>CM054183.1:41687070-46487070 GCA_028829895.1 Sinotaia quadrata
TTAATGCTATCATCCTTTTAGTTCATTCATATGTAATGCTTGTCTGTAAATGAGGTCGTGTGGTTTGCGTGGAATGTGTACACGTTAATAAAACAAACAGATAGAGAAAAATGAAAGAGAGTGAAAGAGAGTAGTAATTTACTAGATTATATTGTAATAATAATTCAGTGAATATACAAATGCGTTCATCATGACACAAATGCCATATTATCTTGCTAATCAGTATTGGCATACAGCTTAATTGTCGCCAAACATTTTTATCTATCTCTCTATTGATTTGACGTTAAATTGCTCCTAACAGTGAGTAAGCAGATGCATTTCGATACGTGAAGAAATTCATTTAAAAAATGTATAGTTTGTTTGTTTCCATTCTATTGGTTATTTTTTCTTTTTTAAGGAAGATTAAATCGGCAAACATTTTTTTGTTTCTAAAGTGAGTATGGAATTTTTTAATAAAAAAAAGTCAAGAGAATGACCTTACAATAATTTTAGATAACATTTTAACTTTATGCGCCCAATTATGAAAAAACAACATTGTCTTCTTCTGCTTTGGTTTACGGAGTGACCAATAATATTTTAAAGATATCAAACGTAATACTAATTTACACCATCTCTGTTTTAGAAAAATAAATATGGAAATACAGAATCTGAATACAGTGAAACACGACTAAAAAGAATAGAGTAAGCGATATCTTTTATACAAATAAAAGTGATCATTGCTTAGAGAAACCTCTTAAAGGATTCTAAAAGGAAATAAGCATTATTTAAATTTTTATTATGTTAATTAAGTAATTGATTTAATTAAAGAAAATAAAGGCACTCTGATAGGTTAATTATTTTGATTTGTTGATTCTGCTTAACAATATTATTATTTTTAAAATCCTCCTGCTTTTATAGAAAGCAACGCTAGCGAATTGCGTATAACGTACTAGCTAGACTCGCTGAGATCCTACATTCAAACAAAGCGACAACCAGTACGAATAATATAAAAACAATCAGATAGACGAGTATATATGGATAGGTAGATTGGTAACTAGTAAGATAAATAGATGGATAGAATTTGGATGTGAGAGTAGACAGTTCCATCGAAAGACAGATGCACGTACAGATCGACAGACAAATAGGCAGAAAGATAGATAGATAGACAAACAGACAGACAGACGGGTGGATGGATGGATAGAAAAGAAAAGGAAAGAAACAGATAGACGGGTGGACGGACGGGCAGGCAGATAGAGAGGGGATTTTGACATTGATAGGAGACAAATATATAACGTTAATGATAAGAATAGATAGATAGATAGATAGATAGATAGATAGATAGATAGATAGATAGATAGATAGATAGATAGCGTGGACTACTCGCTCTCAGAATTGGAATGCATTCATGCAGAGATTCATTCTGTTGTCGTATTTTTCCAACATCACTTTCACGCCTTGTGTACCACTTAAAATCCTTAGACAAAAGACGCTGGCTAAACAACCCTTCCTTGGTGTGAGTGAAATCAACTTTCAGTAAAGAAGAGACTTAGTGAGCTTGGAGGGAGGTTTCTCGCTGGCGGTACTTTGTATAACTTTGATGTACAGTTAGGCAATGCAGCTTGAAGAACAGCACGCCACGCGAATAATCCCCAATCGTCATTCCCCCCAGGCATGCTTTTGCATTCACTTACTGACAGGAACTACGCGTCCGTTCATAAACAACACGGACACCTTACTATAAACTAAGTCTTATATTCGTATACATCTGCATTTTCAAGTTTCATCAGTCAAATAAAATTATAATTCATTCATATTTTTAATAGTATAGTTCATTCGAAGTGAGCTTACTTCATGACATAATATACTCACAGTTACCAATCATAGTTATCAAACAAAAAAACCCTGCTTTTAAAATAAGTAAAGCAATGAGAGCCTTGTTTAAAACATACAATAAAATAGTACAGTATTTTCAAATACACTCAACAACATTAGCAAAACATACTTGGTAAATTTATGAGGTTTCTATTTCTGCATAATTAAGTTATTATGTGCTATTGAACACCTGAAGATTCTAAGATTTAAAACAATTTTCATTTACTTATGGTTACCATTATGCGTTTGCTAGGATGATTTATGAATGATTTTAGTGTTTGATATTTTGTTTCTGATAAAATATTCATGATTAAGGCGAATGTTCCAAACGACTCCTCAAAGAAAGTATGGCTCTATATTCAGAGTTTCTTGTCGGGCTAAACACAAATTTTGAACCGCTCTTATTATTGTCAATAATATCCATGGCTAAAAAATTTCTCTTTTACAAAACTCACATATAAAATTAATGTTCTACAGTGGTACGGTCGTGCTCCCACAGTTCAAATTAACTACACCGTTTCGCTTCTCTATTTATCAAGTCATTGTCTCTTAAAAGATGGTCTCACACTTAAAATGCTCATATAAACTTAATATCTGCATCTTTAGAATTAAAGTCGAGGCTTGTATATTAGTTTTTCATGGACATTTCTTTTTCAGCAATGAAATGGTGATGATGAAATAGTCTATTAAAAAGAGCTACTCAAATCGAGATATCTATACTACTAATAATGAAGTCGCAAATTTATACCAAATAGCTGCAGTAATATTATTTAGAGTTCGCTATGCCAGAATGTCACTTACAGAAAATCAGTAATAAAAATAACGTCATACGATCTAGTCCAATCTAAGGGTGAGCGGAAAAAGTCACAGGAAAAAAAGTCACGGGAAAAAAGGCGTGCGTGCGATTTGTATATCGTGTACATATAATAATTCATATTATAATTCACACATTTAATAATATATTTTATTCATACTCAGATATGTTGTTATGATTGTGTCCATAAACACGTATATTATAGACTGAATAACAGGAAATGGAAGTAAGTGATTGTGCAGAAATTAATAACCTCTCCCCCAAGAGTATCATGGTGTAATTCTCGTTCGGAGTAAAAGATGTTTTTATTTTGTTTGTGAGTGTGTGTGTGTGTGTGTGTGTGTGTGTGTGTGTGTGTGTGTGTGTGTGTGTGTGTGTGTGCGCGCGTGTGTGTGAGTGTGTGTATGTGTGTGTGTGTGTGTGTGTTTGTTTGTAATTTTTTGTGGTGGGTGGGGTACAAGGATGTTGATCCGTCGGGAAGTTCTAAAGTTATATGAATTTCCACATTTCCTTATGACTCAGGAATTATTTCTCCTGCGATCCACCAGGTGTGTCCTTTTTCTGATTTGCAGTTATTTAAATATGAATTAAAAACTAACCCCTCCCTCTACCGTTAGCTAAGAGTGGCCCTTTGATCCCCTGACCGCTTCCTGTACCCTAGCCCATAGCTCAGTGTGAGTCTATCAGTTAGCTACAAGTGACCCTTGGATCCCTAACCATTTCCTGTGCCCTAGCCATGTGTGGTCAGTCTTGTATAACTCTAACATCCTGCTAATGTCTTGGAGTGGTTGGTCAGTCTTGAAATTTGTGTCTTGGTTGAATGATTTGAATGTGTATTTTGTGCTATTGTTCCTATACCCCTTGTGTATCTATATTTTACTATTTTAAATTTTTAATGTTTATGGAGTGATGCCGGGCTAAGTTTTGTTTTCGCCTGACACGCACTTTGGGCCGATTTGCGAAATTGGGTCATCATGATTACCGTATTGTTGCGCGCGCAGTTATGGACATACAATTATACACTTAACTTCTGGACGTAGTCCGTAGATTCCTCTTTCGAAATCATCCCTGAGAACGGAGCTGAGGAGTAAAATTACGAGGTTGTAAATTCATTATAATTATCTCAATGCAATAACTTTATTACAACCATATATTGAATTTGATGGATTCAGATGGATTTTGTTGTTTAAAATATATTTCACACACAAAAAAATAGCAGGATTGATCATTGACTGATAAAAACGACTTTCTAATTAGGGTCAATAAATATTCTTTATGCATGAACTGATTAATATTGCTTTCTAAATCAGAGTAACTATTTCAGTTGTTTGATAGTGTCTTTTTATATTAAAAATATGTATAAAATTCTATTTACAGATATAAAGTCAAGCAAATAAAAAATTGAAAAAAAGAAATTTGGGGGTCAGGTGCACGAATTTTATTATCTCAAGAGATATTGCGAATATCCGACTTTTTATTTTATATTCAGAGTCACAAATTATTTTGCTTCATGCCTACCAATTTTAGTCCTTTTCTAACAATTAGAGGAGTAGAATTACAGGTGACCACGGCCATCCGAACGAGCTAAAGCGGGAAATGGGCCATTTTAAGTAGTTTGAACCTAATTATTTCCGACATGGATTACTCTAAAAATACTCAATAAATACAGATCATAGGACCCGTGGTTGTGCATTAGGTACCTGAATTCAATGCATGTAGAGTAAAGCGTTCGTCAGATAAAAAGTCAAACGCTTCGAAAAATCAAGAAAACTCAATTTTTGCAGGAGGGTTGCAGGAACGGGTTTTTCTGTAGAGTTCTTTGGAATATCAGACTTTTTATTTTACATTCCGAGTCACAAAGGATTTAGTTTCATGCCTACCAATTTTAGTCCTTTTCTGACAATTAGTTTTGTAGAAATTCAGCTTTTGTCAAAATGTCGACTTCAGTTAGCGCCTTGCATTATTAGTAGGTAAAGTCGATTTTTTGAGACAAAGAAATTTTGGTGCCAAATCGCGTTTTCTACTAAAGTCGCTGAAATTTTGATAGATTTTGCAGGATAATACAGGAAGACTCGTGGCTTATTTTGAAACGATAATATTTCATATTTCTCGAAATATGAATTTTTTTGTGAAAATTTTATTTTTCTAATTATGCGCATTTCTCTTAAAGTACGAGGAATTTAATAAAACTAACTTCAGATTCGGGTTCAGCACACGCGGATACAGTTTATTTGTTCAAAGAGGTATTTGTAATATTGCGCCAATTTGTCAGAATTGACGTTTGGATATTTTCGCACCTTTGGCCGATTTGCAAAGTTTGGTCATCGTGATTACCCTATTGTGGTGCGCGCAGTTATAGACATACAATCATACACTTAACTTCTGGACGTAGCCCATAGATTCCTCTTTCGAAATCATCCCTGAGAACGGAGCTGAGGAGTAACATTACAGGTGACTGTGGCCATCCGAACGAGCCGAAGCGGGAAATGGGCCATTTTAAGTAGTTTGAACCTAATTATTTCCGACATGGATTACTCTAAAAATACTCAATAAATAGAAGTCATAAGACCCATGGTTGTGCATTAGGTACCTGAATTTAATGCATGTAGAGTAAAGCGTTCGTCAGATAAAAAGACGAACGCTTCGAAAAATCAAGAAAACTCAATTTTTGCAGAAGGGTTGCAGGAACGGGTTTTTCTGTAGAGTTCTTTGGAATATCAGACTTTTTATTTTACATTCCGAGTCACAAAGGATTTAGTTTCATGCCTACCAATTTTAGTCCTTTTCTGACAATTAGTTTTGTAGAAATTCAGCTTTTGTCAAAATGTCGACTTCAGTTAGCGCCTTGCATTATTAGTAGGTAAAGTCGATTTTTTGAGACAAAGAAATTTTGGCGCCAAATCGCGTTTTCTACTAAAGTCGCTGAAATTTTGATAGATTTTGCAGGATAATACAGGAAGACTCGTGGCTTATTTTGAAACGATAATATTTCATATTTCTCGAAATATGAATTTTTTTGTGAAAATTTTATTTTTCTAATTATGCGCATTTCTCTTAAAGTACGAGGAATTTAATAAAACTAACTTCAGATTCGGGTTCAGCACACGCGGATACAGTTTATTTGTTCAAAGAGGTATTTGTAATATTGCGCCAATTTGTCAGAATTGACGTTTGGATATTTTCGCACCTTTGGCCGATTTGCAAAGTTTGGTCATCGTGATTACCCTATTGTGGTGCGCGCAGTTATAGACATACAATCATACACTTAACTTCTGGACGTAGCCCATAGATTCCTCTTTCGAAATCATCCCTGAGAACGGAGCTGAGGAGTAACATTACAGGTGACTGTGGCCATCCGAACGAGCCGAAGCGGGAAATGGGCCATTTTAAGTAGTTTGAACCTAATTATTTCCGACATGGATTACTCTAAAAATACTCAATAAATAGAAGTCATAAGACCCATGGTTGTGCATTAGGTACCTGAATTTAATGCATGTAGAGTAAAGCGTTCGTCAGATAAAAAGACGAACGCTTCGAAAAATCAAGAAAACTCAATTTTTGCAGAAGGGTTGCAGGAACGGGTTTTTCTGTAGAGTTCTTTGGAATATCAGACTTTTTATTTTACATTCCGAGTCACAAAGGATTTAGTTTCATGCCTACCAATTTTAGTCCTTTTCTGACAATTAGTTTTGTAGAAATTCAGCTTTTGTCAAAATGTCGACTTCAGTTAGCGCCTTGCATTATTAGTAGGTAAAGTCGATTTTTTGAGACAAAGAAATTTTGGCGCCAAATCGCGTTTTCTACTAAAGTCGCTGAAATTTTGATAGATTTTGCAGGATAATACAGGAAGACTCGTGGCTTATTTTGAAACGATAATATTTCATATTTCTCGAAATATGAATTTTTTTGTGAAAATTTTATTTTTCTAATTATGCGCATTTCTCTTAAAGTACGAGGAATTTAATAAAACTAACTTCAGATTCGGGTTCAGCACACGCGGATACAGTTTATTTGTTCAAAGAGGTATTTGTAATATTGCGCCAATTTGTCAGAATTGACGTTTGGATATTTTCGCACCTTTGGCCGATTTGCAAAGTTTGGTCATCGTGATTACCCTATTGTGGTGCGCGCAGTTATAGACATACAATCATACACTTAACTTCTGGACGTAGCCCATAGATTCCTCTTTCGAAATCATCCCTGAGAACGGAGCTGAGGAGTAACATTACAGGTGACTGTGGCCATCCGAACGAGCCGAAGCGGGAAATGGGCCATTTTAAGTAGTTTGAACCTAATTATTTCCGACATGGATTACTCTAAAAATACTCAATAAATAGAAGTCATAAGACCCATGGTTGTGCATTAGGTACCTGAATTTAATGCATGTAGAGTAAAGCGTTCGTCAGATAAAAAGACGAACGCTTCGAAAAATCAAGAAAACTCAATTTTTGCAGAAGGGTTGCAGGAACGGGTTTTTCTGTAGAGTTCTTTGGAATATCAGACTTTTTATTTTACATTCCGAGTCACAAAGGATTTAGTTTCATGCCTACCAATTTTAGTCCTTTTCTGACAATTAGTTTTGTAGAAATTCAGCTTTTGTCAAAATGTCGACTTCAGTTAGCGCCTTGCATTATTAGTAGGTAAAGTCGATTTTTTGAGACAAAGAAATTTTGGCGCCAAATCGCGTTTTCTACTAAAGTCGCTGAAATTTTGATAGATTTTGCAGGATAATACAGGAAGACTCGTGGCTTATTTTGAAACGATAATATTTCATATTTCTCGAAATATGAATTTTTTTGTGAAAATTTTATTTTTCTAATTATGCGCATTTCTCTTAAAGTACGAGGAATTTAATAAAACTAACTTCAGATTCGGGTTCAGCACACGCGGATACAGTTTATTTGTTCAAAGAGGTATTTGTAATATTGCGCCAATTTGTCAGAATTGACGTTTGGATATTTTCGCACCTTTGGCCGATTTGCAAAGTTTGGTCATCGTGATTACCCTATTGTGGTGCGCGCAGTTATAGACATACAATCATACACTTAACTTCTGGACGTAGCCCATAGATTCCTCTTTCGAAATCATCCCTGAGAACGGAGCTGAGGAGTAACATTACAGGTGACTGTGGCCATCCGAACGAGCCGAAGCGGGAAATGGGCCATTTTAAGTAGTTTGAACCTAATTATTTCCGACATGGATTACTCTAAAAATACTCAATAAATAGAAGTCATAAGACCCATGGTTGTGCATTAGGTACCTGAATTTAATGCATGTAGAGTAAAGCGTTCGTCAGATAAAAAGACGAACGCTTCGAAAAATCAAGAAAACTCAATTTTTGCAGAAGGGTTGCAGGAACGGGTTTTTCTGTAGAGTTCTTTGGAATATCAGACTTTTTATTTTACATTCCGAGTCACAAAGGATTTAGTTTCATGCCTACCAATTTTAGTCCTTTTCTGACAATTAGTTTTGTAGAAATTCAGCTTTTGTCAAAATGTCGACTTCAGTTAGCGCCTTGCATTATTAGTAGGTAAAGTCGATTTTTTGAGACAAAGAAATTTTGGCGCCAAATCGCGTTTTCTACTAAAGTCGCTGAAATTTTGATAGATTTTGCAGGATAATACAGGAAGACTCGTGGCTTATTTTGAAACGATAATATTTCATATTTCTCGAAATATGAATTTTTTTGTGAAAATTTTATTTTTCTAATTATGCGCATTTCTCTTAAAGTACGAGGAATTTAATAAAACTAACTTCAGATTCGGGTTCAGCACACGCGGATACAGTTTATTTGTTCAAAGAGGTATTTGTAATATTGCGCCAATTTGTCAGAATTGACGTTTGGATATTTTCGCACCTTTGGCCGATTTGCAAAGTTTGGTCATCGTGATTACCCTATTGTGGTGCGCGCAGTTATAGACATACAATCATACACTTAACTTCTGGACGTAGCCCATAGATTCCTCTTTCGAAATCATCCCTGAGAACGGAGCTGAGGAGTAACATTACAGGTGACTGTGGCCATCCGAACGAGCCGAAGCGGGAAATGGGCCATTTTAAGTAGTTTGAACCTAATTATTTCCGACATGGATTACTCTAAAAATACTCAATAAATAGAAGTCATAAGACCCATGGTTGTGCATTAGGTACCTGAATTTAATGCATGTAGAGTAAAGCGTTCGTCAGATAAAAAGACGAACGCTTCGAAAAATCAAGAAAACTCAATTTTTGCAGAAGGGTTGCAGGAACGGGTTTTTCTGTAGAGTTCTTTGGAATATCAGACTTTTTATTTTACATTCCGAGTCACAAAGGATTTAGTTTCATGCCTACCAATTTTAGTCCTTTTCTGACAATTAGTTTTGTAGAAATTCAGCTTTTGTCAAAATGTCGACTTCAGTTAGCGCCTTGCATTATTAGTAGGTAAAGTCGATTTTTTGAGACAAAGAAATTTTGGCGCCAAATCGCGTTTTCTACTAAAGTCGCTGAAATTTTGATAGATTTTGCAGGATAATACAGGAAGACTCGTGGCTTATTTTGAAACGATAATATTTCATATTTCTCGAAATATGAATTTTTTTGTGAAAATTTTATTTTTCTAATTATGCGCATTTCTCTTAAAGTACGAGGAATTTAATAAAACTAACTTCAGATTCGGGTTCAGCACACGCAGAAACATTTTATTTGTTCAAAGAGGTATTTGTAATATTGCTCCATTTTGTCAGAATCAGAATCAACAAAAGAAGACAATTAACCTATCAGAGTGCCTTAATATTCTTTAATTAAATCAATTACTTAATTAACATAATAAAAGTTTAAATAATGCTTATTTCCTTTTAGAACGCTTTAAGAGGTTTCTCTAAGCAATGATCACTTTTATTTGAATAAAAGATATCGCTTACTCTATTCTTTATAGTCGTGTTTCACTGATTTCAGATTCTGTATTTCCATATTTATTTTTCTATAACAGAGATGGTGTAAATTAGTATTACGTTTGATATCTTTAAAATATTATTGGTCACTCTGTAAACCAAAGCAGAAGAAGACAATGTAGTTTTTTTCATAATTGGGCGCATAAAGTTAAAATATTATACTAAAGTTATTGTAAGGTCATTCTCTTGCCATTTTTTATTAAATACAAAGACGACATTCCATACTCACTTTATAAACAAAAAAATGTTTGCTGATTTAATCTTCCTTAAGAAAAGAAAAAATAACCAATAGAATGGAAACAAACAAACTACACATTTAAATTTTTTTTTCTTCACGTATCGAAATGCATCTGCTTACTCAATGTTACGAGCAATTTAACGTCAAATCAATAGAGAGATAGATAAAAATGTTTGGCGAAAATTAAGCTGTATGCCAATACTGATTAGCAAGATAATATGTCATTTGTGTCTTTAAAAATGAACGCATTTGTGTATTCACTGAATTATTACAATATAATCTAGTAAATTACTACTCTGTTTCTCTCTATCTGTTTGTTTTATTAACGTGTACACATTCCACGCAAACCACACGACCTCATTTACAGACAAGCATTACATATGAATGAACTAAAAGGATGATATCATTAATAAAAATAGATTCATGATTCAAGCATATGACTAATAAACAGCAGGTCATTCTCCTGCCACTTCTTCTTACTAAGTACAAAGGCACATATAGAAATGTTTATTAATTGAAGCTTTCTTATTATTTGATGATATATGAAACTAGTTTAAACTTTTAATATTTTTCCTAATATCAAATAAACTAGTTTAATTAAAGTTTTGAAATAACTGTCAAATCGAGTTTCAATATTTCACATGATTTTAAGTAAGTTTCAGTTTGCTTGTTTCAGTTTCAGTTTGGTTATTACATTGCGTATTTCCTTCTTACTTACGGCTTGAAACACTGAAAACAAGAAAAAGTTATGTAGGCTTCTATGTACACAGAGCACATAGTCCTTTGAGGGAGTGCGGTGAATCGATTGATCGCGAAGTAAGTGCTCTTTGCTCTTCCAAGATGCCACACTCCTTAAAATGTCATGCCTACGTTTGATTAGCTGGATTATACGCACGAGTGAAGGCAAACTAACGTTTTCTGGTTACAAATTTAACACAGTGAATAATTAATAGCTGATAAACTGTATAAAGTGGGAGCCTCTGATCAATTTTGGTAGAACAAGTTTGAAACATTTATAGAAGACTTGAAAGGACTCCAGCAACTTGCATATAAAGCAATTTACCGCAGAACTGAAACTTCGCAAGTACGTACACACACACACACACACACACACACACACACACACACACACACACACACACACACACATTTACCCTCAACGAGCGAGAATCGAACGAGGATCCTAATGAGCCATCGCTTACTTCCATTTACTGTTATTCACTCAATAATAAGCAAGCATACCGACTTACACTGAAAATTAATTAACTAAATGTATGTATTACAAAGCTTTTATACGGTATATAAAATACACTTGAATCACACACATTTTGAGCGAGCTGTTAACCTCCTTGCCTTTTCCTGCTTCACTTACTGTTAATAAGTATTATAACATATACACTCTGACACTTTTGACTTTATATTGTGAATTTATTTCCTGTAACTTTTTTCTTGTGATTTTATTTCCTATGACTTTTTTTTTTTCCTGTGACTTTTTTCCTGATATTTTCCCGCTCATTGCTCACCGTTGATTAGAAGCGACTCAATACACAACTCTCTTGTTTTAGGTTAGAGAAAAAATATGGTTAGGGAATTTTAGAGATAGTTTTGGTGTTTTTTTTTAAGAGAAATGTTAGGGTTAGGATTAGCTGTAAATAAAAAAAACGAATATAAATTTTAGAATATATCTTTTATTCCTGATTTAGATTTTGTTTCTGTTAAATTTTGTGTTTTAATAACTTAAATATTGCAGTAAAAATAGCATCGAGTAACACTTTGCATCTAGATATATGTCATATAACTTCTCTCCTTCGATATTACGTATAATGACCCCCTTGTTTTTAAACACGACAATTGTGTATGGAGCTGTTGGGTCTACCGTACACACCTTTGTGTACATAAATGTGTGCAGTGTTGATTTGATGGAAGTACGAAAGAATGCGTAGCCATTCACTAACACTGCTAAGAAGAAAAAAATGTTTGCACAACAATCGCCAGTCAGTAGTAAAGATAGGTACTGTTGTTCTCACGTGTACGAGTGTAGGCGAGGAGGAAGGATTAACTTTTGATATAAGCCGCCTGGCTGTTAGGAAGACGACAGGGGTCAGGGTGTTTGGAAAACCCACTATAAACCGTTAAGATACGAACAATAGGATGGTCTCTTTGAGTTGACAAAAGAAAGCCCATTATCTCCACCACGACAGAGTTGAGGGAATTAGCTCTCCACGTGACAAAAGGGGCAGTGCAATTCGACTGAAAACTTTTAATTACTATTCGTGCAAAACTGACACAAGAAAGTTCGTAGCACCTATATGACAGTGCTAAAAGTTGATAGTCAAATAATTTGGCTAAGAGAAAAAAGATAGAAAGGAGTATTCTATTTTTCTTTCATTTTTGTGCGAGTCAAAAACCACAAGGAGAAGTATTTTATTTATCTATAAAAATAAATCAATTTTCATTTCATTCACAATGCTCTATATCTTTTCTATTTCACTTTTAAACTACCAGTATAAATATTACTTTAAATACTACCACACAGTTTTGAATAACGTTATGGACTGCAAAAAATAGCACACATTGTCATTTCTTTTTGTAGTGAAATTAAATCTAACTATAGTTTCCACATAAGTTACTCTATTGCATCAGCTACTGTAAATACACAGTCTTGAGACTAATACAGTTATTGTTCATAGTTGTAAAGGATTTGAAGAAGTAAAGAAATATTCATTGCATCTCTGTACACAGTTGTGTTTCCAATCATCCTAAACTTGAACCGAATTGAAATTTTTCTTTTTACTTTTGGATGAAATAATACTTGCTGCACACCCTTACTCTAAATTACATTTGAAATAAATATATATGTATATACATAAGTTATATTAATACAGTACTAGTTTTTGCAGCTAATTTAAAGAAAACATTTAGTTTTCATAAATGTATAAATCAATTATAGCATAGTGATCCATAGAGCAAATTAAAAAATATAAGATTTAAAAAGTTTCTTTGTGACCAGTAGAGATACAGCCACTTTAAAATGATAATTATTGTTTTAATTTCTCATGTAGGCATATATTATTAATAGCTCTCATGTATCTTTTAGTTTATCCAATGTGCATATGTAAGATTTGAAATGCTGAACTTGGCATTTTTGCTAGTGAATTTTGTTGTTTAGTGTGAAATTTTGTAATATACTATTATTATTATCAATTTCTTATAATCAATTCATATCTTAGAACTGGCATTCTGGAACACTAAAATATATTCCAAATTAAATTATTATTTATTTGTATATTGCTGGATATCCTTTACATTAAAATACATTATATTTGTACCTCATCCCTCATTAAAGTCACTAGCCTAATAATAGTCTCATAATCCAATATGTGTCAGTTCTACTATTAAGAAAATATTTCATATGTATTTGCAACATTACATATTTTTAATAGTCTCATAATCCAATCTGAGTCAGTTCTATTATTAAGAAAATATTTCATATGTATTCACAAGATTAGTGATTTTTAATAGTGGATCAGTGAGTGAGAGTCTAAAGTGTTGTATACAACACAAGCTGAAAACATAATGGATTTGTCACTTTAGTGCTACTTTATTTGCTTCATACAATGCAACAATCTTATTATTTATGTTTTATTTTTTTTATTAGTGTATTTAACTATTAACTGAATAACTGAATATAAGGTAGTTGTCTTATTTCAGGTTATCTATTATATGTCTGGTAGTATGTTCTATTATTTTTTAACAACTTTCCTAATCCATGATCATTTTGTAGCTATATAAGCTGTATTAACTGTATATAATATTGCCCTGTAACTTTCAGTTATACATTATGAACATGTTAACTATCACTATCACTATTCAAACAGTTTTGTTAACTGGAAACAGTAAATATTCAGTTTTTCTATTGACATATCTTTCTTCAGTTTCTTGGACTTCAGTATTATTACTACTGTTAGAAATTATTATATTTACATAGCAGTAATAATCGCACTCCTGCTATAAACATAGCAGAGTGTGTTTTTTCAAGACCTGGAAATATATAAGAGCTTAATAACTGAGTAGTGCATCTTACAAGCTGAATGATATTTACGTATCTATAATTTAGTATAATAATCAAATCCATCATTTCACAGTAAAATGAATGATGGAATGTATTATTATGGTGCAGAAATGGATTTACAACATACATCTATAAATTAGAGAGCTTAACAACTGAGTAGTGCATTTTACAAGCTGAATGATATTTATAAATTTATGACAATGTATAACAAGTCAAATCCATCAGTACACAGTTAAATGAATGGTGGAATGTATTATTATGATGCAGAAATTGATTTACAAACATGCATGTATAAATTAGAATTAATTACAAAGAAGTGGGATAGCTATTCTTGTTGGTAAGAACATATTATCTTGAAAGGAATTTTGAATATTACACAAGTCTCTCACAATCCTCCTTGGAAAAGTCAATATTTAATAAAAGTGTTGCATAGAAATTAATTATTTTTTCCAAATAAATACCAGTTGGGAGTGTATTTCAGAGGCAAGTAATATCCACTAGGAAAAATGTCATTTGCTGTAAACAAGATTTCAGAGTACCAAATGGGTCTGACTTAATGAAATCTGCAGTGTTAAAATTATACTAATATTAATATATTATGTATAAATCTGAAAAATATTTCAAAGTATCACATGGTTTAATTTTGTTTTGAATAGTAGTTTTACTTCTAGTGCTTTCACAATTCTTTAAATGGAAATAACTTGTATTACAAGAGTATTAATTAGATAGACATATAAAAAAATAAAAATAAATAGTTAATGTTACATTTAATTCTATTGTTCATATGATGTTGATTTATAAAATCTAATATATTTCCACAACTTATTTAATCAATAATTTTGCAAAATCTATATAGCTAATGGTGATTTCAAGAAAATAAACTCTGAAAATTATGCAAATAATCCTCTACTGATTTCTAAGCAGACTTTTTAATGTAACAGTTTATTCGTTTTTGGAAATACAATAATTGTTAAAATTTAAACCAAACAATTAATTTGCTCTTTGTTGTTTACATGCATAACTAATATAGGCTGTCATTGTACATTGAGATCGAGTTCAGAATAAAATACTTAAATAATGCTTCTTAAACTGTGTAGCTTTTTCCTTTGAGAAATTAAATATCATTATTAATATCAAATTTAAGTAAGCCTTTAGCCTTTATTTTAGTTTATAGTTTCTGTGCAACCTACTTACACTTACAGTACTAGACAATCGTAAGCCGCCATTTTGAAAAAAATCAGTTCTTCGATTGAGCGAGTTTAAGCAATATTCTAATCTTTAAACCACAAAAGCGGCATTCTATTTGTTTATAATAGATGTAAAAGTAATTTCTTGACCTAGAGAAAGGCCACTTGAATCGTTAGTTTAAGCCAGTTTGTAGAAAATAAAAATATACATTTTGGGGCCTTAAACAGTGATACAGGAAAAGGGAAGCAATCCAATTTAACGTGTTCGAGTCGAGTTACAAAAAATATGTTTTAAAATTATTTTAAAGTGTATGGAGATTCTAATTTGATTATTATGACTTTAATATACACATTATATCAGCCGGTTTCAGTTTTACCTTTCCAGAGCATTCTTTTCACTTCCATATTGTGTTTAATTAGGTACGTAGTGTGACCATAAAATCGTTGTCAACAGGGTACTCTAACCTCACGCTTAATTAAATGTAGAAATAAACTGAATTTAGTAAAATTAATCAGTTATATCGATGAAAGACATTCTTTTCTAAACGATGACATTTAGGAACTATATAGTATACACGCAAACTACATAGTTACAACCACTTTTTCAACGGTCTACATAACTCTGGATTTTAAGCATATCAATAATGCCCGAAGTATACAACCTTCAAAATCGCACCCGAATTTCGATGAAAACTCACAGGAAAAACTATTAAAATATGAAATTTAGTGGTTTATGTCAAAGATAATAACAACAAAGATAAAACTATGAGAGAAAAATGGCAAAATTAAGCTTTATTTATAAGAATAAACAATCTGAAACTTAGGCAGACCAAGAGGCGGTCTGCCTATTGCTGTAGGTCGACATAAGTCTGGTTTTTAAGCTTATTTGGTCCGCTTAAGTCTGGGAATAGGGTTATATATATATATATATATATATATATACTTGTAATATAAATGGAGCAAATTATGTATAGCTTGCATATGCCTTTAGTATTAATAGAGCAAACTCTGTATAGATTGTATATGTCTGTAGTATTAATAGAGCAAACTCTGTATAGATTGTATATGTCTGTAGTATTAATAGAGCAAACTCTGTATAGATTGTATATGTCTGTAGTATCAATAGAGCAAACTCTGTATAGATTGTATATGTCTGTAGTATTAATAGAGCAAACTCTGTAAAGATTGTAAATGTGTAAAGTGCACGTTGTTCTCTTACCCACAATCCCACAGCCAAGACTAACACGAAGTAAACGACAATGGCGATGATGTCACCAGCGTTCAGAGTTTCCACCATTTTGGCAGTGAGTGAAAAACTGATATAACTTTAGAGATTTATCAGTGCAGATGACTTGTGCAACATCCGTAGTTTCTAATTGCTCTGTTTATAAAATAAAGAAAAGAATACAAAGGAATAAATTATATATAAAATATACGTGCCATTAAATAAGCGAAAGAAACAAATTTATTATTATTGTATTTATTATTATTATTGATATTGTTATTAATATTATATTATTATTATTGCCTCTTTCTACGACTTCTGTTTGACTGTCGGTTGTGCTTGGATGCACCAACCGGAAGCAAACATCAAAACAGAAGAAGTCAAAATATTGTGGGACTTTGAAATAAGGACGGATCGAGTGATTCCTGCACGAAGACCAGATATTGTAGTTGTCATCAAGTCAAACAGAACAGCCACAACCATCGATGTTGCTGTTCCAAGTAGAAAAATACCAGGATCTTAGAATAGATACCCAGAGACTGTGGAATGTAAAAAGCAGAAGGGATACTTGTAGTGATAGGATATTTGGGGAACATAACACCTGAACTAAAATGATGTCTGAATAAAGTTCCTGGACAGCACAAAATTACCCCTCTGCTAAAAGCAACACTTCTCGGAAGTGCTCACTTTCTCCGTAAAACCTTGGAACTCCCAGAATCTTGGTAATATAAGAGTCCTTGGTTCATAACCGACATTCAAATGAAGTCGTGGAAAAAACAATAATAAGATAAACTATCACTAGCATGAAATAAATAGTCATTACCTCAATGAGAAGAAAACAATGTAATATTGATTAATGGAAATAAATAGTCATTACCTCAATGAGAAGAAAACAAAATAATATTGATTAATGGAAATAAATAGTCATTATCTCAATGAGAAGAAAACAAAATAATATTGATTAATGGAAATAAATAGTCATTATCTCAATGAGAAGAAAACAAAATAATATTGATTAATGGAAATAAATAGTCATTATCTCAATGAGAAGAAAACAAAATAATATTGATTAATGGAAATAAATAACAAGTGAAACAAAATATTTTGTCACACTAATCATCGACCTTTTTAAAGCCACTTGATGAATAAAAAGGAAAATTAAAAATTCTAATACATTTAAGAGAAAAACTCTCACCTGATCGTTCTCGCAAGAGACAATTTAATAAGTGCCACAAAGGGAAGATATTACAAAATGAAACCAGTAATCTTGTTATGCTTCATGTGCCTCTTTGCGAACAAATATAAAAGAAAATATTACATTCTGGGGCAGCGATCTTTTATTCTAGAACGCAGACATCCTTCCCCATGGTGATGACGGTCCCAGAATGTGCCACATACCCAAACTCGTCACACAAGTACTATTAATAAGACAAAAGTACCAACTGACGTCACTGGCCAAAAGTAGGTCGGTACGGTGATAGTAATCCGATATAGAGGTACTTGACATGATTCAGTGCTAAAGGCCACTTGCACTTTGTTTAAATTAAAATTGCTGAAATTTTACAGGAGCATGTTCAAATGAGTGCCCAGAGCTGGATGTTCTCGATTACGCGGACATCTGTCTTCATAGAATGAATGACGTCATGTCAGGGCGACGTTTAAAGATTTAAAAATTTTAAACAATGTATTAATGAGATTTTCATTTTCTTTTCCTAATTTTTGTAATCATTGGCAAAGAGATGGTAACTTAAATTGTATTATTAAACACAGTTCTAACTGTGTATTAGAATTTTAAAAGTATTCATGTCTTGTAGTGATGTCCATTAAAACAATTGCATAGTATTTATCTACAAAGAACCATCTTTTATTTATTACAAAAGCAAGTGACAGCACCTGAATTAAGTAATGAAATAGAAGTATGGTCAATTTATATTGTTTAAACACCAAAATAAAGATTTGAGTTACGCACAGTTAATTTCCAAAAAATACAATTTTACTTACTTTGAAATAATCAAAAGCATTATGCAAATAAAATTTTAGTTTATATTTTAATTTATCTATTTGTTTAGGTCCGCAAAGACGATCATTTCTACATGTGTATACGCACAATTGTCTTGAAACTGTAATTAAAGTATTTTTTTTTTAATATAAACGCTAGACAGCCTGTCAAAATGACAATGCTTGTGAAAACATTCATCACTCATTTCAAGATGTTTAGAAAATTTCCTAAATGAAAATGGTCATTGTACAATAATTCCGACTAAGAATAAAGAACTGTTTAAATGTTTGTTGATTTCATTACATATATTGTTTGGCTGCCCTCCAAGGAAGGAAATGCGTTTGACATTAAAGCGCACTTGACGTATAAAAAATGGTGGATAAAATATAGATACATTCTCATAATCTGATAATTATAATCAATTATAGAATTAATTACTAGTTTGTATTCTGTTGTGTTTTCGGTTTCATGCATTCCTTGATAATGCGGACTTACTAAACTAAATAGTTCTTTTTTTTTTAAACTGTAGGGTGAGGTAAATTACGTATCACAAATTCTTTGATCTTGCGGGTGGGTCTTTACTATTTTTTGCAGTACCGTCGCAAGCCTATATTACGACGCCATAGACCTATATTCTGACGGCACAGATCTATTATGTGACGTCACTACGTGCGGAACAAAAAGGCGGGTATTTGTAGAACATAGTTTAATATTTGTTCAGTAAACATTCTTTGAACATGATATGATTAATATATATCCTAACCTTGATATTCCCACGTGCCTTAGGAGGCCTGCTCAGTTTCATCTAAGCTGTTCCACAGCGGAATCGCACTAAAACTATCGCTGATGACGTCATCTGAGGGAAGGCGTAAATTGGTCGGGTTCATAGATAGCGTGCTTATATTAATCCGTGTTTACATAATGTAAAATGCGACTTACTTTAGTTATGTGTATTTACCCGACTTTCAGTATTCATAACCCTTTGCATCCATTGCACATTTTGCAGCGATTGTCATTAAATGTCACAGTTTTTCACTGTTCTGCTGGATTGCTCGTGTTGACGTCACTGTGCATTCAATTAGTTTATTGAATTTCTTACTCTCTAATGCGTTGTTACACTTCACATTAGTATCTGTTACCCTCTCTCTACTCGTTATTTCGATATTACGTGTTTAAATAGTGTACTACTTTTTTACTCACTATTTTGTTATAAAGTTGTTTAACGAGTGCCTGCTAATTTTTCTACTCACTGTTTCATTATAACTCTATTTAATTAGTATTACTATTCTGCTTCAACATTGTAAATTTAGTGCCTGTTACTCACTATTTCTTTATAACGTTGTTTAACGAGTGCCTGCTAATTTTTCAACTCACTGTTTCATTATAACGCTGTTTAATTAGTATCACTATTCTGTTTAACATTGTTTATTTAGTGCCTGTTACTCACTATTTCGTTATAACGTTGTTTAAATAGTGTTTGCATATCTTTCTCTTACTTAATTGTTGACATCATTATAATGTGTTTTATTTGAATGTTATTTTTAATTAATTTTTCACTTTATTACTCATTGTTGGGTCATTACACATTTATTTATTTATTACTTGTTCCTTTCCCAGTCTTTAATGTAATTACCTAGGATGTTAATTAGAGCATGGGTGTGCAACTGTATATAATTATAAATAAATGTATGATAGAAAATTGAAGCAAAGAAATAGAAGTTTTCTTCTTGTTTCTTAAAGTCACTGGAGTTATCTATCTTTCCTAATATCGTTTACTTATCTTGGTTATCTTTAAATATTGTTGTTAGAGTTTTTTGATTTTCTTAGATTTGCTAATATTTCTTACTTATGCTACTTAAAAAAAGAAAGTTGAGTACCTATTTTTGACGCTACTGTATTTCGTATATTGACATAGTTTTGTAACTTTGTACATAATTTGATCGCGTTCCATAATCTTGTAAATTTTATTTCTTGATGTCTTTCAGAAATGTATATAATCTGTTAACTTTATATATCTTTAGTAATATCCTTTATATTTGGTATTTTTACATACATTTTTAAATATACCTTTGAAATCTTCAATTATCTGTTTACATCTGCTACATGGAATAAAAGTTGGAATTTATATACGTGTAATTGCAATTACTTCGCTTGCTACAAACCTACCACAGGAGAATCTGACAAAGAGTGACCACAAAATACCATTTTTGTAACATAAACAATAAAGACATTTTTGACACGAATTCATTCATCTTCAGTTTGACTAAACGAAAGTAGGATTGATATTGTAAGTATTCATATTTCACACACACACACACACACACACACACACACACACACACACACACACACACACACACACACACACACACACACACACACACACACGCACGCACGCACACACACACACACACACACACACACACACACACTAGCAACCATTAAAGTACATTTAACACTGACAACTACTGAAGCGACACTCAGTCTTACGAAGAAAACAGAGCACATTTCAGTATGTTGAAGTTAGCCGCCTTACAGACACCCACATTCGCACGCACGCACGCACACACACACACACGCAAGCACGAACATGTGGGATGGGTTTGATTTTACACTAACTGCAGTCCTCGCCGACTATGCATCTGGCTTAATACGCCACCCGTGATTTGTTCCTGGAAAGAGAGAGCTAATTGATCGACTAACCAGTATCTCACCGTGCTTTGAGAAAAGTAAAAGGTGAGTTCATTTGTCTCTCACTCTTTCTCTTTTCCTTTTAACGCTGAAATGTATCTTTTAATTTTCCAATTACATAATTAAAACAATAATTCTCTGTCTTAACAAAATTCACAAAGAGTTGTAAGAAGTGAATTATCGGTTACCTTAAGCGACAGACTGATTGTGCTTGTTAGTCACTTCCACCGTTTGTTATTCATTTCGCGGATGAAGGCAGGGGATGTATTTTGGAAACGAGAGCAAAATACTTATGGTTGAGAAAGCGCTCCTTTTTGTCATGTCCTATTAGTCTCTAGTTTGTAGATACCTATTTTCATAGGGGTCTGGGTCTGGTTTATACATGTTAGCCCTTGCCATTTTCTTAAATAGTTGGGGAGTGAGGGGAGAAATTTTACATTGGACATACACTTTTGTACAGTTTTATATAAAACACCGTAACATTTGGAGCATAGATGTAAAAACATAAACAGAAGTATTAAGTTAAATTTGTCATTCGTTTCTGGTTTGTTTACCTGCTATAAGCAATAGCCTTGCCACATAATATAGACAAGCTTCTAGACCAGTGGTTCTTAACACTTTTTAAAAATTATTTGCTTACTCATGGACCTCTTTGAAAATCTGGTAAAAATATGGACCCCATCCTTAGTAAAATGCACATAAACAGAATATAAAAATATAGTGAATATTTGAATTTCACTGACCCATAGAAGCCCATCCATGGATCCTTAGGGATCTGTGGACCCCAGGTTAAGAACGCCTGTTCTAGACTGTTTAAGTCTCTTTTCCAATATGCTACATGCGGGAACAATTAGTACTAAATATAAAATATATAAATTGAAAACACACAAGTTCTTATTTTATTTTACAATTCGAAATTTTGTGGTTTTGAATGTCTTCTTCCTTCAGGACAGCCGTTGCAATGACAACACTGGCGTTTACAAGCTTCGCATTTTTCATGACGTCGCACCTCTGCCACGCCTACAGGACAGACATTAAGGTCGGCTACTTCAGTACCAACAATCTGACCTGCGTGGCCAACGAAACCGACCTTCCAACAAGTGCCACTGTCTTCTGGATCACCCCAGACGGCAGTGTGGTGAACCTGGAACATCCCAGACCAGCGATGCTGCCTAGGATACAGCTCGTCGACCGGAGCAAGTTGCAGATTGCCAAGATCAATGACGACCAGTTCGGGATGTACACCTGCGTCATGCGGCTCGTCGACGGTGAGGTCAAGGTCGCGCAATGGGGCGTGAACGTTCACGGGGCGGACTTCAGCGACTTGCAAGATGTCTGGATCAAGAATGCTACTGTCGGTGGCATCGTCGCTGCCGTTTTCGTGGCCGTGTTTGCATGCGGCTGCATCATCTGGTACTTCCGCTGCAGCAAGCGCAGCAACGACAACGCGGACACTGGCCACGCCATGATTGAGCGCAGTTACCACAACGTGGCTTTTCAGGTCCCACGTGACGTAGAGTTTCAGGACACCGTAAAAACAATGGACGTGCTGAGGACATATGCTACACCCGACATTTATGCGGTGGAAGGACAAAATAAAGAAGGGCACTACAACACAAAAATGTAGCAGTTGAGTAATTTCACCTCGCCACCATCACCCACATAATAATAGTTGAGTAATGTAACTCACGAAAGTAATAAATGAGTAATTTAACACAAAATGTATTATCTAATCAATATCATTCCATAACGATTTGGTTGAGTAATATAACCCTAAATGTAATAGTTGGATAATATTATCCAAGAAAGTAACCCAAATGAAATAGTTGAGTAATATAACCCCACTCCCAATTATAAGTGATCTACCGCATTAACAGTTTTCGAAGTCACAGTGAACAGATATTTAGTAGTTAACTGAATTCACCATGTCTTTAACACTGGTAAAAACGGCGACCCCCAAAACCTTATAAAGGTTTTCTAGAATATCTTTTTAGCTCTATTATGACCGATAAAAACGCAGTGTCATCACTTCATTTTAAGTGTCTCTTGTCAGTTACTGAGTCAGAACACTCTTTTATTACTTTTCCTAATTCGTCTTACAATGCCTGATATTCTTCAGGGTAAAATGAGCTTTTCTGCAGTTCCAGTATGAACCAATAATTCAAGGAATGTTGCTTAGTCGTCGTGATCAAGGCGTGTAGGGTCGCATGGAGTTCACTCTTCTCCAACACCAACAAAACTAATTTATAACTTTTACTAATAGGTTCACTCTTCTCCAACTAATTTATAATTCATGCTAATATGTTTACTATTCTCTAACACAACAAATTTATAATTCACGCAAAATCTTTCAACTTTCTTCTCTAACACACCTAATTTAAAATTCACGCAAATCGGTTCACTCGCGTGAGCTAGAATTCTTGTGCATCAAGATTAATATTTATTTATTTATTTTCTTAATTCGGACACAAAAATTGATTCATTTACTGCCCCTTTAGTGAGTGGAGAATATTGCTAAGCAGTCAGTCTCCAATATAATAGTGGGTTATTAAACTCCATAACATAATATAATAACTGATTAAGAAAACCAAAATCAAACGTAACCCTGAAAGTAATAAATGAGTAATATAATCCATAATGTAATAAATGAGAATATAACCCCGAAAAGAAACACTTCAGTAATTTAACTCCTACGTTAATTAATAGCTGAGTACAATAACCCCAGCGTTAAGGTAACAGTTGAGTACAATAACCCCAACATGAAATATTTCGATCAGTATGGTCAAAACAATCCGAACACGATCCATTTGTGTAAATTTATGTTTATGTAAATATTGTTTAAATAGAAAAATTGAAGGATTGTATGGAACATACCCATACAGTAATTATAACCAAGAGTTATTTTTTCCTTCTCTGTATTCTGTTTATTTGTAAATTTGTTAAAAACGCTTTGTGTTCTCTTACATTTGCTGGTTTTGCTTTTTATTGTTTTTTTTCTTGTTTCCCTAAAATAATATATAAAACAAATTATCGCTAACAATTCACAAAATATTAGGTGAAAAACTCTTCTCTTTAGATAAAGGATAAATATTCTTGTCAATACATGTAAGATGTTAGTAGGTATTTTGTTTAAATTTTCTACAGCTTTTCTTTGCGTTCTTTTATTGCTTTGTTACTTATTTTAAAACCAGTTCTGCTTGATGTTTTATTTGTTTACATTTTAAATAGTTAGAAAAGTATGTATTGTTTCATGTCTACCATTTCAGTGCATTCGCAATGCATGATGAATATATGACGTCATTAAAATTGTATATGAGATTGGCTTGTCTTTATTTACTCGGTTGCTAACTCACCGCTAGCATCTTTTCTTTTTATTCCTCTTCATCGCAAATACACATATTCTGTTTCTCTCTTCTTTCTTCTGTTCTCTTCGAGTATGTTTGCCTAAATCTAATTATCAAATTCTTTCTTTGTCTTTTTTATATTTGTTTCTGCCATTCTTTCTCTAATAGTCTCTCTTTGTCGAACTTTCAGTTTAATTATATGTCTCTCACTGTCTTTCTCACTATCTCTCCGCCTCTCTCTCTTCTCTCTCTCTCTTTTTCTTTCTCTTTCGCCTCTCTCTTTCCTATTTTATTTGTAATACCACACCAACACGTTTATCTTGAGAGAGAATGTATATAACCAGACTTTAACCCTTATCCGAATAGATGTTCATTGTCTCTGCCATTAACCAAGATATATTACAGCGACAGTAGTAAATAATAATGAATAGCAACATCTAACTTCAATAAACTTGTATTGTCATATAACTGTGGGAAATTACGTCACTACGTATGACGTAAGGACAGGTGAATACGACACAAGTGTTGATGAGTGTCATGCTCTTCTCGAACTCGACGGGCACCAGACAGATCAATAGACAGGTAAATGGTTCACCCACTCTCCCCCCACCCCTTTCACATCCAGTCATGTCTAAACCGCTGTTAGAATGAACAAAGAGTGGAACTGGTGACTTTAATAATTAATAAAGAGTAGTGTGACGAACGTGGATGTGGTAGAGAATTAAAAGCAATGAGCAAGATAAAATTACTGATGGGAAACCGCAATAGTCTTTGTGTGAACTTTTCATAACAATATCACAAGTTTATTGTTCACATTATTACTGTCAATTCCACATGTTTCCCTTCTTACGTTGTTGGACACTGATTAGCTGCTATTCTCTTGAGGCTAACCTGGGCGTTCCTTCGCTGTATGAACTCCCTCAAGCAGGATAACACTTGTAGATATTTCTAGTAATTTCCTTGTACCTGAAATTCCATGATGTAGTCAGCATACTTTGCCACCATACATCAAAGGAGTGCAGTGTATTCCTTACACTTACACACTACAGTAGATACTTCTTGTGTCTGTCATGGTCGCAGTGGTTTATAAATAAGCCAGAAGAAAAGGTTGCTTATTCCCCGTAAAATATAATCAGTGAAAAAGTGCTAAGTTTCCATTTTATTTATCTGTAACAACATTCTCTCTTACACTCAACTTCATGTGACTTAAATAGGGGAGACAAAAGGGTAACGGGTGCTTTTACTTAACATGAACAACATATCTTAGTGTGTAACAAGAGGCCCAGTTTAGTGTGAAGATAGATCACAAGCTTTTATGAATGAAGTCTGAGAAAGGCTTTTCAAAAAACAAAAAGGATGAATGAGATTGTGTGGACAATTATGAGCTCCTAATAGAGATGACGTTTCTGATCCTTTTGGTTTTGCTTAACGGATAAAGGTAAGTGCTTATTTTATGAATTTTACGGTTTAAGATTTTGTGTAGAATATAAACAGAATATTTTTGGTATGTGTAATGAATTCAGGTCTTTTTCAGGTTAGTGAAATTGTTCTCAGAGAAAATAGTTTTAGCTATTGGCACTGAGTAATAACTTTGTTTTGTAGCAGACTCTGATTACTGTCTTCATTAATTGCATGATTTCTCTCTCTATCCTCCATCCATCCATCCAACTATCTGTTGGTCTGTTGGTTTGTTGATATCTCAGCCTGTTGGTTTTTGTTGCGTCTGGTTTGCTTGGCTGTTCATGTGGGGAAGCCAAGAAGTTTTGGCCAGACTCGATCTGTGACTTGGTCCCTGGTCGACATGTCATACACACAAATGCACTGGTGAAAGCAGTAAAAGACTCCACCAGTGGTGACCAAGTTAAGTATGATAAGGTTACATTAGCCTGGAGTGTGAAAACTGTGGGGAAACTTTGATAAAAGTCAGATAAGATAGAGAATGGAAAAGAAACAGAGAGGGAAATTACAAACTGAATAGACATTTTGCAGAGGGACGCTAGGACTCTGATTAGACAAATAAACACTATGGAATTGTAATTGTGGAATTTGTAATTTGATTGTTTATTTTTTAAAATATAAATATTGTGTTAATTTTACACCCGTCTTGCATCATTTCTCATCTTCAATTTCTGTAAAAGTCATCATTGTACTCTCTTTTGTCTTTGTCCAATTAATTGTGAGTAATTCCTTCCCCTGAGAGCTTGCACGAGTTACTGGAAGTGGTTGACCTTGATTGTTGTGTTGCTCAAATTATTTATAATTTACGGGCGACCAACAACCATGTAATCATTGATCCCTCCTCTTGTAAGCCAAATATTCATGCTTCCAAGAACAGTATAAAGAAAATTTGTACAACTGTAAATTTTGGTGCTGGCAGAAGATGGACAAATATTAAATTTATCTGCAAGGTCAATGATTTGACTCCCTAATCTCAGACAAACCCGAGACATAAATAATTCATCTATTAGTAGCATGCTACCAGCTGATCTCCTTCTGTAGATTTTGTCTGCTGAAGTTCCATGAGACTGGTAAATTATTTCAGCATGTGGCTCAAGATAATCATAGAATACTTTGAACCGTAATGTAGTTTGATAAACCTGTATAATATCTAATTTTGTCTTCCGATAAGTATATCTTTCTATACGAAATATCTCTAAAGTCCGCAATGTTTCTAGCCTATCAACTTTTAATCGGATATGATGCAACTCTTCCGCCAGTTTTTTGTTTCTTCCTCCAGTTGTCTTATTCCGTTGTGAATGGTTAAGGTATCAATTGTTGTCTTATTCTGTTGTGAATGGTTAAGGTATCAATTGTTGTCTTATTCTGTTGTGAAGGGTTAAGGTATCAATTGTTGTCTTATTCTGTTGTGAAGGGTTAAGGTATCAATTGTTGTCTTATTCTGTTGTGAAGGGTTAAGGTATCAATTGTTGTCTTATTCTGTTGTGAAGGGTTAAGGTATCAATTGTTGTCTTATTCTGTTGTGAATGGTTACGGTATCAATTGTTGTCTTATTCTGTTGTGAAGGGTTAAGGTATCAATTGTTGTCTTATTCTGTTGTGAAGGGCTAAGGCATCAATTGTTGTCTTATTCTGTTGTGAAGGGTTAAGGTATCAATTGTTGTCTTATTCTGTTGTGAAGGGCTAAGGCATCAATTGTTGTCTTATTCTGTTGTGAAGGGTTAAGGTATCAATTGTTGTCTTATTCTGTTGTGAAGGGCTAAGGCATCGATTGTTGTCTTATTCTGTTGTGAAGGGCTAAGGCATCAATTGTTGTCTTATTCTGTTGTGAAGGGTTAAGGTATCAATTGTTGTCTTATTCTGTTGTGAAGGGCTAAGGCATCAATTGTTGTCTTATTCTATTGTGAAGGGCTAAGGCATCAATTGTTGTCTTATTCTGTTGTGAAGGGTTAAGGCATCAATTGTTGTCTTATTCCGTTGTGAAGACTAAGGCATCAATTGTTGTCTTATTCTGTTGTGAAGGGTTAAGGCATCAATTGTTGTCTTATTCCCTTGTGAAGGGCTAAGCATCAATTGTTGCAGAAACGCAAGGCATGCCTGCTTACTGTGCTTTATTTTCAACATCCATGACGGCTGAAAAGTGACACAAAAATGACTTTTTCAAAAGTGATTGTCAACACAAATCTGCAAAAATATTTGATACTAGTTACACATTCCTGCACTATAACTATTGTTCATCAATTTCAACACACTTTGTACATCAGCATGTGAAAGTACAACAGGAACTATTACTGTACTAAAGTAAGATAGAAACTTACAACATCCTGTTGAATAATTTTTAAATTGTTGCTCTTTACTCAGTGCAATTGATATGTAAAGTAAAATTTTACCACACACACACACACACACACACACACACACACACACACACACACACACACACACACACACACACACACACACACACACACACACACACACACACACACACACACACACACACACACACACACACACACTGTGATTTCTGTACTTCTAATGATGACTTTTATTAAGACTTTAATGGGTTACAAGACTACAAGTTCTAGAATAGCAAGAAATCTAGATGTGCCACCTGAAATATTGTGATTTTACAAATTGAAGAATTTTATTAACTGGAGTACACTTTCTTATACTGTACCGCTTTGATTTTTAATAGGATGAAATGTTACCAAAGTCAACAGCTTGACTATTAATACTTTCAAAATTTACAATTCATAAATGTATCTCCCTCCAGGAATTGGAAGATTGACAAGTTTGACATTTTCAGTTAGAGCAAAGTAATCCATAGTACATCAATAGGGAATGAAAAAAAATTTTTTTTGAGTAATTTTCAGTGCACAAAACCCTGAGAGATTTCATTCAGAGTTAAGTATCTGACTGAAAAGAGAATAAAATTAGCAAAGACAAAATATAATTGTAAAATTGTATCGTCTTGTTTAAAAACGTGATTGTTTTTCTTTTTCTTTCACTGTTGAAATGTTTTAATGACATTAAATATATGTAAATTAAATGAAAGATTGCATGAATTTGTTGCATTAAACCTGAGTTTGGGTTGTCTTTTTATGGTGTAGGTGGTACATGACCTGAAGGTCACTATCTTTCTTTTGAAGGCTGCTAATTAATCCACACAACAGCAAGGGGACAGCATCAGGCTTGAGCTTCTTTCTTGTTATACCATCTTCAAGTAGTGGCATAAAGTCCAATGGCTAAAGGTGTCTACCACAAACTCTTGTGATTTGTGAAATCTAAGATATTTCAATGTATGATACAAACGAAATAATGTAATGATCAAGTGTAGCATCAAACATGAAAGAGTGATATAACTTATAATTACCCAAATCCTAATTAATCTTTTTTAAAATAATACAAATCTACCTTTCCTATTATTGGTAGATGTCTTGATAATGTATTATGTAATTTTATATAATTTATAAATATTTAAGATGAAATTAACATTAAAACTTAATTCTGAGTAGGAATAATTTATTTAGGTACTTCTATATGTATTTTTTAATTGAGAAGACCTGGTGTGTGTGCATGGTATGTAATGAAAATTACTATTATTCTCAGTAACTGCAGCGAAAATATGTTCCTACTAATTTATTAATCAATAATTATTTTGAAAATGATTAGTATCATTATATATAATATTCTTAAAATGTGCTTTATCGTATAAAATGGTCATGCAATAGTTTACAAGAGAGAAGAAAAATGGATGATGAACCACAAGTATTTATTTACTAACGTACAGTTAAATGGGTGATGAACCACAAGTATTTATTTACTAACGTACAGTTAAATGGGTGATGAACCACAAGTATTTATTTACTAACGTACAGTTAAATGGGTGATGAACCACAAGTATTTATTTACTAACTTACAGTTAAATGGGTGATGAACCACAAGTATTTATTTACTAACGTACAGTTAAATGGGTGATGAACCACAAGTATTTATTTATAACTTACAGTTAAATGGATGATGGACCACAAGTATTTATTTACTAACGTACAGTTAAATTGGTGATGGACCACAAGTATTTATTTACTAACGTACAGTTAAATGGGTGATGAACCACAAGTATTTATTTACTAACGTACAGTTAAATGGGTGATGAACCACAAGTATTTATTTACTAACGTACAGTTAAATGGGTGATGAACCACAAGTATTTATTTACTAACTTACAGTTAAATGGGTGATGAACCACAAGTATTTATTTACTAACGTACAGTTAAATGGGTGATGAACCACAAGTATTTATTTATAACTTACAGTTAAATGGATGATGGACCACAAGTATTTATTTACTAACGTACAGTTAAATTGGTGATGGACCACAAGTATTTATTTACTAACGTACAGTTAAATGGGTGATGAACCACAAGTATTTATTTACTAACGTACAGTTAAATGGGTGATGAACCACAAGTATTTATTTACTAACGTACAGTTAAATGGGTGATGAACCACAAGTATTTATTTATAACTTACAGTTAAATTGGTGATGGACCACAAGTATTTATTTACTAACGTACAGTTAAATGGGTGATGAACCACAAGTATTTATTTACTAACGTACAGTTAAATAGAGAAATAAAATGGAGAACATAATAATTTCTAGTTTCCTAAACTAGATTTTAAAAAAATCATAGTAAACATTATATAATTTATTAATTTAGGTTACAACTTACATTATGACGAACTGTAAAATATGTTACTTACTTTAAGAGAGCAGCTTCGTCTCTAAGGATTTTTTAATCCAGTGTTTTCTCAGTAGTTCATCCTTGGATAATGTATCAAATGATAAAATTTGACACTTGAAGCTTACAACAGCACAATCAGGATTACAACATGTGCGATGACAATTAATTGTAAGTCGGAACATTGTCAGTGTAACAGTACACTGTTTTCGCAAGGCGTCAACAAATGAACCGGAAGCAACCAAACATCTTTGACCCGAAAGGTCATACATGCTTGCATAATTCTCCGAAATTATCCATGAAGTATTTGTTAGAATCCCCGACTTGATAAGTGAAATGGTGGTCCCAGAAAGCATTCTGAGGAATCAATTTCAACAACGCCACTTATTAAGATAGGTCAACCTCCAAAAGGCCTTTAGTATCATCTCGCAAAGCAAAGCTAACATCACGCGTGACGTAAGCTTAGTTTCGCTCTGGACATTCTTGTGTGATCTTGAGTAAAAATATAAAAATGTCATCAGTACTGTCATTGCTGGGATTTGTTCACTCGTGAGCAGAGATAAGTCAGAGACGCAATTCGCCACAAAACGACAACCCTGTGCAAAGCAAGTATGTTAAGCAACCTATTATAGATCTTAATCTAACCGATATTTTTCTTCATGTTGTTGACCTAGATGGATGATCATGTGATCATTTCCACCATTGCAAGCACGAGTCAGTGATAAACGGAAATACTTGCTGAATAAGATTTTGAAAATAAAATATGTATAGAAATAGACCACACGAATAGCGAATTCAGTATTTCCAGCGCATGTGTATCAGTCGATTATTGAATTACTTTTGTAGTGCGTGTAAGTTAAGTGACAACCTATTTCACGTACATTTATAAACACAAGCTAAATGTTGCCTTTAAACACAAGTTAATTGCTGCCTTTAAACGCAAGTTAAATGCTGCCATTAAACACAAGTTACCTAAATTAAATGTTGCCTGTAAAGAGAGAGAGAGAGAGAGAGAGAGAGAGAGAGAGAGAGAGAGAGAGAGAGAGAGAGAGAGGGAATTAACTCCCAAACGTAATAAAACTAAGTCTAGAGAAAACCAAAATTTTGTCAGCACCTAGACAAACCATTTGTGGCAGAGTAAATTTATCTAACCCTATTTTAATATTTAATTGCTATATAATTTGTCAAATTGTCAGAGTAACCCGACCTTGGGCATTTCTTATGATGGTATTTTTGAGTTGGAGTAAACACTCCAGTTTAAAACATGTGAGAAATTGCTGATATAAAGCAAACTAATTCAACTGGGTGAGTAGTTTTATTTCTCCAATGGCTATGATTTAAGAGAACGAGAAAAACCAATGAGCTGAGATCTAAAAGTTTACCTGCTGTAGAGAAATCTATTGTCTGATCACCTAAATATGAAGTGGCAAAGAAGTCTGGTCTTGAAAGGTGGCCCCTTAGCTTAATAGTGATTTAAGTGGCTGGTTGAAAGAGAATGGACTTAGAAATATTTCACGCATTTTTACTATTGATATGTTATACTTGTGTTTTATTGTAGAGATATAATATTTGAGTAGATTATTATTTCTATAAATGTTTGGACTAAGCTGCATATATGTAGTGTGCTAATACTTGACATTGTTTGATATGCTGAATTTATTATGCTGTGTGCGTGTATCAGGCTAATGAATACCATTGCAAGAAACTGACAGTTGAGACTTGAATGTAAGAAAGAATGGAGTTGTACAGCAATGAAATGGAAGCTTAGTGTTTGCTCCCTGATTGTATTTTTTTTAGAATGGAGCAGCCTTTTTAGATGTATGATTCGTACCTCCTGGTTGTAAACTGCTACCACCGACCGTGATAGAGGAGGGAAGCAGTGTGTAAGTGTGGAGGATACACTACACTCCATTTGATGTATGGTGGCAAGATAATTTATACTGACTACATGAGCAAATTCCTGTATAAGGAAGTATTAGAGTTGTTACAATTGTTATTCTGCTTGAAGAAACTAACATGGCGAAGTTATCAACATGAAGGTACTACGTGACTTTTTAATCTTGTGGTTTTCCTGTTAATTTTATTCCCTATGAGATACATACTCACGAATGCACACACATTTATTTTGTGGTACATACATATAAAGTTAGAATTTTTTTTGTCCTGTAATATATTTCGTTTTCCATGAAACGATTCTCGTTGTTAATGTTTTGATTTACTCCCAACCCCCACTCCGCTAATTTGTTCCTGTGACATCTTTGTGCAATGAACCGAATTAATTATAACTCATTATTTATGCGCATTATGTACCCACTATAGGGGTAAATGAGGCGTGCAAGATTAACCTAGCACTATAAATAATTAAAAATAAAAATGCGTTGTACACTTCCAGACCAATAACGCGAGGATTAAAAAGTAGATAACATAGTGTCATAGTACATACGTACGTATACATACATAAAAATACACATTGAAGCATACATACGTGAAACACATTTTTACGTACATACACGAACGATATATACACATGCATATGCATATGTACATGCGTAAATAATAAATATATATTTATGACTTTTTATCTCTGACCTATCCTGCGATTTTTTTTTTATTAGCAAAACTTATGACTTTCCTGTGACATAATTTCGCCGCTCACCTATTGCTGAGGTGATAGTTATTCTGCTCTGATTGTCAAGATGGTAGATGACGGTTGTCATTGCAGAAGTGCTGTATTCAGACAACTTATCATAGTATCTTTCCTTCGCTACGAAAGTTTTAAGAGTGCAGACACATATCTTGTTCCCTAAGTCAACAAGGCACGTGTGTGTGTCTACGGGGTGAATGCAGCTCACATGATGGAAACTGAGATAACTTCTTAACCGATATATCCAACAATCGTAACAGATGTTTCTTAAAACTGAGTTTTGGCAAATACAGTCACCCCAAACGTTTCAAAGAAAATTGTAAATTCTCTACGATATTATTTCTAGTTCTACGAGTAATAAGTGCGGAATTATTTTTACGAGTATCAACTGGTACAACTGCAATAGTATTAACAAGTAAGTATTATAACCCATCAAGCCTCAGTTTCTTCGATTTTTTACATCGTTGAATACGTTCCTTGGGCGTGGTGGTTGTGAGGTAAAGCCTTAGTCTCACAAGCAGATGGTCTTGGATTCCTTTACATCCATCCTCACCCAATCCTTAGCTGATGTAGTAGTGAGTATGGTAGTTTTATGTGCAGAATTAGCGCACATGAATATTTATTCATTAAAATTATTATTATTATTATTACTGTTGTTGTTTTGTCTGAGTGGACAAATCAAACAGATTTCTAATGCAGTCTGTCTCATATACCGTCGTCCTGATTGGCAGGGTAATGTGTAGTTAACACGTAGACGTGAATGTTTATTTGAGAAATACAAGTGAATGCACGGATGTGAAAAGTGAAAACATTATTATGGATAATGTGACTCAATGACTGTCTAAAAACGACGAAGAGTTGAAGTTAAAGGTGAATAACTGATTGTGGTAAAAAGTGATATATGGGTGAGGTTACAGTTGAATGAATGACGGTGAATGAATGATTGTGAAATAAAATGATGTATGGTTGAACTTAGAGGTGAATGTATGTTTGTGTGTGGGAATAAATTTGCCTATCCCTATCTTAAAATTTAATTTTTATATAAATTGTTAAATTGTCAGAGTAACCCGACCTTTTGCACTACATTTAACGGTACTTTTGTAAGTGTCTGAATTGAAATAAACACCCGAGTTGAGAATATACTAGAATTTGCTGATGTAATGCAAACTAATTCTGAGTGAGTAGTTTTTATTATCCAAAGGTTATGATTTACGAGAACGAGAAAAGCTAATGGGCTGAGATAAAAAAGTTTACCTGCTGTAGAAAATTCTATTCTCTGATCATTTGAATTTGAAGTGACAAAGAAGTCCGGTCTTGAAAGGCGGCCGTTAGCTTAATGGTGAGTTAACTGACTAGTTGAGAGAGAATAGACTTAGAAATTTTTCATGCATTTTTGCTATTGATATGTTATACTTGTGTTTACGTAATATGTATTATGTGAGTAGAATATTATTTCTTCAAATGTTTGAATTAAGATACTCGTGTGTTGAATGCTAACACTCGCCATTGTTTTAATAAGCTGTATTTATTATGCTTTGTGCATGTATCAGGCTAATAAATACTGTTGCATGAAATTGTAATTTGAGACTTGAATGTAAGAAAGAATGGAATTATAAAGCGTTAGGCTGGAGACTTACTATAACTCCCTGATAGTATTTTTCAGGTGAATCAGCCTTTTTGTTTTGTATGTGATTAAAACCAACTGCTTTACTGTTTGTAAACCACTATGACCGACTGTGGTAAAGGCAGTGTGTAAGTGTAAGAATACTCGATTGATATATGATGGCAAGATGCGCTGACTACATGAGCACTATCTGGTTAGAAGTCAATGGAAATCACTACATTTATTGTTCTGCTTGAAGGAGTTGACTGCGAAAAGAAGCGCCCAGGTTACCTTGAGAGAATAAATAGTGGAACTATGTTTTCAACGTGCAAGTGAAACACGTGGAACTGACGTAATAATGGCGGACAATAAACTTGTGTCTTAGTTACAAAAGTGCACAAAGGACTTTTGAGACAGCTCTTAAATCAGTTTATGGTAGAAATTATCATCGCTTATCTCTAATAACTCCATTTCTGATCTCTAATAAGAACTATCCTTTGATTTGTATTGATAAGAACTATCCTGTGATTTGTATTGATAAGAATTATCCTGTGATTTGTATTGATTTACTGAATTGTATTTTTCTGGGTAAAGATTGTGTAGTAGGAAAATTATTCGAACAAGGTTTCATGGAAATAATTGATGTCATGTAATCTATTTCATTGTATTTGTCACATGTGTATTTGATTGTTGATTTCATAAATTTATTGTTAAATGCATTGACCTTCTTACACATATTGATAACCTTATATTGGAGAAGAGAGTAGGTGGTTGGGGGCTCGCTAAATATAGATTCAGACGGATTTTTCTTCTCCTTCAGTAAGAAGTTTTCCTCCTACAGAATATTGTGTGACGGTAAATGTCTTAAATTTTGTGGAAGAGAGAAAACGTTTACAGCACGCACATAATAACATAAATTAATAGTCTAATTACTTGTAATTATTTTTGGACGATTAATTAATAATAATAATCAGAACCATTAACTAAGTGGCTTTGGCGTCACAGTTTGTGAATAAAAGTGATGCACAGGCGAGATTAAGGTGAATGAATTATTGTGATTGAAAATGATGTATTGTTCAGGTTAAAGGTGAATGTATGCTTGTGAATAAAAAGGAATGTAAGACTGGGGTTAAAAGTGAATGTATACTTTTGAATAGAACGGAATGTAAGACTGGGATTAAAGGTGAATGTATGCTTGTGAATAGAAAGGAATGTAAGACTGGGGTTAAAGGTGAGTAAAGAAGACACGAGGTCATATTTTACAATATTATTATTACTTTTATTTGTACATATACACATGTTTAGTATTATTTATGTATATGCTACATTTCTAGAATCGAACTGTTTCCTGTTGGCGAATTAAAGAGACCGAAGACTAACTCAGAAAATGGAATGGTGGAAGACATCTATTATCTACCAACTCTACCCACGATCTTTTATGGATTCGAATGGGAATGGGGTGGGTGACTTGAAAGGTAATTAATGCTTATTTCACTTATTTCATAACTGTATTAATTAATTAGGATTTGCTTTAAGTAAACCTTTAGATAGATCGATAGACAAACAGACAGATATATATATGATAGATGTATTTAATCGAATAATAATTGCTGATTGAATGAGGATCGCGATGTCAATGCCACATCATTTATTGGTTATGATGATGATGATGATGATTATTTAATCACCCATAACTAATTACAAGTCATTAGAAGCTTAAATTATGTTATTAATAATTCTCAGAAGACATAACTTTTCTCTCTCACTTGGCGGATACGTGGGCGTTGTAAGCGTTTTCTCTCGTTCACAACATTTACCGGCACACAATATTTCCGTGGGTGGAAAACTTCTTACCAAAAGAGAAAACAAATCTGTCTTTTCATAATTATTTAGTGAGCCCCCATCCACACACTGTCTCTCCAAAATATGGTTAACCAATATGTGTAAGAATGTCAATAAATTTATTAAATCAACAATCAAATATACAACAGATGAATATAATTAAGAGACTGATGACATTGATGTCACTTCACAAAAATGTTCGATTAATGCTTTACAATCATTAAGTTTAGATATAAGAGTCTCATTAACATACATGTATAGCCAAGTTAATGGATAGCATTCATCACAGAATGAGGGTGGTGTTTTAGAGAAATAATTGAAGTCAATGTATGTAGCCTTTTTTCAAAGAGGGTGGCTGTCAACTGCACATGTTGACAATCACACAGTTTGCAACAAAGCACTGTCTTTCTTATTTAGATGACAGTCCCATATGCCCCTTATTGAAACGTTCCAGAATCTTTGATGCATTCACAAGCGCACCATGAAGAATCATCTAGAATTTCACGTGCACTATCAAACACATCAGGAGAAATGTTCCTGAATATTTGTGTGCACGTGCACTACGCAAGCACACACTGTTCAAAATAATCTTTGTGAATTCTCAAGACCAAACTCAGGCCACAAATTTCCGTTGTATTGGCTCTCAAACGGATTCACAGAAATCAACTTACAGCAACACGCTATCAGTTATAAGTTTGACGACAATGCTGGATGCACACACCAACGTAATCGACTACAGTGGTCACTGTTGCATGAAGCCACCAAATGAAAAATAAAGGCTTGCTTTCTCTGCAAAAGTAGGCATTTTTCATCCCTAAATTTCCTTTCTCTCTTACAAACATTGTCAACTTACAAATCCTGCAGCAATTTCATTTGACCGATACGCACAGCATAAGAAATAGAGTATCAATCAAAATTCACAAGTATAATGTACAATGTAGTCAGATTAGCTAACTACAAATAATAGTTCAATTATATAAGCATACTCTAGTTCAAATCATAACTCAAAAGCAACATATACGAAATATTTCTAAGCCCATTCTTTCTCTATCTTTCAGTTAACTTGCCATAAGCTAACAGTCACCTTTATGACCGGACTCAAGTTATGTTCAAATTCAAAGTGATTAGAATATAGGACTTTCTTCAACAAAATAACTTTCGGTCCATCCCCATTGGATGAATTTGTTATGAACAAGTGTGAGACTATTAGTTCGGAAAACTATCATATTCTCCTCCTGAGTTGTTTACTTTCAACTCTGACAAAAATATCATCCAAAGAAGTGCCCAATCTCGGGTCACATTAACATGGGTAACAAATATATAATTATTAAGTTTAGAAATAGGGATAAGCAAATTTACTCCACCACAAAAACAATATTGTTATTATCAGCTGTTAGTTTTGTGCTAGGCTGAAGATTGCAATACTTCTCTGCTGTAACTCTTATTCATAAACGAAAAGATAAATATTAAAGAGTTAATAGTTTGCAAAAAGTAAGTCATACAGGCCAAACATGCAACACGCTCAATGAAATACGCATTATTATTGAAGAATATGTCTCAGTGCAACTCCTTTTTTAGGCATAACATCCAAACTGGATTATTTACAATACCTCAACGTGGGCGCGGTCTGGCTAAATCCGTTTTACCGTTCGCCCATGAAAGACTTTGGATACGACATCACAGACTTCCGGGACGTAGATCCTTTGTTTGGTACAATGCAAGATTTTGACCAGCTGGTCCTGGAAGCCAACAAGCGCGGTAAGCTGTATACATTAAGGTGTATGTGGTATGTTTAATCTGTCAGCTGTATACATTAAGGTGTATGTAGTATGTTTAATCTCTCAGCTGTATACATTAAGGTGTATGTAGTATGTTTAATCTCTCAGCTGTATACATTAAGGTGTATGTAGTATGTTTAATCTCTCAGCTGTATACATTAAACTTTAAGTAATATGTTGTATATTGTCATCTGTATGCTTTAAGATGTAAGTAATACTTTGTATACTTTCAACTTATTGCATTAAGGTGTAAACAGTATGTTTTATACTCTCAGCTGTATGCATTAAGGTGTATATAGTGTTGTATACTGCAAACTGTATGCGTTAATGTGCACGTTGTACATTGAATACAGAAGAATGTTTGCAGTAAGTTGTACATAGTTGTATACTGTAAGCAACTTACAATATGTCGTTCATAGTTCGTTGTATATCACAAGCAATTTGCAGTAAGCTTAATATTTTCAAGCTGTCTACAGTAAATAGTATTTGAAACACGTTGAATATAACAGATTTACGTGGTCAGTCATATATAGTATCTTGTATGAAGTAGGTTAACATAAAACATTGTTCTTGTTAATTATAATTTGAATATTGTATATGATAAATTGTACATAGTGTGTTGTATGAAACATATATAGTACAACAGTACAGTTGTATGTGGTAGGTTTATAGACTATGTAGTGTCACTCACTCACCCTAATTAGTTAGAAATATGGGATAATGGGCACTAATTGGTTTGATGACGCATCAGTCTGATGAGTAGTAATATGAGTACCTCCCGGTATGTATTTCAACCAACATATTGTGATCGGGTGTAGTATTGTAGTTGGTAGTGGGTCACCACAGAATGCGAGATGAAAACAATGATGATGGAGATAACAATACGTCAGATGCTTGAGGACAGGCACCAGCAAGAGATAACAACACTCAACACAGCTTACAAGAGGACTTTATTAATGGCAACGCCACAGCCGCATCGGCCCGCCAAACTCAATTTTCTCCCCTTCGCTAGTCACTACATGTCTCTTCTTTTGTACGCATACAAGTATTCTCACACTGTCTGTCTGAACGTAGGGGGGGAGGGGCGCTTCCGGCTTCCCTGCTTTCGCGCTGGGGAGTGGGAGGGAAGGGAAGGGGTGATACAGCTTGCTGGCTACGTCGTCAGTGCATTAGAATTTTTTAAAGCAGTCTTGTAGTGTCGGTGTGCATTCCTTGAAGTATATTTAAAAAAAAAAACACAACTGTAGTATCATTGTGCGTTCGTCCGTAGCAAACATAATGTTCCCGGACTAGTTATGAAGACGCTGAATTCTAAACCGTTTCTGGACTTGTTATGAAGACGTTGCTTTCAAAACTGTTCCTTGTCTAATTATGAAGGCATTGTTTACTAAACTGTTCTTTGATTGCTTATGGAAACGGTTTTGTTTTTATAAGTGAACTGTTCCTGTCTAGTTATGAATACGTTGTTTTCTAAAGTGTTTCTAGCTAAATATAAAGATGTTTTCTGAACTGCTTCTAGATTAGTTATGAAGATATTCTTTCTAAATTAAAATATGTAAATTATGAAGATTTTTAAAGAAATTCTTGAACTAATTATGAAGACTGGTTTTCTCAACTGTTCATGACGAATTGAGAAGACTTTTATAAAGTGTTCCTGGGCTAGTTACCAATACTAGGCTGTTGTTTTCTCACACCGTTCCTGGGCTAATTCTAAGACGTTACTTTCTAACTGTTCCTCTCTGATTATATACATATTTTCTAAACTGTTCCTAGTTTAGCTATAAAGTCATAGATTTCTAAACTGCTCCTGTTCCTGGGCTCGTTATGATGACGTTTTCAGAACTGTTCTTGGGGTAGTTACAAAGATGATGCTATCTAAACAGCTCTTGGGCTAATTATGAATTTGTCGAAACTGTTCCCGGGCTAGTTATATAGATTTTGTTTCTAAACTATTCCATGGCTAGTCGTAGACATGTTGTTTCTAAACTATTCCATGGCTAGTTGTAGAAATGTTGTTTCTAAACTATTCCTGGGCTAGTATTGAAAACGTTGTTTTCTAAACTGTTCCTGGACTAGTATTGAAAACGTTGTTTTCTAAACTGTTCCTGGACTAGTATTGAAAACGTTGTTTTCTAAACTGTTCCTGGACGGACTAGTATTGAAAATGTTGTCTAAACTGTTCTTGGAATGGTTACGAAGATATGTTATCTAAACTGTTCCTGGAATGGTTACGAAGATATGTTATCTAAACTGTTCCTGGAATGGTTACGAAGATATGTTATCTAAACTGTTCCTGGAATGGTTACGAAGATATGTTATCTAAACTGTTCCTGGAATGGTTACGAAGATATGTTATCTAAACTGCTCATGAGCTAATAAGTGGCGGATGGTGTTTCAGCCTGGTTCGCTTTTGTAGTACAACTTAGGATGGACGTCTTGTCAATGTTAATGTACACCTATTTATAGTACACGTTTCTCTAATGATAATAATGTGCTTGTGCTCTCAATCTTATGCTGAGAGTTCTTTTTTCGTTGTTCTTTTGTTATTGTTTGTGTTTCTTTCTTGCTGGTGATTGACAGGCATCAAAATAATTCTTGATTTTGTGATGAACCACACCAGCGACCAACACGAGTGGTTCCAGAAAAGTTGCCGTCGAGAAGCTCCCTATGATAACTACTACATCTGGCACGATGGGAAGATAGATGCTGATGGTAAAAGACAGCCTCCCAATAATTGGGTAAGATGATGTGGTATGGTGATGACGAAGAGAGCATTAGTACTCTATTTTTCACGGGTCACATCCAAATTTAATTTTCGTAGACCTTACGCTGTACACACTTCGTTCCCCGGTACAATTTAAAAGAAAGAAAAGAAACATGAAGAAAGTCTATAAAAACAAACTCGGATTGGGTGAGGGAATGTTGAATTCAGCTTAACACCTCAGCGAGCCGTGTAAGGTTCAAAATAAGTACTAGCCTATAATTTTCTTTTTCCCAGGGGCAGAACCAAATCATTCATAGGACCTAACAAATTTAGTGAAGATTATCTTTATTAGTTACCAAACACTTGGGACAAAAGTGATCAGTTCAGTTAATCTTATATCAAACTGTTAGCAATCACAAATTCACAGTTACGTAAAAATTTCAAATAACCTACGTGTTACAACCTTAGATCAAAGCGATAGAATCTCTGTAGCTGAGAGCAGTATTGTACTTCACTACTATACATTCGTGGTTTGATCTACTATGGCTCAAATTAGTATTGTTCTACACTACTGTACATTAGTGGTTGGATCTACTATGGCTGAAATTAGTATTGTTCTACACTACTGTACATTAGTGGTTGGATCTACTATGGCTCAAAACATTATCTTTGCACTACTAAATCTAAAAGGAGGGATCTACTATGGTTCTAATCATTATCTTTTGCACGTTACTAGATCTAAGTGGTGACATCGGCTACGGATCTAATAATTATTTTTTGCACTATTAAATTTAAGTGGCGAGATCTGCTTTGGATCACTAAAGTACCTCTATGATAAATTATATATTTTCAGTTACAAATAATTAAAATATCTGTAATAATACAATCCTTGTCTCTTGTTTCAATTATTTATTGCAGTTACCCTGTATCAAATATTCCTAACTGTAATGGTCAGCCCAGGAAAGACGTTTTAGAAATAAATTTCTAGGACCTGCAGTTTGATATAAATTATATTAGATTTGTACAGCTAGGAATTCGTATTCTTATTAAGTTCATTTTAATCCTTATAGAGTCAATTAGTCAATGTCTAAGTTATGTATAAAACAATGCTTCCCCCCCCCTCTCTCTCTCTCTCTCTCTCACCCACACAATCTATCGCAGTGTGTAAAATAACTTCATATTTGTCTATCTGAATGTTTGTTAAAACGCCATATTTATCTCTCTCACTGTTCTGTAGAGCAGCGTCAATTTTGTCCCTATATCTCAATGTAATATAAAACAACATATATGAATCTTATCATCTCAGTGTTGTGTAAAACAACGCCATGATCATTTGTCTATCTTAATGTCGTGCTAAGCGACGACCTATTTGTCTATCTACTTGAGTGTAATATGGTAATATTTCTTTCTTTCTTTTTTTCTTTCTTTCTTTCTTTCTTTCTTTTGTTTGTTTGTTTGTTTGTTTCTTTCTTTCTAAAGCATTGTATTTATCTCATTAGCTCAGTGTGTTTGGCGGCACGGCATGGAGGTGGCACGAGGGGCGCGGCCAGTTCTATTACACAGCGTTTGTGGCCGAACAGCCAGACCTCAACTACCGTAATCCAGACGTTGTTCGCGAAATGAATGTAAACTACTTCTTTTTTTCCTCACTAGATTAGTACTATATTAAATAAAAGAAGTAGATGAAGAAAGTGAGGATCGGACAGACAGGCAGACAGTGAGACAGGAGTACAATTAATAAAACAGATAAGTTCGTAGGTAATGACAAAAAGACGGAAATAAGGCGGCAAGGTGTGCCTGTGTGTATGTGTGAGAATTTGTGTGACGTGTGTTGAAATTCAGTTTGATAAACTATCCAGTTGAATGTTATGATTAGCATGATGGAACTCTTGAAATAATGTTGACGTAATTAGTTTCATTTTTTATTTAAATATTTCTAATATAAATAAAAAAAATATTTAATACAATTAAACTGTGTTAAAACGCTTGGATTAGGATGTAATGAGATTCTGGCTGGAACATGGAGTTTACGGTTTCCGGATGGACGCCCTTGATTGCTTGTTCGAGGCCGAAGATGTCAGTCTCGACGAGCCGAGATCTTACCTTCCCGGAGTTCCCCCAGTATGTCATTTCCTTTCAGTTTCTACCTTTGCTTGCACTTCCTAGAACAGTGCGCATGTGTGGATGGGTGATGGACGGATTTTGGCAGCTAGGGATGGATGGATGGATAGACATAATGATGAAATTGATGGACGAATCGATGGATGCAAAGATTCATCTCACTAGAGATATATGTTTGTTTGCAAACATTTCCATGGAAAGTAGGTCACTTCATCGTCATAAGCTACTTTTTCAAGCTCAGACGTAAAGATTGTCCATAAAAGTGTAAAAGAAAAAATACGTTATATATGACTGAATTCATAATTAAATCAAAGATTTCAGTGCTGTATTACCCTTATATAGAAAGACAGTAAAATAATTTTAATTTATATACATTTCCTTGTTGAATAATTTGTGCATCATGATACAGTTATGCAGTCTGTCTTTCTGTCTTCATGTTTTACTGTGCACAATTTGGTAATGCACACACACACACACACACACACACACACACACACACACACACACACACACACACACACACACACACACACACACACACAAAAATATTTTTTAGCTTCTATTTCAATTTGCTTTACTTGATAACATGTTATGTATACAATGTTCTTTTTCTTCAATTTACAATATGTGTATCGTGATAACAATTACATCATGTCCATTATCAAAGAGTTTCTATGTGCATTCTTTGAGAATATTTATAAATGTTCCTTTTTATCTTTACGTTTTAACATAAATAGTTTGATAACATTTATGCCATATCTTTCTTTGTTTTCTGTTTCAACCTAAATATCTTGATAATATTTATACCATATTTTTCTGTGTTTTCAATTTCAATATAAGTATTTTGATAACATTTATATCATATCTTTCTTTGTTTTCAAGTTTCAACATGAGTACCTTGATAACATTTATACAGCATCTCTCTTGGATATCGGAGGCGTTGTTCGAGGCTGGAGAAAAATACTGGACGAGTTCGAAAAAGATGGTGTGTCCAGGTATAAAAATAAAAGTACTGTCATTGTGACAAGTCTGTCTTGCAGGTGTGTCCAGATATGAATGTACAATGTTGTAATGTAGTGACAGGTGTGTCTTACTGGAGTGTGAGGTACGTCTGATGTGGAGTAAATTTGCCTATCCCTATTTCGAAACTTAATTGTTATATAAATTGTTAAATGTCAAAGTGACCCCACCTTGGACACTGCTTATGATGACATTTTTGTAAGTGTCAGTGTTGGAATAAACAACTCAGGTGGACAATGTGTTATACTTGCTGATGTAATCTAAACTGTTTTTTTTGGGTGGATGATTAGTTTTTATTGTCCAATGGTTTTAAAATTTACAAGAACGAGACCAGTCAAGTGTATGTTTGTAGTGTGATGGACAGTGTATAGAGTTGTGGTGTTGTGGCAGGGATACCAGTGGTATAGCGCTATGTTGTAGCAGGCATGCCAGTGTATAATGCTGTATTGTTGTGTTAGGTATCTCAGTGCATAGCACTATATTGTGTGAATAACATTTAAATACATCGTGCTGTGTTGTTTAAATTCATAACTTGTGATGGCTATAGTATGAGTAGACCAAAACCAGTGATAGCTATAATATTGAGTAGAGTCAAAACGTGTGATGCTTAAGTATTAACACCAGTCTGCTATGGCTTGACAAACCTCTTTATATATTCAACACCAGTCTGGTTCAGGCATGACTTGACGAACACGTGCATATATTTAACGCTAGATTTTTTTTTGTTGTTTTGTTTTTTTTATAGACAAGGCTTGACGAACACGATTATATCCTAGTAAGCATGCATGGCTTGACGAACATATCTGTACTTTTAACTTATTCTCGTACGCACGTGGCTTGACAAATAGGTCTGAGAAAAATATTTTGGTCTTGAAAAACACATTATATATATATATATATATATATTGAATAATACTCTCGTAAAGACATGGTTTGAAAAAATATTTCATGTAAACGAGACAAGTCTAGAAATAACAACGGTACAAGTCGTCAGAAAAAATATATTGACAAAAGTGAAGTTATCCAGAATTTAGCTTGTCTACCAGCAGGGAAAAAAATAACTCTTTAATGGATGTTGATATCTTTAAAAATCACCTTGTGCATATAGAGTTCACGGACCAAAATGGCCAGCCACTTTGAGTGCTTGTTGTACTGGTATCAGAGAAATGTTGCAGTCAATAAGTTGCAAGCACTAAATACATATCTCTCTTCATATCTCTCTTCATATCTCTCTCTCTATCCCTCTCTACATAACTCTCTTTTATATAAATATAAAACAAATACTTTTAAATAGTAGATTGTTTACTTACTAACATTATATTACAATGTAAATTGTTTCATTGTTTAGTGAGTGGGAAAAGCTCTATATTTACTAAAAGAAACTGCTAACTGTTTGCCATTCTCCCTGGTTAAATAAATGTTTTCCATCAATCAAGCTTAACTAAAATGGCAGTTAACTGTTGAAAGATATTGTACATACTAGGATTAGCTTGTTTATTTATAATGTTTTGGTTTTGATATGGTCTTTAAGGGTCTTTAAGTCATATATAGAATCTTTCATCGATTGGTGTGTCTGAATTGGGGTGGGTGGGTGACGTGGAAACATAATCATTGTTTTAATGTATTATCAGCAAGTATAACAATGCATCATTAATTTGTTTTACAGAATGATGGTTGTGGAAACATACTCACCACCTGAAAAAAGAAATTTGTACTTTGAGTATGGAGCCATTCCGTTTATCATGGATCTAGTAGATAGCATGAAGGCTCCCCTGTCAGGAAACCAGATCCGCCAACTCGTTGAGCATGCGTACAACACGCTTCCTCTGGACAAATGGCCTATTTTTACTGTCAGTAATTTTCATTGCTAATTCTTCGTTTTACCTGTAATTTACTAGATGTCATTTTCAGAACATAATTTGCAATTCTACTACAAATCATAATGAGAGGATTTAACATGTATAGAGTTTTATGTTGTACATATTAATATTACTGGCATATTCAATCTTGTTATCAAAATTGATCATCATATGATACAAACATTTAATACAATCGATTTTAATACTGCAAATACCTTTGGCAAAAGTATCCATAATCTAACCAAGTAAATCAACCAGACTGTTGCTGTCTGAACCTGAAACACAATCGCTCAGAGTGTGGCTCATGAAGATTTGGTTGTTGGTGAAACACTAGCCTCTTGCTGATTTCAGGAAAGTTGAGTACGTTTAATTCCGATTGAAAATATGATACATTTAAAAGTGCTTGCTTAATTCCGACTAAAAATATGATAGATTTTAAAAGTGCTTGCTTAATTCCGACTAAAAATACAATACATTTTAAAAGTGCTTGCTAGTTTAAAACCTGAGCAGAAGAATTGAAGCCATGAGTAACTGTAAACTGTCGAAACAATAAAATGACTGTAAAATGACTGTAAAATCTTATTTCACTTTCCTCTTGCAAGTATGTCCGTAATACAATATTCAAAAGTGTTTTGTACGATTAACAGACTGAACTTTCACAAGCTACAAATAATCTTTCAGTAGGTAAAGTCTTTAATCCCAAATATACATTGTTATTGTTAGATTTATAAATGAATAATTGTTTGAAGTCCCATCCACCTTGCATTCGATTGCAATCGAGTTAGGTTCAATGGCCTGAGAAGGTCGGAAGGTCTTGTAAAGGAAAAAATATGTTGAAGGAGGGATTCAAGGAAAACTGACCGGTCATTGTTTCTTTTAAAATAGAATATTCCTTTTCAACTCTATTAATAGTTATGAGTTTTGTTGTACACTTTAATAGGTATGCGTGTTGCCAAAGTGTATACATGTTAAAGGTTGTGCGTGTTACCTAACTGTATGCGTTAATAGTTACGGGTGTTATCAAACTACGTATGTACTAATAGTTACGCGTGTTATCAAACTCTGTATGTACTAATAGTTACGCTTAGTAGTTATATGACGCAGTTTGGAAAAATCCCAAAGCAGTGACCGTCTAATAATTAAACCATTACTGTTGTGTATTTTGATGCTTTGCCCAGAGTGACTATACTAACTATATTAGTATACTCTCTTTGCATTCTTGGCAAATCTTTTGTAAAGAAAGTTGATAGGCTTACTTTACGCATTTTTGCCCTAAGCTACTATGTTAAAATACTTATGCAAAGTACGTTAATGGGTATATAATATGCCTTTTTGCCAAAAACTGATTATATTACCGGTGTAAACAAAGAGACTTTATTTACTTAGAATTTGTCTTTTTTGCTAAAAGTGTGAACAGTTTGTATTACTATGGTATGTGCAAAGAAATTTGATGGGCTTATATTTTGTCATTTTCCATGTCTTATGCAAAAGAAAGTTAATAAGCTTACATTCTGCCTTTATATTGCAAATGACTATTACTATATCTTATGCAAAGAAAGTTAATAAGCTTACATTCTGCCTTTATATTGCAAATGACTATTACCATATCTTATGCAAAGAAAATTAATGAGTTCACATTCTGTCTGTCTGCCAAATGTGACTTTACTACCAATGCGCAATCAAAAAAAGTAAATGGGTTTACAATTTGCCCGTTTGTCGGACCGTATCTTGCAGCTGGGAAATCACGACCGGAAGCGCGTGAGCAAGAGGTATGGCGCGCGCTACGTGGACGCATTGAACATGCTGCTCCTGACGCTGCGGGGCACGCCCACCACGTACTACGGGGAAGAGCTGGGGATGGAGGAGATCGAGGTGTCCTTTGAGCAAACTCAAGATCCCTGGGGCAAAAACTTTGGGCCCGTGAGTGGACACTTTATTTTGTTTGAAATGTACTCTTTTCTCTAACTACCTCTCCTTGTATGTCATTGCTATCTCATTGTTAACTGGTAATTTCAGTACCCGTGTCACGCTATTGTATGTCATTGCTATCTCATTGTTAACTGGTAATTTCAGTACCCGTGTCACGCTATTGTATGCCATTGCTATCTCATTGTTAACTGGTAATTTCAGGACCTGTGTCACGCTATTGGTACAGAGTTTTACTTTGTATTGTTGTCCATTGACTAAATGACGTTTGAGCTTGAACTTCGTTTAAATCCTTTCACTTTGTTGTATATGGACTAAATGACGTGAGTTGAGCTTCATTTAACTGATTAATTATTGTTGTTTCTTACAGCCTAAATGACAGGGCTGGTCTACATTTAACTGATTATTGTTGTTTCTTACAGACTAAATGACTGAGTCGAGCTGATGATTAACTGATGATTTCGAGCTGATGATTAACTGATGATTGTTGCCTTTTAGAGACTAAATGACGTTATCATGACTCATTTGAACAGTGCGTCCTTTCGGTCGTCATAGTTATTGTTATTTCATATCTCTAAAATAGGAGAGATACCAAGAGTTCTCGCGAGATCCGGCACGATCTCCGATGCAGTGGGGAACTGATACAAATGCTGGCTTCACCACAAATCTGTCACCATGGCTACCAATTCACCCAGATTACATCAATCGTAATGTGAAGGTCAGGAAATATTTACTGTTAATATTAACATGTTTATAATAACAAACTATAGTATAAGACTTTTTTTTTACAATTAATACAGTAAGAATACTATTATAAAAATGTATGTGAAACACCTTACAAGGCTGAGACAGGGCCTCTAAATAAACACTGGTATGTAACAATGAATACAACTCGCCTTTTTTCAAATAATGTTAATGAATACAAGTCGCCTGTTTTCAAATAATAATGTTAATGAACACAACTTGCCTGTTTTAAAATAATGTTAATGAGTACAACGCACATGCCTCCGAATAATAATGTTAATGAATACAAGTCAACTGCGTCCAAATAATGTTTCTGAATACAACTGACCTGCCTCCAAAATAATGTAAATGGATACAAGTCACCCGCTTTCAAATAATGTTAATGAATACAACTGACCTGCCTCCAAATACTGTTAATGGATACAAGTCACCCGCTTCCAAATAATGTTAATGAATACAACTGACCTGCCTCCAAATAATGTTAATGGATACAACTCACCTACTTCCAAATAATGTGGCACACAGCTCTGCTGTTTTGTCACTTTAAATGGGTGAAAGATATTCCAGGAATGTAGGAGAAGACATACTCCAACCTTAAACGAAGACAGGCTACAAACTCCAACATTATGATGACAGCTCCAAGCTCCAGGTTAAGCACTCCAGTTTGAGGTAGATTGCAAGATCTTGTCTTTCACAAAAACTGGCTGCAAAATCTTGACCTAAATGGCAGGCGCCAAAGTTAAATATTTCTTTCAGATTTCAATAGAAAAATTAAAAGACTACACATCAATTCTATTTGCCTAAACTAGTTATGCATCTTATCTCAAACGATATAACCCGACCGCGTAACAATTCAAATAATTAATTCAAAAGTTGACACCAGAGGCATAGAAGAAATACAAAATAATTTAAAATTTAAAAAAATTAAATATTCAAGCCCAGCGTCAACCAGCAATGGGCAAACTGTGGGACCTTTATCATATACAAGTGTCGAAAGTTTTATATCAAGGAAATCACAGTAAACAAAGAAAGTTTTATAAGGAAATCACAGTAAACAAAGCTTTAAGTGATAGTACTGGGGATGACAGCTAGATTGCAGGCTACTCAATGTTTTTCACTGATCCACATCACATTAACTCTCTACTTCATCGTGCGTAATAGATTCCATTTTAACGATTACTCAATTTTATAATTTTATAAAGAATTTACTACTTTGAACCACGAATGAGTTTCTTTTATAATCCTCGTAGTCATTCATTGGCCCTTGCTACACATTTCTTATTGATGCCAGTGTATCAAAAGGGGTGAGATAACTCGTGCCTAATAATAAGCACGATTATTCACCTAGTTATTTCCACTTGAAAGATGTCTCTAACCTTGAAGGTGGCAGGCGCATTGACGCCTGGTCCTCGCGGCATCTAAGTGAACAACTGTAACAGTGTAAGCCTTCAAACAATCAAACAGCTAGGAAGTAATACCAACTGTGCTCTTTCTATCCCTATTACAGTATTAGAAGTTTTCATCCAATTTCAGAATTAAATACTTAGTTTGAAAAGTTTTTCTAACATAAATTAATATACTAGGGAAATTAAATATTACAATAGGACCGTGAAATCGTGAGTGTTGCAAAGATATTTATAGATTTGTTTATAAAAATTAGATAATACTTTGTCATTTTCTGTTACGAGTTTACGCTAACGAATCACTGTCCAAAATTTTAAAATGTGTTGCTATTCATGCCCACAAACTCAAAACTACTTACTGCAAACCCACTCACCCAGTGTGATTTACTCTTGATTTCGCAGTATATTGTGAGTCAACATGATATTTATTACGTCATTTAGCTTTTTCAGCAAAAAAATGTATATAATATAAAAGTTTACAGAAGTGTATTAAATAAACATACGTTTTCAAGGATTCAGAAGTTTAATTCTCGAAACTGCATGTAAATTCTGATTAAAAAGAGAAGACAAATCTAGTTAAATCTAGTTTGGCAAGTAATATATAATTTTAATTGTGTCCTATTTTACTGGATATTGGGCCTTTAATTATATAACCTATCTAGGATTCTTTTTGTTTTTATACTACTTGGGTTTGGGTGTCTTCTAAACAGCAAGTTCAGTTATCGGAGTGGGTATGCTGTTTTGCTTATGCTATTCTTTGCTTTGTTTAATTGGTTGGTTGATCTAAACATATACATCATTGTGCTAATTTTTAAATATTTAATTCCAGACACAGCAAGAAAGTCTCCAGCAGACAACCCTACAACTCTACTCCGAACTGGCAAAACTCCGAGAGCAACCTGCCTTCCAGAAAGGTGGCCTGCTTTTCTCCATCAGCAATGAAAACGTCTTCTCTTACGTCAGGCAGACGTCATCAGCCGGAGATAATGCTGATCGCTATCTCGTTACCATAAACTTTGGACAAGCGACTTCTAAAGACGACTACTCCTGCGACCCGGTCAAAAGTACGCGCGGGATTGTGGTGAAAAGCACGTGCAGCGCAAGCAGTCGGTACAAAGACAAACCGGAAGTGGATTTGAAAAATTTACAGATGGCACCAGGAGACGGTTTGGTCATTAAACTCTTCTGATTCTTCAGATGACAGCAACAAATGACTAATCCAGAACCTGGGGAGTCAAAGGTTAAAAGCAAGCATCTTAAGAGAGATTTATTGCCGGTCTGTTTCTAAATCCCGTTTTGTTTGGTTGGTCTTTATTAAAGGAACTAAACTTCAAGACTTCTTAAGATATGCCCATTTACTGCCATTTTTTAAAATTCTAAATGACATTAGAGTATTTAGTTAATTGTTGTAAGGAATGTGAGCAGTAAGCCATTACATGAATGAACTTGTTTTCTGGAATTTCTGTATCTAGAACCATTTTTTTTTACAAGATGTTCTTGGAATTCATATCTCTAGAGCCATTCTCTACAAGATATTTCCTGGAATTTCTGTATCTAGAACCATTGTTTACAAGATGTTGTTGGAATTTCTATATCTAGAACGATTGTTTACAAGATGTTGTTATTTGAAGTGGGTAGGTGTAAGTTGCCTAGGTGAAAGTTAAAATTTGTGGAGGTTACGTGTTAGCTTACTTCCAGTGTATTTGGTTTTCCATTTTTAGTTAGTGTGTGTTAATTTTTGTTTTAATAAAAGGATAATAATAGTTTTTCAATGTGTATTTTCTTTTTGTAAGTGTGTGTGTGAGACGTGTTAGTATATCTTTAATTTCAAAGGAGTTGAAGTGTGTTTGTGTGTATGTGATGACTGCTTGGTGTATATGATTTTGGTGGTGTTTGGAAGGAAAGAGTAATGTTTGTGTAGTGATTGGTATTTGTGTCAGGCTCATTGTGTCAATCAGACATTTTCTTTCTTCTCTGTATTTGTTGCAAAGAATTAGAAAGTGTCTACTGTGTTGTCTGTTTTGCAGTGTGTGCATGATTTTAGTTCATTATTTGGCATATGTGTAAATCTTGTGGCGTTATATCTTAGTCTATATATTGCTCTATTGTGTGTTATGTTAGACAATTGTGGGTTGGGTTGGGTTGGGAACTTGTTTTTGAAAATTTGTTTAATTTGTGATTCAGTTTTGGTGTGTGTATTGGGGTGTTTAGTGGCAATCCATGTTTGCTTCCATATTTTGCTCCTTTGTCTGCTGTTTCATTTCCTGCTACTTCTATGTGACGTGGGTCCATAGCAGTGTTGTATTAATTTCTTTCCTTTCCAGTGTAATTATTTGTTTGCATATTGTGTTGGTGATTTGTGCTCTTGAAAGGGTTTGCTAGATTTTGTAGTGAGGTTAGTGAGTCTGTGAGTATCAGTATTTGTGTTTTGGTTGTTAGGGTGTTGATTTCTGTTGTCAGTGCTTTTTTGATTGCTTCTAGTTCTGCTGTTAATATTGAATGTCTTTTGTCTAATTTGTACGTATATGTGCACTTGGGGGTATGCATTGCTGCACTGATCCTTGTTTGTTTTTGGATCCATTGGTGTATATGTGGTAGTGGTGGAAGTAGTTTTTATTTGTGTTCTAGTGCTCTTTAAAGGTTTTCCCATTCTACCATGTGTTTCCTTGAGACCACCCATTTCCCTGTTTTTAATTACAAATGACCCTTTGATCTTCAACCATTTCCTGTGCCCTAGCATTTTCTTTCCTCCATTCCATCCCTCAGTTTAATTGGGATCCGTTGTCTTGGACAGCCGGACAGCGCAGGGGGGTGGGTGGGTGGGTGGACACAGCGGTTCTCCCGTTATCTGGACCGCTGGCCCAGTTCAGGTTTCCGGGATAGAGATACATCAAATTTAACGGTCCAGTTCTGGGTGGTCCAGACCCCTTAGGTCTTGTAATTCTAGCAAACATCCTGTTAGTATCTTGGAGTGGCTTGGTTAAATACTTTAAATGTGTTTTTTGTACTAGGCTTCCTGTACCCCTTATGTATCTAGGTTTTATTCCTTTTCGTTATTTAATTTTAAAATGTTTATTGACGTGATGCCGGGCAAAGTTTTACTTTCGACTGACACTATCTATCTCGAGAAGGCTGTAAAGGGAGAATATTCATGTACATTTAAATATATATAGCCGCAAGAGTTATATCCCTTATACTTTCATTGATAATAATCTCATACTTTTTGCCTCTGCGTCAACATGCTTCAAAATTTATTGTTTTATTTTGTTATTTAGTTTGTTATGGATAACGATTGAAATCTAAATTTTACCGTGTTTAACTCGTTTTTCATAATGACTTCCACCACCACCCACTTGAACTGTGTATTCATGACATGTTAAGTTCACAAGTAGTCTCCCTTTCTCAGCACTACTTGATTTGCGAATATTACCACAGAAATTTACTCAGCTAACAAGCATTATGTGCCCTTCCCTTACACAAGTGTAACTTTTCTCCCCTATATATAATTATCTCGAACTAAAGCAATGATAACACAACAGTCGTATTAAAAAATAAAATAAAAGTAGAATTAGATTCATATCTTAATATTGAAATAAATTTAGAGAAACATAATATTTTGACATAATTATTTATATAATGACATTATTATTGCTTGTTATATTAATGTTTCCAACTGTAAGGGATGGTGCGCACTATTCCTGTAAATATATTTTTTTCAGGTGTTAAATCGCACAGTTAAGCGTAAAATTCTCCCCTCTTGTACTTCATTCAATGCTGGAAAAAGAAAAAAAAATTCTCCCCTCTTGTACTTCATTCAGAACTCATTTTGCTATAGTTTTTATGCCTTCGGTGAACAGTACACTTCAATCATTCATTAAACCTGTATATATCAAGGCAAAGCTGTAAGAATTAAATAGTTTCACTGCTTTAGAAACTAATTTAAAAGTGTCGTCAGGTTGCTTCTAATAGGACCCGAGCAGGTTGGAACAAACACGAGATAAACTAAAAGAATGTACATTACAGCATAACAATTTAATGGACATAATCTAGGTAGTTCTTCTTCCTTAAGAAATTTTTGTTTTGTACAATCCTAATACACTTCATTCATTTGACTCACCACGTGTTTTTATGTTCCTCTGGCTTAATGTTTTAACATTAGATCACATTTCATTTATCAGACGGATCGTGATTTTAAAAAAATACTGTTTAACTTTCTTAATATTTATTTATACAATCGGATTACATTCACTTAGTTTGACTGACCACATGGCTTAATGTTCATCTGACTTAAGATTTTTTTGGTATTATCAGATTATGTGTAATTGAGTATTAAATGAACTTCAGTCGGGCTTAGGTTCGAAGCTCAAAAGCCAAAGTTCAAGATTGTTTCAAAGAATAAAATAATGTTGTAGCGTGGTTAAAGTGCTGCTAACTGAAGATGAACCAAACCATTAGTTTTATTTAATCTATCTATCTATCTGTCTGTCTGTCTGTCTATCTATCTATCTATCTATCTATCTATCTATCTATCTATCTATCTATCTATCTATCTATCTATCTATCTATCTATCTATCTATCTATCTATCTGTCTGTCTGTCTGTCTGTCTGTCTGTCTGTCTGTCAGAGATAAGGAGAGAAATATCGATAAACAACGAAGACAGACTCTTCATACAGAACGGTTAAAGTAAACGAGTGTCACGCTCCAATTACTTTATTATCTACTGTCCTACAGATATCTACGTATACTTTATAATGAACATGTCAACGCTTGACAAGCGACATCAGTGTTGTCATGTCAAGTGGAAGAAACCTGTAATTGGTTACTATTTAATAGTTCACATTTGCCCTCGGCATATCTCTTGGGAACTCCGCCATGGCCGGTCCCAAAACCAGGTGAGAAAGGAGGAGGGTTGGGCTAGGGGCTAGCAACCCCGCTCCGTATAAAATCCACACGCTACAGAAACCAAAGCATCAGAAGAATCTAACCAGTGCTTGAATCAGGGAGATGTCTCTACAGGAGGACAGATGACGCAGATTGGTGAAAGTCTCAAGGAAGCCAACCAGCACACGTGACTTGGTGACGTGTATTTAAACACTGTAATAACCTGGTATTTAGTTCAAGGTAGATTAAATAAATTAAAAGAATGTTCAAAATAGTCGCCCTAAAGGCTTCGATGGGCAAAAGCTTCCATTCGAGAGAGATGACAGAAGCTTACAAATGATTCTCTGGTTCTAATGTCAATTTATTGGGTCAATTCAGAAAATGTCTTTTGCGGATAGAAATGCACGAGGATAAGGGGTGACAAAAAGGGGGGTTGGGTAAATGGACGGTTATGGTTTTATTTCGAAATTTATATGAGATGGTGCTGTGTGTCGATTGATGGGATGGAAGGATATTAATAATTGGCTGCTGAGCCATTACAGTCAGATACAATTAATAACTTTTAGATTTCAGGCTCTTTTGGAACTTTAATTTGTTTATTTTTTGATCGAGAAAAAACAAATACTTTAAGAATTTGTTAAAATCCAACATTTATACATGTATGACTACAACATAAACAGGAGACTGTAAGCATTTAATAAGAGAAATTATCGATCGATATTTGGGGGGGGGGGTGATAGCAGCTTCCGAACTTGGCCATTTCGTTGCTTGACGTGACCCTTAAATACCCAGCAAAATTTATTCTCGGCACTTCGACACTTTGAACTAGTCAAGTCCAGCCAAAAGGCGGGCCGAGAGCTGAGCTGTGGGTAAGCTATCTGGTTAATAGAAGAAAGAATGGGCTTAGAAATGTTCTGTGCATTTGAATCATTGATTCTATGATTTATAATTAGAAGGATTCTATATAATATTATTATTATTTTTATGGAATATAGGACAGTGTTGCAATGAACTGCTAATCTGAATTTAATTATGGTTATGTCCTTTTATGTATGAATGAAGGGCTAATGATTTTATTGCAGAGATGTTAAGTTGAGAATGCTTGCAGGAAAGGATGTGAGTATAGCAATACTATAGGCAAAGATTTTAGCGCTGTGCTTTGGATTCACTCTTTCAGAAGCACGCCTTTGTTGGTTCTCCGGTTTCCTGGCTTGTTGGTTTCCGGGTTCCTGGTCTTCCGGGTCTGTCCTAGTCTGTCCTAGTCTGTCCTAGTCCTCCACATGAGCAGTCCACTATTGGCTTGTTATCTGCAGTACTCCACGTGAATTGCATCAGTGCGGTACCCGACTCATTGCCATGTGAGAAACCAATGCATTGGAGGTTTGGAGTTGGAACTGAGGGACGTCAGGCAGAAGTACTTTAGAAGTTTAGAACTGAGGGACGTCAGGCAGAAGTACTTTAGAAGTTTAGAACTGAGGGACGTCAGGCAGAAGTACTTTAGAAGTTTAGAACTGAGGAACGTCAGGCTGAAGTACTTTAGAAGTTTAGAACTGAGGGACGTCAGGCAGAAGTACTTTAGAAGTTTAGAACTGAGGAACGTCAGGCAGAAGTACTTTAGAAGTTTAGAACTGAGGAACGTCAGGCAGAAGTACTTTAGAAGTTTAGAACTGAGGGACGTCAGGCAGAAGTACTTTAGAAGTTTAGAACTGAGGAACGTCAGGCAGAAGTACTTTAGAAGTTTAGAACTGAGGGACGTCAGGCAGAAGTACTTTAGAAGTTTAGAACTGAGGAACGTCAGGCAGAAGTACTTTAGAAGTTTAGATAGCGTGCAAGAGGCGCACGTTAGCCATCATCCAACCAAACGCTTTTGGCGAGCGAGCTGCTATCAGACGAGCGCGCTGGCGGACACAAGGTCATGAAATTAATTGTTGACTTTCTCTATACTCCTCCTACTTCTGATTCAATGATGAAATAGTAGAGCATAGTATTTGGAACACTTAACGTTAGTGTAGGGCTGTAGACAAATTTCGCTGAACATTATTCTTAATAGCATATAAGTGACTGTTGATTTTTTTACTGCATTTTGTAAATCTGTATAATTGTTTTAATAAATTTATTGTTAACTTTTTCATTACCCTTCTTACGCATACATACTAATTACGTGGTGTGTCTGGAGTAATAAATAGTGGGTGGATGGGGCTCTTTAAATAACAGAAATCAGATCAGATTACTCCTTTGGTAGGAAGTTTCTACGAACCAGTGTAAATTATGTACCGATGGGGGTGTAAGCTTATCGTGATGTGTGAATGGGAAATTCATATCTTAAATTTTAATCACTGATAGGCGATTACGATTATTAATTGATAAAATAGTTATTAATTGATAACTCGTAATTAAAATACACACCAGGCGGTGTCGCAGACTGTATTAACTTTACAGATTGTAATTGAGACATAGACTCTAAGCGCCTTGATTGCTTCTCAAAGAGATGAAGTGAGTGTGAAGGTATTAAACAATTATCTTTGCGACTTAATTTCGTCATGGCCTGCCTTGGACTGAAGTTATGGCACAGTCGATGGCCTTCAGTTACCGTCCGTCCACGCCAGGTGATGACTATGAAATATCCATGGAGTAGGTCTGCAAGGCGGTGCTGCCTGAAAGTCTACAGAATAGAAATCCACGCCAGAGGAAATTTACTTCCCAGTAAAGATGATGTAACTGAGTTTACATGTGTTTTCTTTTATATAGGTCATAGTTTAAAATAAAATTATTATTTCAAGATCTTGATCACTTGTAGTTATTTAATCTCTTATATATATATAAACTGCATATAAATGTTTTCTACTTATGTTAAAGGCAGTTCTGTACGCTTCAACATTCGTGCCACAAACTACACCAACATCCATGCCTCTAACTAAACAAACACTGTGATTAACAACACCCTTGTCACAAAGTAAACGAGCATTTGTGCTAACGACATTATTGATAGTAACTAAACAAAAGCTGTGTTAAAACATCCTTGCCAGTAACTAAACAAAAAGCTGTGTTAAAACATCCTTGCCAGTAACTAAATGAAAATCTGTTCTAACAACATCCATACCAGCAACTAAACAAATGCTGTTCTAACAACATCCATGCCAGTAACTAAACAAAAGCTGTTCTAACAACATCCATGCCAGTAACTAAACAAACATCTGTGCTAACAACAGCCATGCCAGTTACTGAACAACATTGCAACATGGATTTGGTAACACTTTCCTTAAAGTTGTCTGCTGGCTGAAAAGGGGGAAATAATTATTGTGGAAAACAAAATGTAATGGCATGAAATAATATCTGTTGAACAATTTCTACGTTACGGATAAGTGTCAGTAGTCAAATGTGTTCACACGTTCTTAACCTGTGTCGTGTACAGTTTAAGAAGCGCACAGCGGACATATTGAATGTGGTGTTTTAGTGCCTAAGGACTAAAATAACCCTGGGACACAAGGTGACTATACTCAGTTAAACTTAATAAAACTGTAATTTTTAATTATTAGACACACCATCATAGCAGCATAACTATTGGGATGTGGAGTACGGTTAATATCAATATTTTACATTTCATGCCGGCTTGTGTTACAGTTAATATTGGCTTACTGTTGGTGTTAATGACAGCGCACGTTACGGTTAATGTAGGCACAACTGTTATGCCGTGTTACGCGAATACAGTTATTAGTAGACAGTTGCAATGACTGTTTGTTAAAAAGGTAATTTAGCGGGCTGGAACCTTCATGACGCTTGTTTAGTACATGTGCGAAGTCCGTTGATACGCATCGGTAAATGTTGCAATGAAGCACTTAACGTTGTTGTCAAACGTTCACAGACTAAACCGATAATGTGAACCCAAAGCCACGGGCAACACTGAGCAACATGGGAGAAAAAAAACAACTTTCACACGTAAAGACAATGGGCGGCCTCGCCAGACAGCGCTGCAGCCCTTGAAGGGTGCAGACGACCCCTGTCTTCAAGTTCCTGTTCATTACCAGCCTTTTGCAGTAAACGAAGATTAGGATTAACTGTCGAAAAGGTGCCGAGCTTGGCCCTGAAGTAACTTATCGTTGATACCATTTGTTTGTTGAAGAGACTAACGCTAGCCGACTGTTTTGGAAGAGAGCCGCGAAAATCTGGGATGTGTTTTACTGCTGGATCGCAATCTCCGGTCACCTCTTCTTTGCGCGCGAGGCAGTGTCAGACTCCTCGGCGTGACCGGATAGCAAAGTTACGCAAGCGTCTGACTTGAGAGCTTAAAATTCGCCTGCCAAAAGAAATTCTACAAAGCATGATAGCAAGATAAGTGGGAAGAGGGTAAAAAAAAAATTTTTTTTAAAGGTGAAAATGTATAACTAAATAAATGTTAATAATACGATTTGTATAATAAACAAAGAGAGATGTTAAAAACTGGACCAAGGAAGAAAAATAAAATATAAGGAAAAGAAACGAAATAAAATTACAAAGACTGGAAGAAAGAAACAAGAGAAAGAAAGAAAGAAAGAAAGGAAGGAAGGATTATTAATATCTCAGGAAGGTTTAAATAAAGGAGAGAAAATTACCAAAAAATATTAATGAAAATTAATTAAAGACAACTTACATTAAACAAATTTAAAAAATGAAATGAAATAAATAAAAAAAAGTTTGAACACTTTTCCTTAACCATCTCAATGCACTGCTTTTACGTGTATCGAAACCACAAAGCAAACCTGCACAAATCTCAATTTAGGTACCCAAACATCATCGTCGTTGTCGTCGTCATCGTCATCATCATCTCTCTCTCCTCCTCTCTCTCTTATTTTTCATGCTAGCAGCTTCGTCATGCTATTATGTTCACATTTCCGGTGCCTGTATTAATTAAAGCTAAATATGTACATCCAAGTAAGTCGTTAACCGATCGCAGGTTTGTTCAGCCACCCATAAACACTGTCTCTATGTCGTAACCGAGAGCTGGCGGATTTGATTACTGGGTACAGAAAAAAAAATTTGAGTGAATACATCTCCCTTCCCTGGAACTTCCTTTAGGTATAGGAGTGATTTTATGGGTGTGGGACAACTAAAATCATCAGCAGACGAGAAGACGCTGTTAGGCTTTTGACAGATAGTTGCGGGAAAGAAGTTAAGTACCTTCGCCGGTAGTCAATACTGACGCGACTCAGCGACTTCTTCTTTATGGGGACGTTATCCGGTACTTGGCGACTTCTTGTTTATGGGGACGTTATTATTGGGTTATCCGGTACTTGGCGACTTCTTGTTTATGGGGACGTTATTACTGGGTTATCCGGTACTTGGCGACTTCTTTGTTTATGGGGACGATATTATTGGGTTATCCGGTACTTGGCGACTTCTTTGCTTATGGGGACTTTATTATTGAGTTATCCGGTACTTGGCGACTTTTTTGTTTATGGGGACGTTATTATTGGGTTATCCGGTACTTGGCGACTCAGCGACTTCTTGTTTATGGGGACGTTATTATTGGGTTATCCGGTACTTGTCGACAGTTTTGTTAGGTATAGACAGCTTTTAGTGTTTTTAAAGTGATATACTCTTGACGGGGAACCACTAACTAAAGGGAAAGAACAAACAGCCAGTGTGTAACAGTCAAGGAAAGTAAGATTGTAGGGAAAAAGTCACAGGAATAAAGTCACAGGAATAAAGTCACAGGAATAAAGTCACAACATATGTTAAGTATAAAGTCGTAAGTGTCAGTGTAAATGTGTTCCCAAAATTATTGCATGTATTAAAATAAATATTTAAACTAATTTCAGTTTATTATGTGATTTTTCTCGTAATATAAAAAGAACGCAACAATTTTTTTTTTCAAATTTAATTTATTTATGTGATACTCATACTTGCCCATATGTATAAATACTTACTTGTGTAGTGACAACACGTCAGATTCATACAATCTTTTTTCCTGTAACTTCTTTTCTGTGACTTCTTTCCTTGTGACTTTTTCCTAGCAAAACTTGTGACTTTTTTCCCCGTGACTTTTTCCCGCTCACCGGGAAGTAATACGCAGCTAGGCGAACATGAGAACTATCAGACAACAGATTCACAAGTACCTATATGCTTACTAACAACACATGTAAACATTCATATTGAATATTTTCATATTGAAAACTGCGCATGATTTACATAAAGGTGTACACTACAAAAATAAGTTTTATATATATAAATATTGCCTTGCATTAACTTTTAGAAGAGTTTGCATTATGCATGTATGTGAATGTTTCAAAACTTGCTATATTAAAACATATATCACGTAAAAGAGATAAAGTTGATACAACTGATACAGTTTTGAAACCGGAAGGAGAGATATTTTATAATCATGCCTTCACTACTAAGAAAGTTTTAATACTGAGTATTGAATAGGGCTGCCAATTTTTTTTCTAAAATGGGCTGCCCGTGTACCCGTCCAAATTTTGAACAGGTACCCAGGTACCGCTTGAAAATTAGAACAATCTCCATTGCAAATGGTGATCTCTAAGCTACTTAACCATTAAGCATGTCCTCTATTTCACACAGTAGCCACTAGTGACTTATTATTAGTTATGATCTTTATATGTACAACACAAACTTTAATTTCAATATGATTTCATAAACTAAACTAAAACGAAATAAAATGTCTACAACAAAGACGTATTTAAAAATAGGGCATCAAGTTCAATCGCCCTTCGCCGACAGAATTTCATCGCACAGATTGCATTTCGCTGTGACACTATCCAATCGCTTGGGCGTGAAGACGAAGTCTTACCCACATTAAAAATATTACAATGTTATCATTTAATTTACTGACATTAAAATACTGACACGTTTGTTTACTGAAGTCTTGTTAACATTCTACATGTTTTAACGAGCACAGGAAACGGCGCGAGCTACAGTGATCCCTGTCGTCCATAATTAGATCTAGGTACAGCGGCTGCTACTGCCGACACGATTTAGCAGGCCGCCATCTACGAACGGGATACGAATGTGACCGGAGTGGGGGGGGGGGAGTGTGCTAAATCGAGACAACCAGTGTCAGTTCTCTCATCTATACTATTTTTGTTACGTTCTTGAAGGCATTATTTTAACGTTTTTTCAAAATCCAGTACTAAAACTGTATTAGTTGTGAAAGCACAAATTTAACGTTTTTCAAAATCCAGTACTAAAACTGTATTAGTTGTGAAAGCACAAATTTAACGTACTACAAACTGTATTAGTTGTGAAAGCACAAATTTAACGTTTTTCAATACCCAGTACTAAAGCTGTATTACTTGCGAAAGCACAAATTTAACGTTTTTCAGTACCCAGTTCTAAAACTGTATTACTTGTGAAAGCACGATTTTAACGTTTTTCAAAATCCAGTACTAAAACTGTATTACTTGTGAAAGCACGATTTTAACGTTTTTCAAAATCCAGTACTAAATGAAGGCATGATTTTAATATTTTTCAAAGCTCTGTACTAAAGCGGTCTTAATTGTGAGAGCTATTTTAATTTGGAATATATGACTTCTCAATAACCAGAACTAAAACTGTTTGTTGTGAATGCATGACTTTACCATTTTTCAATGTCAGTGCGAAAACTTAGTTGTGAAGGCATCATTTTAACACTTTCAATACTAGTGGTGTCCCGGGTGGTAAAATTGCGAACCGGATACCCGTGATAGCGTGGTCTTTGGCACGAAATGGGTAATGTAGGAAGAGTGGAAGTAACAGCTGGGTAGGGTAGAAGCAATAGCTGGTGAAAATGGTAGTGATAGCTGGGAAAACTGTTAGTGATAGCTGGGTAATGCAGTAGCGATGGCTGTGAAAAGTAATAGCTGCAGAAAGTGGTAATAATAGCTGGTTAAGGCTGTAATTGTAGATGGAGAAAGTGGTAGTAATAGCTGGGTAAGGCTGTAGTAATAGATGGAGAAAGTGGTAGTAATAGCTGGGTAAGGCTGTAGTAATAGCTGGTTAAGACTTTAGTAATAGCTGGTTAAGGCTGTAGTAATAGCTGGTTAAGGCTGAGCGATAGCTGTGGAAAGTGGTTTGAGATTGGTTATGGAAAGTGGTAGCGATAGCTGTGGAAAGTGGTAGTGATTGCTGGTAAGGCAGCATTGTAGCTATAAAAAGTGCTAAGGCATGCCTTATTGTAAATCGCCCGATTAAATATTTACAACCCTTGGGGAAGGGGGTGGGGAGAAGAAAGAATAGAATTCTGCGTACAAACAATTACAGCAAAGCACAAAGTCGAGAACCAACAGTTACCAGTGGGAAGATGGTTTCGACATATCAAGAGAGGTGATTAATAGTAAATTTAATTAAAAGAAATTAAACAAAAAAACCCAAATGAAGCAGGTTTAGGATTGTCATTTCTATTTTCAATTTTAAAACAAACAATTCTTTTACTTTATAGTATACATACGAACTCAGTTTAATTCTAGTAGTATATTTTTGCCTATGCTTACACAGTAATAAATAAAAATATTTCTTAAGGGATTTAAAATGTCAAACATATGCAAAGCCATAGTTGATTTCATTAAATGATTTGTTTCCTGTAGGAGTTTTCATTTTAGTTCAAATTATGAAAATTATAAGTTTATGGCAGATTGTTATAGCATATACAAGTGTGACAAGTCAGTGAATTTATTTCTTAGAACAATGTATTTTATGTTTATTTAAGGCAATAATCCTGATATAATAGGCCTAATCTTTATAAGTATTGATTTCATCACAGTGCTCTTTGGCGCTAACGGCATTTCAAATAGCGTCTCATGTCAAACGGTTATAAATGCCAGGACAAGATTTAAAAATCAGCTTTTTGGCGCGTGCGTGTCGCGTGCGGGGTGCGTTTCTACTGATCGCATTGTTAACGGCAGAAGCACAGTTTTCTTCAGTTGAACGATAGCGGGAAAGCTACTGTCTAGAAAACTGACGCTTCCTGGCCGTTTTCCCGCGGTTCGCCAACAAAGACGATCCGTACATCGAGCTTCGTCGAGGCTTGATGCTAGTTACTTTATCATGAACAGGTGGCTGTACGCTGTCTCATTGCTCATTGCTCAAACTTACCGTCCGTTTCCTTCCAGGAGCACTACCCTTCTTTCTTCTTTTATCCGCCTACCTCGCAGCCTCCACTCACCCACCTTCTAGACTCTAGAGCACTCTCGATATCCTGTCGTAAACCCCCCACCACCAATAAAGTCCCTCTCACGAACCTCCCTTCACCCTCGCGCGCTTGCGTTTACCGCTAGGCAGGATGACCCAGTGACTTTGCATATTAAGCAGCACGTGCGTAGCTCGGCTTCGTGATTGGTCAATTATTCAAACGCATGCGCAATAGGTACTTGACGAAGTAAGGCGGTGACTACGAATACTGGTTTCTCCATTATCGTCTGCTAGCTTGCTTAAGATAGAATATACACAACACACGCCTGATCCAACCGCACACAAGGCCGTTGTAAATTGAGGTCGCCTACTGGAGGTCGATCTGGTTGTTTAATAAAAAAAAGACGTGGGTGTTCACTTATTTAGTTAGATGATCACAGTCCTCTGAATTTGACATCGTCTGCACAAAGGTGGCTAGGGCTTCAGTGTCGAGCACGGTTTCGTGTGGGGGAAAACAAGACGATGCCGAAGTTGTTTCTTGTGAGGAGAGGGAAGAGAACATTAACTCAGAGAGAAGATGAAGATGAAGACGCAGATGGAGATGAGGCAGATGGTGCCTGTGATTCAATTGAAGACATTGACTGCAACAGTAAAGGTAGGCGCTTAAAGAGTTTGTCCTCTTGTTTGAAATGTTTAGTAAAATTGTGAAGAATGATCTTATCAACATTTCTCAAGCTTCCGGTACTCTCGTGGGACGACCCTGACCTGGATGTGAATATAAACAAGTATAACGTGCTGCACTCTCTGACCTGAGCATGGCTCTTTTTTTTCTTTCTGTTAATATGACTCGATGGCAAATACTGGGCCTCGGGGGGTGGGTGGGGGTGAATAAGAGAATGTCTATTTATATTCTTATAAATAAACCAGATATCAGAAAGCTCCATCCATTATTAGCAGTCGTCATTTGTTTACAAATTAAATGCAATAAATATCAATTTGTTCGAGCCACTTGAGATTTGGTCACTGACTCGATTGTGGCTTTGGATGATTTAATGTCACTGCAATCTGAATAATAATAATTTAAAAAATGTCGCGGATTGTAATCACTGAGAAGGAGAAAAAAAATGTTTTCTTTATCTAAAAGTTCAAAAATTTGACGTAAAGCCCACTTAATTGCTGTGTATGCCCAAAAGTATTTACACGAAATACAACTTGCACAACTTTAGTTTTCCTACACAGTTCATGTGCCCTCTCCCCCTACCTCCTCCCTCTGGTCTAAACTATTGCCCGAATAGTTTGTAACAGAATATTTGTAAAGCCGTCTGTTTACGACACATTCAAAAACTACTCCTGACAGTTGCTTATTTCTCTGTTCTCGAGTTACTTAAACACCACACACAATAGGCGTGAATAAAATGTAGGCTCTATTTTCTCAGGCATTAAAATATTTGCAAACTGTCTTGATTATAAGGTCAGCCGCACTTGTCGTGAGTTGCAAATGTGCGCAGGTGACCGTGATGTGTGCTGAGTCTGTGTTTAACGTTAAAGTTCAAACGTGCACTGTAGTCTAGCCATGGGCGTTTAATTGGGGTTGATGTGAGATTTATGCCCACCGCAAGAAATAAAGTTGATGTCGATGACGGACGCATAAAATCACGGAAACGAAAACGGTTTGAAAGATAAAAGTTGAAGGGTCTCTTGCATTCGGCAGAGCGAGAAATGATAAGAATAATAGAGTTCTTAGTGGTTGTCTGGCATTCGATTTCTCTTTATTACTGTTGATGCTGCTTTCGAGTTTGAGAATGCCAAGTTCTGGATATGTTGTATTCTTTAAATGCTAAATATAAATTGTATTAGGAATGTGACGTTGTGATAAATTAAATTTAACTCATTTTAAATTTCATTCAATTGCTCTACACTCCCACACGAGAGTTGTATTCTTTCCTTTAGTTAAAGTATAAAATGTCTACTCCTAATTTTCCTCTTGAAGTACCACATTTCTGGAATCGATTGTTTTATTTCATCTAGCCAGCATAGAGGACGGTTTAATAATCAATATTTTAATTTCAGTTAGCTCATAAACTGAAAAAAAAAACACCCCTGTTTTTTCCCTCTCTGCTTAACGCTATGACACAACAATAATTTCCTTTCTATTGGACACAACTCTGCTCTCCTACATAATTAATATCTTAAACACAATCCTAATTTCCTGTATTTAATGCCTGAAGAAACAACTGCAATGTTTTGTCTAATTAATACATAAGAAACTGACCTAGTTTCTTGTCTACTTCAACACCTTTATTTCCTGTCTGCTTTACACTGAGAAAAACAACTCTAATTTCCGGTAGTCTTAACCCTGAGAAACAATTCTAATTTTCTGTCTACTTTTTGTAATAAAAACTATAAATTTCTGTCTACTTTTTGTAGTTAAAAACTATAATTTTCTAACTACCTAACTCCCTCAGAAACAACGCTAACCACCTATCTACTTAACACCCTGAGAAACGACCTGTCTTCTTGACTATGATCCAAAGATGTGCTTAATTCCGGCTGAAGCTTACTACATGTATAACTACAGAAATGAAAATCAGCACAGAAAATAGCGTGACATGGCGGCGCAACAACATGGCGCGATAGATACAGAGAATGACGTAAATTGGTTGCACTACAGATGTGGCACGATAGATACAGAGAATGACGTAAATTGGCTGCACTACAGATGAGGCGTGATGCATACAGAGAAAAACGTGACGTGGCAGCACTAGGGACGTGGTGCGATACATACAGAGAATGACGTGACATGGCGGCACTACAGATGTGACAGCGAGACGTACAGAGAATATCGTGACATGGCGGCGCTACAGATGGGACGCGATACATACAGAAAATGACGTGACACGACGCAAGAGATTTGACGCAATACAAAGAATAACGTGACCTGACGCAACAGATTTGACTCGATTCATACAGATCAGTCGAGTGGGTTTGGTGCAAATTATCCACTTGCTTGTAACGGTTCTGTTGACTGTATTTTATACGGGTTTCACGACTACCTTAGTGAATCAAGGTCAGCTGCTGACAAACAGCAAGTCAAAAGTGTCGGTGGGTTACTAACTGTCTCTGCCTCACCCCCACCCCCTTTTGAATGTTTGGTCGTTAGTATTTGATAAATCAAAGGCACTGGATAAAATGCGCTGCTCTCTAGCAGAGTGCGGTCCTACACAACAGTATCCAACATGCTGTGCAGCTGATTTTCAAACGTTTTGTCATCTGCAGCGTGAGAAGCTAGAGGCTGGAAGTGGTCGAGGACAGGGGCTGTCCCCCTACATTTTGGACGCTGGGCAGAGTGGGTCCTTTGACAGATGGCTTTGGATCGATCGAAATTCTCTTGGTGCAGTCTCTTTTGCTGTCCGTCAACAATCTCTTGGTGTAGTCTCTTTTGCTGTCCGTCAACAATCTCTTGGTGCAGTCTCTTTTGCTGTCCGTCAACAATCTCTTGGTGCAGTCTCTTTTGCTGTCCGTCAACAATCTCTTGGTGTAGTCTCTTTTGCTGTCCGTCAACAATCTCTTGGTGTAGTCTCTTTTGCTGTCCGTCAACAATCTCTTGGTGCAGTCTCTTTTGCTGTCCGTCAACAATCTCTTGGTGTAGTCTCTTTTGCTGTCCGTCAGCAATCTAGTGGTGCAGTCTCTTTTGCTGTCCGTCAACAATCTAGTGGTGCAGTCTCTTTTGCTGTCCGTCAACATTCTCCGAGCCGACCCCGTTGATTAATTATCTGTTCTGACTACCGCTATTATCGGTTACACTTTTATCGCAGGTCTCAACATTTCAATTTGAATTTACACTGAAAAAATGTATTATTATTAGTTTCCTTTGATTGATTGACTGATTTAATGATTAATTGATTCAGCGTTTGCTGATTTCGCAATCTGGAAATCTTATCTTTCTTGTCTTCACAGTAATAGATTATCTTTCTTGTCTTCACAGTAATAGATTATCTTTCTTGTCTTCACAGTAATAGATTCTCTTTCTTGTCTTCACAGTAATAGATTCTCTTTCTTGTCTTCACAGTAATAGATTATCTTTCTTGTCTTCACAGTAATAGATTATCTTTCTTGTCTTCACAGTAATAGATTATCTTTCTTGTTTAGTTTTTCTTGTCCCGCATCGTGTTGTAAGTAAAAAATATATGCGTGTAATTACGTCTCTTTATTAGTTTAGAATTAGCAAACTGTAATTTTTGTTTTTCTGCTGTTTCGTTCATGGAACAAATGCATTCACTGTACTACGTCGACCCCGCCTATTTACTGTTGTTCGTGGTGCGCGTGAAGACGTTAGTTCGCGACACCTGTCTCTTAAACACAAAAGAGCTCGCTCACCTTACCTGATAGACAATATTTGAACTTTTAAACTGTTTTATAGCTTTTCTTGTCAGGCCATGATGGTGACTATTTACTAGTTCTTTCTTTCTTTCTTTAAATTTCTGTGATGTGTATCGCGGCTATATTAATCGTTTGTTGATCAAAGTTTTGTTTGTTAATCGCTGTAATTTTAACCGATTTCTAACTGGGTGAAGAAAGGAAGTCTTTCGAGCTGCAGCTGTCTTCTCTGCAAGCCGGTATTGGCAAGACAGAGCAGACTGTAAGCATACGTAAAACCAGTTTGAACATCACTGTGGATCCACGTTGTAACATTTAAAATAGCACTGTGAAGCTCTTGTTGAAACAGTGTAAATATGACTGTGGGCACAAACCTCATCTTGACTGTGACTTGAGATTTTTTCGCTTCTTCAGAACGAAATCAATAAACCCGAACTGCCGCCTGCTAAAAATATTTTGGGTTTGTTTAAAGATACTCCATGATTTCTGATCGTCTACCATTCTACCTCATCTTTCTCTCTTTTCTCTCCCCCCCCCCATCCCCATTTTTTTCTCCACTTCATTTAATAAAGGCGTTGTGGCGAGCGTCTATTCAAGAAAGTATTTCTGTTTTTTCCAGACTTGACCATCCCCCCTCCCACTCCCGGATGTTGGCCAAATAAACAAATAAATCTTGCATACGCTTATATTTCCCTTTATATTTCATTATACTTCTACTCTCTTTTTGCCCTAAATCACGTGATTTTGTAGATTTAATCATACCTGCAATTCGCAGATTTAAGGGAGATCTGTTGGATGATTTTTACAGTTTGTAAAATATTTGTTTACTTTTAAGAAATTATTACAATATTCGAGCACCATACAATGTACTGCAAATTTTCTGTAGTCGTAAAAGAAAAAAAAAAATAAAACATTGACCGCACGCATCCGCTCCTGATTTTTCCTTATTTCTGCTTTAGTGACATTGAGCTTGCTGCTTTTTTCTCTCCCTTGCCTTCTATTCTTGACGATGAAACCACTCCTTATTTACACGTCAACAATTGACGATGAAAGCACTCCTTATTTACACGTCAACAATTGACGATGATAGCACTCCTTATTTACATTTCAACATTTGACGATGAAACCACTCCTTATTTACAAGTCAACATTTGACGATGAAACCACTCTTTATTTACAACTTAAGTCAACAATTGACGACGAAAGCAGTCCTTATTTACACGTCAACAATTGACGATGATAGCACTCCTTATTTACACGTCAACACTTGACGATGAAACCACTCCTTATTTACACGTCAAAATTTGATGATGAAACCACTCCTTATTTACATGTCAATAATTGACACTAAAAACGAACTATGTACGCATATGGACAAGAAAATCTTTCCGCATCGCACACTCTGCAGCAGTCGGAATTTGGCCCGGCGCATCTCACCTGGAAATAGTACATCACCAACTTATATTTTTTTAAACCTGAGGTGCACGAGCCTAGACGTCACTAGCTTCGCACAGACATAGCTAAAAGCACCCCGCCAAAAAAAAAAGAAAAAAAAAAAAGAAAAAAACCCAGCCCCCCAAACAAAATCGGAATGTCACTTTATCGGTAACGCGAATAACCAGGGTTTTTAAAGGTGTTGCTATTTTCTCCTGCAGGGTATTTAGATGCTTATGTTAGTTATTAATAATGAAGAAGAAAAATGGAGCATTTACAGCCGAGACGACGTGAATTATTCGATTACAAAAATAACTAATTATGAGAGACAAACGAGCAGCATATGTGCAGTTAAGAAAATTAGATAAACAGGGACACTGAACAAAACCAAACTACCAATTAATCTTCTGATAAATATTATCATTCATGACAAGTACCATTACCTTCCCTTCCGATTGAAAATGATTTTATTTACTTATTATTTTTTATCTCATTATTATTTTGCGTGTATGTGTATATTAACTTTCATTAGCAAATATTTTTTTTTTTACTTCATTTTTAACTTTTACGAGTCATCAATATGTTTTTTGTGTACGTGCCTATTCAATCTTGTATAGTAAATAATTTTAGCACTAAATTTAAGCTGAAGTTGAAGACTACCCTGAAAATGTTGGTTTTTGGTAATTGTCAAAGGCTTTCTTTTAATAAACATTGTTGATTTATTAATATAGAGCATTTGTTAGATGTCATATCTCACTTAAGATGATTATATAATTATGTCTGCCGTGTGTCTCTCAGGATAAATATCAAAAGTGTGTTTCCCCTTTTTTACTTTAGAAATTCGGTGTCTATTGATAGTCAAGCTGCACTTATACAGGGTGGGGCAAAATGATCTGACACATTTGTAGGTTTAAAAGCGAAGTAGAATAATAATGAAAAAAAGTGTTTTATTTTCCAAATGTACATATAATGCCATTTTGTTTATCCGTCGGTCCATCCATCTGCACACCCATCCATCAGTCCGTCTATCTGTCTCTGTCTATACAATTATTCTTTTATCCCTTTATTCGTCTGTCAGTCTGCCTGTCCAGCCATCTAAAATTATCGTGTAAGTAATCCTGTTGAAATGCATGTGCAGTAATTAGTTCAGGTAAAAATATTGGTTCGCGAACACGAATGTTTGTTAAATACATAATAATTGACTGTAATTTCTTTTCGTGGCATGATAAATAGAACTTTCTCCCCCGCGACCGAATGAAAAGTAATTTAAAATAAAACCAAACAAACTAGAAACCCATTCCGTAGCTTTGGCACAGTCAAGAACAAATAAAAGTCTGACGGCCTTCTTTTACAATAGAAATTTGGGGAAACCCCAGCTATTTGATAATAAAGATGCGGTTAACGCGCACAAACAATATGCTTAACAAGAGACCGACATGACTGCAAATGAACCAGCCTTTCGACGAAAGGAACTGATTTAATCATAAATATTGAATCATTTTTTTCCTGTTCATCTCATGTCGTAATAAACTTAATCTTCGTCGTCGTCGTCATCATGAAGAAAACTTCCTCCTCTCAAGGTGAAGATCTGAGAGTCATAAAGAACACGACCGGCAACATGAGTGTCAAGTGCAAGTAACGACAGGGTGTCTTGATAGCTCGGTCGGATCCGAACCAGATAAAGACGCAATCTGCATGAGTGTCGAGTGCAAGTAACGACATAGGGTGTCATGATGATAGTTCGGTCGGATCCGAACCAGATAAAGACACAAACCGTCCCAATCTACACATTTGCCTCAGACATTTTTTAGTTGGGTCATCGTGACTTGCAATTAGTAAGAAAGAGCCTGCAGTTTGAGTTGTTGTGGTTGTGACTACTTCATGATGCGCCTGACAGTGCTCACACAGCTAATCTAATCTCTCGCTCCTTTGTCCAACCAACTTGGTGCATCAGCAGCTGCAGCACCCCTCCCCACCCACTTTCGATTCTATACTTTATAATCTGAAGATATTATTCAATTGTATTCTAGTTTTCAATTTGTCTATATCTGTTGTTGCTGTAAACATTATAGATTTAAAAAAAAAAAAATATATATAAATGTTTACCGCTGAAAAGGCGGCGTCTTGAGGTATTCTCTGTGTCTTATTCTCTCCCTCTGTGTTTCTTTGTCTCGCTTTCAGTCTTCCTCTCTGTCTCTCGCTCTCCGTCGCTCTGCCTCTTTCTCTCTCTCGGTTTCTTCTCGCTTTCTGTCACTCTCTTCTCTCTATCCGTCTGTCTGTCTGTCTGTTTGTCTCTCTCTATCTAATTCTTCTTGCTAAGTTTAATACAATCTCTTCGTCTCTATTGCTTGACGTAACATTTCATTAAAAGGATTACGAGTGTTTGAAAGCGAGTTAAGTTTTCCTTTTGTTTTCACAGGATACTAACAATGACGTCATGTTTTACATGTATTTTTTTTAAAAATGGTTTTGATTTGAAAAAATACCATTTTAATACCAGTTTAAAATACCAGTTTATCGCTGATATCAGTGAATATATTACAGTCAGCGGTTGAAGTTGTAGAAAGAGTAACATGGGAGTTTGCATGATACAGATTTGACTGGAAATATTTATCACTGGTCATCATAACCTAGAAACATATGACTTAAGTAGAAATACAGACTAAAAGAAAATTAAAAACAAACTAACAAATTTCTGTTAGTATGCTTAAATATTTACGATTGATGGATATATTGGTAGTGAATGGGTCGTTAGCTGACAACTACGATCAGATAAAACATAATTTGGATTTTAAAAATGTAACACTTCTATGCTTTTCTTCTTTCTTTAAAATAACACATTAAAGTGTTCTCTTTTCTTTCTCTCTTTCTTTAACTCCATTCTCATCTCATTCACTCTCTTTTCTCAAACATTTTTCTTGAATTTTCTTTTTACCGTGCTATAGAGGAATTCAGACGTAAATTTTTCTCAAACTGTTACCATGCTGCTATAATCTTGATCCTTCGGGAATTGAGTTCTAATGCGCTATTATAACTGATTTCACCTTAAATTCACCATTCTACTTGACTTAGTATTCTTTGTCAACCGCAAAGGGTGACAGCCGCAGCCCGCCCCACCCTGCTCCACTCGTACAGCAGGTGACGGGCGTGAACACCGGCAGCCGCGCGCAATCTGGCGCGCACGTGCTCGGGACAGTTTGAAATTGGCGCGCAAAACTGACTGATTTCTGCAACTGTAGTTTCGACCTCATCTTTTGAAAGGTGCTCACAACAGTCAAATGGTCCGAGTTTCCGCTACTGGAACTTTGCATCATCTTGGTATTGGTGAGGTAAAAGCAAGCGCATTGTTTGGCCGGAGTTCTGACTAATGGAAAATAGGCGTGACCTGCTGGTGTTGACGAAAGGCAAATGGGTTGTCTCACTTAAGTTTCTGCTACTGGTTATGAATTAATCGGACACAGACATGCAGTCAGATAGACAGTACTTGAGTCTGCCAGGACCTTTTTCTTTAAATTCTAGTACTGTGCAAAGTTTGATACAGCAAGGCGAGAACTCAGGTAGAGGCTTGGCACCAGCTAATGGTTTTGACGGAAAACAAATTAACAGTCGCAACTAAATTTTTGCTATTGGGAATGTGGCGTAACTTTACTACCTAGTAATGGCTCTGAGGAAAATTTGACCCTTATAACCAGGCGACTGTTAAACGAAAGCAACAGTACTAACACATGTCGTGTCCTTTACCGGAAGGAAAAGGGGGGGGGGGGGAAAGCAGCTTTACAGAGACGAAGATACAATCTGTCGTAGAGGTGCTACAGCTGAACATAAACCATTTAGACAGGTGTGCTGATGTCGAAGCAGTTTGTAAAATGGATCTAGAGACGGCTTTAAATAAATCGATGTGAAGAAAACTTTACACTCACGATGACGTAGAGGGAAGAAGACGTAGATACAATTATTTGTAAACATCTTTATTTACAACATTTCCATTATGGATGTAAAGACAGACATTTTTTTAACGATTAAAGTTGAAGTCGACGCAAATCAACTTTTAAAGACAGCGATGACGAAGCTAAGACGTCCACACGATTTACACACGATGGGTTATAATTAGTTGCGCTTTTGTCTGAAGAGTTATCCCACTTCTATTTATTTTCAGCTGCAACTGTTATGTAAAGATTTAACGTGCTTTTGCAAATTTTGTCCGTAATTCGAATCTATACAATTCTGCAAAAGTTTAATATTTTAGCTGCCACTGTCATCTAGAGAATATTTCACTTTGTCACTTTTAGACGCCATTGTTTCTAAAGAGTTATCGTAATTTCTTAATTTTATTTCTTCGTTCTGCTGCTTGATTCTGCCGACGCTCATATTCAGTGTTGTAATTAAGATAATTAGTATCTATCTATCTATCTATCTATCTATCTATCTATCTATCTATCTATCTATCTATCTATCTATCTATCTATCTATCTATCTATCTGTCTGATCTATCTATCTATCTATCTATCTATCTGTCTGCCTGCCCGCCTGCCCGTCCGTCCATCCATCCATCCATCCGTCTATCTCTGTCCGCCCACCCGTCTGTCCGTCCATCCATCTATCCATCCATCCATCCAACTATCTATCTATCTATGCATGTTTGCCTATCTATTTATCTGTTTGACTTCTTAGCAAAATATTCTTTATTTTCTCTATTATCATGACATGCGTAGGACTAGAAAGATGTTTGAACACATTGTCCAGGCCCAGAGATATAGCTACTCTTGACCGTCAGTCCATTAATCTGCCAAACTGACCTCAGGATCAGGTTGTAGGCGACAAGTAGGAAGCTTAAATAATTTCGCACCAAGGTGTAAATCTAGCATTACACACCTGTCACACCGAGCGAAATACTTCTTTTGTCACTTGTCAGTGCTAATGTGCTATATCTTTCTTCATCTTAGCACCTCTCTATCTGACCTTTGTTACTACAGAACTGCAAACAAAACCTGCGTTTAATCAGTGTTACTTTACCATATCTTTCCCAATCTGCACACCTTTCTAGACGACCTTTGGTAGTTCAGGTTTACAAATAAAATTACGTTTACTTTGTAAATAATTACTGTGTAGTGAAAGGATGTGAAGTTTGCCATGCTTTGTATAGTTGTCTCGCCTTTATTAATTTTTTCCTGACCTATGTTTTTTTATTATTGGTTTGTATTTTTTTATTTTGCGACTGTAATAGACGAGGTGTGTGTGTGTGTGTGTGTGTGTGTGTGTGTGTGTGTGTGTGTGTGTGTGTGTGTGTGTGTTGATAGCAGAGAGGATGCATTGAATATACCAAAAACAACGAGCTATAACACCAGAAGTCTGCACACCGTTTTGCAGTACATGGATGATGATGCACTTTTGTATGTATCCGCCATTTTGTTATCTTGGCAACTGACGAGTGTTAGGGACCACCACTACATTAACAGTCACGTTCATGGCGGTTTTTCAAATCGTTTGCTTCCGTTATAATTGATTGCATAAAAATGCATTACAAAGTTGTGAGTAGATAATATAAAACAATTTTTTAAAAAATGTACTACTACTACTACTGATGTATTAAATGTTTTGCTGCTCACTGGAAATTTACATTCTCATTCCCGCGATCATCCACTGAGTGATTCAGTGTCTCCTTAATCTTTTCCACGAACACTCGCCAGTTAGAACAAAGGACGCGACCCAGATAAAATAAACCAACAGGTAGGAGAGTCTGGTCGAGCAGACGACACCGAGGGAGCCAGCCACTAATGACGTTTTGTCCAGATCAACAAGTTCAACAGGGACACAGGTTGGAGGAATGGGCGCTGTGCCACGAACCCGGAAGTGACGATAGATTAATAAATTTTTCTCAATGCTTTCTGTAGAAGACGCAAATGCAGACCGGAAGTACCGAGCTCTCCATCATTCTCTGTGATGGCCGTTTAATTGCTAGACGAAAGTATGAGTTATAATGACTGATTGTGGTGAGTGAGTAAATTAAGTCTGTACAGTTGTCCTCTTTAGTACCTTATAAGCAGAAGACTACTGGAAATGCACTATTTTTGTAATTATTACTCTTAGGACTATGTTAGTTACAGAAGTGCATTGTCTTAGTTTCAGAGGTGAACCATACGTTTTACAAGCGATTGACTTAAATTAGTATAAACAGTGAACCGTTCTAGGAAATTATCTTGTAAAGCGAGTGAACTAGTCTAGTTAAAAGAAGAGAAATACTTTTGTAAAGTGAATGAACTATTTGTATTAGAAGTGAACTATATTGCTTTCATAATTTGATTTGTATCGTGATGGACTTTTGTTTTATTATAAGAAGGGAATTATTTTTTTAACGTGAGTTCACGACTTGTTAAGTTTACTATACTCTAAGACCGGGACTGTGTTATTATATGTATAGGAAATGCCCTAAGGAATTTATTATAATGTCTTTATTTAGTTCCAGTATTTATAAATAGTCCTTTATCTCTACAGATTTGTCTTAGTATTTATAAGTAGTCGTATTTCTCTACAGATTTGTCCCAGTTTTTATAAGTAGTCCTTTATCTCTACAGATTTGTTCCAGTATTTATAAGTAGTCCTTCATCTCTACAGATTTGTTCCAGTTTTCTAAGTAGTCCTTCATCTCTACAGACTTATTCCAGCAGTTGTAAGCAGTTCCTCGTTGATCCATTCCCTTCTCAATGGAAAGGAACAGACGATGATGCTTAATGTATGATACTAGCCTCTTTGTTGAAGGAGTCCGGCTTTCATTCAAGATAACCCCGTTGGGAATTAAAAGCAAATTAAAGTAAAATACAGTTGATCAGTAATTGTAGGTAGCTCAGGGGGGGGGGGGCTTAGTGGTTAGTTTGTCGGATTAAAATTAGAATAAAGTCAAACCCAAACAACATCAAACAAAAGTAAACAAACAAAAAAAAAAGCAAAAGTAAACGTTATAAATAAAACAAACAAACGCAAAGCCCTTCTACAAAGATCACCGGATACTGGTCGAGCTAGGAGTTTCAAGTTATCGGCCCCTGTCTTTCCCTTTCACGCATATTCGATTTAACCAGCAACGAGGCTGCTTGACGAGTGGGATTTCGATGGGGCAGCGCAAAGCAAAGGCTACCGTGTTGGTAAGCATAGTCGTCGATTTGCCCGGAGAGTTGAGCGGGTGAATTAAGATTTGTGGATGTTTTGTTTGTTATCGCGGCGATTGTACTTAACCCCAAGTCCAGTCTTTAAAACTTCCCACTCACTGTTTAGAGAGAGGATTCATCAGGTAACAAGGAAAGTGTTAATATGTGTCTGTTTCACTCTGGACTGTTTGCACTTGTGCCCAGAACCCATGCGAGGAGGTAACAATTCGCACACGCAGCAGGGGTCAAGGAAACAAAATTGTGACTGGTACTTCTCAAACGACTAGAAGAGTTTTGAAATTTACACTTACTTTAGCAGACACTTCAAAGAAGTTTATTAATTAGGTACATATATTAGCTGGAATCTTTATAGTTTAGTTATAGGGATTTAAAATCAGTCTTATTTGTTTGTGTTTGTGTGTGTGTGTGTGTGTGTGTGTGTGTGAGTGTTTAATGTGCTGTATATATATTGCTTTTGTTTTAAATTGTTAGGAAAAAACCCCGACGAATTATGGGTACAAACTGCGTGCGAGCAAACCTTGTAATTGTAGAACCAATCAAGTTGAAATCATTGACGTGTTACACTGGCAACAGACTTTAAAATCTTAACACATATCCTCACTCTTGAAGACAGCCTGAAGCTATATCAGTTGAACTATACACTCAACTTTAATGGGCGTAAGCAACTGTAAAGAGATTCATGTTAATTTTAATACGCATTAGAAAAATAACTCTCACGTTTGCCTCCAAGCATATCATAAGAATAAAAATAAAAATAATAGAAATAAACAAACACTACTCCACACCAATATGAAAACTGTTGTCTCCCTGAATCTGTACCATATGCATCTCCTCCACCACGACATCCCGTACAAAAAGGCAAAAACAAAACCCAGTTGTTTATCAGTCCTTTCTACCCAAATATCGACCCCAATTTCAGAAGATGAGGCTAGAACTTGAAGGTGACGTCAAATAACTATTCGTATGGTGACGTCTTTTGGCTGAGGCACTTGCAGAAGCAAGCGACAGAAGTGGAAACAAATAAAGGAAAAAGCTGCTATATGTCAATTTGCCTTCGTATTCTCTCCAAACTTTCTCGTTATCCCGTCTGTCTGCGTTTGTTTTCTGACTCTCTTTAGCCCGTGTGTTTCTCTGTTGACTGTTTCTTTCTCTTTTGCCTGTTGTTTCTCTTTTTCTGTCTGTCTCTTTTTTTCTACGTATTTTTTGTTGTTGTCAATCTCTTTCTTTCTCGTTTATTTATTGTGACTTTGTCAAGTCAGTATTTTTCTATTGTTTGTCTGTTTTTTCATCTGTTTATTTTTTGTTGTATGTCTTTTTTTCTTTTTTGTCAGTTTTTCTGTCTTTTTGTCTCTTTCTCTTGTTTACTTGTTTCTCTTGTTTACCTGTTTCTCTTTTGTCTGTGTGTGTCTTGTCCGTCTTTATTGTTCTGTTTATTTCTTTCTTGTTTGTCTCTTTGATTTTCTATTTGCTCGTCTCTTTATTTCTTCCCCACCCCACGTCTCTTTCTCTTTTGTTTTTATTTCTCTCATACCTGTCTCTTCCTCCTGTCCGTTTATTTTTTTTTGTCTATTTTTTCTTGTCTCTCCTTTTCTCTCTCTTGTTTGTCTCTTTATTTCTTGTCTGTTTATTTCTCTCGCATATTTCTTGTAGGTTTATTTCTTTATTGGCTGTCTTTTTCCATGTTGTCTGCTTATTTATTTCTTTTCTCTTTTCTTTTCCCTCTGTTTATTTCTCTTTTGTCTGTGTCTTTCTCTCGTGTCTATTTCTTTCTTGTCCGTCTCTTACTTCTTGTTTGTTTATTTCTATAATGTCTGCCTCTTTCTTTTTTCCCCCGACTTTTTCTTCCTTGTCTTATTTCTTTTTTGTCTTTCTCTCTTTATTTCTATAATGTCGATCTCTTTATTCCTTATATGTTTATTTCTTTCTGTACGTCTCTTTCCGTTTGTCTGTTTATTTCTTTCTTGTCTGATTTTATCGCCTACTTGTTTCTTTCTTGTTTATCGCTATCCCTTTCGTCTCTCCCTCACCTTCCAGATTCTTTTAGTCAGTTCGTTTGTCTTTCTATCCCTCTCTTTCTTGTCTGCGTTTTCCCTTCCCCGTCTTCCGTGTTCTGTCTCACGTTCTTGTTCTGATGTCTGTTTCTCTCTTGTCTGTTTATATCTTTTTTATATGTTGCTCTGTGTGTCTTTCATTCAGTCAATGTTCTCTCTAGAAAGTTCTCGATTAAATTGTTTTCGCGCCTCTTTAATGTTGGTATGTGCGCACGTAGCTGCTGATAAGTCATGTTCCTTACACGTAAGTTTGCTATCTGTGGAAAACAGTGACGTGATAAAATTGTCATAGATGACGCAATAGCTAGATAGATGACTGGTCTGGAACGGAAGCTAAAGATTATTGGCAGCATGCTAGCAGGCCTTTGCGGTCGCTTCTGTCAGTGTGCTTGGATGCCTTTCATGAAATTGAAACAGCTGCTCATTTGAGCTCTCTGGGTTGATAACAGTTGCATCCCCTTGACTGACGACAATCCAAAGCAGAAGACGTTTTGCTTGCATTCTTTGGTCATTAACTAACTCTGAGGCCAGCTCGAAAAGTCTTTGCATGAATATTCACTTTGTTATGGAATGGAATCTATGGAATGATATAATTTTTGTAACTTACAAAAATACATGTTTCTTCTTCTAGCGTTACACGCCTCTCCTGCCCCCCCCCCCAAAAAAAAAAAAAAATAAAAATAGTACTATTCTGCTTTCACTATATAGTCAGCGATTGCATTTTATTAAACGATTACTAACGTACAATTAATGCACTCACTGGATATTTACATAAGAGAGTTAAATATTTCTTAATATTAAAACTAAGCGTAATGCGCACACCAAACAAACAAACAAAAAATAAAATAAACAAATAAAAGAAATAGAGAATTTTAAGCCAAACCCTGCACATTTTGTCAGATGAAATACTTGCTGATGATCGAGATTTAATGGGCAGCTCAGATTTAAATTTGTCAAAACTTGCAAACACTGCAAGACGTTTTGCTTTCCTGATAGCGGCAACGAAAGTGTGGCGTGATATAACTAAAAAAAAAAAAAAGAAGGAAAAATCCTCAACGCTTGCAACAAACATTCAATGATCGTAGAAAGGTGAGTCAGGGAAACAAACAAAAATAACCTTCTCTTTTTTTTTTGTTCACTTACTCTGGACTCGGTTGCATGTGCACCCATTAAACTCGCACAGCACTCAAAGTAATGTGTATGTGTTGCCCCCTTCAAGTTGTCATTCACAAAATGTCACTGCCAATTCTCGAATTTTGAAACAATTGAAATTTGAACAATCTTAGCGTTTTGATTTTGCAGTTACTTACCTTTGTTTGTAATCAACATAATTGTAATAAAGAAAAATGTACAGATCTATCTATCTATCTTATTCACTCATCTCTTTGTCGGATTGTCTACTTTACCTATATTTGTCTATCTATCTATTTGCTTACTTGTCCTTATTTTTTCTCCCTATCACGTTCACTGTACTTGTCTATCACCATTTAAACATCCTTAAAAACGCATTGGATCTGGCAACAACACATTTTAATTTATCTATACAGTTTTACACTCGTAGAGAATATGAGATGGTGTCTGATACACTGAGTCAGGTTACTGTCGTCTCGAAAAGAGCAAATATAGAAACAGTAAGGATCCGTTAATTTCTTCTTCAGAACACCCGCGAAGGCAGTCTAAAGCAAGACCCATATCCACCCAAAAACAATCTCCCAAGCAGAATACCCCCCCCACACACACTTTCAACCAACCAGACTAACCAAACCCAACCAACAACCAATCAATCAAACAACAAAACGAAAAACAAACAACAATTATTAAAATTATAGCAAACACTACTAATAAAACAAACTACAATTGGTACTAATAACAAAACAGTCACGAAAAAAATCTCCCGAACAGGCAAGAACAGTTAACAGCATACACACCCATGCACGAACATGTGAACAGAAGAGGGAAACCTTTGTGAGAAAATATCCTGTAACTACAGTGTTGTGAACATTATTTTCTGTTCCTTTAATCTGTAAAACTTGTGTGCTTGGCCAGCATAGTACAATGTACATTTCAGTGCTCAAACCACGATGGAAGGTTTTATATTGTTCACGATTCAGACCTGTGAAGATGAGGGGGGTGGGTGGATAGGAACAAGAAAACTTTGCCATCAGGGTGGTGGTTGGCTTTTGTGGGAGGTGTCGGGTAGCAACGTGAGGACGGCTAGGAAAAACATTTTTCTCAATGGATCTTGTCCTCCCGTCCCCTTCTTTCTTTCGCGACTATTAGTATGCGACCCGTTTCTTTTGGCGGGAAAGTTCATTCAGTGCCGTTGCAGGTTGGGGCCGGAAGTACGCTGGGGCTAGGTGAGCTATGGGGATCTAGGAATTACGCAGAAGATACACTCTAGGTGTCTTTGAGTATTGACTTTCCTTGAAAATGTAAATTTTAAAAGAAATGATACTGAACATACAGTTTCAAATTGCACATAAATTACGTTCGCAGGGCAATTAACGTCAAGGTTTTAAAAAAAATGTATCTGTTTAGTCAGTCGTTGTGTTATCTTAACGATTTTCGAGTCCAAACGTGTGCAAGGCTTTTCAGTAAATTTGATTATTGCAAATTTACTTTTGCTTTTACTTTAAAAATAAATGCGGTTATTGTAAGTTTACTTTAACTTTAAAAATAAATGCTTTGATTGAAAACTTCTGTTTCTAGCAATGAACACATCTAAGACAAATATAATTGGAAATATAATAACTTTCTATTTCTGGCAGCGAATACAAAAGCTTTTCTTTTTGATCAAGAACTACTGTCAAAATGCTACAGTTAAGATAGTTTTATTTCTTAACCATTGGTCTAGTGCCGGCACATATATATCCACAACTCCCTCGACCTTACTTAAAATATATGTATAATATATATATATATATATATATTATATATATATATTATATATCAAGGTCGGGGATATTAGTAAATTCTTAAGATTTTGTGGGCAACGTCCAGTTCTGTGAATTTGCTTTGAGCGTTCCCTTAGAAGTTACTCATTTCAAGAATCTCAAAAGACATGGATACTTTGAAAGTAGGATGGGATCACCAAAAGGAAATGTTAAGGAGACGATCAGATGGCTTACAATTGTCGCGTACGTCTGAAGATAGCTTTCTTTTGTCTAGGTTGACCGGTATGCTCTTACATGTATTTGCTGCAGACGAATTATCGCTGAACACATCACTAGTACTCGACGCTTTTTTGCCCTTTGTTACATCAAGACATCTCTGGTATAGGGGTGTCAACGACAGGCTTTTTATCCGTGAAATGAAAAGAGTATACACAAACACTAAGTGGACGATTTTTAGCCGCAAAAGAGACAGCCACTGCCTCTTGAGATCTGACTCGGATGGCACTAAGAGACAGCCACTGCCTCTTGAGATCTGACCCGGATGGCACTAAGAGACAGCCACTGCCTCTTGAGATCTGACCCGGATGGCACTAAGAGACAGCCACTGCCTCTTGAGATCTGACTCGGATGGCACTAAGAGACAGCCACTGTCTCTTGAGATCTGACCCGGATGGCACTAAGAGACAGCCACTGCCTCTTGAGATCTCACCCGGATGGCACTAAGAGACAGCCACTGTCTCTTGAGATCTGACTCGGATGGCACTAAGATACAGCCACTGTCTCTTGAGATCTGACTCGGATGGCACTAAGAGACAGCCACTGTCTCTTGAGATCTGACTTGGATGGTACTAAGAGACAAGCCATTTTTTCTTGAGATCTGACTCGGATGGCACTAAGAGACAATCACTGCCTCTTGAGATCTGACTCGGATGGCATTCGATAGAAGACGAGGGGTATATCACATTGGCAGTCACAATGTTGGATTGGAAAATGTTCAAAACAGGACTGATTTAATGCCTCTTTTAATTTTATCCACGGCACTGTAAAAATATGTTCCAGTGCTTCTTGCGACCCGGGCAATGAAAACAGTAAGTTGACCCCCAAATATATTTTTATAACAGCTCTGGGAGTGCGCGTGCTATTTGACCTATGTCTTCAGGAAAACTGTGGATACATAAATAAAATGTAATAAATGCTTTATTTCCGCAATGAACATATTATAATTATATTCGCGCTTACTTGTATGGGGTATCAGTGAACACGCAGCAGGAGCGTATTTCTAGCATTTGAACCAATGAACATATTCATTAATGAAAGTTAAAAGCGCATATGACATCATTCGACCACTTCATTGTTCAAGTGTATCGCTGGGAGGACAGGTGTACATGAGGTGTCGGGGGCGATTGCACTTTTATAATTTTAATTTAATTTAATGTATCTGAATCACAGAATCATTTTTTATACATCCCCATCGCTTTGGGCTAGAGTTAATGCTTCTACTTCTAGACTTATCGGCGCTACTTCTGAGTAAAACTGTAACGGACAAGTATTTCAAGTAACTTAAATAGTGCGTTAATCTTGTGGTGGTCAGGTAGTGTTACGGTGGGGAAAGTTGAATGATCCTGTGATAGCTTTGACGATCCCCCCTCCTTTTCAGTACAATCACGTGACTGAAAACGCTAGCATAACAAACTTAACAATCATTCATTTCTCACATCCGACCTGCCACAGCATGGACAACTGGCCTGCCGCGTTTGCATCATCGCCTGTAGCTGGACACAGCGGGCAGTTACAAGGTGACCTCCGTCCTTTGGGACTAGCATTGTGGGTAGACGCAGGCAATCAGTAGAAGACAGCAAGAACTCTTAGCTATCTGCTGGGGCCAGCGATAGCTCCAGGGTCGCGGGGTTCGAATGAAAGCTAACTTTAATTTTGTGTTATCAAAAGACCGGACATTGTGATTGCAAAACTCCTAACCTTGTTTATTAATTAAGGTTGTAGAGAGTCAGGTTGCTGGGTGGGGTATAGTTAATCAAGATGGCTGCTTTTCCATGGACAAGACAGGGCAATCAATCAAATGTAATTGACAAACGGTAGCGCAATGGGTAGGACACTAGTATCTTTCTCAAATGACCAGGATTTTATCCCGGTGAAAAAAAAAGAAGAAAACTTACTGACGATTCCTAATCGCATTCTAGCTCAAAATGATAGACAGTGGCACAAGTCTCCAAACAGAGCGAAAAATCGGTTTCCGTGTGCTACAGGTTGCGCACGTTGTAGACCCTTTGAAAATCGGAAAAATTTTGCTCCCTTCGGTGCAAAATTGCGTCATCAAACATCCTTCCCAACCACTTTGTACACATCTGCTCTTTGAATATTGTCGCCCGTCTGCAAAATAAGTGAAAATTGAAAACAGCGGACGTGAAACACAAACTAACAAACAAAATCGTCCCCGCGTCTTGATGAGAACAAACAGCAATACTGTTATATTATTTTCTGAGTGTCAGTTTGATATTTTCTTAGTGTCAGTCTGATATTTTCTTAGTGTCAGTCTGATATTTTCTGAGGGTAAGTCTGGTATTTTCTGAGGGTTAGTTCGATATTTTCGGACTTTTGCTATGGGATAGCAATGAGACTATGGGATAGCAATGAGACTGTCCTTAGAAATGCAGACACGAACAGTGTTACAGCATGGTGGCAACTGAAAAAACATTTTTTTTAAATATCAAAAGTAGACGTCTTTAGCAAAGTTAACCGTTTTTTTTCTCTCTCGAGTAAAAGGTGTGAAATAAATATTTATGTCCTTTCAGATTGTGAGGTTCCGTAATTTCGTTTCGGACGAGCATTTACTTAACTACCGTTTCAGAGGTCGACGCTGTAAAGTGATTCACTTAATTGTACAAGAAATGGGAGTCTCTGTCAGCCGAATGTTTACTTCTCACTTTAATGCCGGAAGCAGTAAATCTGCAAATCAACTAAAAAACTGGGCTGTATTCGAAACTGAACGAATTAGAAAACAATATTTGTAGCGGGCCATAGTAACCAAGCCATGGCAGTCTAAACACTTGAAAACACTTGAGTATCTCTCTCTCTGTCTGTCTGTTTGTCTGTCTGTCTGTCTCATTTACAGTTAAGCGTAAATGGATGGGAGACAGACACATATTATCATAGACAAATATTATACACACTGGCCGGTCGATAGAACTATGCTGCAGCCACCTAGTGTACTTTAAGTGGATATTAAATATGGTACCAAACAGGTCTATAATTTTCAACAAATGTTACACGTTTTTGCCAACAAGCAGATATAATACCTAAAACTGATATTACATACTACTGAAAAGTATACAGACTTCTGTTACCCTAGATTAATATTGCACATTACAAACTGGCAGACCCCATACAATACACTAGTACACACATTTTACTGATATTAAATATTACTAGCAGACAAATCTATATTACCATTGACGAATTGTGTGTGTGTGTGTGTGTGTGTGTGTGTGTGTGTGTGTATAAAATTAGACAGCTGACATACCTGTGTTACCTTAGATAGTTGTTTGACATATTAGTCAGCAGACAGACTAATAATAATTACCTTAAACTGAAGGTACACACATTAACTAGGAGACAGAACTATATCATCAAAGATCCATGTTACATATACTAGCCTTCGGATATACTATACTAGACGGATGTTAAATATAACGAGTGGGAAAAAAATAGCACCATTTCTCAGTACAACACACGATGGATGTTAAATATAGAATGGAAAACATTAGCAACATTGTTCTGTATAACGCCGGACGGATGTCAGAAATAATTTGTGGACAACGTTAGCACCATTATGTGTAAAATTCGGTTCACCGACAAAACCGCGAACGACAAATGCGCGCCGACAAAACCGCGATGGACAAAATCGCGCCGACAAAATCGCGCCGACAAAATCGCGATCGACAAAATCGCGATGATACATGTTAAATCGTACAAGAATGTAATAATAACATACGTAGATATCAATATTACGATACACAAGGCAATGCTAAGAGATACTGAGCGCAAATAATCCTCAAAATAAGGCAATGAAAAGAATGAAGCATACATCAAATCTTAATAATTTTATTTAAAAATCACTATTATGAGATACTACGTGTAAATAATCCTTACACAAATGCAATGAAAAGAATGAAGCATACATCAAATCTTAATAATTTTACCATAAAGATCAATATTAAGAGATACTACGTGCAAATAATCCTCACACAAAGGTAATGAAAAGAATGAAGCATATATCTAATCTTAATAATTTTGTTTAAAGAGCAATATTAAGAGATACTGAGTGCAAATAATCCTTACACAAAGGTAATGAAAAGAATGAAAAGAATTTACGTAATAGAGCGAACATACATAACACTTCCTGCCATTCTTTACTTGGTGACATTTATCGCGATTTTGTCGGCGCGCATTTGTCGGCGCGGTTTTGTCGATTTCAAAGGGCGCGATTTTGTCGGCGCGCTTTTGTCCATCGCGGTTTTGTCGGCGCGCATTTGTCGTTCGCGGTTTTGACGGGTCACCGTAAAATTCTAGACGGATGTCAAATATAATGAGTTAACATTGACACCATTCTGTGTATAACGTTAGACGGATGTCAAATATAATGAGTTAACATTGGCACCATTATGCGTATAAAGCTAGACAGATTTGCAAGCGTGTACTGCTAAATTATATATAACAGATTTTATTTAACGGACACACATACCACCTGGATAGATTTAAATTTAAGAAATAATAAATTCTGTCTAACTGCAATAGTGCAGTTTGCCTTTACTTGTGCCTACCACTCTATAAATACACATCTTTGCGATTATCACTCACAAAGCACTTCTGAAATATTCTTAAAACACTCAAATACCACTTAAAAAAAACTTTCCCCTATTTTTACCTTTTCGATTTCCGGAGAAAGACAAGGCCAAACAAAACCATCGTTCAAGCACCCTTAACACATGAAACGCCGGACGTCACCCATTAGTGACTTAACGAGATTTAGCGGCGTTGACGTCATATTTTATCTAGCCTTTTTTTTTATACGAGTGAAGTGTTCTTTCAGGGACAAACGTTTTTTTGTTAAAGATCTGAGGATGTGCTACAGTTGTAACTGGTGATGCACTTTTGTGGTGGAGTTTTGCTGTGATATATTTATTATATCTGTTAAGTACTATCTATCTATCTATCTATCTATCTATCTATCTATCTATCTATCTATCTATCTATCTATCTATCTATCTATCTATCTATCTATCTATCTATCTATCTGCCTGCCAGCCTACCTGCTGTCTATCTATCTATCTATCTACCTACCAGTCTGTCTGTCTGTATGGGTTAGAACTGTCGCCAGTGTGATAATTTTATTCAGTTTTAATTACCAGTTCTTTGACTTGTTACTTTATTTATTGACTGCTAATCACTAATTCTGTGCTAGTACTGTTGTTGGTGTCATTATTATTAAGTACTAATTGTATGATGTTTTTATTATTACTATTAACATATTACTAATTATTCATTGTTTTTTATTTGTATCATGTACTAATTTGCTAAATGTGTGTTATTTTTGTTATTATTTATTATTTAAGTACAAATAACTAATTGTGATATTTTGTATAAAGTATTATTTACTAATTCTGTGTGATATTTTTCTTAAGAACTAATTACCTGTTTTGTGTTAGAAGTGATACTGGTGGGTGATACGATTATTGCATTTACTATTCTTTGAGTGTGAATTCAAGGTCTTAATTGCAATTGCTGAGTATATTATCATACCTTGCACGTCTCTAGGCGTGTTAAGTTAATGTCGTTATGCTTTAGATGTACTATGACTTAAAGCTACCAGCACACTAAATTATTCATTAAACTTCAACATTAATAGAAATTTGCTGTACTTTAAACAAAAGTGTATATACTAAATTCAGATTTTTTTTTTATATTTGCACGGTTAGAATTGACACTACCTGATTTTCACGATCATAATAAAACTGACACATATATTTGAATTTTTATGAACTTTGTTTTTTTTCTCTAAATATTTACTCAGTTCACATACAGGCGAAAATTCAGCGACTTTCAGGCTGCCAGACACTAGTGCCCGATACTTCTGGTAAAATATCTGCGCTGACTATTGCCTTGGTCCAGCCCACACAACAAAACGATGATTCTGGAGTTGCCTTTCCTTCACGGTACTCTCCTATCTCGCCACCAAGTCCACACGAGTGCGAGACAACTCTGCCTTTCTGTGACGACTCGCCTGAGTCTTCACTGCAGGACTGCGACTCGGGGTCCAGAGCTCGGTCGATTAGAGAAGGAAACTTGTCGACCCAACAAAGTGGATCGCATTCATCTCTTCAGCCAGTTAAAGATCCAAGATGTCGCTCGCTGGTTTGCAGACGGGACTGTTGCACAGAATGTGTTCCAGCTGCAGTAGATCTAAGACGACCGCAGGGAAGTCATGATAAAAGTGAAGTGGCGTTTCAGCTGAAATTCAACACAATTAAACCAAAGTCAGAAAATTTGCACCACAACAGTTTGGAGTCTGCTGGGCGCAGCCCGAAGGGAAAACATCATCAGCCACTTGCCTCTTTGCGCTCTTGTAGTCCGATACATCAGCGTGGTGCTAACGCATCAGCCCTGGATTACTCCAAAAATCACTGCAGCAAGTCTCCAGCTCCAAGGCCAGCTTCCAGTGCTGCATTGCGAGACACAACCAACACGTATGATGCACGCAGCAAGCACGACAGTGGGCTTGGCCTGTCTGGAGACCGCTCGGGCGCGTGGCTCACGTTTGATAGATGCACGACACTGCACGAAAACAGCAACGTGTCCAATCTTGCGGCCCACGCAAAAAGCCCAGAAGTCCACCCTGCAACACGCTCCCCTTTGTCTAAGAAGACGATTCTGATGAACAGACTTCTGCGATCAAAGACGTTCAGCTCCACGCCAAAGTCAAATGCTGTCCCTCACAGTGAACAGTATTCCCTCTCAGTACCACCTCTCCACCGAGTATTGACTGCAGGCAAAAATGAGAAGTGTGAATATGTGCCTCTTCCTAGGAAGGACCCGCGTGCCCGGCGATTGGGTGAAGATGGACCAGTCTTTACTCCTCCAACCAGTCCTCATGTTAGCCCAATCTCAGACCAAGATGCGAGTATCACCAGGCCCAGCAGTGCTCCACAAAGCCCACTGAAAACGCTGGAGAATTCTTCCTCACCATACTCTGATCAGTTTCAGAGTGGAAAAGTTTCCACTTCAACTATCAGACGCCTGCTGCAGGACTGCCTGCCCTCTCTTAAAACTAACAAATGTGGAGAGCCACTCAATCTGCAGGGGCGTATATCTCCCAGACCTCAAGAACATCCAGTGATAGATGCTTTTCAGAGTGAGAATAGAAAAGTCAAAGCTGAAAGCAGCCTTGATGGTAGAGTCCATTTTAGCATGCAGGATTTACACCAGCAAATAAGCGCTTGTCAAGAGAGACGAATGGAAGAATTTCTAGAGGCTCACAGATGTCAGATGTTACATTTGGCACAACCTCTGCCCTCGACTGTTGACCTCCAAGAACTGCAGCGACAGGCTCGAATGCTGGAAGAAGCACTGAAATATTGTAGGTCTTTAGGAATGGAGAAAAATGCAAGCAGAGAGACTAGGTCAAAACTCGATCAATCTATAATCTCTTCAGAATATGATTACAGAAGAGCAAGTATTAATGTCAGCCATCTGCAATCATCGGAAAACACGCGCAACGGTAGCAAAGGCATGAAGTTACATGAATCAAGTTTTCAAGAACCAAGTAAAGCACCCATGTTTCCAGCATCTTTGTCCTCAGATTTTCAATTGGGGGCAGAGTCTCACAAAAGCCTGAGTAAGACGCCTTCATCCCAGAATGAGTGTTTGATGACTTGGTCATGCGAACCAAGGCCATGCGTACTACCATTTTCTTTATTTGGCAAACATCAAACCCCGTCAGGTGTTTCTCGGCTTCCATCCGAAGCATCTTTACTTGGTGAGTCAGCACCTAGTCCACATCAAGTCTTTCCTACTGCACACATAATAGAGGGCAGTAATTCAAAGAGGCGTGTCATGGTGCCAGGAAAGCCATGTGGAAAGCTTTCTCACTCTGTTGAGAATTTGTTGCAAGAGAAAGATATCCGCACTTCAGAACCAGAAGCTGCCTTCCATTTTAACCACATGAACCATCTTACAGAGGTGTCAGCTATACAAAAGCTTTTGTCACAACCACCTCATCAGTCAGCTGACATTCTACAGCGCTACCAGCTCCCAAGTGCATCCTATGCTATATCTCCACAGCACAGTGTGCAGTCCGGGACTAATCAGAATGAAGCAAGTTTCTTGCGGGCACAGCTTGGGAAAGAAAATATGGCTGAAAATCTCGCTAAAGACCAAAATGCGATCTGTTTGAAAAATCAATCCACGTCAGCTAAGAAAGTACAGTTGCCAAGAGGACACAACTCCAATAGACGTAGTACTGAATTAGCGGGGAGGCGGCAGCCGTCCGTTTTTAGGACGGCATGGCCAAAAATTGAAAATGCAAGACCAAGCGATTCTTACTCTAGAACAATTCTGCACCTCATTCCAAACCCTTCCTTGGAGGACGAATCATGCAGGAGCCGAGGTCCAAAGGAGAGGGACAGCAGGAATTTTATTTCCAGGAGAGAAGCTACTTTTTCTCAAGAGACAGCATTATCCCCACGTCACGCGGCTGTCTTTGACCGGAAGTCTTGCACACACAGCACACCACCGTCCTCAGTCAGTGCAGTGCATAGCGACGTCTACCGTGATGGGGTTGAGGATGTCACCATTATGACACCCCATGTCGGTACGGCCTTGAATAATGGTTATGACGTAGGCCGCAATGAATCCTTCACGTCGATCTCGTGTGCAAACCATGCCGCCCTCATGCCGTCACAGGTGGCAAGTGCTGTCATACTGGCTCCACACAGTTCGCTTGCTGAACGTAGCATGACCAGTCCAGCTCTACCTTCTCCACACATCAACTCGGCCTTCATGGCGGCAAGAGGGGACAGTCCCGCCACAGGGTCGTCACGCAGTGAAAGTCCCTCGATGACGGAGAGCGAGGTGTGAGGATTGCTATTTTTGTAACAGTGGTCATTCTATTGCATGCATTAATAATTAATTATATTCTTTTATTATAAGAGTTTTTCCGATATATTTCTTCTTTCCATTCACTTGTAATCGCAGTTCCCTTTGTATATTTTCCTTTCTTTCATAGATTTATTATCATATTTTCATTCACATCTTTCCCTTATTTCATTAAGGTTATAGTCATAATTATCTTTATACAATTCTCTTATTTCCACACACTTGTGGCGTTGCTTGTCTATATCATCTTATTTGACCATTCTGCCTCTCACTCACTAGACGCCTTAATATGACGTCACACTTTTCCGAATCCCTTATAACGTATCAGTTTGATAAACCAATCAGATCCACTTTGGTTGGATATTTGTGATAAGTTAATGACTGTCAGTAACAGCGCGTTTAACGTAGTTTTAATACTATTAATACGATTATCCTCAGTGTTTGTAACTTCATAACGGTCACTCTTGCAGGACGCAAGTGGACTGCAGACGATAGTCACTCCATTGGAGGCTGCCAAGCGTCTGCGTGCTATCTCTGTTGATGGCCTGAAGGTAGCGCCCACCATTCTCCATATGTTGCAGGTAGTGACATCAGTTTGGCTGCATACCTAAAATAATTGGATTCTTTCATTTCACAGTTCACCGTGTTGATACATTCCTTGCTTATGAACGTTTTATGAAGACATTTATTGCTAACACATTTTATGATTGTAGATACTTACTCTTAACACATTTTATGAGAGAAGACACTTACTCTTAACACATTTTATGAGAGAAGACACTTATTGTTAACACATTTTATGAGGGAAGACACTTATTGTTAACACATTTTATGAGGGAAGACACTTATTGTTAACACATTTTATGAGGGAAGACACTTATTGTTAACACATTTTATGAGGGAAGACACTTATTGTTAACACATTTTATGAGGGAAGACACCTACCGTTAACACATTTTATGACTGAAGACACTTATTGTTAACACATTTTATGAGAGAAGGAAAGACACTCATTGTTAACATACATTTGAATTGTGAAAACATTAATTGCTTACATACATTTACATCAGAACAGTGATTGCTTGCACACATTTTGCCTGAAGGTAGTCACTGTGATGCCAAAGCCACCTAGTTAATGGTTATTCTTCTTATTAATTAATTAATCGGCCATAACAAATTAGAAGGGATTAGAATCTGAATTTATTAATATTCTCCAGAAGACACACCTCATCTCTCTCACTTAGTGGATATGCGGCGCTGTAAACGTTTTCTCTCTTTCACAACATTAAAGACAAACATTTACCGTCACACGATATTTCCACAGATGGAAAAATTCTTATTAAAGGAGAAGAGAAATCCGTCTTTATTCTATATTTAGCGAGCCCCCATCCACCTATGTTCTTCTCCAATATAAGGTTATCAATATGTGTAAGAAGGACAATAAATTTATTAAGTCAACAATGAAATATATATAACAAATACAATGAAAAGGATAACTTGACATCAATATTTTTTCAAAATCTCATTTAAATAATTTTAATATCTATACAGCCTTAAACACAATTCAACAATTTAGTGTCAATACAAGTGACAGGATAGTTCTTATCAGAGAACAGAAATGGAGTTATTAGTGGTAAGCATTGAAAGATTGTACATAACCTGGTTTAAGTGTTGTCTCAATAGTCTTTTGCATGCTTTTGTAACAAAGCCACAGATATATTGTTCACATTACTGCTGCCAATTCTATATGATTCCCACTTCACATTGTAAAACACTGATTCACTGCTATTCTCTTGAGGCTAACCTGGGCGCTCCTTCACTGTATTATCTCCCTTGGCGTATCATCTCTCTCTAGGAGAACAACAATTGTAGCAATTTCCATCCTTGTACCAGAAATTGCTTAATGTAGTCAATATACATTGCCACCATACATCAACAGAGTGTAGTGTATTCCTTACAATTACACACTGCAGTAGGTACTTCTCTCATCTACTACAGTCGTAGTGGTATATAATCAGTTTACCAGGAGATTCAGATAAAACAAGGAAAGGCTGTATTTTCTCTGAAAAATATAATCAGGGAACAAATGCTAAGTTTCCAGTTTATTCCTTTTTAACTCTATTCTTTCTTACAATCAAATCTTAACTTACAATTTCCTGCAACAGTATTTATTTGCCCGATACACGCATACAGCATAACAGTTATTTAAGCGGGTCGACTAGAAACAACTTCAAGTGTTTAGCATACCACATCTAAACCACATAGTTCACAATTAAAAAAAAAAATATTCTACTCACTTAATACATCTCTACGTAAATCGCAAATATAACACACCAATAGCAAAAATGTACGACTATTTCTAAGTCCATTTTCTCTCAATCAGTGAGTTAACTCTCCATTAAGCTAACGGCCGCCTTTCTTGCCACACCAAATTCAAGTGATTAGACAAGAGAATTCTCTAGGCAGTTAAACTCTTGATCTCTGGCTGGTCTTGTTCTAGTAAATCTCAAACTTGGATAATTTAAAAAACAGCTACTCATTCATTTGCAACTGGTTTGTATTGCATCAGCAATTTCTAGCATTTTCTCAACTTTAGTGTTTACTCCATCTCTTACACTTACAAAAATACCATCATTAGGAGTGCCCAAGTCGGGTGTCTTCGACAATTTAACAATTTATATATAACAATTAAGTTTAATAAGTATAGGCAAATTTACTCCACCACACACTGTTTATGTACATGTAAACTGTTCATTGCTTGCGCAGAATTAATGTAATGAAGAATTAGCATTTGATTTGCAGTTCACGTGTCAAAACAATAATTGTTTCCGCACATTGTATAGGAGAAAACGTTCTCTGTTCTCTGCATGTCGATTTCGCTGAATTCTTCTTGACTGGAAAATATTTTTCACTCTGACAATGCCAATAATTAATTATTTTTTTTACAGTGAAATACTGTCACCGCTGTATACGATTAATGGCTGATATACTGAGATTAATATAATTACCTCACCTTCCCATAAGAAAAGCACTGTATTTTTTTTTTAAAGAATATTTTTCAGCAATAAATAAAATTGTAGGCACATTACATTGAAAACACTTTAACTGAAATGTTAAATGAGATTTTATGGACTAACAACAGTTCTCTCCCCCATTTCAGACAACTAACCTGTCGCAGGTGGAACTAGTGAACGGTGTGTATGGAATCAAGAACCCAACTTTTCAAGAACCATCACTACCTCCACCAGGAATGGCCAAAGGTAAGTGAGATTGAATTGTTGATATTTTGATTATTACTCTAAGAGAAATGGGATTATTGATATTTTTGATTATCACTCTAAGTGAGGTTGAATTATTTATATGTTTGATTATCACTGTCAGTCTGTCTCTAATTAGCTTTGGTGACATTTGTACATGGACTGGTACAGACAGAGTTCAAAGTTGGATCCATGGACCCAGGATGGTAATTAAATCTTGATTGATTTGGAAAATGATTCGCAGCTTTAGTCTTTATTATCGTCTTTGGTGTGCTGCAAAGACAGACAAATGCTTGTATTTAGTGTGTAGTAGAGAGTTGATTTGTCCTGTGACTTTGGTGTGCTGCAAAGACAGACAAATGCTTGTATTTAGTGTGTAGTAGAGAGTTGATTTGTCCTGTGACTTTGCGTTTTAGAGAAACCGACAAATTTTCATGACTACTGTGCAATATGGATGTGACTGTAGTTACGAAGACCTGCAAGTATTCGTGTCTAGTACGTTTTAGAAAGTTTATTTTGCTGGTTGTGACCTCTCACAGAGACCGGCAAGTATTCATGTCTAGTATGTGGTAGAAAGTTTATTTTGCTGGTTACAGAGACCGGCAAGTACTGCTGTCCAGTATGCGGCAAGGAGTTCACAATGCAGCGACTCCTGAATCGACACGTGAAGAACCACAGTGACGTTAAGCGCTACCTGTGTGTTTTTTGTTGTAAAGGATTCAACGACACCTTTGACCTCAAGCGGCATACTCGCGTCCACACAGGTATGTACGCATTCCTACAGTCAACGTAGGGGTCAAAGCATTATTGCTATGTAAAACTACACTAACACTTGTGTATTATTTGCTTCCACTACGCATACCCTGCATCCACCATAATTTCACACTGCCACTCATCCACACATGCGCGCGAAAACGCACGCATACACAACTCACATAATCACGTGCATACACACACCATTCTCGTGTTTTCTCAGTGCACATTGGTCATGCAGCTTGTTGAATATGCAGTCCGTTAACACGATATAGTTCATTCACACTTCACAGTCCGTTAGCACAATAGACATTCATTAACACACACACACACACACACACACACACACACACACACACACACACACACACACACACACACACACACACACACACACACACACACACACACACACACACACACACACACAGTCCGTTAACTTGATATAGTTCATTCACACTTCACAGTCCGTTAGCTCCATTAGTTCATTCACACTTCACAGTCCGTTAGCACAATAAACATTCATTAACACATTAACACACACACACACACACACACACAGAGTCCTTTAACTCGATATAGTTCATTCACACTTCACAGGCCGTTAACATGGTACAGTTCATTCCCATAACATATTCCTTTATCTCTCCACATTTTGTTCACTCTATAAAATCTTAAACACTATACATTTCATTCACACTACACTTTGTGTTAATTCTACCGACCATTCACACCTTAATCCGTTCCTATTATATCTATAAACACTTTCAAGTTTATTCACACTAGAAGTCATGTTATACAATATATTCCAAAAGCATTAATTATATTTTTACACTTTTCGTTCACCAGTATATTCCATTCACTCTTTATAGTTTATTTGCACTCTGCAGCTTCTTTTCATTTTCATGCACTTCACTTACACAATTTCACACATTTACACTTTACACTCCACTTACAGAATTTCATAAACTCACACTTTACACTCCATTTACACAATTTCATATTCACACTTCACTTACACATTTCATACATTCGTTCTACACTCCACGAATTCTATTTCACATACATTACAAAATATATTCACTCTACATACTCTCCTAGTATACACTCAACATACATTATAAAATGCATTCACTCTATACACTCTATTCACACTATAAAGTACACTTGCACCCATTTCACACTGTGCAGAATATTTTGAAAATACACATTGGGTTCACATAACTGCTGATTGTTTAATGAATGTGTTCGGTTATGCATCAAATAGAAATAAAAATCAGCATAATTTAGGAAACCCATTGACTGCATGAAACAAGGGATATAACTCAGCCAAAATGTATTTGCACAGACAAGCGAACGTTTCCTCCCTTGATGATGAAAGTTTAGATAATATCACAGAATTTTTGAAGATTAAAATTAATCTATTTTTTTCTTAATATTATATCATACATCATATGACTTTTAGTAGGACCACTAGGCTTTTTTTAAAATTACCAATGTATGCTATAATTTAAAAAAAATTGTGTAAAGGTTTACTCATACAATAGGATGTAAGTAAAACAATTTATTAATGAAGAACATCCTAAGACTACTAAATGATTTATGAGATTTAAAATATTTTTTGTAATTTCTAACATGTTTTTATTGTAGTGTTAGTTTGGTGCTAAATTCCAATGCTGTAATAAGCAGTGAAAAATTTCGCTGCTCTCTCTGCATTTAAACACGAGACTGACAGCCGTAATTGCATGCACTTTGGTCTCACTCACTGAACAGAATCATATCCATTGCAAACATGCCTCTGAAATTCACAAACGTTGACCATAAGTCTTTTTTCTATGTAAGCCAGTCTTCTATCTTTATATGTGATTACTGTATATTATATATATTTTTTCAAAATCAAAACTTCAGGTGTGAAACCTTACAAATGCCGTCAGTGTGGGAAGGCCTTCACTCAGCGCTGTTCACTCGAGTCGCACGAACGCAAAGTCCACGGTGAGGCGTTGCCTTACGGTTATAAGGAGCGCCGTTACAAGGTGTATGTCTGTGAAGATTGTGGCGAAACAGCGGAAGACCCCGAAGCCTACCTGACCCACCTTCGCCAACTCCATCCTAATAACCCCGCCCTCACCAAGTGTCATGACAAGCGTCAGTTTAAGTTCAACGATGGCCGAGTGGTAGAAGCCTTGTAATCTTGGAATTAAGGATGAACAACTACAGGAAGTGTTTGACTAAAGATAGACAACTGCAGAAAATACTGGAAACAATGGCAGACAGCTCTAAGAACTGACCAGGACTGGTTCTGAACATTAAATCACCTTCAGTGGCAAGAACTTCCAACTCACTTTCCAGTGAACACAATGACGTCATTTACGGTTGACACATGTATCGAGATATGCGATTGGTAAACTGCTCAGCATCTGTCGGAAACGTGAATAACGAAACACTCAATAAGACAAGAGTTATCTTTTTATTGGTAGTATGTGTATTGTGTCGTTTAATTTCCTAAGCAAACGCCGTGATTGGCTTACTACAACTGAACAGACGATAAGTTTGTGAACAGCAGTTATTGAGCACGATATTTATTGTATTCCGTGGATGACTGGCGATCATGAACTATCATTAAACAGAAAAGCACACACATACATAAATAATTAAGTACACAAACAAATACACACTACACTATGTAATTCTGTATGCTTTATTGTTGTTAGATACCAACCCTAGTATGGTGACAGATTTCGTCATCACCTGGGGTTGGATTCAGATCTTTTCAATAACGCATCTGCATGTGATGTCACTGAAGTAAACTCGTATGTTTCATTCTAGGGTCGTATAGCAGTCATTTGAAGGAACTGATACTTAATTTAATTAGAAAAGTTGCGAAATTATCAACAGCAACAACAAAAAATTCCCAGAACTATTCATTTACTCGAATAAACGATGACACTGTTATTTTCTTGACAGAAATATGTTCCTGTCATGTTACAACTTTTCCTTGACATGCATATGCTGTTTGTTGCAATATATAAATATGACTATTTCAAATTCTAGTTTTTCCTTCTTAAATTTACTATTTTGCATTAGTTTTTTTTTTGTGCAAATAACAACACATCACAGAAATATTTTTCTTAATGACTTTTTATAGAGGTGTCCCAATGTTTCAGGAGAAGGGATATTCTATTTAGTAAATGTAATCTTAATATTAGATGAGTCCCAATGTTTCAGGAGAAGATTTACTTAGTAAGTGTAATCTTAATTTTAGAATATTGTATAGCTACTATTAAAAACAGCACAGTGATATGTTGAATGGCTGTTTTTGCCTTTCTCTACAAGAGATTTGTCAGATATGTAACTTCTGCAATTTAATGAAAAGAAATTTGTTGTTACATTCTGCTGCTTCTTGGCAAGAGATGTGTTACATACATTTTAGTTGTGTCTTGGCAAGAGATGTGTTACATACATTTTAGTTGTGTCTTGGCAAGAGATGTGTTAAATACATTTTAGTTGTTTCTTGGCAAGAGGGTTAAATACATTTTAGTTGTCTTGGCAAGAGGGTTAAATACATCTTATTTGCGTCCTGGCAATTAACTGTCGGGAAATAAATTACGGTGATTTAAAGGGAGATTACACCTGTTCTTGGCAAGTGAAATTCCCATTTTCATCGCCGGTTCATATTGTAGTCACTAATTCTTGTGTACTCTTTATTTTGAAACATAAGTCTGTCATACGCACTGTATCCCCTGTACATAAACAAGAAAAATACTTGTTATGTTTTTTTCTTTTTTTTAAAAATCTTCATTCGTTTCATCACGTGATGTCACCGCCCTTACCTGCTCAAATTAAGACTGACTGACAATGGAACTGCAACGACGGATGAATTAAAAATTTAATAAATCAAATGAATATGGTTGCTAAAATTAAATTATAAAGGCTGACAAAAGGAATGAAAATGGTTTGATAAATTGAAATAAAATTGTTTGATAACTAGAATTAAAACTGAGTCCAGATCTTATCTAGTTCATTTGTAATTTACATTCGAAAGTATATCGTTACCAAAAATAATCGTAATAGGTAAATTCACACTCTCATAATGTGACGTTTATGAAAATGTATTTGGCTAGTTTAGGTAACAGCCCGCTTCTCATGATCTGAAGTTTATGAAGGTGTATTTGGCTAGTTTGAATAACAGCCCGTTTCTCATGATCTGAAGTTTATGAAGGTGTATTTGGCTAGTTTGAATAACAGCCCACACTCTCATGATCTGAAATTTATGAAGCTATATTTGGCTAGACTAGGTAATAGCTACTCCTACTCACGCCATAATCCGAAGTTTATGAGACGTTTGACTAGACTAGGTAATAGCTACTCCTACTCACGCCATAATCCGAAGTTTATGAGACGTTTGACTAGACTAGGTAACACCCCTCATTCTCATGATGTGAAGTTTAAAAATATATGTTGACTAGACTAGGTATCTCCCCACACTCTCATGTGAAGTTTAAAAATTTATCTTTGGCAAGATTACGCAACACCCCACACTCTAATGATGTGAAGTTTAAAAATATATATTTGGCTATGGTAGTTAACAGTCCGCATTTTCATGATATGAAAGTTATAAAGATGCATTTATCTAGTTTAGGTCACGCGTAGCTGACTTAAATAGTCAGGACATAGAAGAACTTACTATTTAGAAAACTAAAGCTGGAATAGTTTTATTTATATATAGGCCTACAGCCACTATTTCATTTGATTCATCAAGTGTTTTTCAGGGTACAATCACTGTATTATTAGTAATAAAACGTTTTGATTGGTGTGAGTGCAATTACCATATTACTCCTAGTAAAACGTTTTGATAGGTCAGAGTGCAATTATCATATTACTGTATAGCAGTTTGATTAGTCAGTATACAAATACCGTATTGCTTATAATAAAACGTTTTGATGAGTCAGGGTACAATTGCTGTATTATTTGTACAACGATGTTTCAGGGTACAATTACCATTCGACTTAGTAACTTTTTGATCAGCCACTGTACAGTAATCAAAATAATTGTAGAAAACATTTTCGTTGGTCATTGTACGTTTACGTGTACGTTAATTATGTGTAGTGGAGCGATTTTCATCAGACAGTGTATAGTTACTATTTACACTGACGTACAAGCATTCCATATTTTTTTAAATTTTAAATTACTGCAGCTCATTTTTTTATATTGTATTGCACTTATCTAATAATGTTTATAAAATTAACTTTACATGTCTAATAAACTATTTTTTGCTGAAAAGACATTTTATTACGACAGCCTTGACTTAGAATAAAAAGCGAAAGAATGAAGTTGTGACGTCAAAGACATATCAATTTTGCTTTTGATCGTGAGAATCCAGATATTTTATTGCACGTGTTTTAGGAATCTGCAATTTTTTCCTTCACTTTGCAGAGTGTGCCTGTGCAAAATAAATATGTTAAAAAGATAATTTTCTGAATATGGAGGCAGCTTTACCACAATTGTAAATTCTATCAGGAACCTGTGTCTAATTTTACTTGTGCAGTAAGTAATAAGATGACGTGACGTATGCTGTACAGTGTGATTTAATATACGCGTGAACAAAGGCACTCGTTTGCCCGATCGAGTTACTGACTATTGTCTTATATTTTTCTCTTAGTAAATTTTCACTTACTTTTTTGTCTCTCTGTCAATTTTATATTTTTGTTAGTAAATTTTCCCTTACTTTTTTGTCTCTCTGTCAATCTTATATTTTTGTTAGTCAATTTTCTCTTACTTTTCTGTCTCTCTGTCAATCTTATATTTTTCTGTTAATGTTAATGTTATATTTTTCTCTTAGTAAATTTTCTCTTACTTTTCTGTCTCGCTGTCAATATTTCTGTTCCTCTTTGTCTCTCATTACTTTTTATTCTTTTCGTTCTCTCAGTGTCTCTGTCAGCTATCCTCTCCTTTTTCTCTCTCAATCATTCTTTTTGTCTTTCGATCTTTCTTTACTTTTCTGTCTGTCGCTCTTTACTCTCCTTTTTTCTTTCTTTCTTGTCAATTTTCATTAGTTTACAGTTTAATGCTGGCGTGCATGAGTGAAACTGCATGTTCGTATTTGTGCATAAAACTGAGATGAAAGTCGTAAAGCTCAACATATTTTTCAAAGGCAGCTGTAAAAAAAATTCCAATGCTCTTAAATTGTGGATGTAGCACTATAAACCCTATTTTGTTTGTTTGTGTTGTGGTTATTAATTTTCTATTTCTACATTTTAAAATTACACCACAGAAACATTAAATTAATTTTTATCATTTTGCACTGATGTATGTGTTTGTTTTGTTATATGTTTATTTGTATATATGTATTTTGTATGTTTATTTGCTAACGTGTGTGTGTGTGTGTGTGGTTGTTATAGTTTGAGGGAAACAACTCTATCCCAAATTATGACAAACTGCTTACATCAGTTGCCTCGCTTATAGATGGAAGTGAATTGCGAAAATAAAATGCCCTAAAATAATCAAAATAGAAAGTAAAGTATGTATTGAAGCAATATTTGTTATATAGTCTGATATTTAAAACTTGCTTAATAATTTATAAAACTATTTTATTCTGTTTACTTTATATGTACTTGCCCATGCCACCATGACCTTGGAGACGTAGTTAACAGTAGTGAATAAAGTTTTTGTCTTTGTGACCTGTGCTGCCTTTCAGTATTATATTCTATCCAGTGTATTTGTGTGGGCTAGTTCAGACAGATTGTTATTGCTGTATGCATTGAAATGCGTGGCGTTAATTGGTCTTGAGTGTGGGTGAGCGTTCTAAGCTCAAGTGTAATTTAAAAAAAAAAAAGTGGAGTGACCGGAAACGAAGAAGAAGAAATGAAATGACCTGTAGCGGACGGATTTGAAGTCTATGGCCGAACCCAACCGCAAAATATAGGTCTACTTAACAGCGCTACAGTCTCGGTGCAAGAGCACTTCAGCGCTAGATTAGTGGTGTTACATCTCTTGCCCTGCCCCTGACTGGCATTTCTTATTCAGTATTAATTAAAAAGAAAAATTCTCAATATGTTTTGGAGCTGTTAAGGCAATTAATCTATGGAACATTGTATCTCAGACACTGTAGAATGTAGTAAAGATGGTGGGTTTCATTCTGCTCTAAATTATTGTTTTGCTCTGATATGGCTAACATTTTAAAAGTTAAAATAATTTATAAAAGTCTATAGCTTGATATTATACATATGGCTGAGTAAATTTACATCTCCCTATTTTAGAATTAAATCTTATATATAAATTGTTAAATTGTCAGAGTAACCTGACCTTGGGCACTCCTTATGATATTTTTGAAAGTGTCTGATTTGAAGTAAACGCTCGAGGCAAGAATATTCTAGAATTGCTGTTGTAAAGCAAACTGGGTGAGTAATTTTTATTACCCAAAAGTTTGTAATTTACAAGAACGAGACCAGCTAATGGGCTGAGATTAAAAGTTTACCTTTGCTGTAGAAAATGCTACTGTCTAATCACTTTGAAATTGAAGTGGCAAAAGTCCGGTTTTGAAAGGCGGCCATTAGCTTGGTGGTGAGTTTAGTCAGGGGCGAGCAAACTCTGGCCCGCGAAGATTTTTGTCTGGCTCGCCAAGCTATTCACATTTAACATTGTCATCTGGCCCGCGATGTCATCCTTCCATCAGGCAAGTTTCCACGTTTTGTTAAACATACTCGGCACATTGTAGCTATGCTCGGAAACACATTTTGTTACATATGCTCAGCGCATTGTAGCTATGCTCGGAAACACATTTTGTTAAACATGCTCAGCACATTGTAGCTATGCTCGGAAACACATTTTGCTGTGAACAACTTTTCTGGAAGATGAAATATACAAAGAGTCGCCTTCGCTCTTAACTCTCTGACCGTCATCTAAATGACATTCTTCGCTTGTCAACCACATCAATTAAGCCAGACATTGAATCACTGATTCATTGTAAGCAACACCATCCATCTCAAATAACTATTAACTACTCCACTGCCACTAATACTATACACAGATTTGTGTTTATATCTTCAGAAAAGAATATATTCAAGCTAATTTCAGATTGTGAATACAAGGCAGACAGACAAGATGCCACCTGGGCAAACATTGGCAAGAATTCAGACTTTACAGCCTTATCACTGGTAATGAGAGGCATTCTTACTGTACCCCACAGTTCTGCACTCTGTGAGAGGATCTTCTCATGTGTAAGAAAAAAACAAGACTGACCAACATGCTTCTTCGAATCACATAACACTTGAAAGTTACTGAAAAGTGAAGACCTTGTTCCAGCTGTTGTGAAGATGGAAAAGCGGGCATTGCAGAAGTCTGCATATGCAAACAGCTTGAAGAACTAAAGAACTACCATACCAACACTGTGTAAACAATGTGTAGTTTTGTTTTCATAAACTTAACTGTAAGTCACTTTATTTGTATTTATATTGTTAAACTTGGCTGGATGTAATCAGTGAACAAGTGTAGGAAACAATGAGTGAGTGATACATATACCATGTATTTTTCAATGAACCGTTCATAGCAAATTAAAATGTAAAAAAAAATCAACAAAAAACCAAACACTTATGACAGCGATAAATGACTGATTATACGGTGACTGTAGAGGTTATATATCGATTACACAGATTAAGTTATCTGACAGCTATCGAAAATTTTCAATGTCCATAAACATCTATCCACTGTAAACAGGCTGAAGTACATCTAGGCCTTGATTTAATTTTTTGTAAATAACTGTATCATTCATTATTAATTGTTATATAGTACCAGGAGTATAATAACTGCTGATATATGCAGGTCTAATATTCAGTTATCATGGACCTCACTTACCTTTCCCGAAAAAATCTCTTGATTTGTAACATATTTTACTAGATGTGTCGAGTATTTAAAAGATAATTACTAGTTTGTATCACTGCAGAATATGTGTCTATATCTCTAAAAAAAAACCACCTATAAACAGTGTATTTTTGTATAATCCAGCAAAACATGTATTAATAATTACATCACCCACAAAACATCTTTATAGAACATATGTGTTTATTTTTAATGTTCAACAGAACATGTCAATATTAATATCACTACTGAACATGTCCACTTATTTCTCTTTTGAACATAAAAATATGTGTACTTATTTGTATAACCTTAGAGAGCATTCTACTATATAAAGTGCTAGATCCTCCACTGATCCTAAGCCAACATGTGCACTGGCTTGGTCATAAGCTGACATTTCCAGACATCGTTGTTGAGCATCGCTGAACAACCAGATTTACTCCATTTCTAATTACACCTCAACTTTGGATACATCACTCATCAATCGGGTTTATCCCATTTCTAATTACAACTCAACTTTGGATACATCACTCTTCAATCGGGTTTATCCCATTTCTAATTACAACTCAACTTTGGATACATCACTCTTCAATCGGGTTTATCCCATTTCTAATTACAACTCAACTTTGGATACATCACTCTTCAAATGGGTTTACCCCATTTTTAATGGAGGTAGTTTGATGTGTCCAAATGTTTAGTTCACAGTCCAGTAGCTGAATATGTTTTTAGCCAGGTCAATTATCATGGACTCGACAGTCTTGCAATGTCAAAATTAAATTTATTGATGGACCATTCTAGTGAATGGTAACTAATGAACACTCACTAAAGATGTAGTTTATTTAGAAATATTTGCCATGTAAATACATGAAAAAGCTAATGTGATTGGGATTAATAAAGTCCAACAAATCTAAAATGAAATAAAAAAACACATGCGATAATTAATCCCGTTCAGCGATGGGTTGCCTTTTTCTCTATTGTGTCTTATTTTTGTAAGACTACTAAACAGAACATACATAAAAAGTGTATTTATTTTTATAGCCCGATAGCTGGTGTACTACATTTATATCACCGTAAAAATACCTGTCTCTACAGAATATAAATAAAAAGTGTGGTTATCTCTCTATCTCTATAGAATATAGTCAATTTCAGTATCTCCTTGTATACTATTTTTTAATCTGTATGTTTGAGGAAAAGTCTATTTCTGTATATAAAACTGTTTTCATCTCTATTGATGAAGAACAGCATAGCATCCCTTTTCAGTAATGTTTTATCTATGTATCTCTAGACACACTCTATTTCAGTATTCCTGTCCATAATGTTGTAAGTATGTATCTCACAATTGTGCAAAACGAAAAGTTACTTAAGTGTAAAGTATTGTGCAAAACGAAACGTTACTTAAATGTAGAGTGTAAAGTATTGTGCAAAACGAAACATTACTTAAATATACAGTGTATAGAGGGTCAGTATTGTGCAAAACGAAATGTTACTTAAATGTACAGTTAAAGTATTGTGCAAAAAGAAACGTTACTTAAATGTTTAGTGTAAAGAGCATCAGTATTGTGCCAAACGAAACGTTACTTAAATGTACAGTGTAAAGTATTGTGCCAAACGAAACATTACTTAAATATTCTTAAAGAGCATGAGATTTGTGTAAAACGAAACGATAATGAAATACACTGTGTTAAAACATTAGTCTCTTGAAAGTGGAAATAAATATGCAACCAGAGTAATGGCGCGCCTGCCGATCATTGCGGCACGCGTCACATGACGGAGACCGAGCTCTGTTAATAATGTCTTAAAGTTGAACTCTATCTGATACGATCAGTATAGATTACGTTTGACCCCTCCCCCCGTAAGTAGTAATCCACTTGTTTAAGAGAGTAACACGCCCTGTTCGTCACCAATTTTGGCGGTTTTCTATCTCGAGCTCAGTCGATCACGTGACTTCTTTATCTGCTGTACTATACTATATTCCTGAACTTCAACCTGATGTTTGTACTTGCTGGTTTTAGTTCTTAGAAAGGGGAGGGTGGGCGAACTAACGTCACCGTTGTCGTGGCAAGGCTCCCATTTCTCACATTTGGACAGAAGAAAATAAAAAGAAGCAAAGAAAAGAACAAAAGGAATGCAGCAATAAACACACCATCGGGCAGAGAGAGAACGACTCGACATTCAGAGAGTCCTGTGAAGCTTACAGTTTCGTTGACAAGATTTATCTTTTCTTTTCTTTTTCATAAAGAATATCGGACACAAACCACAAATAGCCGCATGGATATTTCCACTGACCTAGAAATTTTACAACATCGGACATGCAAGACAAGTTACTATAGAGACATTTCCAGTGACCTAGAAATGTTATCACTAAGTGACTGAGATTCAGTAAACAGAAAACGTTATCTGTACCTAAGAATATTTAAAAAGTTTGGCTACAATTCGCTCTATAGCCCATAGAAAGGAAATAACAAATCAAAACTCTAAAAAATCCCTTACCGTCCTTTGAAATCAGTTAGGTGACATACTTTTACAACACAAAAGAAAAAACCACCCAAAACAAAAAACCCGAAGAAAAAAAATCCAAAAACAAAGCAAAAGAAACACCCAGCCAATCAGACGACGGGCTGCTGTGTGAGAAATCGGCTTCGCTGGAAACGACCCCATATATAGTCAATCAGTCTAACTTCAGCCAAGTTCATATGCATCATATGCAAAAAAAGAGACAGTAACACCAGTAGAAACAGACAGACAACAAATCTTAATACAAATAAAAACAACAAGCCAACCAACTTACATTTTTCGTTATTTACATTTCAGTTTTCTTAGAGCAGGCCTGAAAATGGCGACTAATTTAGTCGCCAAGGCTAGTGAAAAAAAAAATTGGCGACTAAAAAAAAAACTTTAGTCGCCAACTGCGAGTGCGCTAAAATGAACTTTTTTGTGAACAACTATGGGTTTGTAAATTTTCCTATCCGTATTTTTACTCAGCCCGGAAGTCCCCAAATTTTCACTCTTCATTTCCTGTACAAAGATCAACAATGAAGCGATCGGCAAGGTGATGAGTTGACAAACTACATCAAGACTGAGCTAGCGGAGAGAGGGAGGGAAGAGCGCGCAGCGAATCGCGAATTGAAACGGATTGAAGCCGAAAACGAAGCGAAACGGATAGAAGCTGACAAAGAAGCGAAACGGATAGCCGCCGAAAACGAAGGGAAACGTTAGAAGCAGATGAGAAACAGAAAGAACGCGACCACGCGATGGAGATGAAACGATTAGAAATACATGATCGTAGTCATAACAGGAGAAGCAGTGGTAGTTCACATTCGAGTGACGAACACAACCAGAGTAGGATTGAACATTTCATTCCCAGATTAAATATGGTTCCTTTTGATGAATACAAAGATCAAATAGACGCATATTTAAAAACGTTTGAAAAACTAGCCAAAGCAACCAGTCTGTTTAGGGAAAGGAGAGAAATTAATTTATCTAATTAAATTAAAGTTCTGTAAAATTCCTAAGCAGGGTCTTTAAATAAATACTGGACATGTAACATAATCTTACAAAAATTATTTAATTTATTCAGAGCTCCGTCCTAAATAAGTCACACGTTTCACTTGCTTGGCTACAGTCTATGTGTCTCCAAGGCTTTCATAATGTCACGGCTCCAACCATACAACATTACAACATTATACTTAGCACCCTAAATATAATATTTCGAAGTCTGTTACTACCAGTAACTCTCCTAGCTGGCGGTATAACACGTCGACTTCTCACAATGAAATATTCAGTAACACAAATACTAAATAAATCATCAACAGTTAACATTCATGTATCTAGCTCCAACTAAAAATACAATGCTATATGTTAACATATTAAGTATACATAATACTCTGCAAAAGAATACATGCATAAATAATACAATGAAAAAGCAAAGATAAATACTTTCTAATGAATCTGAATCAAAAGAATATTGGCAAAACTTTCTCTGTGTCGTTTTTTAAAGATATGATACGCCCTATGTATAAAAAATTCGATTTAATACATATCAATCCCACGACGAGAATCCCCCACTTGTTATGTTAGGCTATTTTGATTGTCTAGAAAAAAATTAAATTGGCTAGTAAAAAATTTAGTTTGGCTAGTAAAATTTTTAGTTTGGCTAGTAAAATTTTTAAGTTACTAGCCAAAGGCTAGTGGGACTTTTTTTTCATTTTCAGGCCTGTAGAGTACATTTTCTCATACCTCAGAACATATTTCACACTAGATGTTTATATTTCAGTTTTCTTAGAGTACATTTTCTCATACCTCAGAACATATTTCACACTAGATGTTTATATTTCAGTTTTCTTAGAGTACATTTTCTCATACCTCAGAACATATTTCGTACTAGATGTTTATGCGCGGCTTCTCTCGCGTATGTATCAGTTTTCAGAATCTGTTGCTTAAAGAAAAAATATTGTATATTAGTTTTCTTTTTATCGCCAGGTAGGAACCATAATACAGCATGACCAAAACGTGTGTTTTTTTGTATAAAAAAATGTCTAATGCCATTAAATTCTTAAGTTTTTGTGTGTCGATTTATATATTAAAGGCAGATCAAAATTTGGTGTGCACACTATTCGGCTTTCTTCTACCTGCCGGACTGTGTTGTGGTCCGGTACCGAAGCATTAAAAAAAAAAAAAGGTTTAAGGCCAGCAGACCTACCAGTCTTAGTGCCCGTGGGAACTGGCATGTTTGATGTAGAGAGAGAAACCGACAGAATAAAGATAGAAAAAGACAAAACAAAAAACAGAGAGTGAGAGTAAGAATGAGAATGGTAGAATAAAGGGAGGGAAAAAAGAGAGAAAAGAGAAAGAAAGGGAAAGCATGAGAAAAACAGAGGAAGAGATGGAGTAAAATGAGAAAGAGACAGAGCAGAAAATGGAAGGAGAGAATGAAATAAAATGAAAGAGAGAGAAAGAAGACAACAAGTGATAGGAATTATAATTATGGAAGGAAGAGTGTTTGACAGAAAGAGAAAAACAATGAAAGAGGGAAATGATGAGGGAAGAGGGGAGAGAGAGAGAGACAGATAGACAGACAAAGAGACTGATTCACACACACACACACACACACACACACACACACACACACACACACACACACACACACACACACACACACACACACACACACAGAGAGAAATCACATAAAGAAAGGACAGAAAGAATGAAAAGATAGAGGGAAGGGAGAATGAAAAATTAACAGAAAAATGGGGGAGTGGGAAATAAATAAATGAATGAAAGAATGGAACGGAAGAATGATAGACTGAGAATAAATGAAAAGAGAATATGAGAGTTGGAGAGAAAAAGAGAAAGAAATAAAAGAGAGAGAGAATTATGGAACGAAAATGTAGTTTGACTATTCAGAGAGGCATTGCCAAAATAAGGAGCTAACCATACGGCATATTGCAATCCACCAAAGTCCAAAATACAGTATTTACCACATACTCAAAGCTAATCCAATGAGAAATGTCATAGTGACACGCGAATCCAATCGTAAGCAGACCACAGAAAACAATGAGGTCAGAGCGATGTATATCTGTGGTCTGCATACACTCGCTTTACTATTAATGTCGAGCTCTCTTACACGCTACACTAGTTTCGTAGTTTTAGTGCTACTGGCGAACTCCCTTGTGGGATAGCACAGAGCTATATAACCTATCATGATTCTTGAGCACTAGAGTATACAGCAGCAATCGGATCAAAATCGGTTCAGTGCTTTTTACTTAAGTCTACACAAACCCGCAGACGCAACAATTTTATAATATGTATAGATTTCAGATTTACCTTTCGAATTTCAGTCATAATATAAGCTAATTATAATGCCATATTCCAGAATTTCAATTCATGTTTAATATACTATCATCTTTACTCAAGACTAGCTGATTAGACATCGCATTGTTTGTAAAGATAGCTGATAACTAGACATCGCATTATTTACTAACATGTCATGTTGTCATTGTTGTCTTAAAAGAAAAATGGAAATTTTTGTTACCTTTTAGCCCATTTACATGTATCATCCATTCATTCCTAGATTTAAGAAAGAATACAGCATGTATGATCTATTCATTACTAGAATACATAAAATATACTAATATATATAATCTATTATTTATTGCTAGACTAAAGAAACCATAGTTATTGTTTGACCTATTTATTGCTAAAGAAACCATAGTTATTGTTTGACCTATTTATTGCTAAAGAAACCATACTTATTGTTTGACCTATTTATTGCTAAAGAAACCTTACTATTGTGTGACCTATTTATTGCTAGACTAAAGAAACCATAGCTAGTGTGTGACCTATTTACTGCTAGACTAAAGAAACCGTAGCTATTGTGTGACAGATTTACTGCTAAAGAAACCATAGCTATTGTGTGACCTATTTACTGCTAGACTTAAGAAACCATAGCTATTGTTTGACATATTTATTGCTAAAGAAACCATAGTTATTGTTTGACCTATTTATTGCTAAAGAAACCTTACTATTGTGTGACCTATTTACTGCTAGACTAAATAAACCATAGCTATTGTGTGACCTATTTACTGCTAGACTAAAGAAACCATACTATTGTGTGACCTATTTACTGCTAGACTAAAGAAACCATAGCTATTGTGTGACCTATTTACTGCTAGACTAAAGAAACCATAACTATTGTGTGACCTATTTATTGCTAGACTAAAGAAACTGTGGCAGAGTAAATTTACCTATCCCTGTTTTAAAACTTAATTGTGTTATAAATGTGTTAAATGTCAACGTGATCCGACCTTGGGCATTCCTTATGAGGAATTTTTGTAAATACCGGAGTTGGAGAAAATAACTCAGGTGGAGACTGTGCTAGAACTTGCTGATGCAGTCCAATCCAGTTCTAAGCAGATGAGTAGTTTTTTTTTTATCTAATAACCTCACACTTATTCTTAACAACTTTATCCAATGGGAATGGGCCAGAAGTTATTTTGTTGAAAGTTCTGTATTCTAATCAGTTTGATTTGACGTAACTTAAGTCGTAAATGTTATCTTTAGCTTATGGTAAGTTAACTGACTGATAAAGAAAGAATGGACTTTGAAATGTTTCGTACATGTTTGCTATTGATGTATGATTTGAATTGGAGAATGCTGTAATTGAACCATTATTCCTATGGCAATTAATTTATGTTTGTTTATACTTGTGAATTTTATTGATGCTCTATTTCTTTTGCTGTGTGTATTGGACTAATGAAAATTGTTGCAGGCTTTGTAAGTTGAGAATATGTGTAAGAGAGAAAGGAGTTTAGAGATGAAATATGCCTGAAACTTAGCACTGTCTTAATTTGACTTTTGCAGAAAGGATCACACCATTTTTGTTGTTATTTTGTATCTGCTTCAGACTGCAGTGACTACTGTACTATACCAGATCATGGTGGTGTATGAGTCCAGCACTATCATCAAACTTGGCGACCTTATTATTGCAATTATTCTTATTTATTTGAGTCTGAAGATTTGCGACCTTATTTCTGTAATTATTATTATTTACTTCTGCCCAAATGTCTTGTATTACTTGTACGAGGTGAAGTGGTGTAGGATCTATCAAGAAGCAATTGTAATGATATGTTTTATATATTACTAACTATATTTACTTAATGTAAATTGACCTTATGCTTGGGATTATAATCCTAATTGATTTCTATTTGACTTGAGTTACCTAAAGGCTATTTAACGTCTTGATGTGAACTGCATAAGTGTGGTGGAATTATAAAGATTTGTATGATTAACCTTGAGAGTAATTTCACTTGAAGCTTTTATATTGCATAGTGGAATTTGTAAGGGTATGGTCTTCCGCTATTGCCGCAAGGCCCTTTTATTTACATGCTTATACAGGGTTATCGGAAATATTTACATATGCTTTCAGCGCCGGTCTTTGTTCTGAAGTTAGAGTTTAACCTCTACTCTGTGATGTGTCACGAGAGAGGGCATTCTACCAGTGACCCTGCAGTGCACTACCTGGTGTGTACGTTTAACAACATGTCTTCCGTGGACCTCGACGTTGTGTTGCTACGAACTGAAGTTTAGTAGTGGGATGTCGTTGACTATACCTAGTGCATGAACTTGCAAGCTACGTCACAGCCAGTGTAAACATGATCTGTCTTGATTCATTTAAAGCTACGTCACAACCAGTGTAAACATGATCTGTATTGACTCATTTACAGCTACGTCACAACCTGTGTAAACATGATCTGTCTTCACTCATTTAAAGCTACGTCACAGCCAGTGTAAACATGATCTGTATTGACTCATTTAAAGCTAAGTCACAGCCAGTGTAAACACGATCTGTATTGACTCATTTGAACTCGCTTTGACAAATGTGATCGAACTGTAAATCGGGCAGGCGCGGATGACATACTCGTCCTCGTGTTTCGCGAATTGATGTTCATTTATTCTTGTTATATGTTAAACCTTTATTTGTTATCCTTCCTACCAGTATTTCTTTATCTAGGAAGTGTGCGACCAGATATAGCTGATTGGGGTGGGGCCAAAATACTTGTGATAATAACAAGTTGTAGGAGGATAACGTATCAGCTATTACGTCCCTTAATTTGTTTATAATAATCTGGGAGAAGTATTCGCCTGAGTACTCTGTATATTGATAGACAAGTTAAAGCGTCAAGCTATCACCAAGTCTAGAGAATATTGAATTGACATTAATATCTAATATTCTAAATAAGTGATAGGGTTGTTAAAATAATCTGGACACGTGACATTAGTACACCCAAGCCTAGTGAAAGAAAGATGATCACACTGGAGAGTTTTAAACAATCACTCTAGCCAATGGTGTAAAAGATAAACTACCCATTCTGATGGTAGACATAGCAAGTACGTAATCGGCCCCACTGAGGCTGTATGTCTCAAAAAATTGCGTCGAGAGTGCAATCATGCAGTGTCATTTACTTGAACAGTGTAAATTTAGTATCTTGTAATTTGCAAGGCACGACTGGCAGTGTAAATATATCATCTTGTAATTTACAAGGCACGACTGGCAGTGTAAATGTATCATCTTGCAATTTACAAGGCACGACTGGCAGTGTAAATGTAGCATCTTGCAATTTACAAGGCACGACTGACAGTGTAAATGTAGCATCTTGCAATTTACAAGGCACGACTGACAGTGTAAATGTAGCATCTTGCAATTTACAAGGCACGACTGACAGTGGCTGAAAGAAATAGACGTGGAACATTTTTGTCATTTGCACCGCTTACGCGTCCGTCTCTTGAGTGCTTTCATCCTGATAACGAATGCAATGGTCATGATCACACTCGTCTACTGAGATTAAGAATACACACAGGCTCCCGACTGTCTGGAGTTTTCGATAATAAAGTTTATCAATCTCTAACAAGTTAAAAAAAACTAAGCACATGTGTTCGACTATCATCTTCAGGTTTTTTAAATTAAAAAAAAATGAAATGGAGTGGGTGTTCAGTGTCGAGTCACTGGGTCGTTCACTGTTTTGATTTTTGGGACGCATTCTTAAAATAAGATTCTATCCACACTGTTTCTGAACGACAACATAATGACATCTTTTGTTGATGTCTCAGATTAGCGCCATGTGCAGTTGTTAATATGACAGTAGCGGAAGCTTGTCCCTGTTTACGCGCGTGGCCATGTTAATGATTATAACAGTAAAGAAGCACACATATTTCACAACTCCTTTTTTTCTGCTTTCAACTTGTCAAAATATCTCTCAATAGTTTGAAAAGAGAACTGTTTCCCAGTTTTATTAGCTAAGAACTTATGCTTGTTTTCAAATGATATATTGTAGACAATTTCTTAGATAGAAATATTCCAAACTGTCGGTATGATCGGTAAATCTGACAAGTACTCAGACTATGCTCTACTATTATTATGATATAAACCTGGCATGTTCTGAAGCTATACTCTACGGTCATTATGATCTAAGTCTGACGTGTACTCAAACTATACTCTACGGTCATTATGATCTAAGTCTGACGTGTACTCAAACTATACTCTATGGTCATTATGATCTAAGTCTGACGTGTACTCAAACTATACACTCTACGGTCATTATGATCTGTCTGACGTGTACTCAAACTATACACTCTACGGTCATTATGATCTAAATCTGACGTATACTCAAGCTATACTCTACGGTAATTATGATCTAAATCTGACGTGTACTCAAACTATACGGTCATTATGATCTAAGTCTGACGTGTACTCAAACTATGCTTTACTAACCATGATGATCTATACTTTACACGTAATTTACTCAGGCAATTCATAAATGTAATTTTCATTTAAATATGATATATGATCTGAGAACTCAAAATCGACATTCTGATTTACATATTGCTTATGAGTGTGACAACACAATTTGCATGTAATCACAAAGAATTTTATTATTTATTTAATGATTATGATATTTTAAGTTATATCAATATAAATTATTTCACGTTCTGTAATTCCTTCATAAACGAACATAATAGAGAATAATAATGATTAAAATAGAATACAATACAAAAATAAATACAATGCAATACTTTAAACAACTGAATGCAAACAGTCCAAAATCAAATTAGTCTACATATTGTAATAGTCTAATTTTGTCAAACTATTTTGTTTGTATAGTGTTTAAGTTACAGATTTTTGTTAGTGGAAAAATGTAAATAGATTTTGTTTATAAATAATTTTTAGAAAAGAAAAACAAATCGAAGTCTATCTATCTATCTATCTATCTATCTATCTATCTATCTATCTATCTATCTATCTATCTATCTATCTATCTATCTATCTATCTATCTATCTATCTATCTATCTATCTATCTATCTATCTATCTATCTATCTATCTATCTATCTATCTATCTATCTATCTATCTATCTATCTATCTATCTATCTATCTATCTATCTATCTTGTGTGTGTGTGTGTGGATAAATAATTATGCATCATAAATTTTATCAGCACCAATCCTTAAAGGAACAATTTCCACAAATCTATCATTTGCATGGTAATTGTACATATTCGGCACTACGTCCTCACAGAGGACAACAAGAATTTGAACGCATTATCAAAAACAAAAACATAAATGACGGTGTTTCAATGCATATTTTCAATATTAAAGCTTTTGCAGATTTTACAAAGATGTTTTATTTTTTCTTGCATAGAAAAGGATATTAAATCTGGCAATTAAATGGATATGAATTTTTTTGACAATGAAATTGAAATTAAATCTCTCTGGCAATGAAACGGAAGTCAAATGTCTGGCAATGAAATGGAAATTAAATTGTCTTAAAAAGGAATATTTGCAAAAGCAACGAGTTATTTTGATCCGATTACAGTAATCGAAACGGTTTTTATAAAGTAGTCATCACCTTCCTGTCCTTACCAATAAAGTCGAATTAAGGAGCAAATGATGAATCTGTCTCAAACGTTCACATTTCCCGACTGGTTTCTTTCCTTTGATTTAAACCTCACAAATTTCACAAGTTATGAACATAGAATGCAATGCGTCTGTGCTTATTAAAAGAGATTGCCTGTGCATAAGAAATAGAACAAATACGCTCCGTCGGTTGCTTCATACATTTTGTTACATATCGAGATTTTCCATACAGGCATTATGAAGGGCAGAAAACTCTGACCTACAATACTATACATTTATCGATATTATAGGTTTTTTCCCTATGACATAACTTGTACTAAAAACATTTCGTCGTGTTAATCGTGTTCATTTTACTTAGAACACCGGTTTTTGTAGGTTCCTGTCCCATGAGTATTTATTACGAACGGTAATTCTTCGAGCTTAGGGTCACGTGATAGTTGTTCTTTTAAAAAAAAAAAGAAATTGCGTTATTAGAGACGAATGCAGAAAAGGCAATCCACAGGATGTGACGTTTGTACTGGCTGTAGGTTGGAGGGAAAAAGATGTCGACTTGCAGCTCTTAACGCAGTACAGTTCTCACTAGATTTGTATTTCTCATATAAATCAGAATTTAACTTGAAGGAAGATTGTCTAACATCCACTTCATCTTCCTCAAGTTCTCTCGAAACATTAGAAAAAATTTGCTGTAAGTGAGCCTCGTCGGACATTTCAAAACCGGGATTTTCGTAACAGTGTTTGTCTAGTTTCATATTCGAGAACAAGGAATTTGCACTCGCCTGGACATTTTCTGATAATTTGCCTGACGTAACTGTTTCTAAAGAATTGTTATCCACGCCATTGTTGTTGGTCATATCAAATGTTCGTGAATTCTGAGTTACAGAGTTCTTAGTGTGATAATTCTGAGTTACAGAGAGTTGGATTATAGAATCCTGAATGTGTGCAGTCTGCGTTATAGAGTTCTGAGTTTGTGAGTTGTGAGCTACAGAGTTATGGGTCATAGAATTCTGAGTAGGTGAGTTCCGGATGAAAGAATTCTGAGTTGTAAAATCAGTGGACTCTGACCTGTCAGCAATCAGACCTGATGTCAAAGATGGATCGACTGGAGAATTTAGAGATTTACTTTCTCCACACTTATCAATAACAGAAATACAGAAGGCTGGATCACTAGACGAATCCTCGGGATCAGATCTTACAAACGTATCCATCTTCAGGCCGGAAGTTGGAGAGTCGCTACAAGATGAACCAGCTGACAAAGAATGACCATGCCATGCACCAATGGTCGAGGAACAGTCTTCCATAGAATTCGGAGCAAAAGACTCTGATTCCTCAGTATCACATATTTCTATGACATTCGTTGTTCTATCCGATGAAAGGGAAGTTGTGGTGGAAACGACTGAAAGGTCATTGACGGGTGTACTATTGGTGGTTGTCTTTTTCAGCCGGTTTGCTTTACTGAACGCAGCTTTATGTCCTTTAGCGGACAGTACACGAGCACTCGTAGGAGCACGATTACTTATAGTCCCACTTAGTACGGAGGATTGAAAATGACGTCGGAACCTGAAAGTAGAAACTTTCTTTAATGATCATACATTACATGTTTATATCACAGTAGGTTTTTTATAGGATTAATTAGCGTTTACTGGAAGTCAGTTTTTGTAGGAGCATATACTTCATGTTTACATTACAGTCGGATTAAAAAAGATTGAATATAGTTTTAACCGGCATATAACGAAGACATATATAAAAATATACTTTAAGCTCTCTCTCTCTCTCTCTCTCTCTCTCTCTCTCCATATATATATTTATGGTGGAGTAAATTTGTCTGTCCCTAATTCTAAACTTAATTATGATATAATTTGTTAAATGTCAACGTGACATGACCAACGGACACTGTGCATATGATAGAACCAGAGTTAAAAATAACAACTCAGTTAAAGAATATGCTAGAATTTGCTGATGCAATCCAAACCAGTTCCAAATGGATGAGTAGATTTTCAGACTAATAGTTGGAGTAATAGCGAGTAGATTGGGTCTCATTAAATATAAATCAAAGACGGATTTTTATTACTCCTTTAGATTCCACTGCAGACATATTATGAGACAGCAAAGCGTCTATCTTGTTATTGTGTAAAGAGTACAGTTTTACGACACCCTTTTAATCCGCCAAGTGAGAGACATGTTCTTGTGGGAAAATTATTATTAACTATAAATTAAAATTCACTATCATTTGTAATTAGGTATGTGTCATTAATTAATAAATAATAACATAACGAGTGAAGGGTGTCCAGAGGTGTCACAATATATAGTGAGCTCAATGTACATTTTAAATTGCTTCAATTAGCAGAAATAGCAGCATGTACAGTTTTAGTTTAAATAGTTAAATATATGCTTTTGTCGACTGTATGCATAGGGTTGTGCGTAGTTCTAGTCAGTGTAGTGAGTGTGCATATAGTTCTAGTCAGTGTAGTGAGAGTGCATATAGTTCTAGTCAACTCAAAATGTAGTGTGTACATTTTAAGACAATATAAGTAGGCTGCATATTGTCTTAGTCCGCATAAATAAGAATGCAAAACGTTAGTCAGCAGAAATGGCGTTGTTTTACTGTGTATAGTTTAGTTACACATTTGGGATTATACAATTTCATTCAGACTTAGAAAACATAAATGGTGTTAAATAAATGTTTATATTTTTAATCAACACAAATAATAGTATATAATTGTACACAGTTTAGCCATCTTACTCAGAACTGTAATTTTTGTAGGTATAAATAAATAAGTTGTGTCAGCAAGAAAAGTACTGCATACATTATTTAACACTAAAATGATTACATAACCATGTACAGTTTTTTTTACTCCACACTAAAATGATTACAGAACGTGTACAGTTTTTAGTCAGCGCTACAATGATTACACATCCGCGTAGATTTTTAGGCGGTCACTAAAGGATTACAAAAGCATGTACAGTTTTAGTCAGCACTAAAATGATTACACACCCGTGTAGAGTTTTAGGCGGTCACTAAAAGGATTACATAACTGTGTACAGTTTTAGTCAGCACAAATAGAATTGCATTATTGTAAACAGTTTTAATTGTCCACAATCGATATTGTAAACAGTTTTAATTGTCCACAATCGATATTGTAAACAGTTTTAATTGTCCACAATCGATATTGTAAACACAGATTTAAGAAGCGTTAATGGGATTGAGTATGGGTATACGTATTTACTCATCAGGGTATTTGGAATTGTAGGAATTCAGTCTGTTTAATAGGGCAGTTTCCTTTGGTATACGAAAGGAATAGTCACATTCCGAATGCACGTACAAACCAGGTGTTAGACACTTCGCCGTTACAGCATTTAAATAGTGGAGGTCTCTTTATGTCCGTAATTTGCATCTAATTTTAATGTATAATGTGACGCCCCCTCACTGTATTGTTAATAGTATGGTTACTTCTTTCAATAATGTATGTTATTAGCCCTGTCCCTGTATTATTATTTCGTTCAGTAATGTTATATTGTAACGCCCTGTCCGTCTAAATGTATTGTTAATAGCATTGTTACTTCGTTGAATAATGTATTTTGCAATACCGTGTCCCTGTATCATTATTTCATTCAATAATGCATATTGTAACGCCGTGTTAATTGTTATTGTAAATAACATTGTTACTTCGTCAACAATATATATTGTAGCGCAGTGTCCATCTAATGTGTTGTTAATAGTATTGTTACTTCGTTTAATGATTTATACTGTAACAACGTGCTAATCTTAATTATTGTTAATAGTATTGTTACTTCTTTAAATAACGTACAATGCAATGCCGTGTCTATGTAGTGTATTGTCAATAATATTGTAAAATTATTTAGAATTATTGGTGGATTAATCCATCTGCGGGCTCGGGACGTGCCATATTGGACAGAGACCCAGGGAAAGATTAATCTGAATAATCTTTAAGATGAGTTCTTGAGACATTAAGGAGAGCAGTACTACGAGCAACGATTCAAAATATAGTGATTACCTCCCCACAACCAAGCAATATTCTTAATGACCTACGAAGCACTTACATACAGTTTATGCCAATATACGTAAGAACTGAAAACTCTTCAGGTAGCATAAATAGGTCTGGATGAGCATTTTTAAAGTCAGCATCAAAATGGCTTCTTTCAGTTTAAACCAACATACATTAAGACTGAATATAGCTTTACTCATCATTAATATGACATGGAAAAAAACTATTATACAAAATAATTATAAGAACACACACATACACCACATACACACTCACACACACGCACACATACACACACATTTACACACCCTCCCGTGCACACATACACACTCACACACACGCACACATACACACACATTTACACACCCTCCCGTGCACACATACACACTCACACACACGCACACATACACACACATTTACACACCCTCCCGTGCACACATACACAACGGTCGGGAAAGGAAAGAACGAGAACGAGACTGGACTTAGCACGTTATAAAGTGAAGTGTGTAGAAACAGTTCATAGCACGTTATAAAGTGAAGTGTGTAGAAACAGTTCATAGCACGTTATAAAGTGAAGTGTGTAGAAACAGTTCATAGCACGTTATAAAGTGAAGTGTGTAGAAACAGTTCATAGCACGTTATAAAGTGAAGTGTGTAGAAACAGTTCATAGCACGTTATAAAGTGAAGTGTGTAGAAACAGTTCATAGCAATTTATAAAGTGAAGTGTGTAGAAACAGTTCATAGCAAGTTATAAAGTGAAGTGTGTAGAAACAGTTCATAGCAAAATTTGCTTGCAACAATATTAGTTCGTAGAAGCGTTTGTCGTACTATTGGTTATTAAAAACAATTTTGTTTGCTGAAATAAGATTTTGAAGACGTTTGTTTGTAGTACTGTGGTACAAACATTTGTCTATATTAACGTGAGTTTGTAGAAACATTTGTTTGTGATTAATGTGAGTTTGTAGACAAATTTGCTTGTAGTAATGTGAGTTTGTAGACACATTTGCTTGTAGTAATGTGAGTTTGTAGACACATTTGTTTGTGGTAATGTGAGTTTGTAGACACATTTGTCTGTAGTAACGCGAGTTTGTAGAAAGCAAATATAAGTTGATAGAAACATTTGCCTGTAGTTAACTTTAGTTTGTACTTAGATGATAAATACAGTTACTAAAGTGATAAAAGTAGAAAGAGGGAAGGAAAGAAATGAAAAATAAAGAAACAGCTATCTACCTGTGATTGGCCAATCCAAACATTCGACGCACTTCCAGCCAGAAACGGCGACTTCGTGCAGAGTACAAGAGAAAATTGGAACCGTAGTTAGAATACTGTAGCAAGTTGGTCACAACATTAACTATGTCCATAACAGCGTTCGTTCTGCTGCAAATTTCCGTGTTATAGTTATAGAGAAATGTATCCACGATATAGTATAGCGAGTTAGGCAGCGTAGTGACAAAGAATACAAACGTCACAAGTACCAGCAATCGCGTCACGCCTGAAAATGGCGCGGGATCCGAGTGGACAGTTTCCGCGTGACCATTGTGCGCGTCTGCAGGTGACTGGTTGTTTTCATCCAACTGCAAGCTTTCATCCGCTGATAATGATGGCAAAGCAGGCTCAGATAATGTTTTGGCCGACCCATTGCTGACGCAGTTTTGTGACGTAGTTTCTTTACTTCGTAATGTGTCAGAATGAGCGACGCCTTTTCTTTCAGAATTATTCCTGTTCTCTGAGTTACCTCTTTCAGAGTTGTTCCTTCTTGCTGAATGATTCCTTTTCGAGATTTCTCTCCTTTCTGACACCTTACCCTTTCGTTTTGAAAGTTTAGAGATCGCGTTTCCGGGATTTGCCGGAAGATCGCTATTATGTTGGATAGCGGAACCATTTTCAGCGAAATGTGAATTCCGTTCCATGAACAACTGACGGCGGGTTGTTCTACGAGGCCTGACTGAGCGATGCAAGGATGAAATAATAAAAATGTTACAGACTGACATAATGATCAGCGGAAACAAGGAGTCAAAGCACAGATCGATCCAAACAAAAATGTAGTCTTCAAAATATTCGTAGTCCGGAGTAAGAGAATCACAGTCAAACGAAACGATTGCACGCACTGTGCTTGTTTCGTCACTTCCGGTCACGTTGTCACTGCTGCTTGTAGTCGCGGCGAGAGTAGAGCCACTCGTTGTGTTTCTATCTCCAGCGCCCTCGCTCTCCCCCAATCCGTCTTCTTCAGCTATCAAGCCGTTCGTGAAGAAAAAATGCATGTTGATCCCAGACAAAACGACGAAGATGAGGACGAGGCGAATGACCGCGCGCCGAACGGTGAACCACCGGCGCACGTGCAGAGGTTTGAGGACGCTGCACGCGCGCTCCACGGAGACCGAGACGAGAATCCAGGCCGAGAAATCCAACGACTGGTACAGCAAGAAATACATCAGCTTGCAGCCAGCATCAGAAATCAAACGGAGGTCGTAGTCGAACGCATTCACCATCCAGTAACGTAACGGGCCCACGCATAGGACGACGCTGTCGTTGATGGCCAGGACGAACATGTGCAGCAACGTGGACGACCTGGTGAAATGGAGGCGGCTGAAGACGACGACGACGATGGTGTTGCCGAACAATCCGAAGACGATGATCACTGCCCCGACTATGCGCCACATCCACTGGACGATGTCGTTGGCGGTGTTGCAAAGAGCGTCGGCGTCGTCCTCGGTCACGTTGGTGACGTTCATGGCGGCATGTAGTCTGCGTCTAGAATGAGGACTGGAAAATGGAATGGAATAATGTCAAGGTTTGTATTTTATTTCCCTCTATGGTGGGAATTAAAACTCGCTAATGTTGTGATGCGCTTTATGTGTTGGTGCAAGAAACTGATATTGTGCAGTGTGATAATATATGTGCTACGTCGAGCGTGTACATTCCGGAAACAGGAAGTACGACCAACGTTCATTTGTTTATCAGGATCCATTTGTCTGTATGATTATAGTAGCCACCGGTTATCAGCCGATTTCGCTGCCTGGCACGAGATGTGCCGCTGTTAAGAGGGTTGAAGATGATGAAAGGCAAAGTGGTTTGATTAAAGAAAAGTTTTAGAGTGGTGATGATTAATTTTTATGTTTGCAATGTGCTGCATTTAGAACTGCGTCACGACGTGATCATCTTGATTCTCATGACGTAATGCGTCAGCAGAATTAGCATTGACTGTAATTTGTCTTCTGTCAATGTTTGTTGAAGTGTTCTGTCATTATTTGTTTGACGCGTTCTTTGTCCATGTTTGAAATGAAGTGATCTGTGTCACTGTTTGTTTGAAGTGTTCCTTTCATGGTTAGAACGAAGTCTTCTAAGTTATTAAGTTTTCTTCGTCTTAGTTTGAAGTGTTCTGTGTCACTGTTTGTTTGATATGTTCTATATCAGTGTTTGTTTGAAGTGAAGTGTTCTGTGTCATTGTTTGAAGTCTACTTTATAGTGTTCTGCCTTAAGTTTTCTTTAACGTGTTCTTCATCGTTGTTTGAGGTGTTTTTTTAATTGTTTATTTGAAATGCTGTTTTGTTAAAGTAGTTTATTTACGCATTATATTATGGAAACACATTAGTTTTATATTGTCAAATGTATTCATTATAAGAAATTAATATTATCTCAGATAATCTGAACATATTATGAAAGGATTTAATATTTGCTAATCACAAGCCGAGACCCCATTCCTTACATTTTTCTCTTGAAGTATATATTTCCATATTCATCTAAAGAGGTCCTTTTCTATCTCCCTCTTTACCTCTAACCAGATTCTTTCGTTTCAATAAGTTTTTCTTCCAAAACAAAATATCTGGTTTCCCCCTGTCAAGCCATCGCTCTCTCGCTCTTTATCTCTCCAGCTCTCGTTATTTACTTCTATCTATCTATCTATCTATCTATCTATCTATCTATCTATCTATCTATCTATCTATCTATCTATCTATCTATCTATCTATCTATCTATCTATCTATCTATCTATCTATCTATCTATCTATCTATCTATCTATCTATCTATCTATCTATCTATCTATCTATGTCCCGTCACCCATCCCCCATATCCATCCATCCATCTCTCTCTCTCTCTGTCTATCTATTCGATTCCGTCTGCCTACTTATTAGTCGACCTCTTTTTCTTACTTAGAATACAGGAAGTGAACACAGCTCAAAGATGAACAGCTACTTGTGCATTGCAGCGCCCTCAAACAAAATTTCTGACCGTATTTAAAGGACGTTAAATAACAAGTTCACATAGCTAAATCTGCAAAGACGTACATTACTCCAAGAAAAGGGAACTCTAAAGAAAAATCGAATGATATGCGTTGTATTGTAAACTACGTTACTGATGTGTAGGCCCGAGAAGCCAGTGAGCTGCAAACTGCCCAGAGTACACGTTATGGCGAAAAAGAAAGTACGGAATCTCGTCAAGTGGCTACATCAATCTCTCTCTCTCTTGTAAATAAATGGCTGTCATAAAATAAGTGACTTAAGTGCTGATAAAGAAAGATAATGTTTATGAAAGGGAGAGAATTAAAAAACATTAGTTGAATTAAGAGCTGTTAAAAAGAGTGACTTGTCAAGGTAGATAACCCCCCACAATTACACATTGTATAACATAAGAAAGATAGAAGACCAGCAATATGAAACGAAATGTTGAAAGATTTAACGACTGCTACAAAAGAGAGAACATTAAGTTGACCAAATTACCATAAGAGGTTGGCAAGCCTGACTGGACAATCTTAACACATAGATGTAGCGTGTGGTCAGCTTCGGTAAAGTTCGGGTAATTCCGGTCGAAATATAAGTTGATCCAATCACTCACGCTAGAAACTGATTTTTGTACACAAGCAGTGACAAGAAGCTTGTTACATATTTGCTCCCGTAACAGAAACAGTGGGAGAGTGACAGTCAAACAGTAAGCCATTAGTACTGGAGAGGGACAGTCAAACAGTGAGCCAGTAGAGTTGGAGAGTGATAATCAAGCAGTGAGCCAGTAGAGTTGGAGAGTGACAGTCAAGCAGTGAGCCAGTAGGGTCGTTCACACAGAGTACGAGCTACACCCGAGAACACGAAATAATCGCAAAACTGTTGAAGCCATAAAAAAGATTAAATAGAATAATATAAAGTGTACGTTCTCCTCTAGACACGAATTTGAACCTTAAGGGAGAGAGAGAGAGAGGGAGAGATAGAGCGAACAAGTAGGTGAGTTCACAAATGCATGATTTGTTAACTTTCACGCGCTCATAACCAGAATTCTAATACTACCCGGGCGGACAGAGATTTATATCGTAATGATAAATTTAAATGCAAGAAACAGTGGAGATAAGTCGTAAGTAAATGTACAAAGAGAAATGAATCGTCCATCCTTTGACTGAACTCAACATGCTGCGTTATAAAGATATTTTGTGTTTAGTACAGTAAAAACTCACTGACTGACTGACAGACAGACTGACTGACTGACTGATTGACTGATTGACTGACTGACTGACTGACTCACTCACTCACTCACTCACTCACTCACTCACTCACTCACTCACTCACTCACTCACTCACTCACTCACTCACTCACTCACTCACTCACTCACTCACTCACTCACTCACTCACTCACTCACTCACTCACTCACTCACTCACTCACTCACTCACTCACTCACTCACTCACTCACTCACTCACTCACTCACTCACTCACTCACTCACTCACTCACTCACTCACCCACTCACTTGATAAGGATACTTGTGTAATGGCGATGGAGGAAAATGGATATTATTATATATCGTAGTAATTGAGAAATTACACCCTTCACATGTTCTCTGTAGAAAAAGGACAGAACTGTCATGTTGAATAAAAAAAACAATATTGTCGTTTTCTGTGAGAAATAGATATCATTCATATGTTCCATTAAAGTTAAGACATTGACATGCCCAAAGAAAAGTTAAACCATTATTGACATGTCCAGAAAAAGTCATTATTGAAATATCCACAGAAAAGAAAAAAGTCATTGACGTGTCCAAAGAAAAATAAAGCACCATTGACATGTCCAAGTAAAGATATCATTGACCTGTCCAAGAAAAGACATCATTGACCTGTCCACAGAAGTAAAGGCATAATTCACATAAACATAGAAAAGTAAAAACTTCATTGACACGTTAAAGAGAAGACATCACTGATATGTCCATAGAAAAGTAAAAATATCACTGACATGTCTAAAGAAAAGTAAAGACGTTATTGACATGTCCAAAGTAAAAACATCATTGACATGTCCAAAGTAAAAGCATCATTGACATGTCCAAAGAAAAGTAAAGACATAATTGATTTGTTGAAGAAAAGTAAAGAATTATTGATATGTTCAAATAAAAGTAAAGACATCATTGATATGTTGAAAGAAAAGTAAAGACACTATCATCAAGGTTTGTTACAACTAAGGTAATTATTTTTACTGTTTCCTGAAAAATGTTAATTGCATGTCCACTAAGAAGTAAACAATGACGTCATATGTAGTATGAAGAAAGTATTGTCTGACAGAAGAAATAATTTCTGTTCATTGACAGTACTGAGAAATTTATAATATCGTAGCAGTATAATACTGAATAGCTGTTCCTTGAGAACTGAACACACACACACACACACACACACACACACACACACACTCTCTCTCTCTCTCTCTAATATATATTACTATATTATGTAAAATTTAATGCCAAGAGAAAACTTTTGCAACTACTGAGAGATAACTACATTATGTCAGATTTAATAGTGAGACAAAATAGTGCGGTTATATACATAACTGAAAAACCGTACTGAAAGAAAATTATGAAGCTAGAGAGAAGTACATCATGTAAAGTGTATTACCGAGAAACATTGTGCACTTATTTAGAGCCAACTTCATTATGTGAAATTTAATATTGATTATGTATTTTTTATAGAGAGAACTTCATTATGTGAAATTTAATATTGATTATGTATTTTTTATAGACAGAACTACATTATGTGTAGTGCAACATTCAGTGAGTTACAGTGAATGGTTGTAGCAGTGAGAGAACTACATTACTTATTCTGTACCAGTAAGATAAATATAATAATAATTATGTACCATTAAGATAATTATAGTAATAATTATGTACCAGTAAGATAAATATAATAATAATTATGTACCAGTAAGATAACTATAATAATAATTATGTACCAGTAAGATAACTATAATAATAATTATGTACCTGTAAGATAACTATAATAATAATTATGTACCAGTAAGATAACTATAGTAATAATTATGTACCAGTAAGATAAATATAGTAATAATTATGTATCAGTAAGATAACTATAAGAGCAAGAGAACTATATTATTTAGTATAACACAGAGAGAGCTGCATTACGCAAAGTAGAGCATTAAGAAAGGTGTTTTAGAAATATAAAATTTATAGATCTACATTATGCGTTGTGTAACATTAAGAGAACTATGTTACATGCATTGTAACATTACTAGAGCTATAATTAATTTAAAGTATTAATGGAGCTACAGTATAAATGCACTATAATGAAAAAATACATAATGAGAGATATATGTACTGTAACATCCTGAAAACTGCATTATATGTAGTGTAAAATTAAGAGAGTTACAATATGTAATGTAAAATTGACAGGGTTATTTTATATGTAATATAAAATTCATTTTACTACATTATATATAGTATTAAATTAAATTACTACATATAATGTAACATTAAGAGAGCTACATTACATGTGTAACAAACACCTAAGGGCTGTATTACGTATAACACCGAGAGATTACTAAAGGATGCTTAACAGAGACACGTGACTTACGCTGAAAGAAATATGTCTGATCAAATGGGAACAGATTAGCGATATTTATACCGAGAGAGCCACGTTAAAATATAATGCAGTACTGGTATAACATTACGCTTCATGTAGGCAATAGTAAGACACATATATTTTAATATCAGTTTTGACAGATAAACATGTGGTGTAGCATCTTGGTTAAATCGTTGAATTTCAGTTTTGACAGATAAACGTGGTGATGCATCTTGGCTAAATCGTTGAATTTCAGTTTTGACAAATACGTTTGATCTAATAGGCACACTAATATTTTAAAAATCAATATTTGACAGATGTGTTCTGTGCAACAATTATTCAACGTTATTAATAAGATTTTAACATATGCGTGGTGTAATACCCTTATTAATCGAGTGAAGTAATTTCCTTCTTGCAGTGTTGTACTGAGAGAATGCACTGTACATGCCGTGTTTTGAATTAAGACAGAAGTGTAGTTAATGTGACTAATTATAAAGAACATACGTATATTGTTTTGGGATTATTGAGAAAGAAAAGGTTAATGATGTATACTGTAAAATTAATAATTTAAAAAGTAAGGGTAATGATGTATACTGTAAAATTAATAATTTAAAAAGTAAGGTTACTGATGTATACTGTAAAATTAATAATTTAAAAGTAAGGGTAATGATGCGAAGATATAAACAGTACGGTTAATGATGTAAACAGTACAGTTAATGATGTAAACAGTAAGGTTAAAGATGTAAACATTACGGTTAATGATGTAAACTGCAAGCTTAGTGTTGTAAACAGTACGATTAAAGATATAAACTGTTCGATACATGAAATAAGCAATACGGTTAACGACGTGAACAGTTCGATTAATTATGCAAACAGTAAGTTTAATGATGTAAACAGTAAGATTAATGATGTAAACAGTAAGATTAATGATGTAATCAGTAAGATTAATGATATAAACAGTAAGATTAATGATGTAAACAGTAAGATTAATGATGTAAACAGTAAGATTAATGATGTAAACAGTAAGATTAATGATGTAAACAGTAAGATTAATGATGTAAACAGTAAGATTAATGATGTAAACAGTATACTTAATGATGTAAACATTACGTTTAATAATGAAAATAGTAATGTTAATGATTTAAACATTAAGATTAGTGATGTAAACAGTAAGATTAGTAATGTAAACAGTAAGATTAGTGATGTAAACAGTAAGATTAGTGATGTAAAACAGTAGTGTTAATAATGTAAAGAGTAAGGGTAATTTTGTAAATAGTAAGGTTAATTATGTAAACAGTAAGATTAATGATGTAAACAGCAAGATTCGTAATGTACATTGAAAGGATTAAAGTTAAGAGATAACTATTGTGTATAGGATAGTGAGAAATCTTGATACCCGAGAAGGTGATAAGTATATATATATGTAGGTTATAAGTTTAATAATGGCCTAGTGAGTATTAAATGTTTTTTTGTAAAAATAAAAATATAAAACGTATAAAAATAAAAAAAATGCACCAAACGAAAATAACTATAAAGATGTTTCTTTATACGCTGACGGAATTGTTAAATTATAGTGTTCAATTTTTTATACAACCGTTTTACACACAAACTACACACACAATCCTATATTTGTGTTAGAACGCAAACTAAAAATCAACTGCAAAATGATTTTTCTTTTCAAATTTATCCTTCTCACTTACATAATTTTTTTATTTCTGTAGTTTCTATTTATTAAGGTTATCTCACATTAAAAAAATATAGCGATACAAAATTATAAAAATCAACTTTAGAAAGTGTTACGATATTTTGATCAAGTGGACTACATTGCTCATTAATAAGGAAAAAACCTTGTTTTGAGAACATTAACCGGTAACGGAATAAGTTATCTTTGTGTACTCAAACCACATTCATTTCTCATACGAGCAAGATTGCACGTCAAAGTTATGGAAAACTTGATTAGGAAGAAATAGGACATTGTAATCTAATACAATACACACGGTGAACGAGGAGTACACTTGGGTTTTTTTTTGTTTTTTTGTTAGGACACTCCACACAGACACAACACCAGCATCTCTTACAGTGCAACTAACTATTATCTGACACCAAGAACGTATCAACGACAACAGAAAACAGTTAGTCCACAAAGCTTACTTCCGTCTCCAGCACAACTTGACCACAAATGCGTTCACAGTCACCTGGCAAGACAGTGTCGTGCACAGACCTTCTGACGTGGTCGAAATGACGTCATACGAAAGGGAACACAACGCAAGCTGTCCATTCTTAGCTTGCCCAGCGAATGCAGGAGGTCACCGTTCACGAAGCATGACACACACCATCGAACACCACCATTAGTCTCAGGGTGCGCGTGAATCTGAGCAGTGTATGACTTATCAGACGAAAACTCGGCACACAGAATGACATAACAAGCTATTTATACAATTTTTTTTATCGGCTCGTTGCAAATCGTCTACTCCAGCTGCAATGGTCTGGTCGAGGACTGACTCCGTAATGAAATCGGCTTTTATCTTTTTTAAATTTTATTTTGGAAGTCTTTTTTTTTTTTTTTTTTTTAATCTGGTTGTCTGAAGTGTATTGGTTAATAGGATTTAAGGGCTCCGATGATTGTGCGGTATGTCGTGAGTAAGAGACACTATACATGTAATGAAGTTGGGAAAAGGGATTCGGGCTACTGTAATAACCGAAGTCACTTCAAAAGTCATTTTCAAACCAGTATCCCCAAAGCACGTCATACATTTTTGACCTTGTCTGCAGATTGGCTTTTGCGGATATGTCTGACTAGTTGATTACCAAATATCTAAAAATATATTTCACAATAAACTTCTCAAAGTCTAGCTCAGTTGTTGTGAATAACACACTAAAGCCTGTATTCCTGTTTATAGTCTACTTTTAGTATTTTCATTAATTAGTTGGAACTAATTTTTAAAAAAATCTACGTGCAGCTACCAACACTATGACCGGTGTAAGAAAAACGAAAAGCAAATATGCACTAATTAATATGCACTAGGCTTCACGAACGCGAGTCATATTTAGAACAGTTATACTGAACTAAACAGAACACGATCGAGTATGCATTATTGTGGTTCATTTAGTATGTCATAGATTTAAACAGAACAGGATCGAGTATGCATTATTGTGACTCCTATAGTAAGTCACTGATTTAAACAGAAAAATTATAACTGAACGTTCTTGTGTCTTATTTAGTACAACCGCACTGCTTTAAACAACGCAGAAGTGTACAGTACTCCTGTCTTGACTGATACACTCATAATAATTTTAACATAATGTATAAATGTAAAGCCACTTGTTTCTTGTTAGTGTACAGTCATAATAATTTTAACATAATGTATAAAATGTAAAGCCACTCGTTTCTTGTTAGTGTACAGCCATAATAATTTTAATATAATGTATAAATGTACAGTAACTGCGTCTTATTGAGTACAGTCATACTGACTTAAAGTGTATCTTCTAGTTGTGAAGTAATTTTTTTCAAATATAAAAGTTCGGAGATCATATATTTCAACCAACTCGAATAGATGACATTAATCGTTAAGTGTAGTTAAATTCGTGTTTTATACTGCAACCAATAGAAATCGCGGAACTTTCTAAAAAGGAAGTGGCTCATTGCGAGGTCGTTGCCTTTGTTTACATTCAGCTGTTGACAGACATTCATCATCGTCATTTGTCATTTATTCGCTATTGGTCACCTTCAAAAATTTTTTATCAGTGGCGACTTTAAGTTCGAGTGTTGAGGAAATTATTGCTTTAGAGAAAGAAAACATGTTACTAAAATCACACGTTTAAGTCTAAACAACAAACCGATATAATCAGGTGAAGCACTATCTTTCTTCGGCAGCCCTCAGAGGAGCAACAGCTAGGACACATGGGATGGTAAGTTGAGTCCAACTAGTATTGTTCATGTATTTCACAGGCTTTCATTTTGACTCAGTTTACAGCACGAATAACTTTCTGACTCCAATTATCGATAAACGTTATTAAAAAAATGATTAACCCTTGTTTTGTGGTATGTTGTGTTGTATTCGAAAGAAATATGCACATCAATTGTTGACAAATTGGCATTCACGACAGTAATACACAGTACTGTTTCTAATCGTCTGTAGACAAAGGTTGACAGATGTATAGACAAAATAGACAAGTGACTTTTAGTATAATAAATTTAAATTATAAATAATATAGTAAGTGTGCGATTTACATTTTGCCCTGTTAGTACTCCAGCGGATCTATCTATCTATCTATCTATCTTTCTATCTATCTATCTATCTATCTATCTATCTATCTATCTATCTATCTATCTATCTATCTATCTATCTATCTATCTATCTATCTATCTATCTATCCATCCATCCATCCATCTAAAACTAACATAATTTTTGATATTTTCACTGTTTATGAATAAGATTTCAAAATTGTCATAATTTCTATCACATTAAAATTGCATAAATATATTATGACAATAATAATTAGTTATGATTTAAAATATAATTGAAATAATAAAATCAGCAGAAAAGAAGTCATATATTAATTAATTATAATTATATTTACTCTAGGGACAAATAGCACTTTTATTATAGTATTAACCACGTAATAATAAACATTTCTTTAAACCAGGTATAAAATGCAAGTAAAATATAATTAACTTTCATTAATCCCTCTTGCACAATATTTGTCCTACATGTAAAATCATATAAAGATATACCAGTAATTCCTTTCTAATTTGTCAGGCATATTTTTAATTAGATGAAAACATTAATTTCCTTAACATGATATATATATATATATATAAAATCATATTAATATTAATATATTATTAATAATAGATAATAAAAATAGATAGTATTAATAAACATTAATAATTCGTTCATAGCCGACAGTCAACAGAAGTCCTGGAAAAAGCATAATAATAATAATAATAATAATGTTAATGATGATGATGATGATGATGATGATGATGATGATAAATGTCTCATTTGCTTGCTTACTGCAGCAATAGCATTATTTCAAGTTATTTATGAAATTATTTTTGGTTGAAATATTTACCTTTTCAAAAATATTCAGAGTTGTTTAAAAGTGCATACAGACTCACTCACTCACTCACTCACTCACTCACTCACTCACTCACTCACTCACTCACTCACTCACTCACTCACTCACTCACTCACTCACTCACTCACTCACTCACTCACTCACTCACTCACTCACTCACTCACTCACTCACTCACTCACTCACTCACTCACTCACTCACTCACTCAGGCAAAAAATGGAAGAATCGAAAATTATTAAATTTATAACTGAACCTAATTCACTGGGAAATGTTTTAAATGTAATCAATGGTTCAAATTGAACTCTGTCAAGTGCAGGGAACGACATGAACACGGTTTAATAACTATTGGACCCAGTGTATTGTAGAAGAAGTTGTAAACTTCGTTTAAAAGTGAACACAGCCTACTACAAAGAAAGATGTGGACTTTTTAAAAAAATTGAACCCAAACTAATAAAGGAATGTTATAGATTTTTTTAAAAAACTGAACGCATCCTAAAGGAGACTTTATTATTAGTACAGGGAACGAAGTGGACTTTGTTTAAAACTGAACCCAGCTGAAAAAGACGTGGACTTTGTTTAAAACTGAACCCAGCTGAAAAAGATGTGGACTCTGTAAAACACGGAACCCACCTCATACAAGGAAAGAGGTGTCTAAATAATGAAACAGATTCTAACTTAGGACAACAAAGACGTGGACAGTGTCTTCTGTTTAGGATGTTGAAAATTGTAAACAATTAATACCATTGTATCTTGTCTGGGATGTGGCGGGTTGTGTACAATTAATAAATCCTAGATGTAGACAAGAAATAAAGCAATTTTCTGTCAGGAACAGTGACAGATCTGGACAGAGAGTAAAGGTTGACCATAATAGGAAGTCTGAAGTGAATAGTAAATGAAACCTCAGCCTAGTTAAAGAATATCATCACCCTGTCATGAATAAGGAAAGATCACCTTATAATGGAAAAGGAAAGATCACCCTATCATGGATAAGGAAAAAGAATGATAATGACTATAACCATGCCCCACGTGGGGCAGAGAAAGAAATGACCATGAGGTGAAAATGTACCCCGTCGAGAATAAGGACGTGTAAGCACTATGGATGATAGGTCGCGTGGGACAAGGAGGGATGCGTGAATTCCAATCGGTTTGGTCTGATATCCTTTCTAAATTTATGTGATATCATGTCGACGAGAACTTTAGTAGGCAGACTTACCGCTGACTGATAAGAGTCAGGTGACAGTTATCACGCCGAGAACCAATTAGAGTCGACTTGAGTATGGTGGCTCGCGGTAAGTGGCGGACAGGACAAATACCGATTGCAAACTAGCAACGACGTGATACATAGTGAGGACAGGACTCGTAAAGCTTGGGTGGCAACGGAAATTTCCGCCGAGCGACTCACCAAACATAGCGAGCAGTGACGACTTCCGCATAGTGACTAAAAATAGGAAATCGGCCTGCAGCGTTACGAGCCTATGGTCACTCTCATGATTTGCACAGTATGGCGGGTAGTGGTAGTTTGGCTGGCAAAATATGACAGTTAACAACATTTAGCCTATACTGACTTTTCGAAACGTGATTGCATCGTCTCAGTAGTGACCCTGCAAATCGTGGCTGCAATATTTACTTCACAGTGATATTGCTTAACATGAAAAATAATAATTAATGCATAGCGATTTTGCAATTCGTGGTAACAACATCTATTGTATAGCAACAGTTCCTGCCTAGCGATTTTGCAAAAATGTGGTAGCAATATCTAATGTCTAGAGATTTTGCAAATTGTAGTAACAACATCTGATTTGTATTTTGAATTTGCAAAACGTGATAGGTAAATGTAATGTCTAGTGACTTTGCAAATCATGCCAACAATATCTAGTGTACAATGATCTTGCAAAACGCGCTAAGTAACATCTAGTGTCAACTTATTTGCAAATCGTTGTAGCGAAAGTTCTTTTATGACTTTGCACAATGTGGTAATAAAGTGTAATGTATAACGATTTTGTAAAAAATGGGAGGTCGTGTCGGCCATTTCACAACAAAATGCATATCGTTGTAAAGACAGCGACATTTAATATGCAGTGACTTGAAAAGTATGGCAAGCAGGGTCAGCTAGCTTCAGGTGACTCGCAAAAATGACTTTTAAACAGGATCATGTACACTCATAAAAGCGACTAAGTACAACAAATCATAAACAGTGCCATTTAATAAATAGCGACTAAGTACAACAAATCATAAACAATGTCAGTTAATAAATAGCGCCTCAGGAAGACCAGCAGATGGGCTTTTGTGAGTCACTGAACGCCAAGCTTAGTACCGATTAGCATATGGCTTTTGTGAGTCACTGAACGCCAAGCTTAGTACCGATTAGCAGATTGGCGTGACCAAACACCACTATCAGCGACGACTAACATTTACAGACTCACAGAAATAGAAGCGTGTAGCAGTAACTAGCGCACCGTGACTCTTATAATACTACTCGAGAGCGTCAGCTAGCTCATTATGGCTCACAAAACACTATCCAATGTAGACAACAAGCATTAACGCTATCATATAGCGACAAATAGCGAACAGTGACTCAGAGAACGCCACTCATAGCGACAAAAACGGCACACAAGAGCAACGAGTCTGTAATCCTTGTATAAAACACTATCACTCTCTTTCATATATGAAAGCATTATCTTAGTAAATAATCATTCATATATCAAAACATCACAATCTTATTAAACATTCATATCTCAAAGCACTCTAGCTTAGTGAAAAATCATTCATTCATGAAAACATTACTTTTCCATTAAACTATTATTTATATCTCAAAGCATCACTATTTTAGTGAACAATCGTTCATATCTCAAAGCTTCACTGTCTTAGTAAACAATCATGCAATTCTCAGAGCATCCTTTCTTAGTGAACAATTATTCATATCTCCAAGCATCACTAAAAATATCATGCTTAATAATCAAATATTTATATTTCAAAACAATTCTCTGCGTTTCTCTTCCATTTACCACACACAGACATACACACACACACACACACAGACAGACACACACACAGACATACACACACACAGACACACACATACGCGCACTCTCTCTCTCTCTCACACACACACACAGACATACACACACAGACACACACATACACACACACGCGCGCACTCTCTCTCTCACACACACACACACACAGACATCCCCACCTCCACACACACATATACAGTTAAATGACTTAACTGTTAACGTCTCAGACATTAGCTTCGTGCTTGTCTTTCCTTGAGATCGTGTTGAGAAGGCCTATTGCTAATGTCGAGTCACTGTAGTATCACTGTTTTAAGTGGTAACTTTTGTCTCGGTTTTCCCTTTTAAAAAAAAATCAGTCTAGCACGACTCCAGTTTTAGAAATTTATCAACTTTCTTTCTAGTTGACACTCCACCCATACCGTCCAAGGTCAGGCGATTTGGGAGTGCTAAAAGATATTTCCCGGTGACCGCCATCGCTCATCAAACTTTTTTTCACTCACACTTTTTAACGGCTGTAGCATATTTTTCAAGAGAGTGATAATGACCCAGCATTTGTTAGATAGTCGTAAATTGTAAGCAAGAGGCAATTTTTGTGAAATCGATAATATATGTAACATCTGTTTTCGATTTCTGGTCAGTTACTTTCAGCCACCATCTTTTTAGTCTGCATAAAATTCCGAATTAGAAACTGCTCGCCAAGAAAGACGGGGAGCAGGAAAGTGGGAAACGAAATACATTTAAAGAAAAATTTATGTTCCAATGTTTTGGTCAAACATATTAATTTAGAATATACTGAAATTTTATTTTATTTTAAGCAGATTTAAAATGCATCTTCTTAATATATTAATTTAAATAGCATCTAAAAGAGCGCGTCTAATGCCACCATCAAGCAAAATGCGTTTTCAGACGTTCATGATTTTAATTTTGTGTGATTTCGTATTCAGTGCTTGATCTTGTGCAGCTGTTATGAGTGCTTCTGTTTCTTCTTTCAATCCTGCCTCTTTCTACAAATGATGAGAATCTTAATTTATGTTATTAATAATTCTCCAGATTACCACTCGTCTTTCTCATTTGGAGGATATACGGGCGCTGTAAACGTTTTCTCTCTTCCACAACATTAAAGACAAACATTCACTGTCACACAATATTTCCATAGGTGGAAAACTGCTTACCAATGGAGAAGACAAATCTATATTTGATCTGTATTTAGCGATCCCCCAGCCACCAAGTATCTCTCCAACCTATGGTTATCTATATGTGTGAGAAGGTTAATAAAGTTAACAAATAAATTTAAAAAATAACAATGAATTTATTAAATCAACAAACAAATTTACATATGAAACATACAATGAAAAGATTCCTTGACATCAATACTTCCACAAACCACGTTCGAATAGATTCAATGATTAAAAAGTCTTACATCCTAACACATAAACCAACAGATAAGTTTCAATATAAATCATATGATAGGCTGCTTATTTATTCCCTGAAAATATAAAAACGCTAATATTTACTGTTTATTCATACCTTTCTCCATTCTTTCTTACATTCAAGTCTCAACTTACAGTTTCCTGCAACAGTATTTATTAGCCTGATACACAAATACAGCATAATAAATACAACATAATTTTATGAACGGTCTCATTAGAAACAATGTCAAATGTTTAGTATACTACATACAAGCATCATAGTTCACAATTTATAGAAATAATAGTCTACTTACATAATAATCTCTACATAAAACGCAAGTATAACATATCAATAGCAAAACGAATGAAATATTTCTACGTCGTTCATCTCTCAATCAGTCAGTTAACTCATTATTAAACTAACGGCTGCCTTTCATGATCTGACTTCTTCCACATCGGATTCAAAGTGATTAGAAAATCAGTTCTTTTCAACAGGTAAATCTTGATCTCAGCCCATTGGCTGGTCTCATTCTTGTAAATCTTAACCATTGGATAATAAAAAAAATACTCATCCACCTAAAACCGGTTTAGAGTACATCAGGAAATTCTAGCATATTCTTTTCCTGAATTGTTTACTCCAACTATGACACTTACAAACAAATACCATCATAAGCAGTGTCTTAGGTCTGGTCACTCTGATAATTTAACAATTTATATAACACTTAAGTTTTAGAGATAGAGATAGGCAAATTTCCTCTGACATACACACACAAACACAAAGCAGGCAGACGAAAGCATAAATCACATAAGCTTATAAGCATTCAATACACGAGCACACACACCGATGATAAAAGAAGGACTAACCTGAAATACAAACACTATTTTCAGGATAGCAGAAAGAAAAGCTATAGGGCTAAACAGTAAGAGTAATTTAATTAACTCATCCAACTACTGACAGCATTTAGTGAATATTGACGTCATCATTGCCATTCGCGCCATCATAGGAAGGGTTAACTCTGGTTTCTATCGAATAACAGACTAAGTAAGCCTGCTATTGCACAAAGTTTGAATATAAAATAGTGTCGTCTTATTTGGGTCAGATATACAGGCCACATTAGCACAAAGTAAATCTGATACTGGGGCCAGATACAGGCCATATTAGCACAAAGAAGGGTCTGATACTACCACATTAGCACAAAGTAAATCTGATACGTGGACCAGATAGAGGCCACATTTAGACGCTGACCCTGATGTAGTTCATGCAGCGTGAAAAGCACGCACATCTATCGCCTATGACCCAGCGAGTGACTGCAGTCTGTTAAGGCTGAGAGTGGAGTGACTGTCGCCATCGGTGGTTTCACGTGCCAGACAGTACGTTGCTTTTTAAAGAGTTTCCATGACAGAGGACACGCTCACGAGGCCTGCGAAAGGTCGACGTTCAACTGGACACGAACTAAGCCATAAAACACCTAAGCCACACCTAAAACCGAGTGTATGTTAATAGGTACAAGTAGAGTTGTCTGACGTTTCGCCAGAACCGCATGTCTAATAATTATGCCCGCGTTCGAACCATCTGTCACTTTAGTTTTAGCACTTGTCAGAAAGTCGGAAATGCAACGGTCCATTATAGATAATTATAATAAATATGTACATGTTTTAATTGTCAAAATTTATTCATAAAAATCTCTGAAAGCAAGCAGGTCCTGTTTCACAAACATTTTTATTCTAACGATAACAAAGGCAATGGCTGATGTCATAGGAATAATTTACAGTCAAGATAAATACGAAATGAAAACTTCACAAAAGTGGCCATACATTACCGTTCACGATATAGTAAAACGATCAATCAAATGAAAAATAAATTAACTTAATGAGCGATTGAATGAAGGATGCAGCCAGCCAACCTGCCAGTCAACCAATTACTCCCAGTCATTCAGTATACAAATATAGGAGACAAACTAACAAACCAACCGGACGAATATGTGGGATAAAAGCAAGCAAGCAAACAAACAGTCTAATTATTCTGAGTAATGAACAAATTGCAATATTTTGTGTGTAAATTTGTGTAGTCGTTAGTTATTCATAACATTCTCGCCCGAAATTCTTCCACACCTGTTAACTCGGGCTTGCGATGAAGCAGTCGAGGATCATTACAAGTACTTAAGAGCTGATATCAAATGTTGGCACACTGTTGTGTGGCTGGTTTGCCACTTACAATACGCTTGTCGTTTGACATGTACGTACACCGTAGGCCTCACACATTGCTTCTTACGCTTTCTGTAGTTGGGAAAGGGTTGGGGGTTATTTTATTGCAAACCTTTACGTGTGTGTGTGTGTGTGTGTGTGTCTGCATTTTTCGTTTTACGTGTAAAACACTGAGTATGTGATGAGTTAGTCGGTACCTGATATTTATATGCGTGAAAGACGCGAAACATTTGCCAAACATGAGTTACCATGAGTTACAACAGAACGAAAATTTTAAAAAAGTCTATTTAAAAGTATAATATCTATGTTCAATCTGACATTTGGTGACGCGAACAGCAATGCAGTCCGAGTAACACCATACAGTCACGACAAGGTCACACTTCAGGACACCCCACATGAAATCAGAAAGTTAGAGAAGGGTTTGCATGTACAGTCCAAAAGATACGATACAGTGACGAAAGAGTATACATTTGTATAGTCCAACTACATATCAAGTGAAGAAAGGGTATACATTTGTATAATCCAACTACATATCAAGTGAAGAAAGGGTATACATTTGTATAATCCAACTACATATCAAGTGAAGAAAGGGTATACATTTGTATAGCCCAACTGACATATCAAGTGAAGAAAGGGTATACATTTGTATAGTCCAACTGACATATCAAGAGAAGAAAGGGTATACATTTGTCAAATTGACACATATCTAGAGAAGAAAGGGTATACATTTGTCCAATTGACAGACATAAGAGAAGAAAGGGTATACATTTGTATAGTCCAACTGACATATCAAGAGAAGAAAGGGTATACATTTGTCAAATTGACACATATCTAGAGAAGAAAGGGTATACATTTGTCAAATTGACAGACATATCAAGAGAAGAAAGGGTATACATTTGTCAAATTGACTGACATATCTAGAGAAGAAAGAGTATACATTTGTCAAATTGACAGACATATCAAGAGAAGAAAGGGTATATATTTGCCAAATTGACTGACATATCTAGAGAAGAAAGGGTATACAATTGTCAAATTGACTGACATATCAAGAGAAGAAAGGGTATACATTTGTCAAATTGACTGACATATCAAGAGAAGAAAGGGTATACATTTGTCAAATTGACTGACATATCTAGAGAAGAAAGAGTATACATTTGTCAAATTGACCGACATATCTAGAGAAGAAAGGGTATACATTTGTCAAATTGACAGACATATCAAGAGAAGAAAGGGTATACATTTGTCAAATTGACAGACATATCAAGAGAGGAGAGGGTATACATTTGTCAAATTGAATGAGCGTACGGAACAGACAAAGCATACCATTACATGCAAATACAGGACAATGCCTGTGGTTCAAGAACCCATTATTTTCTTAGTTTCCTTTATTTATTTTGCAAAGGTAATAGGAGATAAATTTTTCCGGTTAAATGACTGTCATGACTTTGCCGATTAAACAGCAATCCGCTATATAGTATCATTGGGAATTGTTTCAAGTTTTCTATAAGACGTAAACACTTCACAATGGCTAGGGCTTTATCTGTAATCGTTTTTAATCCTGACGTTTGTCACGAAGCGTGAAGAAGGAAGACATGCACTGCCCGAAAGATTACCGGCTGTATATTAAGTTCCTAGTCACGCTTGGGTGTGATTCGTTACAAGAGACTTAGAGACGTACGGCTAAGTGCGTGTACTGCAGGAACCCGTCTGTCTTCAAAGTGAAATCGATAAACAGAACTCATAATCTTAAAGCAAGCTTTACAAGAATCTTGAACCATGTTAAAAATATGTCTCCAGTTAATATTCACACCATAGGACTTTTTAGTCCCCTCAACCGTTCTTTCTTTCTCTCTCGTGCTTGATTGTTTCTGTAATTTGGAGCAGACGTATGATGATTGTTTCTCTACTGTTGCTCTTTTTGACAGAAACGTGTTTTTTATGCAATAATTACACCTTCTGTTCTTATCTAGCTGTTCCAACATTATTTATTATTATTATTATTATTATTATTATTATTATTATTATTATTCAGCCTCTTTCCATGACTTCTGTTTGACTGTCGGTTGTGAACCAAGGTCACGGAATCTTACCAAGATCCAAGGTTTTACGGAGGATGTGGGCACTTCCGAGGAGCACTGCCTTGAGTAGTGGAGCGTCTGTGGTTTTCAGGGAGTTTATTCATATAGCCTTCCAACTCAGATACTATGTTGTCCAAGGCTCCTATCACTATAGGTATCACTTCTGCTTTTACAATCCACAGTCTCTGGATTTCTAATCTGAGGTCTTGGTATTTTTCTATTTTTTTTCACTTTCTTTTGTTTTTATGTTTCTACCACTTGGAACAACGCCATCAATGATTATTGCTTTTCTGTTGGACTTCGTCTTCGTCTTGTTATAGCTATTCTTCTGCTTTTTCCTATTTGTAGTAGTCATAGTAGGAGTAATTATTGCTGTTGTAATAGTACTGCTAGTTGTTGTAGTAGTGATAGTACGAGTAATTATTGCTGTTGTAATAGTACTGCTAGTTGTTGTAGTAGTATATAGGAGTAATTATTGCTGTTGTAATAGTACTGCTAGTTGTTGTAGTATAGTAGTAGTAAAAATTACAGTAGTAGTGCTAAAAAAATTCTTAAAACCCAAAGAAAAGTTAACCGTTAGTAGTTCGACAGCATTGAACTTGGAAGATACTTTTAATCTAAGGTTTTGCCTTGACATCCTGACCTAAAATTCACTATTTCCTCCAAAAGGACCAATGAATGAAAATCTGTCATCGAAGTTATGATCCTTACCTGATAGTATTTCCGGTGATTACCCGATAAGCTGGAGAGCTGATCGTTGACTGGTGTTCTGTTCTCACTGTTGTTAATTTATTGCGTAGTGTAAGAGGGCGGACAGCACAAACGACGAGATTGAAAAGATAACACATCAATATAGTTCATAATGCGCGCTCTTTAAGGCAAAATTTTATTTTATTAAAACGCATTAATCATAATAAATCCATTATATATATATATATAGATAGATAGATATGTGTGTGTGTGTGTGTGTGTGTGTGTGTGTGTGTGTGTGTGTGATTTTCGTGTATGCACGTGAGTGCGTGTATATGTGTATGCACAGGTGTTCTTAACACTACTATTTCCGTTATGCTATTATTTCTATTATAAAATCAACACTTTGTTTATTTCGAAGACTACTAAATGTTATGACAAAATGATAGAAAAGAATAAAATGATTTTTATTGACACTGCGTCAGAAGAGAGGATAATTACTAAATATATAAACATTACTCAGAATATACAATTTACTAAAGATATAAACATTACAAAAATATAAACATTAAAATTACTAAAATATAAACATTACTAACGATGTGAACATTACTCAAGATATAAATATAATAAAATAATCATTACTAAAGATATAAACATTACTAAAATATAAACATTATTCAAGATATAAACTTTACTAAATATATAAACATTACTAAAGATGTAAACATTACTCAAGATAAACATTACTAAAGATAATAAAATAATCATTACTAAAGATATAAACATTACTCAACATAATAATCATTACTAAAGTTATAAACATCACTCAAGATATAAACTATAAACATTACTAAAGATATAAACATCACTCAAGATATAAACATTACTAAAGATAATATTCATTACTAAAGATATAAACATCACTCAAGATATAAACATTACTAAAAATATAATTACTAAAGATATAAATATTACTAAAGATAATAATAATTACTAAATATATAAATACGACAAGTGGGGAGATGCAAAAGAAAACAATTGGTCAGTTTGAATATTTGAAGGTAAATTACATCGCAGAAGTTAAATATTTTGCAAAGTTTGAAAAATGTTACATGTTTACATCACAACGTCTAAAAAGTTATTTCATCAACAAAATATGTATACAAATGTGTGACGTCATGTGTACCTCACAACGTCTAGAATTTATTTCATCATCAGCACACTACATAATAAGGAAGTGATTATAATGCCAACGTTAAAAGAAATTACTTCATGTCTAACAGAATTTGACATAATATCTCTCAAAGTTGAAGACTTCAAGAGATTCTTTCAAAAGTGGCAGAAACTTTGGGACAGGTAGTAAAATAATATTTAATTTAAATTTTCACTTTATAAAACTTTTGGAGGAATAAGTTCTTAGAACATTTTCACACAACAGTCATTTAAAATATATATGTGACGCCCAAACCACTTAGTTAATGGTTATGATTATTATTAATTAATCGTCCATAACTAATTACATGTGATCAGAATCTTAATTTATGTTATTAATAATTCTCCAGCAGATTTAACGAGCCCCCTCCACCCACTTTCTTCTCCAGCTTATGGTTATCAATATATGTAAGAAGCTCAATAAATGTATCAATAAATGTAATAAATCAACAAATTAAATATAAATATTACAAATACAATGAAAGCAAGATTACTTGACATCAATATTTCTATGAAATCACGTTTGAATAATTTTATAATACACAATCTTATATTCTAAAATACAATTCAACAATTTAATGTCAATACAAGTCATAAGAAAGTTCTAATCAGAGAACAAAATGGAGTTATTGGAGATAAGCAATAATAGTTTTTAAGTAACCTTGTGTACACAAAGCTGAACTTGTCTTTTTCGTGCATTTTGGAAAAGTCACAAGTTTATTGTTCACATCAATTGCACGAGTTTCTTTCCTCACTTTGTAGAAATGCTGATTGCTTATTCTCTCGAGCTAACAATACCAGATCGCTCGAGAAGAACAACAATTGTAACAATTTTCAATAATTTCCTTGTACCAGAAATTGCTCGATGTAGTCAGCATACCTTGCCACCATCATCAACAGAGATTAGTGTATTCCTTACATTTACACACAGTAGTAGATGATTCCCGCATCTACCACGGTCATAGCAGTTTACAGTCAGTAAACCAGGAGATTCAAATAACACAAGGGAAGGCTACTTTGTCCCTGTAAAAATATAATCAGGTATAATGCTAATTTTCCAGTTTATTCCTTCTTTTAACTCCATTTAAATCTCAACTTACAGGTTCCACCAACAGTAATAGCTTGATACACGCATTCAGCATAATAAATGCAGCGTAATACTTGTATGAGTGGGTTAACTAGAAACAATGTCAAATGTTTAGCATACTACATACAAGCATCATAGTTCACAATTTGTAGAAATAAAAGTCCACTCACATAATGCATCTGTACGTAAAATGTAAGTATAACATCAATAACAAAAATGTACGAGATGTTTTGAAGTCCATTCTCTCTTAAACAGTCTGTTAACTCACCATTAAGCTAAAGGCCACTTTTCATGACTAGACTTTTTCCACACGAAATTCAAGTGATTAGACAATAGAATTCTCTACAGCGTGTAAACTTTTGATCTTAGCCCATTGGTTGGTCTCATTCTCGTAAATCTTAACCATTGGATAATAAATCTACGTATCCAGTTGGGATTGGTTTGCATTGCAACAGGAATTTTCTAGCTTATTCTCAATTCGGGTGTTTACTCCAATTCTGACTTTACAAAAGTACTATTATAAGGAATACCCAAGGTCGGGTCACTTAGATAATTTAATAATTTATAAAACAATTAAGTTCAGAAATAGGGGTGAACACATTTACAATATAATTTATGATTCTTTGCAAATTTTTGTCTAGTAACAGTATATTAGGAGTAAAACTGAACACTCACTGACACACACACACATAACGGACACATACACAACACAATTATGGATAGTACAGTAAGGATACACATGTAATTTGTAGAAAATGTATTGTGAAAGTCAACACAGGTGCAATTAACAGCCCTTTGGAAACAAATTGTAAATTCAGCATAGGTACATATCTAGTGTAGAAAATAGATCGTAAAATCGATATAGGTGTATATTAATTGTTAGAAATATATGTAAATTGAATATAGTAAGAATTATAGGAAATATATTTAAAGTCAACATAAGAATATATTACAAAATGTAGGGAGTAGATTTAACGTCAACATAGGAACATATTATAAGTAGGAAGTAAGTGTAATCTTAATAAGCTCAAATATGGTAACTAGCTGCAGTCGACACGATGTTATAATAAAGTTCGAAGGATGATCGATGAGAAATTATTTTCTATTCCTTTTTGACTAGCTTCCAAATGTATTCTCAGTTGCCGATGTTGGTTTCTGGCTGTGGGTCTAAGTTCTAGCAATCATCTTCTAAGCGCCTCTACTATGACTCTATGAGATTATTTAACACTGCAAGAATGAACATTTACTTTTAATATTATAAATCAATGAACATATTAGACATTGATGAACATTTCATATTAGACAACGATGAACATTTCATATTAATCAACGATGAACAATTAACATTAGAAAATGATGAATATTTAATATTAGACGATGAATTAGAAAATGATGAATATTTAATATTAGACGATGAATTAGAAAATAATGAATATTTAATATTAGACGATGAATTAGAAAATGATGAATATTTAATATTAGACGATGAATTAGAAAATGATGAATATTTAATATTAGACGATGAATTAGAAAATGATGAATATTTAATATTAGACATACTATCCCAAGAAGACATACTACTCCGACGACAACTAGCACAAAATATCTCGCCAAAGAAATCCTCACACGTTAAAAGAACTCCCACAAAACCGAAACGAAAATAGTTTTAAAGAAATGTTGCAAGATATGCCTGAAGTAACTCTCATCATAGAAGCTACTGACAATCTTTAGAATCGCAGTGGAAATCCTTACAGGAACGTAGAGTTTATATTTCTGTCAAGACTATATAATTTCTTTTACGTATCACTACTTAAGAAATGTAGTGAAAACTCCCACGAAAACGCAAGAGCTGTAAAGATGTCACGATTCTATGTAGGAGGAAAAAGTGTGTCAATAATTTCTGCTACTTGCCACTTTCACCTTAGCGACAAACACAAGCAAGAACCAGAACTCGCTTTTGCCAAACCATTTTCAACTCTCAATGATATTTAATTCCCCATCCCCTCAACTCCCCGGGCCGTGACCTTAATGCTTTTGAATTCTTGCTGGTGGATGTTTAGTAATTTTGGGGAATCTTCGACTAGCAAACTAACACATATATCTCGTTATAAATATTAATATGTCCGTGGAATTATAAAAAAAATCTTTCCCTTTACAACTTTAGTTTCAACTAAGTCGTTTTAGATTGAATATTTTGCCCTAGGTGAGTGACACTTGAAAGCGCATTTACCAAAGCCCTGATCTAACAGCAGACAACACTTACAAAAGCAATATCAAGGCGAGGTCAAGTGGGGAAAAGGTCGCCAGTATCTTTCTTAATCTCTAGACACACTCACCCACCTACCCACGTTTTAATATTCTCAGAAAACACGAATCTAGAGCAGTTGGTAAGCCACTTAAGTTTTGTGAGCCCCTCTCCCACACCCAGATGTAGGAGAAATTTCGAGAACAAACTTTTTTAGAGTAAAATTTCGAGAAACCATCAACTATTTCATTGGTTCAAGCAACTCCTCAGACACATCAGCTATTCCCATTTTATCAGTTCCGACAGCGTGGTATGTGTATTGAAGTCGAAAGCCCTCTCACTTCTGATCCTTTGGCTGTGTAAGCACTGGATGGTGACCTATTTATTTCACAAGTCGCAGATTTTAAACTACAAACACGTCATGATGTTGCTTAGCAATTACCACACAATAAACGTCATACACCATTGTTGTACATGTACTGCTCAAAGTCACAGACATTACATTACGTCACACATCTGCTCATGATGCTGTTTAGCCATTCCCACGCAATAAACGTCATACACCATTGTTGTACATTTACTGCTCAAAGTCACAGACTTTACACACGTCAAACAACTGCTCATGATGCTGTTTAGCCATTCCCACGAAATAAACGTCATACACCATTGTTGTACATGTACTGCTCAAAGTCACAGACTTTACACACGTCAAACAACTGCTCAGATACCACACTAGAATCATCGAGCTACGATATACGCTGGAGTCAACTGCCGCACTATCAAGATCACTCACTCATCACTGTCTTTTATTTCTCAAGTCGTAGACAATATTTATCACACAACTGCTCGTGACGTAATGTACACACCACACAACTGCCTGTGACGCAATGTACACGCCCCAACTGTTCGTGACGTAATGTACACACCACACAAATGCCAAATGCTCGTGACGTACGTCTCAGCACACTACCAATGTACACACCTCACGCATCAATGTCGCTCCTGGTCTTCTCACTAGAAAACTCAGAAATATTTTTGAAATAGCACATGTATTGTGGTGCTTATTGTTAAGCAGTGATATATAACAATAAATGAACTAACATAATATACTGACAAGGGTAAATATATTAATGTAACATACCGTATGTATTATTTTTTCAACATAATACACAGTGCAGTAGCACATTGGTAATATGAAATAAATAATGATAAGTAGAATAATGAAAAATATAATAATAAATATAATAGAAACAGTGCAATAATTGCGTATAATATAATTATAAACATAATAAAAAGTTCAGTGGTACAATATCTCTACTATACTTTGATTCGTTCATCTATATATGTAGAATTAGAAAATGTACTATATAATATGAAAAAAGTAATAAAATATGGCAAAACTAATAACAAAACACTTAGAACAGAAATAAATTTTGTCAATTTAAATGTAATTACCTATTCATATAATAGAGTTATATATATAAAAGAACCAAATGCATTAACCGTATATTTTGCACATTTCATGTGAAGTTGCACTGGTGTGTGTATAATTTGAATATAATCTTCATGAATATGTTCTTAAATTGCAACTGACAAGAAAAGGTCACTGCCATATGAATATTCATTTGGGTGGAATGATATAGCAACAAAAATTCTTCAAAAGAATGTACAAAGGGAGATAAAGTATACATTACTAAATTACTGGAATATTTAGTTAAGTCCCTTTGTTAAGAGCCTTGCAATTCTTACATTTTGTTTGCTTTTCTTTTTGTGCTTGTGTGAGTAATAATAATAATAGCAGTAATAGCAAACGCACAAAGAATGTTGCTACTATTACGATGAATTTATAAGAGGATGATTATATTACTACAACTTTCACTACTACTACCACCACTACTATTACAACTTTGGGTATTACTACCACCACCACTATTACTACTACTACTTGTGTTTGTAATATTAATAATGGTATATCAAACAAAAGGCTCAGCCATCATCAACTCATAAATTATCGATGATTTGGCGATGAAGAAAGAGAGGGCAGACATTGTCTATTTCAAGATACACACATGGCACAAAGCCCCAAGACTACTGCAGGAAATTAGTACTCTTTCATAGAACCAATCAGCTAATGCATGGGGTTTAAAAATAACATAGATTTCTTATGCAGTTATTGTTTCCGACATCAGTTTCCTAAATTATGAGAAGCACTTCCAGGTGGAGCCGATTTCGCACTGCTTCACTTCTGCAAGTGTATACAGTGCAGGTGACTTTTCTTGTTATTTAAATTTGGATTCTTGCAGATTCTTTGCCAGGATGCTACGATGTACGACTCTGAAGGACAATAAATTTATTAAAAGAAAAATCAACTATACAAATGACAATTACAATGAAACAGATAATTTGACATCAATATTCCACGAACCCACATTCGGGTAATTATAGTTTACAGTCTCTCTCTCTACTTATATTTATAATAATAAAATTACACCTAATTATAGTTCAACAATAGAGTCAAATTGCAGGTTAGTCCTATAGAAATGGAGTTATAAACTTCAGATAACCTGGATTAAGTACAGCTTCCCCAATCTTTTCACTGGCCTTTTCAATCACGTCACAGTGTCAAAATGTTATAACGTCAAAATGTCTGCGCTCAGCATGTGTTCCCACCTCATACACAAGTAAACACTGACGCGTCGTTACTCTCAACCGACCTGGCACTCTCTTGCCGTCAGTTTCTTGAGCGGAACACAATCACAATGATTGTGGTATCTTCACTGGACTGGTGTACTTAGCATCCTTGCTTTGGTACATCAAAAGTAGGAGTGTAGCAGACTTCCTTACGCTTACACACTCTACAACATACTTTGCAAGTTTTCTGGTCACTCAAGTCATGATTAGTGAACAAACAAAGGGTAGCTAGCAACTAGAAAGTTGAACTTGAGGCTCCACTTGAGACTCAAAGCTCAGGGTGAACTCACGCTCAGACTGAGACTCAACCACAACCAAAAAGAAGAAGAAATCAGAAGGCTGCAAGCTGACTGCAACATACAATCAAGGAGCAAGCCTAAGTTTCTTATTCATTACAATATAACTCCATTCTATCTGACACTCCATTCTCAAACTTTCTACAATTCCTGCAATGGTATTCACTATCCCATGCACACACGGTACAATAAATACAATTTATCAAACAATATCACATATTAATGCACCACATGGGGGCGCAGCTTAGTTCAAACATTTGTAGTAAAAATATCAACTTACATAGTACATTTTTACATAACACAAGTATAACATATCAATAGTAAAATACATGAAATGTTTCAAAGTCCATTCTCTCTCAATCAGTCAGTTTAAACTCACCACTCAAGCTAATGGCTGCCTTCTAGCCATACTTTTCTCTTTGTATTCAAATTCAAAAGTGAATAGACAGCAAAATTCTCTACTGCAAGTAATCTCCTTAAACTCAGCCCATTGGGTAGTCTCGTTCTCATAAATCATAATCATTGGATAATAAAAATAAAAAAAAACCCTGCTCACTCAGTTTCCACTAGGTCAGCAAATCTATAATATTCTTCCTTTAGGCTGTTTACTTCAAAGACACTTTCAAAATAGCACCATAAGGAGTGCCCAAGGTCAGGTCACTCTGACTATTTAGCAACTTAAATAACAATTAAAATTAAAAATAGAGAGGGGCAAATTTATTTTGTCACAGTTTTGTTGTTTGTTTTCTTGCAGAATCTGTTCACTCACAAACAGAAGCAATAATAATATTCTCGACTAATGATCAAAGTCTACTTCTTGAAACTATTTTCATTGGAAGTTATTTTTGCGAGGTAAATTTACCATATCCTTATTTACATCGCTTAGAAAAAGGGGAAAATAAAGAAGAGACGATAATTTTGTGTACTTACTGCAGATTGAGTGAGCAGTATAATGCCTGAATGCCTATAGACTCTTTGCCCCATGCAAACGAAGCACGTCAGTTTTGTTGATCACGGCTTGGCAGTCTCGATTTTAAATTTCCTAAATGCTCTTACAATTCGGATAGAAATTGGCAGCAGTGTTCTGGCAAAAATGACTACTAGCAAGGGACCACATCGCCAGACAACTGTACGAATGGCGTGACGTTTTGGACACGCACGTTACGTTTCTTCCCGTGCCCGACTTGTTTTGCTCACTGGAAATGCGGACGCCATGTTAATCTGGGTGTACATAATTGCGTAATGATTAATGCTCACTGGAAATGCGTACGCCATGTTAATCTGGGTGTACATAATTGCGTAATGATTAATGCTCACTGGAAATGCGTACGCCATGTTAATCTGGGTGTACATAATTGCGTAATGATTAATGCTCACTGGAAATGCGTACGCCATGTTAATCTGGGTGTACATAATTGCGTAATGATTAATGCTCACTGGAAATGCGTACGCCATGTTAATCTGGGTGTACATAATTGCGTAATGATTAATGCTCACTGGAAATGCGTACGCCATGTTAATCTGGGTGTACATAATTGCGTAATGATTAATGCTCACTGGAAATGCGTACGCCATGTTAATCTGGGTGTACATAATTGCGTAATGATTAATACAGTACAGTTTCAAGCATAATAATGTGAAAGTGTGCATTCTCTGACTAGGGACACCACAGAGTGATGTGTTCACGTAGCGGGGATGGTTAAATCATTTTAACAATGTCAGGTAACCTCGGTGACAGAAACTGAACTCATTTCAAGGCGCTGTCGTAGTAGTGACCTCATGGGGTGGATAAATTACGCCGGCATTGACAGATATCCAGGATTTGTATTAGAAACTGGACGCAGATTAACGCCGAAACCCTCTAGTGACCTACTGGAGTGGATACATTACGCCGGCTTTGACAGATATCCAGGCTTTGTATTAGAAACTGGACGCAGATTAACGCCGCAACCCTCTAGTGACCTACTGGAGTGGATAAATTACGCCGGCATTGACGATGCCAAGGCTTTGTATTAGAAACATGACACAGATTAACGACCCTGGCCTAATAGTGACCAACTGGGACGAATAAATCGTACGAGCATTAGCGGGGTTGGGAGTGGAGGGATGGTTTAGGGAGTGGAGGGATGGTATAGAGATATATTTACCGAGTCCTTGTGACAGGACTTGCACACGGAATGCTTGCAGATATGGAAACGATTTGTTTGAATATAATTTTCCCGTCATTAATAACAGTGAATCGTGTTTACATGGTTTAGTTGGAAAAGACGTCACAAAATAAACACACACACACACACGCACACACACACACGCGCACACACACACATGCGCACACACACACACGCACACACACACACACACACACACACACACACACACACACACACACACACACCAATAGAGTTATTTCAGTACATAGTCAAGATGAAAAAAAAATTAAAATAACAAACGAAGCAAAAGCATGTGTTCATATGTATATAGAAATTACACAGATTTCACGTGACACATTGAAAGATTTATATGAAGATGTACACGATCCTTGGCAAATGTAACAGTTTTGCTCCCACAATTAGTTTTTGGAACCCGACTGCCACCAGGAATACAGCTTCAACCTACTTTTTCCAACAGTTTTACCCCGCAATTAGTCGTCCGAACCCAACTGCCAGTAATAACAACTATATTAGACTTCTCCAACAGAACAATTAATAGCTTAAACCCTAATTGAGGAACAATAGCAGAGGCAAGAAATATCAACAGAAAACAGGAATTTTATTTCTAAGAACTGGGCCTAAAATAAAATCGTGTCAGAACCATGGACACTTCTTGATGACGCCATATTTGCACACATTTATATATGTGAAAGCTTTTCTTCTTAGAATCCTCAATTTTTAGAGCGGATTATCTGACCATAGCTGTCTTGTACTATTATATGAATCCACCAGAGCTTAAAATGAATGGATCACTTGATTACAATGAAAACCACACCATTGCAGACTCGATAAAAACGTGACAAAGGTGGACTCTTGTCAAAAGTACACTACTAATGCAGTTCAGAAATTTGGTGATGTAAAAAAACAATAAAACAATAAACAACAAAACAAGCCTCTCGCGTAGTTACTGCGGATGAAAAGGAAACAATATGAGAGCCCACCAGTCTCACATCTCTCCATCCTACTATCTTTTTTAGTTTTATTATTTTATATTAAAAAAAAGACCTTCTCATCCCAGGGGATCATTAGCATCACAGCTAATAGAAAGTGGTTCAATTTTACGCCCGCATGTGTTGGTGTGTGAGTGTGTGTGTGGATGGGCGGGTGATTGGGAGGATGGTAATGCTGGGCATGTTGTGACAAGGAGCGACGTGAAACAGCGTGATGTTCTGACAGAGGATGACTCGAAACTGTTGCCGTCAGATGTTTTGCTGTTGTTGAAAGTTGCTTGGAACAGTCAGTTTATCGTTACACACAGAGCGTCATGAATCAGTGAATTTATTGCTGACAAAGCACTTTGAAATAGTTTTCGAAAAGGAATTTGATTAGTTTACCTTGACAAAGAACGACTTTGACTAGTTTATCTTGACAAGGAATGACTTTGACTAGTTTATCTTGACAAGGAATGACTTTGACTAGTTTATCTTGACAAGGAATGACTTTGACTAGTTTATCCTAACAAAGAACGACCTTGACTAGTTTATCCTAATAAAGAACGACCTTGACTAGTTTATCCTAATAAAGAACGACCTTGACTAGTTTATCCTAATAAAGAACGACTTTGACTAGTTTATCCTGATAAACCTGAAATGTGTTTAATTCTGAGGGGGAAAGATAGAAATTGACAGGAAAGAGTCAGCTAATTGCTGACAAATATGAAAAATACTGTAATTTGTCGACAGAGTGTCACTTGCAACAGTGACACTTTGTCAGTCAAGTGCACAAAGATTATGACTTGTAACAATTTATAGCCGAAGGGAAATGACCTTTGGTGAATATGAATTTCGCTGACAGACAAGAACAATTAACAATGTATTTATTAAAAAATATATTTAACATTCAATTCATTGGTAAAAGTCGGATTCATATCTAGTTGAAAAAGAGCGAGTTGGAACGAGAGATATGAAACTGTGTGGTTAAGAGTTATCGTTTTAGAAAAGAAAGTACATCTCCAAAGCGTAAAATATCCGCATTCTAGAATAGGATGTGTATGGATGTTTGAGCCTGGGTTATTGAACAGGAAGTGTATGTAGTATGGTTAATTCTTCACTTCAGAAGAGGAAGTATTTCGCTATATATATATATATGCTTGAACCTGCGTTTTAGAACAGGAAGTATTTCGCTATATTAATGTTTGAGCCTTTATGAACAGGAAGTGTATGTAGTGTGGTTGACTTCACTTCGGAACAGGAAGTGTATGTAGTGTGGCTAAGACTTCACTTCAGAGCAGGAAGTGTATGTGGTTAAAATAGTTTCACTTTAAAACATGCCAGCGTATCAAATGGACAACAATTTATCGCCTTTAATACTTAAATATGTCTCTTTGCTAAAAAGTATTTTTTTTAAAAGAGCAGTAACGCCATCAGAAATACGTAATCAATGAGTATATCAGAAATAAGTCAAGATCAAATTGTTGACAGATTTCTGGGGTGATGAAATTTAAACAAAAAGTAAACTAATGTGCCACATTTATAAATACTTGTCTTTTGTCCAGTTCGTTTCATTACATTTAGTCGATTGCTCTGAAAGACAGACAAATCTTGCATCGATCATCTTGTACAAGTCATTGACAGTATTCATACCATACGTGTATGTAGTGTGAGGGGCGCTTTGCTGCAATGACCATACGTGTATGTAGTGTGAGAGGCGCTTTGCTGCAATGACCATACGTGTATGTAGTGTGAGAGGCGCTTTGCTGCAATGACCATACGTGTATGTAGTGTGAGAGGCGCTTTGCTGCAATGACCATACGTGTATGTAGTGTGAGAGGCGCTTTGCTGCAATGACCATACGTGTATGTAGTGTGAGAGGCGCTTTGCTGCAATGACCATACGATAAGGTCAAAATGAAGATAGCAATAAACAAAAAGAAAACGCAAAGCATTAACAACATCTGCAGAGTATGGGTGTTCTGTTCGCGGTGTTGGCTCGGCGATACTCGGAATTCAGCAGTAAGGAAAGGCAACCGTGAGTATGAAATGGTCAAATATGTTTTAGACTTTTATGTATGTATGCCTGTATCCTGCAATCTCTCTGTCGTGTCCCTAAGACTAGTGTTATAAAACATACAGCATGCAATGAATAAATAGTCAAAGACTTTATTTTATAGTTGGACTGAAGTAAGAAGTATAACAACCGACCAAGGGAGATAATATTAAATAGTCAAAGACTTTATTTTATTGTTGGACTGAAGTAAGAAGTATAACAACCGACCAAGGGAGAGAATATTAAATAGTCAAAGACTTTATTTTATAGTTGGACTGAAGTAAGAAGTATAACAAACGACCAAGGGAGAGAATATTAAATAGTCAAAGACTTTATTTTATAGTTGGACTGAAGTAAGAAGTATAACAAACGACCAAGGGAGAGAATATTAAATAGTCAAAGACTTTATTTTATAGTTGGATAGAAGTTTGCAGTTGCAAAGCCTATTAGAAAGAAGTATATCACACAAAACGAATATTAAAAGGCAAAAGCCTTATTACTCTCTCATGTTTAATGTACTTATGTAAAGCAGGTTTATAAATACATTTAAAAATAACGAGACAAATCAACACGACGTGGTTGTTAATGATTAAAGTAATTTTAGATTTCTTCAAATCGCATGTCTATTTTGCAGCATTTATGAACCTTTTCACCTTAGGAATAGAAAACATAAAGTGGGTGTAAATTGTAAAGTGTAAATTATTTCAACTCTGCTTGTGTGCGCCTGTGTTCCGCTATAAGTATGACGTACAAAGTAAGCATAACCATATCTAGTCTTAGATTTCTCCGATCGATTCTGCAGTACAGCTATTTTAATACCCTTGCAGTTGGGCTTATGAAGTATTAACTAAGGCAAAACTCGCCAAAACATTTTCAACTTTGCTGCTGTCCATTTCATGCCCTTGTCCGCTGCTTTTCTACTTTGCCAAGACCCTGGACCCCAGACCCTTGAGCCAATTCCCTACCGCTATACCCCATTCACCAGTTCCCAGACTCCATGCTTTCCTTTTACAAATTGAACGACTATTTCTCTGGTAAATATCTAACCTTGATCTTCATCTCTTTGTGTAGAATATTTTTTCGAGAGAACTTGCATCAGTTTCTCATTGCATTTCCAATCTCAAACGTGTTGTTCATTAAGTCAAAAAATAATACAGAGCAAGAGCGAACCTTGCTGTTTGTGACACCAACGCCTCTTAGTTAATGGATATTAATATTAATATTAATATTAATTAATTAACCATCCTAAACTAATTACAAGTGATGAAAATCTTAATTTATTTTATTAATGATCCTCCGCAGAAACCACTCGTCTCTCTTACTTGGCGGATATTTGGGTGCTGTAAACGTTTTCTCTCTTCCACAACATAAAACAATATTTACGATCACACAAAGATTCCATGAATGGAAAAGGTCTTACTAAAGGATGAGACAAATTGTTTTTAATCTATATTTAGCAAAACCCCCTCCACTCACTTTCTTCACCAACATAAAGTTATCAATATCAAGAATGTCAATAAATTTAACAATAAATTTATTAAACCAACAATGATATGCAGAATTAAATGAATACAATATATACAAATACAATGAAATTGATTACTTGATATCGATATTTCCAGGAACTCACATTTGGATAATTTTAATAATTTTATTATTTTATACAGTCCTATATCTTAAAAATACAATTCAAGAATAGAGTCAATACAAATCACAGGATAGTCTTATCAGAGAACAGAAATGGAGTTAATGGATAATATTTTTACATAACCTGCTGCCTCAATAGTCCTTCAGACACTTTTGCAACGAACACACAAGCTCTTGTCAGCAGTTATTACATCAGCTCCTAGTATGTCACTAGCAAGTGAAAAGCACTGTGCCGGTACTTAGCGTTAACCTGGGTGCTTCTTTTCGCCATGCCAACTCCTTCAAACAGAACAAATAAATGTAGTGATGTCCAATAACTTCTCTACACTAGAAATTGTTCAGATAGTCAACAAACTTTGCCACCACACATCATCAGTAGAGTAGTAGTGTGTTCTTACACTAACATGCCATTCCCACCTTTATTGGGGTCGGTGTTAGCAGTTTATAAACAATAAACAAGGATTTTCATATAGATTGAAAGGCATGCTTTGTCTCTGAAAAAACATGGTCAGGGGACAAACACTACGTTTTCCAGTTTATCATTCCATTCTATCTTACATTCCAGTTTCAACTTACAGTTTCCCGCAACAGTATTTATTAGCCTGATACATGCACACAACATAATAAATACAGTATACCAAAGCAAAGGCAAGTATTAGCGTACTACATTTGAGCATCTTAGTTTAAACATTTGTAGGAATAATAGTCTACTCACATAATGCATCGTATTAAAACACAAGTATAACATATCAATAGCAAAAGTGCATGAACTATTTCTAGGTCCATTCTCTCTCAATCAGTCAGCTAATCACTATCTAGCTAATGACCGCCTTTCTAAACCTGATTGCTTTTGTACCACTCCAAATTAAAAGTGATTAGACAATAGATTTCTCTACAACAGGTAAACGTTTAGATCTCAGCCCATTGGCTTGTCTCGTTCTCATAAATATTAACTATTTGATAATAAAAACTACTCACCCAGTTGGGAGTATATGCATTACATCAGCAAGTTTTAGTATATTCTCAACTCGGGTGTTTACGTCAAATCAGACACTTTCAAAAATAAATGCCATCATAAGGAGTGCCCAAGGTCGGGTTACTCTGACAATTTAACAATTTATATAACAATTAAATTTAAAAATAGGGAGAGGCAAATTTACTCCGCCACAATAATGTCAAAGTGTGTGCAGTCTATTGTCACAAACTCTTATAAGAAACTTTTGAGTGCAAAGGGAAAATTTAAAGTAAAAGAGAGAAAAATAAAGAAGTGATTTAAACTTTCCTTAGGAAGAAACTAGGAGTTAGGAAGACGAACTTCAGGGGAGGTGAAATAAACAGACATATTGATAATTGGGAATTTTAATTGGGGATTATAATTGGATTGTTTCTATTTTTGTCTATTATTTATATAAATTCGCATCGTTTCTTATCATCTTCACTTCATGTAAAATCTATAATTGTAATGTTTGTACATGCCATTGTTCCTGTTCAATATCCGTGAGTGAACTACTCACTGGGGACTTGTGAAAAGCCACCGGAAGTGGATCCCAATCAGCTGTGTTGTCCTAAATTATTCATTACTTTACGGTCGATCGACACTGGTATAGAAGGGATTATTCCCCACAAAGCAGTAAAAATACTTTTATCACGAAACTGAAACCAGTAGATATGGAGTCAGAATGTCGAATACTGTTGACAATTTTATCGTCCAATTGCTTCCAATTCAGAAATCTGTAAAGGAATCAGGAGTCATTTAATAAATGAATACAGTTAGTGACAGCGGAAATTTAGCCGTCATCTTTAATAAAATAAACACACTTTATTGCCTCTCATGGATATTTTGTTTCTGATGAAACCGCCAAGAATATGTTGTGTAACGCCTAGAATATAATGCGTAACGCCTATAATATGATGTGTAACGCCTAGAATATAATGTGTAACGCCTAGAATATAATGTGTAACGCCTAGAATATGATATATAAGGCCTCTGATGAGTGAGTCAAAAGTAGATTTACACTTTCATGGCGGGAAAATGATTGACTCACAAGACATTATTAACATTATTAATGTATGAATTTTATATTAGTTAAAATAAATAAAGTAGAGTAGGTATTTTCTTCTTCTTCTGAAGACTGACATCATTTAGTACTAAACACTGTATTATATTGACATTATATAATAGATATGAACGTGGTATTATAGATATTGACAAATATAATTATTGTGAATAATCAAGTCACGTTACAGATATTGACAATCGTATTATTGCTGCTGACCAGTCATGTTTTTAATTCTGCACATCGTATTCTTACTACTGAACACCATATTATGAGTACTGAACACAATATTATCGGTATTAAATATCATAGTCTTGGTGATATACATCATATTATAGGAATTAAATGCCATTCTAGTAATGAACATATGAGTACTAAAGAGTATATATTAAGTATTGAACATCATCTTCTGAATACTGAACACCATATTCTAGTTGTTCAGAAGCATATTATAGGTATTAAACATCGTATTTCGTGTGCTAAACATAATATTCTAGGCACTAAACATCATATTCAGGACGATAATTAATCATATTCTAAGCGTTACACATTATATTCTAGGCGTTAAAAATTATATTCTAGGCGTCAAACATTATATTCTATGCGTTACACAACATATTCTAGGCGTTAAATATTATATTCTAGGCGTTAAATATTATATTCTAGGCCATACACATACTATAGGCGTTACACATCATATTCTTGGCGGTAAACATTATATTCTAGGCGTTACACATCATATTCCAGGCGTTTTAAACATTAATTTCTAGTCGTTACACATTAATAGTAGTAGTACCGTTGGCTTCCTTGCCCCACAGGGATTGCATTAAAGGTTTTCATTCTTTTCGATGTTTTCGGATTTTGGGGGATTCCTGTGCAATACATCATATTTTAGGTGTTAAATATCATATTCTAGGCGTTACACATTATATTATAGGCATTAAACACCACATTCTAGGCATTACACATTATATACTAGGCGTTAAGAATGATATTCTAGGCGTTAAACATCATATTCTAGGCGTTACACATCATATACTAGGCGTTAAGCACTATATTCTAGTCGCTAAACATATGCAAGGCGTTGAACAATATATTCTAGGCGTTACACATTATATTCTAGGCGTTACACATTATACTCTAGGTGTTACACATATACTAGGTGCTAAACGTCATATTCTAGGCATTACACACTATATACTAGGCGCTAAAATATAATGTTTCCTGAGCAGTTAAGTTATGGCTACTTAACACTATTCTGGGAACATGATATATTAATATTACGGCAGCTGAACATCAGATTCTGCGATGTAGATATCATATACATATTATGGATAGTAAACTAGTCATTTTACGGGTACTGGACTTTAATTTCTGGTACTTAATAAAATATTTTGGGTATTGGACTTAACATTTTGTGTGCTAAGCACATCATATTCTGGGTTCCGGATTGATGAACTTTGAGACGTATTCCAAACTCATATAAAGCAAATCAAACAGCACGAGCATGTACGTCACTGAAATAATCATCGCTTTAAGATACATGTACGTCACTGAAATAATCATCGCTGAAAAGATACATGTACGTCACTGAAATAATCGTCGCTTTAAGATACATGTACTATGGTTCGCTGTTTATTATGTCACTTTTGCAACAGTGACCACTCGGCTAACAACGCATTATCGTATGGGTTGGAGGGCGGGGGCTGGGAGAGACTAAAATTGTAGTTAACAGAGCAGACGTTCGCCACAGAAGGTTGCGGTCGGTACAGTCCTCTCGAGTACATGCATTAATAATCATTCGTCCATTACAGAGGACAGAATCTGAAATTACTGATTGCTGTATCTTCTGTATTATTCTACGACTTCTGTGTTTGTCTAGAGATGCTTGATCTTTACCAGTTAGTGCAGATTTGAATGAATCGTGTCAGATTAATCTTTTAACATGGTCTGTACTCTGGGGAAGAGGATTGCATTGTCTCTGTACAAAGCACCCTGCACTGAGCGAATGCGCCTGAGTGGGACATGAATGATACTTTTGTGAAACTGACAGCTATGGACGGTGCTGACGTAAGGTGAAATATAATATCGACCAGCGTTTATTTCATTAAAAAATGCTGCATTTCTATTCTCTGATAGAACAAACCTGTGATTTGTATTGACTCTATGGTTGAATTGTTATTATATTACATTACGTTACATTACATTATATTACATTATATTATACATATATATTGTTTGTTCGTGTAAACGTAATATTATCCTGAGTTCGTGGAATATTAATGTCAAGTAATTTATTTCTTTGTAATTGTCAAATGTATATACCTGATTGTTCATTTAATAAATTCATTATTAAATTTATTGGCAATTTTACGCATATTGATTGATAATTGTATGTTGGAGAAGAAAGTGGATGTGGGCTCGCTAAATATTGATTAAAAATAGGATATGTCTTCTTAAGTAAGAAATTTTCTACTCACGGAAACATTATGTGACCGTAAATTTTGTTTTTTGTTGTGGAATAGAGAAAACGTTTACAACGCCAAATATCCGCCAAGTGAGAGATTAGTCGTGTCTGCTGGAGGATAAAAATAAATTAAAGTTCTCATCACTTGTAATTAGCTATGAAAGATTAAATAATAATAATAATAATAATAATAATAATAATAATAATTTTCATTAACTACCTATCGTGCCCGTCACAAGTAGTGAAGTTCTCTTCAGTCAATAATGGTGTTGTAATTCCATTTAGACAATGAAAATGGTGTGGTTTTATTCAGTCATTGATGATGGTGTAGTTCTCTTCAGTCAATAATGGTGGTATAATTCCATTTAGACAATGAAAATGGTGTGGTTTTATTCAGTCATTGATGATGGTGTAGTTCTCTTCAGTCAATAATGGTGGTGTAATTCCATTTAGACAATGATAATGGTGTTGTTCTATTCACTCATTGATGGTGGTGTAGTTCAATTCAGTCATTGATGATGGTGTAGTTATAATCAGACGATGATAGAGGCCTAGTTCTATTCAGGCAATGATGGTGGTATAGTTCTCTTCAGGCGATGATAGTGATGAGGGTCGTCAGTTTTCTACCTCTCCATGTTGGGCTTTTTGTTATCGGCCCTGGATATCTGAGGAGGGACTTGATTCCCTATACTGTATAACTGGGCCCTACCACACCATGTGGATTGCTCAATCTCGAAATCTCTCTCCAAATGGGGGCACACAAATTATTTTCGCTCTCTGGAAATCCACACATATCGAAGTGATTTAAGTTACGATTAATTTAGCGGAGATAAGCTTTTGAAAAAAAAAACATTGTTCAGTGCATGCGCACTGAATTAACAATTGCATTCTTATTTAACACGTTCATTTTCGTCTTTAAAATATTCATTTATTTAAAAAAAAAATTAGTATAATTAATATTGCCTTGCCGAAAATTGTGCTGAAGTAATGTCACATGTGTGTCGATTATTCAGTAATTTATCTCATGAATGTGTGGTGCAAATTGGTCGACGTCTGCAAATACAGACGTCTGCAAGCTGAAGGGAGATAATCAATTTGACAGTGCGAAGTTCTGGTGTTTCCGGTTCGCATCTGAGTTCCCCTCTAATGGAACATTATTTATGCCTTTATTGTGGAATTCATTTTTTAACATCGACATCTCTTTTAAAAGATCAGATTTCCACATCAGAGTCCCATTTGTGTGCAAGGATAAAGCAGGAGTTAGATGTCAAGGTCACGAGGAATGCTGTCATGAGCACACCAGGGGTGTTGCTGTAAACAGATAGAGACGCAATTAAAAAGAGCAACATATCATGCTATGTGCGCAGCGAGACTATACCTTGACCTATTTGTCACCATTTTAGTGTCAGTTGCACTGGAGACCTTATACTCTCATTTCAACGAATTAACAGCTTAAATTATTTTCGTACTTCCTGTTTTGAAATCGTCTGTGGAATGTGCGGGATATTGAGTGTTCCCATGTGTGTAAAGATCTTAACAGGAATTTTCCTCCTACCTATATAGTTCCTTTAATACCCTGGTTACTTTATGTTTATTTCAAGGAGTTTTAAGCCATTTGTTATTTATTATTCATCACCTTTATGGCTGACTCATTTGTCTTTATTATCTTTTCAACATTTTAATCGATTTTCTTGGGTGAACGCCAGGTAGCATCCAGTCTCATTTGAATGAATCGTGCCAGATTAATCTTTTAACATGGTCTGTACTCTGGCCAACTCCCGGTTCATATGGGCACCTTATTCTTGATGATACCCTCATTTATTGTAATAGGTCAATGAACCTCCTGAAATAATCGCATTTAAAGAGAAATTATATACAGCTTGTTAATTTACCCCCCCCCCCTTTCTCATACATATACAATTACCCTAGCACTTAATACGTGTTGCTGTTTATCAAAAAACACAAGCGTAAGATTGACAAGATTGTATTTGACGCAAGGCTGACTTAATGACCTTGACACAAAACAGGTAGATTAATTTATTGATTTTTTGCAACATGTGTTATAATTTTCAATGTTCTTTCATTTTGCGGGCGATCACAAGACCGGCTGGTCGAATTCGACACGACATCCACTTTGTACATTACCTGTCCGAATTCGACACAAGATGCAATTTGATTGTAAATTATCTGTTCGAATGTGTTGCAAAACTAGGAAGGCCAAAAACAAGTTGAATGATTTTCCCAGCACAAGAATGACCTTTCCATCTTGACATTCGTGTAGGGTAAGACTAGCTTAATTAGTGATCTCTATAAGAGAATAAATAGCTCTCGTTTTGAACTTTTCTGGCCGACCTTGAATTAAACATTACTGGGTAACCTTGAATTAAACCTTACTAGCTGACCTTAAATTAAATCTTGCTGGCTTACCTTAAAGATTGCTGGCTGACCTTAAAGATTGCTGGCTTACCTTAAAGATTGCTGGCTTACCTTAAAGATTGCTGGCTGACCTTAAAGATTGCTGGCTGACCTTAAAGATTGCTGGCTGACCTTAAAAATTACTGGTTGACCTTAAATTAAACCTTACTGGTTGACCTTGATACATAAGACTTTGCCGATGTATATTTTACAAGCTTTTCGACCCTGGCATAACATGGCTATTTAATACTTATAATTTGATATTAGTAAATATTTATTTGCAATATTTCTAGACATAATTATAAACTCTTTCATTCCTGGTTGTAAATGCAATAGTCATTTGCTTAAGGAATTAGTGAGATTTGAGTTCTATCGAGAAAAATATCTCGAGGCATCATCCAACTCCCTTTCCAGACAGAAGACTACTACCCGATCAAGATAACTGTTCTAGGAAATTCATTTCACTATGTCTGTAACCTAATTTCTTTACTTCTTAGGTATACCAAATCGGAAAATTATACTGAACAGCACACCTTTTATCTCTCTCTCTCTCTCTCTCTCTCTCACACACACACACATACACACACACGCACGCGCAAACACACACACAAATACACCCGCAGACAAAAACCAAACAACGCACACGCACATTCACACACACGCGCGTTCTCACACACTTTATATACACGCCCACACTAAATACGTGTGGATGAGCGTGCTCGCAATTAAATGCCGAAAACAAACTGAATGGCTCCATTAGGGCCTTGCGTGCAATGGTCGTTTATACCGCATTAGGCAATGTCTAAAACACTGGACCTGCGAAGATTGGAATTGTGAAATAGACACCCACTCTTTCAATTACCCTCAGTTAAGTGTGTAAATTGGAGGAACACACCCCACTCTTTCAATTACCCTCAGTTAAGTGTGTGAATTGGAGGAACACACTCCACTCGTTCATTGTCCTCAGAAAGTGTGTGTATGAAGGAAGCACATTCCAGTCATTCATTATCCTCAGTAAGTGTGTGTAAACAGGAAACACGCCCACTCGTTTGAGTCATTTAGTTTGTTTAGAATAGTTCCTTTCTTTGCGCCGTTGTGTTCAGATATGGCAATCTTTTAGATTTCTGCCTATTGACCAACTATTATATACTATTTTATTGGGCAATTTACGGATTAAAAAAAATAATATGTTTTTTTTATTATCTTGATTTTATTTGTACAACATTGCGGTTTGAGTACTTCTATAATTCACACCTCTAGTTTTATATATACTTTAATTAGTTATAGAACTGTTTGTTCAATGAATAGTTGTATCTTTTATATAAAGCTCTGGTATGTGATGTGAGTTTTTAAAATCATCATTTGCAGACTTTGTCTTTCATTTAAGAATGTAATTAAGTTCAGTTCTAATTTGAATGTGATAAATTGTATTATTAAACATTATTTGTTTATGATTTGAACACTTTATTATTTAGCATTTCATATTTGGTTCTATCAAACACTTTAGCAATTATAGTGGCTTGCAGGTGGACTATAGTCATTGAGACTTGTGCTTTTATTCCACGATTAACTAGCGTTAATGACATCTGAAGTATTTATATGTACAACTACGGTTGTTTTATAGTTAGTAAATATGTCAAGTTGTCCAGGTGTGGTGTTTTGTAATTTGTAATGGTATTATGTTGTCCCGTCCAAATAGAGTAGTAGTAATTAGCAAACGTATCTCATTGTCCAGGTGTGGTGTTTTGTAATTTGTAAAGTTACCGTATTGTCCATGGATGCTTATTTCGCAATTAGTAAATGTTTCTTTCGTCCAAAGTATTGTTGTTTTGTAATTTGTAAAAGTATCATGTTTTTGCAAATATGGTTGTTTAGCAGTTAGTAAATATATTACATGTACATTGTTGAAGTTTGGCTGATTTGTAATTTGCGACGGGATCATGCTGTTCTGTCCAAGTATGGTTGTAGTAATTTTCAAAGCTATCACACTGTCCAGATATGGTTGATTTATAATTTTGTAAAGATTTCAAGTTGCCCAAGATTGGTTGATGTTTTGTAATTTGCAAAGAATCATGTCATCCATTTTGGTTATTTTGTAATATGTTTTACAGGTACGGTTATTTTGTAAGTTTAAATTATCACTTTGTCCAGAAACGTTTGATTTGTTATGTATGAACACATTATGTCCCGTTATTGTTGTTTCTTAATTTATAATACATCATGCTATCCACATTTGGTTGACTTTAACTTGTGCACTTTTATCAGTGTTTAGAAGATGACTTGTGAAGTTTGTCATTTTCAATATAGCCCATGAATGATATGTTGAGAAACGCAATTTTTGTATCGTTCAAATATAGTGCTTCATAAGAAGTCATTTTCGTATCGTCCAAATATAGTGCTTCATAAGAAGTCATTTTCGTATCGTCCAAATATAGTGCTTCATAAGAAGTCATTTTCGTATCGTCCAAATATAGTGCTTCATAAGAAGTCATTTTCGTATCGTCCAAATATAGTGCTTCATAAGAAGTCATTTTCGAATTGTCCAAATATAGTGCTTTTTAGAAGTCATTTTTATTTGCTCAGGTTTAATGCTTTATAGAAGTAAATTTCATTGTTTCATGTTTTAGTGCTTTATAGAAGTCGTTTTCATTTTCTCAGATTTAGTGTTTTATAGAAATAATTTTCTTTTTTTCATGTTTAGTGCTTTATAGAAATAATTTTCTTTTTTTCAGGTTTAGTGTTTTATAGAAATAATTTTCTTTTTTTCAGGTTTAGTGCTTTATGAGATTATTTATTTTTGTACTGTCTATGTAAACTATAACTTATTTTTGTACTGTCTATGTAAACTATAACTTATTTTTGTATTGTCCGGTTACTTTACGACAAGTAGCATTTGATTATTGTCCACGTAAGTCCGTTTATGACAAATTAAGCAGATTTTATGAATTTTGAAAAGACCGCTTTATAAATTTTGAGGAGGCACGATGTTTTCTTATTGTCTAAGCATGGTGTTTTATGAAGCATACTATTTTTTTATTGTCTAAGTATGGTGTTTTATTATTTTCGTATTGTCTACGTATGGTGTTTTATTATTTTCGTATTGTCTAAGTATGGTATTTTATGAGGCATGATGTTTTCTTAGTGTCTAAGTATGGTGTTTTATGAAGCTTGCTCTTGATGTTATTTTGTAAATTTGGCTTTTTATGAGGCATGCAATTTTATTTTGTAAGTTTAGTGTTTTATGAAAATTTCCGTCTTGTCCAAAGGATTCAACTTCGTGAGTTCTGCAAATCAACCTTTGTTGGTAGTGAATAGATTTAATTAGCCCTTTGTGAACAACAGCACAGTCGGGCAAAGAACTTGACGTAAAGGTCAAAGGTTATAGTAGACGAGTTTAATTTGACTCCGAGGAAGTTGCTGATCTGTAGATGTGGCACTGAGCGATTGTTAATTCCATTGGCTGCGTTCAGTTCTGCTCGTAGAATTCGTTTAAAGCACTCTACGTACAGTTAGAGAATAAAGGGGCCTTTCATAGAACAAACTTATGAGACAGTTTTGTCGCTCGAGGTCAATTTTGCCCTTCGGTAATTTGCTCAGCGTGACCCAGACTACGAGTTGCCACGAGGTATTCCGGTTGATTGCCGGATGATGACGCGCCATTTTACGCCCGTTGACGCAAATTTCTTCCATCTTTTAAAGTTTTCAAGACTACTGGGAAATAATTAGCCTGTCAGTTAGAAATTAAGAACTTTAGAAAAATGGTGTACTTATTTGAAAGAATGAACTTTGAAATCTATCTGTTTTACAAGAACTTTTTTCATATTTTCACAAGTGTGTATAAAAGTACAATATTTTTAGCTCGTGTTATTTGCACGACAGTTATAGTATCGGGACCCGCACTACGCTGAGGCAATGCTGAGACTATAACTATCTGGGTGTTATAAAACACCATCAGACGAAACTGTTACCTCCTTGATAAAATTATACTTAATAATTTTATTTATTTGTTATTATTCTCGAAAGAGTCCTACATATGTGTTACAAACACGGCCACTAAGCTCAACAGTCGTGGGCAAAGAAGTCGGGGATAACCAATCGAGAAATGTCTCGATGACCAAAGCCCGTGCTCCAGCCGTCAGCACGGGGTGTTAGGGCCGTTAACTTCGCATCCACCTAGTTCTCCATCGAGGTTTTAGTCATCTGTGTCGATACTTTGGTCATCTTCGAGAGGCATGCAACAGTGGATGTCTAAATCCTCATTGATTCATTGAGGAAGTGTGTTGAGTGACGCGACATCATTCCACAGAAATGCTATTAATTCATTAATCAGTCTAGTTACTAAGACGGGAATGATTGTTCTTTCAAAAAATGCGCTGCCTGTGCTCGTGATCTTACGTCAAGCCGCCTAAATGGGGCGCTATGTATAATGTTTGAGGCCAGCCAAGCCTCCTAAATGGGGCGCTATGTATAATGTTTGAGGCCAGCCAAGCCTCCTAAATGGGGCGCTATGTATAACGTTTGAGGCCAATTAAGCCTAGGAAATGGAGTGCTTCTTTCATGGCATTCGAGGTCATTTAAGCCGCGAACTATATTGTTTTAGGGCTGACGAGAACAGGAAACGCCCAGCAGGAAAATAAAAGTGAAAAAGGATTTATACTCTGAATTCTGCAAAATTATGAAAGGAAAATGCCATCAACAAAAACATTTAAAAAATAAAATCATCAAGCAAACAAACAACCCCACCTCCCAAATATGGGCCTGTAGATTAGTTATGATTTTGAACCTAAATAGGAAAAAAAAGAAGTCTGTAATATAAATTAATCCACAGCAAATAAATCAGTCTTTTAGAAAGATAAAATTCGAATAAACCATAAGTTAGAAATTCTGAGAGCAAAAATTATTCATACTTACTGGAAATGAAAATAACATGTAGGCACAAAGAATTCCTACGTCACAGAACACGTGATGTTTTGTTCTTCGTAGGCAAGCCAACGCTACTGGCAAGTACGTCATCTGCTTCCGGTTGGCAAAGCTAATGCGTCATTTTAAAATGCATGCAAAGAAATAAAAACGGCTCCGTTTATGTCATTTAAAATGCAAATAAAGAAAGAAAAATTACAACGCCATTAATTTTAAATTTGGATATAAAGAATTAGTGCAATCGAATTGTTCTTACATTAAGATGGGATGTATAGAATTAGCCCATATGTTAACTCAGATTATATTGTTTGGTTTTTTGAGTGACTAATAATATAATTAAAGTCTAGACTGATCTCTGGCACCAATATCCCCTTTCTGTTTTTCATTGCATATCTCCTCCCTTCTTCTATAACTGTTTATCTCTTTCTGTTTCTCATATCTCCTCCCTTCTTCTATAACTGTTTTTCTCTTTCTCTCTCCCTCTTCTTTCTCTCTTGGTTTATTAGTAGTTTTATGTGTAGTTTCTTTGTCATTGTCTGTCACTGACCCACATTCACAAACACAAACGCTTACTCACAAGATCACACACACACATGCACACACAAACACACATATACTGACCTGCATAGACACAGGGGGATATACAGCATAGTCATAAACACGTATACAGATACAATCACACTAAAAATATAGTAATCAATCACCGTAAACACTAACTGAACTGAAAAAAATGTTCTACACAGTCTGATAATTTTTATCATTTTATCATTTATCCTATAAATAATTACTCTAACATTAACGAAGTCTTTGAATTTGGCGTAAAATTTTACTGGGCTTTTGTCTGAGCAATAAAATAAAATTAAAAAAAAGCAATAACAGTAAAAGCACCACATCAGCTTTACAATAAAAGAGTACTTTCGAAATGCGTCACGAATTGGAAGAGAAAGAAACAAGTACAAATAAAACAAAACAAACGAATAAAAAACCTGAGGATACCGTCGCATATTACAACTGTTCAGAAAGGTCAAAGGTGAAATACACGCCATGTTGTGTAGGAATTCTTCCGCTAGTGGACGATTTAATTTTTGACCTTTCTGATTCAAGGCGCCACTGACATGTAGATTGTGTCCATTTCTCCCGTGGTTAACATTATTTTGCCTTAATTATAGTTTGTTTTCTGAAAAGAGCAGAACACGATCCCCCATCCCCCCAAACACTTTTTACTTCGATTTAGACCCGGGTTTGCGAACCTAAACCAAAAGTGAGTCATGTCATCAGACACAAATGTTCTGACGCCATCACCAGGAACCAAATATCTATTTCCATACTGACGCTCGCTGTAGATTCTAGTGGGAATTCTCTTGCGTGCTTGCTCAAGATGAAAACATTCTCAAAAATTGGTATCAGCAGCGCGCGTTGGAACATTTCAATGGATGTGACGACTCATGAATAGCTGATGTGGATGCAGACGCTGCCAGATGATAATATGGGAGTTATAAAAACAATAATCAAGCCATTGACACATAGAGAATGAACTGTTTTCATTATTCAGATTACTAGCCGGCCAACGGGCATGACCATCTTAATAACGATTCAGAAAAAGCACTTTTCAAGGGGTAGTCTCTCACCTATTGCGTCGGTAGCCAGAAGTGCGTCTGACGTTTCTCTTTCTCGCCATATATCCCATAATTTTTCATAGTCCTCGAGATACACCAGCAAGGCAAAGGTAGCATAAACAAATCAAGATGATACAGTATGTGTGAATATAATTATATACATACATACATAATATAATTTTCTATTTCGAAACACTGAATTAATTCACGCTGAGCATAATTTTATTGATATCACACATCTCAAATTTTAGCGAAATGTTAAATTTGGGGGAGCGCCCATTCCCCTTTTGATTCTATAATGTGTAATGCACAATATAATGCAACGTTGTCACTCGAATAATTTAATGTGTCTGTGGCATTTATAACTCACTCGAAGAACAATTTATTGCTGGCATTCGATTACGGGTACAAGTAACGGCCAGGGTCTAGCTGTTCCCACGTGGCCTGCATTGCGTCACGCAACTAAAATCCCTGAACCCTTAATAGATGTAGTAGCAATGACAGACAGTTAGCCTGTTTTAGAGTGCCGCCATATTGCTCTTATCAAGAGTGACTCAAGCATCTATAGTAACCATTGCTTCTTTTCATATAAAGTAGCCACATCTATATTTAACGAAAAAAATAGATTTAAAAAAATACTTAAACGTGTGAAAGCGTTCATGAAAACACTATGGCATGGAGGAAGAGATCTTGAGTTTAATTAATCAAATTTTCAACTGATATTGAATACATAATCCAGACATCCTGAAGCACTTACGTTTAATTGATTTAATTAGTTGGGTTTAATTAATCAAATTTTCAACTAATAATCAATACATAATCCAGACAATCTGAAGTAGTTAAGTTTAATTGATTCAATTAATCAAATTTTCAATTAATATTCAATATATTAGACAGACATTCTGAAGTATTTAGGAATTATTTGCTAGCTAAGACTTAGACTACCGAAATCCCAAACCCACATCTGACAATAGATAGACAATACTGGTGGTTAGTAAATAATCACACACACTACAACACTTGTAGGAATTTACTTAATTTTTAGAATTGTATGTCATTTACAGAAAGACATTCCCGTAGAAAATCACCTTGGAGTACCAAGCACTCCAGACCAATAATGCTAATAGCTTTTCCTTCAGTCTCTTTATTCAACATTTTCTTACAAAGGTTATTCAAAGCTCATGGGATAGTACTTATTGTAATCAAGTGCCTGGCAACCTTCCCTTCACACTACACACAAGCAATGGGTGTGACTGTCGTCATGAGGTCGTGTGTATATTTTGTGCACACACTCTGTTGTCTGCTTCTAACTCCAGAAATATGACGTCATAAAGCTCTCTTAGCCCAGCCAAGAAGATGCTTTAGAGTTTAGACTGTACACCAGATCTAGGAGGCTGGACTAAACCAGATCCAGGATTAAATAATAATTATCATCCATCTCTTTTTACAGTATTAGTTTATGTCATTGTTAAATGGGTAAGATACTGGGTGCCAGACTGTTAAAAGCATCGAGGCCATTGGATGGCAGATCATTAAAAGCATTTAGGCCATTGGATGGCAGATCATTAAATGCACTAAGGCCATTGGGTGATGGGGTATTAAAAACTAAGGCCATTCATAAAAGCACTCTGTGAGCGTGCGTGATTTCTAAGGGTGGTAAATCAATGGTAATTTAGTTGTGAACTGTAGATGACTGACTGACGATCGTTAGCTATGGCATACACTGGCCGACAGTGGAATTTGCCATTGACCTTAAGAACATCTCGCTATGGCATACACTGGCCGACAGTGGAATTTGCCATTGACCTTAAGAACATCTCGCTATTTAAAAGAGGTAATAAATGGTTCATGTCATGTGAGTAGGACATGGCCACGATTTTAAACCCTTGGAAAATTTAAAATCTAGCACTCTAAGTGAATTTAATCCAAAGGAAACTCTAGACTTATATAAAGTTACTTATCATTGACCACAAAGTTTGACCAATGGACAAGCAAAGATTAGCAATGTTCAGCATAGTTAACATAACTTTTCTCCATGGGAAAACTGGCGTGTTAGGAAAGTGGATATGATAAGATATACAAATGAGTGAAGAGAAGAAAATTCATTATCTATTTATATACTTTCAGACTGAGAACTTTTTGATACTGTACATTTATTTAATAGCGTCATGAATTTGATTATTAAATAAAGCTTTATAATAACAAGAATTAATTTGAATTGTATGTAAACAAAAGTTGGGTGTGCAACTGAATTTAGCTGAAATTATTTTTAGTCCATTCACTAATACATTTTTCAGTGATTGCGACCGGTTCCAATTGCATACCTATACCCATGAGTATAACCTTTGACTTTCAGCACTCAGGATTTAGAACCTCAAGCTGGCGTTTCTGGCTTGCACCTACCGCTGTGCGAGAGATTGATAGGGAATCGAATGGTTTCCCTTTGTTTACCAGAATGGCAGCTACTTTGATGTGTATTAGACGCAGCGTGTGACAAAGCAACTGCATTTACGTCACTGGGGTTGCGAGGAACTCTTCCGCAATTGAAGTACTTCCTTCTTGCGACACAAATAAACTTTCATTCTGACAGAATTACTTCAAGTTGTGTTTGGTGACATTCTTTATACTTCAATCTCGCTTTTTCTCGGCAAAATTGATGACTTTTGCTATAGCATTATTTTTTGTCACTGTGAACCCCTATAGAGTGAAAGCAATGGGTATTTAAATCACTCTAGGACATTTAAGTGAGAAGTCTTAAGATTATTTGTCTATTTTTTATTTTACCTGACTGACGATCACGGACATTGGTAAAAGTGTCATTGTGTCATGGTTCAGTTGGGAGCAAATAAGAGCATTTCCATCCATTATCTAAGTGATAGTATTTATCTTTGTTGTTTAATTAAATTGTTATTTGTTCTTCTGCACAGTAGTATACTTTTATTCGTAGCTATATGACTTGATCCATTTCTTAGTGTATGGGGTCAGAGTTCAGTTTAATTAAATGTCACATTTCTTAGTGTATGGGGTCAGAGTTCAGTTTAATTAAATGTCACATTATTAGGATTATTTCGCGAAAAAAGTCATCACTAACCGATGACCTTTCATCGCCTAGATTGTAACTGATGCTCATACAAAGAAATAATCTTGTCTACAGCAACAACGCTTTTAAGGAAATATTGATTCTGGTTGATCTTTGGAAAAGTTGTGAAATATTTAATAATATAATATATATAACGTATATAAAGACTGCCTTTCTCCATCTATCTATCTATCTATCTATCTATCTATCTATCTATCTATCTATCTATCTATCTATCTATCTATCTATCTATCTATCTATCTATCTATCTATCTATCTATCTATCTATCTATCTATCTATCTATCTATCTATCTATCTATCTATCTATCTATCTATCTATCTATCTATCTATCTATCTATCTATCTATTTGCCTATCCCTATTTCTAAACGTTATTATTAAATAAATTGTCAAAGTGACTCAATCTTGGGCACTCATTATGATGGTTTTTCTTAAAGTGTCAGAGTTCGGAGTAAACAACTTGGGTTGAAAATATGGTAGACATTGCTGGTGCAACCCAAACCAGTTCTAACTGGATGAATAGTTTTTCTGGTTAATAGTCTCACACTTGTCCATAACAAATTTATCCATTGGAGATGGACCGAAAGTTTCTTTGTTGAAGAAGTACTCTATTCTCTTTAACTTTAACTCTTTAACTTTGCATTTGAAAATAACTCGAGTCCGGTCATGCAAGTGATTGTTAGGTTAAGGCAAATTAAATGCCTGATAAGTAAAGAATGGACTTAGAATATTTTGTATACATGTCTGCTATTGGTCTGTGATTTGAATTACAGAATGCTTCTGTAATTGAACCATTATTTATATGTTCATTAATGTACATTGTACTTGTGAATTTTGATTACTGCTATATTTCGTATGCTGTGTGTTTATCAGGTTAACGAAATTATTGCAGGGCTTTGTAAGTTGAGAATGTTTGTGCGAGAGAAAGGACGACTTTAGAGATGAAATATGGCTGACATTTAATTCTGCTTTAGTTTGACTTTTGCAAATAAAGCACGCATTTTCTTTTTGCTCCAGGCAGTAGTGACTACTGAGGTTGCTTGGTCATGGTGGTGTGTGAATCCAGCATTGTCGTCAACTTATCAATAAAATGAGTTGCTGTAGGTTAATTCTAGTGAATTCCATTTGAGAGCCAATACAGCAGAAATGGTTGCTTGAGTTTGGTCTCGAGAATTTACGAAGATTATTTTGAATGTTCCTCATTGAGTACTGCTCACGATGGTTCAAGAACATTCCTGTCATTGTGCTAGATAGCGCTTGTGAAATTCAGGACGATTCTCTACCGTGTGCTTTGTGAGCTCATCAAAGATTCTGGAACAGTTGGATAACATGCCTGGAAGGAACATTGTTTGAATAAGAAAGGCAGTGACTTGTTGCAAACCAAGTGATTGTAAACACGGGTCGGCAACATCCGCCATCTTTGAAAAGGTTATGTGTATGTGACTTTCGTTATTTCTCTGAAACTCTACTCTCATTTCCGTGATGATGTCAATGAACTTGATTATAATGTTTTTGTTAATTGACTGTTAATGTCTATGCTAGGATAAACTGAATTGTATCGAAAAGTATTATGAAATGATGTAAATGTCAATGCTCTTTTGATTATATTCATATGTCGTATATTTGATTGCTGATTTAATAAATTTATTGACCTTCTTACACATATTGTTAAACTTATGTTGGAGTAGAAAGTGGATGAATGGGGTGTCTCTAAATATAGATTAAAATGGATTCTCCTCTCCTTTGGAAAGTTTTCCACCTATTGAAATACTGTGTGACTGTAAATATATATCTTTGATGCTGTTTTTGAAAGAAAACGTCTATAGCGCCCGCTTATCCGCCAAGTGAGAGAGACGAGTGTGTTTTTGAGGGAATTATTAATAACATAAAGTGAGAATCTCATCACTTGTAATTAGTTATGGATGAGATTAAATATGAATAATAATTATAGCCGATAATAAAGGTGACGTTGGCGTCACACTATCTATCTATCTATTATTTCTAATCAGATAACGTTCAATGTCCGAGGTTTTGAGAAATGTCTTGGGAAAACGGAGCGTGGGTTCAGTGATAAAATGCTACTTGCACGAGATCAAAAAAACCCAGTGGCTTTCCGGAAAGCTGTTGTTTAAGCAGTACTTGAATCGATTGTTCTGAGGAAAGGCGTCACACACGTCACATCCGGGTGACTAATGAAAACTGTAATGTCAAACATCTATGCTGAGATCGACCTGTTGACAGAAATATTAAATGCAATCAATTATTAAGAATGAAACTGCCGGACATCCGGGTCTATTCGCAATCTCTTACACATCCGGGTGACGTTTTCATACGTTGTGTACGTTGACTCGCGATGTGCTGGAAATTCCGCATGTAACATCTGTGTAACTACGTATTTTTTTTTTTTTTTGGGGGGGGAGGGCAGGAAGAAGGTATTCGAAGAGCAAACATGAATCAGCCAATAAAACGAAATGAAGACAGCAAAACAAAATGAAGACAGCAAAACAAAATGAAGACAGCAAAACAAAATGAAGACAGCAAAACAAAATGAAGACAGCAAAACAAAATGAAGACAGCAAAACAAAATGAAGACAGCAAAACAAAATGAAGACAACAAAACAAAATGAAGACAACAAAACAAAATGAAGACAACAAAACAAAATGAAGACAGCAAAACAAAATGAAGACAACAAAACAAAATGAAGACAACAAAACAAAATGAAGACAGCAAAATAAAATGAAGATAACAAAATAAAATGAAGAGAACAAAATGAAGACAACTAAACGAAATGAAGACAAACAAAACTGAGGAAAACAAAACGAAATGAACGAAGTAAAGAAATAAACACAACAAATATGATGAAGACAGGAAAGTGAAGACAACAGATCGAAATAAAGACAACTAAGCAAAATGAAGACCACAAAACGGAATGATTACATCGAAACAAATTGAAGACAACAGAACAAATGAAAGCAGCACAACTAATGAAGACAACAGAGCAATATGAAGATAACAAGAACAAAATAAAGACAATAAATCAAAACAAAGACAAAAAATAAAACAAACTGAACACGAAGCAATGAAATGGAAAAAAAATGAAAAAGACAACAAACTGTGGTTACGTAATTTTGTCTATCCCTATTTCTAAACTTAATAATTATATATTTGTTCCCAATAGTAACGTGTCCTGATCGTGGGCACTGCTTATGATGGTATTTTGTAAGTGTCAGAGTTGGAATAAACAACTCAGCTAAAGAAGATGCTAGAACTTACTGATGACATGTAAACCGGTTCCAAGCGGATAAGTAGTTTTTCTGACTAATAGTCTCACACGTGGTCATAACAGCTTCATCCAGTGGGGGTGGACCGACAATTATTTTGTTGAAGACACTCATATATTCTTATCACTTTGATTTTGACACAACTCGAGTTCAGTCATAAAGGCGATCGTTAGCTTATGGTAAGTTAAAAAAATAAAGACAAGAAAACGAAATGACAACAGAATAGAGACAAGACTAATGAAGACGACACAACGAATTGGAGACAAAAGATCGAAATAAAGACAACAGAACAGAGACAAGACTAAATGAAGACAACACAACGAATTGGAGACAAAAGATCGAAATAAAGACAACAGAATAGAGACAAGACTAATGAAGACGACACAACGAATTGGAGACAAAAGATCGAAATAAAGACAACAGAATAGAGACAAGACTAATGAAGACAACACAACGAATTGGAGACAAAAGATCGAAATAAAGACAACAGAATAGAGACAAGACTAAATGATGAAAACACAACGAATTGGAGACAAAAGATCGAAATAAAGACAACAGAATAGAGACAAGACTAATGAAGACAACACAACGAACTGGAGACAAAAGATCGAAATAAAGACATGTAGATTGATGACTTATGCAATGGACATAAAGTGAATATTACCCGTTCAAATAATCTATGAATGATTCGAATAGAAAAAAGTCAGTATCCATACACCATACATTTTATTTTGGGATTGGTGGGTTACGTGAATTTTGGATATTTATTTTTTATTTCGTTCATAAATATATAGGGTTATAATGGATAGAAATGTAATGGTAGTGATATATTTAGGGATGGAAGTTTTGCTACTGATACTGATGTTGCTAGTGGAAGGAGTGTTTATATAGATGCTGGTAAATGGTAAATGCCATTAGTATAGAAATATTGCTAATGAAAGCGTTAGGTAGTGGACAAAGTAGTGATAATGAAAATGATGATGTTGTTAGTGATATCATCGGTCCCACATTTTTAGTATGATTTGTTTTTATCATCTTTCTATTTGTTACAATACATAATCTATCCAGTGACCATTAACACTAATCTATTTATTAATTTACTCACTCATGTTTTTGGAATCTTTCAATCCGTTTCCCTTACATTTACTGGGGGGTAGGTATCCAGCCTAATTAGTACACCTTGGCGACTGATACTGACCAGACACGAGTCGGATGTAAGAACGTCGGATGTAAGAACTTGTAGCACAAAAATATAAAAAAAATCTCCTGGATCTAACTTCTGATAGCTTAGCTAAAGTTTTGTATCTAACTTTTGATAGCTGAGCATCTTCTGGATCTAACGTCTGATAAAATAGCCCTTCTGAATCTAATCTTTGGTAGCTGAACTCATCTTTGCATCTAATTTCTGATAACTTAGCTCATCTTTGGATCTAATTTCTGATAACTTAGCTCATCTTTGGATCTAACTTCTGATAACTTAGCTCATCTTTGGATCTAACTTCTGATAACTTAGCACATCTTCAGTATCCAACCTTTGATAGCTGAACTCATTTTCTGGATCTAACTTCTGATAACCTCTTCGGTTTCTGATTTGAAATCGCAGATAACAAAACATCACCTATATCGCTCTCACTCTTGTACCCACGTCACTGATGATCCCCGGACACGCTCGCTATTAACGAAGATTACATTATACTAAATGGATCTTGTAAAGTTTAATTTTAGAACAGGACAAGTTTTAGTAAATAGACTTTAATGCAAACAGCAACACAAAACACTTATTAATAACAAGGGAGGCAATCAAATATATAAATACTGTTAATGTTTCAGATATTGATGTTATTAGATGTATAAGTATTGCTAATGATTGTGATGTTTTATTTTTACTGCAAGAAGTACTTTGCAAGTGGTATTGCAAACGGCCAAGGTGTTGCGAATGATTCTAATATTAACGTTGCTAGTACCAGTAATAACGTTTGTAGAACCAGTAATAACGTTTGTAGAACCAGTAATAACGTTTGTAATACCAGTAATGACGTTTGTAATACCAGTAATGACGTTTGTAATATCAGTAATGACGTTTGCTAATACAAGTAATAACGTTTGTAATACCAGTAATAACGTTTGTAATACCAGTAATGACGTTTGTAATACCAGCAATAACGTTTGCTAATACCAGTAATGCCGTTTGTAATACCAGTAATGACGTTTGTAATACCAGTAATGACGTTTGTAATACCAGTAATAACGTTTGTAATACCAGCAATAACGTTTGTAGTACCAGCAATAATGTTTGCTAGTACCAGTAATAACGTTTGTAGTACCAGGAATAATGTTGCTAGTACCAGTAATAATGTTTGCTAGTACCAGTAATAATGTTGAGTGCGAGAAAAGTAGTAGCGTGACAAGAGTAGAGATATGATTTTATCAATCTATTCTGAGTACAATGAGAAATCACGTGACACCTCTCTTGTTACCTACTCTAGCAAAGCGATATTGCAATTCACACTCGTCAATGCGGCAAAACACGAATTCTAGTTATCTTTAAAATAAAAATTAACACATTTGTTGAAATCTAATACAATTGTTAGGGAAATAGGTTCGCATTTCAGTCTTCCATGACAACATTGCTCACGAACTTGGTCGTAGTTCTTGCACGCGTTACCGATATAATTTGTTTACTTTATTTTTAAATGAATTTTTTTTAAGAAAGCGGCAGTAAAATGTTTGTTTGTGTGCCTGTGTGTGTATCGATTTTAAGATAAGCCAGCAGCAAAATATACGTGTAATTCAACTTTTAAAATAGATGAGCTGTAAAGTGCATAATTATATCGACTTTAAGATAAGCCAGCAGTAAAATGAATGAAATATCGATTTTAAGATAGAACATCAAAAATGTGAAAATATACCAATGCCAATAAAGGACATGACTAAGCTGTATAAATTCCATCAATTTCAAGAAAGGATAGAACGAAATCCATCACTACACAATGACTATTATTAATATATTTGTCCTAGTAAAACATTGCATTAATTATGCTATTGGGAAAACATTCAAATTATATTGATTGATATAATATTATTATATTATGTATGTTAATCTAAATATAATTATTGCAAAATTTAATTTTCAAAGTTGCACTTGTACTTTGAAATAGCTATACATTATATTATGTCTTTAAAACTAAATAGCCAAACCGATAACAGTCTGATGCGTGTCAGGCGAAGGTTTTACAGAGAGTTTGGCAGGTGAAGGTTTTATTGTCCCAAGTCAAAGACAGTCTGAAGCGTGTCAGACGAAGGTTTTACAGAGAGTCTGGTTTGGCAGGTGAAGGTTTTATAGACAATCTGGGTATGGCATGGGAAGGTTTTGCGGACAATCTAAGTATTGTAAGTAGTTTTACAGACAGTCTGGGTATGGCAGATGAAGGTTTTACATACAGTAAGGGTATTGTCAGTAAACGTTTCATAGACTGTCTGGGTATTGCCATTAAGATTTTATAGACAGTTTGGGTATGGCAGATGAAGGTTTTACAAACAGTCTTGGCATTGTGAGTGAAGGTTTTACAGTCTGGCTATTGTTAGTGAAGGTTTTACAGTCTGGCTATTGTTAGTGAAGGTTTTACAGTCTGGGTATTGTTAGTGGAGGTTTTACAGTCTGGGTATTGTTAGTGGAGGTTTTACAGTCTGGGTATTGTTAGTGAAGGTTTTACAGTCTGGGTATTGTTAGTGGAGGTTTTACACTCTGGGCATTGTTAGTGAAGGTTTTACAGTCTGGATTTTGTTAGTAAAGGTTTTACACTCTGGGTATTGTTAGTGAAGGTGAACAATCAAAGTATTCACGCAGAGATCCGTACACTTAACAGTCGATATATCGAAATGCATCAAACTACTCATTGTTGTGCATGACGTCATATGCAACAGCTGTCTTCTTCAGCTACGACACCGATAGATACAATTTCGCGTAGGGAAGATAAATTAATCAATGGTAGAAATGTATACAGTTTTACAAAAGGACAGCTGACAGTTTAATAAACTGAAAGCGAAAAATAATATAATATGAAAAGAATATAATATGTATATGTTTATATAATAACTTCTCTCTGTAAGAAAAAACAAAAGACATACATAAGAATAGTGAAACAAAAGTTGTATTTTAATAAAGTAATTAAAAGTAAATTATACACATAATTAATAAAGAAATTATTGTATTACATGTTGAGCAATAAATGTAATTTGTTTTACGGAAAACAATTTATGTATAAGCAAGAGATTCTACATCCATTACTAATATGCTTAACCCAGTGTATTTCATATAATAATGTAGTAGATTAATTTGAACGTAATAATTGAATTACATATTTTAGTTGTTATGAAACAGTAGACACAGAGAACCCTAGTAAAATACACATATTTTAATACGTTGTCTGTAGTGACGGTAATAGTTACTTCCCTTGAATAGAAGCATGTGATAAACACTTCTTCCCACCAAAAAACCCAAGTATATAAAATTACATCCTGTGTGCAACGTAATCTATAGACATCTTTCAAAATCAAAGGACACTACTATCAAAAAGAGTGGAATGAGTTCATTTCAGTATTCACAGAACAATGTGAAAGTAATGGGAGCAAGCCATACGCTACAAGTCTGCAAGTGAACGTTCATTTCAGTGTTCACAAAACAATGTGAAAGTAATGGGAGCAAGCCATACGCTACAGACCTGTGTTGCATTGACTGTACTTAAAAGAAATTCATGCTTAATATGACAACGAAACATTTTTTTAAGAGCTGTAAGTAAGAAAGTACAATCTGAGGAAAATAACTGAACGCGGGTATTTGAACAAAACAAACACATTTTCTTTCAAGTGAAATGTACAGTTTATCTTTCAACTAATCTTCGCTCATGAAATGATGGAACACAATTTTAAAGTGTCTAAAGTGTTTTTTTCCAATGTTTCTGAATATTTTGCCAGCATTGCCACAATATAATTTCTCTGTTGATTACTAGGACATCCATACATGTTTTATATCTACGCAGACATACAACACTTAGTACAATGCTGTAACTACAACGAAAGCACTTGCCAAACAAGCAATCAGACTGTCCTGTTACTACTGTCGCTACAACTAATAGCAGTTAGTACATGCCACACTCTTAATCTGAACTTGGTCTCTTTAGTTTCTCTACAGTAGTACATCATACGAAGGGAATTCTCCCACATATTTTTATTATACATTTTCGTATTTTGATCTATAATTTTAGAAATGAAATGTTATCTGTGATTTGTATGATATAAAATGTTACATAAAGTTTATTCTTGGAAGTGAAGTCTACAATGGACAAGGGCGAAGGGAGAAATTAATCTGTTGGGTGAGTAATAGCTGCAGGGCAGAAATGTTGTTATCGTCCAGTAGAACACTGGAACCTTGACCTCTAAGAAGTAGTGCATCGGCTTAAACATTAGATCTGGAATCTTGATTTTGGCCTTCGTTAGGGGTCATGCAATTCTTATGCTGACGTAATTGCGAACTTGTTTTGGATAGGTTGAAAATGTGCAGACATAATTGGAAAGTGCGACAAAGTGATGGATTTGAAATTGATTGGATCAGGCGTAGGTAGAGATGGGCGTGGTTTCAAGAGTAATAAAACCAGGATAAAAATTATATTTCTCACTCTTTGCAAAGTGACTATTTGAGCGAGTGTTGAGATAGTCTCCCTGTCATGGGCTCTTTGTGACCCTTGGCTAGATAAGGTAAAGGCGTCTTTGTATTGTGTGGATGGTTAGGTTTATTAGGAATATTATATTATTTGAAACACGTTTAACTTCAGTTTATTTCGCAGAGGCACAGTCCAAAATGAGTAATTATTAATATAGTACATTACATTGAATTTAGGATCTGCAATTGCTTGTGTTTCAGGGTTTTTCTTTACCTCTCCTAGGTTTATTTTCTATTTTATTCTGAAATCTATGAGGGCTTTAGGTGCCTGATTCTGATGTTATTTATGTCATACCCTAATGAGTGTCTACCAGCATGAGGTACCTCGTCCTAGCATGTTGAAGCTGAAGTTAAGGCCTGATTGTGACAGTAAATACAGTGTGGCTTGAACTTAATCAGACTTTTTTAATCATTAATTTCGGCGTATGACATGAAACTAGGGCATAATGTATTCTGTTGATTGTTTTAAAAGATTGTTAATCTTTTCTTTTATTACATATTTATTAATTGTTCTTGTGTATCTTCTAATAAACCTAAATTCTTTGTTTGTACTTTGTCATAACTTGTAGTGATAGTCTTATGATTGTGTTTTTTCTGCCTGCCTCTATATTTATTTATGTACATATTATATAAAATCTATTTCTCGGTTTAATAAAAGAGTGGGGGTCACGAGTCGAATTGACTGTCGGCGCACTCACATATCGGCTAACAGTTGCAGATCAGACAGTGAGTGTATTTTGGTGACATGGTGAGCAAGATTCCACCTTTCACACCATCTGGCAAAGTGCCACAGGAGCCATTCACGGATATTACTGGTTTGTGCTCACGCGTTATTTATTCTCTCTTCATTGACAACGGCTTGTGTCTTTGATTGCAGTCACATCACACCTTGATGTCTAAAAGTGAGGAGTGTTTTGTGTTTCCTTATTACATCTGATGTAACGGTTCATCTTTTCTTCTTCTTTCGATGCAGCATTCTTCATTTTGCAATTATGGACAGAATGGTTAGGTGAGCTGCAAGTTTAGCAAACGAACCGCCATTTCTTCTCGGAAGTAGATGACTCGTCTTTGTAGTGTGGCAGGTATCTCCCCGTGTCTATACTCTCTGATTTTTCTTTGCTATTCAACGGTCCCTCATCCTGTCCTTTCATTCTGTCACTCAATCTGTCAAGCATTCTGTACCTCTTTCTGTCCAGTATTCTGTACCTCACACTGTCTTTCATTCTGTCTATTCTTCTGTGCTTCATTCTGTCTCCCATTCTATACCTCATTCTGTATAGTATTCGGTACCCGGCTCTGTTGCTCATTCTGTCTAGCATTTTATCCGTCATTCAGTGTAACATTCGGCACCCCATTCTGTGCCTCATTCTGTCCAACATTCCTTCTCCCATTTTAAATGACCTGCACTTCCCTTGACCATATCATTACCTTATTTATTTGGCGTGAGCAGGCCTATCTCATAACGCTGAACAGCTTTACTAATTTTTTTTTAAAGCTTTTGTAATCACGCTTTGCTAAAGAAAGATTGTTAATCGTGAAGGCTGAGGGACTGCACGCCCCTTCTTACAAGTATTCATCATGAAATAATTTCATCCACATGTCAAAACATGCAGCCACAGCGCTCTGATACCGTGGATGTTTCTGGCGTTGATTTACTCGGCTCTTGTACCATTCAAATATGAGCTGGCAACGGCGTTAAAATGCGGCTTTCAGTATTTTAAAACTTGCTGTTTACTCTTTACCAGGATATTGCAATCTTCTATGGCAGACCCCTGAGGAAGATCCTATAAAATGTTTGGTCAATCGTTGTGTGGTATTTTGTTGATTGTTGATAACTTCTCAGATAGGGTGATGAAAGTATCTATTTTGTCGTTTCTTGTTGTCGAAAGGAACATTATTCATATTATCTAAGATATAAACTTTAAAACTCCATTCCATTTTCAGCATCTACTGTTGAAATACCTGAATATAACCCGTAATGCTGCAGTTTATTCATTCTGAATTGTAAGATTTTGCAATTCTGAGTAGCAGAACACTTCATAATTTCCACTCCATGTATTTTCTCATTTTCTTGTTTCCATGCATTGCGTTTCTTTAGTCTCTCTCTCTCTCTCTCTCTCTCTCTCTCTCTCTCTCTCTCTCTCTCTCTCTCTCTCTCTCTCTCTCTCAAGCTATTGCGTATATTCTTAAGATTTTGTGGCTAATTTCCTCTTTTCATTCAATAGTTTAAACTTTATCTTTTTACACTTTGTCTTGAACTTCTCAAGTTCTCAACTTCTCAGCAGATCTGTCTTCGTCATCTGACCTTTCGCTTATAGCCCAAGCGTCCCTGGGAAATTAGGCGAGCATCCTTTAATGTGTGTACGTGTACATGAGTGGCTATGTACACGTCTATGAATATGTATACACACACGTAAATGGATACGTATGTGTACGTATATTTGAGTAAATAAATTAATATTTATGCTTATCGAAATTTCACTAATGCTGATTTCAAGTTACAATGTGTATGTTCATATATGAGTATATATATATTTGAGTAAATCTATACATTTGTGTATGGATGTGAGTATCTTTGAATATGTGTATGAATAGTTGTAGCATGTATGTATCTGTGCGTGCGTGTGTATATGTGTGAATGTGTACATTTATATAAACATGCGTACATCTGTTTGAATGTGTATTTGTCTGTGTGTTACAATTACAAATAGCTAGACTGAAAAATTTTAAATTGTTATTAATAAAATAAAACGTAAAGTAGTAAATCGGAACTTTCCTTATAAGATCACCATCACCAGTACCAGAAACAAGTATGTTCTTCTTTGTCATTTAAAGAAAAAAAAATTTAAAGTGACCTTTATTTGATATTTTGAATCCCTGATATTAAGCCTCTGTTGTCGAGAATTATATTAAAGTATAAACTACCCGATGATGATTGATTTTATATCCATCACGACTAAGTCAAATATCCAGTCCTGCTGGGGCAAACTTTACCGTCTGCGGCTGTCAAGTGCCTTTGACGACTGCCCAGCTTGGACGGAGAGAGAGAAGTCACAAAGTAAACGATAACGTCACATCAATCTATTGCTCACACAGCTGTTTCGAACAGCTCCTGTAATCTGCACTACAAATACCAATCCAGCCTGTTCAGAGCCGGCTGTGTGCGGCCTGCGACTGCAAGGAAATGTGATATTATTAATCGGACGTATCTGTACGCGTCGCTACAAGATTAGCTGTTGGCAGGGTTTCTGTGTTTGGAAAAAAAACAAACTTATTACATGGAAACAGTACTTTTGTTAGTTTTTGAATACCAGTGTTTAATATCTCTAACATTTTTATTAACTCTTATAAAATAAAGTTTTTCTCTTATGGGTGCGCAGTGTACTTCGATGAAGTTAACCTTTGCAATGCCGCAAATTTCTCGTATGAAGACGCAAAACTACGAGAGTAGAAATCGGATCGACGAAAGAACTGCCTCCACACACGTAAACATCAGAGCCAGGTAAACATTGTGTTTATTTGCAAATACGCAAAACAATTGTTGTCTACTGCCACCATTGAAGTATTCTCAACAAATATTTCATTATGTGCACATGGTAACAGCATGGGCTGCATTCAGCGAATGATTAATATGTCCGCATTTGATCTCTTAATTACAAGTGATTGTGTAAAATGATCATGCCTTGCCTGCTTTAGTCATTTACTTAAGGTATGAAACAAAGAAACATGTGTGGATAAATAAGATGCTAAATACATGAAAACAGTATAAATAGTGTTTCTTGATAGTAATTCAATTGTATACTTATATCTCTATGGAAGGTGCAGGCTCTCGACATTTGATTGAACATTGGTGTTCTTTATAATCGTGTGTAGAAATTATTTTCACCCATAATTTGAGCCTCACAAGTTTCTAATACTTTAAATTTGGTGTCTGAAAAATTTAAATATTACATCGTTTTTAATGTAAATGCTTTTCGTAGAGTTAGCGGTTACATTCAGATAATCAGCGTCATGCGCTCCGATATAAATACTGCACGTTTCTTACCAGTCAAAACATCATTAAATACTGCACGTTTCTTACCAGTCAAAACATCATTAAATACTGCACGTTTCTTACCAGTCAAAACATCATTAAATACTGCACGTTTCTTAACAGTCAAAACATCATTAAATACTGCACATTTTTTACCAGTCAAAACATCATTAAATACTGCACGTTTCTTACCAGTCAAAACATCATTAAATACTGCACCTTTCTTACCAGTCAAAACATCATTAAATACTGCACGTTTCTTACCAGTCAAAACATCATTAAATACTGCACGTTTCTTACCAGTCAAAACATAATTAAATACTGCATATTTCTTACCAGTCAAAGCATCATTAAATACTGCAAGGTTGTAAATAGTCACAACACCATTACATGCTGCAAATTTATTACCGATAAAAAAATCTTTAAATGCTGCAAATTTCTTACCTGTCAAAACATCGTTTAATGCTTCAGGTGTATTATATGTATAATTATAATTATCAATCACAGCAATCGCTAAAATACTGGATGAATATGAGTGAAGCAGTCCTCCGTAGTTTATCAGCGTTAAGATATAAAGGGGCGTTTCTTGTATTTCAAGGAATGCTGAAATACACGCTAGACAGGTTAGTGGTAGTCGCGTGGCTATCTTATTGTTCAAAGCTGGCCTAGCATCTTAAGAGGTTCTCGGTCCGGAATAGCTCTGGAGGGACTTGGCTCCCTTCACTATAATTCTGGAGATCCGAGTATACAATATTGGAGACCCCCTCCCCAGTCAAAGGGAAGGGTGATGTTTCCTTTTAATAAAATGTTAATTTGAATATAGAGTGTATATAAAACTTTCAACAGTGATTTCAAAACACTAGTGATTGTTAACAGTGGGTTATTCCCTTTTGTAGTATGAATTATAAGTAGGTCTAGCTGTCTTTCCGGCTACAGATTTTCATTCTGTTCATTTAGTCAGCATCCATTTATCATCACCTGTGTATCAGCTCCCTTCACCTGTTTATCAACCACCTCCCTCTGTTTATCAACTACCTCCCTCTGTTTATCAACTGCTCCCTCTGTTTATCAACTGCTCCCTCTGTTTATCAACAACCCCTAATCTATTTTATCAACTGCCCCTCTTCTATTTATTGCACTGCTTCCTCTATTTATCTCACTGTTACCCTTTATTTATCTACTGCTTTCCTCTATTTATCCCACAGCCGCCCCCCCCCCCGCTCTATTTATCAATTGCCAGCCTGTATTTATCAACATCACTCTATTTTTCAACTGCTTCTCTCTATTTATGTCTCCCTCTTTTTACCCCACTCTTACCCTTTTATTTTATAACATCTTCCAATATATCCAACTGCCTCCCTATTTATCAAATGCTTTTTATTTATCAACTGCCTCCCTCTGCTTATTAACTGCATCCTTCTATTTATCCCACTATAACCAATTTTTTTTTATATATCAACTGTCTCCTATATATCCCACCCCCTTTCTCTATTTATCACACTGCCGCCTTCATCTACTCGTCTGTAAACCTTTGCACAAAGACAGAGAGAGACGATGTAGCATGTTATCCTCGGATTTTTCTGCAAAATGTCAGGCTTCTTTGCAATCAGTATTTTTGAAAATATTAATTGAATAAACCCCTTTTTGCACTGAGAAGCGTAATTAAATCGATAATCTATTATTGGTTTTCGAATGAAGGCAGGATTTTATTTGCGCTTTAAATCTAGTTATTGTGTTGTGGTAACTTGGTGGTGTGTGTTTGCCCAAATTAGTGGTTTTTCTTTTCCTTTTTCTATATGCAATCATTTCCTGAAAGTTTGTGATATGTACACACGGCAATGTTTTCATTTTTTTTTTTTTATCTCGTAATCATTTACATATTTTTGTGTGTCTGTGTGTGCCTGCGACTCCATTACACGACATTTAGAGAAACTTGTTTGCCTATGATTATCTCCACATCGCTCGCGCTGTGCTTCCATACAGTTTGCCAACGGCTAATGTGAATTAACTTCTTCGCTGACTTTCGGCCGACGCCTTCATAGCTCGTAATTCTACCCCTTCATGTCCGGCGCAGTAATTTGTCATGCATTCGTTTTTCTCCCTTACATGTACATGCTTACCTCCCTTTCACCGAATAGAAGCAAAGTCAAGGTTGGTCAAGAACTACGTCACAAGCAACAGTTACCACAAACTACTTCTGAATAATTGAAATGAGGTATCAAGTGTCTGCAGTTTCAACCCCTCCATTCCCCCCCCCCCCCTTAAAATGTGACAAAATATTAAGTGGATTAAACCTAATTTTAGTATTCAAAGATCTTAGGGGCGTCATTAGCTTAATGACGAAATGTTCAGTCGAGCTTGTCGGGTGAGGTTCTCTCAGCCAACCTTGTTTCCTGGTTTATTGATGTGATGTCACTAGTACGAGATACGGTTGCGTTCCGTTACGCGCAGGCAGTTTGTATCATCCAGAGGGGGGTAGGATGCTAATGTTATTTGGAGCTTGGTGTGACGCATAAATCCAAACCTATTACGAGTCCCTTAGCTGTCTGTTCTCAGTGTTACTGGTCGACCATAACAACACCAACAAAAATGCCTTTAAACCATGTCTTTTTTTTACGACAACTAATCGGCTTCAAAAGTCATGCAATGGAGAAACAAAATTGGTTGCGCGTCAAACGAATAAAATACAAAGTACATGTTATGGATTGAATCTGGATAAATAATTTAATTTGCAGTCATAAGTGTAAATTAATACGCTGTGTTTGTATACGTTAATACGTTTGTCTAATTATTGACGTAAAAAGATCTCACGTACTACCCTTGTGCACTGGGAAGGAAACCTGTGGCGTGACGTCATTAAACATTTCTGAGGAATGTCAATTTTACTTTGTTTCCAAAGCCTCTTGCTAAAAAAAAAAAATAAAAAAAAAAGAACGCAATTGGGCACCAGACTACGAGAAGTGTTACGATGGAGCGATAATAATCACCTTAGCTCTTATGCTGCTCTTAGTAAAAGAGTGAGATGAGTGTTTTACCTGATTGTGAGATAGCTTCGATAGTCACACGGCACTATCTCAAAATTAGGATCTGGAACGTTAATGTCACATCTAAATAAGACTAATGCACAAACTGAAACACGAGCGCACAGACAAATAATGGTATTCCTATTGATAGCTAAGCTCGCACACATTTTGTCAATCCACCGATATTTTATTTATATATAATCGAATATGTACACGCATTTACACTTAAATATACATGCACACACACACACACACACACACACACACACACACACACACACACACACACACACACACACACACGACGTGTACACATGCGTGCATGCAATAATTTAAATTCTCATTTAAAGGAACCTATGAACATAACGTTCATAGTTGTAAACAATTTGTAAAAAATAAGTAATTTTCTTTCAGACTTATATGGAACGGACACGCATAATCACACATCATCCGACTGGTTAAAGACAAATGTTCAGAACACACACACACACACACACACATTCATTCACACACACACACACACACACACACACACACACACACACACACACACACACTCTCACATGTCCCCTCAGTGATGTTTCTGTCAAAAAATACAAAAAGACAGAGCTCAGTACACTATTGTGAGCAGCTACGTCCCCCCTCCCCCCCCCCCGACACTGCTTGCTTTTGATTAATGCCATTTTCTACTCATTAGCTTAGAGTGGTAACATTACTGTACAGTTCGTTGGATGACAAGGTCAGTAAGTCTTATTACGGAACGCGCGTATGAATATCTCTTTGACTCATTAGTCTCTTACCGAATGAACAAACCGGTCAGTCAGCCATGTTTTATTAATGTCCTACAGGACATCGAAATGATCTCCCTCTCTCGCGCATTAATGTTTTGATTATGTTCTGACCGAAAGGACCAAGTGTAAGTAATGTTTTGATTGTTAGCTTACAACCATTTTGTTCACATAGCCATGAATATTTTTGCCTATTAACGTCTATTCAAACCAGACGCTTGTCCATGTTTTACTAAGATTCATACAAGTTGAAATAAATACAGAAATACATTACTTTTTTTGAAGGAAACAATCATTACCGTTTTTAAGTACACTCGCTAAATTATTATTTCTTTTTTAAAAAGAAGAGAATGATATAACTTAAGTATCAATTTACGAAACACGATAATTATTTCAGAGATAAAATGCAGACTGACTACAAAGAAATTGGCACAATTAGCGGTTCTCTCCAGTTTCTCTCCTTTCCATTTTTCTAATTTGGGTGGCTTAACGTTTTCGTCGTTTTTGTCTCATGTATCTTATTAGATTTAGCTGTATAAGTTTTCGTCGTGTTGTCTCATGTGTCTGATTAGGTTTAGCTGTATAAATTTTCGTAGTGTTGTCTCATATGTCTGATTAGTTTTAGCTGTATAAATTTTCGTAGTGTTGTCTTATGTGTCTGAGTAGGTTTAGCTTTACAAATTTTCTTCGCTCTTGTCCCACACGATCTGATTAGTTTTTCACGTTTTTGACGTCTCATTTGTTGAATATAAATGACCCGTATACAGAAAGTATAAAGATAAGTATTATTTTATAATAAATTAAAACGACAAACACATTTATTTATTTTTTGGAATCAAACAGTTTTAAAGTTTGCATTTCTCGAGTTTATTTGCCTTTCTTGCTGGTAAAATGACTAAACAGTTTTCAACCCATCTTATGCTGACGAGTTGAGCGCTGTTTATACAGTAATTACCCGAAGCACGCGCTCAACCACGTTAATGTTTTGCTATAATTTAATAGTGTTTTTAGCAATCTGAATTCTAAACAAATTCTATTGAAGCAGATTGTATGGAAAACTCATTTTAGACTTAATTATTTCGACTTTTAGGATATTTATATATTTAATGTTCTTGCGAGGATTCTGTAAAAGCATTGAACAATACAGTCACAAAGAAAAGGAAATAAAAAGAAAGTAGGAAAAATAATATTATTTCCTTCTACGCTAGATAACTTGACTTCTCTCCAAGGATCTGAGTATTTTTAAACACACACATATTTAAATCATAATTCAATTGTTCCGTTTGGCATTATTTGTCCTAAATTATTTTAATTGTACTCGTAAAATGCCTATGATTCTTTTTTATTCTAACAAATTGAGTTATTTTGTGTTTCCGGATTTAGCATTTAGTTTGCTATTTGATTTCTAGAATAGTTATTTTGATGATAATTTATGTACTGATCTATTCTTACTTATTAATCATCTTGAGTTCTTTCGATTGTATGCAGAAACAATTCATGTAAGTTTTGAGTTGTATTATATTTTATCTTGATGAATTTAATTTCCCGTTGCTCTTTGTGCGTTTCTATGTCTGTGTCTGTGTGATGTGTAGGCATGTGTGTGTTCTCTTTGTATGAATGTGTGTGTCTGTGTGTGTGTGTGTGCGCCTGCCTGTGCATATGTGTGCTTGTGATTGTTTCATGCATGCGTGATTATTTTTATCAGTGTCTTAATTAATTTATTACATTTGTATTTATTCATTAAGGCGTGTTCAGTTGACAATTGATCCGTCTTTTGTATTCTAACGCCGAGAAAACAGTTTGCCTCCCCCCCACTCTCGCACAGCTACCTCCCACAACGACCAACCGTGTTAAATCGCATGCCAGTAAAAGGTGAATATAAACTCTTGCAGGAATTTTTGATTCGATTCCAAAGTTATTCAATCTTATTTTAAAATACCTCCGGGCGATTTCTAGCGTTTGAAACGTAGCCCTTTATCACACTCCTGTCCTAAGTTTTGAGTGTGGATCAGAGCTATTTATCACACTCCTGACCTGTGATAAGTTTTGAGTGTGGATCAGAGCTATTTATCACACTCCTGACCTGTGATAAGTTTTGAGTGTGGATCAGAGAGCATTTATCACACTCCTCATTTTGTGGTAAGTTTTGCATGTGGATATTTTTTAAAACCATAAAAAATGAAAATGACGTCTACAAATCTCTTTGTTCAGTTAATGTTTTCTGCAAGATTCACGGAAAACAAAATTCTTTATCAAATCTTAGTTTAACGTTTATCTTGTTCGAGCACATAGATGTGTAGAAATCATCACACTCCTTCGGACACGTATCAGAGAGTATCTACACTTCTTTCATTCTTTCATACTGCAGAAGAATGACTGCTTAGAAAGTGTTGAACCACTTTTAAAGAGCCATGACATATATCATTTCTTTGAGATAAGCATTGCACCCATATTTCATGGATTCTCCTGGGGTAAAGTTTAAACCACAATCTTCGGCATAATAACTTTCATTTGATGTTTCATTATGTGAAGATTTGGAAAACAGAATTTTGTAGTTCTACTAAAGATAATATTTCTTATATTCATTAGCAAATGAAGACAAATTCTTCTCGTTTGTTCTTTATAAATGGTCGAAAGATATATATTTATTTGAAATTAAACGCAAAGATTCTAACACTTTATAAAAACATAAATTTAAACTTAAAAGCTAATTTATTTTTCTCCATTACAGAGGAACCCATCTGTGACCTGAAAGGTGTAGTTTTACCGCAGTGATGAGGAAGTAAATGCGTGATTACAGCAAACTGATAATGTAGTCAGACGGCTTGCCCTGATGGATGTGAATTCGTGATTACAGCAAACTGATAATGTATTCAGACGGCTTGCCCTGATGGATGTGAATTCGTGATTACAGCAAAGTGATAATGTATTCAGACGGCTTGCCCTGATGGATGGTGAATCCATCCTGACCACAGACATGATGCAGTGAAGTCTCACTGACTGCCCCGGTGTGATAGTGAATCCTTTGACTGCAGATGATCACATTGTCGTGATCCTGAATTCCTGATGACGCCAGAAATGTGATGTGAATTCAGACGGAATGCGGCAATGCATAAAAATTCGGAATAATCAGAGAAATGAGATGATGCAAATAAGATGACCTCATCGATGTGATGATGAATTTGGAATAGTTGATGTTATATGACAACGATGTTAAGCTGATGTGTAATGGCGAATTAAGAATAAGTGCAATCCACAGTAGGTAATTGTAGCTGACCATAATGCCATTATGATTACTTTAAGATGACACCACTGATGACATCGGATTTGCACACTGATTGCAAAATAATAAAATATGATCATTGAAATGACCATATGTTTGTCGCAGTGAAGACCTGATAACTGCCATAATATTGCAATAATGACTTGATATCTGCCACAAGATTGCCATAATGACCACATAGCCGCCACAACATTACGATAATGATCTCTGACATGAAGTAAAATTGCACTGATGGCCTGAAAGCTACCGTTGAAAAAGCAGCGATGTCCTTCTATTAGCTGCAAAACTGTTGTTGAAGTTAGCTGAATAGCAATCGTAATATTGTAGCGATGGCATGCCACTTAGCTTAATAGCAATCGTAATACTGTAGTAATGGCATGTCGTTTAGCTTAATAGTTATAGTAACTCTAAATGGCATATCCATTAACTTAAAATTGCAACTTTACAACTGCCATAAATTGCATCAGTTACTCTGTAGTTTCCGTTTGAACATAACGACATGTCAGTAGATGGATGACTAATGAAGATACAATGGATGCTTGATGACCGTTATGATACAATGACAGAAAGATAACAGTGATGGATTTATGACAGAAATATCACTACAGCGATAACAACGAATTTCTAGCGCTCATTGTGGCAACAGAGTGAAATAAGATGGCGACATTGGTAGATATATTTTGGAAATAGTTTTGCAAAAAATTGCTTAGTGAGCGTCTGAGGATTATAATGGCGCCTAGTGAGTAATACTCACTGTAGCGAAGATTGATAGAGAGGATTGAAGGTGACTGGTGTGTACAGAATAATGGCGCCTAGTGACTCAAGTGAGGGATCTTGTAATGCGACAGATATATTATCCACGTGATCTCTCCGTTATAAAAGGTAATTGATTTTCTATCGATTTGTCTAATCGCGAAATACATTCAGCCTTTTCGGCGTGTTCATGAATTTCATTAATAACTATATTTACAGCAAAATAAAATTATAAAATAATAATAACATTAGCAAGAGTTGTAAAGAAGAGTTTGCAATGAATTGTACTTATTTCTTAACTGCACAAGTTAAACATGTAGGGAAGTTAAAAATCATGAAAATCTAGTTAACAATGTGTCTATGTCCTTTTTTCTGTATGTCTGTTCGTCTGTGTTTGATTCACGGTATCAGGAAGGAAGCTAAGAAGGTGAAAGTATGCTTATGTGCATGCTCCACCCCACCCACCACCGGCAATGGACATGGTAGGGTATCAGGGTCAGCTCCCTGTTCCCGGACTTGCCTACCACCCATACATATATAAAATGGGCCAACAATTAGAATGCTATAGCTAGGAAGCTTACATTTAGCAAGAAGGCACAGTTTACCACCGGGACTACACGGTGTGTGTGTGTGTGTGTGTGTGTGTGTGTGTGTGTGTGTGTGTGTGTGTGTATGTGAGTGAGTGGTGTGAGGGAGAGTGGGAGTCAAAGATCTTCATGGACACACTAAGCGTCCTTCCCTGCGCATGAGTTTTTAATTTGATTCACTGTGTGACGCCAACGCCACTTAGTTAATGATAATGGTTATTATTAAGTAGTTAATCAGTCATAACTAATTTCAAGTGATGAGGATCTTAATTTATGTTATTAATAATTCTCCATCAGACACCATTCATCTCTCTCACTTGGCAGATATGCGGATTTCTCTCGTCTTCAACACTAAAGACAAATATTTACTGTCACACAATATTCCGTAGGTGGAAAACATCATTACCAAGGAGAAGACAAATCCGATTTAATCTATATTTAGCGAGCCCTCATACACCCTCTTTCTTCTCCAACATACGATTATCAATATGTGTAAGGAGGTAAATACATTTAACAATACATTTATTAAATCAATAATCAAATATACATATAACAAATACAATGAAATAGATTACTTGACATCAGTACTTCCATGAAATAACTTTTGAATAATTTTGTCTACACAGTCTATATTCTGAAATACAATTGAACAATTTAATACAAACCACAGGGGAGTCATCAGAGAATAGAAATGGAGTTATTAGAGATAAGCGATAAAAGTCTTTACATAACCTGATTTAGACCAAGCCAAAATTGTCCTTTTTTGCAAGTTACTTTTCATATTAATGTCACAAGTACATTGTCCACGTCAATTTCCACATGCCTCTCTCTCTCTGCACACATTGAAAGAACACTGATGGGCTGCTATTCTCTCGAAGTCAAACCTGGGCACCCTCTTTCACCGTGTCAGTTTCTTCATGCAGAATAACAATTGCAGAAATTCTAGTACTTTCTTATTCCAGGAATTGCTCATGTAGTCAGTATATATCAAATGGAGTGCAGTGTATCCTCCCCACTTACACACTTGCCTCTATCACAGTTTACAATCAGCAAACCAGGAGGTTCAAATCTTACATATGGAAAAGGCTGCAAATTACTCTAAAAATATAATCAGGGAGCAAACCTAAGTTTCTAGTTTATCACTTTATATCCCCATTCATTCTTAAATTCTAGCCTCAACTTACAATTTCCCGTAACAGTATTTATTAGCCCGATACAGGCACACACAGCATAATAAATACAGCATATCAAAACGATGTTAAATGCTAGCATACTACATATATATACTACTAATAACTTCAAACATTTGTAGAAATAATAGTCTACTCACATAATATATCCCAATATAAAACAGAAGTATAACATATCAACAGGAAACGCACATGAAATATTTCTAAGTCCATTCTCTCTCAACCAGTCAGTTAACTCACCATGTAGCTAACGGCTGCCTTTCTTGACTGGACTTCATGTAACTTCGTATTCAAGTGATCAGAGAATAGAATTCTCCAAAGTAGGCAAACTTTTTAATCTCATCCCATTGGCTGGCCCCATTCTTGTAAATCTTAACTATTGGATAAATAAAACTACTCACTGTGTTGGAATTGGTTTGCATTAAATCAGCAATTTCTAGCATATTCTCAACTCGGCCGTTGACTTCAACTCAGACACTTTTAAAACTACCGTCATAAGCAGTGCCCAAGGTCGGGTTATTCTGACAATTTAACAATTTAAATTTTAAAATAGGAAGAGGCAAATATACTCCGCCACACACTGCCACAGGGAAAGAGCTAGGAAGCTGAAATTGGTGCATTGAGGCATGGCGCGCGCAGTGCAGTGTAACCAACTGGTTTCTTTCTAAATAACAGACGGCACAGGTGCGCCGATGTCCGTTGCAAGTGAAAAAGTTCTTAATGAAGTGTAACAAGTGCTTTTCATTCTTGATTATAATTATTACTTCCTTGATTATCCTTCTGCCTAACCAGAAGCGTCAAGCAATTTTGAAATAATTATTTCTATATATTTATATGCGAAAGGCAGGAGATATGCTTAACTACGAACTAACAACAGTTTCAAAACAAATATTAACTAATGTCAACACGTACTTAACGAAATGCGGTCAGTTTCAATACAAATATTAACTAAGGACAACACGTACTTAACGAAATGCGGTCAGTTTCAATACAAATATTAACTAAGGACAACACGTACTTAACGAAATGCGGTCAGTTTCAACACAAATATTAACTAATGTCAACATGTACTTAACGAAATGCGGTCAGTTTCAACACACATATCTAACTAATGACCTAATGAACGAAATGCTTTTCAGCACATATAACCTAACTAATGACACGTGTTGACATACATCTAATTGATATTTACCAAGCAATTTCATTCACCCTGCCATATCAGCAATAAAAATAACAATTTCATTCACCCTGCCGTATCAGCAATAAAAATAACAATTAGTTTTTACTATTTACTGGGACAACCTATTTCCTCCAAAACAATCAAAGAATGTATCTGGCGCGCCTGTTTTCTAATATTAAAAAAGGGAGATAACTGTTGACATCAGCAAACACAACTGCTCAAGCAGAAAAAAACTGCTGTTACTAATTTATTTTTAAAAGAAAATTATTTTGTGGTCGTCGGCAGATGTTAAGATCGCCATTAAAAAATAAATATACATCTGCCATCTGTTTAAGCTATTGTTACGCAGTCGCTCGGTATATGTTTAAAATGCATCATAGCTGTTTTGCAGTAACTGGGTATATGTTTGTTTAGAATGTATCTCAGCTGTTTTGCAGTAACTGGGTACATGTTTGTTTAGAATGTATCTCAGCTGTTTTGCAGTAACTGGGTATATGTTTGTTTAGAATGTATCTTAGCTGTTTTGCAGTAACTGGGTATATGTTTGTTTAGAATGAATCCCAGCTGGTTGGCAGTAACTGGGTATATGTTTGTGTCTTAGTTATCGATGACCGATGAAGTTGATGATGTACGGGTACTAAGTATTGTTGGTAATGAAAGGATGCTTGCTTCATAACTGTAATTGTCTGTTTGTCAGCAAGTTCAAGCATATTTTGTACCTGAGTTGTGATTTTGACTCTAGTACTTACAAAAATATTGTTTTGCACAGTACCCAAAGGTCATGTCACATTGACACTTAACAAACTATATAATAATTAAGTTTAAAAATTGGCAAATTTACTACACCACAAATATGTACAAGCACAGTTTAACAAATCAAAGGCTTGCTTTTTAGTAGTAGTTGCTTGGATATCAGACAACAATATCTGATACAAGAACGCTGAATATTTGGCATTTGAAGCATATAATTTAAATAATAAAGCCAAATGTTTAGCAATTAATAAGTGATTGGTATAAACCAAAATGCAGGCTGTTAGTCATTGTAACATTTGGGTGAAGATGTTTCTTGCAAATGAGCGATACAAACCAAATTCAGGCTCTTTAGTCATTGTAATATTTAGGTGTAGATGTTTGTTGGAATTTGAGCATTACAAACCAAATTCAGGCTCTTTAGTCATTGTAATATTTAGGTGTAGATGTTTGTTGGAATTTGAGCAATGCAAACCAAATTCAGGCTGTTTAGTCATTGTAATATTTAGGTGTAGATGTTTGTTGGAATTTGAGCAATGCAAACCAAATTCAGGCTGTTTAGTCATTATAATATTTAGGTGTAGATGTTTGTTGGAATTTGAGCAATGCAAACCAAATCCAGGCTGTTTAGTCTTAGTAACAGTTGAACGTCAATATTTGATTGTTCTGTTATAAATCAAATGTGGATATTTGAATGTGTTGCTGCTTAGATATTAGGTTAGATATTAGATTTTTAATATGTCTAAAGCTGGATGACATATTGTAAAGGACTGGTACTCTGTGAAAGGCTTGCTAAATGTTTGTCAGAGGGTTTTGCTGCCCGCCATTTACAGTGCTTGGTTTCACATGCATAGATGTAGTGACAAATTAGGTCAGTGATCGCTGGCTTGCTTTGTTTAAACCTCATATTAACTTCAAGTTATATATACTAGGCTGTGTTAGAGAACATGTTTTATCGTTGTAACACTGATTTAGGTATTTATTAATTGAATATTTAGATAAAAATAGTTTATAATTTGTATTGATGTTTCTTTTTGTGTGTGATAATTTAAATTGCTTCCTTTATGTATTTTATGATTTATTTGTGTGACAACGGTTTTCCCATAGCACACACATATAGATTTAATGTTATTTGATACCATATATTGTCAATTATACGTTAGTAAAGAGGGACTAATGTACTTCTCTTTGTATAATCATAACAGAACTCTTAGTGATTTAGAGGTAATTTATATATAAACGAAAGACAAAAAACACAGAACAGAAATAAAGTTCGGTTCTAGGGAGGATGGATTTGGAATTCAAGGGGCTCTCTTGGTAGCCCGCGTTCATGGGATATAGGCACGACTAGTGGCACCTGCGCGAATGTGTGTGTGTGTGTGTGTGTGTGTGTGGTTGTGTATATGTGCAGAGAAACAAAGGGAGAACAATGTAGTACAAGGGAGATAATGAGATGGGAGGCCAAATTGCGGCTGTGCCACCCATGAAATATAGCCCCTCATGTAATCACGGTGCTGGGTGTGGTCATTGGTCTAGTTGTTGTCAAGCGTGTGTATTGTCCCTCGCCATCGCCGTTGCCATGCAATCTCTGTGGTGACCCACTACTCTACACCCACCACCCATCACCAAGTCTTAAAGATGTTCATATATAAGGTGATTTTTTTTGCCACTGTGTCAATTCAATGCATTATAAGCAGTAGCAATTAAAAGATAACTGTTTTTAAGTTTCTTAATATTTTGTGTACAAAGCATTTTACAATATTTTGTGCTGTTTGTGTTCAACAAATAGTTTATGTGTTGTGTGCTGTGTATTTGTTTATGTCAATGATTTCACATTGCTGTAACATCATTAACTCGCGACTCTCGTCACAACTCTCGTCACAACTCGGGCATTGCCATTGTAAAAACAGAAATCATCCTGTAAGTTAAGTGTCCTTCAAGAAATTAATGTTAATGATTTCTGAAACAAATCGTTAACTCTTTGAGATGAAAACAAACATGCCACTTTTCAGAATAGTGTTGATATCAAATTGCTCTGCCCCTCTTTCTCTCTCTCCCTGTTTACCCATTGACTCACATAAATATTGATTGTGTATGCAAATGCAAGTGTTTTGACTCAAGGGGACAATACATTAACAATATTTACTGTTTCTTGCTATCAGCTGTTGCATTGCATGTAAAGTTCAAATTCGTCTGGCTGTACTTTTTGTTATAACGCCAGTACATAAGAAAAACGCACGGTCCTCTTTATATTTTCTGTAAAACACTGTTGTTTTTATTTTCGCTATAACTTCAAATAAAATCACACGACCTCTTTACAGCAACAGTAACGGGGAAAAATTCTACTTTACAGTAACTGTAAACCCGCATAGCCGTATTACCATAAGACTTAGAAAGTGTTTCTGTTTTAATTAAAACACAAACCAACATGAAACTATTTAAATAAATTTTCGATTGCTATTATTGTTAATAATCATTTGCAATATTTATTTCTAGCTAAGTCGCCTCTGTGCTACCATGTCAGCCAACAACACCACCGACATCTGCGACGTGTCTGGCAACATCATCGACTGGATGTGGCGTGTCATTGCACCAGTCATCATTTTCGTGGGTCTGATCGGCAACTTCATCGTGGTGATGGTTTTCCGTCGCCTGCATTTCACCAGGTCGTCCACGCTGTTGCACCTGTTCGTGTTGGCTATCAACGACAGCGTCGTTCTATGCATCGGTCCGGTGCGCTACTGGACGCTGCATACGCTGAACTATGATCTGCGGACCACGTCAGAATTCGGCTGCAAGCTGAACTACTTTGTAGTCTATGTTTCGGTCGACTTTTCCGCTTGGATTCTCGTGTCCATTACGGTCGAGCGTGTGTTTAGCGTGGTGAGACCGCTACACGTGCGGCGATGGTTTACCGTGAGGAGAGCGACTCTGAGGATCAGCATTATTTTCTTACTGCTGTCTGGATTAAACATGCACTTCTTTTTCACCAATGGATTAATACAGGAAGAGGGGTTTGGGGTCATCCGGGGCACTGGTGAGATGGTGTGCGATTCCTTGACGGATTCGTACAAGTATTTCGAGGATTACGTTTTCGTGTGGATTGACGCGTGCTTTTCGTCACTCATTCCGTTTGCCATCATGGCCTTTTCCAATTGGTACATTGTGACGTCATTGCGCAAGTCAATCAAAAATCAGCCACGCCACGTCTCAGGACGAGAGGCAAATAGAGACGACATGGTCGATGACCTCGAATCTGACGAATCCGTGAACAAAATGTCTGTCAGGCAGCAGGATGCCGCGGTGCTAGGCGCTGTAAATTCCGTTGAATTGCGTCCAGCAGTTACAATGACAGTGTGTGATTTGAGTGAAATCCGGGCCGAACAGCAACTTGTACCACTTGATGTGGCCTCGTTATCGAATGCAAGCCATTTGCAGCCGCCATTTGAGACTCGGCCTGGGAGTCCCCACCTCTTGCCTAGGTCTACTGCAGAGTGCAGCCAGCCGCCTAGTCCTTGTTCTCTTTCAGGATCTCCATCAGCATTGTGCATAAATCCTGGACGAAATCGAAGTTACGTTAAACGTGGAGACGGAAAATACCAAAGTATGTCGTCCTCGGGCGTGACGCGCACTCTATTGCTCGTGACGTCAGTGTTTTTGATCACGACATTGCCTAGCTGTGTTTATTTGATTGTGGACACCTTTGTGTACGACAAGGACTCTGAGTGCACGCGCACGAACGCCATCATGGACATTGCATGGTCAGTGTCCACGTTGTTGATGTACACTAACTACGGGGCCAACATTCTTCTCTACTCCGCGCGCAGTCACCGTTTCCGGCAAGAACTGCGCTGCATGTTCCGATTATCTGCAGCAAGGTAGGTATACAAACAATTGATCTATTTATAACTGTCCTGCATGTTCCGACTATCTGCAGCAAGGTAGGTATACAAACCATTGATCTATTTATAACTGTCCTGCATGTTCCGACTATCTGCAGCAAGGTAGGTATACAAACAATTGATCTATTTATAACTGTCCTGCATGTTCCGACTATCTGCAGCAAGGTAGGTATACAAACCATTGATCTATTTATAACTGTACTGCATGTTCCAACTGTATGTGGTAGTGTAGACTATAAACCAATGATCTATTTATAAATACTCTGCTTATTCCGTCTGTCTACAAGAAGGTAGGATTTTTACACCACTGATCTATTTATAACTCCGGTGCACGATTCATCAGCGTACAGCTCGGTAGATTTACGAACCAATCACTAATCTAGTTATAATTTGCTGTTTCCCAACCCCAGACATATCAAACTGAGGGTCCCCGAGGGCCACATGGGTCACATATGTGTTGTAATGAGGGCCACACACAACTAATTGCGCACATTACAACTAATTGGAATCATATAATAAAAATTATTACAAAATATCTTTGTTACTTAAATTTAGAAACATACAACGTGCATACAAATGTTTTAGGAGCATTCATGAAAGAGAGTAATGGAATAGTTTGACAAAAAATATAATTTTAAACGGCAACATATACGTGCAGTTTGTAACAGCAACAAATACATTATTACATTATACAAAAATTACAGCAGTTCAAAACGGAACATTTATTTGCTACTATTCAATTTTTAGTGTTTTATCCCAAGGCTGGACACCTCTTTTTTTCTGACAATTTTTGGTATGACTAGCTGAAATGTCTGGGCAGTTCCGAACTTTGATCGTAGATGACACGTGTTGATCAGTCAGCCTTGTTCTCTGAAACGTTATTGTTGATTTCATAAAGGAAAATAACTGTTTACATACATAGGTAAAACCAAACATTGCCATGATCTTTGTGGCAAACTTTCTGAAGTTTTTAAACTTTTCAGGAAGGTATGAAAAGAAACCAGATATCCCCACTTCAAGATACTTTGCTTTGAGTGTAGAATCCGACTGCATTTCAAATAGTTCCATCTGCAGGCTTTCTTCTGCCTTGGCTACATCAAAGGTAAATGGTGCTCATATTATGCAAACTGATGTTCAACAGATGAGAAATCACATATTTATTCTTGAAATTTCTATGAAAACAGTTCTAGGTGACTGTTGTACTTACTAAAGCTAAGTACAGACTCACTATTGGCAGTGTTTTTCATATCTTTGCATGTAGGAAAATGAACTAAATTTTCATTTAACAACAGTGACTTCCATAATTTTAGTTTTGTAATGAAACACTTTTGTCATCATACAACTGAACTATGCGTTTGTTTTTACCTTGTAATTTCAAATTAAAATCAGTTAATTGTGCATTAATATCCACAGCAAAAGCCGCATCTAGGAGCCAACTTTCATCTTTTATTTCATCTGTTTTGTACCTTTCAGTTCTAAAAACATAATTATTTCTTGTCTCAACAAATAGAATCTTTCCAGCACTTTGTGACATGACAACCAGCGGACTTCTGTGTAGAATGAAACATCGGTGAACTGATTATTCATATCTTCCAACAGCTGGATGAACTGACGGTGGTTGAGAGCACGGCCTCTGACATAGTTCGCTGTCTTTGTGACTAAGCTAAGCACATGATCCAATTTTAAAATCCTTGAATACAAATTTTGCTGATGAATAATACATTGAAAATGTGCAAATGATGAATCTGGATGAGAGTTTTCTATTTTTGTTCGTAACTTGGCAGCAACACCATTATGTCACCCAATCATATTCGCAGCACTGTCAGTAGATAAGCATGCAGGTTTACTCAAATCAAAACTATAGTCATGCAGAACCTGATCAACTCTCTCAAAGATGTCCTGGCTTGTTGTAGTGTCATGCATGGGGAACAGTTCAATCAGTTCTTTATAAATATTAAATTCACTGTCACAGGCCCTGATGACGGCTGCAAGCTGTGCTGTTCCACTGATGTGAATGGTCTCATCAATAGCAATAGAAAAATATTCAAACTTTGATGATACAGCCTTCAACTGTTGCTTCAAATCACTTGACATTTCATTAATCCGTTCAGCAACAGTGTTCCTGGTTAATGTCTTTGAATAAGTGTGCTTTTTCTGGACATAAAATTTCGGCTGTTTTTACAAGGCATTACTTTACGAAATCTCCTTCACTGTAAGATTTCCCACTCATGGCGATCATTCGGCTGGGTTCATAGCTTGCAGCAGCGGAAGCGACATTCCATTTCTGAATTTTCGTAAAACAGGTCTGTTGTTGTGTCAAGTTAGCCTTCAATTCCTTGAGTCTTGAAATGCGCATTGGTCCTTCATATTTATCGTAAGACTGATGGTCCGTTTCATGATGTCTTTTCTAGTTGTACTCTTTTAGCGTGGCGATGCACTTGTTGCAAATTAAACAATGTATCTTTCCGATCACCGTTGTGCAAAAATACTGTTAATTCCCACTTTTCTTGAAACATTCGCCCTTCTTCGTTCAATTTCCTTTTTCTCTTAGCTGGAGGAGCACTAGCCATTTAAAAAGCAGAATCATTTGAAATTTTGAAAGAAAGTTATCTGTTTAGAACTTTTAATGACCTGCGCGTGATTCACCGGAAGTTAAAAGTAGTTGCCAAAAAATCGCACAAAAACGATCGAATCGAAACATTGCGTTGTTTTTTTAAAAAAAAATTATATTACGAAGATAAAATGTGCTCGCGCTGTAGAAACCTTTGTGAGGGCCGCATGTTTGCCATGACTACCATACGCAATTAGAAAATCGGCTAGACAGTCGACTAAAAGAAGACGACAGATCTCTCTCAAACTACACCAACAGAACACTTCGTCTGTCTCTTCCCTTCCCTTTTCCCTCCATAAGATTGAACTAAACAAACATCAGAATTTCTAGTGGACGTGAAACAGGCACAAAACGGGCGAGAAGAGCACATTCTAGAAAACAACAGCAAAATAAAGCAAAAAAAAAAAAATAAGCAACAACAACAGACGGCACAGCATTGAAGAAAAATATTAACAGCAGCAGCAGCAGCAATATCAACCAAAGAATCACCAACTCAACTTCCAAAGCAAACGACAACAATAGTTTTGGGGAATATTTTAATCGTCTTCTTGCAGATCTGCTGCAATTATTGGTTGACCACCTCTACATGCCGTCATCACACTACCCCCTCCCCCCACTATAGAGAATAACAAACGAAGCTAGCACTATGGAAACTATCGGAAGAGGCGGCAACGTCAGCAATAGCAACAACAAGCAACATAGAGAGGCAAAATCAGGCACCAACGGCCTCCTTGACAACCAGGAACATCACCAGTGGGCTGAACTCCCCTGGCGCATGTATCCGCGAATACCATACAGACCTGGTACTAGCGCGTGCTCTGTAATATACATCCCTCCCCCTCCTCCATCCTCCAGATGAGAGAAACCGACTACCACCAGGTTTTTCCTAAGAAAAAACAAAATCTTCACAATGTGCGCAGACATGAAGGAAGAGTAGTTCCACCTTCCCCCCTCCCCACCGATTATCTGCTGTCACAAACGAGAAATCGCCTTCTCCCGCCTAAAAAAGCGCTCCCCCTATATTAAACATAGGCATAGACGCCCCCCCCCCCCCCGCATTTAATTTGTCGTTTTACTCCTGCCTCAGTTTTTTAAAATTGTTTATACGCTTACTATACAGACATTTTCAAAGAATAAACTAATCAAATGATTGTCGTAAGTCTAGAAGAGAGCAGACATTTGATTTATTGGTTTTCAAAAAATTCCATATGGTGACTTTTTTTCACTTTGTCTTTCTTCTTCGAGCCACTATACAGATCACGAGCCACTATACCGATCACGAGCCACTATACCGATCACGAGCCACTATACCGATCACGAGCCACTGTACAGATCACGAGCCACTGTACAGATCACGAGCCACTATACCGATCACGAGCCACTGTACAGATCACGAGCCACTATACCGATCAAGAGCCACTATACAGATCAAGAGCCACTATACAGATCACGCACTGAAACATTAGGCAATTAGTTCGAGAAAGATGTTGGCACACGACTAGCAATTCCGTTCTTGAAAGTGCTTCAGCAGAGCTTTGCACTTGGATAATTTAGCAAGAGACTTGTACTGGTTCGATATTTTCAAAATGGCGGAGCATGATGGCGAATCAATACTCAGCTCTGCAGCACGTGAAATCCAGAGTTATGGCTAATTTCGTACATCCTTTCGCACCTGCTCATACTTAACAGCGGAGCTGATAGTTGTACCATGCACGAGGCTTTGAGAAATGAGAATTATTCAGTTTTGCTCTATAACTATTACTTATTCCCCACCCCATCCCCGAACGTACCCACTCAACTCTCCTGTTTTGTTTTATTTTTAAACCCAAGGCCTTAACTACTCAGTCCACTGGACAAATGGTACTCAGGCAAAGTAGACATAAAAGACACGATTTTCATTTAGGGTGAAAAAAATTTCTTTACGGAACACCCGTCCTTAGAACGACTAAAAGCATACTCAGACCAGACTAGACAAATGATGCTGAGGCAAAGTAGAAAATGATTTGCGACAGTATCATTAAGCATTCCCTTACAGAACTGGACAAAGTGGCCTTGAAGGCTTTAAATAACAAAATACCGGAAGTACTACTTCGTGTGTCCGTAACAACAGACAGTAACATACTGCAGTTGTGAATGATTTATTAAGCTAAGATCATTAATATACACGTTTCAGACGAAATGTATAACTTTTTTGAAAACAAAACTCATTCTGATTACATGTCATGTTAATAATCTGTGATAATTCAAGACTTAATCAAATGAACATTTTATATTTGGATAATCTCCCTTGGTCACACATATTTAATGGAGTCAAAAGAAACTACGCACTCCGATCTCTCTTGATTAAAGCGAAATTCTCAATATTACTGTTTTAAAACTCTTCTTGATCATTTTAATGAGACGAATTGCAAACTCAGCTGTACACAAAACTCTATCATGCTCCGAAAAATCCTCTTGATCACTTTAAAGAGACAAATTGCAAACTATACTGAAGACAACACATTAATTACCATCTTACTAAAAACGCTTTTTGTCACTTTAATGAGACGAATTGCGAATTATACCGAAGACAACACTAATTATCATTTTTGCTAAAAACGCTCTTGATCCCTTTAATGAGACGAATTGCGAACTATAACGAAGACAACACTAATTATCATTTTGCTAAAAACGCTCTTGATCACTTTAATGAGACGAATTGCGAACTATAACGAAGACAACACTAATTATCATTTTTGCTAAAAACGCTCTTGATCCCTTTAATGAGACGAATTGCGAACTATAACGAAGACAACACTAATTATCATTTTGCTAAAAACGCTCTTGATCACTTTAATGAGACGAATTGCGAACTATACCGAAGACAACACTAATTATCATTTTGCTAAAAACGCTCTTCATCACCTAAATGAGACGTATTGCGAACGAAACTCTAGCCTCGCATTGAAAATCGTCCGGCTATGATGAAATATTATAATCATTTAACAAATGTGGAAATGTTGCTTTTCTTCATCTGCATTTGTTTAACCTCGGAAAATTTTCGTATTTAATTCATAATTATTTTGAACTCTGTACTGGAAATTAAAATTTGAGGTATTTTACCTTAATGTTTACACTTTGATTGAGGTGGTCGATTTACAAGCTGATTAAGTGGTTGGTTAGTAGAATGGCAATTTGATTGATTAAAAAGTGACAAGAAGATAATCTATTTTTAATAACTGATAAATATACGTATTGACTATTTGCTAAAGGCATTCATGGAATCAATGGGGCATAATTTTTATTTATAAGAGTTTACAAGTTAAAACTCCACTTGTCTGACATATATACATATGGGTTGTAATGGAAGTAAAGGGGTTAAAGTATATGCACATTTATGTTGAATTTGTTCATAATTTTTGCAGTGCATCTCGCACACGTCTTGAAATACTCAAAGCAAACTGAGTCAGCTTTCTTACAGGAAACCTATGAAAGGAACACACTCATTACGAAAATGGAACTATTCTGGTCAATAAACAAAACTCTTTTAGAGATGCTTCAGAAATCGAAACCATTCTGCGAACGATGAACACAGGTTCCAGACAACAGGTGGTAAATTGATGAAAGACAAAAGTTTGTATAAGAGATTTGTTGAATCTAACCAGTCTTGTTGAATATGTTTTTATTCTAACCAGATTTATTGAATATATTTAAGATTCTAACCAGACTTGTTGAATATGTTTTTATTCTAACCAGACTTGTTGAATATGTTTTTATTCTAACCAGACTTGTTGAATATGTTTTTATTCTAACCAGACTTATTGAATATGTTTAAGATTATAACCAGACTTATAGAATACGTTTTTATTCTAACCAGACTTACTGAATATATTTTTATTCTAACCAGACTTGTTGAATATGTTTTTATTCTAACCAGACTTGTTGAATATGTTTTTATTCTAACCAGACTTATTGAATATGTTTAAGATTCTAACCAGACTTATAGAATATGTTTTAGAACCTAACCAGACTTATAGAATATGTTTAAGATTCTAACCAGACATTACATATACAAGTAGATTCCTACCAGACCTATTAAATATGGTTTGGATTCTAACCAGTTTTACAGAATATGTTTTGGATCATAACTAGATTTTCTGAATGTTAGATTATAACCAGACTTACTGAATATGTTGTAGATTTGTATTATTCAATTTAAAACTTCTCTGATAGTTATGGAAAGGATGAAACACATCAAACTTTGTTTAGTGTTGCTAAGAAGTAAGAATCAATCCTGCATTGCTATAAAAACACACAGTAGAGCTGAATAAATGCCCGAATATGGTGTACTTCGTGATTTTATTTATTATATAAATTAAAAGGTATTTGTATTTTTCTCTACTGTTTAGAAAGTATTATTAAAGAATTAATGTTGGTTGCAATATATTATAAGAGACTTATTTTGCTGAAAGGAATTTCAGTTGAAAAGGTTTTTATTCCAGAAAGACAGACAACTGATAGCCATTTCAATGTAATTTTAGTTACAATGAACGTCCATTTAGACATTTATGAATGTAATTATTTCTTGGATGCCATTTAATTTAACTGTATTTCATCTAATTGTATGATATTTTGTACTTAATTTAAATTTTCTGAAATCTTTTGCGTAGGCCTCGTTTACATAATCCGTCATCAGTCCTTGACAGCACCGTGAAGAGATACACAATGGCGACCAAAAGACGCAATACCATGCATGGCAGGAACGAGTTTTCTAGAAAACCTAAGGTAATTAGAATGGCCAACGGGGCTACAGACAGCCGTGTGGATATGGCCAGTGCCACTGACTTAAGAAAATCAGTAGCTGTTCATGTGACATTTGATCTCACAGAAGGAAGATCTGAGAATTGCAACATTTCTAAAAATAGACACGCAGCTTCTGACGTGACTGCAAAGAGTTCAACAACCACAGGGGACAGAACCCATCTGATTGGCTCTGTGAGTCCCATGGAAATCTTCGCAGAGTCTACCAATGCGGTAAACGTGGACTGGGCGATGGGGGGACACTACAACGATCGATTGGACATGTTGTCAGAAGGACACAATGGGTTATGTAAATCTATTCAGAAAGAACTGGAATGTACATTTGACAAGACTGAAGACAAACTGCGGAACAAAAACAATAATGTCGAAAAAGACTTGTGTGACGTTAACATTTCCTCAGGTGCTTATACAAAAGACTGTTATCACGTGCACTATTCGAAAAATGTCACGTTTGCAGAAACTCCTGTAAGAGAAAAGAATTACGTCTGCGTGACTGTATAATATTTCATGCGTTCTCAGGACACATACACATCATTTTGTCAAAAATGCTGGACAGAGTTAAAGTTGCCTGTTAATTATTTGTAAAACTTGGTTTGGTAAGTCCAGGTTGTTTAATCATTTAACAATTTTATTCACTAGCATTCGTAGTCACACATTCCCGGCTGAGGTCTCATCAGACGCTACAATAAAGTTAGACTGAAATAACGTCGTTACTGTTACCTGACTACATTTACAGTTGTCTACCTTACCCAACTTTAGAGACAACGAGCTACATTTTATGAAAGTGGACAAGCAGAAATTGTAAGCTAAAATGTTTTCCTTTTACTCTTCATGTCGATAGTTTAATGTTGACTTTCATTTTGTCATAATTGTTAACTAGGTTTAAAAAAGCAAATTCGGCACACATAATATGTAATGTTGGTGTCTAAAAAACAGGGTTATGGTTCCTAAAGAGACACACGTGGGGAAGAGTTATAAACTGACAAGTTATAAGTATAAATTCATTGGATGCATCCATGGATTTCTCAAGCTAGAATTCCTGAGAGAGAGAGAGAGAGAGAGAGAGAGAGAGAGAGAGAGAGAGAGAGAGAGAGAGAGAGAGAGAGAGAGAGAGAGAGAGAGAGAGAGAGAGAGAGAGAGAGAGAGAGAGAGAGGAGTAGTGGAGAATTATAGTTTACACAAGAGAAGGGATCCCAGCCTATAAAAGCTCAAAGTAGGTTATTAACAAAGCAGGTTATTAACAAAGTAGGTTATTAACAAAGTGTACGCTTTAGTGCATTCTCGATTATAAGACATTAAAACATTGTTTGTTGACACTTTCCATAGCAAATTTACAATGCTAGTGTCTTGATGATGTCTCTGTAAAATGGAAATAAAGAGAATCGTTCCTTGTACACTGTCATCGTCTTAAAGATAGTGATAACGAGTAGTCTGTCTTGCCCATTGTGACTAATACAGTGATAACGAGTAGCCTATCGTGTCTAGTGTGACTAATACAGTGATAACGAGTAGCCTATCGTGTCTAGTGTGACTAATACAGTGATAACGAGTAGCCTATCGTGTCTAGTGTGACTAATACAGTGATAACGAGTAGCCTATCGTGTCTAGTGTGACTAATACAGTGATAACGAGTAGTCTGTCGTGTCTAGTGTGACTAATACAGTGATAACACGTAGCGTGTCATGCCCAGTCTCACTACGACAGTAATAAAGACTAGCCTACTTTGCAAAGTCTCTCGGTAACGTGCTAATAAAGAGCAGCCCACAAGCAGTGAATTTTCCACTGTAAAAGATAGAAATAAAGAGTATCTACCGTGTTAACACTCTAAACCAGGGTTGCACAAACTGTTTAGGCCAGAGGGCCACATTTCCAATTGATAGTGCATGGAGGGCAGCAAGTCAGATATTGCACATGTATGGCTCAGTAGAAAAAGAACAACACAAATAATGAAATAATGTCTTTACATTCGTTTTTGCCTTATTAACCTAGATTTAGTCTTTATTAGTGAGAAGGGTGAGCCTGAATGTTGTTAACAACTTTGTCAATATTTGGTTCGAGTTTTGTAGTCGCCAGCCTCAAAATCGAACAGAGATTGTTGTCGGTCAAATTCGATCTCAGCTTGTTCTTGTTCATGTTCATTACTGAAAACGTTTGTTCACACAAGTATGTGCTGCCGAATTCTGACAACAACTTGCAAGCCAAGTCCTTGACATTTCTGTATGTGCTCGAGCTGAGACTTCCAAAAAATGTTAAAATGTTGTTCTGCTGAAATGATGACTTCAGTTCAGGTGAACATTGAAGATCAGTGACCTCCAGTTGACAGTGATCAGGCACGGACTCTACACTACATGAGAAAGGATCGCGAATGAAGTTGAATAAGTCCTTGTGCTCCTTGAAGGCATCAAAGCGTTCAGTAAATTCCTTCAGCAATGTTTCACAATTGCAATGGTATCTGCTGAAGTTACATTGGTACTCCTTCTGAAAAGCTGAACAAATTGGAAAATGACAAAGATTTCCAGCTTGCAGATTCGAACAGAAGAGCCTCAACTTCAACATGAAGGACTGCAGTTCTTTGTACATATCAAAGATAAAGTGATCTTTGCCTTGGAGACGCTGGTTGAATCTATTCAAGTGATCTGTCATGTCTGTCAGAAATGCCAAGTCTGCCAACCACTGTTTGTCAGTAAATACAGCCGTGTCTTTGCCTTTGACAGTAAGGAATTCACAAATTTCCGTTCGCAACTCAACAAACCGTTTTAATACCTTTCCTCGACTCAGCCACCTGACATCTGTGTGATACGGAATGTCTCGATATTCTGCCTCAATGTCTTCAAGAAATGATCTGAACTGTCGATGGTTAAGTCCTCTGGATTGTATGAAGTTCACAGAATTAAAAATGAATTTCATGACATTGTCAAATTTCAAGATTCGTGCACAGAGCGATTCCTGATGAATTATGCAATGGTACATGTGGACACTATCTGTTGGAATTCCAAGCCCCTATGCAAATGTGACAGCAAATGAGCAACAAATCCTGATGCTCTTCCAGTCATAGCAGGCGCACCATCCGTGGTAACGCTGGCTAGCTTTGGCCACTGGACGTTAAGGTTTCCAAGAACGGAAGTCACTCCTTCAAAAATATCTTCACCAGTCGTCCGCCCATGTAGTGAAGCCATACCGGCTAATTCTTGAGTTATTTCAAAGTTCTCATCCACTGCACGCACAAAAACCAGCAGTTGTGCTATGTCAACGTTGTCAGTGCTCTCGTCCAAAGCAATTGAAAAGTACTTACAGTTAGCAAGTCTTTCACACAACTGTTCACAAACGTCTGTTGCTAAGTCTTGACTCCGCGTTGAATGGTCGTCTGTGAGAGTGGGACTTTGTTGAAAAGGTCCGCCTTTTCAGGACATATTTCTGTGCAAACAGCTTGGATGCAGTCTTTGACGAAGTCACCGTCAGTAAACGGCCGTGATGATTTGGCAACAATATGTGCTACTTTGCAACTTGCACGAGCAAAATACTTGTTTTCTTCAGACTTTTTTGTGAAGAAATGTTGCTGTGCTGACAGACCTTTTAAAAGTTGCTCAATTTTGTTGTTTCTCGCAGTGCCTTTTAAGTCATCAAAAGTCGCAGCGTGCTTTGTTTTGTAATGCCCTTGCAGTTGAAGTCCTTCATCACAGTAACAGACTCACAACAAATTAAGCACATAGCTGCTCCATTAAAATGCTGCATAAAGTATTTAGCTGTCCATTCTTCTTTAAACTGACGATTTTCGTCTTCAATTTTATGCTTCTTATGCGCAGGTTTCGACATATTTACAAAGGGCAGTAGTTTAAAAACAACTTCATTTCACATGGAAACGTGTAATTAATTCACTACATTCCAACCAGACATCCACTGCCTGACTGCACCTTCCTTCCCCCGCGTCACCTCACCCCATCCCCAGACTGAACTTTGGCTGGCAGGCTGCCGGCTTGGGTCTAGATGACGACACTCTTTCTAATGCTATTTGATGTCACCATACATCAAAGATGCGCAGATACTACTATAGCCTTTGATCAGCTGAAGTGAACAATGTGCCCAATACACAGAGCTCTCACCTCAATACCGCATCCAGCGTTTGTTTTCAACACAGCACAAGATGCATGCACGGGAAAGCAGACTACTGTTCTACTCCCTTTTTCAGGTTAATGTTAAAAGCTCCTTGCATAATGGTAACATCCTAAAGTCTTCTGGGGGCCGCATGCGGCCCGCGGGCCGCGGTTTGTGCACCCCTGCTCTAAACTATAAGATTGTATTAAAGAGTATCTACCTTGTTAACATTCTAAACTATAAGATTGTATTAAAGAGTATCTACCTTGTTAACACTCTAAACTATAAGATTTTATTAAAAAGCATTCTACATGCCATAAGTATCTGTCTCCAAGATGATGATAAAGAGCAGCCAATGTTCGAAAGTTAAGACGGAAGAGTAGCCTACCCTGTTATCATTACCTCAAGGGTAATTAGGAACAGTCTACCTTGCAATTAATTATTGTCTGTATAAGATGGAGATATAGAGTAGCCTACTTGTTCATGCTAATTTTGTCAGAATGAAGAGCTACGTACTCTGTTATCACTAAAGGACTGTGCATGGGGTCACTGACTGATTTAGTTGGTGATACAAAGCAAACTGACTAAGAACATGATAATAACAAGTAAACTAACTTGTTAACGCTAATTGACCCTGCAAGAAGTAACTCTTTGTTTAAAATGGTGATAAAAGTGTAGTAACTGTGAGTGTGGTGATAAAAGTGTAGTGACTGTGAGTGTGGTGATAAAAGTGTAGTGACTGTGAGTGTGGTGATAAAAGTGTAGTGATTGTGAGTGTGGTGATAAAAGTGTAATGACTGTGAGAGTGGTGATAAAAGTAGTGACTGAGTGTGGTGATAAAAGTGTAATGACTGTGAGAGTGGTGATAAAAGTGTAATGACTGTGAGAGTGGTGATAAAAGTAGTGACTGTGAGAGTGGTGATAAAAGTGTAATGACTGTGAGAGTGGTGATAAAAGTAGTGACTGAGTGTGGTGATAAAAGTGCAGTGACTGTGAGTGTGGTGATAAAAGTGTAATGACTGTGAGTGTGGTGATAAAAGTGTAACGTCGCTTGGAAACGATCGCTAAATGTTTAAGATAAGAAGGACGGATGGCCTACCTTGTTAACGCTTCTTGTGTTACGCATTCAGGACATAGTGAGTGGGCATGAATATCAATCCAGGCTATTTATGATGGTAATCAACAGCAGCTTACTTGCGAACACTAACTCTGTAAGAACATTCATCACCACTCTACAACTCTTCAACAACACTCCACTCTGTCATCATCAACACTCTCAACAGCGGCACACCTCGAGCCCTGCAATGAAATCGGCTGATAGCCGGAAGCTGCTCTCATAAAAAAAAAACAAAAAAAAAAACAACAAAAAAAAACAACAAAAACCCAAATCCAACAAATTATTGTAAGATGTGAAGGGGAGCCTACTGAGTTGGGCATCGTTCTTGCCACGTTAGTTAAGAACAACTAACAGTAGTGACACTCGCTAGAAAACGGCAAATTTTAAGGTAGAGAAGAACGTTTTATTTTAAGATTTATTTTAAATTATTTTTTTTTATTATTTCAGTTGATGCGCTAATCAATTTCAATGGTATAGTATTATTTTTTAATTTTAAATCTTGTTTCGAAACTGAGTAAGTAGTAATTTGTAATGTATTAATGTATAAGTGTGTGAGAGTATTTCAAATGACCTAATATAAAAGTGCGAGAGTAATATAATGAACTTAATATAGAAGTGTGAGAGTATTAAAACTGGCAAAATATATACGCTTGTGAGAGTATTATAATGGGCCAGATATAGAAATATGTGAGAGTCTTTAATGGGCCTAATATACAAGTGTGTGAATGTATTTTAATGGGCCTAATATAAAGGTTTGTGAGAGTATTAGAATGTGCTTAAAAAGGAAGTGTGAGAGTACTAGAATGGGCCAAATATAGAAGTCTGTGAGAGTATTAGAATGGGTCTAAAATGGAAGTGTGTGAAATTATTGTAATGGGCCTAATATAAAAGTTTGAAAGAAATTTATAATGGGTTACATATATTATAATGAGAGAGAGTATTGTAATATACTGATACATATTCCCAGGCTACGAGTGTATTAAAATAAGTCTAATATAGGAGTGTGTGTATTGTAATATGTTTCGTGTGTGAGAGAAATGTTAAACAGGAATATGGATAGTGTAATGGGCCTAATACAGAAATGAGTGAGAGTATTGAAGAAGAATGAATAAAAAAATCTGTAAGAGTACTGTCGCAAACCTAATGTAAGAATGACAATATTTTAATAAGTCTAATACAGAAATATATGAAAGTATTTCAATAACATAATATAGGAATGTAGGAGATTATTGTATTAGCCTGTTAAAATATTGTAATATCGTAATAATAATATAACTGGTGCATTTGAGAGTATTGTAATAGCCTCTTAAGAGAAAAAAATGATAGTATTTAAATCGGCCTAACATAGACCTTCATGAGAGTATTGAAACAGATCGAAAGTATGAGCCTGTCAAAATATTATAATAGAACTTATATGAAGAAATATGAGAGCATTGCCTGAGGCATAATACAAAACAGTTTGGAGATAAAAAGCTTAATAAAGTAGTATTTTTTCAAGTTTAATAATGGAATGTGAAAGATATAATAGACAGCCCAAGAAACATCACAATGTTGACGAAATTAACAAACAAACAGGACCGATTTGTAATTAATATAATATATTATTTTCTTGATGTGTTGGTTATTTATATAACTACTCTCACAATCAAATGCTAATATATGTGCGTGCGTGTGCGCATTCGCGTGACGTTCATTTGTACGTCTGACTATATAGTACACAATTTAAATTAACTTTATTGAAATTTGTTACATACGTACGTAAAAGTAAAAGAAAAGACTGATATGGTATAAACAGATTGTGGTACAAATGTACCGACAGTGGTAAGCAAATTGTGGTAAAGTGAACCAGCAGTGGTAAGCAAAGTGTGGTACAAATGAAAAGCCAGTGGTAAGCAAATTGTGGTACAAATGAAAAGCCAGTGGTAAGCAAATTGTGATACAAATGAACAGGTAGTGGTAAGCAAATTGTGGTACAAATGAAAAGGCAGTGGTAAGCAAATTGTGGTACAAATGAAAAGGCAGTGATACAAATGTAGAGATAAATGTACGCTAATTATGGTGCAAATATAGGTTTGAAAAGAAAATTATCCAGTCAAACATATAACAAAACACTGAACCAAACAAAAATGAGATTTTGTTTCTTCATCTGTATTATTGTCTTATATCTTTATTATTGTCTTCATCTGTATTATTGTCTTCTATCTGTATTATTGTCTTCTATCTGTATTATTGTCTTATATATTCTTTTCGTGAAGAAAACTCGAGCCCCATCCCCCAATACAATTACACTTATTTAACTCAAATATCATAATTGAAACGCCACAATTATTAAAGGATACGCCAATAAATCTTCTTTCACATACAATAGATGTGATAAGAAATGTATTCTTTTAAAATCATAAAACTTTGCACTCCAATACTAATATGCACACATAAAAAAAAAATATCTAGAAAATTAAAGTTGTAATTGCACAACTTTTGGTTAAAATGAAGCATACAATAACTATATTCTGTTATATGCAGTAATAATAAACTTGGATTATTATAATATTACTGTATTATTTAAGAAATACCTTGGATTCTCATCGTATTATTTAAGTAATATCTTGGACTCATACTGTATTATTTAAGTAACATTTTGGATTCTCATTGTATTATTTAAGTAATATCATGGACTGTCATTGTATTAAGTAATATTTTGGATTCACATTGTATTATTTGAATAACATCTTGGATCCAGAATGCAATACATGTCTTGATATTTAAGTATCAGTAATTTATTGTATATGCATCTTACTCCCTCTTTCCATCCATCCATCCATCCATCCATCCATCCATCCATCCATCCATCCATCTATCCATCATCCATCTATCTATCTATCTATCTATCTATCTATCTATCTATATCTATCTATCTATCTATCTATCTATCTATCTATCTATCTATCTGTGATGACAATGCCACCTAGTTAATAGTTATGATTATTATCAATTAATTAATCATCTATAACTAATTACAAGTGATGATAATCTTAATTTATGTTCTTAATAATTCTCCAGCAGACACCACTCATCTCTCTCACTTGGAGGATATGAGGACATTGTAAACGTTTTCTCTCTTCCACAACATTAAAGACAAGCATTTACCGTCCACACAATATTTCCATAGGTGGAAAACCTATTACTAACGGAGAAGATTAATCCGTCCTTTAATCCATATTAAGCGACCCCCAATCCACTAATTCTGTTTTCTAAATAAGGTTATCAATATGTGTAACTAGGTCAATAAAATTAACAAAAAATATTAAATCAACAATCACATATGAATATAACAAACACAATGAAGAAAATATTTCTTCACATTAATATTTCCACAAAACCACATTCGAATAGTTTTAATATCTATACAGTCTTATATCCTAAAACACAATTCAACAGATTAGTGTCAGTAAAAATAACAGGATAGTTCTTATCAGAGAACAGAAATGGAATTATTAGAGAAAGTGATAATAGTTTGTACATAACCAGGTATAGGCACTGTTTTGATAGTCTTTCATGCACTTTTTGTAACAAATTTATTGTTTACGTTATATCTGTCAATTTCATGCGATTCCCTTCTCATGCTGCAGAGCACTGATTAACTGCTATTCTCTTGAAGCTAATCTGGGTGCTCCTTCACCGAATTAGCTCCCTCAGGCAGAACAACAATTGTAGCAATTTCCAGTAACTTCCTTATCAAAAATTCCATAACATAGAGAACATACTTTGCCACCATACATCAATGGGGTGCAGTATATTCTTTACACTTACACACTGTGGTAGATACTTCTCGTGTCTACCATGGTCATAGCAGTTTATAATCTGTAAACCAGGAGATTCAGATAAAAACAAGGAAAGGCTGCTTTCCCCCCATAAAATATAATCCGGGAACAAATGCTAAGTTTCCAGTTTATTCATTTTTAACTCCATTCTTTCTTACATTTAAGTCTCAACTTACAGTTTCTTGCAACATTATTTATTAGCCCAATACACACATACAGCATAATAAATACAGCATATTAGTTTTAAGAATGGGTTCACTAGAAGCAATGTCAAGTGTTTAACAATCTACATATAAGCATCATGTAAACTATGAACTATTTTGTAGAAATAATAGTTAATAACAATAGCACACTTGCATGCGTACGTACACAAAAATGCATACACTTACACTTACATACATACACACAGATAAATGTGACTTAGGATAAAACATAAACTAAATTCAAGATAAACATTCGCGTAATTCTTTTGCATTTGAGACCCCCACCCCCCAAAAAAAAAATTGTATTGGGAAGATACTTGGTACTTAACAGAACTATTAAATGTGAGATGTTAACAAACAAAATACATTTGAAATCCGCGGTACTTTTAGTGTCATTGTTGCTGTCATTTTGTCATTATTGCTCATTCATATTAACATATAATTGATTTAGTAAAAGGAAACGGAAATTGCTTTCTGTATTACTATGATACTGACAGTGACTTTTTATTTTAAATATACAAATGCCATTGGCTTGTGTTGTTAGAGTAAGTTAATGATGTGTGTTGTTTGTCGAAGTCAGAAGTTTGTTAATGATATTTGAAAGATACACTGGTGATTTATTGTTTTTAAGTGATCCCGTTATTTTAATAAGGAATAAAAGGAAACGAAGAAGGTATTATTTTCGTAGTATTGAAAACTGCTTAGGAAAGTTTTGTGCACGCCAAAGATATGTCCTTTGTTTTTCTTAAAGATGTGTTAATATTCGTTGAAATGAGTGTTTTCATAATCTTGTCGTTCTCTTTAAATATTTAAAACAGAATAATTATCTAATATTCTTTCTTTCTTTATTTTTAAAGAATAAATTTCAAACTATGTCGTTTGACTAACTCACTGTTTTCTGTGTAAAGTCAATTTCTGTACATCTGAGTGAATGTATTTTATGAAACATTATAACAATAAAGCAATTTAGTAATGCAATGCTGCAGAACGGCTTTGATACGATGTCCACAAACATACAGGACTACAGAACGGCTTTGATACGATGTCCACAAACATACAGGACTACAGAACGGCTTTGATACGCTGTCCACTATCACCGCTCTACTCTGGGGTGATTTTGTAATAAAGAATAATATCATAATATCAAAACTGACATTTAGTTATGATACAAAACATCTGGGGTGACTTTGATTTAAAGAATAATATCAAAATTGACATTTAGTTATGATACAAAACATCTGGGGTGACTTTGTAATAAAGAATAATATCAAAATTGACATTTAGTTATGATACAAAACATCTGGGGTGACTTTGTAATAAAGAATACTATCAATATTGGCATTTAGTTATGATACAAAACATCTGGGGTGACTTTGTAATAAAGAATAATATCATAATATCAAAATTGACATTTAGTTATGATACAAAACATCTGGGGTGACTTTGTAATAAAGAATAATATCAAAATTGACATTTAGTTATGATACAAAATATCTGGGGTGACTTTGTAATAAAGAATAATATCAAAATTGACATTTAGTTATGATACAAAATATCTGGGGTGACTTTGTAATAAAGAATAATATCAATATTGGCATTTAATTATGATACAAAACATCTGCAAGTGCCGATGCTGAGTCTTTGCCAATGGTTATACATGCATATCTTCAACTGTTACGCCGATGTCAATTTGACTCCTGGCCCCTACTCACTTATTAAACGTAGAAATATATATTTATATATATATTTTAAGAATAAAGAGTCATCACTGTCGCCGCTATACTCTGGGGTGACTTTGTAATAATGATTTATACCAACTATGTATAATTAGCTATGATACAAGACATCTACAAGTGCCGGTGCAGAGTGTGGGTCACTGGTTAAATATGTATATCTGCAACTGTTACGCTGATATACTGGTACGTCGCCAATTTGGCTCCGCCCCCAACTCAGATTCAGCTGAGATTTAATGTTTATGAATAATATATAATGATTATAATTAACGAACAGGGGACAAGACGTACTCATTACATTATCACTTGAACTATGAAAATAACGATAGAACTAACAAACACGCGTTTTAAAATAATAACAAGAAATTTAATAAAAAGAAAAGTTAACAAGATTTAGAAAATTCAGTTCATCCTAAGCCAGTTCATTGTACTAAAGTCACGTTCCGGATGGGAACTTAGCTTATATATTGAAATGACGTCAGTCTGGTAGACTTGAATTTTGCCAGCCAATAGATCGGCACGTCCCAATTCAGCCGGGACAAGTAGAACGGCCACACAGACACAACCACACAGGCAAACAAAAACAGGCAGCTATAAACGAGCAGCCGAGAATACACAATAAAAAACCTGCAACACAAACAATTGCAAAGCCTAAGTGTCCAGTCCAGTGCTCTATTAATAAATGCTAAGTTTGGCATAGGCCTCTGAAAGGAAGAATATTAACATGTCAAAATAAAACATAGTGTATAACATCCTAATAAAACTTAACCATTCACACAAATACAAAGACGTTTTTACCCATATAGCCAGGGTTTTCTCTGCGTAAATACGACCCAGATGTTGTGGGGCGGACTACCCTTTTCCAGTCGTCACCCTCAGACGATTTTCAGGAAGTAGTGAAGATAAAATTTTCACTGTGTCTTTTATTTCCCTGCGCCTATTAGACTCGCTTCTGACCTGTCCAAATTCTTTAGCTCTAAGATGATTTATGTTCCTCTAACAACTCTAACGCACCCGCTGACCGTACACGCTGACCACACACACTGACCGCCACGCTCTGCAGACATCCAACACCGGTCAATAAATCTTCCCCCATGCACTCTCATTCGTTTCAGGGCTTCCCTTCTCAGTAAACAGGATGCAATACGCACTCGTTACAGCAAATGAAAATTTATATAAAATGTATATGTGGGAACATTTTCTCATCATACAACAATCATCTTACAAGAAATACAAAGAAAATACAATTGTTTATTTCATCTGTCATACAAATGCTAATCCTATTAGTGAGAAATCATACTTTCAGCATGTTGTTCCTTCTTCTAAAATTTTAGGAAACAATATACACCGACTTTCATTGGTGTTGCACATCTAGCTTAACATTAAATTAAAAGCATTAAGAGCAAGGACAATATACTACATTTTATGGGAATAAAAATGTATATGATACATTTACAAATTACAAATATCGGGTAATGGTGAAGATATTTTTTACACTCTCTCTAACTACTACCTACCTCTCTCTCTATCTATCTACCTACCTACCTATCTACCTATCTATCTATCTATCTATCTATCTATCTATCTATCTATCTATCTATCTATCTATCTATCTATCTATCTATCTATCTATCTATCTATCTATCTATCTATCTATCTATCTATCTATCTATCTATCTATCTATCTATCTATCTATCTATCTATCTATCTATCTATCTATCTATCTATCTTAACCTTCCACATGATATCTATCTAAATGGTGTGCACAGATGGACTAATACTCTATATTATGAACAAATACATTAAAGGGACATTACATTACAGAATGTGGAAATGGTGGATGTGAATACTGATTCTCTCCCTTGTACAGTATTAAATTTATTTTTTCCAAAATAACGTAATCTCTCACCAATTAATATATAATTCTCCATTTCTATCAAACTTACGAACTCTCAAGTAGACAATATAATGATTATTATACTCCGAAGTAGGTTTTGATACTTATCTGACTCCACGTTAAACAACTTGCAGGCTTTAAGCTATGGACACAATTTTTTCTGAAACCGTAAAATGTGGAACAAAACCACTGCAGGGACTCTACAATATCTAAAGTACTTACCGTCTAGCGGTAAAGAAAGGTATATAGTGTATCCATTGCCAAAATTAAAATTAACATATTCCACAATGAAATCGATATATATTTTCAATCATTATGTAAGTGGCGGTGGTGCCAAGTCACAAACCCATTCAGTATTTTCATTGTCTATCAGACGACATCTTTGAGTAAATCTTGTGATGATCGTCGAGAAAGCAACATCGACGTAAAACTTAAATGTATCAAGTGATAATTTTTTTCCAGACTGTGGCACTTTGTTTCCTCACTCATAACAATATAATAATTGTGATTGCGAACGATGTTGTAAACATGCTCGGGAATTTCCGTATTACTAAAATTATCCTCTCGCAAATAGGTTCAATTTCTCATGATATTTTAGACTATCTGGCATAAATCCTGGTTTCCTCTAGCCGAGTCATGATCATTTAGATCCATTTCATTCTAGCCAAGTCACACTCACTTAGATCTACTGAAACTTTATGTTTTTAACTGTTGAGGTGTTTGCTGTTAGCGAAAAAACTAGATGAAGTTTTAAGGCCTATGTACCATTTCAACAGGATATATTCAATTCAAATTTAAAGTAGGGGACGTTCTACACTTACGCCGATTTCGCGCCAGAATAGGAATGAGATTGGTGGGGGTGAGGGAGGGCAGAATTAGGGGTTATCCGTACTTTACAAAAGGTAATGGGTTAAGTCTACATTTTATGTAATAAAAAGGACCTCAGATATGCATTACAGTATACATCTAAAGGTTCCGGCATTAATACAGTTTCATGTTGTATCCTGTCTTTGATACAGAGCTTGGTCATGCACATCTTTCACATATTTTGTCCTCTACATAATGCAAGTTGTTGCCTTTTAAAATTATTCCTAAAATTATTAAGTGCATTTGGATATACAGCTTGTTTTCATGATGTTCAGATAATTAATTTGTAAAGCAATAAATAATACATTTCTTGCTCTGTCCATTTTATTTTATTGCCACTTATTTCTTTGAGTTCCCAATTCTGCCAAAGTCATATGTCTGAATAATGGTGTTCCATCTCGGTAGTAGTTCTTTCAATACATCCTTGCAAGTTTCTGGTTAATGGCTTAATTCATCACTTCATCAGGAAACTTGAATGGTGTAGCACTATACATCTGCCCCCCCCCGCCCCCGACAATCTGAAGATTTGGTTACTTCACGCTAAGCATTCAACAACTGGTTCTACAAACTACTATCACAACAGCAAGAAAAAAAAATGTAAAGAAACACAGTTTACAAACAAAATTGTAATTTGCATACTCCACAGAGACTGTTCCGGGAATCAACTGATGAAAAGTATGCAATAGTGTCATGAATATAATACAGTCATGATAAATGAACAGTACTTCTAGTTCATGAAGATAGTCTGGCTATGTGATGATATAATCAGCGATTCGGGCGTTTCCATTACAGTGGTAAAAGTTCGCATATGCATGAGAACAGTGACAATGCATCAAGTGACTATTGATATATTTCACTTGCCTCACAAATGTCAACATTTTTTATTTCACTTGTCTCACAAATGTCAGCAGTTTTTATTTCACTTGCCTCACAAATGTCAACAGTTTTTATTTCACTTGTCTCACAAATGTCAGCAGTTTTTATTTCACTTGCCTCACAAATGTCAACAGTTTTTATTTCACTTGCCTCACAAATGTCAACAGTTTTTATATCACTTGTCTCACAAATGTCAACAGTTTATGGTTCACATTCAATCACAAATGCTCTCCCATACAGATTGTTCTCAAACTTCGTAATTGCCCAAATGATGGTGAAACACTTTTTCTCATTTATTAGCAATGCTCACTCTGGCTTTTAAGATTTTACGATTGATATAAACATTCGTATGTTTCATCTCATCATGCTGTTGAAGGAATGGAGTACCTAAACCAGTATTTCTAGCACCAGTTTTCACTGTGAAGAGTTTTGTCAGAACTATAAACTTACCCTCACATGTATCAAATGCTTTTTGACAGGCCTCTGCCCGTAATATATTTCACAGCATGTATTTTTATGTCAAATCGACGAGTAGAGTGGTGATCATACTAGCATTTGGCACAAACTTATGGATGCAGCCAGTAAGTCCTAAAAAACTCGTAACTTGGGTTTTCCTTTCCAGCTTTACAGTTTCTATTTTTGTCCTACATGGCGCGATGGCTTTCTAACTTAGCTTGAGATCTAAAAGGACGAATAGAATGCAGATTTACACTTGTTGAGACGAACTGTCTTTTTTCACGTCTTCCAGCATTTAATTACATCTTGCAATAAGACTATATGTTCATTCCAGGTCTTGGTTCCTAAGATTAAATCATCCATAAAGTTCTTGACTCTGCTGTTTTGTAATGTATTGATTTAAGTACAGCCTACACCATCGTCAAGAAAACAGTCAGAGCATTAAAGACTCCAAAAGGTATGACTTTCCATGTGTAAAGTTCCTTAAGATGGCATGATGGCTAAGATATGGCAATTACAATCACATTGCTACACGCTTGGATGGTTTATATATCAACGGCATTTCACCTAGCGGGATGGAATGAAATGTACTTTTTAATTTGGTCCTTTGACACAAGTCGCAGGTTAAGATATATCTTATTACATCTCTCATCAACCCTGGCCAGCAAACTCTGTGCAACATAGGCTAATGTTTACACTTACTCCATAACCTCACATTATGCAAACCGCACAACGTCACAATATGCAAACTGCACAACATCACATTATGCAAACTACACAACCTCACATTATGCAAACCGCACAACGTCACATTATGCAAACTGCACAACGTCAATGCAAATGGACTCCGATATATCTAACTTTTGTGGAACGCCGCCCTTGTTTTGGAGTGATGACATATAATATATTTCATAACTAATTCTTCTGAGACTAATCCATTGGCGAGTGTTTATTAATGGCTAGGTCTTTTCACGTAGTTTGTCAGTGTATAGTTACCTGATCGTGTCACAAACTAAGTTGTAGACAGTGGGTGCAGCAGTCAAAGGTATGCCTGTGACTTGTGGTTGTCTATTTTAAAAAGAATATGTTATAAAAAAGCCTAATACCCTAACCTAGCCAACGACATACCCACTCACACATCAGTGGTGTCAGGGGTCACATGTATTTGACAGTTAAAATAATATTTTAACATTATAATCACAAAACGGCTATGATGAGATCCCCAATCCCGACCTGACAAGAATATAATGACAAAGATAACATTTAAAAGGAAAACAAATGCTCGGAAACTTAGGGATCAAATAAAAACTTAACGGAAAGAGTAATGGTGGCATGAAAACATTATGAGATTAAATCAGAGTGACGTAATGCGTCTTAAGTGTTCAATTGTTGCTCAGTGTTCATCTTGCACAGTAAATTATTTGTCTTTCAGACTTATCGTGCTGTGACCACGTTCTGGATCAACACGCATATGATGTAGGCTGCAGGTTTTCCCATCTAATTATATGTATCGAAGGACTACTGCCGGTCGAGGCCTGCTTTGTTTGCTCCTGAGGAGGGAGACGGGGGTAGGAGATAGAGCGTTGACTCAAAACTCATAAAACGGAATTCCATAAGTATCTAGTGAACTCTAGGGTGACGCCTGGCGCACCAGATGCACGTCACTCATACATATAAAATAGTGAAAGACAGATGATAAGTGAATAAAAATGAAATGAAAAGGACGAATTAAAATGATGAACGTAATTATATAAACAAATATACTTAGTACACGCTAGCAAACAATAATCACAACTACTATTACAAGATTTAAATTTTACGTTCCACCAGACTGACCTTTCTTGGCACAAAAGACTTCTGCTCAGAGGTATTCTGAGAGAGTGTTTCTAGGCATCGCTGCTCTGCTCTGCCAGCAGATGTTCTCTGCTCGGAGAGTTTGGGGGCACTCTCGTGAACTGTCTCATGTTCAGTCAGGCTATATATCTGGCAAATTATTATAACTTGATCTCCTAGAACACCTAAGTTGAATAAGATCGCCAGGGACTCTTTACAAGAATGGGGATAACGGTTTTCTAAAGTCTTGTCTTCTTCCACGAGTTTGACAGGAGTCTCTAGCCCTGGGAGTTAGAAAGATGAATGAAAGTTAGGCGGCCGGGTCTCACATCATCACCCCCCCCCCAACCCTTGCTAAGATTGATTTATGCAAGTGGATTAATAAAAGAAATGATGGACGAGAAGTTAATTTATCTTTTTGGATTGATATAATATTATATAAACAGTTATGGGATGGGATTAATAATAACGCAGAATGCAGGGTTAAATCAAAGTAGCTACTGATGTACGAGTCAGGGAAAATAGAGAAATGAAAATAGAGAACGAAAGGAAAAAGATTAGTCATCACACATGCAACCTGTGTATAAACAAGTTCATGATGACGTCAGCATAAAATTATATAACACCTATAAGGTCATAACCAAGATTCCAGATATAATGTTGAAGACATTATGCTATTTCTCAGAGGTCAGGGTTCCAGTGTTCTACTGGACAATAACAACATTCCTATCCTGAGACTATTACTCTCTTAACAGATTAATTTCCCCTTGTCCATTGTGGACTTCACTTCCCAACTTAAAGTTTATGTAGCACTTAAAATTAAATAAATCACAAATAGCAGCATATTTATCTAAAATTATAGATACAAATCTGAAAATGTATATAAAAATATGTGTAAGAATTATATAACGTTCACTCTGTATATTTATTATCAAAACAAACGTGTGGGAACCTCTATATAACAAAAAAAACAAAAAAAAAACCCCCAAACAAATGAGAAACTGATATAACCATTATATGACGTTCACTCTGTTATTTATTATCAAAACAAACGTGTGGGAACGTCTATATATTTTGTCAAAACAAATGGGAAACAAACATGTAGTAATCCCTGCATATTTTGTCAGAATGAACAGAAGATAAGCATATAAGGATACCAGGTGATCCGGGAATACTGTATTCAAATTGCTACATTTTACATGATAATTTGTTTCATTACTTGCTAAAAAAAAACACAAAAAAACTACCCTTTGTTGTTCACTTCGTGAGATGGTTGTGTTTGTATAATTCCTTGAACTGGTTAAAAATAGAATAAATCTGTGTTGAACATCTTGGGTAAAGGCTGGCATCAGTCATGGACTGTACCTCCTCTGGACGAGATGTGGTCATGAAGTTTTAGGATGAGGTAAGGTGCTGCATGCAGTGCAACAAAAGAGAATATGCACACGCAGATACACATTGCATATGTGTGTGTGTGTGTGTGTGTGTGTGTGTGTGTGTGCGTGTGTGTGTGTCTGTCATGCACTTCTTTGTTACTGATTATTATTAATAATAACAATAATCATCCAGAACTTATTACAAGTGATGGAGAAATCATTTATCATTTAATTTATGTTTATTAATAATTCTCCCAGGAGACACACCTCTAGTCTCTCACATGGCGGATTACACGGGTGTACTAAAAGTCTTCTCGCTTTCACAATAATAAGTCATATATTTTACTTTCACACAAAACGTACATAGGTGGATACTGCCTACTAATAAAAATCCGAGTTTATATATACTTAATAAGCCCCTCATTCACCCACAATAACTCCAACATATAGTTTAAGTGCAAGAAGGTTAATAAACTTAACAATAAGTGCAAGAAGGTTAATAAACTTAACAATCAATTTATTAAATCAACAATCAATTTATTAAATCAACAATCAAATACCCATATATAAAATACAATAGGAAGGTTATTTGACATCAATATTCCATGAAACAACGTTCAAGTAATTCCAATACTTATTCAGTCTTATATTCTAACACATACTTTAGCAGTCAAATAAGTATCAACATAAATCACAGAGCTATTGTTATCATAGAAGAAATGGAGTTAAAGAGCGATATGAGAATTGTTTGTATATAACCTATTCGATGACGTAAGACACAAAAGTCCTTCCTGTGCTTTCGTTAACAATGTCAAAAGTTTATTGTTTACAATAGAAAAGTCAATCTTTTCATAAAAGAGAGGAATACACTTATGTATATTTAATCTTAAGGTGTGAAATAGAGTAATTATTTATTTTTAAATGTGCTGAAATTATTTTGTTCGCAATTGTATTTTACTTCTTTCAACATTCTCATTTATTATTCGAATTTATACATAAAAAATGTTAATGACGTCATTTGACTGTGTTATGAAAACGTCGCAATGTGTGACATTCATTTTGTGCAAAAAATCAAAAGTGCTTTTGTCATCCCACTTGTCGTAGCCGTAGTGAAGAAAAGCTGAGAATGTTGATATCAGTATTATTAAAATACAATTAAATCTAAGGATAGTAAATAAAATTACCATACAATGAATTTGTTGAAAACAGCCTACTTGAACACACTTAAGATACATAACATTTTGTCCGGACACAATCATACTTTAATATTTTACTACAAACATGGTACAATGTACTCAGAGTGCAAGCCTTTCTGCACTCAGGGCTTGTTACATTGTAATTCGTAATGATTACCTCATATCAATGACATCATCAATAGCCACACTTTGACGTAATTCTTACATTTCTAGGTATTAATTTTGGCATTGGATTCACTACATATCTTTCTTTATTGCTAGATGGTAAGTACTTAGCTATTGTACATCTCATGTGTTAAGTGTGATAGTTTTCTTGTTATGAACACTGTAGAAAGAAAATATTTATGCATTATTTAAGCATTCCTGCTCGAAGTAATTGACAATTATCAATATAATAGTGTAAATTTGTGAGGAAAATGGTAAGCATGTGGCAACTTCAAATTACAATAATTACTTCCCTCTTCAGAATGTGAAAAATATTGTTTGTTTTATCATGTGTGTTGCGATTGGAAAGCTACGAATTTCACGATGAGATCAATTTTCAATCATTGTGTAGGTGGCGGTGGTGCCAAGACACAAACCCATTCAGTTTATTTCATCGTCAGTCGGACCACATCTTTGAGTAAAACTTGTGACGATTGTCGAGATACCAGCATTCACTCGAAAGTATCAATTGAAACGTCCCCCACCACCAGAATGTGGCACTTTGTTCCCTCGCACATATTAATATAATAATTGTAATTGTCAATGATTTTGTAAACAAGCTCGGTCATTTCCATATTACTAAAAATATTCTATCACAAACAGATCTATATTTTCATGACATTTGATATTTTCTATACTTTCTTTACATCTTGATTATTCTAGCCAACTCATAATCTCTCAGATATATATGTCAAGTATATGCTCTTGATTGTTGTGGGCTTTGCAGTTAGCGAGAAAACTAAATCAATATTTTTTAAAGGCATGTGTACCATATGAACTGGAAATGTTCAATTCAAATTTAGGTAGGGGACACTTCCAGCTGACGCCAATTTCGCTGATAGGGATGCTATGGGATGGTTTGGGGCAAAAAGAGTGGATATCTGTAAGTTGCACTTGGTAGTTATTTATTCATTTTATATGGATTTATTTATATATAGAACCTATATTTAAAATGGCTAGATATATATGTTTTGAATTGGATTATGTGACTGTAAATTTTGTTAATGTGGAAGAGAGAAAACGAAAACAAAAATCGCCAAAATATCCGCCAGGTGAGAGAGACGAAATGGTGTCTACTGGAGGATCAATAAAAAAATAAATTTAAGATTTTCATCACTTGCAATAAGTTATGAAATATTAATAAATAATAATAATAATTTTCATTAACTAAGTGGCATTGCATCACATATACAATATAGAATCAAAATGGTTATCTCTCCCCTCTTAATTAATTTACAGTCATTCATTCATATATCTCAGCCAATCCTCATAAATGGTCATTCCAAATAACGGATTAAGATATGGAATGAGATAACAAAAATTTAATGATGAAAACAAGAAGAAAAAAAAGGAAAATAATTCCGAAATACAATAAATGCAAACGAGTGTATTACTGTCACTTATACGTCATAATGTATATAAACACAGATTAATTATCAATGGTCTCAAGGTAAAGTATTTAACTCAATCCTCAAAGATGATAAACAGTCCTACTTACGCTTTTTGAATCTGTTTTAACATGGTGTCCATTTGATTTTGCTCTTCCTTCAGATTAGACTGACATCACAAGCGGGATTTCTGGATCAAGTTGAATTCAGGATCAATCTGCAATAGAAATAAAAGATGAAACAAACAAAAGGACAAATAACACTTTCATTTGTAGCTGGCATAATTACTGTGTTAAAAATTAGGTACAAAGCGATGCAGGTGGAAAAAAGATCTCTTACAGTAGACTACCTCATCCAACAAACGTTAGTGTACCTGCATATTTACAAGTCAAAAGAATTTCTATTTTTATAAAATATTTATGAAACATGACAATGATTATTTCAAGAATTTAAACGTTCATAGTTTGTCAGCATAGTCTTCGGCAAGTAGTGCCCCATTACCAATTAGTTACATTTAACAAATACACGATCTTATAATGTAGTCCAACCCATTATAAACAGGTTTACAATGAATAAAGAAAATGGAAAATCACAACACGTGCACATTACAGATTCACCATCCTATGTGTACAGTTAAACTGCCACTACTGCCACACAATACCTCTCTGAAAGGAAAAACACATTAACCTCATTACTACAAATAATCATCAAATAAGAAATCTTAACATTCTAATTAAATAAAATATTTCAATTATTTTAGGGAGGTCAACTTATCTTACTAGCCCTTATTCTCGCATTCACAAATCAATCTCTCCTGGATGGCAGGAGTGTGAATGATTTGGTTTAAGCAGTAAATACCTATCTGGGTTTGACTATCATTTCGCCTGCATCACGAAAGGCACTCAAATGCCCATATATGTTTACAATGTGCATCCGGTTAAGTTCGCCCAACAGTACAAATCAATCCCCCAACCTTCTAAACTCAATGCATTGGCTAATGGCACACTTTAGGCTAATTAACCTGCTTGTATCGCCATGAGCGAGGTGTGAAACAGTCACTCTAGTTGACTACGCAACAATTCGATCTGGCGGCCCACAACAAATTACACGAAACGCAATATTCACATCAATCAGAGAAAACAGGGACAAACTAGAATGCAAATTAAAAAAACAAACAACGAGCATAATTTGCTCTCGTTATACATCACATTGTGGTATTGGCAATTTTGAATAATGGTTTTTAAAAAATAATCACAAATATTCTTAGAAAAAGAAACCATATTAAAAAGCACACCCACATATGCACAAACAAGCAATTGCATGCATGATGTACACACACATACACACATTCACACACACACACACACACACACACACACACACACACACACACACACACATCATTGACAAAATATTCACAAATACTCTACACAAAAAAAACTATATAGTAAAGCACACAGACCATAGACCTCAGATACATAAAAGCACAAACTCACATGCATACATGCACGTACACGCACACACACACACACATATCTCTCTCTCTATCTTTCTATCTATCTATATCTAAATCTATCTATCTCTATCTCTATCTATCTATCTATCTATAACAGAGAATTACTTTTTTGTGCAGAAATATTTCAGCACTGAAATGTCTACCACCAACACCACAGAGCTACAGGATTTCTGCAGTATGTCTAAAAGCTTTGTCTCATGGGTGTGGAGCACCATAGCACCCATCACCCTGTTTGGAGGGTTGCTAAGCAACATGGTTATCATATTAGTTTTTCGTTATCCGAACTTCCTCCAGTCATCCACGGTACTCTATTTTTTTGTGCTGGCCATCAGTGACAGCGTCTCCTTAGTTATAGGAATGGGGTTTCAGTGGCTTTTCTTCGCCTTTGACTTCAGCTTGCAGGACATGTCAAATTTTATTTGTAAGTTCTCCAATTTTGTTTCCCACACCTCTCTTGATTTTTCCTCATGGGTTCTCGTGTCCATTACGCTTGAGCGTGTCTGTCGAGTGCGAATGCCCCTCGAAACGTTAGGCCTGTTTACCGTTAAGCGTGCGAAAATGGGAATACTTATGATCTTTGTGTTTTTTTCAGGAATAAACATGCACTTTTTCTTTACGTATGGCTTAATGAGGAAGGCAGATAAGACAAAAGTGTGTCATGTTCTCACAGACACGTATACATTTTTTATAGAGTACATCTTTGTTTGGATGGATCTTTGTTTCGTTTCTCTTTTTCCTTTCATCATCATGGCTATTTCCAACGGCCTGATCATTAATTCTATGAGATCCAGTATCTACGCCAGAAGCACAGACATGAAAAATTCATCTCATGATATTAGAAGTACCAGTGTTGATGACTTTGAGGAACGGACATTTCAAACCGCCATGTTCGATGACGAAACTCGAAGTCAACGAAGGACTATCAATATACTAGCAGAACCGAGACATTCGAAACTGGACGTGGGGCAGCGTCCAGACTCTAGTAAACAAAATCTAGACAATCCTAATATAATCCTGGACAATCCTAGACTAAGCATATGCAACCCAGGAGTGATTAATTTCCAAACTGTTTCAACTACTGACCAGTCTTCAAGTGTGATGTTTGTGACACAAAAAGTGACAACTGACATACATTCAGCAGTTAACTTCGATAACCAAATAACTCAAGACATTTCTGACAGTGAATCAAGCCCAGTGGTATGGAACATCAAAGACTCCAAAGGTCTACAGTCCACATTAAGTGTGCCGCAAAATACAAATACTCGTCATCACTCCACTAAAGGTAGCGCAAAAATGGTTAATGTGCGAAATCTATCATTGAGAGACCACTGTTCACCTAAGGACATAATAAATAATACATGTCAAAGTGAGGTAACTTTTCCAAACCATGGAATGGAGACAGTAGGCGTAATGATTGACACACATCACAATGAAATTAACCCTTTAACTCTTGACGAGCAGTCACATGATAGAACGAGTAATATAAATAGAAACGAGGTCAACTCTTTGAATCCTGACATGAAGTTAGTAAATGTATCCAGTAATATATGTCTAGCTGAAATCACATTTCTTAATCCTATTACCGATTCGGTGAATGTAATGAATCATGATAACACAATTGAAGTCAACTGTGTGAATCCAGATCCGAAGTCAGAAAAGCCTGGAAATGTGAATCGAAAGGAAGTGAATTCACCGCATTTTACAATGGCTGCAAGTCAAGACGTTATTAATACTTCGTACCCTTACGAACCAGTAGATGCAATGGCTGCAAGTCAAGACGTTATTAACACTTCGTACCCTTACAAACCAGTAGATGCAATGGCTGCAAGTCAAGACGTTATTAACACTTCGTACCCTTACAAACCAGTAGATGCAATGGCTGCAAGTCAAGACGTTATTAACACTTCGTACCCTTACAAACCAGTAGATGCAATGGCTAATAAGCGTCGTCGATCTGACGGCCATATTCGCTCACCTCAATACTGGCGTTGGGCAGCAACTGCAATTACGACTACAAAGAGATTTTCAAGACCATCACCAATAATTGGCATAGTAAGTCTTGCGACATTAGTGTTTCTGGTCACAACAATGCCATATGCCATTTATATGGTTGTAAATGCTTTTCTGTACAATCATAGTGACAATTGCACACGCAATAATTCCGTCTTGCAAATGGTTCGCGCAACGTTGACCATACTCAGGTATGTTAATTCCGGGGTGAACCTTTACGTGTACTTAGCACGGAGTAAACCCTTCAGGAACCAAGTGATATTTGTTCTAACGTGGAACTATTGCAGGTAAGAACCGAATGACAGACATCCACACACACAACCAGATAATTCACACAAACCTTTACACTTTACACACACACACACACACACACACACACACACACACACACACACGCACACACACACACACACACATTTGAATGTATGACTCTTTATATATTCTCTCTCTCTTTATATGTCTCTGTCACTCTACTCTATCATTACATATACCGTATATGCCTAAAGACCATTATTTTGCATGCCAATGGATGGATATTTGGTGAATCAGACAAATTCTTCCATCCAGCTGGATCGTAGGGTGGCTGTGAGGAAAAACGTGATTCAAATTCATTCTTCACTCAGTGTCATCACCTTTGTCATGTGACACCTACTCATTCATGAACAGAAATATTCTACTCCTCATACCGCCCATGGTTATAATTGACTAGTTTTATTTTTATTCACACTTGGGGTCAAATCTAACGTTTAGATAATAGATTCCATTTGCCTTACACCGGACTTCAACTGAAAAAAGACATCTGGTCTGCCTTCAGTGTAACTTAGATGCTTAAACTTAACGTGTCTGCCCTTTAGCTTTTAGAACATTAGGTCATGTATTATTTGGATCTTTATATTTTAATATTTAAGTAATGCTAAATTAATAGCACTATCTCAAGAGGGACTGACGTTAACTCTCACACTTAAATGTAAGCCGCCCAATCGACCAGCTTTTATAGGAGTAAAGTGTATGTAGAATCAAAGGTGTGATAACGAACATATCAACATATCTACATTTTAATGTCATTTATTACATTGATACATAGCTTTGGAAAGTACTATTTTATGAACAGTTTTATAGAACTTAAATAAAATTATTGACTAATTGACTATATGTATATATATGTGTGTGTGTGTGTGTGTGTGTGTGTGTGTGTGTGTGTGTGTGTGTGTGTGTGTGTGTGTGTGTGTGTGTGTGAGTGTGTGTGTGTGTGTGTGTGTGTGTGTTTGCGTGTGTGTTTGCGTGTGTGCGTGCGTATGTGGTGTGAATATGCATGTATTATCTTCACAATAATTATAATTACACATAAATATATTTTGCTTTCAGACGTCGTTCACCTAGACTGTCAAGAATCTCTCAGGTGAACCATAGGATGTCTACATTTACCACTCAGGATTTCTAGCTTGACAATCATGTCATCTCTGCAATCATGTCATCTCTGAAATCATGTCATCTCTGAAATCATGCCTTACCAATTCCACTGCAACAGTCCTCAAAGAAAAATAATTGCTGGACACTGAAAGTATGAGGAAAAACTTGAAACAGTATGCTATACACTGGAATTACGTCAAATGATTATACATTAATATCCAACACACTCGAATTATGACACATGTCTTTGCAATAATATGTAACATACTGGAATTATGATTAATGACTGCAGTAACATATAACAAACTGGACGTATGATTAATGGCTTTGAAATAGTATATAACGTACTGAAAGTGTGAAGAATGACTGCAATGGCATGTAAAACACTGGAATTAAGATTTATGATTTTGAAATATTAAGTAACACACTGGGATTATGATGAATGACTAGGGCAATATGCAACACTTTGGAATGAATTATGCTGAATGATTGCAATAAAATGTTAGACTTTGGAATTATGATTAATGACTTTGCAATAACATGAAACACATCGGAAGTATACCACTGGACCTGCAACACAAGAAACACCCTATAACTATGAGAATTGACTGCAAATACATTACCCACCTTGAATTATGACTGCAATAACAAGTAACACACCGAATAATGATTAATGACTCTGAAATAACAGGTCAAACGCTGGAAAGACCTAGAAATTATTTAGTGATAATTATTAGCAGAGGAACGTTATCTAAATTTGTCACTAAATTATAGAGAAAATATTTTTAATGCGGCAATTAATAAAATTAAAGTTTGTTTTTAAATAATGTAAACATTAAAGAAGGATTCTTGTTATTGTTAGTGATTCTACGAAAGTAGTAACAATGGTATTCTACGAGCTGTCAGTAACGTGGCGAAAAGCAGAAGTCTTTAGTGTGTACATTTTTTTATTTATCTCACGAAGATGTTTTCTATTTTATTTTATTTTTGTGTAGTCATATCGTTATAATTTTGAATTTTCAGATATATTTATAACAATTACCTCATTTTAGTGACGACATCGGTGTCTTTTCCTCTAATCTGACGTAATTAATGCTATTCTATTTTGCCAAAGGGTGGCAGTAGAAACATTGTTTTCACTGTTTGGTGAAAGTAAGAAGTTTGTTTAAAGTTTCCTTACGACAATGCAGAAGTAATGATTAGTGATTATGAACATGTTTAAATGGCTCTTTGTTACGCTTCGGATTAAATGTCTAAAAGTAAGCGATGCTTAAGATACCGACTCAGCCTTTATTATTTTATTTAAATTATTGACAAAATCAGTGCCTTGTGACAGTCATACCGCAGAGAAGTACACGGAGTTGTACAAGATTTAAAACACCCATCTGAACCATGATGATGAATTTGATATGTGTTCTTTATGAATGTGGTTTGCGATTGGTAAGCATGATATATCACGATAATAACTCGATTTATATTGATTGTGGCTTAATACTTAGTGTCATCTACATATCTTTATGTGACTCTCTCTCTCTTTCTCTCTCTCTCTCTCTCTCTCTCTCTCTCTCTCTCTCTCTGTATGTGTGTGTGTGTGTGTGTGTGTGTGTGTGTGGGTCAGTGTAAGAGAGAGATTATATCTGCAAGCGAAAATAGACATTCATGCACACCTTATATATATTAATTCGTTTGACTTAATTTCATCATCATCATCATCATCATCATCATCATCATCATCATCGAACGATTTATTAAGATACTAATACTATTTTCACACAAAAAATTATTTGTGCATTCTAATAAAACACAGTTTTAACATTCGAGTTCTGTGAATGAATAAAGCACATAGATATTTTATTAAGGCGATATATTTTTTAAGGTAACAGTATATTTTTAGTTCTGGATTTTTAACGAGGACATTAATACATTAACAAAATTAGCCATTTTCATTATTACACAATATACAATATTATACAATAACCTATAGCCATTAGATTCTGTAGTTGAAATCAACTTAGTAGTTACGACCTAAACACTTTATATTCTGTTATTCTGTCGTTTGCCAGAAATGATTGTAATGCATTACATTATAACCTTTAGCCTTAAGAAATAGTTTCTCGTTAACTACTTGTACATAGCTCTAGAAAAAAAGCAAAAACAATAGCAACAGAAACCAAATAACGCCAAAATAAATGTCACTTTAAAACAGATGCCTTAAGTAGCAGCACGTTTATACAGATTTTATTTTGAAACACGGATTAGATTTAAATGCCCTGGTATATTAGGTAGTGATGTGTGTTAAATAAAAAAGATTTGATCATTAATTTGATGCTAGGGTCCGACTCCTTCGTGAGCGAATACACGCATAGGTGGACGTTAGGCCAAGAACTGCGGTTCAGATAGGTACCATGCTCCTGTCCTTAATTTTACGTTCTTATCCAACATTTCACTCATTCACATCTGTCTAGAAAAGGTACCGTTTTTTCACTCACTTATTTTCTCTCTCACGCTCTTCCATTCAGCCTTACACATTCAAGGCAGGCAGGCAGGTGAAAGTACTATTTTGTTTCTATCAATTTTCCTTTGGTCCAAGACAAAGCAGACCTCAGATACATAAAAGCACAAACTCACATGCATACATGCACGTACACGCACACACACATATCTATCTATCTATCTATCTATCTATCTATCTATCTATCTATCTATCTATCTATCTATCTATCTATCTATCTATCTATCTATCTATCTATCTATCTATCTATCTATCTATCTATCTATCTATCTATCTATCTATCTATCTATCTATCTATCTGACATGCAACCCTTTTCTACTGGTTATCATCACCATCATCATCATCAGTATCAGCATCATCAGAATTATTATCGTCATCATTATTATTATTTTTATTATTATTATATTATAAAAATTCCTCTTAAGGAACATCGTGTGACAGTAAATATGTATCTTTAATGTTGTGGAAGAGAGAAAACGCTTACAGCGCCTATATATCCGCCAAGTGAGAGAGGCGAGTGGCATCTACTGGAGGATCATTAATAAAATAAATTAAATTAATAAATAATTTTAAATTAATAAATCAATATTTTCATCACTTATAATTAGTTATGAAAGATTACTTAATAGTAAAATTCATTTTCATTAACTATATGGCGTTGGTGTAATACATAGAATAAAGAATTGTTCGAGTCCTTTTTCTGATATATGTCAAATTTGTGATCAAGTCAGATTACGTTATATTGATTGTCCAATGAGGATAAATCTATTAAAAGTAAATACTCGATAGGAAATTGTTTGAGATTTCTTCTGCAATTATCAAATATTTCCACTGCCTATGTCAGGATATTTGGGATTTATTTAGCTCTTTTAGGGCAACAATAATCAATAATAGATTGTACATGCGTATATTCTCTCTACTTAGGTAGATAGACATATGTAAATGTAATTAAAGGGACAGGCAAACATACAGACACATAGCTGTAAAAGGAAGTTTTGGAAGGTGTGATATACATATATACAGACAGATTAACAATACAATGTAAAACAGCGAAACCAGACAGAGAGAGATATAGACTGGTAGGTATATACATGGATGGACGAGAATGACAGATGAACGTTTAGGCGATGATAGATAGACAGACAGACAGACAGACATATATATAGATAGATAGACAGACAGACCTACACACACACACACACATAGATAGATAGATAGATAGATAGATAGATAGATAGATAGATAGATAGATAGATAGATAGATATTCAATCGCTTTTCTACAGAAATAATTAAATTGAAAGTTAGAAAAAAGTTACTTTGTCAGTTGTATTTGTCTCCGTGACATATATTTTAGGTTATAAAATTCTTTACAAAGAAACCTAAATGCAGCAAGAGTTGTGCCATTATTACTTTTAAAAAGAGTAAAAATCGATTATTTTTTATTTAAAAAAGTAAACGTGTGTCCATTTACGTTGATGTCTCGTACACATAATTAATTTTTGTGCTTAACAGATGTCCAACCATTGCAATGTCTACTAATGGAACTACCGAGTTACAGGACTTGTGCATTAGGTTGGGGTACACTGTCAAATTGATGTGGACTATCATTGCACCATTCATTACTGTCGGTGGTTTGCTAAGTAACATGACCGTTATAGTAGCTTTCCGCCATCCACGGTTCTTGAAATCGTCCCCAATGCTCCATTTATTCATATTGGCCATTAGTGACTGCGTGGTTCTGAGTATCGGGCCGGTACGTGACTGGGCCATTCACACCTTAGACTACGACATCAAAGACACATCTGATTTTGTATGCAAAACGAGTTACTTTGTTCTCTATGTTTCGCTTGATTTCACTTCTTGGATCCTCGCGTCTATCACTATTGAGCGCGCATATGGAATTTTAAAGCCGATTGAATCAAGAGGCATGTTCACTGTTAAACGGGCAAAAGTGACTCTTTCAGTGATCTTTGTGGTTCTTTCCACATTCAACGTGCATTTCTTTTTCACGAACGGTTTGAAGCCAGTGGAAGGTCGCCTGAAATGTACGTCACTCACGGATGAATATTTATTCTTTGAAGATTTCGTATTTGTTTGGATCGACTTGTGCCTCGTCGCGTTATTCCCATTTTGCATCATGTTCACTTGCAACTGGCTCATCATTACCTTCTTACGCAGCAAATATGACAAACAATACCGTTGTAACAGCACCGTAGTTTTTCGAAACGCAGAACAATCCTCATTGGATGACCTGAGTTTCAGAAGGGAAACCAAAATATCTGAAATCGAATTATACATCCATCCGGATGACGCCGCCAAAGTCTCAGAATCGCCAGTGTTCGATGGGAAAGCGCGTGAGACTCGACTAGACAGCGATTGGTTAGGTGCACGACATGACGTCAGCATCGAAATGTCTCCCAACAAGCCAGAAACTTCAGCAGCAAACACAGTGAAGAGAAGAGGGAGTAAAACGTCAGCCAATAAGAAGGCGCCCAGCAGAAAAAAGTCACGGGAGCAGAAACCACTGAAAAGAAAGTCACGCACGCATGAACCTGTTCGCAAAAGGTCAAAGAGTAAGAATTTGCCTGCCAAGAAACCACCTGTCCAGAAAACTCCTGCCCGGAAATCACCCGTCCGAGAATCAACAGTGCGCAAGAAACGTATTGGTTCTGATAAAGGAGTTTCGACACAGCAAAATCGTACAACTGTCCCGACAATTACAGAATGTCCAATTAATGCACAGCTTATCTCAGTAAAGGTAGTCAGTTCCGAGATACCAGACAAAGTATTAGATGCAGACCCTATTCAAACTGAAAATAAAGAAATTAATCAGAACAATAAAAGGATCTTAAACGTTATAAATACTTATGAAACTCAAAGCGAAGCAACCCCTAAGAACCTTGATGATACATATTTAGATGCAAAAGGTCGAACATCTCAACACACCGCACATGTTTTGCACCATGAAGGTAGAATGGCTAGTGTAAGTCAAGACAAACTAGACACGTCTACCTCGAACGTTGACATTCCACCAGATGCCATCAAATCTAAAAACCCTCAGACTGAATTCTTTCTTTCTCGCATTTATGAGTTCAGCTCAAACTTGATACGATCACTGTTCAATATCAGACCGTCAAGGCCGCAGCGAAGTTCTAATAGCAAACAATATAATCAAGAGATTGTAAGTAGTGTGAGTCGCAGTCTTTTTATGATGACATTGATATTTTGGATGACGACGATGCCTTTCGCTCTGTATTTAGTCATGAGCCCTTTCTTGAGAGACGAAGAGGAGACGTGCACTAGAGCGAACGCCATTTTGGACGTTGTTCGTGCCTCAACGTCAATGCTCATGTATGTGAACAGTGGTGCGAACGTTTTTCTGTACGCAACGTGCAGCCCGGTTTTCAGGAGTGAGCTCCATCAAATGTTCGGATTTTATAAGAAGCTGTCATTTCCTTAATGAGGGTAAGTATGTCATTTTCTATTAATAGGAATGCTTTTAATTTTCTATACATAGAAAGCCTGATGTAATTTTTTTTCCGTATGGAGAGTGTAGATAAAACTTTCTCATACGTGTGATCAATAATAACGACCAATTGAGATCATTGGCATGAGCATCAGTAACTCATATGTAGTTGAAACCATTGATGTATTGAATAGGATGTAAGTTCAAGGAATACCACCCTACACTGTAATAACAAAGAGAATATTCTCTGATCAAATACTCACAAATATTAATCACAGTGGCATTTATATCAGAACAGAAAAAAATAGATGAATAGAAAAAAGTACAATCGCAGACCGTTATGTTCTTCTCTCTATCGTTTCTGTGTAGTGTGTACTGATACTAAATTGACTACAGTAATAGACCCGTAGGATAAGCAAAGCTATTGTGTAAGTAGAGTGCACTCTGAAATTGAATAATTTACTTTCATTTTTTTTTTCAAATAGCCTCATCTTGCGAAATACATAAATATATTTTCATTTACAAGTGTATTTCCAATATGACTTTAATTACGTTTGTTTTAAGTTTATATATAATTTATTAGCTTTAAGCGTGTACATTGAGTACCTTTCTGCAAAATACACATCTCTGTCCACTGTTTATGGTATAGAGGATTGATTACAATTTCTTTAAAACTTTATAATCAAGCCGTATTCCTATAATGAGTTATTGATTACAATTTCTTTAGAACTTTCTATTCAAGCGGTATTCCTATAATGACTTATTTTGTAATGAAATACTGCATGATGGGTAGTGAGTATAATTCTAATCGTGTCATCTCGCTCTTCAGAATAATTGATGGTATTGATTCCACTTCTCTTAAATCTACTTAATTACTTCTGTCCATAGAAGAATGGTTGTTAAAATAATTTGTTTTAATCATAACATTTATATGCACACACAAACACACACACACACACATACACACACACACATACACACACACATACACACACACACACACACACACACACACACACACACACACACACACACACACACACACACGAAATTCTTTATCCGTGTCTATAGCATGCATACACACATGAAATTCTTTATCCTGTCTATAGCCTTAGAGATGGAACTGGACACAAAAGCATGTTTGAGTTTGTTATAAAGCAGTACAATCTGGTCGTCATATTCTGAGTGCAAGTATTGGAAAGATGAATTATTTTGTCTGATTTCGAATCGTGCTCCATAACAACTACCCCCGCTACAGCACAAAATTAAACGACTCAGCTGTGGCGACATTCGTAGCATTAAACAGGGCACGGAGAGTGATGTAACACTGAACTAATCCTGTGAGGGACATCCTCCCCCCTCCCCAACATTCTATAGCATTTATATAAATGTTTCAAGTTCTGTACAATTCAAAACTGTCTGCGTAATTAATTTAATTTCAAGAATTCCTGCTAGCCACAAACACTAGATCTATTGCTTGAACTACTCAGCAGTGTCACTATTCTTTGCAATAAAATAAAAAAAACAAATGTTCTTGAGGCTCTTGTTTTCAAGCTTTGATGCCTATGGCGTTTGATTTGTTCAAGAGTTCAACTTCCAATATGACTGACATTTGACAGTCCGACTATATGACAATTAACACACGACCTTCCGACGAGAAGACGATTAACACTTGACTTTCCGATGACAAAACAAGTAACACTTGACTTTTTGATGATAAGTCAATTAACACATGACCGTCTGATGATAAGACGATTAACACCTGACTTTCTGACGATGTCCATATTTGTTTATAAAAAATAATTTTAATCATTTTACAAAACTACAATTGATCAGTCTGGAGTGGAAAGATGGGTAGAATTTAATCAGGTGTTTTTAAGATCTGGAATTTAGCATCATGTATAATACATAAAAATATGCACATTGCTTCAAATGTATTGCTTACTTGTTCAACAGTAAAACTATTTCAGCTTCTTAAGCTGCGCATCTCAAACATTTGAGAGAGACAGACAGAGATAAGTCTCATCTCTTCTAACGCCTTGACATTTGTTGTTGTTTTTGTTTTCTTTGCAGACGCGACTCATTTTATGAATGATTACCAATAATCCAGCACAGAAATAAATATCAGTAGCCCAGCAGAGAATGATTACCGGTAACACTTCAGATGACACCTGTCTTGTTTCAAAGAATACTGTTACTTGGCTGTAGCGCATCATTGCGTAAATCATGACCATAGCAGCATTGCTAAGAAACTTGATTTTATCCTAGCTTTTCGCTTCCTCGTTTCATCCGATCGCCCACAGTACTGCCTCTCTTCGTGCTGGCTATGAATAACAGCGTCAAGCAGCGTGTTGGGTACGAGTGACAGCGTCAAGCAGCGTGTTGGGTACGAGTGACAGCGTCAAGCAGCGTGTTGGGTACGAGTGACAGCGTCAAGCAGCGTGTTGGGTACGAGTGACAGCGTCAAGCTGCGTGTTGGGTACGAGTGACAGCGTCATGCTGCCTGTTGGGTACGAGTGACAGCGTCATGCTGCCTGTTGGGTACGAGTGACAGCGTCATGCTGCCTGTTGGGTACGAGTGACAGCGTCAAGCTGCCTGTTGGGCCGGGACGCACTCGGTCTGAGCACACTCTCAACTACGATCTAACAGACACATCAGTCTAGGCGTGCAAACCCGTCTGTTTCCTACACTACGCCTCGCTTGACTTCTCTTCTTTGATCTTTGCATCTGTTACGATAGAGCGCTTCTTTGGCGTGTAAAAACCGAATTGGCAACTTCACTGATGTGAGAATGACAAGTAGAATATTAATATTTAATGAACAGTTTGTAACAAAGCATAGATGGTATGAACTGTGATTCTGTCAAAGACAAGTAGACTATTAATTAATATTTCACGAACGGTTTGAAACCAAGCAGAGACGGTATGAACTATGATTCTGTCAATGATGAGGACATGTTTTTTTTGGAAGAATACATTTTCTGTTTGGATGGATTTGTGATTTTTAGTGCTTATACCGTTTTGTATAATGGTCGTGTCTGTGGGGATCATAACTGTCTTCTTTACGAAGAACAACCAAATTTCAACCTACGGGATGACTATCTGCCACTTTGAAAACTGAAAGATAGTGTATTGAGTGAATCACCTTCCTTCAAATAACTACGCCCAACGTGTCAGATAGCAAAAACTCAAGCTGTACTTGGAGAGACAACAGCGACCTCAGGTGACTGATCCTGAGATAACTATTATAAATAACAATAACTTTCGTCTTATTGAGGGCAAATACTTTCAGCATGCGGTTAGTGTCTAGCAAGAAGGCAATATCGAGTCCAATATTCAGACGTCAACATGTAGTGACGTCGTCTGCTATCTTGTCACACTTCACACTACCCACAATTTTGACAGTCCTGTGAAAACAGTTTCAATCACCTGTCCTCGTAAGCCAAAGACTTCCAAAGTAAACAAGTTATATCCTTTTAAAAGTGGAATTCAGCCACTACGGGTAATGACTACTATAAGCAGTAAACCCCTTTCAAAATCTCATGATGTACATTTCTGTTCAAACCGTTCCCCAAAGCGAATCAGCAGGAACTCCTTCCAGTAACACTGGCACTGTTCGCCAAGCTGCGGTCTCTTCCTCAGTCAATCGTATAGCTGTGCTGGTGACAACAGCCATTTTGTTAACTATGACGTCGCATTTAATTTTTCTAATAATAGAATAGTTTGTGATCGACAAGGAGGCTGACTGCACATCTATAAACGCCATCTTAGATATTGTTCGGGCTATGATGGCATTGTTGATGTATGTTGATGTATTGTTGATGTATGTTGATGTTGTTGATGGCATTGTTGATGTATGTTAACAGCGAGGCGAACGTTTACCTCTGCGCCCTTCACAAAAGAACATAAAGCGTGAACTGCTCAGATCTGTTATATGTCCCATGTGCAGGTAAGCATCATTCCCAACTGACGCGATGTACACACACACACACACACACACACACACACACACACACACACACACACACACACACACACACACACACACACACACACATCTGACGCGTTGTATTCATTTTCTCATGTTCATGTATATTTCCCGACTGACGAATTGTATTCATAGTCCCATCAGTCACAAAAGTAACATGATCGATCAAAGCTGTATCTGATAACGCTCACCGTCTTCCAACGTTTCATTGCATCTAAAAGCGTCGACGACACGCCATTTTAAAACTTTCCATAGCGACAGTTTGGCAGTTGGATAATAAGAGAAGTAAGGAAACAATAATTATTTTAAAATGAACATTCTTTTTATAGCAACTGCTATATCCATGCGTTCGTTTCGTTGCAACAGTACCAGTAATGTTGATCTAAAAAATTGAAGAATTCTAAAATTGTTGAGCAAACGGTGCGATACAAGGAGACTGGTCACTAAAAGGGACTATAGATTCTGACTGTCCTTAGTTGTTTTGGGTAGCAGATTAAAATGTTCCGTGAAACATTTCATTTCGTCACTAATTTGTATATCACTTGCCATTCCAGCATAGTATGGAAATACTAAGAATATTCTTTTACAATAATCAATAAATATTTAAATAGCTCTCTTGAACACTTTTACTTTGGACTGCATATGTTTAAAATATATAAGGTCACATTATGCAGTAGTGTATAGTGTATATTAACAAATTTATATTAACAGATTTCAACAAATATTTTATGTTTAATTTGTATGTTTACAGGAAAAGCCACAGACAATCCATTCTCTACAACACCTACAGCTGGAGTAAGAAGAGACCGTTACGCTTGCCTACAAATGATTTCCACTGAAAGTTACTTTCTTGACTTCTTGCCTTCAAATTATATTCTCTTTGCGAGACACAAAACTAGAGTTAATTCCATGACATTTTACTTCAGATCCCATTCTCTTAACGAGAGACAAAACTAAAGTTACTTCCATGACTTCAACTACGAATCCCATTCTCTTAACGAGAGACAAAACTAGAGTTACTTCCATGACCTCTTACTACGAATCCCATTCTCTTAACGAGAGACAAAAATAGAGTTACATCCCCGACACCTTACGTTAAATTCCACTGGTGAGAGACAAAACTAGAGTTAATTCCACGAATTCTTCAAATCCCATTCTCTTGGCTAGAGAGATACAAGTAGAATGACTTCCCTGATTTCTTGATTTGAAATTACATTTGACATGTCGAGAGACAGTAACATATTTTATTTTGCTGGACTGTCATTCCTATCAAATTATTTTACCAACAGAGCATCACGTCCTACGTATTCCTTCAAACCTCAAGTAAATTAATGCTGTCAATTAATCGTTTCACATTAAGTCAAGGTTGAAACGTTATCCGTAAATTAATGCTGTCAGTTAATCATTTCGCATTAAGTCAATGTTGAAACGTTACCCGTAAATTAATGCTGTCAGGTAATCATTTCGCAATCAGTCAATGTTGAAAGGTAACTAGTAAATGAATGCTATCAGTTAATCGTTTCGCAATAAGTCAAGGTTGAAAGGTAACAAGTAAATTAATGCTGTCAGTTAATCATTTTGCAATAAGTCAAGGTTGAAAGGTAACAAGTAAATTAATGCTGCCAGTTAATCGTTTCGCATTGTAAAGGTTGAAAAGTTACATGTAAATTAATGCGCTATCAGTTAATCATTTCGTATTTAGTCAAGGTTGAAACATAACAAATAAATTAATCCTGCCAGTTAATCGTTTCGCATTTAGTCAAGGTTGAAAAGGTACACGTAAATTAATGCTGTCAGTTAATCATTTCGTATTTAGTCAAGGTAGAAACATAACAAGTAAATTAATGCTGCCAGTTAGATGATACGTAATAAGCTCCAGATGAATGTTGATAAGAGGAATCCATATTGATCACTTCAGCAAGAGTGCCATCGTCACCCGCAAGCAGCATTCCACAATTTTTGTAATGTCAGTAGCACTTTCATCATGTCTTGTCAATGACTGAGAAATCCGGAATTAATACTCAACATTTTGCTCATTACAACTGCAATGTCATGATTATAAGCAAAGGAAAATACTAATATTTGAGGCACATGAGCTGTGTTCACACATTTTACAGTCGAATCACTAAACTCCCATATGTTCATCTGAGGATTTGAATATTGAACCCTCTTAATCTGGTTCTTTGCACTGTCTTTTGCAAACATTCAGAAAGCAGAAACAGCTGCTCTCTCTAACAGTTCCCAGACGCTGACAAACCCTCCATGCACCTACGGCCTAACCTTTCGATTTATATTACTGATTGCATATTGTATTGATACATGTATTAAAATAGTTTCCATTATTGATGTGTGGAGATTATATTGTTGACATTGATTGTGCATTTTAAGTAACGAGATTTAAAGTTTACTAGTTGCTTGAGTGTGTGTGGAGATTATACTGTTTACATTGTTTAGTACCTAGATTTAAAGTTTGTTAGTTGCTTGAGCATGTGTGGAGATTATACTGTTTACATTGTTTAGTACCTAGATTTAAAGTTTGTTAGTTGCTTGAGCATGTGTGGAGATTATACTGTTTACATTGTTTAGTACCTAGATTTAAAGTTTGTTAGTTGCTTGAGCATGTGTGGAGATTATACTGTTTACATTGTTTAGTACCTAGATTTAAAGTTTGTTAGTTGCTTGAGCATGTGTGGGGATATTTTTGTGAATCAAGTCAGCTAGCTCGCCAGCACACTAAATGTTTGCGTGACATTGGTTGAGTTACTTTAACAAATTAAGAATGGAAGAAAGAATGAGGTGGTTACAAATGGGGAAGGAAGAAGCTAGAAATGAGGGTCTTTCAGGATGCGAAGTTGTAGAGCATGCTTATAACTATGTAGAAGAGAAAGAAAGATTACAGATTGAAGAGTCAAGATTACAGATTGAAGAGTCAAGATTACAGATTGAAAGATATGAAAAAGAAATGAAAGAAGAAATGAAAGAAAAGTGCATAAGAGAGGAAAGTAATAAAGGATTACAGACTGAAAGAGTGGAAAAAGAAATGAAAGATAAATGTGAAAGAAAGGAAAGTGATAAATGATTAAAAATTGAAAGAGAGGTAGCATTTGCCCAGTTAGATGCCTATGATAAAAGAAACAAATCAAGTGAAGTATGATAGTGTAAAGGTAAGTGAGAGGGCAGCTAAGCTTCAGGAAGTGAACATAAAATTTCATTTTCATTCTTTCAGTAGGAAAGAGGAAAGTATTAAGGATAATGTGCTAAGTTTTGAACAGTGTGTCATAAGATTAGGCTTACCAGAAAATTCACAGCTTAGCCATTTAGTAGCAGGTATGAAGGGTCAAGACAGTATGATCATTAACAGACTTGTGGAGGAACAAGTTATGCATGGGGCTTATAAGCCTGAACAGATAACATAAAAGTTGACTAGTGAGACATACCGACACAGGTTCAACCAATACAAATGGGAATCGACACATTTTTACAGTCAGCTAATAAACTACAGTATATCTTGATGAGTTAGACGAGGTGAAAATTGACAGTGGATAAAAGATGTTAGTGATCACTTTGTGATTGAGAAATTAGAAACGTCATTTCCTCCAACACTGTTAGCTTATGTTGAGAACAAAAGACCGAAGAATTTGACGAGATGGTTAGAAGCAGCTGACAGGTACAATGACATACTGTTGCTGTACATTTGTTATTCTGACAGTTAGGCATAAACTTTGAACCACACACGTCAGTTAATGAACTAGTGATGCCTAAACTACATATTGACAGGCCAGACAAGAAACCTAATATTTTCTCTTGCACCTCCCTATTTAGTAATGAAAGACAGGGTACCTACTCATCCCCATGAGAGAAAACCAAGCACATGTAGCCACCCAGACAAAGGTTTAGAGTCAACCAGTAGTGTGTGTAGTAAACTAGAATATATCAGATGTCACTGCCCAGGTAAAATTAGTGTAATAGATCCTAATGGAGTACCTCGTTTTGATGCAAATATTAATGAACATTGTGTCCCAGTCCTCTGTGACACGGGTTGTGGAGTAGGATTGGTAGTACACCCACTCCTGGTGAGAAATGATGATTACACTGGTGAGTTTCAAACAATCACTCTAGCCAATGGTGTACAAGCTAAAGTACCTATTTTAATGGTAGACATAGACAGCAAATACCTATACAGATCCATTCAGGCTGTGTGTCTCAAAATTTGTGTCAGGAGTGTGATCATGCCTTGCAAATATATTCTCAGTGGCAAGAATGATTCTGATTCTTATAGCATTTGTATACTTACGTGTAAACAGGTGGCAGTGCAGGAATCTGCCGCAAAAGATGCTTGTGGAAGTATTCATGGTGAATCAGAAGTGGTTAGTAATGTGTACAAAGGTGATGCTATGAAGACTTTGTAGTTAGTGGAGCATGTCATCAAAACGTGATAGCATATTTGTTCAATGCAAAACAAGTAATGGTTGCTGAGTGCCAAATGGTAGCTAACTCTGAGGGGAAACAAACCTCAGAACAGCACGATTGACTGATGATTCTCTAGAAAAATGTCACGAGAACACCAAAATCTCAGGATCTTACATGTCTAAATCTACCGGCAAGGTTATTGAGTTTCACTGGAAGAATGGTCTCCTGAATCATACACATGATGGGATGAAGGGGAATCATTTGGTGGTACCTCTGAACTATTGAGTGAACGTGCTGAGTTTGGCTCATGACCCACCCACTGCTAAGATCAAGCTAAAATTTAGCAAATGTGGAGGCTGACTTTTATTTTTATGATGGGGGAACATCTATCAGTACTGTCAGTCATGTGATACCTGTCTGCGAGTGAACAGGAAAACAGAATGTCCCATTCCATTAGATGAAACCTTGATGATTGACATTCCTTTAAGGTGTGTAGCTGTCATTCATATTTGAGAATTCATGCCCTGATTGGGTCAAGGTTATAAATTGATTCTCACCATTATAGATTATGCTACATGATACCCTGAAGTAGTTGCTCTTAGTTCTATTAGTACTGCAATTGTAGCAAATGTATTGTGTACCATTTTCTTGCTTGGAGGATTTACAGAAGAAATCTTGCCCAATAGGTGAATAATTCAAGAGTGATTTCATGAAAGAGATTAATCAACTTTTGAGGGCAAAGCAGTTTAAAAATCCTCCTTACCACCAAAAGGCCACAAGAATCTGATGTATATTTGCCAGCACTTTTGATCGTGTTGCACAAAGTACCAAACGACACGCCCTTTTCTCACCTTTTGAACTCTTGTATTGTAGAACCATTAGAGGACCCATGCCTATATTACAAGAATATCGGACAGAGTGCAGGCCAGTGGAATCTTTGAAAGGTATATACCAATATGGTGTGATAAAAGAAACTCACAATGTTTTTACTGATAACCCTTGAAAAACGAGTCTGTGCGAATTTACAGTCATACTACGGGATAATAATCCAATCTGCATGACACCTTCTCTTTTACGTTATACTAATCGTGATGCTGTTAAACATGAAATCGACTCTCTGCCAGGCTTTGGTATGATTTAAAAGGCGGAATTTCCTTATAGTACCCTTACAGTTCTCCTATAGTCTTTGTAAAAAAAAAACGGATGATACACATATTTTGCATAGAATACAAACAACTAAGTAAATAAGTCATTTTTTTCAGCCAACCTGATATATGATACCCAGACTCTAGAAGAACATATGAGTGCTACTGAAATTGTTTGTTGCGCTTTGCTGTTTTGGATTGGACTTTTTTTGTTTTGTGAAAGACAAAGTTGACACAGATAGATATATAGATAGATAGTCATTACTTTGAACTAGAGTGATGACTAGATACTAAGAAAGAAAATAATCGCATCGCATCTGTTATGAGGATATGTTGACGTCAATATTATATATATGTTCTGTCCATACTAACTGCCAGTTCAATTAATCCACAAGCATTGAAGATCATTGATTGTAGTAATGTTTACAACCTATTTATATTATTAGAGCAACATGCTGACTTGAATGGGAAATGATATGTATCTCTTTGTCTCAAATAGGTCATGTTTGCATTTCGGCCTGGATAGCAGGACATTTTTAAACTTTGGACAGCGAGAAATTGACGTAAAATGGAAATACATTTTATAAACAAATAATCATTTCAGATCAACTATTATTATTTTCACACCTCCCTTTCGTGGAAAAACTAAAAGAATTGTGTGTGTGTGTGTGTGTGTGTGTGTGTGTGTGTGTTTAAATAAAATATTTGAATAGTTTTGATTTAGAACTATTACCTCATATTAATGACGTCGTAAATACCTCCCACTGAATTTGACGTCATTAATGGCGACAATACATCATTTCCTTCTCTACAGGGTAAGCTAATTCGATGCGTAATTTATTTTAATGCCTTTTTAAAAAGACATTTATTTGAATTGATTGTTAATTATAATGTAATAATTTGTTTTCACTGATGAATCTTTATGCTTTCCATAACTTATCGAGTCTTGCTGCTTGGCTAATGAAGTATCTGAAGCAAAAATATTATAAACTTTTCACACAAACACACATACATATACACAGTCGCGCGCGCGCTATCAAACAGCAGGTCTAATTAATTTTTATATTTTAAAGTGAGAAATTGTGAAGAGAATGAAAGTAGCGTATCAAGAGCAACAACCAAGAATAGCTCTCTGTACTCATATTAGCACTAACTAGTCCTCTTTCACCATTCCTGGCCCCTCTGCTGCTTGTCTTGTATAAAATGGATGTACGTTTGACATTTGTGAACCGGGTCTAGTTGTGGCACAACACATGGATTGTCTTAAGACCCCTTCTTGCTATGGTTTCTCGGACTTTCAGGTTTCTGGTAATATGAATTATTATAGACTGGGTTTTTTCACGTACACACAGACACAGGCCTAGACACACATTTATAACTATCCAAATTGCGTGTGTTCTTCTGAACCATTATTGAAAAACGACAGTGCAACATTCTGCTTTACTGAGTCAAGAGCAAATGATTTTGTTTCTTTCAGGCGAAAGCAAATGCTTTGCTCTTGAGGGTATAAACAAATATTTTATTGTTTGGGGTACAAGCAAAGGCTTTATTCTTTGAGACAAAGACAAAGTTATTCTCTGATGTAGAGCAGACATTTCAGTCTTAGAGATGAGAGCTAACGCTTTCTTCTTTGAGATAAAAGCAAATATTTTATTTTTTCATTGTTGTAAATTTATTTGAAGGTCCGAAATGTACATAGACTTTGTTCCATAGCTTCTGACAGTGGAAGCAACAGTAGATCTGGTCTTTAGTGCTGACTACACACGATTACTGCAATTCTCTCCTATTTGGATCGCCATAGTGCATGCTATCAGAACACGATTACTGCAATTCTCTCCTATTTGGATCGCCATAGTGCATGCTATCAGAACACGATTACTGCAATTCTCTCCTATTTGCATGCAGTGTGGTGAACTAAATACACAACAAAGTTGCAGTAATCATGTACTGATAACATGCTGTCAATAAATGATAAATAATGCAAATCACTTCCAAATGGCTCGCCACACTGCATATCACTCTCTTCACTGGTTGCTTGTTTGACTACTGGAGCAAGCATACTACCTCTTCACTCTGTCAAGTTTTACTGATTTATTCTTCTTTGGGACATGTTTCACCTTCACCCATGTATACACTCCACGGAACCTGTCCAACGTTACCCATCCAGCTTAACTTGTTCTCTTCCTCAAACACTTGTTTTCTTAATGAACCCAGTTTGAAAATCAAAAGATATAGGTCAATGGTATTTTCCATATAAGGATCCTCACACATGGAATGCACAGCCTCTAGGACTCTTAGTCACACTATAGCAATTACAGAAAATCTCCTTAATTTTTTTCATGTAAAGCTGTTATTTTCACAGTTCTCTGCGGGTATTTTATATCTAGTCTGTCTCATCGCGTTGGATACTAATTATATAATTATGCACTTGTGAGTTGTAGGCTTATTTTTGAATTTTCTCTTACTGTGTTCAGTTCAGTTCAGTTCAGTAGTAGTAGTAGTAGAAGTAGTAGAAGTAGTAGTAGTAGTAGTAGTAGTAGTAGTAGTAGTAGTAGTAGTAGTAGTAGTTACAATAGTATTACTACAAATAAAATTTAAAGAACTTCATGGCGTTTATAAGTAGAAATGTGCATAAGTATTAAATATTGCTGTTTTTTTTGTTTTATTTAACGCTGTGACCTAGTGTACATGTTACGTGCTTAATTTGGTATCGTATAAATCATGTATTATTGAATATTTATTTAGTATTGCTAAATGATTTTGGGATGTTACTTTAATTAATAAATAATTAAGCGCTCTTTAAAACCAACAATATGGTTATTATTATTACGTCCGTGAACTTCTCCAGACTCACACAACTCACACCTGCAGAATTCTTCATGCGGAGATGACACACCCCAGACATGTGTGCAAACAACACCTCAGAACTCGACGACCTTTGCCATAGGTCGAAAACCGCTGTGGATTGGATTTGGCGCATCATTGCACCAATCATGTTCGTCATGGGGATGCTAAACACCATGGCCGTTGTGGCAGTTTTTCGCTATCCGCGGTTTCTCGGATCATCTATGGCGTTCCATCTGTTCTTGTTGGCCATCTTCGACAGCGTGGTCATGTGTACTGGACTTGTAGGCAAATGGATCGTTCATGCCTTTAATGTCAACGTAAGAAACATCTCAGACATCGGATGTAAGCTGCACGTCTTTGTTCTGTCTGTATCATTTGATATGTGTTCTTGGATCCTGACGTCCGTCACGGTCGAGCGCGCCTTGGTCGTGATAAAGCCATTGGAAATGCTGGGAAGGTTCACCGCGAGACGGACAGCCCTCAGACTATTTTCCATCTTTGTCGTCTTTTCTGGAACCAGCATGCACTTCCTCTTCACAATGGGTTTACAGCCTGCGGAAGGCGGCATGGTGTGTACGTCACTCTCTGAAGAATATTTATTCTTTCACGAACACATTTTTCTTTGGATTGACATGGGTTTGCATTCGTTTATCCCGTTCTGCGTTATGGCCGTGTCTAATTGGCTCATGCATAGGTCTCTGCTTAAACAACCTGATTTCAATCAATGGACCGATACTGTGTCAAATAAAACAATGAAAGATGATGTGGTTGAAGACATAGATTTTCGACCTCCTCTGCAGGATATATCCCGCAAACAGTCACTTCCCAAAGAAGGACACGACATCGAGATCTGTTTCCCAGGAATTGTGTCACCATCTGACTTACACCGCACCAACTCTATGTCTGACGTTACTGACGATTTTGAGCCGACAAATGAATCTTATGAAACAAATTCTTCAGTATCAAAAGATCATCAGGATGCTTTTCTGCCAATTCATGACAAAACATCTACCACTGACGTAATCACTGAGCACACGGACGCTACAGATTCCCAAAACTCTCAGCTGTTGTTTATTGCGACACCGACTAAACACTCCAGTAATACGAAAATTATCAACACACCCAATGTACAACTTGCAACTACCGAGGTCCATATCCCGTCGCCGTTGGAGATTCTTCCCCAAAAGAGCAAACCCACTGTGCTCAATGGTACAAGTGAAAGACATTACAACAAAAATCGAAATGCCAAATCCAAAAAATCCATTTTCTCCTCTTCTCAGAAAAGCTCGTCATTATCAACATTTCGCTCACGAAGCAGCTTGCACCATGCCTCTGAGATTGCGTCTTCAGCAGATAGCATGGTTCTGCTGGCCACATTTTTATTCTTCATTATGATAGCGCCAATGGACATTTTCACAATCGTGGGAAAATTCATCGACGACATTGACTCTGAATGCACGCGTTCAAACGCTGCCCTGCGAATAGTTCGGGCGTTGTTCACTTTACTGGTGCATGCTACCTACACGGTGAACGTTTACCTGTACGGAGCCCGTAACAAGTCCTTCAGGCGAGAACTGATCCTCACTCTGAAGTGTTATTCTGAAAGGTAAACATAACTTTAGTACATCAAAATGTACTCATTCTATGTGAGCATAAAGATTACACGTAACCTTGATCAATATGTACTATTGTTTACATTTGTCTGTCTGGATATCACAATTTTCCTGAGCATATAGGTCAAATAGCATACACGCTGCCGTAACTGTTATAAAAATAGATCTTTGTGGTCAACTTCCGGCTTTCATTCCTCATGCCATAATCTTGCAACGAATCACTCGCATTTAGTATTTGTTTTCTTAAGCGACTAACCATGAATAGGAGCACTGGAAAGGACTGCAGTGTGAGGACATGCTGGAGAAAATTAAAAGCGGCATTGCACCTGTCCCACTTGTATAGACAAACGCCGGTCATATCTTGTATTTCCTTTTACACCCTATAATGTCAGTAACAAGACAAACACAAAAAAATATATGTCTTGTATTTCTCATTCTACAGTTTAAATTTCAATAACCAGAGAAAAACTAGGCATATCTTTTATTTAATATTATGTACTATAAATCGTAGTAACCATACACACATAATACACATCTTGTATTTTCTATTATACACTAAAATTCTCAGTACCCATGTCAGTTTTCCAAGTGGAGCAACAATTGTAGCAATTTCTAGTAAGGTCCCTGTACCAGAAATCACTTGATGTAATCAGCATACTTTGCCATCATACGTCATCATGATGTAGTATATCATTTAAATTTACACACTGCAGTAGAGGCTTCCTGCATCTACCATGGTCATAGAGGCTTCCCGCATCTACCATGGTCATAGAGGCTTCCCGCGTCTACCATGGTCATAGAGGCTTCCCACATCTACCATGGTCATAGAGGCTTCCTGCATCTACCATGGTCATAGAGGCTTCCCGCATCTACCATGGGCATAGAGGCTTATGATCAGTAAACCAGATCAGAAACAAAGGCTTCTTTTCTCTGTAAAAATATAATCAGGGAACAAACATTATGTTTCCAATTATTTCATTCTTTAACTCCATTTCTTCACACATTCAAGTCTCAATTTACAGTTTCCAGCAGCCGCATTTGTTAGCCCGATAGATGCATACAGAATAATAAATACATCATTATAGTTTAATGAGCCGTTTCATGAGAACAATGTCAAGTGCTTAGCATATTATATACGAGCAACTTACTCCAAACATTTCCAAAAATAATAGTCTACTCACATAATACATATCTACGTCAAACACAAGTATAACACATCGATAGCAAAAATACACGAAGTAATTCTAAGTCCATTCAACCTCAAACCGTCAATTAACTCACCATTAAGCTAACGGCCGCCTTTCAACCGAACTTCTTGCCACCTCAAATTCAATTGATCAGACAATAGAATTTTCTAAAGCAGGTAAACTATTTAATTTCAGCCAATCGGCTGGTCTCGTTGTCGTAAGCCATAACCATTGGATAATTAAAAAACTACTCACCCTGTTGGAATTAGCATGCATTACATTGGCAATTTCCAGCATATTCTCAAATTGATTGAAGCAATACTTTATTTGTATGAACTATTTTTTTCAGCATAGGTGTTCTAATTATACAAAATGTAAGCAGACGTAATTACAGAGCACGTCATGCTTATGCAAACATTTACTATATTTTATTATATATTACTATATATGATCAAGATCACTCATTCTTGCTTGATAAACATTTTCCATGAAAAGATTTATACCTGTGCAATAAAAAGTATCCAGATGAGAAGGAAAATAGAATTTGAATACTATTTCTTAGTCAACATTGCTTAAAACTTTGCACCTGAATAGCAGAAGGTTAAATTTGGTGTGTGCCACGGTTGTATGTGCGTCATGGATTCACTGTGTATGCGTATAGGAACCGAAAGTCGTCCATCTCTCACTGTGTACAGCGTTAAGAAGTGGAAGACAGACCTGAGAACTTTGATAATTTCATAAACTAAGTTCAGGGAAATAAATGCTTAAATCTGTGACATATTGTTTCCCAACCGACTTAACCCTTGTGCTTCACTCAACATGCAAGATATTATAGAATCATGTGGCGATGGGAAAACGTATTTCTACTATTAAATCGTTAAATAATATCGTGTCATACTTTTACTATAATAAATGCTAATTTCTTAATATATTTCGACAATTCTTTGTCTAGACTGAACAAAATAGTCGACAAGAGAACGTCAGACAAAGAACATTTACTTATGATAATGACTGGCAACATACATTTTTTTTCTTCATTTCACAAATTCTACGCAATGTATTTTTCAAAACGCTGTAACATTTATGGCAGTCTGTCCAAGTGTAACCAAGTGACAAGAGTGATATATATATATATGAAAAAATGATGCCCCGCGATATACGTTTCAATGAATACGATTGTTAGACCAATCTAGCGTACACATTAACATCACGTGGTGATTTGGGCTTGTCGCAGTCAAATCAAGTATTACCTTATTCTACCACCATTATAGATACAGTAACATATATTGTAATAATAAATTATTTCTTCCTTTTGTTTTTCAGAATTGGAGTTAATGGTTTATGTCGGATGATTGCCACCCAATGATTTACTCTAAACTTGTCAAATATATTTTACTTCGTTTAAGAATAATCTACATTTGAATGAAACATCATATCAGAAGCCAGGAATGTAATTTTCGCAAAATGCATCTATTCAGAAATAAAAAACTATTATGAGAATATATATTTTTTAATCATAGAAATGTAGGGTGAAATGTACACGTAGTTGTTAAATTTGGATTCTTTATCGAACCATTTATTTAAATATATTATTAGACACGTAACCAATGTCGAAAACAGTGCGTTGTTTTTCTGACTTATAATTATGTAGTTAATTTATTAGAGAATTTCCAGCTATAAAGTAAAATCCTGACTTATAATATGTAGTTAATTTATTAGAGAATTTCCAGCTATAAAGTAAAATCCTGGTTATGATTCAGCTGTTCAAAGTTTTTCTGACTTATAATTATGTAGTTAATTTATTAGAGAATTTCCAGCTATAAAGTAAAATCCTGGTTATGATTCAGCTGTTCAAAGTTTTTCTGACTTATAATATGTAGTTAATTTATTAGAGAATTTCCAGCTATCAAGTAAAATCCTGGTTATGATTCAGCTGTTCAAAGTTTTTCTGACTTATAATTATGTAGTTAATTTATTAGAGAATTTCCAGCTATAAAGTAAAATCCTGGTTATGATTCAGCTGTTCAAAGTTTTTCTGACTTATAATATGTAGTTAATTTATTAGAGAATTTCCAGCTATAAAGTAAAATCCTGGTTATGATTCAGCTGTTCAAAGTTTTTCTGACTTATAATATGTAGTTAATTTATTAGAGAATTTCCAGCTATAAAGTAAAATCCTGGTTATGATTCAGCTGTTCAAAGTTTTTCTGACTTATAATATGTAGTTAATTTATTAGAGAATTTCCAGCTATAAAGTAAAATCCTGGTTATGATTCAGCTGTTCAAAGTTTTTCTGACTTATAATTATGTAGTTAATTTATTAGAGAATTTCCAGCTATAAAGTAAAATCCTGGTTATGATTCAGCTGTTCAAAGTTTTTCTGACTTATAATTATGTAGTTAATTTATTAGAGAATTTCCAGCTATAAAGTAAAATCCTGGTTATGATTCAGCTGTTCAAAGTTTTTCTGACTTATAATATGTAGTTAATTTATTAGAGAATTTCCAGCTATAAAGTAAAATCCTGGTTATGATTCAGCTGTTCAAAGTTTTTCTGACTTATAATTATGTAGTTAATTTATTAGAGAATTTCCAGCTATAAAGTAAAATCCTGGTTATGATTCAGCTGTTCAAAGTTTTTCTGACTTATAATTATGTAGTTAATTTATTAGAGAATTTCCAGCTATAAAGTAAAATCCTGGTTATGATTCAGCTGTTCAAAGTTTTTCTGACTTATAATATGTAGTTAATTTATTAGAGAATTTCCAGCTATAAAGTAAAATCCTGGTTATGATTCAGCTGTTCAAAGTTTTTCTGACTTATAATATGTAGTTAATTTATTAGAGAATTTCCAGCTATAAAGTAAAATCCTGGTTATGATTCAGCTGTTCAAAGTTTTTCTGACTTATAATTATGTAGTTAATTTATTAGAGAATTTCCAGCTATAAAGTAAAATCCTGGTTATGATTCAGCTGTTCAAAGTTTTTCTGACTTATAATATGTAGTTAATTTATTAGAGAATTTCCAGCTATAAAGTAAAATCCTGGTTATGATTCAGCTGTTCAAAGTTTTTCTGACTTATAATATGTAGTTAATTTATTAGAGAATTTCCAGCTATAAAGTAAAATCCTGGTTATGATTCAGCTGTTCAAAGTTTTTCTGACTTATAATTATGTAGTTAATTTATTAGAGAATTTCCAGCTATAAAGTAAAATCCTGGTTATGATTCAGCTTTTCAAAGGTTTTCTGACTTATAATATGTAGTTAATTTATTAGAGAATTTCCAGCTATAAAGTAAAATCCTGGTTATGATTCAGCTGTTCAAAGTTTTTCTGACTTATAATATGTAGTTAATTTATTAGAGAATTTCCAGCTATAAAGTAAAATCCTGGTTATGATTCAGCTGTTCAAAGTTTTTCTGACTTATAATTATGTAGTTAATTTATTAGAGAATTTCCAGCTATAAAGTAAAATCCTGGTTATGATTCAGCTGTTCAAAGTTTTTCTGACTTATAATATGTAGTTAATTTATTAGAGAATTTCCAGCTATAAAGTAAAATCCTGGTTATGATTCAGCTGTTCAAAGTTTTTCTGACTTATAATATGTAGTTAATTTATTAGAGAATTTCCAGCTATAAAGTAAAATCCTGGTTATGATTCAGCTGTTCAAAGTTTTTCTGACTTATAATATGTAGTTAATTTATTAGAGAATTTCCAGCTATAAAGTAAAATCCTGGTTATGATTCAGCTGTTCAAAGTTTTTCTGACTTATAATTATGTAGTTAATTTATTAGAGAATTTCCAGCTATCAAGTAAAATCCTGGTTATGATTCAGCTGTTCAAAGTTTTTCTGACTTATAATTATGTAGTTAATTTATTATAGAATTTCCAGCTATAAAGTAAAATCCTGGTTATGATTCAGCTGTTCAAAGTTTTTCTGACTTATAATATGTAATTAATTTATTAGAGAATTTCCAGCTATAAAGTAAAATCCTGGTTATGATTCAGCTGTTCAAAGTTTTTAGAGTAAACGATTATTATAATGTGGAACTTAGAGACTTTTGGATATCGATGGTGAACCTGATCTCTCTCTCTACTCTAAACTATCATAATCTATCAATCTAAACTATTCTAATATAATATAATTCATCTATCTAATCTATCTGTTTGGGGTGTTTGTCTATCATTCTAACTGTCTATTTATTTTTTCTTCAGGAATCGCCACTATAGTCAATACCGATTTGGAAAATCTGTTCACACGATTCATAGGCCACATGAGCCTACTGAGACTAGTACTGACATCATTTGACTTCAGCTTCCAGACGTCTTTCATGTAGTTAGAAATAATCTTGGAATTACAGACGTCTTGCATGTGGTTAGAAATAATCTTGGAATTACAGACGTCTTGCATGTAGTTAGAAATTAATCTTGGAATTCCAGATGCCTTGCATGTGGTTAGAAATAATCTTGGGCTTCCCAAGTTTTTACCTTATCTTTTGGATGAATTATTCCTTGAAGTCATGGAAAACAAATATATTTCAATATCTTACAACACGTTAATATTGTTCAAACAACTCGATGAAAAAAATCATATTTAATGAAACACAATTGAAATGGGTGCAAATATTACAGTTTTTATTGTCAAAAAATATATCATTGTCATGTGTGTGCATACTTGTAAGAAAAGTTTATTAATTAAATGAATATGTAAAAAATATTGAATGATGAAAACAGTTATTATAATTAACAAAAATATACAAGAATTTAAATCATGAGATAATACCATCTATGTGGGTAAAGTTCTACAGACGAAATATCAGGTGAATGTCATCACAGAAAAGAAAAGATATTTCAAATATGTACCTTTGCAACTGTATATATAACAATAAAAGAAGACAGCTGAAAGTGTCTACAAATCTAATCCAAACAAATATTATTTAAGCGCTTATGTCTTAATATGTAGTCGAGAAAATTATTGTCACGATGACCTATCCATATCCTGTTGAAACAAAAGCTGGAATTGTCAAGTCGAAATATATTATGATTAAATAATATAACCGTCCAGAGGTGACCAGAACAATCCATAAAATTTAAAGAGAGGTGTTAGCCGCAAGGACGACATAACTACAAACACTGATCTCATGTGCATTCTAGAACGAACGACACAGCTACAAACATTGGTCTCGTGTGCATTCCAGAACGAAAGATCTCTACAAACACTGATCTCATGTGCATTCTAGAACGAACGACACAGCTACAAACAATGATCTCGTGTGCATTCCAGAACGAAAGATCTCTACAAACATTGATCTCTTGTGTGTTCTAGAACGAACGATATGCATAACTCTTTACATCATGCACATTCCTTCTGGGAGGATGTATTATTATATACAGCCTTAATTTTTATTGCACTGCCAATATCGTATGATGTATTATTTTTTAAATAATTAATAGTAATCCCACCCTCCCCAATTTTTATAATTCTTTCATCCTGCAGTAAGTTCCTTAAAGAGGTGTGTACCTGCTATCAAGAATACTTTTTTCCCAATTTTGAAATTTCCATTATTGTGTTGCACCTCGAGTAATGGTCAAATTGCATTTTCTATTATTGTAGATCCTGTGAATATTACAGAATTGCGCTAATTTTATTTAAATAAAGAGTCAATGTTGTTTTTCATATTATACTCGTGCCAATACAAAACAGCACTTTTATCTTGCACGTCATTGCTTCAGTGACAGCATTATCTACGAGAATGTTACATATTTTTACAATGAGTACATACACAAGAAGGATGTGACATACTTTTTAAAGGGATACTTCTACAGCAAGATGTGACACATTTTTCCAAGGGATACTTCTACAGCAAGAATGTGACACATTTTTCCAAGGGATACGACTACAGCAAGAATGTAGCACACATTTACATGGGGTAAAGCTACAGCATGACCATGATATACTGTTACAAGGGGGTCCATCTTCAGCAAGAATGCGAAACACTTTTAATAAGGTTATAGCTACAGGATTGTCACATAATTTTACGCGGGGTACAGCTACGAAAGAATGTGAAATACTGTTACAAGGGGTACAGCCACATCAAGGATGGGACATATTTGTACATGTGGCACATTCACTACAAGGACATGATATATATTTATTAGGTTTACAACCATAGAAAGGATAATTATATTATACTATATATACTTTTGCAAATGGTCAGGTCACAGACTCATTATGTATCCTACATTATGTAGGAAAAGATAAACACTAGATTTTTATAATCTGCATTGAAAAGCCATAATATACCATATGTTCTTCAAAAAGTAACATTATTTCAAATTATTTTTCAAAAATGAAAAGTCAATAAAAGCTGCTATCATGTTCTCGATTTGTTTAATGACCCTGTTGCAGTATTAGACTCATTATTAATCAAGACTTTATTATATTAACTCTAATACTGACAACAGCCATATGCGGCCTAATCTGCCCTTCAATCTCTATATTGGATTCATTCTTTAGGAACCTTTAATCACCCAACATAGTGACAGACAAATTAACTGGCATGCCTTGAGTTAGCAATGTTATATTTCCCTTTGATTAATTATGAATTTATATGACATTCACATATTTCTAGCTGATAATCCCCACTTACACATTAATCAAAATGTGGGTTGAAGATAACAAGAACAAAGAAGATTTAATAATAACAAGAAAGAGAGAACAAAATTCAACTTTCGAAAACACAGGTTATTTACTGTCCAAAAATTAATAATAAAATAAATAAAGATTGTAATCACTTGTAATTAGTTATGAAAGAATAAGTATTAAGAATACTAATCATTTCCATTAACTAAGTTGCGTTGGCCTCAGAATATGACTTTCCGGTTGACGTCAGCAGCAATAAAAATTCTTGAAAAAGTGGAAACCTTTCTATATCTTCCTCTTATATGCGATTGTCCAAAATGTGAACTTTCTTTTGAACGCATCTCTCTTACTTCTCAGTGTAAACATATTTATGCAATCCCCTGAGGAGAAATTTTAAGATCGTTGAGAAGGATAAATATGTCCTCTCCAGTTTTAACCATCCATTCCTCACCCAACAAAGGCACTAAAAAGACAGAGTTTTGCCGTCACACAAACTGCTTTACTTCATTCCTCAGTTCGACAAGGCTTGAAAGAACACATCCTCTACAGCCACTTCACCTCTGAATGGAGGAGATGTTGGTGTTGCGAGCCCATACTCTCACACAGCACTGAGAACAGCATGGAGTTCATAGCTAGACTAAGACGTGTATGTGTGTGACCTATATTGTACTTTCTAATGATTACATCATAATAATGACATCATCATTGGTCTTCATCCAGTCATGACGCAAACACCTCTTCTTTATTTGACCTATGCAGAGAATGGAGTCAAAACATGTACAGTAATTTCTTTCACTAAAGGGTGAGTAATTAACAGTTGTCTTCTTGTAGTTTTTTCCTCGTTATATTACGAGCGGGAACAATTTAGAGTTTGGATAATAATAATACTTATAAGTTTGGATCTAATTTGGAATAAAGTTTTACTTCTTCATTCCATCACAAATTGCATTTATTAAAATGATTTGAGGAGTTCTAAAAGTTTACATGTAGTTCTAAAACCAGAACAGCAAAATTGCTGGAAAGCTATTCACAATTTAAATGCATAAACAAAGCAAGACATCTTGTGTAAATGTTTTTACGTGCAGTTTTGATGATATTCATTCAAAGTTATTTATTTTGAAGACATATTTCTGATCCTATTCTAATTTTGGATGTTTAAAGATCATTCTTCACTAGCGATCGTGCAGCCTGGCCGTGCTGCGAACAAATGTGCTTGGTCTATATCATTTTCCTTTCTTACAGCATTGTTTTGCCAACTTTTCATTAATTAATTTGGGAAACCATTAAACCTTTGAATAAGTCGTTGAATTTGTGCCAGAAGTTTATCTAGATCTCTGTCGTAAGCTTGTTTATCTGGTTTCGTATTTCTCGATATGTCACTATGTACTGGAATCCACTTTCAATTAAATGTTTACTTATTTGCTTTAGTTTAAAAGTAGACGTCATCGGTTAGCAAAATGTTTCTTTTATTTGTATATAATTTCAACACAATCTGTTTTGAATGTGGGTGTTAGTGCGTTTACTGAGATGTTTATTTTTATTTTATCATTAATTCCATTAGCTTTGATTTTTGTTAATGTTAGTTTTCTGATGCAGTTGTTTGTCCATCGTAAGATACCGTCAGAAAAGAGTCCTAGGATTTTAATGTGTGAGATTATGTTATTTATATCAAGGCCCATAATCCGTCATCAAATATCCCTATCGTATTATTATATGAGAGTACTTTATTAGTATCAAGGCCCATAATAAGTTAAAACAGAGAACTAATTGTACTAATCTGTTAGACTCCATTGTATAATTTTAAATTCTTTTATGTTTGAAAAGTGACTGCTGTTTTAGTAACTATTAGAAAATAGATCTCACTTAGTGTACTAGCTTATTTCAACCTGCAATCATTTCTACATGCCATGATGTGTGATAAGATTTTCAAGGGGTGTTGCTTCATTTGCTGTATCGTACAGTATTTTAATGCATTATCCCGCACATTCTTTTTTCTTAGGTGAGTAATATGGTATTTATTTGATCTGTTGTTTCTATTCCCACATTGCAGTGGATGGTAAAATTCTTCGTCATGGTACAGAAATATTGAGTTTACCGCAGAAAGCTACATGAAGAGTTCACTGATAGTCTAGCAACCACACACTTTTATATCCTAGTGGTTCACATGTACGTAAACACTTTATTTATTTATTTACTGGCGGAGTAAATTTACTTATCTCTATTTCTAAACTTAATTGTTATATAATTTGTTAAATGTCAACATGACCTTTGGGTACTGCGCATGATGATAGTTTTGTTAGTACCAGAGTGAAAATAACAAACTCAGGTAAAGAATATGCTAGAACTTGCTGATGTCATCCAAAACCAGATCCAAGTGGATGAGTAGTTTGTCTGACTAATAGTCTCACATTTGTTCATATAAATTTCATTTAATGAGAATAGACCAAAGCTTAGTTTGTTGAAGAAAGTCTATATTCTAATCACTTTGATTTTTTATGAAACTCAAGCCCGGTCTTACAGGTGATCATTAACTTATGGTAAGTTAACTGAGTGATAAAGAAAGAATGGACTTAGAAATATTTTGTACATACTTACTATTGATCTATGTTTTGAATTGGAAAATGCTTATGTAATTGAACCTATATTTCTATGTTCATTAACTTGATTACGTTGTACATTGTACTTGTGAATTTTGATATAAATTTTCATGCTGCATGTGTATTGGGCTAATAAATATTGTTGCAGGATTTGTAAGCTGAGAATGTGTGTAAGAGAGAAAGGAGTTTAGATATGAAATATGCCCGAACCTTAGCGCTGCCCTTGATTTCACTATTGTACATTGGAGCATGTCTTTCGATTTTTTGTAACTTAGTATCCACTTCAGACTGCAGTGACTACTGTGCTTTACCAGATCACATTGGAGTGTATCCAGCAGAGTCGTCGAACTTATCAGTAAACATATTGCTGTAAGATGATTCATGTGAATTCTGTTTGAGAGCCAATATCAGGGACCATGAGGCTTGAGTTTAGTCTAAAAAATTCTTGAAGATTTTTTTAACATTTCTCGTGGTGAGATTGGGTAGCACACATGACGATTCTGAAACACTCCTTGTCATGTGCTTTGATAGTGCATACGAAGTTCTGGACGATTCTCCATGGTGTGCTTTGATAGTGCATACGAAGTTCTGGACGATTCTCCATGGTGTGCTTTGTGAGCACATCGAAAATTCTGGAACAGTTATATAATGTGCCCAGAACGGTTATGCTGGACCTTCATCTAATACGAAAGAAAGTGACTTGATTCAAAACCGCATGATTTTGAACATATGCCAGCGACAGCTGCCATCATTGAAAAGGGTATGTACTTTGACTATAATTATCTCCACAACTCAAATCTCATTTCTATGATGAAACTATATCTATGAATTTGATTATATCATGTGTGTGTGTGTGTGTGTGTGTGTGTGTGTGTGTGTTAATGTGGCTGCTGATGTTTATGCTAGGATAACGTAATGAGTGTATAATATTTAATCAAACCTTATAGTGAAGTGATGAAAAGGTCAATGCTCTTTTGATTATATTTATATGTTGTATATATCATTGTTGATTTCATAAAATTTATTTTTTAAATTTATCAACCTCCCTGCACGTATATTAACCTAGTGTTGGAGTAATAATGGGTGGAATGGGGGCTCGTTAAATATAAATAAAAGACGGATTTTTATTATTCCATTAGTAAAACGTTTCCACCTGTAGAGAAACATTATGCGACAGAAAAACATCTGTCTTATTATTGTGCAAAGAGTAGAGTTTTACGACACCCTTATAATCCGCCAATTGAGAGACATGTTGGTCTTGTAGGAGAATTATGAATAACTATAAATTAAGATTCTTGATCACTTGTAATTAGTATTGCGTTATAAATAAATAATAATCATAACCAGTAGCAAAGGGGTGCATGTCACATAAAAATATATATAATATGCAGTGCATTCATGTATTTTAACCTGTAATTAAAAATTTTAATATCATGAATTAAAATTGAAATATTTTGTCATGACGTGTCATCTAATGTCCGAACATCCCACTCTGTGTATACTCGTAAGGAAGTCACCACGACAACCCCAATTCCTTGCTGATAACCCAAACCACAACTCTTACGCAATGTCTATTTCTGTTTCGAATCTTACTTTTTATTTTGTCATTACCTGTAATACATACTAATGTATAACGATGTCTCAATACAGTACGCAAGCTTGCTTTAAACTCACTTGAAAGTTTCCTGGACACTAAAGACTTTTCCTGGACACAAGACTTTTCCTGGACACTAAAGACTTTTCCTGGACACTAAAGACTTTTCCTGGACACTAAAGACTTTTCCTGGACACAAGACTTTTCCTGGACACTAAAGACCTTTCCTGGACACTAAATACTTCCTGGACAGTAAAGACTTTTCCTGGACACTAAAGACTTTTCCTGGATACTCAAAAATGATAACCTGCTACCGTAACTCACCATATCGAAAGGATAGGATGGAGTACGCCTGACTTTACTGTAGAATTAAAATAATATGTACATTAATTCATCAAACCAATTTAACAGTATTTGGTTCACATTCTTATCTAATAATTTGCTCCAAATTAACACCTAAATAATTAATGCCATAACCTCACGTTTTAATTTATACCAAATTCATACTTAATCATTTATACCTCATAATATCTATTAATTTATACCACATTCATACCTACTAATTTTAACCACAAATATACCTACTAATTTTAACCACAAATATACCTAATAATTTTAACCACAAATATACCTAATAATTTTAACCACAAATATACCTAATAATTTATACCACATTTATTCATAATACTTTGTACCACATTTATACCTAATATATTATCCCACAATTATACCTAATACCTTTGAACATCATTGTGCAGTGGAGTCGATCCAGCACTGCAATGTCTACTAATGACACCAAAGAGCTAGATGACATCTGCCTTGTGTCGAAAGACGTCGTCAGCTGGTTGTGGCGCATCATTGCACCGTTCATTATCGTCGTCGGTTTGCTTAGCAACTTAGTTCTTATTATAGTTTTCCGTTATCCTGAATTCCTGAAATCGTCTACTATATTTCACTTCTTTGTGCTAGCCGTATGTGACAGTTTGGTCTTGTGTAGCGATCCAGTTGGCACATGGTTAGTTCACACTTTCAACCATGACGTCAAAGAAATATCGAACTTTGGATGTAAGCTGCACTGCTTTGTTGTATACGTCTCGTTGGCATTCTCAGCTTGGATCGTCACGTCCATCACGGCTGAGCGCGCCTTAGTCGTACAAAAGCCGTTTGAAACGATAAACATGTTTACAGTTCGGAAATCAGCAGTTAGACTGTTCATTATCCTTATGGTTCTTTCACTAATATACATACACTTATTCTTTACAAATGGTTTGAAGCAAACTGAAGACGGCATGAAATGTGTTTATCTCCAGAACGAATACGCCTATTTTGAGAATTACATATTTGTGTGGATAAACTTATTTTTTGTTTTTCTTTTCCCTTTTTTCATTATGGCTATTTCAAATTGGTTCATCTATAAAGCTATGCATAGCCACCACGAAATGCCGATTTGGGAAGATACACGCAATGATATAAAAAGTGTACTGGATTCTCTGCCAAAACGCAGATCATTTTCCAGCGACATGCACGTTCACCCGGAAAGTGACAGAATTTCACCAACATTTCCTGCGTTGCAAAGCCATGATTCTGCATGTGATGCCAATTATGATCAGAACTGGTATATGCCAACATTGGAAGAGATTTCAGAAGGGACCGAAAGAGAGTCCTCAGTCCTGGACACGCCACCAGTAACTGTTATAACTGAACAAAGAGTTAGGGGCAAAGTATCTGCTGATAAGTCATATTCCGAGCAAAGATCAACGACAGACGCTTTGCAAAGCCAAGGTTCGACTCTCTTTAATGCTGACAAGGTCGTTACCCTAAATAAGAAAAACAATTCTAACGCAACGCGGCCTTCCCCACTATCATTCAAGACGTCAGAAACAAATAAAGCAAAAGTCATCAAGGGTGATTCGAAGCCGGCAGATGTAAAGCCGAACACAAACCGAAATGCAGTTTCACAGGATATAAGCTCATGTCTCATTCCGCAAGCTCCGCCTTTAGTGACTCGCCGATTAACTACTCTTAACTACAACATGGAGGGCTACACGTCAGTCAGCCGCATGATTTTGTTACTGACAGCTGTCTTCTTCATCACCATGCTGCCACATTGCATTTTCATCATGGTGGAAAGTTTCTTGAAAGACAACAACGTTGTATGCAACCGCTCCATTGCTACCCAAGCTATCTTCCGGGCAGTGACGTCATTGCTGATGTATGTGAACAATGGTATGAATATTTACATCTATGCGATTGCAAGCAGGGCTGTCAGAATAGAACTTCTCCTCTTCTTCGGGTGTTCTGTGCAGAGGTAAGCAAAAGTGTATTCTTCACCTTGCTTCTGAGTTGTGAAATCTCGCTCTATAGTTAAGAAGCAATGATGACTTCTCAATATTATTATTTTACTTTAATAGAAAGTGCTTGACTTTCAGGAGAGAAATATCTCACTCCAATTCTAGTGAAAAGTGTCCTTTTGTGTCATCCTAACTACTCTGAAGTGGTATATTAAAATGATTTCTAGTATGTTTTAGCTAGTATTAACTATCACACTGACAGTTTTGTAGTATGTTTTAGCTAGTATTAACTATCACACTAACAGTTTTGTAGTATGTTTTAGCTAGTATTATTAACTATCACACTGAGAGTTTTGGAAAAATGGAACAGAATTGCAACTTTGTTAAAATGATCTGAAGCACGCGTGCAGTACGTAACATATTTATTTATTCACACACACTCGCATATATATACATACTAAATTTATCTCTGGCTAGATTGTCATGGCCTATGTCCATCTCTTCATATACCAAGTTTAAGAAAGCGACCGTTTATGTGATATGATGACCCATATCTGAATGATCTGCAAGAGCAGAATTGATCAGATATCGATCCGTTAATACTGTTAATATGAGAATAACATATGATCATTGTCGTGTATCCACGGAAAGAACGCACCGTATTTAATTTTGTCCATAGTTGAAAAAAGCGTTTAGAGAGATTGGGTATCGGAAAAGGCAGATATTGCATATAAGTACTGGTCAGTCGAGATGCATAGTCAGGAAAATCCGCTGTAGAATCATAAAAAAATTGCACTGACTATCAATAGACTGTGATATAGCATGATATCAACAGCCACAGCAAGAGATAGGACAACTCTTATATCTGTCATTATTCATGCGCTACAGTCACCATCGGGCACACTATATTCCCCCCAACACACACTTATTCTCTCTCAATATATATATATATATATATTCTCTGGGCAAGTCTACTGCTACACTCTCTTAATATACATGATCCGGACAAATCTCCTGGTATATCCTTTATCTATACACATATTCTGGACACGTCTTCTGCTACATTCTTTCGGATTTCCTTTCTGGTCTCGTTTTTCTTCCAACATCTCCCCCCCCCTCCCGTTGACTTCTTTATCCCACAGGAGCCGCAGTAGACTTTTCATCTTCTATCGATGTTCTTGGTTTGGTGCAGCTCCTATGAGGTCTTCCTCCCCTCCCTCGACCCAGGGGTGGGTGTGGGTAGGCGGCGTGATGTGTTGGTATTGTCGGTATTTGTGCTCTTCATGTTCAACTTTTACCCTTATTCGCGAGATGCATACCTGCGACTGATTTCTCGGTGATTTTGAATCTCGGGTGGTACTTTCACCCGAGATGCAATTGTCGTCAGTGGTCCAGATTATACTTTGTTTCGACGTAGGCAGATGGAAAGTTATTTGTTTGAATCGAAGTGAATTCCACTAGTCACAAAATGTGAGATTTGCGTTACCCGACACAGTCATTGTTGATGTTTAGTCACAAAATGTGAGATTTGCGTTACCTGACACAGTCATTGTTGATGTTTAGTCGCATTAGATCAAGTCGCGTTAGAACGAGTCACATTAGAACAAGTCGCGTTAGAGCGAGTCACATTAGAACAAGTCACATTAGAGCGAGTCACAAAGCTTGACATTCATTTATCTATGTTGACCGTTCCTAAGGTGTCATTAGTTGTTACTGCTAGTCCTGGCACCCGTCCAAACAGTCTAAATGGACAGGTATATAAACAGTTGACATTGCGATTATTTGTACAATGAATATTAAGTAGTGAAACTATGAAATTCAGGGCTTTAAAACTCTCTAGGCATACTTTACCGCTTGAAATGTTTAAATTTTGCACGTTATTATCTCAAATAAATCAATTGTCTGCATACCTTGTCGTCATATGCATACAGACAATCAAGAATTGTTTAAATTATATCGGCAAGGTTTGTGTTTGTCTATATAGATAATTATAATATTTTTTAGTTGATTAGCCACCACCCCACCTTGTCAATCTAATACTTTCAGACAGTCCGGAATTATCGCATAAAAATGAGTGGTTCCTATGGTTCTGTGAATCGAATACAGCGTTGCCATTATCAAACGTTACTCCCTGGACTGTGTAATCTAACACTGAGATGCATTGAAAATTGCATGCACACGAACAGTCTTACTAAAGAATCACTTATTTCAAATGCATACACATTTTATTTTGCAAAGAAAATGACCGTTAAATGTCATCATCAAGTTCCTTGTCTTCCACCGCCATTTCTAACTTAAATCTCTGAATGGTAATTGGTCCATCCATGCAATGTTCAAAAATAAACTTATCAGAGTAAAACCACAGTACAGCGCCTATAAAAAGCCAAGCACACACACACACACACACACACACACACACACACACACACACACACACACACACACACACACACACACACACACACACACACACACACACACACACACACACACACATATATATATATATATGACTATAAAGACACTTTATAGTATTATAACTAGACCTGCTTTCAAGTGGAACATGTTTGTGTTTTGAATATATGTTTCTCTCTTCATCGCTAACGTAAGGTTATGTGCAGCACATTTGTAGTTTATTACAACACGTTATATACTCATTATGCACTCAGTAGCATTTATTTAGTTATCTGATATCATTTATTTAGTTATCTGATGCTTTTCGATGATAAATTGTTATTTTATTTTTCAGACAACTTCGTCGCAAATCAACAGCTTCTTTAGCACACGTTGCACAGAAAAGATCTGTAATCACTATACACGAGATACTGTGACTTCTTCTCTCTCTTCTTCACCTATGTCCTTCCAAAGAACTCTTATTGTGAAGAATACTGTCTTCTGCAAGATAAACATTACTGAGATCTTCATATATTGCAAAACAACCTTTTAGTTCTTTAAACAATTTTAGAAAAAACTATTTGTTTAAGTGTAATCTAACAACATTTATAATGATATGTTTTAACGACCTAGTGAATAAGCAAATACGTTCAACTGTCAGTGAATAAATTGTACGCGTGCAACTGACAAAGAAATACAGGACGGCAAAATCAAATGTGAAACGACAACATGCGTAGTCGTTCTAATGTCATTGTCATCCTCTTAATTTCCTATGGAAGTGCTCAGACGGACACGTCAGAACACAATGTGTCTCTGGCCTTTGCAATCACCAGAAACTCGAGTTCCGCTTTGATTCTGATGACAGTAACATTCTGTAGCATGAACAATTATAAATCATATTTTTCAGTTTGTTTATTTATTCAACAATTTAAACATGTATTTCATTATTACTAATCCTAAGTATGACAGCAAAGGAGAAAGACATATTTATGACACTAATTAATTAATTTATGACAGTAACAGATAAAGAAATAATAATGACACTAATGAATTATGTATGACAGTAGCAGAAAGAAATAGTAATGACACTAATGAATTATTTATGACAGTAGCAGAAATAAATAGTTATGACACTAATTAATTTATTTATGACAGTAATAGATAAATAAATAGTAATGACAAAAAATAATTATTTATGACAGTAGCAGAAAGAAATAGTAATGACAATATTTCATTTATTTATGATAGTAATAGAGAAAGAAATAGTAATGACACTAATAAATTATTTATGACAGTAGCAGAAAGAAATAGTAATGACACTAATGAATTATTTATGACAGTGGCAGAAAGAAATAGTTATGACTCTAACGACACTAATGAATTATTTATGACAGTAGCAGAAAGAAATAGTTATGACACTAATGGCACTAATTAATTATTTATGACAGTAGCTACAGCTTAGAAATTAAAAGTTTGCTCGATTAGTACATAATAGTTGACAATAACTGCTTATTAAAATAAAATACAATATACAACGCTTTAATTATGACATGCATTAAATATAGCTGTAAAATTAAAACACAGAGTGCTCAGTAAGTATATAAATTAATAATAATTTTCATATTTAGGAATTCAGTTATATGTACAAGGCACGTTTTCATTACTGTTTTGTGATTATTATATGTATTCTACTGAAACAATTAAAATTTTTAATAGACATGCTGAAATAATACATTAATAATTCTTTTGGAAAAAGGAATTTTATTTTTAGCATCCATTCTCTGAATTTCATAAAACATACATATGATTTGTATTGGTGCAAAATGAATTAACGATTGGGGGTTGTTTTTAGAGGTATGTAGTGGACTAATATTTCACTAGTCAATATTTTTGGAAATAATAAACCCAAACAGTACCATAGATTGTTGAATTCGTAATCTTGCCTGGCTTGACTTACACCTCGTTGTCATGCTAAGCCTGTTTTACAAACGTTTGACCTGCCATTGGGTTGTCTTGCAAAGTACTGTCTATCTGAAGATGACTTGCGAAGGACTGTCATGCCGGGAAAAAAAAACATTTCAAGGTTCACTTGTTTTGCAGTCAGTAGTTTTTCTTTCTTTTTTTCTATAGAATACAACCTAGGGTGCACATCATCGTGGACAAATATTGTTTTGCTTCTGGTGCAAGCATTGATGAAAGATCTCAACAACCTCTTGATTCTATGAGCTATTTTGACCAAAGTCTCTAGAATCATTTTGGAAAATAGTTTATGCTGCACAGAACAGTCAAATAAATGGACAAAAATAAATCAACATTCTGAGTCTTACATAAATATTATTAAACTGAACTATTCTTTCAAACTCTGTTGTAAAAATATAAGCGCCGATTACAATTGTGCATCGGACAGTAACTCATTTTATTTTTTCCATTACATAAACCGTGACATTAGCATGTGAAAATTTTTGAATTAAAATATACAGTTAGTTTAACGACTGACAAATTTATCTGAATGGACAGATACAAATACATGTGAGGAGTGTTCTGCATTGGCAGGCCCCACATTATTTTTACTGCTCATTGTCCAGTAAACCAATGAGTAATAGTAAGGATGGATAACTTAGCTTGCTAGTGCAAAATTAGAGATATAGCTTTTATTTGTCTGAGTTTTCTGGCAGTGAGGGGCTGATAGTCTTGCAAAGAGTGAGGTGTTTGATTGTGAGGTGGTATTTGAAACACATTACTTTACACTATAGTGTGAGGTGTTTGATTGTGAGGTGGTATTTGAAACACATTACTTTACACTATAGTGTGAGGTGTTTGATTGTGAGGTGGTATTTGAAACACTTTACACTATTTTGCGTCGGATTCAATCAAATGTTCTAGTGGAGACCACAAAAGGGTCAGTGCCTATTGCTCTGGTGAATAAAGGCTAAAAATATAATTTGAAATCATGATTGATTGCTAGATGAGACATGCTTATTCTAGTTAAAATCAGATCCTAATCAATTAAAACGTAATTTCTTGTCACCACCTAAACAATTTTCACAATCAGGGTTGCCCTTAAATCATGAGCGGGAAGATGACTGGGTGAACTTTATCTAGCTTTCTACGAAATAAAATTTATATAACTGGACTGCTTTTTACGTGAAACATGAGATTTGTGCGCCAGTTGTGTCCTTTGACCAGCGGATTGCGAACTAGTTCACAAAGGCCTCAAAGAAATTTGGGGCAACAGCATTAACATAAATACAGGTCACTTTGTATAAACAGTTTTTTTTCTCAAATTATAAGTTATTTAAATACATTTAATTACTGTATCTCAAATGGTTGAAACCTAGGACATGCAATTGCAATATTTGTGATGTTTTTTCCTTGAAAGACATTACAGAAGTAAACGATTTGACAGAGGCTTTATGAAAGGTATATTATACACACACTTATTATGTGCTAGAGTTTGCAATACAATATCATACTGTGGTGGAGTAAATTTGCCTGTCACCTCTTTCTAATCCTAATAATTATATATTCGTTGCTAATATTAACGTGACGTGACTTTCGGCTCTGCTTCTGATGATATTTATGTAGGTGCCAGAATTGTAGTAAACAACTCAGGTGGAGAATATGCTAGAACTTGCTAATGCAATCCAAACCATTTCCAAGCAAATGGGTACTTTTTCTGACTAATAGTCTCACACGTGTTCATAGCAACTTTATCCAATGGTTACAGACCGAAAGTTACTTTATTGAAGACGTTCTGTATTCTAATCACTTTGATTTCAACGTACCTCAAGTCCGGCCATAAAGGTGATCATTAGCCATATGAAAGGAGTGTGCCTTTTCTGTTTTCTAATCTTGTATCCACTTCAGACTGCAGTGACTACTCTACTCTGCCGGATCACGTTATCAGTAAACATGTGGTGTAAGTTGATTCCTGTGAATTCCCTTCAAGAGCCAATACGAGTGAAATTGAAGTTGAGTTTGGTTTTGAGAATTCATGGAGACGTTTTTAAATATTGACGTGGTGTGCTTCAGTAGCGCATATGAAAATTCCGTAATGTGTTTTGTGAGCACATCGAAGAATGAGTGTCTAGCGTTAAACAAACATTGCTGTGAAGTGATGTAAAGGTCAATGCTCTTTTGATTATTTTCATATACTGTCTATTTGATTGTTGATTAAATAAATTTATCGTTAAATTTATTAAACTTCTTGCACATATATTAAAACTTATGTTGGAGTAATAGTGAGTGGATGGGTTCGTTCAATATAAATAAAAGATGTATTTTTATTACTCCTTTAGTAAGAAGTTTCCACCTGCAGAAACATTATGCGACAGTAAATCGTCGATCTTATTTTTGTGTAAAGAGTAGAGTCGTACGACACCCTAATAATCCGCCAAGTGAGAGACATGTTGGTCTTGTGGGGAATTACTATAACTATAAAGTTATTTATTCCCCCGTCTCATAGATTAAGGACACAATCAGTAGACAATATGTACTGTAAATGGATTAATTCGCTCTTTCTTCATTTGATACTTTGATACCTCACAAATTTATATGCATCGAATTAATTAATGCATTATAATTACGTCTTATGAGACGGGAGAGAAACATCTGCCTTGTTTGTACAGTTTTAACCTGCAAAATAGTGTTGGCTAAATTAAGTCAGATGTGGTAGGTGAACACTTGGGACATTGCGTTCGCATATGCAATATTTATTTTCATTTTGATAAAGGTTTTTGTAGAATGACGTCGTATGTATGACGTCATTCAGTGTCCTAAACACTGTAAGCAAATGTGATGTCATAGATTGCTATGCTTTATCATGGAGCGAGAGAACACCATTGTGTCGTCCTCTGGTAAGATCATTTTTGTTTTCGCTCCTAAAATTTGATTCCTTTTTAGTTCGGAGGAGGAAATATCAATAAAACTAAGAATTTCAAGCGCTGAAAGAATGTAATGTCATACAAAATAAACAGTTTAACTATAAGGTTTATACACTTAAACCAATGCAACATGAAAATTGAAAAGAAAAACATCGTATATTGAAAAATCATTTTTAAAGAGTCGATGTTTACATTAACCAAATTTCCAGAAAAGTACAGTTTTTAATAGCAGCGATAGGTGGACAGTGAAACGTGAGTCTATAGAAACATTTATTATTTAAAGAGATCACACATTTTAACTGATTGCAGCTAAAAAGAATGTTCAGGGTATAGTCATGTTGGAGGTTTTTTAGCCGAAAATGTAAATTTATTATTGATAAATGTATTTAAATATATTTCTTTTTACTGTAAACCTATAAAGCGTTGTGAATTTTCGTCTAGCACTTTTAGGGTGTATTTCTGTTATCAGAAGTAAAGACAAGATAAAATACAGTATTAGGTTTGTGTAATTGCGAGAAAGGTATAAACTGTGATTCACAATAATGTTTCAATGTATAGATTTTAATCATTAAGCGAGTTAGTAATGATGGGGAGGGGAACGAAAAACCGATCTAGAAAGCAGTGTAAAAGACAATTTCATACAATTTCCTTATCATCGGCATATGTGCAGTGTGTAGGAGCATTACTATGTTAGGAAATGGAGGGCAGTTGTTTTTGAGAAATCAAAGATTAAGTCGCTCTACAATCTGCTTGCATGTTTTCAAGAAAGTAATTTATTCTGAACTAATCCAAAGCCTCCAAACATTACAATTACCCGAGGTTTATACTGATGTATTAAAATTGTTCTCTCCAGTACCTTCAAACTGTATAATACCTAGGTTTCTACTGAGTTATTAAAGTTGTTCTCTCCGGTACCTTCACACTATACAATATTTGAGATTTATACTGAGATATATAAACTGCTGTCTCCATTGCCTTTATACTGCTCAATACATGCGGTTTGTACTGAGTTATCAAAGTTGTTCTCTCCATCGCTTCCAAATAACAATGACGTACAATACGTGATGTTTCTACTGAGTTATTAAAGTTGTTCTCTCCAACGCTTCCAGACAACAATGACGTACAATACGTGATGTTTATAGGCCCTACTAAGTTATTCTTGCTGTCCTCTCTGTGACGACGCCCTGTATCTATTACTTATTATCAATATTTAATGTTTAATACTTATTAATCACATTAATACAGGTGTATGGTAGCCCGAATTAGACAACTTTCCTCTAATTCCCACGTTGTGGATCTTCCTGCCACTTTTATAATATTATTAAATGCACACACCATAAATGACCATCCTTTTGTCACACAAGTATGCTACTGACGGAAACTAATTGCTTAAGGGATAGGTTATGATCTGACTTTAATTACTTAAGTCCCCACCCGTCCTCTACCCCAAAGTAGCTAGTTAGTCACGTTCAAGAAATAATAATGCTTGTTAAAATATAGCAGTAATGAAAGAAAACGATAAAATACAGTTAGTTTCAACGAGCAACTGACTCAAATATTATCTACATATTGTTCGGACGAAAGTCAAGACCCTTATAAAGTGAATTCAGTCTTATAGCTACTTAAAATTGGGAACGTTTGGCTAGTAATGTATTCTAGTATATTCTCTAATGGTGTCCAATGTTAGCAAGTATTTCGCCTTTTAAGTTGTCCTCTTCAGTACCTCCAACCACAATGCAATCACTGGGATTCGTATTTAGTTTTTATAAAATCACTTTTACCTCCCCAAATTGGAAAATAAAATAAACATATATATTTAAATTACTTTCGTCTAATAACATGGCCTTTATTTTTTTGTTTTCTCTGTGTGCAAACTTTCCGAATTGGACACCCTTAATTTTTCTAGACAACGATCTTCTTTGTTCCTTTTACAACACATTACCATACAGGAGGGACTCACCACTCACCAAAGCGTTTGCAAGAGTAAAGAGTTACAGTTAGAGAGTTAAAGCGTAGTTTTCTGACTAGAAACCAAGCCCTCCCTACCTAGACTATTTATTTTAATCAATCAAATTTAAGAATACAGCTAGAGCTAATTATTTTTTTTATTACCTACTCGCATCGTTTATGTCACAGGAAATGAGGGACAGAAATTATATTTTATTTCATTTTAAAAAAAAAAACCGCTAACAAAACTAATTGAAGTAACCCGAGTTTTGTTATTATTTTCATATTATCATGTGAAATTCCAGTATCGGTCACCTAAGATCTCTTTAGTAGACAGACGTTCGTGACGCAGTGTGTGTTAATTATCATATTGAATATATATATTAGTTTATGAAGGATATGTATATTAAATGATTGGGACAACTGCGCACTACGAGTCACGTGTTGTTGACGAGAGAAATGGCCAGTGCGCATTAGAATTGACCACAGAAAAGCGTGCATCACGATTACCACTATATATCCAAGGCAAAAATCATGTCACAGGACATAGCTTCTGGAAGTTTTGGAAACATTCAGTGAAGCTATATAAGAGGCAAAAATGAAGATTTTACTCTCAATGTTGAAAACGTCGATTCGTCTGAAGCCAGTCTAACTTCACGTATGAATTATCTCATGTACAGAGATTTCATAAAGGAAAGCTGCAATAATCTCTTTCCATCCGTTTTCCATCCGTCTGATGCCATATATTGAGTAACGAGGCAAAATTACTCAGTATAATTGTTGGCAAAGTGGAAAGTTCGCTGTCAAGAAAAACCCAATGCATGCGACGCTGGTTGTATGCAGTTAACGACACGAGGGACCAATTTTGTCTTCCCCCTGTCTGAGTTCGTTTGGCAGTCTATCCCGCAAATTGAGAGGCTAGCACCGAGATTTTCTTACAGATATCGGGATTTCTACACTCAATGTAATGCGACGACACATCCCACTGGACGACTCCACCCGATAATGCTAAACGTCGTTGGGGTGTCCGTTTCCACGACAACCGGTACAACGATAATTATCGAGGCTGACAACAGTCAGCTAAATTTCAGATTTCTCCCCAGTGATAATCTGAAAGTGGTGCCTAGATTCTGCAGAATCTTCACCTGTAATGCGACGCCTCAATTGCGTCCTATCTTCACTTTGAAGTGCCGCTTATAAGTGACGTGTGAGCTTACGTCATCTCCTTGGAACTCTGACATTAATAGTGAGTAATCATTAGCACGGCTAACGCGCACATACTTAACTCAGGACTCTTAAGAAAATGAACACTATTATATCGTTTGCAAAATAAGAACTTGAATGTTAAAAAGTAATGCTTATTTTACATGTCAACTATTGTTAAAGCGGCCACATTTGCCGCATAAGAATTGTGTAATTAATCTTTATTTTATATTTTGAATTTCATCATTTTCATCTCCCCTTATTTCCCAAAGAGTGTATGACATTGGAAAGTTGAATGAATGATTAATCACTGTGCGAAAGAGTAGTGCCCCTTTTAAATCGGGAAATAAATAACCTGATTTAAACATCTTTCAACTCTCTTGTTATTCATAATTTTTGAGAGGGACGAAAGAATTGTACTATTGTTTTGCACCGTTCGTCTGTTCGTCCATTTATTCACATTTATGATACACACTCACAACACACACCGCCAATAAAACGTTCCTTGGCATGACATTAATAAATTGGGCCCCACCCAAACATCAATGGTGTATGTCATGTGTGTCTATGTAACAACTTGACGCGACGTAGTACTGGCACACGTCACACGGGCTAATCTTGGAGGTGCACCGGAGCAGGCCAAAAATAGACTTCACCCCTTGCATCTCTAACTTCAGCTCGGGGTCGGCTTGTAACGAGCCTCCCGTTTTGTGACAGTTTACACCCACATTCTGCCAACACACCTCATCTACCTAAAAAGAACAAGTTCACATTCTGCCAACACACCTCATCTACCTAAAAAGAACAAGTTCACATTCTGCCAACACACCTCATCTACCTAAAAAGAACAAGTTCACATTCTGCCAACACACCTCACCTACCTAAAATGAACAAGTTCACAGTTGCATCAGCCTACACGTTGCATAACCATTTAATTGAATGAGAGACAAATCTGGAGATCTAAACCGTTTAAGCCGACCGTTCTATTGCCTAGATGCCAGGGAGCTAGGGTTGTCACAAACAATAACAATAACATCAACCTGCTGCTAATACTCTACTCGCGCTCACTCAAACAATATCTCCCCCCCTCCACCTCTTTCCATCCTGGACTTTCACTTCAAAAATAAACTTTATCACATTTCCAAATCATTACTAATAACATCTCATATCAAAATTAGATTTAATAAAAAAAGAAAATTTAAATAAAAAATATATGGGAGGATTTCCCATCATTTGTCAGTAATTCAGTAGTGATTACTGACATGTCTTCTGCTTTCATTAAGATGATCTTCAAATTGGAAGGCTATCTAATTATTTTCTATTTTCTTTTCTTTAAATTACTTTTAAAAAGTTACATCTGAAATATTTATTGTTAAAAAAATACAATAACCAATTTAGGCATTTCACTAACAGGAAATCAAAGCTATTTTAAAAAAAAATCACTTTAACCTCCCCAAATTGGAAAATAAAATAAACATATATATTTAAATTACTTTCGTCTAATAAGATGGCCTTTAATTTTTTGTTTTCTCTGTGTGCAAACTTTCCGAATTGGACCCTAAACTAATTATACAATTCACATTTGCAGCGAATGACACAACTGACATAAAATTTTGCAATGTTGGCACTGAAGTTGTGTACTGGATGTGGTGCATTCTAGCACCCATAATCGTGATCGGAGGGTTGACAAGCAACCTGGTCATTCTACTGGTCTTCCGTTATCCACGGTTCGTCAAAACGTCCACGATGTTGAACATGTTCATTCTGGCCCTGACTGATAGCCTGTTCCTGACTACCGGACCCGTGCTGTACTGGGCAATATTCGTCCTGGACTACGATCTGCTGACTATCTCAGAAGTGGGCTGCAAACTAGGCCGATTTCTCATGCACGTGACGCAAGACTTCTCCTCCTGGATCCTCGTGTCTCTGACGTATGAACGTGTGATCAGCGTGATCAAACCGTTACAAGTCCGAGAGTTGTTGACTGTCCGGAAAGCTGTAAATCGGCTTTTTGTGACTTTTGTTATTTTGTGTGGAATCAACATGCACTTTTTCTTTACTAACGGCTTAGTATCAGTGAAAGTTAACCGACTGTCCGAAGGCACTGGTGACGTTAGATGCGATGCACTGACAGAAGAGTATAAATATTACAACGCATATGTCTTCGTTTGGATTGACATGTCCGCTTTGTCTCTGGTACCTTTTGTAATTATGGCGATTTCGAACGCCTATATAGTCTCTGTTCTGAAAGAGAGTATAAGCATTTTTCCATTCGATCCGTCTCAGATAACTACGAGTAACTATACGTCACAGTCAGAGGGATCAGCGTACCATCCATCAGTGAAACAACCCACCTCTCCATCGGTTGCAAAACAAAAGTACCCCAGGTGGATTTCGATTAAAAAAATTTGGCAGACGCGCCTTCCTTGTAAAAGATTTACGGGGAAGCTCGAACCCAAGAACACTGCACAGTCACAAACCAAACAGACGCAGACACCAGTCTCCGATGTCAACCCATCCTCCATGACGAAAGTAAAACAACGTCGTGAAATGGGGAAGCCCGAACCCAATAAACTATCAGTCGTCCTTTCACAATCACAAACCGTCCAGACTTCGACATCGACCGTTGATGCCAATTCATCCACCATGACGAAAGCAAAACAACGTCGTGAAAACATTTCTCTAGAAGTGACGCAAACACTGTTGCTTGTGTCGACAGTCTTCCTTATTTTGACACTTCCGAACACCATATATTTTATCGCTTACGCATTTCTTTATGATGAGCAAATTTCGTGCACTCGCACGAACACCATTATGCACATTATTTGGGCGTCAACCACTTTGCTGTCTTACGTAGAGAGTGGCATAAATTTGTATCTTTACTCAGCCCGAAGTCGTCGCTTTAGAGAGGAAGTGGGATTCCTGCTGCAAATTATCGGCTATAGGTACATAGTTGTTTTGTCTAATATGATTTACACACATATACACATGCGCGCATGCACACTACAAATACAGGTACACTAAAATATGACATTAACTCCATCCATCCGACCGTCCGAACGTCTATCACTGTGCCTTCCTGTCTATCTATCTATCTATCTATCTATCTATCTATCTATCTATCTATCTATCTATCTATCTATCTATCTATCTATCTATCTATCTATCTATCTATCTATCTATCTATCTATCTATCTATCTATCTATCTATCTATCTATCTATCTATCTATCTGTCTATCTGTCTGTCTGTCTGTCTATCTATCTATCTATCCATCCATCCATCCTTCCATCCATCCATCTATCTATCCATCTATCTATCTATCTGTCTGTCTATCTGTCTGTCTGTCTGTCTATCTATCTATCTATCCATCCATCCATCCATCATTTTGTTCCTCTCTCCCTCTCTATCTCTCAGAATATTTTCACTTTGGTCTCTTTCCAGAGGTGTTATAGTTTGAGCCCCATTTAGACATTTAAGGTGGCGATAATTATCAATACATAATTTGGTCACGTACAGTCAATAGCAAAAAGAATAAAGATTATCAAGAAATAAAATAATATTAAAATCATATGTATGTTTGTGTATGCTTGGGTTAGTGAATATGCATATATACATGCTAATACTGAAATATTTGCTCTAAAACATAGCAATTTAATGACGTTAGTATAAATTACCCATTTTAATGGTAACAAATTCATTTATTTCATGAAAAGATTAAAATGAATTCTATGTATATGAGACGCTAACACCACCTTATTAATGGTTATAATTATTGTTATTAATTAATCATCCATAACTAATTACAAGTGATGAAAATATTAATTTATATTATTAATAATTCTCCAGAAGACACCACTCAACTCTCACTTGGCGGTTATGCGAGCGCTGTAAAAAGTTTTCTCTCTTCCACAACGTTAAAGACAAACATTTACCATCACACAATATTTCCATAGGTGGAAAGATACATCCGTCTTTTAATCTATATTTAGCGAGCCCCCATCCACCCACTTTCTTCTTCAGCATAACGTTATCAATATGTGTAAGAAGATGGCAAAAATATAACAATAAATCAAACATATAGTAAATAAACTGAAAAATATTACTTGACGTGAATATTTTCATGAAACCACATTCAAATATGTTACTACCTATACAGACTTATATCATAATACACAATTCAACAGATTTGTGACAATACAAATCACAGGATAGTTATTATCTGAGAACAGAAATGGAGTTATTAGAGATAAGTGCTAATAGTATAAACATAATATGGTCTAGGCAAACCTACAATGGTGTTTTGCCTGCTTTTCATAACAAAAGTCACAAGTTTATTTTCACATTATTATTGTCAGTTCCACACGTTTCCCTCACACATTATAGAACCGTAGTGCTGCTATTCTCTCGAGGCTAATCTGGCACTCCACCGTATTACCTCCCTTAAGCAGAACAACTATTGTAGCAATTTCCAGTAACTTCCTTGTATGAGAAATGTCATGATGTAATCAGCATACTTTGCTACCATACATCAACAGAGTGCAGTGTATTCCTTACACTTACACACTGGGGGTAGATACCTCTCACATCTACCACAGTCGTAGCAGTTTATAAATCAGCAAATTCAGGTATCTATAATCAGGGTACATACACTAATTTTCCAGTTTATTCATTTTAACTCTATTCTCTTTTATATTCAAGTCTCAACTTACACTTTCATGCAACAGTATTTATTAGCCCGACACACACACACACACACACACACACACACACACACACACACACACACACACACACACACACACACACACACACTCCACGCACGCACACACACACACATACACACACACACATACACATACACACGCACAGCATAATAGTTTATGAACAGGTTCACTAGAAACAATGTGAAGTGTTCAGCATACTGCATATAAGGGTCATAGTTCACAATGTGGTAGAAATAATAGTATACACACATTATACACATCTACACAAAACACAAATATAACATAGCAATACCAATAATGCTTGGAATATTTCTAAGTCCACTCTCTCTCAATCAATCAGTTAACTCACCATTAAGCTAACAGCTGCCTTTCATGACTGGACGTCTTGCCACTCCAAATTCTAAATGATTAGACAATAGAATTCTTTACAGCAGGTTAACTTTGATCTCAACCCATTGACTGGTCGAATTCTTGTAAATTTTAACCATTGGATAATAAAAGCTACTCATCCAGATGTAACTGGTTTGTATTGCATCAACAATTTCTAGCCTATCCTCCACCTGAGTTGTTTACTTGCAACTCTGACACTTTTTAAAAATATAGGTATAAGCAGTGGACAAGGTCGGGTCATTTTCACATTTAACAATTTATATAACAGTTAAGTCTAGAAATAGGGGTAGGCAAATTTACTCTGACACATTATTAATGCTGATTCGTTAACAATAAACAGTTAAATGATTGCCTCTACAATCTTCAAATTTTGGCATGCTATTGCTTTATTGTTCGTTATATGTTTCTAAGTAAAGTTCATTCAATCTGTCTTTCACATAAATTAATTATAAATTAAAATGAATTATTATTTATATCAGGCTTTTATTTTTCAAACACACAAAATGCAATGTATCTCTCCCTCATTAATTAAATTAATTAAGTAACTCTTTGTCTTCAGGATAAGACGCGTTGAGCCCTCCGCACAAAGCAGATCGAGGTTCACGAGGCAACGCGTTTTGTAGATGACCATATGAAAATCACATTTGGTCATTTCACGGACAATGGTGATGTCAGGAGATACAATATTATTCCTTTCGTGGACAGCCTTGGCATCAACGAATACAATTTACATAGATATGCAGTCTTTTGTTTCTAGTGAAGTGTAATTCTCCTAAATTAATGAAAACTATTTTCCTTATAGCGAGTACGCTTAATAGGAAAAAACTTCGTGTCGTTCTATGAAACATAGTATTTATGATATAGCAAAGAACACATTTTAAAGTAGACAACAAATGTGTTCCAAATTATAGCACCATTGCTTCATGCAATATAATTCAGTTCAAACAGTTGTTCCCACTATTACTCTTATTTTAGAATAAATAGATGTTTGAGAGGATTGTATGGTACAAGGGAATAGCCTTTTCTGAATGGGAAATTAATTTATCGAAAGTAAACTTCAAGCAGGATAATGGGACAGTAAATGGCTTATCACACTTCGGATGTATTTGTGCATCAATTATGGCAAATGGATAATATCTATATTATGCATAACAAAATTAAAACAGTCTTCAGTGTGACATGGCAGTAAACGTGACAGCCATACAAATGAAAAGATTGATCTCAAACGATAAAACATTACCAGACATTCTCTGTCATTCGTGTCAAACCTTTTCGTAAAAGTGCTTTGTCTCAAATAGCAACTCACATTAGTTACGAATATCTGCTAAGAAATGTCTGTTTGCTTATCATTTTTATCAAAACACAGCAATTGAAATCTTAGTAGTGTTTAATAATGTGTCCGCTTCATTTCATGGAAAGATTTAACACAGCTATAATTGTTCAAATAGAAGTTGCTACAGACATTTTCTTTGATTTAGTTGATGGAAAGTTATTATCTGTTCTAAGACATTCTTCATTTAAGGACTTTCATCATCAGCAGCACAATGTATTTGTCATCCATCATTCTGCCTTATCCTGAATTGCATCAAGTATTGTCTAAGAGAAATCAAATCATGTCTAGTAAATGATAAGACAATTTGTGTGGTGACCTTGAGTCAGTTCTTTTCGTTCCTTAACCCCTCAGATGAATGCTGCCAATGTTCGCTATAGTAATCCAAGTAGTGGATTTTTCATGGTTCACTATACAGTGAAGTGCGTGTGTGGTGTTAGGTTTTGATTATGTATAGTGAAGTGCGTGTGTGGTGTTAGGTTGTGGATTATGTATAGTGAAGTGCGTGTGTGGTGTTAGGTTGTGGTTTATGTATAGTGAAGTGCGTGTGTGGTGTTAGATTGTGGATTATGTATAGTGAAGTGCGTGTGTGGTGTTAGATTGTGGATTATGTATAGTGAAGGGCGTGTGTGGTGTTAGGTTGTGGATTATGTATAGTGAAGGGCGTGTGTGGTGTTAGGTTGTGGATTATGTATAGTGAAGGGCGTGTGTGGTGTTAGATTGTGGATTATGTATAGTGAAGGGCGTGTGTGGTGTTAGATTGTGGATTATGTATAGTGAAGGGCGTGTGTGGTGTTAGGTTGTGGTATGTAGACTGAATTACTCATAAATGACGAGAAACCAAAGTCATGCATACACAACTATTTCTAAAGAAATCTTTGCGAGAAATAATTAAAATGAAACTTATTCACTTATATTCAAAATATCGATGTCATTCACTACACTTATTTTTGTCTGGCTCCGTTTCAAAATAAGACAACCGCTCTTGCGAGAAGTTTGAAATCATCCTCGTATACATACATTTTCAACTTGAAGAAAGTCACAATTATGTCCTAAGTCCAGCTTGAAGAATGTCACAATTATGTCCTAAGTCCAGCTTGAGGAACGTCACAATTATATCCTAATTCCAGCTTGAAGAAAATTGCGTTCAAGCTGGATGTCCTAAGTCCAGCTTGAGGAAAGTAACGGTTATGTCCTAAGGAAAACATGCATTTGCACAATAACCTCCTGTTACCCGAATGTAATACTTCCAATCGTGACTAGTGAATGGGCAATCGTCACTTCCAGGTGACGCTCAAGATGAATAGTTTTATTTCTATAATTCAGCAAGAAAACTACTCTCACTTCTGAGCCATTTTCTTATTTTGCAGTGGGATCAATGTATATTACAATACGTGTTTATTTATGTAATGCTTATGCCTCCTATTTATTGTTTATTATTATTATTAATTAATCATCCATGACTAATTACAAGTGATGAGAATCTTAATTTATGTTATTAATAATTCTCAAGAAGACGCCACTCGTCTCTCTCGTTGGCAGATATGCGGACGTTGTAAACATTTTCTCTCGTCCACAAACTTAAAGACAAACATTTACTGTCACACAATATTTTGTAGGTGGAAAACTTCTTATTAAAGGTGAAGACAGATCTGTCTTTTAATTTATATTTAGTAAGCCACCATCCGAACACTGTCTTTCTAACATATGGTTAACAATATGTGTAAGAAGGTCAATAACGTCAGCAATAAATTCATTTATCAACAATCAAATATATATGAATATAATCAAGGAGCATTTATATTTACCTCAGTTCACAACAATGTTTGATTAACACTGGACAGTCATTCTGTTTATCCTAGAATAGTCACTGTAGCATGGTGAGACACAAGTCTCCATAAAAGTTAAATTAAGGCAGCACTAAATTTCAGGCATATTTCATCTCTAAACTCCTTTCTGTCTTTCAAAAATTATAAACTTACAAATCCTGCAACAATTTCGTTAGCCCTATACACACGCAGCATAAGAAATATAACATCAATCAAAGTTCACAAGTATAATGTACAATATAATGAAATAGTGAACAGAGAAATAGTGGTTCTATTGCATAAAGCATTCTCTATTTCAGAACATCAAACAATTATGAAATATTTAAGTCCATTCCTTCTTTTTATCTGTCAGTTAACTTCCCATAAGCTAATGGTCGCCTTTACACCGGACTCAAGTTATGTTCAAATTCAAAGTGATTAGAATAGAGTACTTTTTTCAACTTTCGGTCCATCCCCATTGAATGATTTGTAAAGAGCAATCACGTATTAATGCTTTACGATAATTGAATGGGTCATTGTGCAAAAAAAAAATTAAAACCAACTGTAGAATTGAATGGCTTTTTAAAATTTAAATTACTACTTTTTATAGACATATTGATTAATTTAAGAACATATGTTTATATAATTCGGACTGATTGGTAAAAAATAAATGTCAAACATGCTAAAACTAAGCCTGCCTGCGTGCTTGGCCCATTTCATCCCAACGACGCTAAACGGGGCATGCTATTTGTTTGCTGCTATTTATGTGTATGAAGAAAGAATGAGGTAATATTCTGTTTATATTTGCTTATGATTGTTTTATAATGTATGATCTGTGTATGATAATTGTATGAAAAGAGTGTGTTCTAGTGTGTGCATTGTTGTAGCAGGATTCGCAGTTGAGAGTATGTGAACAAACTAGTACATAGAACAGTTGGGCCACTCTGCAGAATATTACCTATCTAGATTATCGTGCACTTTTTATGAAATAGCTTTTAAAAAAATATTAATTACTCTGAAATGCGACTGTTCTAATATTTTAAATTCGGGGAGTTTACTGTATATCAGTATAATACCTAATTATAGATCTATATCCATCATTTGGGTGCGTGAGCAGAAAGGGTAACATGTTTTAACACTTAGGAAAGTGACAGTTTGGTGCAGAGATGCAAACACGAACGTATGTAGGCAGTAATTGTCAAAAGAAAATACTCATTGCAGTTTACCTGTTAGTATAACGTGAGGTGGAAACTGTACTTTTAATTAAATAATGAATTTACTCAGATTAAAACGGGGTCATGTATGAAAAATAATACTTTTATAAAAAGTATTTTAAAATGTATAAAATGTTTATTGAAATAGGTTATGTATAAATCAGTACAATAAGTAAATGATAGTATTAAATCGTGCATTTTAAAAATAACTAAAATGAATTTAATGAAATTATTTACTTCTTTGCGATAAAGTGGAAGGACACAATAGACCTTCTGACTCAAATGCAAACTATTTTCGACACATAGGGGGAAACAAGCGTAGATAAAACATTTACTCTACTTATTTTTCAACTATCTTACTGAAACAGTCCACTTGTAAACCACTACAAAAATGTTGTACACTGTTCGTGATTTTTCTAACGACATGGAGTAGTTCTAAGCCACGACTATGTTCTGAAACTAATGACGAAGCGAACTTGACTAATGAAAATGTACTTCCTGTGCCATTAGATTCAAGTCAGTCAAAGTAGACGATATCCTGCAAGAGATCTATATTGTATTTTCCTTCCTACTTTTACAATCTGTCATCTGAGACCTGTTGTTGCTCGAAACGTCTGTTCCCTAAGTACATTTTCTTTAAAAATGCAAAATATTGATAGTTGTTTAAAACCAGCTGTGGTAGGTTAACTTTCAACAAAATACTATTGCAAGCTATTTTTATTTTCATTTTGATAAAATATCTTTATTCTTAATGACGTCGTATGCGTGACATCATTCAGTACCCTAAATACTTTTAACCCGTATGATGTCATAGCTTGCAATATTTATCATGGACATAAAAGACTCGCTTCTTTTGCCCCCTGGTAAGATGATAATGTTTTCACATTTGAAAATCTTGAACTTTTGTTAGTTCCGAAAATGACAATATTAATACTAATACAATTTTAAATGTTGAGAGATATTAACTTTTATCCAAAAGAACAGCACAACTATAAATCGCTAAAAATTAAAGCAATCATACGTAAAACATGAAGAGAAAACCAATGTACGTGTATATTTAAAATGTAAAAGAAACTTCATGGGTCGATGTCTCCACCAACTAGCTTTCATCACTAAAGTACAGTTATTAATGACAACGATAGATGAATAATGGAACATGTGAGTCTACAAATGCAGACTTTTATTTAAATAAATACATAGATGATAGGTAATTTGTTAATAATTGTATTTTCTTATGGACAAAAAGATAATTTTATCATTGTTTGATGTATTTAATTACAATTTTCGTTTTACTGTAAACGTACAAAGTTTTCAATTTACGTGTCTTATTTGGAAACTGTTATCACTAGTAAAGATAAGATAAAAAGCAACAATTTACCACTTTAAGGTTTGTCCTCTTGCGGAAAAAGTAAAACACGTGTATTTCATGTATGTTAGTCTATACATGAGTTAGAAAGTGGGGACGAAAAGCTGATTTAGGTAACTTTATAAAAGATATCGCCACCACAGTGCTGGAATGTTACTTGATTAGACACTTGGGGATACTTGTATTTGAGAGTCCAAAGATTAGACACTTGGGGACACTTGTATTTGAGAGTCCAAAGATTAGACACTTGGGGACACTTGTATTTGAGAGTCCAAAGATTAGACACTTGGGGACACTTGTATTTGAGAGTCCAAAGATTAGACACTTGGGGACACTTGTATTTGAGAGTCCAAAGATTAGACACTTGGGACACTTGTATTTGAGAGTCCAAAGATTAGACTATCTACTTGATTACTCGCCAATTGTCGAGAACGTAATTTATGCAGATGTACTCCAGTGAATCATATAGTAATAAAGTACAATACTTGAAGTTTATACTTAGTTACTAAGGTTGTTCTTTCCAATGCCTCCTAATACAGTGCTTTAGTGAGATTCGCGTTTAATTATTAAATATGTTCTCTCTCATTCCTTCAATGACATTGCAAAGGTGGGATTTGTATGTAATTATTAAAATGAAATATGTTCTCTCCAATTCTTTCAATGGCATTGCAATAGTGGGATTTGTATGTAATTATTAAAGTTGTTCTGCCCATATAAATCCAGGACAATGTAATAGTGGGATTTGTATGTAATTTTTAAAGACACTGTCTGATAAACGATCAGGTAAATAGCAAAATGACCTGAAAACAAGAAATATATAAAATACAATAAATTAATTTTTAACAATTGGATTTTAATTATCCAAGACAGCATTTCACAACAATTCATTGTAATATCTCTTCAGTAATATTTTTAAGAATTGACTGGACTTTTCCTTAAACTATTAAAATGACATTATATTCTTGACCCTCAAGTCTTGTCCCGTTCAGAAATAAAAATATTTTCGTATTCTGAATCAAAAGCTTAGAGAACTGCATGTTAATGTTGGCAAAAGGACCTTGGGTAAAACTAGAAACGTTTAGCAAGTAATTTATTTGAGAATCTTTTTAATTAGTGTTCAATGTAGGAAAGCATTTGGCTTTTACGAACGACCTCTCCAGTTACTCCAACGACAATGCAATCGCCAGGGTTTGTATGTAGTTATTTAAATGGTAATTCAATAGAAATAACTGATTGCAGTTAGTGAAAGTGTTGTTCCATGAGAATTTGGAGAGCAGATAAATGACAATACTCTGAGAGCAATCGAGTGTAAGAGAATGACTCATTGCTCTTGTTATCTTTCCGTCATGTTTTATTATGACAGAACCCTGATAATACTGGTTTTAGTATTTTGTTCGGTACCAAACTAGAAAACCAGCTCTTTATACATTTTTTAAAAACAATTAACTCTACTTTCCTTAAATCATTATTAAGCACTAAACAGACAATTTGCATATTCTGACCGGGAATTAATTGCGTTTGTAATCCGAGGGAAGCAGAGTTCAAAATAGCTTCTTAAATTAAAATAACAACATTTAAATTCCATGAAAGTGTATAATTTTATGTTGTAATGGTTGTGTTGCATAGAACATGTATAAAATCGATAACCGAGTCTGACAACAATGCAAGTCGTATGTGTATTTAAATTTTTAAATAAACACGACATCACTACAACACAACGTAAACGTTAGTGGAGATGACAAATATATGGTAAACAACCTACAATTCTTTACAAATTTGAAATTAAAAATAAATTAAATACCCTAGCAACTACAGAGTCATACACAAAGGAGAAGTGAAATGTACAGTCTCGATTTATTAGGCGCTTGTAACTGGCAATTATAAAGTGTACAAGTTTTATCAAACCTCATTCTTAAGAAAAGAACTGCACGCACCTTAAAGTATTTTGTTTCCCAGACCGAGTGCTTACAGCAGAGCAGTAATATAACTTCCACAAAAATATTAAGTATCGATTTTTTTCTTCACTTAACTGTTTCCTTGGAAGAGTGATAGATTGAGATATTACAAAATTTATGAAAAAAATATTTCCTTCTTTCTTTCTTTCTTTCTTTCTTTCTTTCTTTCTTTCTTTCTTTCTTTCTTTCTTTCTTTCTTTCTTTCTTTCTTTCTTCATTAATTAATAAGCCAATTCAATGCGCATTCTTGACCATTTCATTTTTATTTGATTTTATTATGTTTAAAATTACAAAAATATCACAAATAAAAATACTTTTAACGCAACAAATATAAACAAAATTGAAGGATCACTTAAGCGACATGAAATCAAATCAATTTAAGAAAAAATGTGTATCCCACCAGTCGTTAAATAAAACATTACACGTATTTTTCAAGTATTTTACTCGTAATTTAACGAGAATGTATGCCTATCATTACACGTAATTTAAAGGGACTGATTGCCTATCATTACACGTAATTTAACGAGAATGTATGCCTATGTTTACAAGTATTTTACACGATTTTAACTGCATTCTGATCTTTACTAGTATTTTACACGCAATTTATAATTTAGTGAAAAAGCATGCAATTTCTTATGACGCCTTCTCTACTAATATAGTTTCTATTTTCACGTTGTATTCCCAATCCAGATTCCAAGACATTCAGGCATTCGCATCTTTACACGAATGACACTAAAGACAAGACGTTTTGCGAGGTCGGCGCCAACGTTATTTTCTGGCTGTGGTGCATTCTAGCACCCATAATCGTGATTGGAGGGTTGATAAGCAACAGTGTCATTCTAATAGTCTTCCGCTATCCACGGTTCGTCAAAACGTCCACGATGTTGAACATGTTCATTCTGGCCGTCACCGAATGCGTGGTCCTGAGTATCGGACCCGTGCACTACTGGACAGTGTACGTGCTGGACTACGATCTCACAGCTATCTCAGATTTCGGCTGCAAGCTGAACTATTTTGTCGTTTACGTGACGCAAGACTTCTCCTCCTGGATCCTCGTGTCTCTGACGTATGAACGCGTGCTCAGTGTGGTCAAACCGTTACAAGTCCGAGAGTTGTTGACAGTGCGGAGAGCTACATTTCGGCTTGTGGTGATTTTTATTATTATGTGTGGAATTAACTTGCACTTCCTTTTTACTAACGGCTTAGTGAAAGAGAAAGGTCACGGATTCGGTAAGGGTGGAGTGATTTGCGACGCGATGACAAAGGAGTATAAATATTACAATAGGTATATCTTTGTCTGGATCAATATGTTTGTTGTGTCTCTCATCCCGTTTGCAATAATGGCGATTTCACACTCTTTACTGGTCTCTTCTTTGAAAAAAAGTTTTAAAAGTTTTCCATTCGAAAAACCTGAAATAACAATTAGTAGTTTTTCACCGCATGAGACAGCAACTTCTTTGAACCAGGCACCATCACCCAAATGTCCCTGCTTTCCATTTGCTAAAATAAAGATTCCCACGTGTCTTCAGTATAAGAGTCGTTCTCATATACACCCTGAAATAGAAAGCTCGACCCCGATCACTATGACTCCGAATAAATCAGTCATCGGTACACAATCAGTAAACGAAGAAACTTCGACATCGATCGTCGCAGCAAAATCATCGTCAATGACCAAAACTTTGTCGATTCGTCAAAGCGCATCTCGAGAAGTGACGCGCACACTGTTGCTAGTGACGACAGTCTTCTTCATGACGACACTTCCGAACGCTGTATATTTTATCGCTGGCGCATTCATTTATAATGACCGCACTAAATGCACACGCACTAACACCGTTATGAGCATTGTTTCGACGTCAACTACTTTGCTGATGTACATTGAGAGCGGCATCAACTTGTATCTTTACTTAGTCCGCAGTCTTCGCTTCAGAGAGGAAGTGGAACGGATGTTGCTTGTGATCGGCTATAGGTATGTTGCTAGTAGCAAGTACACACATACACTCAAACACACACACACAACCAAACACACATATGCACACACACAAGACAAGGTCTTCCTGCATCAAGCACAGCACTGTTCTAATATCGAATACTTGTGGCAGTAATAAAATAGAATATATATGATTCAATTACCTTCCTTATGTTAAATTATTGAGAGTGGAAGAGGGATAGATTATAATAATATTAAATAAGATTTAAAAGTATACATTTTTCTAATCATTTCTAAACTGCTTTTATAATGCTTAATTTTCTTTCTTTCTTTCTTTCTTTCTTTCTTTCTTTCTTTCTTTCTTTCTTTCTGTGAAAGAGTAAATTTGCCTCTCCCTATTTTAAATTTTAATTGTTATATAAGCTTTTAAATTGTCAGAGTGACCCGACCCCGGCACTCCTTATGGTGTTAGTTTGAAAGTGTCTGAGTTTGAAGTAAACAGCCTAAGGAAGAATATTCTAGATTCGATGACCTAATGTAAACTGAGTGAGCAGTTTTCTATTATCGAATGATTTTTATTTATGAGAACGAGACAACCAATGGGCTGAGATTAAAAAATTAAGTTACTGTAGAGAATTCTAACCTTTATTCACTTTGAATCTGAGTGACGAAGAGAGAAGTCCGGCTTGAAGGCAGTCGTTAGCTTGATTGAGAGAGATTGGACTTAGAAATATTTCATGCATTTTTCATGCATGACATATTATACTTGTATTTATGTAGTAAAGATGCACTATATGAGTTGATTTATTTACTACAAATGTTTGAACTAAGCTTCACCCATGTCATGTATTAAGATGTGACATTGTTTTATACATTGAATTTATTTTATTATGTGTGTACATGGGGATAATAAATACTGTTGCATGAATTGTAAGCTTGAGAATGGGATGTGAGATAGAATGGAGTTACAGTGTGCCAAACGAGAAACTTAGGCTTGCTTCTTAATTATATGTTACAGTGAACAAGTGCTTTCTTCTTATGACCTTTGACTGTGAGGAATGTGAAACATCTGTTGCAGTGTGTATAAGCGTTAAGGGAATACGTTATGCACTCTTGATTTACAAAAGCAAGGAATGCTAAGTACATCAGTACTGTGAAGTTTCAGAACCATTGTGATTGTGTTCTGCTCAATAAGACGACACGTTGGGGAGGGCAGCAGGCTGGTTGAGAAACAATGCTTCAGTGCTTTCTTACTCATGAGGCCCGAAACATACTGAGTGCGGACATTTTGACATTGTGATACTGTTGCAAGGCCAGTGAAAGACTATGGAAGCTGTACTTAATCCAGTTATGTGAAAGTTTGCAATAACCTACCTCTAATAACTCCATTTCTATTCTCTGATAGGACTAACCTGCAATTTGTATTGACTGTATTGAAGAACTGTAATTATATTTTTTTAATTATTACATATATGTAGAGAGAGACTGTAAAATTGTAAAGAATAGTTATCCAAATGTGGGTTCATGGAGTTTTGATGTTAAGTTATTTATTTCATTGTAATTGTCATATGTGTATTTGACTTTTCTTTTAATAAATTTATTGTTAAATTTATTGACCTTTTTTATGCATACTGATATTGATAATCTTATATTGGAGAAGAAAGTGGGTGGATTGGGGCTGGCTAAATATATTAAAAATAGGATTTGTTTTCTCCTTTAGTAAGAAGTTTTCTACTCATGGAAACCTTATGTGACTGAATGTTTTATGTGGAATTGAGAATCCTTACAATGCCAAAACATCCACCAAGTGCGAGACAGGTTTTGTGTGTTGGAGGAGATTAATAAAATAAAACTAATATTCTCATACTTGAAATTAGATATGAAAGATTAATTAATAATAAAAATAAGTATCTTCATTCATTAAGTGGCACACTTTCTTTGTACAAGTCTTTTATGATCTTAAAACTGCATTCAATAACAGTTTGAAGCATATTGTTATTTAATCGTAATTGGCGACATGAACACTTCTAATTTCAGATGTTCTTTGCAATGCAATGCTGTTTGTTCAGTTACTTTTATTTTATTTTGGTTTTCTAAGTATTTTAATAAGTCACATATGTCTTAAATCATTTTTCATCTATCTATCTTTCTATCTACATGTCTGCCTATCTATCTATCTACTATCTATCTATCTATCTATCTATCTATCTATCTATCTATCTATCTATCTATCTATCTATCTATCTATCTATCTATCTATCTATCTATCTATCTATCTATCTATCTATCTATCTATCTATCTATCTATCTAACCACCTATCTATCTATCTATGTGCCTAGCTGCCTGTCTATTTATGTATTTGTGTGAGAGTGGCCGTGCCTATGATTATGTATTATGTTTGTGAATAAATGAGTTTTTATATACTTACTAGTATCGATAATCATTGATTGTTGTAAATCACAGACACTAATGCAGTTATTATAATTATCTACTATAATGAAACTGTATGATGTTTTTAGAATAAATGGACATTCGTTAACAATAAACTTAAAATTTAATCTCTATAATCTTCGAAACTTAGAATTTCTATTTTTTCTTTAATATTCAATTGTTTCTACTTTAAATTATTCAATACACTACAGTAATAACTAATTATGGGTTAATTAACATTGCAGAGTTGTTTTTATCACTAAAAGAAATCAATCATATCTTGTTTCAATTATATCACTAATTAATTAACTAACGTTTTTGTCTTCAGGTTCGATCGCGTTGAACCCTCCAAACTGAGAAGAAAATCGAGACGTTTCAGACACCGCGTTTTATAGTTCTCTACCTTTGGTCATTTCACGGACAGTTGTGATATTCAGTTATACAGTATACATTCATTTCATTGACTGTTGTGACTTCGATTCATACTTTATACTTTCATTTCACGGACGTACATACAGTAGCATATACAAAATGCACACATATATTCATTAAATTTGTTTGTGGCTAGGCGTGATTCTTTGACATAAATATGGGCTCACAATGCAGAGCACATAACACTTACTTAAACACTGTGAAGATATATTAAACGATTTATGCATTTTTAATTAACGTTTTATTATTACTAATTGTTCTTTCTTATATACGGGGTTCCCCAAGTCTTGCATATCCATTGAGAAACTTCCATTAGGGATTAACCTTAGAGACTGACGAAATACCTGTTTACTCCTTCACAGAATGTAGGTTAGATCACAGGTAGAGGTCACACCAAAAACAGGATACTAACAACCCATGTATGGTCATTTGTTTACCGGGCAATGACATAGTGCTAAGATGTTAGTTGACCTTTACTTCATTCATAAAACCACCTGAATCAGCTGGCTGCGGGAGACGCCACACTGCATTGCGCCCGACTTACAGGGGTAAGATAGAGAGCAGCATCCATCGCTATGGCCGTGCCTATCCGAAAAACACAGTGATAATATCTTGATTTCTCTAAACCAAAATTCTTTCTTGTAATTAATTGTATATATATTGTATTGTGACTGTATGTAGAATATTCTTGTGAATCTTATTGCTGTTGATATAATACATTTTCCTACAGGAGCTACTTACCACAGTGATATTACATTTGTAAATGTGGTGAAACTCCATTTGTATGTAATTTTATCACCACTGATTAATTGTTATCATGGGAGAATTAACACACGCTGCGTGGTCACTAGTTAAAATTGTATTGTGAGCAACTATGGAATAATGAAAGAAATATATATTTGTAAAGATTTTATATATTTGAATTTTCAATGTAATGTAAATTGTGAATTAATGAAGAACTCTGATCTGACTGTTCAATGCTATTTTGATGGGAGTCTAGACTTATTGAAAACCAGGAGCCTAAACACCTCATTGAGCAAGCATCCTACTGCATCCGTATTACCATCTGTTGAACCGCAAGGGGTCAACTAAGGTCAGGGATGATGGCATGTCAGTGGTTGACAACCACACGTGTTCCATCAAGTTAAGTGTAATATACAATTGAAATAGATTTTTCACAGTGTGAACCATAAAATGACTTTTCTGGTCACGCGATAATATTCTGTATTCGTGGAAATCAATTTGTTCATTTTCTTGTTTTGAATTTAATTTTATTGTTATTAAATTTTATTGTTAGTTTTTTAAAATTGTTATCTCTCTATGTTATTACATAAGTGTATGTAACCGACTGAAGGAATGCGATTGATTGGGGATGAGCCCTGAATAAAAGATAGAGAATGAATAATCATTAATCTAAATAGCATAACAGATGACATGAGTAAATCTTGGTAAAATAACATAACAGATGACGTGAGTAAATCTTGGTAAAATAGCATAACAGATGACGTGAGTAAATCTTGGTAAAATAGCATAACAGATGACGTGAGTAAATCTTGCTAAAATAACATGACAGATGACGTGAGTAAATCTTGGTAAAATAATATGACAGATGACGTGAGTAAATCTTGGTAAAATAACATCGTGCATATTTGACAGTATGGATATATTTCAAGCTTGGGAAATTGTGACAAACTAGTTCTGTGATCAACAAGAGAAGGTATGTACGGCAAATAATGTATTTCGTGACGAAATGATCTGGATTATTGCAAATACTGGATCTCATGAGACAGTAATCTTGTGGATATTTTGACAAAATATCCTTATGAATCATTGTAAATATTGGTTCTCATGACAAACAATCTTATGGATCATTGCCAATGCTAGATCTTGTGACGAAATAATTTTGTGGATCATTGCCAATGCTAGATCTTGTGACGAAATAATTTTGTGGATCATTGCAAATACTGGAGCTCGTGACGAAATAATCTTGCACTTGCTACAACTGGATAGTATATAGCGGAACATTTCGCTAGAAAGACATATATATATATATAACATACTGGAACACATTTACGTGAAATTCCACGCAAAACTGCATGTGTATGTCATAACAGAAACATTTTTGAAACTTTGCAGTAGATTTCCCTAAAAGGCTTTGAACGTGACAGTGGTGGGAAGGAAAACGGTTATCTGTGAATAAGAAATAATTAATTTGCTCATCAATTATTTTAGAAAAAATAAAACAGGCAAAAAAGGAAGCGACTTAGAAGAAGAAACAATTTATTCTTAAGAAAAAAAATTGCAACAGAGAAAGGAAACCAACATCTATGAAAATGACATATTTAACTTCTTTAATATTATGATTTAATATAAATTAATGTATTTTATCGCAGTCCAAAAGAAGAAATAATTAAGTTCTTAACCCAGTAGTTTAGAAAATATATTTAACAGACAGTCAAACAAACAAATGTGAAGAAGAAATAAATTAATTATTAACCAGCTATTTTTTAAAAAAAAAATACATGAAAGAGGAAAATCAAACGAATGGAACACTTGTGTCTACACTAACAACACGTCATGTTTACTTTCCTTTTTTAAGGTATCAGTTCATCCATACTGTTGCATGTGTGCGTTCTGTTTTATTTCTTTCCTTTTTTAAGGTATCAATTCATCCATACTGTTGCATGTGTGCGTTGTGTCTTAATTTTTCCTTTTTTAAGGTATCAATTCATCCATACTGTTGCATGTGTGCGTTCTGTTTTATTTTTTTCCTTTTTTAAGGTATCAATTCATCCATACTGTTGCATGTGTGCGTTGTGTTTTATATTTTTAAGAACTGCTAAATAATTATAATAGATAACAAAACAGTCTCTCACATCATTAAAAGCTAGTTGAGTGTATTTTGACCCATCTTCTCTTCAATCGATTTAATTTATTTAAATATTCTTTTGGAAACATTTTTGTCAACAGACACTACCAGGAGGATAAATGTGTATATTAACTACCAAATATAATTTTTGTTTTCTAACGTATTCTTGCTAACATGAAATATTTAGCCATCATCATTAAAGAAGCAGCCAAAGTACATGTGCACTTTTGGTAACAGCCAAAGTACATGTGCACTTTTGGTAACACCGAAAGTACATCCGCAGTTTGCTAATGTTTCAAAGTTTGCTTAGTGAAACTGGTGTACACGTTTTCTACAGTTGAAAACATCATACATTCCTTACTCATGGCTGGTTAATATGGAAACATGTTTCTCCACTCTGACAATAGGAGTAGAGATCTATTAAAATCCCATTTATATATAATTTTAGATGAACTCTTTAAAATAACCTTATTTTATTTATAAATGTGAGAATAATATATATTTTCCTTATTGTATGAATATTTCTATTTCTTTAAAGTAACCTAACTATGTAAGGAAACAATATAAACATTCAAAACAACAACGCTTGTATGAACATTTCTATTTCCTTAAACTGAAATAACAATGTCAGGAAACAATATAAATATTCAAAACAACAAAGCTTGTATGAATATTTTATATCCTTAAAGTAAAATAACTATTTCAGGATAAATATAAACATACAAAACAACGTTTGTATGAATATTTTATATCCTTAAAGTAAACTAACTATGTAAGGAAAAATATAAACATACAAAACAACAAAGCTTTTATGAATATTTTATATCCTTAAAGTGAAATAACTATGTCAGGAAAAATATAAACATACAAAACAACAACGCTTGTATGAACATTTATGTTTCCTTAAAGTGAAATAACTATGTCAGGAAAAATATAAACATACAAACAACAACGCTTGTATGAACATTTATGTTTCCTTAAAGTGAAATAACTATGTCAGGAAAAATATAAACATAGAAAGCAACGCTTGAGATGTGAAATGTAAGATTTGAGGAGAGTAAATAACAGTATTGTAATGACCATTGAATTCTGGAACTCGTCTGGACTCAGGCGGTTTTTTAGAATTTGAAGGCTGGTTGCTTGTTTCCTGTTTATTATCAAAACCAAAGAATTTATTATACCAACTCTTTTACAAGCAAATTATTTTTTTGTTTTCCTCAGAGTTACTGCAACATTGCCTTCATGGCCCTTTCCCAAGTGGTGTTTACCTTTGACTAGGTACAATTGTTAGCCAACAGAAATATCTTGAAATCAGTGTTGTTTTGCGCGAGAAAGAAATGTGAGAATAACTTAGACATTAGTCAGTAGCCATAATAGTTTTTTTTTAAATTCTTAGTAAAGAGTTAAGTGACGTCATTTTCATGTGCTATTGTGAGAAAAAATTATCAGTGTTCCTCAATAGTAAATACTAAATGTCATTTTAAACTTTAGGCCAACATCAGGAACATCTGACGTCACATTTTCATTGTTACATGTCATATCATTGTTGCTCAATAATAGACGGAGTATTATTAAATTTGATTCTCAAATTTTGTTTCGTATATTTCTGTTCTGTGAAGGTTCGGTTATGTGCTCTTTCCTTCATGGAGCGTCTAGTACAAATATTTGTCATCTTTTAAGTACTGTTAAGAATTAAAGATTTAATTACATTAAGGCATCTTTTTATCACTCAAGGAATGTTTGTAATTTAATTGTTCCTTTACTATGGAGTGAGTGGAAAACGGAGAAAGAGAAACAAGACATTAAGGCATTAGAGTGCAATGCTATTTAAATGACTACAGAACGTAATACATATAACGTATACAGACATGGGTCATACGTAATACATATAACGTACATACATGGGTATACGTAATACATATAACATACATACATGGGTATACGTAATACATATAACGTATACAGACATGGGTCATACGTAATACATATAACGTATACAGACATGGGTATACGTAATACATATAACATACATACATGGGTATACGTAATACATATAACATACATACATGGGTATACGTAATACATATAACGTATACAGACATGCTTAAGTGTGATGTGTGATGACGGAAGATGTTGTTAATTAAAAAAATAATTAAATATATTAAGGTGCTAGTCCTCAGGTCCTACCACATATTCATTTTTTCGGCAGGTGCTCAACAGCATCCAATAATTAATAATTAGCTAATAGTTTGGCTTCCACAAACGAAATCAAATTTCTGGCAAATGACAATAGATAAACGACCAAAATCTAAGTACGGGACACTACAGAACGTTGATGTGATTTGATATCATTTATAGAGAAATATAACAGAGCGATTGAAAGGAATTTATTCTTTACTCCCTAAGAAGCATGCGTTGGGATGAAATGGGCCGTGGCCCACAGGCAGGCTTAGTTCTAGCATGTTTGACATTCTAATTTTTACCAATCAGTCTGAATTAAACATGTTTTCTTAAATTAATCAATATGTCTATAAAAAGTAGTAATTTAAATTTTAAAAATCCATTAATTAGTACAGCTGGTTTTATTATTTAGCACATTGACCCATTCAATTATCGTTTAGCGTGACGCTGAACAGGTTAAACTCTTTTACGCACGCACGCGTCATCGATATTTTCGAGAGAACATATTTTGCCTTTGTATCCCTGTGGCGTCGTGAAACAATTTAAAACTTAAGCGTCTGCCTGTTCTGCGGGTTCTTGGTGAGCCAAATCTGCATGCGGCTAGGTGACAGCCAAGACCTGTACACGTCCATCAGTCCGGGGTATGTCGCTGCAGAATTGCAGATTGACATAGATAGCAATGCGACACATTTTAGCATAACTTGTGCAGCGATGCGATCTCTCGTGCCGAATCTGCGAATTGGAAGAAACCGAATACCTTTCCCTCAGTTAAGATTGTACTGAAAGCGTGTGTGTGCCCAACGCGCTTACTGGACATCATTCGTCACGCGAGAAAGACTAGAATAAAGGAAACATATAACAGTTAAAACCTAATGTTAAGTACATTAAAATTACTGTGAAAATTCAAGTACTATTATTATGCAATTTCACGAATGTGTTTGAACGATATTCTCGGTACAGTTTCGGTGCTGGGCTCCAGCGGTTGCAGGTGCTTACTAGGTTCGGGTCTAGAGAAGCGTGTCACGTGTCTCTAAGCGACAATGGCAGGAATGGGCTCGCTAACATAATGCTTGTGCAAAGCGGTCTAGTTGATCAGTTAATGAAGTAGACAAGAGGGTTGGTTATAAAATTCTACATCTTGACTTTTAGTGAATTAGCAAAGTTACGTAAGTGCCGGAGTAATTACTCGAAGAGCTAGGCACTTGCCTTGAATGGCGCTTTTAGATAACACTGTACTTGAAGTGAAAAACTGGGCACTTGCCTTGAATGACACATTTAGATAACACTGTACTTTAAGTGAAAAACTGGGCACTTGCCTTGAATGGTGCTTTTAGATAACACTGTACTTTAAGTGAAAAACTGGGCACTTGCCTTGAATGACGCATTTAGATAACACTGTACATGAAATCAAAGAATAAATGAAGAGATTCCACTCGTAACATCACAGTAACAATGCCTGTTATCTCGGTTTCTTACGGTTACCTCATCACTTCCCTCATCTCAGTGAGCTTTTTGAAATAATTAATAGAATTTCATACTGTCAGTAACTATGGTCTAAACACAGAGGCAAAATAAATTTAGAAACGATACTACATGCAACTTTTCATAGTTTTTCACTAATGGCTAAAAAAGTATATGAAGAGATTCTCACATAGCAGTTTAATGGTCACCACTAGTCTTTATAAAATGGAAAAGATCTCACTGGAGAGTTAAATAGCAACAGATCTCACTGGAGAGTTAAATAGCACAGATCTCACTGGAGAGTTAAATAGCAACAGATCTCACTGGAGAGTTAAATAGCAACAGATCTTGTTTGGAATGAAAGAAACATAAGAATCGAAATTTTCATGACATGCGCTCGAAGAATATAGCTTCTTTTGCTATAATTTAATGAAACCCCACCGTCTGCAGGGTGTTAGATCTAAGCCAATTGACTGGTGAATAGGAAGCTGCTTTGATCTAAATGAGCATCATTGAGAAAGTTGCTCTATAAATCATGGCCATTTGGGAAAGAGTTAAACAGTAGGAAAAAAACCTTCTCATTTCCGAGCTATAACTTGTATAACGTGTATGCATGAAAATTGGGAAATGGGCATTGTTTAATGTGTCTTCCTTAAAATAATATTAAGTATACATTTTCGAACACTTTTCAAACGCAAAATATTAATGGTTAGAAGATGAACCTGTGTTTATGCTTGCTAAATTTATTTTCACGTAGAAAGAGCTTTTTTAAAAAATGACGTCGTATGTATGACATCATTCAGTACCCTGAACTCAGTCAACAAATGTGATGTCATAGCTCACAATGCTTCACTATGGATGATGATGAGGAGGCAGTTTTTTCACCCCCAGGTAAGATCATTTCTGTTTTCACATCTGAATTGTTGATTCTGTCATAATTCTGAAACGACTATATTGGTAACTATGGAAATATCAAGCACTGAAAGACATAAACTTTATAACACAACAAATACCATATACACATAATGAAACCGATACGTTTTATACTATATCACACACACACACACACACACAGACATGCACACACACACACACAACACACACACACACACACACACACACACACATATATATATATATATATATATATATATATATACTTCCAGCTTTAGGTAGACACTGTTTAAAAAAACCAGCATTAGGGGGGGACCTCAGCGTATATATACACCCTTCAAAACCACACTTCAATTCACAAGAAAAACTACTAAATATGAAATATGTCAAAGGTGACTACAATAAAGATAACAGAAAGAGAGAAAATGAAAAAATTAGGTTTTATTTATACAAATAAATAGTACAAGACTTAGGCTGACCTCATATTTTTCTGCCAGTGCTGTGGGTCGACATAAGGCTGGTTTTTAAGCATGTTTGATCTACTTAAATCTGTGGATATATATATATAACTCGTCTCTCTCACTTGGCGTATATGTCGGTGCTGTCAACATTAAAGACAAAAGTTTATTACCATAGGTGAAAAATTCTTACCAAAAGAGAAGATAAAAAAATAATCTTAGCGAGCCCCGTTCACGCACTATCTCTCTAACATACCGTTGTCGATATGTGTAAGAAGGTCAATACATTTAGCAAAAAATTTATTAAATCCACAATTTAATAAACATATAACAAATACAATGAAAATATTATTTGACATAAATATTTCCAGGAAACCAAGTAGAATAATGTTATTGCTTATAAAGTCCTATTTCCTAATACATAATTCAGCAAATTAGTATCAATATAAATTACAGGATCATTCTTATCAGAGAACAGAAATGGAGTTATAGAGAGATTAGTTGAAAATTTGTAGATAACCTTGTCAGGACGATGCAGCAATAGACTTTTTGCACTTTCATAACAATAGAATTGTCATTACTTTATAAGTTTCAGTAGCATGCCACAAACAGTTGCATGAGCTGTTATTCCGGGTGCTCTTTCCTGTATCAATTCACTCAAGCAAAACAACAATGTAGTAATTTACAGTAACTTCCTTATACAGAAATTCTATGATGTAGTCGAACATTACTTGCTGTCATACATTATCAGAGTGCAGCGTATCCTTACACTTACATAGTTGGTAGAGTCTTCTTGAATCTATAATGGTCATAATGGAATATAAAAATCAATAAACCAGGAAATTCTACAAATTCCAGAAGTTCTAGAAGAACAGGCTTCTCTTCCCTATAAAATATAATCATGCAACAAATGCTAAGTTTTCCATTTAATTCATCTCTAACTTCATTCTTTCTTACATTCAAGACTCAACTTACAGTTTCCTGCAACATTATTTATTAGCTGGTTGCATTTCTCCTGTTTATTGGGGGAGGGGATATGGACTGAACGTATTCCGTCAACAAAACTACATTACATTAGGATTTCATATGTAACTCCCTATCCTTCATTCGTTCGTAAATGAGAAGACTATTTCTATGATTCAAAAGATTTATCCTGGAGGTTAAATAATTTATTCGAATATATTTTTCAATGGCGTTGAATATTGTATTGGTAAGCGTTTTGCCTTTAAAGTTGTCTTCTCCTGTGATTCCAACGACAGGAGTTCCTATTTAGTTGGTAGAATTGGATTCCGTAGAAATGTTTCCAGCAACTAAGACAAGCCTCTGTAATGGCGACAAGTATTGAAGCGTAGATAAGGGACACTACTCACTGTGAGCTATCGCCTAGTATGAGGATGGCGAATGCTCTTTCCCTCTCTCCCTACTCACAAACATATAACCCTGCAGATAATGATTTTAACAACTTGCTAGTCAGAACCAGAATTGAGAACCGAGTATTAATACACATTGGTTATTAATACACTTCTTCAAATCAATTAAACCTACATTTCCTTAAAATGACGTATAAAAATAAATTAAATCATTTATTTGCATATTGTGATAGGGAGTTAATTTAAGTAGCATAGTTTTTACCTGAGTTGATTACTTCCAACTTTGATACTTAAAAATAAATACGGTTGCAGGAGAATGTATGTACTCCAATCTTTCTTACATTCAAGTATCATTGGAGTTAAAGATGATAAAAAAAACCCCTGGAAATGCAGCGTTTGTTCCCTGATTATATTTTACAGAGAAAAAACAGACTTTTAAAATAAAATTACCAGAATATCTCGGCTTACTGATTTGTAAAATACTATGACCATGGTAGGTTAGACACGAGAAGTATCGATCCCCCCTACACTTCATGCTCTATTGTGGCTAAGTAGGCTCGATTACATCATAGAATTTCTGGTACGAGGAAGACTGGAATTTATTAGCCTGATACATGCAAACAACACAAAAATATGACATAATAGTTTATGAACAGGTTCACGAGAAACAATGTCAAGTATTTAGCATACCGCATGCAAGCTTTGCAATTCACAATTTGTAGAAATAATAGTCTACTCACATAATATATCTTGTACAATAATTGCAATTATAACATTTCAACAGCAAAATGCACGAAATATTTCTAAGTTTATTCTCTCAATTAATTAATCAATTAATTAACTCACCATTAAGCTAACAGCTGCCTTTCATGACCAGATTCTGCCACACCAAATTCACTGTTTAGAAAATAAATTATTTTCAACAAATAAACTTTGATCTCATCTCATTTGGTTGGTCTCTTTCTTGTAAATCTTAACCATTGGATAATAAAAACTACTCATCCATATAAAACTGATTTAGATTACATCATCAGGCACTAGCATATTTCTTTTTACCCGAGTTGTTTATTTCCAACATTGATACTTTAAAATATCAGCACAAGGAGTGCCCAAGGTCGGGTAAATTTGACATTTCACAATTTATATAACAATTAAGTTTAGAAATCGGGATAAGCAAGTTTTGTCCTCCACAAAACCATTTGCGTTTTATTGCTATGACTGAAAGGTAGTTAGAAAAACTGGAGTTCAAGATATTTACCTCTCTGTTATTATGATGTTCACTAAGGCTAGGATTAGCCACTTGGATTTTATTGCATTAAATTTTATTTTTTATTATAAATGTTTTCCTCGTGTACTTTTCTTATTTGTACAGTCATCTCTTTCTTTGCTTCCTTCTTTCACATTTGGTAATTTTTATTTATCATCTTCTCCCAGTCTGTCCTTTCTTTCTTTCTTTCTTTCTTTCTTTCTTTCTTTCTTTCTTTCTTTCTTATACATCCAATTTTTTAAAGAAGCTTTTGTCTAAAGATATGAATTTGATTTTTGTTTCCTCCTCCAAATATTCTAGATATCAAGACAATTGTACATGACCACGATGTCACGAACGACACTACCGCTCAAGACAAGACATTTTGCGAGGTCGGCGCTAAAGTTATTTTCTGGATGTGGGGCATTCTAGCACCCATAATCGTGATCGGAGGGTTGATAAGCAACAGTGTCATTCTAATAGTCTTCCGTTATCCACGGTTCGTCAAAACGTCCACGATGTTGAACATGTTCATTCTGGCCGTCACCGACTGCGTGGTCCTGAGTATCGGGCCCGTGCGCTACTGGACAGTACAAGTGCTGGACTACGATCTGAGGACCATCTCAGATTTCGGCTGCAAGCTGAACTATTTTGTCATTTACGTGTCGCAAGACTTCTCCTCCTGGATCCTCGTGTCTCTGACGTATGAACGCGTGCTCAGTGTGGTCAAACCGTTACAAGTCCGAGAGTTGTTGACAGTGCGGCGAGCTACATTTCGGCTTGTGGGGATTTTTATTATTATGTGTGGAATTAACTTGCACTTCTTTTTTACTAACGGCTTAGTGAAAGAGAAAGGTCACGGCTTCAGCCAGGGTGTTGGTGACGTGATTTGTGACGCGCTGACAAAGGAGTATAAACATTACGAAATGTATATTTTTGTCTGGATCGATATGTTCGTTGTATCTCTGATCCCTTTTGTAATAATGGCGGTTTCACACTACGTCGTGGTCTATACCTTGAATAAAAATGAAGCAAAGTTTTCAGTGGAGGGTTCTCAAGTAATCAAGGATAACGTCCCAAAGCAATCATCCAAAAGTTGCAGCTTTTCATCCTGTCTTTTCTGTATATATATGTGCTCTTTAGGCCTCGAAAAGTGTCCATTCCATTCCAGCACAGACCCAACAAGCTCAACACGATCGTGCGGCGGCACACCTTCATCAACCGTGGAACAGATTTCGCCAAAGTCTTGTGAAAAGAGAATTTTCACTAAACATAGTGCAAGAAACAGATCTCAAGAGGTTTCGCAAACACTGATGCTAGTGACAATAATCTTCATCGTTATGACACTTCCGAACACCGTGTATTTCATCGCGGATTCTTTTATTTATGAATCTTCGCATTGCTCACGAACAAACATCATTATGGACATTATTTGGACGGCAACCACTTTGTTGGCGTTCTCAGAGAGCGGCGTCAATTTGTATCTTTACTCAGCCCGCAGCCATCGTTTCAGAGAGGAAGTGGAATCGCTGATGCAATGTTTCAGATATAGGTACGTTCTTAGTCACGTGATCTAATAGCATGCAAAGACGAAAATACATCTACACCTTGATGCACTTAATAATGCACTCATACATACACACACACACACACACACACACACACACACACACACACAAATATATATATATATATATATATATATATATATATATATATATATATATATATATATATATATATATATATTACATTCACACTCTAACACATAAGCATGCGTATACACATAGATTCACAAACGCATCAAACCACACACAACAAACAATGTATCGAATACATGTACACCATACGAACATCTATCTATCTATCTATCTATCCGTCCCTTTGTCTGTCTGTCTATCTATCTATATATCTATTTTCGTCTGTCAGTCTGAATGAGTGATCGAGAGAGCATGCTTATAAACTTAATATCGAAATTAATAACACTAGTTTTTTTTTCATCAGTGCTATTATCATCGTACTCGATATGTTTCCTACGTTTAATGGTAAGCTTAAATACAATATCTGCATTAACTATGATTCGTTAACAGTAAACATTTAATTTATGGATGCAATAGTTTTCCCAGCTTCATATCCTATTCTTTCTGTATTTGTATTTTTATATTTAGTCTGTTTCATCTATTTATTGCAGAAATGAATTATTAATTGAAATTTATTAGCATTAAGGTTAAGAAGACAAAAATGCATTTCTATGTTGTTTGTTGTTGTAACACTTTTTGATTAGTATACTTATTTGTCTTCAGGTTCCATCGGGTCGAAGATTCCAGAAAATCGAGAATCGTACGAAAACATATCTTTTAGTTCTTCAGCCGACATTAACAGGTGCACAGGATGCAATTATTAAACAACCAGCGCGCACAAACAGTTATGACATGCATTAAACATTTATATGCATTCCTTTGTTTTAGGACAAGTGTGATTTTCTAGAAGTGATAAAAATGGTGTGTTTAGAGAGAGCACATAACCTATGGGGAAACAACTCTAAATTATTCACAGTGAAGTGAATAAATATATTTTACTAGTACGAAGCACTTTTCATAGATGTAACAACATCCACATTTGAAAGTGGAAAATAAGTGATGTAACAACATCCACATTTGAAAGTGGAAAATAAGTGATGTAACAACATCCACATTTGAAAGTGGAAAATAAGTGATGGCAAAATAAAAAGAAGTATGAATAGCAAGACAGTGAATGATTTACTTATACAATCGGGTGTGGTTATGCCATATAACTGCAGGCGTAACTGACAAATGATAGATTGAACCCTAATGACAAAGTTTACCGCACTGTGTATTATTCAAGTTAAAACATATCTCGATATATTGTTTTGTCTGAAATAATATTTTCACTAGAATCTTTTTAGTAAATTTTAGTGGGCTACTTACTTCTATCTCATCAATGAAATTGCCGTCCTTGAAATTGTTTAATACCTTTCGTTTGCTTTAATTTGTTAAAGGATTTCACTCATTTGAATTTGCCATCTTAAAAGTTAAAAATACCAGTTTCTTTCTTTTTGTTAATGGAAAGATTATCATACAGATTCCGCTATCCTCATATGCTGATAGTATGGGTTTGACGGAATTTTCATCACCGATTGCAGAATGTACCATCCCTATGAACAAGCGTGAGACTATTAGTCAGAAAAAACTACTCATCCACTTGGAACTGGTTTGGATTGCATCAGAAAGTTCTAGCATATTCTCCACCTGAGTTTTTACTCGAACTATGAACCTTAACAATATCAGCATAAGCAGTGCCAAAGGTCGTGGCACTTTAAAATTAACAATTTCTATAACAATGAAGTGTAGAAGTAGGGAGAGGCGAATTTACTCTGACACATACATCTATTAGGAGAAAAACCAAAACAAATGGATCACTCATTTGTTTACACCGACAAACTGCAAAGCAAAGAATATTGCTAATTGATTTCTTTAAAATAATTAAATCATCCTTTCATGATCTTGTACATTACTTTCGAGAATGGCTAATACTTATTTCACAAAAAGGTGCATGTCAAAAGTGATTAAAAGCGTTTTATTCTTTTTTTTAATTCTGTCTTTTATTCAATGATGTGTAAATGGGATCAATATTCTTGTTGTCAAAATATTTATCAACATATATCAACCAGAGGAATATAGGCGTGTATTAACATTCTTTCAGACTTATAGTTTTGTGTTTATATTATTTTTGTAACTGTTGGAGTCTCCCATAAATATCTATGACAATACAACAATTAAGGACGTCACTTCCGGCAGCCCGTACAAGCCCCCTCCCCCGGATCAGTCCCTCACAAATATGACAGACGTGGACAGACTCAGACGTTAGACAGACTGGACGTCACACTAGATGAAAATTATAATAAATTGACACGACAATAGATGAAAATTTAACAAGAACTTTATATAAACAATGAATAAAAAAATTAATGAAAATAAAAGAAAGAACAATTATTAATATGAATTCAATGACAGATCACAAGTAAGAATTTTCCTAATCTAATTCAGAAAATTAACAGCCTCCACATGGAACGTAACTTGTTTTAGCCCAGACGTTATTCACTATCACAGTTCTCTTTTCTGATCTAAAATAGAAAGATAAGGTTAGTCATACTAACGGAATTCTTGACGTCTTTAGGGAAATTCCCTATTTATAACGTTTAGAAGTAAGTTTTCAATTATCTATTAATTAAAGAAAAATATTCAAAGATTTATATTTTTCCTTATAATTAGTTTTCTTCTAAAGACTAAATAGAGGTTTTCTTTCTTTTTATTTTTAAAACCAGACTCTTTAAATTATTTTTGTTAATGTTTCATTCGAGAGTTTTAAGATTTTTGTATTTTAGAAATTTAAGAAAACCTTACTTTTGAAGTTGATCATTTTTTTTTCTAACGCCTATTTCAAATGATCCTAGGTGAGACTTTAGCAATGAGTTACTTTCACGATCTCATTAAGTGATGGGTCGATACTTCGTCAATAAAATATATTATTCATTTCTCGTTCTACGCATTCTTTGCGTGAGGTGTTCTTCTTTTGGTTTGAGAGACCGTTCTTCTTCTAAGGTCATATTGAATGATGTATTATTTTGTAAAAAATGTCCAATTAAAGACTATAAATTTACACCGATCTGTAGTAAACGTAAAAGATTTATAAACGCAATCACTCTTCACTCGGAAGGCAGTACTACAAAATCTCTATCTTATTTTATTTTTAGACCACAAAGAAGTTTTACGAATGTAGTGTCAAACAATAATGGACAATGCAATTTAAAAATATTTATTTAAGTAATACTATTTTTAACTTCAACCTGATAATCTTCAAATGATGTCACACTTATGACATCACTAGTTTCCCTGGCACTAAAATCTACAATCAAACGTTTCATGGTGCTAAAAATAGCTCTTCCTCCTTCATAGCTTGGTAAGATCGCATCTTTTTACATTGTTAAACTTTGCAAAATCTGTAAGTCTTTGTAAATAGGCAATTTCCATATTATTTATCGAAACACCATCTGTGTTAATTTTACTGAAAATAGCTCATTTTAATGAACGTGGTCCGATGAACTTTGTGTCAATGCAACAAGAAATAAGGTAAAAGTTTCAGGTGTTATCTCGAGAAAATCTAATAAAGAGTGTAGTTTCTATAATCGTTTATGATAAAGTATGAAGTAAGTAATTTCTTACAGAGTTATAATTAACACACCATTAATCATGGGATTAACTCACATGACAAAGTTTGGTCAATGGTGATAAAATGTTGAGACGTGTTGGATTCCTTATCAACTAGGAATAGCCCGACCGTAAATCACACACTGATCTCACTGAAACTACTGAAATAACAACATTATAAGATTATAAAAATCAGGCAAACATGTAGAAATGTGTATCTTACATGAACATACTGACATATTTTACTGTGTTTATTTTCCATTTGAAACTTTTTTAATTTATGAGGAGCGCTCCCGGCCTATGCTGATTTCACGATGGGGATTTGGGATGGGGACAGACTTTGAGGGTCTGTTTAGAAGCTTGTAGGGGGATTATATCTACTCTGTGAAGTTTGTTCTGTCTCATGTAGTTGTGTATAACGTTATTTGTTTGTTTTTCTTAATTTCTTTTCTTAGTTCATATTATTTTAACTGTTGGATTTGATGAGGTTCATATGGTTATTGGATGGGTGATTTGTTTATAAATGTGTCTGTGCTTTTTTTTAACTGGATAAAGTTTTGATATTTAGTTGGTCCTCCCAATCATTACATTTTAGGTGGCTAGTTCTTAGACTTTGTCAAGCCTAGGACTGTGGGGCGGGGATCCAATTAGTTAGCTTTCCACCACTTGTCATCTATTTTATGTTGGGGATGGAGGGGGCTTCGGATTATCTGGATATTTGTCAGTGTACGTATTAGTTAGGAAACTATATATTTATATTAGTTGATGTAGTGAAGGACTCATTATCATCCTATTTATCCTGCCCATGCACTCACGCCATTCACATTTCGTGGAGGGTGGGGGTGGGTGGGCTTTAGTACTGCTGACATTCTTGTCGGTATGTCATTTTCTATTAAATATTCTATCACTTATCTTCATAATAATCTTATTTAGTCAGCAGTTTTTTTAACAACATTTCCATGGTTACTTGCTCATCACAACTGCACTGAATTGTCCTATATCTTGTTATTTCACTTCCAAGTCTGAACCATTTTAACACAAAGTTAGGTTTCCGTCTGTCACAATGAGGCCGTTCTTAATTTTAAACGTATTTACTAGTGACATAATTAAATGTTGACATTTAATACTAAACCTCTTGTATTAAATTCCCTTTTAAATCTAGTTTCCTTCTCTTAATTATTAACTTATGATTTTGTCATTGATGTTCCATATCTAATTAAAATTAGAATTCTCAGGTATTTCAGGGCTTGACGTTACCATTGAAGTTATCCATGTAAGAGTCTCTGAAATGTGAACAATTCAGTCCGTAAGATGCACCTATGAATAAAAGGAAAAAGAAACAATGATTTATCTCCTGATAAAACAGTCTAACGTCTGCGGTAGCGTAAGTCCAAAGACTGCTCCTTATGCGCGGTACAGATCATGATAGCACCAAGAGCAAGTTATAGACAATGTCGAAAGCCCAGTATAACCTTTAGGTGTCCTTAGTATAAAATATTTCTCCACAGTCACCATCATATTGCTTGTGAGAAGTGATTATGTCATAAGGGCGGTTGATGGCCCCAAAATATGGTTATCAATATGTGTATGATCAATAAATTTATTAAATCAACAATCAAATATACATCTATGTAAATACAATTAAAAGAGCGTTGACATTGCATAACTTCATAACAATGTCTGATTAACCATTAAACAATCATTCAGTTATCCTAGTACAGATATCAGCAGTCAAATTAATATAAATTTAATTATATGTATATAAACCCTACTTCCAGCTTTAGGTAGACAATGCTTAAAATCCAGCATTAGGTGGACCTCAGTGTATATATACAGCAAAATCACACTTGAATTCACAGGAAAGCTATTGAAATATGAAATATGTCAAAGGCAACTTCAATAAAGATAAAAGAAAGAGAGAGAGAAAACTGGCAAAAATGATGTTTTATTTATAAAAGATAAATAGCACAAGACTTTGGCAGACCACATATTTGTCTGCCTAATGCTGTGGATCGACATAAGGCTGTTTTTTTTAAAAGCATGTTTGGTCTGCTAGGTCTGTGGGTAGGGTTTTATACATATATAACCTTTCTCAATGATGACAGCTGTCATTAGCACAATCACCATGGTTTGCCACCATCTTATTTAGATGGCGGTCCCATGTACCTCTCTAGGCACATTACACAACTGTTCCAGAATCTTTAATGCACTCACAGGGACTCCATGGAGAGTCATCCAGAACTTCATATAAATTATCAGCACACCATGAGGAATGTTCCCAAATCTTCATGTGCGCTACTAAAGCACACTCTGAGAAATGACAAGAAACTTCATGAATTATTGAGACCAAACCCAAACTCAAACATAATTCACAGGAAGTATTGAGACCCAAACCCAAACTCAAACATAATTCACAGGAAGTATTGAGATCCAAACCCAAACTCAAACAGAATTCACAGGAAGTATTGAGACCAAACCCAAACTCAAACAGAATTCACAGGAAGTAACTTACAGCAACACGTTTAAGTTTGACAACAATTCTGGATACACACACCAACCTGATCTGGTAGAGTGCAGTAGTCACTGTAGTCTGGAGCAGACACAAGGTTACAAAACCTCAAAAACATCAAAAACATCAAAACATCAAGGCACGCTCCTTTCTGCAAAAGTCAAATTAAGTGCAGCTCTAAGTTTCAGGCATATTTCATCACTAAACGCCGGTCTTACACACATTCTCAACATAGAAATCTTGCAACAATATTCATTAGCCCGATATACAGGCAGCATATGAAGTATAGCATCAATCAAAATTCACAAGTATAATGTACAAAATAAGCAAATTAGTGAACAAAGAAATAATGGTTTAATTACATAAAGCACTTTCCAATTCAAATCATAGATTAATACCAAACATGTACAAATTATTTCTAAGTACATTTTTTCTTTATCAGTCAGTTAACTTACCATAAGCTAATGATCGCCTTTATGACTGAACTCGAATTACATCAAAATAAAAGTGATTTGAATATAAAACTTTCTTCAACAAAGTAAGTTTCGGTCTGTCCCCATTGGATGAAATTGTTATGAACAAGTATGAGACTATTAGTCAGTAAAAACTACTCATCTGCATGGAACGTGTTTGGATCGTATCAACAAGTTCTAGGATACTCTTTAAAACTCTGGTACTTACAAAAGTGTCATCATGCACATTACCCCAATTTTATGTCCCATTGACATTTAACAATTTATATAAAAAATAAGTTTAGAAATAGGGATAGGCAAACTTACTCCACCATAAAATGTATGTTTCTAATTGCACAGCAATTACTTTAGTACAATTAAATAGTGTACTAGTATTTGAAATAATAAGGAACAAATTATTTCCCCATAACAAACATTTATTAAGTTCAGCTTCTCCTTGAATGTTTGTTGTGGGGAAATAATTTGTTCCTTATTATTTCAAATACTAGTACACTATTTAATTGTACTAAAGTAATTGCTGTGCAATTAAAAACATATATGAACAATATATGTCCATTAAAAGATGTCTTTGCTGACTACAAATTAATGCTCATGTTACTACTTTCACGAATTTAATTTAATTATTAAAATTATGTGATCCTAACTGTCACCTCCATTTTTCAGTATTCGAAGCCGAATCCCTGACATTTTGGCGAACAAGTGCCTGGCAGTTGACAACTTGACGCACAAACGTCCTGCAGGTGATTACTCTGACAAAGGTATCTGGCAGTTGACACTGATGCAACAATGCTTGGAAACAAAACTGAAGACAATCTTTGCAGTATACAATACGATATCTCAAAGTGGTTCTGGATATTAATTGTGCCATTTTTAATCGTTGGTGGGTTGCTGAGCAATGTGGTCGTTTTGCTGGTGTTTCGTTATCCACGTTTTACAAGATCGTCAATGTTGTTCCATCTGTTTGTCCTGGCCACCAACAACTGCGTACAATTGTGTACTGGATTTATTTTAGTCTGTAGTAGAATCATATCGGGTAGCGATGTACTGGCTAAAACAGATTTTAGCTGCAAAATATCTTATTTTGTCCTCTTCTTATCAATTGACTTCTCTTCCTGGATCATCGTGTCTATAACGTATGAACGTGTGTTCAGCGTGGTACAACCGCTGCAAGCACATAAACGGTTGAGAGTGAAGAATGCTTCACTTCGACTTATGGTCTTTTTTCTTATTCTGTCTGTAGCTAACGTGCACCCCTTTTTTTTGTATAGTAAGTCCAATGACACTTTCGAATCAAGGAACATTACAAGCTCTGCTGTAAATGTTTGTTTTTTCTTCTGGGAAGAACTTTATTACTTTGCTGTTTATATTGACATATGGGTCAATTTGTGTTTGTCAACTGTGATACCTTTTATAATAATTGCGGCTTGCAACTGGCTTATAGTATACACTTTGAGAAAAGATAATGGGACTCAACTCGAGATATCTGATGTACATCCGTATGACTCCCAACATACAGAGGAATCAAAGGAGTGGCAACAAACAACATGTACATGTGTTAAACATCAACCCGTTGCTAATCAAGGAGTCATCAAAATGTTGTTTATTGCATGTGCCAACCCTCAACACAGAGTCAAACGAAAAGTCAAAGAAGGGACGGTGTTTGGATGTGCCAACCTTAAACGAGAAGCCGAAGAAGAGACACTGCCTAATTGTGTCAGCCCTCAACTTAGTGTTGTTAATCAAGACGTTAAAGATGAGACAATGTTGGGATGTGTCAGCCCTCAACTTAGTGTTGTTAATCAAGACATTAAAGATGAGACAATGTTGGATTGTGTCCGCCCTCAACTTAGTGTTGTTAATCAAGACATTAAAGATGAGACAATGTTGGGATGTGTCAGCCCTCAACTTAGTGTTGTTAATCAAGACATTAAAGATGAGACAATGTTGGGATGTGTCAGCCCTCAGCACACTTGTAAACAAGATGCAGGTGATTCAATCCGTTTCAACATGGTACAAGAAAATAACAGGAGACAATCAATGCAAACCTCTAGAGGGACAATCGCAGAATGTCAATCAACTTTTTCTCCTTCGTCACGTTCCGGAAGTATTGCTGAGGACGTGTCCCACTCGCTATTAATACTAACGCTAGTTTTCTTTATTGCGACATTTCCATTCAACATATTCCCTATAATCGTTGTATATATTCCCAAGTTCTATCCCTGCACACCCTCGAGTGTCATAATTGTTATATTCCATATGATAGCCAACTCGCTGTTCTTCTTGCATTCCGGGGTCAATGTTTGTTTCTACTCAACCAAAAGTCAAATCTTTCGGGAGGAAATGCACAGTCTCTTCAGAATGACTAAGAAAAGGTGCGCTTTTTAGTAAATGTCTCTATTAAGGATAAAGTGTTTAGTTGATTACATTGGTAACAAGTATACTGATAGCGTTATATACTGATCGACAATTTAGTTTTCGACTGAACTTTTCATGACGTTGAGATGAAAGACGTCTAATTTATTTTTTAAAGAGTGTCATGAGGTTGAGATGAAAGACGTCTAATTTATTTTTAAAGAGCGTCATGACGTTGAGATGAAAGACGCCTAATTTATTTTTAAAGAGCGTCATGACGTTGAGATGAAAGACGTCTAATTTATGTTTAAAGAGCGTCATGACTTTGAGATGAAAGACGTCTAATTTATTTTTAAAGAGCGTCATGACGTTGAGATGAAAGACGTCTAATTTATTTTTAAAGAGCGTCATGACGTTGAGATGAAAGACGTCTAATTTATTTTTAAAGACCGTCATGACGTTGAGATGAAAGACGTCTAATTTACTTTTAAAGAGCGTCATGACGTTGAGATGAAAGACGTCTAATTTCACAACATTTCATCAAGAGCGTCATGACTTTGAGACGAAAGACGTCTAATTTACTTTTAAAGAGTGTCATGGTCCATACAAATGTCCAGTTTTATTCATAGAGCTTCATTGTCTTTAATAGCAACAGTTTTCTTCCAAGAGCTTTAAGACCCTCAAAACGTGTCCAATTTTCTTCAGAAAGAGTAATTGTCATTTGAAATACTGAGTTTTCAGAGTGTATAATGATCACTTCAGTAGCATAATAGCTTCTGATTTAAAGTGCGTACATGTTCTTAATTGGGTTCTATGTAGGGTAATTGTCCTATACCGTACCTATTTGTATACATTGATACATTTGTATACATAGATAACAGATTCCTATCAAATAGTATTTGCCAAATCCTAAGCTGGATGGTAGTATTTGTTAGAGATTTGTGTCACACTACTGGATTTAACGTAAATTTTATGTGTGCCGCCTCACACTTCTCCCACTTCAATGCCAAGTTCAAGCCAGTGTCACGCATGACGTGACAGGACAGCAATAGTTATGACAAAGTAATGGTGATATGGATCGTATCCACCAGTAACACAGTCACGGTTGACAGGTTGAAGTTGCAGTGACTCTTTACGACGATAGAATACAACCAGAGAAAGATACATCTTCAGTATTACTATTAGATTTAAGATACAAATGCAGGGTAAATGGAACACACGATTTTATGTAAATATATTAACTAAAAGAAGGTCCTTCACATATTATCTGTAATATTAACGGTTTGTGGTTAAAATATATCTAGTACTCTAACAGTAAACAGTTAACTGATTTCAGAGGAATGAACCGATGCACAAAATATGTATCAAGACCTAAGTGTCTGGAATGTAAAACTTCTACTCTGCTTGCTGTCACTGAGGTGTTAGACTGCACCATGTCACGTGATATTCTCTGGGTTAACAGTGATGGTAAATGGCAAGATCTAAATCGGACTGACATACTCTCCATTTAGTTACAAATAACCCTAACACATGATAATAATCCTTCTAGAGAAGAAAAAAAATATCCTCAAACAGAATCCACAAAACACTCCTCTATATAATAGATCTGTCAAGACTTGCTCTAACTCCACGATAGCATGTGTTCTGAAATGTCTTCTTTACTAAGCTGGGTAATCTAGTGAGTGAAGTAAACAAATTGAAGTAAACAAACTAGAGACTGAAATAAACAAAAGTCCAAAGACCAATGGTTCAAATCACCACAGAAAATTCAACAAAAAACTAAATCGCATCTTTTCCTTTAAATCTGTTTCGCTGTAACTATTGCATAGTATGTTTGTGTTGACGTAATGATCACATTTACATGTGTATTTTATTTTATCTTTTACCTACGAATTAAATTATCGGCGCCTATTACGTACTACGTTGTTTGACATAATCATCACATTTAGATTTGTATTTTATTATTCCTTTAAATTACAATGAATATTTGTATTGACATAATCATCACATTTAGATTTGTATTTTATTAATCCTTTAAATTACAATGAATATTTGTATTGACATAATCATCACATTTAGATTTGTATTTTATTAATCCTTTAAATTACAATGAATATTTGTTTTGACACAATCATCACATTTAGATTTGTATTTTATTGTTCCTTTCAATTGCACTGAATATTTGTATTGACATAATCATCATATTTACATATGTATTTTATTTAAATTACAATTTGTGCTGACACAATCATATTACTTACATTCACATTGTATTTAGTCTTTTCCCTAAGAAGTAAATTATCCGTGCCAAGTACAATTTAAGGTTGTGTTGACATAATTATCATGTCTACATTTGATTTTTATGTAAACTTTTCCTTAGGAAGTAAATTATCGGTACCAAATACAAATTATGTGTATATAGTGATGAGTTTAATGCACTACGCTAACTGTATCTTAAGTACTTTTAACTTTTAGTTATATAAAATGTGTATCATTGCTTTAATAAAGTCCTTTTTCATCAAAACACTTCCTAAAACATACCACGCAACATTATAACAGAAAAGAAAAACACTTTCTAAAACATGTCACACAACAGAATAACAGACAAGAAAAAACACTTCCTTAAACATGTAACATAACAAAACAACAGACAAGATAAAAACACTTCCTAAAACATATCACACAACAGAACAACGTTGATCAACATTACATTCAAAAGTAAATTACACTCAGAAATGCTTTCACTGCTCACACAGATCTACATTCACTACCACCTCTACCACCAGGCATCACAGCAGAATACACAGCATTCTTACAATTCATAACGGACGCAAACACACTCCTGGAAATCTAAATACGGCAATTTCCCTACCCCTCAAACAAAAATAAATACACCCCCCCAACTCCGACACTCAACCCACCTCTTCCAGCTTTCCACCTCCTCATCCAATCCGGAATTAAAGAGGAACCACATCTCTGTACAAAACCAAACCAAATTGTGTCCTGCTGTGGGCCGAGGTATATACCTTTAGGGATAAGTTTTCCTTCGTACTGATTAAACAGCACCAACACTCTTTTCTCTCTGTACCTAACCTGGTTAGAAACTGTGACAGAGTAAATTTGCCCCTCCCAATTTTTAAATTATATTGTAATATAAGTTGCTAAATTGTCAGACTGACCTCTATGAGCTGACTGTCATTTCTACAAATGTTTGAACTAAGCTACACCCATGTTGTGTATTAATATGTGACTTTGTTTGATACATTGTGTTTATTTTACTGTCTAAATGTTGTTGCAGGAATTGTAAATTTGAGAATAGATGTGAAATATTATGGAGTTATATTGTGCTAAACGGTAAACTTAGGTTTGCTCCTTAATTGTATGTTGCTGTGAACAAGTGGCCTTCTGATTTGACTTTGAGCTGAAGTGTTGAGCTACAAGCTTCAAGTTCATGCTTACTGTTACCCTCATTGCATTCGTGGTATTAAATCCTATGACCGGAAAGCATGGGAACATCTCTTGTGGTGTATGTAGGCATAATGGAGTATGCTACACCTCTACCTGATTTACCAAAGCAAGGGATGCTAAGTACATCAGTACAGTGAAGTATCAAAACCATTGTGATTGTGTTCTGCTCGAGAAACTGATGGCAGAAGAAAGCGCCAAGTTGGTTGAGAGAAAACATCCTGAGTATTTTTAATGGGGAACAGGACATTTTGACACAGTGACATTATTGCAAAGGCCACTGAAAGAAAAGACTAACTGCTTAACTCTAATAACTCCATTTCTATTCTCTGATAGGACTAACCTGCAATTTGTATTGACTCTATTTATTATTATTATTATTATTATTATTATTATTATTATTATTATTATTATTATTAATAATAATAATATATATACACACACGGAGAGACTTAAACAATAGTTATCCGAATTGAGTTCATAGAATAGTGTGTTAGTTCTCTATTTCATTGTAATTGTCAGATGTATATTTGATTTTTCTTTCAATAAATTTATTGTTTATTTACCTTCTTATGCATATTGATACTGATACTATTATGTTCAAGAAGAAAATGGGTGTATGGGGGGGCTCGCTTAATATAGATTAAAGTCGGAATTGTCTTCTCCTTTAGTGAGACGTTTACCACTCACGGAAACCTTATATGACTGTAAACGTTGGTTGATGTTGTGGAATAAAGTAAACGTTTACAACGCCAAAATATCCACCAAGTGAGAGACGAGTGGTGTCTGTTGGAGGATCATTAATAAAATTAAATTCTCATCACTTGAAATTAGTTACAAAAGATTAATTAACAATAATAATCATTTCATTAACTAAATGAGGCGTGCTTGTTACAGAAACATTTGTAAATCTCAGATTAGTCGCTATTCAGTGGCAATATCGTTCAATATATAATTTATAATCAATTGCCATGTATTTTAATGTAGGGAGCAATACCGTTCAATAATTTATAATCAATTGCCATGTATTTTAATGTAGGGAGCAATACAGTCTACTTAGGGAGAGTTATAGAAGCAGATCTAGATAATGTAAACAATCTTAGCATTAAGAAAAAATGTACAAAAAATCCTATTGTACAATGTAGCAACAATTTCCTTCTTACACGAGTCTTCAGAAATACTGCTTTTGGAAAAGAGAGGGTGTTTACTGCGAAAATGTTGCTTTATTTGGTATAAATAATATGTGCTTTACCATTAAAGGTTTTCTCTACATTGGTTTGGTATGTGACGTCAGCATTCCCATCTTATAGTTGTTATGTGATGGACAGTGTGATGGTGAACACGTGACTAGGAAAATGTACGGCCGGCCATAGGGCCAAATTGGCAAACACAGAGAACGGAGACTGAAAAACAATCTTTACTTATAATGAGGAAATTCCTGACCGTTATTATAAGTACATTTTAAAATATCTTGCATACGAAGGTAAGCGGTCACACACACACACACACACGTATATTTATATATCTTCATCTAATTTATAATACGTGTATTTCTTTTGCAGGTTTCGACGAATTTTACCATCACAATGACAAATAAAGTCACTGCACGACAAGAGACATTAGACAAGACTCATGAAATCTAAAATTTGTCTTAACCTCGAGAGCCGAGACTTCGTGAGATGAAATGTGAGACTTCGAAGGATGAAATGTGAGACTTCGAGACCAGTTTTAAAAAGATTTGATATAAAATATGTTAAAAGTTTATTTTATTAAGATATAAATTGCATAAATTACCACTCTCAGATATACAATGAATATATTAGTGATTTTTCTCAGTGGATATGCTCAGATAATTACATAATAAACAATTCAAAGTTCAAAACTACTGCAATGAAGTATTAAATTTAGTCTAAATCTATAAATGACTTTGTTGTGTAAATTGTTGGGTAAGTGAGAAGGTCTTCATTTTATAAATCTGCTTAATTTGTGCATACATTTCTGAATTGTTTTAAATTGTGGAAGAGGAAACGTTTACAGCGCCTGTATATCTGCCCAGTGAGAAAGGTGAGTGGTGTTTGCTGGAGGATCATTAATAAAATAAAGTAAGATTATGATCACTTGTAATTAGATTAGTTTTCAATAATTATGTGTGTGTCTGTTTGCCTTGTTTTGTACCATATTTTGCCCCTTTATCTCCTGTATTTGACGGAACTAGAGCGAATATTCACTATCACCAGGAAACACACTTCCAAATTACACCCTGCTAACAGCTGGGAGCCATACAAATTACACTTTGCTATTTCATACTAACAGATGAACTGGTAGCCATACAACTTACACCCTGCGAATTCACTACTAACATCTGAACTGGTGGCCTTACAAATTACACCCTACTAATTTACTACTAACAGCTGGACTAGTTGCCATACAAAAAGAACTTTCACAACTGAACAGAAATCCATCCTTACCCATAAGTAAAAACATACATAATTTCTAGAACATACACCTCAAACAAAATAAGACATCAAGAAACTAAACACATACATTTACTAAGCCTCAAGAATATAAGAGGAAATGAGACATTGCCTTTGTTCCGGGGATGGAATGGGGGATCGAGAGCAGTTTTACTTCACCACTAGAGCTTGTGTTGATCGTTTCATCAGACGTTCTCTGATCTAAATGCCCCTGTGGGAACCCACAGCCTCACACGTGTGCGAGGGGGGAGGGCGGGAGGGCTGGCTGAAGGAGGTGAAAAAGGTGGCACCAATTTGGCGCAAACCTTCAATCGTCGGTAGATCTGAAATACTCCTCTCTCTCTCTCTCTCTCTCTCTCTCTCTCTCTCTCTCTCTCTTTTCTCTCTCTTATAATTACGTCATTGATGACATCATAGCATGCTGCTCTGATGAGATTTCTTACGAAATTAAATTATGTATCAAGCTGTTGTCAGGTCAGTCTTGGTAAGATACAGTTATTTTAGTTTGAAAATACAGATTTTTCAGCCACAATGATTAGTGTTTATCGGTTGTTTTATTCATTATCTCTTTGGTGAAACTTTCAGCAGCAGCATCTGTATATCTATTGTGAATGGGCTTTTAACAATACAGTACCTATTTATTACACTTAATTATTGAGTCAGATTTTAATAGACGCACATAAATATTGTTTGCTTACTTCGCCATCTATTAGCAGAATCAGATGTAAACCTTTCTTGTAAAGAAAGGAGCCCCGTCCATGACTGAGGGGTTGGGGGTGGGGTCTTCTTCTATCAGAGTCCAAAGAAAGAATGTGATTTCACGAGCATTACTCTTGCTGGGATTTTCGAGAGCAGCAAATGCTCAGTTCAAAGATGATAGTGCACTTCGAATAACACCCCAATGAAAGACTTATTCGCACTTCATTTTTAGCTCTCCAGAATGTATAGAAATATTACTGTAAAACGCATCCTAGTGTAAAATTAAGATTACAGTACACCTGAAGTCGAGTGGTGCAAGTAGTGCACCCGGTTAAATGAACGGTAATAGATGCAGTGGCGGTCTTAGTGACCCTCAGATTGAAATAAAGCGTTGTATGTAGTGAAGTTGTAGTGAAGTGACCTGCTTGAAAGTATTCTATTCAGTCTATATCATCGACACATTTGGCACAGACCGTCTTGCTCGATAACTAGTAAGCTCTTAGTAGACCAGAATTATTTCTACTAATTGTATCTAGTGATGATGTGTGTACATTTTAAAATACTGAATTGTGCTACAAATATTTTTAAAATTAAAATTTTGAAGAAAAGCATTTTAGAGGTCTTTAAACATTAATTCAGTAAGGAACAAACTGTCCAAAGAAAGGAACTAAAGATCAAATCCGAAGAGAAAAATGTAAAGAATAAAACGGTTGAAGGAAGAATTAACGAATAAGGAAACTAAAGAACCAACTAAATAACTACTGTGTAAAATGTGCAAAGAAACGAATAGTTGTTGTAGCGAAAGTTATTATTTACCCGAAACATAGTCACTAGCCTGCTATAGCAGATGCCCTTGTTCTTCTGAAATGTCACATGTACATTTGTCTCCCTTGTACATCACTTGTGAAGGATGCTCCCATGTCTAACAATGCCACTGACGACTTTTGTAAACTTTCTGAAGCCATTGTATGGTGGTTGTGGGTCTGCATAGCACCAATCATCATTGTTGTCGGGCTGCTAAGCAATATGATCGTTTTGACAGCTTTTCGATATCCTCTGTTTATTCACTCGACAACGGTGTTACATTTGTTCGTCTTGGCCATTAACGACAGTATCGTGTTGAGCATAGGCCCGGTGCGCTACTGGACGCTGTATGCGCTAAACTACGATCTGCGGACCACGTCAGACATCGGCTGTAAGCTGAATTACTTCATCATCTACGTCTCGCTTGATTTCTCCTCTTGGATTCTCGTCTCCATCACGTTTGAGCGTATCGTTAGCGTTGTAAAACCTTTCAGTGTTCGCACATTGCTGACAATAAGGAATGCTGTGTGTCGACTTGTCGTCATTTATATAATTCTTTCTGGAATCAACATGCACTTTCTGTTTACGAACGGTTTACAGGAGATAGAAGATTACGATGATATGAAAAGAATTGGTAATATGACATGTGATACACTAAAGGAAGAGTACAGTTATTTTGAGAAATATATTTTTGTTTGGATCGATATGTGTATTGTGTTCTTAATTCCATTTTTAATAATGGCTGTCTGCAACTTGTTTGTGGTCTTTACTTTACGAAAGTCTAGCAAAACAATTTCTGCCTGCAGAACTTATAAAACCAGTGTTATGAAATCAGAAGAATTGGAGGGAGCGTCATGTCTTCAACCCAACACAATAAAAGACTTTACAAAAGGTAATAATTACAATAGGAAATTGAGCATAATCAAGGGCTCCAGCAGAAGATCGGACACTAGTCTTGGCAGTACGGCACACACACAAACACATATATTACCATTGCTCAGATGTACAAAAAGTGAACAACTAGGAGGCGATATATCTCGAACGCTCTTTCTCATGACCACTGTTTTCTGTGTTACTACACTCCCAAACTCAGTTTACCTCATTGCCTTCACTTTTCTTCATGAAAACAGTAGGTGTAGTCGCACGAACGCCATAATGGACATCATTTGGACTCTGAGTGCTTTGCTGGTATACGTGAACTGTGGGGCTAACTTCTTTCTCTACGTAGCTCGAAGTCGCGACTTCAGAAGAGAAGTTAAACGACTGGTCGTGATCAACAAGACAAGGTACGCACTCTTTCCTTCTCCATTACAAATGCTTTCACTCACGTACTTTCGATTGACCAAGCATTGGCAAGCCTTTTTTGTATGCTTTGTTATGTTTTTTAATTAACGACTAAAGCATTGGCAAGCCTTTTTTGTATGCTTTGTTATGTTTTTTAATTAACGACTAAAGCATTGGCAAGCCTTTTTTGTATGCTTTGTTATGTTTTTTAATTAACGACTAAAGCATTGGCAAGCCTTTTTTGTATGCTTTGGTATGTTTTTTAATTAACGACTAAAGCACGACTAAAAGCTTTATCAACTAAGGCAAGGCTACTAGCTTTATCGACTAAGGCAAGGCTACGAATTTTATTAACTAAGACAAGACTACGAGCTTTAAATCTAAGACAAGACTAAGACAAGTTTACGAGCGCTAATGACTAAGGCAAGATTATGAGCTGTATCGACCAAGGGGAGATTACGAGCGCTAATGACTAAGGCAAGATTATGAGCTGTATCGACCAAGGGGAGATTACGAGCGCTAATGACTGGCAAGATTATGAGCTGTATCGACTAAGGGGAGATTACGAGCGCTAATGACTAAGGCAAGATTATGAGCTGTATCGACCAAGGGGAGATTACGAGCGCTAATGACTAAGGCAAGATTATGAGCTGTATCGACTAAGGGGAGATTACGAGCGCTAATGACTAAGGCAAGATTATGAGCTGTATCGACCAAGGGGAGATTACGAGCGCTAATGACTAAGGCAAGATTATGAGCTGTATCGACTAAGGGGAGATTACGAGCGCTAACAATCTGTGGAATGTAAAAGCAGAGGTAGTACCTGTAGTGATAGGAGCTTTGGAAAACATAACATCTGTTTGAATAAAGTGCCTGGACAACACAAAATTGCCCCACTGCTAAAAGCAGCCCTCCTCGGAAGTGCTCACATCTTACTAAAACCTTGGATCTCCCAGAATCTTGGTAAGATTCCGAGATCTTGGTTCATATCCAACAGTCAACAGAAGTTGTGTGGAAAAAGGCTTAATAATATAAAGAAGAACAAGAAGAAGTTATGCATTTGTCTCTCAGACACATATATATTATAATAAAACCTGTAATTTGTATCTACAGTATATCGATGTGTGTATTTTATGTAGCTATGCTTATATTTGATTCTGAATGCGTAATTTAATATTTCCTTTTGTATACACGTACCTGTTTCTGTCTGTATACAAGTGTTCGTTTCTCTGTGTATATATGGTTCTGGTTTTGTTTGAGTATACCTATGTGTTTCTGCCTGTATAAACGTGGCTGGTTTTGTCGGTATAAAAGTTTCTGGTTGTTTTGTCTTTATATACATGTCATATATATCTGTATATAAACAGTTTTTTATTTTATGCGTATATTTTTGTCTCTATACGTGTCTGGTTCTCTCTTATATGCATTTATATATCTCAAGGTCACTATGCATATATTAACCTTGTCAACAGCTATGCAACATTTATATCTTATTTTATATCGATATCCTACGAAAACGAATAATTACGCAATAATAAAAATAATGGCAATAGTATGGACAGTCACACCTAAAAAACATAATCTCAGAATTTAATATATCGATATGTGTTTTATATGTTTGTCTTTATGTCAATTTCAAAATCGATATCTATTTTAAATCTACATTATGTACAAGATTCTAACTAAACAGTTGTTTGAGAATAACGAATATATGAATAATTATCTCTCAAAATGAAGTGATTAATTACAAATAGTAACAATTTAATAAGGATGAGAATTATCCCACTTTAAGTACGTAATTATGTAATTGTATGCACCTATGTTAAAAATTGTTTAGTTGTCTAACACATTATTATGTAAAAATGACATCGCTTATTATTTTTCTATTTAAAATAATGAAACTGTGTAATATTTTGCATACCTTGGTAAATTATTTTATTATTAAAACATGCAATAAATTAATCTCATAATACTTATTTTCTTGTAATTACATCTATAATAATCAGCTATTTTTCCTTTATTCCTACCATTTCTTACTATTAATGTTATTGCCTATTTCATTTCAACAGTTAGTCAGTTCTCTTTGCCTAGCAATCACTTTAATCATTACATTTTTAATTTGTTGACAGGCTCCAAAGAATATGTTCTTCGAGACTGAGGAAGAGAGATAAGATACATGATATGACCATCAGATAAACAATTCCATAATTATCATGAATACTTCTAGTTTTCTCCCCTTCTTTGATATACCCGTAATCTCGAGTTCGCGTAACACATGCTATGATTAAAAAACTACACAATCACATTTAACAACTTACATTCCAGTAAGTTTAGTATCTGGGAACACCTCAAAGCATGCTTTGACATCTAAGTAATCATTTTCAAAAGAAATGCTTTGACAGTTCAGCAGATAATGTCAGAGGCACTTAGACATTTAAGCAACACCGAAAAAGCCAATCTGGAATTGTTTCAAAAACTGTGGCAGTTAAGATATTACGAATGGCAAAGCAAGAAATAACTGACACACAAAGTGACACTAGATTAAACAAGCAATCAGGCCAACACACAAAAAAAAAACACAGAAAATTTTAAACTGTCTGAGAAGGAAACATTCGGAACAATCATTCAGCAAAAAACAAACAGGCATTTTTCTGGTAAACACCATGAAAACAGACCAGAGATTGGGTGTGTCAGAGACACATTTTAAACAGGCATATTAATAAATAAGAACGGTCAAGAATAGACATGAAGAGAAAATTGTAAATGAACTGTCTACAAAATGAAAATTTGTGATTTTTTCCAGACGCAATTTTATGAATTGTTTGCAAAATTAATGTTTATCAACTGTTTACAGAAGGCCAATTAATTAACTTTTTGCAGAGTGAAAGTTTATGAACAGAAAGGAAATTTATAAACTTTTTACGGAAGGGAAATTTGTTGACAGAAGGAAACTTTATGAAATGTTGACAGAAGGGATCTTCATGAAATGTTGACAGAGGGAAAGTTAATGAGCAGTTGGCAAAAGGAAACAATGAAATGTTGACAGAAGAAAAGTTAATGAATTGTTTACAGAAATAAAGTTAATGAATTGTTGACAGCAGGAAAATTAATGAACTGTTGACAGAAGGGTAGTTAATGAATTTTTGACAGAAGGAAAGTTAAAGACTGTCTGTCTCAAAAAAAGCACACACGGATAAATTGGATAAATAATGAATAGCAGTTACCATTCTTGCAGGCACCATGGAAGAGAAGAAGACAATGGACAGACTAGTAGATAGAGGGACAGACCATTATACCTAAGGACAAGTCCGTTTAAACAGGGACAGATAGGTAGACTAGGGACAAATCAGTTGACAAACGGATAGATTAGTAGACTCATGAGTACGCAGTGAGACACAAGACCAATGGTTCATGAGTACGCAGTGAGACACTAGACCAGTGGGTTCATGAGTACGCAGTGAGACACTAGACCAGTGGGTTCATGAGTACGCAATGAGACACGAGACCAGTGGGTACATGAGTACGCAATGAGACACAAGACCAATGGGTTCATGAGTACGCAATGAGACACGAGACCAGTGGGTACATGAGTACGCAATGAGACACTAGACCAGTGGGTTCATGAGTACGCAATGAGACACGAGACCAGCAGATCCATAAGTATGCAATGAGATGCAAGATTAGACATAGGTGAGAACAAACAAATATAAATAACTGTCAACTGCTCAAGAAAACGAAGTGAAGGGCTTTCGTCAAGATAAAGGTAAAATCAATAACACCGACAATGGTCTCCTGGCTGTCAGATGAATCAAGGTCAATATCGACAAGTCACCACTAGCGATCGAGAATTATTTTACATTTTAATATTTACAAATCAAATTACGTAAAGATTCTATGCCCAGTTTTATATCCAATCTCATTTGAAAGAGAATATGTTTTCAATATTTATGAGTTACTTATATTTTGTATTTTTTCTTTAACGTTTTAAAAACAGGCAAACTGAAAATAAATTAATGTTATTGTTTACTCACACGAAATCATTAAGTAAACGGGAAACCAGTGCAACAAGAAATTTCAGAACTCTTTATGTATTTATATACTAAACAGTGACTACGGCAAGAATTGATGTATCGGCTAAATAGCCATCAAGAGGACTATACATTTACGACTAGCGACGACAAATGCACAGTTAAAGGAAGAAGCCCAATGCTGTATTACAAAGGATGAGTAACTTATCACATCGGTTCATCATAAATCATTACGATAAATTATTTCATTCTTCATTTGCTATGCTAGTTATACAAATATGTTCTGTTGATGGCTACTTAGCTGAATTGACGATTCTTCTACTATTGCATACTTTTAGTAATATAAATTTCCATTAAGCATTTGAGATTTTGTTTATATTGTTCTATGTTAACGTTTAGCGATCGTGCTGTTTGTATTCGCATACCTGGGAAGCAACGATGAATGCTAAATAATTCTTTTCCGAGAGACATAATTTTTAAACAAATGTAGATTTCACGTCAGGCTGGAGTAACAAATGTACAGATAGTCAGTCAATGTGTGTGTTTGTATGCGCATAGGGTAGTTAATACTCCTTCTATTGTCAAGAGTGTGAGAGTAACGTTATTAATCAATTCTTTGCAGAGAGTGTGCTTCTTGCACAATCCACTGAACTGAAGATCGACCTCAGCAAACAAGAGTTAAACATAAACTTCTAGCTATTTATATATCTATTTTTTGATTCAGTCTGGCTGTACATCTTCATATCTGCCTTTCTACATTATCTATCTGTCTATCTATCTATCTATCTATCTATCTATCTATCTATCTATCTATCTATCTATCTATCTATCTATCTATCTATCTATCTATCTATCTATCTATCTATCTATCTATCTATCTATCATTCAATTTAAATATTTAGGAAGCCAATCAATAATTTAAAACCTCAAGAAGGTTTCTGCAGAAGTTCCATGACAAATTCTTATAGAGAAGTGAATGTCTCATCGGTTGCTTCTTTTGAAAAATATCGAAGACTTCTAAACATAATGCTTTTTTTTCTAGATTCTAAATTTCATTTGGCAAAATGCATAATTCAATGCATCTTTGTCATACAGTTCGAGACATACAAATAAATTGTTGAATGAGTTTAGAAAATAAATTTTATATAAGACTTTCATGACTAAAGGATATGGCCTACATACAATGTGTGTCATTCATTCAAAGTTAAGTTGGGCTGCTTCCGGCTTAATAATGTTTTGGGGAATTATTTTCTTTCTAAACCGTAGTGTCAGTATTGTTAGTTTTTTGCCCCAGACCTAGGATATAGTATTACAGTAAAGTTTTTTGCCCCAGACCTAGGATATAGTATTACAGTAAAGTTTTTTGCCCCAGACCTAGGATATAGTATTACAGTAAAGTTTTTTTGCCCCAGACCTAGGATATAGTATTACAGTAAAGTTTTTTGCCCCAGGCCTAGGATATAGTATTACAGTACTCTATGTCGTCACTGGTCGAAAACATATCTTTTTACTCGAACAGTATATAGCAGTTATAGTAAACATTACCAGTTGTTCCTTGTCCCTCCACAGCACAACCTATTACAGGATTTACTGCATGCTACTATAAGGGTGTTGTGATTATCTGTTTCATTCCGCTTTGCGGTTATATTTTGCTACAATACTGATACCTCTGCCACATCTTAACATTGTGACATTATTACTACCTTCAATAGTCACCTTTCTTCATGAGTTCTACATGACTGTAGAGTATATTGGAAATACAGTTGTCTAGTTAAACATTTCTTTTAGGAAGAACAGAGCTATTATGATTTCAAAACTGATATTCAGATTTGAGAACATGCACTGTTTAAAAGAGTAATTCAGATTTATTTATTTATATCTTTATTTATAATTTTGGCTTCCAGAGGTATATTAGAATTTGTCGCTTTCTGCCTTCTGGAAGATTATATTATTTTTGTTATTTAGGAACAGTGAAAGTGGACATTCGTGGTCATTCCATAGTTGTTGAAGCTACCATGCTAGCATTATTATTTTTCTGGTGATATTGTGTACATGAGCTTCCTTTGGCAGTTTCCTTATCTTCACTATGTGTGTGAATTAGTTTACATTTAGATAAATATATATTTATATAGCAATCAGTTAATATAAATATATAATTAAGTGCTGTTATGTGTTTGTTCCAGTTGATAAATATTTTGTTGTTGCTGACTTTAAATTTCTTGTCATAATGTGCATATGTATTTTTGTCGTTGAGTTTAGTGCATGTTAGGCTATACTGTCTCATATGCACTCCATTTTATCACGAGTCTAACCCCACATACAAAAGTGTAGTTTTAAGCATGCATAACACAAACATCTGATTTCACGAGATATCACAATTCTAAGTAAGCTAATAGTTATGGTAACTCCCACCCTCATTAAGATTGTGATAATAATTTCTATTTGTACATGATGATTGCTTATGTAAACAGTAGACAAATCTACCGTGATACTGAATACCACTTTACTTAAGTTTTCGAAAAATATGAACATAGTATTATATAATAGGTGCAAGTGATTTTGTGAGCCTGCTAAACAAATATCTTCGCAAGACAAAATAATGACTTGGAGCATCTGCTCATTTTGAACAACAAACTATAATTTATTTTAACATATGAGTTTATAACAAGCGCTTTTATTATGCTAATTCAAATTGTATTTACATCCATATATGTTCACAGTTTGCATCTCCCACGCCACGATTGGCAATACTAAGACATGAAACAGTTACAGAATGAGTTGAACAAAACGAACAGATAGTTCAGACAATACAAGACACTAAAGGTTTTTGAATATTTATTTCTGCATTTTTATAGACACGTCTAATGACGTCACATGTGTGACATAATTATCCAGAGCAACACTTACGAAATCCGATGACATATCCTGCGATGTAAATACATGTGTTTTAACAATGAAGAGTTCTTCTTTCAGGTTACGGTAAGAACATTTTCATTTTCAGTTTTGTATAGCAATATACAAATTAATGCATAACGATTGATTATGCTATTTCAGTGACGGGCCTTGTAGTATGATTTACTTATTATACTTTAGACTGAGAAAAACTGCAAGCAAACTATAACAATGACAAAAGGAGGTTTTCTTCCCCCCAAAATTGCTTCTCCATAATTGTCTTTTTCAGGCCATTTGTCCTGTAAATATGCTGCAGAATAAGACTAAAAGCAGGATGCACTTTGTGGCAGTTAAATACATAACACGCAGAAATTTACTCTTCCATGTGGTAAGATGTCGATCTTTCGTCACAAATGAATCAAGCAATTTTTGTCATTTCTGTACAACTTTAGGAATGCTGCATTCCAGAAAATAAGTCTAGTTAGTCTAGTATACTAGTGTTTTCTATTTGCAATTTGCATTCAGAAATAAGTATCCATGCAAACCTTTTTAAAATAATATAATATCTCAATCTATCTATCTATCTATCTATCTATCTATATATCTATCTATCTATCTATCTATCTATCTATCTATCTATCTATCTATCTATCTATCTATCTATCTACCAATCTACCTACCGACTGACCGACCGACCTACTTACCTATCTCTCTCTCTATCATTTTGTATGTGTGTCTACCTACGTACCTAGTTATCTATCAGTCTGTCTGTCTATCTATCTATATAGTGTGACGCCAAAACCCCAACGCCACCTTAGTTGCCAGTTATTATTATCATTAATCACCCATAACTAATTACAAGTAATGAGAATCTTAATTTATGTTATTAATAATTCTCCAGAAGATACCACTCGTCATTCTCACCTGGCGTACATGTGGGCAGAGGTAAACAATTATTTTTTTCTCTTCCACAACATTGACTAACATTTACTATCATATAATATTTCCCCCAAAGTGGAAAACCTAAATCTGCCTTTTAATCTATATTTAGCGACACCCCCATCCGCTCACTTTCTTCTCCATCATAAGCTTATCAGTATGTGTAAAAAGGTCAATAAATTTAATAATAAATTTATTAAATCAACAATCAAATATACAACAAATGAATATAATCAAAAGAGCATTGACATTTACATCACTTCCCAGCAATGTTTAATTAATGCTGGACAATCATTCATTTTATCCTAGCAAAAAGTTAGCATAAACATATAATCAAGTTCATGGATATCATCAGGAAAATTAGAGTTTCAAGCACATCAAGAGGAATATTTCTCAAATCCTCATAATTAGCACTCAACACATAACAAAGAACATTCAAAATAATCTTCGTGAACGCTCAAGACCAATCTCAATCCACTATTTCCACTGTATTAGCTCTCAAATTAATTTACACCTACGTTTTACTGATACGTTGAGGACAAAGCTAGATTCACACACCAACACAATTTAGTAGAGCACAGTAGCCACGATAGCACAACGTGACAAAATTAAGAAGAATGTCTGCTCTTCTGCAAAAGTTAAATTAAGGCAGCGCCAAATTTAAGGTATATTTCACCTCTAAATTCCTTTCTCTCTTACATACATTCTCGACTTACAAATCCTGCAATGATTTCGTTAGTCCATTGCACACACAGCATAAGAAATATAACATCAATCAAAATTCACAAGTATATGTACAACATAGTCAAATTAATTAACTTAGAAATAATGATTCAATTACATAAGCATTCTCTAATTCAAATCATAGATTAATAGCAAACGTATATGAAATATTCTAAGTACATTCTTTCTTTATCAGTCAGTTAACTTACCTTGTGTTAATGAAGCCTTTATGGCCAGGACTCGAGTTATGTTCAAATTCAAAGTGATTAGAATAGAATGCTTCTTCAACAAAGAAACGTTTGGTCCAATCCCATTGGATGAGTTTTTTTTTAAACAAGTGTGAGACTATTTTCTGTCAAAAAACTACTCATCCAGTTGGAAGCAGTTTCGATTGCATCAGTGGTTATATTTTCTTTGAGGTTTCAGTTGTTGCTTTCTAATACATCTTTGTGCTTAATTGCTATTTTATATTTTGAATTAAGTGAACGTCTAGAAGTGTATTTCAATTTAAATGAGAAATAAGGTTGTTGTTTTTTAATTCAAATTGTGTACTATATAATATTGTTATTTTATTATACATAGAGCCATTTCATTAATGTAGAAATTTTCATATTTACTAGAGAAATTTGCGAGGACTTAGTTATTTTTATAAGACAGTTCAGAAATAGCCATGATTAAATCATGGAACGTTTGTGGGTGGATATAGAAACAAATCTATTCAGAGTAAAATTACAACATAAGGAAGACTATCGCAAACACGCCATTTTATGGTGCTTTCATCCTTGATGTCATTATATTGACAGTAGGATACACCAGGCAAATAAAGAACTAAATGATTTGGTCTAAGAATTGTTATAATTATATTCTTTAATTTAGATGCTAAGTTATCTGATAAATTGCATGTTCTCAAAATTAATGTATTTTGAAATTAACCTAAATTGAAATGGTAAAAGAGACTAAGAAACGTAATTTGGTAAAAGATTAAGTTAGAACATTGTTGAATGCTGATTTCTTTGGTACGTGTTAGTGTTTTTGATACAAAAAGAAAAGAAAAAGAAAATAGTTACAGGAAAATGTTTACAAGCTAAATAAAGGATACTTAGAAAAGGTATTTCAAGATTAAATTCCTGTCATTTTTAGAAGAAAGAAATGAACAACTTAATATATACAAAATATTATGTGTCAATTAATTTTCTCATCTGTATCTTATACCGTACTAACATTTAGCAATAACATATAGACTTTTTCGTTGCCAACTTCTTCTCCCATCATTCCTTCCTAGATACCAAGCAGCAAGGACACTTCCACTTCACAATGTCTGACAATAACACAACCTTTCCTATACCATTTGATAACATCACAGACGTTTGTGAATTCTCAGCTTCATTCGTCAGTTGGATGTGGCGCGTCATTGCGCCATTCATCATCCTTGGTGGGTTGCTAAGCAACATAGTCGTATTGTTGGTCTTCCGTTATCCTCGATGTACAAGATCGTCCACGCTGTTTCACCTCTTCATACTGGCCATCAACGACAGCATCATCTTAAGCACTGGGCCCGTGCGCTACTGGGCATTGTATACACTGAACTACGATCTACGGACCATGTCAGAATTCGGCTGCAAGCTGAATTACTTCGTCATTTACGTCTCGCTCGACTTCTCCTCCTGGATCCTCGTCTCCATCACGTTTGAGCGTATCATTAGCGTAGTAAGGCCTTGGGAAATTCAAGATTGGTTAACTGTGCGGAATGCGTCGTTTCGATTAATCATGCTTTATATTATTCTCTCCGGAATTAACATGCACTTCTTTTTTACCAACGGTATCTTGGAGGATGCGGGTACTGGAAAAAACGTATGCGACACTCTGACAGCCGAGTACAGATATTTCGAGAACCACATCTTTATATGGATCGACATGCTTGTGATGTGTCTGATTCCGTTCTCAATCATGGCCTTGTCAAACTGGTACGTGGTCAGTGTCATTCGAAAGACTGAAATGTCAAAGGTAATCGGACAAGTACCGCAGAGACAGGACAGGTACGAAAATGTCCGTTCACCGATACCACCAGCCAGACAGCATATGCGAGGCAAACGTTCGATACGACGTGACAGCATTTCAGAGGAAGTTTCTCGAACGCTGATACTCATAACGGCAGTTTTCTTCGCTACCACTCTCCCTAGCTCGACCTTTCTAGTTGTCCTGTCGTTTGTGTATGAACCCGATCAGTGCACGTACGCGAATGCCATTATGGACATGGGCTGGGCGATAACAACTTTGCTGATGTATGTTAACTGTGGTGCTAATGTTTTCTTATACACTGCACGCAGCCGACGTTTCCGGCAGGAATTGCAACTATTAATAATTCTCACGAAGAAACGGTATCTTTTCTTAATTTCTTTTAAAATTCAGGTTCATTAGCATACAGGTATGTTAGGTGTGTTGTATGTTTAAAATTCAGGTTCATTAAGATACAAATATGTTAGGTGGTTTTATGTTTTAAAATTCAGGTTCATTAAGATACAAATATGTTAGGTGGTTTTATGTTTTAAAATTCAGGTTCATTAGATACAGGTTTGTTAGGTGTGCTATATGTTTTAAAATTCAGGTTCATTAGATACACGTTTGTTAGGTGTGCTATATGTTTTAAAATTCAGGTTCATTAGATACAGGTTTGTTAGGCGTGCTATATGTTTCACGAACATTTCACATCGAAGGTTTGCAATGAGTTGTGTTTTAATTTTTAGCCAGTTTTGAAGGAGATGATACCTATCTACTAGTGCGAGAATCAATCACTCAGTCACTCAATTAATCTATCTATCTATCTATCTATCTATCTATCTATCTATCTATCTATCTATCTATCTATCTATCTATCTATCTATCTATCTATCTATCTATCTATCTATCTATCTATCTATCTATCTATCTATCTATCTATCTATCTATCTATCTCTCAATCAATCTATCTGTCTATCTATCTATCTATCTATCTATCTATCTATCTATCTATCTATCTATCTATCTATCTATCTATCTACGTGTGTGTTTTTCTGGATGTGAATTAATCTGTGTCCCTATGTATATGTACGAACGATCTTATCGTACGGCTGCAGATATGCAAATATTTAGGTATGTGTGCCTGTATGTAGGCCCTAGTATATTATTTGGTGAAGATTACCAATACATATTGCTCTTGTAATATTAATTAAATGGTTAATATTTTCTCCCGTTCCTTATTAACAATTTCTTCACAACGTTTTGCTTTATTTAAATTGTGAATATCATAACTTATTGTCAGTTGCAATTATTTTGCTGCATTGCGTTATAATTATTTTATTTTATTACTTTATATTAACGCTCATTCATCACGTTAATGTATTTATAATTATTTTATATAATCTATAATATGTGTGCAATAATTGTTTTTATTACTTCTATGTTTAAATTTAATTTTGCATCTGTCATTGACTCAATAATTATAATGATCTTTCTTGCATTGAAATTTATCGACAGGTTTCGTTTCCGAACTAACGTATCAGAAAAAAATTATAATGTGAAAAGTATTGTGAAATTAAGACATCATAGAATAGGAAAGAGATATGAGAACCCAAGACTATTTAAGATACAGCTTGAAGAGAGATCAAGCCAGGATCAAATATTCAACCAGGATCAGAAACCAAACCATGAAGTGCCATCAAAGCTTGATGACAACCCGAAAGAAGTTGAGTTATCAAATCCTGATGAAAAATCAAAACATGACGAAAATTTAGACCTTAATGGGTCATCTAAACACACTGAAAAATCCAAATATGATGAATCATCTAAACATAATGATATCTCCAAACACGAGATTTCAAATCATGACGAGATATCAAAACATGACGAGATATCAAAACATGACGAGATATCAAAACATGACGAGACATCCAAACATGGTGAGACATCAAAGTAAGACGAGAAAACAAAACATGACGAGACATCAAAGTAAAACGAGATAACAAAACATGACGAGACATTCAAACATGGTGAGACATCAAAGTAAGACGAGATATTAAAATAGGGGAGAGTCATAAAAGCATGATGAAATATCAACTCATGATCGATCATCAAAACGTAATGAGATATCAAGACAATTGGATACGACACATCATGGCGAAACATGATGCGACATCAAAACAAGATGAGATATAAAAGCATGATAAAACAAGAGAACATAATTACAGATTTAAACTGGTTTTACAACAGCGCTCCTTGCTGTACATCCTCACAAGAGTAATCAACCGTTGATACTGTTTGCTTTTTTCTCTTACGAAAGTAATTTGTAACAAAGTTGAAACAAATATAAAATGCAGTTTTGAATGCTATAATGATGACTAGGGCTACCATCTGCCAGTGGTCTTATTTTAACAAAAGTATATTAAGCAGTCGTGTTTTATGTTTAAATATTTTTAATGCATTTAAAAAAATTCAATAAATGCCAAAAATAATTGTTGGTCTGGAATTAATTCTGAAACGAATGTTTTCTGAGAATTGAATCAATTTTACAAATGGGGCACCTTGCACAAAACACAAATGTTTAACTGTTTTGAGGAAAATAAGAAGTGTGAGTACACATGCAGACAGGAAAACACTAAAGATTATATTTGAAAGACAGGCAAGACCGGAGATTATACACACAAATTTTGGAATGCACACGCAGATTAGGGAATGATCAAGCACGCATAAAACTGCGGTCACAAAATATTTGGAATGCACATGCAGATTAAGGTATGGTTACACAGATTAAGGAATACTAAGTTAGTTTAAGGAATGCACAAGCATAGGAAATGCTCACAAAGGTTAAAGAATGCTCACAAAGGTTAAGGAATGCTCATACAGAGTAGGAAATGCTCATTTAGATTAAGGAATGTCACAAGTAGATTGAAAATTACAAGAGCGAGAAGAGACAAATATTTGAATACACAAATAAAATAATTTGGTTCCTAAAGACATACATGGAACTAAACAAGAAAGCAAAGGAATGTACATATTGTAACGGGTACACCTTTAATTAAGGAAAGTGATTATTAATTAATCTTTCATAACTAATTTCAAGTGATGAGAATCTTAATTTATTTAATTAATGATCCTCCAACATATACAACTCGTCCCTCACTTGGCAGATATGCGAACATTGTAAACGCTTTCTCTCTTCCACAACATGAACAACGTTTTAGTAACATAATCTTTCCCTAGGTGGAAAACGTCTTACTAAAGGACAAGACAAATCCTATTTTTAATCTATATTTATATTTATAATCTATATTTATATTAAGTCCCCATCCACCCACTTTCTTCTCCAACATAAGATTATCAATATGCATTAGAAAATCAATAAAGTTATTAAATCAACAATCAAATATACATATGACAATTACAATGAAATAGATTACTTGACATCACTATTCCATGAACTCCTGCTTGGATAATTTTTACACTCTCTCTCTCTCTCTCTCTCTCTCTCTCTCTCTCTCTCTCTCTCTATATATATATATATATATATATATATATATATATATTAATTACAGCAACAATAGAGTCAATACAAATCATAGGTTAGTCCTATCAGCAAATAGAAATGGAGTTATTAGAGGTAAGTTATTGTAATTTTTTACATGACGTGGATTAAGCACTTCTTCAACAGTCTGTCAGTGGCCTTTGCAACAATGTCACAATGTCCATTAACACATATCTTCTGCCACATGCATGGAGACCACTGATGCACTCTTATATTCTCAATGAAATTGAGCACTCTCCTCACCATGTCATTCCTTCAAGCAGAACATGATGATTACAGTAATTCTAGCAACTTCAATATACTAGAATTCTCCCAATGTGTCCAGCATATATCAAGGGTTTATAGCGTACTTCCTCATGCTTACACACACCACAACAGACATTCCTGCACCTTCCCAGTCATACAGGTTTATGACAGGTGAACAAGTGAAGGGTAACTGTGAACTCGAAACTTGAAACTTGGAACTCAAACTCAAAGCTTGAAAGTCAAAAGGCCACTTGCTCCCTGTAAAATATAATTAAAGAGCAAACCTAAGTTTCTTGTTTATCACAATAGAACTCCACTCCACCTCACACTCCATTCTAAACTTACAATTCCCTGCAACAGTATTTAATAACCTAATACACACATATGGTAAAATAAATACAGTATAACAATGTCAAGTGTTAGCACATTACATGTGTGCAGCTTAGTTCAATCATTTGTAGAAATAAAGTCAACTCACACAGTACATCTCTACATAAACACAAGTATAACATATCAATAGCGATAATGCATGAAATATTCCTAAACCCATTCTCTCTCAATCAGTCAGTTTTAACTCACCCTCAAGCTGATGACTGCCTTTCAGAGCAGGATTTCTTCCTTCCACTCAAAATTCAAAAGTTATTAGAGAGTGGATTTTCTACTGCAAATGAATTCTTAAATCTCATCCCATTGGCTGGTCTCTTTTTCGTAAATCATGATTTTTGGTTAATAGAAATCTACTCAGTTTGCATTACATCAGCAATCTAGAATATTCTTGCCTTGAGCTGTTTACTTCAACTCATACACTTTCAAAAATAACATGACAAGGAGTGCCCAAGATCCTGTAAAACTGACAATTAGCAAGTTATATAACAATTTAATTTAAAAATATGGAGAGGCAAATTTACTCTGTCACACATATATATAAAGATTTTGGAAATTCAGTCACTGAAATTCACAAGCAAATAATAAAGAAAAAGAGGCAGGTTTGAAAGCAGAAACAGAAGCACTCACAATAGCTGCACAAGATCAAGCATTAACTATGAAGTCGCACAAAACCAAAAATCATGAAAGTCTCCAATGAATCGAAATACAGACTGCAAATCCATGGATGAAACACTAGAACACTTACTATCAGGATGTCAGGTTCTGGCTGGAACAGAATACACCAAAGGACACAACGAAGTGGCAAAAGTCATACAGAAAAAATCTGTGTGAGAACTATAGAGTAGAAACTCTTGAAAGAGCATGGATACACCAACCAGAAGCAGTCACTGAAACAAAAGAAATTAAAATACTATGGGACTTATGCATATCGCAGTCTTCAATTTGCCTTGCAAAACGTGTCTTCCCAACCAATACCCATCACCCAGAAAGGATGCAAATTAAATTGGGCTGTTTGCTACACACTTCACAACTTAAATGTTATCGGTCTAAATAATGAATGCAGATCTATATTTTAAGACAGGGTTTACATTATTAAAGATGTTATCAATTAAGATATGTTCACACTTGTTAATGAGGGCTTGAAATTGAAAATAAATCAATTGTTAGATATTTTTTAATTTTAACATGTGTTTATTAAAAATATCTTTAAAGTAATTTTCCATAGACTGCAACTTCGGATGGCTTTACATTTCCATAGGTAAATGTTCACATAGTTTAATGATGTAAACTTCAATGGTTAGCATTTCAAACATCAAATATCGAAAGAAAATGTTCACATGCAGTCATTGTTCTACTTGAAATGAACACGCTATAGAGCTCTAGAATGTCATAATGATTATTCAGTTCTTGGCAGATTTGCTCTAGCATACTTCGATCGATGTTTGTGAACCATGGCCAATCTTCGTCTATGGGTTTTGTGAGCCATGGCCAATCTTCGTCTATGGGTTTTGTGAGCCATGGCCAATCTTCGTCTATGGGTTTTGTGAGCCATGGCCAATCTTCGTCTATGGGTTTTGTGAGCCATGGCCAATCTTCGTCTATGGGTTTTGTGAGCCATGGCCAATCTTCGTTTATGGGTTTTGTGAGCCATGGCCAATCTTCGTCTATGGGTTTTGTGAGCCATGGCCAATCTTCGTCTATGGGTTTTGTGAGCCATGGCCAATCTTCATCTATGGGTTTTGTGAGCCATGGCCAATTCTCGTCTATAGGTTGTGTGAGCCATGGGCAATTCTCGTCTATGGGTTTTGTGAGCCATGGCCAATCCTCGTCTATGGGTTTTGTGAGCCATCGGTAATCCTTGTCTATGGGTTTTGTGAGCAATGACCAATCCTCATCTATGGGTTTTGTGAGCAATGGCCAATCCTCGTCTATGGGTTTTGCAATCTATTCAACTTACACCGCCATGCATCGTACTTACACAGATTGACCATAGCGTAAGACAGGTATGAACGCGTTGAGGTCCACTAGTCCTGTAAGACCATAGCGTAAGACAGCTATGAACGCGTTGAGGTCCACTAGTCCTGTAAGACCATAGCGTAAGACAGCTATGAACGCGTTGAGGTCCACTAGTCCGTAGCCCTCAAGAACGAGGCAAACTTAAAAAGGTTTTTTTTTTAATTGACCTAAAGTATTTTATACTGACACACAATATTTTTGTAGATGAAAACTTCTTACTAAAGGAGAAAATAAATCTGTCTTTATTCTATATTTAGCGAGCCCCCCATCCATCAATTATCTTTCCAACATATGATTATCAATATCTGTAAGAAGGCCAGTAAATTAAACAATAAATTTATTAAATCAACAATTAAATATACTTATAACAAATACGATGAAAACTATTACTTGATATCAATATTTCCCTGAAACCACATTCAAATAGTTTTAATACCTATACAGTCTTATATCTTATATCCTAAAACACAATTCATTAGATTTGTGTCAATACAAGTCACAGGATTGTTCTTATCAGAGAACTGAAATGGAGTTATTAGAAATAAGAGACAATAGTTTCTATGTAACCTTGTTTAAGCAAAGCCACAATAGTTTATTTTTGCATGCTTTTCATAATGAAGTCACAAGTTTATTGTTCACATTATTACTCTTACTTTCATGTGTTTTCCTCCTCGTATTGTAGAACACAGACTAGCTATTATTCACTTTGAGGCCATCTTGTGCTTCGCCTTATTTGCTCCCTGAGCCAGAACAACAACTGTAGCAATTTCCAGTAACAGCCAGCACAACAAGTGTAGCCATTTCCAGTAGCAGCCAGCACAACAATTTTAGCAATGCCCAGTAACAGCAAGCACAACAATTGTAGCAATTTCCAGTTACGGGCAGAACAATTGTAGCAATTTCCAGTTACGGGCAGAACAATTGTATCAATTTCCAGTAACTTCCTTGTACCAAAAATTACTCAATTTAGTCAGCATAATTTGACACCGTATGTCAATGGAGTGTAGTGTATTCCTTACACTTACACACTGCAGTAGATACTTATCGTGTCTACCATGGTCATAGCGGTTTATAATCAGTAAACCAGGAGATTCAGGTAAAACAAGGAAATGACACTTATTCCCTGTAAAATATAACGGTTTATTCATTCTTTAACTCCATTCTCTTACATTCAAATATCTACTTACATCTTCATGCAACAATATGTGTTAGCCTGATACATGTACACAGCATAATAAATAGAACATATGCATTTTATGAGTGCATTCATTAGAAACAATGTCAATTGTTTAGCATACTATATATGAGCATCTTAGCTTAAAAAAATGTAGAAATAATAGTCTGCTCACATAATACATCTCTATGTAAAACACAAGTATAACATATCAATAGCAAATTAATTGCACAAAATATTTTTAAAGTCCATTCTCTCTCAATCCGTCAGTTATCTCCCCATTAAGGTAACAGCCACCTTTCATTACCAGACGTATTGCCACTCCAAATTCAAGTGATTAGACAATAGAATTCTCTTCAACAGGTAAACATTTTATCTCAGCCCTTTGGCTGGTCTCTTTCTTGTAAATTTTAACCATTGGATAATAAAAGTTGGATCTGGTTTGGATTGCATACACAATTTCTAGCATATTCTCAACCTGAGCTGTTAACTTCAACTCTGACACATAAAAATATCATCATAAGGAGTAAATGAGGTCGGGTCACTTCAACAATTTGTATTGCAATTAAGTCTAGAAATATGGATATTCAAATTTACTCCACCACACATTCCTTATCATATTAATTTTATGCTAAATTAACCTTTTAATTGTGTATTGTCTATATTTTGTTCTATATTTCTGTAAGAAATATTCTCTAGGGAATCATCACGCAAATGAGAAGTGTTGATCTCAAATTGTTGTGTTGGCCTACATTTTAATTAGTTTACAGGTGAACAACAAGTTGGACCTTTAACTAACCTATTACTAATGGACGTGGTGAAAGTAGAATAAAGCGAGGAGATTTTGTGTTGAAAATAATGGGTTGTAACATGAATTAGTGAATCCAAGAAAACAGCATAGATAGTTCTTTTTTAAAACTAAAAACAACTACACACTCTTAGACAATAGTTAAGAAATTATTTTCTGTGAAACGTTGTAAATGTACTTGCCTAGTTCGTGTGTGATACATTGATATGTGATTCTTGATTTACTTATGATTAGCAAAGTATATTTTTCCTATGTTTGATAAGATGCATTAGTGTATATTTTATATGCTACGAGAAGAGTATATACTTGTTTGGGCATTCTATAGAGAGACAGAATAAATAACGTGTATACTGCTGAAAGGAATAAAGTTACATAATACAATCTGCGAACAGGTTACTCTTAATGACCCATTGGTTGTGAGAGTTTGTTCTCAGTGAATACAGCGTACACTAAGGCGGAGTTACTGTTGGGAAAGATAATAAGAATTATTGGTTGTGAATGTTATAAACACAATTTGTTACATGAATTCAATATGAAGTATATTTGTTTCTTTATCTTTCCGAAATAGAGATTTTCGATATAAGTGGCCTCCTAAAGAATGCGAAACAGCTGACATGAATCATAAATTGACCATTTTTACCTCTTAAATCTGTTAAATTTGTACTCTTCGGTAATAATTTTTATGTCCGGCCATTGCCTGTTGGCAAATCTGTATAATTATCCTCGCTGACAAGAAACACGTTATGTACAAATTAACGATTTCAATATTTCAGCTTTGCTGAGGACTAAGACACGACGTAGTTACAACTTTCTGTCGACACTGGAAACGACTTTCGATTGATTATGGTATTAAATACTGGAAATGTATTGCGATAGATAAGGCATTGCTACTGTTAATAACGGATGACTCACGCGCAATAAAACCTTCGAGAAGATTTATTTTTAACGGTAACGATAACGACTGACGTTAGGATTAGTCGGGACCACACGTTCGCAAAGACTTGTCAAGAGAGACATCTACACCACAGGAAATAGTTTGCCCAACAAAGTTTACAGTTTTGTTTCTCAAAGACAGTTTTTTTAGTTATTTTCTTTTCTATTATTATTATTAAAAACAACAAATATTTTCTTTGGTTTTCTACGTGATTCTTTCATTTTTGTCATACACCGAATGTGTTTAATTAATATTTTATTTTATTAGTTAAGCTGTACTACGAGATAAGAATAAATGTTTGATAACAGCTACAAACAAGAAAGATAAGGATTTTCTTTAGTGAAGAATGAGCGATTTCTTTTCTTTCTGCATGAACGCCTCCATTAATAAAGTATGAACACTGCTTGTCGGAAGCGCGACAAAGGAAGTGAAGAGAAAGGGGAGGGGGGGACGCAATCCTGGATAACAGAAACCGATACAGGTAGTTCATGACACCAGTTCCTGCAACTCTATCTATCTATCTATCTATCTATCTATCTATCTATCTATCTATCTATCTATCTATCTATCTATCTATCTGTCTGTCTCCCAAAGTATCTATCTTTATATCAGTGATATTTCAGTCTCAGTCATAAAATACTACATGCCTACGGTTATTTATATTAAGCCTCTCATCATCCTTTTAACAGCTAAAAAGAACTACAGACAGAAACAGTACAACAGCAGTAAGATTCTTTTATAAAACCGTTTCTCATTTTGATTCCTTTCAGAATAAATGCTGTTGTTTGTATATCTTTGCATATGATATATAAAAATAAATACTTTGTAAAATCCTACATGCCATAAGATAGATAACAGTTGCGAAGTACATTTGTACTTAGCGAAATCGTGTCGCACCTAAAAATAGTCTCATTGCTTGGATCAATCTGAAAGAGAGCTCATTCCAGTCACGCGACCATGTTCTTACATTCCATTAGAGAGTGAGAGCCGGAAGAAGGAAGGGAAGGTTGTTTGAAATAAATTTCCAACTGGTATCATACTGTATTTTTACTGGATACTGGATACTGGGCAATGAAATCTGAAGGGTTATCATAAAAAATACACTGCAGATATATTATTGAGTCATTGCAATCTAATGTTTCTCACACGTGATTTCAAAGCAACAAATGAAATCGTCAATTTTTTGTTGTTGTATGGATTACAATCCCTGTCATATATTTTTACGTGGGCCTCGCTGCATACTTGAAGGCAGAAAAGTCCACTCCTTTTCATTATTTACATTTTATTACTTGTCCGTAACGACAGACGATTCCGGATCTAAAGCCACTCTCTTGACGCTCTGCAGTAACTCCCCCTTTTGTAAACGCAACAGATGGAGATAAGACAAGAAGCGAGAATGAGAATGCAGTGCCGTTGTTGCCTCGAGTTACATGTCCTTCTTTCAAAGAAATGTTCTAATCAATAGCCACAGAATGACTAGGGTTTTTTTCTTGCTGTTAATAATTACTTTGCTGTTAAAGCAATAGTTTTAATCTGCATCCTTGAGATCTGCAATGAGAATGACTTCGTTCAGTGTCAACTCGTGACTTTGGAAGGTCAGTTCTGAGAATGAGTGGCAGAAAAAGACATAGAAACATAATCACATTTCAAACTTTAATGAGTTATCAACAGACAGAAAGGGTGTGATAAGCTACACAGCCATAACGCCTACTGGACGCAGCCACGGCTTCGACTGAGAAGCTAACAGCTAAAAGTAAGTTTGTTGCTGGACAAACACCGACATGTATCCAGTACACCACGAATTAAATTACTGTATACTATATTAAACCTACACAATTAGAGCGGTGTACAACATAAATCAACTATTTCCGTAAAAGACGGACAATGCTTTTTTTTAAATAACTGAATCGAAATGTTATACGAAATGAAATAACACACACTTGCATGCACACTCATCTCGTGTCTTTCTTCTGCTTATCGAGTGAATTTTGTCCTCTGGTTATGTGTTTTGCTGGATCACAAGTCGCTTTAAAAGTGTGCTGGTTAAAATGGTGTGATGCTATTATAAACACAATAAAATGAATAGAGTTGTCTTTATCATCATCATAGTCATTATCATCATCGTCAACAATATCATGAAATCGACAACTGTAAAATCTTCACAAAGCATACATAGTGGAAAGTTATATTCCCAAATATAAATATTATATATTATAATTCGGCAAATACAACGTGTACCGTAAAATAATTTTATAATGAAAAATTAAATATTATATATTATAATTCGGCAAATACAACGTGTACCGTAAAATAATTTTATAATGAAAAAATAAATATTATATATCATAATTCGGCAAATACAACGTGTACCGTACAATAATTTCATAATGAAAATGTACACGTATCGACTATTCATTTCGAAGATTATAACTACTTGTCGAGTACATAATTGAACTCTTGTGCAGAGACGATAAACCACAGACAATTAATGAAAGAGATAAACAAATGTAATTACAAGGGAGATGACAAATCACAGCAAATTAGTGAAAGAGACAGAACAGATTTAGTACATGAGAGGTAACAGACCACAGCAAACTAGTGAAAGAGATAGAATAGATTTATTACAGGAGTGATGATAAATCAGCCAGTGAGTGAAAGAGATAGAAGAGATGTAATTACAGTGTGAAACAGAATGCAGTAAAATATTTAGAACAGATGTAAAATTACAGTGTGAAACAGAACAGTAACATATTTAGAACAGATGTAAAAATTAAAGTGTAAAACAGAATGCAGAAACATATTTAGAACAGTATTGCGCTCCTTCGGCTCCACTAGAGTGAAAACTTTAACAGCGCAAATATTTTGTTGGTTATAGTTGATTAATTATATTAATAATGTATTTAAATGTCTGTTGTTCTAGCAATAGCAATTATTGTCTGTCCGTTTACTTTGATGCTGTTCTGCGAATGGCTTCTTTCTCTGCGTTACGAAGGAAATCTGGGCGAATATGTCTGGCTGTGTGTGTGTGTGTGTGTGTGTGTGTGTGTGTGTGTGTGTGTGTGTGTGTGTGTGTGTGTGTGTGTGTGTGGCTGTGTGTGTGTTTGTGGGGTAATACATCTGTGACTCAACACTGTAAATTAATTAATCCATTCATTGAAATCGCCCTCTCAGAACTTAATTACATCATAGACTTTCCCGACCAACCGAAATTGTTGAAACACGTAGGAAAGAATGATCAGTTGTCTCTCCGATTTGAACTTAACGTGCTAACTTGTCAAGACAAGGAAAATATGGTCCGTTTCAAGTGTCCGATTGCGCCGATTGTAAATAATGCTAAACATGATTTCTAACATTACTCCAATGTCCCGGAAGAGGATCTGACCTAAGAATCCATTGGCAAAAATTTGTCGGCCACTTCGAGCGTTGGAATTGGACAAATTCTCAAGTCACATGAATTTTATCTCTCACTCTATTCGCAAGATGTCAGACTGACGAAATCACGCTATGCTACTTTAATTCGTTTGGACTAAAAGTGGACATTTTACTAATCGTTCTCTACAACGGTGCACACAAAAATTGGAATTATAGAAGAGGTGATTTGTTTTTCTTTATTTACAATGCACATCACTCTGAAAAGTATTTGCGCTCACGATGTTAAAGTATTCATAAATTAGCTAAGCAAGTTGGCGTCCATATATCCTGTATCAACTCAAGCTTTTTTTGCAGGTAAATTGATTGCTTTATTTTTTTTTAATTTAATTAATTTTAGAAAGTGTTCATTTCTTTATTTAACTATCTCGTTTGTTTATTTGCTTCATAATAAACTTAGTATGACAAGTACTATTTTGTTAGTTAGACGTTTGGTAACTTATAGCTGTTCGTGTTACAAAAATGGACCACTAAACAGCGTTGTTTATTTAGACTTTTGGTAGATTTTCCAGATCGTGTTACAAAAATGGACCATTAAACAGCGTTGTTTATTTAGACTTTTGGTAGATTTTCCAGATCGTGTTACAAAAATGGACCATTAAACAGCGTTGTTTATTTAGACTTTTGGTAGATTTTCCTGGTCGTGTTACAAAAATGGACCACTAAACAGCGTTGTTTATTTAGACTTTTGGTAGATTTTCCTGGTCGTGTTATAGAAATGGACTATTAAACAGCGTTGTTTATTTAGACTTTTGGTAGATTTTCTGGTCGTGTTACAGAAATGGACCAATAAACAGCGTTGTTTATTTAGACTTTTGGTAGACTTTCCTGATCGTGTTACAGAAATGGACCAATAAACAGCGTTGTTTATTTAGACTTTTGGTAGATTTTCCTGATCGTTGTTACAAAAAAAAATGATTACTAGACAGCTTTGCGAGTTGAGACTATTTGGTAGCTTTAGCTGGTCGTGTGAAAATATGACCGCTACACTTGTTTGCTGAGACATTTGGCATGTTTAGCTGGTCGTGTAAAAATATGTTCACTAAACTTGTTTGCTGAGACATTTGGCATGTTTAGCTGGTCGCGTAAAAGTATGGTCACTAAACTCGCTTCATGCATTCAGACCTGTCGCCCTGTTAGAGCCGCGCGTCTTGCAGTATGTTAACGTCCGCTTGTAATCGTGATTTATCAATATCAATTGACAGATAACGAAGAGGAAAAAAAAGCATAGTAAAAATAAACTGTTCAAGTCACTTGTTCGTGATGACGGTTTAATTGTTTAAGCTTGGCGCTATTATAACCTGTGATGTGTAGTCGGTACACGCACTCAAGGTAAGTCGAAAACCATTCATCACCTTATTTACTTTTAGATATCATAGTTAGAATAATTCTGTGCTAACCCGCCTCTACAGTGCAACATAGGTCTGTTATAATCAGAACATTTCTTGGCTGCACAGTGATCAGTAAACATGCATATTGTTTCACCAATTTGAAGGATGGGAGGTTTTTATTGGTATATAATGACATGTGTGTATATATATATATATTGACATTTTTAAAGAGCAATTATTGTATGGCATTCGATGTTTATTTATTCATCATTAATCACGAATGTTTATGTTTATCTGATTAAACTATAGCGTCCATAGTTTCACCGATTTTTGATCAAGTAACGCTCTTTTTGTTCAATGATTAATCTAGCCTTTATATATAGCACCTAATATTCACAAAGTACTGTTTTATGTGAGATGTGATAGTACTATGAACACGGCATTGTGAGTCCATAGAACATGGTATGATTGGACTATTATCATGACAATATGAGTCCATAGAACATGGTATGATTGGACTATTATCATGACAATGTGAGTCAACAGAACAACGTTCGATTCGACTATAAACACGACAATATGAGTCCATAGAACATGGTATGATTGGACTATTATCATGACAATGTGAGTCAACAGAACAACGTTCGATTCGACTATAAACACGACAATATGAGTCTATAGAACAGGATATGATTAGACTTTAAACAATGCAATGAAAGTCACTAGAGCATCTGTGATGAGACTATGAACATGACAAAATCCATAGAACATAGAGTGATTAGACTCTGAACATGATACTGTCAGTCACTAGAACAGTGTGATTCTTTCATGAACATGATAATGTGAGTGCAACAAAGCGCAGTTAGAAAAATAAAAGAGTGTGAGTCCATAGAATATTGTGTCATTCAAAGAGTATGAAAATGACAATATAAATCCATAAATAAATTATAATAATACTTCGATGAATAAAGGGTGATGATAATATGAAAATGACAATATAAGTCCATATAATACAGGATGATGATAATATGAAAAGGACAATATAAGTCCATATAATACAGGATGATGATACTGTGAAAATGACAATATAAGTCCATATAATACAGGATGATGATAATATGAAAATGACAATAAGTCCATATAATACAGGATGATAATAATATGAAAATGACAATATAAGTCCATATAATACAGGATGATGATAATATGAAAATGACAATAAGTCCATATAATACAGGATGATAATAATATGAAAATGACAATATAAGTCCATATAATACAGGATGATGATAATATGAAAATGACAATATAAGTCCATATAATACAGGATGATGATACTGTGAAAATGACAATCTGAGTACGTAGAACATAGGGTAATGATACAATAACAATCTGAGTCTATGAAACAGGGCGTTAAAACTGAAGACGAAGGTAGGATGGTAAGTTGGTAACACTGTGAACACTACAGAACGAGTCCATAGAGCATAGAGTGATGACACTGAGAACACGACAGTGATATTTCATGGAACATAGGGTGATAATAGTATGAAGAGGACAAAGTTCAAAGAATAGATCGTATTAATACTTTAAACCTCACAAAGTTAGAATAAAACACCAATTTGATATGGGGGATTTGAGTATTCAGTGCCGCTTGCTAGAGTTCACAATAAAAGTAATCCACAACGACAATACAGAAATGACGCAAACTATTTGTGCATTTAATTTCCTTTTTTTTCTCGTGAACGTTGCTCGTCATGATAAGTAGTCCCGTGACCATAACTAGTCACATGATGGGAGATAGTCCCGTGACCATAACTAGTCACATGATGGGAGATAGTCACGTGAGTATAACTAGTCAAGTGAAGGTAAGTAGACCAGCGAACGTATTTAGTCACGTATAGGTAGGTAGTTCTGTGACCATAAAAGAAGCAGCTAGTCACGTAAATGTAGTTAATCCCGTGAACGTTGATTAAAGAAAAAAGAAAATGGACCCATGATGACCAATGTATTAAAATAGCTAGTTTAATATAAGATTTCTTCAAATAAATTGGCTGGTCTGGAAAAGGAAAATGGTCCCATAGTGACCACTATATGAAAATACTCAGTTTAATGAAAAGGTTAATCAAATAAACGTGGCTTGTCTCGTTTCAATAGCTAATTTCAAAAACTTATCCGAACAAATAAATATTATAAAAATAGTTATAAAAAATAACTAGTCCTTAACATGTAACTGAATTTATGGTGGGCCCTTGAAGATTCACACCCATCACCACCTTCCACCCCTGCCGGCCGACATTTGTAGTCTTGTTTACTTGCTTCCTGTTCATTTACGCATAACTACCTGTCTACGTAAGTACCTGTCTACATAATTACCTGTCTTCATAAGTATCTGTCTACATAAGTACCTGTCTACATAATTAACTGTCTACATTACTCTGTCTATATTACTCTGTCTACATGTAAGCTACCAGCATACTTATTTAAACGATTGTGCGATCTAACATATCGAGTTTAATATTAATATATTATTACTTTTAATGTGGTCTGATCTTCATAATTATGCCTGACACAAATACGTGAGTAAAAATACGTGTCTGCTCTTTGTCGGTTTCCTTCACTGTCTTTATCAGTCGAAGTCATAATATATCATATCGTACATGTGTGTTCTCATTGTTACTGATTGCGAGCCAGTTGGAGGCCACTTAACGTGTACTAACATGCATTTCTTAGTGTGCATTAGGGCAGCGTTACGAGTAAATAATATCTGTTTAACGTGATCTGTGTAGATTGGTTGACGTAGTTTCTTTGAATACGGCTTTGTTTTCTTGGCGTTTTCATTATAACTTTGCGCATGCTTATATATTTTTTAATCGGCATTTATTTTGTAGTATTAATAAAATACAAAGACGTTGTTTGTGTTCTGTCACTGTACGAAGCTGTGTGCATTCAAAACATGTTTTGTGTAAATGGCAATCATTGGTATGGGGGAAAATGTATGTTCTTGTGTAAATGATGTATTGGTAGTGCGGAAAATGTATGTTGTTCTGTAAATGATGCATTGGTAGTGCGGAAAATGTATGTTTTGTGTAAATGGCAATCATTGCTAGGGGGAAAATGTATGTTGTTGTGTAAATGATGCATTGGTAGGACGGAAAATGTATGTTTTATGTAAATGAGATGCATTGGTAAGGGGGGAAATGTATGTTTTTGTGGTGTGAATGAGGTATATGCCAGTGCTTGCGTGTGTGTCGATTTCTGTTTAATTTTTGTCCGCTTACGTCATTATGTTTTCATGCTCCGTGTTCTTTCATCCTCTTCTCTTGTACGTCCTTCTGTCCTTCCGCCCCCCCCCTTCTCTCTATCTCTCGCTCGCTTGTTCGCTTGCTCGCTCCTCGATCTCATTCTTTTCAAATACTTCTTGGGTTGTGTTTATATGAAACAAAGACATAAATTTATTAATTTATATTTCTTTATGTTGTATGGAAGTCGTATGCACACCAATGAAAGTTGTCCAAAGTCAGTCTGTCGCCGAATGAACTTTGGCAAATGATTGCATGAAGGTCTTTTTCCAGTGGGTTTATCTCAATCAAGCCACAACTCTTAAACCACTTCGTTCAATGTGAGTGTTTTCCTGTTTGCTTCGCAGTTAGCAGGCAAGTTCTAAATAAATATGAACACACGATTCATGATTGATTCCATTCCTGTTTCTAAAAGATTTCTTCCCAATGCTTTGCAGCTTTCTTTGTCCCTCTGGTTGTCTCTTCCTTTCATCCTTTCTAACGACTTTCGCGTTACTTTATGGGCAAAATGTGTGTTTGCTCATACACTAGACTGCTTAGCAGATCATGAAAGGCGAAAAACGTAAAGAACCCGAACGTTACAAGGACAATTATGAAATTGTTATCGCCCTTTATCATTGAGTCGAACCATGTTCAATAGTGAAAATATTTCAAATCTGTAGACGCGTGGTTAAACTTGCGAGTCGTAGTAGAAGATCATTAGGTGGGACCCGACTACTTCAAATATTAATGATGCAAGTAATACAAACAGTATCAAGTCGTAGTAGAAAGTCATTAGGTGGGACCCGACTACTTCAAATATTAATGATGCAAGTAATACAAACAGTATCAAGTCGTAGTAGAAAGTCATTAGGTGGGACCCGACTACTTCAAATATTAATGATGCAAGTAATACAAACAGTATCAAGTCGTAGTAGAAAGTCATTAGGTGGGACCCGACTACTTCAAATATTAATGATGCAAGTAATACAAACAGTATCAAGTCGTAGTAGAAAGTCATTAGGTGGGACCCGACTACTTCAAATATTAATGATGCAAGTAATACAAACAGTATCAAGAGAAAGTTTGGAGTAAAGTCCAAAGCACTGATGCAAATAACTTTGCCGTTAAAAAAGAAACTGCAAATTTATCATAAGCTAACTTCTTACAGTAGGGATAACAGGTTAATAACATTTTTCAGATTTTTTTATTTTTACTTTCTTATTACAAAGCAATAAGTCATTTTACTCATAGTTTCGAAAACATATCGTTACAGCGGCCATTTCTGTTATGGTTCTTTCTCCTAAATGCAAATCATCAACACAGCAAAGCTTACACGTGTTATCTCACATGACAGGGCATAGTGGCCGTTGTTTGTTCGCCTTTAAAGAAATTATTTTATCAAAACTTTGCATAATTTATAGCATTCAAATTGTCTGCTAAACAAAACGAAGATTATGAAATCATGCATTTTTACCTTGGTATTTTGGTAAATAGACTCAAAGAACTTACCTGATTTTGTGCATGCTTTGTGTGGCATGACTGTGACTGACTCGTTTTCATATTGTTTGTAAACGTAATCTTTACTTCTGCCTAAATAATGTCTTAATGTAGAAGTAATTAATGTCCTTTATTATTTCTCCTCCTAAATGTTATTTCATACTTATACCAAAACTGTAGTAGTACGACAATTAGTTTTGTCACTTATTTCCTTCATATTTACTATCCATATCTGTGGTTTTATTTATGAAGTACTTTGTGAGGTAATTGTGGAGCACTTGCTTGTATTGGTTATGATATATATATATATATTTTAAGTAATCATCGATCACTGCATGTTGAGTACACACACAATGTGAAAAGTAACAGGACCTCCTAAAATGCATTATTAGACATTTCCATTAGTACCATCATAACTGAATGACACTGGTCGTCACCAATGGCGTTAATGCCTGTGAATACATGAGGCACCTCAAAAATCTTGTTATCAATAAACGGCTTGCTGCATCATACACGTTTCTAAGAAGTTATCAGCTAGGGTCAGCCAATGAATTCATTAATACCATACAACTGTATCTCAAAAAGCATGTAATGCAACGTTAATTCATTAATACCATACAATTGTATCTCGAAAATCATGTAATTGCAATGTTAATTCATTAATACCATAAACTGTATCTCGAAAAGCATGTACTGCAACTTTAATTCACTAATACAATACAACTGTATCTCGAAAAGCATGTAATGCAACATTAATTCATTAATATCATACAACTGTATCTTGAAAAATATGTAATGCAACGCTAATTCATTAACACCATAAAACCGTATCTGGAAAAGCATGTAATGCAACATTAATTCATTAATACCATAAAACTGAATCTGGAAAAGCATTTAATGCAACGCTAATTCAATAATACCATAAAACTGTATCTGGAAAAGCATGTAATGCAACGCTAATTCATTAATACCATAAAACTGTATCTCGAAAAGTAAAAGTATGTAATTCTTGAAAGGACAAGTAGCTGAATTCATTGTTCACTTGTGGTGAACTAAATGACTGTGTTTAGTAATTGTAAATATATTATGAAGAATTATTAAGGAAAAAAGAGAGTCAATGCCTACTCATCTGAAATTCTACAGAAGAATTGTTGTTGTGTTTCTACAGCTATTGGCAAATTCCCTTTTGTACCTTTGGTATTTTACACCTTCCTTTTGGTACTTTACATTTACCTTGGGGCACCTGGTGTTTTTCACCTGTACAACTGGTCACAGCACACCATTTTGTGAAGCCAGCCAGCACGCATTGTTTGCAGGCCCAAAGGCCAGCTACCAGGTCATGGCGTCACCCACCATAGTGGGAGAGACAGACAACACAGGTCATGACGTCACCCACCATAGTGGGAGAGACAGACAACACAGGTCATGACGTCACCCACCATAGTGGGAGAGACTGAAAACACAGGTCATGTTGACTATTTTCCTGAAATTATTTGACTTTCTACCTTGTGATGTACCTTGTTCGTGTCATCTGAATGTAATTGATTGAACTAACTTTGTTCACAGATACTTTTGTTGATTCCAACAACACTATCATAAACAGTTAATAAGAGAGCCTTTTCAGGCCTGACACTATAACAAACTATATATAATTATATTTTGTTTATGCATTTTATATGTCTTCATTGTATATATCATTATTTGCATTTGATCAATGTTGAATTGCTGTCTAGTGTGTAGTTAATTGTTTTGTTCATAACTTCTATTTCTTTATTTGTCAACATCCTCGACCTGTGTTATATTATAAATGGGTTAAAATGTTACAGTAGTGAGTGGGCTTAATAATGATAATATAGCCGATGATATAGCCTTTTGAGAGGGTCTTCACTGCTCTGTTTTGGATGTGTGCCAGGTCAGAGTTGTTCTGGTAGTGTTCATAAAAATACTAGGAATTTTCTGGGGAGAGTCCGTCACCCGCAAGCTGAGAGATGCAAATTATCACAGGTTTAGGGATGATAATTTTCTCGTAATTAAAGAGGCCCTCTTTTAATAGCATAAAAATACATGTTGTAGTATGTGTACATCAGTCAAATGTTATAAATAGTATGTGTATTTCAGCCGAATATTATCAATGATACGTCTGTATCAGTCGAATGTTATCAATGATACGTGTGTATCGGTCGAATGTTATCAATAGTACATCAGTCAAATGTTTTCAATGATACGTGCGTATCAGTCGAATGCTGTCAATAGTACATCAGTCGAATGTTATCAATAGTACATCAGTCGAATGTTTTCAATGATACGTGTGTATCAGTCGAATGTTATCAATACGTCTTTCAAATTCCTGTTACCAGAGCCTGATTTAGTATCATAAAGTAATTGCAGTTCATGTCAAAACGAAAGCCATAACTTATTGCGAAGTGAAGGCTTTCTGTTGGTGCTCTAGTCATAAAACGGGTGTTGACTACTCCATAACTATTTATCACTGCCATAAATAATGCTTAGGATAAGTATGAGTCTTCTCATAATCAGCATGGGGAAACCTTTAATATTCAGGTCACCTTGACCGTCAAATAGGAAGACTAGTGCTCATAGTCGCAGGGTGGTGGGTTGGGGATTATCACGTGATTATTTATAACTCGTGGCCCCGGATGTTCTTACGTACTGCACTGATTTGATTTCCTGTAACCCCAGGCCGGCATTCTAGTACAGCCACTGACATAAATTACATTAAGGTGCTTGTTGTGAAGTTTTCTCGTTTACAGTGATAGATTAGAAAGTGTTGTTAAGGCAAAGGTAACAACGTCCAAGACCTAGTGCATTATTGTCACCTGCGTTTAAATGTTATCAATAGCAGTCAAAACGCAGTGATCACTGTAGGTGAAAACAGGCAGTAATCATCCAACATGCGAAAAGGAAGGTGATCATTAAACTTTAAAAATCATTATGAGGTGTTTATCCAAAATTAGGAATCAATAAAGGTTGATTGCCCAACATACAGAGCTGATAGTCGGAGAAGATCATGATGTCTGGGTCGAAAGTCAATTAATATTTATAAAATAGACCAACAGTGAAGAGTGTTAGACATAACGAACCAAAGGCGAATTGTATTCGACAAAACGAACCAATAGTCGAATAGGTTTGGACATAATGAACCAAAAGCGAAGTATACTGGATAAATCGAACCAATAGGCGAAGAGTTTGGGACATAATGAACCAATAGGCGAAGAGTTTGGGACATAATGAACCAATAGGCGAAGAGTTTGGGACATAATGAACCAATAGGCGAAGAGTTTGGGACATAATGAACCAAGAGTTCATTATGAAGTAATGAAGAGTTTTTAACACAATAGCCCTAAAGTCGATGCCTCTCTTATTTAATGAACCCAAAGCTAATTTCATTCATGATTAATAGACAATTATTTAATGTCAACAAGTGTTTATTGTCAATGATAACCCAACATAATTGCCAATAGTCAATTCAATAAGGTCGACAATAGATCATTGGTCGATGACCTTTCAAATTAATGGATGTGTAAAATCTATAAGCATGCAAATATTAAACTAAGAGTTGATTATCTTCTAACATACTGGGGACGATAGATGAGTAGAACCAAATTTAATGGCTGATAGTTCATGTACACTGAACACTAAGGAAGAAAATGAATTATTGCACAACAATAGAAAACAATAAGCGGGGGCTTTTTTACCCCAGAGAAAACAGAATATACTACATTCTGTATTATTTTCTAATTAAACAGTCACTTTTTATATTCTCAGATCTATTACTTAAATTATAATAAACTCGATTTTTTTTTAACATTCACTTTACTAGTTAATGATTTCTTGTCTGTATTAAATTCCACTATTCACTAATTGTAGTTAAGTCAGTTTAAACTAAAATCTACCCCAGAAGAGATGACATAGGACAAATCAGTAACAAGAGTCAGACAATCAAAAGCTACTTAATTCAAATCTCTTCAGTGCACTGCTTTAGCCCAAAGAAAATGATGTCAAACAAGTGCGCGCCCATGCTAATAATTTACATTTATCATCAGGCACAATTTTTCTGAAAGCCAGGCACATAAGGTACAAGTAAGGTATTATTTGCTCATAAGGATCCATGTACCTGAAATACAACCACTTTGAGTTGAGACATAAACATTTTCAAGAGGTCGTGTAATAAAGTCGTACATGACAAGTTAATGGACGACTGAAAAATATACGAATACTGTGTTTGTGACCTACTACCACGAAACGAGTCACAAATAAGTTATTGGACATTTGGAGATATTGAAATCATCAGCAACTAGAAGACAAACACTTGCTTGTAATAGTGCATATTGACGAAAACTGGACAATTAGCTACCAAACAATGGTCAAAGTAGGACGGTTCATAATTTGAGAAAAGATAAAAATGTCTGACTACAGTAAAACGTTGAAGTTCTTATCAATAACATTCGTAGAAAACGTCTGGGCACAAATAAGCAATAGAACAGAAGTTAATTAATTATTATCTACAGATTTTTCGACGAAAGTCATGACAAAAAGAGAAGTGAGTCTTATAGCTACTAGATTTCATCCTAGAATAAGAGTCTTAGAAAGAGGAAAAGTATATAACACTTCATTATCCCCAAACACACGAGACCAATATAATACATGAATAGTAAGGTAAGGTACAGTAAGGCAAAGTATGGTTTCGTAAGGTAAGATACTGTAAGGCAAAGTATGGTAAGGTATTGTAAGGTACAGTAAGGCAAAGTACGGTATTGTAAGGTAAGATACTGTAAGCCTGTAAGGCAAAGTATGGTATTGTAAGGTAAGGTACAGTAAGGCAAAGTACGGTAATGTGTAAGGTAAGGTACAGTAAGGCAAGCTAAGGTAAAGATGATACAAAATAAGGTAACGAGGTAAAGTGCGGTAAGGTGAGACAACATATTTTTAAATAAGTTTATGTCTGGTAATGTGTGATAAAGTGAGATATTTGTAACGTGAGATTAGGTAAAGGTATAATTGGTCTCAACAGTTTTCTAAGAATTTTGCAGTGGATTATGTACTTCTAAATGTATTTCAGAACTTCCAAAAGTGTTTACATATTATGAATAAACGGTATTAAACAGTACCAATGGTAGTTTTTCTCTCCAGCGATAAAACTTTCTCACAGGAAATTAAAAGTCTCCCGAGAGATAAAAGTCTCTGTAGGGAAAGTGTTTCGAGAGGGAATATTGTCTCTAGAGATGTAAACGTGTCCAGAGGGATTAATGTCTCCATTGAGATAAAAAATCTCCGGAGGGATTATACAAAAATTCCAGGCTTAGCTGTTAAATTAGAAATCCAACGCACAAATCTCAAAATAGAAAATGTAATTGTAGTTTTAGAAAAATAAACACTTGACCAATTTTACCATACTACCTCTTGGTAGGGAAAATGCGACAGGAATTCACAGCGTATCTAATGAATAGCAATAATGCAAACAATAATAGAAGGAATGTTAAATCTTGGATAACAACAATTGCACAAATCTCACAGATAACAAATTTATAAACCAATCAACCGCAATGTAAAATATTCGACAAACAGTATTTCCATACAAGCACCTCCCTCTGTGTAACTTATTGTTTCAATTTTAAATCCAAAGCATTGTCCTTGACATGAGACCACATTTAAAACCTTAAACCTGACAGAACATGCAACGAATATTATCATCACATGTGAAACCTTACCCACGAATTCAACAGACGCATTAATAATAGCAAAACACAAACACTCATACATACAGATACAATAATAACAAATTTTATTCACGTTTCATTTGTTTTGTAAATGTGTTGTACTAACTCTGTGAACCAGTATATAACCAAACAACATATATTTTGAAGTGAGTATATATGTTTAACAGTTTAGTATAATTTTGCTTTCTTGATACTTCCAAACTTCCCTTATCTTGCCACTCCATTGTGTGTACACTCACCCCGGCGTGATAATGTCAAAGGTGTTAGTTAGGACCGCTTTCCTGTTTGAAGACCCCATTAGTTCCATGCGCACACCACCCGTATATGTTGAAATGTAAAAGTTCTGATGTCTGCAATAATAAAGCCGTCACTTATGCTCAAGAAAAGTCTGGAAACACGGGAATTTATTGACTGCTTATCGTCATGTCTGTTTTGAAATTTGTTTTAGCACAGTAGTTTATTGCCGGTTTTATGATTCACAAGCAAGGGGATTTACAGCAAAAGGGAAACAGTTTATTTTTCTGTTATGTTACTGACGGTTTATTAACAGTGCATTGGTCACTTATCGGATTTTCATTTAATTGACATATCGATCACTTTTTTTGTAATAAAGTAACTTCTCTTTATATGTATGCACACACACACTCGCACGCACAAACACACAAACACACACACGCATGCACACATACACAAGCCGACTCATACGCACATATAAACACACTACAACTGACAAGGACACTAATGCACCTCAAACATACATATAAGCACACACACACACACACACACACACACACATACACACACACATTTTTATATATATAATCATATACGTATACACATGCATGCACACATTTGTATACACAGATGTAGGTAGAAAGAAAGACTAACAATTAAAATAAGAAAATATGGACATGTAGTCTTTACTAGTGAATCATTCTTCGAGTGACTAAAAACTGGTACAGGTTGTGACCTTTTCACTAGGGGAAGTGAGTGCAGCATATTGTAATAACAGCTTCATTTACTTGTCAACTCTCTCTAACTCTCTCCATCCATCCATTCTCTATCTATCTGGGTAGAAATTAAAATGTTGATCTCTGAGTCCTTATCCCATACTACACTGTGTGGAGGTAGTCGAAGATATCAATAATTCAAATAAACTAAAAAGAAATGATTATGAAAATATAATGCTAACAATGTACTCTTATGTCCCTCTCTCATTCACACCCCCCCACTCAGTCTTTTTTCTCTCTCTTTCTTTTCTACTTTCCCTGAGTCCTATTCTTTACCCCGCACACTCATTCTCAAAATCCTTTTCTCATTTTCAACTCCCTCAAATTTTGTCTCGAATCCAAATCATTCACTTTCCTTCAGGGCAAACTGACTGTTGCCTTTCTTTAGTGTTACGCATGCAATTGTTGCCTTTCTTTAGTGTTACGCATCAATTGTTGCCTTTCCTTTAATGTTACGCATGCAATTGTTGCCTTTCTTTAGTGTTACGCATGCAATTGTTGCAGTTGATTAATAGTTACGCCCTAAAATTGTGACGTATGATTAAGGATTATGCCAAGTAACTGTTGCGCAATATAATTTTGACATTTGTTTAAGTAATTATGCCAAGTAATTGTAGCAGGTAATTGTTTCGCAATATGATTATGACCTTTGATTAAGGGTTACATAATGTGATTGATAGTCTTTGATGAAGGATTTTGCCAAGAATGTGTAGCTATTGATTGAAGTATGTTAAGTAATCGAAGATTTATTAAGGGATTTGCCAATTAAATGAGTAGATGATTAAGTGTTAAACTCGTAATCATAGCCGTTAATTAAATTTTTACACTGTGCAAATGTAGCCGTTTATAAAGGGTTATATCATTTAATTGTAGTCATTGATTAAAGGTTGCACATTACTACGTTCCAGTTGATTAAGGGGTGCGCCAAACACCACAATTCAAGAGACAGTGATAACCACAAAAACTTAACGGTATTCTGAAATTACAAACCAAGCTACAGATTTTGATTGCAAACATATATTAGACAATCAAACCAAAATAAATCAAATATAGGTTGTGATCGGAAAAAGTATCTGTATCCCGTATAAACAAACAAGAACATGTCAATCACGGAATATGTTCGTGAAAGTACATCAGATAGATGAAGTCTAATATAGACTTCAATTGAAACTGAGTTGCAAATGAATTCGGAGTAAAAATATGGATAATTTCTTTTGTTTTTTGGGGGGGTGAATGGTCATGTCGGATGGGACGCTCAAGTGAATATCATTGTTATCTTTGGGGCGCTTCTTGGAAATACACATATCAGTACCTGGTCTGCGTTTAATAGAGTGGGTGGAGTAAAAGTGTGCCTATCCCTATTTCTAAAATTTGTTGTTACATAAATTGCTAAATTGTCGAAGTGACCCGACCTTGTGCACTCCTTAGGATGATATTTTTCTAAGTTTTAGATTTGGAGTAAACATTCGAGTTGAGAATATGCTAGAAATTGCTGAATCAATGCAAACCAGTCTACAGAGACTTGCATTGCTTCAATACCTCTGAAGAAGAAACGAGTGCACTGTTAGACATGCAGGATACTTACTTAATCTTACATAGTTGTGCAGCAGTCTTACATTGTCTTAACAGCTAACAGTTGTACAGCAGTCTTACATTGTCTTAACAGCTAACAGTTGTACAGCAGTCTTACATTGTCTTAACAGCTAACAGTTGTACAGCAGTCTTACATTGTCTGAACAGATAACAGTTGTACAGCAGTCTTACATTGTCTTAACAGCTAACAGTTGTACAGCAGTCTTACATTGTCTTAACAGCTAACAGTTATACACGAGACGTATAGTTTTAATAGTTGTGCAGCAGTGTTTTAATAGTTGTGCAAAAGACAACAGTGTCATAAACGTTGTGCAGGGGATGTTGTTGTCTTTCTTTGGTTGTGCTGGGGACAGCATTGTCCAATGATTTGTGCAGGAGACAACAACAAGTACTAAACATTTACTTGTACTTTACGTCAAACATGCATCAAATGTCGACCTGCGTTAAACAATACCTTACGTCTTAGTATCAGCTCGAATCGTACGTCCATTTGTACTAACGTCACTCAGCACCGAACGTCCACCTAAAGACCCGTGGCATGTTCTGGAGATGGTGACGTAAACATGTCCCTTTATATAGTCCTCTTCCTTGTACGAACGTTATACTGCCAGCTCTCAACTCGACACCACTTCGGTCGATTTGATTTTATTGTTAACTGTTTACCTTTTGCATGGCGACTCAAAGACAAAATAGTCAGCAACACATGAAAAGTGTCCTCTGAACTCTTGACAAATGCAATGCTTCCTGCAGGATTAGCATTTAAAGAAAGAAAACTCTCTTATCGCACGGGCAAGCATTTCGAGTGCATTCCTTATCGGTTAAGAACTTAGGATATAAAGAAAGAGAGGTTGTGTTTCTGTAAGAGGACAACTTTCACTTTGTAATGTGTGACATTTCATTTATAGGCTGTTTATTTAAGTGGGCAGCTTTCACTTTGTAATAATGTAATATTCCATCTGTAGTCTATTTATTTAAGTGGGCAGCTTTCACATTTCCAATGTGTGATATTTCTTTCACAGTTTGTTTTTCTAAGTGGGCAGCTTTCACTTTGTAATGTGTGATATTTAATTTATAGTCTGTTTATTTAAGTGGGCAGCTTTCACTTTTCAATGTGTGATATTTCATTTATAGTATGCTTATTTAAGTGGGCAGCTTTCACTTTTCAATGTGTGATATTTAATTTATAGTCTGTTTATTTAAGTGGGCAGCTTTCGCATTTCCAATGTGTGATATTCCCTTTATAGTTTGTTTCTGCGGCTTTCACTTTGCAATGTATGATATTCTGCACTTTGTTTCTTAGACATTTGCAGTCACAAAACAAGCAGACACTTGCAAACAAAGCATTCCAAAATGGAACTAATTTTCGCCACACAATCTGACCTGGTAGTGAAAATGTCAACCTAACTGATGGTGAGTATTTATGGCACTAAAACACGGAGCAGCTGCAAACACTGTAGAACCGTAGCGTCTAATTTTAACTTTCTTTAGCAGTAATACGGGTATCTTTCCAAAAACATATTCCAATAACTGAGGCAATGTTTGATCCCAAGGCTTTGTGCAAAATCTTCTTAACCGAAAAGTCATTCGGTTTAAAGAACAAATGCTTTTGCGCATAGGATTTCAAAATACATTTTAATTTAGGAATTAAAAGAAAACAACAAATAAATAAGATAGTATCTGCTGGGATGATGTTTAAAAGTGTCTGTGCGAAGGATGACAAAGTAATGACAGAGAATGAACTCGTTAAGCACACTTAAATGTCTATTTGTTATGGTTGTTAATGTGTCAAGCGTAATAAATCTTCAAGACCAATGAAAGATTGTAAAATCTTTTCCTCTAATGTCATATTTAGCGATGATTTTACCTAGTCTCAAATGCCTTTATCATCATCCCTAAACTTACATGCACTTGCACACCCACACGCACTCAGATTTACAGGTGCGCCCTCTCTATCTCACACTCACACACATATGCACACACTCACACACACACACACGCAGTGACTTCTCGTCTATTTAGACCTATTATTTTGTGACTTTTCGTCTATTTCGGCCCAGTTCTTTAGTGACTTTTCATCTGTTTCGGGGCAGTTCTTTAGTGACTTTTCATCTATTTCAGCCAAGTTCTTTAGTGATTTTTTATCTGTTTCGGCCCAAGTTGCTTAGTGACTTTTCGTCTGTTGTGGCCCAGTTTTCTGAGACGCATTCGTTGTCACATATGCCATTTAATATTAAATAAAAATTGTCTTTTCTATCTTTTTCGACTTTTGGAGTATATTTTCATATTCTTTTGAAAATCGGAACCCTTAAATTAGTACGATTATTCTTGGAACAAAATCTACAAGTAAATACACAAGGAAAGGAACTACACCCAATATTGATTTAAAGGTAGAAGACAAAGTTAGATAAATATGCATTAAGAGCCAAATTACATTTCATTTTGTTGTTTAAGTTTCTTATTTTGCTTTGCTATCTGAACTTCGCAACTAAGATTATGGAGGACAGAGGTAGCCGCTAATAAGAAAGCTAGGATTAAAATTATTTTTTTTTTATTGCAGTATGTCAGTCATTCACGGGAAAGGAAGGATTCAAATATTTCAGTTTGTTTAGTTTGCATTGGCAGACATTCATAGTAACGATAAGATTGAACTCTTTCTGTTTATTGTTAGCCCAAGGAAAGAACTATTCAACGCATTGGTTTGCGATATTCAGTTCAAAGGCGCCATCGATTTGGTAATATGACGTCATTTTTAATCTGTCTAAGTGTCTTGATATGACGTAATGCCTTAATCTGTCTAAATGTCTTGATACGTCGTAATGCCTTAACCTGTCTAACTGTCTTGATATGACGTAATGCATTAATCTATCGAAATGTCTTGTTATGTCGTAATGCCTTAACCTGTCTAACTGTCTTGATATGACGTAATGCATTAATCTATCGAAATGTCGTGATACGTCGTAATGCCTTAACCTGTCTAACTGTCTTGATATGACGTAATGCATTAATCTATCGAAATGTCTTGTTATGTCGTAATGCCTTAATCTGTCTAACTGTCTTGATATGACGTAATGCATTAATCTATCGAAATGTCTTGTTATGTCGTAATGCCTTATCGTAATACCTTTAAATAGCTACTGAAGATTGTGAGCAAGAAATGGTCTTTAAATATATACATTATTGAAGTGGACACGTGCGGATCTATTTGGTTGACTCACATAACTTTAAAAAAAAATATTAATATCGCAGTTGTTTCAAATGAACATAAGAAATTATCGCAAGTACTCAAAATCTATACAAATACCGAACCCCTTAATAAATTAGCATTTGTAAATTAAAGATGTAAGACCCTAGTGGACAAAGGTTTTCTACAATATGTGCTTTTTTTCAAAACTATGAACCACACATTACGTGATCTAAGAACGGACCAAATATTGCTTTATTGATGCAATGGGTGTGGGTTGTTATCTATTGATTAATTTGAGGTATAAATCGTTTTTCATGACAATCAACCACTCACTTGATATATATTGAATGTATTTCTATCATTCTATATATCAATCTCCCCATCCTTCCATCCATCCATCCATGTATAACCTTGTTAGTTGGTGAAGGTACATGAGTATTTGTGCTCAAGTATTGTTTTTTGGGACGAACGACAGTGATTAATAACACGATGATGGGTGTGCTGAGTGTGAGTGACAGTGTTAATTGGGCCACACGCATCTGAGCTGAGAGGTCTGCCCTTACATTTTACTTACGCATTTCTTATTTTTCCCCCAGACTCTATAGTCTATACCTTTAAATAGAGGGGGCAGAACTCTGAAGCGAAACAGTACAAACAAGAGGGGCGAGAGAGAGAAAATACCGCGTAAGGAATCAACAGAGACACTGGGCCCTTAGGGCCACTTGATTAGGGTTGAAAGGGTCTTAGATTTAGCGAGAGTCATATGGCAATTAGAAAGAAATAGAGAAATGTGTGAAATGTGTTGAGGAAGCATGTGTATTGCGTTGGTTTTTAAGTGATGGACTTGTGTGCATTTGTACTGTGCCACGGACGTTGTGCACTTTGACATTTCCTGTTTACATTTACCGTTTGTTGCTCTGGTCACGTCAGTGCGTAGTCGGCGTTTATAATATAAGAATAAACAATCGATAATAACAAGAACATATGAATCATTTTGATTGTGGTATCGTTTATTCATCATCTATCTATCATCACCACCACCCTTTACATTTTTTGGCGCAGGATAAAGAGATGACATTTCAACTACGCCTGGCCACGGCTCACTCTCCTTTACATATCTATCTGTCTTTCTATCTACCTAGGTAGTTCTATATCTTTCTATTCACCTTGCTTTCAGAGCATTTGACTTGAGTATTCACTGTAAAGAGCCTATTTTACAACAACAACTAAATACCCTTTGTGCCTTTAGTAAATATTTTTTCTCAATTTTAACACTCTCCTATGATTTGTTAAGACGGTAAAATGATAGGACTTAGCAATTTAAGTAGCTCTCTATGGAATTGTTGTCAACATTGTAAGTCTATTGTGGTGGAGTAAATTTGCCCACCCCTATTTCTTGACTTAATTATTATATAAATTTTTAAATTGTCAAAGTAACACTACCTTGGGCATGCCTTATGATGGTATGGTTTTAAGTGTCAGAGTTGGAGTAAACAACTTGAGTTGAGAATATGCTAGAAAATGCTCATGCAATCCAAACCAGTTTCAACTGGATGAGAAGTTTTTATTATCCAATGGTTAATATTTATGAGAACAAGACCAGCCAGTGGGCTGAGATCAAAAGTTTATCTGCTGTAGAGAATTATATTGTCTTGTCACTTAAATTTGGAGTGGCAAGAAATCCAGCCATGAAAGGCTGCTGTTAGCTTAATGGAAATAAGTGGTCTTTCCTTGTTTTACCTGAATCTCCTCATTATAAACTGCTTTGACTGTGGTAGACCTGAGAAGTATCTACTGTAGTGTGTAAGTTGAAGTATGGTGACAAAGTAGGCTGACTACAGCAAACAATTTCTGGTACAAGGAAGTTACTGGAAGCTGCTACAATTGTTGTTCTGCTTGATGGAGCTAATACAGTGAAGGGACACCACTGTTAGTCTCGAGAGAATAGCAGCTAGTCAGTGCTCTACAACATGAGAGGGAAACACTTGAAAATGAAAGTAATGATATGAACAATAAACCTGTGACTTTGTTATGTAAAGACTATTGCAGCATGGCCTATACAAGGTTACATAGAAACTATCATTGCTTATTTCTAATAACTCCATTTCTGTTCTCATATAAGAACTATTATGTGATATGTATTGAAAACTAATCTGTTGAATTGTATTTTAGGACTAAAAGAGTATAGGTTTTTAAATTATTCGAACATGGTTTTGTGGAAATATTGATGTCAAATAATCTTTTTCATCGTATTTGTTATATGTATATTTGATTGTTGATTTAATAAATGTATTGTTAAATTTATTGACTTTCTTACACATATTAATAACTTTATGTTGGAAAAGAAAGTGGATGGATGGGCTCGCTAAATATAGATTTGTGTTCTCCTTCCGTAAGAAGTTTTCCACCTACGGAAATATTCTGTGATTGTAAATATTTGTCCTTAATGTTGTGAAAGAGAGAAAACGTTTACACGCCCGCATAGAATTATTAATAACATAAATTAAGATTCTAGTCACTTGTAATTAGTTATGGAATAGTAATTAATAGCAATAATAACCATTATCTAGGTGGCGTTGGCGTCACACCTACATACACATTTATCCTAAGCGTTGTGTCGTGTTGTGGTACGCTCTGTTCAACATACGTGAAGCCGGATTCAACACAAGAATGCACGTCGAATTAGGCTGAAAGCTATGCAGAGTGCAAAGGTCCTTTTTGTGTGTGATAAAAGTTTAATTTCGTCTGAAAGTAAGAAGGTGTGAGTAAAGGCTAGGCCTGTCCATAAGTGGGTTTGCTTGATTAATTATGAGAGAGAGAGAGAGAGAGAGAGAGAGAGAGAGAGAGAGAGGAGAAGCGATTAATTTCTCTCTCCATTTGTTACCTAATATCTGTGCACAATGGTAAGCTGACACAAACTAGCAGCTCCGATTTTGACTGTCGGGTTAAAGCGCGCTCGACAATTATGGGAGTGGGCCACCTAGCTACACACGACTGTCACCGTGTTCACCAGTGAGTCGGGGTCCAAGGTGACACTTTGTTTATTGTCGTTGTAAGGTGAAAAGCCTTGCTAACAGGAAGGTCGGATCGGGTACCCAACCATGCCGTATTCAAAGCGTTAACTTAACCAGCCAACTTGATTTTTATGGCTTTTTGGTAACGCAAATAAACCAGTTCGCTTAGACAACAGTCTTTCCTAGTGTAGGTATTATGTTTGTTTGTAGTGAAAATTAAATATATTTAGTGGGAAATATTACTTGTTGGCATAGCAATTCGTCACTACTAGAGCGTGCTCTGCCCCGCGCAAGAGCAACTTCCAACTCTCAGTGGGCCCTCGCTAAGAACAACTGAACTGTGACTTGTTTTCGGGGAGAAGGGATGTAATACAGACCCACATTTGCTAAAATAGCGTCCAGGCCTAAAGTGTATGGAGTTTCGAAAATAACTTAGCAATAAAGCTTATGTATTTGAACGAGAGGCACCTCGTCAACGGTCACTGTCCGCCACGAACTAAAGCCTTACTGGAAAGCACGTGTCTTTTGAACTGCCGGCACATGTGTAAATTCAGGAACAGCGATCAGGTGCTATCGACGTCGGCTCATCAAAGCGTCAGTGTGTCAGAGTGTGTTAAAATAAACTGTCTGCCTATCTTCCTTTCTGGGACGTTCAGCATGCCTATCAACAGCAGTGTCATATCTACAGTCATACCCGAATATTTGACGTAAATGGCATCCAACCCCCGAGTTTCAAGAATCCCCATGGACTTTATTGCGTCGAGGAGTTGTTAGAACATTGTTCTTGTGAGTTAGAGAACATCAATGTGATCATTAGAACATGACATTTCGTTCTTTTGATTTTAAATTGCTACTGGCATGGGTGCCCGAGGACACGCACATACACACGCACACGGGTTGTTTGGGCGACAGTTTTGCCCTGCACTTTGCATTATATACGACATCGTTCAGATTTCAAGTGGTGGGTGGGAATTGCCATAAATCAAATGCGGGTTCGTCACATCATATAATAAACTAAGAAGTATTTCTTTTCCGCGTATGACATGCATTTGCGAAGAGGTCTAACGAATGATTACGTTGTTAAGGTGCTCGCAAAGATAAAGGAATTGTTGTCAAGTGAAAGAATTGCTTCACTCTCTCCTGTGCCGTGTTCACTAGGAATATATGGCTATCGCGTGCAACGCCATTTTCCTTTCCGCCTGGCTAATTGTTCACCACAGTTTGTTGATAATTCATTATCAGTAACTGTTTTCTTGTGGGGGAGTTCTGACGCGCGAATGGTATGGGGCCCAGCAGTGTGTGAAATTCCTTGAGAACTGTGATGATGGTTTTCATGAACATTCTTGCAAAACGTCACTACTGAAGCCAGAACCAAGGATCTGTAAAGGAAATCGCTTGTAACTTATAACTTTAAAGAAGTAATTCAAACGTCCCGTTAAAACACCGCCACCAGAGTGGACTGCTGTAGATGTCGTCCGTGATTATGGTACAAAAAAGAAAGTAAATATTTTTATCACTGTACTCAATAGTTGATAACTATTCAAGTAGATCATTTCTTTCGCACAATTGTTATAATTATTTGATGAATTATTCGTATATATTCATTCAGTAACTATTTCACTCTTTACCCGAAACTATACATTCGGCAGAACATTTTTTATCCTGCATACGAACGTATGTTAAATAGATTACGTATGGTTATTGAGTATATTATACTCGTGAGTGAGTTATGTTCAACGTCTTTATTTTTCCAGCAAATATAAAGGCTACTACCGAGTGATAATATCAAGCTATTATATGTTACCAACATGGTTTTTTTTTTTTTTTTAGAGTATAAACAGTCATCACAAATATCTGGCAATTATTTCGTTTTTGCTTCACTATTCTTAATGGTTAGTCTAGTGCGATCAAGTGCACGCAGTAATTATTTCGTTTTTGCTTCACTATTCTTAATGGTTAGTCTAGTGCGATCAAGTGCACGCAGTAATTATTTCGTTTTTGCTTCACTATTCTTAATGGTTAGTCTAGTGCGAGCAAGTGCACGCAGTAATTATTTCGGGGAAAATAACGATCTAGCGCCATCTGCTCGTGTGCTACTTGATAATCACGACAAATATTTAATCGCTTTCAGACACTTTTAGTACCTTTATTTCTCTTTCTTGTGACAAATATTTAATCGCTTTCAGACACTTTTAGTACCTTTATTTCTCTTTCTTGTGACAAATATTTAATCGCTTTCAGACACTTTTAGTACCTTTATTTCTCTTTCTTGTGACAAATATTTAATCGCTTTCAGACACTTTTAGTACCTTTATTTCTCTTTCTTGTGACAAATATTTAATCGCTTGAAGTCATTTTTAGTACCTTTATTTCTCTTTCTTGTGACAAATATTTAATCGCTTGAAGTCATTTTTAGTACCTTTATTTCTCTTTCTTGTGACAAATATTTAATCGCTTGAAGACATTTTTAGTACCTTTATTTCTCTTTCTTGTGACAAATATTTAATCGCTTGAAGACATTTTTAGTACCTTTATTTCTCTTTCTTGTGACAAATATTTAATCGCTTTCAGACAATTTTAGTACCTTTATTTCTCTTTCTTGTGACAAATATTTAATCGCTTGAAGACATTTTTAGTACCTTTATTTCTCTTTCTTGTGACAAATATTTAATCGCTTGAAGACATTTTTAGTACCTTTAAATCGTCCCTAGCTCTCTGTTAGCAATCCAGACTTGGCATTGTTGATTGGTTCTCTCTGCATTACACTTGGTTCCATTCTGTTGTGTTAGAAAGCCTCTTGGGGTAGTTGATCGATTTCATTCTCTCTTAGGAATCCACTTGGAGTGGTTAATTAGCTGTATTATTATTGCTGGCAATCCATTTGGAGTGGTTAATTAGCTGTATTATTATTGCTGGCAATCCATTTGGAGTGGTTAATTAGCTGTATTATTATTGCTGGCAATCCATTTGGAGTGGTTAATTAGCTGTATTATTATTGCTGGCAATCCATTTGGAGTGGTTAATTAGCTGTATTATTATTGCTGGCAATCCATTTGGAGTGGTTAATTAGCTGTATTATTATTGCTGGCAATCCATTTGGAGTGGTTAATTAGCTGTATTATTATTGCTGGCAATCCATTTGGAGTGGTTAATTAGCTGTATTATTATTGCTGGCAATCCATTTGGAGTGGTTAATTAGCTGTATTATTATTGCTGGCAATCCATTTGGAGTGGTTAATTAGCTGTATTATTATTGCTGGCAATCCATTTGGAGTGGTTAATTAGCTGTATTATTATTGCTGGCAATCCATTTGGAGTGGTTAATTAGCTGTATTATTATTGCTGGCAATCCATTTGGAGTGGTTAATTAGCTGTATTATTATTGCTGGCAATCAAGCTTTATGTGGCTATTTGATATTATTATCATTGTGAATAATCCATTCTTAGAATGGTTGATTGACTCCATTATCATTGTTAGCAAACTAGATTTAAAGTGGTTGATTGACTTGGCTTCATTATTACTGTTAGCAATCCAGACTTAAAGTGGGTGACTGCTTCATTATTCCCGTTAACAATTCAGACATTATAGTGGTTGACTTGGCTTCATTATCATCGGTAGCAATCCAGACTTAAAGTGGCTGACTCATTCATTTCACCGTTAGCAATCCAGACTTAAGTGGTTGACTTGACTTCATTATCATTGTTAGCAATCCAGACTTATAGTGGGTGACTGCTTCATTATCCTCGTTAACAATCCAGACATTATAGTGGTTGACTTTAATTCTTTATTACTGTTAGCAATCCAGACTCAAAGTGGTTGACTGGCTCCTGGATCTGATTATCGTACCTGCTAGTTGTTCAACGTCCGCTACTAGAAGTCTGAAAACATACGAGTTTCGATTGAGACGAATCGACTGGACTACAATAGACAGTGAATAGGGTCCGATACATATGTTCCAACCTATTGAATTAAACTGACGTCACCAGATGACGCTTGTGGACTGTGCTGATAAAGACTGCACATAATTCTAAATACAAGTTAATCTAATCTGACATCATATCATCAGACATTTCAATAGCTCGTACAATCTGTTGGTTGGTGCAGATTAATTTAGTCTCCTATATTTACTCTCTAGCTTGCTACATTTACTCTAGCCTGCTACTTTTACTCTCTAGCCTGCTACTTTTACTCTCTAGCCTGCTACTTTTACTCTCCAGCTTGCTATTTTTATCTTCTAGCCTGGTACATTTACCCTCTCAAACTGTCTCACCAGTACTGGGTAATTTGTGAATTCTGCTTTGTACATTTCAAATGAAGCTAGTAAATTGATCAAACAGAAACATATAAGAACAAGCACAAGAGTTTTTAAAAGAAATTTACCCAATATGCTAATAAATAAATTTGGGGATTTTATGGTCACAAGCCAACTACGAGCTAATTTACCCAATATGACTCTAGTCAATAAATGGTGGAGATATTTGGGTCACAAGTCAATAAATGTTGGAGATATTTGGGTCACTAGTCAATAAATGTTGGAGATATTTGGGTCACTAGTCAATAAATGTTGGAGATATTTGGGTCACTAGTCAATAAATGTTGGAGATATTTGGGTCACTAGTCAATACATGTTGGAGATATTTGGGTCACTAGTCAATAAATGTTGGAGATATTTAGGTCACAAGTCAATAAATGTTGGAGATATTTGGGTCACAAGTCAATAAATGTTGGAGATATTTGGGTCACAAGCCTACCTCGAACTAATTCGTGACATAAGTGTAAGTGCAAATGGGCGTAAAGGTGAAGCAGGGCGTGGTCTGTGGTCATTGTACTCGTAGAATTCCATTTCTAGTTCCGACAACCCAGTGTTGCCGCTTATCACAGACATCAGATACTTTCACGGAAGACATACGTTATGTACGTTGACATATCACCATCGGGTATTAAGTCGCCCACAGTTATATCAGGTGTCGTAATATACCTGGCGAGATTTATACTTATGCGACTTGTTCGGATGTTCCTCGGATTACAACCTTAATCCACAGAGAGTTACCGGTATAACTAATTGACTCAGGTTAGTACTAGGGTGATTTTCTGGTTACTATTAGTGTGATGGTCTGGTTACTATCAGGATAATGATCTGGCTACTATCAGGATAATGGTCTGGCTACATCTACTAGGGTGATAGTCTGGCTACTAGTATGGTGGGTGATGGTCTGGTTACTATTATGGTGATGGTCTGGTTATTAGTAGAGTAATTATCTGGTTACTACTAGGGTGATAGTGTGGTTACTATTTAAGGTGATGGTCTGATTACTACTAGGGTGAATAGTGTCCTATTATTTGTGGATAGTATTCGACTTCTTCATCTCTACACAGCAAGCGCTGTTGCATATAAGGACAATGCAGACAGGCACAAGAATAGATACCTTCCAAACAATAGTATGGTCGCTAACTGTCTTCAAATATTATGTGCACATTTCACACGCTTACAATACGTCACAGTCAAGGTTCGTCTGATTTGTCTACAACATTTAACTGTCCTGTAGTGATGTATTATCCCATCATGCTCAATATACAGTAGTTTTAAAGCTGTGTTCCACACACCCGCGGCAGCACCTTCATATAACTTAATGAGCAAACCACATCTCTGCATCTAATATATTCGGCCTAGAGGCTTGATTTGAAATGTGTAAACAGTATCAGAAAGAAGTCCAGAGTTGCTATGGTTGCATTACAAGACCAGTCCATAATAAATCGTCACAGCAAGTGCAATATACTTCCTTTCCTATCTCGACATGAGGTCAAATTTGTTTTCTCGACAATTTGCTCAAAGCAAATCCAAATACTTTTTATATGCGTATGTCAACCCCATGAAGTAGAAGAACGGCATGATTATGTATATAAAATAGACTGCGGTGTTATTAATGTTCGTAGTAAAGAATGATTATGCATTCACGTCAACTGGAATAGAAGCCTCGTGACAAATTCCTGTAAACTAATATCTGTTAACTCGACAACAAAAAGGAAAAAGATAAAGTGTCGAGGGGTGGCGGTGGGCGAAGCAAGAACACTACTGACCATAAATGAAATTACAACAATTAAACGGGAGAGCATGCTGGAGTTGTTTTGTTTCCTTTTTCTTTTGTATTTTGTTTGGGGCTTGTGTGTGTGTGTGTGTGTGTGTGTGTGTGCGTTATTTTGTGTTTTAAAATCACATTCATTTAATAAAGGGAATAAATATAGACTCATCCGGGAAAATGACTCAATATTTAAAATTTTATCGAATCAACCGAAGACAAATATATAATTATTATCTTTAGAAATGGGGATAGGCAAATTTAATCCACCACAGGATTTAATAATATTTAGGGAAATACGTGATAGGCAGCTATGAGAGTGTTAATATTTAATTACTACTACGTGTTGTCACAGTGCTTTGAAGGGTTTCCATGGATATTTCTGGGGCAATGTAGGAATCTCTTAATCTATTGTTTATGTTTAGCCGAATTTGAAGAATCTGCTATCAGCGAGCTAACTTGTTGACGTGCTGGTCAGTCTTCAGAAAAATGGAGAGACCATGACCTGTGAACTTTCACTGGTAGGAAAAGATCGCAATAGTAATGCAGCATTAAGATTGATGCATACGGTTGTAGTGTAGTGTTGCGGTGTAAACGTGCTGCATAGCAATGTGGTGTAGAGATGTTGCGTAGCATTGTTTTGTAGAGATGTTGCGTAGCATTGTGGTGTATAGATGTTGCATAGAATTGTGCTGTATAGATGTTGCATAGAATTGTGGTGTATAGATGCAGCATAGAATTGTAAATCTGTATAATGTAGTTCACTCCTTTTTCCTGATTTCAGAATGGACATTGTGTATGCCTAACACGCTTTATATACATCATTCTTAACTTGGGACAGACAAGAATACAATAGCACATACATCACTCATGTAATAATATTAAATAAATCAAAGTTAAAATGATAAGCGTTAGATATTATTATTATTACATAGGTTAGTAACGTTAAGAATGGCTAATCTCAAATTAAATGAAAATAACTAGATATTATTATTACATATTTAGTCAAATTATGATTGACAGTCCTCAAAGATAAAACAATAGGAATTAGATATTATTATAATATCTAGTAAAATTAAGAATAACTGACGTCGAAGTTAAAACGATTAAAGCTAGATGTTATTAATATTTAGTTAGCAAAATAAAGATTGACTTACATCAAACTAAAAATTATAGGAATTATATATTAAGATACATATTGCAGCGTTATCCGCAGTGATTCAGCCGCTTCAAGAGTTAAGTACAGCATCTAGCAGCATACAGCGCTTTGGACAAAAGAAGCAAGGGACACAACTTTTGTTTCTTGAAATCTGTGCTTCACTAGCCACTTGCTGATTACGTCAAAAGAATAAACTAAAGTTTGAGAATGGTACAGTTTGTGACGTAACACATATTATGCGTCGGTCGTGTCTTTGTGTACTAGTTTCAACTGAATGATATATTTTGGAATTTACTGATCTAAATATATTTAACGGAGTTTAATATATATTATGATTTGTCAATGGAATCTTTCTAACTCTACCCCAGTTGTGTACATAATTTAATACAAAACATTTGTATAGGCCTCCAAACACTACATGATTTGTCGACATACTTTTGTACAGACCTCAACACATTAAATAATTTGTCGATACACATTTGTACTGACTTGTACACATTACATAATTTGTTGATATACTTTGGACTGATCTCAACACAACACATAATTGGTCTTTACTCATTTGCGTACACCGCAGCTATAAATAGTACAGCATAAACGCGCATGTCTAAACTTTCACACTAAACGAATGCATCAATGCGTGTCTACCTCACGTAATAATTATACATGATTTATAAGTCATTTATCAACATCCAGTGCATAGATTCATACTGATCCCGATAGCATCATTATGCTAAGTTATCGGTACACATCTGTTGACTCGTCGACATTTTATTTCATTTACCGTTCACAGTTTTTCATCAAAAACTCATTTGTTGACACAATCTATCATTATATCTGTCAGGACGTAATTGATTCAAATAGACTATATAACACGTGTTCATATTGCTCATTACGCAATTGATCTCGGCACTACGTCCTTTGTCAATTCAAATAGACTATATAACACGTATTCATATTGCTCATTACGCAATTGATCTCGGCACTACGTCCTTTGTCAATTCAAATAGTCTATATTTGACAAATCGTGTGTTGTTTCATTGTTTCATAATTGTCCTGAACATAACTTCGTTTGTCAATGCAAATAATCGATGTATTTCAATTCACGCAATTGTTCTCTACACAATATAATAGGCATGTAAATAATCCATCAAATCTAAAATTAAAATAAAAGTCACGCAGCAATTGATTCCGTCAAATGAAGGGTTGTTTCATTTAGTTTATTTAAAATTCAGTACTTATGATTCTGTTTCCCATTTTGTTCTTGCTCAATGACAACCTGTTGAATCAGTGAGAATATCCTTTCGACACGCACGTTTTCTTTTGTACCTAAACTTCGGCCAACATTGTTGATAGTGCTATAAATAGCTTCAGTCTTTTTCTCATGTTTGTGATGTCATATTTTTCAAACATTAATGCTTTTCCTGTACATATTACTAACGATGACACCCGTGCAATGTACTATTGCGTATTTAATTTCACACGTCTGAACGCGGTAATTATTTTATAGGCAAAAGGTGTTGAGCTACCGAGGTTTTGTTAACTGTTTCCGTCAACAAACTGTTGAGAGCCAATGCATTGTAAGTTTTGTTAACTGTTTCCGTCAACAAACTGTTGAGAGCCACCAATGCATTGTAAGTTTTGTTAACTGTTTCCGTCAACAAACTATTGAGAGCCACCAATACTTTGTAAGTTTTGTTAACTGTTTCCGTCAACAAACTATTGAGAGCCACCAATACTTTGTAAGTTTTGTTAACTGTTTCCGTCAACAATCTATTGAGAGCCAATGCATTGTAAGTTTTGTTAACTGTTTCCGTCAACAAACTATTGAGAGCCACCAATACTTTGTAAGTTTTGTTAACTGTTTCCGTCAACAAACTATTGAGAGCCAATGCATTGTAAGTTTTGTTAGCTGTTTCCGTCAACAAACTATTGAGAGCCAATGCATTGTAAGTTTCATAAATGTAGCTAAATTTAAATATTTTAAATTATCTAACAATACAATATGTCCAGATTATGTCACGATTCATGAGTTTTCTTATTTGTGTTGTGCAGATAGCGATGGCACTGGACTGCAATGAATTTGCCAACGACACCAGCCACTCCCAGACAACAACCAACAATTACACGTCTGATCTTTGCCGAAATTACGAAAGCGTCGTGAAATGGATGTGGGCTATCATCGCTCCCATCATTGTCGTAGTTGGTTTAGTAGGCAACATGCTTGTAGTGGTTATTTTCACCCGCCTGAGATTTACACGGTCGTCGACGTTGCTGCATCTGTTCGTGTTGGCCATCACAGACAGCGTCGTCTTGTGTGTCGGGCCTGTGCGTTATTGGGTGCTCTATGTTACTGACTACGACCTACGCATGACATCACACGCCGGCTGCAAGATCAACCTTTTCGTTCTCTACGTCTCGCTTGACTTCTCCTCGTGGATCCTCGTGTCCGTCACGTTCGAGCGCGTGTTCAGCGTAGTGAAACCGCTGCACGTGCGGCGGTGGTTCACAGTCCGGCGCGCAGCGTTCAGGTTGGTCGCCATATTTGTTGTCCTCTCTGGAGTGAACATGCACTTCTTCTTCACCAATGGTTTGGTGTATCGTGATGGTGCCATGGTGTGCGGGTCTCTTAATGATGAGTACTTTTATTTCGACGAAAATATCTTTGTCTTTATCGATCTTTGCTTTCTTTCGTTGCTTCCGTTCATCATCATGGTCATCTGCAACAGTCTCATCATCTGGTCGTTGCGCGAGTCTCTGAAACACCAGCCACGCTCGGTTAGAGGCAAGCGTCCAGGCCAGAGGAAAAGTGACGCCATAGACGAATTCTCAGACGAATTAATATCAGAAATGGACAGCGGAACGACATTTCCTGTACCGGACTCACGGTTACAAAAGTCCATTTCACTTCCTATCGAGCTCGAGACATCCAGGCCTCATATGGTCAATGGCAGTGCAAAACCAGCGCCCTCCAGCGAACCGTCACGTGACTTGACCTCTCGACAGCTTGCAGCAAGGCGTGCAAGACACACAAGTAGCAAACGCGCAAAGGAAAATCAAACACTAACAAACGGAAACTCTGAACGCGAACCAAACCCCACACCAGCGTCAAACTTGTCCACGGGCCTGACCAGTGACAGTGTGTTAATATCATCTGATCCACCCAAGGCCGACTTGAAAAAATCAGTTTCTTACCCTGATAGTCTTATCCCTAGCAATAGTCTCAGCCCCAGCAGTTTGGCCCCCAACGACCACGAGTCCAGTCAACCAAGGCCCGTCATGTCGACGGGAGTCACTCGGACGCTCGTGTTTGTGACGTCAGTGTTCCTGATAACGACAATGCCAAATGCCTTGTATTTGATTGTAGACACTTTTGTTCAAAGCCAAGTGAACGATACGCTATCGGAGGGTTGCTCGCGGATAGATGCCATAAAGGAAATTTCAGGAGTGGTGACGTCATTAGTGATGTACACCAACTACGGGTGTAACTTTCTCCTATACTCTTTCCGAAGCCGGCGATTTAGGCGGGAGTTGCAGTGCTTTTGTAAACATACCAGAAGGTTTGTAGCATTGATACATATGTATCTGACAGTTTTCAAACATCTTAGTTTAAACGTTGTTGTGGCATGTGTGACATTTTTTTTAAGTTGTCAAAAATATTTTTGATATTTCATTCATGTTCTTAAGTGTGTGTCAATCAATGCTTCATTAGCTTCATTAGCTCCTCAAATAATACTTTGGTTTTGTCAAATAATTATTTTGCTTTGCTGACGTAATTTCACAAGAAAAATCTTGCATTTCATTTTATACACCCCTGCATGGTTGGCAAGTGCAAAATGTCACTGGTGATTAGGGTCACAATTCAAGTTAGGTTCAAACACCACTTTTATCTAACCAAAACATTTTTAGCTAACCAAACACCTGGCGGTTCATGTCACAGTTCAAGTTCTGTTTGAGCCAAACATTTATCCTGTAAATGTACAGCTAGCTTGTTAAATAGCTCTCAGTAAAGACACTGTTTCTTTCTTTCTTTCTCTCTTTCTGTCTGTCTTTCTTTCTTTCTTTCTTTCTTTCTTTCTTTCTTTCTTAATAAAGTTTGACAAAATTAAACATTAAGGTATAACATATTTCAATGCCAATACAAACAGGGAGATAAACATTTCCTGTCTCATTGTCAGAACGTCGCGAGATGTACTTTATGAAGTATACATAATAATAAGCATAAATATATATACTTAATTTTCTAAACCTTGAAAGAGTTACATAGTAAATTTAAATTTCTGCAAAGGGTGGGGTTTAGACTACTGTGCATACTTTTTACATATGTGTGCATGCGTGCGTGTGTGCATATGTATGTGCAGAAAGAGACAAGAGACAGCCAGTAAGAAAGTAAAACAGAATAGAGAGCGAAAACATAGAGGAGTTACTGTCGCTATTCTTTCATAATGTTTACAATTTTCCGTCTAATGTTTGACCTTGCATGCTTCTTGCCTAATTTGAATAAGAATTTCTTAGATTTATGTCATAAACAAACTTGGGCATCACTGTTCTGGACGTATGCTGAGTACTTCGTTTCATTTGCTCACGGATACTTCTCAGTAAAATTTATAAACAGTTTTCCATTAAACAGAACCTACAATTTGTACGATAAATACAAATTCGTCATAAATGGGTTATTTACTAATACTTCTTGCGAAGGTATTTTACCAAATGGAGGCGACTCATAAATTATGAGAATATCATCTCTCTTCTAATGATAATTACACCTCTTAATTGTAGACATCAGACCAAAGGAGTAACCTCCCTGCACCCCTCCAGAGTTATCCTTAGTATTATAAATAAACACCACAGAATAACTTTCACCTGGCATGTATTTAAATAACTAGAAGCATGTACCCATGTTCAAAGATCCGAGGTCCAACTTATTATTTATTATATTTTGCTCCCCACCTGCTGCTACAGAAACATTCCACTCAGAAAGCGTGGGTATTAGCAGGGAATAATACATTTTATTAACAACATAAATTATCTATGTTAAATAATAACATTTATTAACAACATAAATTATTTTACACACTATACAAAGCAATTCAACAGTCGTTTAAATGTAAGTATGGACTTACACAACATATTCACACAGATATGTATAAATATATATATCAATGTGGTTCTACGTCTAATAGTTTGCTAATCAATTGTCTATAGCTGGTTGCTTTCACAGCTTGACACTATACAGGGTGGCCCAAAAGTAGGTTTACAGTTATCACGTAGACTATTTATTTGAATATAAATTTAAAAAATATTATCAAGTAAAAAGTTAGCTTTACATTATAAAATAAATTACAATTAGCAAGGAAAAAGCTGTTTATGTAAGTTAGATTTATACTCTGAGGAATGTTTTTATAAAATGTAGTTTAATAACTGTAAACCTACTTTTGGGTCACCCTGTATAACACTTCATATTGTTCATCAGTCAAATGGCACACAGACGAACACAAACAATTTGACGTCACAGAGGCAAAGAAAGCTTAGGCAGTTTGTTATAACACACGACCTTTGAGTCTAGGCATCTCGTCCTTTTGCTCAGTGTCTGACATAAGAAGCGAAGTGGTGTACCACTTGCTGCCCACTGTAGGTTCGTGTCTCCCATTGAAGAGGATAAGATTGGAATTTCAAGACACAAAGGTTATGAAAAGTCACAGACACAACCTAAGAGAGGAACTGCAGGAAGAACCAAAAAGGAAGGACAAGAATGATGCTGCCATTGTTTTCTCCCCGATCTATTGAACAAAAATGTATTTCACGTATTCGTTACAAATTACGTCATATTCATACACATCAGATCTATTGAACAAATTGTATTTCACATGCTCATTACAAATTACATCATATTCATACACATCAGATCTATTGAACAAATTGTATTTCATGGATCCAGGTTTTGCTTTGAAAAAATTCTTAATCATTATTATGACATTTCACATTGCTGCATCAACTGTTATAAGTTCCCAAATAGTGGCCTACACATGTTAGCTGCTAAAAATCAATTCTAAATCTCTTGGTGAGGGGAAATAGACATAACAAGGTTTCTCAGAATCATAAAACTTCACACAGGATTATACACCTGAATAAAATACATTATTACGTAGGACTTTTAGGTGATAAAAGAAACATGAAAGTTACAAGTTAAAATTACAACTCTGAAATTTACTCACAATGGTGTTACCATGCATGTGCATCAAAAAAGCGGGGACTTTCAACGGAAAAATACGTTGTCTAAGTAGAAGTAACACTTCAAAGGGGACTTTCAACGGAAAAATACGTTGTCTAAGTTGAAGTAACACTTCAAAGGGGACTTTCAAAGGAAAAATACGTTGTCTAAGTTGAAGTAACACTTCAAAGGGGACTTTCAACGGAAAAATACGTTGTCTAAGTAACACTTCAAAGAGAGACGAGAAACGAGTTTTCCCTAAAAGTCACTTGTTCCCTAACTCCTACTGGTCATTTACAGTTGACCAGTACCCAGCCATTGGACACTTACGGTTGGATAGTATCAGGCCATTGGTCAGTTATGAAGCATTGCACGTTGCTTGTTGACTAGAACCGTTTAGCGTCACAGATAATTCGTTTATCAGTAACAAGGCTTAGACCTCTGGCTCGCTACTTCAATGAAAAATTTACCGTTGAGTTCACAAAGTGACACGGGTATCTTCTTAACTGTAATGTTACCTCAGGGTGTCATTTAGTTACTGTTTGGTGAAATTCCTACACCTGTCACTCCTTATTGCTCTTAACGTGCAGTACATGATGTCTACTTTGGAAACTTTCACTACATAGATATTGACAACATAAATACAGTGTGCCACAATGTTATAATAAACATAAATACAGTGTGCCACAATGTTATAATAAAGAGATTAATTAATATATTAATTAATAACCAAGACGCACACAGAGAAAACCCCCTTTTCGCCATATATTCGCCAGTTATAATAAACATAAATACAGTGTGCCACAATGTTATAATAAACATAAATACAGTGTGCCACAATGTTATAATAAACATAAATACAGTGTGCCACAATGTTATAATAAACATAAATACAGTGTGCCACAATGTTATAATAAACATAAATACAGTGTGCCACAATGTTATAATAAACATAAATACAGTGTGCTACAATTTTATAATAAACATAAATACAGTGTGCTACAATTTTATAATAAACTTATATACAATGTGCCACAATTTTATAATAAACATAAATACAGTGTGCCACAATTTTATAATAAACATAAATACAGTGTGCTACAATGTTATAATAAACATAAATACAGTGTGCTACAATGTTATAATAAACATAAATACAGTGTGCTACAATGTTATAATAAACATAAATACAGTGTGCTACAATTTTATAATAAACATAAATACAGTGTGCTACAATTTTATAATAAACATAAATACAGTGTGCTACAATTTTATAATAAACATAAATACAGTGTGCCACAATTTTATAATAAACATAAATACAGTGTGCTACAATTTTATAGTAAACATAAATACAGTGTGCTACAATTTTATAGTAAACATAAATACAGTGTGCCACAATTTTATAATAAACATAAATACAGTGTGCTACAATTTTATAAGAAACATTTCATAAATAAAATGTACATGACAATAAATGACAAAGGGGTGAAAATATGTGTCAAATTTGTCAATCATTAGTCTTATCAACCATTAGTCCTATTATTCACTAGTCTTGTCAATCACTAGTCTTATCAACCATTAGTCCTATTAATCACTAGTCTTGTCAATCACTAGTCTTAAACCATTAGTCCTATTAATCACTAATCTTGTCAATCACTAGTCTTGTCAACCATTAGTCCTATTAATCACTAGTCTTGCTCTCAGTATTTACATTTCATTTCGTCAGAATTGAGATTCTTAGTATAGCTATTCAATACCGTAAAAATAAGCCAATCAGTCAACCACTTAGTTAATCAAAAATGCAACCTCAAAGTGCTAGAGATTCCCAGTCAAATTATTTTACCTTTTCCTAACAGTGGCAATATACATATGAATGCAAAACGTCAATGGCTATTACCGTGAATAAGTAGATACGTAATTACCTGAACAGAAAAATAACAAATCAATTAATAAATGCTCATAAATAAGTTAATGAACTCATTGAAACAAATGAAGGAAAATCAAGAAACTAAGTGATCACGCAGAAATAAACAAATAAACATTCGGGAATAATGAATAAATAAATGAATAAACACACAGAAATGAGAAAAAAATCACTCTGAAAAAAGCTATGAAATAGAAATTAACGAATGAACACATAATTCAACAAAATAAAAAAGCAAATGAACAATAAACAATTGAGCAATGAACAAATGCTGGCGCGTACCAGAAGTGATGTAATTAACAATGTACTCAGTATATACCCAAATTACCCAAATCATTGATCCAGTTTCTTCAAAGTAAATAAATATACTGTAAAAGTCAATTAATAACGTAGCTTACTTTTGTCAAAGTAAACAAATATACTGTAAAAGTCAATTAATAACGTAGCTTACTTTTGTCAAAGTAAACAAATATCTGTAAAAGTCAATTAATAACGTAGCTTACTTTTGTCAAAGTAATGAAATATACTGTAAAAGTCAATTAATAATGTAGCTTATAAGTAACAGTGCTGCAATACTTGTGTATGAGTGCGTGGATCCTTCAGTGAGTTCTGTGATTGCATTTCTCAATGCTTTCTGTTATGAATGAAACGAACACATTTCTTAAAATGATTTTAATTTCTGGATGAATTTACTTTTGTTTCTGTTGTGTGCTTTTTTCAGAATCCGTCAGTATTTTTATTCATCCGTTCTCGCGGATTCCACGAAACGAGGTCGTTGTCCAGCAGCCGAAGATAATGCAGAGCCCTCGGGGACATCAGAGCCGGATGGGGAATGTACTACTGGCGACATAATGGTCTCTGTTACAGAAAGTAGCAAATGCCTAACGCAGAAGTCTATCGAAGCCGGTCCTTTAGACTCTGAAAGAAGTTCTGGAGAATCTCAGAATAGCAGTGTTGCACATAACAAACGTCTGACGCTTTCTTTTCCTGCCATCGAAGACTGTGTCGACTACAATAATTCCACGCTGAGCGGGACGCTAAACCTCGACACAGTTACAGAAGATATGCCAGAAATTATGCTTTCCATAAAAAATGGGAGTCGTGTTCACAGCAATCACTTAAATCATTCAGACTCGGTGCATAGACAGTGTACGAACAATGTTGAAAACTTGCAATCTAGTCCAAACAAATTGCAAAACGGTTTACATTATAACATAGAATATTATGTCACAGACAAGACGTTAAACAAAGAACAGATGGGCTTAAGATCAAGTATTAAATATAAGGACACGATGACGGATTTTTGTGACTTGAAACCACTTTGCTCGGAATGTACACATTTGTGACTCTTCCATGGTGGTAAATGTGCTAGCTCAGAATACTGAATGACTGAATGAATTATTTATTGCAAGGTCGACTGAATCGCTGAATGACTTATGTAATGAAAGGCTGAGTCTTTTGATGACTTGTGTAATGAAAGGTTGAGTCTCTGGTTGACTTGTATAATGAAAGGTTGACTGAGTCTCTGGATGACTTGTGTAATGAAAGGTTGAGTGGTTAATGTCTTAAGTAATGAAAGTTTGAGTCGCTGAATGGCACATATAATTTAAGTTTGAGGTTTGGAATGGCTTATGTAATAAAAAGTTCTGGATGACTTATGTAATGAAAGTTTGAGTCGATGGATGACTTGTGTGTAATGTAAGGTTGGCTGCATGTTTGGATGACTTTACATAATGAAAGGTTGGCTGACTCTCTGGATGACTTACGTACGGAAAGGCTGGCTCAGTCTTTGGATGGCTATTTAATGAAAGGGTTGATTCTCTGGATGTTTTATGCAATGAAAGGTTGACTGAATCTCTGGATGACTTATATAATGAAATGCTGATTGAGTCAATCAGTGACTTACGTAATGAAAGGTCGACTGAGTGCCTATATGACTGATGTACTGAATGGTTGAATGATATTACTGGCCAAAGATTAACAATATGTGCGACTGTCTGCTTGCATACATTATTGTTATAGGATACACTAATTCAATAAAAGAAGCAGAAATGTTTATTTAAAAATTATTTTAAAGGCACTAACCCTCTGTAAGCAGACACAAATTATCAGTCTCTTATATTTGCAGTTATGTGTAACAAAAGATATCCCGACAATTGTTTTGTCAGCTTTTGTCAGGAAAAATAAAACACGGACTGTGAGCACAAATTCAAACATAGTGTATACCTGAGTATACACCGCAATAGAATCATTGAAGCGAAATTGGAAAGGAAGTGTGACTTTCATTCATAATATGCTTTCATTTTGATATTCCTTTTTTATTTTAGTCGTCTGAAGTCGTTTAGAAAGCAACGTTGAGAAGATTATGAACATATCGACAACCAGTAAAATTAAAATAACTATTGCATTAATTATTAATTATTATTATTATTTAAATTCTCTAGACAATTAAATATGTTTTAAAATCTGAATTTGCAGACAAATAAGGCATGCCACGCAACATGGGGTTGTACCGGTGATATGCAAATGACTCCAGTTTAATGGCGTACGACGTAGAACATGAGGCGAGTCTAATGTCATTTACTGCGGCGACTTCCTTATGGACCCAATAAAACTTGCTCATATACAGTCAAACATTTTCGTAGGCCTAATCACATTACTTTAAGGAAAAATAATGTGTTTATATGAAAAGCATCCGGTGTCTTTAAAATCAGTATTTTTACTCAACTCCTTTCATACCTTTTATTTAAATGTTATTTTTTCAAAATTTGTAATTCACTCAGTTACATTTCCTTACTACATTTAATTTAAATAAAAACAACTTTTAAAATCGGAATTTTTTTATTCAATCGGTTCCTTCCCTTGAACACGTTTTATTCAACTCAGATCATATAAAATCAGCATTATCTTTTCTTGATTAAGTTCTTTACTGTAATGTTTTATTCAACCCAGATCAGCTATAAAAGCAGCATTATCTTTTCTTGATTAAGTTCTTTACTGTAATGTTTTATTCAACCCAGATCATCTGTAAAATCAGCATTATCTTTTATGATTAAGTTCCTTTACTTTATTGTTTTATGTTATGTTTTATTCAAATAAATCATTTCCTATCAAATCAACTTTCTGCTTTAAATTATAACTTCTTCAAATAGAGCTACTGAATTATATATATATATATATATATATATATATATATATGTATATATATATATATATTTGTTATTGTTTCAGAGACCAAATTATAATTAATTAATGAAATGAGTAAACTGTACTGAGAAAATTATCTTGAGAGAATTATTAATAAACATAAATTAAGATTTCTCCATCAGTTGTAATTAGATATGGATTAGTAATAATAATCATAACCAGTAACAAAGGAGTGAATATCTATTTATCTGTGACAGGGCACACCACTTAGTTAAAGAAACTGATTATTATTAATAATTAATCTTCCTAACTAATTGCAAGTGATGAGAATCTTAATTTATTTTATTAATGATCCTCCAGCAGACACTGCTCATTTCTCTCACTTGGTGGATATTTTGGCAGTGTAAATGTTTTCTCTCTTCCACACGATAAAGCATTTACAGTCACATAATGTTTCTGTGAGTGGAAAATTTCTTACTAAAGGAGAAGACAAATCCGTCTTTAATCTATATTTAGCGAGCCCTCATCCACCCACTTTCTTCTCCAACATATGTTTAACAATATCAATATGTGTAAGAAGGTCAATAACTTTATTAAATGTACAATCAAATACACATGAGACAATTACAATGAAATAGATAACTCGACATCAATATACCTCAATCCCATGTTCAGTTAACAAATTGTTTACACAGCCTCTGTCTACAGATATAAGAAAAATATATATTTACAATTCAACAATAGAATCAATACAAATTGCAGGTTAGTCCTATCAGAGAATAGAAATGGAGTTATTAGAGTTAAATGTTTAAATTTACATGACCTGGATTAAGCACTTCTTGACAATCTTTCACTTGCTTTTGCAGCAATGTCACAAACTTAAAAATGTCCATGTTCAGCATGTGTTCCCGCCATTCCCTTGGAACTGATGCACTGCTCTATTCTTGAACGTCTCCTTACCACGTCACTTCCTTCAAGTAGAACATGACCACAGTGATACTTGTAGCTTCACTGTATTAGACTTCTCCAGAATGTACCAACATACTTGCTCTGATACATCAATAGTGCATAGCTTACTCCTTTATGCTTACACACCCTGCAAGTTTCCCAATGCTTTCCCAGCTTACATACCCTGCAAGTTTCCCAGCTTACACACCCTGCACGTTTCCCAATGCTTTCCCAGTCATTCACGTTTTGACCCATGAACACATGAAGGGTAGCTGGAATCTCGAAAGTTGAAACTTGAGGCCCCGTGCTCAAGATTCAAAGGTGAACTTAAACCTCAAAGTCAAAAGCACTTGCTCACACTCAAGCTAATGGCTGCCTTCAAGCTGAACTTGTTCCTTCTTTGCCACTCGAATTCAAAATGATTATAGGATAGAATTCTCTACAGCAAAAGAACTTCTTAAACTCAACCCATTGGCTAGTCTTTTTCTCATAAAATTATCATTGGATAATAAGAAACTGCTCACTCAGTTTCCATATGGTCAGCAAATCTATAATATTCTTGCCTCATGTTGTTTACTTCAAACTAACACCATAAGACGTGTCCAAGGTCAGGTCACTCCGACAATTTAGCAACTTATTTAACAAATTAAATTAAAAATATAGGAAGGGGTAAATTTACTGTCACACTAACTATCTATCTATCTATCTTACTCGTTTCATTACGGGTCTTAGATAATGAGTGTTTTAATTGCTACTATGACATGTATATATGAAATTTGCCGGCAGAACAGAAAACACTTCTAAAAAATTATGGATAAATTAACGATCACTGTTAACTTTATGTGGCAGTTCATTACTACATACAGAGAGATCTTGCTTTCTTAAAATTCCGTCTATGGGGTGACTTACCTTTTGCTTAGTTCGTCTGTCATTTAGTTCGCTTGTTGTTCTTACATCAATGCACACAACATCCTATATATCTCCTCGTTATGCAGTCTTGTATCTAATGCTATTTTTAATTAACAGAAGTATCTATTTATTTGCAAAGGGACTTTTCTTCGGACGGGATGTGCTTATAGTGACTGATTTAATAGCAAGGTAGTATGTTGTTTTCACTCAGTAGACTTGGCTAAAATCCCTGTTAATGGATTAATTTTAATGGTCTTGGTACAGTCAAAGGTAAAGGGTTCGTTAACGCTTTTTCTTTTTTCGAATACAGTCTGTAGCAGCAGCATCAAGATTTTGAAGATTCAGATAAACCAGTGGGAGTAGCAACACTCCTTGAAGATTCGGTCTCTGAAATATCAATGAGGACTATTTCTGTCAAAGACAATTTCATTCAGATTCTTATTTTCTTAGATGAAAATCACTCAAGTATGAATTGAGTAATGTTGAATCAACTAAACGTAAACATGATCAAAAAATAAAGTGTGAAACAGTAGTGTGTAACGCTTGTAATAATCGCTTGAGAAGTGAAATAAGGTATACTGCATGAGTATATAAACAACCCTTTATTTTATGTGAATCGTAGCTGCTTGAGTTTCTATGTGATCTATGCATGTAAACCGTCCTTTAGTTTCTACGTGCACCGTGCAAGTAAGCACACCTTTAGTTTCTACAAGTAACATGCAAGTAAACACACCTTTAGTTTCTACAAGTAGCATGCAAGTAAACACACCTTTAGTTTCTACAAGTAACATGCAAGTAAACACACCTTTAGTTTCTACAAGTAACATGCAAGTAAACACACCTTTAGTTTCTACAAGTAGCATGCATGTAAACACATCTTTAGTTTCTACAAGTAGCATGCAAGTAAACACTCCTTTAGTTTCTACAAGTAGCATGCAAGTAAACACTCCTTTAGTTTCTACAAGTAACATGCATGTAAACACTCCTTTAGTTTCTACAAGTAGCATGCAAGTAAACACTCCTTTAGTTTCTACAAGTAACATGCAAGTAAACACACCCTTAGTTTCTACGTGTACCGTGCATGTAAACACATCTTTACTTTCTACGTGCATTGTGCATGTCCTTAAATTTCCTTGTGCATTACGTTCGATAATATTCCTTCGATCATTGTTAATCTGACCTAAAATTAAAGTTCGTTCTTTTCACAAGCAATTGTCACCAGCGTTAAACAGTACTGAGTCGCAGTCTGTTTATAGCGAAGTCAGTGACAATGGTCCAAACAAATGTAGTAGGTTTAACCTCACTTCATTCGGATCCGGATGTTTAAATCCGTGTCAGAATTTTAAGAGTAAACAACAAATCAGAACATTCTCAGAAACCAAGATCGAGAGTCAAGTAAAATAATAATGTCACGCAGTAATGCGGAGATGGAACACGAGCAAGGAGTTTATTCACATCACACAGTCACACGTGATGCAGTGATAAAGGCTTTACTGAGCTGTGCGGCTACGCAAAAGTTGCTTTATGTTAATTCTGCTACTCTACACTGCACATACTGCATAAAATAAATCACACGTGGGAAAATTTACGCATACTTGACGTATGTTTGTATATATAAATGCAAAATACATATATAAATGCAAAATATTTATATAAATGCAAAATACATATATAAATACATAATACATATATAAATACATAATACATATATAAAGGAAGGGTGGTAATGGTTCCCTTAGTCACCTTCTTCTCCAGAGTGTGCGTGGGGCCTTTCGCCTTGGGACTGAGGACTTCCTGTTTAGATCAGGAGCGGCTGGGCTCCTCTCACTATATTTTGGAGTCGAAGCCACCCCATCCACCCCAACGGGTGAGCGACCCAGATAGTTTCAGACCTGCATGAATAGTGTGACAGAGGACACCCTTCACTCGTTTGGGTTATTATTTACTAATTAATAACACATAACTAATTACAAGTGATCGAGAATATTAAGTTATGTTTGGGTTATTATTTACTAATTAATAACACATAACTAATTACAAGTGATCGAGAATATTAAGTTATGTTTGGGTTATTATTTACTAATTAATAACACATAACTAATTACAAGTGATCGAGAATATTAATTTATGTTTGGGTTATTATTTACTAATTAATAACACATAACTAATTACAAGTGATCGAGAATATTAAGTTATGTTGATTAATAATTCTCCCACAAGACCAACGTGTCTCTCACTTGGTGGATTATAAGGGTGTCGTAAAACTCTACTCTTTACACAATAATAAGATAGACGTTTTACTGTCGCATAAAATTTCTGCAGGTGGAAACTTGTTACTAAAGGAGTATTAAAAATACGTCTTTTATTTACATTTAACGAGCCCCCACCCCCCTGTTATTACTCCAACATAAGGTTTTAATATATGTGCAAGAAAGGTAATAAATTTATTAAATCAACAATCAAATATACGATACATGAATACAATCATACGAGTGTTGACATTTACATCATTTCACAACAATGTTTGATTAGAGGTTTCACACTTATTCAGTTTATCCTAATCTTAGTCATCGGCAGTCAAATTAACACACATATATATATATATATATACAATCATCAAGTTCATAAATGTGGTTTCATCTTAGAAATGAGAGTGGATATTTAGAGAGATAATTATAGTCAATGTACAAAACCCTGTAAATGAGGGCAGTTCCCGATCAAGCCGAATAAATGGAAATATAGAATCCCAATCGATAATTTAAAATTTAAGTGTTCTGTTATTTTAACTAACTCCCATTTCTGCTCCTATACTTAAGTATATTTAAATATGTCTGTGTGATCTGTAGACAATTAAGTATATTTAAATATGTCTATGTGATCTATGAACAATTAAGTGGGCTTACAGAGAAGACATCCACACATGAACAACTCCTGTTAGTCTGAGCTTGTCTGCCGACTGCAGTGTGACAGAAATAAGATATTGTTTTCTTTCCTTTCATTTACCTGCATGAGAGTGATCAAAGGAAAGTGATTTGAGAAAATGAGTCATGTATGGAGTATAATTTAAGATGTAGGCACTGAGCTGTGTGTGAGTTTTATATCTTAACATGAAAAATGAAATCATTCAAATTTTATGGTTTTATAAATATACGTTTTATTCTACACTGAAGTGTCTTTGCATACAGGATGTGTGGGGGCACAAATAACGAGGACCATTAAGTTGAGCTATGACACTAATAGAAAGATCACCCGAGCGCAGTTGAACTGATTGTAACCCCAGAGCAATTTGGCAAATAAATTTTAGATTATCACATACGCTAAATGTGTCGGCATATATTAGCTCCCCTTGTACATGAACTGGGTGTCATCCCAAAGAGGGTTACACAGTTACCATTTGGAAGTGAACTGACAGGCCTTGAAACCATTTGAAAGTGATATTCTCGCGTCGAGTGTTTATTTCAACTCAGACACTTTCAAAAATTCCATCACAAGAGTGCCCGCCCAAGGTCGGGTTACTCTGACAATGGAACAATTTAAAATTAAAAATAGGGATAGACAAATTTACTACACCCCAAAACCATCTGGAAGTGAACTGACAGGCCTTAAGACCATTTGAAAGTGAAATGACAGGCTTTGAAACCATTTGGAAGCGAAAAATGACAGGTCTTGAAACCATTTGCAAAGAATTTTTTTCATGCTGCAGCAATTTTAGCCACCATATTGCTAAGCACCCCACCTCCTCGCCTCCCCCACTCAGGCTACCCCGCTATGTCTTCAGATACATTCTGCTATGCCTTTTGTTCAATCTTGATAACTTTTCTACAATCACTATAGCAATACGTATCCTTTGAAGTAATTTTAGTACTGGAGTGCCAAGTAATTTTAGTACTGGAGTGCCAAGTAATTTTAGTACTGGAATGCCAAGTAATTTTAGTACTGGAATGCCAAGTAATTTTAGTACTGGAGTGCCAAGAAATTTCGAATTGCTAACGCTTGAATGTTAATAGAAATCTAAGAGCAATGCATTTAGTACTGTATTTCAGAGTGAGTATGAGGTGTGAGTATGCAGAGTATGCAGTGTGAGTATGCAGTGTGAGAATGCAGAGTGAGTATGCAGTGTGAGTATGCAGAGTGAGTATGCAGTGTGAGTATGCAGTATATTTACCAAATCACCGAATCTATTAGTAATATTTTTCTACAGACCTGTAAACTATTAATTATGTCCAGTCGTTATACTAATTTATTTAATTCATCTTAATAATGTTTATACTTAATAACTGCTACTGTTTGGATGTCGGTGCTAGTGTAACTGTAAGTTTACTGACGTAGGATAAAAGCAAAAACCTCGCAATGAATTCTAGAGATTGCATATGTTATGTGTGTGATTGTATGTAAGTATATGTGTACACTTCATCTCATGTTGTGTATGTGCACGTTGGTCTGTTGACATTGAAGAGAGGCCCATTCAGAACTGGTGGATGAAACTAATTGACCCTTGTCACAGGAAATGAGGGACAGAAATTAAATTTTATTTCATTTTAAAGACCGTTAACAAAACTAGTTGAAGTAACCCGAGTTTTGTTATTTTTCGTATGTAGCATGAACTTCCAGTAACGGTCACCTAAGATCTCTTTAGTAGACAGACGTTCGTGACGCAGTGTGTGTTAATATATCATATTGAATATATATATTAGTTTATGAAGGATATGTATATTAAATGATTGGGACAACTGCGCACTACGAGTCACGTGTTGTTGACGAGAGAAACGGCCAGTGCGCATTAGAATTGACCACAGAAAAGCGTGCATCACGATTACCACTATATATCCAAGGCAAAAATCATGTCACAGGACATAGCTTCTGGAAGTTTTGGAAACCTTCAGTGGAAGCTATATAAGAGGCAAAGGAAGACTTTATTCTCAATGTTGAAAACGTCGATTCGTCTGAAGCCAGTCTAACTTCACGTATGAATTATCTCATGTACAGAGATTTCATAAAGGAAAGCTGCAATAATCTCTTTCCATCCGTTTTCCATCCGTCTGATGCCATATATTGAGTAACGAGGCAAAATTACTCAGTATAATTGTTGGCAAAGTGGAAAGTTCGCTGTCCAGAAAAACCCGATGCATGTGACGCTGGTTGTATGCAGTTAACGACACGAGGGACCAACTTGTTCTTCCCCCTGTCTGAGTTCGTTTTGGCAGTCTATCCCGTAAATTGAGAGGCTAGCACCGAGATAAATCTTACAGATATCCGGATTTCTACACTCAATGTAATGCGACGACACATCCCACTGGACGACTCCACCCGATAATGCTAAACGTCGTTGGGATGTCCGTTTCCACGACAACCGATACAACGACAATTATCGAGGCTGACAACAGTCAGCTAAATTTCAGATTTCTCCCCAGGATAATCTGAAAGTGGTGCCTAGATTCTGCAGAATCTTCACCTGTAATGCGACGCCTCAATTGCGTCGTGATCTTCACTTTGAAGTGCCTCTTATAAGTGACGTGTGAGATTACGTCATCTCCTTGGAACTCTGACACTAATAGTGAGTAATAATTAGCACGGCTAACGCGCACATACTTAACTCTAGAACTCTAAGAAAATGAACACTATTATATCGTTTGCAAAATAAGAACTCTAATGTTAAAAGTAATGCTTATTTTACATGTCAACTATTGTTAAAGCGGCCCCATTTGCCGCATAAGAATTGTGTAATTAATCTTTATTTTATATTTTGAATTTCATCATTTTCATCTCCCCTTATTTCCCACAGAGTGTATGACATTGGAAAGTTGAATGAATGATTAATCACTGTGCGAAAGAGTAGTGCCCCTTTTAAATCGGGAAATAAATAACCTGATTTAAACATCTTTCAACTCTCTTGTTATTCATAGTTTTTGAGAGGGACGAAAGAATTTGTACTATTGTTTTGCACCGTTCGTCTGTTCGTCCATTTATTCACATTTATGATACACACTCACAACATACACCGCCAATAAAACGTTCCTTGGCATGACACTAATAAACTGGGCCCCACCCAAACATCAATGGAGTATGTCATGTGTGTCTATGTAACAACCTGACACGACGTCGTACTGGCATAAGTCACACGAGTTTATCTTGGAGGTGCACCGGAGCAGGCCAAAAATAGACTTCACCCCTTGCATCTCTAACTTCAGCTCGGGGTCGGCTTGTAACGAGCCTCCCGTTTTGTGACAACCCTGAAATCTTAACAGGGCTACTTCCCTTCAAATATATGCTGGCATTGTGAGAGTTACAAATGTCTTTTATGAAATGTGCATTATATTCATATCTATTTGTGGTAGAGTAAATGTGCCTGTCCCTCTTTCTAAACTTAATACTTTGCCTCTTAACAATTCCATCCAATGGGGAGAGACTGAAAGATACTTTGTTGAAGAAAGTTCTCTATTCTAATCACTTTGATTTTGACGTCACTCAAGTCTGGTCATAAAAGTGATCTGTAGCTTATGGTAAGTTAACTGACTGATAAACAAAGAATGGACTTAGAAATATTTTGAAATTCAGAAACAGACAACGAGAAAAAGAGAAAAAGAGAGATAGAGGTAGAAGGAAACAGAATAAAAAGAGAGGAAAAAACATATATACGGAGACGTGGGGGTGGGGAAAGAGAATTTAACACAGAGAATGAGATAAAGAGAGAGAGAGAACATACAAGCGGGAAGAGCACAACACAGAGGGAAAGAAAGAAAGAAAGAAAGAACAAACAAAGAAGGAAGGAAGAAAGAAAGAAAGACAGAAAGAAAGAACATCAAACAAACAACAAAGGAAGGAAGAAAGAAAGAAGGAAACAAACAAACAAACAAACAAACAAACAAACAAACAAACAAAGAACATATAGACATAGAACCGAAAACTTGGATCTTTTATTATATACTTCATCGGCCCCTTACGCCCTAAAACGAACACCTTTCTCATATCACTCATTGAATTTCATTACGTCTAACTTTAATTACCTTCAAAATAAACAAATAAAAAAAACAACAAAACTGGTATAATTCATTGAGAATCTAAAAATAACATTTTCAGCACATTCTAATGAGAACAATTGAACATTACATGACAATCATCCTCTATTTCTTTTGTAAAGCAAGGAGAGTTAAAAGCCACGAGTTTTGATACAGTTACAGCCACACCTCAGTCTAATGAAGCTATCTCTAGTGGGCCGCTAACCCCACTCCTCAATCTAATAAGTCATCTCTAACGGGACCTTTAGTGCACGCCTCAGTCTAATTATGTCATCTTAGGCGTTGCCTCTATCGCCACTCCTCAATGTACAAACATTTAGAGCACAGTAATTGTGCACATTGTTGCGGTTTCAATTGTTCACGCTACGCCTGTAAAAGAATATCTTGTAGCCTATGTTTGCAAATCGTTTGGAATTCTTCGGTTTTTAAAAAAATAAATGCACTGTTTATTATTTTGATTTAGCTACAAGTGTGCATGAACAGCTTATTTATATATAATCAATTACATAAATTAACCTGATTTGACATGTCTTCACTTGCTGCATATGTTCATTTTCTGTAAAGTATGGTGACAAGTATTTTTACCATTTCTTCTGTTTGTCTCTCTATTATATATAAAATTATATTCTTTTCTATTAACTTTGTATGACAAAAAGCGGTGCGTTTTTATTCTTGTTATTAATGCTAGTGTATCTGTGTTTCAAGTAGATACTCTGCACGTTAAGGGCAACAGTTAGTGAAAGCTATTTTCTAGAGTTTTGATTAATCGAAACGACTCAGTGGGGCGACGTCTCACGCTAAAAGAGATTAAAGTCTGCTTTAGAAATCCTAATGCCAGAATTTCACGAAATATTTATACCTACCCGCTTCTTATTGTTACCGTTAACCGCATTAACTATGACAGTAAGTGACACTAGGTGACCGCAGTTATTGTTATCGTTAACCGAATTAACTATGACAGTAAGTGACACTAGGTGACCGCAGTTATTATTATCGTTAACCGAATTAACTATGACAGTAAGTGACATTGAGTGACTGCAGTTATTGTTATCGTTAACCGCATTAACTATGACAGTAAGTGACACTGAGTGATAGTAGTTAGCTAACAGAGAGACAGGTCATAACTCACCAGAGGCCTAGTACAGGCCGACTGGAAGTGACCAATAGAAATTTCTCCTCGAAAATATTTTCGTTCAATTATTCTGAAAATTTTCGTCCTAGTGTAAAGACATTCCAGGATCTCCATCCTCGGGTGCGTGGGTTAGCGGTTGGTATTGTGAGTAAAAATTCAGCTTGTGTAATTTTAGCTTGTAAATGTTCATGCTTTTTTTCATTGCGTAGTCATGTTCATATGTACAAGTGGTAAAGATATCTGTATAATTAAGTGTAATGTTTTATTACACTAAAAGATTTTCTCATGTAATGTTTTCTTGATTCAGGAGAGAGCGCTGTGATTGTTATAAATATATTTTTGCAAATAATGTGTGCAGCCACTGTTTGAAAACTTTGCAGATTGGTTAGAACGGCAGATTAGATTTTTCTAGTGAGTGCAGTCAAAAATGATCTAGAGGCCTCAGAGCCTAATATGTGGAGAATACTATTTTGCTAATTGTACTTAATTGTATGATATACTTTTAATCCTGTGTGGAGATTGTGTAGTGTAAGTGAATTTTGTAAAGAGCACTACACCTACTAATTGTAAATGTCTTTGTGTATGTGTGTCACATGTATGTAATTTACAAGCCAAGCGTATAGCATTGTCTCGCTGTTTGCCATAGCAATGATGTGTAGGTTGAGAGGGATGAGTAAAGTATTTGAACAATCTGAGAAGTTATTTTATAGAGGTGGATAATGTGTGGTAGGCTGGACTCTTTACGAAGAGAGCTTTATTTTTCAGAAATTGAGACAACAGCAGTGCCTTATCGTCACCTTCTGGTCATCTTATTGTGACCTTATCGTCACCTGAAGGTTACCATGTGAGTTTATCGTAGAACGTGATTCCCTTACTTCCTATTTGCGGTTGACCTCTGACCCAGTGACCTGAGAAAGGAGTGTTACCAATTGGCTTCCAAACCTGCTATTTTTGACTGACGTCAATTCTACTCTGCCGCAGGTGAAATGGGCAAGGGGAGACAACTCCCTGGAACTTAGATCATGCAATCATTTTAAATACCATTTTATCCTACTTTGTGATGCAGTATCTGTGCATATATTAATAGTAATGACATTTCAAGCACAAAATTCATGAGGGTTTGAACGAACACCCAAGGACAAAGAATAATACAGCAAACCAAAATATTTCTTAAACTGGGTCAGCAGAGTAGATTAGTACTAAATTTCTGATTTTTGTATACATTGTGTACGGCCGTATTTTGATGTGTAGTGAGTGTCGGTAAATGTACACTGTTAAATACATTTCTATTCTTATTGTTCACTCACTCTTCTTGTTTATACATTCGTAAGAGAAAGGTATTCGGAGTGGCAGTGGGTGCTTGCTTAATAATTAGAAGTGAGGCATAAAGGGAACCATTGAAACGTGGATGGTCTCCCTTGGTATATTGGGAATTTGCCAGCCAAGTGTCTAGTTACATTAGGACTATTAATCTTGGGAAGAATATGTGTAGGTTGTGGCTGTTCTACCGATCCCAAAGTCGGAATTTGAGAAGTGCATTTCCATATAGATAGAAAATAATACAATCCTCAAAACTTGAGAGACACTTCTCGATTTCAAAATACCTGTTGCAATAATTTAATTTTGCTGTGTACAGAAAGTAGTTTTAATTTAGTCGTCCCCTCTTCTGTACAAATCAATTACATTGATTTTAATTCTTCCCGCAGACATTATCTACAAATCCATTACAAAACAAAACAAAAATAACGATTTCAACTCGTCATTGTTTTTCTTTATGTGCGTGTGTGTATGTATGTATGTGTGTGCGTGTGTATGCGTGCGTCAGTTTATGACATACTTTTCACAATAGGGGTACAAGTCATAGTGTCGGATTGTGACAAGGAAGGGAAGCTTCCCCTAGTTTATGGACAGCCCCAATATATTTATATATGTCAATATGTACGTTGTGAGATATATTTGTGAAAGGCTGTATGTGCATTTCTGAGTAGTTCTGTATTGGAAATGTTTATTTCACTAGCTAAGTCAAAATGTCAATTCACATAATTGTAACGAATGTCCTTCTCACTAAACAAGCGAGCAGTTTATGTTCACTGACTATTGTCATCAGGACTTACTTTATGTCAAAGACCATTATTCACTCACTGTTTTTTTTTCACAGTGTAGACTGTGGGCAGCCATGCATTGTGCTAACAAGAAGGCAGAGATCAGATTTCAGTACAATGTGATGTTGTGTTAAAAAAAAAAAAGAACGAATTATATCTCAGAATTAATTTAGTACAACCATGCATGCATCTCGTATTTTGTTTTTTTTTTGATTTAGTGCAGCCTAAACAACATCTCGTATAGTTGATTCAGTACAGCCATGTCAGCATCTCGTATATTTGATTTAGTAGAAAAGCCCTGTCAGCATCTCGTATAGATGTATACTCACTACAAGGATATATATTTGCGTTGTTCAGAACACAATATTTCATTGTCCTTAATTTTAGTAGTATGTAGTCTTGATAAATTACCAAACAAGGGAAAGAACTGTGCCTTTTCAAATTAAAAGTACAATAAGTTATCCCCCACCAAAAAAAAATCATATCGTTTAAAAAAGCTTTCTGGTCAAATGCCTACAGTATTACTTGTTATAATTTAATAATGAACACTATCTTAGTCTTAATTTAATTTAGTGATATGCTCTAATGCAGACCTGTTTCACTTATTGAATTTATTGCTGTACACTAATTAGATTTGATTTAATTTAATTTAACGTTTTAGAAGATTAATTTAGGGAAGCACACACCTTTTTATGTTTTAATTTAATTATGCAGTTTATATATCATTTAATTTAGTGACTCACATTATTTTATAAATTATTACAGCTGGAGTTCGACTGTGCTGGTGGATTTAATAACATTCATGGGTTACTGGACTTCGGAATTGTTAGATTTAAAGTAAGAAAATCTTAAAGAACAAAACTACTGATAGTTTTTTTTCAAAGTACACAATTGGTCAAATATTGGTGGTTACTGCAAACAAAACAAAACACACCCCCCCTCCAGGAATTTGAAAATTAATCATTTAATTTTGCATTTAACAACAACAAACAACAACAGTTTCAGAAGCTGTACATTAAAATCTTATGGCATGCTGACATATTTCATTGCTCTCAGGTTTGGTGTATGTAATAAGTACGCCTAAGTGGTGTTGGAAGAAAGTTTGCTGTCATGCGTCTTCACTAATCTATTCTTATCTCTACAGTCTGTTGTCCTATATTTTCACTAATCTGCAGTTATCTCTGTACTTTATCTTGTCTCGCATCTTCACTATTTTACTATTATCTAGACACAATCTGTTGTCCCATGACTTCACTAATCGCCTCTTCTCTCTAACTACTTGTTATCTCAATGTCTTCACTAATCTACTGTTATCTCTACACAGTCTGCTGTCCCACGTCTTCACTAATCTACTGTTATCTCTACACAGTCTGCTGTCCTACGTCTTCATTAATCTACTCTTATCTCTACACAGTCTGCTGTCCCACGTCTTCACTAATCTACTCTTATCTCTACACAGTCTGCTGTCCCACGTCTTCACTAATCTACTCTTATCTCTACACAGTCTGCTGTCCCACGTCTTCACTAATCTACTCTTATCTCTACACAGTCTGCTGTCCTACCTCTTCACTAATCTACTGTTCAATCTGTTGTCTCCTGCCTGCACTATTCTACTCTTCTCATTACTGTCTTTTAGCACTGAGTCAGGATGTCAGGGCAGTGTAATGACCACTGTCTTTTAGCACTGAATTGGCACAGACTCTGTCAATAGCACAAATCCTTCATCTAGAATCTTGCCTTACAGTACATAAACATTCTAAGAACAACAAAACTCTTTTTTGTTCTGATTTTACCCCCACGTGTAGTGTAGCCTACATCTGAAGCAAGGACCTTTATTCTTGCGGTGGTCACTGATATACTTTATGATCCTAGACTATGGGACCTTTTTCACAGATATGATATGCTCGTATACAGTGTGACGCCAATGCCACCTAGTTAATAGTTATTATTATTATTATTATTTAATTTATTGTCCATAACTAATTACAAGTAATACGAATCTTAGTTTATGTTATTAATAATTCTTCAGAAGACACCACTCGTCTCTCTCACTTGACGGATATGTAGGTGCTGTAAACGTTTTCCTTCTTCCACAACATTAAAGAAAAAACATTTGACGTCACACAATATTTCCGTAAGTGGAAAACGTCTTACTATAGGAGAAGACAAATCCGTCTTTGATCTATATTTAGCAATCCCCCATCCATACATTTTTTTTTCTCTAACATAAGGTTATCAATATGTATAAGAAAGTCAATAAATTATTTTATTAAATCAACAAATATACATATGACAATTACAATGAAAGATGATTGAATAATTTTTATACTATGCAGTCTTATATAATAAAAATACATTCAGCAATAGTGTCAATACAAATCACAGAATAGTTGTTGTTTTCTTTTTTTATCAAAGAACAGAAATGGAGTTATTAGAGATAAGCCATAATAGTTTCTACCTACCTGGTTTTAGCACTGTCTCAATAGTCTGTTGCGTGCTTTTGTAACACAGTAACAAGTTATTGTCCATATCAACTCTTATTGTCTCTCTCCTCATGTTGAAAACACTGAAACACTGCTATTCTCTCAAAGCTAACATGGGTGCTTTTTTCTGACTCAGCTCCTTCAAGCAAAACAAAACTAGCAATTTCTGGTAAATTTCCTGAACCATATAAAATGTTTCATGGCGTCTACAACTTTAATTGAAACACTATTTGTAATTCGTGTATTGTGGATATTGCATACTGGTTACTTTGGAAATGATTATAGTGTCAGATGTATTGGCCAGTTTGGGGTACTTGTGTTTTTTGTTTTGTTTTGGTTTTTTTGGGGGGATAGGGAATGAATGCTTGCTTTGTTTTAAATTGCGCAACCATGCCCAGTAAACCAGCTGGCAGTAATGAATGCCTGTGCAATTGTTTGGGCAAACAACTTAGACTGTTGATGCTGGACTGGCAGATGTAGGGTGGGAGGTGCATTAGCTCTAGGTGACTGGATCGAGGGTGAGTAGAAACATATGTGGTTACAGGAAGGAATAAAAATAATTATATCATGTACTCTTTTTCCAATCATCTCTTTGGGTGAGCGTTTGAGACTGGTTCCATCCCTATTTGGATTGTACACGGAACAGTAAACCCCGGATAGATAAAGTTTTTTGGTTTCATCTTGATCTTTATATTTTATTTTAATGTGGGATTTGGAATCTGAAATGTACAGATGAATAACATGCAAAACAATTAAAAGTTAACTTTTATGTGAATCCTCTAAAACAAATATCCTGCTTATGAAAAACACAGCTCACTTGCTATGTTGTTATATATTGAAACCCATTTTCGAATGTAAAACCAGACCACATGTTGTTAAATATGACTTCCTGTAAAACAGTAGTTATGTACAAAATCTGTTGTACAAGACAGTTTGTGATGTGATATTAATTCACATGATTAAAATACAGTTCAAATGATTTACGACATCCTTTCTTTCCCCCGGTTTCCAGGTACAAAATTCATTTCTTGTATCAATAAATAACTGACTCATCAGCTAAGTCTTAATTTCTCTCGCATTTTCATCAGCGATTTTACGTATTCTCTGAAGAGTTACATCCTCTTGTTGTAGCACAGAGAACACACTAGGCATCATGTTTTGTAATTCCTAACAATTGCAGTTTGTGCTTAGCACTAGCATGTGTTTCTACTAAATTCATTTATGTGTTACCTGCATGTGAATTGCTTGTCTAGGTTGGGAAACAACATAGGGATAACCTAACAAAACTTCAAAAATTGCTGCCTTTACAACTGCCACTCTAATCTTTCTGGTGACGTAACTTGATTCTATGTTCACTAGTGTAATAGGTAATGTTTGTTTCTCTCCATTAGCAAACGTCACATCAACAGTTTCACTTGTTTGATTGCTATCTGTATTATTAATTAATAAAGACATGAACAGCCAGTGTCTAAAATCAGCTTTACATCTCGTCCGCACACTTTAGCCTTTATTCTGTTTGTCAACATGTCTGTCTGTTTTTCTTCCTCCTCGTGTTCATTCACAACAAAAACTTGTCTCGGTCAGTCAGGACAGTTTCTTGAAATGTGCCCTACTCTATAACAAGTATAACATCTCTTTATCATGCCGAGGTTCTCGTTCTTTCTTTCATTCTTCCCTTCATTCAGTCTGTTTTTATTAGCGCTTTCATTCATCTCAACACTTTTCCTGTTTCCTCATCTATTCATAGCTTTTTTTTCAAACCTATGCTCAGGCACTACCGGATGTGCCTCATCATATGCCTGCGCAACATTAGCAATATCACTCTGTTCAGTCAATCTCCTCTCCGCAAGGAATGTCACTAAATTCGGGAGGTAACTCTCCATCACCCGTTCGCGTATCAATTCTCCCCATACTTCTTCAAAATTACGAGAGACTCCTATGTGTTCGATCCACAGATCAAACAAAGTACCCAGCCTTGAATGATATTCGGTATGCGATTCATTCTGCTTCTTTTGGGTTTCCCGAAATAATAGCCTGTATTGCTCATTTGTGACTTTACACGGACAACACAAACTATTTTTCCGAACCTCATAGTCGTCAGCCTTTTCTTCTGGCAATGTATGAAAACGTTCTAACGACTTGCCATGCAAATGGCTAGACAAATTCAAAGCCCAAAACTTTTTCGGTATTTTATGTGCTTTTGCAAGATGCTCGAATTGTTTTAAAAATGCGTCAAGGTGTTCTGCTTTGTTCGTGAAAGGTTGCAAAACATTGGAATAACGCGCCTTTAACAGCTGTCGGAGTAAAAGTTACGTATGCTCGCATTTTTATCTGCTTCAGTACCATGAGTTTTACATTGTAAATAAATTATTTGCCTCGAGCCTCGATCTGGAAAGCTCTTGTCTTTCTCTCCTGTTCAACTTCACGCTCAATTCTATTTAGATAACTTCTTTCTTGTTCTTGAACATGCTTGTAAATATCTTTACTTTTAAGTCTGAACACGTCACTCGTGTTCTTGAACATGCTTGTAAATATCTTTACCTTTAAGTCTGAACACGTCACTCGTGTTCTTGAACATGCTTGTAAATATCTTTACTTTTAAGTCTGAACACGTCACTCGTGTTCTTGAACATGCTTGTAAATATCTTTACCTTTAAGTCTGAACACGTCACTCGTGTTCTTGAACATGCTTGTAAATATCTTTACTTTTAAGTCTGAACACGTCACTCGTGTTCTTGAACATGCTTGTAAATATCTTTACCTTTAAGTCTGAACACGTCACTCGTGTTCTTGAACATGCTTGTAAATATCTTTACCTTTAAGTCTGAACACGTCACTCGTGTTCTTGAACATGCTTGTAAATATCTTTACCTTTAAGTCTGAACACGTCACTCGTGTTCTTGAACATGCTTGTAAATATCTTTACCTTTAAGTCTGAACACGTCACTCGTGTTCTTGAACATGCTTGTAAATATCTTTACCTTTAAGTCTGAACAAGTCACTCACTTCCTCACGCCACTTCCTTTTCAACTCATCAAGTTTGGTTTGCTCCATTTCTTTACATTCAGAGTACTATTTCAATAACTCTTATGATTTTCAAAAAAGTATTAACGTCTTTGCTTGCAGTACCCTCTCACTCACACGTGTGATCAATCTCGATCAAGTATTAAAAGCCAAAGTACTTTTAATAGCACAATACTGGTGTAAGATACTATCCATTTCTCTTAACACAGGTGCATTCAAAATCTTTTCTCTAACTCATGAAAGCATATAAAAACATAAATACTAATAGCAAATTACTAACACGTGTAAGATACTACCCAATTCTCTTAGCACATAATTCAGTCATGCATTCGAATTACTTGACAAGTGTAAGATAATTCCCAATTCTCTTAACACATAATTCAGTCATGATTTCAAATCAGTTGAATATGTAAGATAATTGAGCATGTCAGATATTTCCCACTTCTCTTGCCACAAGTCTAGTCAAGTATCATATAATTCAGCATGAATAAGATATTACCACCTCTCATAACACATATTTCATTAATGCATTCCAAGTACTTTCTCTGACTTGTGAATACACATCAGTCATGCACGTTATATGCTTAAACACCTTGCTTTACAGTTTCATGCACACAACATTTCTAAATCATTTCTTCAAATGTTCAAACATGTCATAGCAATAAAAATTCAAAATGCATTCAAATAAAGAATAAGGAAGAAAATTAGAATGTGACTTCAGTGCGCTAAACTTGCTATCATCAAGCAAACAAATATTTCACGCTCACATTAAATACTGTTTCTTCCCTTACGGTACGCGATTCTCTGTGTCTAGGGATATTCCCTAAAAGGTTTTTAAACAATTCCGAACGACGCCCGCCTTAATATGTCTCGACTGTTCTCTGGGGTGACTTTGTAATAATAAATTATATCAAATATTGGTAATTAGTTGTGATACAAGATATTTACAAGTGCCGATGCAGAGTATGGGTCACTGGTTAGATATGTATATCTGCAACACTTTCGCCGATATACTAGTACACCGCCAAGTTGACTGACGGCCCCTACTCAGTTGTAGCTGAGAATCGATTTTATGAAACAAGTTACCATAAGTATAAATAGACAGACAGATAACGAGTCGTAATCATTAGATTATCACCAGATTACGATAACAAACGAAAGAAATTACATGTCATTAACAAATATGCGAGATTGAATAGTTAATTAAAAGAATTTTAATAAAAGAAAATTTAACAATATTTAGAAAGAATAAGTAATATACATTATGTCCTAGTTTTCATCATAATGCCAAAGAGAGCAAGTTCAAAGTTCAAGCCAAGTTCAAAGTTCAAGCCGCACTGTAGTCACGTTCGCGATCACGACTTATCTCAATGCGCTGGAGTGACGTACAGTACGCTGGTAGACTCTCACTAGGTTATGACGTCACATCCGGAACAGGCATCCAAAGCCCACATTGAAATCAAAGATAAAAAGATCAAGATGAAACCAAAAACGCTTATCTAGCCAGGGTTTACTGTTCCTTGTACAACCCAAATGGGGAGGGACCCAGTCTCAAACTCTCACCACAAAAGATGATTGGAAAATGAGTACATCATAAAATTGTCACTCCTTTTTATTCCTTCCTGGAACCACACATGTTCCTACTCACCCTCCATCCAGTCAAATTCACCTAGAGCTAATACTTTTTATGAATTTCCCTGTACCTCCCAACCTATCTCTGCCAGCCCAGCATCAACAGTCATATTTATATGCCCAGGCAATTACACAGGCATTAATTCCTGCCAGCTGGTTTACTGGCATGGTTGCGCAATTTAAAACAAAGCAAGCGCTCTGGGCCTGCTCCCCTAAAATCGCAAAAACCCCAAACTGGCCAATAAATCTGCCACCATGCATCACTCTCGTTTGTTCAGGACGTCACTTCCAAAATAAGCAGTATGCAATGTCCACATCATACAAATTACAAATAGCGTTTCAATTACAGTTGTAGATGCCATGAAAATTTTTATAAAGTATGTGGGAAAATTTCCCATCATATGATAATAACTAGAATTTAACTTTCTCGATGACTTGTAATTAATTCTCAGTTGTTAACTAATGCATAATAACCATAACGAGTGAAGGATGCCCCCAGAAGTGTCACACTATTATATTAAGGTCTTACGTATTTAAATATTGTACAGCGCGTTCATACGATTACACACTTGATCAAATTTCCTTTATCTGTAGTAGACGTAATAGTTGTATGGGTATAACATAAGCTAGTCATGTATTTGAAAGGATGAACAGACAGTAATATAACGTATCCAGGGTGTCCTGTTGTACCTGAGCGAGTTGTGTGTTTAAGGGATTAACACCCTAAAAATTACTTATTAAGTGGGGCAGGATAATGTCTGATAAACTGATAAAAACTAATAAAGCAGAAGGAAATATTATTTTTTATTTTTTTTTTTACTGAATTTCCTTCTCTACCAACATGGGAAATAACTCAGTGCAACTAACGATCCGATTACATGCTTAAACCTGCTTTACACGATCAGCTTGAATTTTGACCTAGAAGCGAACATATTTGACGAACGCCGGTTCAGTGTTTGAACAAGGAACGCCACATATGTAGTTGAACAATCGCTGTTCTGCTGTTGTAAATCGCTATCAACCAAATGACATTCTTCGAGCCAATAAAATAAACACAGCCACATCTCATTTCAAGAATAATTAAATGAATCTCATTTCAACAGTTATAAAGTAAATAACATAAACATAGCCACATCTCATTCCAACAATAATTAAATGATTCTCATTTCATCAGTTATTAAGTAAATAACATAAACACAGCCACATCTCATTTCAACAGTTATTAAATAAATAATATTAACAAAGCCACATCTCATTTCAACAGTTATTAAATAAATAATATTAACAAAGCCACATCTCATTCCAACAGTTATTAAATAAATAACTTTAATACAGCCACATCTCATTTCAACAATTAAATTAGCAAAACTGGCACTTATAATTCAGATATTAAATTAGCACTAGCAATTCTTTCTTCGTTATTTAATAAATAACGAGGACATAATTATTTACAAATTCTTAACATTCAGCAACACAAAAGTCTCTTAGGTTCCATTTTAAAAAGCGGGATAGGATTAAATGGGTCAAGGGCAAAACATTTCAGCTGTCAGTTACTCACGAAACTTGAGTGTGCGTGTGGGCTTTGGGAAACAACACAGAATTTAAGTGACTTTTTTCTCTCTTCTGTTATTTAATATCTTTAGCTGTACCGGAATTAAATGACAGTTGGACTGAGTTTTACAAACGGACACATAGCAACAGTACAAATATAAATAAAGTTTATATGCTAACTGAAAGACCGCTGTGATCTCACAGTACTGGTGAAGTCCAGAGGGATAAAAAGTAAAGGTGCCGCAGGAGCGTGGGTAGTAGTAGTAGTAGTTGTTGTTCCATTAACTTCTTCTCCACAGGAATTGGGTGGGCATGTAGTACTCTTCTTAAGTGTGAAGCCGGATTCGATATGCGACCACCCCACCCCTATCCCTTCTGTACTTGAACTCGCCCAACCACAGACAAAATTTGCGTGTCGCTTTAATAGATCACTATCAGTCACATGTGCCTTTAGCTAGTAAATTTTCACTTCGGAAACTACTGAGTGGAAGCCCTTGTTTCTTTTTCTTCCCGTCTTCGAAAGATGTGTTGCTGATCATTCGCTGTACAAATAATTGCGTGCAAACCTTGAATACTCACTACAGTCCGGATCGTGTATGTCCCATTATTAACTGATTGTTAAATCTGGGGTTTCACAAACACCTCAAACTGTAGTCCCTAAGGAGACGAGAGATGTTTATTTTGTGACGCGTTATTATTACCAGCGTTGACCGGCTTTTCAGCTACTCTCTGTGTTCGTGACGTTTGACTTGTGTTACTCGACTTCTACACACTGGATATCTACGTACAAATCGCCGACTGCCATGTGGTCCGAGCGACGTCATAAAACCGCACCAGGAGTGAGTTCCCTTGTTGTCCATTTAGTCTGTTCTCACTGTTTTAGTGTGTGTGCGTACATGTTTTTTTTAATATAAATAGCATTGAGTACTTATGAAATCACGAATGGATTGATTAGACAGAATTATAATAAATTTAGTTATCTCTTTATCAGTGGTGATTTTTCGAGGGGTTGAGGGGGAGTCTACGTTCAGCAAAATTGTAGGAGTGGATGAATTCGTTCCTGAAAAATATATTCTCTTCGTTCCTTGATAATAAATTTTAAATTTCATTTTAAAATATTTTTCAAAGAAAGGTTAGAGCAGTTAAGAAAAGCAGGTTCACACGCACGCAGATACTAAATATAGCCACAAACGCACGCACATCCATACACAAACAAATTATAACAACACAACCCGAGAAAAGTTTCAACAGACATTCTTTGGTGGTCGTGTGAAAACCGATCCTATAATTAACTATTCACATTTATGACATAAACCATTTCATCTCAATCACATTCTCTATCCAATGTGCACATGTGGGCGACAACTTAGGATTGAGTCATCCACTAGAAATGTGAGAACAGGAAAATGAAAACCTACACCATTCAACTATTAACTACAAATGATGACTGCTGAGTGCTGTATAAGTGACGTCACGTACAAGTCACTGCCCGGTTCTGTATGCCCGGATTGGATGTGGATACCGGCTTTGCAAGGGTCAGGCGGCACTAATAAATTATTAGTTTTATTATTAGGGTTAATTATAATTAACTCACTTGCCAGAAATTGGCCCTGGTTCGATCTCAAGTTATGGGATGGCTCTATACAAGATCTAGTTTAATCTAGCAGGTCTAGTGTCAAGTCCATCGAACGGAACGATAACATTCTGTCATTGGTGGCAAAATAATTAAAAAACTACATGAGGCACGTCAGGTCAGATTGCAGAATCAACATCCCATGAAAGACACAAATATTTTTATTGTGTCTTTCATGGGATGTTGAATTCAGCTTATAATATTACTTTCCTCGCAGTAATAATAACAGTAAGATGTATGGAGTTACCCTTCCTATCATAAGACTTCCAAGCATTGTACATCTTAGTCGTTAAGCTAGACAATCCCTTACTTCTTTGATTAGGATGTTGGCAGCTTCCGACCTGGGCCGATTTCGCTGCCTGGCACAAGGTGTGCCGCTGTTGTGAGAGTTGAGGATGATGAATGGAGGCCGGTGGGTCTGATTGATTTTGTGAAGCTGCGAAAGAAGAGCAAACAAATTAATGGGCATTCCGAATTCCTATGCATAACCATCTTATACGCTTGCCTACATTGCAGGTCAGCCATTTCTACAGGCGGGACGCGGACCACACACTCCACCTTAGTACACGGGTCAGTGTTGCCCACTGTGTCACACAAGTATGACAGGCAAAAACTTCTCTGAGGGTGATATATGCGAGGTGTCGCGAGATCTCGTGCGCTGGACATGGTGCATCATTGCACCTATCATTGTCACCATTGGGTTGTTGGGCAACATCCTGGTGGTGGTGGTCTTCAGCCGTCTAGGGTTCGCCAGGTCGTCGACGTTACTACATCTCTTCGTCCTAGCCATCAACGACAGCATTGTCTTGTGCGTCGGACCTGTTCGTTACTGGACAGACAAAGCCTTGAACTATGACTTGCGGACCACGTCAGAATTCGGATGCAAACTCAACTTCTTTGTCGTGTATGTCACGGTTGACTACTCGGCCTGGATCCTTGTGTCCATCACGGTTGAGCGTGCGTTTAGTGTGGTGAAACCGCTGCACGTCCGCAGATGGTTTACGGTCCGGCGCGCCACCTTTCGATTGAGTGTCATTTTTCTTGTTTTGACCGGAATCAACTTGCACTACTTTTTCACGAATGGCTTAATCTACTCGACGGAGGATGGCAGTGCCAACGGCACGCAGCATGTGGTGTGCGACTCCATTTCCAAAGAGTTCAAAGATTTCGAGGATTATGTATTTGTGTGGATCGATCTATGTTTTGCCTCGCTGTTTCCCTTCCTCATCATGGTCATTTGCAACTGCATCATCATCGCATCCCTACGCAAGACTGTTAGAAATCAGCCACGCTCTATAAGAGGGCGAAAGGGAGCTAACTCTGAGAGCCTTTCTCATCATGATCAGCTGATAGACATTTCAATGTCGGAAGAAAGTCAGAGTGACATGGCTGACCTTTCCCGATCTCAGGATGCACACCAACTGGCTGAACCGTTGTGCTCAGAACTACAGCGCTCAAAACTGCCTTGCCCAGAATTACCTTGCTCAGAATCGCCACGCCCATCTGGTATAGGACTGCAGGATGTAAAAGACTCACAGAAAGAAGATGAACCATTAGCTTTAAACCCCTTGTCTCAGGTTAACCACTTACCACCATCTTCAGAACTGGAGACAAGGGAATCTTCTGTGACTAGTGTAACATTTGAAAAAACACAAGTTTGTTCCCGAAATTCTTCTGCAACACTTATAATGGACGGTGCCTGTTCTAGGCCTTCAGTCAGCAGGAGACAAAGCAAACCACCCCCAAAAGCCGAGCCCGTGATATCCACTGGGGTGACGCGAACACTGGTTTTCGTGACCGTGGTTTTCGTGTTGACAACGTTACCGAACGCAATCTATTTCATTGTCGATACTTTCGTCTACGACAGATCCAAAGAAAAAGTCGAGTGCTTTCGCACGAACGCCATCATGGATATTGCGTCATTATTGACTAATATCCTAATGTACACTAACTACGGTTCCAACTTCCTCCTCTACTCGGCTAGAAGTGATCGCTTTCGGAAAGAATTGCGAAATATGTTTAGACAAGCAGCCAAGAGGTAACGAAATTTCATGATGCGGTCAATTCTCTCTTCTAAGTTTGGTTGGTCGGTTGATTGGTTGTTTTTGGTTGTGTGGATGGATGGATGGTTGGTTTCTTTGTACGTCATTTGCACTTTTAGTTTGATGTTCTCGTAAATCTCACTGACAGTCCGAGTTTTAGATAATATGCAAATATGATCCTGCATCCTGACCCTCATAATGAATCCTGCAGTGAGGTAACCCTCTAATATCTCTCTCGAAATAACTTTTATATAAATAAGTACAAAATGATAAAGATGGGGGAGAGGTATAATTTATAAATTCTTTGTTTTCTATCTTATTTTTGTATCTTTTTTCTTTTGTTAATTCTTCCCTCAGCTCAGACTATACACCAATGTACATAATTGGTTAATCCGGTAATCAGATCAGCAAAAATATCTATTTTTAAAGCAGCTTTATCACTCGTGATCACTTGTGTTTATCTTAGACAACCATCTCACTCTTTTGTCACTGGTCTTGCGTATTTGCCATTCAACATTTTCTCGTACTTAATCAGCCAAATTCAACCTCAAAGCAGTCCTTGTAACGCAACGTCATCAGCCCTATCTACATCAGCATCTTTTCTTTGTAATGACATCAATACCTGGCATACATACGTCAGCATCATTTCACTGTCACGTGATCAACCTGTCATATATAGCTGCTCTTCTTTGTACTATATTCAACCTTGTATATGTCACCAACCCCATAATATACCGTAGTAAGCCCGGAATATGTCAGCAGCCCTTGTAACGTAATCAGCTCTATTTGTCAGCACTCCTTGTTTGTGACGTAATAAACTCTCTCTATATATATCTATATATCAATCCTTGTTTGTGACGTAATCAGCTTTACATTTGTTTGGCAGTTGACAACTGGAAAGTGTATAAATCTGTGATCGCTGCCACATCATGCAAATCCACACACGTGCATTTGTTTTACACATGACAGCTCACATTCCTTCTGTCTACCCATGCATGGCAACTCGCTCTATATCTTGTGCAGGGCAAGGATTTTCTTCTTTCGCGCGGAAGCCGGAAGCGCCCGCCCCCCCCCCCCCCTACACTCAATCAAATCAATTTTCTTCTTTTGTGCGTCTGTGAAATCGGCGACAGCGAGAAGTTGTCGTCAAGTCGGAGAAAACAGAAGTTCAACATAAATAAACAAACCAAAATATAATGTAGTTGTCTTCTTCTGCGTCAAAAGAAGTCAACAATAACACGTCATGTTTATGTAACCCATCAATAGCGTCGAAATACTTTACTTCCGTGCAGACTACAAGGGCATTCGAGCAAATCGTAATATAGCCGAAAATGTGAGCTGTGAAGCCACGATTTTTAGAAAGATAGCTGTCCTCGGTGAGTAATAAGTAAACAGTTTATCTACAGGGAGAAAGATAAGCCTATAGATCGGATAATGAGGTCGAGAATGCGGGCAGGCAGACAAAAAGGGAAGACAGGAATAAATTCTAATATTGCAAATATAGACAGCACTTGAGAGAAGTACAAGCAATGAAAACTATGCTGTGAAGATAAAAGAACCCTGAGAAATCGTAAAAAAAAAAAAGTATAATTGACCTCAGCTAAAACTATTTACACATGGAATAAAGAAGACGCCTCTGTATGCCAGCTTTAGAATACATGCACACACGCATATACACATGCATACACACCTCTCAAACACAAACATACACGTACACAAACTCCCACATCTACAGGTGTACACGCACACAACCATGCCTAGTCGCAGGTACATGTACTCACGAGGAGTGTACTTCTGTTCAAACATATACAGACAACACTGGCAAAGACATACTCATACAAAGAAGACATTCGTGTTTCAATTCTTATTAAGCAATGAGGTCGCAACAAGACAACAAATGTGTACTTGTTTTCTTTGTGAATCCATGTACTCAATGATAAAACGTGATTGAGTGGTAAATGTGTTAATGTGCGCTTTCTAAATCTTCCATAATTGTTGACATGAATTGCCACTGATCCGTCCTTCACCTTTTCAGTTTTGACTTCCTCTTCTACCTATTCCCTGTTCGTTGGAACAGATGAACTGTGAGGGGAGCGGGGCGAGAAACGTGTAATTTGACAACAAAACACATTCGACATGATTTCTCTAGTGTTTGTTGTCAATGCAACACGTTTCTCGCACCGCTCCCCTCACAGTTCATTGCGTACCATAGGTTATATATAGGTCATCGCTCTTGCATTTCAGCAGCAGAACATGCTCAGAACAGAGGACAGCACCAGCTCAACCACCCCTCTCCCCCACCCCTCCCCGTCCCCAGCGCGAAATCGGGCCAGGCCGGAAGCACTCCCACTAACATCAGAGGACAGCGGAAACGACTTTGAAAAAGAAGAGCATTGACCTCCACTTAGTTTACCAGTGCACTCAAACCCGAAACTGAACGCCGGAGGAAAAGCGATTTCTTTTGTAGACAACTCTTCTTGTATGGTTCGTTTTTTGATGCAGGTGACACAAACTTCACGCAATGTTGCCAGGTCGATCCGACATATTTCGCCCAGTGGCCTTCGTAACTAGCCTCAAAGTAGCCCAACTGGGTCGGCATTAATTTATGACACTGCTTCGCCAGTTTATCTTTCCTCCATCGTTGTGTTTATTTTGCCACTGTTTATTAGTATACCTTCCCTGCATTATGTGTATACTTTATCACAGTTTAATTAGTTTATCTTCCAGCATTGAGGTGTTTATCAAACAAATTCATTTGAACATTTCCCCTGCATTGAGTGTATAATTTATCACACAGTTTCATTTGTAAAATCTTCCTTGCATTAAGTGTATAATTTATCACACAGTTTCATTTGTAAAATCTTCCTTGCATTAAGTGTATAATTTATCACACAGTTTCATTTGTAAAATCTTCCTTGCATTAAGTGTATAATTTATCACACTGTTTCATTTGTAAAATCTTCCTTGCATTAAGTGTATAATTTATCACACTGTTTCATTTGTAAAATCTTCCTTGCATTAAGTGTATAATTTATCACACTGTTTCATTTGTATATATTCACTTCACTTTGTATGCAGTTTGTAATGTCAACATAAAATTGGCTCTTTAAATTCTAAACTTTATAGTATTTTCCTTATTAATACTTTGGCATCATTCGTAATATTGATGCTATTTATCTATCTATCTATCTATCTATCTATCTATCTATCTATCTATCTATCTGCCTATCTACCTACCCACCAACCTATCTATCTATCTATCAGTGACGTCTACACCATACTAGTTATTGGTTATTATTATTATTATTAATATTTAATTAATCTCCCATGACTAATTGCAAGTGATGGAAATCTTAATTTATGTTATTAATAATTCTCCAGAAGTCACCACTCCTCTCTCTCTTGTCTATATCCGGGTGCTGTAAACTGAAAGACAAACATTTACTGTCACACAATATATCCGTAGGTGGAAAAAAGGAGAGGACAAATCCTGTGCGATTTAGCATCTATATTTAGCGAGTCCCCATGCACCCACTTTCTTCTCCAACATTAGTTATCAGTATGTGTAAGAAGATCAATACATTTATTAAATCAACAATCAAATATACAACATATGGAAAATATTAAAATTGCATTGACATTTACATCACAGCAGTTTTCAATTAATGCTGAACAATCATTCGATCTATCCTAACATGAACTTGAATATCATAACGGAAATGAGAGTTAGAGAAATAATTAAAGTCAATTTACATAACCTGTTCAAAGATGGCAGCTGTTGCCAGCGCATGTTTCACAATCATACAGTTGCACAAAGTCTTTCCTATTTAGGCAGTGGCCCCATGTGTCTCTTTTAGAGACACTTTACACACCTGTTCCAGAATCTTTGATGTGCTCTCCAAGCACACCATAGAGAATCATCCTGAATTTCACATATGCTATCAAGCACATCAGGAGGAACACTCTTTATTTTCCATGCATGTTTACTCAACATACCATGAAGAATATTGAAAATAATATTCTTGAATTCTCAAGACCAAACTCAAGCCACAATTTCTGCCATATTTTTGGTACTCGAAAGGAATTCACAGGAATCAACTTACAGCAAAGCATTTTACTGATTTGACGACAGCATCAGATTCACACACCAGCCCAGTGTAATCTACTAGAGTACAGTAGCCACCATAGTACTACGTGACAAAAGTAAAACCAAAATGGCTTGCTCTGCTCTGCAAAAGCTATATTAAGGCAGCACTAAATTTCAGGCATATTTCATCTCTAAAATCCTTTCTCTCTTACAAACATTCTCAACTTACAAATCCTGCAACAATTTCGTTAGCCCGATATACACACAGTATAAGAAATATAGCATCAATCAAAATTCACAAGTATAACGTACAAATTAGTATACTTGTTAATTTTGATTGATGCTATATTTCTTATACAAGTTAGTCAAATTAGTCAACATAGAAATAGTGGTTCAATTACATAATCATTCTCAAATTCAAAATCAAAGATCACTAGCAAACATGTATAAAATACTGTAATTCACTATTTATTTTTTTATCAGTCAGTTAGCTTACCATAAGCCAATGATTGCATTTATAACCGGACTCGAGTTATGTTCAAATTCAAAATGGTTAGAATATAGTATTTCTTCAACAAAGAAACTTTCCCTCCCTCCAAATTGGATGAATTTGATATGCACAGGTGAGAAACTTTTGGTCAGAACAACTATTCATCCAGTTGGAACTGGTTTGGATTGCATCAGCAGTTTTCTAGCATATTCCCAACTCAGTTGTTTACTAATATTAGCATAAGCAATGTCTAAGTTAGGGTCAGTTTGATATTTAACAATTTATATAACGATTAAGTTTAGAAATAGGGATAGGCAAACAGACTCCATCACACTATCTATCTATGTAGTTTCATGTCCTCTGAATGGCTAACTAGCTAGGTAGATGGATAAATAGATGGTTGGATGGATGGATGATTGTGAGTGTGTGTGTGTGTGTATGTGTGTGTGTGTGTGTGTGTGTGTGTGTGTGTGTGTGTGCGTGCGTGTGTGAATTCGTGCACTAGATAGAACTAAGTTGTGAAGATTATGGTCATATTAGTGCGTGTCTGATTTTCCTTAACGTTTAGTGCATGTCTTTGATAGTGTATGGTTTATATATATGGGCCTACACATTTTCATTATATTTTATAACTGGCAGTTACGTTTTTTATTTAACTGGTTTCAGAATCGTACGACCGCTACACAGTTATATTATAAGAATAGTCATCCTTAATCATGTGATATGCATTACAAGTACACCCCACCCAACCCTACCACTGGCCAACTGACCCTTCCTTTCAGAAAATTGTCATAATTTCCTACTAGCCTAGAAAGACAGGTTTTGAGTTTTATTAGTTGTGAATTATGAACACATAAACTTAATAATTTCTTTCGAAAAAGTTCCGGGTCATTTCCAAGAAATAATCATATAATGTGAAGCATAGTGCTCAGAATATCACGTGATGCAGTCAGCATAAACTAGCATGAAAGTCAGACATGCGTAGCGTCACTATGGATCAGCTGGTACTCACTCAACTGCCGAAAGTAAAGTAGATCAATTGTAAGGAGGTCAGCAGCGTGAAAAGTGGCAGTGTTTGGGGTGTTTAGTTTATGAGCAAAATTTTTTTTAAAAATTTAGAATGTTTTCTTCTTCTTAGAAGTAATTAGTGAAGCTGTCGGTTTCGGTGACCTTGAGGAGGTTTAAGCCATTGCGTCCAATATGTACTGACCCTTTAAAACGTGAAGTGAGAGTTTGCTGCCGAATTATGTTTTATCATACATGTGTACAGACAGTGAAGGCATAGCACCATTGATGATATAGTTCATGTGTGTGGAAACATCCAATAAGTGTGGCATTGCAAAAGCAAACGGACTAAAAGGAATTTGTCTATTATGTTCTCTGACAGAACACTCTTACATACCTAGTCACCATACATTCCATACATTCCAACATCCTAAGTGAAATGTATAGTAACAGGAAATATGATTATGATTAGGATAAACATGAATATGATCGCTATACAAGCAAAACCACACACCTTCGGCAGTAATGTACACCTAAGAGGGGCTCCAGCTGCATCTGAAACTGGCAATAAGGGCAATAACTGCTATGCATTGTGATTATAAATTATTAGCACCAGGAACCAAAACACACGTTTCTTTGACGTTCAGTTGAGATGCACTGCCAAATAAATAGTAGATTTCTGGTACATTCGCTGCAATTGTTTAAAGTGCGATCCAAATGGTCCATTTAAAGTGAGTCGCTACCCAACTTACTCTCTAGAGTCTAGCCTGTGGGTAATGGTCAACCATTCTAGAAGTTGGTTTGATGTAGTTTGGGGTTTTTTTTTAGGGTAGGTGTGGGTTACATAATGCCATTATGTGACAGGATAAATGCCCAAATTTACAAGGAAAACTGTAAAACAATGTTTACACAATTAAAAACAAATCAAATGAAATGCTCAGGTGGTTTTTCCTATTAAAGGAACACGGTTATTCTACTTTGAGAAGTTGCGATTCAGTTACTAAAATAGACATCTTAGTACATAAAATGAGGGATGTTAAGGCGTAATAGTGAAGTTAACGTTTTATTAAGTGAAGTTAGAAATGCACATTAGTAAATGTAAATGTTAAATTTTTATTTGACTTTCACGGACCTCCTGGATCCGAGGTTAAGAACCACTGCTGTAGGAATAACCAGGTGCACATACATTTTCAGACTAACGGCAACATAGCTATAAAAGTGAGATACAAAAGTGACCGATGTTAAATTAATAACTACCACAACGACCACCCTTAACAAATGATTACACATCTTTAATTTGAACATTATCCACTCGCTATACAAGTTTCAAATTAATTCAAAGTTAGTTTATTTCCTTTAAATGTGCAGTGCTCAGCAGTATACGTAACTCGTTAAAGTAGTGTGTAGTGCTCAGCAGTATACGTAACTCGTTAAAGTAGTGTGCAGTGCTCAGTAGTATACGTAACTCGTTAAAGAAGTGTGTAGTGCTCAGCAGTATACGTAACTCGTTAAAGTAATATTCAGCCACCATCAGCATTTGTTAACAATCCAACAAAGGAACATCACATTTTCATTACATTGAATATTAAAACGCGAATATTTACAATTTTTTGCTTTAATATAATGATCGTTTTCTCTGCCCTCCTCCATCATACTATTAATGTTAATGTTTAAATCAAGGATGACGTCATTTAAGACATGGCAAAACCGATCATTGACCATTACTTTGTGTATAGTTGTAGTTTGTTTAATTTGTTTTCTCTCCTTTGACCTCGAGGAATAAGAAAATAGCGATTATCTTTTCTTACCTAGTGTTTTACCTGGCACAAAAGTAAAGTGGGTTGTTATCACAATCAAAAGTTCGAGAGTGTGCTTGCGCATGTCAGTGCTTGCGAACTTTCCAGGATATTTCAGTTATTTATTTCGTTTAAGATAGACGTCAGTGACTCTACCAGAGCATGCTGTAAAGCTGTCAAACTTTGGCTAAAGAAATAACTTCACATACTTAAGGGTTACAGTGCTGCAGGTTATTGTTGACAAGCTGTGTGTAAGCGTGCGTGTGTGTGTGTGTGTGTGTGTGTGTGTGTGTGTGTGTGTGTGTGTGTGTGTGTGTGTGTGTGTGTGTGTTTGTGTTTTATGAGTTTGAGAAGAGAGGAAGGGGGAGAAGGCGAGGTTTTCTTGTACCGGATGCACTTGAGTAACTGAGTTTGTTTAAATAAGTATTGTACACACCCTTAGCGGGTGCCGAGGTGAACACTTACTTGATAATCCAAGAGCGAAATAGTGCGTATTATTAATGCAACTGTGAGTCGTGTCATGTCTTATCTGTTATGAATGTTGTTGTCAACCACAGGTGTTTACAGCAATAGATAGAGAGAGGAAGGGAGATAGATAGATAGATAAACAGACAGACATACAGATAGATAGATAGACAGACAGATAAATAGACAGACATACATACATACATACATACAGATAGATAGATAGATAGATAGATAGATAGATAGATAGATAGATAGATAGATAAACAGAGAGAGAGGGAGAGATAGATAGATAGATAGATAGATAGACTGACAAATAGATGGATGGATAGATGGACGGATGAGTGGTGTGTATTATTGCAGTTCAATCCACTGTCATATTTCACTTACAAACGCCAATGAAAGTATAAATAATTTAATTACGTTAGCAACGGTCTAATATTAATAATGTAATAATCACGGCTCTTCTCCTGCACTCAGTAATTACTGCGACATACACGGCAATACAAGACTACCAAACCTACAAATACATAGACGATAATATTACGCCACACTTCAATCTCACTACACGAAACAGTACAATCTCACTACTCGAAACAGTACAGTCTCACTAGACGAAACAGTACAATCTCACTAGACGAAACAGTAGAATCTCACTACACGAAACAGTACAATCTCACTACACGAAACAGTACAATCTCACTACACGAAACAGTAGAATCTCACTAGACGAAACAGTAAAATGAAAAGAGAATTAGAAATTCATGATAAAATTTAATACGAAATATAATATTAATTTAAATTTAACAAATTTGTCATCACGGGTCGGAATGACGTAGACTCATCTTCAGTTACTTACTATGTCACTGATCACTACAAGACGTCACTGATCACCTCTGGGCGCTGAACATCACTACTTGTCACTGACCATTCCTGGTCACTGATCGTTACTAGACGTCACTGGTAATCAATGTTCACTTTGATCACGGCTGGTCACTGATCAGCACTAATTTAATTCGTCACTCACAGTTCACAACGGCTCTATGACATTAATGTTAAACTTTTAAGGTGCTCATTACTTAACGCACAGATTTGCTTATGTAACGAAGTCTGTCCACCCGATTCTATAACCTTAATACACGTGTACGCCGAAACAGCAGTCTATGCAATTTATTAGACTGTTGCACGGCTCTCACTGACGGACACGGCAAAACACGTCAGAATATTATGACGTCAGAATGACGGAATGAAGCCTGATGTCCTCTCCACACCACACAGCTTCATCGACTCAGAAGTCTGGCTCGATGCGAAAGCTTGATAGCAACCAAACACGGAAAACCAACATTGTGAATGTGAACTGTCAAATAAAGCAGTGATTTCCCTTAGCGTCTTTTCTGTATTTCTAAATTCCAGCTTACGAACTACTCGCTGGAAAAATGCGTGTGACTGTGCATATATATGTATTTGTGTCAGTCGTTAATGCACGAATCTCTGTGTCTTGTACGGGTGTAGAATATGTACACGGAAGAGTGCTTAGGCCATGGGGCCGCCAGACGCATACTGGGTATTAGATACCCATAAATCGCATTGGTTTATTTCTTTTCTTATTAATTGTATAAATGATGTCCAGTGTCTAATGTTTCGTGATCTTTTTCAGGATCCAAGCGAAAAGATTTTGGAGAAACAAAGCTACTGTTGGATCAAGCCACCATTTTCAGTGGCAGAAAAGCTTCCACAATTCTCAGAATACAGGCGACAGTTATTTTCTTGGACGCAGCAGCAGTCTGGGGCACAACGAGCGCAAATCGGTTCTTTCAACAAAATTCTAGTCACTTGTGTATTATACAGTATTATTTTCTAGTGGTATTGTTTAAAGGAAACAATAGATTTTCATAGATCGTCACAAACTTATATATTGTTATAATAACCACAGGAGTCGTACAGACACGAAAGGCAAAAAGTCATACACACACTATAGCCACACCAGATGATACTGACACAAAGCCACTACAGATAATACAGTTCTAAAGGTCTCATCGGATCATACACTTACGAAAACTATGACGTCATACAGGCACGAAAGACGTTCTAGGCCATCTTGGTCATACCTTTTTATCATAGTTTCAAGGCTATCTGATTAATTGCTTTGTGATAGGAAAATCTCTTGCTGCTATTGCTACTACTACTAATAATAATCGCAATAACAGATCTAAAATTAGAAATGAGTATCTGGTGAACATTCTCGCACACGCAAGCACGTACACAAACACAGAGAAGTAAAAGAGCAAGCAGTATTTAGAAACAGCATACTAAACTGAAATATAACAATAAATAATAAATAATAACAGACATACAAACTGCAGGCCGTATCACACTATCAGAAGCTGTACTTTACTGTCGATTACCTTGCAAAATCTTGTTAACTACTACTACAAAGTGTTTGTCATGTTCTTTATCGACATGTCAGAAAAGTTTTGATACAAAGAGCTGCAGTGGTGATTTTTAAGTGCTCGATTTTAACGTATGAATCCTAAAGCTAAGTGCCTTGAGTGACGACAATTTTCCTCATGATTCACGTCGCTGCACGGAAATCAATCTATAAACAATGACAGCTTCCCCATCCTTGTTTGAAAGTTAGTTAGGCTGGGGTGAGTGGGGTTTCTCTGTTTGTGTGTCTGTGCGTGCGTGCGTGCATCACTGTTCTTTTGGAATGTCACAGGAAATGTTCTCTTCAGTGTTTTAGAAGTTATTGCATTCTCGTCATCATCACTGTTAATTGTTTTACTATGAGTTTCGACGAAATAGTTGCTACTGGCCTCGACCAGAAGTGAAAGTTTCGTTTGAGCCCGAGCGTGTGAGAAAGGATGTGGCATTTGGAACTGAACAGGACGTGTTGGAAGTGAACGTCTGTGAGTGTGTGTGTGTGTGTGTGTGTGTGTGTGTGTGTGTGTGTGTGTGTGTGTGTGTGTACGATCTCTTCTTTCTTTCTGTGTATTTGTTGAAGTTTTGATCTGTGGCAATCTCACCCTAGTGCATAGGCAGGACATGCCTTCTCTGGGAAGGCACAGCCGATGGTGGCTGTCTGTCGAGTGAGCAGTCTTGTCTTTTTTTCTTTCTTTTTTTTTTTTAAGCTGTAGTGCTGGCGTCTTAGTGTTTGTTGCGTGCGTTTGTTGAAATCCTGCTCTCCTCGGAGCAATTACAGTCGGGTTCCGTTGATTATTCCGGCCGAGCCAAAAATAAAATCAAAAAAAAAATCACAACAACAGCAAAAAATCTGGTGCCCCGAAATCTGTGAAAGACAATTGCAAAGCTTCGAGTAATTTCCCGCTGTGTATTGTTATACCATGTTTTATGCAGTGAAAGTGACCTGGTGAAATAAGTGAGAGTGGGCTGTTTTGAGTAAATGTGACATGGAATGAAACGTGACTGGTTGAAATGAAACGTGACCTGTTGGAACGAATAATGTGACGTAGACCTACTTGGAGCAACTTTTGGGGAGTAACGTGATGTATTTGACAGTTAGATCTCATTCATGTATTCAACTTTTGGGGAGTGACGTGATGTATTTGACAGTTAGATCTCATTCATGTATTCAACTTTTGGGGAGTGACGTGATGTATTTGACAATTAGATCTCATTCAGATATTTCTAGTAAGAAATGTAAAAACGATTGAAAACACCTTTATTTTGTAAACATAAATATTTTTCTGTAGTTTTCCATTAAATCTTGTTGTTGTTTTGCAGACACTCACCATTTACATTTTCATTTCGGCCAACTTTATAGACGAAATAATAAGTTTTTCGTACAAAGAAATTTCTATAACTTTTATCACTCTACTTACTACACACTTCTAAAAACTGAACACGAATTGCAGGTCTAAGGGAGATAACTAATGTGGAAATTGTATTTGTTAACATACATTTTTTTAGTAATATCTTTAAAACATTTAAGTGTACTTAGCATACGCATAATAATAAAACAGATTTTGAGTGTGTGTGTGTGGAGTACTTAACAGATAAATACTAATTAGTATTAAATCTGTATTGGCATTGCGTCCAAATTAGATAACTGAGATGGAATGCAATATTTAAAACATTCCTTAGGAAAATATTTTGCAGGAAATGTAATGACATGTTCTGCAGAAAAAAATATTTTATTGATTATATGAGGAATAATTAACTTTTAAAGTGAGTGCTTTCTGACTTTCACATTAGATAATATGAGCTAAATACAAAAAGAGAAAATTTTAAACTCTTCTAGATAGGTAAAGCAGATGAGAGTTTTGCAGGAAATGGAAATAATAATAGATTTTATTGATGACATATTTTGAAAACATTTTCAGTGACAATGATGTGATAACAGAAAAGTAACAATAATCATTTAGATTAGCAATTTTAAATTGTTGCTGACAGTAAAATGGAATGTTGTGCAATTTAGCACAGTTATGAAATTTACCATTTTCAGTTGTGTGAAAATTGTGTTTTATGTGAACCAACAGTATTATTTCTACAGTTGGATGTTACTATTATTCAGTTTTGAGAACATTTTTTAAACTTTATTGATTTTATCTTTGGATTTGAATTGTTACATTATAGAGTCACTTGTTGTGCTAGCACAGAGCTTTGTTAGAACTTTGAACTTGTATTGTTGCATTATATAGTCATTCATTGTACTAACACTGAGCTCTGGTAGAACTTTGGACTTGTATTACATTATACAATCATTCAATGTACTATCAAAGAGCTCTGGTAGCACAGTAAATTGTGTGCACAATTTCATCCTCTGCCCTTTTGGCAAGGTGAGGGGGTCATTTTGTACTGCAATGTGATTACTGGATTTAGTTAAAAGTTTTATTAGTCCTTGTGTGTGCATAATTTGTTAGTGTGTGTGTGTGTGTGTGTGTGTGTGTGTGTGTGAATGTGTGTGTGTGAATGTGTGTGTGTGAATGAGTGTATATCATATACAATTTTTAATTTTCTTGTATGCTGCCTTTATTTATTGCATTTCATGCTTCCTTATACATGTATAAGTAAAAGGCAAATGACTTGAAGACAATGATGAGAAATATGAAATTCTGTATTTACTTTAATATTCCTGTAGTATATTACACAAAGATTATGTTAACAAATTCAATGGCTCTTTAGAAATTAACTTTGCTTTACATAAGCATTTGCTATTAAAATTTACAGTTAATTATAATTAGATTTTTAAAATTACAATTAATAAGAAATATCAGCTGATTTTACATATCCTGTTAATAAGTCATAAGAAATGGGTACTTATAGTTCATTTAATAAACAATAAGAAATAGCTATTAATGTGTAACATTCAGCTGACCTTTAAAACAAAACTTTTCAACAAAACATCAATTATTAATAACCCTTATTTTAATCAAATCCAACACACTTTAAATATCCCAGGCAAACTGAATTTTATTTCTTATTTCTTCCTTTATTCCCATCAAGTAAGAGAACTAAAACCAAAATAATTAGAAAATAAATAAATAAACAAGTAAGATAAATAATAATAAATGTTTCTTTAGAGTTATCTTACTTTATGTTCTTTTTCATTTGATCATTGATCAGTACACAATACCAAAGTTCAATTATTATTATTATTATTATTATTGCTGTTGTTGTTGTCAATTTATTTAGTTAATAATTTTAGAAGCAAACACAGTTTCGAAAATGTTATATTTTATTGAATAAATGTGGATATTTTTTGTTTTATTTTTAATTTAACAATTTGGTCCAGTTCCCAAACCAAAGAATTTACACATTTTATATTAAAGTTTATGATTAATATATATTAAAGTTTATGATTCATATAAACAGTTTATGGTGTGCTTTGTTGTTGTTGATTCATAAATTCTAACCACTTTATTTTTGTCTGCTGATGTAATATATTGAGAAAAGTGACTATCTGTAAATATATAAATTATTGTCTGAGAGATGTTCACAACATAATATGTTAATTATGCCTTAAAGATATAATCAAAGATTAGTCAGTTTATTTCTTTGCATACACATTTATGTAATTCAACTGAATTTAAATCCATATTTACATGCACATTTATGTAATTCAACTGAATTTAAATCCATATTTACATGCACATTTATGTAATTCAATTGAATTTAAATCCATATTTACATGCACATTTATGTAATTCAACTGAATTTAAATCCATATTTACATGCACATTTATGTAATTCAACTGAATTTAAATCCATATTTACATACACATTTATGTAATTCAACTGAATTTAAATCCATATTTACATACACATTTATGTAATTCAACTGAATTTAAATCCATATTTACATACACATTTATGTAATTCAACTGAATTTAAATCCATATTTACATACACATTTATGTAATTCAACTGAATTTAAATCCATATTTACATACACCTTTACACCTCTTTAGTCCAAAATAAAATTGTCGAACTTTACATATCAGTATTTAACTAAGAGAATTCATTCAATCAGTTCCTGTTCAGTGTGAGTGTGGATTCACGTTCACACACAGTTTGAATAAACTTCACATAGATCACTTTACGCTCCCACTCTCTCTTACCATTCTTTTTCTCCTCTCTCTCGCTCTCCCTTTACTCTTGCTCTTTCTTTCTCTCCAACTTTCTCTCGTTCTCTTCACTCCATTCTCTCCCGTCCCCACTTTCTCGCTCTCCTGTTCTCTGGTTCTTTCTTCTTCATCTCTCTCTCTCTCTCTCTCTCTCTCTCTCTCTCTCTCTCTCTCTCTCTCTCTCTCTCTCACTCACACACACACACACACTTTCTCTCGCACCTTTATATCACTCTTTTTATGTTCACACAACCCGTTTTTTCGTGTATCCGTCTGTTGCATCAAACGTGTTATTTAACTGGTTACTATTTGTAAAACGAATACAATTATATGTAAGTGATAAAAGTCCATAACATATTTAGCATGAGGTATTGTGTATTTTTGTTTGGTAGTTTGTGGTTGTAACTTTAAAAAAAATAGCAGTTGGTAATTCGAACATTAACTTAATTCAATGCTTTCATTCGGTTGGGTATGAAATGGTCACTCATAATAAGGGAGGTTACTGCAACATAATTTATTACAAAATTGTATTCCCTCCCCTAGACATCTATCAAATGGTTGTCTTGCATTTAACGTCATTCATCATTTGCTCCTGGAGGTAATAATTAAGGATACCTTTAATATAACTTACACTATCCTGTACGATCTACATTAAGCCACGTTTCGGTCTCTGAAGAACCTAATTTAATTTCACCCATACAGCATTTATTGCATTTCAATAAATAATTATGAATAAAGGGATGCTTTACAATAAATAATAGGTTATTTTACAGTCGAAGTCAACTATGATGAAAGAGTCACCATCACAGACTCATTGAAGAAAATTGGTTTATTTATTATCATATATTTGTTTTCAAACATATATCATCAGTTTGTTTCTGTTATGTTGTGAAGAATTGGCACGTTGCGCCATTTCTCTACAAAGTATACTCAAAAGGCCCCAATGCGCAATTGCCTTTGGACTTTTTAATATTTTTTAATATTAAATTTAATATAATGCTTAATATAATTTTAAAATATTATTTTTAATATACATTTTAATACACTTTTTAATACTCTTATTATTATTATTATTGTTTGTATACTTTTTAATATTATTTGTAATTTAACTACTGCATTATATATAATGCACTACTATGTAGCTGACGTTGTATTTTTATATGTAATCTAAACAGTTAATATCAGACAGCCTGTCCAAGTATTTATATCAATCACAAATAGAGAAAAAATCTGCCATCAATAAATTTCGCAATGAAGTTTCGAAGGGGTTGTTTGTTCCCCTTCTGTTTTGCTCCTATGAAGCTAACGAGAGGCTTGTGTGGTCACTTTACAAAGTAGACATATATATATATCTTTGAAAATATTGCAACATCAGCTTTAAGATAACGCTAGTAACAGTTGAAAATGTTGCAACATCAGCTTTAAAATGACACTAGTAACAGTTGAAAATGTTGCAACATCAACTTTAAAATGACGCTAGTAACAGTTGAAAATGTTGCAACATCAGCTTTAAGATGACGCTAATAACAGTTGAAAATGTTGCAACATCAGCTTTAAGATGACGCTAGTAACAGTTGAAAATGTTGCAACATCACCTTTAAGATGACGCTAGTAACAGTTGAAAATGTTGCAACATCAGCTTTAAAATGACACTAGTAACAGTTGAAAATGTTGCAACATCAACTTTAAAATGACGCTAGTAACAGTTGAAAATGTTGCAACATCAGCTTTAAGATGACGCTAGTAACAGTTGGAAATGTTGCAACATCAGCTTTAAGATGACGCTAGTAACAGTAGAAAATGATATTGTAAAGACATTAGAAAGTAGCTTATTTGACTTTATCTTTCTGTGGAAGAAAAATTACAAATATTAGTAATAATGACAGAAGCATTTAATGATATGATAAGCACAGGCCTATGTTTCTGCCCCTCATGTTTACATCCCTCTTTCTTTAGTACTTAGGATCTTTATCACTACTTTTTCTAAAACTAAAATTATTTCACTCATCAAAATTTGGCTTTAGTCATGTTTATTTTTTTTAATATACATATTTGACCAGAACACTAGTAATTATAAAACAAATTTGTTTAATTGTAATATAATCTGCAAAGTTAACATAGAAAGTTTTTCAAAACCACCTGGCCAAAATATGTCTGCCTGAATTAATATATATTGAAATTTATATTAACTCTGATCTCACCTGCTCCAAATAATATATTCTGCTTGAGGTAAATAGAAACTCTTCCAGAAATGTATCGAATGCCAACCAACTGAAGTGTCAGAAATCTGATTATGCCTGAGTTAAATATAGATTGCAATTTGATTAAAAATGAGTTACCAGCCAAAGGAGTTTAACATAGACTGAAATTTAACTGCGCGAGTTTGTAAGTAGGTCATAACAGCTATGGCCTAAATTCCCTAAAAGATGAATGAAAGTTAGGCAGCTGGCTCTCGTTCTATCACAGTGTGAATGGTTAGATTTTATTAGGAATGTTTTGGTATTTTGAGTCAAATTGATGACGGCGTACCAGCATATCGGCGTAACAGTTACAGATATACAATATTTAACCAGTGGTCCGTACGCTTTATCGGCACTTGTAGATGTTTCATTTCATTAGCTAATTGCTAATATTTGGTATAATTCATTATTACAACGTCACCCCAGAGGGCATTGCGACACATGCGTTTGCTGCTCTGAATAAAGACGAGACATGGTGTTCAAAAGTGTGTACCTGGCTGATATTTTTAAACATTTAAACAACCTTAATGAGAGTAAGCAGGGGATGGAAGAAAACCTCTTTACATCAAGTGACAAGCTGCGTGGGTACTTGAGAAAAAATTTGAAATGGAAGGCAACAGTTGAAAACAATAACCTTGAAATGTTTCCCCTCGCAGCTGATACTGATCCGGAGATTACTTCTGTTTGATTTTAGAACATCTCTCGGTTTTGGAGGATAAACTAAACTTTTCTTCCCTCAGTGTGAATGTTTGATTTTAGAACATCTCTCGGTTTTGGAGGATAAACTAAACTTTTCTTCCCTCAGTGTGAATGAATACGACTCGGTCCGCAATCTCTTTGCCCTTACTACTGCAGACACAAAACATCTATCGTTAAAAGAGGTGGTAGAACTTCAGCTCAAGTGTACGGAAACAACATTACTTCACTTCTGGAATTTGGCAAAGAAAAGAGTTCTCAGTGTTGTCAGAAGATGGCCTATCTAATACATACCATATATGTAAGACATATTACCACTTGGGCCTATCTAATATATACCATATATGTAAGACATATTACTACGTGGGCCTATCAAATAATACATACCATATATGTAAGACATAGTACCACTTGGGACTATCACATAAGGAAGAATAATACTATAATACATCTGGATAAGACATACTGCTCCAGGGTTTATCATGTAGGTAACACATAATACTATAGGGACTACCATTTCAGTCATAATAATACAGGGCCTACCAAACACACAAGACATAATGTTATAAGGCCTGACAAAGAAGACTAAAGACATTCTACTAAGTCATACAATGTTAGTAAAAGGTACGACGCGCTAAGTCAATATTTCTGCATGTTTGAGTTGGTGTAGTTTTAATTGCTCAGTAATTTTTAATTGTGCGTTTTTGCTTTTATTCATTTCAAGAACGATTATAAATATAACATTGCTACTATGTGTCGCCACTTCTCTTTCTGATGACGTTGTGTTTTTGTCCTTTACTTCATTGGAAGCATCGCGTGTTCCCACTTCTTCAAAATGTTTCTTTTCAATAAAGCAGTTTGCGAGGAACGCCTTCAAAACATCGTGCGTAACACATCCAAAGAGCGAGAAAATTAGCAATTATCTCCCTTTAGAAAGAAGTAAGGCTTTTATTGTAGGTTTAGAGGAAACTTTGAATCGTGAAAGAAAAGCTCATCATACATGAAACGAATACGTGATAGAAAGGACAAGACGGACGTTATACAAAATGGTAGTGATCTAATAATTTATGAACTACGAAAAGAAGGAAACCTGGATTCAAAGCGAATGATTATCTGATGGCATGGTTGTTGTTATGTGTGTGTTTGTGTGTGTGTGTGTTTACTATTTTGTATGTGCGCATGCTTGTGAAAATTTTGAGTGTGTGTGTGTGTGTGTGTGTGTGTGTGTGTGTGTGTGTGTTTGTGTGTGTGCACTCATGCGACTGATTGAAAAACCGAGAGAGAGAAAGAACCAAGCTTAGTTTATGTTTTTTTATATCTTGAAATGTGCAGTAGTACTGCTCTTGGGATCGGGACAAGAAGTGCTGGTGTATCGCGAAGAGAGGTACTGGTTATGTGTATCTTGAGAAGTTCTGGTCACGAGTATCGTAAGGGTATAGAAGTAATGGTCGCATGTACCAAAATTTTCAGAAGAACTGGTCACGTGTATGATAAGGTACAAAAGTACTGGTCACATGTATCATAAGGTACAGAATTACAGGTCACGTGTATCGTAAGGTACAGAAGTACTGGTCACGTGTACCATAAGGTACATAAGTACTGGTCACTTGTATCGTATGGTACAGAAGTACTGGTCACATATATCGTAAAATACAGGAGTAGTGGTTACTTGTATCGTAAGGTACAGAGGTACTCTTCACATGTATCACAAGGTACAGGAATATTGGTCACATGTATCATAAGGTACATGAGTATTGGTCACATGTATCATAAGGTACAGTAATATTGGTCACCTGTATCATAAGGTACAGGAGTATTGGTCACATGTATCATAAGGTACAGGAATATTGGTCACATGTATCATAAGGTACAGAGGCACTCTTCATGTATATCGTAAGGTACAGAAGTACTAGTGACGTGCACTATAAAGTACAGAAATATTGGTCACGTGTATCGTAAAATACAGGATTATTAGTCACGTGTATCATAAGCTACAGAGCACTGGCCACGAGGTACAGAAGTACTGATCAAATGTATCGTAAGGTACATAAGTACTGGTCACGTGTATCATAAGGTACAGAAGCACTGGTCACGTGAATCGTAAGGTAGAGAAGTACTGGTCATGTGTAAGGTACAGAAGTACTGGTCATATGTATTGTGAGGTACAGAACTATTTCATATAAATGCCAAATCACGTGATGCCAGGACTGACTGACAAATATTGCTTTGCCATACAACTGACTTGGGTAAGTTGTATTTCCTTCCTCCTACAGTCATGAAGAAAAAGTTGTTTTTGATTTAATATTAATGACGTTCCATTTTAAAATTGATCTATTCACAATGCATAAACAGGCATTTAATAAATACTTTTTTGATGAATTTTAAGGTAATTAATTAATCGAGATAAGCAACACATATAAATTTGAGATCTGCATTACAGTGAACAAAAGATGCAAAATAATATCTAAGTGCACGCACACACACACATATAAGTGCACACAAATACACACATACATGCACACACTAACACACATACACACAGTGTGGAAGTGTGAGAGATAGCCTCCTCATACTTCATTCCTTCTTTGGTTTCAGAAAGGAAGCCATTCAAAATAAAAAGGATTTTGTCCTTTATTCTTCTCATCTAAGACCCCAAGCGTGAACATAGCAAATACACGTGCTTATGTTATCTCGATCATTTCTACAAAAATCCAATCAATCGCTAATGCCACTTAGCTTCTGTGAGAAAAATACGTTAATCACACAATCATTTAACAATCACATAAATATTTTACATAGCATTCTACAAATAAGAAATATGAACTTATAATTACCACTATCGTATTATTCGAGCTCGGTCAAAATGGACGCAGTAGTCTGCCTTTGGTCATGGTGTGGTGAAAAATGTGCATCTAAGGAATTTAATTCATTGACGCGTATATATGACTGGACTTTGGGTCAGCTAGTAGATTGACACTACGTCATGATATGGAATGCAAGTGACCAAGTACAGGCGTTTCGTATCTGGTTAATGGCTTTTCCTTCACATTTTGAGTGACCTACATCTTAAAAACTCGTAAACAACTATTGCACCATCAATGCGCAATTCAACTAGTGGAATTATACATTCTCATAAATTAAATAAAGACAGTTAATAAAGCATTAATAAAATATAAAAAATGTTTCATAATTCGGCATAATTTGCCTAGATTTTCCTGACACTGACCACTATCCCCAGGCTGAAAGCATACCTGAATATTCCAGACAACTCAATAAACTAACCAATCAAAGTGCACTTAGATAATACAGAAACTATGCAGGGCTCTGAGTCTTATGTGAATTGTGTTTGTGATATGGCAGCCGCTATGTGGGGTTCTGACTCCTGTGTGAATTGTGTCTTTGTTACGGAAAACACTGTGTTGGACTTTAGAGTGCTTTATAAGTAGCGCATACTGTAAAGTGAAGACATGTCTTGAACTGCCAGACTTTGATAGCTAGTTTTTTATATAATGAGTGGGTTTGTTAAATGCACTATGTTGCTCCATATCCTTTTATACAAAAAAGTGTTATCTCATATTATTTTAATAAATTGCTGCTACCTCTTAATGTTCACTCTCTATGCATTCTTCAGAGTTGATATATTGGTTGGGTACCCCAACTAATAGATAGGCATCATTATTTTGTCATTGTAAAATCGGAGAGCTTGCAAACGTTAAGTGGCCATCCTTGCCTAGGTAAGATAACTCTAAAAGCCATACTAGTACGGGCAGCTTTGTAGCATGTAGCACATAAACTGACACTGATGGTTTGAATCAGGTAAGAGTCAATGTGGGTGATATTTAACGTCGTCTCTGAGGCGTGGCGAAGATGTCTCGTCCCGCACGATACAAAGGCTACCGAAGGAGTAAGGGTCATTAATTATTAATTGGGTCATTTCATTGACCCTCTTCGTTACACTTACATTATATATGCACATCAACACACGTACATACCCAGATATAGACTGAGTAACTGGCTGAAATATTCAATTCCGCATGACAGCACGATGAAGAGAACGAGATGTGATTAGATTAAAAATAACTGAAAGGTAATATGTTTTCGCATTGGATGGTGCAAGTATCAGATCCCTGTAGTATGAAGTAAATCCTTTATTGACAACACCTTTATCCACCGTCAAACCCCACGAGTGCATTTCAGGGCGCCCCGCTTCGTTCTCGCGGCCGGTATTTCACTGGCGGAAAGCCTAGCGAAGTGGAAACAAAGTGGCCCCTGGATGTCTGTGTCGTCTGACTGACACACTCGGGCCGAAAGGGCGCCCGTTTTCCTTAAAGTAGACGTCGGCGCAGTAGAGTGCTCTACGATAGCAGTGTGTGGAATAAATAAATCATGCTACTTAGTTTAATATTGCTCTCTAAGATGTGTCAGACTGATTGGTTAGAAACGGACTCTGCATACTGAACAGAGTACTTAAGATGTGTTAGACTGACTGATTAGAAACTGACTCTGCATGCTGAGCAGAATACTTCTCGAATCTTGTTCCACGTTTAGACTCGAATTGTGTTCCATGTGAATTGTGTTCTACGTAAAGACTTGAAATGTGTTCCATCTTAAGACTTGAATTGTTTTCCATGTCAAGACTTAAATTGTTTTCCATGTTAAGACTTGTATCTTGTTCCATTTTTAGACTACTGGAATCTTACTCCATGGTTAGACTCGAATCTTGATTTATTTTGAGACTCAACCTTTGTTCCGTGTTTAGACTACTGGAATCTTGTTCCATGTTAAGACTCGAACCTTGTTCCATGTTTAGATATATATGAGGAAAGACTGAATCAACATTTAAACCCTATCGTGGCCAACTGCACGCCTCACCACACGCAAAATCGTCCGGCGTTACAAAGTATGTAAACATTAAAACATCACGAAGATTATTAATTACAAAAACGGCTACCAACCACCAATCCCAACCTGACGTAACAGATGAAGACAAACAGTTAAAAAGGAAACCGCAGATACCTGTAACTTTAGGGATAGATTAAATATTTTAATGGAAATAAAATAATGGTGGTAGAAAGATTGTCATAAAATCAAAATGACTTGAGCACGTTTTGATTATTCGATTTTAGTGCAGTGTCCACTGCATTACACAGAGTAAAGTTCTGTCTGTACATCTCTTTAGACATGCTGAGGTTAGCTGTTAAGTTGACTGGGACTGGTCTGGCGGGTTGTTGTATGGGCCTTGTCATAGTCTGGAGCAGTGCAGGCTTTGGAGTTTGCATCTATTTTTGTCAGTTGGTCATGTCCTGGTCTGGAGATCGCTCAATAGGGTGCAAAGAGGTGGCAGGTACTTGGTGTGCATGGTGCCAATTGAGCGCCGATTCTGTAAGAAAGGACACTCTTTCCCTGAATTTCCAGGTGATTCTGAAATAATAAGTTATGCACCAGATGCACGTCATTCATATATAGAATTAGGAGGGCACACATAATAGAAAAATTAAAGAAAGAATAGTAAAGAACGAAACAAAATAGCAAATAATATAAATGTACACATGAATAATGAGAACTATGTATATGATTTAATGACTGACCTTTCTCTTTCTAATGGTGTCGGTCTGAGAGAGTTTTTCAGGCAGTGTTTATTGTTCTGTTTCTCGCACATCCAGCGCCAGATCGTGAGTATATACTTTAGGGGAGGGGGGGTCAAGCTAGAAATTTACCTAATTATCTCTGTTTCACCCCACGATACCAGTTTGTCTAGACCATCCCCATCCAGTCGAACTGAGGCATTTCACTACTAAGCGCTGGTTGGCAGTTATCAGGGTAGGTGGGTTGGGGGAGCGACAGGTGAGTCACTAGGGATTGTCCTACATACATGGAACTTTACTTGTGAGAAAATTTCGCCTGGCCTACTTTTAGCTCGTGACAAGGACAATCACAAAAATCTTAAAATCGATTCTTCTCCGCTTCATTTAACAACTGACCTTGAACGTCGAGTTTCTGATGAGTACCTTTTGATGATGTCTCTGTTTCGTGAACGCAAAAATACAGCATAAAGCTGGCCATGTGAAAACACACAAGTGCTTGGATGGTTTATCTTTGGGTGCTTAAGCATTTTGCACAGACGGATACACAGAATTTGAAGTGGAAAACTAGATAGATAGATAGATAGATAAATAAATAGATAGATAGATAGATAGATAGATAGATAGATAGATAGATAGATAGATAGATAGATAGATAGATAGATAGATAGATAGATAGATAGATAGATTCAAACTCCACTCTGTAGTACCTAAACCAGCAGAAGTATGTGTCTCGTTAGAATGAGTCCTTATCGTTCAAGGAGACAGGTGTGTGTTTAGACAACACCTTTCAAAGATAAATTAAAGTACATGGGTGTGAGTGTAAACTGTAATTTGTTTATTACGAAGTTATTTGAATGAATGGTAACTGAGCAACATTTTCATATGTAATTCTGTCCTGACTTACTGAATTTCAGAGACCAGTAAGTGATGAATTAAGTATGCCGGATAGGGAAAACAGAATTTGTGTGCATAGGATTACAGGGTTTCCATTTTACAACTTCAATCGAGGAAGATTTTTGATGAGGAAGATTTCTGATGAGGAAGATTTTGATTTATAGGATTTAGAGTGGCTGTGTTGCAGCTAATGCGTGAGGAACCGGGCTTTGACTGCCATTCTTAAAGTGGTATTCACGAATACATAGTTAAAGTGGCATTCACGAATACATAGTTAAAGTGGCATTCACGAATACATAGTTAAAGTGGTATTCACGAATACATAGTTAAAATGGCATTCACGAATACATAGTGAAAGTGGCATTCACGAATACATAGTTAAAGTGGTATTCACGAATACATAGTGAAAGTGGCATTCACGAATACATAGTTAAAATGGCATTCACGAATACATAGTTAAAGTGGCATTCACGAATACATAGTTAAAGTGGCATTCACGAATACATAGTTAAAAATGGCATTCACGAATACATAGTTAAAGTGGCATTCACGAATACATAGTTAACAAGTTAAGGAATGATATGACTCTGTTTCAGTGCAGACTTAAACAACTACGTTTAAGAAAGAACAAGTGAAAACGATAAATTACCCGTATTTAGGCAATGCAAAATGTAAATGAATTAAAAATAAAGCCATCAGCAATCAGTGATTACAAAACCAGGTAAGATGGATAGCTTTAGCTCACTCGAATCTGTTATGAAAGAAAAGCTTGTAAAGTTAATATTATTATATTTCTTTTATTATATTAAATTTTTAATTGTAAATTCCTAGCATTAGTTTATAGTTTTCTTGATTCATGTACTGTAATTGTAACGCAATGTCATAATTTTAATTTCTAAACGTAATCGGAATCTGACGTAATAATTCTACTGTCTAAACGTAATCGGAATCTGACGTAATAATTCTACTGTCTAAACGTAATCGGAATCTGACGTAATAATTTTAGTGTCTAAATAATTGAAATAATATAATAATTGTAGTTGCTGAACGCAGTTGTAGTGTCTAAGCATAATCATAGTGTCTAAACATAATTGAAATGTGGTATACTAAATGTAGTGTCTGAACGTAATTGTAGTATGACGTAATAATTTTAGTCTGAATATTAGTGTGACTAATAATTGTAATGTCTGAACGTAATCTTAATGTGATAATCTTGCGCTGTCACCATGAGGCGTGCAATAAGTCATGAAAATCATAATTAATACCAGACCATCGCAATGTTAATGTGGACTGCTGGAGCTTCAGTCATGACTTGGTACACACTCTTCACTTTTTGTGTGCATGGGGTCGTGACGTCTTTGTGCTCATACGACTAGAAATTCAAACAATAATTATGTGTGTGTTGTTTTCCTGTTTAAAATTCCCGGGTCATCTTTCAAGCTGCAGCACAGATGTGTTTCACCATTGCGCACCAGGTCGTGAGTAGGTGGCACCACTACACGTGGGCTCTTGAACTTTGACGTCACGTACAGGTAGTCCACTAGGAACGTCAGCTTTCGAGTATATTCGATTCTGTTTGATAAGTTTGTTTCTGCTTCTCACTGAGGCAAGTGACATGATAATCTTACAGGTTCTGCACGGGCGATTGCGCCGGTATCAAATGGCGGGCACGGGTTGGGATGGATTAGCAGTGTTCTGTGATATACATTTCGCAAGTCGCCGTCATTTGACGGAGGTGCGATCTCCGCTGAGCACAGAAACCAACCAGTGATATTTGACTGTTGACAGACGCATGGGAGGCTTTCAAACTATCACTCGAAGTTTTCACGGAGACGGTTCTCATCTCCAACAGCCGATTCGACTTGGCAGTCTCAGGCGGCGCTCTGGTCTTTCTAACAGGGTCTGCCAGTTTGCACGATTGACAGATTTGTTGTTTTGCAAGAAAAGACTCCACACATTATCGTAGAAGGAAGAGGAATGTGAGCGTTGAGTACTCGGCACTATTCTAAGCAGGGGAGACAACCACGGAAAGGCTAGGACAGTTTCTGAACACAGAGCTTTCCCAAATCTAGGAGGCCATCAGAGAACAGTTATCAGAAAGACGAATCAGACAATTATGATATTATTTCTTATGAAAATTCGAGGGGGTCAAACAGCCTATTATATATGCATTTGACGGAGGAGGATTTAAAGAACTATGTTATTTAAGACGACGTGTGAATGGCGAAGGAGGGGGAAATCTACGGTCTACTTCGCGGTTGATAAATAAGATGGTATTACTAGACAAATCAAGATGAAGTTACAAGACAAACCCAAACTGACATTACTAGACAAATCAAAGATAACACTACTAGAGAAATCAAAGATTAAATTACCGGACAAATTAAAGATACTATTACTAGACAAATTAAAGTGGCATAACTAGTCAAACAAAGACGACATTACTGGACACATTAAAGATGGCAATACTGGACAATTTAAAGATGACATCAACAGACAAATTAAAGATCACATTATTAGACAAATTAAAGATACAATTAATAGATATATCAAAGATTTAATTACTGGACAAATTAACGATGACTTAATTGACAAATTACAGTTTAAATTAATAGACAAATTAAAGATGACATAGCTAGACGAGTTAAAGATTAAATTACTGGACATATTAAATATAGCATTGTTAGAGAAATAAAACAAACATCAATTGCTGGCAGTTACTTTCTCCGGTCATGGCTGGTGCTCCTTCAGTTGTCACACTTACCAGTTTCGTGAAATCCAGTGAAACATTACTACACAGTCGCACTGTCCTTTCAAATAGAGCAGACGCAGTTGTCTGACCCTTCATGGAACCCATGCCAATAAGTTCCTCTGTGATATCAAATTATGACGACACACCGCGAACAAAAACTAGTAGCTGTGCGGTTGAATTGATGTCAGTCAGCTCGTCTGCAGCTAAAGAGAAGTAGACAAAATTGGCTGCTTTGTTTGCAAGCTGTCTTGTCACATCTGCTGAGAGGTGTGAAATTCTTCGTTGAACTGTCATACGATTTAAAACCACCGTCTGCAGCTTGCGAACAGCTTCCGGACACAACTTTTTCTGATGCAGTAATCATACATTGCTTGACAAAATCACTGTCAATGAAAGGTCGGCCAGATTTTGCTATCAACGAAATCTCGTAACTGACCTCACACGCTGCACTAAAATCTGATGACTGCTTTGAGAAAATGTTCTCTTGGCGATTCAGCGAACGCCTCCGAGATTCAATTTAAGCTGTTCGTTCGTCACCGACAACGTTGTGGAAATCTTGATGTTTCATCTCATAACGACACTTTATAACTGTTTATATTAAAAACCTTCGCCAATGCTACTGTTGAATGACACAGCAGACAAATAACATTCATCTGTTGTTGAACAAAACAGTATTGTACAGTCCAGTCATCACTAAACTGCGGTTTTCGTTGTCAACTTTTCTTTTACTATTAGCTGCCATTTTGGCAGTATAATCCCTAATCGCTCGTATAATGGGCCATAAATCCCCCACTATATGTATAAGTGGTAGATAGGATCATACTGTGTAGATACGACTATACTGTGTGGATATGATTATACTGTGTAGGCTCTATATACTATCAAACTTTGGAGACATGCCCATATTGTGGAGATATGATCTTACCGTATAGATATGACTATACTTTGCAGATATGACCATATTGTGCATGCCTACATTCAGCCAGGCAGTGTTGACCTCTGATCAAAGTGCAAAGGTACATAGCCTCATAAAACCACTCTGAGTAAGTTATCTTTTACAAAAAGTTGAAGTTTTCATTGAATGATGATCCTTATCAACAGGAAGTTACACGGGTAGACTGCAGGTAATGCAAACAATTCCTACAGTGCCAACACTTTACAAATGGTAACATTTCACCTTTAGCAAGTCATCATTATAGCCCCAGCACTTTACAAATGGTAACATTTTACCTTTAGCAAGTTCATCATTATAACCCCAGCGCTTTACAAAATGGTAACATTTCTCCTTTAGCAAGTTCATCATTATAGCCCCAGCGCTTTACAGGCGTTTATTTTTACGTTTACTTTCCAGAATATTCTTTTATTTTGGGTGTCATTAGCGGGAATAAAAAAGAGAAAAATTAGAAGTGGTGTTGGAAATTAATGTGAAACCGATGCTATTTTTAGCCCAGATGTCTGCAGAAGGCTGAGTTATGAAATTCTAGTCCCGGTCTTCGGCAGCCCGGTCCGAAAGCAACCATTTGAAAGTTTGTCCGAATTTCCTAAACACCCTGACGTTCAACGGGTGGTGGACTGTCATATACCCGTAGTATTGTTCCGCTATTGACCAAAAAATCACACACGATTACTTCCGAACCGTTTTAACTTAATATCACGGAGATTAGATTACTTCATGGGGTGGAATTTAGCAGGAGATTAACTTCACGTGATCACCATGTTAGGACACACAGCTGCAGCACGGGACCGCTCTTCGCAGCATGAAAAGGACTCTTTTCACTAGTTAACAATTTAAGACTCCGTGTCTCTAAAAGTGTCTAAACACTTCCATGGACTGAGAAAAGGCAAAAATGTAAAACGAGACTGATAAATAAGTAGGTGGCGCTGCACTGAATGAGTGGGATGGTAGGGGGTTTGTTTTTTTGTCGTTTGTTTTCCTTGTGGTTTCTAGATAGAAATAAGGCAGCAAAGAAGAATGCCCGTCTGTCAGGGTCCCTTCATAACATTAGCATAACATTCATCACAATAGCGTCACTGACATGACCTTACCGCTCTCGAATTTTTAATCTCTCGGCGTATGTGGGTGCGTTTGTGTGTTTATGAGTGTTCGTGTGTTTGTGCGTTTGTGTGTTTTAGAGATAGAAGGCGTGATGCACGTCTATAGTGTAATGACGTCACTACTTGTAACAATGAGTTTATTCCAGTAATATCAAAAGCAACTCTTCATTGATTGTTATAAATAAGATTTATCAGCACCGTAATAAATTAGAAATGCCGAACTGAAAAGAATGCTGCCTAGTTATCTGTTTCCTGCCGTAACCCAGCCAGCACTTTTTAAAAGTTAATCAGTCCATTTAAAAATGAGAACAGTTTAATTTTTATTATGTTTATGTGACTAATTCCAAAAGCCCTATCTGTTTCGGGAATTCAGCAAATAGACAAAACACCTAGTTTGTTTTTGGCAATTTAGCGAGTAGACAGAACGCCGAGTCCTTTCTGGAAATTCAGAAACAAAGACAGAACATGAGTCTGTTTCGGGGAATTTAACGAGAGTCTGTTTGGGGAATTTAGCGAAAAGTCGAAACATCGAGTCTGTTTGGGGAATTTAGCGAAAAGACGGAACGTTAACAGGAAAGCAGAAGCATGTCGCCCTTGCTGACAAGATTCCATTTCACGGTGTCAAGTCTACCGTACGGAGACCCTACCGCTTCTTCTCGATAACTATCGCGACGAGTGACATGAGTGATGAATGGCAGTCGTCAACCTATGGAAACGGCCCGAGGATCCGAGTAGATCAAGTGTTCAACAGCAATCGGAGTCGCGTACAAAAGGATTCTTGAACCAACAATTCTTCCTTACGGACTCCTCAAGGGAGGGAAAACGTTAAACTTCACTTTAACTGACAACCATTGTCCTTTCAAGTTTTTAAGTTTTTAATTTTACATTTTTAGATTTCTATTTTGATCTTTTCCTGCAGAAAATTATTTCAACGGTCCGAAACATGAATTCACGCGCGCGCGCGCACACAAGAAAACACACACACACACAAACCGCATCACACACCACACACACACACACACACACACACACACACACACACACACACACACACACACACACACACACAAACACGCAAATACACATAGGCCTAGTGAAAACGCAGATAATAGAGATAACAGGAGAAAAAGAAGAAGTGGAAGAAAGGAAGAAGTAGAAAACACATATACATGTACTGTAATAGGTATGTTCTGATTACGTACCATTGTCTGTGCATATATGTGTGGTGTGTGTAGTATGTGTATGCGAGACGTGTATACGTGTGTGTATGTGTGGGATATGTGCATATCTGTGAGGTGTGTGTATGTGTATGTATCTGTGGTGTGTATTTGAGAGGTATATGTGTATGTGTGGTGTATTTATGTAATGTGTATATATGTATGTGAGTTGTGTATGTGTGTGTGGTGTGTGTATGTATGTGAGGTGTATATATATATATGTGAGTGTGAGGTGTATATATATATATGTGTGTGTGTGTGTGTGTGTGCGCGCGTGCGTGCGTGCGTGCGTGCGTGTGTGTGTGTATGCATGCATATGTGGTGTGTGTATGTGAGGTGATTGTCGCGCGCAGTCGTTTTTTTCAATACCGTTTATGAAGTGAAAAAATTCCGACATTGTAAATAAATAGACTATTACAGTTAACACACGCAAATGCAGTGGATAAACAACATGAACTAACGCGGATGTAAAGTGGTACTATGGTTAGTGCAGTAAATTCGCGGATGAAAATAGTACTGTAGATAGTGCAGTAACTTCGCGGATGAAAATAGTACTGTAGATAGTGCAGTAACTTCGTGGATGTAAAGTAGTACTATAGTTAGTGCTGTATATTCGCGCATGAAAGTAGTACTACAGTTAAATAGCACAAAAGTCGCGGATATAAAGTAGCATTATGGTTAGTTCAGTGACTTCGCGAATAAAAATAGTTCTATGCTTAGTGTAGTAACTTTGTGGATAAAAGTAGTTCTATGGTTAGTTCAATAACTTTGCGGATGAAAATAGCACTATGGTTAGTTCAATAACTTTGCGGATGAAAATAGCACCATGGTTGCTGCACAAATGTCGCAGTTGTAATGTTACACTATTAGAAGTGCAGTAACGTCGCTGATGTAAAGTATTACCATGTTTAAAGTGCACTAAAGTCGCGAATTTGAAGTACTTTTACATTAAGTGCACTAACGCGGATAAAAGTAATGCTATGGTTAGTGAAGTAACTTCGTTTATGTAAAGCAATACAATGATTAATGCAATAACTACGCAGATGTAAAGTAGTACTATGTTTAATGTCATAAGTTCGCGGATGAAAGTATACTAGTGAGATAACTTCGCGGATGTAAAGTGGTATTATGGTTAGTGCAGTAGCTTCGCGAATGTAAAGTAGTACTATGTTTAATGTCATAAGTTCGCGGATGAAAGTATACTACGGTTAGTGAGATAACTTCGCGGATGTAAAGTAGTATTATGGTTAGTGCAGTAACTTCGCGGATGTAAAGTAGTACTATGGTTAGTGCAGTAGCTTCGCGAATGTAAAGTAGTACTATGTTTAATGTCATAAGTTCGCGGATGAAAGTATACTACGGTTAGTGAGATAACTTCGCGGATGTAAAGTTGTATTATGGTTAGTGCAGTAACTTCGCGGATGTAAAGTAGTACTATGGTTAGTGCAGTAACTTCGCGGATGTAAAGTAGTACTATGGTTAGTGCAGTAACTTCGCGGATGTAAAGTTGTATTACATTAAAAGTGCACCGAGGTCGTGGTTTTAAAGTAGTACTATACTTAAAGCGTACTTTTCCGACTTACCCTCAATAATACAGTATCTATTGCAAAGGAAGTTTGCTCTTAAAAAAAAAAAAGTTTAAAAAAAAAATTCCTTTTACAATCTGCTGTGATTACATGATCTTTGTGTAATGCCTTTATTTTCACACAGTATTTACAATCATCATAAAGAAGCACTTCAGATTCATGAACAAGGCACAAAATTTTTAAAAGTCCAGTTTGAAAGAAATATATCTATTCAATCACAATTTAGTAAAATATTTCGTGCGAAATTAAGGGAAAAGGGTAATAAAAAGATATGAAATTTTAAAAACAACAGGACGTTTTAAAGTAAATTTTACAGTCCTGTGAGATCGTTGTTTCGCCCCGTTATTCATTTGTTTTAAATAAAAATATGATGGATTTCTGAAAGCAACAACCAAAAAATAAATTATCCAGCAATAGTCAAACAATGAGAAATAATAAAACAACAAAAACATAACATCCTACATTGCACAGTCCGCCTGCGAGGATACCACGTCATGCTCAAGATATTTACACAATTGTGCAATGCAACAGTTACAAAAATATGCAATGAAATAATTACAAAAATATGAAATGAAACAGTTACACAATTGTGCAATGAAACAGTTACAAAAATATGCAATGAAACAGTTACACAATTGTGCAATGAAACAGTTACACAATTGTGCAATGAAACAGTTACAAAAATATGCAATGAAACAGTTACACAATTGTGCAATGAAACAGTTACAAAAATATGCAATGAAACAGTTACACAATTGTGCAATGAAACAGTTACACAATTATGCAATGAAACAGTTACACAATTATGCAATGAAACAGTTACAAAAATATGCAATGAAACATTTACACAATTATGCAATTAAACAATTACAAAAATGTGCAATGAAACAGTTACACAATTATGCAATGAAATAGGCACAAAAATATGCAATGTAACATATACAAAATATGCAATGAAAAAGGTACAAAAATATGCAATGAAATAGGCACCAAAATATGCAATGAAACATATACAAAAATATGCAATGAAACAGGTACAAAAATATGCAATGAAACAGGTACAAAATTATGCAATGAAACAGTTACAAAAATTTGCAATAAAACAGTTACAAAAATTTGCAATTAAGCAGTTACGAAAATATGCAATGAAACAGGTACAAAAATATGCAATGAAACAGTTACAAAAATTTGCAATAAAACGGGTACAAAAATATATAACGAAATATATGCATTTAAAGTTTATAACAGGATTGCTATTTTTAACTGCATTTTCTATGACAAATGTATGCAACCAATTAATAAGAATAATTTTATACATGTATAATTAATTAATGTACATTTGTATGAAATAAGCAAATAATTAAAATCTTTTACATGCGTTTGAAATAAATAAACAGTAAATAACGCACACACCTGTATAAATAAATAAATAAATACACCTGTCGAAATAACTGAGCAAGTCATCATAAACTGAGCAAAACGTATAAATATTAAATACAATAAATATATTTTCTGACTGTATTTGAATGTATATAATCACGTCTATAAAGTGTGGGATGTCATTTACTATCAACCCTGAAACAATATTCACAGTTTTCAATATTTAGCTATAAAACGTAGATGTGCATATAGATACTTATGGTTGTATGTGCAAAATGCAATTAGTTCATACACATATATAACTGTAAATATAATATAATATAAATATAATTGTAAATATAATATAATATAAATATAAATGTAAATATAATATAAATATAATTGTAGCGTTGCGAAATTGAAAATATTAGAATAGAAACAAAGTCAATTAAATTTATAACAAAATTTACCAGAATAAAAGTATGAACGAATAAATAAATACATAAATAAATAAATAACTTCCGAATTAAAAAGTTCATTATTAACATAAGCTTATTACACCTCTTTTGACAGGTGGCAGTTATTGTCAGCTGTATCGATGGTAACAGATTAACACAAAAATGTAATTATTTAAATGCAACAGAACTAATGGACATCAGTAATATTTTAATATCAGATCTAATTTTAAACCACCTATGTGACAGAATGGAAAGATGCTGTCTTTGTACAGGAGTATTTTTACAGACTTGTATTGTCTTTGTCTTGAAATATAATAATGTATTTAAGATGTTGTCTTTGTACTGGAGTATTTTTACAGACTTGTATTGTCTTTGTCTTGAAATATAATATAATAATTTGCTAGAAATATCCAAAATGGCTAGCCTCCTCTTCCCTCTCTCTCTCTCTCTCTCTTCTTTCATTTTAATAACTAGGTTAAACACAATCAAAGATTTATAAAATTAATATTGAACTCTAGAAGTAAAAAGCAGATAACCACTAAATGAGCGTTACACACAGAAAAACCCTCTTAAATCATTATTTATCATAATTAAAGTATTAAATCATGTAAAACATATCTTTGAAAGACAATTGTGAAAGAAATTTGTCAAATTTTGTTCAGCGGTAGAGAAGCTATATAATCAAGGACATCATGAGTTACAGTACTTTTTTAATGACTCTCGATGGTTCAAATGAGACCATTTATTACTTTGTTTTTCATTACATTACAGAGTTATACATGTGTTCTTCATTACATGCAGTATTATAATTGTCATCTAGACTTTCATGTAACAGCAGTGAGCTAGGCTTTCAGAGACTGGTCGTCAGATAGATTTTCACTGATTATTTCTTGAAATACTCTACCGTCTGGTACATTAGAATTAGCTTCAAGTAACTTTAAACAGGGACCGTAACTGACACCGTAATAGGGAGCAAAATATCATGCAATGTGGACCGTTTTCGGTTTGCAGAAAAGACGTTGATGTTGCTGGATTCCGAAGGCTTACTTGTCTCTCATTCAGTGACACTTTCTGTGCATATGCACATTATCTTTGCTAGGCTTGTGTTCTACAAAAATATACATGCGTAGAATTTAACAATTTGGTTGCATACAAGCAAAATAAACATATAAATACATATAATCAAAGAAATGGCAATAAGGAGTTGTCAGTGTCTACAAAGATATATGTTTCATCTCAGTCCAGATGACGCTCACGCTAAAACGGTAGTTCTGAAATGGCTCAGCGATCTTTCCTGTTCACTTCCGGTGCGTGATGCATTTCCGTCGGACGATTCGTCTTCAGTCGCGTCATCTGAGGTCCCTTCAAAGACACCATTTGACCTTTCCTTGCTCGGTTTAAACTGCCGCCGATCGCGGTGCTTGAAGAGCGAGGGGTGGTGTGGGTGCATGTCTCGGAGATGCTGGAAATGGCTGTCAAGACTGGAAGTGGAGTCGCCACAACTTTCACAAACGTAGATTTTCGCTCTACGCTCGTTGAACGAGAAGGGCAAGGCCAAACCATGTATTTTTCGGCAGTGGGATTCCAAAGAACAGCGCTGGGTGAAAGCTTTTTCACAGGATTCACACTTGTAAGGGCGAACACCTGGGACCACAAGGGAAACAGCGATTACAGGCATAGAAGCGAATGGAAAAAGCAAGAAATTAGACACGCCTTTCATATTAAATCTTGTTTTAAATGTATACTCGTACGAAAGACAGAAATATAATTAGTTTTATATTTTTTCAATGCTGTTATTAATACAAAGTTGTGTCAATAGAAGGTAATACATAATATATTCTTCGAATTCTCTTCCATATTTAATAGATGGTCTTTATGTAAATACATAGCAATATCATTGCTATTTTCATCTTAAATCATTTGCCATTTGTTTTCTAGTCTTTATTTTCGTTTCATAATCCTCTCTAGAAATATCTGGATCTATAAAAAGGTATTTTGAAGATAAGCTATTGTATTATTTTTATAATATAATAATCTTTAAAGGAACATTATTATAAATATTATCTCAATTAACATAAGAGCATGCATCCTTTATTAACCTGTAAACGATGTGTTTACCTATCTGGAATTTAAATTGTTTCCAGTACAACAGTTATACTGATTTATTTAAGAAAAAGCCGTGACATTGAAACTATTTGTCTAAACAGAGTTAGCCATGCAAGACTAATACACACGCACACACACACACATACACGCACACACACACACACACACATACACACACACACACACACACGCACGCACGCACCCACACACACACATATACACGCACACACACACACACGCACACACACACACACACACACACACGCACACACACATGCACACGCGCGCACGCACACACATACACAGTAAACAGCAGCCAAACCGTCTTTCCAGTCAAGCAAAGCAACACTATAACTATAAAGTACTTTTTAAAAATTTCTCTCTAGAAAGATAGGCGTACAGTCACAAAGAACAAATCCGTAATAAAACTGACGTAATGTGACAATAACAAACGTAATAAAATGACGTACAGTAACAAAGAACAAGTATGCAATAAAACTGACGTAGGGTAACAAAGAACAAATACGTAATAAAAATTACGTAGGATGACAAAGAACAAACACATAATGAAACTGACGTGTAGTGACAAAGAACAAATGGAGAATGAAATTAAAAGAAGTGAGCTGACAACGAACAAATGGAGAATGAAATTAAAAGAAGTGAGCTGACAAAGAGCAAATATCTAATCAGTCTGAAAGAAGAGTGACAATAAGGTGGTGGTGGTGTGTATGGGGGAAATGGCGGCTTCAGTGTCCTCATTTGAAATTAGTTGTTAATTGTCAAGTGCCCCTTTGTAATTAGAATCTAGTTGATTTTATCTGTTATGCATTTATAAAATCTTTGTTATTTAAACTTTTATACCGGAAATTATTCATGTGCTAAATCCAATCTTATACAATAGATTACTATGTCGTAGATATCTCTATCAATTTCAAGGCAGAGATATATTCATTAACAAGATATAACCGCAAGTTTGCAAATCAACATTGTAGAGCGGGAAAAGGTTAGTGGAGTTACAGAATATATCGCCGAGCAATGGTGTAAACCAACATTATAGAGCAAGAAATCGTTAGTGGAGTTACAAAATATATCGCCGAGCGATGGTGTAAACCAACATTATAGAGCAAGAAATCGTTAGTGGAGTTACAGAAGAGTGATTGAACTAAACCTTACCTACGCAATTAGGCTTGTAATTTACTTCTATATAACTGGCACTTTCAGTTTACTATTAGCATTAATTTTCTGATACATTAGAGACGGGTGTTTTTGTAATAGTTGAAACTAAGCATGCAAAAGCAAGCAAGATGTCTTTTAACTGACTTTTTAAAGTTCAAAGCAGCACCAAGCAATTTTGTTCATGGTTTACGTCGTTAAAGTGTGCGATCTTAAATTTGCCTTTGGATTATATCCTTAAAGTGTGAGTGATTATCTAATTAATTTAGGGATTTAAGGCCAGGGTAACTGTCAAATTTGTTTGTGATTTATGTTGATACAGTTTATTACTATCAAATTTGTTTTGGTTGACAAAGTATATGATTAACTATTTAATTTAGGGATTTGTCAAATTTGTTTTGGTTGACAAAGTATGTGATTAACTAATTAATTTAGGGATTTGTCTTATTTGTTTTGGTTGACAAAGTATGTGATTAACTAATTAATTTAGGGATTTGTCAAAGTTGTTTTAGCTTACAAATTGTGTGATTTACTAATTAATTTAGGGATTTAAGGATAACTGTCAAATTTGTTTTGGTTGACAACTTATGTGATTAACTAATTAATTTAGGGATTTGTCAAATGTGTTTTGGTTGACAACGTATGTGATTAATTTAAGGTGTACGTCGTTTGAGCCTGACTCGCTATTTTAAAAATATTTTTGGTTTACCATAACGTTTGGGTCTGTCAAATCAATTGTTTACATCTGTAATGTGTATGATTGTCAAATTTTGATTATGGTTGACGTCATTAAAGTGTGTGACTGTCAAATATGCTGATGGGTTACGTCGTATTAAAGTGTATAACTATTGATACATCTCGATCATATATCCCCGAAACTCCTTCAGGATCTCGTGCAGAAGGTTATAAGGGTAGGAAGAGGGAGTTTTGTTTTTAAGAGGATTGTTATACTCAACGCTTAATTTGCCCATAAAGTTGCACTTGGCTTTAAAAAGAGGCTTGGCGTGGGGAAGATCTGGTTTAAGCCAAGCGGAGGTTTCAAAACCAGGTGTTGAAGCCGTTGTCTTCAGTGACGGAATGAAAAAGTCGCCCATTGTTCTGCTGGTGATCCTACGCCGCCCCACCGCCCACCCCTGAATCTATATGTAATCTTGTGGTCATAAAACCATCCCGGACTATTTGATATTCATTAAATGCATTCTGCTCGGGCCACTCGCTGCTTGGGACGTGATTTGATGACTTCAGAATGGGCAGTAACGCTGCACGTAATCTGGCAATCAGGACATTCGCGGGACAAAAATAAGAACAGGTCTAAAATCTGCATGGTAGTTGTTTTCACAGCTTCTTGTTATTCTTCTTGTGTGTTAAAACATAGTCTTGTTCCGCTCCTACTGAATTCCATTTGCACAGTAAATGCAAATAACAAGATGTCTGATTTTAAATAGGTTGTGGAAACATTTCTAGTGTTCCACTTTAGCTGTTGAAGGAAGAGATCCGGAAAGCGAGAGAGAGAGAGAGAGAGAGAGAGAGAGAGAGAGAGAGAGAGAGAAAAGAAAGTTTGTGACAAAGAACAAAAGATGACACATACGTATGGTGAGATCAGTTTGTAATGCCTTAGCCTTGCAGTCAATTGGCGCATTTGTCAAAAGGATCCATATTTGTGCGATGAGACTGTTATATAGTCAATTATAAACGTGAAAGAACAAGTACTAAACATAAAAATGTATTAAACGACAACGCTTGTAAACATGATCAGGATTTCCAGATGAAAAACAACTTTAAGCACACTAATTTATCACATATACAACAAATGCTACATAGAATCGACAAGTATGAAAAACAACCTTAAGCACACTAATTTATCACATAGACAACAAATGCTACATAGAATTGACAAGTATGAAAAACAACTTTAAGCACACTAATTTATCACATAGACAACAAATGCTACATAGAATTGACAAGTATGAAAAACAACTTTAAGCACACTAATTTATCACATAGACAACAAATGCTACATTCACTGTCTCACAATATTTCCGTAGGTGGAAAACGTCTTACCAAAAGAGAAGATAAATTCGTCTTTAATCTATATTTAGCGAGCCCCCATGCACCTGCTATCCCTCTAACATATGGTTATCAATATGTGTAAAAAGACCAATTAATTTCACAATAAAGTTATTCAATCAACAATCAAATATACATATAACAAAATAAAGATTACTTCACATCAATATTTCCACATACCATGTATGAATAATTTAAATGCTCATACAGTCTTATATCATAATACATAATTGAATAGATAAGTGTCAATATAAATCACAGGGTAATTTCGCCTCAGAGAACAAAAAATGAAGTTATAGAGATTAGAGTGATAATAGTTTGCACACAACCTTGTCAAGACAGTGCTGCATTAATTAATTTTCACATGCTTTCATAGCAAAGTCACAATTTTATTGTTCACAGTAGAATTGTCAGTTCTTAACATGTTTCTGTTGCACGCTGTAGTACACTGATGAGCCACAGTTCTCTCGAGACTAATCTGGGTGCTCCTTCACCATTTTAGTTCCCTCAAGCAGAACAACAATATAGCAATTTACAGTAACTTCTGTAAATCAGAAATTCCACGATTTAGTCTAGCTTACTTTGCCACCATACATCAACAGAGTGCAGTGTATTCCTTACACTTACACACTGAGGGAGGGTAGTAGTAGAGACTTCTTGAATCTACTATGATCATAGTGGTTTACAAATCAGTAAAATGGCTGCTTCTTCCATATAAAATATAATCAGGACACAAACAGTAACAGTTTTCAAGTTTATTCTTCTCTAACTCCTTTCTTTCTTACATTCAAGTCTCAGTTTACAGTTTCCTGTAACAGTACTTATTAGCCCATTACACTCAAACATCTTAATAAATACAAAATATTAGTTTCTGAACATGTTCACTAGAAACAATGTCAAGTGTTTAACATACTACATACTATCATCATAGTTTACACTTTGTAGAAATATAATTCTATTCACATAACACATCTCTTCGTAAAATGCAAGTATAACATATTAATAGCAGAAGTCTTGACCATTGGATAATAAAAATTAGTCATCCACCTAAAACCAGTTTAGATTACTTCAGCAAGTCTTGCACATTATCCACCTGAGTTGTTTACTCCTACTCTTGACGCTTACATAAATATCATCAAAAACAGTGCCCAAAGTGGGATCACTTTCACATTTAACAATTTATATAATAATTAAATTTAGAAATAAGGCAAATTTAATCCTCCACACACTCATCTCTATCTCTCTCCTTTTTCGTTTATGTCCTCTTCGTGCACTCTTCTCTTTTCTAATTCACTCATTTCTCTCTCTCTCTCCTTTTCTTACTTCGACCTCTTTATGCACTCTTCTGTTTTTGCTAATTCACTCATCTCTCCTTTCTCTCTCATTTTCTATCTTTGACCTCTTTATGCACTCTTCTGTTTTTGCTAATTCACTCATCTCTCCTTTCTCTCTCTCCTTTTCTATCTTTGACCTCTTTATGCACTCTTCTGTTTTTACAAATTCACTCATCCCTCCCTCCTTTCCCTCTCAATTCTTTCTAGCGTTCTTTCTTTATCCCTTTGTGAATAATGTGTATTTGCATACGAATATAATAGTATGATTTTTTTTTTACGGTTTTTCACTAAACATAATAATTTCATTATTTCATTGTTTTTCTTCAAACTATAAACGCATATTTTGTCGAGTTACTTCTAGTTTATCCCGAGCAGCTCTATAATAATGATTTGACATAAATCAATGCGACTACCCAATTGTAAGTCGTAGTAGTAACAACTGTTTTTATTGTTAAAAATTAAAGGAGAGTACAGGCAGGTTGTCGTACCTGTGTGTGTCCGTGTGTGTCGTTTGAGGTCAAATGTGTCATTGAATCCTTTGCCACAGAATGAACAGAGATAACGCTTGATCTCCCGATGACTTCTCACGTGACGATAGAGCGATTTGGGCGTGTCACACTTCAGGTCGCACACAGGACAGGAATGAAATTTTTCCAATGTATACATACCTGAATAAATAATGGAGATGAGTGTGTGTGTTGTGAATGAATAAGAAAAGAACGTATATCAAACGAGATGCTTGTAATCATTGAAACGACTACTCTTATACAGAGAAATACGGTAATCGCGAATCTTGAAAAGAAGCTCGAGAAATTAAAAAAATAAGGTCTTTGGATATCTGTCATTTCAAAGTTGTTATAAAATCACCTAAATATATAATACATAATTACCTAATATATAATAATATATAATAGTGTCTTTACATTGTCAAAGAACGTCTCTCTTTATAATGTTGCAAGTAAAGCTCAAGAAAAGCATGGAATAAAACACCTGTAATAATCAAGCATGGAATAAAACACCTGTAATAGTCAAGCAAGGAATAAGACACCTGCAGAAAGGTCTTGTCGTGTGATTCAGAGAATACTCACTGATAGTTCTTGGATCAATCTGCAGACCCGTCTTGCCTGGCGAAAGGAGGGGATTTTTCAATCCATTTCCATCATTTATAGTCTCCACACGCACCTTTGCTGACTATACAAATATTAAGGCATAATACATTTTTAAAAATGCGTACAAACCTACATGCATACAAACATTCATAAACAAGCAACATATTGATACACTATACATACACACATACATAAATATACAAATATATATACACATACACACGCTTACGCATACATATACATATATACATACACATACGCACATATACATACATACACATACGCACATACACAAACATGCACACACATACACAAACACAATGCATAACACACACCTACACCTATGCATACACAAATATACATGATTTATTATTTTGATCCGTTGCGTGGACACTAAATGGCGTGGGGCTTATAGGCCAGTGCCTACTCTGCCTATTTGGTAATCCAGTACTGCTTGTGACTAAAGAATACACAGCCCCAGTGTGATTTTGAATGCAGAGCAATTTGCTTGTGACTAAAGAATACATATGCACAATGTGATTTTGAATGCAGAGCAATTTGCTTGAGACTCCAAATCCATCTCTGTAAGATTTCAACAGGAATCAGTGCTTGCATAATGGCATTTATTAAAAGGGAAAAATCTACTAGAGTGATCTTGAATTGAAAACCCCTAAAGCGAATAGTCACCTCGCTAATTTCACACGTTTGTACAAATTATTAACGGGATCCAAAATAGCCGACATAAAACATGACCTGGATAAAAGCTGTTTTAGGCGGGGTTGTGTTGTAGTTGTTGGTGCTTGTCTGATCACTGCAGCCACTACCACTTCATTCTACTGGCGTAGGTCATTTGATCAACTTCCGACAACACTCACGGTTAGTGTACACTTCTGCTCGTACATTTTTCTCTCACTGTTAATGACGTTGCCAGTGACATAGTCACATTATCCTCGTCTGATTGGCCCAGAGTAGAAACCATTGACAATGATTCGAGTAATATTACTGTAGTGAAAATACTTGAAGTGTACAATATCAAGCGCAGACAACTGCGATTATGATATAAAGAGAGGCAGTCAGACATGTACGACAGTGGTGGAAAACCTTAGTGAGCTTTTCCTAAAACTTGAATTACAATGATAAAAGCAAGCAGTTAGACCTTTTCTTCTCCTGTGGGAACACGGACCTTATGGAATAATCATTAGAACGGCACTGACAATGGCAGCAGGCAGCGTTGTAAGTGGCCATACACTTTGCACTTATTCAGACTGAAGTGGTGCTACTAAATGGGTAGTGCTATCGGCAGTCTCTGACAAAGAAATGCTTTCTCAAAGTCACCTCATCTGTGATTAATTAAATTCTTAATGCTTTATTAAACATTAATTTAATATTCAGAATACAATTCGACTTTTTTTCCCCTCGGGATCTAGCAATGTGCATGCATGCCTACTTTTTTCTGGATTTAATTTCTGCCACGAAATAACATATGTCAACAGTAATTATTTTAAATTCTTAAATTGCAATTATAATTCAAGCTGTGTTGTGGAAATAATTTCTCACATTTAAAGGAAAGAACTTAAAAAATAAAAGATTTGATTTATTGCGCTACAAAAACAAATTCGAATGTTACACTTCAAAGATTAAAAAAGTAACTTGTTTTCTTTATTAGACGATGAAACACGTCTTTGAATAATATAGATCATGTATGAGAGGTAACCGAATTCAAGATTCAATAGTTACGACCAAAAGGTATTGCTGAACCCGACAATTGCAATTAACACACTTACATTGTGTTGAGTTATTGTCGTTCGTGTCATTGACATTAGAAATTAAAATTGACGTCCAAGTATAAATAAACTGTTAGCTTTAAAGTCAGGATTGTGATCAAAAGAAATCACGCGACGATGTCGGATATTTTCTGGAGTGTCTGGATAAAGGAGTCAACAATCATTTTTTTCTTTTTATAAAGGGCGATAATCGTAAGTCGATACCGATCTATAAATATGTACTGGAAGTGATCTCGTCTCAATCAGTCAATGACATTGTGCTGAAAAAGGAGACAATTAGAATTGTATAATTAAAGAAAAGATTTTAATAAGCACAATAGCATTATTTTATCCATTGCCTAAAGCTACAGACTTTCAATACGAGCGAGTGTTGGCCTTGGGTACGCATATTTCTGCTCAGAGAAAAAGTGTGTTAACTTTGTGCATCTCTGAATTAGTCTCCAAAGACACAGGCACACACATACACACGTACACATCCTATCACCGTATGTGCACTAATTGACCTTTCTATAGAGAAAAATTGAGCACCCGAAAAATATGAATATGAATTAAAGTTCTGTTACGAAAATTATATATGGAAAAATATTAATATGAATTAAAGCTCTGTTAAGAAAATTATATATGGGGAAATGTTAATATGAATTAAAGCTCTTTTAGGAAAAATACAAATGGAAAATAAATAACTGCAATGTGTAAGTAATTAACTTAGAATCCATTTCATTAATTAAGATGAAATAAGAGAGTATACTGTATGTGTTATTGTTGTGACATGCGTTTGTATTTGTGCGATTATTTAATTTGGGGACCTTCGATTGTTTATTAATTAGGTTTTTGCTGATTAATTTTGTGCTTAAAGCGCATGTCTGAAATTAGTTTATCTGTTTTCAAAAACAATTCTCTCTGTGAAGCTAAGTCATAAATCATAAAGCAGCAGAAGAAGAGCATAATAAGTGTGAATCACACAAAGGGCGCTCAACCATGAATATGTTATTGAACATGAAGGATTCTGGGTTGGAGACCAGTTGTTCAAAGAGATATAACTGTAACCTATGTAAAATGTATCTGACTGTGGCCAAATTAGTGGGCAACAAATGCATAATCATGGCACAAATATATGACAATTGAAAACTGAAAATAGTAGGAATACTTACGCAGATGACATGAAAATGTACGTAGTGCGGAGGGACGAATTACGCTAAACTAGGTATTAGATAATTAGAATGCGATGGTGCCGGATAAAGAGAGGGACGAATTACGCTATACTAGAATTTAGAATGTGAAGGTGCTGGATAAAGAGATATACGTAGTGAGAGGGACGAATTACGCTATACTAGAATTTAGAATGTGTTGGAGCTGGATAAAAAGAGGGACGAATTATGCTATACTAGGTTTTAGAATGTGGTGGTGCTGGATAAAGAGAGGAATGAATTACGCTATACTAGGTTTTAGAATGTGGTGGTGCTGGATAAAGAGAGGAATGAATTACGCTATACTAGGTTTTAGAATGTGGTGGTGCTGGATAAAGAGAGGAATGAATTACGCTATACTAGGTTTTAGAATGTGGTGGTGCTGGATAAAGAGATATTCTTTGTCCCTTGTAGCGCGCGCACTGAAGCTTAAGTAATGTTTTAAATTTGTGTCATCAAATACCAACTAAAGTGACCTACATCTGGATTCACTTAAGGAATTCACTGCTTGTGTACACATTTACAGTCAAAATTTAATTGTTCAGGCTTTTAAAGCTTTCAAAGTTTTATGAAATACAACTAAAGTTTTGTAAATGTTACTCTTTTGTTACAAACTAATACAACTACAGTTTTGTAAATGTTACTCTTTTGTTACAAACTAATACAACTATAGTTTTGTGTTACTGTTTTTTTTGTTTCTAATTCACACAAGTACACTTTTGTGACTTTTATTGTTTTGCTGCAAAATAATTGAACTAAATCTTTGTAAGTTAACTGTTTTGCTTAAAAATGATACAAGTAAACTTTTGTTTTGCTACAAAATAATACAACTAGGTATTTGTAATAGTAAGAAAGCGTTATCTTCTCTATTCAACATGTAGTCACTTTTGGAAGTTAGGTGGTGCACACTCAAGGAGTTAACTGGCGCGATCATTCTTAGTAATTTTACGTCATTCCCTCTTACCTGTAATTTCAACAGAAATTACTGTCTTGTGTGTGTCTTTCAAACCTTATGGGCGAGAATTTTTTTTATATTTGATGCATGGTTTTAGGAATCATTTTACTTGCTGTTATTTTCATAATTACGTAAACATGTTTCAACATTTAATTCTACAGCTTTCCGGATATATATGTTGGATTACTCTAAAATAAAATCTGTAAAACATGCACGATTAAGTTTATATATATTTTTCTTCAGGATAATATTTGCATTTACTGGAGGGAAAATATTTCCATCATTCTAGTTCAAGACTACAAATCTTGGCAGGAAACGCCTGGTTATCACTAGAGCACTCAACGCTTTCATCGTTTTGAAGCAACGTTCCCGACAAACAACAGTTCTAGAATTAGCAGCAGCAACATACCTCCAGGAAAGCTTTAAAATTCCGTTTGTTGCCCTTAAACACGCTCACAGAACGCTCCTGCAAGCTAGAACGGTCGTCATGGCTGTAGATGGCATATGGAGAGGACCGCTGAAATCCACACAGCCGCTCGTGCCGTGGCGATCTGAGTCGGAAAGTGGGTGAAGCGGGTACGTCGGGCAAAGAGTGACCAGGTGGCGAGGGTACTTCCGCTGGTGAAGCCACCCCAAAAGCCCCAAACTCTCCGTGCTGCTTCTGTGGGAACCTTACAGGGGTTGGGTGGTAAACGCTTTCTGCCATGGACCAAAGCACAGCAGACTTTGGAACGGACCTGGTGAATTGTGACGTCAAGGTGATGATGGGATGGTGAGGGAGGCGGCCAGGGTGGGGAAAGTGCATACCGGGTGTCAAGGGATGCGGAAGACGTGGGAAAGGAAGACAGTCACTTGGGAAAAACTGAATGCGGTTAGATGAAAAGCCACTGTTCGGAACTTGGCTGCGTGGAAGTCCATTGTTCTGAACGTGGTTCGACAAAAGTCCACTGCTTGGTAGCTGGCTGCACGATTGCCCACTCTTTGTAACATGTTGGGACACATGCCCACTGTTTAGAACAAGGCTAGATGTAAGATCATTGTTTGGGGCGTGGCTGGAAGGAAAGCGAACACTAGTGGAACACGTAGGACAGTTGAACAGTTGATCGGCTGAAGGCACTGCCAGTCTGTCAGTTAGAGTTGCTGATGGCGTTGTAACTGCGACAACGGATGTGGCGAGTGACAAAACAGTTGGCTTTACTGGTTTTACATACACTGGTTTCGTCACTTCCGGGTGGGACTGAGTTGACAAAAACGCGTCGTTTGAGACGAAAGGGGGTAGGACTTCATCTCTGACCAAATTGCCGATTTTACCGATTCTGGTACAGATTCTTGAATCGGTAGACGAGCCTTCGACATGATGCATTCCAAGCGATGCAGATGGCAAAAGAGGAGACACCACACCTGGCTTTTGGAAGTTAACACACTCGCCGACATTGGCACGGAAATCTGCAGCATACACATACAAGTACACATTCACAGATACATATACATTGACAAACACATACATATTCACACAATCACTAACACATATACACATAAAATCCACTAAACAGATAGCAGAAATTATACAAGGAATATAAAGTGTGAAACATAGCTGAAAAAGATATATTCTAAGGGCAAATAAATAGACTAAAATAGCACATGCCACATTTCAGTATAGACAATATCCATATACTTCAAGAATTCAATTTTATAAAAATTAAAAAAAAAAACTATCAAACCTGCGCACAGCTTAATTAGATAGATAGATAGACAGACAGACATACAGACAGACAGATAGATAGATAGATAGATAGATAGATAGATAGATAGATAGATAGATAGATAGATAGATAGATAGATAGATAGATAGATAGATAGATAGATAGATAGATAGATAGATAGATAGATAGATAGACGGAGGGAAAGAAAGACAGGCCGACAGACAGATAGCTTTTATGAATGCAACAGATACAGTACCAGACTGGCAATCGTAATGAGAGAAAGATTTTAACTCGAACGATATCAATGATGAAATATGCTTTATGTCCAACTTATTATTAGATTTCGAATGGCATTAATGACGAAATATGTCCATACTATTATTAGAACTCGAATGACATTATTACTGAAATATGCCCATCGTATTATTTGAGCTAGAATGACAATAATGATGAAATATACCCATATTATTATTATAGCTTGAATAATGCGATACCAATGCCACTTAAATAATGGATATGATTATAATTACTTAATTAATTATCCAAAACTAATTACAAATGATGAAAATTTAAATTATTTTATTACTGATCCTCCAACAGACCACTCGTCTATCACTTGACAGATATGCAGGTGCTGTAAACGTTTTCTCTCTTCCACAACATGGTCACACAATCTTTCCGTATGGAGAAAACTTCTTACTAAAGGAGAAGACAAATCCGACTTTAATCTATATTTGTTGAGCACCCACTAACCCACTTTCTTCTCCAACATAATGTTATCAATATGCGTAAGAAGGTCAATAAAGGTAACAATAAATATAAATCAAAAATCAAATATATAAATGACAAATACAATGAAAAATAGATTACTTGACATCACTATTCCTACAAACCCATATTTGAATAATGTTATGATTACAGTCATATGCGTAAAATACAATTCAACAATAGAGTCATTACAAATCAACAGATAGTCTTATCAGAGAACAGAAATAGAGTTATTAAAGATAAGCAATAATTGTCTTTATGTAACCTGATTCAGCATGGTCTTAACAGTCCTTTTGCACACTTTGCCACAATGTCACAAATTACAGTTCAGTTCAATTTCTGTGTGTTTCTGTCCCAACACTGAAAGAGAATTTGCTACTCATTCTCCCAAAGTCAACCTGGGCCTTTTTCTGCCTTATCAGTTCATTCAAACAGAACAGCAATTGTAGTAATTTCTAGTACTCCCTCATACCAGAAATGTTTTCAATGTAGTGAGCATACTTTGCTGCCAAACATCAAATAGAGTTCAATTTTATTAAAAAAAAAAACTATCAAAACTGCACTCAGCTTAATTAGATAGATAGATAGACATACAGATAGACAGACAGATAGATAGACAGACAGACAGACAGATAGATAGATAGATAGATAGATAGATAGACAGATAGATAGATAGATAGATAGATAGATAGATAGATAGATAGATAGATAAATTTGATTTAACAATTTTATTTGATGTTTGATATTCTACATTTTATTTCACACTACACTAATATTTATTATGTCTTCTAGTTCCCACGGTAAGCAAATTAGTGTTCATTATTATCCTTTCATAAGAGACCAACTTAGCATTCTTGGTTGGTGGGAAGACAGACAGACAGACAGACAGACAGACAGACAGATAGATAGATAGATAGATAGATAGATAGATAGATAGATAAATAAATAGATAGATAGATAGATAGATAGATAGATAGATAGATAGATAGATAGATAGATAGATAGATAGATAGATAGATAGATAGATAGATAGATAGATAGATAGATAGATAGATAGATAGATAGATAGATAGATAGACAGATAGATAAATTTGATTTAACAATTTTATTTGATGTTTGATATTCTACATTTTATTTCACACTACACTAATATTTATTATGTCTTCTAGTTCCCACGGTAAGCAAATTAGTGTTTATTATTATCCTTTCATAAGAGACCAACTTAGCATTCTTGGTTGGTGGGAAGAAACTTTCAAATCTAGCTTAATATGGTATCGGACTGCTGAGCAAAGTTGTGCTGGAATACGTTTGGCTCAGAAAAAGACACACCCCTTGTCCTCAAATGCTAACTTCATTTCTCATGCACGCCCACTACTGCTCTTTGACAATATTGCTTAGACTTGCACTGTGTTGTAAATATCAAGTGTGGGGGGAGGAGTATGGCAAATAACGCCTTTCATAAGCAACTAAAGTATCTCTCCCTCTTCGCATCATCTGTCAGTCGCATGTTGTCTGCTGTGAAAAAGTGTAGTGAGCGCTCATGCGCACCCAAGCGCAGCCATGTAAAACGTTATTCATTCCCTACTGCACACCTCACCAGTTTATGCCGACCGAATCTCCTGTATTTTAATGATCCGTATCTGCGATTAAACTCCCAGCGAGTTTCCCACGAGACTCAACTGCTGTCTGGAATCTGCGGATTGGATCCGTCCTACTCGTCCAATTGTTGACGTCAACAGTTGTCATTTCCCCTGACAGTTGTTCCATTTTCCCGTACTGGTGATCCATTTTTTCACAGTGTCAAGTGCACTTGAAGTAAAACACATACTAAGAAGAAGTGTTTATTATTTTTCTTTTCTTAATTCACTATGCTGTAATTTTTTATTTTATTTTTGTGGAATGGGGGCTGTCCTTTATTATGCTTTATCGTGTACAAAATATCATTGAATAATTTACCTGAGGCTTTTGTTGATGGTGATGTCAAAGCCTTTTAGCGTGTGAAATTTGTTTTTGACCTTCATATCTGAGAGCTGATGTCAAGAAGAGATGAGTGTTTAAAATGCTTGAATTATTAGCGTGAAGGTATGTATGTATGTATCTATCTATCTATCTATCTATCTATCTATCTATCTATCTATCTATCTATCTATCTATCTATCTGTCTGTCTGTCTCTTTGTCTGTCTGTCTATCTATCTGTTTGTGTGACGGTTCGGAGTGTGTATGTGTGTGTGTGTGTGTGTGTGTGTGTGTGTGTATGTGTGTGTGTGTGTGTGTGTGTGTGTGTGTGTGTGTGTAGTCTCCAGAACATTAATCTATCTTTACATCCTAGGGAGGAAACGCCTGCTAAATTCATCCAGAAAAGTTTTAAACTAGCGGCCACCAAACGTCTTGTGGTCAAGAGCACATTCAAAGCTTTAGAGTGGTGCAGGCGCCAACAAATTTTCAAAGATTATTTGTACTGGACATTAAATAATACACGAAATATCAAATATCATAATGCACACAGTACGAATATGTAATAGTAAAGAGGTAATTTTCACGTAGAAGTTTTTCATTAAATTACTACTCTTTAACTTTTGCTATTCCAATATGCTCTTTTTTAAAAAAAAAAATACCTGGAAGATAAATTAAGTAGGTGAACTATTGTTGAATATAATATATTTATTATTCTGTCTGTGGCGATGTGGGAGTTAAGGAAGATGTCATAAAAGACTTAAAACCCTAACGTTGCAAACCACACATCCACTCACAAGTCATTGGTGTCGGGTATTACAAGTATTTGACAATTTAAAAAAATATTTAATATTTACAATTTCATAACTGAAAGAGACCGCCCCCCAATTACAACTTAACATAAGAACGAAGACAACAGTTAAATGAAAAATGACAATACTCATTAACGTAGGGATGGACAGAAAAGTTTAATGGTTGCAGAAAGAATTATTACACATTAAATCATGATGATATGAGTGCGCCATGAGTGGTCGATATTTGTTCAGAATTTACAGAGTAAGAGTTTTCATAGGTTTACTCTTTAAACTTGCCGGGCTGCAATTATGTAGACAGGTGGCATGGCAGTTTTCGTGTCGACCTGGTCATGTGACCCTGACGCACAATGTCTGAAGATCATCTCAGGAAAGTGCATATATATATCACGCCGCCAGTATTTATTTCATCCTGAGCTTTCCCGCTATTCACTCAATTGTTTTATGCAGCTAAATCTGATGGAAGGGATGATTTCTACAAGAAGCTTAAGTAGGTAGTTGTGAACACGAATGGTGAATGGTTACTGGAGGGGTGAAATGAGTGACATCTGACTAAAGAGATGGTTTTCTGGCCATAGTTGTGCACGCGAATGACAAACGGTGACTGAAAGGAGGAGATGAGTGATTCTGGTTAGCTGACATGTGAAGTCAGTGTAAATAGCCAGTCAAGCCCTTTTCCAGTACTTGTGATCGATATTTGAAGTCCGGTTCTAAAAGCAGACTGTGAGCTATGTGAGTTGTCTGATTACAATATGTGAGAATAAATTTAGAATAATTTGTATATTAGAATTATTGTTTCATGTATTGGTCTTAGAACAATTTTGTCCATTGATCTAGAGGAATTGTATATCTTGGATTGATTCATTTGATATGTATATGCTAGATTAACTATGTATTAATGAATATGTTTTATAACTAGGTGTATCAAGTGAAGTGTGTATGAGGGCTAACAATTCTTTTGCAGACCAATAAGTTAAGTGATTGGAGAGAGAGCATAGAAAATTATAAACTGAATTAAAAGCATCACACTTGAATATTTCCAGGGTATGTCTTTTTGTTTCCTTTCCTTTTCCTTCCTGTTGCCTCATTGTATTTTTGGATCGACATTGTTCCTCGTCTTGAGAGATTTCTCTATGATCAAAGTATGAGTAATCCTTGTTAATATCTACTGGGATATCCCAGTGGTAGTGAGAACATGGATGCATATACATCATAGCTTCTAATCCCAGTAGAGTTTTGAGAGTACTCAAGCATGACTGCATATACCAGTTGAAAATGAACCCTGGTGTTTATCAATTTATGAACTGTCCATGCAACGTAACGCAAGTGTTTTTTTCCCACAATGCAACATAAGGTGTCCCAACAGAACAGGTCATGTGATCAGTCATTTATTTCTTATCTTTCTCTTTTTCAGCTCTATGAAAAGAATTCTAAGCCTTAAGTAGAGATTGTTTCCTCAAAGTTGCCAGGGTTATTATTGATTGTATATGAGATACACTTGAATATTTATTTAGATATATGTGACTGTTTCAAAACTTAGTTGTATTTATTTGTGATATATTGATATTTTTATAATAAATCTTTATTTTTTGTTAATCGCTTCTTATGCATATTAATTGATGCATGTCTGGAGTAGTCAGTGGGTTGATGGGGGCATGAGTTGTCAGTGATTGGATGAACGTTAGTAAGTTGATGAAATACATTACTCCTTAAGCAAGAAGTTCCTCCTGCGAACAGATAATTATGTGTCGATAGTACATTATTATAGTGGGGTATGGATTGAAATTCATATGGGAAAACATATCCTCAATTAAGATTTAACCACTGTTAGTGATTATGCATTACTAAATGATAATATATTCATAATAATAATCATAACAGAGGCAGAACATATTATAGCGCCACACCTACCTTAATACAAATATGTAAATAGTTATTATCTACCATATACTGTATACACACACACACACACACACACACACACACACACACACACACACACACACACACACACACACACACACACACCATGATCTTATTTCATTGCATGAGTCATGGTCAAAATTTCCTAATTTAAGTCAGATATCTGTCGAGTTAATATTTTATTGCATGAGTCAGAGTTAACAGTCTTAATTAGCTTTAAAATTTCTGCTGGAATCGTTGTATGCTGTAATCATTGTATGTTGGAATCAAGGTATATTGTTGGAATCATGCTATGTTGGAATCATGCTTTTTTAGAATCATGGTATGTTGGAATCATAGTATGAGGAATTATTGCACGTTGAAAACATTGTATATTGGAATCATGGTATGTTGGAATCATTATATGCTGGAACCATAGTATATTGGAATTATGGCATCTTGAAATCGTGGTATACTGGAGTTATGATATTTTGGAATCATGGTATGTTGCAATTATGCTGGAAATAAGTATGTTGGTAACATTGTATGTTAGAATCATTGTATATTGGAATTGTGGTATATTGGAATCATGTTATATTAGAATCATATACATTATTTAAAGAACGCATTTGCATACCTAAGCAAAAATATGTTTCGAGAACACAGTGCTGCACGAGATAGAACAATCCTGTTTATATTTTTTAATGTCCAATTTCTATTGAATATTAATTTTTAATAACAAAATGTAAAGTTTGGAAATCAAACTAAACTTTGTGTTGCACATTGTTTCGTGGATAGATTTTCATATTAATTATTTTTTTATCCAAGGTTTATGTTCATTAGGTATCGTTTTACTTTGCAATTGTTCGAACCTTTACAAATATGAATGTTATTAGAAACATTAATAATGAAAATACAACAATTGATACTTACGAATCTACCGTTAATATATTGGTTTCATGAAAAAATTACCAAAGTAAAGCACGCCCAAGTATTTATAGTGCATTTGTTTGTTTATTATTATTATTATCATTATTATATATATATGGGGGGGGGGCGTCGGCGTGTGTGTGTGTGTGTGTATTTGTGTGGTCTATATATGTGATGCAACGTATATGCCTATGGTATGTATTGTGCGCGCTCTCGCGTGCACTTACCTAACAGCCAGAAAACTGACGCTTAAACGAAACTAGTTCTTGACCCTGTACGTATTTTGTTCAACACTTGAACAATGCTTCGGACAAAGTATTTGTATGTTTTAACAACATCAGTCCATTCCCCACCAGAACCCTTAGTATCCTACAATCTTCCTAGCAAGGTGCGCAGCAAAGAAAAACGTTATTCAAGAATTGTAAGCATTATCTAATCTTGTGTCTTTTGCTAGGCTATCATCACACACTTCTATTTCTTACAACATGCTAGCGAACCTTTGAACCGAGTCGCATGGCACAAGAATGCGATTATAATGTTCAGATCCATTAGCGCCGCGTTATTTCGCAGCCCTCTCGTTACAAGTGAATGGAACAGGATAATAACACGTTTGAATGTTTCTTTCTGAGTTCGACGATAGAGGAGACAGACGCCAATCATTGATGGAGTATTTACTGCCATCATCATTAGAACCAATTATTGTCCGCGATTTCCACAAAGCTATCGAGAAAATCTCTCGGTATCTTATGCTGGCAAAGGATAATTTTCCTGTGATTACTAGGCGCTCATAAAACGGTAACTCTTTCCTGACAACATGTAACCACCCCAAAACTAGAAGTACAACTGACTGTTCTACCATGCATGCGACGTTTTCTTTTAACGTTGGCGCCTGTGTGACAGTTTTAAAAAAATATATAGATAGACGGTAGACAACCATGATTAAAAACTAAGTTCATCTAAGTGAATTTTTTTTTTTAATAATGAAAAGAATATTATGCGCGTGAAATGTTCATGAAAGAACGTGTTCTGCTTTTTCTCTCCCCTCCTGTCGCACAGTAAGAACTTCGCATTCGCAAAATGAAATATTTTATTGCAAGGGCAACAAACTGAGATCTCCATGAGATAACACAGATCAGAAAAGAGATTACCATCAATAAAAAGTTGCCTAGGGTCGCCGTATGTAACGTAGAAATCAAAGGCGCCAATTAATTAAAGTCAAAGTAAATATTAATAATATGAACAGAATTAATCGCTGTTTTCTGAGGACCAGTCAACTGCTGTACGTAAACAGTAATTATGGCATGATTACTGAGCGTAACAGAGCAAAACTTGAAAACCGCCTTGACAAACAGTGCGGAACGTGAAGGGAGTGAAATGAAAAGAGGACTTACATGTAGGCTTCATACTTCGACATTAGCTCTATGTTGTGCTTGATGCTGGATGTCAAATGTAGTTCTAGACAAGCATTTAACTCTGTGTCAAGCTTGATGCTGGATGTCAAATGTAGTTCTAGACAAGCATCTAACTCTGTGTCAAGCTTGATGCTGGATGTCAAATGTAGTTCTAGACAAGCATCTAACTCTGTGTCAAGCTTGATGCTGGATGTCCATTGTAGTTCTAGATAAGCATCTAGCTCTGTGTCAAGCTTGATGCTGGATGTCCAATGTAGTTGTAAACAAGCATTTAGCTCTGTGTAAAGCTTGATACGGATGTTAAAATGAACTTATAGAATAAACGCTTTGCCCGGGAAAAGATCATCTTTACTGTTTTGGTGCAGTATTTGGATATATAAATTATTCTTTGTATTGGTGGTGTTATTGTTGTTGTGTTTCTTCTTCTTCTTCTTCTCCTTCTTCTTCTTCGTCTTATTATTATTATTATTATTATTATTATTATTATTATTATTATTATTATTATTATTATTATTAAGTTTTTACTTCTGTCGACTGTCGGTTGTGATCCAAGGTCTCGGAGTTTTACCAAGATTCAGGGACATGCAAGGTTTTACAGAGGGGAGGGGCACTTCCGAGGAGCGCTGCTTTTACTAGTGGGGCGAGAATGTGGTTCCCAGGTAGTTTATTCTTATAGTTTCCCATTGCTGATGAAGTCCATGCAAGACCCGCCAAATCATCATGGTTAAATTCAAGTCTAACAACATATACAGACAAAAGCTCTTACTTTATGTAATCACAGTTAATACTATGCAAAAATCGAACTGTCAATGTGCGCTCACGTCATTTTGATTTTATAACTCTTTCTGCCACCATTGCCTTATTTCTATAGAATGTTTATCTGTCCCTAAGTTTACAAATATATGCGTTTACTTTATCTGTCCCTAAGTTTACAAATATATGTGTTTACCTTTATCTGTCCCTAAGTTTACAAATATATGTGTTTACCTTTATCTGTCCCTAAGTTTACAAATATATGTGTTTACCTTTATCTGCCCCTAAAAGTTTACAAATATATCTGTTTACCTTTAACTGTTGTAATCATTTTTATGTCAAGTTAGGATTGGGGGTTCACAGTCGTTTTCTTTAATAACTTTTCAAATATACATGTACCCACATAAATCCACACCCACTGGCTTTTGAATGTCACGACTTTTTAAAAAGTAGATAATTATAGGAGACGGGAGATATCGGTAGAGGTTCTAATTGCTTTTGTTCACTCCATTAGGCTCGGTATATTTTTCTTTCTGTCTTCTTGCTCTCGTGTCTATGTTTTACTGGTTTTGTCTTTATCTTTTACAACAGCTTATTATTATCGACGTCGTTGAAGCTGTTTTCATTGTCAATAGTAGTTACGGTAGTAATAGCCTTGGTTGCCGAAGAATTAATTCAATTAATTATTTCATGCATTTTTCTATTCCATTATATCTGAAGGCCAATTTTAATCAAAATCGGCGTCAATGAACAAACGGACCATGTCCTACCCCTTGAAGAGATCTAAAAATAAAAAATAAATCAAAGAGATTTGTATCCACAACCCAGACCACCGCACTGCAGAATGAAATGAAGTGTGCTGTGTCTGCGGCTGTTAATACGCGTTGCAATCTTCACAAGACGTAGAGGCCAACGTGAAAATTGTACGTAAGCTCGGTGTACGCAGTCGTAACAATGAACGGTCATACACTTTGCTGTTGAGAAAACGTTACCCACTTGCTCTTAGCGTAAGGCCCCGCTGACAGCGATTGTTTCGATCTAGAGCGAGGCGCTCCTAAATCACACGAATTGTTTCGTTTACATTGACAATAAGCTGCGCGTGTATTTACTGACAATGTTACTGAATGCTCGACCTGAGCTGAGTATCTATGCAGGCATGAATGCAGCGAGTTCATTTATAATGCATTCGATTGAAATGGTCTAACTAATATCTTGTCACTTGACTCATCAGGTATTATATCGGCGTGTTCACGACTTTTAAGTACCATAGTGTTACAACGCAGGCTGTGTTCGGGGCTTTTAAATACCACAGCGTTACCACTCAGGCTGTGTTCGGGGCTTTTAAATACCACAGCGTTACCACTCAGGCTGTGTTCGGGGCTTTTAAATACCACAGCGTTACCACTCAAGTTGTGTTCACCGCTTTTAACAACGATTTTTTTTTCCCAAACTGAGAGTACAACACAAATTATAAAATTAGAAAGTGCATTAAATATAAAGTGAATTAGTTTAGTTTTAGAAGACCATAAAATAAGGATTTTTAAAAAATCTGTTATTTCCTCTTTTTCGTTGTAGATCCAATCTTTTCACAACTGAGCACATTTCGCTGAATAAAAATTCCTCTTGTACCATTTATTAATTTTTAAAGGTGGTAGCAAAGGGAGGTAATCTATACCTTTGAATGAAATTAAGATGCAGGCCTATTTCAGCACTGAATACAAGCTATTCAAACATGTCGTAAAACATATAATTTTACAATCCAGATTTTCATCTTTCGACATTGCTTATGAATATTTAGGTCAGAAATCTATCAATGGTACGAATCGCATCTAGCTTCCCGCTATTCTTGATTGACACCCGCACCAGGGTAAAGGCTCCCTCAATGAAAGTCTACCCTGCAGTAAGCGTTGTCATTGCTGCGTTAATAGTGTTGGCATCAGATAATGAGAAAAAGATAGTGGCCTGCAGGTGGGTTTCTATCTAAAGGACTAATTCTGCCCGGTAACGGTATGTCATTCGTCGAAGATTTAAGATTATGGATGTAATTATTAATTTATTAGAGGAAAGGCATTTTAATGTAAGCAACACAACACATTATTGCTTCATTAGAGAATAAAAAGCTTATTTAAATTAGGCGGCAAAGCAAATAATTATTTCATTTTAAGAAAGCCACTATAATTTATGCAATTAAACTAATATTGCTTAATTAAAGAAAGGACATTTTAATTTATGCACACACAAAATATTTCATAAGAAGCAAATCAAAATAATTGATTCATTAAAGTCACGGTAATTTAAGAAAGCAAGAAAGCAAATAAAGATATTAGTATTTTAGTATGTTACTAATGTATATACAAGAAGTACATTAGTCTAAACGTGGCTGCCCACAGCAATATACTGATGGAATAGTTTAAATCCGAAAGTCAACTGAATTACAAATAATTAAATTCCCTTTTCAAAAGTTTCTGTAAATTCCAAGTGAAGACGAATTGTATTGTATTGTATTGCATTGTATTGTATTGTATTGCATTGCATTACATTACATTACATTATATTATATTATATTATATTATATTATATTATATTATATTATATCATTTTCTATTACATTATATTATATTCAATAGACATTAAAAAAAACCTGCCATCCATAGTGCATATATTTTTATTTTAATGAAAGTCCACTTAAACGTGAAATTATATTATATTATTCTGCATTATTATTATTATTATTATTATATTCAATACAGAGCATTAATTTCTCAGAATTGTGCGCGCTGTATTTACCATACGCATTAATTACATCGCAAAGCATAACACATGTTATTTTTCTAAACATAGTAAACACATTTGTGTATCAGAATAATGTTCACTGTTTTTTTAAACATTAATTTATCTGAAAAAGAGAACAGAGTGGTCTTTTGTAAAACAGAGTACAGCATTGTTTATTTGATCTCTAGCATACTCTCTTATCTAAATATAGCAACACTGTTTATTTGTAAACCTACATATTTCTCTTTATCAAAATATATTAACTATAATATTACTTTGATAACATAAATTCTATCTAAATATAATAATTGCCGTATATTTATTTATGTTAATTTTTTAGCAGGTAATCATTTTCAAATATAACATATGCAATATATTTGACAAGTAGCTGCATAAATGCGATTAAACATATTAATGTATTTCTTTGACAAATGAACACAATTCTTTTTATATTAATTATCGTGTTCTTTTTTTTACATGTGAATTCATTTTCTCAGCCACGCACTACTTCAGTGCTTCCTTCACGAAGAAATATCCGATCTTCAGACAAAAAAAGTTTTTATAAATTTTTTTATTGCAATTGTATCAGGCGAGCATTCAAGAAAACTACTTTATGAAACATTACAATTTTTAAAAGCATGAGCTAGGAAAAATAACTTGAAAATTAGGAGTCAGATAAGAGATAGCATAAATAACCGGTCCTATTATCAGAGTAGGACAGTCATCACATAAAGGGAAACAAACAGAAACATAATTTGACACAAACAGCTACACACGAGCAAAATTAAATACTAATTTCGACCCATGTTCTTTGTGCATTTCTTTAAAGAAATATTTGAACCCGAACTGAAAATATACTTTATAAAATATTAACTTTTGAAAGGTTAATTAACTCATTTAATGAGCCAGGCAAGTTGTCGGACATCAATTATCCAGTCACATGAGAAAAATGTTCTTATCATCAACTGCTTTCAGCCTCGTGGAAGGATGACGAATTTACAGATATTTAAGGTTACTTTTGATTTATATCAGATCAAAATTAATTTCATTTTAATCCTGAAAAGGAATTTGATGGTGTCGCACGAGTTTATTTGCATTATGTTAGAAGGGATCCTAATGAGATATAAATTGTTAGAAGGGATCCTAATGAGATATAAATTGTTAGAAGGGATCCTAATGAGATATAAATTGTTAGAAGGGATCCTAATGAGATATAAATTGTTAGAAGGGATCCTAATGAGATATAAATTGTTAGAAGGGATCCTAATGAGATATAAATTGTTAGAAGGGATCCTAATGAGATATAAATTGTTAGAAGGGATCCTAATGAGATATAAATTGTTAGAAGGGATCCTAATGAGATATAAACTGTTAGAAGGGATCCTAATGAGATATAAATTGTTAGAAGGGATCCTAATGAGATATAAACTGTTAGAAGGGATCCTAATGAATTATAAACTGTTAGAAATTTAAGACAGATAAGGAAGTTAATTAGTTCTCCATTAGATTCATAAAAGAACGAAATGTGCTGACGTCTGAGTATATTTTATTTATTGTGGAATGAGAACTAATGAAGCGAGAATTTACTTGATTTAAGAGTTAGAGAAGACAATAGTGGGAGTGTGTGTGTGTGTATGTGTGTGTGTGTGTGTGTGTGTGTGTGTGTGTGTGTGTGTGTGAGTGTGTGTGTGAGGGGTGAGGGGTGATCTGTAAAATAATATAGAAATATTTTTCAATTAAATAAAGCATTCACCAATTCTAATTATAGATCAATAGCAAGCGTCCATTCTTTTTTATCAGTCAGTTAACTTACCATAAGCTAATGATCCCTTTTTGAACGGGTTCGAGTTTTGTCAAAATCAAAGTGATTAGAGTAGAAAACCTCTTCAACAAAGTAACTTTCAGTCCATCGCCATTGAATAAAGTTGTTATGAACTACTCATCCGTTTGGAACTGGTTTGGATTGCATCAGTACGTTCTGGCATATTACTACAACTTGGTACTTTACAAAAATGTCGTCATAAGCATTGACCAATGTCGGGTCACGTTACCATTGGCAACAAATACATAATTATTAAGTTTAGAAATAGGGATAGGCAAATTCACTCCGCCACACCATGATTTTATGATGTCATGAAAATAAAAATATATTAAGATGATTTTTACTGAATTCATTATAGAAATGGAAATAAATGATCTGGAGAAACTGATTCATACCATTAGGACATATACATTGAATCAATTAATTAATTTATTATTAAATGGGAATTAAATGACATATTCCTGTGGATGATTTATGTTTAAAAATAATTTAATTATGTGGGTATGCATTTAATTAGATGCGCTATGAAATGCCCTTTGTATGAAAATGTGATTGATATATTTTTTTTGATGTCGGATAATGTGTTTGACCTGAAAATGTCTCTAATGATGTTTTTCACCTGACTGATTTGAATTACAGTTTTCTTTTTTACCTGAAATTGTGTTTTTGAAGTTTTACCTGAAATTGTGTTTGTTGAAGTTTTACCTGAAATTGTGTTTGTTGAAGTTTTACCTGAAATTTGTGTTTTTTGAAGTTTTACCTGAAATTGTGTTTGTTGAAGTTTTACCTGAAATTGTGTTTTTTGAAGTTTTACCTGAAATTGTGTTTGTTGAAGTTTTACCTGAAATTGTGTTTGTTGAAGTTTTACCTGAAATTGTGTTTGTTGAAGTTTTACCTGAAATTGTGTTTTTGAAGTTTTACTTGTAAATGTATCTGGTGATGTTTTCGCCTAAAGCTGTGTTGGGTGGAGTTTTATCTTAAAAGCGTTTAAATTATGAGTGACGTAGAAAGTACGTGGCGTGTGACGTAAGTTTTAAAATTTTGATTGATCAACAATGTAATCACCTGTGAATAAACTTTGATTTATAGTACAAAGTAATTACATTAGCTATTCATTGAGTAATCTTAATAGTAAACAGAAATAATAAATTAATCTGTTTTAAATAGTTGAGGCTAAAATTATTGTATCGAAACGTGAGTTTATTTCTGATTAATTGTAGAAGAGATATTTAATGACGTGTATTTTACCTGACTGTATTTATAAATTGATCAGAATGGTCTGCGGATTTATCCCTATTAGGAAAATAATGTTTCGGTTTGTGAATCGTAAATTGTGAATTTAGCTGATATGTTCTTTTAAAAAATAGATTGAAGTGTATTACTTTAATTTAGTTTATATATTCCAAAATTTTGAATATAAATATAAGCCTGATTTGAACACCACACATCCAGACACATCACCTCACAGAGGACAGACACATCAAAACACATCCAGACACATCACTACACAGAGGACAGACACATCATTTTCTCGCTGATGGCGATCCATGCTACGGCATCCAGAGGCAAGTGGCCAGCCTCGAGAGGGTTTTAAACTCGCCAGACCGATTTCCGGTGGCGGCATACACCCAAACAAAAACAAAACAACAAACTTCAAACACAGCCTTCAGTTCGTCAGCCCGGCTACAGACGGTGGACACAATAACATTCTGCACGCCTCAACTCGACACATGGCGAGATGACGAACCACCGCTACGGTTAGTCAAAGGACGGGAAAAAATTCTTGACAACCACAACACGCCACAAAAAGACTCGCACTACGAACTCCACACGTCGAAAGCGGCAGAATCCACGGGTACAAAGACGGGTAGGTCTCAAAAGTGCTGCTCTAGTGCCAGTGGTACAAGCAACAAAACACACAAGGTGGCTCTGAAACGACCCGGAATTTAATTTTTTACTCCAAACACAAAACTCAACGAATTACAGGAAAAAGTGGAGGAAAAAAACACACATATACTCACACACAAGAGGACCTACGACAGTCGCAGCGAAGCGAACACCACAGAATAAAAACACATAACAACCGCAGAACACAACGCCAACCACCCTCTTCAAAATAACGTGAGAAGAGGAAGGCTCCACAGGAATCTTCCCAAAAACGGAAGAAGATGAAAAGTTTTCACACAATTCCTGTGGAGCAAAAGTAGTCAACGGAGCAACAATAACAACAGTATCTGATTTATGGTTAAAATTAAGAAATTGTAAATGACATGATTTATATTTTAAAATATACTTAACAAGGTGTACTTACTTTTTTTAATTTGTGTTTTCAATTAAGCTTTTAATGACTTTTACATTTTCTGATTATTTTAAGGAAACACGTTGGTTAATCCTTGATTATACTTGGATTATGCTTTTCTAAATAATTTAGAAAATTGTTAGTTTATTTCATTTAAGATACCAAAAATGTTTACAAAAAATGTATTTGATTATAGTAGAAAAATATATGTAAGTGTGATTTTAATTCATTTCTAGTACTCTTTATTAAAAGAACAAGTTTCTACTTAACTGGTGTCAATAAATTATAAGTCTGGTATATTTCTGGTAAAACTAAATTTTATAAGTGATTCTGTTTTCAATTGTGATAGAAAATAAATTATTGTCCTGTGAATTATGACAGTTATAATGGAAGTACAGTGTGACGAAAACACTTTTGCGTAATTTAAGATTTAGCAATAATTAACTGTAAAGATTTAACATGTTCTCTTTACTTTTGGCAGTAAATGTCTACAGGAACCCGTACACTTATTTAATGCAGGTTTATAAAAAAAAAAAATAATTATGCGATATGCATTTGATTAGTTTGTGGTGTGAAATGTATTCACTGTGAAATGTATTCACTGTGAAATGTATTCACTGTGAATTGTATCACGGAAAAATCGTTGTAATAAAGGCAGCAATGTTAGTGTGCGTGCGCTTGTGTATGTGTGCATGTGTGCGCGAATGCGTTTGCGTGAACAACTGTGGTCATGTGAAAGCGCATAATTACTCATGAATATTTTTGTCTAGTATTTCCCCTGTAGAATGTATATAATTACTCCTAAATGTTTGTCTAGAATTTCCCCTGTAGAATGTATATAATTACTCCTAAATGTTTGTCTAGAATTTCCCCTGTAGAATGTATATAATTACTCCTAAATGTTTTTTCTAGTAGTTCCCCTGTAGAATGTATATAATTACCCCTAAATGTTTTTGTCTAGTATTTCCCCTGTAAATTGTATATAAGTATTCCTAAATGTTTTCGTCTATTGACTAAAGAATGTATAAAATGATTCGTACATATTTTTGTCTAGTATTTCTTCTATTAGAATGTATTTAATTATTCCTAAATGTTTTTTGTATAGTATTTCCCCTGTAGAATGTATTTAATTATTCCTAAATGTTTTGGTCTAGCATTTCACCTATAGACTCTAGAATATAAAAATATATATATAAAAAAAAATTGTGGTAGAGTAAATTTGCCTTTCCCTATTTCTAAAATTAATTGCAATATAAATTGTCCAAATGACCCAGTCTTGGTCACTCCTTTTGATGGTAATTTTGTAAGTGTCGGAGTTGGAGTAAACACTCGAATTAAGAATATGCTAGAAATTGCTGATGCAATGCAAACCAGTTCCAACTGGATGAATAGTTTTTATTATCCATTGGTTAAGATTTACGAGAATGAGACCAGCCAATGGACTGAGATCAAAAGTTTACATGCTATTGATATGTTATACTTGTATTTTACGTAGATATGTATTATGTGAGTTGACTGTTATTTCTACAAATTGTGAACTATGATGCTTATATGTAGTATGCTAAAACTTGACATTGTTTCTAGTGAACCCACTTATAAAACTATTACACTGTTATTTATTATGTTGTATGCTTGTATCAGGCTAACACATACTGTTGCAGGAAACTTTAAGTTGAGACTTGAATGTAAGAAAGAATGGAGTTAAAAAGGAATAAACTGGAAACTTAGTGTTTGTTCCCTGATTATATTTTACAGAGAAAAAGCAACCTTTCTTTGTTTTATCTGAATCTCCTGGTTTACTGAATTATAAACTGATCTAACCATGGTAGACGTAAGAAGTATCTACCGCAGTGTGTAAGTGTAAGGAATACACTAAACTCCATTGAAGTAGGCTGGCAAGGTATGCTGACTACATGGAGCAATTTCTGGTACAAGGAGGTTACTGGAAATTGCTACAATTGTCGTTCCGCTTGAGGGAGCTAACACGGCAGAGCCCCAGGTTAGTCTCAAGAGAATAGCAGTGAATCAGTGTTCTACAATGTGAGGAAGGAATCATGTGGAATTGACAGTAGTAATGTGAACAATATACATAAAGCTTTGGTACAAAAAGTGTGCAAAAGACTATTGAGACAGCCATAAAAGGTTATATAGAAACCATTATCACTTATCTCTAATAACTCCATTTATTTTCTCTGATAAGAACTATCCTGTGATTCGTATTGACACTAAATTGTTGAATGGTGTTTTAGAATAATGGACTGTATAGATATTAAAATTATTTGAATGTGGTTTTGTGGAAATATTGATATCAAGTAACTTTTTCATTGTATTTGTTATATGTATATTTGATTGTTGATTTAAATAAATTAATTGTTAATTTTATTGATCCTCTTACACATATTGATTACCTTATATTGGAGGAGAAAATGGATGGATGGGGGCTCTCTAAATATAGATTAAAGACGGATTTGTCTTCACCTTTAGTAAGAAGAAGTTTTCCACCTACGGAAATATTGTGTGATGGTAATGTTTATCTTTAATGTTGTGGAAGAGAGAAAACATTTGTAGCACCGCATATCCTCCAAGTGAGAGAGACGAGTGGTGTCTGCTGGAGAATTATTAATAACATTAATTAAGATTCTCATCACTTGTAATTAGTTATGCGTGATTATTTAATAATAATCGTAACCATTATCTAGAATGCGTTGGCGTCACATATATATATTGATTCATTCTTGTTTTTGTCTAATATATCCCCTATAGACTATATATTATAATGTATATAAATATTCCTAATTTTATTTCTATATTTCTCTTATAGAATATCTATAATGACTCAGACAGGATTTTGTCAAGTATTTTCCCCTATAGATTATAAAATGTATTTAATGACTCCTACTTGTTTTTCTCTATTTACTCTATAGAATGTATATAATTACTACTAAATGTTTTTGTCTAGCATAACCCCAATAGAATGTCTACAATGACTTAAATTGTTTTTGTCTAGCATAACCCCAATAGAATGTCTATAATGACTTAAATTGTTTTTGTCTAGCATAACCTCAATGGAATGTCTATAAAGACTTATTTTTTGTCTAGTATTTATCCTATACGCCTGTTTTACGAGCATTTTGTTTTCAGACACAAATATTGTATTCAAGAATTTTGTTGAAAGTCTTCTTTGTTCGCTTGCCATGAATTATTTTGGGATCGCTATTATTATTTCATATTAATTTTATTTCCATACTCGGTAGCCAGGAACTCTTCTTTCTAGAGTTTTTTTTTCAATTGGAGTAACTAATGCAATAAAAATAGTTCTATTATTCTTCTAACTATTAATGGTTAATACATTTATTTATACTTTTATTATGACCAGTAATACTAGATATGGTTATTTAAATTAATTGTTGTGAAAAAAAGTCTTTACGCTATCGCTGTAAGATACTTAATTATAATAAACTGACTGTCAAGGAACAGCACATAGATAATCCGTTCTAAAATATAGTAAAAAAAACTTGTGCAAAAAGACTCATAAGAAAACTGACGATATACTGAGTGGCAGCCTTAATAAACAATCAGTTTGAAAAGCACATAATTTAAGCACAAGTACATAAAGGGCACGAGCCGATACGAGCAATCTGTTTGAAAGTGTGTTCCTAGTGTGTTAATTAAAGAATGTAAATAAATGATCGGCTTTAAAACTTACACTTCTCTTAGATGTACGCAGTAGATACGACAACTCAAGTAAAATTCTCTGGTATAACTCATTAAAGGCAATTCTCATAATCCAGAAAGGAAAAACAATGGGGGAGGGGGGCATTTTCCATGGTTTCTAGGGGCAACTATAGAAAAGCCGATGTATTACTTAGGTAGGGGCTGCTCGCAAAATAGATGTAATTGTAATAATTTCTTTTTTATTTAATCCTTTGTTTTTTATTTACTGATGAAACAGATGTATCCTTTACACCTAAATTGCTGATGAAATAAATGTATATCTTTGTACTGGATTAATAGTAAAGCTGATGTCATCCTTTATAAGAGACTTTGTGAAATTGGTGCAGCCTTTGTACGGGACTTATTGGTGAAATTGGTGCAGCCTTTGTACGGGACTTATTGGTGAAATTGGTGCAGCCTTTGTAAGGGACTTATTGGTGAAATTGGTGCAGCCTTTGTACGGGACTTGTTGATAAAACTGATACAAGCCTTTGCAATGAACAATTTGTGAAAGAGATGTCATTGTTTGTATGTACTTATTTGTGCAACAAATGTCTATATGGGACTGCTGGTGAAAGAAATGTCATCGTTTTTATTATATGGGTCATCTGGTGAAATAAATGTAAGCCTTTGCATGAATTTATACTAAAATATGAAATCAGAATTGTCCTAGAATTAGTATCAAAGAGAAATCAGTCTTGATATGGAATTACTCTCAAACTGATGTCAGACCTGACACAATAGCTCTTAAAATGACGTCAGCGTTGACAAAGAATTACTCCCATAATGCTTCCGCCTTGGTATGGAATTACTCTGAAAATGACATCAGATCTCACAAGGACTAATCTCAAAACTTCGTCAGCATTGCAATAGAATTACTCTCAAAATGACGTCATTCCTTACTCTAAAATCAATATCAGACTTAAATATGAAATTACTCTCAGAATGATAGGTTTGACACATGATTACTCGTAAAACCGACAACGATCTTTGCATGGAAATGCTCACAAGATGAGAAAAGTCGTTGTATGACTATTTACAAACGTGAGGCAGACCTTTGCGAAAGAATTACTTGACGAGTGTCTATTTCTATGAGTGAAAAACTACTCACAAATTTGAATTATGTTTTTCATACGATTTCTTGTAAAAACAATAATTAAAAAATAAAAGTATTCTTTTCAAGGGACTCCTTGCAAAAGTAACGCATACATTTGCATATGTCTACTCGTAAAACTGACATAAGCCTCTACATGGAACTACTTAATAAAGTGCGTGTCGTAAACGTCTGTATGGGTGTAAGATTTTTTAATGGGAATATTCGCTAACCAGACATCAGCTGCATTAAAAGACCTACACGTGTGAAGATTAAAAAAGTTTAGACTTTAATGGGTTACAAGAGCTATGTCTGTAAAGATCCAAGAAGGTTCAGGCCTTAATGGGTTACAAGAGCTGCGTGTGTGAAGATCCAAGAAGGTTCAGGCCTTAATGGGTTACAAGAGCTGCGTGTGTGAAGATCCAAGAAGGTTCAGGCCTTAATGGGTTACAAGAGCTACGTGTGTGAAGATCCAAGAAGGTTCAGGCCTTAATGGGTTACAAGAGCTGCGTGTGTGAAGATCCTAGCTAGTTCATACTTTAAGGTGTTACAAAGGCTACATGTATCAAGATTAAAGCTAAATTCAGACTTTAATGGCATTAACGTATGTGCGGAATAAAAGATACTAGCATATTAAAACGACACTACGTTTTTTGTAACAGGAAATATACCAGCCCAAATTACAACTCTTTAATACTACTTTCAGTTTAGTAACAAGAAAATGCCTCCAACACTTACAAAAACATTACAACCCTTTAACAATACCCACATCGTCGCAGTAAGAAATATGCCGAATACTCATCTGAAAATGACCACTATTAAAAATAATTATGTCTTTGTAATGTAAAAAGTCGACAGCCCTTTAACAATAAATTCTGTCGCAGAAAGAACGGTACTAGCGTGCTTATAAATCGACAGCTCTTTAACGACCAAGCGGTGATTAGGATGACATTGACTTATTAATTAATCTAGAATAGTACCTGCTCTTGAAAACGAGTACAAGAAATTTAGGTCAGTAGGGACTTATCGAGAGCCAGGTTCCCAACAGACTTCAAACTTTCTTGATCAGGGTCAGCGAACTAATGAAAACAAGTTTCCCAACTGACAAACCTTTTGAAATGAATGTCAGATTAGCAAATCCAAGGTGAGGGCACATTTGGCACAGTGAACCTTTCATTCCCACCCACATTCATTTGATGACGGGTAGCACAACTCCAGTGTTCACATTTTTTTAAAAGTAACATGTATACCCGGATACAGAGCGAAAAGATACTTTAACAACCGTACGTTGTAGAGAGAGATTGGATGGACAGAGAAAAGGTGTCTTGTTGCATTAACTTGCTAATATTCTCTAAAGAATGCTCTTTTCGATCATTCTATTTATAAAATTATCAAGGTGTTGTGTTGGCCAAATTATATCCTGTTTTGTATTTCATCAGATACATTCCTGTTCAACTTCCCAAGGAAAATTTTAGAAAATATTATGTCAATTAAATTTACGGTTAGTAGCCAGTTAAAGAAAGAAATGTGTTCAAAATGAGAAGGCAACTGTGATATAGTGATTAGTGATTGCTAAATGAACAGGAAAACTTCAAAATTCTAGGTAATGAAACTAGGAGATCAATACTTTCATCACCTGTCTCTGATTCATCTTAAAACACTGACAAGTACAACAAACATGCACAAAAACACGCACACACATATATGCACGCACACACACACACACACACACGCACACACATACGCATATACACATGTGCGCGCATACATATACACATGCGCACTCGTGCACACTTTGTAACTTGCTATTCTCCCGCTCTGTGCAATAAATGCACAGTTAAATCGTTTCTTGTTTCCTTTTTGTCTGTGCAAAAGAGTGGGGCGGGATGGGGGACGTCAGGCCATACTCTAATATCACCAGTATCACATTTCTTTCATGTAATTTATTTGAACGCCACACATCCATCTGCACCCACCTACCACCACTTAATGTCTGTGCAGTGAGTTACACTATCGTATTGCTTCTGCAGTCGGGATAATATACGTCAACGAAACAGCATTTTAAAAGAAATTATGCAACATTACACATAAAAAGAATTCGACTCAGAAATTCTATTCAGCGCTGTTTCCTTTTCGAGTTGGGGACGAAGCGTCTGTAAAGTAACATTGTAACACAAGAAGCAATTACTGCTGTCGACACTGAGGGGTCCCAAAGTACTGTAACTACTTTAGACTGGCGCAGTTTCTCGCGCTGACCTGTGTGGGACGTTTTACCCAATGTTTAGGGTTTCAATGGCTCTTTCAAATCCCTACGACTCTGTTCAAGTGTTCCTGATAGATTAAAGGTGTCACTTTTAGCACAGATTCCAACTTTGAACACAGGAACTGAGCGTTAGCTTTTAGTATTTTTGTTCTTTATTGACAAACGTTAAGACTTGTAGTGGGGTGGGGGGGTCCTTATGTTACATTAAACAAATCTTTATCAACGTAAGAGTAAAAAAATTAATTTGATGCATCGTGTACCGGGGGATATTTTACACCTTCTGCAATAAATATTTAAATTGGGTACTGCAATATCAGATATTTCGAGTCTTGTTTATTAAACTTCGAAATAAAAGAAAGAAACTTTAAAAAGAAGCAGCCTTCTAACGCATGTTTCTCGAATCAGATTTTAAATATTCCTGGTAAACTGGACATAAACAACAAGGTGCTTGTGTGGTGGCCCAACCTCCGAAGACGGCTGCAAGAATATACTTACATAAGTTGTAAACATGGAAGATTATGTTCCTGTTTAAATGTTAAGAGTGTGCTGCTAGTGTGTACATCTTCACTAGCTGATGTCGAGAGCATATGCAACTCAAACTTGTGATTCCTTAACAGTCGTATTAGCGTCATCACCGTAACAAATTAAAACGCGACCAACACATTTCTGTCACGTCTGTCACTACTGTCTCTACTTTAGATGCATCAACTAGAAAAAACGACAAACGACTACTACAGCATATGCCACCTAACAATCAACAGAACGACACGTGCCCCAACAGTGATATATGAGTAAACACGGTATATATTTGTATTTGACGTTCACTTCACAACACCACATATCCATCAATGTTACCAGGGAGAGAGGTACGCTTGGGGTGGGGGGGTATTTAAAAGTCCGCTCTCATCCTTCGGTTTTGCAGACGGTCTTACATGATGACGAGAGCACCCGAAGCATCACATTGACTTAAGCTATACGTCAATGAACACTACCATCATCCATTTCACACACTCTTTCTTTAGTCCAGCCTTGTCATCAAGGTTTCCAAAAATAAAAACGCGCCATACTGAAAATCATAACATTAAAATAGTGTCACTTCTCTACCAATGTTATTGCCAGATCTCCCCTTACAGTTGACAGTTCTCTCTTATCATTATTGCCAGAGCTCTCCAAACAATTGCCTTAACATTATTGCCAGATCTCTGCTATCACATTTTTGCCAGATATCTCTTAACATTATTGCCAGTTATCTCTTAATATTATTGCCAGTTATCTCTTAACAGTATTGCCAGATCACTACCACCATATTTTTGCCAGATTTCTACTTTAATATTATTGCCTATTATATCTTTACATTATTGCCAGATCCCTACCATCTCATTATCACCCTGTGTCCCTTAACTTTATTGTCATGTCTCTATTTATTCCCATTCCCATCTCGCATATTTATAGTTTATATATTTCGTATTATCTCGATGTTTATTCTGAAAATTATTATACCCCTTCAGCAATGCTACACCATTAACCCAGGATTGTAGCACAATTATATATAATTGTGTGTGTGTGTGTGTGTGTGTGTGCGTGTGTGCGCGCGCGTGTGTGTGTGCGCGTGTGTGCGTGTGCGTGTGTGTGCGTGTGCGTGTGTGTGTGTGTGTGTGTGTGTGTGTGTGTGTGTGTGTGTGAATGTTGCCCTATGTATTCATTTGAGAGTTTGTGCTTGGATTAGTCTTGGGTGTCTGTACGCAAATTACATATATTTACAAGGAAAACTACGATGCTGTAATATACATATGCGCACGCGTGTGTATGTGTGGCTGTGGGTGTGTTTGGGGTTTTGTGGGTGTGTTCTGCACATACAAGATAAAAGTACCCTAAACGAAATCCACAACTTTTATTACACTTCAGGCAACATCCCATCCCTCGTACCACTGGACATCACTTACATTTCGTCCGCCCATTCTTTGTCCGTGCATAACACCATGTCCATGATGGATCGCTATTTAATATATCTATCTTCCACAATATTAATATAATGCTTATATTCTTAACTTTGCATAACAACTCTACAATATGTTACCACAATGCTTATATTCTTAACTTTGCATAACAACTCTACAATATGTTACCACAATGCTTATATTCTTAACTTTGCATAACAACTCTACAATATGTTACCACAATGCTTATATTCTTAACTTTGCATAACAACTCTACAATATGTTACCACAATGCTTATATTCTTAACTTTGCATAACAACTCTACAATATGTTACCACACTGCTTATATTCTTAACTTTGCATAACAACTCTACAATATGTTACCACAATGCTTATATTCTTAACTTTGCATAACAACACTACAATATGTTACCACAATGCTTATATTCTTAACTTTGCATAACAACTCTACAATATGTTACCACAATGCTTATATTCTTAACTTTGCATAACAACTCTACAATATGTTACCACACTGCTTATATTCTTAACTTTGCATAACAACTGTACAATATGTTACCACATTGCTTATATTCTTAACTTTGCATAACAACTCTACAATATGTTACCACAATGCTTATATTCTTAACTTTGCATAACAACTCTACAATATGTTACCACAATGCTTATATTCTTGACGTTGCACTAACAACTCTACCATATGTTAACACAATGCTGTTTACATTTCCATAACATTTACCAATTGTCCCACAAAATGTTCATCTTTCCTAAATTTTCTCTCATCACAAATGTCAACTTTCCTGCAGCTCTACCAGTTTTCCAACAGTATTACTAACATTCCCACAATTCTTCAGGCTTTCTTGCAATACATCGACTTTCAACAACACTTTCATCTATCCCAAATTCTACTCACTTTCCCCACGATTCTAGCAACATTTTCATAACATTATTAACTGTCTCTCATCTCTGTCAACTGCTTTTACAGATCTACTACTTTTGCCTACTTTCCCACAATCATATAATGTACCCAAATATTAATCAATATTTGCACAATTTTACGAATTTCCTACATAATCTATAATTTTCTCAAACTACAAATTTTCCCACAATTGTACAACTTTTTTCAAATCTTTTTCAAACATTCTGTCAATTTTGCCATATCAGCAATTTTTTCCCTACTCTGCTAACTTTATCCCAAATCTACTAACTACTCTCCACCTCTACTAACTACTCTACAACTCTACTAACTACTCTACAACTCTACTAAGTACTCTACAACTCTACCCAACTCTGCCACCTTGAATATACGTCTTCTGACCTCACAACATTACCAACTTTACCACACATTCTACCGCCGAAAACTGGAAAGTCTGGGGACAAGGGAGGACGATAGTGGTTTGTTATTATTGTCCCGATACTGACCTGCATTTGCCAGTATAAGGCAGACAGGCAGAATACAGCCAAAATACCCTTAAATAAAATAAAATTAGCAACTTTAACATCTCACAACTCTACAAGCTGTCCCACTGCTTATCACCTTTCACACAATTGTCACGCAATCCTACATATAATCATAACAACAGGATTTATTTGTTGTTTTTATCTCGATACAAGAACGCGTTACGAAGCCTTTGTTGATCTTAGTATATTTCTGCAAGCAAGCAAGCAAGCAAGCAGGCCGAAATATGTGTGCGATTGATCGGTCGGTTTCATTTCTCTTTAGTCAGCGCTTACAAGTTCGATGTTACTTTTTTTCTCCAGTTACAGATGTATTTCTTTTCGATGTTACTTTTCTTCTCCAGTTACAGATGTATTTCTTTTCGATGTTACTTTTCTTCTCCAGTTACAGCTCTATTTCTTTTCGATGTTACTTTTCTTCTCCAGTTACAGCTCTATTTCTATTCGTGAAAAGGCATATTTCTAATCGCGAACACAAAAAAAAGAGTTCTCATCCTTGAATAGACTTTTGAACACTTCAAATATCTAAATGCGATTTTTCACATGGCCTCGCCCTCTTGAAAAGAAGCCGAGTGCAAGGAATGTTGTTGTACAAATAGGGTATGCACCCGACAACATCGAACGGCTAAATATTTTCTCTCTGAAAGTGTGACCTTCACATATCAGCACGCAAAAATTGCAGGTCTAATATGAAACAGTCGACGCGTCAGGTATAGACCTACACGCGGGCAGGACAAAGAGAGAACAGGCCCTCCCACTTGCAGGGCGAACGCTTCAGAACGGTAACTCTAACATAAAATAATTACTTCGGTCGATACCTAGCCTTTTTCAGTATTTTCTGCCTGGAACGGTCATGCGAGTAGAGTGTTATAAGAAACAGTTTTACATTAGTCGGGAGCGCGCAAAACATACATATGTACAGGGAAACATTCAGATTTACAAACTGAACTCTTCAACTAAATTAATTAAAACTTTACACTGGTACAAACATTTTTTTCAATACTATCTTTTTCAGTTAGTAAACTTTATACGAAAAACAAAAATGATGTATTCATTTCATTTGTTGGTTTGTTTTTGTTACCAATAAATCTGTTATATTGATGAAGACTAGTTAACAGAAACGTTGACCAAATTTATTGTAATTATTTTATATTTAAAAATCATTTTCATTTTGCATTACCAGCTTTAGTATCATACGCTTATCTATTATAGTTATTTGTTTTGGTGATAATTAGTTCGTTGTTTATATTTTTATTTATCATTTTGTTTTCGGAGTGCTCGTTCGATTTGTTTCTATAGATACCCTTTGTTTGGTATTTGTCGATATGTTAATTTGTTTGTTTAGTCATATCTCTCCCTCTTTGTTTGGTATTTGTCGATATGTTAATTTGTTTGTTTAGTCATATCTCTCCCTCTTTGTTTGGTATTTGTCGATATGTTAATTTGTTTGTTTAGTCATATCTTTCCCTCTTCATATAACTCAAATCTACATTTATCAAATTATAAGTTTATCTGAGACAATGAAATTTCCATTTGTAATTGTTCTTTACACACTGAGACAAATGGAATTTTCATTATTAAATGTGTTAACAAACTCTGCGGTTAATGGAATTTCCATTCTTAAATATATTGTATAGATTCTAAGATAAATGGAATCCCCATTTTAAATTTACTCTGGGGTTAATGGAATTTCTATTTTAAATGTACTTTACAGACTATGATAAGTGGGTTTTATATTTTAAATGTACTTTACAGATTGAGATAAATGGAATTTCCATTTTTAAATGTACTTCACAGACTGGGATAAATGGAATTTCCAATTTTAAATGTACTTTTCTGACTGGGATTAATTGAATTTCCATTTATAATTGTACTTCACGAACTGGGATCAATGAAATTTCCATTTTAAAATGTAATTTACAGACTCTTGAGATGAATGGAATTTCCATTTTTAAATGTACTTTACAGACTCTTGAGATGAATGGAAGGGGAAAGAACAAGAGCGTGCGAAATGCGAAAGTTGTGACACTACCGTAACAAGGGGAATAAAAGGATGTATTACTGAAACGGGAATGAGGATTGAGAAAAATTACGGGAGCAAGAGAGTAGGAGATGCGGGAATTATCACACAGATACAAGTAGTGATGGGGGTTGTAGAGGGAAGGGCGCACGCTGTGGAAGGAATGGACATGCCACTACTGTCAACACGGTGTGATGGACACGAGGACCAGGAGGGAGGAGATGCACTCGTGTAATTTGCAAAGAAACAGAAAAAAAAAAAATAATAATAATGGTGTGTTTTATGGAATACTATACTATAGAATTTTGATAGTGGAAAGTATACTGCATTAGATAGCGCGAAATAGATATTATTCAGACGTTAAAACATGAACTATAGTGAAGGAATTTGGAAATTAAGACTTGGGGGGGGGGGGGGAATAAAATATAAAGGCTAGGAAGCGCGAGAAAGATTAACACTAAATTAATACGTGTAGGGTGTGGGTAGAATAAGCCCACACAGTGAAAGATGTAACACTAAATTAATACGTGTAGGGTGTGGGTAGAATAAACCCACACAGTGAAAGCGAGGTCTTTCAGCGCGAAGTTATAGTTCCTGACAGCAGGTCGCTTATTCATAGCCGCACTTTACAGTGGAGGAAGCATGCATGTGCAGCCTAGACGGCTTTTTGAAAACGTGCGAATGCCAAAGGATTGTCTACGCCTGCCTACATTTTTACAATTCTGTCAAAATTAATACATTTACTCACAAGGAATTAAGTGTTACACGTAAATGAAGAGATTGGAGAATACTTAACCTAAAATCCAGTGCAGTAGTGCTTTGTTTTCAGTAAAACGGAAATAAGACTATAGAGTGTATCACGCTTTCAGAAGTGGCACTAAAAGACTGGCTCCAACTTTAGGCTGAACAAACTGCTGCAGTAAATCAGAGGCGGCCTTGACGAAAAAGCAGTGTCAGCCAGCATTTATCTTAATGGCTGCGTAAATCAGTTGCCTTCGTAAGAAATTCGACATCGCACTTTAATGCTTTGAAAATCTCAATGACGCAATAAGGAACTTCATCTCGCGCTAACGCTGTGAAAATCATAGTTAGCGTCACAGTAAGAACTTTACACACAATGTTGTGAAAATCATTGCGTCACAGTAAGAAATTCATCATACAGCTTCAGACTGAAAATGTTAGTGCTGGACTAAAAAACCTCGACACGTTTAATGCAGTGATAATCACAGTGACGTAGCCAGAGTCATAATAACAAATTGTTGACTTCCAGTACGATTCCAAGGCTGACATATTCTTAGTGACAGAATTCTGACTTACCCCGCCTTTAGAGTTAGTACACTCATGTGAATACAGTGCTGACTTACACTGCCATTAATGTCAGTACACCCGTGGTAACTACATTACACTGCCATTAGTGGTAATACAGTAATGTTGAATACACTACTGGTTTACACTGCTATTAGAATTAATATTAGTTATTATGTATACAGTACTGACATACTGCCATTATAGATAATTCAGTCATGATGAATACAGTATTGACTTAACACCTGATAGTAGTGCTACATTTTCCTAGTAACACAGTCCTGACTGTCATAGCTACCTCGCGCCTTGCGTTGTCTAAGTGAAACTATCCTGATATCCATAACGATCTCAAGACAATTAATATTTTAGTGTCTCACTTCTGATGTTCACCATTGCCTCCAGGGACTCACTATTGACATCCATAACGACTCCACGGTTATGAAGGTCTTAATGTCACAATCCTGACATCCCTTACGGCTTCACGGCTACGGATACAGTAATATCAATTCCTGACATCCACCACTATCTCAAGGTTACAAGAATTTAGGGACTCAGTCCTGACTTCCAATGAGAATTCAAAGCTTGAGTTGCCTTAGTGACGTCCACCGCACATAAAAGTTAAAGCAATCATATTACGTACAGTACTGACTTCTACCATGATTACAATGCTAGAATAGTAGAGATGCAGCCCAGACTTTTACCATGTTTACAATGCTAGAATTGAAGTCATACAGCCCTGACTTTCAACACAACATCATGACGAGTAATGTCTTAGTAACAATATTTCAAACTACTAGCCTTTAGAGTTGGAGAAAAATTACCTGTAGCAATCGGAATATTGAAACAGTCATTCTCAAACAGTGCTCCCGAAATGGACAGAAACCCGAATAAACTAATATGAATTATAAACCAACTCTACCCCCAAATGCACTCGTTCCCTTGAAACCATGAAATTCCCCTAATCCTGCCAGGAGTATAGGATGAAGCACCAAAGCTATCACATATATAACTAACTAGCAGACAGACAGCTAACCAGCAGACAGTCAATTTAAAGTAGCTAACTGACAGGCAGACAGCTAATTATTAGATAGACAGCTAGCAAACATTCAGCTAATAAGCAGATAGGCAGACAGCTTAACACAGATAGCTAACTAGTGGGGTGACATTTAATTAGAAGACATGCGCAGACATACCAACTAGTATACAGATGCAGATAGCTAACTATACAGACATATAGGTAAGTTGCAGACGGACACCTAATTAGAAGACGCGGGGAAATATAACTAACTAACAGACAGATAACTAATTAAAAGATGTAACAGCTAATTAGAAGACACATGCAGGCATACAATTAACTAGGAGATAGAGATAGACAGCTAAATAGTCGCAGACAGCTAACAGACACATCTAACTAGAGAAAGACAGCTATGTAACATACAAACTCAAACCAGTACTAGCAGAAAGACAGAAAACTTGTAAAAAAAATATACTAGTAGAGAGGCAGATAACTAGTAAAAAATAGTTGAATACAAGACTAGTAAAAACCAATACTAGCAAAGAGACAGATAACTAGTAAAAAGTATCTACCAGTTGAGAGATACATATCTAGTAAAAACCAATACTACCAGAGAGACAGATAACTAGTAAAAACATCTACTAGTAGAGAGATGTTTTTACTAGTTATCTGTCTTTAAAAAAATTACTAGTTGAGAGATACATTAACTAGTAAAACAAACCCCAATCTACTAGCAGAAAGACAGGTAGCTAGAAAAAACCCAACACTAGCAGAAAGACAGGTAACTAGCAAAAACCTAACTGGCAGATGAATTCAGAACCGGCAGGGATATATACCTAACAAACGGAGAGACTCGGATTGAGAACTAATCGCAAGTTAAGAGCTAAGAATTGACAGGAGAGATGCGGACAGATGCAGATCACAGAAAGTCGTCTGAAAAATTATAATGATTATTAATTACATTGACAGCAGTGATTGTATTGATGTCAACAACGACAGCGAGCTTAATGATGGTAAAGATAAGTTATATAACCACTTTTCTACCCAATGCCCCAAGTGAATTTAAAATATCATTAACGTGGAGAGCACACATGGCCACCAATCATGGTCACACTACCCGCATTCTCAAACACGTAACGCGACGTTTCGTTCATTATAGAACTTCGAAAGTAATCAGTGCAAGATAACATTGTTGTTATTGTTCATTAAAGAACTTTGAAAGCAAGATAACATTGTTGTTATTGTTCATTAAAGAACTGTGAAAGCAAGATAACATTGTTGTTATTGTTCATTAAAGAACTGTGAAAGCAAGATAACATTGTTGTTATTGTTCATTAAAGAACTTTGAAAGCAAGATAACAATGTTGTTGAAAGAAAGGAGACTGTCAGATTGTGCACTGGTTTTGTCTCCCCCTTCCTGGTCGTGACCTACCTGGGCTGCTGCAGACCTGGTCAGCGCGACCAGTGGGGACGATTTCAACTTCGTCTTCATCCGCTGTTGGACGTAATTTTTCCTCGGCCCTGGCAATGTCCGTATCACTGAATTTGTCATCCTGCCACACACTCCGGCCAGACGGACGCTTTCTCACTAAAAACGCTTTGGGCATTTTGTCAAGTTCAAGACTGTACAAGTGGGCTAATGAGTTCTTGATCAGTTAAGAATCACGATGAATTAACTTTATATGATAAAAATTAATTAACTTTTGTACGATCCAGAAATATGCTTCCCCGTTTAAAGGAAAAGTATTCAACGCCACAAAAATTATTTTAGATGGAACGGTTCCATTTGCGTAAGATTGCATACACGCGCGCGCACACCAATAGCGCGGATGCTTGTAAATAACTTTGGTCATTTAATTTCTTTGGGTGGCTTTTGATGGCAACGAAACGGAATATACACTTTGCCTATGCCCCACCCCTTATAGTCGCGCGAGCGTCGTCGCTATCCTTCTTCCTTGTACCCGGGTTAAAGAAATGCTACCCTGAGAAGACGTTACAATGTTTCTCACTTCTTTCTACTATCATACCCCCTATCGCTCCGTTTGTGAATCTAATGACGAACGTTACTTGTGACTCAGTTGGCCCTGATGGGTTACCCACCCGGTTCCGTCACACACCTGTGCACTACCTATCCCCTTCTTTAGTCAGGCAGTTCGGACTGTTGAAGCGAAGCGTGACGCCGAAAACCTACCCGACTTATAGATTGCCGTTGTATCCTGTGACCCGTGGCCCGTAACGTTAAGTGAAAGTAGCCATTGCTTAGGGAGGGAAGATGTTTAACGGCTCGACAACTTCCAGATAAGAGATAAGGCCATTGGGTAGGACCGTGGGTGTATCTGCCAGCCACCCGACCGTGCTGTTTTGGTTACATTCAAATGTTTGTTGCGAGTCTTTCTTTCTTTCTTTCTTTCTTTCTTTCTTTCTTTCTTTCTTTCTTTCTTTCTTTCTTTCTTTCTTTCTTTCTTTCTTTCTTTCTTTCTTTCTTCTTTCTTTCTTTCTTTTTTTTCTTTCTTTCTTTCTTTAATGACTGAAGTTTACATAAATATCTTCTGATGAATGTGGAAGGACATATATGTTGTCTAATTTAATGGCGCATTAAACGGACAGGGAAAAAAAATGATACATGACATTGTTAACAGTAATGTTTACAAAGACGCCGCTAAACATGTTTACACATAAATAAAAATTGTCATTTTCTTGTCATATTAGTTTCTTGTTTTCTTTTTATCGAGTTGGGATTGAACCATGATCTTTTTTAAGAGAAGGACTAACTAGTGAACAGCTATTGCTGCAGCCTCCTACGTCAATGTGTTGCTAATTTAGTTAGAGCTACTTTCAACTCGGGGATTTTATCTAGACATACTCTGGAGGATGAAGTTAGAACTATTTAAAACCTGGCTAGTTCATCAAGAATTACTCTTGTGCTGCAGTTAGAACTATTTTCAACCCGGCGACTTCATTTATAATGACCCCGGTGCTGAAGTTAGAACTACTTTCAACCCGGCGAATTCATCTAGAATTACTCTGATGGAAAGTACATTTTATAATTACTTTCAAACATTGAGTTAGTGACTTTCGAAAAGGACTGTTATAGCATAATTTAGGCAAAAGGGAGACCAAACGTGCCTTTCACACAGCATTCTTGAACCAAGGACATTAATGGCAGCAAGCAAGAAACAGACTGCCCATTAATTTAACGTTAGAGAGTTCGATAATAAGGATAATTAAATAAACACCATTAACACAAACAAGTTTGTGCAACAACTAGTAGGTAATTAAACTAATCCATCTGTGACCTTAAAGTATGTATCCATACCTGATTATCTACAAATTAAAATATCACCTGTTCGGATAGCCTTACGCTTTTGTGCATTTGGAGAGAAATACAATTTGGCATGCATGTCAAAGAATATTGTTTCATTACAAATCGGAAATAAAGATGAATTAAATTATTTTTTAAACAAGAATTACAAAGAAAGAAGGAAAGATGTACAATCATAGTATGAAAAAAGAAAAAGTAAAGAAAGAAATTTTTTGCTGAGGAAAAATGCATAAAAAGATAGATAGATAGATAGATAGATAGATAGACAGACAAACAGACAGACAGACAGACAGACAGACAGACAGACAGACAGATAGATAGATAGATAGATAGATAGATAGATAGATAGATAGATAGATAGACAGACAGACAGACAGATAGCTAGATAGACATATAGATAGATAGATAGATAGATGGATGGATGGATGGATGGATGGATGGATAGATAGATAGATAGATAGATAGATAGCTAGATAGATAGATAGATAGATAGATAGATAGATAGATAGATAGATAGATAGATAGATAGATAGATAGATAGATAGATAGATAGATAGATAGATAGATAGATAGATAGATAGCAAAAAGAATGTGTATGGCATTCAAATAAACCAGGCAGTACTCTAAATCATATTTAGTCTGTTTGTACATAACAAATAGCAAACGTGACATATATTTTATCTTAGATGTGTGTGCGTGTGTGATTGTGAGTATGTGTGTGGATGTGTTAATTAAACAAAGAAAACTAATATGTTTACTCCCACTCTCTACACTTCACATATATACAGACGGACACAAGTGCATAACATACAAACACATACAGACTCATAAACTTGTAGGCTATATCATGAGTGGTAAAACAACAATATTCACTTGTCTCGCCCCCTGCCCCCTCCTGAAAAAAATCGTGGTTCGAAACCTTGCTCGAATCGAGATTGAGAGGGAGGGAGGGGGGAGAGAGATAGAGAGAAAGAAGAACGTGTAACTGTACAAAAAAAAATCTATAAAATTCCTAGTTCGATATGTTTTTCTTGTGATTATTTGTGTTTATGTCCCCTTCGTATGCTCTGAATAACTAATTTATAACTAACTTGTTAGCAGTCATCTCAAAAGTATGTTAGTTCAATAAATTATAGATATTAAATATATTTTACATATATTTCCTTCTTTCTTCATCGCCTAAATGGTAAAACAAGCAACATAATGGGATGAAATTTCCAGAAAATCTCCAGTCAGACTGTAATCGATTCCTATGCTTAACAATCTGATTTAGCGGTGAAAATGTCTTTAATATATTATTTTCTATTTATTCAGTTAAATTCTACTCTTTAACTTAGGTTTGGTTTGTTGACATAAGCGTGTTGACTTATGTACGGTTCTTTTATTGATATTAGGTGTGCTGAGGTAGAAAAATAAGGTTGTTGTGTTGTCATTAGATGTGCTGCGTTTCTTGAAGTATGTTGATTTATGCAAGAATGACTTACTGTCCTGAAACGTGATGACAAAAGAGAGAAGTTTTGCTTAAAAGACGCTAGTTATCTGTAAGCTTAACTTAGAAGAGGGTATTTTACTTTGATCAAACCTGCTAACTTCAGTATGGTTAAGTCAGAACTCCAAGTGACAATAAAGTGAGAATAGTAAATCCTACTCTTGAAGTTAAATACTTAACGAAACGTTATAAAACTGTTAGAGAGAATAGTAAATCCTACTCGTGAAGTTAAATACTTAACGAAACGTTATAAAACTGTTAGAGAGAATAGTAAATCCTACTCTTGAAGTTAAATACTTAACAAAATGTTATACAACTAACTCTGGAAAGAAATTGCACTGTTATATACAATGGAATTCTTATCAGACTACTACATTCAATCTTTTGTCTCAAATGTTTTAATTCCAATTTGACTGATCGGAATCGTTAGTCTTTAAATCAATCAACAAATTGAAACCTTACTAAAATCACTGTCATTTAAAAACTGAACAACTTATTGTAGATGTATTGCTTTTAATACATACATTTAATGATAAATGATCAAGAATTTTATATATATATTAATTAGAATGCTGGTCTTAAGTTACATTATTTCCGGTTTAATCCTTTAGTCATTACAAATCAAATAGCTTCTGTAATTTAATATTAAGCCCGTCAACCACTAACAATCAAATAGCTCCTTTAATGCAGTCGTTCAGCCAGTCATTAACTAATCAAGTGGCTCCTTTAATGCAGTCGTTCAGCCAGTCAATAACTAATCAAGTGGCTCCTTTAATGCAGTCGTTCAGCCAGTCAATAACTAATCAAGTGGCTCCTTTAATGCAGTCGTTCAGCCATTCAATAACTAGCAAGCAAATTGCTCATTTAATATAGCGATATTAAATTGCTTAGATTAAGATCCCCCCTGTGACCTGGGCAAATTGGGCAGCAAGTTTTATCCAATGTGGCCATTTGGTCGTAATGCTTACAATGTATTCATCTTAACAATATGTCCAGTCTATTCGTCTTAACAAAATATACAATCTTTTCATCTTAGCAATATATAAATCTATTTATCTTAACAATATGTACAATTTATTTTAGCAATATTTATAATCTATTCATCAAAGCAATATATACAATCTATTCACAAAAGAAGTGAAATCATAAGATTCATGAAAGATATATTTCGACAATATGACATTTTCATTGGCTCCAGTTGAAAAAATGGGGAAGTAAATGAACTGATTTTCCTCGGAGTTTTGGTTCGGTTTGGTGTCAACAGGCACTAGCAGAAAGGACCAGAAGTGAAAGTCCATCTGTACAGGAATGCAAAGATAAATATACAAGCCATAGACTCAACAAATAATATAAGGAATTTCCTTCTAATCATTCCACGTGCAATCTAACTTAAGTCATACGTATCTCTTGTAATCATTTCCCCAAGAGTCTAACTTGAGTATTTCGAATATAGTGACTGTGTGCATAATGTAGTGACGTGCACGTGTGCCCGTGTGCGCGCGATATATTTTGTCTGTGTGTTTGTGTGTGTGTTCTTCACAAAACACTCATAAACAGTTGATTTCAAGTTGTCGAAATACTGATCTTGAAAGCACGAACCCCAACCGAGCCCAAGGACACTAGAGTTTAGACATAAATGTTTCTAATTTGTTTGTTCTTTCGCCGTCCGGTGAAAAAAAAATGTTGTTTTTTATCGTTCTTATAACTTATAACCGCTTTCTTTCATTTTACGTCGCCGCACACGCAAGGATGACTTCCCTTCCTCAAGCGCCAGGTTCGCGAGGTTGCAGGTATACACGACGCCAGACAATGCGGACCCTTGAGTTCATCTGTCCGTAAGACGCGCGATAGTCTGTTCCTTAACGTGAGGTAAAGACCAAAGCATATCAAACTTCTACTGCACTTACCGATTTTGCTGCCTGACTACACTTTTGAAATCATTTTCAAAAGACAAACGGTGTCCTTCTTTGGCGGCTTTCGTAAACAAAAACACAACAAAATAAAACGTGGGAGAGAAAAGAGAGAGAGAAAAAAAAAGAACATTTCTAAGACCGCCAAAATAATGTTGGAAGATTATCCTGTACCTTTTCAATCTTTGTTATTTTTTTAAAAAAATCAATCCGGTAACCATAATAGGACTTTCACGTTCAGAGCGACAAACTAGCCATTAACATTATTCTGCTTCACTGAACTCTGAGATATTCGGTGGTATTTATTTTGTGACGGTAGAAGGGGCAAGCTAAAGGGGTGAATCGTACGTTACAGTCGAGAGCGTCTCGAGTGTTTAAAACTATCATTAAGCCTTGTGTCATTTTAAACGTGTCGGTTTGTCCATTTCTTTCCTGCCTGTTTGATTGGTTAAATGCTGACACCCCTATTCTGAGAGTAACAGCTGGGTGTCAGACGAACGCTAAACTCAAACTGCAATGATGGTGGTCGTGACTCGCGCGCGCAGCCTGTGATTTGTGTATCCCGGTTTGAAGAGCGGTATGAGAACAGTGAAGTATCCGTTTTGTGAAGTGTGTGGTGGGTGAAATGGTAGCAGTACCTAGGTACTGAGACAGTTTTCCCTCTGTCAAGCTGGTACAATGCCTGGCATTAATCGGTACCATTACGTCTGTACTAAGGTCGATACGACGACTAGACATTGCGGCTGTTACAATGTATTGCTTGTTACTATTTAACGGCATTAATATTATTACAGTATATAAGGATTAAGGTGGGTTAGTATATCTAGGCAAAAAGATTGTTACTGTAATCCTCCATTAATAATGGTTCAGTATATATAGTCATTAATATTGTTACAGTGTTAATGTTGTTAAACATACACACATCAAGATTGATACAATGTATAACCATTAAGGCTTTGAAATACCTGCATTCAAATGGGTGCAGTATATACGCGTTGAGATTTGATACAATAGACCTGTATTAAATTGTAACAATTTTATGCATGAACGTTTGTTATATAAACTAGGCAATAAGGCTTTAACAATGCCTAGGCAACAAGGTTTTAGTAATACCTAAGTAATAAGGCTGTTAACAATACCTGGGCAATAAGCCCGTTAACAATACCTAGGCGAAAAGGTTTTGGCAATACCTAGGCAATAAGTGTATTGCTACACAGTCCATATTCATTCAGGCTGTTGCAAACAAAACTGGTAAAAATGCTATTAGAATTCAGAGCCTTTAGATTGTTGTTGTGAGAGCCATTGAGGTTGTTGCAGAATCAGAAATCTGTTATAGTCTTAATTATCGCGATTCTTACAAATAAGCAAACATTAAGCTGTATCTCTTAATTGTCACAAGAAATGTTGCAATAAAAAAAAACCCTTTAAGATTGATCTCTGAATTGTCATAAAAGCTGATGTAAATAAATGTTACATTGTCTTTTCATGGGCAGAAGGTTTGTTATAAATAAAGAAATAATTGGGACCTCTTAATGTACAGCAAACTCCATTATTATGCATTTTTTATTTCACTCAGAACATCTGTGGCAGAGTAAATTTGCTTATCAATTTTTTCAAACTTAATTATCATATAGTTCATTAAATGTCAGAATGACATGACCTTCAGATACTGTACATGACGATGTTAAGTACCACAGTCAAAAAAAACAACAAAGGTAAACAATATGCTAGAATTTGCTGATGTAATCCAAACTAGTCCAGTGTGGATGAGTAATTTTTGCTATCCAATAGTTTAAGGCTTACAAATAATGAATTAGCCAATAGAGAGAGACCAAAATGTATCTGTTGAAGAAAATTCTATATTCTAATCACTTTGATTATGATGTAACTCAAGTCCAGTCATGAAAAGTGATTGTTAGCTTATGAAAAAAGCAAGCGGTCTTTTACTTTTTTCCTTTTCTTCTTATATATGCTTGTGGTAGATTCAAGAAGTTTCCATCCTAGAGTGTGGCAGTTGCGATGATTCACTGCACCCTGTTTGTGTGCATCAGCAAGTGTGTCCAACTCCATGCAGAAATTTCTAGCAAAAGAAGTGCTAGAAGTTCATTACTGTGATTGACCACTCGAGAAGCTAACACGGCAAATGTGTGCCTAGATTAGTGTTGATAGATCTATGTGTGCCTAGATTAGTGTTGAGAGATCTATGTGTGCCTAGATTAGTGTTGAGAGATCTATATGTTGGAAAATTCTACAATATGCTTAGCAGAGCACAAGGAATAATGACTATTCTATTGTGAGCAATAAAATTCTGATATCGTTATGAAAGTGCATGAAGAACTGTTGTTGTTTACGTCAATGAACAGGTTATGTACAAAGTATTATCATATCTCTCTATAACTTAATTTTTTCTATGATAAATATATTCCTGTAATTTATTTTTTGATACTAATCTGACTGCTGAATTATGTGTTAGTATATAAGACTGAATAAGTATTAGAATTACTTGAATGTTGTTCATGGATTAATGATGTCGAAAATCTTCTCATTGTATTCGTATATATGCGTATTGATTGTTGATTTAATAAATTTCTTGTTAAATTTATTAATCTTCTTGCACATATTATTAAACTATATGTTGGAGTAATTGTAGAGGGGTGGGGGCTCGTTAAATATAAATGAAGATGGATTTTTACTACTCCTCTTGTAAGACGTTTCCACATTCAAAAAACGTTATGTGACAGTAAAACGTCTATCTTATTATTGCGCAAAGATTAGAGTTTTACGACACCATTATAATCCGCCAAGTGTGAGAAATGTTAGACTTGTGAGAGAATTATTAATAACCATAAATTAACATTCTTGATCACTTGTAATTAGCTATGTGTTATTAATTAATAAATAACAATCATAACCAGTAACAAATTAGTGCACGCAAACACTGTATCCCAAATTTTTATTTGACTCAGAAACTCTGTATACCACTGTATCCCAAATTTTTATTTGATTCAGACATTATGTAGAGTGTAGAGCACAATATCCTCAAATTTTATTTTGTTTCTTTAAGTAATATTTTGTAATAGATTTTGGACCCTAAAGGCAACAGACGCTATAGTCTACAGCATATTTAAATATTAGCATTTTTATATTTCTTCTGTATATTTCATCACTACATTTTGTCTGTATATTTCATCACTATATTTTGTCTGTATATTTCATTCACTACAGTTTGTATATTTCATCACTACATTTTGTTTGTATATTTCATCACTATATTTTTTCTGACTATTTCATCACTACATTTGTCTGTATATTTCATCACTAAATTTTGTATATTTCATCGTTAATTTTGTCTGTATATTCAATCACTGTTTTCATCTTTATATTTCACACTATACTTGCGCCTCGTCTATTAAATCTGGAAATGGCCGTGAACCATTAATTAGGACTTTACAAGTATTTTTATGTTTATACGTATTTATATTTTATACTGCTGATGCTATGCCACGAATTTGTCATGGGATTTAGTAATTAATATTAAGAGTAAAGTAAAAGTTTTATAAAGTTACGAGCATATTAAAAGTAACAAGATGTTAAGGGTATATTCAGAGTAATATAATGTTTAAAATATGTTTAGAATAATATGATGGTATGAATATATTCAAAGTAATATAACGTTAAGAGGAATACTAAAGGTAACATCTTAAGAGTACATTCAAAGTAATATAACGTTATGTTTTTGTCGAAATTACTATAATGTTAATAGTACATTCGAAGTAATATAACGTTAAATGTTTATCGAAAGTACTATAATGTTAAGAGTACATTCAAAGCACTATTGTTATTTACAATGAATTCACACCTACACCGCACACAATGAACATAACAACTGCAGCTGTCTGTTTCGTGGCGTAATTATTTACACATCCATCAACCTTTGCTTTTGACAAAATGCTTAAGAGGTAGCAATGAAAAGCACACATGACATCACACACATTTTCTAAAAATGTTCCTTCTCTGTCGCTCGCTGAATGGACGTTATGATTTACGTCCTATCTCCACAATTGTAACATTCATAGTTAAATAGTTTTAGTCATCCATCATAATGGCGCCTGTAATCAGCCACAGCGAAGAGCGCGGGTTGATGACATCAAGGCCACGAATGCACAGTCGAAGATCTAAACATTATTCAGGGCTAACTTGCAAAGCCATAATTAAACCAATGTCACTTGAAAATCCTACTTTAATCCCCCAGTATTATCTCCAGATAATTATACAAACGCGATTCAACGAACCTTTTGTGAGGAAGGGATTTACAAATCAGTCTGTTCTCACAGAGTTCTGTTTGATGGTTTTTAACTGGAAATTGCACCTTTTAGTGCCAGGGATTGGATCATGAGCCTTGCACGACTGGAAGCGTTTTGTCGCCCTCAGCCTCGTCCAGCAGGGAGCGGCCTAGCTGTATACAGAGCAATAAATGTGAAATAAAAAACTTATCTAATGCTGGCTGAAAGAAACGGGCGACGGAGAGACGCGTTCAGCCATGGTGTCTTTAAAACTTTGTCCAGTCTGCAGCCAGTCACAGCGGGTTAGGATTAAGCTAAAGCAAGGAAATTCCATCCGTGTGGGGTGAGGGGACAATGCTCGTCTCCTGCTGTAGACTTAATTCAAGCCTCTGCTGTTGAATTCGCTTTCAGAGGGTGATTAATAGCAAAGCAGATTTTCTTCACAACACGTGTTGCAAGTTTCAGTTTATCTGCTGAGATGATAAAGGTGGATAAAGGCTGATTAAAGGCCTTGCTGCGTTGTGAGCTGTTATGTCACCGCAAATCGTTCTCCTTCATGAAAAGGAATCTACAATTAGAAGAGGAACACAGGAACCTACAATTAGAAGAGGAACACTACAATTAGAAAGAGGAACACAGGAATCTACAATTAGAAGAGGAACACTACAATTAGAAAGAGGAACACAGGAATCTACAATTAGAAGAGGAACACTACAATTAGAAAGAGGAACACGGGAATCTACAATTAGAAAGAGGAACACAGGAATCTACAATTAGAAAGAGGAACACAGAGGAAGGATAGACAAAAATGAAGAATAACACACTAACACATTAATCACAGACAGATTAATAGATAGATAGATAGACAGACAAACAGAAAGGCAGACTGCTGGATAGATGGATGGATGGTGTGGCAGAGTAAATTTGCCTATCCTATTTTAAATTTAATTGCTATAAAAATTGCTTAATTGTAACCCGACTTCGGGCATTCTTGTGATGGTATTTTTGAAAGTGTCTGAGTTGAAGTAAACGCTCAAGGCGAGAATATGGTAGAAATGCTAATATAATGTAAACCAGTGAGTAGTTTTTATTATCCAATTGTTGTGATTTAGAGAATGAAACTAGCCAATGGGCTGAGATCAAAACGTTTATTTGCTGTAGAAAATTCTATTCTCTGATTACTTTGAATCTGGAATGGCAAGAAAATGTCCGGTTTTGAAAGGCAGCCATTAGCTTGATTTGAGCAAGCAGCCTTTCCAGTTGCCTATTTTCACGTGTTGTTTGAGCCTACTGGTTCACTGGCTGTGGGCCACTGTGACCGAAGAGATGCAGGAATCATCTGCCGCATTGTGTGTAAAGGCCAAGAGGATAAACTACACTCTATTAGTCTATTTGATGTATGGTGGCAAAGTGTCATTACTACATTGAGAAAATTTCTGGTACAGGGGAGTACTAGAAAGTATTACACTTGCTGTTCTGCTTGAATGAATTGATAAGGCAGAAAGGAGTCAGGTTGTCTCTGGGAGAATGAGCAGAGAATACTGATTCAACTTGAGAACAGAAACACGTGGCAATTGAACTGAACTGTAATTTGTGACACTGTGGCAAAGTGCGCAAAGGACTGTTAAGACCACACTAAAGACTATTTTGCCTATCTCTAATAACTCTATTTCTGTTCTCTTGTGATTTGTAAATTACTCTATTGTTGAATTGTATTTTATGCATAAGCCTGTAATCACAAAGTTCACTCCTCTCCAGTTTCTATATTTATTGACATTTTATAATTTCACTTCTCTCTTACCTGTCGCTTTAACTTGAACTGTTTAGATTTCTACCAGTTTTTAATGTGGTATAATGTTCTGTATTCCAGTTTTATAGTATATACAATGCTGTCTTTTACTTCCGTCATCCTAGGTTTAAATATATTTGCAAAATTTAAAAGAAAGTTTATAGTATGTCATTCTTTATCGCAAAAAGATAAAAATAATTTTTATTAGTAACATTAATATGAACCAATATTTTAGGGCCCTTAAGTAGTTTGTGACTACATTTTTATGGTATTGTACTAACTTGTCACTAAGTAGTTTGTGACTACATTGTTATGGTATTGTACTAACTTGTCACTAAGTAGTTTGGGACTACATTTTTACGGTATTGTACTAACTTGTCACTAAGTAGTTTGGGACTACATTTTTATGGTATTGTACTAACTTGTCACTAAGTAGTTTGGGACTACATTTTTATGGTATTGTACTAACTTGTCACTAAGTAGTTTGGGACTACATAGACTACAAATATATTGAATACCGCCCTAAAACAACTAATCCCATTGACCTCTCTCTGGAAAAAAATTGGGAAATACCGTATTATAAACAGGCAAACCTTCTGAACTCTTGCTGGTATTCGTTTGGTGAAAACCGTATTAAACAAACATACCACTCACCTCTTGCTAGTACAAGTTTGAAGAAAACTGCACTAAGACAAAGAAACCCATTGACCTCTTGCTGGTATGAGTTTGGAGAAAACTGCATTAAAACTAACCCACTGACCTCTTATAGGAATGAGCTTGGAGAAAATCGCTTTAAAACAAACAAACCCACTGACCTCTTGCTGGTATGAGTTTGGAGAATACCCCGCAATACAACAAGCACACCTATTGACCTCTCGCTCGAATGAGTTTAGAAACCAACCCTTACCCGTCCATAGAGCTTATTATGACAGCGGCTAGGTTTTTAAAAAAATGGAAAGACTGAAGCAAACAAACACACACAACAAGCACGTACACATACACATACATACAAATATGCAGCAATATTCGAACACGTTCAAGCAAATAAGTCATTCTTTTACGTTCTCTGTGACCCCTTGCCTTGATCATTGACGAATGTCTACAGAGAGGGGTGGTGTCTGACCTTAAAGAGGAGAAACGCCCCTTTCGCGTCTAAAAATAAAAGACTTTTTTATACTGTCTTGTGAATATCGGTAAACGCACAATAGATTTCTAGTTTTGCTGTGACTCAGGTCAAAATAGAAGTATGAAAGAGCAACACTGCCGAGCAGTAAAGTGTTCAATGGACTTCATTTGTTAAGAGGGACCTTATCATTGATTTTGACACTCGTTGTGGGGATTATACAGTCTGTATAGTAGTTAAAGCAAAGAATAATTTTAACGCAACCTACTTTTTTATTTTTATTTTACAGTCTAAGCCGTGACGAATTAAAGAGTCCACAGGCGCGGGTATTTCCGTTAATATACTTTTTTAATTAATTTTTTTTAGGAGTAATGGCGTGCTTTTAATGGACGCTTTTTTTGAAGAGAAAGATAAATTTCGATAACTCGATGCACAAAAATCTTAATAGTCTCACAACCAAGTTAAAGCTTCTTTGTTTCCTATCTCAATGAATCGAACTTGTCAACAGAGTTACGTCCCACTTTAGTCCATCAGATTGCGCGTTAAACTTATGGTTTATGCTTCATTAATGAAAAAAGTTTTTTTTTATTTTACTGTGTGCTGTTTTAAAAATTCATCGACCAATTATAAATGTCTATTAAATGAATTCTTTACTTTGAACGACTGTCTCAATCTCAAACACAGTCAAAAGCAATGATAAACTGAAAGGCGGTTATTATTATCAGAACTCAATAATGGCTACTGTAAGGTTTCATTGAATACAGATTAATGTTCTGCCAAAATCGGTTTCGGCCTTTGACTAATGAGCTGACTCCCCAATCATCGTTTGTGTCCTATCTTTTCAGCTGGCAGGTTTCAGATTATGGTCGTTCGCTTCAAATGGCAATCATAATGCGGTGCCAGCATTGCGGTGAGTTGGCTGCACAAGTTAGCTTCCACAGTATAATACAAATGTTTTAAATTAGTGTTATTTTTATCCTACTGCTTTTGAACCAGACTGTGGGGGACTGTCGAGAAAATCGCGTATCACATTTTTTGAATACACTGAAACCCCTAGGGTTCTGCATTTTATTTTAATAAAAGATCAACATACATGAAACAACCTTGTCAGAAGTACGCTTGGACGAGCTTGGTTGCGAATGGCGTCGACAAGAATATCGAGCCTGTGGGTCCAAGAGTTTTCAAGTCACGCTCTCCTCTTTTGGCATCGAGTGGTTGCGGCGAAGAAATCGTGTCAACAGCCAAGGAGCACCTGACGAAATGATTAAACAGTTGCTTTAGTGAACTGGGTTTCTTAACTTGGTCCCCGCATTCTGGCCTTTGTCTTTCGTACCCATGCACTTTGATGCGAGTTTTGATAACATTCAATCGCATAGACAGAATGCAAATAAATTGCACGTGTGAGAGACTTTACCTTTATTGATTGTGTGAGAAAGTCTTTTTACATCATCGCGCTGTACTCACTTCGCTTGACTTGTACTCAGTGATGCGACTCAGTCAGCCACGGTCTATTTGATGCTTGAAACTTTATTATTTCAACTGCAGTATGTCTATTGCCATGCAGATTTATAGAACTCATGTTCAAACCCTTTTGAGTTCAAAGTTCAAAAGAGATTAATCAGACATAAAAGTACATACAAGAAATGCCAGACTGCTGGTAACAGGCTTATGTTATGACCATGCTCATGCCAGAAGCGAAGCATCTCTGTGCCCATTAGAAATGTTTCAGTATATGCCCATATCAGAACTGTAGTATCACTGTACCCATTAAAATCATATCAGTATTATTTCCACATTAGAACTGTCTGACCCCGGTTTTATTCCAATATTGTCCGCCAACAATCTCCAAATCAGATTTACCTGACTGTTATGTCCAGACTGCAACTGTTTAACCACTATGTATGCAATAGTCATATCACTGTGTTGCTGTTTAGCCACAATACATAGCCATGTTGAATCATTATCTACTACATATATAGCAATGCAATGTCCTTGACTACTAAATATATGACAGTGTGTTGTCTGGTCACTGAATCCATAATATTGAGTTTATGTTGACCACTTAACCCACAGTAATGAGATGAGTGACCACGAAATTGATTTACTGTATTGTTAATGAACACAAATCAATTATTGGAAGTGTCTTTTAGCCAATTAATTCCGCGCTCAATGATGGTTTGATGACAAGGCTAAATATTTGTATAACATCTATATTCACCAAGATTCACCAAGTCTGTAGATTACTGTTTGTCTCACACCCTAAAAACAACATGCCTTTTAGGTCTCAGGAATTCGTTTCAAAGCAATACAGATATAATTGCTTAACCATTTGAGGTCAATGTTTTAGTGTTAGGAATTATGAGCACTGTGTGAGAATGTTGGGACCTATACCAAGTAAGACTAATATTAAAGGAGGCATACACATTGTGTTGGCACTAACAGAGGCATGCACACGAGTTAGCACCAATAGAGGAATATACACACATGTTAACAATAACAGAGGCAAACACACGTGTTGGCACAACAGGCATACACACGTGTTGGCACAACAGGCATACACACGTGTTGGCACTAACAGAAGCATGCACATGTTTTGGCACTAATAAAGGAATGCACACGTTTTTGTTCTAACAGAGAAATACACATATGTTGTTATAACAAATGCGTACACACGTGTTTGTTCTAATTGATGCATGCCGGGGACAACAACAACATCGGCGCAGACAACAACAACAGCAACGACAACAACGCTCAAACCACTAAGAAGGAAAGGGGGTGAACATCCCGGGCGCACATACACGCTAAGTACAGACCTGGTGTGTTTCTAGCCTGGGCTCTGTAAAACACCACCACCCCCGCCACAACAACAGCGACAACTACAACGGCGACTTAGTCAACGGACCTCCGGACTAAAACCTACCTCCACCGACCAGACACGCCGACATTCAGCACAGCGATCATCACCAACGACACGCACCGACACACACATTACATCTACTCGACACGCAACCACCCCATGCCCTCTCCAGAAACAAGTGAAGAGAGGAAGATTTCTCCAGAGGACCTCCAAAGCTGAGAATATCTCTGATGAAAGGCTTACTGCATCCTCTGGAGAGAGTAAGCGGGAAAAAAATAAAACTATTGCATCACTTGCAGAGAAAATAAGTTCCGAACTTTTGCTGGCTCGATTTCAAGTCACAAGATTGGAGAGTGGAATCCAAAGTCTGGAATCTGACGTTGGAAGTCTGGATTTTGCAGCCTGATGGTTGATGTCTGCAATTCCAAGGAAGTCTCGAGTCCATATGATAAAGGAGAATGAAACAGAAGACACCACTGACATAATATGTCATCTTACATGCTATTCTTCCTTGTTGGTGAAACATTTGGTGACTCTGGTGTGACTCTATTGAACATTAAGAGCCATTTTGGACTTACACCTGTGTTGTGAAAGAGAACTATTCATTCAATGTGTGCATGTATTCGAACGGATTCTGTGCATCGCCTGTTTTCTGGCAGCCAGATCTGTGTACCATGCTCGAAATCTCTACACTTCCCCGGCTGTATCAGTGATGGGAACTACACTAATGTATGCATGAATGATCAGGTGAATTCTTGTCCTGCTCTCAGTATCATTGTCTTGTACAGTCTTTCTTTGATTATAACCTTTGTTTTCTTATATAAATTATCACCATAACCTATTGTCAAGTTACTCTCATGGTTAATGGACTTCTATCAGAGACTATTCAAATTATGAACAATAATTGGAGAGATTATGAACTATCGGTCTGAATACCTTTACTAGATAGAAGTATTGAATGATATTAGTTAATTAGAAACCTAACTTGTATGTATGCCTTTTGATATCTTTATGTAAAAATCGTGTATATAATGTTATTGCTTGTTTTCTTTATATGTTACATTTAATAAAAAAATATTAACTTACATTTTACAACTTTTGACTAATTAATTAACAGGAATTATGCAGGCTTAAGGGGGGGGGGGGGGGAAGGACAGCTTATAAAATCACAAAATTAAAGTCAGTCATGCAGACTTTGTGAAAAGTTCTCTTAAGCTGGAAATGGAGAACGTGTGAGGGGCGAGAGTGAAATTCCCAAAACCTAGCATTATTATTAATTGCAGGAGGATATTTACCCTGGACAAGTAACGCTTAGAGAGGAGGATAATTAGAGAATTCTTGGTTTCTAACGCTTGACTTAGTCTCTCCGACTGCAAAGGATGAAGACCCCGTCGGCAGGAGGATTAAAGAGATCATTAAATAAGGACTATCGTTAATCCAATATTGGTAAAGGAAATTATCATTTTCACAAAGTCCTTTCTCTCTCAACCAGTCACTTAACTCACCATCAAGCTAACGGCCACCTTTCATGACCGGACTGCTTGCCACTCCAAATTCAAAGTGATAAGAGAATAGATTTTTCTACAACCGGTAAACATTTTAATCTCCACCCATTGGCTGGTCTCGTTCTCGTAAATCATAACTATTTAAATAAAAACAACCCAGTTGAACTAGTTTGCATTACATTAATGATTTCTGACATATTCTCAACTCGAGTATTTACTTCCACTCAGACACTTACAAAAATACTGTCATAAAGTGTGCCCAAGGTCGGGTTATTCTCCAATTTAATAATTTATATAACAATTAAATTTTAAAATAGGGAGAGGCACATTTACTCCGGCATACTAGCTTTTAAAAGTCCGCTGACAATAAAGTGTCTAAAGTAAGCAGTTACGGGACGCTGACATAAAGTGTGTCTAAAGTAAGCAGTTACGGGACGCTGACATAAAGTGTGTCTAATGTAAGCAGTTACGGGACGCTGACATAAAGTGTATCTAATGTAAGCAGTTACGGGACGCTGACATAAAGTGTATCTAATGTAAGCAGTTACGGGACGCTGACATAAAGTCTGTCTAAAGTAAGCAATTACGGGACGCTGATATAAAGTGTGTCTAATGTAAGCAGTTACGGGACGCTGACATAATAGTGTATTCCTAGCTTGATAATAAATATATCGTTTTACTGTTGAAGTAATCCAGGTGTTACTATGTAGAATGCGTTATAATAGTGATTAGTGTATCATTAGATACTAGAAAAACGTGCCAAACAGATCGACAGTTTCTATGAAAAGTACAAGAAAAACGTGCCAAACAGGTCGACAGTTTCTATGAAAAGTACAAGAAAAACGTGCCAAAAATAGATCGACAGTGGTTATGACAAGTACTAGCCAAACGTACCAAACAGGTCGACAGTAGCTATAATAATAAGTACTAGTCAAACGTACCAAACAGGTCGACAGTAGCTATAATAATAAGTACTAGCCAAACGTACTAAACAGGTCGACAGTAGCAATAATATTAAGTGCAAGCTAAACGTACTAAACAGGTCGACAGTAGCTATAATAATAAGTACTAGCCAAACGTACTAAACAGGTCGACAGTAGCTATAATAATAAGTACTACCAAACGTACTAAACAGGTCGACAGTAGCTATAATAATAAGTACTAGCCAAACGTACTAAACAGGTCGACAGTAGCTATAATAATAAGTACTAGCCAAACGTACTAAACAGGTCGACAGTAGCTATAATAATAAGTACAAGCCAAACGTACCAAACTGGTCGACAGTAGCAATAATATTAAGTACAAGCCAAACGTACTAAACAGGTCGACAATAGCAATAATATTAAGTGCAAGCTAAACGTACCAATCATAGTTGCTACGGTATATGCAACGAGATCATAAATGTTTAATACATAGTGTACTGCATGAGACACAGGTGTAAAACACCATTAAGAAATCGACTCAGTAGCGCGGTATATTTATTGTCATGGAGTGTGAAAATATAAACTGAAAATATAAACTAGAGACCGACTCCTTTGTCATGTAATAGTGCGCGGTATATTTATTGTCATGGAGTGTGAAAATATAAACTAGAGACCGACTCCTTTGTCATGTAATAGTGCGCGGTATATTTATTGTCATGGAGTGTGAAAATATAAACTAGAGACCGACTCCTTTGTCATGTAATAGTGCGCGGTATATTTATTGTCATGGAGTGTGAAAATATAAACTAGAGACCGACTCCTTTGCCATGTAATAGTGCGCGGTATATTTATTGTCATGGAGTGTGAAAATATAAACTAGAGACCGACTCCTTTGCCATGTAATAGTGCGCGGTATATTTATTGTCATGGAGTGTGAAAATATAAACTAGAGACCGACTCCTTTGCCATGTAATAGTGCGCGGTATATTTATTGTCATGGAGTGTGAAAATATAAACTAGAGACCGACTCCTTTGTCATGTAATAGTGCGCCCATCGTTTTAACAATTCGTGGCAGACTGGCTTTGTTGTTCGAACTCCTTGAAGTGTAGCGGTTTGAGTGGTAAACCACTGGGGTGGGGGTGAAGAGGGGTAGTAACCGAAGACTTAAACTTTTAGTCTCCACCTTTGATGTATCGTGTTGGGGTCAATTTTACGTCAATTAAGTAACAGCGTCCTCAAACGGTTGAATAGCCTTTGACAACTTGCCGTCAGTTAGTGTTTAACACTTACGTGTAAATGAACGGCAGGGTTTTTTATTTCTTGTCAATTTCCTCTGACGAGTTTTAATATATTTTCTTTTTAAATATCAAGTTTATGTCAAAGCGTATGAACAGAAAGAAATGACAACAAAAGTAGAAGTGATGCGGGGAAAACTGTAGCAAAGAAACAAGGAATAATTGTCACGGATGAGAGATTTCAGTAACGTTAGACTGCCGGACATAATAAAACTAGCGAGCAAGTATAATTTTCAATTGTTAACGACAGTCTCAGAAACAGATCTTGTGGGGCGCGGGGGGGAGGGGGAGCAAATATAGGCATATTTAAACTGTTAGATTGTGCACACTTAAGATAGAAAGAAATCAATCTAATGTCCACACCACAGAAACGATCGACCACTCAAGAGATTCGTTTTGTTGCTTGAGAAAACACTAGATTGACTTGTTTTGAGTAGACTGCTAATGGGACATTTTTAGTAGATTGTGATTGTTTGAATCATTTTGAGTAGACTGCTAGCTTTTTTTTTTTTTTAGTAGATTATGCTAGTTTGACTTATCTGGAATAAATTGTGTCAGTTTGATTTATTTTAAGTGGATTGTGCTAGTAGGACCTGCTTGAGTAGGCTGTTGGTTTGATTTGTTTTGAGTAGATTGTGCTCTGTAGTAAACACGTGTTCCGATGCACAATGTTCTTTTTTTCCATCGTAAAACTATCTGAGTGGAACTAAAGCATAAAGTGATGTAATTGTGAATATAAATTCTGTAAACTCTTATTGACATGTATTTTTTTAATATAAATTATCTTTAATAACAGTAATTCTTTTTCATTTGTAAGTTAGCGTGTACACTAATCCTTTCGATAACGTAGTCTATAGTAAGTTAGCGTGTACACTAATCCTTTCGATAACCGTAGTCTATAGTAAGTTAGCGTGTACACTAATCCTTTCGATAAAGTAGTCTATAGTAAGTTAGCGTGTACACTAATCCTTTCGATAACGTAGTCTATAGTAAGTTAGCGTGTACACTAATCCTTTCGATAAAGTAGTCTATAGTAAGTTAGCGTGTACACTAATCCTTTGAATAACGTAGTCTATAGTAAGTTAGCGTGTACACTAATCCTTTGAATAACGTAGTCTATAGTAAGTTAGCGTGTACACTAATCCTTTGAATAACGTAGTCTATAGTAAGTTAGCGTGTACACTAATCTTTTCGATAACGTTGTCTATAGTAAGAGACGTTTCCATTTCACCGTCACCATATGCCATGACGTTTAACGTAGTAATTATGCCAGCTGCAAAGGGAATGTTATTTTGTGCAGCTGGTACCTTTTCTTAGTTTCCCTCTTTGAGCTCAATTCCTCCTATTGCGGACGTTCCCAGGGCTCAACTTGATTCAGAATACTGCCATATCAGCAGTCTGGTCAGAGGGTGGAACAAGAAAAGGAACAGCATGTGAACAATACTTGAAACACCTCAGACTGTTCATCTTCATTGGAGGATCAATATAAGTGTTTATCTTCAAGGCCACTCACCATTGATAATCTGTTGCTTATAAACATAGAAACAAACAGGACAGTATGGACAGTGACCATTTTCATTTGCTTATTTTTGTATCGCGAGGTAATTTTCATTCTTTTGTTGGTTTCATTATTAAAATTTTCTGTTATCTTATCCCCATATCTTAATTAAGTGTTTGGATTAACCATTCGTTGGGACTGGCTGAGGGGCGAGCAGTAAATGGATGAATGTTTGTTAGTTAATTAAGAGGGAGAGATAACGTCACTAATTCACTTGTCGCTATATATTGAATATTTAACTAAGCGGTACGATTTAATATAAGGACTGAAAGAGTAGATTTGGGTTATTATTAGCATTCAAAATCAATTTCATTTTTAATACTTCAGTTAGTTAATGCTGAGACAAGGTCGCTAAAATATCCTTACATATGATGCCATCTAACTCTCCAGTGCAATAAACGGTGGTAAGAATTTTATTTTAAATGTGCCTTGCTACTTTTCTGATGGGTTCAGAAAAATCTGAGACCAGCTCATACACACATATTGACATCACGCACTCGCATCGATTTGCATGTCTCGGTTCAAAAATACTGAAGTGTGAGCATAAAAATTTTGACTTTATTTCAAAAAAGAAATGGAATTAAATATATCTTTCCACATGACCCACTTTCAAACTGAAGGAAGATTCAAGAATTTGGAAGTGGAAGTTAGTGGAAATATTCCTGATCTGAAAAGGACAGGAAAAAGATATTATAGATCTGAAGTCAAAGAGAAAGAATGACGGGTTCTAAGTAGGAATATGTTTTCATCTCACAAGGGAAATAGTTTTCCGACATCTTCTTTGGCACGGACTTCATTGATAGGATTCAAGTGACTGGATAGCTCCAGATTGTAACTGCCATTCTAATAAACTTTCTTTCATTTTCTTTCTTTTGCAGTCGTCTTGACAACGTGAGGTAAAGATAGGGCACACCGATGATGTCGTTAAAGAATTTCACCCCAGGCAGGAACTCGTCAGTTCATAACCGCGGGGACAAGAATAAGTAGAAGTACCAGTAAGCCCCAGAATTCTTACTTTTATTTTTTTTAAGCGTTTTAAAGTACATCTATATTTCGAAAGACATAATGGTTTTCTACAAAATTAAAGTTGTGTCCCCTTCGTTTGAGGTCCTTCGCGAGACACGATGGGGACAAAGACGACAGTGAATAACTAGGATTTGCTTTCAATGTGTAGTTCAACCCTGAGCAAACGCTTCTTTCAAAATGTCTCTTCGTTGGAAAGAAGTGAGTGAAAGCCAGTCAGACCCGGTCTAACAACAAGGTAGAAAGGCGTTGGGTGCAACGCTGACGTGTCTTCATGACGTAAATTGCCAAGGAAACCATGTTGCGCACATCAAAGTGTGAGTTCAACGGACGCATGAAAAAGAGTTCACCCCTCCATCCTCTTTGCATTCTCCCTAACTCAAGTTTATTGGTAATGTCCGAAGTGCAAACGTGGTATATGCCAGCCAGGTAATTTCAAGCAGCTGATGGCCATAATGTGCACTGTAAGTTATCATGAGGTGAGTTGTAGGCTTCGGGGTCGATATTAGTTTGGGATATCACCGACATTTTTACAGGGCATTAGGTCTTCATGGCAGGTACTTTAGCAGGGTAAGTAATTCTTCACTAGGAGCTGCTGGAACTTTAATAGAGTCCTGAATGAAATGCTCGTTCGTCGTTGTTGGAACAACAAAATCACTTTACTGAGTATGAACTGAGTATTTAGCAGTACAGAACGCCTATGTAGCAGTGAGCACAAAACAACAAAATCACTTTACTGAGTATGAACTGGGTATTTAGCAGTACAGAACGCCTATGTAGCAGTGAGCACAAAACGACCCTGTAGCAATAAGCATAGAAGGACTCTGTACCAGCAAGAAGTTAATGACCCTGTAGCAATTATCACAAAATTACTACGTATTAGTGAGTACAGAATGATCCTGTAGCAATGACTACAGAATGACTATGTACCGGTGAGAACAGAATGACACTGATGCAATCAGCATAGAATGACTAAGTAGCAATGAGCACACAATGACTATGTAGCAATAATCACAGAAAAAGTATATAGCAATGACTGTAGAATAACTATGTGCTAGTGAACACAGTTAGTGGCAGATCCTCCATCACTATGGAATCCCTCAAAGTTCATCACCCTGATCCAGCAACTTTATGAAGGCGCCACATGCCAAATTATCCACAACGGTAAATTTACAGAGGACTTTGAGGTGAGAACAGGAGTCCTACAAGGATGCATGCTCTCCCCAATGATCTTCCTGTTAGTGATCGACTGGGCGATGCATCAGACAACTAAAACTGGAAAAACCGGAACCCAGTGGTCTCTGAGTCAGTTCCTTGAAGACTTGGACTTTGCGGACGACTTGTGGCTGATATCCCAGAAATGCTAACATATGCAACAGAAAATCGATAACCTGGCCCAGAAAGCATCCAAGACTGGACTGCAGATCAACCTAGAGAAGACTGAAACCATGACCCTGTTAAAAAAGCAGCAGAAGCCAATCACCCTTGGAGACAGCGAGCTGAAAGAAGTCACCTCTTTCACCCACCTGGACAGCATTGTATCAGCAATAAGTGGTTCTGTCGAGGACATCAAAGCCAGAATCTGGAAAGCTAGATATGCCTTTATTACCCTGAGACCAGTCTGGAGGTCAACATCCCTATCTGTCCGCAACAAACTACGAATTTTCAACAGCAACGTTAAGTCTGTCCTCCTCTATGGCTCAGAGACCTGGAAAGTCACCAAAACCCTAAACCAACAAACTCCAAGTATTCGTCAATGGCTGCCTTCGCAACATACAGAAGATCAGGTGGACAGACAAACTAAAGAACACTGATTTTGTGGCAGCGGACAAACCAAAATCCCATCAATCAGCAGATTGCCAGCGTAAATGGCGATGGATAGGACACACCCTGCGGAAACCCTCACAGGACATCACCCGGCAGGCTTTGCAGTGGAACTTCTAGGGAAAGAGATGGGTCGGTCGTCCTAAGACCACCTGGAGACGACCCTGCGAAGAAGTAATGAATGCAACGTGTCGTGGGGTGAACTGAAAAAGGCTGCCCATAATAGACTGCGATGGAGAGCTGTTGCCGATGTCCTTTGTTCCACGGGGAATTCTGGGAAATAAGTAAGTAAAGTGAACACAGAATGACTATGGTGCAAGAGTTTTCATACCGGATATGAAAACAGTGAGAGGGGACACATATTGATCTGTAGAAATAATATATCCTCTGTGTGGCATTAAGTACTTAATGAGTCTGCAATAGTGAGCACAAATGAACCATGAGGGAAGGTTACCATAAATGTGGCTCTTTAGTGTGGGTACTGTGTGCCAAACACTACTCTAGCATTCTGCAGTATCGGAATGAACCAAGTCACAGAGCCACGTGATTGGTGTTGCACCAAACAGACCTTTAAACAAACTGATGATCCACACTCACACACTCTCTCTCACACACACACACACACACACACACACACAACGCGCGCGCGCGCGCGCACGCACACTACAGCCACACTTATATAGAATAAACAGTCTGATGGGCGAAATATTCACTTCAATAATTAAAAAATGATAAAGAAAGACCATATGGTGCATAGGAGAGTAACTATTAAGAAAGAGTACTTATAGATAAGTAATCTCTTAAACCCATTACAAATTACATTAATGGTTACATTAATGGTGACTTACTAAAAATTGTTGGTATATTTCTTTGATATCTTTTAAAGTTCTAAGTCCTTGATAATACTCTCAATAAACACATAGGATACGATCAAAATAAAGGTCAATAATCACACAAACAACAATACTAATAACACCAATAACCAATAATAATAACATATTTTGAGCAAATCATATATGAATAATACCTTGCCATTCTGGATGGTAAAAGGAAAAAGACAAGTCTGATTATGAAAAATCCAGAGAAAAGCACAGCACCAAACAACTATCGCACAATCAGAGGCCTGTCTGCGACAGGTTATTTCAAACAATCACGAGAGGGTCTCTTAAGTTATGAGAATATTATTATCATATCACCGTATTATGATAAATTCTCACATCTCACTTTGCAGACTTGGGAAAAGGAGCAACACGTACTCCTTCCAACGCCAACCCTCGAGTTACAAGTAGACACAATAGATCAGCACTGACCTGGCATGTTACATACAAGTAGAAACAATAGATCAAAACTGGCCTGGTATGTTACAAGTAGACACAATAGATCAGCACTGACCTGGTATGTCCCAATAACCCTCGAGTTACAAGTAGACACAATAGATCAGCACTGACCTGGCATGTCCCAGTAACCCTCGATTTACAAGTAAACACACAGTATTGACCTGGCATGTTACAAGTAAGAATGTAAAAGCAGAAGTGATACATATTGTGATAGGAACATTGGTGAATATAACATCTGAGTTGGATGGCTGATTGGAAACTCCCTGGAAACCATAGACTCGCCCCATTACTGAATTCAGTGCTCCTCGGAAGTGTCCACATCCTCCATAACACCTTGGATATTTTAGAATCTTGATAAGATTTCGAGACCTTGGTCCACAACGACAGTCAACAGAAGTCGTGAGAAAAGGCTGAAAAATAATAAGAAGAAGTTGAAGAATAACAGCAACAACATACATACATACATACATACATAGAAATATGTGTAATAACTATAGCATAAAAACCCCGGAAAGAGCATGGATGCACCAACCAGATACAGTCACTGAAACAGAAGAAGTCAAAATACTGTGGGACTTCGAGATAAGAACACAGATCGAGTGATTCCTGCACGACCAGACATTGTAGTTCTCAATACGTCCAACAGAACAGCAGCAATCCAATCATTGGTATCGCTGTCCAAAGTGATAAAAACAAAAGAAAGAGAAAAAACAGAAAAATACCAAGACCTCAGATTAGAAATTCAGAGACTGTGAAATGTAAAAGCAGAAGTGATGTCTGTAGTGACAGGAGCCTTGGGGAACATAACAGCTTAGTTGGAAGGCTATCTGAATAAACTCCCTGGAAATCACAGAATCGCCCCATTACTCAATGCAGCGCTCCTAGGAAGTGCCCAAATCTTCCGTAAAACTTTGGATCTTCCAGAATCTTGGTAAGATTCCGAGACCTTGGATCGCTACCGACTGAATGTAGCATTCAAACAGAAGTCGCGGAAAGAGGCATGATAATAATAATAATAATAATAATAATAATAATAATAATAGTAGTAGTAGTAGTAGTAGTAATAGTAGTAGTAGGGGTAGTAGTAGTAGTAGTAGTAGTAGTAGTAATAGGAGTAGTAATAGTAGTAGTAGTAGTAGTAGTAGTAGTAGGGGTAGTAGTAGTAGTAATAGGAGTAGTAATAGTAGTAGTAGTAGTAATAGTAGTAGTAGGGGTAGTAGTAGTAGTAATAGGAGTAGTAATAGTAGTAGTAGTAGTAGGAGTAGGAGTAATAGTAGTAGTAGTAGTAGTTGTTGTTGTTGTTGTTGTAAGAAGGAGAAGAATATTTAGAGTAACAAATAATACAGGACAAATAAAACATATATAACACTCATATATAACATATATAACATTTACAGATGATCGGTAAGAGGAATAAATAAACTTGTTACAATACAGTGTATAAAATTACATATTATAAAACTGTAGCAGACAATAGTAAAATCATACAGTAAAATAATACAAAATTTAAAACACAATATTAAAGTGAGTATGAAACTTTCAAGATGTATATGGACAAATATCGCACTCAGCACTTATATGTTCACCAGAAAAATAAACAGATGGCATCAGAAAAGTAAAGACTAGTATCATGGGCGAAAAGGATGTGTTTAAGAATGGTTTTGATAGAAGATATTGTGTCACATTTTCAGAGTTCTAAAGGCAGTTTGTTCCAGGCCACATGACCCTGATATACGAAAGAACATTAACCATACGTTTTTGTTTCCATGATGAATACGCTGAGTGTATGAGTGTCAAACGAAGAGCTCATATGTCAAGATGGAATGGATGAGGTCAGACAGGTACTTTGAGCTGGGGTCAGACAGTGAAATATAGCAAAGTGATGAGACATTGTGTTTCGTTCTGTAGCAAACAGGAAGCCAGCTTAGGAAGTGGAGAAGAAGAATATTGGAAGAGGTGGGGGGTGGGGGTAAGAGCTATTAGAGTAACGTGAGTAACTATTTTGAATTTTCTGAAGTTTTTGCAACAGGCAGTATGATCACCCAGTTAGAAGAGAGTCAGGTTTGCAGTGTTCAAGTTTTGACAACACTAATGAACAACCCAATAGGTTCTGTAACTGTAAGTGAGAGACTGTTTGTATGTACACTGCTCTTCAAATATTCGCCACGTTCTGTTGTGAAGATGTACAAAGTGCTTAAATATCGTACGAATACTACGAACGATGTAACAAACCAAATAAATCAATCGTGTGTAAATTTAACAATAAGTAACGAATAATTGTATTTACGAGAACAAATATACGTAAAATGAATTTATACATATATAAAGTGAACGAACAATCACACAGAAGAAACAGTACTGCTGTTCTTGACGAGAACCTTATTAGTTTCCTTGACAACGTATATGACTAGAACAATGCTCACTCCCTTTCGAAAGTAAAATGCAAAACGTGAACCTTACCCCTAAACGTTTGTGTCCATCTTTTTCCCGATTTTTCCCCTACACAGTTCACATTACGTCTACAACTAGAATATTACAAGCTTCACATTACGTGTAAGCGTACCGTAAACTTTACGTTACGCCTAGCACTACCATAAACTTCACCATACATCCAAGACTATCTTACTTTTAAAATAAATTCATATTTCATAGGCCTGTAAAAAACTTTACGTTTTCTCTGTCAGCTATAACTCTTCAAAATATAAATCTGTCACTATATTAAGATTTAGGTTCTCTTTAAATAACTATTACAAATTTCAATTAAATATTGGCCTATAACAAAACTTTCCAATACAAATTTACTAAACACACTAAATGGTATGTAGCATTGACATTTACAATACAAATTTACTAAACACACTAAATGGTATGTAGCATTGACATTTACAATACAAATTTACTAAACACACTAAATGGTATGTAGCATTGAAATTTACAATACAAATTTACTAAACACACTAAATGGTATGTAGCATTGACATTTACAATACAAATTTACTAAACACACTAAATGGAATGTAGCATTGAAATTTACGATACAAAGTTTACTAAACACACTAAATTGAAATTTACAATACAAATTTACCTAAACACACTAAATTGAAATTTACAATACAAATTTACTAAACACACTAAATGGTATGTAGCATTGACATTTACAATACAAATTTACTAAACACACTAAATGGAATGTAGCATTGAAATTTACGATACAAATTTACTAAACACACTAAATGGTATGTAGCATTGAAGTTTACAATACAAATTTACTAAACACACTAAATGGAATGTAGCATTGACATTTACAATACAAATTTACTAAACACACTAAATGGTATGTAGCATTGAAATTTACAACACAAATTTACTAAACACACTAAATGGTATGTAGCATTGAAATTTACAATACAAATTTACTAAACACACTAAATGATATATGGCATTGAAATTTACAACACAAATTTACTAAACACACTAAATGATATATGGCATTGAAATTCAAACTACAAAAATAAAGAAGTTCACAAGTATATGTCAGTAATTTAGTAATAACTTAATTTGCTTACAAAGTTTAATTAATACACTTAAACTTATCGCACCCAAATAACTAACATATTGCTCTTGGGTTCATCAAGGGTTTGTTCACTATCTGCTAAATATTGTTCTTGTCATATTGTTTTACTGTTGATACAAACAACCACACATGAAGCAGAAGGGAAAGGTAAAAAGCAATTAAATATGTACATGACCTGATTTTGCAGAATTGTTTTCTCCTGCCCTTTGGTTAGAGAAGTAAGAATGACTTTAGAGTGACAGCTTGGGTTGCTCGCTTGTGTGGTGTGCCCCCCAACCCCTTCAGTCCCTCACAATGGGCCATGCAAGCAGGTAAACAAAGGGTGGATCTGACAAAAAATCCACATCCAATGACTTGAAAAGACGAGTAATTAAGATGATGATAAGGTGAAGCCATTCATCCAAATACAAAAGTGGCTATACCACGCACCGCAGGTGGGGACCCTCGAAAAACGCATCATGAACAGCAGAATTTTGGAGAGTAATTTTGAAAACAAATAATTTTGAGGTTTGTGTTTTCCCTCTATGGCTTAATAATTTTTATTGATTAACTTCAGTCATCTAGTACAAGGACATTGGTTAATTATGACATACTTTAATGCTGTCTCTACTTGTCAGCTAATTACCGTCAATCAGTAGCCACTTAGCTAGTTCATTCAGCAAACTAGTCAGCTGAATAGGCATATCTATTTTTAGAAATACTAGCCATTGAGTTCTGTGCAATGAAGGTTAGTCCTTTAAGCAATACACATCACATCAGTGAGTTGTTCTCCTCCAACATGACATGTCACTTCAGTGAGCTGTTCACTTCTAGCATGACATTTCACCTAAGTGAGCTGTTCTCGTTTGGCATGACATATCACTTCAGTGAGTTGTACACCTCTAGCATGACACGTCACTTCAGTGAGCTGTTCTCCTCTACAATCAAATTTTAGGAAAGCAAAATACACTTTCCTTCACTAATGTTGCATTTAATATGCAGAAAATGACATATATCTTAAACATAGATAATTTATAGCACTGAGAGTGAGACAAAATATTACATTTTCATCATGCAAAAATACATATTATAAATTAACAAATAGGGGGAAAGAGATAGATAGATAGATAGATAGATAGATAGATAGATAGATAGATAGATAGATAGATAGATAGATAGATAGATAGATAGATAGATAGATAGATAGATAGATAGATAGATAGATAGGGAATCAGTACATCATTAGAAATAATTGCCACGAATGAAGCCGGTACAAAAAGTAATTATTTGTATGTTTAAAAATCTAATGGAAGGAACTTATTTGTTACTATAACATCCTCACACAACAAGAATGGGTGGGGTAACTTCTTACTTTTCAGACGCGAAATGGAAAAAAAAAAAAGAAGGAAAGAAAAGCCAGCGGAGTCTTCTCGAACCTCGGGCGGCGGAAAAGAGAAACAGATATGTACTGTCAACCTTGAATAACTTCGACAGTTACAAAAGTTTTTGACAGTGATACAAAAGAATATTGCTGAATGGGAAAATAACCATGCCGATAACTTGAGTTTTGAAAGTGTTACAAAACACAGTGCTTTAAGGAGAAATAACTTCGTCAATAACAGAATTTCTTTTTTTTTTTTCAATGGTGTAAACCCGTTACTCTAAGTGGGGAGGGAATAAATAATACGCTTCGCTGGGTCTCACTTGCGAACTGGAAAGAAACCAACAGTTCCCTCCCCCTTTTTTCATCGAGAGGGAAAGAGTGACGGTCTAAACTGGGGTATAAAGGTCGTTGTACTGTAAGGAGCACTAGAAAATTTGGCTGGTTAATTTTGGTTATTGTTGAGTGTTTGTTTTCAATGGGCGTGTCTTAGGGAACAAAATGAATGTGTATAGGTAAATGTTCGACCGTTACAATGAAAAGAAACGTGTTTACAATGTTTACTTTTCCTATTATGATTTCTATAACACATCTTAACATTTGTTGTATTTAATTCCATATATTCGATAACAGGCTTCAGCAAAATATTGTCTTGTTCATGTAATGTATGTCAAAAACCGAGGTCTTAACAATGATTTTTTTTATTGTTATATCATGTATATGAAAACAAGGCTTTTAAATCCTTTACAGTTTGTTTGCGTTCTTGACATTATCACATTAAACAATATATGTCTGTGTGAGTGCATGCGTGCGTGTGTGTGTGTGTGTGTGTGTATGTGTGTATGTGTTCTAAATAAACCGCTTGTCCAAGAACTCTAGTATAATCAATGACTCACCACGTAATAAAGTCGAGTGTGCATCAATACGACTCGCTAAAGTGAGCAAACTTGTTGATTGTATTACCGGCAGTAGTTAGATCTGAAGTGGGGCGGGGTGATTGACACTGGTTCAGGAAAACTGAGACATAGTAATTCAAATTTCTTCTTCTTCGGCACTCGTCCTATCAAAATTGACTCACTTTGATACCTGCCCGTAGCATGGGATTTAAAACTTTGACTTGGTGAGTAATAAGTTTGGCTAGTGAGCTCCTGTCTTCATACTATAATGGGATCAGAGTGAGTAAAATTGAAAGATTACTATTTGCGGGACCAGAGTGAGTAAAATTGAAAGATTACTATATTCGGGACAGTGAGTAAAACTGAAAAATTACTATTTACGGGACCAGAGTGAGTAGAACTAAAAGATTACTATTTACGGGACCAGAGTAAATAAAACTTAAAGATTATTACATACGGGAGAGTGTAAAACTAAAAGATTGATAGAGAAGAAACAGTCACTTACAAAGTCATTAAGAAAGTACTCGGTGACAACCTGTTCAGTTTCCATTATTTAATAAAACAGAATATTCATCACAGAGAACTAGCAGAAAACGGATTGAAAGTGTGTACATTCATCTGTGTGTGCGTGTTTATATTGTGTGAGTGCGCAACTCTTAATAAAGTTCCTATTTAAAAAAATGCAAGGTGTGTGACATCACTAAAACCAGTGAGAGAAGAATGCGGTAAGAGTTGTGCAGAAGTGCAGCATTTTGTGCAGTTAAGCGCTCACAGGCAGGCGAAGACTACTCAGCATTTCGCTCTAGTCAAAAAATTGAAATGTCATGGTGTTTGAAATTCTAGAATTAGAGAAAGTGACTGGACGTTTCATACAATCAGATACTTTTGCTGTACCGGTGCTTAAACACGTTTTCCTGAATGCGACTTCTTTTTATATAAACATACTGTCTTGATCCCATTATCATTGCTTTTTCATTAATATCAGGCCCTGACCTCGACATTTCCTTTTATAAACATGTGTTTGTCTTGACTTCATTACCATTGCTTTATATTCATATAATGCTGGCCCCGACCTTGAGATCTTTTTTTTTTATATAAATGTATGTACGTGTGACAGTAAATTTGCTTTTCCCTATTTTTAAATTTAAATTGTTATATAAATTGCTAAATTGTTAGAGTAATCCGACCTTGGGCACTCCTTGTGGTGTTATATTTGAAAGTGTCTGAGTTGAAGTAAAAAGCTTGAGGCAAGAATATTCTAGATTGCTTACGTAATGCAAAGCGAGTGTAATAGTTTTCTGTTATCCAATGATTATTATTTACGAGAACAAAACCAGCCAATGGGCTGAGATTAAAAATTTACTTGCTATAGAAAATTATGTTCTCTGATCACTTTGAATGTGAGTGGCAAAGGAGAAAGTCCGGCTTTGAAAGGCAGTTGTTAGCTTGATGGTGAGTTAAAACTGACTGATTGAGAGAGAATGGACTGTAGGAATATTTCATGCATTTTCACTATTTATATGTTATAATTGTGTAGAGATGTACTATGTGAATTGACTTTTATTTCTACAAAAGTTGGAACTAAACTGCACACATACATTGTGCTAACACTTGACATTGTTTGATATGCTACATTTATTTTACCATGTGTGTGCTAATAAATACTTTTGCAGGAAATTGTAAGTTGGGGATGGGATGTAAATAGAATGGATTTAATGTATGATAAATGGGAAACTTAGGTATGCTCCTTAATTATATTTTGCAATGAACAAGTGGCCTTTTGACTTTTGAGTTTTAAGTTTCAAGTTTTAAGTTCCCAGTTACCCTTCACGTGTTCACCGGTTAGGAACTTGAACGCCCTGGAAGGCATGGAAACTCCTATTGCAGTGTGTAGGCGTAAATACTATGCTATACATTTTTGATGTATATGCTGGATACATTGGGAGAATTATGATACACTGAGGTTGCCAGAATTACTGTAATTATTGCTGAAGTCCGCTCAAGAATTTAACTGTGTGTCAGTGTTATCCACACGTGTGGCAAGAGACAAGTGTTGTTATGGACATTGTGACATTGTGACATTGTTGCAAAAGCAAGTGAAGATTGTTGAAGCAACACTTAATCCAGATGATGTTTTAAAAAAAGACTTTAAATTACCTACCTCTAGTAAGTCCATTTTTATTCTCTGATAGAACTAACCTGCGATTTGTATTGACTCTATTGTTGAATTGTGATTATATATTTTATATATATATATATATATATATATATATATATATATAGAGAGAGAGAGAGAGAGAGAGAGAGAGAGAGACAGTGTAAACGTAATATTATCCAAATGTGAATTCAGGGAATATTGATGTCAACTAATCTATTTCATTGTAAGTGTCATATGTATATTTGATTGTTCATTTAATAAATTTATTGATCTTCTTATGCATATTGATAATCTTATATTTGGGGGAAATGTGGTTGGATGGGGGCTCGCTAAATATAGATTAAAAGTCTCCTTTAGTAAGACGTTTTCCACTTATGTGACTATAAATGTTGTTTTATGTTGTGGAATGGAGAAAACGTTTACTGAACCAAATATCCGCCAAGTGAGAGACGGGTGGTGTCTGTTGGAGGATAATAAAAAATAAATTAAGATTCTCATCAATTGTGATTAGTCATGAAAGATTAAACAATAATATTCATATTTTTATTAATTAAGTAGCGTTGCCCGCCACAGTACGTGTATATATGTGCAATTTGTATCATATATCACACACTGCCATTATGTTTGCTGTCAAGAAATGAATGTTTACTTTTTGTCATGACTTGTATACAAAATGGTTGATTGTTTGTCCCTTGCAGAGTATACAAGCTAGGTATGACCTGTTTTAACTTGTTTGGTCTGTACAAAGTGCACAAGTCATGCATGACCTTATAAAACACGTGTTTATTGCTGTTTGCATAATTTATTTGAGAAAGTTTTAGAAAGGTGTGTGCACTGCTAACATAAATGTGTAAATAGACTTTGAAAACAGCATTTAATTTAAATGCTGGCCTAAGCAACAATTAAGATAAACCCACTAAAAGTAAGAAGTACAAGCTACAAATTTTAATTGCTTCTTTGCAGGAAGACACTTTCTAAATTTATTTATTTATTTTTAAAATGTGTATTCCCATCATTTAAATCTAATTTTAACTTTGTAACATGAAATATGAATCTATAAGAAATGTCTGATAACTATGACGTCTTCCTCTGAGAGAAGTCCGACAGACAGCGGGCCAGAGGGCGGCTACAAGGAGCATAGGATTGTTTGTTCGAGTATACCTCACATTCAATACGTCACTATTGACACGTGACTCGCACATGAAATTGGCTCTGATGGGAAGTAAGGTGAAAATGAAGCCGCATTCATTTGTGAGATTTTCATTTCTTTAAGAAGTCTGAGCTTTTCCTCATTTACGATCAACAGAGAAACACCTGATGAATTTGCAACCATCCAACCGCACTATTCTGACATCCAAGATAACGGCGCCTAGTCTTTTTCATAGTCCCGCACTCGCGTCTTTTGTTCTTTGGTTTTCGTGACTGAAGACGTGGAACAGCGCGATTACTCTTGCTGAAAAGTAAAATACGTCGTAGGAGATTGCAAGTGTTATCTTTCTTTACGGTACTGTAATGGTTCTAAATTAGGGATTTCGGTAGTGTGAGACTGCAAATGGCATAGGACTGTCACACGATAATATTACTTTACACTTTTTTGTGTAAGGGTTCTGCCAGCAAACAGCATTCTAAGCAACATTTAGAAAATGGGTCAATATAATAAAAATTTATGAAAAAATTAAAATGGACCAAGACAGATAGAGATTAAAACAAATTAACATTATAAATTTAAGCAGTTTAATTTTTTTTCTTTTAAAGTACTCGACTTGATACTAAACAGATAATAATGTAAATTGAAACAGTTTAAATTTAATAAGGTAATCGATATGACATCAAACAAATAATAATGTACATTGCAACATTTTAAATTTAAGAAAGGTAATCGACTTGATAATTATGTGTGCGTGTGTGTGCGTGCGTGCGTGCGTGCGTGCGTGCGTGCGTGTGTGTGTGTGTGTGTGTGTGTGTGTGTGTGTGTGTGTGTGTGTGTGTGTGCTGCACCTTTTCCTGTTTGGCTTTTGTAGGCATATACTTTACTCCTGCATTTCACCCCTGTAGGCACTGCCTGGAATAATAAAAGGTTCTTTGGCGAAAGATCGAATCTTTGGGCAAAAGACCATGTCAGGGTGGTGTTTGAGATTCTTAAAGAACTGTGTCGGCCTTAACATTTTGCTGTTAAGAGCATTGCATTCAAGACAGTGTTGTATCTTCAAAGTAAGTGTGAGACCTATCATTTGTATCTTCAAAGTGAGTGTGAGACCTATCATTTGTTATATTCAAAGTGAGTGTGAGACCTATCATTTGTTATATTCAAAGTGAGTGTGAGACCTATCATTTGTTATATTCAAAGTTAGTGTGAGACCTATCATTTGTTATATTCAAAGTGAGTGTGAGACCTATCATTTGTTATATTCAAAGACACAAGTTATTGTCAGCTTTATTTCATCAGCTCCATGTGCATTACTGCACATTGAAAAACACTGTTCCACTACTTAAAGTTAATCTGGGTGCTTCTTTTCACCATCTCAACTCTTCAAACAGAACAATAAATGTCCAACAACTTCTCTACACCAGAAATTGTTCATGTAGTCAGCATATCTTGCTGCCACACATCAGTAGAGTGTAATGTGTTCTTACACTTACACGCCACTTCCTGACTTTACCACAGTCAGTCAAAGTGGTTTACAAACAGTAAACTAGGAGGTTCAAAACAAATGTTGAAATGAAAGCAAAGAAGGCTACTTGTCTCGGCAAAATATAATCAGAGAACAGACACTAAGCTTCCAATTTATCACTTTATAACTCCATTCTTTCTTACTTTCCAGTCTCAACTTACAGTTTCCTGCAACCAGTATTTATTAGCCCAATATACGCACACAGCATAATAAATACAACATATCAAAACAATGTCAAGTGTTAGCACACTACATACTATCAGCTTAGTTCAAACATTTGTAGAAATAATAGTCTACTCACATAATAAATACAACATATCAAAACAATGTCACGTGTTAGCACACTACATACAATTAGTTTAGTTCAAACATTTGTAGAAATAATAGTCTACTCACATAATAAATACAACATATCAAAACAATGTCAAGTGTTAGCACACTACATACAATTAGTTTAGTTCAAACATTTGTAGAAATAATAGTCTACTCACATAATAAATCTTATTAAAGTACAAGTATATCGAAGCAATAGCAAAATGCACGAAATATTTCTAAGTCTATTCTCTCTCAATCAGTCAGCTAACTCACCATCAAGCTAACGATCACCTTTCAAGATTAGACTTCTTCTTGCCACTCCAAATTCAAAGTGATTAAACAATAGATTTCTCTAAAGGAGGTAAACTTTTAGATCTCAGCACATTGGCTGGTCTCTGTCTTGTAAGTCATAACCATTGGATAATAAAAAAAACTACTCACTAGTTTGCATTATATCAGCAATTTCCAGAACACTCTCCATTCGAGTTGTTTACTTTCAACTCAGACACTTTCAAAATACCATCATAAGGAGTGCCCAAGGTCGGGTTACTCTGACAATTTAACAATTTATATAACATTTAAATTTTAAAATAGGAAGAGGCAAGTTTATTCTGCCACACTTTGCTAAAACGTTTCGCACAATTAGGCACACAACAGTTTGTTACTATATTTAAAATATATTGTTGAGCTGATTCTAAATGATAAAGCTTTCATTGTGGCTTGATATATTTTCGCCTGCCACAAAACAACAGCAGACATGTCAAGAGGTATGTAACGTTGGAAAGTCACGTGACTATAGTTTTATAGTTTTTTCCAGTATTTTTCTATCAGTAGATGCATAGTTCAGTATTAAAATTGACAAAAATTTTATTAAAGAAACATATTTTGGAGTGTTGCTTTTGAAACATCCAGGACAAATACTTCATCCGTATAAAAATTTTTTTTAAAAGACAAAGGAATTCGCCTACCTATTGACCGCGTGCGCAAGAGAACATCTGTCGTTTTCATGCTGCAATTTGTAATTTATTTCATGCTCCATTATTATAAGAAAAATATGTCCCACACATACACAAATTACGCAAGCATTCACGGACACATATATAAACATACATGAGAATGAGATATTTAATTTGGATGTTGGTGTGTTCGGTAGCAGAGATGTATCAATATAATATCAAGGCACATGATTCTCAGTTGCGGCATCATTAGCTGACACACATGCACACATACATACAAACTCTCTCTCTCTCTCTCTCTCTCACACACACACACACACACACACACACACACACACACACACATAACCTTCAAGCCACAAAAAAATGTTTACTATGCAAATGCAACTCTCATGACGAGCCCACTTTCCATAAAGATTGTCGCCCTTGAACCCGTCCTATACTGAAATTCTGGAGCCACTGTTAATATTTTTATTTACTTTTTAAAATACTTTTAGCTGAATCAATTGAGCTGGCTTAATTCAAGGTTATTCTAAAGTTCTAATTTTATTTTAAAGAAACTTTATTATTTATATTCACGTAGTTTTAATAACAAATCTATTTATTTCTTATACTATTTTAGAAATTTAAAATTAACATTTATTCATTCCAAATTTCCTTTTAATACTTATAAGTGTCATGGTTTTAATCTCCGAGTATATTATATATATATATATATATATTTTAATAACTTGAATTTGCATTCTGTTCCAGGTTAGACTATATTGATTGAACCTCTTGAGCTAGTCAACATTTGACCTGTTACCGTCTTTCTTTTACGCAAATCAAGTGCTTAAGGAAACCCAATAAAGTTGTGAAGGAACATGACCTGTTACCGTCTTGATGTGTTTACGCAAATCAAGTGCTTAAGGAAACCCAATAAAGTTGTGAAGAAACATGATCGGTCAACTCGATGTGCTGAAAAAAAAAACCCCTTCTATGTCATGTCACAGCGCTAATGAGCGGCATTTACCGCTTTAATCCGTTTTCCTTTGCGCTATACTTATCACCCCTCTTGGAAGCTGAATCCAACTAGTCAGACCTTCTTGATGTGGGCTGTCGCCATTCGCTGAGCCACTTCACGTTACCACCCGTTCACTTCCACTTGCATGGCGCGAGACGTCATCAAAGACCAGACACGACCTGGCCTGCGGTTGACAGGGAGACTAAAAGAGTGTTGAAAAGAAGTAGTAGTTTGCCGGGTGACAGTCAGTTTTGTATGGAGGTAAAGTTGCCGTGAAAAGATCGAGGCCTCTGTAATAGAAGTCATTGTTACAGATTTCTCGCTTCTGTCAAAGACATGACCTCCATTTAGGATGAGTCAAGGGAAGCAACTGATAGTGACACAAGAATGCTTATGGAATGTAAATAAATGCAAGAACAGTGACAAAAAAGTACACAGGGACATAAAATTGCAGAGTTGTCTTTTGCGGTCTTGTGTTGTTTTGCTTGACTTTTTGAAAAGTACGGATTAATGTTTATTTTATCCCTTCAAAATAATGTCATTTTCAAACATTTCAGTTATTACCTGTTATCTTGATGTAGTTTCCTTAGGCTTCAATTATTGTTTTACTTCGAGCTTCATTTTAACTTTGTGCTTATGTTTCAGTTACTGTTATACTTAGGGCTTCTTAGACTTCAGTTATTATTGTCTTTAAGCTTCAATTACTATTATACTGAGATTTCAATTACTAATACACTTAGGCCTCAATTACTAATACACTTAGGCCTCAATTACTGTTATACATGGGGCAACGTGTACTATTATATTTAGAGGTCAGTTACTGTTATACTTAGGTTTCAATTACTATTATATTTAGGACTCACTTGCTATTATACTTTGGTCTCAGTTACTATTACATGATACGTGATACAGATTTGACCCTCACGATCGTCATTATCTGACGTCATCGTTGTGTGTAATCAATTAAAATGGTTTACATACACTACTTTCGCTCAAATACAATATTATAAACTCTAAATTACGATTGTTTCACACGGCCACCAACCCCCATTTGATGGATATTTAGAGGGGAACCAAGTCCATCCTGATCTTAGATGAAAGTCTTCGCGCAGACGGTGAATTGGAATGAAACCAACCGCAACCAACACCACCACCGGACACATGTAGTTTACAGTGGATCTCTTCATCTATTTAAGCCACAAATTACATATCATCAGTTCAAGAACTATGCTAAATTCAGCGATTGGCATGCCCTTTATAGAGATAAAATATTTCTCATTATCATAAGTTGACCTGTCTCCATAATTAAAATTATATCTTCCTAATTCCTTCAGGATTTCAGGATGACCCCACACACACACCTTTTTTTATTATATTAGTTCAATGGCGAGCACAACAAATCTATTTCACAAGCAAAGGTTGTGACCGTCTGCGCCCGTTAGGGTTAATTGCAGTCCTTAATTTTTTTTAATTGTATCTTCTAATTTGTTTCTGTTCTTTCAATAATCGATACATTAATATTGTGTAGCATATTTGTAACAAAAATAATGTCAGCAATTTAGTTTGTGATTAGATTTTGTTTGTAAGTTAGATGTGGGTATTTTGTGTGTGCACATAATTAGCTAACTGTCTCGTCTGTACTGTGTCATGGCGTTTGTTTGACATGTCCTGTCTGTACTGTGTCATGGTGTTTATTTGACACGTGGAAACGTGGGAACGCTGAATGTGCTGCGCCTGATGTGGGTCGGTTCAGGACCAGTATTAAATCATGGCTGGCTGACAAGATTCAGTTCAAATCCTGATTTCAGTATCAAGATAAGTGGTTCACTGAGGATGGTCAGCGGTGTTCTTGCTTGCCTGTAATGGTAGCTTGGAATTTTGATCAGTGTGTGTAGAACCTGAATAGTTGTGGGATACATGTTTGTATCGGAAGGTGGAGAGCCTGGATAGTTGTGGGATACATTTTTGTATCGGAAGGTGGAGAGCCTGGATAGTTGTGGGATACATTTTTGTATCGGAAGGTGGAGAGCTGGGCACCAGCGGTTGTGTTGTCTGTAATTGTCTCTGTCTCGTCCTATGTCACTGCAGCCATGTGTTGAGTTGAACCAGATTAGATGTGATGTAATTGTAAATGATTGGTTATGAGACCCTAATTATAGAAGTCTATAATGACAAATTATGAGTGTAAAATTTTTTAATGATTAGTGTCATGTTTTATAAAAGATTATATTAATTGTAAGTTGTCCTGTACGCTAATGATTTTGGGATAAAGTAGCCTACTGTTGCCACGTACTTTACATAGTAATTATGCCAGCTTATGTTAGTTTGTGCAAGTGGACTCCTTTTGTTTTCTCTTTTTTTCCAAAATTCCTTGGAAAGGATTTCCTAGGTTTTGTAGTGATGTTAGTGAGACTGTGTATTTGTGTCTTGTGAGTGGTGTGTTTATTTCTAATGTTAATGCTTTTTATTGCAATTAATTCTGCTGTTAGGATTGAGTGTATTTCTTTCAGTTTGTATGTATGTGTGCTAGTGTGTGTGTGTGTGTGTGTGTGTGTGTGTGTGTGTGTGTGTGTGTGTGTGTGTGTGTGTGTGTGTGTGTGTGTGTGTGTGTGCTGCACCTTTTCCTGTTTGGCTTTTGTAGGCATATACTTTACCCCTGTATTTCACCCCTGTTGGCATATACTTTACTCCTGTATTTCATCCCTGTAGGCATATACTTTACTCCTGTATTTCATCCCTTTATGCTCATACTTCTCTCTTGTATTTCATTCCCGTCTCCCAAATAAAATGGGTGATAGCTAACATTCGGCAATAAAATATAAATCATGATCATTAGAACCAATGGGAGTGAGGGCACATTTAAGATTATTTATTGTAGTTTTTATAAAATGCTATGTGCTTTTTTGCACATTTTGCTCAGTAACAATTCAGTGAGAGAGTGAGACAGCATGGGTTAATTACTCAGTGGCATTGTAATGAGATGGCATCGGCTAATTACTCAGTAACGTTGTAGTTACAATGGGTTAATTACTAAATAGCAATTTAGTGAGATAGAGTGGGTTAATTAGTCAGTAACATTGTAGTTAGAGTGGGTTAATTACTAAATAGCAATTTAATGAGATAGAGTGGGTTAATTACTAAATAGCAATTTAGTGAGATAGAGTTGGTTAAGTACTCAGTAACAAATGAACTGGAGTTAATGCTACATTACTGAGTGTGGAATACTGCTGAAGTATACAAGTTCATAACTATGTGGTAGTACTTTAGAATTATGCTACCTTACTGGGCGTGTTACTGCTTAAGAGTAAAACTACATAATTCTACAAGCGTGTTAAAACGCATTAAAATGATTAACGTATCATTAAAGTATGACTAAACATGACACGTCACTTAGCAGGCGGCGATAGCAGTTAAATTACATGATTAAAAGTGTGTTAAGACACGAGTGAAACTATGTCTCTAAGCATGTGGTAGCACTTATGAATTAAATCTGTTAATACTTATGAGATACACTACATAAGTATAACACTATGGAATTCTTATATTACAAAATGTGTCCGAAGACTTAGTAGTTAATTTGCATGATTGGAGATGTGTATTAAGACTTTCGTGCTAGGATGTATTTCAAAATGTATTTTAATTCTACGAGTTAATCTACATAAATGTTACACACATGAGTTTAAACTGACTATGTTCGTTTGAGTTAGTACTTCACAGTTAAATTACGTGAACTAGTCTAGTCTAAAATCTATGTACTCTTCAAAGATTTTGGTATGGAAAATAATTTGGATTTATTTTCCAAACAAACGATTTAAATTTTACTTGATAAAATTCTTCTTTCTGAAATTCCATGGCACAGTTAAATTACAAGAGTGAGATCAAACACTTGTCATTAGATCTGCGAAGCGAAACAGATGCACAAAAAAATCGTTACAGAAATGAGGCCAAACAGCTGCCATTACAGCGTATGTTCATCTCACTCTAATTAAACGATAGCTTTAACGAATGTGTTTTGTTTCGACTCTGGCATGCACGAGAGATAGATAAAATAATAATTGATATGAACTAGGAGCAGATAACTGATATGCGTGAAGGAGTAATAATAATTTATGTGAATGAGGAAAGAGGACAATATGGATGAATATATATCACTTTTATCTTTAGTGCTGTTTCATTTCGCTTTGCCCTAATTGCATATTGATTGTGTGACAGTTGTCGTTACGAATACATGTGTGTAGGATCCATCCTTTGTGTAATTTCCTGTTAAATTGACACATTGTAGTACTTTTTTTAAGGGTAGACTAGAGTCACATAAGCGAAGTAAGCATCATGGAACCAGGTCTGAGCAGTTGGGTTGATTTCTTTATCATCGGTATTTATTTCTGTGTGGTCACCATCGTGAGCATTTTGGTGAGTTTGTATTTTAATTTGTGTCTTTCGATAGTCTCCTTGATTTTAATTTTAAAGCAAATATCGGTTATTCATCGAAAAGAAATATTGAATGAGATTTAGAAGAATTTAATTAAACTCTACTAGAAGAAAAGAACAGAAAAGGAATATTGATACCTCCTGTTTATTGAATGAGGCATAAAATAAAATGTCATTGTTGAAAAAAAATGACTTATCTCAACTTATTTGAACTCTATAGTATGACAAGCGTAATGTGAAAAAAAATAAAATGAATGCATTGCTAGGAACATAAATGAATTTGTTTATTGGAAGGCTTGATTATAAGTAGCATTGCAAGTAAAAATTCTACTATATTTAGTAAATGGCCTTGACCGTCGGTACATAAAGCTGGCTATGGGAAGAAAACTTCCATATGGTTGATGATCAAGAACACTTCGGCATTACTCCCATAAATACTCCCTCATGCTCGAAGGTTCCTCTCACGACTTTGTGACATTCATGCTGCATCTTGCAACCTCAGATGATCGAGAGTTTCTTGGCTTTCTTAGGCCCTCCATCATTGCAGTTGCTCACGATTTAAATGTAATCATCGCTCTTTGGCAATTTACTTTATTCATAGTTGTCTAAAAATGCACTTATATAGGGAAAAAGAAATTTTAAAGTGCTATTTACAAATTACTTATTTTCTTATTTCCCATTCCCATGAACGTGACAATACAACAGACACCGGCCATGTGGCTCCAACAAAACTCCAAAGTCTTTGATTATAAGTCACATTGCGAGTGAAAATTCGAGCAAATGACCTTGACCATCCGTATTTATGAGTACTTTGATGAACGCGACAATGCAACATAAAGCTGGCCATGTTAAAAAAAACTCCCACGCCTGTTCCCTGAAAATGACAATGCAACATAAAACTGGCCATATAAAAAAACAATTCTCACATTCTTGAAGGTTATGTTCACTCTAGCATCGCTCAAAAAATTGCCATGTGCTCGAAGGTCATAGATGACGTCAGAGATAATGACTTGAATCATTCACACTGGTGTTACCCTCAGCAGATCAAGTTTACAGTTGGAGTTACCCCGGAGCAGGTCAAAGCAAAAAATCGGAATGAAAATCTCAGTAGCTCATTGAATCAGGTAGATATACAAAGTGGAACCCCAACAGCCGAGGAAAGGTCACAAACGAGAGAAAAGTCGCACAAGCCAACAACAAAGTGTTGTCGATATTTCTCAATGCCAAGGCTTTAACCAAATGCACCTTTAACAGGGACCACAGTGCATCTGTTCACGACAGATGGCAAAGTGATTTTTGAGAAATAGATTTTCTAAACATTTGACTTTTGCACCTTGTACATTAGCAAATTTTGATTGATTAATTTCGGTTGACCAATGCGTGGCCATTGGTTAGCTATGACATACACCTTGGTAGCATTTCTACCTGTCATTTAACAACTATCGATAACTTTCACTCAACCAGTAGAGGCTAATCTTCAGACAGCAAGACCTGGGGCAAGCAATGTACAAATATTTGGAAACATTGGCAATTGTAATTCTAAAGAAAATGCAGTTGATCTTTTTAGAGCAAATACTACTTTCAGTGAATTGTTTCTCCCTACTAAAGTTTTGAAATAAACAATCTACATTGGCTTTTATTACTGTTGCACTTTACGTGCATAGCATGGCCTCTACTTTAAACATAGCTAATTGTAAGCACTCATAGTAAGAAAAATATACTACAATTTTTATGCATATAAAACATGATATGCAAGAAGGTGTAATACGAGGTAACAGCAATAAATAATTGCAACAATATTGTTGTTTGAACACACTATTTACATTTTGGCCAATGTATTCATTTAGAGTAAATAAGACGCATGATGTTAGCCAGTGTAAAAAGCGTGCAGTTTATCACTATCAATGTGATGAATGTAGTTTATTTATTGTCAGTGTGATGCATGGTGTTTGTTTACAGGCAGCGTAATCTATGGTGTTTGTTTAAAGTCAATGCAGTACATGGCGTTCATTTATAGTCAATGTTATCCAAGGTGATTGTTTACAGTCAATGGTAACTCATGGTGTTTGTTTACAGTCAATGTAATTCATGGTGATTGTCTACAGTCTATGTAACGCATGGTGTTTGTCTACAGTCAATGTAATCCATGGTGATTATTTACTGTCAATGTAACGCATGATGTTTGACTACAGTCAATGTAATCCATGGTGATTATTTACTGTCAATGTAACGCATGATGTTTGTCTACAGGCAATATAATCCAAGATGTTTGTTTACAATCAATGTAATGAATGGTGTTTGTTTACAGTCAATGTAACTCATTGTGATTGTCACCAGTCAATGTAACTCATGGCATTTGTCTACAGTCAGTGTAACACGTGGTGTTTGACTACAGTGTAATGCATGTGCTTAACCAATGTAAAGCATGATGATTGTCTACAGTCAATGTAACGCATGGTGTTTGTTTACAGTTAATGTATACCATGGTATTTGACTATAGTCAATATAATCCATGGCGAGTAAACAATGAAAAGCATGGTGTTTATTTACAGTCAATGTTCCGGAAAAGTCGAGAAAGTGTCCAAGGGTACTTCTTGGCTGGCAGATCAATACACTGGATTCCAGTAAGTCACTATACAATCTTAGTAATAAGTCACTATGCAATCTTATTAATAAGTCACTATACAATCTTAGTAAATAAGTTACTATACAATCTTAATAATAAGTCAGTATGCTATGTTAGTGATAAGTCACCATACAATCTTATTAATACGTCACTATGCAATATTAGAAATACGTCTCTATAAAATCTTAGTAATATGTTACTCTGCAATCTTAGTAATAAGTCTCTATACAATCTTAGTAATACGTCATTATACAATCTTAGTAACACGTCAATATACAATCTTAAAATATGACAATATACAATCTTAGTAACACGCCACTATATAATCTTAGTAATACGCCACTAAACAATCTTAAAATATGTTATTGTACAATCTTAGTAATACATTACTATAAATCTTAGTTGTACGTCAGTATACAAAATAATCTTAGTACTACATCACTATACAAAACATTCTTAATAATGCATCACTATACAAAACCTTTATTAGTAATACATCACTATTTAAAACAATCTTAATAGTATATCACTATATAAAACAATCTTATTAATAATTCAGTATACAAAACAATCTTAGTAATACATCAGTTAACAAAGAGTGATCAATCATTAAACAATACAATCTTAGTAATGCATCACTATGTAATATAATCTTAGTAATACATCAGTACACAATACAATATTACTAATATGTCATTATACAAAAGAATTTTAGTAATGCATCACTGTATAATAGAATCTTACTAGTACATCACAATAGAATCTTAGTAATACATCACTATACAATCCTAGTGTGATTCTGACGCCACTTAGCTAATGGATATGATTATAATTAATTAATTATCCAAAACTAATTACAAGTGATGAGAATCTTAATTTATTTTATTAATGATCCACCAGCAGACATAAATCATCTCTCTCACTTGGCGGATATACAGGCACTGTAAATGTTTTTTCTCTCCCACAACAGTAAAGATAAATATTTACGATCACAAAATCTTTCCATAAATGGAAAACTTCTTACTAAAGGAGAAGACAAATCTGCCTTTAATCTATATTCACCCACTTTCTTATCCAACAAATGTTTATCAATATGTGTAAGGTCAATAAATTTAATAATAAATTTATTAAATCATCAAATATACATATGACAAATACAATGGAAAAGATTACTTGATATCAATATTTTCATGAAACCATGTTCAAATAATTTCTATCTTCCACATTTTTTTATTCAAATAAAATTAAACAGTTATGTCAATACAAATCACAAGATAGGCTTATCAGAGAACGGAAATGGAGTTATTAGAGATAACAAAAAATTGTTTTATGACATAACCTGGATTAAGTACTCCTTCAACAGTCTTTCACTTGCTTTTGCAACAAAGTCACAATGCTAAAATATCAACATCAACTTGTGTCTCCCTCTGCACATGTGGAAAAAAAAAATTGATGCACTATTATAACCTCAAAACCAATCTGAGTGCCCTCTTCACCATCTCAGTTCCTTCAAGCTGAACATGATTATAGTAAATCTATAACTTCACTGTACCCGAAATTTCCCAATGTACACAGCATACTTTGCCACAATACATCAAAAGAGTGTAGTGCACTCCTTTACACTTACACACACAACAGTAGATAATTCCTGTGTCTTTCCGGTTATAGCAATTTATAATCAGTGAACCATTAGATTCAATAAACACGCTTTGTCTCTGAAAAAACATAATCAGGCAACAAACGCTAAGTTTTCCAGTTTATCACTTTATAACTCCATTCTATCTTACATTCCAGTCTCTACTTACAGTTTCCTGCAACAGTATTTATTAGCCCAATACACACGCAGCATAATAAATAGAGCATATCAAAACAAAGTCAATTCTAGCGAACTACATGTGAGTAGCCTAGTTCAAACACTTGTAGAAATAAAAACTAACTCACATAGTACATTTCTACATAAAACAAGTATAACATGTGAGTGAGTGAGTGAGTGAGTGAGTGAGTGAGTGAGTGAGTGAGTACATACGGAGAGTTACTTCGAACTAGAAGAGTTATCTGTAAGTTGTTGTTGTGGCCATGACTAGTTGCATCCAGCTGCTAACTGAATATATATATACAGTCTTACACTATATTAATCTATATATACAGTCTTACACTATATGAATCTATATATACAGTCTTACACTATATTAATCTATATATACAGTTTTACACTATATTAATCTATAATATTATTTTTGTTTCGGATGATACATTTACTGAAGTTTATCTCTCTTTGATACCAGATTGGCGCCTCCATATTTGCCAGTAACATTGGTACCGAGCATTTTCTGGGCCTTTCAGGCAGTGGAGCAGCGTCTGGCATAGCCGTTGTGACCTTTGAATGGGGGGTGAGGAGACTGTACGGAAATGCGACTCATTAATATTTTATTTTAAGATAGGGTGGATGCAAGCATATTTGGGGGGGGGGATTTAAGCTAATAATATTACCGATAACAATTTAATGGTTAAAATTATTAAAGTTTATTAAAGTTAACAACCTTGTAGTGACAGTTATTAAGGGTAATATTTTAGGCTTAACAGTTATTAATGGTAATAATATTACTGGTAACAATCAAGCTGCGAACGCTACTGGCAAATCTTATTAAAGGAACAATATTATTTCTGGTAATTTCATCAATATTTCATCATAATCATATATTGGAATTTTTGGTCAAACTTTTCTTCTGTTATCCTTCTTTTAGTTTTTGTTTATTTTCATAATGTATGGATTGATGATTTAGTGTGTGTGAGCGTGGTTGGGTGTTGTGCTAGGGCTAATTTTAAAGTCATCGTCGTCGTTGTCGCCATATAACATTGATATGTCATCAGAATTACCACCATTGTCATCACCATGAACATTCATCAGCCATATCATCATCATCTTTATCATTATCAGAATTATTATTATGTGTTTTTTGTCTAGGCAGTGTTTTTGTTATTACTTCTTGGCTGGGTGTTCTTACCGATCTACCTAAAATCTCAGGTAAATGGACTTCTTGCTTACACCTTACAGTGCACAATTTTTCACACATTACATTATTTGGTATAGTCGCTGCGTTCATTCAAACTGTTCGTTGTGTTTATAATAGTGTTGTGTTAATACAGTAATATACTCTCATACATCACATAATGTTTACAGTGTAAGCATATCGAAGTGTGAACAATGGCAGCTAGGCGTGCGTTAAAGAGATGTTCACAGTTTAAGCTGATCAAAGTGTGAACAATGACAGCTAGGCGTGCGTTAAAGAGATGTTCACAGTTTAAGCTGATCAAAGTGTGAACAATGACAGCTAGGCGTGCGATAAACAGATGAGACGGTTGAGTACGTATGCAATGGAAAGCCAGCTGTCCATCAAAGTTAGGAGTGTGGGCGAAATTCAATTAATAGTATTGGCTAATAGCATAATTATGTGGTCAACGTTGTGGGCGAAATTCAATGAATAGTATTGGCTAATAGCATAATTATGTGGTCAACGTTGTGGGCGAAATTCAATAAATAGTATTGGCTAATAGCATAATTATGTGGTTAGCGTAGTGGGCGAAATTCAATGAACAGTATTGGCTAATAGCATAATTATGGGGTCAGCGTTGTGGACGAAATTCAATGAACAATATTGGCTAATAACATAATTATGTGGGCGGCAAGATGAAGATCAAGCAAGGGACTTGCACTCTGCACAATTCTGAGTCAGAGACGGATATCTTAATTAGGCGCGTCCCTGTATTGAGTTGAGAACAATTAACGATGAGAAGTTACTAGGAAGTAATCGACTTTTGAGTTTCACCAGTCTGTGACACGAAGCCTAAGTAGCAATATGACGCTTATTTTATTCTTCTCACATTAAAGTTTAATTGTTGTTCAACACGTGTCATGTGCTATTGTTAATGTATTATTAAATGTAATGGTAGTTCAATATCGTACCGAACATTTAGTTTAACTGTAACGCGTGTAGTTTAACCTGTGTAGTTTAACAGTAACGTGTGTAGTTTAACTCTGCCACAGTACGTATAGCGTGGGGCGCGATAAGTCAAGTAATCATTGCAACTACTACCAGATCATCGCCATAATAGTCATCAGAGTCGAATCCCCGCCATCAGTATCTATTGGTGGATTATTGTGTTAAGTCTGAATACTGTCAGCTAATCGCAATCAAGGTATCCTACTGGGTTCCATACTAGCGATAGGCAAGATATTGCAGTTGTATACATTAAGACGATGAGATGGGTTATTTAATCAATCTATACTTCAAGAACATATTACTGAGAGTATATTACTGTATTAACACAACACTATTATAAACACAACGAACAGTTTGAATGAACGCAGCGACTATACCAAATAATGTAATGTGTGAAAATATAGTTCAATATTAGTATGTGATTTATAAACACAGCATACACTTTGAACTGAAGATGATGCATGAACAAAGGATATGGAGTGAGAGTATAATGATGTATGAATATATATTTCATGAACATATGTGATGTGTGAAAACTTTGAACTTGTGATATTATGAACAAAGTGTATAGTATAAACTGCTGCGTGAACACAGCGTTCATTATAATGTCCTGTGTGAGAATAGTATGATATATGCATAACGTATGTATAACATAGTTAGTGAACATGACGTGACGTACGAACACAGTGCACAGTGTCAATATCGTGTGATTTATAAACAGAGCGTTTGGTATGAACATGATGTGCGAACTCAGCGTATATTATGAACAAGCATATTGTATCAGCACGGAAACACAGCACGCTGTGTGAACACAAAGTACACGTGCTGCATGAAAGCGTATATCACACACACTGTGTGAACACACCGTAATGCATGAGGATAGCAGAATGTAAAGCACTGTACACAACACAAGTACAGCACGACCACAACACACTACATCGCGAACACATCCCAGTAAAGTAAATTACACATATAATACAATATAACATAGCACACAATTAATGTATATAAAGTGGAGTTATGACTGGACGCAGTATATTTTCTGTGTAGCGAAAATGTGCAATATCATTTACCCCGAGATTTTCATGTGTGTGTGTGAGTGTGCATGTCTGTATGTGTGTATGTATCTGTGAGAGTGTACAGAGTATAACACTTAAACTTCGTCACTGGCAGATGTCAATCAGTATTATCATACATTTCTTCTCATTTCTTCCCCTAATTTAACTTATCACCTATCGTTACGAAATGTATTAATTACTTAATTAATAATTAAATATTATCTCTGGCTGGCATCGCAGGTGTTCACAATGCCTGAGTACCTAGGGCGAAGGTTTGGTGGCTACAGGATGCGAATTTACCTCACCATTGTAGCGCTTTCCTTGAACATAGTCACGAAAATTTCGGTAAGTGTGTTTGCTTGTTTGTTTCTTTGTTTATAGATCATTTAGCTCTCTTACTCCCAAAGGTTTCTGTGAATGCACATGTTTCTTTGTTTAGTGATCTTTTAGCTCAATTGCTCACCAAAGTTTCAGTGAATGTGTTTGTTTGTTTGTTTGGATATTGATCCTTTAGCTCCATTACTCACGAAAGTTTCGGTAAGTGTGTTTGCTTACTTGTTTAAAGATCATTTAGCTCTAGTACTTATGAAAGTTAAGGTGGGTGTGTTTGCTTCCTTGTTTCTTGTTTAGAGATAATGTAGTTCCATATATTCTCGAGAGTTCCGGTGTAAGTGTTTGTTTGTTTGTTTGTTTGTTTGTTTGTTTGTTTGTTTGTTTGTTTAGAGTCCATATACTCATAAATGTTTGAGTATTTTTGTTTATTATACTCACAGATGTTTGGGTGTGTTTATTTAGAAATCATTTAGTGCGTACTCACGAAAGTTTCGGTAAGCGTGTCTGTTCAGAAATTATTTAGCTCTTTGTACTCGTGAAAGTTTGATAAACTGGTAAATAATGCTTGCATCTTTGTTTTAAGATCATTTAGCACTGTGTACTCAGGACATTTCGATCTTCGCTTTTGTTGTTGTTCTTTCTTGACATTATGTGCTTACTAAATATTGAACATTGAAGAAATTATTTTGCTTAAGAATTGTTTAGTATTATAAGAATCATTTTGCTCTCTGTACTCACTAAAGATATTTGTTGGGTGTTGTAGGAATCATTTTGCTCTCTGTGCTCACTAAAGATATTTGTTGGGTGTTGTAAGAATCATTTTGCTCTCTGTACTCACTAAAGATATTTGTTGGGTGTTGTAGGAATCATTTTGCTCTCTGTGCTCACTAAAGATATTTGTTGGGTGTTGTAGGAATCATTTTGCTCTCTGTACTCACTAAAGATATTTGTTGGGTGTTGTAGGAATCATTTTGCTGTCTGTACTTACTAAAGATATTTGTTGGTTGTTGTAGGAATCATTTTGCTGGATCTATTTGCTGAAGTTGCAGTGTTGCCGGTGTATGTTTATTGGCGAGTGTTGTAGAAATTATTTTGGTGTAGGTACCCAAGATTTGGCGAGTGTTGTAGGAATCATTTTGTTGTGCATACTTACTCAGGTTTTGATTACTGTTGTAGGGATCATTTTGTTCACTGCAGTTTCAGTGAGTATTGTAGAAATAATTTTGCTGATGTACTCGCAAAGGTTCTGCTGGTGGTTGTAAGAAACATTTGCTGAATGTTCTCACTAAACCTGGCAGTGAGTGTGGTGTGAATTATTGTTATATGCACACACTAAACCTTTAAGTGAATGGTAGGAACAATTTTGTTGTAGTGTACTCACTGAACCTGTCGGTGAGTGTTGTGTGAATCATATTGATGTATGTATTCCTTAAACTTTCATTGAGTGCTGTAGGAGTCTTTTATTTTTACGTGGTTTGGTATTTGATTAGGTCGGAGGGACGTACATTGCAAATATAAATTATGGAATGGCTTATCATCGTTATAAATAGAATTGAATTTAACTATACGCATTATTATTGAACAATGAAGCAGAATTGTAAAATTAAGAAGAGTTTTCGACAGAATTTATTTTTGTTTGAATTTGGTCTTCTATAAAGACTATATATATATAGGATTTCGTGAAGAACAAAGTTCGGTAAGAGTGTTTTATAACACAAGTTTCCGATATGTTCATAATATTATTTCACAATTTCGCTCTGCGTGTTGTGATCTGTTTCCAATGTTTTATAACACAAGTTTCCGATATGTTTATATTATTATTTTACAATTCCGCACCGCGTGTTGTGATCTGTTTCCAATGATGTTCCAGGTGGATGTGTATGCAGGAGGCGTGTTTCTGCAACAGGCGACAGGCTGGGATTTGTACGTTTCCATGGTGCCACTTCTTATTTTGGCAGCAATTTACACAATCGTAGGTAAATGGTTTTCCCAGAATGACGAAGTAAGTCAAAGGTCTTGCTCGACAAAGAGTAGGAAGCAAAATGATATTAAGACATACGCAATAGACTCACTGGACAATAAGTAGGAGACAAAATGATTTAAAGATAAGCACAATGGACTCACTGCACAATTTTTAGTGTAAAGACTTTAGTAGGAGGGCACGTCTTGGTAGGCAACTGTATGGTAGGAGATCAAACTACTTCAATGACTAACCGTAGTAGATTAAACGTCTTATTTGACAAACAGTCATAAATCAGTTGCTTTGAAGACAAATAGTAGAAGGTCATATGGTTTTAAGACAAACCGTAGAAGGTCAAATGATTTCAAGACAAACAGTCATAGATTAAATGGTTTAAGACAAACAGTACAAGGTCAAATGGTTTTAAAACAAACAGTAGAAGATCAAATGTTTTAAAACAAAAAGAAGAATGTCATAGAAGGTCAAATGGTTTTAAGACAAACAGCAGAAGGTCAAATGGTTTTAAGACAAACAATAGAGAGTCAAATGGTTTTAAGAAAACCAGTAGAAGGTCAAACATATATAAATAGCGAAAATGCATGAAATATTTCTAAGTCCATTCTCTCTCAACCAGTCAGTTAACTCACCTAGAGCTAATGGCCACATTTCATGAATGGATTCTTACAACTTATCGACCGTTGGAGCACCACTGATGATCTGACAACCAGTTTCCTCTATTCCATTCTATCCTCTGCTAATCTTACTGTATTACCCAGCTTTAATCCTGTCCACTCGGAGATGTTATCCTCCCATCTTTTCCTCTGTCTTCCTCTCTTTCCTTGCATGATTGTCTTGGCAAACTCTGTTGATCTTGTGACATGCCCACACCATTTCATTTTGCAACGCCCAATAGCTCCTCATAGGGCCCAATGGCTTGCCTAATTCTGTTTCCCATTTCCTCGTTCGTGACATGATCTCTCTATGAAATGCCAAACAGCATTCGAAAGCATCTCATTTCAGTAGCGTGTATCCTCCTTTTGAGATCTGCTGTGAGGGTCCATGACTCACAGGGATATAAAAATACAGATACAACCAAGGAGTGCATCAGTCTGATCTTTGAGCTGACTGGGGTGTGTCTGTCTTTCCAAACAGTCTTCAACCTTGCCATTGCTGTTTTTGTCAGCACAATCCTGGACAATATTTCTGGTTTTCATCCCACGTCTGTCACAATGGCTCCTAAGTACTTGAATTTATTAACTATTTCCAGTTTCTGATCACCAATCATGATGTCATTGTCAATGCCACTGGTGCTGTTGGTCATCAATTTGGTCTTCTCTGCACTGATTTCCATACCAAAAGCAGTAGCTGTCCTGTCCAGTTTTGCCACCAGTTGAGCTAGCTCCTCCTCATTTCCTGCAAGGTTATCGATGTCATCAGCAAAGCGTAAGTTCGTTATGGTTCTGCCTCCAATACTGACAGTTCCTTCATGGTCTTCAAGAGCATCTGTCATGATTCTTTCAAGGAAGATATTGAAGAGATTATGCAAACGTAAGCAGACTTGTCTGACTCCCAGTGTTATCCTGAACCAATCTCTTAATTGGCTGCTGAAGCAGACTGCGCTGGTGGCCTTGCTGTAAAGGCTTTCTATGACTTTGATCAGATTGGCATTGATGTTGTACAACTATGGTGGACCAAAAGGCTGCAGGTCACACCCTGTCAAATGCTTTCTTCAAAGATATGATAAAGGTCTTGGTGCTGGAGGTACTTCTCACATAAAGTCTCAGATTAAAAATCTGTTCAATTTCGCTTCACCCTGGTATGAAACCTGCCAGTTCTTCAGCTATGATTTCCTCTGCGTGCGGCTTCAATCTGTTTAATATGATCTTTAACATGACCTTCCTTGGGTGGCATATAAGATTTATCGTATGATAGGTCTGACATTGCAGCAAATTGCCCTTTTTCTGGAGAGTTATTATGAGTGATTGAGTCCATGGTGTTGGCCATTCCCCTGTCTGCCAGATCTTATTGCAGATTGTTAGTAGGGTACGTATCATGGCTTCACCCCCTTCTTGGACTAGTTCTGCAGGGATGTTGTCTATTCCTGCTGCCTTCCCCTTTTTCAATTATTTAACTGCAGTCTCTACTTCTTCTCGGAGGATGGGGTAGTTGTCAGTGTTGGTCATTGAGGGGTGTTGAGTATGTCTGGGTCCCCTGTAGGTCTGTGGTTTTATAAGTCTGAGCAGTATTCTGTCCATCTCCTAAGATTGTCTTGGTCTTCTGTAAGACAATTCCCTCCACTATCTTGAATATTGGAGGAGTATCCTTGTTTTACACTGGTCAGGTGTTTCACCAGTTGGTATGCGTTTTTGATATTTTTTGTCTTTCGATTATTTTCTATCTTTACACTGGTATTCAACCCATTGCCTTTTTCGTGCTTTTCTTGATAATCTAATTAATTTTCCTGTATTGATTTGCTTCTACTTCTGATTTCTTCTTCTTTAGCTCTTGACGCTTGTCAAACAGATCAAAGATGTCAGCTGTAACCCAAGGGTTCTTTGCTCGTTGATGTTTGGCTGTTTGGATCACTGCTGTGTTAAATATGTCAATCAGTGTGTCTATGTTCTCTGCACTAAGAAGTAACAATGATGCAAATTTTCTTCCTATCATTGCTTGGAAGGCTTCCGATACCTCTGGGTCGTTTAGCGTGTCAAGGTTGAACTTGATTCTTATGGAGCCCTGCTTGTTGACTTTCTTTAGACATAGTTCGAGGGTCATCATCACTAAGTCATGGTCACTTCCAATGCCTTCTCCTGGGAAGCTTCTTGTCTTGGCAATGTTTACACTGGTATGGAAACATCTCTTCACCATGATATAATCAATCTGGTTATGGTGTTCTCCATTCGGGTTATGCCACATCCATCTTCTGGATGCTTTGTGTGGACTAAATGTGTTCATCAGCTTCAGATCATTAGAGCTGGCAAATTCCAGGAGACTTAAGCCTCGGTCGTTTGTCTCTGTATTGCAGTAGCGTCCACATGTGCCTTTCAGTTCTCAGTGGCATCCTCTCCTATTTTAGCATTTCAATCTCCTTGCACCACAAGAATGTCTTTCTTTGTTGTCTGGTCCAGGATTTCTTGCAGTTGGTCATAGAAGTCCTCTATTTCTTCAACATCATGGTCCGTAGTTGGAGCGCAAGCTTGCACAATGGTGATATTGAGTGGGGTTATCCTCAAGTGTATGGTGATAAACCTACTGGAGACTGGCCGACAACTCATGACTGTTCACGATGTCTTTGTGAGCAAGAAATCCGACATATTGCTCATATTTATCATCTCTGCCCGACAGTTTATGGCTGTCCTGTGTTGATGTTTCCCCAAAGTTCTTCCATCGTACTTCGCATAGGCCCAGCATGGTCCAATGGTATCTGTTCATTACATGTGTCAGTTCCTCTACTTTTACAGACGTTCTTAATGTTCTGATGTTCCACGTACCGATGCTGATGTTGTTTCTGGCACGTTTTTATGGCGTTAGTACAAGACATAAACTGATTAAATAGATATACAATGATTTAAGTTTTATTTCAAACTTTAAAAGAGAAACTGACACATAAAACAAGTGAGAAAAGAATAATAATTGCCATTGTTTAAATAAAGCAGGTCAACCTATGTGTAAGAATATAAAAATCAGAATTTTAGGAGAGATGCATTTCACTTTAATGATAATGTCGCATTTCTCACAACTACAATATTACTCTAACATGCATTGCCAAAGATGTATTAATATTATGTGCTTGTAACAATTATTCAAAGTTGCAAATTGTGACAAGTGTTTAATCTGGTGTTATACAGGTGGTCTGGCAGGAGTTGTTTTCACAGATGCCATACAGACTGTCATCATGCTTATTGGCGCCATTATTCTATCTATTATGGGTATGTGCTGATTTCAGTGTGTTATTAGATATTGCAACTTCGCATAGTGCATCTATGCTTTCTTACACTGATTTTATTTATTTTTACAATAATCATTATAATGGTGGTATTGGGGTGATATGATATTGATGATAATGATAGCAATGTGGCGTGATGATGATGATGACGACGACGACGGTGGCGGTGGTAGTGGTGACAACGGCCATGACGAAAATGATTGTTTTGAGGGCAATGGTATATAGACCGAAAGAGAATGGTCAATGTAACACTCTAAAATCAAAATGTATTGGGCATTATATTTCTGACTGGTAAAATGGGCTTGTAAGAAATGTTATACAGCTGTCATGTCCCTGTGTCCCGGAAGAGGAATCAGTTCAACAGCTACCATGTCTCTGTGTTCCGGAAGAGGAAACTGTTAGTCAGAAAAGTTGAAGGGCAAAAACAATTTTCAGATCACAAATAGTTCACTGTATATGTTGTTTACTAACAGATTCTTCTATCCCAGTTCTTTCTTACAATCAGTTCTGTGTACTGACTGCTATATGAGATATGATCATAGTTTCATGTTCTGTCTTCTTGTTTTTATTTGTTTAACTTTACTGGCTTGGAGTCTACTTGTAAGCGCAGTTTTAGTATGTTTTTGTTTCCATAGCTTTCGTCAAGGTTGGTGGCATGGAAGGTCTGTACACCAAGTACATGCAGGCCATCCCGGCAAATGTCACGACCAACAGTACATGTGGCCTGCCCCTAGCGGACGCCTTTCACATCTTCCGAGATCCAGTCAAATCTGGCCTCCCGTGGCCCGGCGTTATCATTAGGGCAACCTTAGCCTCGCTCTGGTATTGGTGCTCGGACCAGGTTTGCGAAAAGTGTGACCTAGTGATAAATAAATTAAAGACATCAAGCTGTTGTGACCTAATGATAAGTAGATTCAAGAGATCAAACTGTTGTGACCTAGTGATAAGTAGATTCAAGACATCATGCTGTTGTGACCTAGTGATAAATAGATTCAAGAGATCAAACTGTTGTGACCTAGTGATAAATAGATTCAAGAGATCAAACTGTTGTGACCTAGTGATAAGTAGATTCAAGACATCATGCTGTTGTGACCTAGTGATAAATAGATTCAAGAGATCAAACTGTTGTGACCTAGTGATAAGTAGATTCAAGACATCATGCTGTTGTGACCTAGTGATAAATAGATTCAAGAGATCAAGCTGTTGTGACCTAGTGATAAATAGATTCAAGAGATCAAGCTGTTGTGACATACTGATATATACACAAAAAGACCTGGCTGCACTAAAACTAATTAATAACCATAGAATCTTTCAATGACTTTTATGTTTTAGTTTTAAGTTCTAAGAATTTCACATTTTTATACGCCCTATGTACACGTGCGTATGCGTAAAAGTATATAATTTTTTTAGATAGATCGACAGATAGATAGACAGACAGACAGACAGACAGATAGATAGATAGATAGATAGATAGATAGATAGATAGATAGATAGATAGATAGATAGATAGATAGATAGATAGATAGATAGATAGTCATATCAATGTGTACATATTATCTGAAATACAATATTAGTAACGTTAAATATTATATTTTGTTTAATTATTATTATTATATTTAATTAATTATGAGATATCCCAATCTGATTATTATGGCGATCCATGTCTCGGTATATATTAAGGGTGTTGCAAAGGTTCAATATTCAATGGGTTTTATTCTCATAGATTACTCTGAACGTAGGGATATGTTTAGAAAATTATTATTGCTCTGCTTTTATTATATTGGTGTCTGTAAGTTTAAGTGGCTAGCAAAATATGTTCATATACATATTAGACAAATGTTTCAACACATTGGGTCTTTAGTTAAAATAATTTTATTCAAGGCACAATACTTACTTAGAATGTAATTTATTAATATACATATTTACATGAAATATTTACTGAACTGTTAATATTCGATTAACATCTTTCATTAAACTGAATATTAAAACCGTGCATCGATGACAGCCTGACACCCTGACACACACCAATCGAGAATTTCTTACCCTGACACGTCATTCACATTAATAACGTTAACGTAGATGACGGAAAGTAGATGTCGCTACATCTCAGAACGGTTTCCTACGTGTATCGGTGTGTGTGAGGAAACAATTTGTAAACTGTCGCTGGCGACAGTACAGATAATAAACTATAAACATGAAATGTTATGAAATAATTATCATAAACATATACCTTATTCCGATAACAACTTCTACATTCATGAGTTTTCTTCTTGGCGAAAGTACGTGTAAAGTAGCGATATATTTCAGCAAATGTTTAGGAAATGTGTGAGTTCTTACTAGAGGGATGTGTGTCTGTTTATTAGTTTTAAACAATTTTTTTTTGTTTTGTTATATTTGATAAGTTAGAATGTTTCACTGAAATAATTATTAGAGTTATGTTTACAGTAAACAAATTTTGCTGAATCAATTATCTTCCAAATTGAGTGCCATTGTCCAGAAAGTTTTTAATGTGCATCGTGGTTGCAGGTGATTGTCCAGCGCACTCTGGCAGCACGCAACATGGCGCAAGCACAGGCATCCACACTTCTGGCCGGCCTGCTCAAGATCACTCCACTGTTTCTCATCATTCTACCCGGAATGATAAGCCGGGTATTGTACCCAGGTGGGTTTTGAATATTATCTTCTAACTGTTCACTGACAGTTGGCCGCGCTCCTTTATAAGAAACAAAATACATCCCTGTGCAAGGAGTTAAATTATTTATGTATTTTGTTACTTTTTTTGTTTTGTATCACAATTGATTTTACTCTTCATTATTTGGTCTTACTAGACTCGTTAAACTCTCGTATGCAGCGTTGAACGTATTGTGTTTTATTTCTAGATTATTCTCCATGACATCGCTTAAATTCTCTTTCTTCTATAATCTAATTTGTTACAGCAAACCATGTCAATCTATCATGTCAATCTACCGTGTTTCTTTTATTTGGGCTTTTTGAGTCTATGCTCTTTTACTCATACTCTGTATTCATGCTCTTTAGTTATGTACCTTGTTCATGTTCTGTGCTCATGTATTTTGGCTGATGTGATCACTAGATGAAGTGGCCTGCTCAGATCCGGACATCTGCAAAAGTGTGTGCAATAACCCGTCCGGCTGTTCCAACATTGCCTACCCGCTTCTCATTCTCAATATGGCGCCCATAGGTAATGACTTCAAACAGTAACATTCTTTGTCTATACTTCATTCTTTGCATTCATTAAAAAAATAACAATAATATTATCTTTAATTTGTTTTTTTACTCTTTCTTCTCTATTGAACTTTACAATTATTAAGGTTCTTTTGAAACTTACAATTATCTTTTCATCTTTTATCCAGTTCATACGTGATTTGATTTTTACATTTTTATTAATGGTATGATCATAAGACAAGAAGCGGTATATACCTGAATGATACTGAAATAAATTACTGATAACACCTAGTCATCTCTACACAGCGAAAGTCATGATTACTGGCATGGTTTCCAGAAAAATAAACATGCTTCTTTGCCTTGGAGAGTTATGAGATAAAGGGAATGCCTGGCTTTTATTCAGGTTTCAGTCGTAGTATAGAGACAGCTTTAACATCTTAATTTGACCACTAATTATTCGTTCTGTTCGTTACCTGCTTTGTAACATTTTCCAATACTGAGTTAAGACAGAACTCTGTGAGGATAATTGAGGATATTTGCAAAGTGACATCATAATCAATAGAGAGGAATGCTAAGAAATCTACGAAATACGTCAACATGAAAAGGTGTTTATTTCAGTGGTACAAATCTATGTCATTGATCTCTGAGGAGCACATGTAACACTCCTATATGTCATTGATTTCAGGAGTGCAAACCTGAAGTATTAACTAACCATCGCATCATTATATTTCATAGCGAGTTACTTAAGTGTGTGTACCTAAAAATTGTTTATTCTAAATTTTAACTTAACCGCACTAACATAAACGCGATTTGTCGGTGTTTTCTGAATTTTGGGCACCGTTAAAAAAAAAAAATCCTTATACACTAAGGGCGCCGCGAACCGAGAAAGTTTGGGAACCACTTATGGACTCTGCTCCATCAAACACTTTCTCACCTTGTACTCTCGTCCAGCTGGAAATTTTCGTTTCAAATTAATTATATTTTTTATCTTTATCTTCTTCTAAAGATTTATTCCATAGAAGACTTGAAGTAGAATGATTATTACTGTTATAGACCCTTGTTGCAGCTTTGGAAGCTTTATTCCCAGAGACGCAGAGCGCGACAAGATTCAGGTCAGACCGATCAAATCAGCTTGTCGGGTTTATTATAGAGGGGCATAACACTCGTAAACTTCATTTGATGAATTTTCTGCTTTGAAACATCATTACTACATATAACAACTTCGTCACCAAAATCACCACTGAGACCAACCGTTTTGTCATTCATGGAAATGACGTCTGTAAACTGTTCTGACAGATCAACTGGAAAATTTTGTCATGAAGTTGCTGTGCCCAAAAAAAGAAACAAACTTTTTTTTAAAAATTATGATTAATGATATATTAGTCAATTAATATATCAGATAGAATTTTAAATATAAGTTATTATAAATGCTTAAAATATATTATTATTGCATCGAAGCATACAATTAATGATTAATTTCAATCTTTAAACATAAGAATATGGATATATTTAATATTAATTATTATAAACCTTGAAATATGGCAAAATATGGATGAAGTTGAGATAAGAGTCATTATAAATATTCCAAACTATCGTTGAGAGTGAACGGTTTTTAAAGTGGTGTAACAGTGCTTGGCCGGTTATTTCACAATGTCTAACATCTGCTGGTGATGACATTGTTTGTTTTAAATATTTTAATTTTTCTTGTCCACAGGTGTCCGTGGTCTGTTAATTGCAGTGATGATTGCAGCGCTTATAACGTCACTTACGTCAGTCTTCAATTCGGCTGCCACAGTTTTCACCATGGATATCTGGCGCAAAGTCAAACCTAAAGCCAGCGAGCGACACCTTCTGATTGTTGGCAGGTAGTTAACAATTTTTTAGAGATATACTCGCGTCCAATAATTATACTCGTAACACCAACATGAAGTCTGTTCGAGAAAACTGTTTTCGCTTGTCACGTTTCAGACACTGACCAAAAGTTCTTGTCGGTTCTAAAACAACTGAATGCCTTCTGATATAACATTGAGGGTTGTGAATTCAGCCTCTTTCACTTGAACAGGAGGTCTTGAAAATGTAAACACTTTATTTCAAATAATACTTCTTGCTTCAATCATGTCTGTAACTGTGACTTTTACCAAGAAAGCCCTTTCGAGTCTTCTAAATTCTAAGACTATAGAAGAGTAAGCACATGATAAGAGCAGGGGTTTATTTTGGAAAAACTGTCTTTGCCACGACATAAGCAGACCAGACACACACACCTTAAAAGGAATCAACTAAGACAGGGGTGGGCAAACTTTTTGTGTGTAGGGCCACATTGACAAATGTAAAGCTATTGGGGGGCCGCATATATATATTATACCCACTTTGTTTACAGCAACCTATCACAATAAGTAATTATGAATTATTTATAAAACAGTATAAAACTATAAATAACCAATTATTTCAATTTTATTTTACTTATACATTTATACATTATATTTTACAGTATGGACTAACACTTTTACTAATTTGTTAACAAGATTTTACATTTTTATTATTATAATAAATTTTTAAAATTATCTATCAGTGGCTTTAATTTAGACATAAACCGACTACATTGTCATTACAATTATTGATTTCTAATGAGATGTATGTAACTGCTTGCAATTTTTAACAATATTCTTGAAATCTGGAGCAAGTGTACTTGTTGAAATTCGCATGACAGCAGGCAAGTTGCAGTCCGACAATAAAGACCTATTCTTAGATTTGTTGATCTTCAAGCAAGAAAATGCTTGTTCGCAAATGTATGTTGATTCAAACAATGATAAAAGTTTAGCTGCAAAGTTTTTCAAGTTTGGAGATGATTCTTCTGATAAAGATCCATAGAAATCCAGCAAACCATCTGACTTGAATTTCTCTTTCAGGTCATGATCTGCTTGTAAGTTAAGAAGCTCTAACTGTATGTCCTCCGGGGCTGTATCAGCTTCTGCACTAAAAGGGGAACTGAGAATATTGAAGTGTGGCTCTAAGTTCTTGAAATCTTTAAATCTCCTTCCAAATTCATCAGTCAGTGCATCTAACTGAGCTCTATACTTTTCAGTCATTTCATCAGAAATGGTTTCTTGTTTCAGCAAAGGGAAGTGACAAAACTTTTTTTTCACTTGCTTGTCTGGAGAACAGTGAGAGTTTTGCCGGAAATGATTTTACATGTACATACATTTCATGTGCAAATGCACCATTGCCCTGAAGTTTGACATTCAGTTATTTAACTTTTCCATAATTTCAATGGCAAACATAAAGTCTAACTTCCACTCTTTATTGACAATGTTAGTATTAAAGTCACATTCAATGCCCTTCATCTCTAGGAACATCACTATTTCTTCTCTGAGGTCCCAAACTCGCCTCAACACCTTGCCAAGACTCAGCCATCGAACACTTGTGTGGTACAGCACATCGGAATGTTCAGTTTCCAAATCGTCAAGTAATGCCCTGAACTGTCTGTGATTGTCCTCTTGATCTGATGAGGTTGATGACACTGACAACTAGGTCAATAACATGCTTGATATTCAAAACAGTTTTACACAGATTTTCTTGATGGATCACACAGTGAAGTGGTAATAATGTGTGGTCAGGATATTCTGCTTTAATCTTATCACTTATCAACTTTACCAGACCTACATTTTTTCCGGTCAAAGCACGAGCTCCGTCAGTTGTAACACTTGCCATCTTGTTCCAAACCAACCCAGTTTTTTTAATACAGTTATTAACAGCATTGAATATATCATGGCCTGTGGTTGTGTCTTTGAGTGACTCAACACTTAGTAACACTTCAGTGAGTTTGAAAGAAGTGTTTATTCCACGTATAAATATCAATAATTGGGCAGTATCGTGTACATCGGTACTCTCATCCAATGCAAGAGAGTACCACAAAAATTGTTTACTTGCATCTTGAAGTTTATGCATCAAATTGTTACTTATCTTGTCAACACGTCTGACCACAGTTCTCCTTGATAAAGTAATGTTGTCAAATTTGTTTTTTTGTTCTGGACACATAATGTTTGCTGCATCTAGCAAACATTCCTTGATGAACTCGCCATCAGAAAATGGCTTGTTGTGTTTTACAATTCTGTGTGACAGCACCAGACTAGCTTCTGTTGCAGCATCTTGAATTGAAGACTGTTTAGTGAAAACAGTTTGCTGTTTCTCCAAATTTTTCATCAGCTCCAGGCATTTCCTTTTCCTCTCTTCGGTTGTTAAATTGTATCCGAAATCGGAATGTTTTGTTTGGTAGTGTCTTTTTAAATTGTACTCCTTGAAGACAGCCACTGACTCATGACACAACAAGCAAACTGATTTGCTACCAACTTTTATAAACAGTACTTAGTTGTCCATTCATCATTAAAAACACGGCATTCATCTTCAATCTTACGTTTTTTAGTGACACTCATTGTTTTAATAAAATTTGTTAGAATTTTACAAATTACAAACTTTAAAAAGGAAATGAAACAAAACCTACTTCCGGCTGTGTGTGAAAATAAAATATTCGGAAAACAAGGAGTAAACTCAGAATAAATTTCAGAAATATATCAAGACTACTACAACAAATAAATTAATTTGAACATTGTAAATGTGAAAATAATTTATAACAGCAAAAAACTTTGAAAACTTTTGATCACACAGTGAGGGTAAAGACAGACAATGTTAATTTACAGTTAATAAGATGACTGGCGAAGTCTGGAGGTTGGACCCCAAGAGTTGAATCAGTCTCCAACTGAAGTCTTAGAGTTCCGTAGTCGGCCCTGTGGACTTTGGTGTTGGTCGTTCCAAGCAGGACACAACGGTTAATGAAGAAAGGCACGCTCGGTACTTGCTGCAAAACACAGAGCATAGCGCTTAGAACAATTCTTAACTTTTCTATCTTTTTTTGCTTTCTCATCATTCATTCATCTTACAACATGTCTGTAAAGAATTGATCAGCCCCATACATCCTTCATTCATTGATACAGTATTTCAACATGAATTATACATATCCATAAGTCAATATAATTTTAATATATCTCAATCGAATAATTCTAACCCAACATGTGAATAATAGTTTAACACAATTTATTTCTAAGTCTAGAATGAATAGATAGCTTACCAAAGCGCATTGATGACTGCCTTTCAAGCTGGACCAGAAATCTCGTACAATGAGTATTATCGCAGTGCCTTGCCATGGGATATGACGGAGTATTTATGGGCTCGGGTTTTGGTGGGTAGGGACTGTCCATCTAGACCTGTTTACATTTGTTTGCTTCAACACAATGTTTTACCCTCCTTGACAGCAGTTACCACACTGGTTCCTGTTTACATTTGTCCACCTCAATATTACGCATCCTATTCGTCCTTGATGGGTTTACCCCTTCCCCTCTTTATCTCTAGCCAGAAAGTGATTGTAGCAGACTTCCTTGATTGCAATTAGAGAACTGACCAGAGTGCTCTCGCCCTTGACTGTCCATCAAGTGTGACTGCTAACAGTTTGACACGTATGGTCCTTTCTTTCATCAGTACAACGCGGGAGTAGTTAAATGTTTGCCCGAATCAATTAGTGACGATTTTGTCCGTCAAGCGTGACTGCGCTAACGGTTTCACATGAAAGGCCCTTTGTTAAATTTCTAAATGTCGTCATAAGGGCCGCATAATATCAGTCCGCGGGCCGCATGCGGCCCGGGGGCCGTAGTTTGCCCACCCCTAAACTAAGACATTAACAATTTGTTAGAACCTAAATATAGTATCTTAGCAATTATAAATTCAAGCAAATCAAAGATCATCTTTCTTAAATTTTAGTTAATAAGCATGTTAAGCAAATGTTTAGCGAGAATACGTTTCGCTAACTTTATAGGAACCACTTAAACATAGTTATTTTAATGAGAAGCCTAACTGTTTAGGGACCATTTAAACATAGTTATTTTAATGAGAAGCCTAACTGTTTAGGGACCATTTAAACATAGTTATTTTAATGAGAAGCCTAACTGTTTAGGGACCACTTAAACATAGTTATTTTAATGAGAAGCCTAACTGTTTAGGGACCATTTAAACATAGTTATTTTAATGAGAAGCCTAACTGTTTAGGGACCATTTAAACATAGTTATTTTAATGAAAAGGCTAACTGTCTAGGGACCATTAAACAGTTATTTTAATGAGAAGGCTAACTGTTTAGGAACCACTTAAACAGAACCTCCAAGTGGGATTAGGTGAGGGATCACTATGCAGACAGGATATAGTCAATTAAGTAGTAATCCACCCATTTCAATTATAATTAATTGATGGAAATAGTGGTGAGAGGGAGAGACTTGACTGTTATTAAATGAAATTTTATTAGTAATACTGGCAGAAAAAGCGGTGTTGCAGAATTTATTTGTTTACTTTTTGAAACTTAAATATTTAATCAATATTGAAAGTATCGCTCAGATTAATGAATGATCATTTATGTACATTTCAAATGATAATACAGATTTCGGAATTAAGGCATTAATGCTGAACAGAGCTCACGTCTTCAACCATTGCTGAAATGTAAAGTCTGTTAAAAATAAATGAGGTATTTCTTTATACTAAGTATAAACATTACGAAACTCTTTCTGCTTTTATTAACGAGTATTGTCTCATTTACTTTCCTTATTTATATTAACACTTTATATTTGACACTTTCTCCTATCAGAATATTCGTTTTCCTGATGGTACTCTTAAGTGTGGCCTGGATTCCACTTATCATCGGTTATCATGAGGGACAACTCTATATCTACATCCAAGCAGTCACAGGATATATTGCCCCTCCCATCTGTTCCATCTTCCTGCTTGCAGTTTTCGTTCCTCGCATTAACGAAACGGTAAAAATGGCAATTATTATTATTACAAAATAGCTACCGAAGAACGAAGTGAGTAACTTGCAATAGAGAGTTCAGCAGATTATAAAGGGATAGAGGCTAGTACAGTCAGAAATGCTTACTTTTAGTAAGTTGTTGTAGTTTCAGCAAAAGAAAGAAATTAAGAATTCAAGAAAACGGTGGAAAATAAACATGCTCGTTTGATCTGTGAAGGGCGCGTTTTGGGGTATGTTGGCTGGACACGTCACGGGCATCACCCGACTTGTTCTGGACTTCACTTACCGAGCACCTAGGTGTGGACACGAAGATACCCGACCCGCAATCGTGGCCGATCTGAACTTTACGTATTTTTCCGCCATCGTCCTGACAATCAGTGCCCTGGTTGCTATACTCGTTAGTTTCGCCAAACCAGCGCAGCCAAGAGAGTCGGTAAGTGAGCTGGATAAATACTATATTTCTGCAAGGATTTCTGTAGAACTTACTTTACACGCAGCCAAGAGAGTCGGTAAGTGAGCTGGATAAATACTGTATTCCTGCAAGGATTTCTGTAGAACTTACTTTACACGCAGCCAAGATAGTCGGTAAGTGAGCTAGATAAATACTGTATTCCTGCAAGGATTTCTGTAGAACTTACTTTACATGCAAACTGTTATATTGTTTCATAGATTTGTTTAAAACTTACTTTCATACAAAATTTTTAATTGTTTCAAAGACTTGTGTAGAACTTACTTTTCACGCAAATGTTATATTGTTCCAAAGATTTCTATAGAACTTACTTTTCACGCAAATTACTATATTGTTACAAGGATTTTTAAAAGATTTACTTTTCAAGCAAAATGTTATATTGTTGCAGGGATTTCTGTAGAACTTACTTTTCATGGACATATTTTTGTCATTAATTATATTTTAAGAGGTAGTGTTTTCTAAACACTCTGAGCTATATTGGCATTACAGGCATGGAAATGGGCGATTTCAACAGATTAAATTAGTTAAATATTTATAATTTATATACAAATGCACTTGTATATTAGTGGTGTTTTGTTATGGAAACAGAACATGGTTTTTAAATGGTGAAAGTTTTTCTTTTTCTTTCAGATTGAAAATTTAATTTGGTGGGGCCTGAAAGGTAGGAAGACTTCGACACGTGACTTCATCTCCAGATCTGATGACGTCAATATCGAGAGCGATGAGACTGTTCAGAAAGGTATGGGCGCAATCTCTTTAGATATGTCTGCTGTACAATACGCAGTCATGAAATCAATTACACCAGTCAGATTACAATATTTCAATTCATACACTCATTCTGAAACAGCCTCTTCCCATCTTATCAAATGTGCAGAAAACATACACAGACCATAGGACATGCAGACCATAACATATACTGACAAATAAGTTATACAGACCATAACACATACAGTCGTGTAAGATGTGCAGACCATAACACATACAGTCATGTAGGATGTGCAGACCATAACACATACAGTCATGTAGGATGTGCAGACCATAACACACACAGTAGGTAAGATGTGCAGATGTGACATGTTTACAGGTGAATTCAGGGAGAGAGAAAGATGGGAAAACATGTGATTACTCCCTCACTGCTTGCTAGGAAACTTCACTCTATTTCCCAGTCACACACACGCACGCACTTTCTAGAAACGATACAAAGGACGGACAACAAATGACACACATCCAGTCCTTTGCTAAAAACATAATTTTAAAAATAGCGCTAGCCTCCAGACTCACTTTGTAAATGCAGTCCCTATAACATATACGCACATGATGGGATGAGAAAAGGACTCAATAATTATAACTTTTAAAGATATTTAATAACGAAAATGTTGTTAAATAAAATGGAAATAACGAGATATATCCAGGTGGGTCAGAATAAAATATGGTGCAATGTCCTCACTATTAATAGAGGGGTTTAGTGCACATAATTTTACGTAAGGGCAAGCAATAGCAATCACAATAGCAACAGCAATAGCAATCACAATAGCAACAGCAATAGCAATCACAATAGCAATCACAATAGCAACAGCAATAGCAACAGCAATAGCAATCACAATAGCAACAGCAATAGTAATCACAATAGCAACAGCAATAGCAATCACAATAGCAATGTTTTTTTGAGCGTTTCCCTTTGACTTATCTTTTACCCGGATACAGGACAAGTCTCACATCCCTACAAGCATTGGGGTTGATTGCATCCTTAGTCCGGTTAAAAGAGGCGTGGCTTTGGTGTCCTCAGGCTTAGCCAAGCAGTATAGAGGTAGCGGTTAAATGAGCAGTCTATTTACTTATCTGGGTCAGTCAACCCATACAAATTGCCAAACTGGAAAATAAATAGTACTTCTCCTTTTATGCATCGCTTATTATTGTGCATTTAAGTGACGTAATGTTCTCTCATTCACACAATTTGTATAGACGAGTAAAACCTGGTCAAACGCATTCATTAACTTAGTTTTTTCATATTGTAACACACTCATTTCTTCTAATATTTTATTTCTTCAATTCCTTCATTTGTCATTTCTGTTAAATTCTGTTGCAGGCGAAGGCGTAAATTTAAAAACTAGAGTCGACGCACAGAAACAGATGGAAATGAGTACAGATAACCTAGAGATTAAAGTGTTTGATTCATTTGTGCCGTCTCCATGGCGACACGTACTAAATCTAAGTGCCTTTTTACTCATTGGTCTTATGTGTTTCCTTTTCGGTTTCTTTGCCTGACCCGGAAATGAGTACAAACTCGCATACACATGCATGCAGACACACAGAGACAGACAGACACACACACAAAGATCGTAGATAAAAATTCGTTATTCTTGGAGAGAGAGGGGGGAGCAGGGTGGTCGACAGCCTGGGTGCTGAACCCTCGTACAGAAATCCTTGCACTGTCTTGCTTTCGAGAGGAACCCAACCGGATTCTTCCTATCGCCATACCCCAGCCCACCCCCAACCCCACCCCAAGTTTGGATTTAGGTAGAAGACTTAGGATACGAAGTGTTTCTTGATTGCTTGGATCGTGTTTCAAGAAATATACACGTTTACTTGTGAAACCCAGTGGTGTCAAACATGAATTCATTACGTGCCTTTTTTGTATGTGTGTCATGACGTTATTCTTTGCTTGAAGTAAAGGAATATTGTGACGTCAATTCGATCATTTAAAAAAAAATACGCATTTATATTATATTTTTAAGTACATTAATAGCCTTTATCATTATTTGTTGGGGTTTTTTTTATTTTCTAAGAAGGCACTTTAACAATTACTCTAATATGATGTAAGTATCTTTGTTAAAATTAGTTCTATTACAAATGTTTACAGTTGATCATAACAAAATATTAGTAAAAGTCTCGTTGAGTTTTGTTTACATTAATGTCATTCCAAATAAAACATAAATATTATACATGAATGTTGAGTCTTCATAATGAAAGCAAGTGTACATTTAGATGTACAGCCATGCGTCTGTTGAGAACTTCGTTTTCAACAATATCTCTCCAGACAAATCCATCGTACTCATAGTCAGTTAGTTCTCCCTTCTAGAGGCAGGATTAGTCATCCGTAGTGACTTCTATTGGCAGAATTATCCATCCATAGTAACTTCCCTTGAAAGAATTTTCATCCGTAGTTATGATATGTTGACAGAATTACCCATCCATTGTAACTTCCATTGAAAAGAATATCTATCCGTAATGTCTTTCGGTGACAGATTTATCCACACGTAGAATCTTCTGTTCACAGAATTAACCATCCATAATATCATCCAGTGAGATTACGCAAGCTCATTAGTTTTCAGTGTGTGAAACAAGAAAACATCTTGAGCAATTTCTACATTGTGTCGAAAAAAATTACTCGAAAGCAGTAGTTGTCCCTAATGAGGTTACCTAGCTTTGATAACTTTTTTTTTTAATCAAGAAACAATATTGACACTAGCAGACTTGAGTAATTTTCTCCTTTATCGGCCTGCCGTGACCTTGGAAAAGGACAACCCTTTATGAAATGGAAGGATGGTATATGAAATAAACTTTATTTAGATTTACAACGAAACGTTAATACAAAGATATCTGTGATTTGCTCGATTTAATATGCTCTAAATGTGTGTGTGTGTGTGTGTGTGTGTGTGTGTGTGTGTGTGTGTGTGTGTGTGTTTGTGATGTATATATACACATGGTTTTAAACAGACATTAAATTATATGAAACTGTGTGCGTGTTTGTGTGTGTGCGTGTGTGTGTGTGAGTGAGTGTGTGTGTGTGTGTGTGTGTGTGTGTGTGTGTGTGTGTGTGTGTGTGTGTGTGTGTGTGTGTGTGTAATGCATATACACATGGGTTTAAACAGATATTTTCCAACAGACACCACTCATCTATGACGTGGTGGACATGCAGATGTTATGTAAACATTTTTTTCTTCTACAACGGAAAACAACATTTACGGTCACATAATATTTCCGTGAGTGGAAAACTTCTTACTAAAAGAGAAGACAACTCTGACTTTAGTTTATATTTAGCGAGCTCCCATCCACCCACTTTCTTCTTCAACATAAAGTGATCAATATACTTATGAAGGTCAATAAATTTTAAAATAAATTTATTAAGTGAACAATAAAAAAATATGACAATTTCAAAGAAATAGATTATGTGATATCATTACTCCATGAACACGTCACACAGTCTCTATATATAAAGAAATAAAATTACAGTTCAATAATAGAGTCAATACAAATCGCTATCCGAGAACAGAAATGGAGTTATTAGAGGTGGGTTATTGTAATCTTTTGAATCACCTGGGTTAAGCACTGCTTCAACAGTCCTTCACTGACCTTGCAACAACGTCAAATTGTCTGCTGTCACCACGTGTCTCCCGCCACAGCATGGAAACATTGACGTGCATTTTCCTCTCGAACCGCCTGAGCTACCACCTCACCACGTCCGTTCCTTCAAGCAGAACATGATCACAATAATTCTGGTACCTTCAATGTACCAGAATTCTCCAGAATGTATCCAACGTACTTCTCTGATACATCAAAAGTGTAATCCCTTCCGATTACACATGCTACAACAGATGTTTCTCACGTCTCCCAGGTCACTCGGGTTTATAATTGGTGAACATGTGGACTTGAAATTTGAAGCTTGAAAGTCAACACACAAGATTCAAACAGTGAAACTTGATACTGAAAGGCCACTTGTTCACTGCAACATATGATTAAGGAGCATACCTAAGTTTCCTGTTTATCATAATGCTCTATTTAGAGGAAAATAGTGAAGAGGTTTTATATTAGTACAGAGTGAGGATAAGTGTTATAGTATTAAAGGTGATTATTGGAAAATCGTGGGATTAATGGAGAGAGTGAGGATTAGTAGTGCTATGGTACTTTAGGGGGGAGGGGATTAGTGAAAAAGCTTGGGATTGGTGAGGAGAATGTTAGCATTACATGTGATTCGTGGGGAAAGCTTGGAATTAGTGAGGAAGTCGGGTATTTGTGGTTTAGAATTAGTGGGAATTCGTGGGAGAGCTTGGAATTTGTGAGGAGAGGGAAGATTAGTGGTGTAGAAAAATTGTAACTGTACATATGGTTTTCTCACTGTAACAAAAGGCTTTCTATGGCGGCTGTGCAGTGTTGTATTGGTGGTGGCACATACGATATAATGTGTCGTAGCAGTCAATGCATCAGCACGAGATTGCAAAACTACAGGGGCGGTAAATGGTGTTGCCTTAATTCCACTATACGGTTTGCTCCCTTAAAATGAGTTGGGGACGTGTTAATGGCATGCATTTCACGTGCATCAAGATTGTTGACTGAGTCGGTCTCTCACTGAAGATCATATGATCAAGTACGTATCTGTACGCTGTCCCCTGTTATCACACTCACAGGTGGTCTCCGTTAAAAGAAAGATATTAGACGGTAAATTGTTGCGTGTTGTTGTGGCTGTTGATGTTTTAGGTGTGTTGTGGCTCTTGATGTTTTAGGTGTGTTGTGGCTGTTGATGTTTTAGGTGTGTTGTGGCTCTTGATGTTTTAGGTGTGTTGTGGCTCTTGATATTTTAGGTGTGTGGTGGCTGTTGATGTTTTGGGTGTGTTGTGGCTGTTAATGTTTTTGGGTGTGGTGTGGCTGTTGATGTTTTAGGTATGTTGTGGCTCTTGATGTTTTAGGTGTGTGGTGGCCGTTGATGCTTTAGGTGTGTTGTGGCTCTAGATGTTTTAGGTTTGTTGTGGCTCTTGATGTTTTAGGTGTGTTGTGGCTCTTGATGTTTTAGGTGTGTTGTGGCTCTTGATGTTTCATTTATGTTGGGTTTGTGCTGCCTTACCGTCTTGATTGGGTTTTCTTGAAATTATTTAGTTATTTAGCCTACGTCTCCTGCATGCTTATGTCACTTCCGGTCCATACAAAGTTGCACGTGCAGATTTGATCATGTATTTCATCACTGTGTGCATATACTTTACTCCTGTATTTCATCACTGTAGGTATATACTTTACTCCTGTATTTCATCACTGTAGGTATATACTTTACTCCTGTATTTCACCCATGTAGGCATATACTTTACTCCTGTATTTCATCCCTTTAGGCTCATACTTCTCGCTTGTATTTCATTCCCGTCTCCCAAATAAAATACGTGATAGCTAACATTCGGCAATAAAATATAAATCATGACCATTAGAGCCAATGGGAGTGAGGGCACATGTAAGATTGTTTATTGTAGATTTTATAAATTGCTATGTGCTTTTTGTTGCATTTTATGCTCAGCAACAGTGTAGTGAGACAGAACGGGCTAATTACTCAGTAGCAATGTAGTGAGACAGAGTGCGCTAATTACTCAGTAGCAATGTAGTGAGACAGAGTGGGCTAATTCTTCAGTTGCAATGTAGTGAGGCACAGTGAGCTAATTACTCAGTTGCAATGTAGTGAGATAGAATGGGTCAATTACTCAGTTGCAATGTAGAGAGACAGACTCAGTAGGAATATAATGAGATAGAGTGGGTTAAGTACTCAGTAAGAAATGATTTGGAGTTAATGCTACATTATTGTGTGTGTAATACTGCTGAAGTGTAAAAGTTCATAACTATAATTTGGTAGTACTTTAGAATTATGCTACATTACTGGGCGTGTTAATGCTTAAGAGTAAAACTACATAATTCTACAAGCGTGTTAAAACTCATTTAAATGATTAACGTATCATTAAAGTATGACTAAACAATACACGTCACTTAGCAGGCGGTGATAGCAGTTAAATTACATGATTAAAAGTGTGTTAAGACACGAGTGAAACTATGTCTCTAAGCATGTGGTAGCACTTATGAATTAAATTACATTAGTAAAATTAAATCTGTTAATACTTATGAGATACACTACATAAGTATAACACTATGGAATTCTTATATTACGAAATGTGTGCGAACACTTAGTAGTTAAATTGCATGATTGGAGATGTGTATTAAGACTTCCGTGCTAGGATGTATTTCAAAATGTGTTTTAATTCTGAGTTAATCTAAATAACTGTTACATACATGAGTTTAAACTGACTATGTTCGTTTGAGTTAGTACTTCAGAGTTAAATTACGTGATGTAACAAATGTTCAGTTTTCGTTTGAAGTATATGTGACGTGAAATAGTCTAGTCTAACGTCTATGTCTTGTTCAAAGCCTGTATATGGAAAATAATTTGGATTTATTTTTCCAAACAAACGATTAAAATTGTACCTGTTAAAATTACTCTTTCTGATGTCATTAGAGCAGCGAGTCAAAACAGATGCCATTACAGCAGTGAGGCCAAACATATGTTATTATAGCAGTGAGGTCAAACATATGTTATTATAGCAGTGAGGCCAAACATATGTTATTATAGCAGAGGCCAAACCGATGTCATTACAGCAGTTAGGTCAAACATACCATTACAGCATGAGGTCGAACATAACCATTACAACAATGAGGCCAAACAGGTATCATTAAAGCAACGAGGCCAAACAGATGTGTTTACAACATTAATGCCAAACTGATGTCATTATAGTACTGAGGTCATTACAGCAGTGAGGCCAAACATATAATTACAGCAGTGAGAACAAACAGATGCATTTACAACAGTGAGGTCAAAAAGAAATCGTTACAGCAATGAGGCAAAACAGATGGCATTGCAGTATTGAGGTCAGGTGTAATTTCAACAGTGAGGCCTAACAGCTGCCATTACAGCATATGTACATCTCAAACTACACGAAAGCTTTAACGAATGTTTGTTGTTTCGACACTGGCATGCACGAGAGATAAATAATAATGAGCCGATAACTGATATGAGCGAGGAACAAGTTACTGATATGCATGACGGAATGATAATCGATGTGAATGAGGAAAGATAACAATATCGATGAATATATATATATGATTATTTAACTTTTATCTTTAGCGCTGTTTTCTTTTGCTTTGCTCTAATAATATATTAATTGTGTGACAGCCCTCGTTACGAATACATGTGTGTAGGATCCATTCTTTGTTGTTTTTTTACCTGTTTAATTGACACATTGTACTTTTTTAAGGGTAGACTAGAGACAACGAAATAAGCACCATGGAACCAGGTCTGAGCAGTTGGGTTGATTTCACTGTCATCGGTATTTATTTCTGTTTGGTCATCGTCGTTGGCATTTTGGTGAGTTTGTATTTTAATCTGTGTCTTTCGATAGTCTCCTTGAGTTTCATTGTTATAAAAATATCGGTTCTTAATCCGAATATAAACATTAAATGAGATTTAGAAGTATTTAATAAAACTCTATGAAAAGAAAAGAAAAGACAGTTGGTACTTCCTGTTTATTGAATGCGGTATAAAATAAAATGGAATTGTTGAAAAAACATGACTTATCTCAACATATTTTAACACTATGATATGACGGTATATGAAGAGTGAAAAATTAAAATGAGTGCATTGCTAGGTACATAAATGACTTTGTTTATTGGAAGGTTTGATTATAAGTCACATTGCGAATGAAAATTCGACCATCATTAGTAAATGACCTTGACTGTCGGTACATAAAGCTGGCCATGTGAAAAAACTTCAGCATTGCTAAAAGATACTTACTCATGCTCGAAGGATCACGACTTTGTGACATTCATGCTGCATCTTGCAACCTCAGAAGATCGATAGTTTCTTGGCTTTCTTAGGCCCTTCATCTTTCACTCGCTCACAATTTAAATGTAACCATTGTTCTTGGCAACATTCTTCATTCATAATATGCCTAACTGCCTAAAAATGTTCTTATATAGGGAAAAGATATTTTCAAGTACTATTTACCAATTACTTATTTTCTTATTTCCCATTCCCATGAACGTGACAATGCAACATTAAGCTGACCATATGGCTCAAAAAACCTCACACGTCTTTGATTATAAGTCACATTGCGAATGAAAATTCGAGGGTCATCCGGTTTTTAATGAGTACTTTGATGAATGCAACAATGCAACATAAAGCTGGCCATGTGAAAAAACTCCCACATATTTGAAGGCCAAGTTCGCTTTAGCATCCTCAAAAACTCCCATGTGCTCAAAGGTCAGAGAAGTCGTCAGAGGTAATGACTTGAATCCCTCACACTGGTGTTACCCTCAGCAGATCAAGTTTACAGTTGAAGTTTCCCGGAGCAGGTCAAAGCAAAAATTAGGATGTAAATCTCAGAAGCTCGTTCAACTATGTAGACTAAGAAAGTGGAACCCCAACAGCCGAGGAAAGGTCACAAACGAGAGAAAAGTTGCAAAAGCCAACAACAAAGTGTTGTCGATATTTCTCAATGCCAAGGCTTTAACCATATGTACCTTTAACAGGGACCACAATGTATCTGTTCACGACAGATGGCAAAAATGATTTTTGAGAAATAGATTTTCTAAACATTTGACTTTTACACCTTGTACTTTAGCCAATTTTGATTGATTAATTTCGGTTGACCAATACATGGCCATTGGTTAGTTATGACATACACCTTGGTAGCATTTCTACCTGTCATTTAACAACAATCGATAACTTTCACTCAACCAGTAGAGGCTAATCTTCAGACAGCAAGACCTGGGGCAAGCAATGTACAAATATTTGGAAACATTGGCCATTAAAATTCTAAAGAAAATTCAGTTGATCTTTTTAGAGCAAAATACTACTTTCAGTGAGATTTTCATGAAATATCCCTATTTTAAAATTAAATTGTTGTATAAATTGTTAAATTGTCAGAGTAACTTGACCTTGGACATTTCTTATGTTGGTATGTTTGAAAGTGTCTGAGTTGTAAACGCTCTCAAGGCAAGAATATTCTAAATTTGCTGTTGTAATGCAAACTGGGTGAGTAGTGTTTATTACCTAATGGTTATGATTTTCGAGAATGGGACCAGCCAGTGGGCTGAGATTAAAAAATTTACTTGTTGTAGAAATTATATTGCCTAATCTTACAATTTGAAGTGGTAAAAAATAAGACTTCTTTTTTACCACTTCAAAATTTTGAAAGGCAGCCGTTAGCTTGTTGGTGAGTTAAACTGACTGGTTGAGAGAATGGACTTAGAAATTTTTCATGCATTTTCGCTATTGATATGTTATACTTGTGTTTTATGTAGAGATGTACTATGTTAGTTGACTTTTAATTTACGAATGTTTGAACTAAGCTGCTCGCATTTAGTGTGCTATCACTTGACATTGTTTACATATGCTGCATATTTATTATGCCATGTGCGTATTCCGGCTAATGAATACCGTTGCAGGAAACTGTAGGTTAAGACTGGAATGTAAGAAAGAGTGGAGTTATAAAGTGATAAAGTGATAAACTGATAAAGCGATAAAGTGATAAACTGGAAAGTTATTTTGCAGTGAGCAAGTAGTCTTTCTAGTTGCCATTTTTCTCGTGCTCTATAAACCTCTTGGCTTACAGTTTGTAAACCACTACGACCGATCCTGATAAAAGCGAGAATGGTGTATAAGTGTAAGAAACACTGCACTCTACTGATGTGTGGCGACAAGATTTGCTGACTGCCCGAACAATTTGTAGGGTAGAGAAGTTGTTAGACATCCCTACATTTATTGTTCTGTTTGAAGGAGCTAGCACGGCAAAAAGAAGCGCCCAGGTTAAGTCTAAATAGTGGAACAGTGTTTTTCATGCAGTGACACACTTGGAGCTGACGAAATTGAATTGATTATAATTTGTGACATTGTGGCAAAGTGCATCAAGGACTATTAAGACCGCGCTGATTCAGGTTACGTAAAAACTTTTATTACTTATCTCTAATAATTCCATTTCTCTTCTCTAATAGGACTAGCTTACAATCTGAATTGACTCTATTGTTGAATTGTATTTGATATACTGTGTAAACATAAAATTACCTGAAATATTGATGTCAAGTAATCTATTTCATTGTATTTGTCAAGGTGTTTGGCTACTGTCAATGTAATCTATGGTGGTTGTTTACAGTATAACTCATGGTGTTTGACTAGGGTCAATGTAACTCATGGTTTGTTTACAGTCAATGTAATCGATTGGAGATTGTTTACAGTCAATGTAATCCATTGGTGATTGTTTACAGTCAATGTAACTCATGATGTTTGTTTACAGTCAATGTAATCCATGGTGAGTAAACAATGTAACGCATGGTGCTTTACTATAACCAATATAACGCATGGTGTTTATTTACAGTCAATGTTCCGGAAGAATCGAGAAAGTGTCCAAGGGTACTTCCTGGCTGGCAGATCAATGCACTGGATTCCAGTAAGTCACTATACAATATTAGTAGTGCATCACTATACAGTCTTATTAATACGTCACTATACAATATTAGTAATGCATCACTATACAATCTTATTAATACGTCTCGATGCAATCTTAGTAATACGACACCATACAGTCTTACCAATATGTCAATATGCAGTCTTAGTATATTTCATTAATATTAGTAATAAGTCACTTTTCAATCTTATTAAATTGTCACTATGCAATCTTAGCAATACATCAGTACACAATACAATCTTACTAATATGTCATTACACAAAAGAATCTTACTAATGCATCACTGCATAATAGTAGTACATCAGTTTACAAAAGTCTTAGTGATCCGTCACTAAACAATACAATTTTAGTAGTGCATCACTATATAATGGAATCATAGTAGTATTTCACAATACAATAGAATCTTAGTAATGTTTCATTATGCAATCGTAGTTATATATATCTGTACAATACAATCATAGAATACATCACTATACAATACCATCTTAGTTACAACCAGTTGTAGTAAGACAGTGCATAATAGATTCTCAGTAGTACCAGTCAGTTATAGTACACCATTATACAACCTCGATATTAGCAGTTATAGTCAGTAACTGTGCAATAATTTTGTTAATGATAATTCTAATACAACATTGTACAATACAATCTTGTTAATGATAATTCTAATACAACATTGTACAATAGTTTCAATAAATACGGCATTGTGCAATGCACTGTTCAATACCAATTCTAATCAATCAGTATACAATATAAGTACAAGGAGGCAGAGGAAACGAGATAGGAAGAGCGAGAAAAAAGACGAGAAAACAAACAGATGTAGGGCTACTTCACACTAAAAGAGTTATCTGTAAGTTGCTGTTGTGGCGTGACTAGTTGCACCTAACTTCTAACTGAATATCAACACATTAATGTAAAGCACGGACTTCACTGTGTTAATCTAAAATATTATGTTTGTTTCGAATGATACAATTACTGAAGTTCCCTTCTCTTTCATGCCAGATTGGCGCCTCCATATTTGCCAGTAACATTGGTACCGAGCACTTTCTGGGCCTTTCAGGCAGTGGAGCAGCGTCTGGCATAGCCGTTGTGACCTTTGAATGGGGGGTGAGGAGACTGTACGGAAATGCGACTCATTAATATTTTATTTTAAGACAGGGTGGATGCAAGCATATTGGGGGTGGGAATTTAAGCTAATAATATTACCGATAACAATTTAAAATTATTAAAGCTAACAACCTTGTAGTGACACTTATTAAGGGTAATATTTTAGTCTTAACAGTTATTAATGGTAATAATAGTACTGGTAACAGTCTTGTGGTAACAGTTATTAGTGGTAATAATAGTGCTGGCAACAATCAAGCTGCGAACGCTACTGGAAAAGCTTATTAAAGGAACAATATTATTTCTGGTAATTTCATCAATATTTCATCATAATCATATATTGGAATTTTTGGTCAAACTTTTCTTATGTTATCCTTCTTTAGGTCTTTTATTTCATAATGTATGGGCTGATGAGTTAGTGTGTATGAGCGTGGTTGGGTGGTGTGCTAGGGCTTATTTTTAAAGTCATCGTCGTAGTTGTCGTACTATTATTGATATGTCATCAGCATATCATCATCATCTTTATCATTATCAGAATTATTATTATGTCTTTTTGTCCAGGCAGTGTTTTTGTTATTACTTCTTGGCTGGGTGTTCTTACCGATCTACCTAACAGCTCAGGTAAATGGACTTCTTGCTTACACCTTACAGTGCACAATTTGTATTTTCTTCAATATGTTCTTGTAGTACAGATAGATTAATTCTCATTTGGTTTAATGACATATTCCTGGATTTTCAATATTTTCCATATTGCTAGTAATATTAGATTGTACTAGTACTACTAGTAGTAATACTACTATGGTCTATGATCTAAATGAACATGATGTGCAAGCTCGGCGTATAATATGAACAAGCATATTGTATCACCACGGAAACACAACACGCTCTGTGAACACAAAGTACACGTGCTGCATGAAAGCGTATATCATACACACTGTGTGAACACACCTACTGCAAGAATGTAATGAAAAGTGTGAACACACCGTAATACATGAGGATAGCTGAATGTAAAGCACTGTACACAACACAAGTACAGCACGAGCACAACACACTACATCTCGAATACATCACAGTAAAGTATTACAGAGTAAAATATAACATAGCACACAATTAATGTATGTAAAGTGGAGTTATGTCTGGACGCAGCATATATTCTTTGTAGCGAACATGTGCAACATCATTTACCCCAAGATTTTTATGTGTGTACATGTGTGTATGTGTGCATGTCTGTATGTGTGTGCATGTGTGTATGTGTGTGCATGCCTGTATGTGTGCATGTCTGTATGTGTGTGCATGTGTGTATGTGTGTGCATGTGTGTATGTGTGCATGTCTGTATGTGTGTGCATGTCTGTATGTGTGTGCATATGTGTATGTGTGTGCATGTGTGTATGTGTGCATGTCTGTATGTGTGTGCATGTCTGTATGTGTGTGCATGTGTGTATGTGTGTGCATGTGTGTATGTGTGTGCATGTGTGTATGTGTGCATGTCTGTATGTGTGTGCATGTCTGTATGTGTGCATGTCTGTATGTGTGTGCATGTGTGTATGTGTGCATGTCTGTATGTGTGCATGTGTGTGTGTGTGTGTGTGTGTGCATGTGTGTATGTATGTGTGAGAGTGTACAGAGTATAACACTTAATTAAACTTCGGGTCACTGATAGATGTCAATCAGTATTATCATACATTTCTTCTCATTTCTTCCCCTAATTTAACTTATCACCTATCGTTACGAAATGTATTAATTACTTAATTAATAATTAAATATTATCTCTGGCTGTCATCGCAGGTGTTCACAATGCCTGAGTACCTAGGGCGAAGGTTTGGTGGCTACAGGATGCGAATTTACCTCACCATTGTAGCACTTGTCTTGTACATAGTCACGAAAATTTCGGTACGTTTGTTTGTTTCTTACTTTGTTTATAAATCATATTAGCCCTCTTACTCCCAAAGGTTTCAGTGAATGTATATGTTTCTTTGTTCAGTGATCATTTAGCTCTATTGCTCACGAAAGTTTCAGTGAATGTTTGTTTTGTTTATTGGTCATTTAGATCTATAACGCACGAAAGCTACGGTAAATGTGTTTCTTTCTTTGCCTAGATGTTATTTAGCTCTATTACTCACCAAAGTTTCAGAGAATGTTTTTGTTTGTTTGTTCGTTTAGAAATCATTTAGCTCTTTGTACTCGAGAAAGTTTGATAAGCTTTTGTAAATAATGCTTGCTACTTTGTTTTAAGATCATTTAGCACTGTGTACTCACGACATTTCGATCGTCGCTTTTGTTGTTGTTTTTTTTTGGTCATTAAGTACTCACTAAAGAATGAAAATTGAGGAAATTATTTTGCTTCATTCACACCCTAAAGATTTGTTAAATATTATAGGAATCATTTTGCTCTCTGTACTCACTAAAGATATTTGTTGAGTGTTGTAGGAATCATTTTGCTCTCTGTACTCACTAAAGATATTTGTTGGGTGTTGTAGGAATCATTTTGCTCTCTGTACTCACTAAAGATATTTGTTGAGTGTTGTAGGAATCATTTTGCTGGATGTACTCGCTGCATTTGCAGTGTTGCCGATATATATTTATTAAGGAGTGTTGTAGGTACTCAAGATTTGGCGAGTGTTGTGGAAATCAATTTGTTTGTACAAACTTAAGATTTGACGAGTGTTTGTTTAAATTTGGTCTTCTATAAAGACTATATATAGTTAGGATTTCGTGAAGAACAAAGTTCGGTAAGAGTGTTTGGATGTTTTAAAAATCTTTTAAACGAGCCGTATCATATTTTTTCAAATTAATTTTACGTCCTTAACACGAGTGATCTCTCTTAGTTTGTTGATGAGATAGTTTTGTTAATGTTTCTTCTTTTTTTAAATTTCTTTTGTGCTGAATGAAATGCAGTGTTCAAAATGCATTTTCACGGAATGTTGCTTCCTGCTTCCAATGTTTTATAACTGCCACACAAGTTTCCGATATGTTTATAATATTATTTCACAATTCCGCACCGCGTGTTGTGACCTGTTTCCAATGATGTTCCAGGTGGATGTGTATGCAGGAGGCGTGTTTCTGCAACAGGCGACAGGCTGGGATTTGTACGTTTCCATAGTGCCACTTCTTGTTGTGACAGCAATTTACACAATCGTAGGTAAATGGTTTTTCCAGGTGACGTAGTAAGTCAAAGGTCTTGCTCGACAAAGAGTAGGAGACAAAATGATTTTAATAGGCCAACTAGACAATAAGTAGGAGACAAAATGATTTTAATAGGCCTACTAGACAATAAGTAGGAGACAAAATGATTTTAATAGGCCTACTAGACAATAGGTAGGAGACAAAATGATTTGAAATAAACACAATAGGCCTACTAGACAATAAGTAGGAGACAAAATGATTTTAAATAAACACAATAGGCCTACTAGACAATAAGTAGGAGACAAAATGATTTTAAATAAACACAATAGGCCTACTAGACAATAAGTAGGAGACAAAATGATTTTAAGACAAACGCAATAGGCCTACTAGACAATAAGTAGGAGACAAAATGATTTTACGATAAACGCAATAGGCCTACTAGACAATAAGTAGGAGACAAAATTATTTTAAGACAAATGCATTAGGCCTACTAGACAATAAGTAGGAGACAAAATGATTTTAAGATAAACACAATAGACTCACTGGACAATTTCTAGGTGTCAGATGTTTTGTAGGAGGGCACATGTCTTAGTAGGCAACCGTAACGCAGGAGATCAAAGATTAACAGTAGTATACTAAACGTCTTATTTGACAGTCTTAAATCAATTGTTTTTAAGACAAATGGTAAAAGGTCAAATGTTTTAAGACAATCAGTCGTATATTAATTGGTTTTAAGACAAACAGTAGGTCAAAATGGTTTTAAGACAAACAGTAGTAGATTAAATGGTTTAAGACAAACAGTCGTAGGTCAAATGGTTTTAAAACTAACAGTAGAAGGGCAAATGTTTTAAGTCACACAATCGTAGATTAAATGGTTTTAAGACAAACAGTAGAAGGTCAAATGGTTTTAAGACAAACAGTAGAAGGTCAAATGGTTTTAAGACAAACAATAGAAAGTCAAATGGTTTTAAGATACACATTATTACTAGGTCGAAATTCCGTCTGCAAAAATAGCACATATATAATGCAGATGTAAATTCACGATCAATCAACCAACCAACCATATCAATCAATAAGTTTTCCAATCAGTATGGTAGTTTTCCTTTAGGAGATAAAGTATGAGTACTGAGCATAAAGATGTGTCCAATGCACATTTCTACAACAAGAGATTTGCTTAAAACCACTCATAAACGTGTGTAACCTCTTTGTTTAAAACCACCCATAAACGTGTGTAACCTCTTTCTTTAAAACCACTCATAAACGTGTGTAACCTCCTTGTTTAAAACCACTCAAAACGTGTGTAACCTCCTTCTTAATTAAAACCACTCATAAACGTGTGTAACCCGCTTCTGTGTTGGAGTCCCGGTTGCATGTAAGGGAGTTAAATCTCACTTGACCTTTTTCTAGGTGTAGAGAATATCGCTACACCTTTAAATCATAGCTTAACATATCCTCATTGTAGGTGTTATCTTCCTATTATAATTGCTGACCTTTTTAAAGGTTAAATTTCTTTCAGCCACCCACCCCCCCCCACCCCAAAAAAAAAATGCTCTAGTTAATGAATAAGACATAGGAAGATATTTGACAAATTTTTAATCAACAAAAAATAATCACTTCCGTAACTGCACAAATTAAATACTCTAAATTCATACAAAGTCAAGGTGTATGGTTATCATAAATCAGTTAATTATCTATTTGTCTCATGCACGCTAGTTACGCTAGTTATTGTTCACTATATTCGTCCGTAACGTTCTGCAGGATTGTTCCTCCCTGTTACTCGGAATTCTTCTGGGAAACAGAGTTTCGGTAGCGTACCGGCTTGGTCACTTCATTTTTACAGACCATGCTATAGAAACTGACTTCCAACCACTGTTCTCTCTAAGGTGCGCGGCCGCGGTCCTCATTAGAAAATGCCGTGCAGCAGTTTGAAAATTCCGCACGCAAGTTTTGGCAGCAAGCTCAAACAACCGCCAGTTCCGCACACACAAGAAAATATATTAGAGGTAACGTTGCTTCCAACTGGGATTTTCAGGCATCAGCTGGAAAGATGAGCCTTGCTCCATCAACTAGGATTAGTCAGGCATCAGCTTGAGAGATGAGCCTTCCTCCATCAACTAGGATTAGTCAGGCATCAGCTTGAGAGATGAGCCTTCCTCCATAACAGCCCTCATCCCCCCCCCCCCGCACTTATATGCCTGGTTTTTACAAAATCAATCAACAAAATTATCTCTGTCTGCTCAGATTACCTCAATTTTCCGAAACTATTTCTGTCACATTCCATCTACTAAGACCTCTCACTTGGTCAAGATGATATGGCATTCCAGTCACTGTGAATATTAACACAGCATGCCTGCTTCCATAGTCAACAGCAGTACAATCACTTTTCAATAGTTACCCATGCACACCATCTTACTAATGATATTCATTGTAAAAACCTAGTCAATAACAGTAAATTAGAATAGAAATGAAAATGATCAAGTAGACTAAAGCATTAATTACGCATACTACAGTAAAATTCAATAGCAAAGGAAATAAAATATAAATTAAAAAGTGTTGACTGATTTATTATATTATACATGTTGACTTTTCTTGCAGTGAAAGTAAACTTTATTGGATTTATTTATATATTAAAATGAAGAGACAGTTCATTGAACAACATCAGAATTTATTTTCATGACTCAAGTAGGAAGACATAAACTGATTAAATAGACATAACATGCTTTAATTTTTATTTCAAGCTTCAAAAGAGAAACTGACAGAGAGATCAAGTGGAATATAATAAAAAATTTTATTGTTTAAATACAGCAGGTCAACCTGTGTGTAAGAATATAAAAATCAGAATTTTAGGAGAGATGCATTTCACTTTAATGATGATGTCGCATTTCTCACAACTACAATATTACTCTAACATGCAGTGCCAAAGATGTATTAATATTATGTGCTTGTAACAATTATTCAAAGTTGCAAATCGTGACAAGTGTTTAATCTGGTGTTATGCAGGTGGTCTGGCAGCAGTTGTTTTCACAGATGCCATGCAGACTGTCATCATGCTTATTGGCGCCATTGTTCTATCTATTATGGGTAGGTGCTGATTTCAGTGTGTTATTAGATGTTGCAACTTCGCATAGTGCATCTATACTTTCTTTCACTGATTTTATTTATTGTTACAATAATCATTATAATAGTGGTGTTGGGGTGATATGTTATTGATGACGATAGCAATGTCACGGTGGTGATGAAGATGATGGTGGTGGTGGTGACAACGGCCATGACGATAAAGATTGGTTTGAGGACCAGGAGTATATTGACCGAAAGAGAATGGTCAATGTAATATTCACAAATCAAAATGTACTAGGTATTATATTTATGACTTGTGGTAAAATGTGCTTGTAAGACATGTTAAACTGCTATCATGCCCCTGTGTCCCAGAAGAGGAAGCAGTTCAGTCAGAAAAGAAGAAAGGCAAAGACAATTTTCAGATCACAAATATTTCACTGTATCTGTTGTTTACTAACAGATTCTTCCTTTCCATTTCTTTCCTACAATCAGTTCTGTGTAGTGATTGCTACATGAGACATGATCATAGTTTAATGTTTTGTCTTCTTGTTGTTTTTATTTGTTTCACTTTACTGGCTTGGAGTCTACTTGTAAGCGCAGTTTTAGTATGTTTTTGTTTCCATAGCTTTCGTCAAGGTTGGTGGCATGGAAGGTCTGTACACCAAGTACATGCAGGCCATCCCGGCAAATGTCACGACCAACAATACATGTGGTCTGCCCCAAGCGGACGCCTTTCACATCTTCCGAGATCCAGTCACATCTGATCTCCCGTGGCCCGGCGTTATCATCAGGGCAACCTTAGCCTCGCTCTGGTTTTGGTGCTCAGACCAGGTTTGCGAAAAGTGTGACCTAGTGATAAACAAATTCAAGAGATCAAGCTGTTGTGACATAATGATATATACAAAAAAGACCTGGCTGCACTAAAATAATTAATAACCATTGAATCTTTCAATGACTTTCAGGAGTTTTAGTTTTAAGTTCTAAGAATTTCACATTTTTATAAGCCCTACGTAAGTGTGTATCAGTAAAAGTATACATTTTTTTAGATAGATGGATGGATGGATGGATGGATGGATAGATGGATGGATGGATGAATTGATGGATGGATGATAGATAGATAGATAGATAGATAGATAGATAGATAGATAGATAGATAGATAGATAGATAGATAGATAGATAGATAGACCTATATATTACCCGAAATACAATCATAGTAAAGTTAAATATTATATTTTGTTTGATTATTATGATTTGATTTTATTAATTATGAGATATCCCACATCTGATTATTAGGGCGATTTTCAGCAAATAATAGATCAGTGTTTCGGTTTGTATTAGGGGTGTTGCAATGGTTCGGTATTCAAGGGTTTTATTCTCATAGATTACTCTAAACGCAGTAACATGTTTAGGAATTTATTGTTTTGCTTTTGTTACTGGTGTCTGCAAGTTTAGGTGTCTAGCAAAATCTGTTCATATACCTATTAGACATATTTGTCAGTATATTAGGCCTATGTTTAAATCACCATTAAAGTTAAAATAATGTTATTCAAGGCACAATACGTACTTAGAACGTAATTTATTTATATACATATTTACATAAAATATTTACCGAACAGTTAATATTCGATTGCAAATCATATTTTATTAAACTGAATATTAAAACCGTGCATCGATGACAGCCTGACACCGTGACACACACCAATCGAGAATTGCTTACCCTGTCACGTCATTCACATTAATAACGTTAACGTAGACGACGGAAAGTAGGTGTCGCTACATCTCAGAACGGTTTCCTACGTGTATCGGTGTGGGTGAGGAAACAATTTGTAAACTTTCGCTGGCGACAGTACAGATAATAAACTATAAACATGAAATGTTATGAAATAATTATTATAAACATATACCTTAATCCGATAACAACTTCTACATTCATGAGTTTTCTTCTTGGCGAAAGTACGTGTAAAGTAGCGATATATTTCAGCAAATGTACAGGAAATGTGTGAGTTCTTACTAGAGGGATGTGTGTCTGTTTATTAGTTTTAAAACAAATTTTGTTTGTTTGTTATATTTGATAAGTTAGAATGTTTCACTGAAATAATTATTAGAGGTGCGTTTACAGTAAACAAATTTTGCTTAATCAATTATCTTCCAAATTGAGTGCCATTGTCCAGAAAGTTTTTAATGTGCATCGTGGTTGCAGGTGATTGTCCAGCGCACTCTGGCAGCACGCAACATGGCGCAAGCACAGGCATCCACACTTCTGGCCGGCCTGCTCAAGATCACTCCACTGTTTCTCATCATTCTACCCGGAATGATAAGCCGGGTATTGTACCCAGGTGGGTTTTGAATATTATCTTCTAACTGTACACTGATAATGGCCGCGCTACTTTATAAGAAAGAAAACACATTCCTGTGCAAGGAGTTAAATTATTTATGTATTTGTTGTTGTTGTTGTTTTTTGTTTTGTATCACAATTGATTTTACTCTTCATTATCTGGTCTTACTAGACTCGTTAATCTCTCGTATGCAGCGTTTGCAGGTATTGTGTTATATTTCTAAAAATTCTCCATGACATCGCTTAAAAGGTCTTTTTCTTCTATAATCTCATAATCTACTGTGTCAATCTACCATGTCAATCTATCATGTCAATCTACCGTGTCAATCTATAATGTCAATCTATCATGTCGATCTATAATGTCAATCTATCATGTCAATCTATCATGTCAATCTACCGTGTCAATCTATTATGTCAATCTATCATGTCAATCTATCATGTCAATCTACTGTGTCAATCTATCATGTCAATCTACCATGTCACTCTATCATGTCAATCTACCATGTCAATCTACCATGTTTCTTTTATTTGGGTTTTATTGCGTCTATGCTCTTTTATTCATACTCTGTTCATATTCTTTACTAAATACCTTGTTCATTCTCTGTATTCATGTTCCTTAGTTAAGTATCTTGTTCATGTTCTGTCCTCATATTTTTTGGCTGGTATGTTCACTAGATGAAGTGGCCTGTTCAGATCCGGACATCTGCAAAAGTGTGTGCAATAACCCGTCCGGCTGTTCCAACATTGCCTACCCGCTTCTCATTCTCAATATGGCACCCATAGGTAATGACGTCAAACAATAACATTCTTTGTCTATACTTCATTTTCAATATGGCGCCCATAGGTAATTTGTTATTTTAATTATTTGTAGATGCCTAGCACATTATTACTGTAGAAATGTAGATCGGATAAATCAGATAGAATTTTAAATATATTTTTTTATAAATGCTTAAAATATTATTATAATTGCATTGAAGCATAAATTAAGGATTACGTTCAATCTTTAGATATAAGAAATACGAATTAATTATTATAAACCTTGAAATATGGACAATAATGGATGAAGTTGAGATAGGACTCAGTATAAATATTTCTGTGACATATTAAATTTGCCTATCCCTATTTTAAAACTTAATTTGTTAAATTATCAGACCAACCCGACATTGGGCACTCCTTATGATGGTATTTTTGAAAATGCCCGAGTTGAAGTAAACCCTCGAGGCAAGAATGTGCTAGAATTGCTGATGTAATGCAAACTAGCAAGTAATTTTTATTATCCAATGATTATGATTTACGAGAACGAGACCAGTCAATGGGCTGAGACTAAAATGTTTACTTGCGGTAGATATACTGTCTAATCACATTGAATTTGAAGTGGCAAGAAGTCCGGTTGTGAAAGTAGGCCATTAGCTTGGTTGTGAGTTAACTGACTGATTGAGAGAGAATGGAATTAGAAATATTTCGTGTACTTTTCCTATTAATATGTTATACTTGTGTTTTAATAAGATGTATTATGCGAGTAGACCATTATCTCTACAAATGTTTGAAGTAAACTGCTTATGTGTAGTACACTAACGCTTGACATTGTTTTTATATGCTGTATTTATTATACTGTAAGTGTGTGTTGGGCTAATAAATACTGTTGCAACTGAAGTTGAGATAGGAATGTAAGAAAAATGGAGCTATAAAGCGATAAACTGGAAGCTTAGCATTTGTTCTTTGCCTATATTTTGCACAGACAAGTAGCCTTTCTGCTTTCATTTCAAACTTTGATTTGAACCCCCTGGTTTACTGTTTGTAAAAAGCTACAACCTACTGCAGTAAAGGTGGGGACGGAATGTAAGTGTAAAAACAGTCTACACTCTACTGATGGTTGGCAGCAAGATATGTTGACTAACTGAATGATTTCTGGTGTATTGAAGTGTTGGATATTGCTACATTTATTGTTCTGTTTAAAGGAGTTGGCATGGCAAACAGAAGTGCCCAGGTTAACTCTAAATAGCAGAACAATGTTTTTCAACCTGCAAGTGAGGTACAATAAAGCTGACGTAATACCTGCTGACACTGACATGTGTGTTTGTTGCAAACGTTGTGGAAGGACTACTGAGATAGCAGTTATACAATGTTATGTAAAACTATTATTGCTTATCTCTGATAACTCCATTTCTGTTCTCTGATATAACTATCTTGTGATTTGTATTGACTCTTTTGTTGAATTGTATTTTTAAGAGAAAGGCTGCATAAAATGTAGAAATTATGGGAATGTGGTTTCAAGTAATCTATTTTATTATATTTGCCATATGTATATTTGATTGTTGATTTAGTAAATTTATTGTTAAAATATATTGACCTTCTTATGCAAATTGATAACCTTATATTGGAGAAGAAAGTGGGTGGATGGGGCCTCACTAAATATAGATTAAAGACGGATTTGTCTTCTCTTTTAGTAAAACATTTTCCACCTACAGAAATATTGTGTGGCGGTAAATGTTTGTCTTTAAATGTTGAAAAAGAGAGAAAACGTTTACAGCGCCCGTATATTATCAGCCAAGTGAGAGAGACGAATAGTGTCTGCTGGAGGATCATTAATAAAATAAATTAAGATTCCCATATCTCGTAATTAGTTTTGGATGGTTAATTAATTAATAATAATAATATCCCACAGAGTGTATGACATTGGAAAGTTGAATGAATGATTAATCACTGTGCGAAAGAGTAGTGCCCCTTTTAAATCAGGAAATAAATAACCTGATTTAACCATCTTTCAACTCTCTTGTTATTCATAGTTTTTTTTGAGAGGGACGAAAGAATTTGTATTAGTATTGTTTTGTATCGTTCGTCTGTTCGTCCATTTATTCACATTCATGGTACTCACTCACAACACACACCGCCAATAAAACGTTCCTTGGCATGACACAATAAAACTGGGCCACACCCAAACATCAATGGTGTATGTCATGTGTGTCTATGAAACAACCTGACGCGATGTAGTACTGGCATATGTCATACGGGCTTTTCTTGGAGGTGCACCGGAGCAGGCCAAAAATAGACTTCACCCCTTGCATCTCTAACTTCAGCTCGGGTCGGCTTAACAGTCGACATTTCATTTTGTGACAACTAAGTGGCGTAGGTGTCACAATTTCAAAATGTGGTTGAGAGTGAACGATTTGTGTAGTGACGTAACAGTGTTTGGCCGGTTATTTAACACAGCCAAACGTCTGCTGGTGAGGAAATTGTTTGTTTTAAATATTTTAATTTATCTTGTCCACAGGTGTCCGTGGTCTGTTAATTGCAGTGATGATTGCGGCGCTTATGTCGTCGCTTACATCAGTTTTCAATTCGGCTGCCACAATTTTCACCATGGATATCTGGCACAAGATCAAACCTAAAGCCAGCGAGCGACACCTTCTGATTGTTGGCAGGTGGTTAACAGTTTTTCAGAGATATACTCGCGTCAAATAATTAATTATACTCGTAACACCAACAGGAAGTCTGTACGAGAAAACTGTTTTCGCTTGTCACGTTTCAGACACTGACTAAAAAGTTTTTTTTCGGTTCTAAAACAACTGAATGCCTTCTGATATAACATTGAGGGTTGTGAATTCAGCTTCTTTCAATTGAACAGGAGGTTTTGAAAATGTAAAACAATTTATTTCAAATAATACTTCTTGCTTCAATCATGTCTGTAATTGTGAATTTTACCAAGAAAGTCCTTTCGAGTCTTCTAAATTCTAAGACTATAGCAGAGTAAGCACATGATAAGAGCAGGGGTTTATTTTGGAAAAACTGTCTTTGCCACGACATAAGCGCAGACCAGATACACACACCTTAAAATGAATCAACTAGGATATTAACAATTTGTTAGAGCCTAAATATAGTATCTTAGCAATTATAAATTCAAGCAAATCAAAAATCATCTTTCTTAAATTTTAGTTAATGTGCTTGTTAAGCAAATGTTTAGCGAGAATACGGAAAACATCACGTTTCGCTGACTTTGGGTTTGTGCTTATCTAGCAACATTGATATTAATTTATGTAAAACGATTCATAGACTGATGCAAGCATTATTCAATGATTGATTTATAGACAAATTAACTCATTTACTGACACAATAACTCATAGACTGATGGTTCCCCATAAATTCTTTCAGTGTTTATTGAACATATGATGGATGGATGGATGGATGGAAGGAGAAAATGTAACGATAAGAATTCGTATCATTTAATGATTAAAAGTATATAAATTACTTTGTCCTAATTTGTGATATGTAATGATGTCCTATGTAATATTTTTGGCCCTGTTGATGATCTACATTCCGAGATTCGGAATTTGTGGAGATAATTTCTTTAAATAAGTGCAGATCATTTCTTTAAAAGAGTGGAGATAATCTGTTTAATTAAGTGGCGATCAATTGTTTCAATAAGTGGCGATCAATTGTTTCAATAAGTGGCGATCAATTGTTTCAATAAGTGGAGATAATTTGTTTAAAGAAGTGAGATAGTTTGTTCAAATAAGTACTAATATTTTGTTTTAATAAGTGAAGATAATTTGTTAAATGTTGGTGAGTTATCTGGTCATTGTGCGTGCGTGCGTGCGTGTGTGTGTGTGTGTGTGTGAAAACTACGCGTAGAAATGATTGAATATAGTTTGGATATTGTGATGTAAAGATTTTATATTAAACTAATTTTACGCTCAACAGTTTAGTGCTCTTGTGTTTTATACATTTCGTGTCAAAGACGGTTACCATTGTTTGCAGGTCAAAGTAAATTTTGAGAATAAAAGAGGAGAGATGGAAAATGTAATAATATCTATTATTCGTGAGATTTACGGTTGGGTTCTTTAGCACCATTTTTCAGGAGCGACACATTGTTGTCTTAGGTTTCAAGTTTCTTAATTTTTAGAAGAAAAAAAACTTGAAAGCAAATCTAAAGTAAAAGAAATTTATGTCTAGAAGAAACCTGAAAATAAATCTAAAAGTTGAAACTTGAAAAAAAACTAATAAAATAGAAATAAATGACTAGAAGAAACTTGAAAACAAAAGTAAAAAATGTGTTTCTCCTGAAGGAAACCTTAAATCTTTGTTTTCAAGTTTCTTCTTGACATTTATTTCTATTTCATTAGATTTGTTTTCACGTTTCTTCTAGACATGTATTTCTTTTGTTTATTTTCCTTTTTCTACTTTCTAGAAGAAAGCTATAGTATTAGAAATTCAAGGGAATTGCCACAGATACAGTATAATCCTGTATAACTCATGGTGCCCATAATAGCATAATACTATGTGTAATTAACTGGTGAGAGGAAGAGAGTTGATTGTTATTAAATGAAATCTTATTAGTAATAACTGACAGAAAAGGCGGTGTTAAAGAATTTAGTGTTTATTATTTTAAGCTTAATTAAGATAATATTTAATCATTATCGAAAATATCGCTCAGATTATTGAATGATCATTTATACATTTCAAATGATAAATCAGACGTCAGAATTGAGGCATTAATATTGAACAGAGCTCACGTCTTTATCCATTGCTGAAATGTAAAGTCTGTTAAAAATAAATGAGATCGCTCTTTGTAATAAGTAACATTACAAATGTCTTCCTGCTTTTATGAATGAGTATTGTCTCATTTACTTTCCTTTTTTATATTAACACTTTATATTTGACACTTTCTCCTATCAGAATATTCGTTTTCCTGATGGTACTCTTAAGTGTGGCCTGGATTCCACTTATCATCAGTTATCATGAGGGACAACTCTATATGTACATCCAAGCAGTCACGGGATACATTGCCCCTCCCATCAGTTCCATCTTCCTGCTTGCAGTTTTCGTTCCTCGCATTAACGAAACGGTAAAAATGGCAATTATTATCAAATTATTAGCTACCAAAGAACGAAGTGAGTAACTTGCAATAGAGTTCAGCAGACATTGTTGCTAGCTAGTTAAAGCCAAAAGTCATTGGGTGGACTTTAACCAGATTTTAAAATATTATTTTTTGCTGATTTTTTTATGGAGCATAGGATTTCTTATCCTAATTTTACTTCATCTTACTGTAGCTTAGAAAATATAAGAATGTGTTAAGAAAATTTTTTTATCACGGTCACCGTAGTCTCTTGCAGAATACCTGTTGTTGCTGTAAGCGAAAGCAGTGAACGAGATCAAATAACAATGTGTATGTATGTATGTGCATGTGCTTTAGATAGATAGATAGATAGACGGACGGATGGAAGGATGGACGGATGGATGGACGGACAGACAGATAGATAGAGACAGACAGACAGACGGGCAGACGGACAGACAGTCAGACAGACAGACAGACAGATAGATAGATAGATAGATAGATAGATAGATAGATAGACAGACAGATGGACGGGTGGGCGGACAGACAGACAGACAGACATACAGGTAGATAAATAGATAAATAAATAGAGAGAGAGAGAAAAAGAGAGAGACAGTCAGACCGACAGATGGACAGATGGACGGACGGGCTGGCGGGCGGGCAGGTGGACGGATGGACAGACAGACGGACAGACAATCAGACAGACAGACATACAGATAGATAGATAGATAGATTCATCCATTCATTGGTTGATTACAAATAGTAATCAAAGATATTACTAATTGCTTGACTTTTGGGAATATATATTTATGTAAATAATTAATATTCTCTGTCACATGAAAAAAGAAATTAATTCACATATTATAAATGTGAATAATTAATATTCTCTGTGAAATGAAAAATATATAATTAATATATTATAACTTTGATATCTACCTGATAATCTGAACATGTTTGCGTTGAAAGTATGAAAGTACTTCCAAGGGAAATAATATTTAAAATCTTACTCACGCCATAATATTTTAAATCTTACTCACGCCATAATATTTAAAATTTTACTCACGCATTTCTGTATTCTTATGGCTTCAAAGTAGACCAGAGTGGTCCAACGTATTAAACTCCATTGGCCATATAAACCAAAAGTTCGCGGGCCATTTGACCAACAAAAATAATAATTATACCATATAATTAAAGAAATATGTTTTGTATAAGCGCGGGCCACAAAATAGTTTTATGCGGGCCACATTTGGCCCCTGGGACTGCTGTTGGACCACGCTGAAGTAGTCACATTTCTCCAAGATTCAACATTTCGAGCTGGCTGGCGGACTTCCTTACCTAACATGTGAATTCATTTTAAAGTGGCACAATGAAAATAAATGGATAGAGGCTAGTACAGTCAGGACTGCACATTTATTAAGTTGTTGTAGTTACAGCAAAAGAAAGAAAAGAAAAAGAAAAAGAAAATGGTGAAAAATACACATCCTCGTTTGATCTGTGAAGGGCGCGTTTTGGGGTATGTTGGCTGGACACGTCACGGGCATCACGCGACTTGTTCTGGACTTCATTTACCCAGAACCAGGATGTGGACACGAGGATACCCGACCCGCAATCGTGGCCGATCTGAACTTTACGTATTTTTCCGCCATCGTCCTGGCCGTCAGTGCCCTCGTTGCTATACTCGTTAGTTTCGCCAAACCAGCGCAGCCAAGAGAGTCGGTAAGTGAGCTGGATAAATACTGTATTCCTGTAGGGATTTCTGTAGAACTTACTTTACACGCAGCCAAGAGAGTCGGTAAGTGAGCTGGATAAATACTGTATTCCTGTAGGGATTTCTGTAGAACTTACTTTACACGCAGCCAAGAGAGTCGGTAAGTGAGCTGGATAAATACTGTATTCCTGTAGGGATTTCTGTAGAACTTACTTTTCACGCAAAGTACTATATTGTTACAAGGATTTCTGAAGGACTTACTTTTCAAGCAAAATGTTATATTATTGCAGGGATTTCTGTAGAACTTACTTTTCATGGAGATATTTTTGTCATTAAGTATATTTCAAGAGGTAGTGTTTTCTAAACAATTTCAGCTATACTGGTATTACAGACATGGAAACGGGCAATTTAAACAGATTAAATAATTAAATTCTTAAATTAATTAATTTATATACAAATGCACTTTATATTAGCGGTGTTTTGTTATGGAAACAGTACTTGGATTTTATATGGTGTGAGTGCCTCTTTTTCTTTCAGATTGAAAATTTAATTTGGTGGAACCTGAACGTTAGGAGAACCTCTATATGTGATTCCATCTCTAGATCTGATGACGTCAGTACCGACAGTGATGAGTCTGTTCAGAAAGGTATCGGCCTTTTACATATATATATATTCAGATGTCAGCTGTACAATACGCTGTCATGAAATCCAACAATTACACTAGTCAGATTACAATTTCCATTCATACACTCATTCTGAAACATCCTCCTCCCATCATATCAAATGTGCAGACCATAACATACACAGACATGTAGGACATGCAGACCATAACATATACACTTGTGTAAGATGTGTAAACTATAACATATACAGTTGTGTAAGATGTGTAAACTATAGCATATACAGCTGTGTAAGATGTGTAAACTATAACATATACTATCAGTTACAAGTCCACATTACAATTCTCACAATATCTATCGGAGAAAATGTAGCCTTCCCTAGCTAATTAGATTTCCCTTGACTAAGTCTATAGATTCTCTTCTAGGTTCTTGATAATCAAAATGTTCACACAAAGTTTCCAATAGTTCACTGTTAATAGAATGTTTTTACACAGTCTCAAACCGTTTCCACACTCCTGGCCAATAAACTGTTTTACTTATCTTAACTGGTGGAGTCTCAACATTGTCACTGGTGCTCTTATCTGGCTGAATTTAGATAGACTCCTAGGTTCACAAAGAGACATAGTATGGCATTCGTACAAATCAACAACTGATGCACTCAATCAATATGATGCCGCAAAACAAGAAAATAACATATAATGCGACCAAACACACCCTGCAATTAATAAATGCAGTGATCAGAGACTGCTGATGTTAACTGCATAGTGCTCCTTAAGCTAAATCATTTTCTCTGAGCACAATTTCACTACCCTGAAATAGACGTATTTTAATTATACTTTACATAAAATTATTAATCATAAAATATTATAAAATGCAACTCTACCTTCATTCAGCGAAACAAAGGATCAAAGTCATCTGTAACAACAGTCTATGGATTTCCTTAAAAATCTCACATGCTCTCTTTTCATGCCTCTTGACTATACATTCATACAGATCTCCATTACTTAAGAATCTGGCCTACTAACTACTCACATGGGCACATGTCACAACTATAATAAAATTGCTCCCCTATTTAAAGGCTGGTCAGTTGACCTAAGGGTCAAGGCTACATCCAATGCTCATTCATTCACATCTTCATCCATAGGATTAACAATGGACTTCCAGTCTTCCACCATCCCTACCTCCATATACTTGTGGTCAAAGTTCTCTCTCTACACCTATGCATGTTTACTACAATTGACTGGTCAGGTTTCCATTTGACCATGGTGACCAAGGTCGGATTTGTTAGGGAGAAATACATTTAATTTAACTAGCCCACTCTTGTGACCCAGAAAAACATAGGTTCTGTATTACTGGTGACGCAATAGCTGTTTGTGTTTATACTAGACTCACTCTTACATCTGTATTTAGATTTTATTTCTTTGCTGGGGATCCAGGTGAGATTTATAAATATCCTGACACATTTCTTTCAGTATTTGTAGGGGTTAAACCAAGACTTTCGCATTTATTAATTTCAGTATTTGTATGAATTAGTCAAGACTTTCACATTCATTCCTTTCCGAATTAGTGGGAGTTAAACTAAGCTTTCCACATTTAATTTCGGTATTCATAGGAGTTAAACCAAGACTTTCGCATTTATTAATTTCAGTATTGGTATGAATTAACCATAGTTTCTTGCAGTCATTCATTCTTGTGTGGATTTGTGTGTCTGCGTTAATCCCAGTCGATCGCATTCGTTAGTTCTAATCAATCCCATCCATCACATTCATTAATTTAATTGTATTAATTAATCCGTCTATAGCATTCATTAACTTAGTTTTTTTTCATATTGTAACACACTAATTTATTCAATTTTTTTATTTCTTCAACTACTTCATTTTAAAATGTCATTTTGCTGAATTCTGTTGCAGATGAAGGCGTGAAAGTAAAAGCTGGATTCCACGCACAGAAACAGACGGGAATGGGTAGAGATAACCCAGAGATTAAAGTGTTTGATTCAATTGTGCCGTCTCCATGGCGACACGTACTAAATCTAAGTGCCCTTTTACTCATAGGTCTTGTGAGTTTCCTTTTCGGTTTCTTTGCCTGACCCAGGAATGAGTAGTTATGCACAAACTCGCATACACATGCATGCAGACACACAGAGACATGCACACACACACACACACACACGTGCACACACACACACACACACACACACACACACACACACACAGATCGTCCACAAAAATTCGTTATTCTTCGAGACAGGGGAATGGGGTGCTCGACAGGCCTGGTTGCTGAACCCTCTACAGGAATCCTTGAGAGGCAACCCGACCGAATTCTTCCTATCGCCATTCCCCAGCTCACCCTAGTTCGGGCTTAGGCAGAAGACTTAGGAAGCGAAGTGTTAATAAATGTTGTTTCTTGATTACAGAGATTGTGCTTCCAGAAATATACACTTTATTCGTGAAACCGGTGATGTTATTAGTGCATGTTTTTGTGTATGTCATGACGTCATTCTTCGCTTGAAGTAAAGGACTATTGTGACGTCATTTCGATCATTTAAAGTACATTAATAGCCTGGGGGGGGGGTATTTTCTAAGAGGGCACTTTAACAATTACTCTAATATGATGTAAGTATCTTGGTTAAAATTAATTCTATTACAAATGTTTACAGTTGATCATAATAAAATATTAGTAAAAGTCTCGTTGAGTTTTGTTTACATTAGGCCTATACATGAATGTTGAATCTTCGATAGAAAGCAAGTGTATATTTAGATGGTACAGCCATGCGTCTGGTGAGAACTTCGTTTTGAACAATATCTCTACAGACAAATCCATCGTACTCATAGTCAGTCCTCCCTTCTAGAGGCAGGATTAGTCATCCGTAGTGATTTCTATTGGCAGAATTACCCATTCATAGTAACTTCCGTTGAAAGAATTTTCACCCGTGGTGTGACATCTGTTGACAGAATTATCCATCCATAGTAACTTCCATTGACATAATTATCTATCATTATAATGTCTTTCGGTAACAGAATTACCCACCCGTATAGTCTTCTGTTCACAGAATTAACCACCCATAATCTCATCCGGTGAGATTACGCAAGCTCATTAGTTTTTGTGTGAAAAAAAAAAAACATCTTGAGCAATTTCTATATTCTGTCGAAAAAAATTACTCTAGAGCAGTAATTGTCCCTTAAGAGATTACCTATCTTTGATAACTTTTTTATTATCAAGAAACAATATTGACACTAGCAGACTTGAGTAATTTTCTCTTTTATCGGCCTGCCGGGGCCTTGGAAAGGACAACCCTTTATGAAATGGAAGGATGGTATATGAAATAAACTTTATTTAGATTTACAACGAAACGTTAATAAAAGATGCCTGTGATTTGCTCGATTTAATATGCTCTAAATTTGCGTGTGTGATGTATATACACATGGTTTTAAACAGACATTAAATTATATGTAACTTCAGTTGGATGAGTGAACTTTATTCACTGGACTTTTCATTGGAGTTGTTAAAGAAAATGTGCATTGTGATATATGGGGGAAAAAAACTTTCTTGTTTCTTTTCTTCATTTGGGTGTGTGAACTTTATTTTAAATATGCATTGGATTCCTGTGCAGTGATATATGGGGGGAAAGTGTTTCTTTACTTCAGTTTGTGTGAACTTTATTCACTGGACTTTTTTTTTTAATTGTGCATTGGATTCCTGTACAAATTCTAATTTATTGTAAACAATTATAAATCTTCACATCTCCACTCTTATTTGCTAGGGGCTGGGTCCTTTTGTGCCATGACTTGCAACAAGTACTATAAATTAAAATTTATATATTTCACAGTTATATACATACATAATTCTAACAAACAAATTTTCTAACAAATAAATTTCAGTGATTTTAATTTTAGTATTATTTTAATCTTTTAATATGTTTCATATTAGCAACACTTAATTTTTCAAAATCCATATATAATTACAGCCGCTTTTCATTTTTAGTAAGCTAACCCATTCCAAAATCATTGATGGCAAAATAATCAGACAGATTAACCTGATATAGATTAGGTAACTATGTTGAAACAAAAAGGTTATCATATGGGGTTTTGTTATAATCTGCTGTTGTCATCTATTCCACAATCATTACTTTGAAAAGTATAAACTTTTGTAACTGTATTATGCAGTGAAGTTTACTAACGGAACAATATAAAATATGTTGGGAAAGTAGAAAAAAGTATGTATTGCTAGAGGCGGAGAGATGAAACATAAAGAAAAGAACAAAAAAGAAAAGAAAAAGAAACACAACAAGAATGAACATAATTAACTTTTTTGTTTATTGTATTAGATGAACAAAGTGATCTTAAAGATTTACTTTTATACACACTGTCAAACGTATAAAGTGTACATTTTCAATATACATACTTAACTATAGTGTTCAATATACATACTTAATTATAGTGTTCAATATACATACTTAATTATAGTGTTCAATATACATACTTAACTATAGTGTTCAATATACATACTTAATTATAGTGTTCAATATACATACTTAATTATAGTGTTCAATATACATACTTAACTATAGTGTTCAATATACATACTTAATTATAGTGTTCAATATACATACTTAATTATAGTGTTCAATAAACATACTTATGTACTGAAAATCAAATCACAGCTAGGCAATAATATTACAAACAAAAGGTCAGTATAAAATGAGCTATCACTTTTTCTAATTCATGTTATTTTAATAAATTTCAATATTTGAAAACTGGTTAATGAATGCCAGTAAATACAATTACAAGTATGTATAATGAACAATACTTGAGATGCTCGAGAGTCACTCTTGCATAATGGAAAGAAAATTAATGACAAGTGTAGGTAGCCACACATTTTTCATGCTTCTTCATGTGGATGTAGATAGAGTAATGGACTCAGCCTAGGGCCGAGTGTGAATGACATCTGACTCATGAGATGGTTTCCAACCGAAAGCTTAAGTATGTAGTTGCAAACACAACTGAATGATGAGCCATGGCGAGAGAGAAGACATGAGTGATTCTGGTTAGCTGACAGGTGAAGTTAGAATAAATGACCAGTCAAACACTTTTCCAATATTTGCGATTGTTATTTGAAGTCTGGTTCTAAATGCAGACCGGAAGTGGTGAGTTGTCTGGTACAGTATGCAAGAATGAACTTAGGATAATTTGTATATTAGAATTATTGTTTTGTGTTGGACTTAGAACAATTTTGTTCCTTGATCTAGATATATTATATATTCTGGGTTAATTCATTTGATATGTACATGTTAGATTAACTATGTGTTATTGAATGTGTGACTCTGGTATAGATCAATCGGATTTATAATAGTTGTATCCAGTGAAGTGTGTATAAGGGCTAACAATTCTGTTGCAGACACATAAGTTGAGTGACTGGAGCGAGAGAAAGAGAGTGTAGAAAAATATATAGACTGAATTAAAGCGTTGCACTTGAATACTCTTAGGGCATGCCTTTGCTTCCTCATCTTGAGTGATTCCCTATGATCGACTCATGAGTCGCCTCATCAGGCTAATATCTACCATAGAAACTCAATGGTGGTGAGAGCAGAGATGCCTACACATCGTTGTTTCTAATGCCAAAAGAGTTTGAGAGTGCTCGCACATGTTCTGCACATACAAGTTGCAAACAAACCCTGGTGCCCTATCGACTTTTATCAACTGTCCGTGTGATGTAAAGGACATGTTTTTTCCTATGACACAACATAAGGTGTCCCAACAGAACAGGTCAAGTGCTCATTCATTTATCTCATATTTTTCTCTTTTCCAGCTCTATGAAAAGAACTCTAACCCTGAAATAGAGATTGTTTCCTCAATGTAGTCATTGTCAATATTGACTGTATAAGAGATAGACTCAAACATTTATTTAATAGTATATATAGGTGACAGTTTCAAATCTTAGTTGTATTTATTTGTGATATGGTTATTTTTTATAATAAATCTTTATTCTTTGTTAAATCCTTCTTATGCATGTTAATTGGTATATGTCTGGGGTAGTCAGTGGGTGGATGGGGGTGTGATGAGTCAGTGATTGGATGAATGTTAGTAAGTTTATGAAGTACATTACTCCTTATGTAAGAAGTTCCACCTGTAAACAGATAATTATGTAGCGATATTATCTTTATTTACAGTGGGGTCTGGATATGAAATTCATATGGAGAAAACAGATCCTAAATTAAGATTTAACCACTGATAAGTGATTATGCATTATTAAATTATAAGATATTCATAGTAATAATCATAACAGAGACAGGATGTATTATAGCACCACAATACTATATAAACAAAATTCTTTTAAAATGTATATCAGGTATGTCATTATGATATGCATTATCTAAAGCTAGATCATAGCAAATTCAATTATTTTGACACAGCAAAGTAAAAGCATAAGAAAGTAGACAATTTTCTAACATCCAAAATGCATCCAATAAACTTTATATTTTTGCCATTTTCTTTCATAACCATTAAAAAAAAATTCCATACAAATACACATGCATTTGTGCATGCATACACAGAGAAAATGTCCTGGTAATGTCTAAGTAGTCTCTTTATCAGAGTAATTTTAATGTTAAAGTAAATTTAAAATCAAGTTTTCATCAATGCACAAGATCACCTCGTAACACGTGGCTAAATGTTATGGGACCAAAGCCAATATGGTTTGTTTCTTTGTTTCACATGCTGTTTAATAAATGTATAGCCAGGACTCAGTGCAGAGGATATTTTGTTTGTGTCAAGCGTCATGTCTTTGATAAAGAAAAGTTCCTGTGCAGTCCCTCTGTGTAACCATATGCATATTCTGGTAATCTCAAAACTCTTGGAAGAAACAAATTCTTTCAATCATTTATATTACATATGGGTCTGATATTTGTTATATGCAATCAGAACACCTAGCACTTTTGCATTAGCTTATTTGCACATTTGACCTAAATTCCTCTTCATTTGACTTGAAAATGATAAATTCATTAATACTCAATTATAGCACAACAAAGAAACAAATGTAAACACATGCATACAGTCACACACATAAACACAATATGTACATGAGTGTATTATCACTATTTTAAAGAGCATGTGAACAGCAGAATATTTAAGAAGAAAATAAGAATTTGTTTACAAATTGATGGTGTTCCTAACTTTGGTGAAACCAAGGGAGATTACTGTATTTAATTTTGACTGGATGTGCATGAGCTAAATGGTAAATCATGAGGAGATTGCAAAGAACAATTCCAGCCATTCATATGATTTTGTGCATGAACTCAAGGGTAAATTATGAGGAGATTGCAAAGAACAATTCCAGCCATTCATATGATTTTATGCATGAACTCAAGTAGGTCTCAATATATGTATTAGAAATGAAAAACATTTGGCTGTTCAGCTTCATGTTTCAACAAATGTGCTTACACTTACAGGTTTGTGATCTTTGTAAAAGTGGCATTGGAAACTAACATTTGATTCCCACCAGATGTAACAGGGAAAAAACTTCAGTAAATATGAAATATGTTCACTAACTAGCAAACACTCATTTGTGTGCCCATCTTACAAAAATGGTGTCTTTGATCCATATGTGGAGATTCTTAAGTCAGTTATTTATAATCTCCATTAATTCTGGATCTGGATGTGAACTTGTACTGAATGTGGACTTGCACTGGATGTGAATTTGTACTTTATCTTCTATTGTAAAAATGACGGTTCCAATCAGCAACAACTCACGCACGTGACTTGAATTTTACCCACAGTCCATCGGCAGCAGCCATTCGAAACTTTAAAAGCTTAGGTGGGTACTGATAGATTAAAAGAAAAACAAAATCAAAGTAATTCAAAGAACTAAAATTTTCTAATCAAAGCATAATTTTCATTGTTTTCTATACAAATAATATTACCTTTCATGAAATCAATGACTTAGTTATAATGTTAGAAAAAAGGAATCAAATTTATTTTTTATTTTCAATCTATTTGTAGTTTTAATCTTCAATCCAGATTAACCAGTGAGAACTGGTATGAAAATTCCCACAAAATAATGTACAACATGCACATGTCATCACTGTAACTCTTCTCTGTATTTCTCACTATTTACGTTTGTGAAATTTACACAAAAACTTACACAGTATACATGCACTGACTATCAATATAAGTCATTAATACACCTCTCTATATTCTTTACTATTTAAGGATGTGAAATTTATAAATGAATAAGAGGGCTTTCATAGTATAACAAGCAAAAATCATCAAAGTAATTTCTCTCTGTATTCTTGACTACTAAAGTTTGTGAAATTTTTATATGATGCAGAAAGTTTCTATTCACAACTTTGCTTGTTTAACTTTTAAAGGTTGAGTTTTTATAAATGAAATTGTCATTAATGAAATCAAATTGAAATATGTTAAAGCTATGAAAAGTGGTCATTTATTGATTGAGATGATTTTAATTTTAATTTTGCATCTATCGAGTTATTTGTATGCTTTCATTACTACAACATTTTGCCTGTGTCAAAAGCAATATCATTTAGCAACTAATTTAATGCTCCTGTCACATAAGAGTTAGCATATAAAAAACACTGAAAGTATATACATGCAAATGAGAACTAATCTGTACACTCACCACAGATTTTTCACACAAGACCGGGGAGTAATTCTGCAGCACAGAAGCAAGTGCCATTTTTATCTCTAGCTGGGCCATTCTCATGCCAATACAGTTGCGGGGGCCCATGCCAAATGGAATAAAACTGAATGGGTGTCGAGTTGCACGAGCCTCTGGGGTATGTCTGCAAATGAAGCAACGATATTCTGAAAAGACTTTCTGACTAACATTTACAAAGGTTTTCAGCAACCAAGTCATATACTGCCTTCTAAAGATGGTAGACATGTGTCTCAGGAATCTACAAATGTATGCAAATATTCTGTCATGCCTGCCTACATAGCTTAATCTCCATCTTGTTTCATTCAAGATTCTGAGCATGGTTACATTCCTTTTATCCAGAAAACCAACCAACGTGTTTAATGAAATTCTTCACTAAGTCATTATCATTTGGATCTTTGTATATAAAACAATTACCAAGTGCAGTGTAGAGAATATACTTAATGCTCAAATAACATTTTGAAAGTGCCTGAGAAAATGTTTCTAATAAAAAATTATTTAATTATTCATTATATGTACACTTCTTGTTCATCAACATAAGGAAATGGGGGTGGGAATGTACTTTTTATGTTTTTACTGGAATTACATGGAATTTCAAAGCATTTAAAATTAGTTGATACACCGTTAACTGGTGTTACTACTGTTTAGTAGGGCTACATAGTTCAAAGATTTGCATTAGAATTTAGAGCCTAACAACATAGAAAAACAGTCTTTCTTAATAAGGCTTCTCAAATAAAAAAGCAGACTGATTTTCTTGTGAGTGTGCTGGGATAAAGGCCTGCACTAGGGTGAAGGGTGGATGCAATAAATGTTTCCATGTGAGTGGGTCTTTTGCATTCCTAAAACAAACTTTCTTGCCCCTTTAATCTAGGCCCCCAAACAATCTGACATCATTACATATGGACAGTACATTTGGAGGAAATATGTTTAAATTCTTGTGTGTCAAAAGTGTAAAGCCTCGTGAATCATGCTTTATGAGATGGCCCTTTGGCTGACAAAATCTTAACAGATTTGGCTACAGTTAAAGAAGCTTAGTGTGGTCCCGACTGTTTAAAAATAAAAATGATACAAGTATATAATAACTAATGAAATAACAGTTTCTGCATACTGATTTAGAATGCAAAGAATAAAGAAAAGGACAATAAGTTTCATTCCAGTTTTTAAACTGATTATAAAAAATAAATAACATCTGATTTCTTCCATAAGTTTGCATAAATATTGTTTACTTTCTACAATTATTCATAACAAACAGACATTATTTTCTGCTGTTGTTTACAATTACATTTCCTGATCAAGATATTGAAACTAAGTAAACATTAAATTCCACACCATCTGACATTCTAAATTTAAATTAAATTAAATTTATATTGTTTTAATTGTCAGCATCCAAATTCTCAGGAGAAAATAGAAAAGAAAATGTTAAATGACTGCACAGGCAAATTTATCTGGAACTTTTAAAATTTCTCTCATTTGGTATCTGACCTTTCTGGATCATACTTCAGTGGGTCAGGCCAAATCTCAGGGTCAGTGTGAATAGCAATCACTGGAACCAATAGTCGCATTCCTTTCTCAATACGGTAACCATTTAAATCCGTGTCTTCAGCGGCCTGTCTATCCAAACTGAACAAGGGACAGAACTAGCACTGTCAATTTGTTCTCATTTATGAACACACAAACAAACAAACATTTCAATGGCTATATAAGCTGCTTTTTAACTCCATTTCATCTTTCATCTTCCTGAAGATCTACTTCCTGTAATAAACATGTAAACTATACTGACTTAACTGACATAAACCCAGCAACTGTTTTACATGATAAGCATAAAGTATGCAGATTAAACACAAATTAAAAGCATATTTCATATAACAATCAAGATAAACTGCGCATAAACCTAGCAACTATTTTACATATCTGCAAAATACTCAATACATGTATATACATAAACCTAGCAACTATTTTACATATCTGTAAAATATCAACACATACATGAATTTTTTTTAATATTTTATATTAAAAACAATAAAATATACTGACTGAAAGTAAACATAACATTTATTGTGTATAAGAAGTATAACTGTCCAGACTGTTGTTTACATATAAATTTTTTTAAAGTATTTTATATAACGAACATGTATTTATATACTCCAGTTAATTAGTCTACCATGGCTTTGAATTTAATGATGCATTTCCAAGCTACATGACTTAAATAAAACATATCAGAAAGAATTGGCTGTGTTTATTCTATTTAATTCTACCTAATTCACATTCAACATTATCTTTTAAACAAACACAGCAAATCTAGCCTACAATATTATACACTAAAATCTTTAATAATCACTTTAAGGTGAGCTTTTGGTAACATTTCCATTTATCCTGAAATATTTTTTTAACTTTTAAATTAAAATCCTTTGATCACTTGAAGTTAAAGTCATTCAAGATATTTACTAACATTGTGAAAGTTATCATGGAGAGTTTGCTAACCAACTTGTATTTACTTGTAAAATATGTATTTAAACTGCAATAAACAATATAATAAACAATCAATCACAAATGTAGTGTTGAGAAAATCACATTCAACTTCAAAACGTTGTAAGAATGCCATTTGGTGACAGAATCTCATCCTAGCTCTTTCTGCATCAGTTATTTAGAGTGAAGAGGTTAAAAAAAAGACAGAACATTTTACTACTGACATCTTTATATGTTTGTTGAAACTAGGTGATCAGTAATAGTTCAGTATATTTGGAAAACCATTTATATCCTCTACAATGTCTGTCCTGTTATAGTGAAGAAAAAGTTGCAATGTCTGTCCTGTTATAGTGAAGAAAAAGTTGCAATGTCTGTCCTGTTATAGTGAAGAAAAATTTACAATGTCTATCCTCTTACAGAGAAGAAAAAATTGCAATATCTGTCCTGTTATAGTGAAGAAAAAGTTACAATGTTTTCTGTAATAGTGAAGAAAAAGTTACAAAGTCTTATATTCTGCTCTAATAAAACAAAACAAAATTTACAATATTTATCTTTTACTCACATGAAACCTGGTGGGTAGAGCCGCATGGCCTCATTCATACACATTTCCATGTAGGTCATTTCATGAGCATTTTCGTACGTCATTGATTTCTACATAAAAATAAAACAAAATCTGTAAAAAGACATTATACTGAAAATGCTATATATGGTTTCGAATGAATGAACCACTTGAATACATGTAGTTAAGAATTAACAGAAGTCTTAAAATGCCATTTAATTAAACATAATTTATTCTATAAAAAATTGTTAGAGTAAGGTAGGTGGGTAGTAGGACATCACAGAATACAAATGATGACAAATGGTATAGACAATACATAAGACTAAATGAAACCACAGCAAGAGAAGATGACACCACACACATCATGTTACATGTGACTTTATTTCATGGAGACACAGTAGCATAGGCTGCACTGAACTGCCCCACTCATTCTCTCATGCTTCTCATTCTCCATGCATCTCTGTCTCTCATTCCATATCTCTCAGACACAAACCCTAGCACACCAATATACAATAAAATGTGGGCTGTGAAGAGAGCCCCTTGCATACAGCTTGACTGACAGATGAAAAAAGTGGGATTACTCATCTTGTCTGTTTTTCTATATAACTTTAAAAATGAATTACACCTAAATTCCTAAGAGTTGAGTGATGAATAAATTATCTCTTGAAACTACATTAATTACTTTTTAAACTTAACTCTTTACTAATGTATAATTTCAAAGAATATTTACAAAATAAAACTGAACTCTTTATTGGTGCACTATGAGAAAACCACTCTCACACACATAAAACATAAAAAACACAAAGACATTAAGATCAGTTCTCACATATAAATACATAAACACAAAATATAAACAATTACTGTTCTAAATATAGAACCATCTACTACAATGGAAAAGTACACCAAACAGTGTACAACAACAATTGTGCACTCTGACACAGCACTGTAGGTGAGCAACACAAATTTATAGAGCAGTTTGAACAAAACAAGCAAACAATCACTGACTCAATTTGCCCCTCCATGGCACTATAGTGAGGTGGGCAGCAAACCTCTGCACAAAGCTAAGCTCATTCATTCAGCCTTCCACATTATCAGGAAGGATGCAGGCATGTTTTGCTGGATGTTACCTAAAATTCCAATATGTTCTTAGGACAGTACATGAATAACAAAGCAACCACAAAATATAAATCTTAAGCAAGTACAGTGACAACTAGAGCAATCTTGCAAAATATTTTATCACTTTCTTTAATGCTTTCAGTTGTATGTGTTTTATAACAGTGTCTCAACACTTACCCAACCCACTGTTTCAATATTAATATCTTTTGTCCTATGATGTATCTGAAGATCATCTGTATATCCTTAATATTGCAATTAATTTAATGGGATATTGCATGGTCAGATATCTACACTAAATCCAAACATGTAATGATTTCCCTGTCAGAAATCAGCAAAGAGAGCTTGGTCGAATGGCACGCCAGCCAACACATTGCATCAGTAAATTGACTGGTGTCATCCTCTTCTCTCCTCAAAGTTACAAATTGTCTGTCATTTCAAGAACAAAAAGTTTTTCATTTGTATCTTTTGCATGAAATATGTCTGTCAATTAAAGAACAAAATTTTAAAGTTTTTCATTTGTATCTTTTACAATAAATATCTGTCATTTCAAGAACAAAACTTTAAAGTTTTGTATTTGTATTTTTTGCATGAAATATGTCATGCACTTCAAGAAGTCATTTACAAGTGGAAAAACTGAAATCAACAAGCCTTTCATTCAATTTAAACAGAAATTCTTGTAAATGTCTGACATATTTCTCAAAACTTTTATACAGTAATTCCACAGATCCATTTACTATTCACTTTGGCCTCTTAATAAATTGGAGAGTATGTCTAGTACTTGCTTTAGTGTGTGACATTAAATTTGAGATTTTGCTAGTAGTCACTGTAGCATTTGATTTAATAAATTTGAGATTTTGACTTCCAAGAGCATAAAGTTTCAGTTTCAGTGAATTTATTGCCAAGCTCCTGAATCATACTGAATGTATACCAATCATATTATATGTCCAAGACAGCACTATAATTCCTTTGCTTTTACATTTATTACAGCTCATCAATGACCTTTACCTTTCTCACGCACTTACCAAAGCTCATCCATTGACCTTTACCTTTCTCTACACTTACTAAATCTCAACAACTGACCTTTATTTTTCCATTAACTTATCATTGCTCATCAAATGACCTTTCCCTTTCCCATACTCTTATCAAAGCTGATAAAATGACCTTTACCTTTCCCAGTTTTTCATCTATTTCTGCTTGGACCTTCCGAAGACAGTCTTGGTGAGCTGCCAGGCAGAACAAGGTGAAGGACATTACAGCTGATACTGTGTCATAGCCAGCCAAAATGAAAGTGATTGCATTGCTCTCTATCTCATCCAGAGTCAGGCCTAACTCAAAATGAAATAATCAAAATTATGGTTAATGGAAACTAAATGAGGAGCATATACTTTCCATACTTGCAGATAACAAGAGAAATTGCTCATCTTTAAATAAATGCAAATTATTTTTCAATTCCCAAGCACCAACAGTAACATTAATTACATGTATGTAAGCCCATGATCTGTAAAGGTAAATGTTTTGTTACACATATAATATTTAAAAACCCTACTAACTCAATTAAACCAACAGTAACATTAATTACAAGTAAGCCCATGATCTGTTAAGGTAAATGTTTTGTTACACATATAATATTTAAAAACCCTACTAACTCAATTAAAATCTTTAAAATTCATAATCATACCCAGTACATAAACATATACCTCAAGTAAACCAGTATCTACACTATAAAGTAAAGTGGCGTGTGTTTTACAAGTAAACATCCTACAAGCAAATCAACATGTATGCTTAAATAAAACCAGTATATGTAACAAGTAGACCAATATACCTATTAGCAAATTAACTTGTATGCACTAAGCAAAACCAGCAGGTACGCTGTAAGTAAACCAGCATATACCCTACAAGTAAACCATTAAATACCCTACAAGTAAACCATTAAGTACCCTACAAGTACACCATTAAGTACCCTACATGTAAATCATTAAGTACCCTACAAGTAAATAATTAAGTACCCTACAAGTAAATCATTAAGTACCCTACAAGTAAATCATTAAGTACCCTACAAGTAAATCATTAAGTATCCTACAAGTAAATCATCACATACCCCATAAAAAAAAGCATGTACTCTACAAGTCAACCATGTGCATTACAAGTAAACCAACAAATACTCTACAATTAAGAAAATATATACCCAATAAAAGTAAACCAACATGTACTATAAGTAAGATTAGATTGTCTAGTTTACACACTTAAATTTCAATAAGACTGTATACTTAACAAACAGTATAAGTAAAATAATTGTTTTGTCTAGGACTGTCATGTTTACATACTAAAAGTAAAATAGTAAAATAAGATTGTCTAATTTACACACTCAAAAAGTAAGATAAATATTTTGTCTAGGACTGTCCAGTTTAAACATGAAACATTATGATAAATACATTGTCTAAGATTATCTAATTTGCACCTACTTATTTTTAATTTAAATGTTTTATTTATTACTTAAAAACTTACATTCTGCATTTCTCTTCACAAAGTAGAGTAATTAAGCTCTATAATAATTATTAATATACTAAAACACATATGCTTTCCATGTCAGATAAGTACTCTGCAATAAAATATATAAATATGTATTCTATGTTAGCAAAAGTACTCTAGAATAAAATATATAAATATCTGTTTTTACCTTTGCGTGTCCACTGACTAGAAGTCTTTAGCTGGTCTCCATGGTCAATTTCAGTGTCCACTTCAGACTTAGTGAATGTTTGACTTTTGTTCTCTTTCTCTGCCTCCACCAACAGTTGAAGAAAATCGTGGTACTTCTAAACACACAATTTATCACAAAATAGTTGATTCATACATAACAGAACAATTCTTCATGTAACTAACACTTTTAAATAAAGTTTTACAGCAAAAAGAATAATCTTTGCTCACATTTTACACAAAATACAAAATAAATAAACAGTAATTTTTCTGTAATACTTCTGTGCATACAGAATAACAATGCAGCAAAAGGCCACAACAAGGACTGGTCATAATTTGCAGAGTAATGAAAATAAACTGTTTTGTAGGAAAATATAACATCCATTACATCCCCCAGTCACCACTCAAGCATCTACTTCATGCCATAGTCAACACTACCCAGTGCATCCACTTCATGCCCCAGTCACCATCACAACATACATTTCATGCTACAGTCACCACTACAGCATCCACTTCATACCCAAGTCACCATCACAACATACATTTCATGCTACAGTCACCACTACAGCATCCACTTCATACCCAAGTCACCACTTCAGCATCTACTTCATGCCACAGTCATCATACTGCATCCACTTCATGTCATAGTCACCACTACTCCATCCACTTCATACCATTGTCACTGTTATGTAAAAGTAACTATCAACTTCAAATTCAGTTGAGACTTTTTATAAATTTTCTTCAGTCCCCTATTCTAAGGACAAAATGAGGGAATCCCTATGAATCTTCTCATGTCAGAAGTCTGCATGTTTCCAAAGCCATGTTCAAGATGTGGGTAAACACCCTGAGCTGGATTACTCTTTCTCTGAGCATAAACCGGGTTTATATGTGGAATAATGTGTCTAGTATGGCAAGATAATACAGGTCTTTTAAGTCTAGGTTTATCGCATTTCCTCTCCCCCACCAGTGGAACAGTGTCGGATATGGTTTTGACACCATGTCTATTTTGTGGTTTGTAAGGGTCATAGTGTGTAAAGATATCCTATGGTCCAGCTTGATGGGTCAGAAAAAATCCCAGATCTAAACATGATACCTTGCTTGCAAAGTGGTTTGAAAGGGTTATAGTATATAAAGAGGTCTTGTCATTTATGTGATAAATCAGAAAGTCCCAGATCTAAAATTACATCAGGCCTTCTAAGTAGCTTTTAAAGGCCGTAAAATGTGAAGCCATCTTTATCTCTAAAGATAAAAGATCCATTCAGAAGAAAATTAATTCTGATGGACATTTCACCAGTCTGCCACCAAAAGCATTTAGAGGAGACAAGACAAAGGATTATTTAGTAAAATAATTAGAGATTATTTAATATATAATAGGAATGGTAGGTGCTTGAGGCAACATATCTAGTTGTTGGTTATTGTCTTCTGATACCATTCTAACTCATCACTGTCAGTTTGCCTCTATCACTGTGAGGTACAGATGAACATTTGACAATCATTGCCATTCTGAAATGTCTGCTGTCCCTGTCACATCTTCATCATCTTTCTCATTATGACTAGGTATCACCAAGTCCACATCAAACCTATCTGCAAATAGCCTGGGGGTGGGGAAGTCAATAATGCTTATCTGGAATTCTGCATCATAGACCATGTGCCCCAAATGAATCAGAAGTAGCATGGCATTTCCAGAATTCAGGTTAATAAGGAGGGAAAATGTTGGTCACCTCTTATTTAGCAGTTCAGTTAATGGAAAGGTCATTGACCTCTATGTTAAGTACAAGACTTTCTTCTCTGGTGTGCTATTCACAATAGTTGCATCATGAAACAACTCATTACTCATATGTACCTCATTATTCTTCTACAACCAAGCAATTATACAATTTTAACAGAGGAGATATTAAATTAACCAACACAAAAATTTTCACTACAATTCCTTGCCACACTCAATGAATGGCTAAATGAGATTCAGAAATTATTCTCAATTTTTCTCTAATTTGAAACTAAAGTAATAAATCTTTCCAATCATCATTCTCTGTGGTAAAATTGAATTTTTACCTTTTGGTCTTCCTCATGATGGCGCTCTTCTATAGCAGAGTCTACAGCATGGAGAAAGAAATCAATTGCAGACCGTGAAACAAGAGAAAATCCAAGTTTACGCAAAATAGGTGTCATCCAAGGAAACATCACTGGAGAGATAAAGATAAATTAATTTTTAATACAATTTAAAGGATGTAGTTCCCAAAAGGAATAAGATAGAGAACATTTTTAAATAATGAGTTCCCACGGATAAGATAAAAAAGACACTTTCAAACTAATTTAGATGAATTTCAAAGAATTAATTTGTTGTAAAAAAAATGAAACTGTTAAAATGTGGCTAAACAATACAAAGTACCATCTTTTTCTTTAGAGATAATTAAGTGTCATCATGATTGACATTATGCAATTATTTAGTTTTAGATTAAATTCCAAATTAGAACATTTCCAATCAGAAGTCAGTCTAAATTGACATTTTCTGAAACTAAAACAAAACATTTATATCTCATTCCATTTACTTTGAATCTCTGTTGCAAAATGACACAGACAGTGTAAGACATTTTGCAAAGTGACACAAATAATATGAAAATGGGATTGTTGCAAAACTGAAATACAGTGTGAGAATGGGGCTATTGCAAACCAATCTACAGAAAGTGTGAAAATGGTAATGTCACAAACCAATACACAGACAGTGTGAGAATGGGAATGTTGCAAACTGACACAGACAGTGTGAGAATGGGATTGTTGCAAACTGACACAGACAGTGTGAGAATGGAAATGCTACAAAATGACAGAGACAGTATGAGAATAGCAGATTGCTACAAAATGTGTTAACTGTCTAGTCCTAATGGCAAATGTTTTCTTACACTTACATATAATTGCCACAAGCCACTGTTTCTGGTTAAGGATAGACAACCCATGCTTATAAAAAGGGTCTTTAGGATTGTGAATTGAATTGACTTGTATGCCAAATCCAGCGCCTGCAATAACATCCATAGAAAAGTTCCCACAAAGCCTATGAATGAAAGATAATAAAAATAAATGTATGACCAAAGGATTTTAAGTAAAAGTTTAAAGGATTTTATTTTCCAGTGAACAAAATTTATTTATATTTAGTACTCTTTAATTTCTATACATGCTATTAAAAAATCTCTTTAGATTTGTTTTAATTTTAAATTATATTATCAGACCATAAATCTTAAAATTAGAAGCAAAAATATGTGAAAATAACCACAAGAAATCGGATGGTTGACAATAAATGAATAAGCACAATGGTAATGAAAAAAATTAAGAAAATTTTCTCAAAGGAATTATTTGTTTACATCCGACTGTCAAGATAAGAAAACAGTTTATGTAATAAGTGTGTAATTAAGCAAGGTTACTTAGAAAAGAAAATAGTTAGTGCACATTTAAAAAAAAAAAATTCTATCAAATACATTTTTCTTACAGTTTCAGTTCCACTGGTTCTCCAGTTTCTGCTTTGCTTTTCACAAAACTCACTAAGCTCCTGCTCACTTGGTCTAAGACTGGAAAAATCTGATTTCAAATACATCAAAAATTTTTAAAATAAAATAATCAAGTGTCGAGAATGTCATTTAGAGGAAAAAAGAGGGAAAAACTGATAAAAAATTCTAGAAACTGTGCGCATTTTTATCCTTTAAATAATAAAGATATGTGTGTTAGTCAAGACTTGTTTCTCTGAGAGTTGACTTGACACCAGTAATTTGATGGGAAAATTATTTCTGATACTAATCTCAGCTTTACTAAGACCGTGAGAGGTGACTTCTGTAAGATTAATAAAAGTTGTTTATTGTCAACTAAAACACAAACTGCAAAAACAGCCAACTTTAATGTTCTACTAAAAATTTATATAATGAAAATACAACACAGTTACAACATGAGCAACTTAAAACATCTTTAACATGTCTCTAATTAGAAAATACAACACTCAACTGCAAAACTGAGATTCATACGCTAAATTATAGATCTATATATGAAATTTTTTACTTGTACTTTTGTTTATTTGGAAACTACAGATTTTACTAGTTTTAACTGTGGATAGAAGTTGTGATAGTGTTGTCAGCATGTCAAAGAAACATGGAGGCTGATTGGAAACTGTGCAACACTAAATAGGCAATAGGATTTGTATATCTGGGTCAGCTGGTGTCTTTATTTCAGATTTTACAGATAAAAAGGACTTTTAAACATGTAATATATTTTGGGACACTGTGTTTTAATTTACTCAAACAGTTGTTTTTTAATGTTAGTTATCTTCAGGAATTGTTACTTACTGAAGGATTTGATCAAAAATTACAAAATAGCCATCTAGAGCAGATTCCATGTATACTTTTTAATGTTAGTTATCTTCAGGAATTGTTATTTACTGAAAGATTTGATCAAAAATGACAAAATAGTCAGCCATCTAGAACAGATTCCATGTATACCTTTAAATCATAATTTAGTTAAAAGTCCTTAATTAAGAGTCAGTAGACAGCCAGAGCAGGTTCCATGAACCTTTAAATCAAAAGTGAATGAAAAGGTTGTACAAGTACGTGCAGCCAGCCATCAGATAGACAATCAAATTTAATAAATGGTCGGTAATCAGCAATATGTGGTCAAATAACTATCAGAAAAAGACAAGATACTACAAAGTGATATCTGGCTAATGTACTAACAATAAAGACAGACTAAGAAACCTATACACACCCTTTTGAGTTTGCCCGAGCTGAATGTGGGTGACAGCATGTTACGCACATGCTTCCAATGATCATCTCTCAAAACTAATAAACTGGTGAGAAATGGTTTTGTGTTGAAAAACCGCTGTGGCTGAAACACAAAATATCTTATGATATATATAGCATAACTGACTGGTGGTTCTGTTTTGTTTGCTTACTTATTTTTAAATGCAATCTCCTTGGTTTGTTGGAACAATAAAAATACTTTTATACTATAACTACCGTGGTAAAATTTATTAACACATATTTCATCTTCTGAAAGATTTTGAGTTAAAGAAATTTCTTAATGTCAAATTCCAACACTGTTATAATTTAAAGTTGTATGCTTATATCAACTGCAAATACTCTGTTAAGATTTAAATATTTATTTGTTTTTATATCAAATGCACAACTTTGACATGCATTATTTGTTCATACTTTTAAGCTGTTGCTGGCAAATGTACAAACAAACATCTATATGTCAGTCACCTTCTGTTTTTCTTTCAATAGAATATGATACACTTCAGACACATCAAATACATAAATGCTATAAAATACATCAAATGTATTTATTAAAAAACTGTGCACATTTATGATGAGACAAGTTTTTTCACAAACATTATTCAAACACAAATACCTGTCTGTTGGCGAAAGAGGGAAACCTCTTAATGAGGACATCCTTTAAAATGTCAAGGTCATGAACCACAAGGGTTGGAGTCAATGGCATGTAGATTCTGCAGCATACATAGATCCATATCTTTTCAAACTGACATCATCTCTTTATGTAATCTTTTTGTCAGATTTATGATGAATATTACTGAATCTGTAGTTATTCTTTAAAAGCTCTGTTGTAAAGGGTTAAATATTAAAACAAATAAAATATTCAAACTTTTGAGATTTCTTCCTTTTCACACTGATGTACAAGCAATGAAGATAAAGAAATTTACTACAGAATAGAAGGTACAAAGTTATGATAGTTTTAATTAGAAAAGCATTTCCTGATCATAAATATATAATATATGGCACTCTTTTATAGTTTCAAACTTGAGAAACACCCATACCACCAGAAGGGTCACACCAAGAAACCAAAAATGTTTTAAAATTATGCTTTTGTTATAAAAATAGCATTTATAATTAAAAGTTAAAAAGATAATCCTAAAATTAATTCATTTATACATATCATTTGTTTTCTTATAAAAAAAATACATAAAACAGTGCTAAAACACAATATTAATGCTTAATTATGAAACAATTCTGAAGCACAACCAATTTTATGAAGCATAAAACTGAAGCAGAAACTTGCTAAAGTATAATTCTGGAGCAGTTCTCAAGCACAACCAATTACGAAGCCAAAAACTGAAGCAGAAACTTGCTAAAGCTTAATGCTGGAGCAGTTCTCAAGCACAACTAATTACAAAAGTTTAATTCTGGAACAGTTCTCAAGAACAACTAATTAAATAGCTAAGGAATAAATCTGTTAATTTATAACTCAGATACAGCCTCAAGCACAAATAAAAACAACAGAATTAAGGCAGAAAACAAAACAGAAGCACACCTAGTTATTAGAGATAAGCAATAATAGTCTTTACATAACTTTGTATAGACAAAGCTGCAATTGTCCTTTTCGTGTGCTTTTTCATGTTAGTCACAAGTTCATTGTCCACATCAATTTCCACATGTTTCTCTTGCATACATTGAAAAAAACGCTAATGCACTGTTATTATATCGAAGCCAACTTAAGTGCCTTCTTTTGCTGTGTCAGCAGAATAACAATTAGAACTCTAGTACTTCTTTATATCAGAAATTGCTCATGTAGTCAGCATTTCTTGCCGCCATACCTCAAATGGAGTGTAGTTTATCCCTGGTCATAGCAGTTTTATAATCAGTGAACCAGCAGATTCAAATAACATGTGAAATGAAAAGAGAAAAGTAGAAAAGGCTGCTTGACCCATCAAGCTAACAACTGCCTTTCATGACTGGACTTCTTCTTGCTACTCCAAATTCAAAGTCATTAGACAGTAGATTTTTCTACAGTAAGTAAACTTTATAATCTCAGCCCATTGGCTGATCTCATTCTCATACTTCATAATCACTAGATAATAAAACTACTCAATAGTTTGCATTACATCAGAAATTCTAGCATACTTTTGCCTCAAGCATTTACTTCACTCAGACATTTTCAAAAATACCATCATAAGGAGTGATCAATTTAACAATTAAATTTTAAAATATGGAGAGGCAAATTTACTCCACCACTAGTTGTAAGACTTGTTAAGCATATTCATTTGAAACAGAGACATGAGCAAATCTAACTTCAGTTAGATTTGCTCATGTCTCTGTTTCAAATGAATATTATTTTAGTTTATTATTTCTATGAACAAGTACTGATTGTGTACAAATTTTAAAATGCACCTTGTCTAAATTTCCAGTGATCTTTATTAATGATAAATTGTTGTATAATACAAAGTGCATACCTAGTTAACAGTAAGTGCATATAAAAACACATACCCATAGACTTTGCCATATGTTTCCTTCCACTGACTGCATATTTCAGTAATGCCCTGCAAATGATAGTAGATTCACAGTTTTAGACTTATATGGTCAGTTTGTATAGTATGTGGATAGATTTTTTTAACTTATGTGGTCAGTTTGTGGACTAAGTGGATAGTCTATGGATTATGTAGTCAGACCTATGTGGTCAGTTTGGGACAAGTGGATAGTTTGTAGACTATGTCATCAGTTTGTGGACAGAGTGGATAGTTTGTGGACTATGTGGTCAGTTTGTGGACTAAGTGGATAGTTTATAGACTAAATGTTCCATTTGTGGACTATGTGAGTAGTTTGTGGACAATGTGGATAGCTTGTGGACTATGTGGTCAAACTGTGGACTATGTTGACAATGATCTACTAAGCAGTTTAATTTCCTGCCAGACATGAACAAATCATGTTGACATAAACAGTGGCATACATTGACAATGGCATTACACTGTCTCCAATAACAATATTTTATTTTCCAATAAATGTAATTATAATAATTACAAAAGCAGGATGTGATAAACCAGTCCATCAAGGATATATTGCCAGTTTGAGATGTAACCTGCTTCAAAGAGAAATAAAAGTTAGCTGGTCCAACGATATAGTTTTAAACTTTATACATATAATTCATATAAATTAACTGCTATTAAGAATGTCAAAATTATATTTAATAGGAAAACAGTGGAGTCATATCATAATAAACTTATGCAAAATCAACCATAAACCTCTGAATATCTCTCACAGTGTGTATATCTCGGTGCACTATGTGATTCTAGAGTGTGTTTAAAACTATGAATTCTTCGCACTACATGGCGCCTCAATGCAAGCCAACTGTTATTTCATCTGTTGTTAAACCAAAGAAATGATGGTCTGTTCCCATGCTTCAGGAACTGTTTCAATCTAAAAAATGTGCACATTAAAGGAATTCTGACTTTAAGCAATTTGGGGGTTTATTTGGCAAACATAGCTACTTCTTTGTTAAATAGGAATGTTAGGGACAAATTTCTCTCTTTTGATAGTAGTACTTGACCTATTCATTCAGTTAAATTACACAGACTGCATTTTTCATCTCATTAAAATAAAAGTGAAATCAATATGTTTGGAAATTATATGACAAGTGTTTCTCTAACCTTTCTCTGCATTTCCACCATGTTTCCAGTGAATGGGAAAGGAGTGGGGCCCTTGATGCCAAGTCTTTTCCAAGTCTTCAAATCCTTGCATGATTGCCTGCAAGAAAATAACCAACAAACACAAAACAGTATTCAGAATAGTAATATTATTACTGCTGTTATAATACTGATTAAATATTACTGATATTTTTGACTGGTATTTGACCAAATCCATTGTATTATGAGTATAATATTATGTTGTATGATGGGAAAATATTCCCACATATATATTTTATAATATAAATTTTCATTTTGTGGAATGAGTGCGTATTGCGTCCTGTTTACCGAGAAGGGAAGCCCTGGAACGAATGAGAGACATGTGTGGAAGATTTAGGGACTGGCGTTTGATGTCCGCGGTGTTTGAAGTCTGCGAGCGAGGCGGTCAGCATGTGATCAGTATGTACGCTTAGCGGTGGTTAGAGTTGTTAGAGGGACATAATCATCTTAGAGCTAATGAATTGAACAGGTCAGAAGCTGGTCTAGGCAGGGTAATAAAAACCACAGTGAAAATGTTATCTTCACTACTTCCTGAAAAATCGTCTGAGGGTGACGACTGAAAGGGTAGTCCGCCCAAAACAACACTGGGTCGTATATGAGAGAAGAAAACCCTGGCTATATAGGTAAAAGCGTCTTTGTATTTGTGTGAATGGTTAAGTTTTATTAGGATGTTATATACTATGTTTTATTTATGAATATATTAATATTCTTCCTTTCAGAGGCCTATGCCAAACTTAGTAATTATTAATCGAGCACTGGACTGGACACTTAGGCTTTGCAATTGTTTGTGTTGCAGGGTTTTTTCTGGTTATTGTGTATTCTCGGCTGCTCATTTATAGTTGCCTGTTGTTTGCCTGTGTGGCTGTGCCTGTGTGGCCGTTCTACTTGTCCCGGCTGAATTGGGACGTGTCGATCTATTGACTGGAAAATTCAAGTCTACAAGACTGACGTCATTTCTGTGCTTAAGCTAAGTGCCCATTCAGACAGTGACTTCAGTCCAATGAACTGGCTTAGGATGAACTGAATTTTCTAAATCTTGTTAACTTTTTCTTTTATTAAATTTCTTGTTATTATTTTTAAAACGCGTGTTTGTTAGTTCTATCGTTATTTTCGTAGTTCAAGTGATAATGTAATGAGTACGTCTTGTCCTCTGTTCGTTAATTGTAATCATTATATATATATTATTCATAAACATTAAATCTCAGCTGAATCTGAGTTGGAGGCGGAGCCAAATTGGCGACATACCAGTATATCAGCGTAACAGTTGCAGATATACATATTTAACCAGTGACCCATGCTCTGCACCGGCACTTGTAGATGTCTTGTATCATAACTAATTATACAGAGTTGGTATAAGTCATTATTACAAAGTCACCCCAGAGTATAGCGGCGACATATTACAGGTATTTTTGTAATTGGTGTTATGTCAATATTATTATATAACTCCCTATATTACTGGAATTATATTACTAGTTTAATATTACAGGTGTTATAGTACAGGTATAATTTTACTGGTGTTTTATTATTACTATTAGATTAGTGTTATTTATTACTGCAGTAATATTACTGATGTTATATTAGAACCCTAGTGACTGGCATTATATCTCTCTTGTTATTACTGCTGTAATATTACTAGTTTTATTAGTGGTCTTGTATTACTGCTTATATATACTATGTAAGTTATATATTTTGTGTTATATTACTGCAATAGAATTAGTAAATTACTGGCATTATATTATTTATAGTATAGATAAAAACAGATTACTAAGAGTGAATCAAGCCTGTATAATTTACAGGGAGACTACACTTATATACTGATTAGCTCCCTTATTGCAATTATAAGTACAGTATTCATTATTTGCATTTTTCATAACAGTTTCCATCCAGACCCTTGAAAATTCATACCAGGTTAATGTGTGATGGAAGATCTGCTATGCCAGCTATAGGATTACTAACGTATATAATAAATTTCATACCAAATTAATGAAAAATGGTAAATCTGCTATGCCAGCTATGGGATTATTAACATATATAATAAACTTCACGCCAAATTAATGAGAGGTGGTAAATCTGCTACAAGGCTGCACCAAACAACACACACAACTAATAATAATTCACTTCATGGTGTCATTAAAACTATGTCACTATGGAAGTACAATAATGTTGTGGATGTTTGGAGGATTTTTTTCCCATATGAAAATTAAGAAAAAAGATTAAAATATACTTACCAGAACCACACTGCCATCAGAGTAAAAACTGCAGACACAAGGCACCATGTGGTAGATATACACCCAAATATTTCTAATGCCATCGCATCACCTATTGCAATGTTTAATAATATAAATAACTGTGGAAAGTTAAAACTCAAGAACAATTGAGGCAAAAAAATTAATGGCATTTCTTTTTCATATTTCAATTTTTTTAATTGAAATATTAATTAACATTTGTAGCAGTTCTAGATGAACACTTACCAGACTTTTCTAATTAAAACTTTTTAGATATTCATATTTAAATTTCACAGTAAGTTTTTAAATTTATGGTGTAGCCATGGTAAAGGGCGTCATGATCAATGACTAAAATATAAAAATTATAAATATTTTATTTCACCTATCACAGTCTAGTCTAAGGCAATCTGGTCAGACTAAGGCAGCACAAGGCAGTCTGGTTAGTCAGACTAAAGTAGTACAGGCAATCTGTTCAGATTAAAACGGTATAAGGTAGTCTGGTAGTCAGACTAAAGTAGTACAGGCAATCTGTTCAGATTAAAACAGTATAAGGTAGTCTGGTAGTCAGACTAAAGTAGTACAGGCAATCTGTTCAGATTAAAACAGTACAAGGCAGTCTGGTGAAGCTACAACTGTACAAGAGTAAAGGCAGTCTGGGCTCACTAAAATTAGGTTGTCTTGCACTATTTGTCTGACTAAACAGTAAAAGGCAGCCTGGTATGGGTTTATTTATGCCATTGATTAAATATCATCACTTGTAATAAACATCTGAACAGGCCAGCCAGTTTTGCTATGCAGGTCAGGTGTAATCAATTAATTATGCTGCAAATGACATAATGAAATACCTTTTGTGCTCTTTAAACTTCTAGTTTTCTAGTAAGGTGTCCAATTTTCAGGCAATGAGATACAGGTAATTAGTCTCCACAATAAATAATAAGATGATGAATGTAAAATCTGTGTAATGTTTAGCTACACAAGTTTATCTGTAAGTGTAAGTATCAATTAGTATAACTAGAAACAAGTATATAAAATAATTGAATAATGACTCATTGCTTGCACAAAGATTATAAATTAACTCTTACAGTTAAGTCACCATACGATATACCCTTTCTTAAGAAAAACCATAGCAAACAGACTAAAAATCAGTTTATTTTAAAGCCATACAAACATATACTTGATTTTTGTTATCGTTTCCATTTCTCATTACTGTATTTAAACTGTCAAGATATTATTCAAACGCCAACATAAATTGTTAATATAGAGTCACCTACAGATTTTAAAACCAAAATGAAACAAAGTGTGTTTTAAAAAAATATCTCTGATACATTAATTATATGCACCCACTAGCTAAATTTTATATGATAGATAGATAGATAGATAGATAGATAGGTAAAAGTGAAATCGTTCAGATCTGTGTATCCACTCAATTAACCCACTGGCGAATCCAGAACACTTCCAGGAGGGGGGGGGGGGCCAAAAGAACAAGCAAAAACAACATAAAGCATTTCCTCCCTTTTGCAAAGGCAAATTTTTAAAGACAGGTAATCGTGCAACTATCTCGTTCCCCTTTCGGTGTTTTTTACACAAAATGTAGCAAGTAAAGAAAATCGTGACGTTTAGTCTTTAAGCTTTTCTGAATGATGTTTGCGGTATACATTAGTTCTGGTAAGCTAATCCACTCCGTAAACTTTACAGCGGCACGTATTTATGTTTACATTTATTTCGCTCTACTCCGCTGCTAAAAGTGTTATATGCATATATGCAGGGCGTCGAGTAAGTAAATAATCATGTATATACGTAGGGCCTAGAGACAAACCAAATAACCATGTATATATGGAGGGCCTAGAGACAAACCTAATAACCATGTATATACGTAAGGCCTAGACACAACCCAAATAATCATGCATATACGTAGGGCCTATAGACAAACCAAATAATCATGTATATACGTAGGGCCTAGAGACAAACCAAATAATCATGTATATACGTAGGGCCTAGAGACAAACCAAATAATCACTGGTAATAATTCAAGTTCTGAAGCTGCAGTGACAATTGGTACGGAAAATGACCCCGGGTCGCGCTAATTATGAATACGATACCTGTTTGAAACGAAATGTTGATTCTTCAGTTACAAAAATGAAACAGTTCGTATTCTGAGTTATTTCTACTCGGTACAGCTGGTGAGAAATGCACTTCGCTTACAGAACACCGATCTTAAAAACTGGCAATTTAAAGCAAACCGGAACTTTGTGTACTCGTAGAGTACATTTAGACTCAACACGCTGCTAATGCTATAGTGCTCGCAGTGTGTTCATTTTCGGATATTGCACCACACTTATGCAAATGACTGCAATCGGCAACACACTGCCTTCAAACGTTATCGTGACCCATTTCGAATGATTCGTTCCTATTATGGAGCCCTAAAGGAATTCATCTTGTTGTCAAACCTTATTAGGTTATATATGTGTGTGCAAGCCAGACTACATATTATTGATGTTCGTAGACGATTTAATACAGGTACGGGTCGATGGCCGAGGTGCATAATTATATATCTGTTTTTAAAAAATCTTACCCGAGGTCACGCACCTGAATACCACTTCTGAAAAGTGCACAACAGAAAGAGAGAGTAGCGAAGTAAAACTGTTAAGTTGTGGGAGGATATTCATTGACTGAAATCGGATACCTTACACTCTTTTACCCAGTAGGTGTTAAACAGAAAGCAGTACTAACTTAACTAAATCTAAAAAGCTGGAACTATTTAGTAGAAGTTTAAAAAATCAATGATGAATAAAAGGGATATAAATCCATGCGTTACGTTTACTGACAGACGTTTGAAAATTTATCCTGATAAATGTCACTTTGATTCTGTCAAAATACAAATTGATTTCTAGTAACTGAAGCTGTCGGATAATAGCGTATTTGAATTTATCTTAAATAATTTCTTTATGAAGAATGGAAAACCGCTCAGAATTTATTAAATCGGGTTCAGTGAGGAAATACACTTTTTACTAAAAATGTATCCCTACTATATATTTTTGTTTGTTTGTCAGTTATTGAGATATATTTTTAATGTATTATGATATTTTGCCTGACAGGATAAAAATAAACAGAAATTAACCATATCCGTTTTCCATCTATATACTGTGAAGGGTGCGTGTTTTATACACAACAGAATAGTTGTGGGACTAAGTTTAATTCAGAAAGTAAGTGTCGACTTATTTATTTATTTAAACAGGAGTTTTCGTGATTCATGTACTCCATATCAATAGAAGTTAATGTATACTGAGGGTCTCAAGTACTACCACAACGAGGTGTACCACATTCCAGTACTACCGTATCAAGTTTACCAATAGAAAATAATGTATACTGAGGGTCTCAAGTACTACCACAACGAGGTGTACCACATTCCAGTACTACCGTATCCTAAATTTTAGATGAGAGAAAATCTTGTCTTGGTCGTCTATACAAGACTCAAGCATTGCAGGAAGGAATCGTAGACTACATTTTAGTGGCCAAATAAATCAATGTCACATTCCACATTCATGTATCACAGACAACATGGTTTTCAATTGTCAAGAAATTCTGAATACAGAAAGTATGAACGGGTTGGCAGTTTTATATACTATGAAACTAAGATTAGAGAAGAGTAATATCCACTTAACCAAACTGACTGCATATTGGTGAAAAGTGGTGTGAAAGTGGATAAAGGGCAGTTAAAATTTATACGGCTTTTTTTGATAGGGCAAGCATGGTGGCGTTAACTACTGCCCCTGCAGTGCTTGGGACCTAGAAGGGGTCCACTATTTTGTTCCTTCAAAATAAATATTGCACGTGGAATTTGAAAAATATTGACATGCTGGAGACATCTTTTCGCAAAACGCAAAGCAGGTCTCGTGACCGCTGATCTAGAAAAGTTGTTTTTCTGTGGACCGTAGAAAGTGCTTGCGCGCGCGTGTGTTTGTTTGTTTGTTTGTGTGATTGTGTGTGTGTGAAGGTTGTTAAATATTAAGTCAGGACAAATGAAAAAAGTCAGCTACTAGTGGGCCCCAGTTTGCTATCCTAAAGCAAACTTTCAAGCTGATCACTGTTGAAACAGGAAACTTTAGTAAACAATTCCCTGGTTTTACCTCGTCTTAGCATAAAGGAATATAGCGACCCGTGATATAAGGCTAGTAAAATATGCACGATACACAGTGTGTGTGTGTGTGTGTGTGTGTGTGTGTGTGTATGTGTGTGTGTTAATTAAAGCATTTAAATTCCTGCCTATCCCTTACTACAGGTATATTTATATTTATTTTTAATTTAAATGTTAGCCATTGCTGATGTCATTATTAAGGTAGGCCTGTATACATTACCTATGTAATACTATGCCGGAACTTTGTTTAGTTTTCTAATTTCTGTTGATTGTAGGGGGGAAAGTTGTAATTGTCACATGCTTGCAGCTGTGCAGAAAATTACTTTAGTTTGAATTCGACTTATTGTAGTGTTAGGGTAACATTTGGCCGTATAGTCACTCTGGTCTCAACCATTGTCTTTAAAATGTACTATAGCACTTAAGGTGACGTTCACTAACAGACCCTTAAACTACACACAGGCAGGTCTCGGACAGCAATAACTATCTCTCTTTCCCCCTTTCCCTTCACCCTCTCCTCCCACCTCTGCCAAGGTCAGGAAGTACACAGAATGTCAGCAAACATTTAAAAACCTACTAGCTGAAGGATAACGCGCCTTATAATTAATCTGAACTTCTTGTGGGCCTACAGCTGAGATACAGGCACCATTCAGGAATGAACCATCTCTACACTGACTTGTGTTTATACACGTCTTTAATGGAAAATAAAATCAGCGAACTTGTAAAAGTTAAATAATAGTTTGTAATGTCTTTTTTTCAATGAGTAAACCAAGTAGTGGTGCAAATAAGAGGAAAAGGAGAAAGGCAGAAGAGAAACAATAACAAAACTTTCAAAATTAAACATTTTTTTTTTAAAGAATCGTTTCCATACAAGTGCTGGGGCTAGTCCATGTAGTGTTTCCCTAGTTCCTAGATCATTTTAAAAGACATGAATTGAATACCCCAACAACAAGCGTTCTTATTCCAGAAGTATTACAAAGTGAAAGTGTAGAGCGGCCTACACCAAGCAATCAGTGAATTTAATGATGTCTGTGAGAGAACTAAACTTGACTCTCAGCACCTTTGATCTATCAGAATCTTGACGTCACTGTGATTTTTGGTAACAAGTAACAGGTAACTCTAAAATCTTTTTTGTGTAAGAAAAAATATTCAACAAACATTAGATTTTTTCCTGGTGGCGTACTGTCATATAACTTTAAAAGGTTTGTTATCGAACGTGGTTCATGAAGAAAATTTTCCGAAAACCGTCCATCAACAAAGATCTTTCTCTACCAGTTACTGCACAACAACGGGCTGAGAGAGATTTATTACATCTGTTTCTTGGTTTCGCTGTTCTCATAAACTAGATTCTGTATATTGTGAACCATGCTGGCTTTGTGCAGACAGGAATAAATCAAAATACCACTCAGCGTGGTCTAATGACATTTCTGATTGGTGAGGTTTAAGCAGAAAAATAAAAGATCATACAAAATCAGATGTCATCACTGTTTCGTGTATAACGTCTGAAAGTGGAAAAGACGTGGCACTTTTGGACGAAAATGTTGAATCAATTAATAAAGGAGAAACGTTTATGGCGTGAAGTGTTGCAACGGTTGATAAAAATAGTGATGAATATTGCAATAAATTCTCAATCATTCGGAGGTTCACAGAGAAATGATAGGTGATGTATACAATGAAAACTTTCTAGCTCAGGTAGAACTGATAGCTTGAATTTGATCCTGTAGTGAGAGAATTTCTAGCAAAACCAGAAAAAAATAATTTATAGAGGCCTATACCAAACTTAATACTTATGAATGGAGTAATTGACAGGACACTTAGACTCTTCAGTTACTTGTTTTTCAGGGTCTTAGTTTCAATGTGGGCTTTGGATGCCTGTTTCTGATGTGATGATTTCTGATGTGTCCTATTGAGCGTCTACCAGTGTGCTGTATTTCACTCCAGCGCATTGAGATATATCATGAATGCAAACATAACTACAGTGCGGCTTGAACTTTGCTCTGTTTCGGATTTATGATGAGAACTAGGACATAAAGTATATTACTTATTCTTCCTAAAGATTGTTAAACTTTTCTTTTTTTAAAATTCTTTTTCTATTAACTGTTCAATCTCTCGTATTTGTTAGCTGAAATGTAATTTCTTGTGTTGGTTATTGTAATTTGAAGTAATGGTCTACTGATTATGTCTTGTTCTCTGTTCGTCTATTTATAATTGTGTTACATCTATTTCAATAAAATCCATTTCTCAGCTTAGTAAATGTGTGTGTGGGTTGGGGGGGGGGGGGGCGTGAGTCATCTTGGCGGCATACCAGTATATTGGTGTTAACAGTTGCAGATTTGCACATGTAGCCAGTGACCCATACTCTGCATCGGCACTTGTAGATGTTTTGTATCACAACTAATTACCAATATTTGATATATAATTCATTATTACAAAGTCACCCCAGAGTACTAACGGCGACATATACATTGCAGGTATCATGGATAATATGTATGGGTATGTATATATTGCAGATATCATGGTTAATATTATATGTATCACGGATAATATGTATAGGTATATCAACATTAAAGGTATTATAGATAATTAGCATATGTACGCATTACTGGTATCAAGGATAAGTATGGATATATATACCTATACACATATATGATAAGTATGTATATATTGTACGAACGATGCTTTTAGCCAATCCTGGGCTCACGAACAACAAAAATCTCGAAGGAAGTCAAGCACAGAATTGTTTGCTTAGAACTACCTGTTGCTGGCGAGTGATATTGATGATTCATTCATGTAGGACGATTATATTCAAGTGTTGGATTTTTTAAAATTTTGTGAAAGATTAGGCTACACACACTTACTCTCGCAGGCACGTCTGTTAGTTTGCTAGTCACGACCTACTTTACACATTAACATTTGTGACGAAATCAGGTATAAATTTCCTTTATCGGTAATTTGTTGGGAGGGGGGAAGGGGGCGGAGGTGGAGACAGCTGCTTTATTAGCTTGGCTTGGCAGGAAATGGGTCATCGACTTTAGCTAAAACTCTCAAGTACAATTACAATTGTGAAAAAACGTAGGCCGTATCACTTTTTATGTAAGCATTTTAATTTCTCGTACTATTTTCACAATTCAGTGGACTTAACTGATGCTTATTATCAGAAAGCACATGCACTGGTCGGACCAAGAGGTGGGGTTTAGACAAGTATGGCGTATGACTGGAGTGATCTACAAATTGTAACATCAAACTGCTTTTGTTTCTATTTTATTTTACCAATCTGTTTTGTGAGATTTGTTGTTTAGCTTTGTTTTGTGACCAACCCTTCAGCAAATGATATTTGCATTTTAAAGAATTATAATAGTAATATTATGAAATTAAAGTGACCTCCAATAAAATGTGTTGTTTATGACGCAAACAGGTCTTCAGGGAAATGCTTCTAAAACAATAAATGTGCATAATTGCCCCTGTTACATGTCTTGTGATTCTATTTTATGTATGCATTGGTTAATATAATTTTTCGTAAATATTCCTTTTTAAAATTCTTATAGTAACATGTTATTTCATTATAAGTATGTACTTTAGTTGTCTATTTTAAATCATTTAGTGAGCTACTAGAAAACGCATCTGACTCATAAAGTAGATTGGGCTTATTACAGACATCAGAATGACGTTTAGGTCTATTTATAAAGTGCTATTACGGGGACTTAGTTTGGTCGCTTGCAGTTAGTCATTAAAACCAGCGTTAACGACCCGGAAGTAACAGCTACAACATCTTTATGTCGATCTCACGTGCTTACAGAAAACAATTGTTATATTTCATCCCATATACTGTATTGCATTCCATTAATGAGTGACGTCGAATAAATATTGATCTGTTTGACAGGATATTACTGGTGGGTTCTAAAATGGTGAAAGAGTTGGTGACTAGAATGAAATTATCTTGGGTTTGTTTTAGGCGAAAGAGACTCTCAATCACTTTGTTTGCTACAAATATTCCTTAATATTATAGACTCCTTTACGTTTATATTTTTTCACTCATTCTAACTTCAATAATTATTAGTGACTTAGTTAAAACTTAATAAGTTCATGTATGCGTGTTTATGGAGAGTCTTCAATGAATTGGGATTCCTAGCGTATTTTTTCTCTCTGCCTTATCATGATTAGAAAAGTCCATTTAAACCTGATTTTGAATTTTTTAAAGAAAGTTCTTTTGTGAAATAATCTAACACACGTAATGTCATTCTTAGTAGAGTGTGTTTGTAATTAATTAGACTTATATTTTAAAGAAAAACTATTTAAGATAACGATGATTTCTAACTAACGATTGACAGGGACCAGTCAAGTACTTAAGTGTTAATTACTGTACAAGTGAAGACCTTTTTTCCGAATCTAAAGCTTTATCATTTCCGTTTTTAATTCCTGCACTCACTCATTCGACATTTCATTTGAAGCACCCTTTTCCTTACAACTTTTGAAATCCTGTTTGGCTTACGTTCTTCATTCGGGAAGCATGTAATAATAGTGTTTACAAATATCACAGCTTGGTCGCTATGGAATCTTTTCTTTTCTTTTTTTAAATGCCACTTTTTAATTTGTACAGATTTATTTAGTAGTAGAACGACAATTTAATCTTCGTAACGATTTCTAGGGTTTAAATGAAGAGAATCGCGGCATTCTTGTAGTTATGTTGGATAGAAAGCACGGTATATCTCTGCCATGGTGAACATCAAGACGTCAAGTGGGTACGTGTTTGACTTCCGGTGGCGTTTTGTGATTTACGTCCCCTCCAGAAAGTTCGCAAATACAAAGGACCAGACAAAAAACAATTGTGACTCGTGTCTCTCGTAGTACAGAAAACAAATTTAATTCACTCCTTTCATCTCCTGATTAATACTGTTTAAATGCGTTTGCTATTGTAATTTTAAGCTTGTATTTTACTTGGGGAGGGTGAATATCTTCAAGCATATAATATTCCTTTCAAAAGGAGTCATTGGATTGAAGGGGATAAAAATTCCTTTCAAATAAAAGTGACACTTTTTAATAGCCCTAAAATCCGTACTTTTCCCATTCCAATAGCATACAACTAATATCATTGCCTTTTAACATTACTGCATATGTAGATGTGTGAAAATAAACTGGACAAATATAAAGAGTGTAAAAAGAATTGTGTCCGTTATATTGTCGAGGACCTGCACTGATTTTCACGATTAATATGGATCATGTGATAATTTCTTAACAACAATACCCAGATATTGTTTGTGTGTTTTGCTTCTATATCTCAACTCTTTCCTTTCCCACATTTTTCTCCTTCACACTTTCATCTTTATTTTTTTTTAAAAAAAACTCCTTGTTTGCTCTCTTCTATCTTTTACGCCACTTTCTTATTGTCTCTAAGTCTAACATCTATCTCCCTACACCAACCACAATTTACCCACTTCGCCCAGTTCTTCACTTCATCGATCCCCACCAAATCATTTTCATACCTATTGAATATCTAATATGTCATACCAAATAATCTTCGATCTGGGCCAAGTATCATTTGAAAGCGATCTATAAAGCCTGAGAAAGTATATGAACTTAAATCATATTTTTTACTGCAAACCAACAGACTTTTTTTTTAAATAAAAGAAAGTAAATGGGCTTATCACAATTTTCTAATGTTCAAAACGCACCAGTGGAATTATTATATTTTTATAAATATTTGAAATTTATTTCGTAATCATTAAAATACATATTTATTTATACACGTGTATGTAGAGAAGAAGTTCTGTTAATGTGTAAGTAGTCTCTAACTTTTATCGGAGTACTTTTAATATTACAATAAAATTAAAATTAAATTTTCATCAATGAACAAGATTACCACAATACACCATGGCTAAATGTTATGGGGCAAAAGCCAATATGGTTTGTTTCTTTATTTCGCATGCTGTTTAATAAATGTATAGCCAGGACTCGGTGCAGAGGATGTTTTTTTGTTTGTCAAGCGTCATGTCTTCGATAAGGAAAAGTGACTGTCACCATCAAATTCATGTGTGTATTCTGGTAAACTCAAAACTTGTGGAAGAAAAAACTCTTTTAATCATTTATATTACAATATCCATCGGCTCTATGATTTTGAAATTTATATAATCAGAACACCTAACACTTCTGCTTTAATGTATTTACTCAGTTGACATAAATTCTTCATTTGATCTTTAAAATGATAAATTAATTACAACTCAAATTATAACTCATAAAAAATGTATACACATACAAACTGTATGTACATGAATGTATTGTCACTATTTTCAAGAGCATGTGAAATGCAGAATATTTAGATAACAAATAACTTTGTTTTTTTATTTACAACAGAATTTGAAGGCAATTTGATGATGGTGATCCTAAAAACTTTACCGCGTCTTAACATAAAGGGAGTTAATGATGTCTGGCATCAGGCTACTAAATACGCATGACACATGAATTGCTGCCTATCATATATTTATTTTTCTTTTGTTGCTAGCCATTGCTGTTTTCATTATTAAGGTAGGAAATATATATAATTATTTTACTTTTCTAATTTCTATTGATTGTAGTGGAAAAGTCGGGATAATCAATGTGCAGGAAGTTACTTTGTTTTGAATTAGATTTATTGTAGTGAGAGTTGCACGAACACATCGCCACCGTGGTCTCAGCCATTGTTTTCAACACCTACCAAAAGCACTTTAGGTGACGTTTACACACACACACATATACACACACACACACACACATGCACACACACACACACACACACACACACACACACACACACACACACACACACACACTTCACATACAGAGACAGCAGACAGTAAGAAATATCTCTCCCCCTTTTCCTTCACCCCTTCCTCTCTAACCTCTGCTAAGGACTGAAATAAGAGAACTTTTAAATCCTAATGGCTGGAGGATAACCCATCTCATAATAATAAGGGAATCATTGAATTGACAGTAATAATATGAACAATAAACTTTTGACTTTATGTTGAAAAAGAGCGTGAAAGGACTATTGTGGCTTTGTGTAACTAGAGAAGGTTATATAAAAACTATAATCGCTTAAAGAACTATCCAGTGATTTGGATTGACACTAATCTGTTGAATTTTGTGCTAGGATATAAGGCTTTAGAGATATTAAAATTATTTGAATGTGGTTTCATGGAAATAGTGATGTCAAGCAATCTTTTTCATTGTATTTGTTATATTTATATTTGATTATTGGTTTAATAAATTTATTGACCTTATTACATATATTGATAACCTTTTGTTGGAGAAGAAAGGAGTGGATGGGTGCTCACTAAATATAGATTTAAAGATGGCTTTATCTTCTCCTTTAGTAAGAAGTTTTCCACTTACTGAAATATTGTATGACGGTAAATGTTTGTCTTTAATGTTGTGGAAGAGAGAAAGAGTTTACAGAGCCAGTATATCCGCCAAGTCAGAGAGTCGAGAGGTGTCTGCTGGAGAATTATTAATAACATAAATTAAGATTCTCATCACCACTTGTAATTAGTTATGGATGTTTAATTAATAATAATAAACATTAACTAGGTGGCGTTTGTGTCACAGATGGATGGATGGATGGACGGACGTATGGATAGAAAGATAGATTACATTATAGTTACTTACACATTGCAGGTATTGTGGATAATATGTATAGTTATGTACAAATTGCAGGTATTGTGGATAATATGTATTGTTATGTACAAATTGCAGGTATTGTGGATAATATGTATAGTTATGTACAAATTGCAGGTATTGTGGATAATATGTATTGTTATGCACACATTGCAGAATCGATGCTTTAGCCAATCCTGGGATCTCGTACAACACAATAAACTCAATGAAGAACACAGAAATGTGTTTGTTTAGAACTAACTCTCCAGCTGGCGAGTGATATTGAACTGATTCAAATAAACATGATATATATATATACTTTGTTTTTGTTTATTTTACGAAAGATTAGGCTGCTATTTATGGGTACACACATACACTTGCAGACATTTGACTCGCTTGTGCTACTTACCTACTTTACACAGACATTTGTGACGCCATCAGGTAGAGATTTTCTTTATCAATTATTTGTTTGGGGAGGAACGGGGGTGGGGGTGGAAATGGGTTGCTTTTATCAGCTCCGGTTTGGCAGGAAATTGTCATCGACTTTAGCTAAACTCTCAAATACAATTACAGTATTAAAAGTAGGCCGTACCACTTATAATGCGAGCATTTTAATTTCTCATTCTATTTTCACCAGTTAATTGGAGTTAATGATGCTGATTAAAAGGGAGTTTATACACTGGTGGGACCAAGAGGTGGGATTTTTACAAGTGTGACAAGAGTGATCCAGAAATTGTGACAACACACTGCTTTTTATTTTTACCAATCCAAAATGAGACACACACACACCAACCAACCAACCAACCTGGCTAAATTTGCACGACTAAATAACTGTCCTGCAACCACGGTCAACAGAAATGCGCACCAAAATAATGGTTAAAAGAGTTTTGAGGGGGTTGTGTGTTTTTACCGTTTATACCCTCCCTTTTCGATCAAAACTGTCTCGATAGTGATAACCTTATTTGGGTAGGTTTCTGTCACGTAACATGTGGGGTTGCGTTTCTTTTCCCCCACTTGAAATACATATATCGATAGTCATAACCTTATTTGGGTAGGTTTCTGTCACATAAGGATCGCGTTATTTTTTTCTTTCTATTTGAAATGCAAATGTGTTTCACTAAGCTGCTGTTGACCTGCTTTTTAAATGCCCTCAGACAAGAATAAATGTTTTCTCTTTTACAGATTTGTTGACTCAAGTTTTCCAGCTTCACTGAATACATGACCATATTCTGTGAACGCAATAAATTATTTCATATTATATTTCTTTAACTACTTGAAATCTTTCTGTGTCCTCATCGCTGGATTTTCAACTTTCCTCTAGATAATGACTACTTTTGATACTCACTAAACTTCCTTCTGAACTTCTACTTAATCACTTATGTTAACTAAAGCCTACCACTGATTAATACTACTAATTTCCTTAATCACTTATGTTAACTAAAGCCTACCACTGATTAATACTACTAATTTCCTTAATCACTTATGTTAACTAAAGCCTACCACTGATTAATACTACTAATTTCCTTAATCACTTATGTTAACTAAAGCCTACCACTGATTAATACTACTAATTTCCTTAATTACTTATGTTAACTAAAGCCTACCACTGATTAATACTACTAATTTCCTTAATTACTTATGTTAACTAAAGCCAACCATTGATTAATTATACTAACTTCCTTAATTACTTATAAACTAAAGCCAACCACTGATTAATACTACTAATTTCCTTAATTACTTATAAACTAAAGCCAACCACTGATTAATTATACTAATTATTCTGCTTGGATGTGTTCCGAGAGTCAGTGTATCGGAGACTTTAGTTGGATTTATTTAGTTCAGTTTTGCCAAGGGATGTTTAATGTGTGCAGTCTAGTTGTGACACAAGGCTCAGCACAAAATTGGCTGGAAGCCTAAATTGATGACAAAATGACACAAGGTTCACCGCAAAATTGGCTGGAAGCCTAAATTGATGACAAAATGACACAAGGTACTGGATGTATCACCCATTTTGATGGACTAGACATAAGACCCCCACCTTGAACTGGAAGGGGAGTTAATGACCACATACTTTTCATCCAAGCAAGTTAAATCTGATAATACTAAAATAATTTCTGTTTTTATAGCTGTGTGGTGAAATGGAATCATGGGTCATAGTCACTCAGGAAGCATGGAAACAGGGCATTGTAATTTGTATCCAATGTTGTTGGATTTCTTTTGTTTTGGTCTTTTACTGTCTTGCTTTTTTTTTTTATTTTAAAGAATGTCACATGTCACATGCACACAGAACACACCCTTTTCTCCTCTTTCACAGATTGTTTTAGGAAATATGACCAGTGAAGTTCTCAATTCCATTAATATAATCATAACTGAATGCATAGAATCATGGAGGTGTGAGAAGAACTTGCAAGGTTATACTTATAGTTTAATATTGTTGAAAAGCGTACAAAAATCACAAGATAATTTTTTATTTATTCCAATCTTTAACAACAAACAGCAAGAACTTTTAATCTCACACTTCTGTATTTAGATTTGATGAACATATTCAGAGTACTTTGAAAACAATACAACAAAGTGTTTACTGGAGAGAATGACAATGAAACTAACAGTGCAAATTGTTTAACTCACATGACTATAAAACCATCAATAAAATCAACAGATGGTGGATGTTTCATATTTATTTGTTAATTTTGCATAAAAATTTAAAACTGTGTATATTATTCAGAAAGCAGCAATGATATTTTTTCAAAAGGAATCAGACTTTGTTTTAATGGCTCCAAGCCAAATGGTATGTTAAATAACAAACCAGTGGTTCCCAAACTTTCTTAGTCTATCAGTCAAAGTCAGAAAACACCTACCATTTGTATTTATGTTAGTGCAGTTAGGTTAAAATTTGGAATATCCCATGGCAACCCAGGGCATCGCAGCATACATTTTAGGAAATACTATATATCTTTCTTCAGTGTGGAATGAAAAACTGCACAATTAAATGTACAATCATGTGTCATATTACAATGTGGTGTTAAAGACTACAGAATTACCTATCAGTGATCTCTATGATGTTAAAAGACAACATAAAATGCTCAATTGTAGATTACTGATCAGTGTAGTATTAAAAACTAAATCTGTACAATGTTAAAAGACTCAAGATAAAATGTGGAATTATTGACCAGTGATCAGCACAGTATTAAAAAGTACAAAATTGTTGATGAATAATCTCTACAATGTTAAAAGACACAAGATAAAATGTAAAATTATGGACCATTGACCAGTGTACTATTAAAAACTACAAAATTATAGATGAATAATCTCTACAATGTTAAAAGACATGAGATAAAATGTAGAATTGTTAACCAGTGATCAGTGAGGTGGTAATAATCAGACATTTTTATGAAGAAATATTGATCACAAAGTCCAATTATTATCCTAAGATCAACTTGTCTTTTGATCAGCAATCAATTCAGTAATCCAAACAAAAATACTATTATTAATGCAGAAATAGCAGAAAGAGAAGGTTCGATGTCTACATCAGCCGTGATTGTTGATTCATGTGCGGAGCTGGAATTTTACCCAGAGTCCATCTTCAGCACCCATTCGAAGCTTCTGAAGCCTGGGTGGGTTCTGATATTGGTAAATAAAGATCAGAGAAAGTGACAGTTTGCAGACTAAATAGTTTTATGAATAAACAGATTTTCAAGTTAAATCTAAAGTAAGTAATCATCTATTGTGATAGTGGTGCAACACAACGATAAACATTTTAAGAAAGAAGACATTTTAAACATTTTCAACCTTTCAAGATGTTAAATTATTTCAAGGCATTTACAAAACATTTCTTTTATTATTTTAAATAGATAAAACATTTTAAGAAGTTTACTAAAACATTTCAAGAAGTTAAAACATTTCAGGAGTTTATCAAAACATTTCAAGAAATTTATTAAAACAATTTCAGAAGTCTACCAAAACATTTTAAGAAATTTACTGAAACATTTCAAATTTACTAAAACACAAAACTTTATTAAATTTACCAAAGAAAACAACTTCATTAAATTTGCTATAGAAACACAAAACCTCATTAAATTTACCAGAAAACACAAAACGTCATTACTTACCAGAATAAAACAAATCTTCATTAAATTTATCAGAAAAAAAAACAACACAATTAAATTTACCGGAGAAAAACAGAACTTATTCAATTTACCAGAGAAACACTAAACTTCATTAAATTTACCAAACATAAAACTTCAATAAATTTACCAAACAGAAAACTTCATTATATTTATCAAAGAGAAAAACAAAACTTCATTATTTACCAGAATAAAACAAATCTTCATTAAATTTATTAGATAAACACAAAACTATTAAATTTATCAGAAAAAAAACACAATTAAATTTATTGGAGAAAAACAGGACTTTATTCAGTTTGTCCGAGAAAAACTAAACTTCACTAACTTTACTAGAGAAACTGAAAACTTCATTAAATTTACCAAAGGAAAACAAAAAACCTCATTAAATTGATGGAGAGAAACAAAAATTTTATTAAATTTTCATTAAATTTACCAGAGAATCACAAAACTTTATTCAAATCACTATAAAACACAAAACTTTATTCAAATCACTATAAAACACAAAACTTTATTCAATTTACTTATGTATATATTAACTCTTAACTGCATGTATATTGAGAGATACAATGATCTTATCATGCTAAGGTTTAAACAACAATCAATATTTTATCTTTTAAAATATATTAGTGAGTTTAATTAGAAAATAAACATTAGACTAATAAATATTTCAAAAAAGCTAAATTTCCACCCATGTATGCTCAGCAGGTATTAACAAAAATTTTCAAGTGCATCACTTACCACAGACTTTTCACAGAGGGAAAGAGAGAAATTCTGCAACAGAGAAGCAAGGGCCATCCGGATCTCTAACTGTGCCAGTCTCATCCCTATGCAATTACGGGGACCTAAACCAAATGGCATGAAACTGAATGGATGTCGGCTTGCACGCGCTTCAGGAGTGTGTCTGTAACATGCAAACTTATTAATTACACTGCTAATTGTTAGGCTTCAGACAATGAAATGTCAGCTGCAGCACTTGACAGTATAAGAGCACTGAAAGCACACAAAAAACGATTCTACTTCTTTACATTACATTATAAAAGCCTTCAACTATAAGTGCTATACTCAGTGATACCAGTCATTCATTACACACACACACACATGATATTAATAATAGGGTCAAATATCAAATGATGGTACCAGTTGTGTCAACTAAGACTCTGGCAAAATCACAGTATTCTCCGTACACTAAATATATTCTGTATAGAAAGTGATGAAAACAGTTTTTCAAATATCACAGTACAGTGATCATAGCAATTATATGGAATATCACATAACAGTGATAATAATAATTGTGTCAGATATCACATAACATTGATAATAATAATTGTGTCAGATATCACATAACATTGATAATAATAATTGTGTCAGATATCACATAACATTCATAATAATAGTCAGATATCACATAACATTGATAATAATATTTGTGTCAGATATTATATAACATTGATAATAATAATTGTGTCAGATATCACATAACATTGATAATAATTAATAATTGTGTCAAATATCATAAATGGTACTCTTTAAAAAACTGCTACATTCACATGTACACTTCACAACAACGGCTTTGCTATCTGGATGCTTGGTTTCTAAAATATTCTGGTTAAACAAGTGACATTTGTCAAAATGGATAAATGTACTTAGTTAATAAATCTTTTTTCCCTCACCTTTCTGGGTCAAATTTCATTGGATCAGGCCAAAGTTCAGGGTCAGTGTGAATGGCACAGGTTGGAATTATAATGTGTATACCTTTTTTAACGGAGTAACCTCCAAGATCTAGATCATCCGCAGCCTCACGTTCTGTTCTGCAAAGAAATTTAGTACAATAAAAAAATACACACATTATTTCATTATGAAGAGTTTAAATTTTACCGGAATAGACATTTAGGTGAATAAACTGTGGAACCCCTGTGCACATAGGATCAGTCCTAAAATAATCGGTACATGCCCATTTTATATTTGTAGACTAAACAGCTCATCTGTAACAAAACTGCTAGGCAAACTCACTATGTCTACAAAAATCTTGGTATATATTCCTTTTGTATTTGAAGTCAAAGCCATAAACAATATATCAGTTACAGAATCAGTGCCAGATCATCACTGTGAATACTTACTATCTGGTAAATTTCTCCTTTTTACCAAAATTTGCAATAGATTAGATGCAATGTAAACAAAACAAATATGTACAATTATACAGGAATTCAGTGTAATATTTACTGCTTATAACATTTTCATTATCGTTTCATTAAAAACATATTAGCTGATTAAAGGCCTATATTTATTTAAGCTTAGTTGATGATTTCCTACCTTTGACCTTAAAAAAATCACATTCATGTAGAGTACATTTTAATGAAGTAACTAATAATCAAATGGATTAACATATACATATATTTATTTAGTATTTATGCAAACAACCTGGTTGTACTGCATTATTCTTTCTCACACATACACAAACACACTATGATTTTTTTAAATGATTTTTTTTTCTCTAAACTTACAGAAATCCAGGAGGGTAGAGTCTCATTGCCTCATTCATACACATATCTATATAGGTCAGTTCATGTACAGTTTCATAATTAGCAGATTTCTGAAAATTAAACCAAGAAATATTAGTACAGCAACAAAAATATATAAATTTTATATCAAATATTTTTTTCACGGTTTATTCACTGCATAGGAATTATTTTTGTGGATTTTATAGTAGGATCTTACACATGCTTTTATGGTTTCTTAATATTAACACTTTGCATTGATCTACAAAACCCCAAGAGAAGACAACTTGAGTCAAAAACTTCCAGCAAAGTTATCTTACTATGTCTTTCAGCCAATAACAATTTAGTACAATACTTATAAATGATACTTCTTAAATATATAAAAACAGATAGGAGGCTACTCACTGTAAATATCTGGTAAGTATATATGTTCTAAAAAGAAACAACAACTTATATTACATTTAAAAAATATATTCTTCCCTCTACATTCAGATGACTGCAAACTCATGCGAACTATAAAAATGTGTATAGGAATTTGACTGTTTAAATCTGAAAGTATAACAACCTTTTCCAAATGTGGAATGAAATTAATGTACAGCACAAGTGAGCAAGGAAAAATATTACAAATATCTAACTACCATGAAATTTAATAAGACAAAGATGGGGTTTAAGCAAATGAGACAAATTCTAGTCTGAAACAGTACTAAAAAGCATCTCTCAAGGTTATCCAAGTGGGTAAACTCTTTGTTGTTTCTCTCCCTGGGAGCCCTTGTTTTTGGCTTGTATGTGTAGGCCTTCTAGAGTGTGTTTGTGTCTTTTAATGAGGGTAATACATTTTCTTATTTTTTTACTACCTGACAAAAGAAACTCACACTTGTCTTCAGAGGTGATATTTCTTAAAATTAGTGCACCATTTCTCTTCATTAACATTTTATTGGCTTGATGTGAGTCTTAGCTTGCATCACAATAATGATGGTTTTGCTGTCTTAGGAATGTAAAGTCTCACCTTTCCCAATTTTTCATCTATTTCTGCTTGAGCTTTTCTAAGACACTCTGGGTTGGCCGCCAGGCAGAACAAGGTGAAGGACATGACTGTGGATACAGTGTCATAACCAGCACCAAAAAATGTGACTCCATTTCCATGTATCTCTTGTTGAGTTAAACCTTAATAATAATAATAATAATATATTTTGATTTTCAAAGCTCTAAAAATGCTTTATAAAATTTAAATAAATCACAGAGCAATTAGATCACCATCATCACTACTGTACTGAGGACAAACAAATTATTGTATGAGGGTGAAAGACAAAAATGATAAAGGAAAGAATTAAGGTCATGAAAAATATTTTTTCTGAGCACTTCTAGGTGATATTTATTCCCATAATTAACTCCGTTCTAAGAAAATATTGTTGCCTTTGGACTAATTTATGCTATAACAAGATCACTGTTTTAAAGACTTGTTCATTTTGTGAGAATCATTATGTAATGGACATTATTGTATTGGCAAGATCCACTGTCTAATGGAATTATTCATTTTGTAAGAATCATTATCTAATGGACAATCTTTTATTGGCAAGATAGCTATCTAATGGACTTGTGAGAATCATTATCTAATGGACAGTTCTGAATTGGCAAGATATCTGTCCATTGCACTATATGAAAAAAGACAAGATCAACATCTTCTGGACAATATACAAATTCATGCTATGATATGATTAGTATTTATGGGACTTGTAAAGGTATGGTAGAATTATTACTGGATTGTGCACTCATTCATAACTATGACAACATCAGTATCCACTGGACTTGTCTGCAATATATGATAGGATTAGTATCCATTGTACTTGTCTGTGATACATGAAAGGATTAGTGTCTACTGGATCTGTCCACCTGATGGTCAACTCAGTGAGTGTTGGGTACTTGACTTGTGGAATATTTAATTCTTAATATGTGTTTGAGGAGTTCAGAAATCTAAATGGAACATGCTGTTAAGGAGATCATGATTTGGGGAAAAATAAATTCAAGCTAATGTTGGGTTGATTCTGATGAGAACATGATGTGCACATGTGTGTTTGTGTGTATGTGTGAATATGCTTGAGTTTTAATGAATGCATAGGTTAGCAATTTGTTAATCAAAGGAAGATAGCATAAGAATTATACTGCATATATTTCTATTAATCTTTCATGCATATTAATCATATTTGAATAAAATAATAATTACAGTCAAATGTTATTTCTAAGACTAGAAATGAAATTATAAATCCAAGTTACCACCTTTAGTTTTCCGTGTCCACTGTGCTGAAGTTTGCAAGTATTTCCCATGGTCAATTTCAGCATCCACCTGGGTCTGAACTGCTGACTCAGTCTCATTTTCTCGCTCAGCATCCACCAAGAGCTGAAGGAAGTCAGGGTACTTCTAGAGAAAGAAATTATACACTGTAAATGCATATTTTTTTGTATATGTGTAATGTTTGGTACACCCATAATGTTTTGTAGACATATAATATCCTCATCAAGAGTGTTAAAATGCAATAAGCTTTAATTCCTTCTATAAGAAATTGCTCTGCACAGAAACTTGGCTTCAATGAATGATTTCTTGTGCTACTATGTCCAGAGGTATTTACCAATATTTAGTATCAATTATGCACATTTGAAATGTCTTCACATTGTGGTATAGCATACAATATCAAGACAGAAGGAATCTGATGTAGTAAAACTGTCTGACAAACTATGCCCACATTTCTCTCAACTAAACTCACATCTCTGACAAACCCATCTTTCTGTCCAATAAGCCCACTTCTCTGACAAGTAAGTCCATCTTTCTGTCCAGAAAGCCCACTTCTCTGACAAGCAAGTCCACTTCTCTGACAACTCCATTTTTCTAACATCAAAATCCACATCTCTGACAAATAAGCTAGTTTTTCTTACAACAAAGTCCATTTCTATAAATCCAATTTCTTGCCAACTAAAGTCCATATTTCTGCCAAATGAAGTCCACATTTCCCTGCCAACTGAAGTCCACATTTCTGCCAACTAAAGTCCAAATTTTCCTGCAACTAAAGTCCACATTTCTGCCAAATGAAGTCCAATTTCTGCCAATTAAAGTCTACATTTCTGCCAAATGAAGTCCACATTTTGCTGCCAACTAAAGTCCACATTTTCCTGCCAACTAAAGTCCACATTTCCCTGCCAACTAAAGTCCACATTTCCCTGCCAACTAAAGTCCACATTTCCCTGCCAAATGAAGTCCAATTTCTGCCAATTAAAGTCCACATTTCCCTGCCAACTAAAGTACACATTTCCCTGCCAAATGAAGTCCAATTTCTGCCAATTAAAGTCCACATTTCCCTGCCAACTAAAGTCTACATTTCTGCCAACTAAAGTAAACATTTCCCTGCCAAATGAAGTCCAATTTCTGCCAACTAAATGCACTTCTCTGACAAGTAAGCACGTTTTCCTAAAAACTAAGCACACTTGTCTACAAACTAAAACATTTCTGCCAAATAAACACACTCTAAATACACTAAGAACGTGCTATGAGCAAAGTATTGTAAATACTCTAAACACACTATGAACACAGTATTATAAACACAGTATAAGCAAATTATTTTAAACACACTATAAATACTATAGAGCATACTATGAGTACATTATATTACAAGATCTCCTAGATCCCATAAATTATGAAACAGACAGATAATATGAAGCAAAACTATGAAGTGAAAAAATAAAATAACTAACAAGAGTTGTGTCATCAAACAATATGAATGCAGAATAAGTGTACAGGCTAAGGGAGTCTACTAAAAACAGTAGTCTACTATTTTTAATGAGTACAGGCCAAGGGAGTCTGTTTTGAACTAGTACAACTTATTTTCAATGTGCACAGGCCAATGGAATCTATTTTGAACCTGTACAGCTTATTTTCAGTGGGTACAGGCCAATGGAGTCTATTCTGAACAAATATTACAGCTTATTTTCAGTGTGTACAAACCAAGGGAGTCTATTTTGAATGTGTACAGCTTATTTTCAGTGTGTACAGACCAAGGGAGTCTATTTCAACATTTATAGGCAAAGGAAATCTACGATCAAATGTATTAATGCCCAAACCTTGAAGTAGAATCATTAACAATTTTAAAGGGTTAGTCTCACATTTTTTATTTAATCAGAGATTTGAATTATACTATAACAATATAAATATTTAAAGCAAACCTGTGCAATCCTTTCTGCAGCTAATTAGCAAGCTATATATTTTTTTTACACTATCAATAAATTCATGATTGATGTATGATGAAAAATGCCATAAATGAGAATTGTGTTTTCAAACAAAAATGTCAGAAAACGTGACCAACTGTGTATATGTGTTAGAAGAATGTTTTCACTGGCATTGGAAGGCAAGTTTGCATAGAGAATGATTGATCAGCACTGAACAGACAATTTCCACAGCATCTCTAACAGTAGCTGTATTTCTGTTGTGAGGTTTGCATATAAAAAGCTATGGTTGTTAGACAGTGTGAAGTTTAGCAATTACTACTTCATTCATGATAACAGTAAATTGTAATAATGAGCATGTGTTGTGTGCTTTTTATTCAGTAATTAAGAAGGATGTGCGTGAATGAATATGTTTTGAAGTAAATGCTAATGTAATTTTGATGCCAAAAGTTGAATGCTCAGTTAAGATGAGAAACCTTTGTTGCAATAAATTTTATTCATTAAATTATCTTGAAGACTAATGTGTCAACTCACAGAAGAAGTACATGAAATAAAGTGATAAATCTGCATTATTAATGATTTTTAAAAATGCAAAATAAGTTTTACTGACACATAGTATAAAGAGAAATTATCACTGAAATACCTTGTTTTCTTGACGTCGTTCTTTTAAAGCAGCATCGATGATTTTAACAAAAAAGTCAGTTGCACTTCGTGGAAATATATAATATCCACATTTTATAAGAAAAACTGCCAGCCAGGGAAACATCACTAAATGAGAAATTTACACACACACACACACACACACACACACACACACACACACACACACACACACACACACACACACACACACACACACACACACACACACACACACACACACACACACACACACACACACACACACACACACACACACACACGCACACACACATGCACACACACACACATATTTAACATATGTTTTAAGAGATTAAATTAAAAAGTTACTTTTAAAATAATTTTAAAATCTCAAAATGAAATCTGCAGAGATCAGTGGCAATACATAAATTTAAAATATCCATTTATTAATCTGAAGAGTGGAAGAAGAACTGGGTAGCAAGTATATATCATTTTGAAGAGATTTATAATTTATTTTTTTAGAAATTTTGATTGAAATCTGGTATTAAACACAAAGTCAAAACAAGTTATTTTTCAGAAATTTTGATGGAAATCTGATATTAAACACAAAGTCAAAACAAGTTAGATTTACTTTAAGAAATTTTCTCCCCATTTTATATGTTGTTGATTAGTACTGACTTTCGAAACTATAACAGCATATTATTTCTCATAGAAATAAAATTGCCTCCTTTAGCTATATTGTTCATAAATATCTAGTTCCCCACCCTAACCCCAAAATGCACCATTCAACTGAAAAATTGCTCGTGGGATTGATGTAACTCTTAAATAAAAAATCAAAAGGGAAATTTTAAATCAAAAAATGAAAAAATGTCATTCACTTACAAAAAAATGGGAAAATCCACTGTCTTTGGTTAAGCAATGTCAAACTATTCTGAACAAAAGGGTCGTTTGGGTTCTGAATGGAGTCCACTTGTATTCCAAATGCTGCACCAGCAATAGCATCCATCGCAAAGCAACCAGAATATCTAATTGACAATGCATTGTTAAATATATATTACTTCTATGTTTTACAGGAAATTAAATAAGTCTTACAAACACAAAAAATTTTGTTTGCACAGCCATTCTCTATAATGAAAGTAATGTCTAGACTAAAAGTAAAACAATAATTTTCTTTCTAATAATTCTCTTCTTCATACAAATAACTGCTGTCTTTAATATTCATCTATCGAATATTTTTTTTTTACAATTGTACACTGAACATCATGTATAAAAAGTCATTGAAAACATTACCAATTATATAATTAATATCATAAGAAGAAAATATATATCTCAAAGATACAAACAAAATGCACTATTTTGAACACATTATTATAAAATTTTGAATAAACAATGCAAACTTCTTTGGAATATGTTACAGCTATAATTTCATGAACTCACTTAATAATCTTAGCAAACTGCACAGTCAACATACTTCTTTGTGCATACTATACACTAAACAAAATGCAATAATCCTTTGACATAATTCACACTAAACAAAATGCAATAATCCTTTGACATAATTTGCACTAAACAAAATGCAATAATCCTTTGACATAATTCACACTAAACAAAATGCAATAATCCTTTGACATAATACACATTAAACAAAATGCAATAATCCTTTGAGTTAATTACATACTAAAGGAAATGCAATAATCCTTTGAGTTAATTACACACTAAACAAAATGCACTGTCTAGCATAATCCTTTGAGTTACTTAGGCATTAAATAAACTACATATAGTTATCTATAGCACTTTGAAGTAATTAAACACTAAATAAACTACATGTCGTTAACTATAACAATTTGAGCTAATTAAACACTAAATAAACTACATATAGTTATCTACAACAATTGAGCTAATTATACACTAAATAAACTACATATAGTTATCAATAATACTTTAAATTATTTAGGCACTAAATAAACTATACATAGTTATCAATAACACTTTGAGCTATTTATTGCTCAACAATAGATTTGTATATTAATAACCATTTGAGCTAATTATACACTAAATAAACTACATATAGGTATCAATAACACTTTGAGCTATTTATTGCTAAATAAACAATAGATTTATATATAAATAACCATTTGAGCTAATTATATGCTAAACAAACTACACAATTTTGTATAACCTGCTGAGCTAATTACACATAAACAAAACAGTAACTGTAAACAAATATAACTATCTGAGCTATTATACATTAAACAAACTAGACAGTTTTATAAATCCAAAGAACTAACTACACACTAAATAAACCATACAGCTATATATATTAAACCTTTTTGTACTAGTACACTGACCCATTCAATTATCACTAGCAAAAACACAGTGACAGCCAACAGGTTAATATTTGAGTTTATTAAACAGTAAGCAATCTATCCATCTAAGCTAATTACACACTAAAATAACTACACAATAATACAATAATGCAATAAACAAGCTAACACTCTGAGATTATTTACACACTAAGCAAGCTATGACACATTAACACACTAAGCAATTTATTATAGAATTTTACATTAACACATAGAGCAAGCTATGACACATTAACACACTAAGCAATCTATTACAGAATGATACATTAGCACACTAAGCAAGCTATACACAATGACATATTAACACACTAAGCAATATATTACAGAATGATACATTAACACACTAAGCACTATATTACAGAAGGATACATTAACACACTAAGCACACTCTACACAATGACACATTAACACACTAAGCAATCTAATACAGAATGATACATTAACACACTAAGCAAGCTATGACACATTAACACACTAAGCAATCTATTATAGAATGATACATTAACACACTAAGCACACTCTACACAATGACACATTAACACACTAAGCAAACTATACACAATGACATATTAACACATAAAGCACACTCTACACAATGACATTAACACACTAAGCAAACCATACACAATGACAGATTTACACTCTAAGCAAAGTGCATACATATGAAACCTTACTCCTTCAGTTCCACTGGTTCTCCACTTAAGGCATGAGCTCGGACATTGGCAGTAAAGTTCTGAATCACTCGCTCTAAAGCAGGCATTAACTGGAGTAAGCAGAATTAACCATTATGCCAAGCAACAAATTATTATTATAATGATAGTGAATTTTTCTTTATTACATCTTTCTTGCACACACAAATACTCGCACATACACAAAAACATGCACACTCATATTTTCTAGCAGCCAATTATTATGATGAACAATCCTATGGATTGACTACTAGTACTATTTATATGATATACATGTACAAAAAAGACAAATCCTATAAACAAGGCAATAAAAGTAGAGTCCTACAAACAAGGCATTAAATTGTTTTAGTCTAAATAAGGCAAATACAGGAGAGTTCTATAAACAAAGCAACTAAAGTACAGTCCAAAGGAGGCAAATACAAGGGAGTCCTATAACAAGGTAAATTCAGGAGAGTCCAAAGAAACAATGCAATGAAAGGGTCTTGGAAACAATGGAAGGAACCTTATGGTTATGTGGGTGTATGATTGACTAAATTAAACATGATGAACACACCTGCTTTGTAGCTGTCTCAAAATCAACTGCAAATAGCAATGCTGTTAAATATATAGTTCAGTAATAAAATAAATCTTTTTCTCTTTGGTTAAAACACAAAAATATTAAATGCTATTGGAAGCTAGATTATTGTTGTATTGTTGCCTTTGGTTGGGCATTCCACAGGACATATATTCTGGAGTTAAAAAAATAAACAACTAAGGGAACAGGAAGAGACTTATGTACAATTTTTTACACAAGTGCCTGACAGCAAAATAAACATCCCTCTTATTTTATCTCAGCCATCAGATTCAGTATAGATAGATGGTTTCTTCTTTGAAACATTCATGTTTTGTGAAAAGAAAATTCTCAAATTGTATCATCATCAATGTACATATTTTCACAGGTCAGATTATTTCAAATAAAAAATATAAAGATATTTTAGGAAGACTGACAAACAGACAATCACAAGACAAACTGGAAGGAGTAAAATTTGCACAGATGTTACACACCTTCCTGAGTTTGCCCGAGCTGAATGTCGGGGATAGAATATTTCGGACATGTTTCCAATGGTCATCCCTAAGAGCAACCAGATTGTACTTCCAGGGCTCAAAGTCAAAAGCAGGCTGTGGCTGAAAGTGAAACAGCAAGATTCAGTAATAAAAGTGATGGAGCCACAATGAGTTGTGTAATTTTAAAGACATAATGTATAGAGGTGTAGCTATGATGTATTGTGTAATATTACAGACATAATGAGTAGGATGATGCCATAATATGTTGCACAGTGATAAATGCATGTATTGTGTATGATGTAACCAAACTTGTTTAGTGATGCAGCCATAATGTACTGTGCAGCTGTGTAGTCGTATAGTCTTAAAGTGTTGTATAGTGGTGTATCCATAATGGGTAGTTTTGCCATAATGTGTAGTGATGTAACTGTAATGCTCTCCAAGAGCATTTTAGTATTTAATTTCACCTGTACCTATGAAATAAAGTTTAACATTGCAGAAAGTCTATGGGATAAATAATCAGAAATGATACTTTTGAATTTTAAGGAGATACAATCAATTTCAGCTAGTTAGCTGATTTAAGAGTTGTCCTTGTATAGTTATGTAACCATGTGTTGTATAGTATTTTAGCCATGTGTTGTGCAGTGTTTTAGGCCATGTTGTGTAGTGATTTAGCCATGTGTTGTTTAGTAATTTATCCAGACATCTTATTTACTGATGTAGTCATGTGTTGGGTAGTGTGTATCATGTATTGCATAGTAATTTATCCAGACATCTTATTTACTGATGTAGTCATGTGTTGGGTATTGTGTATCATGTATTGCGTAGTAATTTAGCCAAACATTTTATTTACTGATGTAGTCATGGTGTTGTGCAAAGGTATACATATTTTGCCATGTAGCTGCATTGCTAACGTTACTGAAAATCTTTGATTTGTTTGGAAACTGTTTAATGCATCAAAAGTCATAAACATTCTCTGAATAAAAGAACACTATAACATCAAGAGTTAGAAATTGTTTTAATAATGGAAACTGTTTATGCCACCAAAGGCTATAAACAATCATTGAGTAGTTTAGATAATAAGTGAAAATGGTTTGAATCACCAAATGCTGAAAATAGTCTTTGATTATAGTGAAATGGTAGGCAATAAGATTAACATATTCAAAGCGGAGGTGGTCTAAAATCACCATCTTTTCACTAACAAATTTCACAGCTTGTGACTGCTCAATGATTTATGATGCATTTTCAAAGTTATTGTAATGAAGTAAATAAGTAACAAAGCAACTGGTAAATCACATTCAATCACTAAAATACCACAAATGGGTTTGAGTGACTTGAATCATGAGGTGACATACAAGTATTTGTGCTACTTCTAGTTTAAACTTACAGGTAAATATGAACTCCCAAGAAACTAGTCCACATTCATAAGCTGCACATAAAATATCTTAAACTAATTATAAAAATAATAAATAAAACATAACTGATAAGAGATCAAAGAAAATATTTTACTTAATAACTTTATTTCACCAAAGATAAATATACACACATGCAGTCCTCAAGTCTAAAATAGAAGTACATTCTTGAAAATGATTTGTTAAGTGAACTGCAAAGATTACTAACAGTGAGATGTAATAGGCTTCTTTAAAAGAAAAAAATATCTATACATTGCAAGTCTTGTTCTTAGCAATACATGTACAAGTTTTAAAAAATACCTGTATATTATTAGTCTATTGTACCCAAAATCTGTATATATTATAAAAGAAACAATATCAGTGCACAATGAGATTTTTCCTTAGCAATACCTGTGTACAATGAGATTTGTCCTTAACAAAACATGTTACATATACCAAGAAATAATAGATGTACAAAATGTGTTTCTAAAATTCTTTCAGTATGTTGTTGCTGATAGTACAAAGCCTACCATACCTGTCTGTTGGCAAAAGAAGGAAATTTCTTGACTAAAACATCCTTCAGCAAATCTAGGTCATGGACCACCAATGTTGGTTTTGATGCCATGAATACTCTGCATCATAGTTCAATTGAAAGACTTTTCAATAGAGATTATTCTTCATTTAATAATATATCAAACATTTTTTGTATGAAATTCAAATGCATACAAAAATATCATGAATATTTCAATGTTTATTTTGTTACATACAATATTTATTAAAAAAAAGAAATTCTCTTTCTTAGTGTTTCTCCTATTCTGTATCTGTACTACTGTTTCTTGTCATGAAAGTGTGTAAGGAATATTTTATAACTTTTACATCTTTACTGCTAGAAGCTGTTTAATGTAACTTTACTGATAGAATTTCTATTGGCTGGGTATTTATGACAAAATTGAAATTCAAATGCTGCTTGGACAAACAAGTGATGTTCTAGGAATGAATGAGAAAGATTATTCCTGAAAAATCATCTCTTTTGTTAGCTGTGAATTAATAGATATTATCTAACTTTAAATTGTACAATTCTTTAATACACACACACACACACACACACACACACACACACAAAACACAAACACACATAAAACACACAAGTGTGCACTTAAACACTCACACATACATGCCTGCATAAATATATGAACACACACACACACACATAAGCATGCACCAACTAGGGTTCTTATTAAGAATACATACCCATAAACACTGCCATATTTATTCTTCCATTCTGTAAAGGCGCCCATACCCTGAAATAAGAATATAGGCCAATACTTTTGAAATATCTAAGAAATATATGACAATAAATAATTCAAAATGTTTATTAAAGTTTTAATATATATTTATTAAATTACATAGCAAAAGGAAGAATAGACAGATAATAAGAAAGACAGATTAATCAATAAATATATAAAACAAATGGATGTAAAACTTGATTACAAAAGAATCAATGACATTATTAATTGAATGCATTTATTTTCAATGCCATTTATCTATGAAAACACAGATATGGGTTTGAAACCAACTGACGCATCTAGCCTGGATTAACAGTACTACCAATTATGCTTATAGATAAATTATTAAATCCTTTTGTTGTGAGAGATTCTTCTACTTAATATTAATTCACAAAGTCAGAATAATATATAAATATATATGTACCTAAAATACAACATATTATTTAAATTTGAGAATGCATGATCGTGCTTTTGTAAGATAGGTTGCAGTCAGTATAATGATTTTTTTTTAAAACATCTAAACTTTAAACTGTACAATTTGAGAATGTTGCATTGTGCTTTGGATGGAATAACTATTCCTTGCAATTATAGATCAAATCTCACCCACAAGACTGACTGATTCTGTAATAGTGCACTACTGACAAATATGTAATTTTGATGGAATGTGTGTTCATCACGCCAAGACTTGTTTACATTTACGACATTTTAAATTACAAGTAGCACAAGGTAGCTGGCTGATTAATGAAAAAGATTTATAGGGTGATGCATTTACAAATATTATCTGCTCTTTTAAAACAACCTCTTCTTAACTTAAATTTTTACTGCAGAGCCTTATGAAATTAAATTAAAACTATATCATTATTGACCTGTTCTAAACAATCATTTCTAAACCAAGTAAAGAAAAATCAACTGGATATTTCTTATTACAGTGTAAAAGTACTTACTGTTTATGAAGCATGTGAGTTTTGAGAAGTTAAAATTCTTTAATAATTAATAATTTCAAAAAATAAGCACAAGCTAAAAAGGTAAATAAACTATAAAAATTTAAACTAATAATTAAACTTTTCAAAAGAATCTAATCTCATATCCCCTTCATATTTTATTTATAAAAAGATTTATAAGTTTAAAAAATCTATATAAACATCTACACAGTTTGATCTTTACGATGGCATTAGATCACAGTAAGCTCTTCATCACAATAAGTAGGACAAATTAGCTAGATAGCTATAGTGTACTAAACAATCAGCTTTATTTCATATGCATGTTATTGACATTCATGGTACTGCTTTGTCTTAGTTCAGATCATATTTGTCTAAAAGAGTCAAACTGTGTCAATATATAGTCAACATTCCAGCCCTAATGGTATTTGTTTCAGTGTTTCCTGTTGTTGGAAAGCTTCTTGTGTCCTGCACATTTGTCCCCTAAACAGTGACAAGTCTTCATTCTGTCTCACAGCTGCATGCTGATAATCCTTGTCTCACTCATTACACCAACAGATCTTTGCTATATGCAAAGCAGTATACATGGAGCAGAAATGAATCAGCACTATTTGCAATCTTCTCACAGGTGTTACATTAATATCCTTTATTTCTTTATTGCAGACACTCTCTCAACTTGATTACTGTACCTGTTCACCCTAATCTACCACTGTATGTTCAGAAAAAACTTCAGAAAAGAGCCAAACATTCAACTATGAATATTCTCAGAGCACCAACAATAAATCAAGTTACTCCACTTCTTCAGTCTTAAATGACTTCCTGCTAAGACAGTAAGAGCAGAATATCACACAAAATATTTCTTTTCTTTGTTTCTTCACTGTCTGGTTCTGAAAAATTCTGGACCCTTTAAACAACAAACAGATGTAATTTAGCAAAAATCATACTTAGGACCAGCAACAGGCAGATGCCCAATACTAGATCAAAAAGTGAAAAATACTCCCAAATTTTGTAATGGAACTATTACAAATTTTGGCTAGGCAGATAATTTATCCAATTTCAGCATCTACAGAACACCATATTTTATTTATATAAGAAAAAAACATATAAATGAATTACTATGTCAATAATTATAAATCAGTCACCAAACCTAAGCCTAACTTAAACAAAGACACCAAACAACAGCAATGCAGCAGCATTTACAATTTATTTTAAGAAAAACATTTTCCTACCACCAAATGACTATGTCAATGGACATAAATCACATTTTAAAAAAATATAAACATTAAATACAAATCATTGCAGAAAGGAAGAAAAAGCAATAAATATGCAATTATTTGTAAGCAAAGTATTGTTTCCAACCTTTTTTGCCATGTAGCCCACATTACCAATCACCAGTGTAGGAGAGGGTCCAGGAATTCCGAGGGTTTTAAAGGTTTTGTAAACCTGGCTTGCCCTCCTATAAGTATAACAGAAGCATTTTAACTTGGTATTATATGATACAAACAATATATAGCAATAAACAAATACATTTATGACAAATGCATATCTAACTAACGCACATATAACAATAAATACATATTTATAATAAAGGTATAACTGACAACACACAAACACACCATAATACAATGTTTTAATTTTGAGTCTAGTGTTTAAATTGTATAACATAAATGAGTGTTGTTTTGTACTGAGAGTACTTCTTAGACAGACTTTTCCCACACTTAGCTGCATACATACATATTACCACATGACATTGGCACCAGACTCACATTGAGAAATATTTCACATGTACTTGAATGCGCACAGGATGAATTGGTCATAAGAGATCCACTTTACAATCAGGGTAACTGTACTTTATACATACAAATTGTCACAGGAAAACTTCACATTACAATTAGAGTAACTTTACTTTAAAAGTAAAAATATGCATTGTCATAAGACAAGTTGGTAATGCTAAATGTATATTACAATCAGAGTAACTATACATATACTTGCACACACACAGACACACACACACACACACAGACACACACACACACACACACACACACACACACACACACACACACACATTATCATAAAACAAAGTGACACCACATTACAGAGTAAATGTATAAATACTTGCATTCACAAGTTATCACATAACAAACTGGTTGTACCAGATCCATAATACCACCAGAGTAAATGTACAAATATTTACACACATTAACATATAACAAAGTGGTCATACCAGATCCATACAGCCTTTAGAGTAAATTTACACATACTTGCATACACACAAATATTTGCATGACAATGGGGTCATACCAGATCCATACTGCACTCAAGAATAAATGTGCAAATACTTGCATACACACATTATCACATGAAAAGTGGCCATACCAGATTCACACTGAAGCCTGAGTAAATGCATGAATACTTGCATACACACACTATCACATGACAAGGGGTCATACCAGATCCATACTGCAATCAGAGTGATAGTCCCAAGCAGCAGCCACCCTGTTACGGATGTCCAAGACAGTCCTTCCAACATCATGACTGCTTTACCTGTGACATCATTATACCATTCTAAATAATGTTTTATGTTTTGAAAAGAAATGTTTCTATTCAATATACCTTTAAATTAAACTTGGAACAAAAGGTGTGGAGGTTCTCATGATCATAAAAGTAATATGATCTCTGTGCAATTAAAACAATGTCGTAAATTACACTAAATTGATAATAAATTACCATTTAAATTTATCAATCAATTGTTTTTAAGCTGCTGATGTAGAAACTGAGGTCTCAGAAATATATTTTAAAAATGAATTGTCTCTTATGTGACCTATTTTTTTAAAGTTGAACTCACATAAAATTATTAATTTGCTTTAAGCATAATAACTAGTGAAGTAAATAAATTTTATTTCTTTACAAACAGGACATCAGGATAATTTAGTGAACAAATTTTATTTATTGAAATGACAATAAGGACATCAGGATAGTTTAGTGAACAAATTTTATTTATTGAAATGACAATAAGGACATCAGGATAGTTTAGTGAACAAATTTTATTTATTGAAATGACAATAAGGACATCAGGATAATTTAGTAAACAAATTTTATTTCTTGATAACCAGGACACCAGAATATAATGGTAAAGTACCTCATTACCGTTCCAGAGCAGCATTATTAACAATGCTGTGTCTTTCAGTTTCCACAACACTCAATGGCTACAGTGGAATGAATTTAAAATGTTTCCTTTTTTCATATCTTTCCCCTAATGTAAAGACAAACATATTAAACAATTGCTGCTACTTTCCTCCATCTCTTCATTCCCAGGCACAACAAATTAATAAAATTATATAAACTAATTTCACTCTAATCTAACCCTATTATTGATCTGTTTCCTATTGCTAATTAATCTGGTTCTGAATTCAGTATTATTACCAGAATGTAAAATACACAGACAAAATTAACCAGCAGGACAAAAATACATCATTAATTTCTTATGTCATCACAAAGACTGCACATAGTAGCATATTATTATAAATTAATGCAAGTACACACAACAATATTATTCATACTCTTTGATAGGACTTTTTATATATATATAAAAAAAAAAAGTAAAACCACTGAAACAATGTTGTTGTTTTTTTTATTGAATCCACAACAAAAATAAATTCAGCAAAATGACCAAGGAAAAAATTACCAAGTAATGGTTCACTTTGATTTGATTTGTTATTTATTCTGTTGACCTAACTGCAACTTATGATATAAGACCTTTATACAGTATTCAATTTTTAGTACAAAGAATTCTGTTGACCTAACTGCAACTTATGATATTGGACCTTTATACACTATTCAATTTTTAGTACAAAGAATTATGTTGTCATAGTGATCAAACTGTGACATAAGGAACTAATAACTAACTACATTAACTCTATACTTATTCAGATGAATACTATTGTTAATAATGACATGTATTATAATGTATATATACATCAAACCTACCTCTAGAATAACTTCACATCATGAAGGTATTAAAATCACAACTTAATCTGTTGTGACCAAAATTGTAATCCACACTATAGTGGTCCAGCAGACAAAGTGAAGTGCCAGTTAAGTCAGACCACTGTTAAACTTCAAGTGTTAGTAAACAATCACTAAGCAATTGGTTAGTGCTAAATCCAATGGCAAGACTAGAGTAAAATTAATTTGTTCCAAATTTAGAGCAAATTTAAAGACCACGAAAGAGGAATCTAGATCAAATATGAAAATAAGGTAATCAATAATTATGTTTTCTGAGTAACATACTGCAAATTTCAAAGAAATCGTTCCACTGAATATTGTTATGCATGTGATTCAAATGGCACCTTTCTGCAATTATTTTTGTTATTCTTTATCAAGAGCATTTTGGGGAGTCATTTTATCATCACTTTTAGGAGATCTCCAGTATTAACAATTTCAATTTTAATTTTTAGGTTTACTTTCAACAACTAAACAGCATTTATAAAAGTTGTTGGCTATCAAACTTTCCTACATATTAAAGAATACTACAAGATAGTACTGTAGTTTTAGTATAATCCTTACTCTTGGTTTGTTAATTACAAAAGTACTGTAGTATTGGTATTATCCTTACTCTTGGTTTGTTAATTACAAAAGTACTGTAGTTTTGGTATTATCCTTACTCTTGGTTTGTTAATTACAAAAGTACTGTAGTTTTGGTATTATCCTTACTCTTGGTTTGTTATATGAAAATGACAAAAGTACTGTAGTATTGGTATTATTATTACTCTTGGTATGTTAAGTCAAAATTACAAAAGAAATGTAGTATTGGTACTATTATTACTCTTGGTTTGTTAGTTGAAACTACAAAAGTACATGTACTCTAATATTGGTACTATTGTTACTCTTGGTTTGTTAGTTGAAACTACAAAAGTACATGTACTCTAATATTGGTACTATTGTTACTCTTGGTTTGTTAGGTGAAAACTACAAGAGTACATGTACTCTAATAATGGTACTATTGTTACTCTTGGTTTTGTTAGGTGAAAACTACAAAAGTAAAACCGATGTAGAAAACAAAGACTAACTCTCACTTCCTTTCATCACTAATCAACAGAAACTGAGCATAACAATTAAAGGGGTGGATGCAAATTTAATTTAATCAAATGTGGAGATATGTAGCTTTGTAATATCCTTGCTAGTTTCTGGAAGTTACCTTACATCAAATACTCTACACATAGGTAATAAAACCACATACATGCATAGGCAACTTCTGCTATAAAGAGATTCTTTGCTTTATTATATAACCTAATTCCAATCTGTAAAGTTAACATAAGATAAAACAGCTATTAAAGTATTATTATTTTATGGTTACAATGATATAATACAGACATACTGTATATCAGCACTATTGTCATACTGTCTTCTACGAATTATAACCCTTGACAAGTACATATATGTCTTAATTAGTACACTTACTAACAATAGGCATACATGTCCTAACTACTGACTTTTAGGCAAGTATTTGTTTGTCCTCTTACACTGCTAACTTATCTCTAGATAAATACGTGTATGTTCTTACTAAGCCTAACGATAGGCAGGTAAATTATGTCCTAACAAGTACACTCCCAAACCTAACCACTAACCCTTACCATAGACAGGTACATTACATGTCCTAACTAGATGACTAACCATCACAGGCGCATAGATAGGCGCATGTATATATAACTAGTTTAATACTACTATTGTACTGACGTATATAGGACCTAACTACTAAACTAGTAAGTAGTATACAATATGTAGACAGCTACAGTAAACTAACCCTAACCGTAAATGTGTGTGTGTGTGTGTGTGTGTGTGTGTGTGTGTGTGTGTGTGTGTGTGTGTGTGTGTGTGTGTGTGTGTGTGTGTACACATTTTTCCTTTCCCCCCTTCTCTCCTCAGAGCCGCCGAGAGAAAGTCGGGGGCCCCGGTACAAAGAAGTTGTATGGGCCTTTAAACAAAGTTCAACACGTTTTGTTTTTTTTTAAGGTTATGTCAAACAAGGCTGCAAGGCAATTTTCTATAATCTAATATTGTTTGTCTTTTTAAAAATTTGGTTAAAATTTCCATTTACATATGCCCCCTTTTGGGCTCCAGGAGTCCCGGTACAATGTACCGGCTGACCCCCCTCTCTTCAGGCCTCCAATTACTTAATAATTACGTAAAGTCACAATCGGAATCGGCATTTACATAGATTATAAATCAGTGAGTTATTTTGTTCTTAAGATAATTAAAAACGTACCTGAAATGAAGGTGGTTTCTCCTCCTTAAGAAGTGTTTCTTTAGAATTCCAAAGGACTTTTCAGTTAGTTTGTGAGCGAGTACACACAAAAAATTTAATGTTCTTCCAAAGTCTACAAGTATTTATACATGTACAGAGTGGTCTTGTGCAATCGAGTGCTTTCTGTCATCACAAGCGATTTTGCTTGGTCTAGAAAACTCCGGGGCAACTCCTTGCAATGTAGAATGTGCATGTAGTTATAGCAGTGGAGATATCAAGAATATTTACGGCCTTTGTCCTAGTTATAAAAGCGAGTCTCGATTTTAACAACTCGCAAAGTTGATAACAGCGTGAGGTCACAATGTACTTTTGCTGCTGTATCGACTGCACTGCTTGGTTTGGATCAAGCATTCACTAGCAAAGTGCATGACTATTTTGTGGACGGTAAGGAGTGGTGCATGTAGTACTGGTCTGAGGTGAAGAGTAAATTGTCCGAAAGTAGAATTAGGAGCTTGATTAGTACGGAGTAACGTTTTTCGGGGGGGGGGGGGGGGGCTTCTTCAACTTTACTGTATAAGTTTAAGTACACATTTACCCATACAGTTCATTGTACCCGTGGGATGTACTCAAATAAAACAGTTCTAAATTCCGTACGCATAGTCACTGACAACATAGTCATTGAAGGATTTAATTAACTAATTTTAAGACTAGTAAGCGTTAGGGTGGGTTGTTTTCCCCTAAACAAATAGCCATCTCCCCTTCTTTTCTTTAAAAAAAAAAAAAAAAAAAAAGGATTCTTGAAGTAATGTTATATGGAAAATCCAGTTTGTTGTAGTTAATGATTATTTTCTTTTTCCAGTGTTTTGTCTCTCTCCTTAAAAGTAAACATTCAAACGTGATAAAAACGTCTCATTTATACTGTCAAATAATTCTGGCTAATTATTTAATTATTTACCACAAAATGATTATCACTTGTTTGATGGCCCACGTGCGTGCACTGCGTTGATTTACCACTGACCTTAATTAACATGATTGTTTTCGTTGCAACACTGCAAAAATTTTGTTAGTTGTTATTGATTTTATTTAGTTTGTGTGTGACGTTTTTACTGGTCCTCTGATTAAAAAATAAATGATGTTGAGGTGAGGGTGGGAGAGTGCTTTTAAGCCATGGCATGGGCCCATGCACTATACTTTTACCGGTGAGCTCCCTTATGTGATAGTGTGGTGATATATAGCCTGTCTTGATCCTAGAACACAAAGGTACACAACAGTATACAAAAGTCCCAATCAAACTCCATCCTGCAGTTTTTACTTAACCCCAGCCAAACATGCAGATGTAAGAATTGTATTATTATGTATAAACTTAGGCCAACCTTTTTAGTAAACCTTTAAGACAGGCCTGAGGTGAGGGGTTCAGCCAGTACATTGTTCCTGGGCCCATGAAGGGGAAAATTTTTTTATATCTTTTACAAAATCAATTTTTTAAAAAGAAAAACAATATTGGATATATACTTCATACTTTGTGTGTATAAGAAAACCGCCCCTTGCAGCCTTGTTTGACATAACCTATGAAAAAATACATGTGTGTTGAACTTTGTATAAGGGACCACACACCTTCTTTTTTACCAGGGCCCTGACTTTCTCTCAGCAGCCCTGGATAACTTGAGAGCACAAAACACATGTATGATGAACACTGAACTAGGTATCTTAAAGATGATTTAGGCAAAACAATGTAATGAAAAGTAGAACTGATTCTAAAAATACAAAGTACCTGAAAGGTTGACAAATAGTATATGCTATCCTTTATCCTAAAAATTAATTAATACTGAAAATTCTAGGTACATAACAACTTGATTTAATACAATGCACTAGATAGACAATGTACCCAATATGGTATAAACATAAAAAGGTTGCCCTAATATTATAATTACAAAGTGTTAAAAGATTGATCTAATACTATATAAACAAAGAAGCACATAGGTTGATATAATATTGTGTAAACAATGTATAAAAAGGTTGACTTAATATTGTCTAACCAAAATATCCATAAAGGTGGACCCAATATTGCATAAAATGTTTCATATAGATTGACCTAATATGGTATAAGCAAAATATCAAACAGGCTGACCTAATACTAATAAACCTAATAAACAAAGTTTTCTAAAGGCTGACTTAATATTGTATAAACAGGTTTATTAAAGAAAGTGACCAGGATTTGATATCATCTAAGCCTTGGGGTGAAAAACTGACATTTGGCCCTTACTACTTCATAACTCAAGGTGGAGCTTAGTATCCAGTCTGTCTGATAGGAAGACAAAGTTGGTCTTGTGTGCTAGAGAACATGCCCACTAACGTCTCTTGACAATTAAAAATTTCTTAAAAAAAAAAATAAGTCATTGACCACTGCCCAAGAAAGATTATGGCTAGATAATCTTCCAATACCTCTACTAAAACGAAAACATTCACTGTCCCTCTATGTGATATATCTCTTCCTTGTGTGTGCAAAATATGTGAAAGATGGAATTGGATGCACAGTAATCTAACTCAAACAAATAAGTACCTTTCCCAAAAGGAATGGTAGTAAAATTCTTCAAACAATGGAATGACTTGGTCTAGGGTACACAATAAATTAAGACAAAAAACTGTAAAAGGAATTTTTTAATGCATTGTTACAAACAGCTAACACAAATTAAACTAATTAATGTTACAAACAGAAAACACAAATATACATTTACACAAGATTTATTTCTTAATGGATCAGTTGATATATATCTATGAGAAATGGCCACACATTATTTTCAGTTAATTTATTTAAATAAATTATTAACACTAATATTAAAACAATGAAATGATAACAATTTAGAATGCATCACACGTTTAAAAACAGTTTGTGTCATTTATCCCAGGTCATGTATATTCAGTAGCGTGAAAACAGATAAATAGAATAAATATATAAATATATATATTAAAAAAACACTTCTAATCAGTTTAGCATCAACAACCAATCTCAATCATAAGGTACTGCATATATTATAATTTTAAAAAATCAATTCAATGTAAAGTAAAAAAGAACTTGCAAGGCTGTAGTTTATAATTCAGAGTGGTGTTAAAGATCACAAGACAAATAGTAAAATTATAGGCCAATACACACTGCAGGACAAAAGGTAAAAATGTAGAATTAAGTGCCAAAATGTTTTGTATATATGATAAAAATACAGAGCACTGTATACAATGATAGGCTACTTTGCATTGCATGTGGGTAGAAACTCAAAACATGAATTATGGGTTACTGTGCAGTGTAGGTGGTAAAAATGTAAAATAAAATGTAAAATTATAAAATACTGTTCCATATGGCACTGAAAATTTTAACAAAAATTAAAATTAGAAATATAGATAATATTGAGATACAAATTAATCTATCAAAAAATGCTCAATTATTGTTGTATCTTTTACTTTGAATATTACCCTTACTTTAGTGTGAACTCTTGGTCAGCAATTAGTAAAATAATCCAACTGTTATTATATATTATTAGTGCTGAAATAGCTGAAAGAGAGAATTCAATGTCAGACATCAGCACAGTGATTGGCAACGTGTGAGCGGGGCTGGAATTTTACCCATAGTCCATCCTGTGCTTCCATTTTAAGCTTTTGCATTCTAGGTGGGTTCTGTATTAAAAAATATAAAGGAAATTAAATTAAATACTATCTTTGCATTAAAAATAAAGTCCCCATTACGTTTGTTTTACACATTTTAAGATTTAAAACATATGGTACAAGTTACATATTAAGTTATTACTGATATGTTTAATAGTTGTGCGTGTGTGTGTGTGTGTATATATACATGCACACACATTGTTTTCCAAAGCAATATTATGTGATTTTTCAATGTAATTTAATATATGTTATATTTTCCAAAGCAATCTGTTGTGTTCTTCAATTTAAGTTAATATATATTCTGTTTTCCAATGCAATTTAATATATATTATGTTTTCCAAAGCAATCTGTTGTGTTCTTCAATTTAAGTTAATATATATTCTGTTTTCCAATGCAATTTAATATATATTATGTTTTCCAAAAGCAATTTATGTGATTTCCAATGCAATTTCATACTTAATATATGCATTTTCAATACATATGCTTCAATGCTATCATTTTTTACTGATTTCAACATCCACAAATCCATACATGAAGAGGTCAACATTGAAAACAAATATATTTTACTTAAATAGTCATTATATCTAAGGCTAATAAATTCATAAATTTAATTAGTCTAAGTCTAATTAACTTATAATTCTAAAAATAATTAATTCATAGCTTCATTAAGAATAAGGCTGCTAAGTGTATGGCTAATTATTTCATAAAATCATTGAGCATGATAAAAACCATCCTAGGTTAATATTAGGCAAAATTAGAAAGTTAAATATATTCATATTTTTCCCCAGCTAATATAAAACAGGCTAGCATGCTACTTCAGGCAAAGGAAGCAAAAATCTGGAAAGAATGTTTTCATGATATTACTAATTTATAAAATAAATATTTTTACTAAAATATGCTAAAGAATTTTACTCTATTTAATTCACACAAACTAAAGGATTTTTTAAAATATATTTTTTTACATATAATTAAATATAATATGCAACTCACCACAGACTTTTCACAGAGGGAAAGAGAGAAATTCTGCAATAGAGAAGCAATGGCCATTCGGATCTCTAACTGTGCCAATCTCATCCCTATGCAATTACGGGGACCCATACCAAATGGCATGAAACTGAATGGGTGCCGGGCTGCGCGTGCCTCAGGAGTGTGTCTGTAAAAGCCAACAACTTATGTACAAATGTCTTCAGTCTTTAAACTGATTGATCATCAGGTTCATACGCTTCAAGAGTGTATCACTCAATCAAACAATTTGTGTAAATGTCCTCAGTTTTAAGTCTCTTTTTAAAACTGATCTCTTTATTTATAATCATGCTTCTCCAAAATATAACAGAAACAAGGATTTTATTTTAAAAGGCTCAACCAAAGTCAATCAAATAATATCTTCTGGTATATTCCAGATGTGTGTTTTACCCTAAAGCATCAAAGATTTTAGTAGAATTCTCATGAAAGGCAAAAGTACATGTAATAGCTTTACAGTCTGAATCAGTCATGAAATGTGCAGTACTGCTTAGAATTCTGATAAATTAATCACATTTAAATCTGTCTAAGTGTACAGAACATAAATGTGCCTTTAGCTACTATTTCTTTGTCTCACCTCTCTGGGTCAAATTTCAGTGGGTCAGGCCAAAGATCAGGGTCAGTGTGGATGGCCCAGGAAGGAATCGCCATGCGCATTCCTTTTTTAATTGGGTAACCTCCCAGCTCCATGTCTTCAGCAGCCTCACGGTCTGTCCTGCAAAAGTGAGAGAGTGCTAGAACAAATATATATGGAAAATCACTATCAAACTTTAAGGGATCTGAGTTTAGTATGTATGTGAGGGCATGTATTTCACTAGTGCTAAATGTAATGAAAATACAGTGTTGACAATGCTAACTGCTCTTTCAAACTCTTTAAAGATGGATCATACATTTATTAATCCTGATTATAATGTTAATCACTTTCACTTTCTTACTTTTCTTGTATGTTTTATTTTTGTTGAATTTATCTTGCATGATTCTTTATTTAAAAAACACATATACATATACATGCATGCATTCAAACACTTATTCATACATATACATATTTGATAAGCAATTCATTCAATGATCATTCCTGTCTCATGGCACATCAGTAAATGGAAAACTGCTCATATACATCCTTGATAAATGTGAGAAATGACATTTGGTATTTTTGTGTTGTTATTTTCAGGGAGACAAACCACCGCAAATAGTAAAATAAAATGCAATTTCAGAATGAAATTAAAACTCCTTAAATTTTTATTTTTAATTTCCTGAACAGATACACATTATTAAAACCAACTTACAATGAATTCAATAACTTCAAATGAATCAAATAAGCAAAGTATTTATTGTTGTTGTTACAAATTATGTATTTAGGTAGGTATGGATGGATGGATACTGCAGTAACTTTTCACTAGAATCATTCAATTCTTAGATTCAAATCAACAGGCACTATATTCTTTTGTAAATAACAGGATTAAATTTCAATAATAATATTTCCTTTAAAGTTATTCCTTGGAAATGAAGTGTGAACTAAAATACAAACTCTTTACAATGCAGTTTTGTTGACAAACTGCAAAGTATCCTCTTTTTATCCTGGCACTCAGGTTTCCCTCTATACCTTTTTATCCTGGCACTCAGGTTTCCCTCTATACCTTTTTATCCTGGCACTCAGGTTTCCCTCTATACCTTTTTATCCTGGCACTCAGGTTTCCCTCTATACCTTTTTATCATGGCACACAAGTTTCCCTCTATATCTTTTTATTCTGGCACTCAGGTTTCCCTCTATACCTTTTTATCATGGCACTAAAGTTTCTCTGTGTGTCTATTGTCCCCAATTTTAACATGGAATGCTTGGCACTCAGGTTTCCCTCTATACCTTTTTATCATGGCACTAAAGTTTCTCTGTGTGTCTATTGTCCCCAATTTTAACATGGAATGCTTCTCTATATGTCTGTGGTTCCCAGTTTTATTCTGGCACTAAAATTCTTCTGTATGTCTACTGTTCCCAATTTTATCCTGGCACTTAAGTTTCTCTTGTATATGGTCTCCAATTTTATCCTGGCACTAAATTTCTCTGTATATCTATGGTCCCCAATTTTATCCTGGCACTAAATTTCTCTGGTCATCAATTTTATCCAGCACTAAAGTTTTTCTGTAATTTTTTTTTTTAATTGCATTATTTCCCAGATGATGGATTTATGGTTCTCTGTATATTTAATTTTTACCAATTTTGAGTAAGTAGTGAGATAAAAGTCATGAATCTGCTCTCTTCACTCAGTCTCAGTTCCAGTAAACTAGTCATAGTGTCAGCATCTCACACATCACAAGAAAATCTAGCATTTTTCATATTTAATTTCTGTAATAGTATAAATGGCCAAGATATGTTTGAGCAATTCAGAAGACAACAGTAGCACATTATGTTTTTTTTTCCAGTAGCAGATAAACTTCTTGAGCTGAAACAGAGCCAACCAGTCTTTCTACAATTCACTCTCTATCAGACAAACCTGGCCCATCACCTCCCAGACCAACATCAAACCCTGATGGTGCCCCATTAGTGTTGTCAGAGGAAGAGAAATACTAATTATCACAGTGTACAGTGCCCATCTTCATTGCCTCTCTGTTCATAATGGGACACTATACCAATCATTATTGCAATTTTGACTATGTTACTTTTGCCCTACACACTGACTTCAGAATATAAATCCTGCATAAGAAACAAACCCACTGTAACCAGGTATGCTCTTATCAAATAGGTCTCTATGTAATTATATAGAACTTTGAAAGGAAGTGTCAGGCAATATGTGCATTAATGGTTTATATGCTTAAACAATAGGCAAATAAGTCAAGTGAACTGTAAAGAAAATGTACAGATTTCAATTATAATAATAAAAAAGAATCACCACAGAAAAGTAGTCTGAACTATGAGTATTTTTTTATATTAATGCATGAAAAAACTATTTTAGGAAGTCTGTGTGTGTGTGTGTGTGAGTGTGTGTGTATGTGTGAACAAGTCTGCCATTTGGCACATTTAATAGGATAAACTTACATAAATCCGGGAGGGTAGAGTCTCATTGCCTCATTCATACACATGTCTATATAGGTCAGTTCATGTACAGTTTCATAACTCACGGCATTCTGAAAATTACAAGAAAGCAAAATTAACATTTGTGGTAGGTGATATGAATTCCACAAAAATAAAAGCAATGAATATTATGATAGTGAAATAAAGAAATCAATTCTTACATTACATTGAATGCTACAAAGCCTTTAGCATTTATACACCTTCATTTATTGTATTTTAATGTTATTGAGGAATAATTATTATGCTTTTAAATAAGACTTTAAAGTAAAACTCTATAATCATTTATTTTTTAAAATCATACTTTAAAGTATTTATGGTCAAAAATTTAATATTGTCCTATAATAATTATAATCAAACTATATTAGAAAGTCAGAATGCTTGCTTTATTTTGTAAAGTTCGCAATCTGAATCTTTTCCCCATCAAACAACCAGAAATCATGCTACAAGTGATACCCACTGGTCTAAATTCATAAAAGCGTGAGTAGCTATTGTGCCTGAACTGCTAAGAAGAGACTAAGCATTTACTCAGTAAAGAGCAGTGCCCTTGTTCTCAGTACTATTTGGATAGACATTTTGTCAAGTCCTGGATGTGCTTTCTAGTTTTTCTTTCAGGTGTCAGTCTTCTCCCATATGTATTTATTGAAGTGTTGTTCTTTGTTACCTTGTCCTTTTTATCTATGTATTAAGGTAAAATGCATTTTTCTTTACATTTTTGGTCTGATTACACTGATCTACTGTGCTCTTCTTTTGACAATGGCACCATGGGCTATTACATTTATTTCCAATGTGGTTTGCCTAAGGAATATTTAAACTCTCACCACTCTTGTAAAGTTCTTTGTTTTCAAGACAAGACAGCCTGGCAAGCTGAGTGTTAAGGCAGCCTTCAAAGCACAGTAAGCAAACCAACATTTTCTGATCTTGACTTACAAAACTGTGTTTAGTCTAGTGACTGATAATAATAATGCCTATCACTAGTGATGATACTGAATACCTTACTAGAGAAATTTATTAACAGAGTGGTGCAGTTCACAGCCATGACAGGTATTGATTCTTACAATAAATTTGTTTGTGGCAGAAGGTAATGGAGGAATTTCTTCATGCATTGGCTCTTTAAGAATGAATACAGGCAACCAAACAAATAGGCTACTAGTATCTCTTTCCTTCTAAAGGACAGTCAAAGTCCTATTAAAAAGAACAGCATTTGAGCAATGACTTCTGATACAAGTCAGGTAGAAGAGAGATGGATAGGTTACCTCCAGGGGAAGCAGGTTTAATGATCCTCACTGGCTGAGTTACAATGGCCTAGGAAGGGGTTTAATGATCTTCACTGACTGGGTTACAATGGCCTAGGCAGGAGTTTAATGATCCTCACTGACTGGGTTACAATGGCCTAGGAAGGGGTTTAATGATCCTCACTGACTGAGTTACAATGGCCTAGAAAGGGGTTTGCTTATTACTTCCTGTGGCCACATGGGAACAAATGATTTTGTCACTAATGTCACTGCCTCTAGTCTATTTTCAGATGCTAATGAAAATTAAGGTCAGATGCAAAGCAACTATATTTTGTGGTGGCAGGCCACATTTGTGCATAGATCATATTCAATTTCTTTCATTTCATCTTCCTTCAAATAAACTGAAAGCTATTTCTTCCTCATCATACATTAAACAAAATATTTTTGTGGAAGCAAAGCACTACACCCAAAATTTTAATAGTGAAGTCTTCGTAATAATATATATGTAGCCCGTGTTAGTTTAGGTATTTGTGTGTGTCATCGTGTATGTATGTGTACAGTCGCATCCCCACGCTCTGTTGTAAAATGGGTCACGACCACTCTCTTTCAAGCCGCGCGCTAGCTGTGTTAGAGTGCATATTTTTATTGTTATACTGTTTTACTGCTTCCTTTAGTTTTAAAGCGCGCCCTATATTGGCGTTAGCTGTGTTAGAGTGCGTGCCTTTACTGTTATATACTGTTTTAGGTAGTTAGTGAGTGAAGTCGATATTTATATATTTAGAAAGGAGATAGTTTATATTTTTAATTGATGTATTTTTGTATGATGTATAATGTTATTGTATTTGTGTATTTTGCAATTTATGTGTGTGTGAATGCTTTTCCTGAAGCCCGCCAACACAGATTTTATTTTATTAAAGGTTTAATTCTTTAGATTATATATATGAAAAGATTTGTGTATTAAAGTATAATTATAGTAGTTTTATTGTATATTTGAATTATTATGTAATTGTTAGGCATATAGCTATAATTGTTAGTTGAAAGCAAGTAAAGAAACACAAAAGTTATTTTTAGAAGCCTTTCCACACTAGATTTTCATTTTCATAACCCGTGGGCTTCGGGGAGGGCCGCTCCTATAGGATATAATGAGCGTGTGTGGTTTGAGTGAAAGTCTCGGCATTGGTAGCAGAACTATTTTGAGTGTCTGTCTCTGAGTCGTCCTTGGTCGTCTGTTGGCGGTGTGTCGCCTAAATAAAGATCATGAAAATGTAAAACACGTGTTGCGTGTTCTGCCTCTCTCCTGCTGTGGCTGCCGTAGCGGTATCGTCCCATTGTATCTTCATCCTTTCAATCATCGCCTCGCACCCTGGTGTGACCCATATGACGAACAACTACAACACCACACTCGATCCATCCACAACATATATAATTTTGAATTAAGCATATTGTTATGACACAAATATAAACATTCACATTTCTGATAATGAATAATAACAATTAAAATATCACCTTTCCAAGTTTTTCATCTACTTCTGCTTGAGCTCTTTTAAGACAATCTGGGTTGGCTGCCAGGGAGAACAAGGTGAAGGACATCACCGTGGATACAGTGTCATAACCACCAAGAAAAAATGTGACTGCATTGCCATGTAATTCACCTAGAGTTAATCCTAGATAAAGCATGTATTAATGTTAAACTGTAATAGTAATAAACAAAGCCCATTAAAATATAGGTATTGTTAAATATGCTACATAACAAAATAATCATCAATAATAATACTCACAATACTAAACACAATAAAATGATGATGAAGATTATTTAGATAAATGAATATCTTTATATTTAAAAGCTAAACGTTAAATGGTATATAAATCATGGGGTGGGGTGGGGTGAGGTGAGGTGAACTAATATGATTCCTCAATATAGGGACTCTATTAAGCACAATTAAATTACAACAGTATGGCCAGAACTCTGGAGAACTCAAACATATTTATTAAGGACCAAAATGTTCATAATTCTAGCAACTGTTATTATATTAATTATCTATGTTCCTGTATGTAAGCTAAGTTTAGACAGAGGGTTAAGAGATACTTTGTTGCTTCAAAACCTTTATTACTAGACTCTAATACCTAACCACTTCATTAATTAATACAGGGATAATTATTTAATTAGGCTGTGATATATGCTCATCCAATTTTGATATCTCATGTTAAAAGATCTAATTTTATCTGTCTTATTAATTAGAAGATTTATAAAGTCCTCTCTCACAGATGTCAGTCCACCTTTACAAACTGTAAGAGAGAGGAATGTGAATGAAATTAACAATTTGTTCAAATGGTTTTTAATAATAAAGTAGTAAAACCATATCACAGCCTACTTTTAGTGAGAAAGGTGGATTACACCAGACAAAGGGCAGATAACTTGGTGAGTACTTATAATCTATTATTTCTTAATAAAGGCTTACACGTTAGGACTTAGGCTTGTATGCCTGTATGAGCACATTAAGCTCTAGTTATATGGTTAAGTAAGGACCATGCTATAACAGGATCATTTTCTACTGAACCATTCAATTCTATGATAGAATCACTGTCTATTGAACCATTTGATTCTATGACAAAATCACCATCTGTTAAAACAGCTCATGCTTTGACAGGATTATTGTCCAATGAACCAGTTTATTCTATGACAGGACTATTGTCTATGCTATGAAATAATTTTTTCTGCTGGACTTGTCCAAATCTTCACTGGATCATTGGTCATTAGAATTGTCCCCACTAAAATAGGACAGTGAATGTCCTCACTGCGACAGGATACTGAGCTTGTCTATTGAATTTGTCTACATTATGACAGGATACTTATCTATTGAAATTGTTCACACTATGATAAGACACTGAACTTTTCTACTGAACTTGCCCACACAATGACATAATACTTGTCTATTGAACCAGGCCATACACTGAAATGATCATGTCTATTCTAAGACAGGATTATTTTCTATGATGGACCACTTGACCATGGGAACATGTATATATTTCTTAACTGTAAGAAGAGTTTTTTAAACTCTTAAAGGAACATTTAAATAAGATGAAATGGCAATTACAAAATTAAACAAAAAAAAAAGTTCAACAGTTAATCAATAATGTGTGACATGCAGTGAGCAGGTAACTTGTACTATGATTAATATATATGTATGATGAAGAGATTTATGTAGTGCGTGCATGTGTGCAGCTTGTGCATGTTTTCTGGAGAAATTCAATCACCTACCTAACTTGACTTCAAAGACATATACATTTACAGTATTTACCTTTCCGTGTCCACTGTTTTGAAATTTTTAAGTATTGCCCATGATCAATCTCAGCATCCACCTGGGTCTGAACAGCTGACTGAGTTTCATTTTCTCGCTCAGCATCCACCAAAAGTTGAAGGAAGTCATGGTACTTCTGAACAAAGAATAACAATAAATATATTCACAGGGGACAGACAGAGAGATAGATAAATCTTTCATCTATCAGTCTGTTTATAGTTTATATATCCTCAAACCATGCCTGTCTCAGTGATATAAATAATAAATTCTGACAGTCCATATGTGGCGGTATGAGGTGTGGCCACCAAACATTGCATTCATCTTGAAATTTCCCAGGCCCAACTTTAGCTCTCTCTAAGTGGCCCAACTTTAGATCTCTCAAAATGGGCCCAATGTCTCTTATCACATCTAACCAATAGCTCCTCTCTAGTGAAGGCCCTGGCGATTGCTGGCAATATTATAAAATGTGGACAAACTAGTAAGTCAAGTTGTAATAATTAGCCAGATATTTAACCTTATGGCCTGTCTTTGTGCTAGCAAAAATCGGCCCCAAAAGATGAGTCAATCCTGTTATTGTCCAAGAAACACTGCCAGAAAAATTCTCCTTGAACTCCACTGGTAAAAAGGTTTTTGCTGAAAAAGGACAGTCAGGTTGAACGTACTATGAAACTATGTACATCATATGATTATACATGCTTGCATGCATTTGCATACATATTGTTGTTTTAATTTTTCTATTTATTCTTTCATTCATCTATCACAAACCGCCTATTTTCTACATATGAATGACATCCAACTGGTGCATCAGTAATCATTTTAGCGTCCACTAGAAATTTGAGAAAGAGTGCTCTATGTTTTAGAATTGGCACTCTTTTGGCACCCTGTACATCAGGTACCTGCCACTTTCTTGTGCCCTATTGAGCTCATGGCTGGCTGAATCTCTCTATCAATGCAAAAAACCAAAGCCTGAACTATTCCAGTCTGTTTACACCCATGTAAGAATCACCAAGCTGTCACAGCCAACCTAACTGCCAGCCTGGATAGGTCTAAAGAAATATAAAAGACTCTCGCTTTGTTATACAGTGGACACTAAGCAAATATCAAACACTCAGAGTGCACTTGTGTCATGTTGATTTTGTAAGAATCTTTCAGCCACTGTTACGTCATTTCTATAAAATTGTCACCTATCCCCTAAGTTTATAAGTACCTGCTTTTCTTTTTAACGGTTGTCATCGTTTTTATCTCAGGTTGGGATTTGGGTCTTGTGGCTGTATTTTGTGATTATTATTTAGAATACCTTTAATCTTCAAATACTTGGTAATACCTGACACTACTGAAGTGTGCTTGGTAACACCTGACACTACTGAAGTGTAAGTGGACATGTAGTTGGCCACATTAGAGTTTAAATGTGATTAAGTCTTTGTAGACATTTTTCTTAACCCCCCAGGCACACCATATTAGAATTAGATGGTCAAAGTCTGCTCAAACTGCATTCACTATCTTAATATTGCTAAGTACGACAAAGAAGTAAAATAATTAATTGAGCGCAAATGTCATAACATCTTTGTTCTCCAGCATCAAACAAATCAATTATTTGTTCTCCAGCATCAAACAAATCAATTATTTGTTCTCCAGCATCAAACAAATCAATTATTTGTTCTCCAGCATCAAACAAATCAATTATTTGTTCTCCAGCATCAACAAATCAGTCACTAGATGGCAGACAACTGGAAAAAGTTGAAAATATATATATACTGTTCTCAAACCTAGATTCACATCAGAAAAATTAGAAAAAGTTTTCTAATATATGACTGTGCTCAAATCTAAAATACAAAGCAGATTAATGAATCCAAACACTTATTAAAAACAAACATAACTACTGAATGTACCTTGTTCTCCTGTCGTCGCTCTTTTAAAGCTACATCAACGACTCCAGTAAAAAAGTTTGTGGCAGATGGTGGAATTACATAAATTCCAAACTTTATAAGCAGTTTTCCGAACCAGGGAAACATTGCTAAAACAAAAACAAAACAAAAACACATTGATAGGAAAATTAATAAAGTGAATAATAAAGAAAGCTACAAGATTTACTTTCTAAATAATCTCATGTTTTATGTCATAAGGTGCATATTTGGGCTTAAGAGTTACATCAAGAGGTCTACCTGTTGGCAGGGGAGGGGAGGAGGGAAGGAGGAAGAGTAATTTTAAACTGCCTTGTCTAATTCTTGTATTCTCCTGATTAAGCCATGCAGAAGACAAAATAATGAAATAAAGTTTTCATTTTGACACAAATAAAATGACTGAATGAATAACATTGCTAAACAATTAATTGGTTTGCTATTCTAATTAATTGTAAGTATGATTATTAAAAATTTTCCTAATTTAACAATTTAATAATTCTAATATTAGTTACATGTTTGAAATTCAAATATAAATAGTTATGTTTGTCATTCAAATAAAAACAGTTCTTCTGACAGAAATGTAAGTAAAAGTTTGACATTCAAATGGAAACAGTTCATATTATAGAAGTTTAAATAAAACTATTTCAAACTCAGTTTTTGAGCTGAAATTGAAATCTACAGTTCTTATGATAGAAGTTTAAATCAAACTATTTCAAACTCAGTTTTTGAGCTGAAATTAAAATCTACAGTTCAAGGTAGTGGTCTAGGAGAGTGATGAAGATAAAATTGGAATCCATTTTGAGAGTGGCATATTTAGTTCAAAGAGATTTAATAGTACACTAAGAATATGCTTTAAAAGTATTTTATTAAAACATCAAAAATCTTTATTTAATGAAAAATGATCAAGTAAAACCGATATTGCAAGTCATTGCCTAGATTTCTTCAAATAATTTCAGATCAAATGCAATACTGTGATTTGGGACAACACATATCCTTACCAGCAATTCCAAAGAGCCAAAATCTTTGGTTCATCAATGCCAAACCATTCTGGACAAAGGGGTCATTTGGGTTCTGAATAGAATCAACATGCATTCCGAATGCTGCACCAGCAAGTACATCCATTGCAAAGCAGGCTGAATATCTAGAAGACAATATGAAATATAAATATCTTCAAAACAAAAGTTATTAAATTAGAAACAAAAAAATTAAGTAATTCCTTATTAAATATAAAACATTGCATAATTTACATAAAATTATGTAAAGAAAGAATTCACATGTTGCTGCTTCTATTTTCATGCAAGTCAACAATAAAATGGAACATTGTGGGGTTATGTATTTCAAGTCTACAGTTAAATGGAACATTGTGGGGTTATGTATTTCAATTTTTCAGTAAAATGGAACATTGTGGGATTATGTATTTCAAGTCTACAATAAAATGGAATATTGTATTTTTATGTATTTCAAGTCTACAGTAAAATGGAACATCATAGGATTGTGTGGCTGTATTCCAAGTCTAAAGTAGTAAAAGAATTCATGATATAATCTAAATGATTGAGAAAGAAACAGGTGTCACTGTTTCACACTGGATAATTATGAACTCTGGTATTAGTTGCACAGTATATTTGCACAGTTTGACATAAGTCTGCTTACTTTTTGAGCTCCACTGGTTCTCCATTCAAGGCATGGTCTTGGACATTGGCATTAAGATTCTGAATCACTCGTTCTATAGCAGGCAGAACCTGTAGTAAGCAGATGATTTGCGTTATGTGAACAGTTCAATCATAACATCATTATAGACATTAATACCTTTCCATGTGCAGTAAATGTGAATAGGATGATATTATCGTCTTTACTTACATAGTAAAATCTTGCTTTGCTAAACAGTCATTTTTACATATATAGCAATGCTTTATGATGTGCAGTAAATGTGTCCTTGAAAAATAGAATATACCAAATCCATGTAAATGTGCATTCCACAAATGTGTATATCACTTAAGCACTTAAAGTGCATACAGCCTCATGCAGAGACTGTGATCTAATAAAATTACATCAAAAGTGTGTAAAAACTAAATTGTCAGAAATTGAATTCTCTATTTCAGTCTTGTAATATAATGAAAATCTTGTTAATGTGTCTTTGTATCCAAGTCTAGTTTCACAGTCCTGCTCCATCCCCTTTCCAATCTACCCTCGACACTAATATGACTCTCAAAGCTTACCCTATTCAATAATCCCCATTGCTGCCCTACTATGAACACAATTTCACATAACAGAAGACAAAGGAAAATGTTTCCTGATAACTGTAAGATAAGGCATTTATAAATGTGGTGAGTGGAATTCTCTCATGCAGTTTTCCATACAACCCATCCTGACCAATCACTTTACATTTCTATTATATTACAGTTTGCTAGGAGAAATATTATTAAAAATACTTTTTAAATTAGCAGATGAGAGGCTACAATTATCATCAGAAGACTATCAAGGATCCATCATTGGGACTACATGAAGCCACTACACACCTTTTTGAGTTTGCCAGAGCTGAATGTTGGTGACAATGTGCTCCGGACATGCTTCCAGTTGTCGTCTCGCAGGCAAAGCAGGTTGTATTTCCATGGCTCAAATTCAAAAATTGGCTGTGGCTGGAAAAATGGGAGTGGAGAATGACATTCAATGATTAATGTGATGTGCATGTGCTTAATAACAGCAGTGTTATAACATTATTTATTGTGGAGTTAAATACTTGTAGTGATAATGGTGTAATATAGTTTGTGTGTATAATTATATTAATGTTAGTGGTAATGATATAATAATTGCTTGTGCAGTGATATTAGAGTTAGTGGAAGGGTGTAAAATAATTAGTTTGTGCAGTTGTGTAGCCAGACTCTTTAGTAGTAGTAAAGTCACAGGATTTGCTGCAGGGTTTGTGTAACCATAATGTGGCAATGACAACATAAAAATGTATAGCTGATATTTATTGGAGTTAAAATGATTATGACAGCATCATTTTTAAACATTATTTTAATATTTGAAAATGCTTGTGGCATGAAACGTGTAAAGAATATATTAATTTCAAAATTATTTGTAGCAATCCTAACACTAAAACAAGGAGATATTCTTTCAGTACTTGGACAATATGGCAACAAAAGTTGAAAATGACTATTTTGAAACTTGAGCACTAAAACGAAAGGTGAAGGTCACAATAAATCAGCAAAGAATTAGAATCACTTATTTTAAGGACTCTGTAAATATTTAGATGAATAAAAAGGGAGACGATATATATATTTTTTTAATGAGAAAATACTGTGCACAAAATACATTAAAGTAATAAGAAGAAGAATATTCAAAATTATTTTTTAATAAAATAAAATCTAAAGAACAACTACATTGCTCTAATAATTTTGTTTATCCAAAGAAAAACTGAATAAACACACTGAGTGCTAAGTTTATACAAAGGATTCTCTTTGAAAATCATTGCTTTAAAATAAACATTTAAATAAAATAAAATTTTCAATTACTTTTTAAAAAAATTCTAGAAATATATTCCAGTTACAGAAGCAATTATAAAAAAATATAAATAATTTATAACATGGTTGAAGCACATGAGTTATGAGCAACAACACTTGTATGAGTCATGTAAATCAGCAACACTTATATGAGTCATGTAAATCAGCAACACCTGCATGAGTCATATAACTCAGCAATGCTTGTATAAGTCAAATAAATTAGCAATACTTGTATGAGTTATATAAATCACCAACACTTGTATGAGTTATATAATTCAGCAACACCTGCATGAGTCATATAAATCAGCAATGCTTGTATGAGTCATATAAATCATCAAAATTTGCATACATCATACAGATCAGCAACATCTGTATAAGTACTGTAAATCAGCAACAGCTGCATGAGTCATGTAAGTCAGCCTAACTCTTGTCTAAGTCATAAATCAGCAACTCTGAGTATGAGTCATATAAATCAGCAACAACACTTGTACAAGTTATTGTTTAATTAACAACACTAAACACTATGAGTCATGTAAATCAGCAATGCATGTATGAGTCAAGCAAATCAGCAACACATTGCTTTATATTGTGACAGATGTTTAAAACTTTGACATTGATGTCCACTGTCATCATAGTAAAAATTTCAGTACACATATGCAAAAAATTTTCATGTGTAAATCATGGTTGGTTTCTTTCTGAAATGAAAATCCCTTCATAATGCAAAATGAAACTTTGTAATGCTAATAATGGTTGTTAAAGTGAAAATGAATGAACCATTTTTTAAACCTAAAGACTCGGTGTATTCACAATATCATTGGCAAGATGATACTGATTTTTGTTTAGCATGTAAAATTATCTAAAATTTAATGCTGATTTTCCAAACTTAGTCATACCTGTCTGTTGGCAAAAGAAGCAAATTTCTTGACCATGACTTCCTTGATTAGATCTAGATCATGGATCACCAAGGTTGGAGTAGTGGGTAAGAAGATGCTGTAATAAAACATATAAAATTTTATTAATAATTATACACAAATGTATTAAAATAATAATTATGAACTCTTCTTTCAATAGTATATCAGTCTTTAGCTAATTCAATTACATTGAAAAACAACAAATATTTTAATATTTATTCAGTGACAAAAAGAATATTTAGTTGGAAAAAATGTGTTTCATTTAATAACTGTAGGTCTTTATCATTTAGAGAAGTATTAAAATGATATATGGGAAAGAGTGTTAATTATGGTTATTTTTCAATGTTTCTTTATTCATAATATGCAGTAATTTCTGCATTAACTTTCCTGATATATAATTATTTGATTAATTTAACATGTTTAGTTAACAGGTGAACTGTTTATGAAATTAGGCCATATTGTCTGCTTTCTGATGAAGTTACAGCATCTACAGATAGTACTGAAACGAAAGGTGCAATGCTAACAACACATGACACCTATACAGAATATATTCCAATAAACTGCATTCATAGCAATCTAAATTTTAAATGAAAATTGTCTTTTTATGAGAATTAACATGCGCAGTTTATGATCAAAGTTATGAATCATATTCTAAAATTTTTTAAAATCATTTCCAATTAATATGGTGATAGAGTACTAAGTACATTATATAATCACGTCTTGCTTCCTATAATCAGATGGAAACTTATTCAGATATACATACATTATTCTGGATTGCTATGATATCATATGTTTGACTTTATTTTACTTTAGATCCAGGGATGACTAGCCATACATGAAAAATTATCCTGTTGCCACTCTAATGAAATATTACTATATGATATGGGTGAAAGAGTATAATTTCATTGCCACTATGCCAGGGAAGGACAACATAATTTCTTTGCCAGGGAAGGACAACATAATTTCTTTGCATATAAGGGGCAATAAAGATCAATGTGGAAGCACTGATCTGCTAATTCAGTTCATCCATGTGTATTAAATAGTGGTTACAGAATCATCCATATGTATTAAATCACTGATTAGAGTCACTTACATATATTAAATCAGGGGTGGATCTACTGGGGAAAAAAATGAAATGTGGAGTTCTGGATTTGAACTCAATATTTCAGTATGCCAGGCTATTGCCTTTACATTACATCCAGTGAGCTCCCAGATATATTTTTGAAATAAGGAACATTACATATACACAGAAAGAAAAAATCACTCCTTATATTGCCATAAACATGTCACTAACTGTAATTTCCAAAGGCACAAACAACATTATTGTGAAAATTTTTCCAATATTTTTTGTTAAGTTTTTCTTTGAAAGTTTTATATCACTAGAGGAAAAAATCAAATGAAATAAAACATTTAAACTGTACACATTTCCAAACACACATAAATACAATTTCTGACACATATGCACAATATGTAATTCACAATAAAATACCTTTTTATTAAAAACACATACCCATAAACATTGCCATATTGTTTCTTCCACTGGCTAAAGACACCGATACCCTGAAACCAAGTTAAACATTACACTAGAACCCTGAAACCAAGTTAAATACATGTAGTAACAATTGATGATACAACTTTATCAAATACATTACAACTAACAATGCTCACACACTCAGACATATACACAGATACACATGGATACACATTCATTTTGTGTATGAGAATGCATGTGTGTGTGTGTGTGTGTGAGTGCATGCGTGCATGCGTGTGTGTGTGTCTGTGTGTGTGTGTGTGTGTGTGTGTGTGTGTGTGTGTGTGTGTGCGCGCGTGCGTGTGCATGTGTGTAAAGCACATAAATGATGAAGGCGATTAAGGGTACTGACCAGTGCCTAGCTTGACTGAGCCACAAGTTTCTTCATAATGATGCCAGAGAACAATAATCACATTGCTTCACAAAATAACATGATTCATATAATCCTAACATGAAACATATCAAAGCAACTATTGCAATCAAGAATGAGCAATCATTACATATATTTAAAGAAATGTTTCACATAATAAATGGATTGAGCATAACTGAGTGTGTGTTTGTGCACACAGAGAAAGAGAGATAATTACACAAAACAGAGATGATAGTGAATCAGATAGTGTGTCACAACAATTTATTATAGAAACTAAACTGGTATGCCAGACTACCATGGTTACAGATGCCAGACTACCATGGTCACAGATGCTCAAATGCATGCTTACAGACCCACTAAGTATTGTGTTAAATGCCAGTGCTAGCATGCTGCAAGAACTTGTGATATTACTCTGACTGATTCTAAATAAATATATATAATTTTATTTTAAGGTAAAAGTTAACAAATGAACATAATGTATTCCTAATAATAATATCATGCACACTTTCAGTCACAGGTTCAATCTGTAAAAGTCCAGAGCATCCTGATGTATTCATACAGAATGTTGAATAATAAGTAGTAAACACTCTTGATGTACTCATAAATGTTGAATAATAAGTAGTAAACACTCTTGATGTACTCATTCAGAATGTTGAATAAACAAGAAGTAAATACACCTAATTTGTACTCATATCTCATGAATATCTATAAGCATGATACAAAATCTAAACCTCATTTAAAGGAAATACATGATACCACTAACTGAAACGACAAACTGATAATGACATATTTACCTTTATAAATATAAATATTAAAACATTTATAAATATGAAAGACACTATATCCAATATATTATATTATATTATATTAATTATTATATTATATTATATTATATTTATATTATATTGTTTCAAACCTGTTGTATCATATGGCCCATGTTACCGACCAATAATGCAGGAGTGGGGCCTGGAATTCCAAGAATTTTAAAGGTTTTAAAAATTTGACTCGTCTTCCTGTAAATATAATGCAGTATAGAGACTGAGTACAATGTAATGCAGTGGTTACAGACAGGGTATCTGAATAACACACTTCAGGAACAATTATATCCAAAAAGAAAATTATGAAGGAAAAATATTACAACAAAGGACCTAAGCCATCAATGACTATGCATTTTTTAATAAAAACCTACATTCATCAAAAACAAGAGAAAAGGTGTCATTGCAATAGATACTTCATCAACTTCATAAGTGTGTCATTACAAATTCCTGTTATCCAACACAATTAAATGCATATCATTCTGAGGTTCTTTGTTAACAGAAAATGTCTATTTTCTTCTTTATATTATTTTATTTTAATCCACACAGCAGTTCGTGCTATTTTGTTAAATACCTATAGTTATCAATCATTTATTATTTCTGTCACATGACAGTAATTAGTGCTATCATGATAAATCCACCATTACAGATACCTAGTTTTAATTATTATGTCACATGAAAGTAACATTAGTAGTTCTGAAGTTTAACAGTAAAACCCCAGTTATTTCAAAACTTATTTCAAAATTCCCTCAGCAAATAAAAAGAAAATATATGTGGTTTTTTATGTGTGTATATGCTGTCATGTTTAGCCTTCCTTTCTGTTTGGATGATTTAAAAAAAAAAAATGTTCTTCTAATCATAAACATACCTGCTTACACACAAGGCAAAAAGGTCATCAGATCTATATTACAAAATAACTGTGCACATACCTGCTTACAAACATTTTAGCACATGGCAAAATGGTCATCAGATCTATATTACAAAGTAAGTATACACTTACCTGTTTACACATATCACATGACATAATGGTTTTTATCACAACCATATAGCAAGCAGAATAATTGAGTCAATGCTCCCATACACATTACCACAGGATAAAGTAGTCATAGCAAATCCATAATGCAGTCACAGTAATTGTACACATACTTGTATACACACATATTATCACACAACAAAGTAGTCATTTCAGATTCATAATGCAATCAGATGACAAAGTGGTCATACCAGAGCCATACTACAGAGTAATTGTATGCATACTTGCAAACATACACACATTACCATATGATACAGTGGTTATATCAGAGCCATACTGCAATCAGAGTAATGGTACACAAACTTGCACACACATGTTATCATATGACAAAATGGTCATGCCACATCCATACATTAAATAAGAGTAAATGTACAAATACTTGCATATATAAAATACATGTTATTGTGACGATGTGTGACAAATTCTGTGTCATGACCTCGTGACCCAATTGCTCGTTTCAAAATTAAATTTTTGAACGGACCTTTGTTGAAATTCACCCGTGATACATCAGTATCTAGAAGCTTCTAGCAAGGTCGGATTGTTGCATAACTTTAGGCCAGTGTCCAGCACCTTCGAGATCAACAACATACCACGTGAACGGTCACGTGATGCGTTCAATGCAGTTTCATAAAAATGATCATAAGGCGCCAAAACACTCACTCACCCACAGACCGGCAGACATACAAGGCAGCTTTAACATTAGCTCCGTCCCGCCGCCATACCAGAGTCGTAAGAGAGTCGAAGATGAACCCGCGCTAGAGCAGTAAAATCTACTTTGAAGAGGTAACAATAACACGTCTACTTCTTACAGTATCTATTGCATTTATTGATTGTATTTTGTAATTGAATTGACGTATGTATTTTGTGCAGCTTAGCGCTATTTTAGCCAAAGCACGTGTTTCGATGTAAAGGGACAAATCTAAAAGTTATTGTATATAAATTATTGTAACTTTTTCTTATCTTTAATTTATATAAGTCTTAAATTCACTAGTGCCGCCAGTATGTCTGTGCACGTGGTGAATTCTTCTTTGTAATTCAAATTGTTCTTGCATATAATTTTTCGTGTAAATTGTAAAGCATTCATGCTTCATTTTGAATTAATCCTTTGTGTGAATTCCAATTTTTAATGCTGTAAATATTTGGGAATTCATACGTTCGTGTAACGTTATATGTAACACACACGTGAACCACAATGTATATTTAAATATAACCATATTTGAATTGTAAACGACACGATAGTCAAAGATTCTAAATTCAGAACCTTAAACAAAGAAACATGTGCTTGGGTTTTGCGAATATAGACGCAAATAGTTACAGAGCCCAAATCCTTTGTTTCAGCCGGGTTCTTCTTATGTTATCCCTCTCTACCTTCGTACTTCTTGAGTCGTACACCGACTCGGGTGTCTTCATGACCCATACGTGAACTATGTAGAAGTACCTCGTGTTAACCACGTGTTAACGATTCGTCGCAAGTACATTAGCGATGCAGTAATTGAGTGGACGATTGACTGTTGTGCTATGCAGTACTGACGATGAGCCAAGGATGTGGACCAGTTCTAACCAGTTGAACCCCACATGCGACCAAGAGTGTAGTTAAGTATATCTACTAGGGTCCAGAATCAAGTGACTATTTGGCAATAAAAGAAAAGAGAATTCTCGTTAAGACTTTTAACAGAGACGGTAAAATGAGAGAACAACGCTGTGTAGAATTAAGACGTCGTGTTGTAATTAATCGTTGCTGTTAATTGTTAAACTTATTAAATCTTATTTCATTTTGTTAAGAACCTCTTTTTGTAGTAAATTTGTATGCATATAGACCAAAAGACGTGGATTGGATGGGGGCTGTCTGAGCAAAACGAATGACGTAATGAATGCATATGAATCTAAGAGAGTTTTTAACGATTTCCAATCTAGCTAAAGTACGCAAATTATCAGTTTCGTAAATCTGTGATCTAGACTACAAAGATGCATTTTTAATTTAGTCGAATGATGATTTGAGCAACCAGTCTGTTTAGGTTAAACGAAAGGGAATTAATTTAAATAGTAAATTAAAGTTCTATAATTTCCTAAGCAGGGTCTTTAAATAAATACTGGAAACGTAACAGTTATCATATGACAAAGTGGCATATCAGATTTACACTGCAATCAGAATAAATGTACAAATACTTGCATACACATATTGTCATATGATAAAATGGTCATAATAGATCTATACTGTGAAATAAATGTACAAATACTTGCATACACACAGAACCATATAACATTGTGGTCATACCACATCCATACTTTAAAAATAAGAGTAAATGTACAAATACTTGCAAACACAAGTGTTATCAATATCATATGATAAAATGGTCATACCAGATCCATACTGTAATCAAAGTAAGAATTCCAATCAGCAGCCAACCTGTAACAGACACCCAAGACAACTCCAGTGCCATGATGATGTTACCCTGCAACAAACACAATACCAACTTAGTAGCTACTATTTTTAGCAAAGGTTTATTTTGTAAAATGTTTTTTCTTTGTAATTTTAAAAGTAATACAAAGTATTCATAAAATAATCTTCAAACATTATGGGCATGATGAATGATTTCAGTCAATTAAAAGTCCAACTGAATCTATCACTTGTTTATTTCCAGACACGCTAATTCCAAAGTAAAAATAGAACATGTAACTTTACAATGAACAATAATATATGTTATAATATATGTAAACAAAATGCAATAATTTTATTTTTACAAATATTAAAAATACACATGTGCATAGTTAATTATATTACATTAATAGTGATCAGATTTTAGGCATGCTTATTAATCTGATATCATGATTTGGTAGGAAATAACTAAAACAAACTGCACAAATACAATAGCAGTTATTATTTATTAACTGTAGTTAAACAGCAAATTATGATGGCAGGCTACACCAACCTATAAGCTTACCTTACAATCTCGATTGTTCCTTTCTTTCTTAAAGTAAAATAAATAACAAATGAAATTGTGAATTAAGCTCTAGCTTGTTTCACAAACACCTGAGATACTAGTTCTAAAAATAGCAATACTACTATGGTCACTACACACTGATCCTAATACTCATTTTGTTTGCGCTTGTTAAAATTCTACTTATTGTTTCTTGTCTTGCTGTCCTAAATTACTATAAAGTATAATATCTTAGGTCCAGGGTTTGAAAGGGACTCAACTCCATAGCCATTTTTTTTTCCAATTGACACATTAGACACTGTGCCTAGGTCCCACAAACACTGAAGGGACGGCAAATAATTTAAACTATTTTTCCTTTTTCTATGGGGGGGTGGGGGTGGAATTGTAACTAAGATAAACTGTAAAATGTAATAAGTAAAATGAAACAAGGAGATATTTCTGAATATTTATTATTCAAGGACAGGCATCATGTATACATATACATACAAAGAGCAAAGACATATCAGTTATATTTTTTTTCTTTTTTTCTTCTTAAGGTGAGAGTAACTTGTCCCGAATTTTCATTCCCAAATCAGCAATAATTTTCAAATTATATTTTTCACATACAAATGTAGGTACGATAGGAATTCATCAGTGAACAGTTTTTCAAGCTATCTATCTAGGTATACAGTAACTAAGTAATGTACTGGCCTGCAGAACAATTTCTTTATAAAGTTAGTGATATTTCTACAAGGAAACTGATCATTCACCTTGTTTCTCGCACACTTTGATTTTTGAATGATATGGACAATTTTCTTCAATTTTAATTTCGCCCATCTTTGTAGTGCGATAGAGAAAAATATATGATAAACTGAAAGCCCACCATGACCTTAACACTACTAGTATTACGGTATATGAGCACCTTAATTCTGATACAGGTGAAGCAGTGCAGGGTGGGATCTTTGAGTACTACTATTTCTTGTATTTTGCTGTCAATCCATTGGTGTACATGTATACGTTTCAAGCGTCAGGAAGGGCAAATGAAAACTGAGGACAAATATCTTCTAAACTGAAAAGCTTCGTGAATGCTCCCAACATGTTTCGCTCGCCAAGCGCGGTTAATTATTGAATTTCTGGCAAAATGTTGCTCTTTATTGCGTGACTAGCTGTTGACAATCGGCTGCTTTAAATTGCAATTGGAGTCGATACTTTCATAAATGGCTGACTTATCACTATAGCAGTATGTTTACTTTGTACGAACCTATGAACCGAACTACACGCTAATTTCAGCCACGTTGAACCGAAAGTCCCTGTATTTATTAGCTAATATTACAGTCCCAATCGGTCTTAAAATTGTAAATACGTACCTGAGCTCAAATATGGCTTCAATTCTTTAGTGATATATTGTGTTGTTAGTTCCGATGCACTCGGCAGTACTTGCAAATGTGGTGAAGTGTGAGTACTGGTCGACTGATCTGTAAGTTGTCCTTTGTCAGTGTCGTAAGTGAGCGACTAGTTATACCTATGGATCTGTTTAGTTTAAAATGAAGCGGTTGTTTAAAACTGCGTTCTATTTATAGCTTTGACAGCCAAGTGTTTGACTCAGCTCGCTTATCTGTCTGTGTCGCGTTAAATTGAGTAATTCCGTAATAGGAAGTAACAAGTACATTATGTACTCTTATCACAGCCTAAGAAACCATACCACTGTAAATGGCCGTTACTATTGCGAAAGTTAAGTGCAGGGTTATAAAAGCTTTTTTTTGAAGCAACACCACCACTCATTCCAAACACAGAAAGTATACTATAAACAGTAAAAATAACGACAACCAAGTACACGAACTGTCTGGATCTAGCGCATTATTCCACCGGCGGTAAGGTTTACAGAAATAAACTACACGTATAAACACGCTATTAAGTCCAATATCGCGAATGTAGCTAATTCTTCAAACAAAATTAAATGACTTTTATGCTCGGTTCGACAAAATTAATTGCACTTGTATCACTCAGACATCAGTCATGCTTCGATCACTATTAAAAGTTAGCTTTTTTTTTCAAACAGTTCAATGTTCGAAAAGTTGCTGACTGGCGACATACCCTTAACGTAACTCACGGACTGCCCTCGTCCATCTCACGTGTCTTAAATCGCATTTTCAGTGAATCACCACCCACTTGCGTAGTATCAAGTTTTTGATTCCACCGCACGAAAAGGCCAAAGTTTCTAGACTTAACGACCTGTTGTGCTTATTTCTAATGTTATCAGCCACTAAAGTGTATGTTTGTCAAATATCTCACGAGCGTCACCTAGTCCATCTTCAAGACCCAGACCAGGTTTGCTTGCCGTGCACAAAGATCTGATGATTCTGCTGACTCTTTGTTGTTCTTCAGCACCTAGAAAACACACTGGAAAATCTTATCACCAAATCCAGTTAATCCGTATATTCCAAACATGTCGATACATTAGATCAGGGGTCTCAAACTCATTTTGCCTGGGGGCCACTGGAAGTAGAATCTGGGTGAAGCTGGGCCGCATCATTATTCCCTCCTGCCAGAGATCTGGCAACACTTCCTCTTACACAGCTCAGACACATTTGGCTTCAGGGAGGAAGCCACTATGACCCTCAGTATGGCTTGAAGATGCTCATCAGTAAGTTTGTCCTTGAATTTTGACTTATTCAAGTTCATGGTGGAGAAGAGCTATTCACACAGATAGGTGCTCCCCAAAAGGCACTTGGTCTGCTTGAACATCCTGGAAAGCTCAGGGAAGGTAAGGGGCAATTCTCTCAAAAACTGTCCAAGCTTGTTTGCTTTTCCACTCATCTTCCTGAACTTGGCTTTGAGTTCAGAATTACACTTATGTCAATTAGATCCATTTGAAGCACAGGAGAGACATCTTCCACATTGAAGAAAGGGTCAGCAAATATTTGAAAGGTGGTTCTGTGTTTCTTGAAATCTGCAAACCTGTGATCAAATTCTTCCTGCAGCTTTACAATGGCATCAACGTACTTCTCACCACTGAATGGTGTGCCAGAATCCATGAGTGCCTTACATGCTGGGAAATGGCAGATCCTGAGGTATGGTAGCCCACAGGTGACAAAAACTATACAACTCCCAGGGTGCATGAGAAAAACCTGCGGGCCGCACTATCACTTAACTTTAATATCAAGTGGGGGCCACAAAATATCGTCTGGCAGGCTGCGAGTTTGAGACCCCTGCATTAGATGATTGGTGTTATAATCTAATCTTGAGCTAAAAGTTAGCAACAACAAATTAGTATAGATTTTATATGGAAGAAACCTCCTCCCAAGCCACATTTCATAATTCAAATTCATAAGCACTACTTTAGCCTATGATTTTAAGTGGGTTATAAACACTGAAGCCATCATCAAAATAGTCAACTACCCTGTCCTGCAATGCTTGGTGTCCTTCAACATAAACAGGCACAGGACAAACCTTTAGAAAGGAATAGCTGGGAGTGTGCTTTCCATCTCTAGAATCATACAACAGGCCCAAACCAATCAAATAACAGAATTGTCTAAATAGCATCGAGAGTATTGGCCTCATGCACCAAATATGCAATCCCTCTGAACAGGAACTTCTGGGGAAAACTATAGCAACTGTAACTGACAAGTTTCATTTTGCCTGACTCTCACTTGTAACCTTACTTTCATGATACCACATAAGATCCTTCGCAACATATACACCTCATTTAGGGAACAGCTTCTTCTATCAAGCAGTCCATTTTTTTCTTATTAACTTGAAAATATATAGCTGTACCGATCAATATAATTCTGTTACAAACTTTGTAAACTGTAGGTATATTTTGAGAAAATTACATAAAATCATCTATTATTATAGACATTTCTTATGGCTGCTGTTAACTCTTGCTTTTATGAGTATGGTAATTCCAACTTGATGGAGGATGTAGACAATTCCCAAGATCCTGTTAGAATTAGCAGTGGAGCTGAACTGTTTTCCCAGCAGTTTATTATAAATACTTTATTATTATTATTATTATTTACTCAGTATTTATTTTATCAATGTTAATACTGGCAATGGTTTCTAGGAAATATTGGTGAGTAAATGCAGCAATGAACATTGGTATCAGGTGCAAGTTTTGTACTCTATCTATCCCTTAGTCTTGTCGGCCGTTGGGGCACCACTGATGACCTGACAACCAGTTTCCTCCATTCCATTCTGTTCTCTGCTAATCTTACTCTATTGCTCAGTTTCAATCCTGTCTTTCTTTCAACAAAACTGGAACCATTTTCTTATTTCTTAGGAGTTAAACAATTCAGGTTGGTATGCTGCCTTTTAATTATTGCTTTAACTAATTAATCATTCTTTATTTTATTTGGATACTCTTTAAATACATTGTCCTGTGAAATTAGTGTGGTGTGTTAGATTAACTTAGAATGGTAAAAGTGAGAAAATCAGTGATGATGGCATAGAATACACAAAACACAGAGCTTTATTCTATATTTATAAGTCTCGAACAGCTGTATATCCAGTGCTTATAATTTTCATATGAATATGATTTTGCATTCAGCATCAGATTTAACAATTTGCCTTACATTTTAATATGTTTAAATAATTTATACCAATGCAACACAAGATATTTAAATGCACCCACATTAAAAAATGTTTCAGTAATTAATTTATAGCTGTAGATGTCAAATCAGCTGAGGACAATTATTTAATGCACCAAACATATTCATGTGTTCCAGTAATTTATGTAATTTATACAGGTCAATGCCACTGAAGACAATTATTTTCAAGTCTTAGTATTTACAAAAGTAGTCCCCCCTCCCAAATATAAATTATATTGAAAATGTTTGTGTGTGCACTCACAATAAAGTTTAATGTTGCATTAACTTTTTGTAAGATTTAACAAACGAGTGTTGTTACAACTAACTGGGTTTTAAAATAAAATATGAATCACTACTAAAGTTATTACTAACTTAGATTATAATTATCCACTGCGAAATTTGTAATTTTAGTTTTATTTCTCTTGTGTTTGTTTTTTAGTTCACGAATCTTATGTTTATACAGACGTGTGTGGCAAACGACAAAGAGCGATTCCTGATAGGCGTGATGGCACAATTAACTCGATGAAAGATTTTAATCGACGCAGAGACCGATTAGTAATACATGTAGGGCTATATATTTCTAAGTTAAAAAAAAAAAAAAGTTAATGAATTTAAGCGTTTTTATTCAAAGAGACTGAATCGGCCAAAGTCGGTGAAATGTTCTACTCAAGTCAGAATTTGTTTCCTACAATTATTGATACATAAACAAATTTTCATTGTGCATCTGCAACTCCTAATCGTAAAATATTTGGTCGTTGCAAACAGTACGTTCTAATTTCGATCGCAAAGCTCGTTTTAGTAACAAGAAACGAATGTTTTTTACCCGCAAAACAACTGCCGTTTAATTTTTGTTGTTATAGTTATTTTTTAAGTTTTATCGTGAAAGAACAACATGAAATTAACAAAATCCCATAATATGTGCATAATTATGATTAATCCTTTCGGCGCCAACTCTGCCACAAGCTGCAAATTAGTCAACTAAGAAAAACGTTCATCTATCATTTGCGATAGTGAACGCAAGCAAAAAAAAAAAACAAAAAAAAAAAACCATACTTCCGTTCCTCGTTTCTCGTATTACAAGTTTTATTTATGAAATAAGTATAATGAATATTTTACAAAATAATTATATTAATTTGAAAAGAAATATATTATTTAACTGCAAATGTTGACTTTTATGGCACGAAAGTCATTATTTATTTATAAAGAAAATATTGTCATTATTTTTACAGATAGGAGCTTTTCCAGTTGGCGGTAAATTTTCATGGATGTTATTGAGAATCCGGTATGGTAGGAACAAAAATGTTTGTATGATAACCATGGTATGAACATCACATTAGGGGGTATAATGACATGTTTTATATTGTAATTAAATTTCGAGAGGAAATATTTCTGCTTAAACTAGTAACCCAAGTAACGAAATGCCTGATGACTTTTATTGAAATATAATGATACACCCCCCCCTCCCCTTTCGCGATTTATTTTGTAAACCTATATATAAAAAAAACAAAAAGCAATGCAAATAGTTATGCATACGTTTTTCTTCCAGAATACCACGGAGAAACAAGAGTTTAAGTATCCGCCACCCTCACCTTTTCTGAAATACTCAAATAGACATAACTCAAGTGAGCGCTCGGCAACTAGCATTGCCTGCATCACCAGCATTCTGAGACGTAGAAAAATTTAAATGTAACACCAGAGACTGAAATACTTAATAACTTAAATATTTTGTGTAAATACATTTCTAAAAAAAACAGTTAAATCATGGCAGAAGTTAATTAATGAAGCTGATTTTATATTTATTTGAAATTTGAACATAAATAAATGTTAAAATGGGTTTCATTTTTGCATACCTCATTTACTAAGAAGTCATTCATTCACATATTTTGTGTCATTTTAATGATCGATAGTATCATAACTTTGATTATTAATAATATTTTTTAAGCAAGTTGTCATCTCTGCAAGGTTACATAAATCTCATTACTAGCACTGTAACAGTAACATGTTTGCATTAGTACTGTATATATCCACATAAAGGTTATCATATGGCAGCATAATGGAACATAAGGGATAACAAATTAACATTCCTAAAAAGTATTATGTAACAAATTTATGTAATAACAATTTTTGTTTTCTTTATACAAATATTATTTTCTTTGTGAAACGTTCCCCAAAATGTTAGTACTTTAGTAGTACATTCAGTTTCCAGTGTACTGGAAGAATTTATTTGAATACTAGATAGAAAAGCCTATGGCTGCTTGTTAAATGTCAGTTTTCAGAATATGTTGATTAAAGTAAAATTATTTTATAGTGTGTTTCGGCTTTCTGTGAACATTGTTTAGTTGGTTTCTATTTGCATTTGTTATAATGTTAAGACTGAATGAATGTATGTTCTCTTTCGGGTAGGCATTGCAAAAATAAAAACTAACTACACAGCATAACGCAACCCACCCAGGTCCAATATTTACTGCAGCCTAAAATCTAATACCCAGAATGAGAAACACAATCTTGAGTGAAACATGAATCGTTTTGTTTTGAGTGGAGATCAGAGTGATGTATAACATAAGTATAAGCTACGACCTGTGCCCATGCACTTTACCTTAACTGGCATGCACCTTTATGCACTATACTATTTTTGTAGTCATAAGGCTATTGGATAACTCTCTTATAAGATTTTGATGTTATATAGCCTATCTTGATTCTAGGGCACCAAGGTATCCACAACTTTCCTGACCTTACTTAAATACATGTCCAGGTTTGTGATGTTTATAAATCCTCAAGGCTTTTGTGGTCAGCTGCCAGTTTTGTAAATTTGTTACTGAGAAAGTATATTACTTTGAGCTGCTTGTTAGAAGTTAGTCATTTTTAGAATCTCACATAAACTTGGATACTTTAAAAGTAAGGTTGGATCATCAAGTTAAAGTTAAAGACTAAAAGAGGTGATCAGATGTGTTAGAATTGCCGCATTGATTTTCTTTGTCCAATTTTGACTGGCATGCTTTGGCATATGTATTTGCAGAAGACGACATTGTTGCTGGACACTGTATGAGGACTCTACGATTTTTAGCTGCCTTTCTTTTATAACCAAGATATAACTATGGTATAGGGTTGTGAATTGTAAGATTTTTCAGCAGCAAAGCAGACAACCACTGTCTCTTGAGGTCTGGCTCCAATGGCATTCAATAGAAAGTGAAGGCACATCACATTGTTTGATTGGAAAATGTTCAAAACAAGATTGATTTAATGCCTTTTATAAATTTTCTCTATTTGTATGTATATCCACACACTGCACAGTGCGTCCCATTGCTTTATTTTTGGTTTATAGCTTAAGAAAACAATATTAAATGAAAGTGATTCATTGTAAGATTGTGAGCAATGAAAGCTGGAATTTGACCACAAAAATCTATTTATAATGGCTATGGCAGGGAACATTCTGCTTCACCTACATGTTCAGGAAAGTTGTGGATACAATAGTAAGACTAAGAGTCTGATCAAAATCTTTGCAGTAGTTTTGTACTTGGCCCTGACCAAAGCCATAGGAATTAGAAGTAACATTTTTATTATATGCATAGAATAAAGATAGCATTTATTACTTTATGATTTTTAAAAGTTATAATTTGGCACCTGTTGAGTTTTAACAGTTATAATTTCCATCATGTATAAATGTCTACATTTGTAGCTTATTAAATGAACCAAAGATTTTATGTACCAAAAAACCTTAGTAATAATGTACCACACTGTACAAAGATAGTTAAAAATAATAATAAAACATAATAACTGAAATAGACTCATGATATGTAGTAATATTACAGCCAAGCCATTAATTTATATAAACTACTCTATTTTGCTTCTAAGATATTTACTTTAGAAATTTTTTTTCAAGAAATATATCAAAAATATAAAATATACATATTTTTCTTCATTGTATTTGTAATATATATATTTTTTTCTAACAATTCCTGTTATTATTTTTGAGATAATTTGTTTTCTTTATATGCTTTCTTTTGCTTAGTATTTAGTGAAACAAAATTTTGAAAATACAAGTTTTGTTCTCTTGAATTGTTTTGCTACTTTTCCTGGGTTTATTTTGTTGATATAGTGAGTTGGTGGATGTGAATACCTGGATTTATTTAATGAACAATTGAATTTTACTCCCTAATAGCCTACCATGAGGCTTTGCCCATTTGTAAAATACTTCAAGATTATTATTTTTTTTCCCCTTGTATTACTATAGTATTAGTGTAGAGTAAATGTACCTTGGCTTTTAAAAAAGTCTCAAACAACCAGTTAAGTAGACTGTAGTTTGACTTTTAAGAAGGAATGTTTGTAACTTTTAATTTTATGTTCAAACTGTATAGTTGTATCATATAACTAGTTAAAAGAATTGTGTTTAAAAAAATTATGTTAAATTTCTTTTCTTTACATTTGATTTAGTCTTGCTCTGTTTTGTTGGTGCATCATTTTTCCTTGTTCTTTTTCTCTGCAACAGGTTTAGTTAAAAGAATTGTGTTAAAAAAAATTATGTTAAATTTTTTTTCTTTACATTTGATTTAGTCTTGCTCTGTTTTGTTGGTGCATCATTTGTCCTTGTTCTTTTTCTCTGCAACAGGTTTAGTTAAAAGAATTGTGTTTAAAAAAAGTATGTTAAATTTCTGTTCTTTACATTTGATTTAGTCTTGCTCTGATTTGTTGGTGCATCATTTGTCCTTGTTCTTTTTCTCTGCAACAGGTTTGAACTTTCACAGCTTATAGATTGCTACAGATTGACAATCAAATGCATCAATTCAAGCGTCAACTCTTTGCTGCAAAGCAGAAAAAATTATCAGATATTGTGAGGTATTTAAAGAGTAGATTATTTCATTGTTTTTATTTGCTTTGGAAAAAAAATGTGATCTCTCATTGCCCATATGTGAGTGTATGTGCATGCATGTATGTGTGCATGAATATATTGTTACAAATTTGGTTTATCATGCAAAGGACCTAAATCAATTTATGTTTCTTAAACAGAAAGAATTTTACATAGGAATCAACTTTGCCAATAAACTATTTAGTAATTTTGTTGAGTGGTTGCCCTTTAACACTTTCAGTATATTTTTTATTGATAGAAGAATGTGGACTACATACAGTTGTATAGAGCAGTTAAAGTAAAAAAGAGAGCCACTCGAACACCTTCAACTATTAATTATCTCATATTTGGAAATATCTAGATTTACAATGCACTTATTGACATTTATGATTTAGACCATTTCTCTAAGTTTTAATTAATTACAGGGCTCATATATTTGTATAATTTAAGGTGTTTATTTTATATCCATGAAAACTAAAGATCAAGAATGAGAAATCCACATCATGTAATGATGTATATCTGCATATATATCATGTGTACACTAAGTGGACATTGCATTTACAAGCAAGGTGAGATCTGCATCGTGCATATCAGTATTAAAAACATACATGTATACAATGTTGGTAGTTGACATGACTTTTACAAACAAGGCAAGAAATATACCTTTAGTACAGTGTGGCTGGACACTAGATAATGATTGTCACATAGTGTGTCACATAACTACACTATTTGAAAATACGTTTAAACAATACGCTTTTTTGAAAATAGTTTTGATATCATAGGTCTTTAAGTTTAATTATTAATATGATTATGAGTTTCCTAAATAAAATGGTCACTGATGGTAAACATTTTGAATATTATCCTCTTTAGACTTTGATATAACACAGTAACATTTAAAATATTCATTTTCAAAAAATAACATTGGTTAAAGAAGTATGTAAGTATCTTTTTAAAATGCCCTAATTATATTTATGTTATTCATATATATTTATTCAAGATTTTCAGAATACTCGTACAAATATTTCAGCTTGTAAAAATGTTTATGCAAATATTCAGAAGTCACAGAGTCAAAGAAATGTTAGTTTTGAGTTTATTATTTAAGGATAACAATAATCAAAGTTATTTGCTGACACACAAATTTTTTTTAAAATGTGTTTTGGATACCATCTTTGTGGGACATATTAGGTAGATAATTATAATTTATTACAAATTATGTTATAATTTTCTATTAAATCGGGTTTTAAAGTTGAAAAATATATCAGTTTTTTTAAAATCTTATAATAAATTGTTTGTTATGATTTTTTAAAAATGCATAAAATTCATGTGTCAGCAGTGGTTGTGCCCAGTCAGAAACATGCATCGTCTAAGTGTTAAAAGGCAGTATGAGCATAATGAGCACACTGTCGATGTCATAACAGTAAAGGAATCTTGGAATAAATTTTAAGAACAATAAGAAATCAAGCAGAGAAAATCCAAGAAAGTTGTAAAAGTGCGACAAGAATGATGACAACTAAGATAACACAAACAAGGGCACTCATTATTGAGAAACTGGAAAGGATGTTGACTCAATGATTGAACCTGAAAATGAAAGTGTTATTCCATTATTCACCTTGATTATCCGGACCAAAGCGAGAATTTTGTTTGAAGAATTGAATGCTACTGACCTAGATCCTAAAGTGCAACCCTTTGCCTCAGGTGCTGGGTGGTTTGAACATTTCTAGGGACAACATGGATTCCATAACTATTCCATGACAAGGGAGGCTGATGTTGGTAAAAAATTTTCCAACACAACTTTGAGCTGTAATTGAGGAGTATGGTTATTTGCCTCAGCAAGTGTTCAGTCTCATTGAAATGGGGTTGTTCTGGAAATAGATGCATAGCAGAATATTTCTCTCAGTGAAACAGTCCCGTATGAAGGGTTTTGGAAAAAGATTTGGTCTGAAATTTCTGGTTCTCATGATTTTGATTCTGAACACAAGATTTTCAGTTCAAGATGTGACATTGTTGACATGGCAAGACCAGTTGATTTGAGGATGTAGACCAGGCAAATATGAATGAATTGCTCCAATCTCACACTAATGAGCTCACCATTGAAAATCTCTTTTTTTAATTTAAAAAAAAAAAAAATGTGTAGAAAAGTAAAATTACATGATATCCAGACCAGAATATATACATATCTTTTATTTACAATTCTGGTATAGTGAACCATTTTTTTTATGCTCGTAAATTAATTCATCACTTTTTAAACAAGTCTGAATATTAATGATTTTCTTTTGATGATTTTAGCACTTGATGAAAGTGAGCAAATTGAAATTGTTCATTAGCAATAATATGTTCTTCTGTCTTTAGATGGAATGCTGAAAACTTAGCCCTTTTTGGTTCAAAACTGAACATAAATAAAAATTGTCATGATAATGGAAGTGAGGGGAAAAAGAAGACAAAAATAGCAAAAGCCAATGACAGAAATGAAGGAAAGAAAGAAACATCAGAAAAAAAGAAAAAAGTGTCGAGCTCTGCTAACAGTGGGACAAAAAAGAGACTTGAGGAAATGTACCTTATGTCATTGAATGTGGAAGGAATAATGGGGTGCCAGACATATCCCTCGGGGAGCTTTGATGAAGGGAGCTGTATTATGCTTGATAAAGAAGATGCTGATATGGTTTTAGATAACTCTCTCGGGTATGGATGTGTCGATGCAGACTTGAATAAAGAGGACAGTAACATTTGGCCATCAGAAACAAGTCGCAATTTCCAAATTCCTAAAATTCTGCCTATCCCCAATAAAGAAAGTAAGCCAGAAGTCATTAAAAAGAGTAGGGTGCTAAAAAGGGATCTTGAACCAACTAAATCAGATCTGAGAAAAGTTACGGCTCATGAACCAGCTGTGTCAAGTCAGATAAAAGTTAAAACATTTGAATCAACTTTATCAGCTCATGGTAAAGTTAAGGAATTAGGACCCACTTTACCAGATGAGGTAACAGTCTCCAAAGAAAATGGTACCATTGACACTGATTTATTAACAAAGATTAATTTTGTTCTGCGATGTCCACTGATACCCACTGCATCAGAAGATTTGAGTGGGTTACAAGAATTTAAAGATCTGGTGAAATCCTTAAATTTACGAATTCTTCCCAATGTCAATGCAGTCATAAGCAAGACACGAACAGAGATGAGTACTTTCTTTTTACAGCGCTGGCGTGACAGTATGGTTCAAGAGCTTGGGGAGGATGGATTTAAAAAGCACCAGGAAGGTAATCATTACAAAATTATCATCATTTATTAAATGAGTATTTTAAAAAATGTGAATTAATTTACACCTGTGCACATAAGGAATTAATTATACAAACAGTTCTAATATAATTTTAATTTATTTTTTATTTTAATTATTGTAAACTTATAAATAAAAGTGAATTTTTTCTAGATTTTAATACTAATTGTCAAACTCAATCTTTAAAATAAATCAAATGCATATTAAAATAAACTGACAGTGTATTCTTTAATTATTGAAATGCTGTAGCTGTGTATCTCATATCTTTAGATTGTAAGTTTTGAAAGTTAGTTTTTGAGATTGTCTTTGATAATGGATAATGATAGGAACGACTTTCATTTCTGATTGTAGACTTGCACAGAGGGGACAGAAATCATACTTTAAAAATGGAATTGCAAAAACAAAGCATGAATAAAAAGAGTTAGCGATACCAATAATATACAAACATCATTTAAAAATTTGAGCTCTATGCTAGAGTAAGATTTAGTAAATCATTAGCACTTGACCTCTGAGTGTCCACTTCAGCAATCTTCATGTTAGTTCATGTCCAGACAAAATTCTTACAAGACAGAATAAAAGTGATAGAACAATTGATGTTGAATTAACTTCACATCTGCAGGCAAAGAATTTAGCTGTGTTTTCTGATTTCTGAACCCCATGACTTACTTTTGCCATTTAACATTGCTCATACAATTATAAAAGTTTACAAAATTTCCTCTCAGTTCAGAAAAGTTAAATATGACATAAAAATACATTACAGTGAGCGAAGAGTGAAAGTTGATGTGGTTGTTTTTGATACTACATACTCTTGCATTTCCTTACAAGTAATTTAATTATGCACATGTACAAAACATTTTTGCATGTAGATCCTTAAACAGTAAAGAAAAATGAAAGAAACTGGAATTATTATAAATATTATTATTTATAGCATAGTAGTGTAATTTTGTTGAAATTAGTTTGCCTGGAAAGAATGGTAATGTGTTTTTTTTATTTCTACATATATCTTGTCAGTTATGCATTGACTTGTAATTGTAATTTTTGTCTTGCTTTAATTAAAAAATATATATAGGTGTAATCTGGAGAGGCGTTAGCTTCCACGCCTGTGTGCTTCAATTTCTCTCTGGCATTCCTTTGAGCGACATTCAGATTCCTGCTAATATTAAAGGCCACTGGTCAAGTCTGACTAATGTTCTCCCACAGATATCTCACATCCAGGCCTTGGAAACCAATTTCTCTCATCCTTTGCTTTTGTACAAAGGAACGTTTGACTGCATTGCACAGTATAAGTATGTATATTCATGGGGTATTATTATTGCTTGCTATAGTACTACTATTATTACTAAATACTAGTACTGAATTAAACTATTTAACATCTCTGTACACTGTCAATAAGTAGTAAACAATTACACTATAAACCCATTATAATGCGGCTTGATATAACAATCTCTTGGACCTTCATTATTTGCTTGCTATTATGTGAGATCACTTAAAGCGCGGTCAAGTGTTCATTTTCCATGTATATGCAGTAGCAAGCACTTGTGACTAATTTAAATTTATGGTCCTAATTTGATTTCATTTTTTCTTTGAATAACAACATTTTTATTTTTCGTGAATAAAAAGCAAGTGCATGTGACCACTTTACAACAGTGGTCAAATGAAAGTGCCTAATAAATTAGCAGATGTGTGAACCAATTTCTTGTAAATAGGGTGGTAGCATCTGCTACAGGTACTGTTTACATAATTATTAATACTGTGTAAATTTGATACGTGGATTCACTCGTGGACCAAACTATGGCATTATATCAAGTTTACAGTGTATTTAATATTGCTGTACAATGTGTTTGTACATGTAACTCTTTTATATTGTAGAACTTTTGCTTTAAAAATTCTAAACTGTACACTTAAAATGCTTTTTGTCAATTATTATTTTTGTCACAGGATAAAATTTATGCTTCTGTTCATGAATTGTATCTGTTACAATTTTTAGGTGTTATTTCTTAACCAGAGTTCATTTATAAACAAAAGTCAGAAAAGAAAAAATGTTCATCTTGAAATTAAAAAAAATATTGTCCTTTGTGGAACAATTATTAAGCAGTGCTTCCAACAAGAACAGGTATTATTGTCAATATATAAAAACAATTATTAAGCAGCTTTCAACAAGAACAGGTATTATTGTCAATATAAAAACAATATACACACTGACAAATGTTTTCTGCTGTTTTGGTTTAGGCTATATTAGCAATATGATAATTATAGTACTAAAAATTTAGGCACTTTGTGTTTTGTAAGTTAATATAAATTTGACTTCATTTTGTTTCAGTTTCAGCAAAATATTTCTCACAAAACATCAGCCAATAATTTTGTTATTAGTATTATATAAATTTGAATGGTATTCTACCATTTAGTTATAATTGATTTATACATTTATTTTATTTATATTTCATTGTAAAAAATTGCATTCTGATTATAACTTTGAACTATATTTTTTCATTGTGTAGCAGTGTAATTTAATTTTTAATAATGTCTTATATTTAATCTATTATGTGTGTAAAGGAAATTTCTGTATGTGTTATCATCTTACATTCTTAGTCTTAAAGCATGTGCATGCAATAATATTTTAGTCTTAATGCATTATGTATGTAAAAGAACATGCTGCATGATAATATCTTAGTCATATTGCATTATTTGTGTACAGGAATATGCTGTATGACAATATCTTAGTCTTATTGCATTATGTGTGTACAGGAACACAGTGTATGATAATATCTTAGTCATATTGCATTATGCGTGTACAGGACATGGTGTATGACAATATCTTAGTCTTATTGCATTATGTGTGTACAGGAACATGCTGTATGTGATTGACTGGAAAACCTCGAGCAAGCCCAAACCACTGTTGAGCAATTTGTATGACAACCCCTTGCAGGTCGCTGCCTATCTAGGAGCTATCAATGCAAATGTTGAATTTACATCAAAGGTGAATTAGAGTTTTCATTGGTTGTGCAGACAGTGAGAAGTGAAATTTGTAGATTAGCTTCAAATTGAATGTGCTTGTAAAAGGAAAAAACACAATTTGCTTAGGTGAAATGATAAGGTAGTCAGTGATAAAATTATGTATTAAAGAAAAATGATAAGGCAATTAGTGATAAAAGTATGTATTAAAGAAAAATGATAAGGCAGTTAGTGATAAAATTATGTATTAAAGAAAAATGAAGCACTCATGCAATGTTAATAATCTCTGCTAAATTCGTGATACAATAGTTAAAATATTTATTTTCCAATTTACTCTTCGGAATTGTTTTTAATATTTATTTCTCTTCATTAAAACTTTTGAAATTTTTGGCTCAGAAAGTAAATTGTTTGAAAATCATAATTTCTTCATATTTTAAGATTATTCTACCCACTTTGTCTATCTGTTCAAAACAAGTTTTGAAGAATGAGTAAGAAAATATTTTTTAAAGTTTAAATATAATTCTGTCATTCTGTTTTGATATGGTGTCACTTTTAGAATATAATTTATATGTTTAAAAAAGTTATCATTTGATTAATTATGCAATAGAAAATTTTGAAGACCCATTTTAAGAACTTTGAACATTTGTTTAAATTCCAAATTAACAGCCTATCATTTGTTTGCAATCCTAAAAATGCCAATAGCTTCACTTTTGTCAGGGAACTATATCAAAAATGATTCATCATAACCTATAGCAAGAGTAACCAATCTGTCAAAACTCTACACAGGAAGTAATGCATCGAAGTTTATAATAATTATAACAAACCCATCTATACACCAGAAGTACCGTAATACATTATATTATAGTTTATTATAGTAGCTGCAGCAAACCAGTCAAAAATCAATACACTGGAAGTAATACATTAGTGCTTATAGTATGTACAGCAAACCAGTCAAAAGTCAATACACCGAAAGTAATACATCATAAGCTTACAGTAACTGTAGCATGCCACTCAAAAATTTATACACTGGAAGTAATATATCATAACTTATAGTAGTAGACCAATCAAAAATCTGTACACTGGAAGTAATATAGCTTATTAATGTAGCTACAGCAAACCCGTCAAAAATCAATACACAGGAAGTAATACATCATAGCTCATAGTATCTACAGCAAACCAGTCAAAAATCTATACACAGGAAATAATACATCATAGCTCATAGTATCTACAGCAAACCAGTCAAAAATCTATATATTGGAAGTAATAATACATCATAGCATATAGGAACTGCCACAAACCTGTCAAAAATCTATACACAGGAAGTAATACATCGTAGCTTATAGTAACTACAGCAAACAAGTTAAAAATCTATACACAGAAAATAATACATCTTAGCATATAGTAACTATACCAAACCAGTCAAAAATTTATACACAGGAAGTAATATATCATAGCTTATGCTTATTGTAACTAAAGCAGCTCAGTTGATGAATCCTAAAGAAGAAGTCTTCCGTAAAATGGTTTGTATTTTGGCATAATACCCCATTATTTTGAAGATTAGACTTGCTGGATAAACCAGTCTGTTGGTACATTTAAATGACAAAATTATATAACAGGTCTCAGCTTTTTGCGCTTGGTTTGACATCATTTCACTGTATTGTCACTGAATAATCAGGAGCCATCTTCACTATTTATCAATAATATTACTCTGAAGCATCAGTTTATGTCACAGAATTTATTACAGCAGTATTTTTTTTTGGTCAGTTTTATATACTCTATTCTGTATTCATGGTTTGTTCTGAGACTAAAATACTTGAGTGATTAAATAATATCTCTCTTTCTCTCTCTGTCTTGCTTGCTATCTTGTGGTTGCATTTTCATTGTTTCTGTTTGCGCATAAATCATATATCTGTGATTGGGTGGGTTTAAATGATTAACTTCCCAACCCGCTAATCTATCTAGTTCCACCCATAATGGGTCTTTGTAAATTTGTAGACGGAGTAAACTCAGTCAGGCCTCAAAGACGGGACCGTTCAACCTTTGATCAATACTCTAATGGTTATTTTATGCTCTTATTTACAAGGAAAATCTCCAAACAAGAGTAGCGACCATTAAATAAATTTTAAGTAAAAATAAAATAATTAATTATTGCTTATGCTATTTGCATTTCCTGTGTTACAATATCCATAATTTTCAGTAAGTTTCTTGCTCATTTATGGCTTGAAATTTACAGTTTTTTTATCCACAGTAGAATTACAAATTTCTCTTTCTCGTCTTTTTGCATGTAGTCTTTCTTTTCCAAACTTGTGAGAATGTCTCATAGATGGTAAACATTGGCATCCCATTAGTTTAAAATAAAATTCAAGTTTCTAAAACATCTTTGTTGTTAGAGTACTAGGTAATCAAGATCGCTGGTGACAATAGTGGTATCCGTGGCATTAGTCATAAGTATTTTGTTAAATTTCAGTTTTGCTTTATGGATGTGGCATATACCACTGCTAATCATTTGTATTTTGTTACTTTCATATAGGCTTTATAGATCATGCTGCTATGATAGTGACATGTGTGACTGCTAGTCATTTGTATTTTCTTAATTTCAGTTCGGCTTTATAAACCAGGCTGCCATAATAGTGGCATATGAAAATGGAGAAGAAGCACAGGCTCACATCATGAAACCAGCACTGTGTCAGCACTATTGGACACAGTGGTGTCAGCGTCTGCATCAGTATTGGACGCAAATTGCATCAGCAAAATTTTCGCAATAATGTTGTCAGCATTGTACATTTCAATATCTGATTGCTCTGTGATGAATATCTAAGATGTGGTAATTTCCTGAATAAAAATATAAAACAAAAGAATCGTTTATTAAATGTTCTCTTTATAAATGACATTTTGTTGTTATTGTTTCCAAAGATAAACAAAAAGTCGCTTTAAGCTTGTATACTTTGAAAATCAAGTTTGGTGCCTCTCATACGGGCTTCATAATTTTATTGCCTTTTTAAAAGCACAATAGCTCTCACTTTTGTTGACCTTATTTATTAACATGGATATAGAGATATTTTGGAGATGAAATCATTGTTGATAATTGAACTTGCCCATGAAATACGTGACACTACTGAGATCTACAGTAAAGTGCACAAGATCAAATTGCATTTTGGCAATGCACAGGACAAAACAGTTTTATTGCACTAACAATATGAGTTTTCTTACCAGTGTGGTGCATGCAGTAAGAGTGGATGTGAACTGGTAGCTATGGTGATGGTATGGGGAATGTATTAGTAGAATTGTATGGTATGTTTTGATAGAGCAAGGTGTGGTATATGAGTAGTTGTATGGAGTGTTGTGATAGAGTGAGGTGTGGTATGTGAATGAGTAGTTTGGCATGTGATGAAAGAATGAGGGGTGTAGTGAGTTGAGTTCTATGGTGTGTTATGTGAGGTATGACTAGTGTATTCAGAAATCAGTGTGTGAGATAAATTATTTAATGTACTGAATATATTTATATATGTAGTTTGTGTGTATAAAGGGTGGTATAGTGTGGGGTACATGCATAGTGTGTATGCACGTGTAGGATGATGTAATGTGTGAGGAAGATTTGCTTGAAGATGGTATATTGTGCATGATAGTGGATGTGTTGTATGATGTGCATACATCGATCAAAAAGCTACAAAGTTTTGCTGGATAATGATTTCTGCAAACCCCAGACAATAAAACATTAGTTTGGTAGTGGATGGTACTCAGGTGTGAAGTGCTTTTTGTTATTGAAAATGACGGATTTATCTACCCTGGCACCTAAGTTGTTTTGTCACGAAGAAAATAGCTTTTCTCGTCGATAGTTTTGGTGTTTATATCGTTCAGCTCATAAATGTCGATCTAGCTGATTTGGGGTCTCAGTAAAAGGGCATTTTCTCTCCTTAATAAACCAAAAGTACACTATTTTCCAGCCCGCCATTTCAGCTCAAGTTTGGAAGATTGCAACCTTGCCCCCACCCATCCACACGGATTCATTGGTTTGCTCTACTAATTTTGCTGCCAAAATAATTAAATCTTAAAAGTCAGTCAAACATATTTTGGGGAAGAAATCCTCCAAACTGGTATGGGATGTGTGAGGGCGAGAGAGAAAATGCTGTAATACCTAATTAAAGTTAATTAACAGGATTGCATTTAACTCTGGACGAATAACACCTAGAAGAGGAGAACAATTAGAATAGCTGTTGATTCTAGGGCTTGACTGCAAAAGAACGCCCTGTCGAGGAGTGAATTATTATATTTAAAAATGTAAATTAATCACTCAATCTTTAAATGAGGTGTGTTTCGCACTACCCATAGACTTGCTCAATTCGTTAGCTGCTAATAGTTCTGATAGATTGTGAGGTCAAGCCCATTTCTTAGTGCAAAATACTAGAGTACAAATAGGACGCTAAGAGTACACTCTTGGGTACATTTGAAAGAGTTGCACAATTTGAACAGTGAGCCCTGCCTGTGTACTTTAGCTCCGGACGTCAAATGTGACCTACTTTTACACTAAAGTAAAGGCTGCACAAAAACTGGTTTTAAAATAAAAAGGATCACAGCCAAAACCAGTCTACCAATTGCCAGTAGTGAATGCTGCGACCAGAGCTTCAGGAATAATAATAATATTAATAAATTCTTTGACTCTACTAGGAGCTAGTTTATTCAAGGATCCATATCGTCTCCAAAGACTTTTCTTCATATTATGAGAAACTATTTAGTAAGTATTGTTACAAATAATCCATGTGTTAGTGAACTCCCGTTTGAAGGTTACTTTAACCGATTTCACCTATTTGTCGGGCAATGAAGTCAAGAGTTGTCTCCCGTTTAAGTTTCAGTTTTTTAATTAATTTACTGTCGGTTGATTTGGCAAGTGGTTGTAGGCTTTAAAAACTGCACAAATAAAATCTGAAGGAAAAAATAGTTGAACTATAGAAATTCAATTTTGTATTTGCAGAATATAGTTCAAAATTCAAAAACGATATGTTAAATAAACAAAGACCTTTCAGTCTAAAAGCTAATTTTAGCAAGCATTAGCTGTGGCTGACCAACCTTAAATTTCAGTCGTTTTTTTCTTTGTGCTTTTCTTACTTTTCTAATATTGTTAACTTTCATTTCTTGGATTTGTCAAATTTTAGTTTTAAGTAATTTTTATTTAAATTTGAAGTAATTTTGATTTTGTACTCTTTAAATCTAAGTTTCAAACAATTAAAAGCCGTCTTTGTAAACTTAAATTTCAAGCAATTTTAATTTTCCTTTTCAGACTTTATTTCAAAGTAGTTTTAACTTGGAATTTTCAAGTTATGGCCTGACAAGCTGAAATATAACTTTGCTTTTATTCCCAATGCTTAAATTTTAGTAATCCGAGCTTAACTGACTAAAGTTTTAAGCAATTTTGATTTGACTTTTCAAACTTAACAGCAATTTTACCTCGGTGTTTTTTTAAACTTTAAGCAATTTATTTGTTCAGACTTAAATTTCAAGCAATTTAAACTATATGTTTTCATATTTAAATTTTAAAAAAAATTAAATTTCGTTTTAAAAGACTTACATTTACAAACTTAAATTTGATGCTGTTTCGCCTTGTGTTATAAAATTTAAGTTTCAAATTTACTTAGATTTTTCAAACTTAAATTTTAAATTTGTATTGGGCTCTGTAAAAAATAAAATAATTTTTAACTTGGATTTTTATCAACCTTAAATTTCAGTTTTAATTGCGTTTATAAAAAAAACTAATATATCAGTTTAACTTTAGTTTCTCAAACTTAAATTAATTTTTAAATCGGGTTTTCAAACTTAAATTTCATTTGAATTTTTCAAACTTTCATTTAAAATTTTAACGTGGGCTTTACAAACATAAATTTAATTATTTTCCCAGTTGTATTTTGAAAAAACTGTTATTTCTAAGCGTGAGGAGCAGAGAATACATTAAAGATGGATGACTAATTCCAAAGAAATCTCTTGATTGAAATGTTCTTTCAGTTAATGACTGATAGCTGGATAAATGGTTGTGTGCATGCGCGTGCAGGAGTGTGTATTGGTGTAGTGAGTTTGAATCTTTGTATATGATATGTTGTGTGTTATTTGCTTATTTATGTATGAAATAGTGCATGTATGTGTGTGTGCATGCGTGTGTGTGTGTGTGTGTGTGTGTGTGTGTGTGTGTGTGTGTGTGTGTGTGTGTGTGTGAGAGAGAGAGAGACTGTTGAATGAATTATAAGCTGTTAGAAGAGAAATGTTTGTGAACGAGAAAGAATCTTTTAAAATTTGAAATATGAAAATTACATGACAGCTGAAAGTGAAAAAAAAAACACAACAACAAGAACAAAAAGCAATAACGGTTGAACTTATACATTGAATAATATTTTGCTTCACATTTTAAATAAATGAAGGTGAAGTCTAAAATTTATATGTTCATATTACTTTTGGATAGATTTACTAAATGATTGAGAATTATCTAAAAGAACACTTTTTTTTTTGTTGTTTGCAAAAGAAATACAAGGTAATGACGAGATGACAAAATAATCACTGTGTCGGTCCTTGAATGTCTGATCCAGACCTCGAAATGACGGTTGATAATTACGGATGGATGTCTCTGACCAAGTGGCTGTTGCTGGGAGTCATTGCTCTGTTCACTGCATGGATATGGTTTGTACAAGCACCCTACTCCTACCCCCACCGTCCTGCGCAGTGTGATTGTTAATTGAAAAGTGCAGTCGATAGGAGTAATGGCTTGTACACGACACACACCACACAACATTTGTTGCAATAAATTATTAATAGGAACGTTGCGTTTATTTGGCAACATCGTTTAAAGGCTAATAAATTATAGATGACGTGTACATATTCTATCATGTACGTCTATTAACAATAACGCCAGTGACCAGTACAATAACATGGTTCAGACTATGGTCATTACTAGTATAACTACATCGATCTGGGTGATGAATTACACATTTTATTTGTTAATTTGTGTTACCACCACCCCTTCGTTGTTTTAAAGAAAAGTATTTGCAGTACATAAAATCCAAGTCGTTTACTGTTAGTAAAGGTTAAAGGTCACCGTGACTGGATGTTGTCGTTGCTGAAAGGTCAAATCCTTGGATTCTTCATATATTTTCCATTCTCGGTAAAATTAAAAGACAAAGACAAACTTCTTAGAAACTCTAATACAAAAATCATTGATCTACAGAATGAAGTTAGTTTGTTTGAAATGATGCCTTTTCGCTTTAGACCAAGCTTACAAAAATAAAAATCGAATCGGATGGAAACGAAAACTTTTTCAAGAACCCGGATGCAGTGACGTACGCACCATTGATGTAAGCAGCAGCAGTGACTGTCGTCTGCTTAAGGAGAACGATTCACCTGGTGTGGTGGGGAGTCAAGAATGTAGTGAATGTGTGTGTGTGGCGGGGGGGGGGGGGAACCAAGTCCCTCCAGAGCTATCCAGGGCCGAGAAAGTCCTAAGACGAAAGGCCCCACGCCAGTTCTGGAACGGACTGAAGCCAACGCATCACCACCACCGACAGACTGCACTTCTCGGTTACGATATTCTGTCAGCTTTTCATTTTTTTTAAAAGTATAAGAAAAAATCATTTTACTACTTAGAAACCAGCGGAGAAGTACCTAGCCTGTCTAGGTGTGCTTAAGGATGGCTGAGCAACCGGACAGCGTCTAGTGTGTTTCTGACAGTTATGCGTCTGGACAGACTTTAGTGCTAAAAGGTGGATCACTCAATCTATAAGAAAGTAGGTTTCTTCTTTAGTGTCAGAAAAAACAAAGGCTGGTGTGTTCCAACCACTTCTCCTTGACGATTTTACCAATGATGTGAAATTTACAATGGGTTTCGTAAGTGCCTTTCTCTAACCGGACAGGCCGTGTGCCTACTGACGGTTAGACCAATTTGTGCACGCGTTGCCTCGTGCTTGGTTGACAGTACTGGATCGCGACCACGAAAATTTTGAATTTCTTTTTGTAATCTCTCTCTCTCTCTCTCTCTCTCTCTCTCTCTCACACACACACACACACACACACACACAAACACACACACACACACAAACACACACACACACACAAACACACACACACAAACACACACACACACAAACACACACACACACAAACACACACACACACAAACACACACACACACACACATACACTCCTGTCATTGCTAGATTGATCAGTAGGCCTACTGGTTGCAGGATTTTGAGAGTCATGCATCCCTTTCTATTGTAGCTTTTGAAATCAGTTATTAAAACGAAGTAATGTTGATTTATCATTTCCCCATTAATATCTGCTTTACCATTGTTATGAAATTATTACACATAAACGATAAATATTATAGCTGTTATAATTTTGAGTTAATGTTTGTCACTCGTGACTTACAGTGAAGTTGTACTTAAATGCTTAATTTGTTCTTTTATTTAATTATAATAATAATTTACATTTTGTATTACATTACTGAAATTTTGTCTATTACATATTAAACATTCTTTAAATTGTTTTCACCTGATTAAGGCAAGAAATTAGAGCCTTGGGAGTCCTGAAAAGTCTTGGAATCCCAGGACCACGCCCCATCCCAGTGGTCGGAAATATTTTAACATTGACCATAAAGGTAAAGAGGTACCCTTTAAAATGTGATTGCATTCACCAGAAGGTAGTAAATTTTTCGCTAAAGTATGATATTGCTGTATGTGTGTGTGTGTGTGTATATGTGTGTGTATATATATATATGTGTGTGTGTGTATATATGTGTGTATGTGTGTGTGTGTTTGTATGTGTGTGTGTGTTTGTGTGTGTGTGTTTGTATGTGTGTGTGTGTGTTTGTATGTGTGTGCGTGTGTTTGTATGTGTGTGTGCGTGTTTGTATGTGTGTGTGTGTATGTGTGTGTGTTTGTATGTGTGTGTGTGTGTGTGTGTGTGTGTGTGTGTGTGTGTGTGTGTGTGTGTGTGTGTGTGTGTGTTGGGGGAGGCATGAATTTGAAGCGAATAATTAGGAGAGTAATCAGTTTCACAAACATTTTGTAGTTTATTGGACGACATGTGTAATATATATTCGAGTTTAGTACAAGGATTAGAATTGATCAGACGGGAACAAACAATTCTATACAAGTGTTTACAAATGTCTGATTTACATTGATGTAAATATATATTTTTACAATAAAGTAAGACTTTTGCTTAATGTTTGTTTAAAAAGATGCAAAGAACGAAGATTTATAAAAATGTTCTTATTTGCAAACTGATAGAGAAGTTCCAATTAAACTGAAAATAATGTTAGTCTTGAATTTTACCCACATACTTCCTTCCAGTTTCAGCTTTCTTTATAAGTCTAGTATTTAGTATAATATAATTCTGAAATGATGCTGTTAATAAATGAAGCCAATGGGATTGCATAAACATTATCATTTGGTTTTCTTGTCTTGTTTTCACAAGCTTAGGAATGTTGGAGAAAAATAATATTTTGTTTTTTTTTAAAACAGGGATTCCAACAATCGATGAGAGAGTGGAAGGAGAAATATGGCAGTACTTATGGGTATGTTAATGTCTTGCATATTAACGTATTGATATGTTATATATCGCATTGTATAACTATCTCTGGAGGATGATAAGGGGTAGGGGTGCAACGTTTTGGGAGCCCTCCCCAAATTCCCACCACATACATATGCAGTGGCATATATACACCGGTAATTATCAAATGTGATTTCAAATATAGATCTACACCAAAATATTACGATCACTGCCGATTTATATATACATATTCTTAAATAATATGCATTATGCCCTGGTATAACCGGTCTTAGTAAGAAAATGGTTGTGTTTACTCTTAAGACTCTTTAATTTCCACTTAGTATCAAGTTGCAAGACATAAATTTTGCAATCATTTATGAATTTGTACTTTAAATCGGTTCTAAGTATATAAGTGTTCATCCCTAAAAGACTGATTTTGCAGGAAGGAATCACACACACACACAAACACACACACACACACACACACACACACACACACACACACACACACACACACACTCACACTCGCACACACACACATAATGAAAAGTAAAGGTATTTCTTCAAATGTAACCACCTGAGGTAATAATAAAAATAATTTAATGAAAAGAGCATAACTCCTTATGATAATTTTTATGTTCCTCACATCTCTGTAACATTTCTCTATATTTCCTCACATCTCTGTAACATTTCTCTATTTATATTTCCTCACATCTCTGTAACATTTCAGCATGTACATACCAATGCCCTCGCTGGTCGTGAATGACCCAGAAGTGCTCAAAGACTTGTGTGTGAAGAAGTTTTCTAGTTTTCCAAACAGACAGGTAATGATAGTAGCTTCAATGTAACTGTTAATTTATTTTCTACCAACGACTAACCACAGTACATAGCAATCACTGTTTTATCTACTTCAACCTACTACTAAATACAATACACTGCAAAGCCATTTTATTCATTTTCAACCAACCACTGCTAACTACAGTACACTGCAATAATTACTTTATCTACTTTCAACCAACTGCTAGCTACAGTACACTACAATCACTAATTCTTTAACAAGCTTTTCATATCTCCATAAATTAAAATCGGCAAAATCCATTAATCCACAATTGTGCCAATTATATTACACTAATTGCATCTATGTGATTTAGATCTTATTAAACATACTGGAATCACTACCATTATTAGCATTCACATAAAAATCATAATGATGATAACTGATTTAATCATGTTTATCATAACATATTTAATCATACTGGTATTTTATTTATTTACCTATTTGGTGTTTGTTTATTTATTTATTTACCTATTTGGTGTTTGTTTATTTATTTATTTACCTATTTGGTGTTTGTTTATTTATTTATTTACCTATTTGGTGTTTGTTTATTTATTTATTTACCTATTTGGTGTTTGTTTATTTATTTATTTACCTATTTGGTGTTTGTTTATTTATTTATTTTTACTTCTGTACATGAAAGGTATCCAAATTGATTTAGTTAGTGTAAATCTAAATCTGGTTCAGATTATTTTGATCTCTTTGGATGTAGCTTTGTAAGTTAAGGTCAAGGTTGAGTTAAAATATCACTAAAAACCCTTCTTACCTTAAATTTTAGAACTGTATAGTATTGTGAAAATTGGTACAAATGCAGATATAATTCAATGAACAAAGCCTTCCTGTTTCATAATACATATATCATTAAGTTTGTAGAGGCCAAATTCTCTTGATACTATAGACTAAATGATATCTAGATTGACAGACAGGAAAACATATTTCACCCTGGTCATCATTATCCAGACTTTAACTATCAGATCTTTTACCTCTTTAAGTTCTCCAGGAGCATGTAAAGAGCATTTATAACATGCTAGCAGAAATAGATTATGAGATCTAACAAATAGTAAATGTTAAAACCTCAAGTAAGCAAACCGAACATATATCATTAGACTGAGTACTATTGTGCAGTTAGAAAGGATGGTGTCCTTAAAGCCATCATATCTCTAGGGGCAAGACAAAAGACACTAATGACTACAAATCTATAGGGATAGATCAAAGACTCAAATAAAAACAAATATAGTGTTAGATTAAAGAGACAAAACAAGTCATAAATCTATAGGGCTAGATCAAAGAGATATCTATAGGGCTAGATCAAAGAGAAATCTATAGTGTTTAGATCAAAGAGACAAAACAAGTCATAAATCTATAGGGCTAGATCAAAGAGACATTAATAGGGCTAGATCAAGGAGACATCTGTAGTATTAAAGATACATTTATAGGGCTAGATCAAGGAGATCTATAGATGTAGATCAAAGAGACATCTATTTCTGTTTACTTAATTTTCTGTATACTTCTTCTATAACATTAGTCAAAGTCCTGGCTTGGATATCGATCTGTCAGTCAGTTAAATGCTGTCATTCTATTTATTCTTTCTTTCCCTTGCACTTTAGCCACTGTCCGTACTTGGATACAAACCTATCAACCAGATACTACTATCACTGCGAGATGACCAGTGGAAACATGTTCGCAGCACTCTCACACCAACCTTCAGTTCGGGGAAACTCAAAAGGGTACGTACATTGCAGTCCTTAAGGTAACTCCTCTTTTCAAAAAGATACGTACATTGCAGTCCTTAAGGTAACTCCTCTTTTCAAAAAGATACGTACATTGCAGTCCTTAAGGTAGCTCCTCTTTTCAAAAAGATACGTACATTGCAGTCCTTAAGGTAACTCCTCTTTTCAAAAGGGTACGTACAGTGCAGTCCTTAAGGTAACTCCTCTTTTCAAAAAGGTACGTACATTGCAGTCCTTAAGGTAGCTCCTCTTTTCAAAAGAGTACATACATCCACCTGAAACAATTTGCTATACACATAATGGCAATGGTCAATTTATACCTAATCTGTCAAAACAAATGTAGTATACCGATTGTTAATTGCTTTGTCTTTCAAACACACCCTTAATACCCTAATTTAGGATAATTCATTAAAACCAAAACATTTTAAAGTAGGACGTAATACATTAATAACTGGATCTACCATATGCAGCTCTGCATTTTGGATCACAGGTACATTACGTGTTTGTAAAATTAATATATCAGCGCATGAAACAATGAATGTTGTAATAGGTACCTTAGATGTCTTCTGTGGCTTGATTATGTTGATATATTTTGGCTTCAGCAAAATAATGATAATAATAATGATGATGATGATGATGACCATGACGATGACCATGACGATCTTGGGTGATGATGGATGATGATGATGATGATGATGATGATGATGAACTGGAGAGTCAGATTGTTCTAACGAAAGAGCAATAGTAGGTTTATCAGTTTGTACTATGTTCAGTTATGACAAAATAACATTAGAAGTGTATAATGTTGCTGGTAAGTGAATTGACTGTGAATTGTGAAACATCTATTTGCATACATGTCATGAACATGATGACTTACTACTTGTGACACTGCTTAATATCGAGGTGCATAAGCATGGTCGATATGTAACAGTTGTAACTCTGCCAAATGCTGTGGTGCACAATAGAAATGAATCGTGATGATGTAACAGTTGTAACAGTGCTGAATAAAGATGTAGTGTTTAGGCGAGTAGCAATTATGACAGTGTTGAATAATGAAGTAAAGTCTTGGCGAGTAGTATTTGTGTCATTGTTGAATAATGAAGTAAAATCTTGGAGTAGCAGTTGTGACATTGTTGAATAAAGTAGCAGTTGTGGCATTGTTGAATAATGAAATAAAGTTTTGGCGAGCAGCTGTTGTGGCAGTGTTGAATAATGAAGTAGTGGCTAGGCAAATAGTAGGTTTTAGGTGAGATGTTGCGGACCAAGCAGAGAGATGATGATCCAATTAATGAGACAAAAAACAGTCGTAGAAAGATGTTTATCTTCCTGTAATGTAAGATTCTGGTTTTAAATAAATTTATTTATATTTCGCATTCACAAAACTTGTTATTGTAATCTATTCTTAATTTTGTGTGTATACATTTGTTGGTATTTATAAAACGTGTTATTGTAGTCTATTCTTAATTTTGTGTGTATACATTTGTTGGTATTTATAAAACTTGTTACTGTAGTCTATTCTTAATTTTGTGTGTATACATTTGTTGGTATTTATAAAATTTGTTATTGTAGTCTATTCTTAATTTTGTGTGTATACATTTGTTGGTATTTATAAAACTTGTTACTGTAGTCTATTCTTAATTTTGTGTGTATACATTTGTTGGTATTTATGAAACTTGTTCTTTGGGATGTATAGTATGTGCGTGTGATTGTAGTTTATTTGTGCGTGTATGTGTAATCGTGTGGCATGTGCATGTCGGTATGCTTGTTTGTGTGTGTTCATGCGAGCACGTATGTGTGTATGCGAGCGTGCAAGTAGATGTATATAATGCAAATGCTGATAATTTGATGAAGATGATGAAATGCTTTACCAATAGGTGTTTCCGGCCATTGACAGAGTGGCAAAAAACCTGGCGATGAATATCAAGACTAAAGTACGCACAGGCGAGATCGTGGAACTAAAGCAGTAAGGATGAAATCGTCAAGTGGACACCTCCATAAATCAGTGGCTTATTCTCGCAAATCTTCGTCTTCTGCTTTAATAGATGGATGAATGGATGGATGGGTGGATAGATAGATAGATAGATAGATGGATAGATAGATAGATAGATAGATAGATAGGCAGGCAGGCAGGCAGGCAGACAGACAGACAGACAGACAGACAGACAGACAGACAGATAGATAGATAGATAGATAGATAGATAGATAGATAGATAGATAGATAGATAGATAGATAGATAGATAGATAGATAGATAGATAGATAGATAGATAGATAGACAGACAGATAGAATGGAAGGTAAAGGTAACAAAATATAATAAGATAAACTCTACATATAAAGAAGTTCATGTTAATTTCTTTACTTCCCCTATCGTAGGCCACGTTATAAAATAATTAATTGATATTATTCTATTCTGTTCTTGATGAAAAACATCTAAGAAAACAACAATATATCCCACACAAACTTTTTGTTGTTTTTTTTCCTTCTGAACATATATATATATATATATATATATATATATATATATAACATAATTCTCCAGCTGATATAGATATCATTATAAAAATAAATTATATCATTATCAGGATCATCAGCTTTGAGCGAACTCTTGCTTTCTTTCTTTGCAGTCTGTGTGGAAGCTTTGCAATTGATGCAATAGCTGGAACAACATTTGGTATACAAGTCGATTCACTAAATAATCCGAATGATCCATTTGTGAAACACGCTTTCTTAATGAGCGACCAGAAACCTATCGTCCTGCCCATACTAAGTAAGTACTTGTGTAAATGTGAAACTTTACTAAGTACTTGTGTAAATGTGAAACTTTAGGAAATAAGTACTTGTGTAAATGTGAAACTTTAGTAAGTAAGTACTTGTGTAAATGTGAAGCTTTAGTAAGTAATTACTTGTGTAAATGTGAAACTTTAGTAAGTAAGTACTTGTGTAAATGGGAAACTATACTAAATAAGTAGTTGTGTAAATGTGAAGCTTAAGTAAGTAAGTATTTGTGTAGACGTGAAGCTATAGTAAGTACATGTGTAGTCATGAAGCTATAGTAAGTACATGTGTAGACGTGAAGCTATAGTAAGTACATGTGTAGATGTGAAGCAATAGTAAGTACATGTGTAGACGTGAAGCTATAGTAAGTACATGTGTAGATGTGAAGCAATAGTAAGTACATGTGTAGACGTGAAGCTATAGTAAGTACATGTGTAGATGTGAAGCAATAGTAAGTACTTATGTAGATGTGAAACTTTTTTTTAGAAACTATGTGTTTAAGTAAATAGACAAAACTGAACTTACAGAATTGAGTGTTGTATCAGAACACACACAAACACACACAAACACACACACAAACACACACACACAAACACACAAACACACAAACACACACACACACACACATGTATATATATATATACATATATATATATATATATATATATGTATATATATCAATACAATCGAGACTTTTTATCTTTAAACTAATTTAAGCCGGGAAATATGTCTTTTTATGAGATCTTATAAACTTTAAGATAACAAGTCCAAAGTCATTCAAGAGATAAAAATCAGATCTTGTAAACTGTAAGATAGCCAGTCCAAAGTCATTCAAGAGATAAAATTCGAATCTTGTAAACTGTAAGATAATCAGTCCATAAGTCATCGAAGAGATAAAAATAAGGTCTTGTACACTGTAAGACAACCAGTCCAAATTCATGGAAGAGCCAAAATCGGATCTTGTAAACTGTAAGACAACCAGTTCAAAGCCACTGAAGAGAGAAACCAAATTCAGTGACCTTGATCTTGTAGAAACAAACCCATTAAAACCAGTAACGCCATTAAAACCATTATAGATTTTTGGTTTTAAATGAATGTTGACGTTCAACTATGAAAGACATTCAAGATATCTTTTTAAAAAGTAATCACAGTACAATCAGAAAAATCATTTAAGATTTTGGAACCAAATATGAAGAGACTCAAACTATAAAAATAAATACAATAAAGCCAGTTTTTGCCAGATTTGCCAAACCTAGCTCAGAGACAGCTATTCATACCGGTACAGACATCATCATTTATCAGAGCTCGTCAAACGTGTTCCAGTATATCCAAAGGCAGACCTTTCATCAACCAAGCCTTTTATCAAATTAGAAGACCCTGCGTTAGTAGACTCAAAGAAGGAAAAGACAACAGAACCAGATCTTTGTAAAGAACAAGAACACCCCCTATTAGTAGACTCAAAGAAGGAAAAGACAACAGAACCAGATCTTTGTAAAGAACAAGAACACCCCCTATTAGTAGACTCAAGAAGAAGGGCGGAAGTATCAGATCTGTGTTACGAAGAAGAAGTATCTCTTCCTGAACTTTACTTATAAGGTCGGCTTCTTTGGTAAAGCAAAGCCTAATGTACTCCTTTTTTTTTCTCACTCCACACACAGTTGCCTTCCCCTGGCTGATACCCATATTGCGCAAGTTTGACATTGCCTTCGTCCCTGACTCCACCGTAAATTTCCTCATCAGTATCACGGACACCGCATTGAAACAGAGAAAAGAAGAAAGTAAGGTGTGTAATGTTTTGATAACTAACTTTAGCAGTGACTGACCCTGACTGGACTGATTTGAATCACTCTGTGCAGAGAGTAAGTATACTTTACAATATTTGAAAGGCTGTTAGAGTAAGAGTAATCGAATGCGCTAGTCTTTTCTACTTTGTTGTAATAACAAAAGGCATTAGTTTGTAGAGTAAGAGTAATCGAATGCGCTAGTCTTTTCTACTTTGTCGTAATAACAAAAGGCATGAGTTTCAAATACTTGATGAAAGTACGGTAAATATTTTTGGCGTTGCTTAGTCTAGCCAAATGTGTACATAAAATAATATATGTATTAAAGCATAGTGATCGTTTGTATGAGTGTGTAGTATATTTTATTATTACTGACTGGTTTCAGTTGTATGTGTGTGTGTAGTATATTTTTATTACTGACTGGTTTCAGTAATTGTGTGTGTAGTATACTTTATTATTACCGACTGGTTTCAGTTGTATGTGTGTGTGTAGTATATTTTATTATTACTTACTGGTTTCAGATGGAATGAATGGAATATAATTAATATAAGGCGTAAGAGTTTGCATTGTGATAGAAACGCGTAGATTGTATTCTTACCCTCACGGATTTAAGTACATGATGGAAAATAATTGTAGTCTACAGTGAGGAAGTACCATGACTTCCTGCAGTTGCTACTGGAAGCAGAGAACGAAAACGAGGCTCAGTCTCGTGAGGAATCAGGAAATGACAACGGACATGAACTGCGTACTTCCGCCGAGTGGACACGAAAAGGTGACCGCGCCAGTCACACTATCACCTTGTCCTGTTGAATTTCTGGCGCCTTGACCTCTATGTGTGTGTGTGTGTGTGTGTGTGTGAGAGAGAGAGAGAGAGAGAGAGAGTGTTTGAGAGAGTTTGTGTGTGAGCGTGTATACGTGTATAGTAACATTCAGCTTGGTCATGTTGAATTTCTGGCGCCTTGACCAGTGTGTGTGAGAGAGAATGTGTGCATGTGTTTGTGTGTGTGTCAGTGTGTGTAACACTCAGTTTGCCCATGTTAAATTTCTGACGCTTTGGTCAGTGTGTGTGTGTGTGTGTGTGTGTGTGTGTGTGTGTGTGTCTGTGTGTGTCTGTGTGTGTCTGTAAGATATCTGTGGATGTAAAAGAGAATGTGGTTCTGTTCTCTCACCTTGTTCATAATGAATTAATTGGGCCCAGTCAAATGTGGATGTGCAAAATTCACCTTGTACATGATGAAATTCTTGCGCCTAGTCTGTTTGCATGCTATACCATAATTTCTAAACTGAAGAATTTCTCAAAAGCTGAACTGATTTATTTATTTATAATTCAGTATTGACATCTGGGCATTGCAATGCCTGAAATCTGATATACATTGCACATTGTATATCCTCTCCTGTATTCAGCTTTGACAATGGTGTATCTTCTCATTGTATATTCAGCTTTGACAATGGTGTATCTTCTCATTGTATATTCAGCTATAAATATCACATATTCTCTCTTATATATAACTTAGCCTAATGAATAAAACATTTTATTACTAAATACCTACTTACATTCTTAGACATTCGGTATAGAATTATGCCCGCGGGAATTAGTTAAATGACGTTTTGTTGCTCGAGGTCTTCACTGACTAATGGCAAAATGTTCTTTAGAACTTGAAATAAAGAAGCCAGCAGTCTTCACTGACTAATGGCAAAATGTTCTTTAGAACTTGAAATAAAGAAGCCAGCAGTCTTCACTGATTTGTGGCCAAAAGCACTGGGCGAGCCTGAACTCAGGGTACCGACGACTTGCCTATAATTAGGATTAGTTAGTATTCCCTGTCCAGATATAAACTCAAGAAGTCGAAAGCTCTATATATAGGGTTAATATTCCCTGTCCAAATACAAGAAGTCGAAAGCTCTCTATATATGGTTAATATTCCCTGTCCAAATATAAACTCAAGAAGTTGAAAGCTCTCTATATATGGTTAATATTCCCTGTCCAAATATAAACTCAAGAAGTTGAAAGCTCTCTATATATGGTTAGTATTCCCTGTCCAAATATAAACTCAAGAAGTCGAAAGCTCTCTAGAGAGGATCATGTTCTCTATCCAACATAATGAGGAACTCAGGAAACTGAAAACTGTCTATAGAGAGGGTTAATGCTTTCTGTCTGTAACATAATAAAATCCGGACTGCTGGCTTCATATATTGCGTTTCAGATAAATATGATGTAAGACAAATCTAGTCCACAATCCTGGACTTTGTCCATAATGTCGATACATTGCAAGAGCAAAACTGATTAAGCGTGCGTTACCGAGTGACTAAGGCGTAATGAAAATGACATGTTTGATCAGTACGACATATTAAATCTTCTTCGCCTGAAATGAACGAAAGTATAAGGAGTTGAAGTAGAACATTATTGTTTATCAAAAATGCAAATTAGATATTTTGACTTTGCATTAACAATTTAACATTAACAGAATGACTCACTCTTTCACTTTATGCATTCATACGAAGTCTAAGATTGAGAAAATGGAATCATCTCTACTATTGACAGACTTAAAAAAAAATTATTTTAATTCCGAAACAGGACTGACTGTAGATGAGGTGCATGCCAATGCTATTTCCTTCTTTCTGGCTGGCTTTGACACTGTCTCCACAGTGATGGCCTTCACCTTGTTCTGCCTGGCAGGGGAACCGGACTGTCTGCTCAAGGTTCAGGCTGAGCTGGATGCAAAACTAGGTCAGGTATGGGTTTGTCAACAATTCAACCATTCCTTCACCATTAGAGATATTTTTCACGTTGAATAAAAAATATACTAATAATACACTTTCTTGCATAGTAGAAGCAATTGAAGATGCCTTTGTGTTTCCAGTAAACATCATAATATAAATAAACCTGATCATAGTATGCTTCCGTACATTTATAATCTATAGGATTTTCTCCCCTTGATGTCTGCAGTGTATTTCATCGCTAAGTATTAATTGATTGGTTTTCTTGAGCATCAAGACATAAAAAGTCATATTTCTGAATCATTCAAGCTAATCGACTTCATCGAAATAGAATGATAAGTTAGCAAATGTTGAGTATTCCAAACTTTGCCAGTGATTTTTCTTTTCATTCACAGAAATCTGCCGATTACGTCACATCCGCTGAGCTGACATATTTAGACATGGTTATAAACGAAGTGACTCGACTTTACCCAGCCACCATCATGTGCGAACTTATTTTTTTGTCTGTTTGTGTTTTGTCCTTTTAAATTTCATATTAGTTCATGATAAATTTGGAGTGAATATTGAAATCTATTTCACTTACACAAAAAGTTGAAGGCGGGTCGGAATTTAAATTAGAACTGTAAAAATTAAATCAGTATTATGGTAGAATCATATACGTAGGGGTTAAAGATGGCGTCAGAATTGTGAGTGAATAGTTAAGGGGATCGATGGCATGGCAAAACTGGACTGCGGCAAAAGTTACGCTTTTCTAATTCCTCCGACTAACCTTTAAATATTAGTTTTATTTATTTTTAATTCTTTATAAAATAACTTCACTGACAAATTCAGGCTTGAATGATTATTGCTGATTTTTTTTAATAATAAAATATAATTGGTGGTTTCCTTAAAGAAAATTTGGTAATTGACTTAGTGACCAGTCAGTTGTCATCAGTGTATGGAGATTTTCCATGCACTAGGTTCTGTTTTATAAAAAAAGATATGTTAGATCATACTAAGTTATTTTCATAATGCATGTAATTTAGTTCATAATATTTTCACTTTCAATATACTGCTCTCCTGGCCCAGAACGTGAGCTCAGACACCATAATCACATAGATTTAGTACTTTGAAATATACTTTGTAGTAGGCCTATAATATAATTAACATAATGAGGTATCTATGTCTAGATTTAGTACTTTTAAATATACTTTGAGGTATAATTAGCATAATGAGGTATGTATGTCTAGATTTAGTACTTTGAAATATACTTTGAGGTATAATTAGCATAATGAGTTGAGTGTATACATTTTGTATTTGGAAATATACTGGGTATGTATATATAGATTTAGATCACAGTTTGAACTGAAATAAGAAGTGAAGACTCGTAAAATTAAATTGTAAATAGAAAATGGATTGAGATTACAGTTTAAGTTGTTATGTCCTCTGAAAATCGTATTCGATAGAATGTTTTTGAATCTAGGAAAATCTCTCTCCCTCTCCCCGCCCCCCCCCCCCAACACACTCATACATACACATGTATATCCATTATTAAATGTGAGTTATTATGTTCTGTGAAATTATTTGTAAACTCAGCATTAATAACTCATTCAGACCATTCTGTATTTGTGACTAGAATATAAACAACTAAATTCATTTCGCAAAAGAACACTTCCCAACCGCTTCGAGTTGAATAAAGATGAAAGAGAACTTTGTAGTTCACCGTACAAACTGACCTTCCTATCTAATCAGTTGGTGATAACATTCACTACACAAACGTGACACTACCTTATAACCTTACTGTGTTTGTGCGTAGATCACAGACAATCATTCTGTGTGTATAAATCAAGCAAGTTTTATTACTTAGACGTTATTTATTTCTTATTGCCATTCTGTGTTCGTATATAGAACAGACAGCATTGTAAATTTACTAACAGACGTGACACTACTTATGACGCTTTTGGTACATAGATCACAAAGAACTTTGTAGATTCACTACACAGAACTAACGCCATCACACAATTCTGTATTAGTGAATGGATCCTTAACATCGTAAATTCACCTCAAGAAAGTGTCTTCCTAACAATTCTGTATTCTGGAACACACAACTTTTAAATTCGCCACATAAAAATGTCTTCCTAACAATTTTGTATTAGGGAACACACAACTTTTAAATTCGCCACATAAAAATGTCTTCCTAACAATTTTGTATTAGGGAACACACAACTTTTAAATTCGCCACATAAAAATGTCTTCCTAACAATTTTGTATTAGGGAACACATAACTTTTAAATTCGCCACATAAAAATGTCTTCCTAACAATTTTGTATTAGGGAACACACAACTTTCAAATTCGTCACATAAAAATGTCTTCCTAACAATTTTGTATTAGGGAACACACAACTTTCAAATTCGTCACATAAAAATGTCTTCCTAACAATTTTGTATTAGGGAACACACAACTTTCAAATTCGTCACATAAAAATGTCTTCCTAACAATTTTGTATTAGGGAACACACAACTTTCAAATTCGTCACATAAAAATGTCTTCCTAACAATTTTGTATTAGGGAACACACAACTTTCAAATTCGTCACATAAAAATGTCTTCCTAACAATTTTGTATTAGGGAACACATAACTTTTAAATTCGTCACAGACAAGTGACACTCGTTAGCCATTCTGTAATGGAGAGCCTAGTTTTGAAATTCATCACTCAAAAGTGAAACCCCCTACCCATTCTCTTCTGATAAACACGGACAACGTATAGATTTACTACATTCAAGTGAAATTATCTAACCGTTCTGGTGAATATATAAACAACTTTGTAGATTCACCACATTTAAGTGATATTATCTAACCATCCAACATTAGATAAAAGACAGACAACTCTGTAGATTCACCACAAAATTAAATGACATCATCTAACCATTCAGCATTAGATAAAAGACAGACAACTCTGTAGATTCACCACAAAATTAAATGACATTATCTAACCATTCAGCATTAGATAAAAGACAGACAACTCTGTAGATTCACCGCAAAATTAAATGACATTATCTAACCATTCAGCATTAGATAAAAGACAGACAACTCTGTAGATTCACCACAAAATTAAATGACATCATCTAACCATTCAGCATTAGATGAAAGACAGACAACTCTGTAGATTCACCACAAAATTAAATGACATCATCTAACTGTTATGTACTGTGAATAGATCAGACCGCCAGGCAAGTGAAGACACAGACCTGGGAGGATATCACGTTCCCAAAGGCATGCGTGTGATTATTCCGTTCTATGACCTCCACACTGACCCGGAGTACTGGCCTGACCCAATGAAGTTTGACCCAGAAAGGTGAGAAATGGGATGCAGGAAATGTAAACGGTTTTTCTGTTGTTGTTTTATTTACCTTTGTTTCTCAAAGATGATGAGACTGGGATAAAATATTACTGGCAAGCATAATTAATTTGTGACATTTGCGTGGTTGGTTTTCATCATCATCATCATCATCATCAATATATTTATTTAGTGATAGTAGTTTGATAGTTTTATTAAAAGTTTTAAACACTTCTGTTAATCTATCCGGGCGCGCACCGTCCTTAAGAAGCACTAAGGTATTTGTACACATTTTTAGAGGAATTGTACTGTGTAATCATAATACTATAAGAAAAACAAACGAGATAACACTTGAAGACTGAAGGAACTCTGTTTCCAAAAGATTATTGGTAAATTCTGCAGCAAAAACAGAGTCCATAGACTCTTGGACTAGTAGTCTAAAATTAGCTTCCATAAACTCTTGGACTAGTAGTCTAAAATTAGCTTCCATAGACTCTTGGACTAGTAGTCTAAAATTAGCTTCCATAGACTCTTGGACTAGTAGTCTAAAATTAGCTTCCATAGACTCTTGGACTAGTAGTCTAAAATTAGCTTCCATAGACTCTTGGACTTGTAGTCTAAAATTAGCTTCCATAGACTCTTGGACTTGTAGTCTAAAATTAGCTTCCATAGACTCTTGGACTTGTAATCTAAGACTCAGTTATCTTCCCAGTGACCTTTGCATGCTCTTTAGTTTGCCTTCTGTGAAATTTGGTGCATGGTTCAATTCCTTGGTCTTATCGGCAATTTTGCAAAACGTGGTCCTCGTTCGGGAATTTTACGCAAATATTTTCCGACACCGCAGATGACGAGTTTTCACGAATTTCCCTAATATGTTTCACAGCATATTCTGTATCGCTGTATTCCAAACCGTTTTGACTTCTTTCTTAATGTGTTCCACTGCATATTCCAATGCGTTTTGACTTCTTTCTTAATGTGTTCCACCCCACTGCATATTCTGTATCGCTGTATTCCAAAGCGTTTTGACTTCTTTCTTAATGTGTTCCACTGCATATTCCAATGCGTTTTGACTTCTTTCTTAATGTGTTCCACCCCAGTGCATATTCTGTATCGCTGTATTCCAAAGCGTTTTGACTTCTTTCTTAATGTGTTCCATCCCACTGCATATTCTGTATCGCTGTATTCTAAAGCGTTTTGACTTCTTTCTTAATGTGTTCCACCCCACTGCATATTCTGTATCGCTGTATTCCAAAGCGTTTTTACTTTGTCTTTTATAAATTTTGATAGTGTTTGTTTTCGTCTCTTTCAGTGAAACTACTATGGTTTGACTTAGCATGTTTCGTTGTGTTCCACAGTGTTTTGGTGTTGTGTTTCAGTGCTCTGATTTTAAGGCATTTTGTCATATTCTATTTCAAGCTTGCCTTCTTTTGTTTTATTGGTTCCTCAACGTTTTGACTTCGTCTGTATTAGTGTGTCTCACAGCAATTTGACTTCATCTAACTTAGCGTGTCTCACAGCTGATTGACTTCATCTATATTAGTGTGTCTCACAACAATTTGACTTCATCTAGATTAGTGTGTCTTACAGCAAATTGACTTCATCTAGATTAGTGTCTCACAGCAAATTGACTTCATGTGTATATCAGTGTAGAGACTTTGACTGTTTCTGCCCACAGCATTTTGACTTTGTCTGTCCCCTTTGTATTGCTGCACATTTTTTTTTCAGTGTTCCATTTTTACTTCGTCGGTGTTTCATTGTGTTCAGTTTTGACTAGGTGTAATTTCTGACGAGTGCTTTCATGCTCTCTCCAGAGTTTTGATTTATTGTTTTCACACAGAATTAACTTAATAATTGGGATTGACAAGTGTTTACTTGAAAGTTCTGCTTAATAAGACACTGCATCTTTAACATTTTGCAAAGATTCCTTATTCACTTGAATTAATTCCCTTTTTCTAAGCTTGAATGTTTTAATTGTATTCATACTTTCTCTTTGTTATCCTGTCTTTCATGCTTGCATTCTGAAGACACGGTTCAGTGCTGTCATATTTTGTTGGCTTTAGACACACCCCTGAAGCACGTGCTAACCGGCACCCTTTCTGCTTCATGCCGTTCGGTTTGGGTCCCCGCAACTGCATCGGTATGCGACTGGCGCAGCTAGAGATGAGGACAGCCCTTGCCACAGTCCTGCAGAACTTCTCACCTGTCTTGTGTGACAAATCTGTCGTAAGTATGCTAGACATCTTCGGCAAAAAAGTAACACCACAGATTACAACGCGACTGCCAAGCTTACTTTGTGTTCGGTAAATTAAAACACCATCGATTACCAAGTCAGACACAGCTTACTTATTTCATGTTCAGTAAATTAACACTATTGATTACCAAGTCAGACACAACTTACTTATTTCATGATCAGTAAATTGACACCATAAATTTTACAGTAACTATCAAACCAGTCAGCTTACTTATTTTATGTTAAGTAAATGACAACACCAATTATAAAGTGACTACCAAACCAGGCAGCTTACTTATTTTTTGTTAAGTAAATGACAACACCAATTATAAAGTGACTACCAAACCAGGCAGCTTACTTATTTCAAGTTCAATAAATAACAACACCTATTATAAAGTGATACTAAACCGGACAATTTACTTATTTTATGTTCAGTAAATTGACTACTGTAAGGTCATTTGGACAACACAAAATAATAGACAACACAACATACCATTATTACATATAAGAAACATTCTAGAAATGCTAGGATTTATATGAACACGCAAGTTTATCCATACTTAGTTCAGCAGTTATTGTTTCTTAAAGACCAAGTGAAATGGAATCTAGGTCAAACAGTGTGTGAACGAGATTTGTTCCGTTAATAAGACACAATCCCAAGTCCTCGGGGTAAAAGCAAACAGATGTGACGTCACGAATGGGATTCAAAGGCCGCCATTGTAATTTTCTCTGGTACACAGTACCACTTTGATCCAATTCAGTGAAATTCGATGGCAGCGAAAGTTCATCTGATGGTAGTTCGCATACCATTTCTAATACTGTTAGGGATACCGAAGAAACAATAACTGATGATGACGTGTCTGGTTATTTCTCAACTACATGCTATACGTTTATATTCATGGTTAAGCTCATAGACATATTTCTAACTATTATTAAAATGAATTACGTATGATTTTTATATGAATGATGAAATCTTTGTAAATAGCTTTGTAATTGCTATTATATATATAAAGACTTCGCTAGTAAATTTATTATACATATATTACCTTTACTACCGAAGTTTTTTTTACTATTAGTGATAGTATTGGCGATCAGAAGTAAATTTAGAGAATAGCAATATAGTTATTTTTTTTAAATAAGTGATTATCATTCTGTATATAATTTATATATAATTTATATAATTTAATATTACTTTATATAATTTTTATAATTTAATATTACTTTATATAATTTTTATAATTTAATATTACTTTATTTTATTTTAACTATGAACAATATAGAGAATAGAAGTATAGTCTTGTTTTTAAGTGAGTGATTATAAAGTAGTTAAAATTATATATATAATTTTTAATTACTTTACCTACTAGAAGAGTAGTTTCGTTTATATTTCACTCTATATCTTTGCACGTTTGTGAATGAATGACTGATAAATATTATGTGTGTTTATTTTGTGTGTGTGTACTGTTTTATATATTTAGTACTGTAAATCAAAAGCTTTTAAATTTAACAATTAATGCCCAGAGTTATATTAATTTAATAGTTGGATAGTATTATAAACCTTAAATACTTTAAATATATACATTTATTCTTATTAATATAATACAATTATTAGTATACTGTGCATTCATGATCTGAAACAATCAAATATAATTACAATAAAATGGCTAGAATTCGGGGGGGGGGGGGGGATTCCAGTTTTGCCACCTTACTAGTGGTGGTATAATTAGTGCAGCAACATTTTATACATTTACTGATATATAGTATTATGAAACCAAAAACTGTAAGTAAAATATTTAATTATGATAAGTTGTTTCAACTATTTATTTGTACAGTAATTTTGGTAGTTGCATAATACTAATGATCAAATTCTAAAGGATTTACCAAGTAAAATTAACTGCAAAAATACAAACTTCAGTTTTTGTCCTGGTACTGGCTAGAGTAATAAGGTTATCTATTCAAGAAAAATTGCCATATACATGTATCTTATCAACAGTGTTAAAAGTAATATATCTACAGTATATAAAGTAATATATTATGATGCAATTAACACACAAGCAACCACTGATGTAATAAAATGCAGTCATACAAATTCAGGTTAAAAGATGATGATAGGGGTTTAATGAATATATATATTAAATATATGAAAAATCTTATTCAGTAGATTTTTAAAAAATTAAATCAGATATTGCAAAGTAATTAAACAACAGTTGATTAATTGATAGTTAATTAATCAAACTAATAATAATGTTAACAACACATATCAAGCTGAAACTGCAAGAAGTATCTATTTTAATAATTCATTACAAGTACAACTGTTTTTGGCATTTATCAGCTAACATTCATTATTAATTTACAAAGAGTGTTTTTAATTATTACATGAACACTGTTTTCTATCTTTATTGTATAGGTGCAAATGTGGAAAGTGGATTTAAATTAATTTTAGTAGGTGTATATAGATTACAAATTAATTACATGTCTGCAATTAAAAAAAATAAACCTATCAGAAATCATAGTAAAATTTTTAATAAATTTTTTGTGGCTACTTATTTACCTCCCAGTTACAAGAAGATTAACCTAAATTAATGGACTTAAAACCTATTGAATTAACATCACACATACATATTTATGACAGCTGTCACTGTCACTGTAATGAACTGATTGTATGTAAAATTACAAATAAATGTCAATTAACAAACAATAGAACTATAATTATGTATAGTAAGACTGATTTTAAATTGTTTAAGTCTGACTTTTGGCACTTCAACGCCAAACTGTTGCTAAACTTTTGTCCCGAAAAGTCTGCTTTGCATTTGACAGTCTTCTTCAAAGTGCTCGCTACACACTACCGTCTATGCTGTCAGATGAAAGTTTTCTCTTTTCATATTTGTAATCCACTTTTGTCGTAATTTGTGATTTTGGGAAAATGTAACAAAATGAATAATATTCATTATTGGTCATATTATTATTGGTTTGTCTATGTTGCAACCATATGCACTGCAATATTTAACCTCATGTTTTCAAACCACACATTCAACGCAAGACAATATGTCGGACAGCACATGCGGATTGTTGTTCCCACTCGTTACGTCACATGTTATGTTGCTATGGTGAGAAGTCAGTCTCGCAAATGAACGAGAGCTCTGATTTCTTTCAGAAATATTGACTTTCAATACCAAAATAAATGCATTTATACAAATCTCTGAAAGTTTAAATTTTGCAGTCTTGATTCTAAGAATGGGAATTACTCATTTCATACTGATTTATTCTTATCTGTGTCTGACCTAGATTCCATTTCACTTGGTCTTTAAGACGAATCTATTTTTAGATAGGTACACCTAGACATGATGCCTACAAGTAGTCTGTTATATGCGGGTGTGATAAAGTCATAATAATATATTCACTCTCACTTGTAATAAATTAACAGTGGACACACATACTCCCTCCATTATATGTGTATGTAAATGTGTGTGTTTCTGTGTAAAAGTGTAATTAACGTGTCTTTCCATTGCTTAACTATGTAAATATCCATTTCAGCCATTAATTGATTGAAACTGCGAAACACACGGATGTCACTTGTGGTTTAATGTTGCGTACATCTTGACTTGCTTTTGGTTTGTCGCTGTGAACAAGATAAACGAAAGCATTGAACAAAATGAGGATACGAGTGTTTTAAAATATATATTTATCAATATTTCTTCTTTCTTAGTTACTTCACATAGTATTTCTGTAAGTACTCCACATTCATTGTTCAACCTTGTTATAACAATAACATTTTGTACTTTTCAGTACCCGCCAATAATCACTAAATATGGCCGTATGGTGGCCGAAGATGGATTGTGGGTAAAGTTCAGGTCAAGAACTTGAAGAACTTCCAGCGGAAATAGCTTGAACATTTATATTACAATAATTTTTATCCTTTAATTTGGTTCGTTTATTTTGTGTGACATTCTTCAGCAATCTGTGTTACTGTAATAATAATACATGCATTATTTTCTTTGTACTATTTTTGAATGCTAACGATTGCCTTTTCTAGCAACATCCTTTGCGTTCCTTTTTGTCTTTGCCCGTGCGTGTAGAGGAGTTTTTGTGTGTGAAAGAGAGTAAAGGTATACATGAGTGCATGCGGAGGGGTGTGATGAGAGAGTGTATGTATGAGTGTGGGGGTGTGAGTGTGCGCATGAGTGCGTGTGTGGTTGAGAGTGAATGTGTGTGAGTGTAGGTGAGTGTGTCAGAGTATAACTCTGTGTGTGTGTGTGTGTGTGTGTGTGCATGAGTGCGTGCGATTGTGAACGTGAACAATGTGACAGCAGCCCAAAGAAACTCTCTAGTATCGTGTGAATCGTCGACAAACTGGGTCACACAAAACTGCAAAATTACACAAAGATATCAAACTGTGATAAAATATAAATATTAACCCCTTTAAATATTCTAAAATAAACAGTAATAATATTTACCCCTTATCATATAACTCATAATCTTATCCATCTCTCATCGATTTTGAGGCCATCCTTCAGTGAATTCAAAGACACATTATGGGCTAAAAGAACAGTACAAAATTAGATCATGATTAAACACTGGGCACTGACAAATACAAAAGCATGCAATAGGAGAACTAACTAACCTTCAGGTCAGCATCTTAGGTTCAAATCTGGCCACTAACGCTTGGCACGTCTTCGTTCGAAATGTTCAACAATCAGAGCAATTGTCTTACAAACACTTTGAGCATTGGACCAACTCTCTCTCTCTCTCTCTCTCTCTCTCTCTCTCTCTCTCTCTCTCTCTCTCTCTCTCTCTCTCTCTCTCTCTCTCTCTCTGCGGCCACTTAATAGTAAACTAATACGAACAGTAGATGTACTTACTCAATAGCCAACTTGAAGAACTGAACATACATTTGGGACACGAAGTCTTCTCTCAGTTTTTTGTTTTATTTAATAACATCTCAATATAGGATCAAGTAAGAAAACTTGTAGAACTGAACATACATTTAGGACACCAAGTCTATTTTAAAATTAATTATCAGCTCACTGCGGGACCAAGTAACAGTAAAATATTTATAGTTTACTTTCTGCCACAACGTGCATATTTATTGTCACATACATCCTGTTGTCAATACAACATACTACAACAACTTATTTTAGTACTAACTAATAGAAAAGCAATTGATATTTATTGTCATATACATCATGTTGTCAATACAACATACTACAACAACTCATTTTAATACTAACTAATAGTAAAGCACTGGATATGGACAGTTTATCAAAATGTGTCTTATTAATGAAACAATAATCAAGTTTAAGCATTTATATAAAATCTGTAAATCCATAAAAAAAATAATTTATTATTAAAAATACGACATATGATTTCGGTAAGAAGGGGAGTCATCTTTGTATATATATATATCTATCTATCTGAGCTCCGAACAAAAGAAAACTGTGGACGGCAAAAAACGCTTTAAAATAAGTTTTAATATTAATTTATCATTTTGCGTAAATAAAATAGGATATAGATATCTAAAAGATCAGATTTTCTTGAATTGCTGTTCCTGAATTTGTACAGCGAACGAAGATTATCCAGTATTTGTACAGCTGTTAAAGAGATCATGAATATGTATAGCTATGCAAGTATCCTGCATTTGAACAGCTATTAAAGATAATCTTGTATGTGAAGAGCTATTTAAGATGATCTTGTATGTGAACAGCTATTTAAGATGATCTTGTATGTGAACAGCTATTATAGATAATCCAATGTGTGAAGAGCTATTAAAGATGATCCTATAATTATAATCGTTTGTGTGTTCAATTGTTGAAGATGATCATGTATGTGAACAGTTGTTAAACATGATTATGCTTGTAAAAAGCTATTAAAGATGATCCGGTATATGTACAGCTATTAAAGATAATCCTGTGTGTACAGCTATTAAAGATAATCCTGTGTGTACAGATATTAAAGATGGTCCGGTATGTGTACAGCTATTAAAGATAATCCTGTGTGTACAGCTATTAAAGATAATCCTATGTGTACATCTATTAAAGATAATCCTGTGTGTACAGCTATTAAAGATAATCCTGTGTGTACAGCTATTAAAGATGGTCCGGTATGTGTACAGCTATTAAAGATAATCCTGTGTGTACAGCTATTAAAGATAATCCTGTGTGTACAGCTATTAAAGATGATCCGGTATGTGTACAGCTATTAAAGATAATCCTGTGTGTACAGCTATTAAAGATAATCCTGTGTGTACAGCTATTAAAGATAATCCTGTGTGTACAGCTATTAAAGATAATCCTATGTGTGTACAACTATTAAAGATAATCCTGCATGTGCACAGCCAAAAAAGAGTCTTTAATTTATTAACTAACTATCACGGAAAATGGTAAAACACATAATATATCCCCATATGAAAAGTAATTTCTGCTTTCGCTTGCATCATTCGCGCCTCTACAATGTGTAGATTAAGCCAGCTATGTGTCATGAAAGATTGCGGCCTGTTTGACCCCTTGCAAGCACAGCGACCCTTGTGCCATTACGATAGTCTGAATTTTAACTGAAGCACAACCATCGTTAAGGAGTTTGAAGGTTAGTCAACTTTTCATTTAATCAATTATTTGACAATAACATGCACTCTCTGTGATAATCATATACAGACAAAGAATGCCTAATTAACGTTTAAGTGACTGACCAAACAACTGATCTTTCTATATACGTGTATGTGAAAATGTAGTGTGGCTAATCGCTAACTCTATGCATACATAAGCCTATGTAAAATTGTAGAGTGGCTAATCGCTAACTCTATGCATACATAAGCCTATGTAAAATTGTAGAGTGGCTAATGGTTAAATTTTTACATACCGCATGCTGAGTGAAGGGCAATGCCTATTGGACCTAAATATTTATCGTTTTCCTAAGTGATATTTATCACTTTAATTTATCTTTTTCCTTAGTGATATTTATCACTTTAATTTATCACTTTTCTTAGTGATATTTATCACTTTAATTTATCTTTTTCCTTAGTGATATTTATCACTTTAATTTATCACTTTTCTTAGTGATATTTATCACTTTAATTTATCTTTTTCCTTAGTGATATTTATCACTTTAATTTATCTTTTTCCTTAGTGATATTTATCACTTTAATTTATCTTTTTCCTTAGTGATATTTATCACTTTATTTTATCACTTTCTTTACTTTTTAACGTGCGGCAGTGTGTAGATTTCAGAGAGAAAAAAGAGCACCTGGGAATTTTCCTCTGAACAGTTTACACTAAACGTTTTTGTTGTGCAATGTGTTAAGTTCTGTCTTTATGTTGTTAGTGATTAGGGATCTCCAGTGGTGAGATAAGCGACCTGCGATATGACTCAGACTGAAATCTAGGACACATGTACTTTACTCTGACATTCAAATAGCAGGCCATTGTTTAATGACCCCATGATCGAAGTTTGAAATACTTACCGAGAGATTTAAAATTCCGGGATGCAACAGGCATCGAAGTAACTCGAGAATTTGGTTGGTTTATGTAGTTTGTTGGTTAATCTATTATATTAGAGAGTCTAAATTTAGCAGTGAAACTATGCACACTTTTTTTTGCTGCACAGTGAAATACGAGAAATTATCGAAAAAGAGAGTTTTGATTATTACACGGCACTTCAGCCATAAGTAATCAGTAGCGAAAAACGTAGAGCTTTGTAACTGTATATGATAAATGGCAGTAAGCCGATAGAAAACCAGTTTAGTAGATTAATAATAGAATATGCAAGACCTAACGGCTATACTATACTCTTGATCAGGATCCCAGAATAGAGTGAGGGGAACGAAGTCCCTCCAGATCTAACCAGGGCCGAGAATGTCCTTAGACGAAAGGCCCAACCAGAGCTATCCAGGGCCGAGAATGTCCTTAGACGAAAGGCCCAACCAGAGCTATCCAGGACCGAGAATGTCCTTACACGAAAGGCCTCATGCAAGCTCTGGAGAAGAAACAAGCCAACGCAGCCATCACCAGTACTCATATCACGAGCCAATGCGAGAAATTTAACTGTGAAAATGTGCATTTCTAAGACTGCCGCTACTTAAAAGCAGAAGCGTACAGGCATTAGTGTAGGGAAAACATGTTAAGTGTTAGGAGTTTCCTAGATGTACAGCTTTGAAAGTGAGCATGTTGTGTAGTACAATAATGAGCCACTGATAAAAATTGCACGATCCTAAAAGTATGTTGTCCTGCAGTACAATAATCAGTCATTGGAATAAATTACACAACACTGAAAGCGAACATGTTGTTGTGTAATACAATAAAGAGCCACTGGTAGAAATTGCACAACACTGAAACTGAACATGCATAGTGCAATAAAGAGCCATTGGTAGAAAGTGCACAACACTGAAAGTGAACATGTTGTGTAATACAATAATGAGCACTGGTAGAATTTGTACAACATTGAAATGTCCCGTAATGAGCGAGTAACAGAAATCATATTTTTCTTGAGGCAATAGTACAAATAAATAGTGTATAATATAAAGCTAACAACACAATGTTCCTTTCAGTTCAGAGGAGTATAAACTGATTTGACTCTTAAACCGGAATTGAGCACATAAGAGTACCACTATGAGTAGAGTATGTAAGTTTATCGCTAGTTTATATTGTTGACGTCTTTATTAGCTCCAGACTTGAATTGTGCTTAATGCAGAAACTGACCAATCAGATTAAAACTTTCTTTCAAATTTTATGAATTAGTTACTTATAAGTTACTTTTAATATGTTTTATTTTTAAAAATATTACTTTTCTGGTCAAAATTACAGGTTTAGAAATGGCATTTGATTTGACGGAATGGATTTCTCTGACATGTTTTCTGATTGCCAGCTGTTTTACGTTGCTCGCCATTTTCCTTTGGTAAGTAGGTCCTCGTTTTCATTTTACTTTTTTTTTTTTGGTAATGCTTAAAACGGAAAACGTAGTTATTTCTAATTATTATGCTTGTAAACAATACATTTATCGTTGATAGTTTAGCAGTTTCAGTTATTAGATATTTATTTGCATATGAATATATTGACCAGTAAACAGACCTGCGGATAGCTTCTTGACTGTTCGAAAAGAATGGTTGGTAAACGGTCGCGTCAGAACGATTGGGGTTTTCATGAAGTAAATGGGTGTCGATCGAATGGTACTTGGCTAAAGGTGAATAAGTGATAATCCAATGGTTCTTAACAATTGGTTGGCTAAAGTAAATGGGTGATAATCCAGCAGTACTTAATAGCTGGTTGGCTAAAAGTGAATGGGTGAAATTCCAGTTGTACTTAACAGTTGGTTGGCTAAGGGTGAATGGGTAATAATCCAATGGTACTTAACAGTTGGCTGGCTATGATGGAATAGGTGATAATCCAGTTGTATTTCTTAATTGGTTGGCTGGAAATGCATGGATATTGTTCTTGTTCTATTGAATAGTCGGCTGACAAGAACTGAATAGATGATAATCCAGATGGCCTTAATAGTTAATTGATTAAAACTGAATGGGTGATAATCCCAATTATACTTAATCGTTGGATGACTAGAACTCTATGGACTGTACTTTATAGTTTGTTGTTATGCATATGTGTCAATGGTAATATAGTAATATTAATGCCATTAATATAGATACAGGACCAATACCATTAATTTACAGGATTACCAATACAGGATTAATACCATTAGTTCTATCTTTATTTAATACCCTTAAGTACTACTATTTGTGACAAATATTACCACCCCTCTTTTATTTTTATCACTTATATTCCATAATTTCTCAATAACCATATGAAATGTTCTTTTGTAAAGTGTGGAGCACATGCTCAAACTACAGCGAAGTAGATCGCGTGCCCCACACGTTTAGTGCAACACAATGTAGGAAGAACGTCAAAACTACGCATTAACTTAACAAGCAGTGCGAGAGGCGTCGCTATAATTAAACTGAACCCATTGTTATTTCCTGTGAAACAATAGCTCACATTCCCTAAATTTTACCCTCACTTGCCAAAGAAATTCACTTGCGAACGGAGGTGATTTCTTTCAAGTCCCCGTTTGGGAGTTAGCGCAGTAAAGGCTGATTTAAGTGTCTAGTGAAAACCTCTGAGTTTTAAATTGATTCATAATTGTTTATTTTTTGCAGCTAAAAGAGAATGTATTGATTTCTTTTGTGACTAAAGAAAAGGAGAATTTAAATCTTATATCAATTTCCATATGCATGTACATGTTGCATTAATTCTAGGACATCATTATAAATTCTAGGAATGTTTGAATTTATGCTAGCTGGTTTAGTATAACTACATGGTAGTTCTTATCAAAGACTCTGTTGGCTTTTAATCTGCGTGAAATTATATTTGATTTAGAGTCGCCTCTCATCATAACCTTGATGTGGGAAAACACTAGTTATGCCTTAGATATTTTCTATGCTTATAATTCTTATCCTTTACTCTCTTTGTGAAAACCTCCATGAAAACCTCATACTAATAACAGATTGTGATAATCCTAGATAACTGACCAGAGAGCTTCAGGGCACGTATGTTATACAACTAAGGAGCATATATTCTGTGTGACTAATTCGTCTATGTTTATATTGTCTTTTGTTCATATTTACTTCATGTTGAATTGCTGTGCCGTATATGTTTATTATACTTACAATAAATACTATTTCTTATTGTTTACAGAACTTTACACCCTCGGCCTTGTTACATAATCAGGTTTGAAAAGTTAGAGCAGTTACGTTGGGGGACATAAATTGGGTAGAAAGGACGTTGTCTTATGAGGGTGTATACTGCTCTGTGAGAACATAGGTCAGGGGAAATTCGTGGTAAATCACTATACACTATGTATTACTTTGGAAAGAGACCAAGGGAAGTAATTCACTGTACCCTATGTATTACTCTGGGAAGAGACCAAGGGAAGTAATTCGCTGTACCCTATGTATTACTCTGGGAAGAGACCAAGGGAAGTAATTCACTGTACACTATGTAATACTCTGGGAAGAGACCAAGGGAAGTCTCTATCCAGTTCTCCACCCACAACTAAGAGGTGTAGATTATCGTAGACATATTAAAGATAATTTTTTCTCACAATTAAGAGGCCCTCTCATAATCACAAAAATAATTTGATTACATCTAAGAAAAAAAAATGTCTACACTATTAATTTAGCACTGTTTTTAATTAATGCCCTTAAGTAATACCATTAATTTAGCTCTATCATTACTTAATGCTTTAAGTAATACCATTAATTTAGCTCTGTCCTTACTTATAGCCCTTAAGTAATACCATTAATTTAGCTCTGCACTTACTTAAAGCCTTTAATAATACTCTGGAAATTCAGTGAGACATGAGCAGGACCGAAGCTTTCAAGTTTCCATTTCTTCAAGTTTCTCTTGCCCTTTGGTAGATTTCATACTATTATATTAATTTGTTTGGAGTGGAGTTTTTGTATTAGTTTACTCATTTTCACTTTTATGGTTGTTTTCTTTTAGGTACTCTTACCATAAAATGATCAAATTCACTGAAACGGGAATTCCTGGGCCACGCCCTTGGCCTGTTGTGGGAAATATTTTGACCTTGATGCGAGAGGTAAGCACTTCATACGTCATTACAACACACTTAACAGGTCAGCTAAAAATGGCGCTTTTCCCTACAGTACTGTATGTCAACACACATAATAGGTCAGCTAAAAGTGGCGCTTTTCCCTACAGTCTGTATTACAACACACATAACAGGTCAGCTAAAAGTGGCGCTTTTCCCTACAGTCTGTATTACAACACACATAACAGGTCAGCTAAAAGTGGCGCTTTTCTCTACAGTCTGTATTACAACACACACTTCATCTGAACGTGGCATTTGTAACGTATAGTACTATATACCAACATACACAATAGGTCAGCTAAACGTGGCGTTTTTAGCCACTAGTTATATCAACATACACCACAAGTCAGCTAAACGTGGCATTTTATCTCTACATATCAGAAATAAGTTAAATGTGTCGGTTTTTTTCTACAGATTTGCATGTCAACACTCTAGAAGTCAGATAAATGTGGCATATTTTCTCTACACTTCTGCATCCTACCACTTCCCAAAAGTCAAACAAATTGTTTGTCAAACGAAAACATTCAAGTTGACGTTTTTCGTGCATCTCCCAACAGCTAGCATCCCAGCCACAACTCTCTTAAATATTATGACCTTGGACCTGCCTTTGTCATAAATAGTTATAGGAGTAACTCTTGAGATCTTGTTTATGATTCCAGTCACATTTACTACAAAATGGCTCATCCTGTAGCATCCAGTCACATTTGCTAAGATGGATCAAACTCTAGCATCCAGCCACATTAGCTACAAGATGGATCAAACTCTAGACTCAGCCACGTTTGTTCAAGTTGGATCAATCTCTGGCACCCAGCCACATTTGCTACAAGATGGATCAACCTCTAATTAAACTACTTTACAGAAAATTAATGCAGAACTATTTTTTTTCAATTTTAAACTAGCACACTTTATTGTTAAATGTTTTAAACTAGCACACTTTAATGGTAAATGTTTGTTGTGACAGAAAATACATAGCAGAGTAAAACTAAAATTATTTAATTTTTTAAAAAAATATCCGCTATGTCTTAGACCCCCAAACTCCAGGCAAGGCAAGGGCTTAACTTCTTGCCCCGAAGCTAGATTCCTTTGGGTTAGAAAAAAATCTCTTATTATTGTCAATTACACCATCATATTCCTGCTTGCTTTTCGTAATATTCAATCTGGACACTTTTTGACTGACACTGGGCCTGAAAGCATCACCTACACTAGCTAGCACTTCACCATATGTAAGGGGAGACAATGTGGAGAGATGCTTTACGTTGTTAATAGACTACTAAATGACGTAGTGAGAAAAGTTTGCAATGTTCGTTGATTTTGTGCAAGTCACAGCTAATTAAACTTTGCAAGAGGATCCAATAAGTCTAAGATTGCTAAAAAATAATAATCTAACTGGATGATGGAACGAAAACTATATTTCGAAGTTTTTGACAAATTATATCGACTTATAATAGGATGTTGTAAATTGTTGACATTATATTATTAAGGGTATCAATTTTTTGTGAGATTATTGCCCTGTGTTGACGTTGATGTGTTTATAAGAGGATTGAAATGTAAATGTAATACCCTGGTTTGTATGTGTGTACAGGAAATACATGTACTTAATATTTTGAAGATAAAAGCAAACTTCTTAAAGATATTTTGTGGAGATTGTTGTAAGCCCTTTATAGATTTAGAACAAATAGTACAAATCTATTCTCTCTCTTTTTTCCAGGGTGTTTTGCAGAGCATGACAAGATTCAAACACACTTATGGAAAGATTTATTGGTAAGTGTCCGGAAAGTAGCACATCAGCACTGAAAATAAGTGAAGCATCGATGTTTTTAAATACAAAATTGTAATTTTATGTAATTAGTGTTTTGTAATGTATTTCAAGAAGTCTTTTGCTTCTAAGATAGATAGATAGATAGATAGATAGATAGATAGATAAATAGATAGATAGATTGATAGATAGACAGATAAATAGATAGATAGATAGATAGATAGATAGATAGATAGATAGATAGATAGATAGATAGATAGATAGATAGATAGATAGATAGATAGATAGATAGATAGATAGATAGATAGATAGATAGATAGATAGATAGATAGATTTCTCTCGTCACTCCTCTTATAACTAGTTCAAAACACCAGTTCTGAAATATATTGGTAGTGGTGGAGTTAGATTGTATGTGATATGTGTGTGTATGCTTGGGTATGTGTGTGTATGCTTGGGTATGTATGTGTATGCTTGGGTATGTGTGTGTATGCTTGGGTATGTGTGTATGCTTGGGTATGTGTGTGTATGCTTGGGTATGTGTGTGTAAATTATTAATATTTCCGAAATTGATATTAATCCGATTATGTAGAATATAACATCTATTGTTGATTTTTCAGTTTTTTTATGATGTCAACACCCACAATTGTTGTAAATGACCTTGACATGCTAAAGGATATCATGGTGAAGAAATTTGCAACTTTTACCAATAAGCAGGTAAGTGTATACGTGTATTAGTGCGCTGGCATGATTTCAGATTAATATATGTTTATGTATTTATGTTATCGTTAATTTTCTTTTTGTGATTTTCTGTACTTTGAAATGCTTTCATGTATTTAAGTCTTAGAGTTAGATTAAACTTGTAACCAGAGCAAGAACAACAATATAGTTAATGTAGATCCGATCCTCAGCTAGATGGAATAATTTTAACTGAATGACCTGTGAGACAGCGCAAATATACTTCTTACAAGACTGTCGATGACCCCCATCTAGGTCCCTTATCCCGTTGGTAACGGCCATCAGTGGAACACCACAAGTGGGACAACTTTAGCACCCATCCCCTTCCGGACTTGATGGAGTTCTTCCCAGAGGGCATAATTAGGACTTCTTCCTGGAAGGCATAATTAGGACTTCCTCCCGGTGGAATGGGGAATAACTAGGAGTATGAGCAAACATAAAGTACTTACGTTTTTGTTTTCGGAAGTTCTTTTAGCATCGCTGAAAATGCCTAAAGCTTTATACATATATTAAGAGAGATATTGTCCGCTTATGGTTATGACAGATTTGAAATCTCAAATGGAGCATTTTTCTTCTAGAATTTTTTTACGTTTGGATTTCGTTAGGAGTTCAGATTGGAATGTTGTAGCCGTCTAACTATTCAGAGAGCCTTGAGACCGAAATCAAACCTTCTTTGTTATGACCAACTCAGCATCGAATAGGTGTGCTAGACGTTGTCATCAGAGGATCCAGAGACAAGTATAGCTTCGGACTCAGAACTCAGCATTATTCTATAGCAACCTATTAGCATGAATAATCATTTGGGCTTCATGGCGACAGCAATAGACTACTCTTTACAAATTAATCACAACTCATTAGCTACACGCTAACTTACAATTCATAAAATCAATAAAATATTTATAAGTGAATAATAAAGATTCTACTCCTGAATTGCACAAATTCTTAGATAAAATACATCTAGCAAATGGTTCACAGCGATATTCATTAAACAATCATTGATCTCTATATTTCTCTACCAGCTACAAATAGTTTAACAATGCGTGAGCTTTGCGAATACACGCGCTTATGCTGTCTCAACATTTTACATAATGCAATCACTGCTAACGCCACTTAGCGTCTATGAGAAGAATACATTAGTTCACACAATCATTTAGCAAATCACATAAATATTTTACACAACATTCTATCAATAATATTATACATTAATTTAGAGAAAGTCAATTATATTTACAACTCTCGTAATTCGTGCTCGGTATCGACAAACGCAAGAAATTGACCCCTGGACATGTGGGTGTGGTGAATGTGGATCTGCGAATCATTGGTCATTGATACGTATATACCTATATATGAATGGTCTCTAGGTCAGCTAGCAGATTCTACCACGTCACGACACAGAACGCGAATGAACAAATATGGGCATCTCGTATTCAGCTAGCAGTTTCCCCATCCTCCTTTACCCCTCCACGTCTTTCACCCTTTTGAGTGACCTAGCTAACAGTACCATACTTCTCATAAAACAATAGAAGACATATTAATTAGAAATTTTTAAAAATTTGTTTCAGTTAATCGGCATAATTTGCCTAAAACTCCTCTGACAATCTGATTGCTCTGAAATCGCAAGAGCAGAGTCTATCAGATATCGATCTAGTTGCATCGTTTATTTACAAGTACTTTAACAAATTTGCCAGAGTTCTATCCCTTTGATGGGATTTAGGAAAAACTCTTGGTATTAGCAAGATAAGGAAAAAGACCGTTACACGTGTTTGTGTGTGTGTTTGTGTGTGTGTGTGTGTGTGTGTGTGTGTGTGTGTGTGTGAGTGTGTGTGTGTGTGTGTACACATCATGTTAGTGTGCGTTAAGCGTATGTATGCACATTGTTGTACGTGTGTGTGTTAGTTTGCTTGTTTTAGCATATGTGTATTAAAGTATATTTTTGTATGGTAGCATGTGTGAGGCGATTCCAATTTATGTTCTAAAATCGAAATATTCTCTGAGTGGCTCCCATTTTATGTTTTAAAATCTAAATATCCTAATTCTTTTGTCAGCCCAGTAACAACGTGAACTACAAGCCTTGGATCTACTTTTTGATGCGTTTGACGGACGACCACTGGAAACACGTGAGGAGCACTCTATCGCCCACATTTAGTTCCGGCAAACTCAAGAAGGTGTGAACGCTTCATTATTAAATCATGAAAAAGCATCCTTTATGTCTAGGGCAGTACTGTTTCTCTTTTTCTTGTTGCTTATTCCTTATGACAGCACTATATATTTCGTTTATCTACTGTATCACTAACTTTTTTAGTCGTTTTTAAAAATTCTTGTCGTGATGCCGCTAATCTGACATTTAGTATTAAAGCTCTGTTCTCCATCCACGACACAGCTGACTGCACTGACAATGTCTGCAGCTTTTCATAGGTTTCAACACAGCTCTCAGCAGTGACAATGTTTGCAGTTTTTCATTGGTTTCAACACAGGTGACAGCACTGACAATATTTGCAGTTTTTCATTGGTTTCAACACAGCTGACAGCACTGATAATGTTTGCAGTTTTTCTTTGGTTTCAATACAGCTGACTGCACTGACAATATTTGCAGTTTTTCATTGGTTTCAACACAGCTGACTGCACTGACAATATTTGCAGTTTTTCATTGGTTTCAACACAGCTGACTGCACTGACAATATTTGCAGTTTTTCATTTGTTTCAACACAGCTGACAGCACTGACAATATTTGCAGTTTTTCATTGGTTTCAACACAGCTGACAGCACTGACAATGTTTGCAGTTTTTCTTTGGTTTCAACACAGCTGACTGCACTGACAATGTTTGCAGTTTTTCTTTGGTTTCAACACAGCTGACTGCACTGTCTAGCTCTTTCACTGGTCATGACCAGATGACTACACTGATGATGTTTGCAGCTCTCTTTCCATTCTTCACGCGTTCTCGCCATCTATATCATTTTCATCGTTCTGCCATTTTTATTCTCGAATCAAAGCGTTTTGAATTGTCAGCTTCCCACAATCAAATTATTATACGAAAAAGAATTTAACACAAAATCAAACAAGTCTATAAAATATAAAAAATATTAGCACTATCAAACTATATTTACAACATAAGAAAGCATAAGTAAAAGAGTACACACCATCAAACAAGTATATAAAGGTAAGAGAAAGCGTAAAGGCATCAAAATAATAAATTAAGTATAACAATTAACAGAGGGTATGCACTGTCGATAATATATAAAACATAACACATAATGTACACACATTAAAGTAGTGTATACTACATAGCACGAAATGTACACTCATCGGAGTAGTGTATACTAAATAAGACAAATGTACACACATTGGAGTAGTGTATACTACATAACACAAGATGTACACACGTCAAAGTAGTGTATACTACATAACACAAGATGTACACACATCAAAGTAATGTATACTACATAACACAAGATTTAAGACACATCAAATTACTGAATGCTAAATAAGACAAGTTGTACCAAAGCCTGTTTACATATTCACTTTAATTTTTTTTTTAAATGTGTAAAATGTACAGCAGACGGAATTTATTCTCAGCTTGTGAATGTGACGGTTGATTTGAGAGTAAGCAGTTAAGATTAGACACGGTCAATGAACTTGCTACTTCTAATGCAGATGATGCCAGCAATTCAAAGAGTTTGCCAGAGTCTAGCCGATGCTGCTCAAATGAAGGCAAAAAGTGGGGATCCTGTAGAACTCAAAGAGTGAGTGGTATTGTCCCACTAATTTCTCATATTTTTTGTTTTTGTTGTTGCAAAATCTCATTTATAATATAAATTTTAAAATATTATTTCATTTTATTTTAATCGAAATAGACAGTATTATTTGCATTACAAATTATTTTCCGTTATTATGTTGTGGACAGTAATTATTTAGATTATTATAATTTTTGTTAGAAACCGTGCTTACATTTTATTTAACTAGTCAATAGTGCCTGTACATTTAAATTTACATATGGTAAATCTACTATTTAAACGATGCTGTTCAAAGCTGTTTTATTAGTAAACTAACTATGCATTTGCTAGCGGTATCTAGTAAACTGGTATCGGAGCTATAGAAGGTTTATCCAATTTTGAATCACTGGTGGCAAGATTTTCCTAGACAAGTCTAGTCCAGGAATGCACACTTATTTCTTAGAATTATTGACTTACCCTAGAAGGCGCATTAATTGAAAACCACAAATATGCCAAGATTATAGTCATTTTCAATAAAACATGATGATGGTGACAACAGTACCAGGGTTAAAATGCAAGAAAAACACAAAAACCTGACTGTTTTAAAGACTTGTGTTTATTTAATAATGGCGTTGTTACAAATACTAACACTATATAGGACTAAAAGAAAAGTGCACGAAAAACACAAAAACCTGATTGTTTTAAAGACTTGTGTTTATTTAATAATGGCGTTGTTACAAATACTAACGCTATATAGGAATAAAGGAAAAATATACTCGCTCACAATTTACTGTTAAACACAGGGAGAGGTCTGTGGGCATTATGACTTCTTCAAAGTAGGGATGTCAACCTATGCAGTCGTTGTAGAGAAAGTCACAATGAATTCAACAAAGAACCATCACTTAGCCAGCTCCTGTACTTGTTTTCTATTATTTTATGAACTTCATGTTCCAAAATGTACTTTCACACAAATATATGCTTCAAAGCATAGTGGTAACCTGCATACCAAAATCTCTTAACTATCTGAACCTGTCATCAGTAAGAAGTTTTCTTAAATATTTTCTTTCATTTTTCTGTTCTGACTTGATAAAAAGGGTCAAGGGTTTGCTTGAAGATCAAAGGCTGCTCTACGATATTTATAGTCAGAGGGTCATTGTAGAGATGCTATTTATTTTTATTTGTTTCCCACCTCTGTTTCTGTGTTACTTTGTTGTCATATTATACCTGTATTTAAGAGTTAATTATAATTGTTTTTATGGACATTAACCCACGTCCGAATGCTGATATCCATTATTGAGTAATTATAATGGCAACAGCTCTACGTTCAATAAATGCACTATAACAATTAAGACAATGCAAGAAATACTTACAGTAACCACTGCGACATTCACTACACTACAACACACACACACACACACACACACACACACACACACACACACACACACACACACACACACACACACAGCGCTTAACAGTGAATACAAATAATAAAACTAATAATCTATCTACTTGCAAAAACCATAATACATTGTTTATTAAAATTTTGAATGAACCGTTAATGATAGAATATTTCCGTTTCATAACCATCATGTGCATGTTGAATGCAGCTTCTGTGGGTTTTACTCTATGGACGTCATTGCTGGCGCTGTCTTTGGACTGGAAGTGAACTCTCTTCACAATCCAGAAGAACCATTTTATAAGCACGGGCTTGCTATCATGAATTTCAGGCCGTGGGTGTTGTCACTGTATCGTAAGTAAGAATGTTTGATTTTAAAAGTGTTTTTCTATAAAAAAAAAAAAAACACAGAATAAACAGCAGGAACTCTAGTTAATTAAATCTCTTTGAAAAGGTTGTTCTGTCTTTCATTCTTATTTTAAACTTTCAGAATTATTTTTTTATATTTTGACTGAAAATTAATGTAACATTAACAGTAATGTAAAGAATATTCATCTAAATGCATATTTAGTCAATGTGTGTGTGAGTGTGTGTGTATGCGCACTGTTAGGTGTGTTTGAATAGCAAGTAGGTTTTGACAAATAAATGAGAGCAAATGATTTTGTGACGAGAACTGTCAGCTAATTAATTTGATCTTCCTCATCTCTTGTGCATGTTTAGTTCTCTTCCCTTGTTTGGCACCTGTGTTTCGGAGAATAGGTCTTTCATTCGTGCCCCAAGCATCCCAGAACTTTTTTCTTCAGGTCACAGAGACTGCCCTGAAGGAGCGACGCCAGGATGAGAAGGTCCGTCAGTAGAGATGCATTGTTTGTATGAAAACGTCTGTCATTTGTCTTGGGAAATGTTGTCGTATGGCCCCCCATGAAAACGTCTGTCATTTGTCTTGAGAAATGTTGTCTCTATGCCACCCCAACTCCCTTTAAAACTCCCTTCAATTGTCTTGAGAAATGTTTGTGTCCCCATTAAAACGTCCCTCAGGTGTTCTGACAAATGTTGTATGTGCGTCCCCGGTAAAACGTCCCTCAGATGTTCTGACAAATGTTTTATGTGTTTCCCCGGTAAAACGTCCCTCAGGTGTTCTGATAAATGTTGTATGTGTGTCCCCGTTAAAACGTACCTCAGGTGTTCTGACAAATGTTGTATGTGTGTCCCCGTTAAAACGTCCCTCGGGTGTTCTGACAAATGTTGTATGTGTGGTTCCTTAAAACGTCCCTCGGTTGTTCTGAAAAATGCTGTCTTTGTTGTCCTTGAAAACGTCTATCAGTTGTCTGAGAAATGTCTGTGTGGTCCTTGAAAAAGTCAATTGAAAGTTTGGATTAAAAATCAGAACATTTCTACGTGTAGCTTAAATATGTCATTTAAAAGTATTGTCACACTATCAAACGTCTGTGGTATTTACAATAACTTGTTCACTTACATAAACAAGCACAGGCACACACACACACATATACACACACATGAAATATAAAAAATATTAACTGGAGAGAAAGAAAAGTAAGGGAAAGCACGGCACATAATATAGTTAAGATTGACTTCAAGATACAAACTGCTGGCTACCTACAAACAGTTTCTCTACTTTAAAAAAAAAGACATAAAGAGAAATTAGTTACAAAAATTATACTCGTAATTTAAAATTAAAAAAAACTATAAGCAGAAATAAGACAGTCCATTAAAAAATGTTTATTCAGAATACTTCTCAATTCTTATCAAGTGATGTGCCCTTTGTTTGTAGAGTGTGGTAGTAATGATACTGCTCGTAATGCAGCAAAAGACAATTCCAGTGAGAATCGTGTATTATGATAACAGTGACAAGCTTTTCAGGTGCAAACTCACAAATCTTGTTAATTTAAAAAAACATAACAAACTGATCTAGTTTATGTGAAAATAAAAATGCCGTTAGCGTATATAATTAGGTAATGTCTGACGAACTGCAATGCTAGTTAACACCGTTAAAGAAGGTTAATTAAAGGATGTCAGGCAAACTGTAGTGTGTGTTAACACCATTAAAGAAGTTTTAATTAAAGGATGTCAGACAAACTGTAGTGTGTGTTAACACCGTTAAAGAAGGTTAATTAAAGGATGTCAGACAAACTGTAGTGTGTGTTAACACCATTAAAGAAGTTTTAATTAAAGGATGTCAGACAAACTGTAGTGTGTGTTAACACCATTAAAGAAGTTTTAATTAAAGGATGTCGGGCAAACTGTAGTGTGTGTTAACACCATTAAAGAAGTTTTAATTAAAGGATGTCAGACAAACTGTAGTGCGTGTTAACACCGTTAAAGAAGTTTTAATTAAAGGATGTCAGACAAACTGTAATGCGTGTTAACACCGTTAAAGAAGGTTAAATTAAGGAATGTCAGAAGAACTGGAACGCGTTAACAATTTCTAATCTTCATAACACTGACTCTTTTGTCTGAGAACAAAGCGGATAAATATAAATATTACATTATATTCAATTACAGAAAAATATATTTACGTTTCTGGTGTTTACTGGATATGGGAGTGGTACAATACCTGATGAGCAAACTGTGTACCTTAGATATTTCCCGCTTGTTGCAGCAATATAGCGACTTCCTGCAGTTGCTAATTGACGCTGAACGGGACATGGAGATCCAGTCGGAAGTGGACAAAGAGATTGACCATGGCAACCAGCTCCAAACATCCACTCAGTGGACTCGCAAAGGTAAATTCCCATGTGTGTCACATTCACGCTGATCAGTAGTTATGCACAAAGGTAAATGTTCCCTCGTTTTTCATTCAGAAAATATCCTGTTTCTACTATTGCATGTCCAGTTCATCCTGTAGGCACGTGATGATATATTGTCATCATTTCACATTCCGTCCATCCTGTAGGCACCTGAAGATGTATTGTCATCATTTCACATCCAGTCCAACCTGTAGGCACGTGAAGATGTATTGTCATCATTTCACTTCCAGTCCACCTTCTAGACAAGTGAAAGTGAACTTGTCACCATTTCAAGAGCAGCCCATTAAGTGAGCATTTGTCAGCGAGTTTTCAAAATTGAAAGAAAATAAATCCTTACTTCATCACCATTGTTTTAGTTTCACTTAATTTTTCCCTACAAATACTGACACATCGAAGAGGGAAAATGGATGACATGATTGTTTGCAATTAAAAAAACCGGGATTGATTATTCACAAACGTTAGAATTCAGATATAAAAACTGATTGATTATTGACAATGGTTATAGGTCAGATATATAAAAATTGATTGATTATTGACAAAGGTTATAGGTTAGATATAAAAACTGAATTATTGTTTATTGACAAAAGTTATAGGTTAGATATAAAAACTGGAAAGAAATATTGTAAGCATTGACAATTTCATTTTGTGAGTCTGGAATAAAATTTTTAAAAATGGATGCTGTGAGTCTAGAATAAAGTTTTAAAATTAACGCTTTGAATCTGGAATATTTTTTTTTAAATGGATGCTGAATAAAACTTTTAAAATAATAAATGCTGAGTCTGGAATGAAATTTTTAAAATGGACGCTTATGAGACTGGAATAAAATCAAATGGACGCTGTGAGCTGCAGAATTTGTGCCAGAGGTAACAGGCAAGTAAAACGTCGCTTCAGACCATTTTTGCTAAAATTTAAATTATTTAAGATGTTATGGGTTTATTCCATTGAACTATTACAGGATGTCTCAAGCATTCCAGTCCACTCTACCATTTTTTATGCCCACAACCAGTTTCCCTGTGCAGGCCTGACTCAAGACGAGATGCAGGCTAACGCCATTCTCTTCCTTCTAGCCGGTTATGACACTGTTGCCACAGCGCTGTCCTTCACCTTGTTCTGTCTGGCTGCCAACCACAACTGCTTGAAACGAGTGCAAGAGGAATTAGATGAGAAACTTGGACAGGTGAGATCGAGTTTGTCTAAGTGCGGTCTACAGTATATGTGATAGCAGCCAATAATTTGTGTCAAGTGAGAGTGGACAACAATTTGTGTCATGTGAGAGCAATCAACAGTTCCAGAAAACTGTAAAATTTTGAAATAGTAGACCTAACTCTCTATTTAGACTTTGTATGAATTGTTTACAGAAATGTAAATGACGTCATTGTAATCCTAATTATTTATCTCGAAGTATATATGAACAGTTCCAGAAAACTATATCATGTCATTGTAAATCTAATTATTTACCTAGATGTGTGTTTGAAAAGTTCCAGAAAATTGGATGACGACAGTGTAGTTGTAAGGATTGACATCCTTTGAGGGCTAATTGTGCCCTTTGTTGTTTAATTTAACATTCTAGTTTCTGTCTCATTTCTAAATGCTATTAAATGCTATTAAATGCTATTAGTAATATGTAGCATATAATTTATTGCTACTGCAGGTCTGAACTATTATTCGCTTGCATGTGTACTCAACCATATCAAGCATTTCACACCTCACACTTGGCAAGAGAAAAGTAGGTTAAGAAGCTTAAAAGTAACCAATGAAGCTAACCACATGCGCCGTAACCATATATGGGCATTTGAGTTCCGTCCGTGACGTAGGCAAAACTGTAGTTGAATCAGAGGCAGGAAACTACTGCTTAATACACTTCATTCACGCTATACCAAACTTTTTGAAGAGGTCGATCTGTGAGTGCAAGAATAAGGGCACAATGCAATTCAGAGATCAGTCAGTATATTTATGTTGATTTCACGATAATAATTGAAATTTTTATTAATTAGAGTGTTGGATATTTTATTGTTTCTCTTTGATGATTACTTGCATGCATGAACGCTAATATGTATTACTTTTCAGAGAGTTATTGTGTGCTGTCCGTTATCGGCGGTTCAACTTGTAAACATAGAATGATGAAATCGTAGTGTGCACGTGATCACGTGATGTGAAGCGCCATTTTCTTTATTTATTGTAAAGTCTATTTGAACCATGTTACACTAAATTATAAAGTAATGCATTTGTTTTAATACAATAGAGTGATGATGTGAAACTATTTACTGGAGTCTATGATGATAAACTGTTGAATATTTGAATTCTTAAGGCAATATTATCTTGTTTTATAAATGATTCACAATGAAAGAAATTCTTTGGAATTGTAAGTTTGCTTGTATGCTAACGTTTATTGATGAAGTAGTATTTTTGTGAGAGACGTTTTCACCCCGATGTCGCCACGTACTCATATTTCACACAGTAATTATGTCAGCTACAAGGAAAGTGCTATCTTTGTTCCCCTGGGTCCTACTATTGTGGGTTTGATTTGAAGCTCAAGTCGATACAGAAATCTTGTCTGTGACATGCAGTCTGTAATCTGAAGAAAGGACTTAGCCATCACTGCAGATCATTTGAACGCAGATTCCAAGAGCACAACTCAGACTGTTCACCATCTTCGAGGGAACGAGTTCAGTATTAACACTCAAAGTCACTCGCCAATCACAATCTGAAAACATTAACTGATTTGAACAGTTGTGGGACAGTAAATGTGTTCACTCGCGTTTATTTGTATCTCGAAATTATTTTTTCTTTCACTGTTCTCATTATTAATTTTTTTCTTATCTTTTCCATTATCTTAATTAATTCTTTTGGAATGACCATTAATTGGGATGGACTGAGAGAGAGGCGAGCCTTTATATGAATGAATGATTGCTAATTAATTAAGAGCAAGAGATAACGTTGCTGATCTTAGAAGGCGACTTTAACATATTCTTGTTGATGTATTGAATATTAATTTCCATAACACTTAACGGTGGTAAGATCCATTACAGCAGTTGTAAGAGTAAATTAGGTCATGGGGCTGTTATCAGTGTTAAACTAGAATGCACAAATTATAATTCAGTTAACTAATGTTGTGACACGATCGTTTAAATAATCCCACATTTGAAAGTAGTTTTAATTATTTACCTACGTTAATGCATGAACTTTTTCAGAAAACTGTAGATTACGAGACTGTACACCAGCTGACTTACCTGGATATGTGTATGAATGAGGCATTGCGGCTCTATCCACCAGGACCTGTGTAAGTGCTCGTAAACTTATGAGGTGACTTAAGATGTGTTTGTATGTGTGTATATGTCTCTGTGTGTTGTTTGCTTATTGTCACTTTAGTAAACAGCAATTTTGGTGGATAAATTATATTACCTTATTATTGCATGAATAATAACACGCAAGCTTACTGATGGCTGAGCTGTTAAAGTAGGCCCTTATCGTTTACTTTAAGGATTTAACAACCTTGTAGGCAATTTTCACAGCTTATGCACTCCTTATGCTGAGCGGATTTTTAAAATAAGGCCTTAATGCTAGATCGATTCTTAGATCTAGGCCTTAATGCTAGATTGATTCTTAAATATAGGCCTTAATGCTAGATGGATTGTTAGAACTAGGCCTTAATGCTAGATTGATTCTTAAATATAGGCCTTAATGCTAGATGGATTGTTAGAACTAGGCCTTAATGCTAGATGGATTGTTAGAACTAGGCCTTAATGCTAGATGGATTGTTGGGACTAGGCCTTAATGCTAGGTGGATTGTTAGAACTAGGCATTCCCCACACATTGAAATTTCTTTTTAAAGTAATATTTTCTTTATTTTACTCAAAATCACAATTTTGTCATGCTTTAGTTGTAACTGTTATCCAACTAACATTTTTACTTTTGTATTTGTAATTATTTTACTTGTAATGTTTTATCTGTTTTACGTGTAACTACTATCCATGTAGCTTTTTGTCTAGTTGACTTGTAACTGCTATCCATGTAGCTTTTTGTCTAGTTGACTTGTAACTACTATCCATGTAGCTTTTTGTCTAGTTGACTTGTAACTACTATCCATGTAGCTTTTTGTCTAGTTGGCTTGTAACTACTATCCATGTAGCTTTTTGTCTAGTTGGCTTGTAACTACTATCCTTGTAGCTTTTTGTCTAGTTGGCTTGTAACTACTATCCATGCAGCTTTTTGTCTAGTTGGCTTGTAACTACTATCCTTGTAGCTTTTTGTCTAGTTGGCTTGTAACTACCACCCGAGCAATATTTTGTTCGTTTTACTTGTAACTACCATACTGGTAACATTTTGACTTTCTAATATGCACTTGACTTCTCTGTCTGATTTATAGGGTTGATCGGAAGACGGGCGGTGACGTCATTGTAGGTGGATACCACTTGGTGCCAGGCATGCGCATATTTGTTCCTATCTACGACATCCACACCGACCCAGAAATCTGGCCAGACCCCATGAAATTTGACCCGGAGAGGTATCCATGAAATTCTTAGTTTGATTTCTTTATTGTTAATTGTATTATTTATTTAGAGTGAATACAGTTTGGCTCGCTATGAACAACTTCGCTAATGACACTATCAAGAAATGATATAGCGCAAAAATAAATGTCAGCAGTTTATTAGCACTTGCAAGGGAAAGATCAAAGAGCACTGTACTATTGGAGTTGTTAGGTTGCAAGTTACTGCCTACTCACAGTTGGACATACCGGGCGTTTTAGATTGCAAGTTACTGCCTACTTACAGTTGGATATACCAGGCGTTTTAGATTGCAAGTTATTAGCTGCATGAAAAATAGGTCACTGAGATGGTTTTGTAGAAACGAGCTATTTTTAATTTTCAATCGTAATAAATGAAATATTTTTTGTAATAAACCATTTTATGTTTAATTTATATTATTTTATTTTATAACATTGAAACTTAGTTCAAGTAGAGAATATATATTTCTAAGTTTGATGCATGAAAGAAAAACCAGAGAAGAACACTTCAGATCACTTATTTAAATTATCATTGACACTCTATAGTTGTCATCAGTTTATTCGGCAACAGACATAAATGCCAATACCACAGGTAAAATGTTCATTTAGCATATGATGGTACTGTTGAGACAGGCAGTGATCCACAATATTGACACTATCTTGGTCTGATGTTTGTTCAGTGGATCACTTCAGTCTCCAGGCCAGGCCAGACGTGTCGCCTAGATAAGTGTTTGTTGCATCCAATCTAATTAAGCATGGCACTGTGCTGTACATCTCACTCGTGAAACAGGAAGTAATGCTGTTCTCAGAACATCGTCTATTACAAAATTATAGTTCTACTTTTTATCTAAAGAACAATCATCTCTAAGGACTAGATTTTGTTTGCTACATTGTCGTTGCTGTTACTTCCTGTCAGGTGATTTTCCAAAATTATCTTGATTACAAGAATGAATACAAGGAAATGCACTATAAATGTGAGGTTTCTTGAATATTTTCAATTGAGTTATGTACCTTTCAAAAGGAATTAATTGCTGCTGTATTTTAAAGTTAATTAAGCAATGAACCTTTTAAACTCACCGAAACGCTTCCTTTTAACTGATAGTTAATATGCCTTTTAATGGTAGTTAATATGCCTTGTACTGAATGGTAATGTCCTTTGTACTGAGAGTTAATATGCCTTTTACTGATAGTTAATATGCGTTATGTTAATGTCCCTTGAGAGTTAATGTCCCTTGTAGTGATAGTTAATATGCCTTGCATTGATAATTAATGTCCCTTGTACTCATAACGTCCCTTGTACTGAAAGTTAATGTCTCTTTAACTGAAAATTAATGTCCCTTGAACTGATTGTTAATATCCCTTGCATTGGTAGTTAATATATTTTCTAAATTTAATTACATTATCACTACTTGTGCTTTAAACATCTTCGTTCATTTTTGTCATAAAGGATGAATACTGAAATTGAAACGCGTAAATTATATAATTAATTATACTTAGCGACTGTGCATGAGTGTGTGTATGTGTGTATAAATGTATGTGTGTATGTGTCTATATGTGTTTGTTTGTGTATGTGTGCAGACATACTTCGGAAGCTCGTGCAAATCGTCATCCATTCAGCTTCATGCCGTTCGGGATGGGACCTCGCAACTGTATCGGAATGAGGTTGGCACAGCTAGAAATCAAAATGGCCGTTGCCTCAGTTCTTCAGAAGATCACGCCAGTTCTCTGTGAAAAGTCCGTTGTGAGTAGGCCCACCACTGTATTTGTTGTCACATATTATGTTGTGAGTAGTCCTATCACTATGCTTGATGTCATAAAGTATGTCGTGACTTTGTGAGTAGGACTATCACTGTGCTTGTTGTCATCTGTATAACACAACGCATGCGCAACAAAATAAAGTTATAGCTTAGCTCGACCACGTCCACAAGTTGCTAGACAAAGTGAACGTCATACCTCCTTAGCAAAACTCTGAACTAGAGGCTTGAGCTAGGCTAAAGACTGTTTTCACTGTGTCCTATGTATTCCACTATCGTGCATTAAATGCACTTGAAGACCATTGCTGTGTATCCAGTATACAGTTACGTTTACTGTAATTATGCCACTATATATGTTTGTGATAGGTCATTCGGATATATTATTGTGTGCATAAAAGTATGTGCGTGTGTATGTGAGACTACGAGTGTGTGTATGTGTGTGTGTGTGTGTGTGAGAGAGAGAGAGAGAGAGAGAGAGAGAGAGAGAGAGAGAGAGAGAGAGAGAGAGAGAGAGGAAGAAAATGTGTTGGTGGATTGGTGCATACTAATACTACTGATGTTTATTTATTTTTAATACAGTATCCACCCGTACTAGTCAAGCTAGGCCGTATGATCGCTGAAGACAAACTTTGGGTTAAATTTGTTCCTCGGCAGCAACAAAATAGTTTCTAGTCGACCTCGAAGCAGAAGAAACAAAAACTAAAAGGAAGTCAAGATATCCGTGCCTCCAGAAAAAAATATAATGGCTTAGGTTTTCTTTCTCAAAATTTCCTCAGAAATACTTTATAATTATGATTTGAAAGCAAGATACCTCCAGTAAAATAAAAGCTGTCAGATTGTTTTCCTCCAAACTTCCTCAGAAATACTTTTTAAATATGATTAAAAAAAAAAAGAATCTTAATTCACTTCAGTTCACAGTAACTGATAAGTAATGATTTTCTTTTCTTTATTTACAAAGTAATTGATTTAAAAAATAAATAATCTTTACAAGAAAGCAAATAATAATTAATGTAATGGAGTTTTCCGTTATAAAGACATCTGACTACATGTTTAAATTAGTAGACAGGCATGGAGAGAGATTAAGTACTGACACAACTTATTTCTATCATATGCTTTTGATTGTTTATCCTTAAGTTTAGATTAACAAGGAATGCTCAACCATGAATCCCTATTTGGGTATATTATTAATCTTTCATTGAACATCTACGTCACATATGTTTATTATGACACACGGTTGGTTCAGTGGAATGAGGGCGCCACCATCGTCATGAATAATCTTGTCATCTCTGATGTATAACAGTCACAGACATCATATACACCACAAACATTTCTGGGTGTATTTACATAATGACACAACGATGTGTAATTTATCTGGAGATATACATATATATATATATGTTATAAATATGATAATTAATCAATCAAGCAGTCTAATTGATCATTTAATGTGAAATGAAGTCCCTATCCAGTATTTTATCAAATGTATCTCATTATTATATTTGGGTGGCTGGTGAACGTGTGTAGTTAGGAGCAGGCTGCGACCCAAACTACTACATTTTTTTAATTTATGAATTTATTTAACATCCACACTGTGAAGAATAATACTCAAGCACTAGTCATGAACAACAGATATGCATTCTCAATTAATATGGCCTCAGTCAGAAGTAATCACTCGCTGCACTAGAATCACTCACTTTATTAGAACCACTCACTGCATTATGATCACTCACTTTATTAGAATCACTCACTGCATTAGGTAGTGTGGGGTGACAGAGAATGCAGCGACTGTTGTAGGGGAGATAATCCTATCATTGCCATTACTGTTGTTCCCGCGTTACATCAGGGTATGACTATCGTCGCCAGAATTTAAGCATACAGCAAGTAAAAATACTGCATTATAAAACAGTTACACTTAACTAATAATAGCTCAGAACTAACATCTATATTTTGTAGGTCAAAATATCAAGTTAACGTATAAATAAATTTCACCTACTTAGTTATACGTTTTAAAATTAAATAAATAAATTTGAAAAGATTTTGAAACGTATCAAGTCATTAACGGATGCATTCTTAAACTGCAATTTCATGTGATAAGTGTTTACAATGATAAAACTAGTATTTTGAAGGCTTATACAAATAGCCGCATCGGAGACGAAAATAAGATATACTTTTAGATTGTTTGGTCAAAAATACTCCGTCGATCTCAAAGACAAAGCGCTACTTGTTCCGTGTTATAAGTGATATTGATACTTAATTATTATCGAAAGTTTAGCACATTGAAAACATTAACCTTTCTAATAATTCATCATCATCTTCATCATCATTAGCAACAACAACCATAATTAGTAGTGTCACATTTAGTGCTATTAAAAAAAGGAGAGTGTCAGTGTCTGATAGGGGAAGTCCACCTGGTGTGGTTGGAAGCCCAGAATCCGGTAAGAGGGATGAAGTCCCTCCAGGGCCACTCCACAAGCTGACATTGTCAAATCGACGAGAAATTTTTGAAGGCTCTCTCTCTCTCTCTCTCTCTCTCTCTCTCTCACACACACACACACACACACACACACACACACACACACACACACACACACACTCACAATTGTTGTTCTTTTATTATTAACTACATTTTAAAAAATCAACTGCTAAATAAAATTTAAAAATATTGAAATATTCAATGAATGACAGCAATATTAAATATACTCCATTCTTTGTTGTACATGTATGTATCAATGTGCAATCAGTTCTTATTGTACAAGTAGATAGATAGATAGATAGACAAACAGACAGACAGACGGATGGATGGATAGATATCACACACACACACACACAAACAAACAAACACACACACACACACACACACACACACACACAAACAAACAAACACAACTCGACATTCTGTTTTAATAAAATAAAATTTAAAGTTGACAAATAAAATAAGGCCAATGGCGACTTACCCTTCAATAATATTCAAACTAAAAAATCTTCATAAAGTTAAAGACAAAATGCAAGCTTAAATTTTAACCTTCTATCGAAATACACTATTTTGAAACAAAATGTAACCATTTCACAAGCAACATACATACCCCTTTCGTTGTAAGTTAATACAATGGTTATACTATAATGATTATGAATAATCCCATAATTATAATCATTCAGGTACAAAAACGTTTGTAGAGAGACTGTTTGGCAGTGTTGTCTCTCTACTAATATAAATATTAGTGTTTCAAACAAACACACATTCCAAGTTTGTGAGCACATTCTCCTACTTCCGAGATTTAAACTTTATCCATAGGGGATCTTCACTGCCCAACCGAAAGTGCTTGGCCAGTTTTGGAGGATACTACAACATACAAACAGTATAATTAATCATCTATAGCAGTATACATTTTTCGTCATTAATACTTTGTGTGTGTGTGTGTGTGTGTGTGTGTGTGTGTGTGTGTGTGTGTGTGTGTGTGAGTGAGAAAGAGAGAGAGACAAACAAATAAGATAGAGAGGTAGACCATATGGTTCCGGATACGAGATAAATCACAAAGATTAACTGGATTAGGTAAATGAGAGTATATGTTAGACAGATAACAGGAGCATGGATGGAAAAGCGGTTATTTGTAGTTAGTTTGCAACGTATGTTTGTCAAAGTCTTACGTAGTGACATAAATAAGACTATACACTGCACCAACGTGTGTTTGTCAAAGTCCTACGTAGTGACATAAATAAGACTATACACTGCACCAAGGTGTGTTTGTCAAAGTCCTACGTAGTGACATAAATAAGACTATACACTGCACCAAGGTGTGTCAAAGTCCTACGTAGTGACATAAATAAGACTATACACTGCACCAAAGTATGTTTGTCAAAGTCTTAGGTAGTGACATAAATATGAGTATACACTGCTCCAACGTGGAAAATTGCTTTCTGTGGAGAATAAGTCGAGACTTTATGTCGAAAGTACAGTCGAGCATTGAAAAACACAAAGCGATGGCGTCATAGATTTAAAAGAAAACACATCCCTAAAGTTCGAACAGTCAATAATAATTAGAAATTCCGCATTTAAGGTATCAATTAATGTTTAATCTCAATTTGTAAAAACTAGATGGTCTTCAACGTCTCCAATCCACTTTACGGTTCAGACATTACATTTATCGTTCTCACCAAAAATCGCCATTAAGGTCGCTACAAATAGAGAAGAAAAACGTTATTTATAAAACCCATTACATAAAGAAATTATACTCGGTGTTCTGAACTGTTAGCTGACTGTTAACAGCTTTGATCCTATTCACTTTAACTTTAAAAGTGTAATCAGAATAAATCGAACTTCTGCATGAAAAGAACTCTTTTCCACTTAAATTTTGTAAGTGTTGCCGTCTTTTTTTTCAACGGTCAACTTACCACAGATTTGCTGCACAAGACAGGAGAAAATTTCTGCAAGATAGAAGCGACGGCCATTTTGAGTTCCAGCTGTCCAAGACGCATGCCAATGCAATTTCTGGGACCCTGACCAAAAGCCAGAAAGGTGAAAGGGTTTCGAGCTGCTTGGGCTTCAGGGGTGAATCTGTGAATTGAGTTGAACAATGTACATGTATGTATTGCTAATAAAACAGTACATTGGTTCAGACATCACATATAAATGGACGATAGTAAATGTTTGAAATACCTATGTGTCCAACACACACGCACACACACGCACGCACGCACACAAATGATATTAATAATATGGTCAAATATCAAATGATGGTACCAATTGTGTCAAGTAAGACTGGCAAAATCACAGTATTCTCCGTACACTAAATATATTATGTAAAGAAAGTGATGAAAGTAGTTTGTCAAATATCACAGTACAGTGATCATAGCAATTGTGTGGAATATCACATAACAGTGATAATAATAACTGTGTCAGATATCACATAACATTCATAATAATAACTGTGTCAGATATCACATAACAGTGAAAATAGTAATTTTGTCAAATATCAAATTACACTGATAATAGTAACTGTATCAAATATCACAAGATCAGGTGATCTGTGAGAGTAATAATGCCAAATATCAAGTTCATCTGAATGGCAATAATTAAAGATCTTGACACGTATTACATTCCCAAGAATAACAAGAAACCCATAACATGACAATGTCGATAACGACTTAGCATGACATTGTGCGCACAAGTACTCAGGGATTTATTTTTTTCCAATTCTTTTAAAACTCCAGAATATTCTATTATTATTTTTATTCCTGTTAGGTCACAGACTAAACGTAGTTATGTCAAAATCAAACTGCAAAGAGTACGATCATGTTTTTCATGTGCGACTGACCTACCTCTCGGGATCAAATCTCATGGGGTCGGGCCAGGACTCCGGGTGAGTGTGAACACTGTAAACAGGGATTGTGACCAGCATCCCCCTGGGCAGACGTATCCCTGCCAATTCCGTCTCCACAGTGGTCTCTCGGTCAAGCCTGGTTTATAAATCATACACTATTTATTTCCTGCCTGTAAATTTGCCTATCCATATTTTGAAACTTTATTGCTATATAAACTGTTAAATTGTCAGAGTAACCCGACCTTGAGCACTCCTTATCGTGGTATTTTTGTAAGTGTCAGAGTTTGAAGTAAGCGAACAGAGTTCAAAATATGCTAGAAATTGCTGATTTAATGCAAACTATCCCAACCAAGTGAGTAGGTTTAAAATCCAAAGGTTATGATTTATGAGAACGAGACCAGCCAATGGGCTGAGATCTAAAGGTTTATCTGTTGTAGAGAAATCTATTGTCTGATCACTTGAATTTGGTGTGGCAAAGACGTCTGGTCTTGAAAGGCAGCTGTTAGCTTCATGGTGAGTTAACTGACTGGTTGAGAGAGAATGGACTTAGAAATATTTCGTGCATTTTTTCTGTTATACTTGTGTTGTAATAAGGTGCGTTATGTGATAGACTATTATTTCTACAAATGTTTGAAGGAAAATACTCGTGCTAACTCTTGACATTGTTCTGATATACTGCATTTATTATGCTGTGTGTGTGTGTGTGTGTGTGCGTGCGTGTGTGTGTGTGTGTCGCACTAATAAATACTGTTGCAGGAAACTGTAAGTTGAGAATGGAATGTAAGACAAAATGAAGTTATAAAGCTATAAACTGGAAACTTAGTGTTGCTCCCTGATTATATTTTTCAGGTAAAACAGCCTTTTGTTTTTCTTCCATTGTGTGATTTGAATCCTGGTTACTTTTGTGAACTGCTACACAATAGTAGGAATGGTGTGTAAGTGTGGAGAATACACTACATCCCTTGATGTATGGTGGTAAGATATGCTGACTACATGAGCAATTTGCTGGAAATCATTACATTTATTGTTCTGCTTGAAGGAGTTGGCATGGCAAACCCGAACATCCAGGTTAACTTGAGAGAATAAATGACAGAACAGTGTTTATAATGTGCAAGAGAAACACCTACAACTCACATTGATGTAGGACAATAAACCTGTAACACTGTTGCAAAATGTGTGAAAGACTATTGAGATCATGCTTAATTCATGTTATGTAAAACCTATTATCGCTTATCTCTAATAACTCCATTTCTGCTCTCTAATAAGAACTATCCTGTGACCGTATTTTTGAATTGTTTTTTTTTATATAAGACTGTAAACATAAAAAATTATTCGAACATGGTTTCACGGAAATACTGATGTCATGTAATCTTTTTCAATGTATTTACAATATGTATATTTGATTGTTGATTTAATAAATTTATTGACATTCTTAAACATATGAATAACCTTATGTTGGAGAAGAAAGTGGGTGGATGGGGGGGGGGCTCACTAAATATTAAAGACGGATTTGTCTTCTTTTTTTAGTATGAAGTTTTCCACCTATGGAACATTGTAACAGTAAGTGTTCTCTTAATGTTGTGGAAGAGAGAAAACGTTTACAGACTCTGCACATCTGCTAAGTAAGAGAGAGACGAGTGGTGTCTGCGGGAAAATTATAATAACATAAATTAAGATTCTCATCAATTGTAATTAGTCATGAATGATTAATTAATAACTAATAATAATAATCATTAACTAAGTGGTGTTGGCGTCATACTACCAATTCCGTCTCCATAGTGGTTTCTTGGTGAAGTCTGGGTTTTAAACCATACTCTATTTATTACTGCCAATTTTATCTCCATAGTGGTTTCTTGGTGAAGTCTGGGTTTTAAACCATACACTATTTATTACTGCCAATTCCGTCTCCATAGTGATTTCTTGGTGAAGTCTGGGTTTTAAACCATACTCTATTTATTACTGCCAATTTTATCTCCATAGTGGTTTCTTGGTGAAGTCTGGGCTTTAAACCATACTCTATTTATTACTGCCAATTTTATCTCCATAGTGGTTTCTTGGTGAAGTCTGGGTTTTAAACCATACACAATTTATTACTGCCAATTCCGTCTCCATAGTGGTTTCTTGGTGAAGTCTGGGTTTTAAACCATACTCTATTTATTACTGCCAATTTTATCTCCATAGTGGTTTCTTGGTGAAGTCTGGGCTTTAAACCATACTCTATTTATTACTGCCAATTTTATCTCCATAGTGGTTTCTTGGTGAAGTCTGGGTTTTAAACTATACACTATTTTTTACTGCCAATTTTATCTCCATAGTGGTTTCTTGGTGAAGTCTGGGTTTTAAACCATACTCTATTTATTACTGCCAATTTTATCTCCATAGTGGTTTCTTGGTGAAGTCTGGGTTTTAAACCATACACTATATATTACTGCCAATTTTATCTCCATAGTGGTTTCTTGGTGAAGTCTGGGTTTTAAACCATACACTATTTATTACTGCCAATTTTATCTCCATAGTGGTTTCTTGGTGAAGTCTGGGTTTTAAACCATACACTATTTTTTACTGCCAATTTTATCTCCATAGTGGTTTCTTGGTGAAGTCTGGGTTTTAAACCATACTCTATTTATTACTGCCAATTTTATCTCCATAGTGGTTTCTTGGTGAAGTCTGGGTTTTAAACCATACTCTATTTATTACTGCCAATTTTATCTCCATAGTGGTTTCTTGGTGAAGTCTGGGTTTTAAACCATACTCTATTTATTACTGCCAATTTTATCTCCATAGTGGTTTCTTGGTGAAGTCTGGGTTTTAAACCATACTCTATTTATTACTGCCAATTTTATCTCCATAGTGGTTTCTTGGTGAAGTCTGGGTTTTAAACCATACTCTATTTATTACTGCCAATTTTATCTCCATAGTGGTTTCTTGGTGAAGTCTGGGTTTTAAACCATACACTATTTTTTACTGCCAATTTTATCTCCATAGTGGTTTCTTGGTGAAGTCTGGGTTTTAAACCATACACTATTTTTTACTGCCAATTTTATCTCCATAGTGGTTTCTTGGTGAAGTCTGGGTTTTAGACCATACACTATTTTTTACTGCCAATTTTATCTCCATAGTGGTTTCTTGGTGAAGTCTGGGTTTTAGACCATACACTATTTATTACTGCCAATTTTATCTCCATAGTGGTTTCTTAGTGAAGTCTGGGTTTTAGACCATACACTATTTATTACTGCCAATTTTATCTCCATAGTGGTTTCTTGGTGAAGTCTGGGTTTTAGACCATACACTATTTATTACTGCCAATTTTATCTCCATAGTGGTTTCTTGGTGAAGTCTGGGTTTTAGACCATACACTATTTTTTACTGCCAATTTTATCTCCATAGTGGTTTCTTGGTGAAGTCTGGGTTTTAGACCATACACTATTTATTACTGCCAATTTTACCTCCACGATGGTTTCGTAGGCAAATCTGCCTTACAAATCAAACACTAATTCTACATTTGACACATGATGCATTAAAAATTAAAGTTGAATATTACGTATTTATAGTCTCCGAGCTTGTGTACTGTCTTTGATTCTCAAAAATTACTCACTATACCACACTCGATCCTCACAACTATTCAAGGCAACACGCGCGATCTTGACAATTACTCACTGCAACAAGTGCGTTCCTCAACATTACTCATTGCAATATGGGCGTTCCCCAAAATTACTCTTTGCAACACGTACGGAACTCAGTAACACTTGAAAGCCCACTACTACATTAATTCTATTTCTAATGTACATGACTTAAACATGTAACTATAAATATATAATAGGAAATGACACAATATTACATGATGGACTGTTTCGCGAATAAAGAACATCGGTGGAGAAAACTGGTTCACTGCTACCTCGTGCAACAAAGGTCAAGGTTAATTTCTTTCAAAGACCGAACATTTCCTGCACTGACAGTCAGAAGTCGAGAGTTTCAGTTACCCCAATTTAACATCTACTGCAACGATAATTCAGGCCTCCTACGTCACACTGCCCTTTAAATTCATTACCTTAATTAATAGACAACGACAGGGTTAAACACGTTCCCTGTACTGGTTGGGTAACATATTTATCAGTCATACATGGCAACATTTGTATCTGCAAATTCACAGTCTATCACGATAAAGGTTGAAAAGGTAGCAATCATCTTTGTTGGTGAGCAGACACAATGCCAGACAATAAAGGTGCTACGCGACAACCAGAGAAAGCTGGCACTTCTGTCAAGCTTTATAGTGTTGCCCATTCTTATTCGTTGCTGAATAAATGAAGTGACGTAAGCACTTATTGACTAGCAGGAAAACCCGGGGCTGCCCGGTGTAAACAGCAATTGACATAAAATGAATAACACAAATAAGTTAGTTATGCCCCGGCAGCCGTCTCAAGGTGAAATCAGTCCTAGATGCAAACATTCAGCTTTCCTGTTCTCTCTCTCTCTCTCTCTCTCTCTCTCTCTCTCTCTCTCTCTCTCTCTCTCTCTCTCTCTCTCTCTCTCTCTCTCTCTCTCTGTGGTTGTATATAAAACACTTACGGACACACAGTCAGACGCATTTTTATTAAATTATCCACTTACAGGAATCCTGGCGGGTAGAGGCGTAGTGATTCGTTCATGCACATATCTAAGTAAGGGAGGTCACTGTACGCCCTGTAATCCACTTCATTCTGAAAGAAAACATCAATTTAGTATTAGTAAGGGAAGTCACTGCGTTAGTTTAGTGTTAGGTAAGGGAGGTCACTGTATGCCCTGTAGTCCTCTTCATTCTGCAAGAAAACATTGAGTAAGGGAAGTTGCTGAATTGGTTTAGTGTTCAACCCCTCTCCTTCCCACTGGTGTTGTCATTGCTGAGAAGTGCATTAATTTCTATTTCTTCAACCCGTCTTCTGTCATATTTTTAATAAGTTGTCTCTTGTAATCTGCATGTGAGTAATCTTCTTCTTCTTCATCATCATCTTCTTCTTCTTCAACATGCTTTTGCTCTACCTGCCCTGACAAGGACATAGGAGTGGTGTGAGCTAAAGTTCTAGTGTTTCATTTTTCCATAATCTTTAGTCTCGATAATCCTTCAGAGATAAGATTACTCTCGGTAATCCTTTAGAGACAAGATCAGTCTCGGTAATCCTTTAGAGACAAAATTAGTCTCGGTAATCCTTCAGAGATAAGATTAGTCTCGGTAATCCTTTAGAGAGAAGATCAGTCTCGGTAATCCTTTAGAGACAAGATTAGTCTCGGTAATCCTTTAGAGACAAGATTAGTTGTGTCCTGTCACTTTGTCGGTTGCGTGAGGAATTTGAAAAAATATGTAAAAAGTGTATCTGGTCCATGTACCTCTCCAATCCTTTTATCAATTTCGTCTTGGGCTTTCTTCAGGATGTCTGGGTGAGCCGCCAGACTGTAGAGGAGGAATGCTATTGCAGATGACATGGTGTCAAAACCAGCTTTCAAGAACACCAGACAGTTTGCTTGTATCTCCTCCTCTGTTAGACCTGTCGGGAAAGGACGGTCTAATCAAACAACATACTTATGTAACTCAAGCCTCTCTCTCTCTCTCTCTCTCTCTCTCTCTATATATATATATATATATATATATCAATGTGTTACTTTTGACTTCACATAATTTATATTAAAATATGGAAGGCTATATTTGGATATACATTACATAAATAAGAAAATATTTCTACTTAGTTGTCTTTTCCTAACATGATTCCTCCCACGCTCATTCCAAATTCACAGGTGCTGGTGTTTGCTGTGTTCATTTATAACCTTGTTTAATCATTTTTTTTATTTCTTGACAAAAGAACAATCGCTTTTTCCTCATATCGCCTTAAGTGAGAGTTATGCCTTGTGAGTGTAGTTCATTTCAAAGTACTGAAATATTTTAAATATTACTAACTTAAGAAACAAAACTGTGCATTTTCTACATGAAGATATTTTCAAAAAGATGGCTAAGAAAACCAAAGTAGACACATTACTTGTAGGAAAACTAAAACAGAACACAGGAAGAATCACTACAGATTTCACTGAGAGTACAGTCCCTTAATTGTTAAGTCACATGATGTGTAAGCATCGATTCCACAACATTCTACATGAAGTCGATTATCAATGGATTCTCCCACAAATAAACGCATTTGTTCATGCATAAACCTTTATCAGAGTACACTTATCAAGCTTAGTGGACATTTTGGAAAACAAAGCAAAACAAAACAATGCTTCATTGTCTCTAACGTAAGTGAGAAATGTACTCCTACTCTATGTGCTAGTATTTTAAACACCATATACCTGTTTTTATAAAATAAACACAATAAAATAATTTTAAAATTGTCCTACTTATTAATGACGAACAGTTTTACAATTTATCCAATTAGATTTATTGGGTTGCTACTTTATTATAAAATAGTATTTGCTGTACAATTGTAATATAATGTAAAAATACACCTTGCCTCTTATATGTCGATGTAGAGCTAGACATCACTATACAATTACGTGTCATTATGAATATATATCTGTGTAGAAGCAGTTCTTTCTCCATAATTAAAAGATCCGAACCTTTGCGTGTCCACCTAGCCGATGTGCGAAGTTGTTCTGAATGATTCAGCTCGGGGTCCACATCCTTCTGGGAGTCGAACTCCTTCTCGGACTCTGCCAGCAGCTGCAGCATATCTGGATACTTCTGCACATCTCCAACAACAGGTACGAAATAACACGCAATTAAACAACAACTATATAACAAAACATATCTCTTTACTTCTGCACAATTCTATCAAGAAAGAAATAGCACACAATTAAACAACAACTACATAACAAAACAAATATCTTGCAAACATGTCCGGTTACTTCTGTACAAGTCCGACAAGACAGAGAAAAATAACACAATTAAATCTAAAACATATCCCTTGCAAACATGTCTAGTTACTTCTGTACAACTCCGACAAGACAGAGAAAAATAACACAATTAAATCTAAAACATATCCCTTGCAAACATGTCTGGTTACTTCTGTACAACTCCGACAACAGATAGAAAGAGCACACAGTTAAACCCAAAACATATCTTGCATGCAGAAGACTAAATAGCAACGTCAAGGAACTTATTTACAGAAAATGATAATGAATATTGTCTGAAAAACAAACCGTTGGATGACGGGAGAACCCCATATTCCCCGAGCATTTACTTTTACAGTTCCGTAGTTAAACCCCGTTTCTAATAAGCTGATAAACGTATCATGTATATCTAAATCTTTCACCAGTACCATTTTCTGGCGAGCTAAGAAAATATAACATTACATCAAAATATTTTCTTTTAATAAAGATACTACATAATTATGTTCTGACATCGATGTCATTGATCTTTAACGATACTATAAAAGTAAATTCTTACAATACAATTTCTCTATTTTGATATCAGCCTCATTGATCTGTACTAATATAAATACACTTATTATGACGTCATCATCCTTTACTCATAACTAAATAACTATATACCATTATTGTATATTGAAAACGATATTATATACAGCCAATTGACACGTCTTTAAACCAAGATCCTCTTGACCTTTTTTTTTTTTTTTTACTTCTTTTATTAATAATGTTACATACAGTCTATTTAATGCCCTCATTATAATAATTTTATCTGCTGATTGTATTTTCTACATTATAATAATTTTAACTGATTTTTTTCTGTATTTTCTACATAATCATTTAACCCCTTCCAGGTCGAGAATCTAACATCATCCAAACGAGAATCTTACTCCTTCCAAGCCGATAATCTAACCTCTTCAAGCCGATAATATAACCTCTTCAAGCCGATAATCCAACCTCTTCAAGCCGATAATATAACCTCTTCGAAGCCGAGAATCTAACTCCTACTAAGACGAGAATCTAACCCCTTTTCAGCTGAGAATCTAACCTCTTTCTATTCGGAGAGTCAACCTCTTTCAAAGCTATATTCGAACCTTTTCAAGACGAGGAGTCTAACCTTTTCCTAACCGAGGGTCTAACGCTATTTATGGTACTAGGCTTAGTTACCATTAGTTTTCAATTATCATGGGATCTATATTCCAAGATTCCTTAAAATTACCGTGCTCTCTTGTCGTCTCTGATTGAGTTCCGTTCTGATGATGTTAAGCAGGTAGTTCTCGGCATCAGAAGGCGAGATGGCAATACCAATTTTGCGGAGATAGGGTGCCAGCCAAGGAAGCATGACTGTCAGAAACAGAATGCACTGTAGATTGTGTTACTGAGAATAGAGATATGCATGTGTGAGCTACCGCTTTCTTCTTCGTTATTATCATTAAAGAGCACGTCTTTGATAATTTAATAACTAATAAATTAATACACATATTCAATTTGTGAAAATTCAACAGAGTAATGTAAACAAACGGAAGAACCATTGAAGAAACAAATTATTTCCTTATCTCGCATTTTTCACATCCCAGTTTTTCACTCAGTTAAGACAGCACTGAATAGATTAAAATCTACATAGTGCATTGGAAAAGGTCTACAGTCAAAATCTCTGCAAAGTTCTACAAAGTTCTATAGACTAAACTTTGCACACGAAGTTCTCTAGACTAAACTTTGCACACGAAGTTCTATAGACTAAACTTTGCACACGAAGTTCTATAGACTAAACTTTGCACACGAAGTTCTATAGACTAAACTTTGCACACGAAGTTCTATAGACTAAACTTTGCACACGAAGTTCTATAGTCTAAACTTTGCACACGAAGTTGTATAGACTAAACTTTGCACACGAAGTTGTATAGACTAAACTTTGCACACGAAGTTCTCTAGACTAAACTTTGCACACGAAGTTCTATAGACTAAACTTTGCACACGAAGTTCTAGACAAAGAAGAGTTTATAACTGTGAACTTACAAATCAAGGTGATAACCCACTTGGGCGGGTACATAAGTCTGTTCATGACTTTCACAATCTTTTCTTCTGGATTTTTCAGGGAATTGACATCGATACCAAAAGCGGTGCCAGCAATCACGTCCATACTGAAAGCGTTGGTCAGTCTGAAACACAGCAAGTCTTCTGTTCAACTTCACCATAGATTTGTCATTTGTTTCCCAGGTTACACCAAACAAATGTCAGAGATGTTTTAGTAGGCTCAAATAAACTAACTAAAGAAATGAAAGCGACAAAAATGTTAACAAATTCGTGTTTGTTAGTATGAAGTATTTTAAGTGTCAAAGTAATTATCAGAATTGTCTTAGATGTTCATATACACACACACAGATATTAAACTATAAATTGACTTTTAAAATTAAATCTTGGCACCAACAGACATGTTACATTTTCACGCATGCAAGAAATAAATTACCTTTTAAAAAAAAAGTTTATATATACAAAAATATACTTATGTGCTAAAAAAAATTTTCCATCGTTAATAACCATGCATGAAAACAAGCAGACCTATATTGGTATGTAATTTAGCACTTTGGTATGTAACAGCGTGCATTCATATGCAAAGTAAGTAGGCCGACACTCATGCGCAAACTTGTACAAAAACATACATTGGTGTGTGAATAAGCTGGTCAACACTCGTGTAGATAAGCTGGCCGAATTTTGTGTGTGGTTAAGTAAACCGACTGGTTTTTTGTAAATATGACAATTTGTAGATAAAAGCATACATGATACATAAATAAGTATGTCGACACTCGTGTGCAACGTGCACATTTCTGTATTTCTGTGTAAAGGCATACAGTTGTGTATTTAAAAACAAGTAGGCTGATATTCGTAACGTAGATAGATATTCTTGCCTAAGTAATCAAATTTGTATGTAGAAACATATTTTCGTATGGAAATAACTAAGCGCCTTTCGTGTACAATTGCGTACTAATGATAGATAGATGGATGGATGGATAGATAGATAGATAGATAGATAGATAGATAGATAGATAGATAGATAGATAGATAGATAGATAGATAGATAGATAGATAGATAGATAGATAGATAGATAGATAGATAGATAGATAGATAGATAGACAGACACGTACAGTCGTGTGTCGACTTCTTCGTTTCTTTCCGATTTTTGTCGGATATTCTCCACCAAGTCCTTGCAACAACGCTTCACAACAGGCACCATCTGCACACATCGATTATTTAACACAGAAAATACAAACATACAGACAGATTAATTTATACACGATATGAATATGTTTACATATTTAAACACACGTGCAATGCAGAAACATACACGCACTATCGCGCTCACATGTATTCGAAGAATGCATATACAGCCATACAGAAACATACATGTCAAACATTCCACGGTGTTAGTTTTGATTCTGTTGCTTATGATTCTTTCGATATTAGTCAAGGACTGAGTTTTAGAGAATTATGTGTTTAGCCATTTACAAATTGCTGACTAAGGCTATACAGTAACCATGCACATTTGTTAATTAAGACTGTGGAGTAATCACTCATAGTTGCTAATTAAGGCTGTGGAGTACCATTCATAGTTGTTAATTAAGGTTGTACATTAATCATTCAAAGATTGCTGATTAAGCCTGTAGACTAACTATTCATAGTTGCTAATTAAAGCTGTGGAGTAATCACACATAGTTGCTAATTAAGGCTGTGGAGTAGCTATTCATAGTTTGCTGGTTAAGGCTTTGGAGTAACCGTTCATAGCTTGCTGATTAAGGCTGTAGAATAGTCACTCATTCTTACAGAATAGTGGTGAGGAAGAGACAAATGCAGCTTGCTGATTAGGGATGTAGAATAATCACTCATTCTTACAGAATAGTGGTGAGGAAGAGACAAATGCAGCTTGCTGATTAGGGATGTAGAATAATCACTCATTCTTACAGAATAGTGGTGAGGAAGAGACAAATGCAGCTTGCTGATTAGGGATGTAGAATAATCACTCATTCTTACAGAATAATGGTGAGGAAGAGACAAATGCAGCTTGCTGATTAGGGATGTAGAACTAAGCGGTCTCAGTGGTCCTGTATGATTAGAGATAATTATTAATAGAGCTACGAGATGCTCAACTATCTCATTAGTACAACTACACAGAAACTTTGATGATATATGTTCAATGTATAACACCAACAATTATATAATTTTACAATAGAGAAGTTATATTCAGCAAGAGTTAAAGTGAAGAATATTAAAGTAATTAATCTATCGTCTGTCTTAGTACTGATTAAAGTGCTTCAATATCGAGTAGATAGCCCCTAGTAAATTGAGAGCCACACTCATTGAGCAAAAGGGAGAGCTTGTTGTAACGGTATTGTGAATAATTGAGTTGATTTTGAAAGATTTTGCTTCGCTTGCAATTTTACTTACCATGAATAGGTCACATAAGCCCCAAATATAAAAATCAAATGCAAATGCAAATGCATTGATAAATGCAATGTTGCACTGAAACCGACTGATGCGAGAAAGCGCACGTAAAGTTAGCTTGTGAAATAAACTGTAGTGTGCTCAAAGGCCATAGCAATTTTTAAAGTAAACCGAAATGTAAGCTTTGTGATCACGTGAGCTGCAAACAGAAATAAAAAAATATAGGAACAAGATGAACACTGCGTAAGTAAGAGAGAGGATAGAGAGAGGATAAGGAGAGGATAGAGTGATGATAGAGAGAGGATAGGGAGAGGATTTTATTTTGTTCCGTGAATGAAATGTACATTATTTATTTCTCTAATCGTTGTTTATCGTTGCAACGCGAAACGAGAGTTAAACGCCCTGCTACCTAGACTGCATCGCGTAGATCACGTGCTCATAGCCAAGTGCATACTGGCTGAATTTGCCTGCCGGAAATGAGGGGTGCATAACTCTCGCCCAGAAGGTGAGCCTCGCGAAGTACGAAGCATGTGAGAGCTGCTACCATTACTGTAGCCTAATATCCCCCAGTTTGATCCAAAGTGTTGTATTTATTTTCACAATATACACACTATACTGAGTGTACTCGTTTTAAAATATCCACCTTTATAAATATTTTTTACATCACCTGCTACCGACATGATTCACGAGTCTTCAATTATATTATATTTCATCAGCAACAAAAAAAGTTAGATTTATTGAATTTTGAAAGTGAGACAAGGCACCACCATGCAGTTGCTTGTAAAACGAAACAAAACACATTAACCTGTCATAAAATATAATTATCTAAAGTGTAAGGCACCAATACAAAAGCAAAAAATGTATCATTAAGTGCGCTGTGACTCCGGGCTACCTTTTTTATCTTTCCAGAACTAAATAAGGGAGACAACTGGCTGCGGACGTGTTTCCAGTGATCGTCCTTGATGAGCAGCAAAGTCTCGCTCCACGGTTTGAAGGCCATCATGTCGGTGCTCTGAGACAAATAAATTAATAATTAATCAGTTAATTAACTTCAAAACTTAATATTTTAAATCAAAGTTTCGTGCAAATAAAATCGTAATTTTTATTAAAGTCATAAATTAAAGTCTCATAGGAAACCGACAAATCAAATCACAAAATTAATGTCCAAATTAAATCGACATTGAGCGGTTCACATGGTGGCCTGGATTCCAAAACATAGTGAGGAAAACCAAGTCTCTACAGAGCTATTAAGGGGCGAGGATTTCCAAAGAAGAAAGGTCTCACGCAAGCTCTGGAGGCGAAGGAAGCCAACGCAACCACTACACCCATCACCATCAATTAAGATTCAAATTAGCAACATAAACATTTATACCTGTCTATTAGGCCAATCTGTAAAATTTTTCACCATGATCTCTCGGAGAAGGTCAGGGTCAGTTACGACGAGAGACGGTCGCCGAGATCGGAACACGCTGGACCCAAGACAAAATTTCTCTTTCACAAAGTGCGTTTATATTGTAATTAGACATATGAATGCATATTTGAATGGATAGATAGAGAGACAGACAGACAGACAGATAGATAGATAGATGGATGGATAGATAGATAGATAGATAGATAGATAGATAGATAGATAGATAGATAGATAGATAGATAGATAGATAGATAGATAGATAGATAGATAGATAGATAGATAGATAGATAGATATGTATGATGTATCTCTGCATGTGTGTATGAATATGTGTATACATGCATGTGTATATGTGTATATGATTGATTGGTCTGTTCGAAAACAGCATTGTATTGAAGAGAAAGCAGCGTAGGAATTTAGGGGTCTAGAGATATGACATTAGTTTTACAGGAAATCAGTGAAAAGGCAATCAAGAGTCAGAAACACAAATGGAAAGTCTAGAGATATGAGAGTAGTTTTACAGGAAACCAGTGAAAAGGCAATCAAGAGTCTGAAACACAAATGGAAAGTCTAGAGATATGACAGTAGTTTTACAGGAAATCAGTGAAAAGGCAATCAAGAGTCAGAAACACAAATGGAAGGTCTAGACGCATGACAGTGTTTTACAGACTTTCATATCCAGATAAATCTGAGACATAACTTGTACACTCTCAGGAATATAATGATCGACTTACTTACAGATTGCCCTGATCTGATTCAGACAACTTCTTTGAATGAAATTTTCAACGAGTGCTAAGGCACCCAACCACAAAGTTAATGCGGAGGTAATCAAAATGCACTAATAGACACTTGCACACACAAACACACGCTGGCAAGTCATCCACGAAACCACTTGATGCAGATGACTTAGTTATCGAATAACCGTAAAGACATTAAATTACTGATTCCAGATAGTTGTTTCTTACATCTGGATTATTTAAGGCAATGCCAGAAGAAGAAACATAAAAGGAAATAATAGTAAGTAATATAATAGGTACGTGAATCCCAAGAGGTCACGTGTCAAATAGTAAAAGTATTGGTAACTTCACACGTTAATAATAGTTGTGTTACGTATGCATCTAAATCACAATTTCCTTAACCCAATAATGTCGAGGAAGCCCTTATAGATTTCAGAGCCGAGAGTTAAAATATCAAAAGCTGAAATATATTGGTAAATTATGTTTTTTAAAATAGACGTAGAGAACATATCAAATAAACAAAACGTTTCGTTAGGAGTACTAGGGGGGATAATTCCTGTTTATAATCCACCCACCAATAAGTACTTCAAAAATTTTCTATTTATGATTCCACAGCAGAGTTTCAGTGCGAAGTACTATTTAAATTTCTGTCCTAGCACCATCTACAGTTTAACTGTAGTAAAGAGTTCTCTCAAAATGTCGCAGGGATGTAGAGTGAAACTGGACAAATATTCATTACATAATTTAATTATCTAATGTTTTATTCTCAGGAACCTGGATCTAGATTTTTAAAAAATACCCAAATAATTGAACAATAACAATATAAAAACAGATACAGACACGAAAAAGAAACAGAATAAAAACATTGAACAATAACAAAATAAAAACAGATACAAGCATAAAAAGAAACAGTATAAAATCAAGTAACTGAATAATAACAAAATAAAAAACAGATACATTCACAAAGAGAAACAAAAATGTAAGAATTCAGTAGAATGTACGACACATTCATCCGATTAACTTATTGTTTTCAGCTGAACATCTATTTGCAATATTCGCTGATTTCGTGAACGGTTCAGAGTGAATGGAGGCAACAATAGCAACTTCATGTACACTCACCCATAAAGTCGTCCATATTCTTTTTCCCAGTCAGTGAAGCACGTCATGAAACCCTGGAGCAAATGAAGACGAAAGAGTTAAATAGCGGTAACAGCATTTTAAGACGGTAAGACTAACATTGTCATTGTGTTTGTTGTGCAAGAAAGTATGACCAACATTGGGCTAACATTGTCATTGTATTTGTTGTGCAAGAAAGTATGACCAACATTGGGCTAACATTGGCTTTGTGTTTGTTGTGCAAGAAAGTATGACCAACATTGGGCTAACATTGTCATTGTGTTTGTTGTGCAAGAAAGTATGACCAACATTGGGCAAACATTGGCTTTGTGTTTGTTGTGCAAGAAAGTATGACCAACATTGGGCTAACATTGTCATTGTGTAAGTTGTTCAAGAAGTTGTGACCAACACATGTTTTATGTTTGTTGCGTAAGACAGTGTGATCGACAAATTACTTTGTGTATGTTTGTGCGCGTGTCTGTGGTGTGTGTGTGCGAATGTCTGTGGTTTCTTTTGGAGTTTAAAGTTTATTTTTTATGACGGTATGACTAGTAATGGTTTTGCATTTATGTAAAACTGTGTGACACAATGGTTTTGTTTTTATTGTAGAAGACGGGTGTAAGAGACTTATCTTTTAACCAATAACTTTTCTTCCAAGTCATGTGTTCGCATTGGCTAATGCTTTAGCGAAGTTCTGTTCTGCAAGAAAATATTTGATGATTTCTTACTTTTTGATATTGTTGAAACTTGTTCAGAAATATACAGATGTATGTGTCACAAACGTACCTTTTTCAGCATGATATTCATATTGCCGCTGTTGAAAAGCGATGCTTTTGGTCCCTTTAACCCCAGTTTTTCAAAATATTTAAAAGCTTGAATAGCGTGCCTGAAATGAAACAAAATAAATTTGTTAAATTTGTTAAATTTGATTGCAAGTTTATGTCACACAATCTCAATAAACTTCTCACAAAATGCATTACACTAGTAGGTTAATTTTAGATATAAACAAACTCCTGTAATACTCCACCAACTCTTCGTCACAATCTCAATAAACTTCTCACATTACACTAGTAGGTTAATTTTAGATATAAACAAACTCCTGTAATACTCCACCAACTCTTCGTCAATCTCAATAAACTTCTCACATTACACTAGTAGGTTAATTTTAGATATAAACAAACTCCTGTAATACTCCACCAACTCTTCGTCACGATCTCAAAGCAGTGTTACAAACTATCGATAACAGCAAAACATCTTTGACAAGACACGGTATAGATGACACGGTTTCACACTCACCAATACCAGAGAAGCAGAAGTAGCGCTAGAGTTACCATCAGAATTGCTGTACTTAACGAACAGCAAAAGATTTCCATGGTTACCGCCGATTTTCGAGGCCTCTAACTGAACTTGAATCGACCTTCCTGAAACATAAGTACATAACATATTAAAAGCAATACATAGATACATAAAATATTAAACAATACATAGGTATATAAAATATTAAACGCAATACATAGATGGGTGAAACTGTATTTAGTTATGTATTGCATACGACTGAATAAAGCTCTTTATAAATAGCTCAATATTGAATGTGGATGGGTGAAACTGTAGTTAACTAAGTGTTGGATGTGGTTGCTTGAATTGTTTGTAGCTAGTGTGGCGTGTTGGCCCATCTCACGATTTGATTAAAACATAGTGTCAACATTTAAACTTTAATAACGTAACTAACAGAAATTTAACTAATAATAATATCTTAAACTTTAATACCATAAATCATTATAAAAATAGTGATATTTCAGACGTGCAATAGTGTAAGTTTTAACACTTTAATTAACAGCCTTTGGGTTTTTTCTAACCCACTAGGTTACTCTGGTCTAACTTTTGTGGCTTTGGCCGCTAAAAGGAAAACCGACACCTAGCCGTCCACAAAGCCGGACGACGGCTCCTTTATATGTGAAAGTCAGTACACAGATATGGAATCGACCACCCGTGACTGTGGGAATATAAATACCAGGTGTTAGGAGGCTTCAATGAAAGAGAAAGTGTAGTTAGTTTCATCATCACCACTCTACAACCTTCTTTTAACAGCCCTCAACTCTGTCTTTTATCATCTTCTACTCGAACAGCTGCAAACCTTGTGCCAGGCAGCGAAACCAGTTAATAGCCAGACGCTGCTATCCTCCTGAATGACAAGTACAAGCTAGACTGTTTTGGATTCCCATTCTAGACGTCTACCTACAAGCTGGATTTTATAATTCAGACCATGCCGGCAAAAAGCTTGTTGTTGTTGTTGTTTCAATACTGGCACTTTATGTCTTATACAAGAGCAAGTGTGTCCTAGCTAACCGGGCCTGTCTGGACTCCACACGGCCAGCGACATTGTTTACTTTGGGCCAACAGGTAGGATCGAATTGTTTCAACCCAGTCGATCGCGAGCCTCCGTCGCTGATGAATTCCCTCCTTCAAATGAAGAGTGTAAGATAAGTTTTTAGCCTCAAAAGGACAATTGCTTGTGTACTACCCCCCCCCCAAAAAAAAAAAACAACAAACAAACAAACAAACCCTGTGTTGACAAACACGTTTACAGCCTATAACTTCTTATAATTCACCTGGACATTTTATCTCTGTTTCTCTTTTATTTTGATATTTAATTGTTCTATTATTATTAAATTCTCCTGTTAATTTTGAACATTGACTTTTTCTCCTCTTCCTTCTATGATTATATTTAATTATTAAATATTATATGTTCTTATTATAGGGCTAGACGTTCGTAACGTCATTGTTTTTACGGTGTGCCTGTACCCGTGTCTACGGAAAGTGGGTGTGTGTTTTAATGGAAGATCGGGTTAAGTTTTTTCAGTTAGCGACGAAGGAATTCATTAAAATAACGTTTAACTCTTCTCCTGTCTCTGAAATGTGTTGAGTGAAACTATTTGTAGTTAGCAATCTGTTGAATGAAACTTTTTGTAGTTAGCTAACTGTTGAGTGAAACTATTTGTAGTTTGCTAACTGTTGAGTGAAATTTTTTGTAGCTAACTGTTGAGTTGCCAAATACAAGATTACACCTACTAATTCAGTGTACATGAAGTCGCTAAACATTTAACCAACAAGACCAAGTCAGCGCTACTGCTCGAGACAGTTTGGAGTCAGTCATAAACAAAGCAATACAGCCCCCTCCCACCCCCATACACCTGAAGATGAATACGACATAACTGCTATACAGGACCTTGATCGCGACCATGTCAATGAATGTACAGTGTTTTCATTGGTCAACTATTTCGGTGTACATTGCGAATGCTAAAGCGTAGAGTCATAAACGTGTTGGAAAGTAGACTATATCTTGTGAATCTGCAAAGAGAGTAACGGGACCCAGTGCGAAAGCCGGAAGCGTCCCCCTCCCCAACGTAAACATCAAAGAGTAACGGGGAAACCGACATGTTTACCTCAGTGATTTGGTGTAGATAAGGTCGCCACTCGCCCTTGTGCTGCCCTCAACCAAAGCTCGGTACTCCCTTGTTTTTAAATCCACACACAATGGATGTTTATATCAGTTTGGTCGATATTGCACCACCAGAGTGAAAATAGTTAAGAAATTAAGGACAGAGCGATAAGAGCGAGGTATCTTTGTGACCCATTTTATTTCGCGCATGTTCAGACTGTGAACTTTTGTCATGCACGCTAGCGCGTCGCCTACACATTGTGCGTTACATGTAACTATTGTTCGCTGCAAACAACGATTACTAATACGGTTTGTAATTATATACACCACTGCAATTGTTGATACGTAAGACTACGTCACTTATGTGGACTTTTGACTACAGACTTGTACCACTAGATTTATATATAACTGTAATAATACACATTAATTGACGGCCCCTGTGCTCTTTGACATGATAGTAAGGCAGCCTCAGTGTTCTCTGACAAAACTGTGACAAATCTAAATGGTGATGGAGCGTCTGTTAACTCTATCAAGCAAAGAGTGTGGAGGGGGCTGGGGGGTGTAATATGTGTTAAAACGGAAGTGCATAATTATGTCTTCAACACAATGAGGCGTCATGGCAGAGTAAATGTGCCTATCCCTATTTCTAACTTTAATTGTTATATAAATTGTTAAATGTCAAAGTGATCCAGCCTTGAGCACTCCTTATGATGATATTTTTGTAAATGCCAAGAATTGGAGTAAACAACTCAGGTGGACTATGTACAAAACTTTTGTAGATGTAATCTAAACCAGTTTTAGGTGGATGAGTAGTTTTTATTATCCAATGGTTAAGATTTACAAGAACGAAACCAGCCAATGGGATGAAATCAAAGTTTAACTGTTGAAATGAATTTATTTTTTAATCACTTTGAATTTGGTGTGGAAGAAGTCTGGTCATGAAAGGCAGCCATTAGCTTAAGGTGAGTTAACTGACTGTTTGAGAGAGAATAGACTTAGAAATATTTTGTGCATTTTGCTATTGATATGCTCTACTTTCAATTTACATAGAGATGTATTATGTGAGTAAACTATTATTTCTACAAATGTTTAAACTAAGATGCTTGTACATAGTATGCTAAACACATGACATTGTTTCTAGTGAGCCTGTTCATTAAAACTTATATGTTGTATTTATTATGCTGTGTGCATGTATTGGGCTAATAAATACTGTTGCAGAAAACTGTAAGTTGAGACTTGAATGTAAGAAAGAATGGAGTTAAAAAAAACAAAGGAGTACACTGGAAACTTAGCGTTTGATCCCTGATTATATTTCACAGGGAAGAAGCAGCCTTTATGGTTTTTTTTAAACTAGATCTCCCAGTTTACTGATTTATAAACCACTACGACCTGGGTAGATTCGAGAAGTCTCTACCCATAGTGTGTACGTTTAAGGATACACTGCACTCTGTTCATTGTATGATAGCAAAGAATGTTGAACTACATGGAATTTCTGGTATAAGGAAATTACTGGTAGTGTTCTACAACATGCAAGAGAAACACGTGAAGAAGTGACAATTCTATTGTGAACAATAAGCTTGTGACTTTGATCTGAAAACATGTGAAAGACTATTGTGGCATCATCTACACAAGATTATGTACAAACTATTATCACTGATCTCCCTATAACTCCATTTCTACTCTGTGATTAGAATTACCGTGTGATTTATACTGACACCAATCTGTTGAATTATGTGTTAGGATTATATAAGACTGTATATGCCTTGAAATTATTCAAATATGGTTTCGTGGAAATATTGATGTCAAGTAATCTTTTCATTGTATTTGCTCTATGAATATTTGATTGTTGATTTAATAAAGGGGCTCGCTAAATATAGATTAAAGATGGATGTATTTTCTCTTTTGATAAGAAGTTTTCCACCTATGGAAATATCGTGTGATGGTAAGTGTTTGTCTTTAATATTGTGGAAGAGAGAAAACGTTTGCACGCCCACATACCTGCCAAGTGAGAGAGACGAGTGGTGTCTTCTCGAGAATTATTAATAACAATAAATTAAGATTCTTATCACTTGTAATTAGTTATGCATGATTAATAATAATACTAATAATCATAACCAATAACTAGGGTGGCGTTGTGTCACAGACGCCTTCAGTTGCAAAGGCTACTCATTTTCTGTAAAGATGTTATTGCATATACAAATGATATTCGAACATTGTTTAACCTCAGTCTGCTCATGACCTGTATGAATGTATGTAAATTCCATACAAAAAGTAATGTCCATACACAAATCATTCTTGTTATTTACTCAAGGGCATGAGAAGGGGTGCAAACTTTAGACACACATTGAAGAGGGTACATGTCAGTCGAACAGATTGTGACAAGGAGGAGATAAACATTTTCACATCAACAAAAAAGTATGTCATTCTTTGTGGCGATATGATGGGTAGCCTCCCCACAATTCATTTCTCTTTTGATTTCAGGGAGCAAATTACTGAACTCTGATAGAAAGACTTGTGGCTTTATTAAAAAAAACACCAAAAAAATTTGCTTAAAGGACTAATATATATATACATGTCCAAGACTCAAAACCTTTTGCTTAAAGGACCAATATATACACGTCCAAGACTCAATATCTATAATCAAGCTAGCTAGTGTGCTGGTGCTTATAGCCAAGCCACTGTGGGTCAAATTATAATACTTATCAGAATATATTGAGCCTAATGACTATGTGACTAGCTGACCAATGGGGACCAGTCTGCATATGCATGCATTAACGCACATGAATGTGCCAGATATTTGAGATCTAGAGTCAATGATACAGAAATAAAAATAAATCCATAAATCTGACAGTCAGAAACCTTGATCATTCGGATTTAGCTTAAGTAAATTAAGTAATATATATCTGATTCATCTGATTTCTTTCCTTCCATTCGATCTTATTGCACAATTTTCACATGTCTTCTTTCATTCTCGTGCTACGAATGACGATTATCAAGTGCATTTAACCCCTGCTTTCACTCCTCTTGAAACTTAGGGAAAGGAGTTATCTCCTTGTGTATGGATTCAGCTCTTTATGCTGCACAATGTGTTCACTGCACTCTAACACCACAGCCAATGCTGCATCATTGTACCATCTGTAACTGACAAAAGGTGTGGACATGCCACCTGAATGTATGATAGGATGTGTGAATTGCCACGTTAGGGTAATAGCCGATAACAGTTTAAAATTAAATTATAAATCAGACCCCTCACTCCACATACGGACAGTTCCGTGTAATAAAGCAATAATTAATGTACAATTTTATTTATTTTAAGACAAGTCAAGTGTACGACTGGTGATTATAACGCGAGGTTAGGTTGTACAATAAATGTTCACACTGACACAAAGCAGACAAAATACACTAGCAGATATATAGTGACAGCCTGGGGCTTTTCGTCGAAAGTAAACAGCAGCATTCATTTTTTTTAGTTGAACTTGCACACTTTTCTTTTGAAGGGGTAAATAAAACGTACAATTTACCATTCAGTTTAACCTAAGGTATAAATACATGTATGAAAATATAGTTTGACACAAGAACTGATGTTAAGAAAATCGCGTGTGTGATTTACAATCAACTGGCTGAAGAAATCACGATTAAGACCTATGTCTTAATCCTAAGAGATTAAGGGAGAGATTTGAAAATATATTACAAGTAGGCCTACATTGCCGACGTTTGCATCTTGGTGTTGAAATACAGTAGATCTTTTTATGGCACTTTTAGAGCTATCTCTTGTCATTTCTTAAACATAGATGGAGGTAGGTCTTCTGGCATCTTACTCTTAGAGCTAAGTGAATTTTTTTTTCCTGGAGAACTGTTACTGTTAGCCACTTCTCTGTCTCACTTGTGTGAGGTAGGGTACACAAAGACACGATATGTATAGCTCATGTTTGAGTTGTGATGTGTTTGTCTTAGGGTACACAAAGTCACGATATGTATAGCTCAGGTTCAAGTTGCGATGTGTTTGTCTTATGTTATACAAAATTATTATGTGTGCGCCTCGTGTTGCTTGACCGCTTCTGCATCTCAGTTGTATACATTTGGGTCTCGTTTTGTAAAATTAAAGCCTACGTGTAAATCAATCAGTGCTAAAGTTGGCCATAAGGACAGCTTGGCTGTATGGCTGTGTCGTATTTCGTATTACAGGAGTATAACTGAATACGTCTAAAGTTGGCCCATAAGGACAGCTTGGCTGTATGGCTGTGTCGTATTTCGTATTACAGGAGTATAACTGAATACGTCTAAAGTTGGCCATAAGGACAGCTTGGCTGTATGGCTGTGTCGTATTTCGTATTACAGGAGTATAACTGAATACGTCTAAAGTTGGCCCATAAGGACAGCTTGGCTGTATGGCTGTGCCGTATTTCGTATTACAGGAGTATAATTGAATACGTCTAAAGTTGGCCCATAAGGACAGCTTGGCTGTATGGCTGTGTCGTATTTACAGGAGTATAACTGAATACGTCTAAAGTTGGCGACAAGGAGAGCTTCGTTGTATATATGTGTTGTATTTCTTATTATAGGAGTGTAATTGATCAGTAATGAAGCTTGCCACTTCCGTATTTCAGATAAAGTCGTGTTGTATTTTATTACTATATTTAGTTCAGTGTTAAATTTAGCTGCTTTTATAATTTAGTTTAATTTGTTATTTCGTTTTTTTCTTATTATACATAGGTAGGTCAAAATGACGAACACCCGCTGTATGTGCGATGTATTATAATTATTTGCATCCTTTCTATATAGATTCATTATTATTTAGTTGGATCATACATGGATATAAGGATGTGGCAATAATTGGTGTCCAATGTGTCCACTGCTGTATTTCAGTTTTAGAGCTGTGTGTCGTACTTTCTTATAAAAATGCCTAGTCCAGTGTTAAAGCTGGCCTCGTAATTAGCTCATTTAATTTTTGTGTGTCTTTTCAACAATTGTCGAACATGTGAAAACGAATTGTAAAACTGCCCACCTCACTCACGAATAGACAATATTTTCACTAACGAATTTAGTGTTACTATTACTAGCCTGAGCTGTTATTAGTCATAACTCATTTGTTGAACCCGCTATTAATAACTCATCATAGTTTAAAGCGTTACATACACACCTTTCACAAGCAGCAACACAATATGTTACAGTCACTGAACTCATGCGACAGATAACAAATTAGGATTGATTTTATTATAAAATTTTCTGCAATAAGCTTCATGAATATGAACGCAAGTACGAAACTAAACAGCAAAGTTCACAAAACTCCACTACACATCGACTACAAAACTGTATCATTGGCCAATTACTTCCCCTTCCCCCCTTTTAAATTCTGCAATGAAATGTGACTTAACGAGAAAGGAGATATAAATATGGTCAGCTGCATACCGAATGAATGATTCGTTAGGTGCTTTTTTTGTGAAAATATACATTTTTAATCTGTCAGGAAGCACTTACCCTTTGCATTGTCTATCAATCTGTCGTGAAACATTTAGACAGTCTTAAGGCATTGTTAGTCAATCTGTCATGAAACATTTAATTAATCTTACAGGCACTTTCACACGAAACTTTAAGTCATTCTTACATGTCACAATTTATTCAGTCATGGGTACCACATTTATCCAGTTTGACATGATAACCATTTAATCATTCTTAAATAAAACAATTTTTAGTCAGTCATGGGTAACATATTTACCCAGTTTGACATGATAACCATTTAGTCATTCTTAAATAAAACAATTTTTAGTCAGTCATGGGTAACACATTTACCCAGTTTGACATGATAACCATTTAGTCATTCTTAAATAAAACAATTTTTAGTCAGTCATGGGTAACACATTTATCCAGTTTGACATGATAACCATTTAGTCATTCTTAAATGACACAATTTAGTCAGTCGTCAGTTTTAGTCAATATTACAGAGCACATTCAGTTTTACATGACTGTTTACAGAACATTTGTTGTAAATCTTGAAGATTTTGTTAGTCTTTGATTATCTCTAAGTCCGACTTAGTTAACACTGAGTCTCTCTGATAGTTGACACTTCGAGTCTGTGTGACTTAGCTGACATTTGAATCTGTCTGACTTAGCTGACACTTTGTCTTATTTGACAATCACACATAACAGTCACATCCGCTGATAAACAAATAAGCAAAAGCAGCCAAACCAGTCATATAAAAAAAATAAAAGAAAGATAAATTAACATAAATTAAGTTATGCAAACACATTATTATATATATAGTTTTAGATTCCAGAGTGGTGTGGGGATTGTTGCTGGGAGTTGCTTCTGTGTGTCAGTTACATTTATGAGGTGTTTTGTGTACAGTGTTCGTGGGCTGCATTTTTCTGCCCACGTGTTTTTTGTTTTGTTTTCCTAAAATCTTTCATGTTTCATTATAAAAACAGTTCGCTTTCAGTGATCAAACAGTTCTCCCCATTCATACGTATGTTATTTGTAGTTACAGATGTTTGTGTCTACTAAATGAACTATAAAATATTTACGTATGTTACTTGTAGTTACAGATGTTTCTGTCTACTAAATGAACTATAAAATATTTACGTATGTTACTTGTAGTTACAGATATTTCTGTCTACTAAATGAATGTAAATATTTACACAAAAAATCTGAGGTGTTTCAAGACTGCCAGGAATGTCTTTTATTTCCGAGGCTTGAACTTCAGCCAAAGTGGGTCATCACTTCCAAACCGGAAGTGCTTGGACAGTTTTGGCGGATACTGAAACAGTGAAATAACACCAGTGGTCATCTAAACCAAGTGCTCACGTCATTTCCGGTAAGTTTCGTACTTAGATCTATATCTGATATAACAACAACAAAAATATATAGTTCTGTCCATCCATCACAATCTCACTCTCTCTTTCCATATTTCAGTCTATCTATCCACCCAAACCCAACCCTCCACCATCTATTCTTCTCTATGACTATCTTTGCCTCTCTCTCAATTTCTCACTCTTTTTCTCTCTCTCTCTCGTTTTAGGCAAATGGATAGATGAAAGCTTGGAGACACAGACGGAGTTGATGAACAGATGACAAACATTTTCTGTAATGCCAACGTCAGATTTCGATGTTATTTTTAACAGTGTAAATAACACAGCGAACTGTGTTCATTTCTACTTAGTATCACAGACTTTGCTAGGAGTAGTCAATATATATTATCACATTTTCTGACTCGTAACTGTAAATAAAATCTTAACGATCTGTGGTAATTGACAGTGGCATGTCTTTATCACTGTATGTGGTACCATAAGACCTCGTTCCTTTATTTGGTTTCTCTTCTTTTCTATGTACAGTTCTTTTTTTTGTTTTAGAACTTCTTGGCTGCTGGGATGGGGAATCAGGAATTTTTATTTTCAATAATATTTTTTTTAAAAAATATTATTAAGTCATTGCCTTTTGTTATTGATAGGGTGGTTATTAATTTTTGTCCCTAAAGTTTGTGCGTGCTAAAGATTATATAACTGCTTTGTGCACTGTTTTAGGTTGTAGAGGGTGGGGAGGGGAGGTAGGAGAGTGTCAATAGCGAATGGTAGTTCCTAAAGTTATGACTTTATTGTTTTAGTGTTAAGTTTTGTATTCTGTTATTGGGCATAAGTATTAAGAGCTGTACTGTGTTATCCTGACTAAATTTGGCGTCTGTTTTGTGGAAGGAGAAGTATTAATCTGTTTACTGGATTGTAGTTTGTATATTTCTAATTGTGTGAGAGTTCTGTGTTATATATAGATGTGGTGTGTTTGGCGCCATGTACAGTGGCGCATTTCGCTCAGCCCTCGAATACTATATTATCTGGAATGTCTGTGTGGCTGAGAGTTGTAGTGTTGTCTTGGAGCGGTTGTAGTGTGTATTCCTTCGTCCTTCAGATTTTGTGGTGTGTGTTCCTTTGTCTTGCAGCGTTTTGCATGTTTGTAATGTCTGAGGTGACGTGGTGTCTTGCAGGAGGAGGGGGCGTTTGTGTGTATGGACGTAATCTGTAGGTGTAGGTACCTGTGTTTCTGTGCGTGCCCATTATGTTTAGTTTGGGGGGGGGGTCTTCTTTACGTACTTCATTGGTGGGAGGTATTTTTCTGTTCAGTGTGTGATATTATTAGTACTTGTGTATCTGTTAGCAGTGTGTACTGTCGAGTTGGTCCTATTTATCTGTATGTGTTTGTGTGTACTACCGAGTCTGTACTATTTATCTGTATGTGTTTGTGTGTACTACCGAGTCTGTACTATTTATCTGTATGTCTTTGTGTGTAGTGTCGAGTTGGTTCTATTTATCTGTATGTGTTTGTGTGTACTGTCGAGTTGGTACTATTTATCTGTATGTGTTTGTGTGTAGTGTCGAGTTGGTTCTATTTATCTGTATGTGTTTGTGTGTACTGTCGAGTTGGTACTATTTATCTGTATGTGTTTGTGTGTACTGTCGAGTTGGTTCTATTTATCTGTATGTCTTTGTGTGTACTGTCGAGTTGGTACTATTTATCAGTCTCTACAACTGTGTCCGCTTGTACAGGCCATTTATACAGCACTGAACACTGCTACTGACATGTCTTGATCATTGTCCGAAATTGGCATCGTATGACCTGTCAGCCTGAACAAATGTGTCCGCCTGTACAGACTTTGTGTAGCACTGATTGTCGGGAAATTACTAGTACAGAACAGAGCATTATTCGAGTTTAGCGTCATTGCTGTCGTTATCTGTTTCTAACGGTCAACTTACCACAGATTTGCTGCATAAAACTGGAGAAAATTTCTGCAAGATTGAGGCCACTGCCATTTTCACTTCCAACTGTCCAAGACGCATGCCAATGCAGTTTCTGGGACCCTGACCAAACGCCAGATAGGAGAAAGGGTTTCGAGACGCTTTGGCTTCAGGGGTGAACCTGCGTAAAATCAATGAATCTGTGAGTGTGACAGTGTCATAAAATAAAAATAAAAGGCAAGTTAAATAAACCACATGAAATATTTCGAACAAGCTGGCGCTATATGTACCATTACTAATATAGCAATGGTCGAGTTAGCGCTAATTAGTTTGGTTGTTTTACCGGTCATATCACACTGATCATATCGCACTGCTCATATCACACAGGACATATTATACTCTGGTTATACAGCGGCCACATCGTAATGGTCGTGTCACACTGGTCATATCACAGTGGTCATGTCACACTGGTCATATCACACTGGTCATGTCACACAGGTCATATCACACTGGTCATATCACAGTGGTCATGTCACACAGGCCATATCACACTGGTCATATCACACTGGTCATGTCACACAGGCCATATCACACTGGTCATATCACACTGGTCATATGAAGTAGTGCCTGTACAAAGTGACGTACAAATTACTCAAACCATTCGTAAAGAATTAATATAAATTTAGTGAGAATCGACACAGTATGACCTTGATATTTGAGGCACCATAAAGTAAGAGGATTAAAAGCAAAAGAATTCTTTGGCTTCCGATAAAGCCGCTCCTCTTCCGATCAGTGTACCATTTATTTCTCGCAACACTTAGACAAGCATGCTTGCAACAAAATGGCTGCCTAAAAGCGTCTCTTTTTTTTGAGATATAACAATTGTCTCTACGTCTGGTGTTTATACAAAATTGTCGAAATAATAATTTAAAAAAATCTTCGATATATGCTTTATTTTAAGACCGCCCTTTAAGCATCTTATCTCTTTCGTAAAAAAATGACGTGATGTAATCATCCTGGTCGTTTTCCATTCATGTTATGTCGAGTACATAAAGTGAGACTGTAAGTAATATACGGTGAGAAAGTAATATAAGGTGGGAAAGTAAGTAATATACGGTGAGAAAGTAAGTAATGTAAGGTGAGAAAGTAAGTAATATAAGGTGAGAAAGTAAGTAATACAAGGTGAGAAAGTAAGTAATACAAGGTGAGAAAGTAAGTAATATAAGGTGAGAAAGTAAGTAATGTAACTGAGAAATTAAGTAATATAAGGTGAGAAAGTAAGTAATACAAGGTGAGAAAGTAAGTAATATAAGATGAGAAAGTAAGTAATACAAGGTGAGAAAGTAAGTAATATAAGGTCTTGCAAATATTTGCTGAAAATAGATTTCCTTCCGTATCAACACATAGCACGTTTCAAGGAAGAGTTGAAACGAAATAAACACGAAACGTAATAAACATTGTCGATGATAGACTTTGTTTACCAAACGATTTCCTAGACACGATGTGGTTAATCCATAAGATACCATTACAGGGCGTGGTTAAAGCATAAAATTGCATTAAAAGGTGTGGTAAATGCAGGACTCTATTACAAGCCGTGGTTAATGCATAAGATTACTTTACAAGGAGTGGTTGATCCATAAGATTTCATTACAAGGCGTGGTTAATTCATAAGATTCCATTAAAGGGTTTGATTATTACATACAATTCCATTTCAAGGCGTGGTTAATGCAATGATTCCTATACAAGAGTGGTTGATCCGTAATATTCCATTTCAAGGCGTGGTTAATGCAATGATTCCTATACAAGAGTGGTTGATCCGTAATATTCCATTTCAAGGCGTGGTTAATGCAATGATTCCTATACAAGAGTGGTTGATCCGTAATATTCCATTTCAAGGCGTGGTTAATGCAATGATTCCTATACAAGAGTGGTTGATCCGTAATACTCCATTACAAGGCGTGGTTAAAGCAAAAATTAAATGTGACATAAAACATAGATCTAAACACCACATGTTACAATAAATATAACCGTGCTACTTACCTGATACAGAAATCTAAATGAAGGTAAATACAAAGACAGTGCAAAAATTTGTGAATTAACGACGAAATGTATACAGCACAACTGTGCAATAAACGTGACAAAAACAAATATGGCCACGCATTAGATATGGTACGAAGAGGTCGCGGTGAATAGAAATAGACAATTAGCAAACAAAGAAACTAAATGTAAACACTACGACTTTACAATAAACTTATACACAGAACTAAATGACAGCACTACTTTACAGTAAACGTATACCCAGAAACTAAAAGTAAACACCATGACTCTGCAATAGTGACGCAAAATCTACATGCAAACATCAGGAGTGTGCAATAGTGACGCAAAATCTACATGCAAACATCAGGAGTGTGCAATAGTGACGCAAAATCTGCATGCAAACATCAGGAGTGTGCAATAGTGACGCAAAATCTACATGCAAACATCAGGAGTGTGCAATAGTGACGCAAAATCTACATGCAAACATCAGGAGTGTGCAATAGTGACGCAAAATCTACATGCAAACATCAGGAGTGTGCAATAGTGACGCAAAATCTACATGCAAACGTCGGTAGTGTGCAATAGTGACGCAAAATCTACATGCAAATATCAAGAGTGTGTAACAACACATGACAACGCGAATCTTAAGTAAACATCACACTATGCAATGAAACTGACCCAAGAAAACTAAAGAGAAGTCCACGCTGTACCATAAACATGACACATCGATAAAGATAAACATCACAAATGTGCAAGAAACATGACTTATAAAAATCTAAATGCAAATACTACGGGCTGAACAATTGACGGGACATAAAACCTAAATGTGAACTCCACGACTGATCAAAAATCGCGACATGCAAACTAAAGGTAAACACCACAATCAGACGCAAGCAATTTGTCCTACCTCTCGGGATCAAACTTCATAGGGTCGGGCCAGGACTGTGGGTTGGTGTGAATGCTGTAGACAGGAATAGTGATGAGCATTTTTTTGGGCAAGTGCAGTCCGGCAAAGTCCATCTCTTCAGTACTCTCGCGGTCAAGGCTGCAAGCAATGAAAGATAGAAATGAATCTTTATCTATGAGCCAGTTTAGAATTATATGTCGTCTAGAAGAAATCTGGAAAGAGAAAATATATATGTATAGTATTTTTCTGCTGTGAAATTTTTTAGTTGTCGCCAGTTCCATCATTTTCAGTACCTCCAGTTTTATCAGTCCCGGAATGCAGTTTTCATTAAGTGACATTCTATCAACTCAACATATTTCCAGTAATTCAGTGAGGTCGGGGTGGGGGTTCATATCTTTGTATATTGATTTGTCTGGTGTATGACTAATCACATCAATTTGTGGCATGGTTCACGTCTAAGGTAGGGGTGGGGGTGTCATGTCTTTGTATATTGATTTGTCTGGTGTATGACTAATCACATCAATTTGTGGCATGGTTCACGTCTAAGCTGCAGAACGAGAGAGTAATGAGATATAATTATATAACCCCGTATTAATATCTTCCAAACAATGACCAGTTAAGAATAGAATAATAAATTATAACTAAACTGCTTACAGAAATCCTGGCGGGTAGAGGCGTAGTGATTCGCTCATACACATGTCCAAGTAAGGGAGGTCAGTGTAAGCCTTGTAGTCCACTTCATTCTGCAAACATCAAAACATTGTTATGCATTTAATGTATCTCAAACCAGTTTATCTTAGTATGATAGCATCTGATTTATGTGAACATCAAAACATTGTTATGCATTTAATGTATCTCAAACCAGTAACCCTTTCGATTCATTGAATGTCCTTTCCTATTGCAGACTAATGTGTTAAAATGTTAGCCGAGCTGTTGTTACAGCCTCCCGCCATCCACTAAATGTGTTATCTCCCTTTTCTTTCTAAGCTCGTTTGACTTACGTCTCCAATTACTCTATCGATCTCGTCTTGGGCTTTCTTCAAGATGTCTGGGTTGCCAGCCAGACTGTAGAGGAGGAAGGCTATTGCAGACGACATGGTGTCGTACCCTGCGGTGAGGAACACCAGGATGTTTGCTTCGATCTCATCCTGTGTCAAGCCTGCAAGGAAGTATCAAAACGTAACTTTATCAGTACTTCAAATACACAGAGGTTAAAAAAAAACAAAAACAAACAAAACAACAATTAGACGACTGTATCTGAAACAATAAGTATGCAACCCAGTGTCAACCTATCTGTATTCTTACACTCCCAGTGTCAACCTATCTGTATTCTTACACTCCCAGTGTCAACCTATCTGTATTCTTACACTCTCTTGAGAAAATGTACCGTCATCAATGAAGAGTGCAACAAAGAAATCATTCTAAACAGATTCCCCCAATTTTTTTTCACCTTGTGTCAAATTTTAGTTTAGCTGTAAGCACACTAAAGCTAAGGAGTTAGAACTGAGTCGGTCATTAGTACAGACAAGTACTTTAGTGTCCTTAATATAGACAAGTACTCTAGTGTCCTTAATATAGACAAGTATTCAAGTGTCCTTAATATAGACAAGTACTCTAGTGTCCTTAATATAGACAAGTACTCAAATGTCCTTAATATAGACAAGTACTCTAGTGTCCTTAATATAGACAAGTACTCTAGTGTCCTTAATATAAGTTTCATTAGTATAAACAAATACTCTATGGTCACTACTTTAAACAAAATACTCTATGTCATTACAAGTATTCTAATGTCATTATTAGTTCTCTAAAATCATTAGTGTACACAAGTACTCCAGTGTCATTAGTACAAATACTCTAGTCCATTAGGAGCAGTTACATATGAGTTTAATATGAAATAGTCACTACGTAAGGTTAAATAATAAATGTCATCGGAACATCAGTGGTTAAATTTTTTTACGAAAGAGACAAGGTGCTTAAAGGGCGGTCTTAAAATAAAGTATATATCGAAGATTTTTATTATTATTATTTCGACAATTTTGTATAAACACCAGACGTAGAGACAATTGTTATATCTAAAAAAAAAGAGACGCTCTTAGGCAGCCATTTTGTTGCAAGCATGCTTGTCAATATGTTGCGAGAAATAAATGGTACACTGATCGGAAGAGGAGCGGCTTAATCGCAAGCCAAATGCTGCGTCATACTCAGACTAGGAACAAAATTAATAAATGTAACTGTAATGTGCTTTCTCTTCTTTATATATCGACGATCGTTCCACGCCCCCCCCCCACCCCCTTATAAATTTCAGTGTGATATATTTTGGACCAAAGATGAATACCCACTATAATATGATAGATTACTTTTACTTGACAGTGTTTCTTAAGCCGTACCCCTGGACTAATTAGCATATACTACCAATTCAACAATATATGAGTGGTTTACAGAACAAAACTTTGTGAATTTTAAAGTAAACCTAATTTTATACTTCTATGTCGCTCCTTACTAACTTTGTGAATTCTAAAGTAAACCTAATTATTTCATACTCCTATGTCGCTCCTTAACTAACTTTGTGAATTCTAAAGTAAAACTAATTATTTCATACTCCTATGTCGCTCCTTACTAACTTTAGACCCAAGTATGCATTGGTGTACGTACAAGTGAGCTTTCATCGGGAGCCATTGACAGGTTTCTCATCAAATGATGGACAATTTGTTACGCTGCTTTGTTCGCGCTCTTGTTTAGACCCTTGTAAGATTATAAGCAATAACAGAACTGTCTCTTCTGTCCATTTTTTGATCAAACTGTATATCTGAAATTCATGTCTCTTAAGTTTCTCTTTTGCAAGTACTATGATGTCCTTTTCTAAATTACATTATCCTACTGCACCAGGATTCATTCGGTTAATTACATTAGTTGTCTTATGTGCTTTAGTAGTTCCCTATATAATCCTTTACATATATATTAATTGTACATCTCCTAGAGCTCCGATATTGTTAAGCACTTTATTAAAAATCTTCTTCTTTTTACTATTATTATTATTACCTGTTAATTCTTTAATGAACAGCGAAATCTGAGTAGAAAATATTTGTAGAGAAATAGCATAATTTGATTACGAACAGATAAACACATACCCATTACAAAGAGACAGAGAGGGAGGAGACGACGACAGAAAGGGAAACTGACTGGGAACATGGGTTGAGTTCTGTAGATCGAAAGATGTCGTGAGTTGAGTCATGAGTTGAAATGCACTCTTCCCTCCCTCCACCCCCGCCACTCCCCTTTCCTTGCTCACCTTTGCGTGTCCATCCAGCCGATGTTCGAAGCTGCTCTGAATGGTCCAATTCTGGGTCAACTTCTTTCTTGGAGTCTTTCTGGGCGTGGTACTCATTCTCAGCCTCTGCCATCAGTTGGAGCATGTCAGGATACTTCTGCAGACAACAGACAAGAGTAATCAAATAATGAAATCGAATATCTAACAGGATGTCAGGGTATCTCTGCAGACAAGAGACAATAGCAATCAAATGATGAATTTGAATATCTACAGCAGGTCAGGATACTTCTGCCTCAATAGACAACAGCAATCAAAAGATGAATTTTAATTATCCAGCAGCATGTCAGGATACTTCTGCAGACAACAGATAACAGCAAGCAAATGATGAAATTAAATTATCTAGCTGCACATCAAAGTACTTCTATGCACCACAGCAAGCATACTTGATCCAGTTAGGTGTTCCGTGGACGGATTAAGACAGACAGATAACTGGTTTGTTTGTTAGATGCTTGTTCCGGTTAGGTGTTCCGTGGACGGATTAAGAAAGAGAGATAACTGTTTTGTTTGTTAGATGCTTGTTCCGGTTAGGTGTTCCGTGGACGGATTAAGACAGACAGATAACTGGTTTGTTTGTTAGATGCTTGTTCCGGTTAGATGTTTCGTGGACGGATTAAGACAGACAGATAACTGGTTTGTTTGTTATATGCTTGTTCCGCTAACTTACCGCGTCTTCCTGACGTCGCTGTTTCAGGGCCTTCCTGACGATGTTGATGATGTAATCAACGGCATCTGGTGGCGAGATGGCGATGCCAATTTTGTTGAGGTATGGTGCCAGCCAAGGAAACATGACTGCAATGACAGAATATTTTTAATTTATGTATTTACAGGTTTAATATGTCTAACGTTAAAACGTTAACTAATAGGTGATTCCTCTTTATGGTATGAACATGTGAGAATATTTGTTATTTGTTTAAATGCGCATTCATATATGGAGTAAATGAAATGTCAGTGATGAGAGTAAGTGCTCACTCTGTGTGTGTGTGTGTGTGTGTGTGTGTGTGTGTGTGTGTGTGTGTGTGTGTGAGTGTATGCAAGCATCTGTACACATTATATTGATATTATAGGTGCAGTCTGAGTGTTTGCCTATAAATAGGCATGAGTAATTTCTATAGATACTATATGCAAAAACACTCTTTCACCAATGCATCTCTCTCTCTCTGTGTGAACCGTGCTCCTATTTATGTGTCAAGTGCGAGCGGAAGAAAGACTATCTGTAATGGAACTAAAAAAATAAGCTGAAAACAGCCACTGTAGCTCATTTCTAGTGGAAGTGGAAAACAGCTGAATAAGAAAAATGGGGACACAATCCTTGAGTCTAAAGAAGCAGCACTAAACAGCCTTGTCCGCATAACTACAAACTGCCGAAATTTGCAAGACTGGTCATTTTCAAAAGTTACATTAATACGCTGTTGACATTAGTAACAGTTTCGTGCTAGGACAATCTTTTTTTTTTCATCTGGCATTTTTTATAAAACGCATGAAAAATGAAACGATTGCCGAAACTTACACACTACAAAGATAATCCATTGCGACGGGTACATTAGTCTGTGCATGATGTTCACAATCTTTTCTTCTGGGTTTTTCAGGGAGTTGACTTCCATACCAAAGGCAGTGCCTGCGATCACGTCTATGCTGAAAGCATTGGTCACACTGGAAATAAAAAAGAGTAAAAGGCGCATTTAATTGTCAGTAAAGAGTTCTTGTTATTTTCCATTTTACTAGTCTGTAGAGAAGCAGAGTGATAATCCGATTAAAATTTAAAACACACGAATAAATATGCAAATGTAAACAGTCAAAGATTACGTTTGATCAATTAAAATTCGTCCGTACTTTGTTAAAGGCGTGATCATATTTGATCACTCCACACAACAGGATTTGAAGTCGCCTCCTTTCTTGTGAGACTAAAGAGTCACCTCCCTTCTTGTGAGACTAAAGAGTCACCTCCCTATGAATCACAGCCAATTACGAGTGCTCAGCACTTTTGTTTGTAATTGCGTCTTGGCATCAGTCTGCTGAATACCATTGATCGATATGTTTGTAATTGCGTCTTGGCATCAGTCTGCTGAATACCATTGATCGATATGTTTGTAGAGCTATTGTAGTCGTTGTGTTATAATTATCATCTTGTATGAGGAATAATCAGCTTCCATCTTTTCGCTGTTGTGTTGTATAAAGTACCACTTTCAAACCTGTCTTTCCATCAGCATTTTCTTTCCGAGAGCGCGACAGATAACTGACAATGAATTACTGCCTACCTTGTTTAACGAAATACTGCTGTTTAAATTATGAGTAAAATACAACATACAAACATAATAAATTCGTACGAAAATACTTCTTAATTAAGATATGATATTTCAAATGAACCATTCAGCAGTTTACAAGAAAGTATTAATAATTATATCGGCTACTAACACATACGGATAGCAATTAAATTGAGCAGTTCAATAAAAGTGTTTATGCACATTTACGTTTACAAATAATTATGAGTCATTGGGCTCAAAGTACCTTTCCAAAAAAATGAATAGTTATCTGTCCGTCATATTCTGTAGTGAAATTCTGAACATGTTGTAAATATGCTGACTGTAATGTATACTGTAATTTAAGTTTTCTGAAATGGTAACGATAGCTGTCTGGAAGCAGATAGTGTCTAGATGACGTAACGAAAGCTGTCTAAAGAAAAGCAGTGTATAAATGACTTACAGATAGCTGTCTGAAAACAGGAATTGTATGAATGACTTAACGATAGCTGTCTGAAAACAGGCAGTGTATGAATGACTTAACGATAGCTGTCTGAAAACAGGCAGTGTATGAATGACTTAACGATAGCTGTCTGAAAACAAGCAGTGTATGAATGACTTAACGATAGCTATCTAAAAACAGGCAGTTAGCTGTCTGAAAACAGGCAGTGTATGAATGACTTAACGATAGCTGTCTGAAAACAGGCAGTGTATGAATGACTTACAGATAGCTGTCTGAAAACAGGAATTGTATGAATGACTTAACGATAGCTGTCTGAAAACAGGCAGTGTATGAATGACTTAACGATAGCTGTCTGAAAACAGGCAGTGTATGAATGACTTAACGATAGCTGTCTGAAAACAAGCAGTGTATGAATGACTTAACGATAGCTATCTAAAAACAGGCAGTTAGCTGTCTGAAAACAGGCAGTGTATGAATGACTTAACGATAGCTGTCTGAAAACAGGCAGCGTATGAATGACTTAACGATAGCTGTCTGACAAAAAGATAGTGTATGAATGACTTAACGATAGCTGTCTGACAAACAGGTAGTGTATGAATGACTTAACGATAGCTGTCTGAAAACAATGTATGACGTAACGATCGCTGTCTGACAAACAGGTAGTGTATGAATGACGTAACTATAGTTGTTTGACAAGAAGAAGAATACTGATGCCGTTACGATACATGTTCACAAGACCAGTGTCTTAACAGGATAATGGTAGTTGTGCTAATAAAGTCAAACGTTAAGATATATATTCGCATACAGCAAAGTGTGAATGATGCTGTAAAAAAAAAGAAAATGAGGCAGTGTGAAAATATGTTAATTTCATTAATTAATTCTTTCATTCATTCACTTCTTTATTCATTTCCTTCATGAACGAGAGGTGAATGCGTACAGTCGTGTGTCGACTTCTTCGTCCCTTTCCGATTTCTGTCGGATATTGTCCACTAAGTCCTTGCAACAACGCTTTAGAACAGGCACCATCTGCACACAGTTGATTAACACACAAAATATAGACACCATCTACAATCATCAATTATACAACCCACAAAATATAGACACCATATGCAATCATCAATTATACAACCCACAAAATATAGACACCATCTGCAATCATCAATTATACAGCCCACAAAATACAGACACCATCTGCTGCTGATAGACCTGGGACAGGACTGATTAGTGTTCTTTTGACCATTCAAATAATATACTGACCTAGGTTGGGTGCTAGAAGGCTGATATATATATCTACAACTGTATGTTGTTCGTCCGGTCACAAAATTAATTTTATTTTTGGATGTTGTTTGTTGATAATTTCAGTATTTAAGTTTTCGCTTTATCCATTCAATGGGTGCGGAAAAACTCCAAGCATCTCGATGGTCATTAACATCAAGACTGAGATTTGCTTTGTGGTACGGGCATCAATCTTTCCCAGTGATGACTCAATCTTGCATTAATTTCAGTTTATAATAATAAATCCTGAATATCTGTACCTTATAACACTGAATCATTAATATACTGTAATATTACAATGAATCCTGAATATCTTTAATTTATTAGGAATTAATCATAGAGATCCTGTACTTTGGCAATTAATCCTAAATATCTTGTATTTATTAAATCCTGAATAACTTTATTTATAATACTGAATCATGAATATCTTGTATTTATTTATTTATATATTTAATATATTTATTTTAAAGCAACTACTCCTGAAAATCAAGTATTTATAACAATGAATTTTAGAACAGCTTTAATTTAAAAGAATGAATAAATATTGAGCAAAAGCATGAGCCACAACATACCTTCTTAGCCACGAAGGAACACAAGAAAGTGAATGAAGACTCACTAAAAGCGTGAGCCACAAAGGAACACAAGAGAAGTCAATGAAAACTCACTAAAAGCGTGAGCCACTACATAACTTCTTAGCCACAGGGGAACACAAGAGAAGTCAACGAAGACTCACTAAAAGCGTGAGCCACAAAGGAACACAAGAGAAGTCAATGAAAACTCACTAAAAGCGTGAGCCAGTACATAACTTCTTAGCCACAGGGGAACACAAGAGAAGTCAATGAAGACTCACTAAAAGCGTGAGCCAGTACATAACTTCTTAGCCACAGGGGAACACAAGAGAAGTCAACGAAGACTCACTAAAAGCGTGAGCCAGTACATAACTTCTTAGCCACAAAGGAACACGACAAGAGAACCGAATGAAGACTTACTAATAACGTGAACCACTACATACCTTCTTGATCTTTCCGGAGCTGAATATAGGAGACAATTGGTTCCGGACATGCTTCCAGTGGTCGTCCTTGAGCATTAGCAGCGTTTCGGACCATGGTTTGAATGCTATTATATCAGTGGACTAAAGCAGTCAGAAAACATTTCTGTCAAAAATGTTGACATGAACAAAGTGTTTACATGTACAAAGTGTTTACAGCTCAAAATGTTTACATTTAAAGGTGTTTACAGTTCAAAGTGTTTATATTTAAACGTGTTTATTGCTCAAAGTATTTATATTTAAACGTGTTTACAGCTCAAAGGGTTTATATTTAAACGTGTTTACAGCTCAAAGTATTTATATTTAAACGTGTTTACAGCTCAAAGTGTTTATATTTAAACGTGTTTACAGCTCAAAGTATTTTCCTTTAAACGTGTTTACATGTACGGGTTTCGTCAAAGAGTAGCGTAGAGTCGTATGTCTCTTCGGCAGGAGTAGCAAAATAAACGCTAATTAGCCACACAGTAGAACAAAATTACTTGTCTAAATAGCCATACAGTAGAACAAAATTACTTGTCTAAATAGCCATACAGTAGAACAAAATTACTTGTCTAATTAGCCATACAGTAGAACAAAATTACTTGTCTAAATAGCCATACAGGAGAACAAAATTACTTGTCTAAATAGCCATACAGGAGAACAAAATTACTTGTCTAAATAGCCATACAGTAGAACAAAATTACTTGTCTAAATAGCCATACAGTAGAACAAAATTACTGTCTAATTAGATATACCGTAAAGCAACATTACTTGTCTAAAATAATTCATCAGGAAAGCAAACAATCATTTACCTAGAAATTCACAAAGTAACAAAATAATATCTCTTGTCTAGTTAGTCATCAAAAAGGCAAATAGACATTTATTTAAAAAGTCATAAAGTAATCTCTTGTGAAAGTCATCAAAAAGGCAAATAGACATTTATTTAAAAAGTCATAAAGTAATCTCTTGTGAAAGTCATCAAAAAGGAAATAGACATTTATTTAAAAAGTCATAAAGTAATCTCTTGTGTAAGTCATCAAGAAGGCAAATAGACATTTAGAGTCATAAAGTAATCTCTTGTGTAAATCATTAAGAAGGTAAACAACCATTGGTGTATAACAAGTCAAAAGGCAGCAAAGCAATCGTTTGTCTAATTGTAATCAAGACGGAATTCCATCACTTTAATAAGACTTCAAGTAGAAAATCAATCGTTTGTCTAATTGTAATCAAGACGGAATTCCATCACTTTAATAAGACTTCAAGTAGAAAATCAATCACTTGTCTGTTAAGTCATTCAGCAGAAAATCAATTACTTGTCTATTCAGTCATAAGTTAACGAAACAATCGCATGTCTATAAGATCATAAAGTAGGAAAACAATTACTTCTCAATGAAGTCATCAAGTGAAAACAAACACCCACTTGTCTAATTTAAAAATTACTTGTCGGAAAACAATTAAAAAACAAAAAGCCAGTACTTTTCTATTCGCTCATAAGTTAAAAAAAAAAAAAAAGCAATCACCTGTCTGTTTGGCCAATCTGTAAAGTTCTTTGCCATGATTTCTCGGAGAAGCTCAGGGTCTGTGACCACAAGAGTTGGTCTGCGAGACCGGAACACGCTGTTGTAAAAGAATATCGGATTGAGTGACAATAATTTTACTTTAGACATTTAAGACCTCGTCACGTCAATGACTTCAATAATAATACTTGACATAGTGACAATAATTTAACTCTAGACAATCAAATCACACTGAATCAAAGGCTTCAACAGTGTAGTATACTTTCAACAATCTACACCAAAAGAAGAATTGCATATAAAACAGTCAGAGAGTTATAAATACCAAAAAAAAGAAGAATATAAAACAATCAGAAAGAGAGTTATAAATACAAATTAATATAAACGTAGGTATAAAATAAATCCTAATGACATGATTTAGAGAAAAAAAAACAAAAAAAAAGACACATAAACACAAATTATATGTGCTGCATAGTTAAGACAGACAACTAAAAGCATATTAATCCAAAGCAAATGATTCAGAAGCGGAGGAGGTGGGAGGAACCTACACATAATACATATAATATTTTATTTTAGATTGAAAGCACTCAAGAACACATACTCACAAAATAAGGAAAGCGCGATAAAGACAAGAACATATAAACATAAAAGACACGATATAGAGAAAGGCGATCATAAACAGAACGTAAACCCAAGAGAAACACATAAACTCTAAGGATACATTTTACAGTAAACTAAACAAGAACATATAAACCCATAGGGAACACGACATACGTCTGCAAACCCCAAAGGAAGGATCAAGATAAGAACACATATTAACCGATAGGTTTCACTTACCCGTACACTCTTCCATATTCCTTCTCCCAGTCTATGAAGCTCTTCATAAAACCCTAACGAAAGAAGAAAAACACGTGAGCTCTGTATCATGCGAGGCGTGTCTTAAAGAGTCCAACTGACGTCGACAGATTTTCATTTAGAGGGCGCCCAGTAAGTCTGGTCACAATTATTTAACATTCATAATTCTGACATGTGACTGATCTGCTAAGACACTATGACAGACATACTACACTACGACAGACATACTACAATATGACAGATATAATAAACACTCTGACTGACCTACTAAAACACTAAGATAGACATACTAAACCACTGTAACAAGCACACTAAAATATTGTGATAGACATACTAAACCAATGTAACAAACACACTAAAATATTGTGATAGACATACTAAACCACTGTAACAAACACACTAAAATATTGTGATAGACATACTAAACCACTGTAACAAACACACTAAAATATTGTGATAGACATACTAAACCACTGTAACAAACACACTAAAATATTGTGATAGACACACTAAAACACTGTGACAGACACATTAAAATACTTGGTAGACATACTAAAATACTAAGACAAATATAGTAAAACACTATAGCAGACATACTAAAACAATGTGATAGACATATTTAAACACTGTAACAGACGCACTAAAACAGAGTCAGACATGCTTAAACACTGTAACAGACGCACTAAAACACTGAGTCAGACATGCTTAAACACTATAACAGACGCACTAAAACACTGAGACAGACATGATTAAATACTGTAATAGACGCACTAAAACACTGAGACAGATATGCTTAAACACTGTAACAGACACACTAAAACAATGTGATAGACATATTTAAACACTGTAACAGACGCACTAAAACACTGAGACAGATATGCTTAAACACTGTAACAGACATACTAAAACAATGTGATAGACATATTTAAACACTGTAACAGACGCACTAAAACACTGAGACAGATATGCTTAAACACTGTAACAGACACACTAAAATACTGTGCTAGACAGTAAAACTCTATGACAGAATCAATAAACCAATATAACATTCATGTCCACTGCTTTGAGATATATTCTGATGTCACAAATAATGAATATTTTCATAAAAGAGAAGAAAAGAAAACTTATCAACCTAGGGTGACTGTTATGGACAATTTCAAATGTGTTAACTCATGTATGAACACTAACAGGCTTGTGCTATTTCAAGCATGATGACCTATTTTGCTCCAGCATAGATTATCAAGTGTGCCTGCATCTAGAAGTGCATTACGACAGTGGATAAGGTTTCGCAAACTATTTTCTTAAATATGCCTGTCATAATGAACCATCACAACTGTCTTTCTGAAGCATTCATAATGGGTCTACTTTCTCTCTTTCAATCGTATTCGAATGATATATAGCATTTATAATGGGCCATTTTTATCTTTGTCACAATCAACTACCATGTGTTAATAATGAGTCAATATCCCCTCTACCTTCCTAAATAGAAACTTCTTATGAATGACATTAATGGCGGGGCGAAATCACCACCATCAACCACCACCTCCTCGTTAAATTGTTTTGTCGTGGACATTTATACTGGGTCAATTTTACCCGTTATTTCGTACCGAGTAAAGTGAGCCAATTTTTCAATATTACACCGTAACAGACTAATGCGTACAAATGGCCAATTTTCCAATACTAAATCGTACCTATGAATGAATACAATGGGCCATTTTCCCATATTAAATCGTACCAACTTATATATATAATTGGCCAATTATCTCATATTAAGTCGTACCAATGTATGCTTGATATTCACAATGGGTGAGTGGGTCTTTGTGTTGCAGTTTTACCTTTTCAAGCATGGTATTCATATTGCCACTTTTGAAAAGCGATGCTTTTGGTCCCTTGACGCCAAGTTTCTCAAAGAATTTGAAATCTTCAGAAGCCCGCCTAAAATTAAAAAAAAAATGAAAACAGTGAAGATAACGTAAGTCTGCTTTATGGAGATTTAAAAAATTTTTTTTTTAGTAGTAATATAGCTCCCAAATAACAGTTCATATTGGAGTGAGTGAGTGAGTGAGTGATATGGGTTTAATCAAAATCAATGACTGATTCCACTTAATTAATCGAATATATTTTGAGCGAAAAACTTATATTGCCTAATTCAAACGTCAATTTGAAGGAATGAAATAAAGAACTGCTTGTGTGTTCTAATCTTTGAGCAATGCAAATAAATGAGAAAGGATTATGATTGTAGAATCACTATTGCTCACTATTCTCGCTCGCTACTACCACATGTACTAATGGTGTAAGTTATGAACATCACTGATGAGATGACTCTAATTCTGGGAGAAAAAAAGGAATGCGAAAGTAGTTAGTACCAAAGCTAAAAGCTAGACAAAACACTCTAAAAAAAAAATCACAGTGAAACAAATCTATAAGACTGAGACATAGTTACGTCCACTCTTTAATAAAGGCTAATTTACTCAGTGCTATAGCATGCCATTCTTAAGTAAAGGCTAATTTACATAGTGCTATATATAGTATGCAATTCTTAAGTTAAGGCTAATTTAAGCTGAGCTATGGCATGCCATTCTTAAGTTAAGGCTAATTTACACTATATTATTGCATGCCATTCTTAAGTAAATGCTAATTTACACTATATTTTTGCATGCCATTCTTAAGTAAATGCTAATTTACACTATATTATTGCATGCCATTCTTAAGTAAATGCTAATTTACACTATAATATTGCATGCCATTCTTAAGTAAATGCTAATTTACACTATATTATTGCATGCCATTCTTACGTAAAGTATGTAGTAAGCTACACACAGAAATGGGTAAAATAGAAAACTATCAGTAGTAATTTCAGAATTTATAGGTTGGAGGGGTTTAGGGAAGAAATCTGATTGAGGAGAGGGAGAGTAGAGAACTTGTCTTTAAGCTGCCTATGTATAGCAAGCACACTATTTGTTTGTTGTTGTTGTTTTTTTGGGGGGGATTTGGACGGGTTGGGGTGGGGGTGGAGAGGCCAAAGCCACACACACAAAGACAAATATATACACCAAGCCACCCCTTGGCGCCATCAAGAAAACGATAGCTTCATATAAATAAAATTTTATTAGTATCACATTTTTAAAACTTGGGATTAAAAGATAAATCTGGCTGTGAAAACAAATGTGGCGGAATCTAAAACTTCCAATAACTGCAATATTTCCACACCAAATTCAGAGATTGAAGTTATTTATGACACAAACGATAATTGTATGTGATAAGGACGAATTTTCAAAAATCATTTTGGACTACTGGTCACAACTCACCTGTACCATAGCAAAAGAAGCACTAGCACAGTAACTACCAGTCCTATTGTGATTGAGGAACAGCAGAGGATTTCCATGGTTACCAGTGACTGTCAGACTCCGCTTTGCAGCTAGTCGTTGTACCTGTTACATTACGAAAAACTGGTAAACACGTACACACGTCAAATGCACGTCACTAGGCCATTCTTCTCACGAATTTGCTAACTGCACGTCACTAATCATCTCTTGATATAGATCTATGTTACATATAGCTAAGATTAGAACTAAGTTACATATTGCCAAGATTAGAACTAAGTTATAGAAGCACTAAGTTTACATACTGCCAAGATCAGAACTAAGTTATATGTAAATATGCATTAGGTAGGGAGGGGATGAAAATGAACTCATGAATTATGCTAAACATATAATCCCGCAGCTTGTCAAACCCATCTTTAAAAAAAGCATTACAAGCGTGAAAGAAATATAAATCACTATTTTCCTTTAATAGGATGTACACAAAGGCAGAAAATATAACTTCTCACTCTGAGCTCACTTCCCTTCTTGATCAGTGAATGTGTAATGGGTGATAGTCACACATCCATGCTGATCATTGGCTAAGAGGAAACGTCGGGTTCCGATCTTTAACATAGATCTAAAGTAAATATAGCAACGGGATGTCGCTGTTTAAGTATGCTTAATGTGGGTATGACATGGAGAGATGGTCTCCGATGTTGAACCAAAAATAAACCCAATGAAAAACATGGGATTACCATCACAGTACAGAAAAGCAAGGGCCGTTGTTACTGGCGATGAAAGACCAATGCTTGTCTTATGCAATTAAAATAAGATTAAAGAGACAGAAATATCATCAGACCATGGCTAAGAAATTATGTAATTGATACTTTTCACGTTTACCGTAAGTGACTGCAGCTTATCAAAAGTACATGTCATAAATTAGTGCAGTCTAAGTACTTATGCATACCGTAAATAATTGCGCTAAACACTTAACATAAACGACTGCAACCTATCATAAGTACCATAATGACTGCAACCTAACACAAACATTTTCCTTAAAAGACTACAAAATATAATAAGCATTTCCCATAAATGACTGTAGCCTATTAGAAATACTTGTAAGATAAAAATTCTTTGTAATATATCAAAGTATAACCAGAAAGACTCAATGAGATGGTGAATAATGACAGGATGAGAATATAACAAAACAAAATATTGTGCGTATTTGTGAAATGAGCGAAAGTTGGGCAAGAATACGAAATTTTTAAATAATGCAAATAAGTCAAATAATTATTAGATTTGGTCAAAAACAGTTTCATTGCTGCTTGAACTCTTCATATTGACCGAAAATTCAAAAATAATTTCAGTAAATGTAAATGAATAAATATATTCTCATTTATAACAATGATTCAACAACTGCATGGTAAAAGTGTGGCTAGTGTAGTCTTAAAAACCTAAGCGGTTTTAATTCAGTGTTTCGACTACCAACGAGTTTAAACTGAACGCGTCCCTGAATCACAGTAGTGTTCAACTGAACATGCCCGACTCGATCAACAAATAGGTCGCCCGGTCTGTGCTTGCAAATGCGAATGTATCGATCTTTAAAAGACACCCGGCGTCGACTGCAAATAAAAGAGAAAAGGGCTGATGGAGGGGGGGGGATCGAGAAAAAAACAGGAAAGTAAACGACGGGATCTTCAGTCAATGGTAATTTGCTGCGTCAACAGTTTGCTGTTTTTTAAGCTTTACTGTTTATTGTGTGGAGACGGTTAGAGGGGTTTGGCCGCGATACGGAGACACGCATGTGCAGAAAGCCGAGTGCGCACCTTGCTCTGGGCAAGGAAATTCGCAGTCCACCATCTAGAGTGAATGTGTTATCGTCCCTTTCATGTACGCCCTGATTGCGCTGTGCATCGTGTGTTTTACGGTCTAATTTTATCCGAAAACTTTTACGCTGTAGATCGATCACTGAAGCTGTCCGTTAAACAGATATAAACAATCTATTATAGGACGCATATGTCTCCTACCGGCATGCACTACTAGAGTTGGAGTACACGTGTACAATTTAACGGAAATACTATTTACCTCTTTGTGTTGGGGAGTTCGGCACACACCTATTGTACTTGGTGCTACTGCTCCTGTCTGGTGTTACCACCACTCACAGATTTCAGCGCTGGAAAGCTCCACAAGATGGGCGCTTTTATTAGCTGTCGATTGTTGCACCATGAGTTGAAAATAATGTAACAACCGAGAATAAGCCAGTCAACTCAAGGAACGAGTTATCTCTGTGACCCAGTTTCACGCGCATGTCCTTTGGACTTGCTCTTGCCTGGTGATTGTGCAATATTTGTCTAGGTTGGCTAAAGAGGATTTTGGTTCGCCTGTGCAAAATAGTTTATTTTCGCTCAACACTGTGTGAAACAAAATTGTTCTGTGCATGCGGGCGATAAAATAGCTATGCTGTGTTGTTCTTTGCGTCACTGCCCTGTGCAGTTCTCTTGCGTGCAAGACATAGTAAAAGTGCCCTCATAATCGTATACAGCTAATGGCCGATTAAACAATTACTTGGCCTTAAAGTTTATTTTCTATAATTCATTGTTATGACAATGCATGTTTTGTCAGTGATGTACCGTTTGCATCATTTACTGACAGGCCATGCCATATGCCGTGTGTAATATGAATCTTTTTTTTTTTTTTACATTCTAATCATTTACTGACGAGTCCTGTAAACAGGACATTTTATCATTTACTGACATGTCCTGTAAGCAGGACATTTTATCATTTACCGACATGCTATCTACCATGCCTAGTCTAAACATTGAAGCCTTTTAATAATTTAATTTATAGGGAATGGTGTGTATTGATTATAATTATAAGCAAACAATGATAAATTAACGAAAATTCCCAGTAGTTAGGGATTGTTTGCGGTTTTAAATCATGGAATTCTGAATTGCAATGTCGCATTTACATAATCCTATTCAGTGCCAAGCATTATCTTATGCGGTGCACAACGGCACGTGTTTGTGATGACAAAGGAATTTATACGCATTCCTCTTCTTGTCATCTTTGATCGATTTTTACCTGGGTCATGTGCGGTTTGAGTGAGGTGCATATTTACAATTATGCATTTGAGAGGTAGAGCATCAATGATTTTTGTGTGTGAGAATATGCGAGTGATATGATTTGCGACTTTGTGTATGAGGAATGATGTGTGTTTATTATTATATATGTTAAAAGTTGTTTATAGAAGTATGAATGTGATTTTTGTCATGAGTGTGAGTGTTATAAATATGGTTTTGTGTGAAATATTATATACGAGAGTTTGAATAAGAGTACTAGAGTATGAACAAGGGCATGAGAGTACGAGTGGGGGTACGAGAGTATGAGTGAGAGTACGAGAGCTATGTGTTGTGACCGATAATTAGTGGGAGTGTATTGTGCTGAGGTGTTAGAATGTCTGTTGTGAATGGTTAAAATGTAGTACAAAATAAGAATAAAAATGGCTTAAATAAATATATATTTATTTTTAATCGGTTAAACAATCGTTACTTAAAAAATATTAATGGAAAATGTTTGATAACCACAGGCTTGAACCGGGTGAGTGCGCGCATGTCAGACCTAAAGGATTTAGAGCACTGTTATCGTGCACTTGTTTATCACGGGCAACTATATCGATTCATGTTACAGCTGGAAGTTCCTAGTTCATACACGTATTGTGTCACGGTTGTGTTATCAATACGTTGAACATTTACACCAGGCCATTTGGCCTAATTGGTCTAACACCATTCCTACTATATCGTACTCACTTAGCTCAACATGTTGCACGTTTATCATTCAGTCAGTCAATAACAATATTTTTGTCACTGGTTTATCTTTCAGACAGTCACTATCAACATGTTGTTGGTTTATCATTCAGGCAGTCAATATCAACAAGTTGCTGTTTTAGTCAATAAATATCAACATGGTGGTAGTTTAGCATTCAGTCAGTCAACATCAACAAGTTGCTAGTTTATCTTTCAGTCAGTCAATATCAATACATTGCTGGCTTATCATTCAGTCAGTCAATATCAAAATGCTTACTTCTCTATCATTAAGTCAGTTAGAATCAGCAAGCTGCTGGTATATCATTCATTCAGTCAATAACAATATGTTGCTAGTTTATCATTCAGTCAATCAATATCGAAATGTTGCTATTTATCATTCAGTCAATCAATATCAACATATTGATGTTTACCATTTAGTTAGTCAATATCAACATGCTACAGGTTTATCATTCAGTCAGTCAGTATCAAAATGTTGCTATTTTTTCATTCAGTCAATATCAACATGCTGCTAGTTTATCATTCAGTCGACATCAACATGTTGCCAGTTTATTATCATTCGGTCAGTATCAAAATGTTGCTAGTTTATCATCGAGTCATTTAACACAGGCACTTAGCTCAAGATGTTAATAGTTTTATTATTTAGTCAGTCAATACACAAATAGTTCAGGTAAAAACGTGAGTGGAAAACTGCTTAGTAAAGGAGAAGACAAATCCGTCTTTAATCTATATTTAGTGAGACCCCATCCACCCACTTTCTTCAACATAAGATTATCAATATGCGTAAGAAGGTCAATAAAATTAACAATTAATTTATTAAATCAACAATCAAATATACATATAGCTAATACAGTGAAATAGATTACTTTAACTCAATATTTCTACGAAAACATGATCACATAATTCCAATAATACACAATCCTTTATATAAAAAAAATACAATTAAAAAATTCAATACAAATCACAGAATAGTCTTATCAGAGAACTGAAATGGAACTATGTAGATAAGTAATAATAGTTCATATGTAACATGATTCAGCATGGTTTTAACAGTCCTTTGCGCACTTTGCCACAAATGCATTTCAATTTCTATGTATTTTTTTCTCACACTGAAACAGAATTTGCCGCTCATTCTCCCAAATTCAATCTGGGCCTTTTTGCTTTATCAGTTCATTCAAGTAGAACAGCAATTGTAGTAATTTATAGTACTCCCCTGTACCAGAAATTTTCTCAATGTAGTGAGCATACTTTGCCACCATACATCAAATAGAGTGTAGTGTATCCTCTTTACATTTACACATACCACGGCAGATGATTCCCCACATCTCCCTGGTTGCAGTGACCCATAGCCACTCAAACGACACGTGAAAATAAGTGACTGGAAAGGATGTTTGCTGGGTGCAAAATATAATTAAAGAGCAAATGCTAAGCTTCCAGTTTATTGCTTTATATCTCCATTTTTCTTACATTCCAGTCTCGACCTACAGTTTCCTGCAACAGTATTTATTAGCCCTCACAATGCATGATAAATGCATGTATTTAGATACAATACAAAACATTAAGCTTTATAGACACAAATAAAAATAAAATAATAAACACATTTAATTATATCGACACAAATAACTACAAATGCATGTAATTATAGAGATACAAATAAATACAAAACACCATTTTGCATGTAATTATACAGACACGGATAACCGTAAAACCGTAACGTAATTATATAGACACAAATAACTTTTTTTTAAAGTAGTGTAATTACACAGACACAATTAACTGTAAAACATTCATGTAGTTATATAGACACAAATAACTGTTAAACATTAATGTAATTAAACAGACACAAATAACTATAAAACAGTAATGTAACTGTACAGACACAAATAACTGTAAAATAGTAATATAACTGTACAGTCACAAATAACTGTAAAACAGTAATGTAATTATACAGTCACAAATAACTGTACAACAGTAATATAATTATATAGAAACAAATAACTGTAAAACAGTAATGAAATTATATAGGTGCAAATAACTAAAATCGTAATGTAATTATACAGACAAAAATAACTCAAACGGTATTGTAATTATACCAACACATAGCTGTAAAACAGTAATGTAATTATAAAGACATAAATGACTGTAAAACATTAATGTAATTATATAAACACAAATAACTTTTAAAAAACCAGTAAAGTAATTGTACAAACTCAATTAACTGTAAAACATTAATGTAATTATACACACACATATAACTGTAAAACATTATGCAAATAAATTATACAGAAACAAATTACTAGAAACCAGTGTGCAAGTAATTATGTAGACAAAAATTATCAGAATTTTTAAAATGCATACACATAATTATGTCAAATCCCAGTACACATACAGACAAACACACACGCACAACAAACGTTTCAATTGATTTACAAAGCATTTAGACATTGACATGAATGACTAGAAAAAATTATCTAGTAACACTCCGTACAGCATTAGCGTTAATTAGTTGTGGTGCGAACATTTTTTATTTTAATTATAATTATCTTTCTACTACATCAATTGTCCGTACACAAACAGGGGGGGATAACTGATACAAAGTCCGTACATAAAAGAGTGGGATAAGTGTTTAATTACTGCTTTACATACTATTTCATAAAACAGCCACAAAAAAGCCCACTGTTTAATTATTATCTTAGATATTATTTCATAAGAAAGCGACAAAACAAATCACTATTTAATTACTAATTTACAGCATTCATTACTGCGAAAATAATTCTTTTCAGGAAAGTCCATCACACAGTTATTTATAAATCGACCACATAATTATAAAAAAATAATTTCTTTGTAAGACCGATGATCCATTTTACTTCAAGATGAGAAAACAAAAACCCTTGTATTATTATTATACATCAATTTTGTTTAATCAAACGATAATCTTATTTCAAACAAGTTTTCCCAGGAACGGTGGTCAGTCGTCTTCAGGGGTCACGTGAGTCGTCGCGTTCACTTTCGAATTTGGAATTTTATCCATAAAGTATCTTCACTTCCCAACCGGACTGCCTTGGACAGTTTTGGAGGATACTGTTAAAAAAAAAAAGGGGGGGGGAGGGTACACAGGATGCAATAGTAATCAGTTTTTAAATAATTATTATTTTGACCGTAAGAGTTAGTGATAGCCTAGATAACAAATATATGGTGAAGGATAGTTACTAGCCAGTCTGTATGACGTCACGCCGGTCTGTCGTATTAGTCGTTTAATAAATAAATACGTAATAAACTCTGTGGGCGCCAGATGTCTATGCAGCGAAAATTACTCTCATATAATAGACTGTTAACACAAAATTGCACTTTGTTTATTTATTTATTTTGTTTATTTATTTTACTTTTTTTATTTTACACTTTGTCCATTAAGTGTATTGTATTACACGTGGTTTACAGTCACACATTAATGTACGCTGTTGATGAAATAAACATCGGCAGATTATTGCGGTACATTATTTCCTGTTATAAACCACTGTAAGACTAAATGATGCATTGCGTTTATTTCATCAGCAGCGAGCTCTAGTGAACAATTTTACATTTGGTGACTAGTTCAGGACAATTTTCTTCTGTAGCTGACAAATAAAATGCGTCATGTCACTAGCCGCTGATACCGTTTATGGCATCAGTGATAACGTCTGCCTTCAAGTTCAAGGTTATATCTCCAGGTTGACGTCACAGAATACATTTGGGTAAGCGTGTTCTTTTGAGTGCTTGCGTGTTTGTGAGAGTGAAGAGAGAGAAATCAGGATACCGACTCAAAATGTGGTATCAGATTGGACAGGACAGAACAGGACAGAACACGATAGAACAAGATAAGACAATAGAAGTCAGGATAATACTAAACAAAACAAGGCACGACAGGATAAGAAAAAGAACAAAACAGGACCTGACAAGAGAGGATAAGATATAGAACTAAGCAGGACAAAACAAGATAGAATAAAATTGGGGCATGGCAGAACAGGATAAGACAAATAACAAAACTGGGCATGACAGAAACAGGGCATGGCAAGACAGGATAAGACGTAGAACAAAACAGGGCATGACAGATTAAGACGGAACAATGCAGGGCACGACAGGACAAAATAAGCCAGAACAAAAACGGGAATGACAGAACAGGATAAGACATGACAAGACAGAATAAAAACAGGGTACGATAGGATAGCGGCGCTGTTTCAGGTTCTACTGGCTTTCAGACGAATTGGTCAACACTTTTCGCAAATAATATTATGTGAAGATTTGTGACAAAAGTGTATCAAAGAAATATATGTGTTTGAGTATGCTTGTGAGTCTGTATTCTAAGTGACATACCACAGACTTGTTGCACAAGACTGGAGAAAATTTCTGCAAGATGGAAGCCACAGCCATTTTTAGTTCCAACTGTCCGAGACGCATTCCAATACAGTTTCTTGGACCCTGGCCAAACGGAAGAAATGTGAAGGGGTTTCGAGCTGCTTTAGCTTCAGGGGTGTGCCTTGGCAAATGAATAAAATATACAGATCAGTTGTCGAATACATTCGAGAAAGTCTACTTCCATTGTTTAAATGACAGGTAGTATATACTTACAATTCAAGAATATTATGTGGTTCAAGTTAGCAAAGTTTTTTGTTTTCAATGTAACCAGTCGAACTGAGCAATCTCTCACATGGCACTGAAGTTGCCGATATACAAAGAACAGTCTTTGCCAGTGATGCCAATTTGGGAAACCGGTGTTCATTCATCATCACCACCACAGCAGTGGATCTTTTCATGGATGCTGCAACCCACTTTGCCAGAGAACTGCTGATATCGTGATATCACTGGCCGCTCACTTTTGGCAGAAAAATTGACCAACTTTACCTTGTTGTGCTGCAGATGATGCCGATAACGTCTTACTGGACTATGCTTTGTCCAGAACTTTTTGATGCTGGATCCGGTGTACGCGTTACGAGTGGTAAATTAGCGAAGGTTAGGTTCCATGATATGCAAAGGACTTATGAAAATGCACACAGCAAACATTTTCCGCAGTTGAAACAGTACCATCAGAACTTAATTTAAAACCAAAATGTTCTCTTAAAAGTCCTGAAATGGCCTTATGCTTCACAGTGCAATCACTTGCAGTTCCCGCCATCGCCATCTTGGATTTCTTTTTTATTGCAAAAAAACCTTTTTTTTTGACGTTAAGCGTGCAAGTAAACAAGGTTTTATGTTATTTGATTAATCGTTAAAAATAATTTTAACAGTTAACGCTTTTTAACGATTAATTAACCGTTAAAATCCGCAGCCCTAGTTAAAGGTGTTGAGTATGGACTACTATGAAAATGAAGAATTCACGGGATAAAAACAATGTTAACATTAAAAAAATGGGGAAATTTACAAAACTTATTATTATTTGTTAAAGCAAAGTGGAAAATAAAGTAATATGAATACTAGTATTTATCTTGCCTTTCAAGATCAAACCGAAAATTACACTAAGAATAAAAATGTTATAAACAATCTTTACTGCCAAACAAAGAATTTCACTAACAATAAAAACGTTACGAGCAATCTTTACTGACAAACGGAAAATTTCACAAAGAATAAAATGCTATAAATAGCTGTTACTGTCAAACGGAAAATTTCACAAAGAATAAAAATGCTATAAATACCTGTTACTGTCAAACGGAAAATTTCACAAAGAATAAAAATGCTATAAATAGCTGTTACTGTCAAACGGAAAATTTCACTAACAATAATAATGTTATGAACAATCTTTACTATCAAATGAAAACCTATGTTCCAGATTCACTGCACAAGACACATTAAGAATAGAAACGCTGTGCCCATGCTTTCATTGTCGAAGAAAGAATGCACGGTTAAAATGGAGATGTTGCCACCTGTTTTTCAGAGTCAATGCAAAAGGCACGGTTAAAAAAAAAATGCTGTGTTGTACCTTTCGGTCAAACAAAAGGACAGTAAAATACCAGGAAACATTATAACTTATCTTTCAGAAATGGTGTGACGTACCTTTCTGGGTCAAACTTTGCGACATACCTTTCTGGGTCAAACTTTGCGACGTACCTTTCGGGGGGCGGGGGGGGGGGCAAACGTTGCGACATACCTTTCGGGGTCAAATTTCATCGGGTCGGGCCAGAACTCTGGGTTGGTATGGATACTGTAGACAGGAATAGAGATCACCATTTTCTTTGGAAACTGCATTCCTGCAAATGTGATTTCCTCAGAGCTTTCACGGTCAAGGCTGAAATAAGGAAATACAGGTATACAGAAAAACATAATAACTCCAGGAAGACATCCAAAGATAGAGGGTGTACTGTACATTCTAATATCTGTGTCTTTTGTGTGCAGAGAACATGTTTAGTTTACTGTTGTTAATACCATATTTGTGTTGAATAAAATGTCAGGATATGTTCAGTTTAATGTTGTCAACAAATGTCATTAGACTTTACTGAACAAAGAGTTAAGAACATATTTAGTTCACTGTTGTCAACAAATGTCATACGCTATTTTTGTATGCTGAGCATATTTAGTTCACTTTTGTCAACGTCATTAAATCTTTCTGTGTTGAACAAATTGTCCGAACATTCAACAAATGTCAGTAGACTTGTACTGAACAGTCTGTTTTATATATAGTTCCCTGCTATCAACATAAACATTACGTCTTCTAAATTGTCGTATGGTTTAAACTTTCCAACAAGTTCTGTGGAATCTCTAACCACTCTCCTATATTTCATGTTTCAGCTACTGAACTTTCCAATAAGTTCAGTGGAATCTCTAACCATTCTCCTATATTTCATGTTTCAGGTACTGAACTTTGCAATAAGTTCAGTGGAATTTCTAACCATTCTCCTATATTTCATGTTTCAGCTACTGAACTTATCAGCATCGATGTGCTAACCGCCATTGGACTAAAAGTGCTTCACACTTTCTGAGGCTACAAGTACATCACAATTTCTGGGGCTAAGGCATCATTATTTCTGGGGCTAGAAATGGATCATAATTTCTGGGGCTAGGGATGCATCACAATTTATGGGGCTAGGAATGCATCACAATTTATGGAGCTACAAATGCATCACAATTTATGGTTAAACTTAATTATACACGGCAGTAATCTTCTTCACCATCAACCATCAACATTACTATCATTAGCTTTATCATCGATACTATAAAATTTGTACTAATCCATAAGTCACGAATTTTAAGAACGACATTTTCAGGAACAAGAACAAACTTCTGTAACTTTCTGCAATAATATCGCCTGTGTTTAGACTGATAGAATGTGAAAACTTTCGGGCTTTCTATTAGAGTTACGAAGGTGGAAAAAGTAAGAGTTCTTTTTTTTTAAAGTTTTGCTGTCTCCTAGTGGGTGGATGAGAGTAGCGGGGTGGGGGTGGTCTTATGAAGCATTAGCATATATCAGTCTCCTTGATGCTCAAGTGTGTTGTAAGTCACTGGGAGACATTATGCATAGACATCTACACATAAGAATGGTAAAGTTGAAAAATGTCCACTAAAAGTTTTTATTTTAGATGCATTATGTATTTGAATCCTGCGCCTTTTACCAGATAAATCGACAACGGATAGCTTTTCTGACTGCTTACATAATTCCAGGTGGGTAGAGACGTAGTGATTCGTTCATACACATGTCCAAGTAAGGGAGGTCACTGTACGCCCTATAGTCCACTTCATTCTGCAAGCACAATATTATGGTATTATGTAAGAGGAGGTCATTGCAATGATTTACTTAAGTAATAGGTAAGAGGTGTCAAAGTCAATATTATATAGAGCTCACCTCGATCTGTAAGCAAAACATTGTGCCAAGTATTAGGTACGGGAGGTCACTGCACTAATTTAGTATTAGGTATTAGTGTTTGCCTTGTAATTTACCTCAGTCTTCAAACATTGAAAGCATGGATGTAGATTAGATAAAGGAGGTCACTACACTGATTGAATACTGGTAATGTAAACTACTACACTGATTTAGTATTAGGTAAGGGAGGCCACTACGCTGATTTAGTATTAGATAAGGTAATCCACTTCACTGATTTAGTATAAAGTAATGTTAACTATAACACTGATTTAGTATAATGTTAACTATAACACTGATTTAGTATAATGTTAACTATAACACTGATTTAGTATTAGATAAGGTAATCCACTACACTGATTTAGCATTGGTAAGGGAAACCACAAAATTGACAACTTAGTATTAGGTTAAGAAAGTTTAGTATATCTGTCTGTATTTCATCTCGATGTGCAGGCATTCACCATATTGATTTTGGTATTTGTAAAAGAGGCCTCTACATTGATTTTGGTATTTGTAAAGTGTTCTCTACACAAAATTTGATATTTGGTAAATGAGGTCACTGCATCGATCTTGGTATTTGGTAAAGGAGATCACTGCATCTATCTTGGTATTTGGTAAAGGAGGTCACTACATTGATCTTGGTATTTGGTAAAGGAGTTCACTGCATTGATCTTGGTATTTGGTAAAGGAGATCACTGCACTGATTTTGGTATCTGATGAAGTCACTACATTAAATGAGTTTTAGATAAGGGAGGACACGTTGACTTAGTATTAGGTAAGGGAGGTCCCCTTGCTGTAAACTTTGCAATTGACCTGTTTTGTAAGCAAAGCATTTGCTTAATATTGATTTAGTGCTGTCCTGTGAGTCATTACATTGATGCTGTGTAATGGAAGTCATTACATTAATTGGTGCTGTGTAATTGAAGTCATTACATTAATTGGTGCTGTGTAATGGAAGTCATTACATTGACTGGTGCTGCATAATTAAGCTCATTACCTTGATTAGTGCTTTGTAATGGAGGCCATTACCTTGATTAGTGCTTTGTAATGGAGGCCATTACCTTGATTAGTGCTTTGTAATGGAGGCCATTACCTTGACTGGTTATGTTGTAATACGATTTTGTCTGCAAGCTCGCTAATTTAAGAATTAAATAAAGAATATATAATTTCAAGCTGAAGATTCAAGAAAGGTATATTTAGGAAAAGTGAGTAGGAATTGTCGTTTAAAAGTAGATAATTTTATTTACAAAGGAAACGTCCAAGCAAAAAACAAAACGTTTAAATGAAAACAGCGTAATCGGTAATGCGAGCTGTTAGTGCCGTCGTCCTTATATCACGTAAGTCTTACAAACAAATAATTGCAGGCAAACAAATAAATAAACTGCAAACAGGGCAAACATGCGACCTATTATTTTTTTTTAAAATACAATAAATCTAATGCATAAAATCAAACGACAATACTACTCCCACCCTTCCTTCTCTCTCCCACCATTCGCTTTGTGTCTGTACTACCAAAATAGAATTAATTAAAAATGAGATATCGCTTTCATTTTTATGTATTTTTAATATCTATAATTCATCTGCATCGAAATTTTCTATTCTTAGTCTGAATATGCTCAATGATTTAAATTTGATTAGCTCATCTTCCTTCAGGTTCAAACGTTTTAGCGTATCCAACATACTGTATCCTCGATTCCAATTCCCCTTTGTGGAGAAACATAACAGTTATCTCCCCAGTCTAATTTTAAAAGTTGTCCTCGATAACACGGCTGTGCAAAAAAATAAAAAATTTAAATTAAAAAAGAAAAAGAAAGAAAAACAACAACGCTTAGTTACTTCCCCGATCTTCTGATCAATTTCCTCTTGCACTTTCTTGAGAATATGCGGATGGGCAGCAAGATTGTAGAGTAAAAATGATATAGCAGAAGACATAGAGTCAAATCCAGCCAGCAAAAATAATAGACAATTTCCTTGGATCTCCTCCTCTGTCAAACCTTTGTTTAAAAAGAACATTTTGAAACAGAACTAAGTTTAAATAGAGCACTTTGAAAAAGAACTAAATATAAATACACTATTTTGAAACAGATCAAAGTTTAAATAAAACATTTTGAAATACATCAAAGTTTAAATAGAATATTTTGAGACAGATCTAAGTTGAAACTCAGCACTTTGCAAACAGATTTCAGGTTAAATGGAGAATTTGAAATAAGTCTGTTTGAAGAGAGAGAGAGAGAGAGAGAGAGAGAGAGAGAGAGAGAGAGAGAGAGAGAGAGAGAGAGAGAGAGAGAGAAAATTAAATAGAGTAGCTTGAAATAATCCTGGTTTTTAATCAAGCATTTTGAAATAGATCTAAATTTAAAATGAGTCATTTGAAATATACGTTTGAACAGAGCATCTAGGCCCCTACTATGAATGGAGGATAAGAGTTACGTCCCCAGGTCCATATGATGAATGGAGGATAGGAGTTATATCTCCAAGCCCACACCATGAATGGGGGGACGGGGTAGAGGATAAGAGTTTAGTCTTTCGGTCCATAAGATGAATGTGGTGGAGTGAAAGGAGTTATGTCTCTAGGCCAAAACATGTCACTGATGTCATACAATCAGCTTTAGAGTCCCACACCTTTGCGAGTCCAATCAGATGATGTACGGAGCTGGTTCGAATGGTTCAACTCAGGGTCCACCTCTTGCTGGGAATTGAAGTCCTTCCGTTCAGACTCCACCATTAGCTGGAGCATGTCATGGTACTCCTGCAAACATCCCACAAGACCAACAGAAATGCACAAAATCTGAAACATGTCTCTAGTACGAGTATGCGCAGAACTCATATATAATAAATGAGTGCGTGTATGTGTGTGTATGTGTGTTTGTGTGTATGTGTGTTGTGTGTGTGTGTGTGTGTGTGTGTGTGTGTGTGTGTGTGTGTGTGTGTGTGTGTGTGTGTGTGTCATGGGGAAAGCATGGAGTCAAAATTAAGATTTTTATTTTGCTCGATCATGCAAGTAAAACACAACTAATGGAAGTAATTCCCATAAAAAATCATGATTTTGATAACACCGTATGCTTGACGCATAGATAACTGTAACATGTAAGCACTAATTTGTTTACTCTAATTTCAACTAGAAAAGACAGACCATTTGTAGGCATAATGTGCATATCATCTCATAGATAAATATATATGCATTTATGGAGAAATATATTTATGTTAAATGAATCAGTTATATTCATAGATGAGTGTGTATGCATGAATGTACTTGTTGAAGGTGGCTTCGCCCCCCCCCCCCCCCCACTGATGGAGGGTGGTTGAGGGTGTGTGCCAAACTGGTGCAACCTGTTTCACCCCCTTCCACCAGCCCTCCTGCCCTCCACCTCAGATGCACGGCAAGGCAAAGGGGATTCCCCAGAAGCAGACCAAGACTGAGAACATCGTGAAGATGAAAGGTCTATTGCAGCTTCTGGGGTGAGTGTGAGCGAAACACACAAACACAAACACAATGTACTTGTTTACGAGCTAAAATAGATAAATGTGCAGTAGTTTTGCAAATAGCTAGTCATGATGCATGCAAATAAAGCACAGGCATCAGTAGAATTAATAGTCACAAGGTTAAAAACTTCTAGAAGCTTCTACAGTTCTCAGCAAAAGTATAAATATGAAGGACTGAAGGCTGGATCTGAGAGAATTATAACATCAGCCAAGTAACTACAAACTACAGGAACACCTAGAGGTATGCGCCTGCCGTGTGACATAGGTCATGTGGCATGACACTCAACTGGTGACAAAGAAGCATTTCTCTCCACGTAAAATCAAGCTTTTGTAACATCAACTTTGTCTCGCTCATGCACAGCCAATAAAACGTTATTTACATGACAGAATAAAATGGGCCCCACCCAAACATCTATGGCGTGTTTTGTTATGTGTCCTGTGTAACAACTTAAGACAATGTATTACTGGCACGTCACACGAGCTTCTTGGATATACACCGGAACAGCCAAACTCAACTCACCCCTTGTGTCTCTATCTTAGCCGGCACTTGTGACAGTGTGTGTGTGCGTGCGTGCGTGCGTGCGTGCGTGCGTGTATGTGTGTGTGTGTGTGTGTGTGTGTGTGTGTGTGTGTGTGTGTGTGTGTGTGTGTGTGTGTGTGTGTGTGTGTGTGTGTGTGTGTGTACGATTGCTTTTACCTGAGTTTTATTATTTAAATTAATGAGTTTGTCTTGAACTAAAAAAATAATTAAACGATTTCTCATACAACAAATCAGGATGGTCATTACCATGTTGCCTTGACGTCTCTGCTTCAGGGCTGACTCTACGACAGCAAGCAAGTAGTTCGTGGCATCTGGCGAGAAAATGGCAATGCCCAATCTGAACAGGAACGAACTCAGCCAAGGGAACATGTCTGCACAGAGCAAAAACTGGCATCTTCATAAGCAGGACTAGTAGAGTCATCCATGGTGGTTCAGAAGTGAAAGAACACTGACATAGGAAAATTTAAGCTGGTGGTAGACTACAGTCCGCTAAAAATGCACATTGTATACGCACACAAACTAACACAAGTAAATGAAGTACATCAAGAGTCAACCAACCAGCCAAACAAATATAATTTTTCAGAAATTAACCAACACATCTTGTGAACACAGGCATACATATAACACAAGTGGTGAAAGTATACCTATATATACCTAACACCAAAACATTTTGTTCTCTCTCTCTCTCTCTCTCTCTCTCTCTCTCTCTCTCTCTCTCTCTCTCTCTCTCTCTCACATACACTCACACACACACACACACATAATTTATATATATATATTATACACCTGTTGAAAGTACACATATATACCTAACACCGAAGCATGTTGCTTACGCTCACTTACACACGCAACAAATAACGAAAACCTGTTGAAAATAGATATATATGCATAGCAGCAAAACATGTTGCTAATATATATACACGTATAACGAAAACATGTTGAAAGTACACATATGTGCATAGCACCAAAACATGATGCTAAAACATATATACAGATAACGAAAACATGTTGAAAGTACACATATGTTCATAACACCAAAACATGTTGCTAACACATAATTATATATACAATTATAGTCCAAGACACGTACGCACATATACAAACATGCTCATGCTAGTCAAGTCTTGATTTACGTCTGTTCCAAGTCAGGTTGTAGCATTTTGTTTTGGTCATGGCACAACAACAACAACAAAATGAGGATCGAAACTTACAGAGTATATATAATGTCCACTTGGACGGGTATATAAGTCTGTTCATGACCTGGACAATCTTTTCCTCTGGATTTCGCAGGGAGTTCACGTGCATACCAAACACGGTGCCAGCGATGACGTCCATGCTGAAAGCGTTGGTCAGTCTGGAAATGTGGACAGATCATTATTGTGGAAATAATCGTTGGTCATTCTAGAAATGGTAAAGAGTATTACTGTCAGAAATGAGAGTTGGCCATTACTATGAGAAATTACTATGAGAACATTACTATGAGAAATAAACATCTTTTCACAAGAAAACATAATGCCCAACAATAAACAAAAACTAACAGTCAAAAGTGAGCAAAAGGCGAATTAAGTTAGTTTTGAAGTCGAAACTGGAGTGACCGGAAGACCTTCGGAATTTTGTGGCTGTGGTACATCAAAATAAAAGTGGCATTACGATTGTGATACATCAAAACAAAATACGGCTGTGGTACCTAAAGAAGAAGCGGCATTACGATTGTGGTACATCACAATGGAAGTGGTATTAAGGCTATGGTATATCAAAACAGCATTCTACTGTTATAGTGATACAGCACAATAGAAGTGGTATTATGACTTGTATCTCAAAACAATGTCCTACTGTAATACAGACAATAGAAGTGGTATTATGACGATGGTACCGCAAAACAGCGTCCTACTGTAATACAGCACAACAGTGGCACAATGATTGTTGTACATCAAAACAATAGAGGTGCCAGTAATAAAATGTGCACTTAAAAATTTTATATGTAAAAAGGAAGGTTCCGGAAGCAGAAAAGCACGCGCTTGTCCTCCTGCTGTAAGCAGCAAGCGTCTTCAGCTCCAACACAACCTCTGACCCTTCCAAAGAGCAGATGAAATTCCAAGATCAAGGACCACAGCCAGCTACCAATGGATATTACAAGGCGCATCTGAGAAACCACAATAATCTATCTTGGTCGCTATCGATGATAATGATTACTGTGATCATCTTCATCGTCGTTGTCATCACCATCATCATCACCTAATATCAATTACCGCTTAATCTAGCCAAGTAAATAAATAAGAAACAACATCTGGAGCTGCCAAGTGTCAGAAGACAAGACATTGATATGCGTAATTTTTAATGGGCTTTTAATTATTAGATCTAAAATCAAACGCCATTCAAGATAAAATCATTTCTGCTTTAACTTCATCGAACACAAACATTCTCAGGTGCGTATTGGATTTGTCATCAGTAACGTAATGTACGAACACGAATAAACACAAAGGTATATAGTTTCTACTTCTGTTTCTACTTCTGTTTCTACTCTTTTAACCTTGTAAAATGCCCCTGTCGAGTCACTCAACCTTACCTGAATTAGCCAAGCATACGCATCTAACGTCCTATTGAGGTTTTGCCTAGTTTGCACTGCTGCAACATTGACTAGTATAACCTAATTCATCACATTCAGATACACTGCTTTAGTAGTGAACATTACAATCAAATTCGTCACAATTATGTAAATGAAAAAAAAAAAAACTACTAACAATCGAGCATCAACTTCTTCATTTCTGGCGGCTTTTTCTTGAACGTTTTCTACCAATTCCTTGCAACATTGCTTCAAAACGGGCAACATCTGCAACAAAAGGTAACGTTCATTGCAGCATTGCTTCAACACAGGCAGCATCGTCAAACAAAGGTAACGTTTATCTCGCCTGATTTACACATATAGATATATTTCCCACCCATAGCAATCATACAAATACAACTTAATAGTCTCCTTAACCATAGCGTCAAAAAAAAAATCAGCATTTTTTCTTAGCTGTAACAGGCCATCCGTTATTGAATAATTCAGACATTTCTTTGTTCTCTCTGTGTTTTATTTTCTTCATAACTCTTTCACTTCCAACCTCTGCCTTCAAAGCGTACCCAACATGATTCGGAGGACTAATGTAATTAAATATACATATATATTTGAAAATGATTCAGAGGACTAAATATATATATATATATATATTATATAGGAAAAGGTTCAAAGGTATAGTAAAATTAAATATATATACTATATGAAAATGACTGAAAGGACTAGGGCAATTAAATATATATGTATACTACATGAAAATGGTTCAGGGACTAGGGCAATTAAATATATATGTGTAATGATTTAGAGGACTAGGCCAATTAAAGTGAGGTCATGATTCTCCTTGGGCTTTAAGCTGATTATTACGTCATCGACACTATTTGGTGAAATGACAAATACTTTTGCAACTTACCCTAAATACATTTATAACATATTCCAAATACCTTCGTAATAATTATTCTAATTACTTTTGCAATATATTCGAAATGCCTTTGTGGCATATTCTAAATATCTTTGTGAGACGTTTTAAATATCTTTGTAACATTCTAAATACCTTTGTAACATTCTAGATTCCTTCACAATATATTCTGACAACCTTTGTAACATATTATAAATACAACACATTCTAAATACCTTTAGCAACATATCCTAAATACTTTTGTAGCATATTTTAAATACCTTAGCAGCATATTCCATATATATTTTTAACATTCTAAATAATTTATAATATTTTCTAAATATATTTGTAGCACTCTAAATACTCTTGCAATATGCTGTAACTACATTATTTACGTATTCTAAATATCTTTGTAATACATTCTAACACCTTTTGTAACATATTCTAAATATTTTTGTACCATATTATAAATACCTTTTTGATTTTTCCGGAACTGAAGAGAGGAGACAACTGGCTACGTACATGCTTCCAGTGGTCATCCTTGAGTGAACTCACTGTCTCGGACCATGGTTTGAAATTAACGAGGTCAGTGGTCTGAAACACAATTAAGTGAACTACTGAATCAACCGATCCATCATTTTCTGATGGAAGTACCCAATCTCAATGACTGATGAATGGAAAAGTATCATGCATGTTTACTTTTCAAGAAAAAAACACAAAAACAATTTGACGAATAATCAAAATAAAATCATAGATTCTTAATTCCCTTCCCAATCCGATCCAACACACATCCACACATATACACACATGCGCAATCGCGCACACACACAAGTATACAGATGTGCACACAAACATACATTTATACACACAAGCGCGCTCGCACAGGCATACGCACGCAATTGTTTAAAACACGAACACTCAAGTTACATGCTCACGTTACAATTACATGCTAAAAGTTACACGTACACAAATACATTCGCTCTTTAAACTATCAAAACAAGAACATATAATACAAGTCTGTTCGGCCAATCTACGAAACGTTTGGCCATGACTTCTCGGAGAAGGTCAGGGTCGGTGATAACGAGAGATGGTCTGCGAGATCGAAACACCCTGGAAACAAGGAAAAAAATTTGACAACATAGTTACTTTTCCCAAATAAAATAAATGTCCTAATAAAAATCACTAAAGAAATGGCGACGAAATACTAAATCAGATTATAATGATGAAATTATGGTTACAAAGAATGTAGTGAAAATATGATTACCAAACTTGTAGTGAAAATACGGTTACAAATATTTTAGTGAAAATATGGTTACAAAGAATGTAGTAAGAATAATGTTACAAAGAATGTAATAAAAATATGGTTACAAAGAATGTAGTGAAACTAGGTTACAAAGAATGTAATGAAACTATGGTTACAAAGAAGGTAGCGAAAATATGATCACAAAGTATGTAGAGAAAATATGGTTAGTTCAAGCTGAATCGCAAAATATCTTATTTCTTTATATCCTCTCTATAACGTGCTCTTCAATATTCGTAATCTTCTTCATTTGACTTTTCTGACTTTTCATCTGGTTGTGTAATCTTTCCAGAAAATCCAGTGGCAATAATTTTTTCACTGACCGGCAGGAAGTTTCTGCAGACCTGCACCGGTTGGAAAACACTGTTGAACGTTGTGCCTTTAGACACACTTTCTCTAAGTTATACATACAGATATCACGTTCCAGGCTAGACCGGTAGATATATATTCTCAAAGTTAAACATCCACCCACCCACAAACATATTTTTTTACAATAAACATTCTCTAAGCAACCAGATCAAATCAAATAATGTTATAAATTAATAACTCGTCTATATATGAATATGGATAAATCTACAACAAATACTATGATTAAGAAACCCATAGAATTATATTCTATTGCGTGTATTTGCGCTTAACTTAGTTAATTTGTGTGTGCTTATGTGTAAGTTATACACACATTCAGTAAGGCATCCACCAAAGACGTGTTTTATAACATATACCTATAGATGCGGATCTCTAAGCTAAGTGCACCCCAACAGATATGCATTGTCTAAGTTAAGCTAAACACAAGCACATAGGCATACATTCTCAAAGTTATGCACACATCCAGCATACATTCTCAAAGTTACGCACACATCCATAAGATACATTCTCAAAGTTATGCACACATCCATAAGCATACATTCTCAAAGTTAGGCACACATCCAAGAGCATCTCAAAGGCACACATCCAAGAGCATACATTCTCAAAGTTAGGCACACATCCATAAGCATACATTCTCTAAATTAAATACCTACCCATAGATTTTTCCATATTCCTTTTCCCAGTCAATAAAACTCTCAATAAAACCCTGAGAAACGAAAAGAGATAAAACACGTTCATTGAAACATATAATTGTCTTACATTCTAAACCAAAAAAATGGAGAAAAAGCTCTACATGTATTCTAGAACGCACACAAAATATAGTCTACGAAACACTACAAAAGAGACCTCAATAACATAAACTCAAAAACAAGAAGATAAAATTCCCATTGAACCTATGAAATTAATGAAACACACGAAGTCAACAACATTTAATGAATTCACTTTCATATATAATGAACTCATGAAATACCCAAATGTTATACACTTAGATAACCCCTGAAATAAATGAAAAAACTTTAAGACTTTAGATTAACTCGTGAAATATTAAATTATATCAAGAAACAATATTATTGTCAGTAAGAAATACATTAAATAAAGATACATCTTTCAATGAATCATTGAAATACATGAAAATAAAACATTTAGTGAACACATGAAATACATGAAAATAAAACATTTAGTGAACACATGAAATACATGAAAATAAAACATTTAGTGAACACATGAAATACATAAAGACAAACGCTCAGTGAACACATGAAATACATAAAGCAAAACTTCAGTGAACACTTACTAGGTCAACTGCTGTAGACGAAGATTAACAAGACTGACACCAACGCCTATGCCACACTAGTTATTGGTTATTATTATCATCATCATCATCATCATCATCATCATCATTATTATTATTATTTAATCATCCATAACCAATTAAAATTGATGAGAATCTTAATTTATGTTATTAATAATTCTCCAGAAGACACCACTTGTCTCTCTCACTCGGCGGATAAGCAGGCACATTAAACGTTTTCTCTCTTCCACAACATTAAACATTAAAGACAAACATTTGCCGTCACACAATATTTCCGTAGGTAGAAAACATCTTACCAAAGGAGAAGACAAATGACAATCCAAAGAGACTATTTTCCTCCATGTTGCAATGAAACCTTATTAAGCATGACATTCGTAAGAGACTATTTTCCCCATGTTACAATGATATCGTATTAAGCAGGGCATTCAAAGTGATCTTTCTCCCCATGATGCAATGATACTTTACTAAGCTTGACATTCAATAAGGTTCATATTTCCTATGTCACAATGATACCTCCTTAAGTTGACAGTCAAAAGGGCCGATTTCCCCATACGTGGCAATGATAACTTTAGGTGCATGACATTTAAAAAAAGTCATTTTTCTTGTGTCACAAAGATACCTTCTTAAGGATAACATTCATGTTGCCGCTGTTGAAAAGTGACGCTTTTGGTCCCTTGATACCAAGTTTCTCGAAAAGGTTGAAAATTTTACTTGCATTCCTGTAACATTTTTCATAAGATGAATAAAGAATGTTGATTTTTTCCCTCTTTTTTGGAAGGAAAACAACAATTTAACGGTAAGGAAAGAAATGTGTGCGTGGGTGGGTGGGAAAGAGAGTTTTATCTGCTTAGAGGTTTGAGGTACCTTAAATAGGAAACACGTTTTGCCTGTATCTATGTAAAACGAAAGCGGTACAAAATTCGATTAGTGTAAAAAGTACATTCGATAACCGTTAGCTTGCAAAACGATATAGTATTTTGTGTTGTGCTTGAAATTTCGTTTATCTTGTTGTGCAAAAGTCATAACTAGTATCATTATGCCAAATGTACAGTTCGAATTGTGCAAGAGATATAGTTTATCATGTTGTGTAAGAGTTACACCCTACTCTGTCGATAAAGAAACATAGCCTAATTGTGTGTGTAATAATGTAGTCTATCGCGGTTGTCTAGAAGCATAGTCCGCTCTGTTTTACAAGAAGGGTTGTCTATCATGCAATGTACTGCCTACAGTGTTTTGAAAGAGGTAAAGGGTTGTCTATCATGCAATGTACTGCCTACAGTGTTTTGAAAGAGGTAAAGGGTTGTCTATCATGCTATGTACTGCCTAGTGTTTTGAAAGAGGTATAGCCTATGTGCTGTGGAAGAGGTAAAGATTGCTGGGTTGTGCTAGCAATATATCATTTCGTATTGTGAAAAGTGCAAAAGTGCAAAGTGATATGTCAACCGTTAGTATATACACAGACACACACACTTTCTGCTTCATGGCATATGATAATGAAAAACATACACACACACATACGCGGGACTTGTACGTTTGTGAGATTCTCCTTCTCACTCACTCACATTCACACACACACACACACACACACACACACACACACACACACACACACACACACACACACACACACACACACACACACATGACCACTGATATGACTATTTTATTTAAATACAGTTTACAAGTTTGGGGTTTTATCTTCAGTTACTGATATTATGCTTTCAGTCTGTTACCTATACAGACACGTGACTTTGATAATTAGTTAAACTAGGTTCTATGCACAGATGCCACGCCTTTGTTTTCCGACATGACTTTGGGTCTTAATTTCCTATGTTTAGTCTTTACACTACGTCATTTATGCTAAACACGACTTTGGGTTTTGACTTCTGACGCTGACTTTTTGATGGTGACACTACGTCAATTATATTAAATACCTCTTTAGGTTTTGATTTAATGATCATAGTACACTACGTTATTTACATTAAACACGGCTTTGCTGAGGTTTTATTTTTTTTATTATTGACACCACTTCCTATCCACTATCATGCTGCTTGTTTTTTAATATCTCATACTCTTGACATTAATACCTGCTCACCGAGTTTTGATTTCTTAAATAGTACAGTTCACTCCTCACACAAAAGTTTAGATTTATTTCGAGACTTTGATATTTTTATATGCATTATTAAATCGGTTATTAAACACAGATAGATAGATAGATAGATAGATAGATAGATAGATAGATAGATAGATAGATAGATAGATAGATAGATAGATAGATAGATAGATAGATAGATAGATAGATAGATAGATAGATACACTCCACAGAGATAGTAGTTTTACTCTGCAGGTTTCAGAGACGGTGGCTTGACATTATAGGACACAAATTTGCAGCTTTATAGCATGAAGGAGAAAGGTTTTACACTGTATGGCTGAAAGATTGTGGCTTTACACTGTATGGCTGAAAGATTGTGGCTTTACACTACAGACCACAGAGATTGGCTTTACACTACAGGGAAATGAGACTGGCTTTACACTATAGGGCACTGAGTAGGGCACTGAGATTAGCTTTACACTATTGGCCAGGGCACTGAGATTGGCTTTACACTACAGGGCACTGAGATTGGCTTTACACTATAGGGCACTGAGATTGGCTTTACACTCACCAGTACCAGAGAAGCAGGAGCAGTGCAACAACCAGTGCCAGACATCCAGTGACGGACCACCAGCAGCTTACAGTTCCCATTCTCGTCAAATAACTGAATCTCGTGCTATTCAACATACACAGTCACACACACAGGGAGTTACAGCTACACATATATTTATTACAGTTGTATATACAAACACGTATATTTATTAATCCTAATACTTAAACGGATTTGTGTAAACGAAAAGAACGGGAGAAAGAGAGTAAGTGAGCGTGCGTGCGTGCGTGCGTTCATAGTTTTTTAAAAGGACCAGTCTACATCCCTCATGATATGACATCTATTTCAAGCCTTCACTCGGTAAGACAGTATACTTGATCTTGACACCTATTCCTGTCTCCATGATTTAAGGCTTTTAGGGTTTCCCGTCAACAGACGATGATTGCACAAGTAACCAGAGATAACCAGAAATCGCGGGACGCCAAGAGAAACTCGCCATCGTGAGCTAGACGGCAGCTGTAAGTTACTGGCAAGTCTTTCATTCTAATCTGGACTCGAACGCGACCGACGGATGGCTGAAGTTGGGATTAATGCCTGCTTTCCAGAGGAATTTTACAGAGGGTCTCGATCAAAACCGTTAACTCCTAATGCCAGATCAGTATGCGACAGACTTAACAATTTTTACACAGAAATTCATCGATACGTAAATTGACATGGGTGTGTATGCACTATATAAATAAATAGCAGTAACTATACTATGTGTGGATTTGTATGTACTATATAAATAAATAGCAGTAACTATACTATGTGTGGATTTGTATGCTCTCTATATAAATAAATAGCAGTAACTATTTCATGTGTGGGTGTGTATACTCTATATAAATAAATAACAGGAACTATTCTGTGTGTGCGTGTTGTTGATCATGATAATTACACTCTCTTTCACCCCAGAATCCGCAATAGACCTTTCATCTTCACGATGTTCACAGTCTTGGGCTGCCTCTGGGGGGAGCCCCATAGCCTCGTGGTGCCTGAGGTGGAGGGCAGGAGGGCTGGCGGAAAAGAGTGAAACAGGTCGCACATAGTTTGGCGCACATCATCAACCGCCCTCCGTCGGGGTGGGGGATGGGGGGGGGGCGAAGCCCTATGATGCGTGGGTGTGTATACTCTATAAGTCTATATTGTGGTGGAGTAAATTTGCCTCTCCCTATTTCTAAACTTAATTGTTATATAAGATTACTGTACTCTACCAGAGCATGTTAATGTATGAATCCAAAGGTGTCATTGAACTTATCAGTGAATGAGCTACTGTAAGTTGATTATTGTGAATTCTGTTCGAGAGCCAATACAGCAAAATTTCAGGTTTGAGTTTGGTTATGAATGTTTCTTGAACATTCCTTGTGGTGTGCTGAGTAGTGCACATGGACATTCTAGAACACTCTGTGTGATGTTTTGTCAGCACATGCAAAGTTCTGGATGGTTCTCTACTCTGTGCTTTGTCAGCACATCGAAGATTCTGGAACAGTTGTGTAAAGCACCTAGAATGGGTATGTTGGACCATCACCTAAATAAGACAGTGAATTGTTGCATACTGCGTGATTGTGAACATGTGCCAGCGATAACTGCATCATTGAAAAGGTTATGTACATTGACTATAATTATATCTCTAAAACTCTACTCTCATTTCTAAGATGAATTATGTCTATGAACTTGATTACATATATACCTTAATTTGCCTGCTGATGTCTATGCTATGATAAGGTGAACAATTGTCTAGCATTAATTGAACATTGTTGTGAAGTGATGTAAATGTCAACAATTTTGATTGCATTTATGTGTTGTATATATGATTGTTAATTTATTGTTAAATTTATTGACCTTCTTACACATATTGATAAACATGTGTTGGAGAGATAGTGGGTTGGGGGGGGGGTTGCTAATATAGATAAAAAGATGGATTTATCTTCTCCTTTGGTAAGAAGTTTTCCACCTACAAAAATATTGTAAATGTTTGTCTTTAATGTTGTGGAAGAGAGAAAACGCTTACAGTACCCACATATCCACCAGGTAAGAGAGATGAGTGGTGTCTTCTGGAGAATTATTAATAGCATGTAATTGTAATTAGTTTTGAATGATTAAATAATAATATTATTAATAGGCAATAATCAGGGCGGCTTTGTGTCTCATAAATAAATAACAGGAACTATTCTGTGTGTGGCTCTGTATACCCTATATAAATAACGAACAGTAACTTTTCTGTGTGGGAGTGTATATTCTATTTAAAAAAATTAATAACAACAATATGCATGGGTATGCATTCTCTATTTCAGTAAATATTAGTAAATATTATATTCTTTATAATAAATAACAGTAATTTTTCTATAGCTGGGTGTGTGCACTCTATAAAAGTCATTCTAAAAATAACTATTTTATGCGAGGGCTTGTATACTCTCAGCAAGTGAAGAGAATAGACCCAACAACGGCCGGCATACGAATATAAAACTGCAATGGGCAATTTAATCACAGCAGTGTTCACTAAGTGTGCCAATGCTGGCGACAGCATAGAAAGTCAGAAATGGTGCCCGGATCTACAAGGACAATCTAGTAGTGCCAACCAAGCTTGCGTGGAATGTCAGAGACTACACATGTAACTCCTAGAGAATGAGTTTTGTAAAGTGGGCAGTGCTAGAGACTCCCTATTGTTTACGGGTAGCGCTGGAGACTGCGTATTGTAAATTGGGTAATACTAGGGTCTACATATTGTAAACGGGTGGCGCTGGAGACTATATTGCAAACTGGTAGTGCTAGAGTAAGCATATTGTAAACAGGTAGCGCTGGAGACTGCGTATGGTAAATTGCAGAGTGCTGGAGACTGTATATTATAAAATGCGGAGTACTGGAGACTGTATTGTAAAGTGGGGAGTGCTGGAGACTGCGCATTGTAAACTTTGGAGTGCTGGAGACTGCGCATTGTAAACTGGGGATACTGGAGACTGAACTAGTTTACCAATTTTCGTCATGACCATGGACGGCTGTAAGTTTGCTTTTTTTTTTTTTTAAAGTGTAAATCATAAGTTAGATTTTACCTCCACCAGCACCACCACCATAAATAATAAGATGATATAGACGCGCGTGCGTCAGCACGTTGTTTTTTTTTTAAATCGAAATATCCAAAGAAATGAAGTACGGACCTCTGGCCTTTTTGACACAGATATTATTTGTTTCGACTGGCCAACACTTAGCTGACTGCGGAAGATCATTAAAACTAACGTTCTAAGCTGGCCAGCGTTTGTCGTGCTCCTGTACAGCAGTCAGTTGAGAGGAAAAAGAAACCATTGCTTCATTTTTAAAATACAATTCACTGATAAATGGATTGAGTGCCTTTTTATGACTTAATAGTAACAAATATCGACCTTAACAGGACGTATTTCACTGATATATTGTTTTTTCAATTATCGCCTCAGTGTGCGCACAGTGAATAATGAATACGATGCAGACTTCGCTGTGACGTAATCTGTTAGCGCCCTTCGCCTTCTCGCGTTTCTAGGACACGTCCCTTGTGTAACACGGCAGTTTCAAGTCGCGTGGATAACCCTCCTCAGCTGTATAAGGGTTGTCGCCGCTGGCAGTCACACGTCACACGTCACACGCATGCTAGAGAATGGCTAGGAAAGTCAATTCACTTTTGTTATACCTCGGGATCATTGTTACACCGGATTTCAATAGCAGTGCTTCCGGTAGTTCTAGTTTCAAATCGCAGTAAATGTATTTCCTTAAATACTTTTAATCTTTATCAAAAGCTTTTTTAAACAGGGCGGCCATCTGTCAACCCGTGACCCATGAAAAACAAACAATCGTCACTAGGTGTTCCAGGGTGCTCAGTATGTCGTACAAAGTATATATATGTATAAGTACGTGCAGTATATGGAAAAAGTCATTTACCTCTGTGTGTTATGGCTGCCTTCACTGCTTACTTCACGTCTCGACCTCAGATTTGTATCGTAACCACAGCATAGCAACACTAAATGGCACACAAACTTGACCGCTCAGTTATAGCTTTGTCACTAATGATCATTGCACCATCAGTCGGAAATCGTGAGGTCAGTTGTGAAGCATAGCGAGCGAGTTATCTATCGTCTGACCTAATTCCTGACATCGTGCAAGTGTTTTACTCTCGCATTCTTCCAAAGAGCTGTGCTTTTTGACAGCAATCTAGAGGGCTCGAAAAACTTGCCGTAAACCGAGTTAATTTACTGTTAAGAGTATACTGCTGTATTTCTCTTTCTCTCACTCTCACATTCATGCGAAGTCAAAATCAAGTGAAAATATTGACGACAAAAATTTAAAAAATGAAATATTTTAAACACACACATATATTTTTTAATATTAATTAATACATTTGCTGGCTTTTTTTCCTAGCTCTCAGTATATTGTCTTTCATTCCTCCATTAGCTCTATTTTATTAGAGTTCTCACAACAGTTTTTATTGTTATTAACCAGTGCTGTGTTGTGGGGATTGTGTGTGTGCGTGCTGAGGTCATTTTATTAGGTTTTTCATAGTACATTACGTGTATTTTGAATTGCGGGCTAGGTAGTGTGTAGCTAATGCAAGATTCATTGAAAATAACAAAATGCCATTCGTTTAAATCATTCTTGGCAGCTATTTCTTTTTACCATAACACCCCGTGACTAAAACGCTGCAGGCGTAGTTTACAAGTGTTTTTTCGTGTGTTGATCAAACATACATATGTGTAACAATGAAGAGTGTGTGCTGACAAACACAGTTGAGTGACTACGATTATGTGTTTGTATATGTGTGTCTGTCGATCTCTGTGGCCAGTCATGTCAGTTTAAGCTGCGATGGGGTTGTACTCACAACAAACATTTACAGTCGTAGTCACTAAACCGTGTTTAGATAGACAGATAGATAGACAGACAGATAGATAGACAGATAGATAGATTCGCCATCATGCAATCATGCAGTCACACGCATTAATGACAGGCGTGGACAGTTAATAGAATAAGCAGAAGAGTGGTTAGTGCAGCGGTAACATTTGTTTCAGTTAGACATACAAAGCCTAGGTAATCAAAGCAATCACTAATTATGTAGGCCCCTATTGTGCCTTTGTTTCATAGACATACAAAGCCTAGGTAATCAAAGCAATCACTAATTATGTATTGTGCCTTTGTTTCATTAGACATACAAAGCCTAGGTAATCAAAGCAATCACTAATTATGTATTGTGCCTTTGTTTCAGTTAGACATACAAAGCCTAGGTAATCAAAGCAATCACTAATTACGTATTGTGCCTTTTATTTCGTGAAGTGTTCCTATTCAGCAAAACAAACAGATAGTAAATTACAACATGACCATTTTTTTTAAAAGTTATACAATCAACCAATAGAGTAACTTGGAATGCTGCTCACTCCTCCCGCAAAAAATCTAATCTGCCCCCGCTTCCACATGCTCTCTCTCTCTCTCTCTCTCTCTCTCTCTCTCTCTCTCTCTCTCTCTCTCTCTCTCTCTCTCTCTGCCCCATAGAAAGTCAGTGCATTTTTTTTGAAGGAACAAATATTGGGCCAATTCTGTTGAAAGTTTCCCAGACAGTGCGGGAGTGGGGTGGGGGGAGCAGGAGCAGTAGTTACGCCCAATGCAGTCACATACTTATAGTGTGGTACTGCATACAGAGATAATATTAGATTTGGTTTGCTAAGTGCTACCTGCAGACAAATTAATACAAAGAAAATCCTAGAAAGCGTCATCACAAGTAATATATAAACAAGAAGCATGTGCGATAAATAAAAACAGAAAAATGCTTAAACAAAAAGTGTTACATTAAAGTATTGTTTGAGAAAGTTAAAATGTTATAACAAAATAAATCTTAGAAAGTCCAATAAAAAAAAAATAATAAATGCACTTCAGCAAACTTACCTCACAAACTGCTGTTAAAATAACCCAGCAGCACACCTGGGTTGGATAGTAAAAATTAATATACCCATGTCCTTGCAAGATTGATCGAATCAGGGCTGGATGTATATAATTATATAAAGGGAGAGAAAGCAATTTCACATATTTTCCTATCAGTTGCTTAGCCTTCTAGCAGACAAGCCATTAGCAGTTGCAGGCAGACCTGTCAGGATTATGGTCAGCTGGTCGTGTTTACTGCACAGCAGGTTAGTTTAGCATCAGTTTACGAGACTGCTCCAGAAAAGAGCGAGGGAGGCAGAAGGCAGTCCAGGAGGGATAAACATTCAAGGCCACCAAGAAGGTCACTTCCTAGAGCACGCCCTCAGAGTCACACGCGTAAAAGCGAACATCTTTCATGGAAGTAGTGCGTGTGTATGTGTGTGGGTGTATGTGCGACTGAAAATGTTTGTTCGTCAGTGTATATATGTACACAGATAGCAAAACAGAATGCGTGATGAGTAAATATATATATTTATGTTGTGTGTTTGTGTGTGTGGCACTCAGAATGTGATTTAATCAGATATATACGTGCAGTAGAAAATCCTTAACACAAAACTATAAATGGCTAGCTCTTATGATCTTCAAAACAGGACCAATAGCAGTACACAAGAAACGGATTCTTCCTTATTTTTATATTTCTTTCGTTAATGCGGAAGGGACACAATTTTGTGTGTCGTACAGTGCCTTACTGATGACTTGAAAATGGTATAATTTTCTTTTATTAACTGCTAGATTGTGTAAGCGTCTTAGTTATTTAAAAATATCTAGACATCTGACCGAAAGTGTGACGAATTGACCATGGACCTGTGCATATATGCTTCGTGTGGCCTGATGACTAACGTCATGGCTGACTGATTTCTGATTACCGTTCATTTCCTGCATTCAGTGATTTGATGGAAAGCCTGAATGATTGAATTATTTTTTTTTTAACGTTCACTTCCCGCGCCCACTTCGAATTTTCGATGATTTGGTGGAGAGTCTAAGTTACTAATTGATTGATTTGATCGATTTCCGATTAATGGTTACTTCCAGTGTTCAATGATTATGTCGTATGCCTGCTTGATTGGTTTTTCATTGAAAGATTCATTCATTTCTCCTTAATTTCCACTTTCCATGTTCACTAATATTGTAGAATATCTGCCTCATTAATTGATTTACTGATTGATTGATTCAATCAATTCTGCTTATGTCCACTTCCAGTCTTCGTTGATTTTGTGGAATTTCTGGCTGAATGATTGATTGAGTCATTTATTTATTCATTTAACTATTCATTGATTTCTGAAGTTCTGTAATTTGATAGACTTGTTAAGTGATTGAATCATTTATTCACAGTAGTTTCTGCTCAATAATCATTTCTACTGTCGACAACTGTTAATGTTGCCTTCCTAGTTCATTCATTTCTGTTTAAAGTCCACTTCAGTACTTGGTGATCCGGTGGACTGATTCATTCATTCATGAATTTCTGCTTAATGTCTACTTCCCATATTCACTGCGATGCTCTTAATAAAATACAGCTAACGATATTAAGAAATCAATGTGTTACCTTGTCTGAATGTTAATGGGTTTATTATCCTCAATTCATGGGGTACGAGCAGCCTATCTGGTAAATAAATCTTAGGCATTCTTTAGGCACTGTTCCCTTGTGAATAACTCACCAAATCAGACTCACAATATTTAAGCATAGCCAAGGATTATGGCGAGAATTCTGTTGGTCGAGCATTGGACTTGAACAACAACCCCCTTTCCTGCTATTGTTCGAGTATATTATATATAATAATATATAACATGTGCAGATCCTCTTTTAATTATGTGTAAGCCATTTACAGCACGACACATGGCAAGCATGATGGTTATATCACCGTTCGCAATGTCTGTGCGAAAATATTGGCTATCAAAGGAATAAAAATCTTCAAGAAACTTAATGTGACAATACAAAATATCTAGGAAATTAAATTATATGATTAACTTTTCTGCATTATGTATAACTTTCTCTATTATATGATTGATTTTTCTGTGGTGTTTAATTAACTTTCTCGTAGTATATAATTGACTTTTCTGTGTTGTGTTTAACTTTCTCGTAATATATAATTTACTTTTCTGTGTTGTGTTTAACTTTCTCGTAATATATGATTGACTTTTCTGTGTTATATGTTTAACTTTTTGCATTATAACATTGACTTTTCTGCATTACGTTTAACTTTCTTGTGTTATATGATTGACTTTTCAGCATTGTATATTTGATTTTCTCATACTATAGGATTGACTTTTCTGCATTGTATATTTGATTTTCTCATACTATAGGATTGACTTTTCTGTATTGTGTTTAACTTTCTTGACTTAATGATTCACCTTTCCTTATTATTAGTTGAAATTTCTTGTATTATATGATTAACTTCTCTATACCGATTGACTAACTTTTGTGTCATATGTGAATTAATTTTTTGTTTCATCCCTTATAACCTGTGCAAAATTAAGTTCAGTCGACAAAATCGATGCTACTTCGGATAGGAAACGTATTCGTACTAGTGACGTACGATTTTAAATTCACTTCATTGATTTCGTCGCCATTCATCTATTAAAAATGTAAGAATAAATCTTTTCTAAATTAAAAAAAAAGAAATACATTAACAGGTTAAAGTGTATAGTTTAATTGTTCTATTGCCACAATCTCTTGTCCGTATTCTTTATTGCTCTTAACTAAATTCCTGGCCTCACAAATGTTAGAAGCCTACATTTCTCAGAATCTTTCCAGTTGGAACTATGCGTGGCGAGGGTGTTATATTTCCAGACAAATCTGTGGTCAGACTGCAGTTTCCAAATGAGCTCACTGTTACTGGTAGTCAGATATCAGTTCGCAAAATAAAATTATTATTTGGTTTAAAAATACTCTACTAATTTGTCAAGTTCATTCATTACAAGGAAATTTTGTTTCTTTTGTTACTGCTGAAAACAATGTTTGTATGCGTGTATCTTTATGTAGGCCGCATAAAAATCTCAGTATGACTAGACTTCTGCCCCTCGGCCTTGCCTCGTTGTGGAACAATGTGAATGTACTCGGTTAAGCATAACGAGATAATCTAGTATGACAGACTTTTGTAGACTTGCCGGTTCATTGGTTTCCATGAATGGTTCTAGGAGGGAGAGGGGTAATGGAGACTTTTTCTCTTTTGAAAGGAATAGATTATTGTGGGTATCGGCTCGACCTTAGTTATCAAAGAGACAAACTCTTGAAGTGTCCTAAAGTTGCTTTACAGAAAGATGATTACAGAATAATAACGAATCCTATTCGATGGCTTAATTTAGTAATGACTATATTTGCTATGGAGTTTCTCAGAATCTGGCAGTACATTTTTATCAGGTGAAAACTTCAAACAACACGAGCTAAATAAGCATTATGAACGTCACTCAATTCAAGTAACAGGTGCTTACTGCATTCACGTTAAATAACCACTACGAGTAATATTTGAGTCAAATACAGCATTTAAACCATATAAAAATAAAAATAAAAATAAAAATAAATATTACATGCAACAATCCAGTCACACAATATGCGAATCATACAGCATCAAGGATATGTGGAAATCATAAATATTGCATACAACAATAAAGTCGCATGCAATATTCGAGTTTTAAAAAAATCCAAACTTTAAGTATATTATTGAAATCATAAATTTTACTTACTACATTTATTTCAAATTAACTCTATAAGTACATAAAACATCAATGTCAAATTAGTATAGAATGCAACATTCAAGTCAAACAAACACAACGTATAACATTAAAGATAAACATAGCTTAACAATATTCAAGTCAAACAAATATAGGTTATAAGTCGGATCAATATTAAATAAACATCCAGGTAAAAATAACATTGTGTACAACATTCAGGAATAAGTAAACTGTATGCATGACACCAAGGCCAAAGAATGACTCTTACTGTGCATAAACTGAATTGACTTCTTATCTATAAATAGGCCTTAGTGACGCCTTTGTGACTCGGTAGAACCAAACTATAGCCCGAATCACCAAGCCTACAGCTCATGCCTGCTGTGGAAGTTGTCAGTACACTGAGCTGAATTGTGATTAGCACATGTCTGAATGGCCGCGTAAATACTTAGGGCAATAATGGCTTTGAACGAGGCGATTGATTCGGTCAGAATTCATTTTGTGGCTAGTAAATTTGCCTGTTCCTATTTCTAAACTTAATTGTTATATATATGTTTTTAATGTCAATGTAAAATGACCTTCGGGTACTATGCAAGATGATATTTTTGTAAGTACCAGAGTTAAAATAACAACTCAGGTATAGAATAAGCTAGAACTTGCTGATGCAATCCAAACCGGTTCCAAGCAGAGGAGTAGTTTTACTTACTTACTTAGTTTTACTTATTGTCTCATACTTGCTCATAACAATTTCATCCAATTTGGACAGACCGAAACTTGCTTTGTTGAAGAAGTTCTATACTCTAATCATTTTAATTTTGACGTAACTCGAGTCCAGTCACAAAGGCAATAGTTAGCTTACGGTAAATTAACTGACTGATAAAGAAAGAATGGACTTAGAAATATTTTGTACATGTTTGCTATTGATCTATGACTTGTATTAGAGAATGCTTTACGTAATTGAACCATTATTTTGCTCAATAATTTGACTAGTTGTACACTATACTTTGTGAATTTTGATCAATGTTATATTTCTTAACTTGAGACACTTCAAGACAGTGTTGTGCAGCTTGATTGAAAACATTGCAAGACAGTGTCGGCAGCTTGATTGAAAACATTGCAAGACAGTGTCGTGCAGCTTGATTGAAAAACTTCAAGACAGTGTCAGGCAGCGTGACTGGAAACTAAGTGTAAGATACTTTGGGGGTTAATTATATAAATAAGTAAATCAGTGACTGTCAATTACAGTACACAGAGTAAGACAATGTAAGACACTGTTAAGAAAAAATCAGTGACAGTATTGATTATTGATTGATAAGATTAAAACAAAGCTAAGCAGTTACCGTGGCATGGGGATTTAAGAAAGATGTTTGAAAAGACTTAATCACATTTAAACCCTAAAGTGGACACCCACATTTCCATAGTGTCAGGTGTTCTAAAGTATTTGAAGATTAAAGGTATTATGAATATTAATAGTCACAAAAAGACAGCTATGGGCACTCCCCTCTCAACCTGACATAGAGACGATAACAGTTACAAGGAAAAATGCAAATACTTGCAAACTTAGGGAAAGATGAAAATTTTATAGAAATGAAGTAATGGTGGCAGAAAGATTGTTACAAATTCAAAATGACGCGAGCCCGTTCTGATATTTGCTTAGTGTCCAGTGTGTAAAAGAGTAAGAATCTTTGTCTGTACATTTCTTTAGACTCGCCCAGGCTGGCAGTTAAGTTGACCATGATAGCTTGGCAGTTCTTACATGAGCCTGGTCAGCAGACTGGTGCAGTGAAGGCTATGGGTTTTGCATTTAAAGAGGGAATCAGATACTTGAAGCCTATTCTGAGATTACTCAATAAGGTGCAAGAAAATGGCAGGTACTTGCCATACAGGTGCCAATAGAGTGTCAATTCTAACACATAACATACTCTTTCCCTAAATTTTCAAATGACACTGACACCTTGAAAATAGGAGAGGATATATTTGTCAGATGAGTGAAAAAAGAAATAGAAAAGAATAAATTAAAATAAATGCACACAAATATAATCATAGCTATGAATTTTGAGTCGATAATATGTTCAGCCTCACTCACCTTTCTCAGCAAAAACTTTTTTAATAGTGAGGACAATGGGGGAGTTTTCTGAATGATGTTTTCTGACACTGGCAGGATTGATTCTGATCTTTGAGGCTGATTTTGGCGTGCAGTCGAGCAGAATATACGGTGAATTATTACAACTTGACCTACTAGGTCAGCAATGATCACCAAGGGCCTCGCCGCAAGAGATGCCCTACTAGTTAGGTATGAAATGCGAGATCTAAAATCAAGCCCTGACAAGTCTAACTGTTTTGGAGCCCAGATAATCTAAAAGATGAATGAAATGTTTGTCATTAACCCCTTGTACAATTATAGTGACGATACAAAAAGTAAAACAGCTCATACTAGGTACAGGATAGGGTAAGAGACTTGCTCCACAGAAAGAAAAAGTTGCTAAATTTAGAGTTAGATGGTACTAACCAATGAGACAGTGCTGGACAGTTATACGAAGAACAACTAAGTAGTTGCCTGACATTTTCGACCTAACTGTGATACTAAAATTACAGTTGTGTCACAAAGAGTACAAACGTACCGGATAGTTGCTATACATAGTGTTAGGTAGAGCCAGAAGTTGGTATTCTAAGATTAAGGCAGAGCCAGATAGTTGCGATGTTAAGAATAAGGCAGAGCCAGATAGTTGCAATTCTTAGAGTAACAAAGTACCATGCATTTGCGACACTAACATTAAGTTGAGCCAGACAGTTGCGATTCAACAAGTAAGACAATGAAGGACAGTTGCATCATGCTTTATTTAGAAAAAAGGCAGTAACAGATTAATGCAATACACATAGGAATCGTCATAACCGAGACGCGTTCAAGATTTGAGCAGGAAAAAGACAGCTGTTAACAAGCTTTTGTCACCGAATTCCTTAAACCGTTACTGAGTTTATCAATACATCAGCGAGGACGTGATAGTAAACATTTCCCAAGATTATTTTTCAAACTATTTTTAGAACAGTCAATACATTCACAACACGTACTTCTAGTTACCTAGGCAATAACTGAATCCTTTCGCTGAACGGGAAGATCTGGTCACGTGCACAAAATCACGCATTTTCATTACATTTTCTTTTAATTCTGTTTTGCATATCTTTGCTTTGGTCTGACGATCTTATCTAACGAACTGTTTCCAAACGACATGCTGTATTAATCAGGACATGATAACTATGTAGCATAAGCAAATGTGTATCCCGTGTCACAATATGTCTCATTATATATCCCTCATACCTCAGTATACATCAACAGATACATCACTCGTAAGCAACAAATGTATCCTTCATAAACATATGCTTCCAGCACAAGCGATAAGTGTATCCCTCAGAAGCAGCATACGTTTCAGACATAAGCGACACAAGTATCCTTCATTAGTAACATTTATTACATTTATAAGTGACATATGTATCCCTCGTAAACAACGAGCAGCTTGGTGAACTTCTTTTCACTTCCGGAAACAACTTACAACTAATTTTTTTTATGTTTTATATCCGAAATATGACTGGATTTGTGAATTAAAGCTTGACTATTAGAAGTTCTAAATGCAGTTGTATTATTTCCTTGATCTCTTTAAGTGATGTGTTGTTGTTGTAGTAGTAGTAGTAGTAGTAGTCAGCCTTTTCCCACGACTTCTGTTGACCGTCGATTGTGAATAAAGCTCTTGGAATCGTATAACGATTATGGAAGGTCTGTGTCTTACGGATGATGTGGGCACTTCCGGGGAGCGCTGCTTTTCTTCTTCTTCTTCTAAGTATGGTTTATCTTTACAAATTTACAACATTCGTCAATGTAACAAGTGATTATATCACGGGAAGCTGTTTGACTCTGGAGCATTAATGAAGAGACAAGCCATGGCTAATTCATTGATGACAATAGGCTCAATGGTGAGCCTATGATGACATTGATGACAATAGGCTCAAAGACAAAGGATACATAGTGCAGCTAAAAGGCGGAAGGTGGACAGTCAGGATAAACTACTCATGCTTGCCGTTTTGACTGACAGTTGGTAAATTTGGGAAGTAAATTCCCCAATGGTACATTCTATACTAATTGCTAGCCAATAGTTAATCTAACAACACCCAGGCCTGTATTAGTAATTTTAGACATTCTCACATCTGTTTAAATACCCCTGCGGAGTCAATTATGAGCACTTGCAAGTTGTTTTATTTTTTAGTTCGTGTTAGCATCATGATAAGGCCAAATTTGGGGCGATGTAAGATTAAGAACTGTACTTGAATAACTGGTGATTTACAGTAATATTGGAAGTCAAAATAATGTTAAGGTAAACTATAATTTTTTTGTATGTTAAACGCATGATGTATATTTAATGCAGTGTCGTGTATGAATAAGGGCTAATAATATTCTTATTTATGGTACTTGTAAACTGAGAATAGAAGACAGAGAGAGATTTATAATTGTTAGTTTCATGTACTCATTTAGTATTTCTAAGGAGCAACAAGTATTTTGCTGTTTCCTTTCTTTCCTTTCTTTAAGTCCCAACTATACGTCATTGCAACTTTAGACCTTAGCTTGCTTGTTGAATTGTCTGTATTTTCTGAATCCAAAGGCTGAATTCATAGTGAGATATGTGCAAGTCTGTCCAGGATCTGAGGAGATTCCTTAAGATGTAGAATATTTTTGAATAAATATTCTGTTGCTCCAATCGGTGTGGATGAGTGTGGCATGTTGGCCCACCTTCTTATGATTTTATTAAAATGATAAGTGATAAAGATATCTTAACTCATACTTTAAACTTTAGTACTAATAATTTAAATAATAATAATAATAGTTGAAACTTTTTTACTTTAAATCATTATAAGAATAGTGACTTTAAAACTTGTAGCATTCTAACTTCTGACATTTTAAATACACGTAATCTCGGGTTTTCCAACTCCCTCGGTTACGTAATTTCTGGTCTGACTTGTCATCACTTCGGCAACCTAATATATAGTAGTCCATAAGCGAGGATCGTGGCCCTCGGGCGACAAATTCTAGAACCGGATATGAAGAGTGTTACCCAGGATTGAGGAAGTCTGAACAACAGATTTAAGAAAATTAAATAGTGTAAGTTAGGGAAACCAAAATTAGACTCCTTAGAGCCACACTTGCGTTCTCCTGTAGTAATATTTCCCAGACTGTATAAAATTACACGTTTGTGGACTTGTGGAAAATCTTGTATTTTATAATTAAGTAATTGCCAGGTAAGGTTCAGTACCGTAGTTTCTCGAGCTATTTATTAAAACTAATCCTTTCTTAACTTTGCAGCTATTCGTGCAGCTATGTATGTGTTCATTTGCACCTCATAAGTAGACTGTTTAATTAATTTTCTGAACGGGAGTGAGTGGCAGTTCTGTGTCACTTTTCTCTCTGTAAATTTGTCCGAATGGGTGAACATGACGTCACTTAAAATTACGTATCTAGGCAATGTCTACAAAGAGAAATTCTACTATTATCTCCAGACTGGTATTTTGTGCGAGTGGACCTCTAGTCGAGAATAAGCTGCTGTGACCTCCATTCAACTGTTCTATCTACTTGACCAGCCGTGAAGACATCGTTACCAAGCCCTCTTTTTACGCGGACAAAATGACAATGAAACACCGACGCTTGTAACAGCTGCGGACGTTTCATTTCAGCCACCAGAGTGAAGGATAAGTTTTGACAGAAAAACACATTGCTTGTGCACTATAGTTACTTATTCATGGGTACTAAAACCCTTCTCTTCTGTGATGACGAGTTTTTTATTATTCTAATTCATCTGGACATTTTATCTTGTTTTATTTCTATTTCATTTTAATCTATTGTTTTGTTTATTAAATCCCCTGTTCGGTTATTATTGGCTTCTTTTCCCGTCCCGTCATGTTTGCATATAGTGAATGCTTCAATGAAAATGAAGAGCCATTGTGTATGTGTATCTAGCAATGCACGCCATATCGTGAAATGCTTCAGTGAAAATGAAGAGACATTGTGTATGTGTATCTAGCATTGCACGCCATATTTTGAATGCTTCAATGAAAATGAAGAGCCATTGTGTATGTGTATCTAGAAATGCACGCCATATTTTGAATGCTTCAATGAAAATGAAGAGCCATTGTGTATGTGCATCTAGAATTGCTTGCTAAGTTTAAGAACTGTAATGCGTTCCTTTGAGCCAAGAAGAAATGAGTGTTTAAAATAATAATAATAATAATATGTTTTTCAAGAACTGTTATGTATTTATAGAAAGGACAGTTAGACATCTATGAAAAATCAAGAATAATCACTCCATTACGCTATGTACTTCTCTTTATTTAGGATTGTGTAGTTATATAGAAAATTAGTTACTTGTGTAGTTATATAGAAAATTAGTTACTTGTGTAGTTATATAGGAAATTAGTTACTTGTGTAGTTATACATGAAATTAGTTACTTGTGTAGTTATACATGAAATTAGTTACTTGTGTAGTTATATATGAAATTAGTTACTTGTGTAGTTATATATGAAATTAGTTACTTGTGTAGTTATATATGAAATTAGTTACTTGTGTAGTTATATAGGAAATTAGTTACTTGTGTAGTTATATAGGAAATTAGTTACTTGTGTAGTTATATAGGAAATTTGTTACTTGTGAACTTTGCCAAGATTACCAAGAACATTCATTAGCTATGATCATTAAAAAGAGAATTAGTACTTGTGAACTTTGCCAAGAACAATCATTAGATCGAAACTTTGACTCATGTGGAAGACTGTGAGAGAAAAGTTTTGTTGCTGTTGTTGTCATAATGGATTTTTTTTTTTTAAATGGAGTTTATAACAAAAAAGTCTTAACATCTAAATAATACATTTTTTCCTGCGAATTTCTGAGGTCGAAAACGGGATGATATGAAATCTGAGGGAACATAAAGCATTTAAAAACAAAACTTTACAAAAATCTAAAACCAGAAGACTTAATCATAATCTTGATACTGTCTTCTGGGATGACGCTATTTAACTTTCATATCCCTAACAAGCTATCATACTTTTCAGATCTATAAATAAACTCGATAATAAAACTAGCTATCATACTTTTCAGATCTATAAATAAACTCGATAATAAAACTAGCTATCATACTTTTCAGATCTATAAATAAACTCAATAATAAAACTAGCTATCATACTTTTCAGATCTATAAATAAACTCGACAACAAAGTTAGCTAATGAAAAAGAATGCAAAAGCAAGAAATGTACAAAAGTTACAAGTACACGAAAAGAACAACAGCAAAAATAATAAGTACAAATTTATGTGTAAATGCAAGAGTACCTGTGTACTCAAAACAAAGCAATTTGCAAATTTCCATTCCTGATCCCATCATGACTCGCGACTCACGAAAGTTTTTCCGGGTCCAGGTAGATGAGAGATAGAAAGTGATGTATTGGGGGCGGGGGGGGGGGGATGAGAGTATAGTTTTGGCGGGTGGTTTTGGTGGCGTTGACTCAGCGTTGAGATTGACATCCAATGGCTCCTTATATCCTTATATAAGTTTGTTATACATCACCAGTCTCTAGATTTCGTTTCGATATCCACCAGACTGTTAAAATGTCATGTTAAATTGTTTCAGAATACCTAGCGGCAAACCGCCAACTAACCGTTCTGATTGCATTACACGCCTGTCACAAATATAAAATTAACAGAATTCATTTAGTCAACTCACAGCTATTTGTAATGGGTCCATTGTACAAATAATGATTTTTAAAAGTCAACAATTAGCTTAGTAAACACACAAACAGATGCAAGTCTAGCTTAATATATTAAACGTACTGTCTAATACAATCGCACATTTGGAACGAAACAAATTAAGCCACACACACATATACAAACACACACACGTTTTACACTGTCAGGACATTGTTTGTATGTGCGTGTACCCGTACGCGCATAATCATTCATTCCGAGTAGCCTACACGCAACTACACATGTTGGGCTGGCCCAACCAGTGCGCACACACTTGCACCGAGTTGTTGGTTAGATGATGCACGCGGCATGCATTAGTGGTCACTCCCTCTACAAACAGACTGAGAATAGCCAAGCAGGTAAAGACATTTTTAGATACCATAAATTACAAACGGAGAAAGAATGTCTGGTCTTCGCGGTGCATTGATTCAGTCGAAAGTATTGGTGATGACACACCAGTTTCTGGCATGCCGTAAAGCATACGTGTGGTTCATACTTTAAAACAAACAAAACAAAACAAACAAACATAATGTTATCAATAATCTTTTATAATGTATAAATTCAAAATTAATTGACAGTCGAATAATGCCTTGATATATCAAAGGACTTTTTAGCGCATGGATTTGTTCCCTTTACTATGAAAGCAACTCTCTACCTGTGAGTGTGACCGGCAACAAAATTATTTTTCACACAAGCCCTCTAGTATGATACATCTATATGCGTAGGCTACTGTTACTTTCTTTCTTTGTTTTTTCATTCGCTCATTTCTAGCATAATAATGTTCGTGATTAATTGCACGGATTTATGTGTGTGTATGGGTTTTTATTATGTTTATATGTATGGTATCACACAAAGAAAATTATATGTTCACATTATTGACTCAATTATTGGAATTAGAGGTAGGGTTAAGATTCAGGTTCAGTTTCAAATGAGATTTTACGTTTGTTGATAGCTTTGTGCTATGTATTTAATAGTTTGATATACACTTTTAATTAAAAATAAATCCTGCTTGAAGATCATTATTAAAAATAATTTGTTACTAATTAAAATACCCCCCCCCCACGAAATTGCTAAATTGTTAGAGCATTCTCTCTCAACAAAGTGATGACACATATGATCCCATTCACTACTGTTATAATGTATAACAAGTGTGTGTGTGTGTGTGTGTGTGTAATAACTCATTATAATAAAATAACCGATATTATAATTATCAATAATATTTCCTCCTGCACTTGGGATGAGGAGTCAGACTTTACTCAGCTCAGTTCCACAAAATATAACTAATATATAATCCATTTAGTTGTTTACAATGTACTCTACAGTGGCCATATTCATTGCATTGCCCTTTAAGTACATTTGATGCAAGAACAGTCCACTAAATTGCTGTAATCGCACTGGTCTTTCCATTCACTGTCTTGGCTTGTTTGCAATCATCTATCTTACATAAACAAATCTTTCCAATCGATCTTACAAATTACTGTTCGTGTCAAATTTGCGTTGCATATGTCAGAAGATAATAAATATTCTTGAAAACTGAGCCATATGGATGTTAAGTAAATTTGTGAATATAATTTATTTAAAATCCTATTATTAAAATAAAATATATGTATTTATTAGTATGAAATTAGATATTGCATAATTAGGCAAAGCACTAGAGGTCACGTGACATTAAAAACCACTATTACTACGTCTATAGGGTTTTAATGTCATAATATTTTACTAAATTTGTCAAATTTGATTTAATAATACGGTGACAGGCGTACATCTTTATATTTCGTGATTATAATAAATATTTCAACTAAATAATTTCTAAATATATAATTTATAACTATATATATATATATACATTTAAATTTTTTACCATTACTAGTCACAATCATGTTCTAGTCTCTTCTTTCTTATTTGTTTGTATGAAAACATCAAATTAGAATGTTCCAATTTCTCTTCTTCCCAATCTGGAAGCTAGTGGCTTGAGAGTGAACGACTACCCTAATGTCTGAAAGGTGCCCAGTCACACCCTCCAAACCTGAGGGCAAATAGAATAAACATAAATTTAGATAACGTTAATTAAAAACCCAGAACTGGATGATTGTATTCTTTTATGTAATTTAAATAGTTTCAGTCTGAACATCCATTTAGGTTATTACTTAGCCAATATTACTCTATGCTTGAGCACTTTGGAGAAATGTAAATCTTGAAGATGAGTCCCTGTTCCTGCGTGGTCTTCGTGGAGATTCTAGCTTGTTGAAGTCTGTCAGGATCCTTTTCTAGACGCTCAGATTTTTCAAGGTTAGCTGATAAAATAGACTAGGTTAACGATATTGGCCATCCATCTTGTGGATGAGCACCGCTCTCTCACACACTCTATTGGCTTCTGGCACAACAGACATTACTAAATACTAAATGCTTTTGCCCCCCACCACCACTACCCCTCTCTCTTACTCCCTCGCTTGCTGAACAGTTTTATATAAATTTGTAATTAAGCTCACATCAATATGTAGATCACAAAGATATTACAGTGCTCGCCTGGCATAATGTTGCTAATCTGACAGCATGTATACAGCTCCGAGATACTATAGTGACTCACCTGACATAGTGTTGCTAATCTGACAGCATGTATACAGCTCAATGATAAATACAGTGACTCACCTGGCATAGTGTAACGTATCTGATAGCAAATATACAGTACAGTATATAATGACATCATCTGAAAGTGAAATAACAGATGGGCATCCAAACAAGATTGTGACCAAAATTACATCAAAATTAGCTAAATTGATTTTAAAAAAAATAATAGTCTGTCACTCCACCATGATACCACACCACCACTCCAAATTAAATTAGTTTTTAGCTTACAGTGCATCGAGAAGAGCTCAGCAATTTAACAAACTAAACAATCAAAAAATCTTGCAATGATGTAAAGATTGCAGATGAAAATTGGCCCCATCTTTATTTTCAAAGTATACAAATAAATGTCAACACTGGCTATGGTGGACTTACACCAGGTCTACTGCGTCAAAGCGAGTTTGACGGGCTATATCAGTATAAAGATCTAATATTCGGGTGATGGAGAATCATAAACATCCAGCTCTGAAATCAGCGTTTGTTTCTGCTTCGTATGTCGAAGAGTAATAGTTGGCTATTACACAGTATGCGGCTGACTAACACTGTTGGTGCCATGACTTAACGCCAATCACAAACCATGACGCCCATGACATCAGTAATGGATGACCCCACAACGGCTAGGTTAAACACGATACGACTGCTTTAGCACCTCATCACGGAGCACAAATGTTCACTTGTTTTAAAAATTGAATTCGTAGTGTATTCTCAGTTCTTGAGTTTTCGTATGCAGTCGTCGGTGTCTGGAATATTTTTTGCAATTAACGAAAATAATGCAAAACATGAAAGAACTACAAAACCACTCTATTATATAGTATACAAATATCTGCATATTTATGGTTAGAAGGTCGTAGATCATATACTTTATCAAAAACATGCCGTCATCAACAGTTAAAGCTAAGCAGTGTATTTGAAACAGGAGGCGGGGGGAGGGGGTAAATTAATTTACTGTGCTCGAATCTCAGTCGTATCTGGCTAGCTACTTCGGTAATGAGTAGGTTTACTCGACTGCAGGCTATGTATCACGAATCCACTTCAAAAGTGGATCCGGTGTTGCCAAATGCATTTCCATAAAGATCACTAGGGTGGAACTGTGCGCATTATTTTCTCGCAATAAAATATATCATATTAATAAAATCATATTTTGCACATATTTTCTTTGTAAGATCGTAAACATCTACTTAGAATAGGCGTCAATCGCCATTGATTTACTGTCCTCTGATCCGGCATTAACAAGTAAGCGATGCTGCAGAAAGCCAGTGACCTACATTTCACCTGAGAATTTTAAGTAAGATCTATTACCTCGTCTGATTCTACGATGTAAAACAAAAGCAATATGCATTTAATTGTATCTAATTTGTGCTGTGTATATAAACAATATAAATACTGACTAACTTGCTTATAATTTTGTTTAAAACTATCATTGACAACCTAGCAGACGCTTCGCGCGAGCGCAGTCATGTGATATTACACGTGGCCCTAAAGCGGTCCAAATTACCCAGTTTGCAACTCGACAACAGCATTTTATTTTTCGCAAGATGGCGGAATAAATGTAAGTAAATGAATGAAACGTTAAAGTCTATATTAAGATACTGGGCGGAGGGGTCACTTTGGAACTCTTTCAGATGATTATTTACAATGTGCTCTCCATATCTACCAAGTAGTTTTGATAAACACTTTGTCTTGGCAAAATTATTGCTTTCCAAACTCGCGCCCCGTACCATGTGCGGATAACAGTAACAGTGGTCCTTATACTTTCGTGTTGTAATTGAATTCCGTAGTGTTGTGAGTAATATTATCAGAGCGATAGCTAGGAGATGCATACGTGAACTGATTGCACATAGACATGTCTTTATAGTCAGATTATTGCTAAATATACATTGTTGTTTTCTTAGTGTAAACTTTGATTACACTGAAAACGAATGTATAAGAGACTGGTTTGGGAACAGTTTTGTTTCCGCGGGAACGGGCGTGGAGGGGGGCGAATCCGGAGGCAGTGTTTCTGTTATGTTCGTTCTTTTTCTTTCTTATTTCTTAATTTGGTAGATTTATATATTTGTTGCTTGAACTTTTTTCTAATAAAATCTATCATTATTATTATTAACTTGTTTTATTTGGGAGGGGATGCGCATCTTTGCTGGTTTAGAGAAGCGTAATAACATGACCCTGAAGGCGTTTGCCTGAAAAATAGTTGACTGGCGGTTGATGCCGTAATCAGTAGCCGCAGTAAATTGTGGATAGCCTTTGTTATTTATGAAACTTGTCATCGAAGTATCTATTCGTTATTTGCAATCAATGTAATGCATCGTTTCTATCGAATATAAATAATAATTAAAAAGTATCAAAGTATTAGAGTTCGTGGCGCTTTCGTGATTAAAGTCGTCTCGGAACTGTACCGGTTTGTTTGTAGAACATCTTATCATTTGTGTTCAGGTATATTTCTTGATTCGACCGTACATGATTGTTTAAAAAGCCGAAACAAAATGTGGAACTACAAAGTGTGGATCTCATAACGTTAACTAATTTAGTAATTATGAGTCACAATAACGGATTTCAGTTTTGCGCTTTGAAAACTGAAAAATGTACCCAGCATGGGATTTATACCTCTAATGACCTTTTGAACTAATTAAATGTTGATTTATATATGTACTTTATGTTTACATTACATATAATTCTTACCTTGGGTGGGTGGGGGTAATTGCTGTAGATTACTGCTTATTACTCTAGTATTAGTTGATCTTTTAAATTACCTAACTAATAATTCTAGTTTACTTTTCATTGGAAGACAAAACAATATTTGATTAGATCTTTTAGTGTTTTTATTAAATATTTGTTTAGTAAAATATCTGTTATTAAAGATTATCAACAATACTGAGCAAACTGCAGTCATTGAATAAATAATGAAAATGCTGTATGGACAGTTCTTCTTTTAATTAAATAATCTAAATTCAGAATTCATCAGACACTTTTACTGTTATTGTTTCCTTTGCAATATTGAATGGGGTTTTAGTTTTGTAGCTTTCTTATAATTGTTTACAATTTTTTCATTATATGTGGGGTTTATTGTTTTTGTTTTGTTATTGTATGTAGGTTAATTGTTGTACTTTTTGTGTTTACATAGCTGCAATTTGTTTATGTTTGGGAAACTATTTGAAAGTCTGTCATTAATGCCATATATTGAAGGGATACATTTGACTTGTACCTTTATAGCAGGTTAATTTGGTTACTAATGCATCTACAAAATTAATTAATAATAAATGACTATTTCATCCAAAATTATATTCCAAATTATAGATGGTTGATCTACATTTCTTTGTTATCAAGACCAAGCCTGCAGTTGCTATGGAAATAACTCCTCTCAGACTGATTGAAGTGCACCTTTCATAAAGTGATGCGCAATTTAAAAAAAAGAGATAGGAAAAGTAAGAACAGTCTTCCCAAAATGGCCCGAACTAAGAAACAAGAAATGGATAAAGAAGCAAAGATCAAGGAAATTCAAGTCTTAGACCAGGATGTGAAACTAAAGACAAATGAACAGAGATTAGATGAGCAGTCTGTAGAAGCTAATGCTTTGTTGCATGATTCTCCAGCTTTTTTAAAGTCAGAAACAATACAACAGCCAGTAAGTGAACTTTGTAACGCTTCTTCACTGTCAAGACATAACCAGCTTTCAGCATCAGAAAAGTCTAGTGAGTTTTCTGTTGAAAGGAAAACAATGTCAGTGGAAACAACTTTATTTAGCAGTGGGAATACAGTGGCACAGCTGAACCAAATATCATCTCCACCTTTTTCACAAACACCAGTTGCTTCATTTATCAAACCTGAGACTGGTACCAGTGGTGGTATGTAAATTTCACAAGTCCTGTCAATCTGGGGAAAAATATTAATCACGATCTTCCATATATTTCTGGTGTTGGTATCTCTTGATCTTTTCACAACAACTTTAATGTTTTTGGCAACTTAACTCATGTTCATACTTATAAATCACTACTCATAATGTATTCATGGTCTTCTCTAAAACTAAAAGCAATATGAATTTTGATGATTGTTTAAATAATTCTCTTTAGTTTGATGCCCTGAAGTGTAGTTTTATGATAAAGTATTCATTAAACTAATGTCTTATAATGTTATATTATCATGTTGGATAAAACTGAAACCCACATTCCATTCTCAGTCTATCAGTTATTATTTATTTTTAAATATTTTTTTTTTATAAAAGAAGATATTTTTATTGTTGATATTTTGGGTCTTTGTACTTATGGTTAATATGTGTGATATGTCAGAAACTTGTTTGGTTTTTTTTCCTGGGAGTATACATACATACTGTTTATTATTTGGGCAAATTATGCTTTTATTAGTGTAAAAGTCTGTTTGCCTAATAAATATTTACAAGTTGGTCAAATATTCATTTCCACTTGTTTTTTTAAAAATTGTTATTTGAAATTTTGACTGTAGACATAGGAAAATCAATAAACTAAAGATATTTATTTAATTGTGAATAAAATTCAATATAAAGCTAAAAAGTCCCACGCCCAAAAAACAATAATAAGTAAAATACATGTTATTTTGCTAACTTTCTGATCCCAAAGTCCAAGATACACAATGCCCAGCTCCATTGATACCTCAAAGAATAGGTATTTGCATTAAATACACATAATGAAATAGTTAAGGACCAACACATATATCCTTGTTAACTTTCAGTTCTCATTTTATTTTCAAATAGTGTTTATTGTTTAGATGTAAGGTTAAAATGACAGAATAGAAATAATACATATTGTATTTTATATATTTTCTAAAAATCATTTCATAGCCACTTTTTCATGCATTAATTTAGATTAGAATTGGGTTGGATTTACTCAGCATCTTTGCCTTTTTAGATAATTTAAATTGCCAGACTTAACATAAAAAACCCTAAGGAGTTTGTTCAGAAGAACTAAATATTTTAGAGCATTTTTTTCCTCTTCATCAACAGAAAAAGTTGCTGATATCTTGATTAATATATTGTGGTTTCTTCCTTTATTAAATTTAATTATCTAATCTAAATGTTGTCTTAGTTTTATAATCAGCCTCTATCTCTCTCAGAATCTTTAATAATATTGCCAATTTTTCTTCCTGTACTTAATAATTTATAATACACGACATATATAAACATATCCAGAAGATCTTTCCAGAACAACTTTCAAAGATGCTTTTCTTTCAGTGGTTATCTGGTTAAGCACAATTAGGCTATTGTTTGTGTAGGTGGTGTAGAAAAGGATATATATGCGTTGTTTAGGATTTTATTTGTTGCTTTTCACTTTCTTTCTAATCATATGCTGTACATGAATGCTATACTAGCAGTTAATAAAATACTAGTCTATTACTTCATTAATGAGAACAGAGTGTAAATGGAGAATTAATCATTGAGTGAGTGTTCCATTAATTAGATTAATATCATTTAAGCATGATGCTTATGGCGATGTGTCATGAAAATGTAGTATTACTAGACCAGTACTTTACTGATAAAGAACACTGTATAACTGGAGCATTACAATAGAGTGTAACATTAAGAGCATTTAATCATTATAAGTTATAACTTCTAGTCATTTCATCTAAAGTCCTGTGTTAAATGTAACAAACTGTAAGCATCCCAGAAGGTTACACACCATTCTTCACCCATTCAAACAGGCTCTAGGATTTGTTGCCTTCAGCTTAAATGCAGTGCAGCCTTTTGTGTACTTAATTAGCTGTGTATAAATTATAATAATAAACCATCATAAAGCTTCCATAATGATTCACTTCTTCTATAAAACTGTTTTACTTTAGTTTGTGTGTTTAAACAAGTAGTCATAATGAGGCATTTTCTTTTTCAATTACAAACTATGACCTACAGTTTATATCCACAAAGACCCTCACCATGAAATTCTGTTTCATTGTTTTACTTTTATCATTACAAATTTTCAACTTTATCCATACATTGAATCAAAATGATTAATATACTATATGTACATGCAATGAAACAAATTACTAAAACTAAAGTAAAACATTATATATGTATGCATGAGTAACATCACTAAAATGTACCTCATGTACATGTGAATTCATTGAGTTAAATGACTAAAACATATGGTATATATATATATATATATATAAATGTACATGCTCTAAGTTTTAGTTGCAGGACTGATAAGTGATATGTAAAAGGAGTATGTGTACATTTATTGAGTTGAATGACTAAAATATTCTCTCTCTCTCTCTCTCTCTCTCTCTCTCTCTCTCTCTCTCTCTCTCTCTCTCTCTCTCCACACACACACGTACACATACACATGCACTGATGCAGTGAGTGAAATGATTAAGCTTCCTATATTCATCTGAAGTGAATAGACTGACTTAACACACTGTATTACATAATACATGCCTTTTATCTTGATTTTAAATATCGTATTCAAATTTTAATATAAGTTTATTATTTGGGGGTAAATAATAAAATAATAGCTGAATATTTATTTGAAAGTTTATATTAATAATGGAATACTGTGGTGGGATACTGCTTAGAAGTTAGAGCTTCATATTGTATACATTTATTATATGTAGTTTGAAAGTAAGAGTTGCACAGCCCACCACACAGGATTCTTAAGTCACTATCTACTGGCTTGCAAATGTTTTATTTCAATTTCCAATAGAAATTGTATCTGCCATGTCTAATAAATATTAGTCAGATACTGGCCAAGTATTTAATAAGGTGTGTGTGGTGAGAGGGAAACATAAAATGACAATGAAAGATGTTTATTATACTAAATACATAATTGTTGTATCTTATCATCTTCTCTAAAGATCATATCTCTTAAATTTTTAGTCTTTGACTTTATTGAGCTTAGAGTTGTACTGAGGGAATACAGACTTATAATATGGACGAAATAAATGTCTTCATTTATAATTTATATAGATTTTTGTAGAAGTAGTGTATGTGCGTGTATAAATAGATTCTTTTTTGTGTCCACTAGTACAGTTCATTTTACAGTCATCGACCTCTACATTATGTTACTCTGCAAAACAGTAATCTACGTTTACATGCTGTGCATTTTGTTTTTTCACAAAAGTGATTACATTCATTTATAATAGTCTCTAATGCTTGTAAATATTACAAAGATTTTTAGTTATTACTTTATTTTGTCGTTACATTATATAGAAGCTGAGTGTCAGCTTGATCTGCATCATGTTAACATTGTTGAGTTTATTGCAACAGGCTAAAGTTATCTCATAACTTTACCAACAACCCCAGTAAACTTAACCCTCTTGTATAGTTGTAAAAAGAAAATAAAGTAATTTGTTATACAATACCTATGCACCTTTCGACAACTACATTTAAAATGTAAACTCTAAACTACATTGGTAGCTTTTGAGAACATTAAAGTAAAGTAATATATGCCAGTCTAAGATGATGTGATTGTCAGATGATTTTAAGAAATAAACGAGAACACCTGACATGCACATAGTAAGTAGCCTGTCAATGTCATTTGTTGCAGATATGAAGGCATTTATTTACCATATTTTGTTTACAGTTACCAAGAGGTATATAATACAACCTTAAATGAACAGGTTCAGTTGAACTGATATATTTTCAGATGAAAGTTTTTTTCCAGAAGTGGACCAAATCATCAATAGTTTTATTTTGTCTTCTTTCCTCTCCTCGCTTGCAAATCAGATATGTTTGTATATTAATATTCTTATATACACAGTACATTCATTACTTATTATCATTACTGTTAATAATAAGAATAACCAATTTATTGATTGGAATGATCTAATTACTTAGATCTCAATTTTAAAAATCCAACAAACAAAAGAACAGCTCTTTAACTTAATGCATACAAACCAATTGGAATCATTTTGACCATTGCCACCAACTATTCACTATATATGTAGGTCATGTGGTAAAAAATCCTGCACCAGATTCTACATAGTCTTTCTACTTCTACCCTTCTGGTGAACATCACCTTTGTGCAGTGACTCATAGATCTACTTGTTCATTAGAGTGAAGATGTGTTTCGTTTTGCAGATTACTGAAATAGTGTGCCCATAGAGCTACGATTTTGATTTTTATAATATTACTATTAAAATATTACTTAACCTTTCCTTCTTCCTTTTAATACATATTAATGTACACATAACATGTTCATTTTATAGGTTTGTAAGAAATAAGTAGTATTGTTTAAGTTTGGTATTATCTTCTATTGTATTTCTTGTACAAGTTGCAGCTTTTTGTATAGTATTTGCTTTTAGTTGCATAAAAAAATTGAAATAAAGAACTTCTTTTACTGTATTAGTAGTGTAGTATTGATTGTTGTGTCTTTTAATACTACTTTACTAGTAAAAGAAACATTCAAAGTATTATTATATCCTTTACAATTAGCAGTATTAATATTAGTATAGAATTACAGTCACATCTTTTATTTTACTGCCACCAGTAGTACTGGGATGGCAATAGTAGTATAGTATTTTAATATATAGCTTGTACAATATAAATAATAAACAATAACGTTTGCTTCCCTAGAATTGTCATCCTTTCTTAAAATGGCATCATTTGCTTTTAGTTACCATCCCCACTTTGGTGATTTGGTGAAAAATTCAGGCTCATCTATAATTAGTTCACATACTTGTTGAAGATGACTTGAAAATAGAGAAAAAAATTGATTCATGTAGGGTATTTTATTTATAGTTTATACCAGTAATAATGTGTAGTGAGTTGCTTCAAAATGAAGCAGAAACAGGTTGCAATAAAATGAACATTTTACACCATAAGTCTGTCAAGTTAACCATTATTGTATATGAAGATGGTAATTTTCATAAACAGGACATAGTGTAACAGTAACATTACTGCTGAATTTGTTATCCTCATTTTATTTTTATTAATTTAAAGAAGAATGCAACAGAATATCAGTTTATAACTTCTGGACTCTAATCTAGTATCAATATTAATATGCTTGTTACTATATTATTATATACTAATATTAAATCATAGAAATAATGTGTATTTATTATTATTTGCATACTAATAACACTAATAAATCTTCATAATAGTAGTTTAATACAATGCTTTATTAGATTTCACTGCCTCTTTTTCTTTTTTGGTTGTATTTTGTTTGTTTTTTAGTAATTTCTAAGAAACTAACTTATTGTAAGCTTTTGTTTGTTCATTTTCAGGCCATTTTGGTTTATTCTCCAAATCACAATCAACCTTTGTAATTATAATTCTAACACTGTAACAGTAATTAATAATTATGAATATACTGCAAAACATAAGCAATATAAAGATCTGTTGTTATTCTTTATATCTGGCTTAAGGCACTGCAAATATAAAATGTATTACATGTTTGTTTCTTTAAAAAAATAGATCTACATTCTCAGTATTCTTTAAAATATTGTATGATTTCTATTACAGATTCTGCATTAATTTGTGTTAATTATTAAGAGCAGATCTAAAACTGAGTAATAAAATTAGTTGTCTTTAGAGAGTTTAATATATTTTTTTCACAATCTGTAGGTTATTAATATGTTTTGTTGCTTGAGGATAATTACTATTTTTCTGTTTGGCCAAGTAAACTTTCCTGTCTGTCCTTTAATACTTCCTGCTTTGCATGTATAACGGGTAAAAAATATATAAATAGAATTAAAATACAGAAAACCTTTTCTCATGATGTAACATTTACATTTAGTTGTATGCTTTCAAGTCTTTTTCCTTTATCTGCCACCATGAAATTGTTTTTTTTTCCTGTTTTCCACTTTTGTTTCTTCTCTTCCCCTCTTCACATATTTTTTTTGGATTTGAAATTAGTTGTTCTCTTCTTTTCATTGGTTTTCATTGCTGGCTTATTTCAGTTATTATGTATGCTTTATGCTTTTACTAGTTTTAGTGTTATTTAATCAAAATTATAAGAGAAATAGTATAAAATAATTGTTTGGAAAAAATCCTCTCACTCACACACATGCCACATACACATTATCTGGCAGTCATGTTATGTCTCTCTTCATTTGCATCATTATCATGTTTTGAAATGATCGCCCTTTGACACCACCTTAAACTTATAGCTGTAGTAGTTAATGGAGATTTTCAGCAAATTCTGTACAATTTAATCTGTTCTTTATATCTTTGATTTTAAGTATGAAAGTGATATAGGTTATTAAGAATTATTATTTCCTGTTTTGATTTATGGGTATATCTACATATTATATACTTATGGTTGTAGCTGCAATGCTTATTCATGTTTCAGTTTGAAACTGTTTTGTCATGATACATGAATTATTAATAATGATAATCAACATGAACTAGATTGACTGAAAATACTGAAGGATAGTGATAGAATTTGAAGTTATACAGTCATTCACATTATTTATTTTAAATCATAGACTGCTAATGTTATTGCTGCATATACCTTCCATTAGTGAATATTCCTAAAACAACTTAATAAGAACACAGAGAGAGAGAGCAGCCAATATTTCCTTGTTTAGAAAAATAATCTTGTACCAGGAAGTGATTGACATTGCAGAGCCAACTGGAAAGCATTGCATTACTAGTGCTCAGGCTAAGTTTGCCTATAGATAATATATTAATAGATTTTAGTACATTTGTTGAACACAGTGTTTCACAGATTATGAAGTACAGTTCTTCCTAAAACTGAATAGGTGTACAACTACAAGGTTACTTGCTTGTATGCAATCCTTGAGCTTTATTTTTGTTGAGGAGTGGTAGACTAGAACTAAATTGTATGACCATCATTTCTAACTATTGTGTGTTTTTTTTTAAATTGTAAATATAATTTTAATAATTTTATTAATTTTAACTTGACATTGTGATATAGCATTTTTCATATCTTTGCATGTACATGGCCGCTTAATGAAGGCAATTCTTTAAACACATATAGTTTCTGTTGTTTTTATAATTTTTACACAACCTCCTATTTGGGTGAGAAAAAGTAACTTATTTGCTTTTTCATTCTAACTGGATAATCAATAATGTGTTTGTTTAAAAGAAACCTGATTATCTCACTTCCTCTTCATTATAACTGGATAATCAATAATGTATTTGTTTAAAAGAAACCTGATTTACTGATTATCTCACTTCTTTCTTCTTCATTCTAACTGGATAATCAATAATGTATTTGTTTAAAAGAAACCTGATTTACTGATTATCTCACTTCTTTCTTCTTCATTATAACTGGATAATCAATAATGTATTTGTTTAAAAGAAACTGATTATCTCACTTCTTGTGGTATGAAGGAATGGCAATATAATAAATAATCATGGACAAATGAATTTAGCATTAGTTAAAGTACTTAGCTGTCACTCAGCATTTTTAAATATAGTCAAGTGTGTACTCTTGAAAACATTTACCATTCGAAAGTAAAAGAGTACATTTTTAATATGTATATATACAATTTACAAACACCCATATTGACAGGACTATCAACAGTACTGAAATAATGATACATTCAGTTCCAATGTATTCCTTTCAGTTGTACATTGAGAACATTTGACAGTACTTTAAGATTAATTCTACCAACAATATAATATATAATCATTTCCAGTGTTCCCTTCAGCTTTGTGCATTAAGAATGTTTGGCAAAGTTGAATATTAATTCCATTGATAATAATATTTTGAGTTCAGATGAAATCCCTTCTAAACTTAATACATGTACATTAAAAACATTTAACAGAATTTTAATATTGATTCTGCCAACAATAATGAAATAATTAATAATATGTATTATATTCACTTCCAGTGCATTCCCTTCAGCTTTGTTCACTGCTCTTTTCTGATGTTAGAAATATTTGTTTATAAATTGGTTGCTGAAGTAATTTTAAAATGAACAGTCAGATTTTATATTGCAGCCTGAAAGATTACAAATCTGATAATGTATTCATTAACATTTTAAAAGATTTTCTTCCATTTCTCTGGATATATGTTACTATTTACATTTATTGTGCTACCAACCATTTGAGTTTTTCATTTATCTTGGTATTATTTGTAGTGCTACTTAGCTTTTGATGTAGTTATAAATACAGTGTCATAATATTCAATAATTGGATGCTGGCTGTACCTTGTAATATAATTTCATGTTAATCTCACTTAAATTTATGACTCATGAAGAATTAAAACAAAAATTGGTGATACCTAAGTTTGAGTGAAATATAACTAAGATTTACTTTGTTTTAAAAACACATGGGTTCCCCTATTAAGAAAAGTTATGTTTTGCTTTTTAGTAAATAACTGTTTTAATGTATTTCTTCCTGTTTTATAATAAATAACAGTTTTAATACATTTGTTTCTATTTATAACTTTGTACTTTATTATAAATGTATTGGATGCACATACTTCTTATAGTATAGCAAATAAAATATTAACATAATTAAAATATGGTAAAAACATATTTCTTGTTGTATTATATTTTTGGGTGGTGGTGATGCATTTTCTGTGCTTCATAATATTACTTGTCAGAAAGACACAAACATGTTTGGTAAAGCATGGTGTGGGGTATATTTTTTAAAATTTTGCTTTGAATTAGATAAAAAATTTACAAGTTTGAATAGTTTTTTCAGTGACTGCTTACTAGTACTAACATAATTTAAAGATTTGCATTTTAGTTTTTTGTGTTTTGTAAGTCATGTTATTTTTTGCATTTGCTTTCATTAATATTGCTATTTTAATGCAAATCTGTTTATTAGTCATGTTTCAATAAGTTGTTGATTTAGTATTGCAATTAATGGCATATTTTATTTTATGTAGATTCACAACTTGATTTTGTTTTTTTTCCACAGCTCACCATTGCCTTTGACTTTATTTGTGGGACTGATGATTTGAATGAAAAATTTTGGTTTACATTCCAGGTAATAAAACTTCTAAAAGGCCAGCAAGTGTGTTCACACACCAAGAAGAATTCTTCCAGACACCAAATAAATTATCTCACTTTGAAAAATCAAGATCTATGACGTTCTTTAGCCCAGTCACTTTGCAGAAAAAAGTTTTTACATCCTCTCTATCTAGTCCTGCCAGTTTACCCACAGCTGTTGTGTGTGTTACAGATATTTGTAAAAGCCCAGATGGGGACGTACTTAAAATGATTAAAAGACGGTCTAGAAAGTCAAGAAAAGATGACATTTTGGGGGTGTTGAACAGCTCCCACTCATCAAAGGATGGTGATCATTTTGAAAGTAGTCACAAAACAAACTGCATTTCTGATGGCAAGAACATTTTTGAACAGTTTGATACTGAAATGGTAGGCCGGCGATCTCCTCGAAATCGGAGCCCTCGTGGGAGTGTCTCTGGTTCTTTGACAGGGCAGGACAACTCTGCATCTCGAAGTAGCAGTGAAGAAAGACAACTTAGCATTGCCTCAGCAGTGAAAGCTCTACGCAGCATTACTGAAAAGTTTTCAGAAAATGCATGTAGTAAGACATATGGTGAAAGGAATGAGCCTGACTCTTCAGCCCGTAAAAGTTCCATCCCACAGGTATTGAGTCCCATCTCTGCATCCACAAAGAAGTGCTCACCTAGTAAGAGCACTGAAAAAATGAGTCCTCCCAAAGGTGGGCAGAAGTTATCAAGAACTAAAAAAACTCTGGTGTCACCCATATTTGAGGAAAATAGTGATTCTTCGCCCTCACCTGTCAAGAGAGCTCGATCCTCACGCAGAATAATCGAAGATCTTATCTCGTTGCCAGTCATTTCACAACGAAAGCATCACAGTGACCAGGAAGAAGGTGGCTCTTTGTCCACTTGTGCTGTAAATGAAGAAAGTCATGCAATTCACATACTTTCTAGCACTAGTCCCTGTGCCCATCTTTCTTCTCAGGTGTTACAGGTAAACAAAAATACACTTGCTCCCAAGGCACATAGAAAGTTGTTTCCCAACACTGATTCCATTTCCATTGTACGAGACTTTAACAAGGTCACAGTTGATAAAAGTGAAAGCAGTGAGAGAGTTACTGATAAACAAGTTCGCCAGTCCCTTGTTCATATAAAATCTAAACATACGGATGAAGAGAATTCAAAACCAGAAACCACAGTATCTGATGATGTAGAGTCATCATTGTTGTGTGCTATGTTAGTTGGAGGCACTGAAGTAACTAAATACTATGAACAAAGCCGTGAACATGGTCATGTTAGTAGTGCCAATCCACTTTCTCTTCAGCCTTCTACCTCCTCCAATTCTAGGTCTAGGGAATGTTTGACTGAAGATGATTTGTCCTTAGACATTCCAGATATGAAACCATATGAGCTTCCTGTTCTTAGTCATCTTCCTCCTCTCAGCAATCCTAATTTAGCTGTCTTAAATCTGCCCCCAGCAGGAAATGAAAGTGATGAAATCATACCATTGTCAATCTGTGCCAAGCCCAAGTCATCTCTTTCGAATCTGATCTCCAAAGTTACTGATTACTTGAAAAATTCAAACTCGGCAAATGGTAGTGTTGTGATAGAAGCTGAGGAAATATTAAAAGAAAACTCTGAATTCAGTCATAGAAAAGAGAGAGATAACTTAAGTCATCTCAACTCATTTGTAGATGAGCGAGCCTCGGGAAAGACTGATGAAGGTTGCCAAATAATGTCACAAGAAAAATTCGACTCCCAACATACCAGATGTGAATCAGATGTCTTTGATGCTAATGATCATGAGTTAAGCAGTTCCAGTGACAAGTTACTTAAATCTTCCAGTGACATATCAGAATCTAGCTTGAAGGATTGTGATCTGGTTTCCTTGTCCTTGACTTCAAATTCAGAAAGAACAAAAGAGCTTAAGAAAGTTGTTCATTTGGATGAACAGGGTTCATTAACTGATGTTGTTTCACAGGATAATACATCCATTCCAAAGTATAAAAGCCGGTCTGACAAATCTAAAGATGCTTCCAAGATTGATTGTGTTGAACGTTCATCAACCCCTGATGGTTTGAGCAGAATTGATACAGTGGAAATCACTAAGGCAGTGACACAGTCCATAAGTTGCTTGGATGATAAGTCAGATGATGCAGAGGAACATCAAAATTTGGAATTGCAGAATGAAAGGACTTCCATCTTAAAGCAGAGCGATTCTTTTCTTCAGTCTCAAGGTCAGTGTGTATCAGCAAGTATCAGTGAATTGTCATCACAGAAGTCTGCAAGTTCCAGTAACCTATGTCTTCCTTCTACATCTGTTGATGGTTGTTCAGGACCATCCAGGACCAGGTGGCTACCCCAAAACAGATCTACCTCATCTAATGGGCGACCTTTATGGAGCAGGTGGCATAAGATTGTTTCTCCTTCTCCACTGGCTGTTTTATGTAACCCAGAAAAACCTTTGATCAATGGGATGTCAGCCTTTTTTAGCAAGGAGCTGGATCTGTACTTGAGAAAACCAGAAAATAGAATTTTAATACCTGCTGGGAAAAACTCCAAACTGGCAGAAATAATTATTGATGGAGTGCACTTTAAAGATTTTGATGAGCTGCAAACAGCACTTTCCAAGGGCACCTTGAAGAAATTCAGTTCTGATGATGATGATGGTCCTACAAGAAGTGATGAAGATGATGATGATGATGATGATGATGATGATAAGGACTCCGAGTCTGCCAAAAAGTTGGATCCAGATTTTGATGAAGTCGGTGGGCTAGTCTTTATGTCATTTCCTTCAGAAATAGCCATGCATGCTCACATTAGTGTGGAGAAAGCACTTCACTGGGACCAAGAGGCTAATGCTTTCCTCAATATTGCAAAGTTTCGTGCTTTTGAAGAGCATCGAAGGCTGGAAGGTAAAATTCGTCGTGAAAGTCAGGGCCTGCGTGGACAGCATATGCGCTGGAGGAAATATCGCCGTATGTATCGTAGAGAGCTTCGATGCATCCAAGAAGCTAGAGACAAGGGTTTACCATGGCCTGCACAAACAACAACAGGAAAGACCACCGATATTTCCAAGATAAAGAATTGGAAAAGCAAATTTTCTGTCAGTCATATTAAATCAGGGGATGGTGGACACAACCATTCCAAAGGCAAGGAGTCAACAGGTGTTTTGAAAAAAAAGAAGCGTCGTACATATGTTTTTTCTGTAAAGAAAAAGCAGAAAAGGCATACTGCTACAGTGGGGAAGACTTCAGCATCGGTCATCCCGCAACTCACTGGAAAGATGATTTCAGTAAAGGATACAGTGGAGAAGGTGGACTCTCAGCAACAAACAGAAGAACTGGACACCCAAACAAAAGAGAAAATGGAGTTTCTAAAGCAGACACTAGAGAAAATAGATTTTCAGTCCAAGAAGACCCCAGAGGAAATGGATCCTTCAGAAGGATATGACAGAACTGAAAACTATGGACAACCTATACCTATTGATCAAGATGGTTACATGAATGATGTACATAACTCTTTGTTGGAAATGCGTAGAAAAGAGAAGGGTCTACATCTGCATAAAGGAATCTTAACACAGATCCCAATGGGATCAGAAGAACAGTACATCTTTAAGAAACTAGGTGGCTGGCTCACAGATAATAAAGCTTCTAAAGGTACCACAATGAAAATGAGCATGGCAGAATCTTTGGAGTTGTCCGATTCTAGTTCATGCAAAGACCAGAAAAAGTACAAGAAAGGAACACATAAGGGCTGTTTCTCTTTGTGTGTCCTGAATGTGCAGATGGCAGAGAAAGCTGTTACAGCGTTGCAATGGCCATTAGATGGCAGGAGAGACTCTCATGGGAGTTGTGAAAGTGATGAGCTGTCTATGCTGAGTGAGAGTGGAGACTTTATGGACCTAACTGAGGATGACCCATCCCCACATGTGGATACCAAGCACCCTTGCGACAAACCAGGTTTTTCATGAAAAGATTTTAATTAATTTTTCTTTGGATTATTTACAGGACCATTTTGGCCTTGATTATTTTGCAGTTTACATTTAATGAGAGCTGCACATATAAGTATAAGCATTTCATATTCATTAATTTTACCATTAGCAAAATATTTGTGTGTGTGTGTATTTAGATAGGTAGGAAGATATATAGATAGATAGATATAATAATTAATATACACAGGATATAGATGTGGTCATGCCTGAATATTATAGACTAATTAGTTTGAAGATTATTGCTCTTGCTTCTGATTAACTGTATTTTGAAGGAAAGCAAGAAAACTGAAAGAATGATATAGTATATATAAAAATCAACATACTACTCTACAGACAATTTTTTTTAAAAAAACAACACAATTTCCCTTTCAAACTGAAGGGATTTTGTGAAAGATTATGCATACATAAGGAAAGGGTAAAATAGCATCACTCTTTTACAGTATTGGTGAGGCTTGACAGGATTCCAAACTTGTTTCCTTTATGAGTGTGTAGAGGTTGTTGGCCTCTGTTATTTTGTTACTTATTGTTAGTCTGTTAGAATAACATAATCAGAATGACAAGTTTGTCTGCACTTATTTTCTGACCAGATGGCAAGGACATGCAATCAGAATGACATGTGCAATTATTTTCAGACTAGATGACAGTATGACTATGAGTATGAGTGAGCACTTCATATTCAGATATATTGTGGATGACCTTTTGAACTTTAAAATTTGAAAAAGCACTTAGGCAAGTGCTGTGTCTTAAAAGAAAATTCTGGCTGTGGTTACTACCAAAAATGACAACTCTTACTCTACCTGATTGTTTTGCTTATCTCTGAACTCATAATAAGGAATCATTCTCTTAGATGTACACATCACTAAGATAACTTCATAGGAACAAATTCTTAAGTACCTCTTCTGTTACATTTTTAAATAACAAGTTAGATCAATAAACTTGTCAATAACCATTTATTACATTTAATACTTAGTCACAAACTTTCTGACACTTAATTGAAAATATTCATTGCATCACAAAACATTTTATCCATAGACAACATTGTAGAATGATCTTATGATTAATCTGACTTTTTAATTGGCATGTTGTAAACCAGTCTAACTGAAAATATCAAAATATTTTTACTAAATCACTCACATTTGTTCTGTTCTTGTATGTAAAATATTTATCAGAGGTCAAGCCACACACCCCACCAACCAAAAAGTACATTTGTTGTAGTGAGAGAATTATATTACTTATTTTTTTTAAAAAAGTTTTCTGGTAAAATACTTTCCAACCTTACTTTCTCTAAGTTTTCAACACAAAGTGCATTTTGCATATTTCATACTCCTATTATATACATCAAGATTTTTATCTTTTTTTATGTTTTTTTTTTTTAATGTGAGCATTAGGCCTGTAGTAGACTTTAACATTTAAAATAAATAGATTTAATCCAGTTTATTTTTTGCGCTTCGTGTCATAAATGGTACACCTGCCCAGAGAATGAGCTAAATACATAAATAAGAAAATTAGACTTAAGTAGTACTACATAAATAAAATCAATGATAAGTGTACATTTATATAGAGTTTGATCCTTGTACCCATTGTATATGATGGATTTGAGGCAAAATGTCCTGTTACAGTTTCTTGCGTGGTATCCCTTTGTTGTTTTGTTCTCAGTACGACCACAAAAGTGATGTAGAAGGAAGATATAAGGCACGCTTGTTCACAAAAGTGTATAACTAGTCATTGTCAGTGGCTATGAACTACTGTAGGTGATCATCTTTAGGATGTTTATTCTGAATGTCCGGGTATTTCTTCTGAATACAGAATAGATGCAGATACATAACAAAGAAGGAAGATACAAGACACAATTGTTCATATTGTCATTGTGATCATCACATGGTATTCACTCTTTGGGACTGCTAAACACTAGGAAATGGATTTTTAAATAGTAAATCTAATGTGCATTGCATTTGATAATAGTGAGGAAGAGTTGTAAAAAGGCTTGTTTTAATAGAACTATTCATCAATAACTAATCAAGACTGCTAACAAAATTTGCATTTTGTTTATATTTTAAAAATATGTTTGTATGTATCTTTACTAAAGACTTTAGTCATTGATTGAGAGCAGTTTTAGGATATTTACACTTTTACAGACAAAATACAATTTATGTTAAAATTGTATCACTTTTTTAGTCAAGGGTTTTCATTAAATATTTCTCTCACTGTTATAGGTTGCCGATATGGATGCATTTGTCACCTTTGCCAGCCAACAGCAGAGAATGATGACCTTGATCAGACGAGCTCTGCTGTATCTTATCGTCGAACGTGTGACAAAGAGTATTGTCGACTCGGATGCATTTGTGACAGCTTGGAAAAGTCTGACAAACGGGATGCACCTTCTCACTGTGCAAAAGCAGAGTGCATTATCCAATGCCAGTGCAAACCTGCAGAAGAGAGTAATACATTTTCTTGCAGTGGATAGTAATATTTTTTCTTGTAGTTGAAAGTAATACCTTTTCTTGCAGTGAATAGTAATACATTTCTTGCTGTGGATAGTAATATATTTTCTTGCAATGAATAGTAATACATTTCTTGCTATGGATAGTAATACATGTTGCAGTTAATAGTAATACTTTTTCTTGCTATGGATAGTAATACATGTTACAGTGAATAGTAATACTTTTTCTTGCTATGGATAGTAATACATGTTACAGTGAATAGTAATACTTTTTCTTGCTATGGATAGTAATACATGTTACAGTGAATAGTAATACTTTTTCTTGCTATGGATAGTAATACATGTTGCAGTTAATAGTAATACTTTTTCTTGCTGTAGATAGTAATACATTTTCTTGACGTGGATAGTAATACATTTTCATGCAGTAGATACTTCTGTAATTTTTATATAAGAGATGGTAATATATTTTCTTTAGAAATTGTTTCATCTTAAAATTACATTATTTTATCATTTGTCTTTAGAGGTTCACAGATATTTAAAAACATAGACAACACTTCAAAAAATAAGATTTCATGTAATTTTCTCTGAAAGTTACAAAAGACTGTTATTGGTCTGTATTTTGATTAGGGAAAGATAGTTGCTTAAAATTTAATTAATAAAGTAATATTTTGGCTTACTCATTCATCTACCATTGTTTTCTGCATAGTTTATAGATATGTTATAGAGACACACACACAGCACACACACACACATGCACACAAGCATATATACACATATATATCATTCTGGTGATAGTATGGCACAATACTGATTTTGTTGTTTTTAAATTGGCATAACATTCTTTCTTTCTTCTTAACCTTAAGTATAATTTTTAAAATGCTTGATTTAGCCTTTCTTTTGTTATTTTTCATGTTCTGGATAGCTTTTAAGTATTTAAAAATGAATCAAATACAATCTTAAAAAATATAAAATCAGAATACTGTTAATGTGCAGTGCAGAGTTTCTAAATCAAAATAATATTGTGTAAACACCTGTGAAAGAATGCTTTATTATTCACTGAAAAACACTCCGTCCCATAAATGGCACTTATTTAGCTTAAAACAGTTTAATAAATAAATAATAAATAAATAAATAAAAGAAACTGATAATAATAAGCTTGTTTGTTTTGTTTCATTTTGGGTTTTTTTTTCAATGTACAAAACATGGATTGAACTTTGAAGGGCGAGAAATTAAATTTGGAAATGTAGTTTTGACAGAAATTGGGGAGAAAAAGTGACCAACAACTGAACAAGTAAGTTAATATGCAGCACTTTCCACATGATTATGCTGCATCATATGGATGAGGAAAGGTTGTTAATGTTTTTGTCTTCTCTAAAGTTAATAAACTGATATCCATACTTTCCAGAAAACGAAGCTTTGAAGTCTTAACACTAAAAAGTTAATTAATTGGCATCCAAAACTTTTAGACCAAAAGGGAAAAGATTTAAGTCCTAGCACTTAAAATTATCAAACGACTTCCAATACTTTAAGTCTCAAAGGAACAAGTTTTGAAATATTGATACAGTCTGTTGTTTATCTCTTGTTCTCTTTCTCCTTCATTTGTATTTAATTCCCTTCATTGAATTACTCTATATAACTTTCACTTGAGTCATGTTCCAAGAAAGAAATTTAAATACATATTGTAATGGTGGTATTTCATTCAGATTCACACATTGTTCTCTAATTCAGAATCATCAGAAGCTGAAAGCAATCTCTTGCATGATGAAAGACTTCGTACTACCAAGTCATGCCAGAATAGCAGCCTAGAAAAAACAGACACTATTGAACTCATTGACAGCAGTGAAGATGAACTTCCAACACTAGAAAAAACAAGTGGGCGACGTCAGCGATCCATAGAGCGATACTCCAACTTGCCACGCCGTCAGACTTCATACAGAGTAGCTAAAAATTTGGATGCTGTAAGTCGCAAAGCCATGATGCTATATGAGACAAGTGAGATCTACTGGGAGCAATCAAGCAACAGGCGCAAGAAGGTAAAATGTGCCATTTTAATCCTTTGAGTAACAGAAATTGGAAATGTCTGATGTATAGCAGAAATCTAATTTTTTTTCTTAAGCCACATTCTTTCCAGTTAATTTTGTTTTGGGTGTACTTTCTGTGTTTTGTAAATAGTCTGGCTAAACAGAAATTTTGTTTTTCTCAGTAGCTTCAGGAACAAAACCTTTCCAGTTTGTAGTAATATTTTGTTGATTTTATTGTACATTTGTAGATTTTACACAAATTTTATTGGATATAGTGGTTAGTCAACCTGTGGAACACTATGAACTTTATGTTTAATATTATTGTGTGTGTGTGTGTGTGTGTGTGTGTGTGCTGCTTTGTACAGTAAATCTAATTATTAAGACCTTTTAAAAATGGTTGCTTTGATCAGAGCAGATAAAATCCAACATTTTGATACTTGAAACTTTTTTATGGGACAAATAGAAGCAAAGATACAGATTTAACCTGCCACTGAAAAATAGTGTTATAGATATAATGCATTCTTGCAAAATAAAATTTTCAACTTTTAGAAGTACACCCTCTAAAAACTGTTATAATTTCCAACTCTGAAAAAAAAAAGTAGGCTAATACTATGGACTAAACCAGTTGTAAAAAATTAATAGATGGGTGTTCCCTTTATCATGGCTATGAAATAAGCTATCCAAATTTGACAAATTATTAGATGTAAGATGCTTTTTTTGTTAAATATTTCTGATATTTGTCTCTTAGATAGTCAAAGTGTTGTTATTTTTATTGTTTATATTTTGCAATTTTCTTATTCTACAGTTAAAAATCAATGTGAAAATAGTATTAAAAAAAAGCATAGAGTGTGTTATTGATGCATGGTTGATCACCAGAGTCCTGCTATCATGAATGTTTTGTGCAGACATGCTCTGTTTATATAACTTTAAATTGCAATATCTTTTAAACTAATTAAGATATCAAGATGAAATTTGGCAATTTTTCATTTTGCAACATTTCCTTTAATCTGTAACCAATTTCATTTAGATCTGAAAATACTTAATTTTTGGGGTGAGACTACCTACTAGTTATATTCTAAAAATCTTGGCATTTTTTTGCGGGGTCACTTTTTATGATTTTCAATATTCCAACCTTTCAATATTTTTTCTCTTTCTCTCTGTGCTTATGTATGTAAGTCAGGAAATATAGCTAAATGTCAAGGCAGGGACTGTACAGTTTTAATTGGCATGTTTTATATGGATTAGAATCGTATAGAAATTCATTGTCCAAGTGTTGTATTATTGATTAAATTTAAATTTTTTAAATCATTGAGTCTGAGATTTCAGAAATATTGTTACGTAATGTGAATATGATAATAATGAGATAATATACTGCAGCTTCTACATTATATATAACTTTTATGATTCATTAAGATTGTATGTTGCGATGTCCACATTAAAAGGTTTAAAAAAATATTGATCATTTTTGATAAAAGTAATAATTTGCAAAATTCTGACGATGAAGCAGATCTTGTCTAAAATTAAGGGGTGGAGTGTGTGCATGCATGTTACAAAGCTTAATGTTTTATCTTGTGTGTTTATAGATCTCAGACTCTCCAGGAGCTGTGACACCAGCAACCTTGTCCTTAGCAACAACTTTGTCTCCACCTTATACTACTAACACTCCAATGACTTCCAGTTTATGCTGGGCATCAGGCTTGATGTCCAGTACATTTCAGACTTCAACCCCAGTGACATCTATTGTTTCTCAGACGCCGTCCACTGCTAATATAACAGCTCCTACTCCACCTGGTTAATATCCAATCATATTAATGCTTTATTTCTTTTTTAATCAGTATTTTAATAATAATACATTGTGATAAATACCAGAATAATTCAGACTATTGGAAATGGTTAGATTTTGTATACTCTTTTTAATAGGTACATAAATTAACATATCAGTAAACCCTCACATAATGTTTTGATTTCACAGAACATATGGCCTTCCATAAACACTTGTATATTCACCTAACTTCAGAATGTGTGAATATCATTACTGTGATTGCACAACACTTGAACTGTCGGGTTCCACAAATAAGCTCACAGCTAGTCTTAGCCAGCCAATAAGGCTATTACAGAGTGTTTTAGTCTTGTTGACACAGTAGGCTGCATTTCTGTAGTAAAAAGAGATATATCTGCAACCTTCAGTAATTACAATAGCTTCTAAATTTTAATTAAAACTCGTAATGGTTTTTATGTCTAAGGTAATTAAATCCATATTTATTATTTTATTTTACTTTTTAGATTATGTTTATTAACTATAATTCACATACTCCTACAATGTTATTTTCATGTAACATTACTTTTTTTGTGTTTAATAAATAACATTATATGAGGGTCGCTTTTGTGTGTTTTGCAATACAAAGCAATAAACTGCAGTAAAGGAAATATATTAATATTGTCATTTGTATTATAAGTTACAGAATAAAAAATAAATAGTTTATTTGTTAATTAAATAGAATTATATTTACTATTTGGAACCTCTTCTAACACTACAATGGGAAACTGAATTCGCAAGATGTATTTGTGAGTTTTCATAACTTTTTTGTACTCATCTATTCTTAATACATGTACATTACAAATAGTTAATAAATTTAAGGTATTTGGAAATAGTTAATAAATTCAAGTACTTTGGAGCCATCATGACAGACGAGGGATCAAAACCTGAAATATTGTCCAGGAATGCGATGACAATAACAGCAATAGCAAAGCTGAAGACAGTTTGGAAAGACAGAAGTATCTCAGTCAGCTCAAAGATCATACTGATGCGCTCCTTCGTTGTATCTGTGTTTTTATATGCCTGTGAGTCATGGACCCTCACAGTGGATCTCGAAAGGAGGATACAAGCTACTGAAATGAGATGCTTTCGAAGGTTGCTTAGCATTTCATATAGAGATCATGTCACGAACGAGGAAATGGAAACAGAATTAGGCAAACCATTGGGCCCTATGAAGAGCTAATGGCCATTCTGAAAAAATGCAAAATGAAATGGTATGGGCATGTCAAACGATCAACGGGGCTTGCCAAGAAAATCATGCAAGGAGGGTGAAGGAGAGGAAAAGATGGGAGGATAACGTCTCAGCCTGTACAGGACTGAAATTGAGCAATACGGTAAGATTATCAGAGAACAGAATGGAATGGAGGAAACTGGTTGTCAGGTCATCAATGGTGCCCCAAATGGTCAAAAAGACTAAGGGATAGATAGACTGTTAATATTTATTTGTATGTTTTAATGAAATAATTGTGCAGTCTGATAGGTCAAGTTTCCAGTTTTTCATTATAGATTGTCTTGTGCCTAAGATTTATATATACCGGAAGGATAAAAATGAGTTGGAAATAATTTGTTGCAGTCATAGTGAACCGTCTACTATATGAGAGAGCAAAATCATTGATAGACAGAAGCAATGGAGAAAATGATCATTTGGCTACAGAAGCCAGTGTTGGAGAGGTAAGGAAAATTTTTATGGTAAAAAAATATTTTATATAAAAATTTTTTTTAAAAAATTCCTGAGCTTACTAGGCAGGTACACCATTCCAGAGTCATACCAACAAGATCCCATATAACATTCACATGTAGAAAGCTTCTTAATGTGAGTGATCTCTTAGTACCCCAAAACAGCACAAAATTAGAAAAGGCAGGGAAACTGATTTAACCTTTTTAATAATTGAAAGATATTCATGGAACTTTCCCTTATGTTTGATAAATGCACTATAAAGTGTGTGATTTTAATTTTTTACTGTGAAAATTACTTTTAAGATTATAGAAACAAAACTTATAATGAATTTTGACTGAAAAATACTTTTTACGGCAATTTTATTTAAACAATTTCAGTTTAAATATGAAAAATGTTTTCATGAATTTTAAGTGCCTGTAACTTGCCCATGATCGTTTATTAGATGCATACCAATTTTTATTTTATAAGAATGTGAATATTGTAAGTGAACATAAATTTGCATTGTGTAATTTTTTCAGATTCAGTAATTGCATTCTTATTGAATTCAGGATTTGTAGATGGTATAATGGATTGATCATTAATAACTATCATTTGTCTCAGCCTATAATAAAATGTTGAAATTTGCAAACGTTTGAATGAAAGATATTTTCTGAAAAACAAGGCAAATGATGATTAGTGTTAGTTAAAGTACTCTTATTTATTCAGTTATGATTACTACCTAAAATAAGACCCTTGAAGTAAAAATTATAAAATTAAAAATGACTATTTGATATGAACATACAAACCTTGAATTTGTAAGTCTATTAAGACAGTTTTGTGTTTTCTGGTGGTTTAATATGTGTGTGTGTGTGACTAATTAATGAAATACTTTGGCTATAAAAATTCATGAAAAGTACATAATGTTGTTTTAAAAAAATCTGCACAGTTCTCGAAGAATATTGAAAGCCTCAGGCACACTGTTAGTTTTGTCGACATATTCTTTAGATCTGCAATTGGAATTATCCCTCACAGTGCACAATCATATGTAATGGTATTAATGGTTAATTTAGCAAATTTCGAGCATTAAATTAAATGAATATAGAAATGTGTCTTCTGAGAAAGGAGACAGATACCTTTGTTTTTCTTTTTGAAGCTGCCACCCCATTTTCTTGTCCTTTTATACAGCTTTCAAGATTTTTAGGGAAATCTTTCATCATGAAATTTGGGTAGCATCATTGCATTTAATCTCCTAACAGAAATAATGATGTTTTTGTCAGGTTCCTAAAGGACTTCTTAATCCCATTGACAGACATAACTTAGACACCAACACTTCCATTGCACAGAAGAATGGTCAAAACAATCCAGCATCAAAGTTTGAATCCAAGAGGTAAGAAATAATTGCAAGCTAGTTCTTTCAAAACACTTTTTGCAGATTTTTCTAATTCAATTTCAGTATTTATAAAATTTACATACAAATAAAAGTTTTGGAGCTTTTAAAAATAGTGCTTTTCAGACCTATAGTGTTAATGAAAATTAAATGTATTGAAAGTTTTTCACAATAACTGTAATTGACAACAAGAAACAAACAGAAAAAAGTAGTAAATAGCATTTCTAGACTAGAATAAAGGGACTTTTTTGCATTCAATAAATTACATATTTTTTTAAGTCTGATATATTGTCTGGATTTTTTCTTAGATCTCGAATGAAAAAGAATGTCTTCAGTAGATCTCTGGATGGACACTCAGGAATAAAAGATGCTACTTCTGCAGCAAAAGATATACCCACTTTACCTTCCACTACAGCATCTTCTTCACTAACAGATGTGTCAGGTAAACTTCATGATATGATCTGATGAGTTAAAGGCCTTGAATGGCATGAGCCATTGGGAAAAGACAATATTTTTTTCTCACATTATTCAGTGTCTTTCAGGATTTTATATTTTCTGAACAGACAAAAAAATTTTCTTTTATAAAGAAACCTTCATCTCACCTAATGACCTGATTTAATCAGAATTTATACAAAACAAAAAAGCTCAATTTGATTGCTTGAGACAGTCAGTTGCTAAGAATGATACTAAATGAGCAAACAAAACACAATTTCACTCATGAAATAATCATTTCTTTATATATTTTGTTTATGGTTAGAAGTTAAAACTCAATGGTATAAACAAAATTTTGTGTAGAACATTTGTGCTGTCTGCTTGACTAACAGTTCAAAATGCTGTCTGGTTAGCAATGGGGTCAAGCAACACAGTATCAGTTTGACAGTTACTAAATATTAATTTTAATAAATCATATCCTGTTTACATTAAAGCAATATATGCAATATTCTTTTAAATTATTGGCCCACATTAATTTCTTTGATGAATTATATTGCAGTTCTAAGAAAAGATTGGTGTCTTGAAATCACCTGAGTACATTTGATAATAATTTATGCTTATGATATTTTAAAATTAAAATAATTAGGGCTGACCATTTTAACAATTAATCTTCCGATTAATCACTAAGAAATTTTAGCAGTTAATTTATTTCATGACGATTAAATTTCAACTAATTTTCTTCCTTACTTACTGAAGCAATATGAAATACTGAAGCGGATATTTACTTGCACCAGAAGTTTTTATTTGTTATTATTTTTTACTGCCAAAATGGCTGATTCTAAGATGAACCTGTTAAAGGTGATTTGCATGACTCTTTTTGTTTTAAAGTAAACGATAACAACAAAGTTATTAATGGTGAGAAGGTATACAGTTTTAGGTGTTTTTTATCTCGATAATTGTTGTAAGATTAATCATCAAAGAAATCATTAATCTTTAACAGCCCTAAAAATAATGGTTAAACAACAAAATAACACCAATGTCAGCTAGAAGGAAACTCAACTTTTTCAATGACTACATACATATGCATTTATAGTACAAATACTAATCTTTAAGTAACATGTTCATGCTCATTGTTAAGAGGACATCAGTAAGTACAGTGACTTTTTAACATTTTATAAAGCAATAATTGTGGCACAGCAACAGTGATGTTTATGTAATTAGCCAAGAACAGATATGTAATAATACTATTTATACCTAAATATAAATTATTTTCTCCCCTTTAATTTGAAATTTCGAACTTTCATCCATATATATATATACGAATTTTCTTTTCTTTTATTTTTTTTCCAGTTCCATTGACAACTCAGTGGCATACATCAATGGTGTGTTTGAAGGCAAACCCAGGGTCTTGTGATAAGGACAGCAAAAATAGCAGTTCCGATGATGTTCAGGAAAAGGATGAGATTAAATTGCTTGAATTTATTGCCAACTGCAACTGGAGTAGCTGCAAACGTGAGATTTTGCGGCGTGTGGCTCAGTGTCTCAGCCGGGGACAATATCCAGCTCCACGTTCTATGCAAGTAGAGAATTTTTTTGTGGAAATTCTACCCAAGGCACCCCAACCTAGTATTATCCCACAGGAGTTAAGGAATAGACTTCCAGAGAAAATGTTTTCAATTCGAATCAGAGTTACTCTGAGGAAAACTGTGTCACAGATTTTACAGCCTCCACCAATTATTTTTCCATCAAATTTATATCCTCAAGGAAAGGTGATTGATTTGGTTGGTTCTGGTGAGGAATTGCCTGGAGGTAAGGTTGCTTCTGAGAACATACCAGGTAGTGTAGAATCATCTGGAGCTAAGACTGCCATGGGAAATTTCCCAGGCAGAGTGGAATCACCAGGCTTCAAGATTGCTTCAGGAAATTTACCTGGTGGACAAGATTTATCTAGTGCTGGAAATATTGGAATTTCTGGTCTTGGTCACTTGCAGATTGCCCAAGTGGAGCCACCAAAAAAGTCCAGAAGTTTAAGTGGAAAGAGAGAGTCATTCCTTGTGCAGGGACAGCAAAAAGGAGCAAACATATCTTCTGAAGGCGATGCCTGCAATGTAACTGTTGATCAACCTGAAGGGAAAAAAGTAAGGAAGAAGAAAAAGAAAAAGAAAGATCTTGAAGAAAAGATCAATAAACATACAGATATAGCAGCACATACATCGACAAACAGTCCTATAATAGTACCAGGGTGCGTCAGCTCTGCACAAACTCTGCACAAATTTGCACATCCTCCAAATATACCTGGAGTACCACAGTTCTTTGGCCCATTCACAAATCTTAGTGACTTGAAATTCCTCCAGATACCTGGTCAGAAATCCCTCCTGCAGCTTGTTCCTGCAAGTGCTCTGGGATTAAAGACTGGAGACAACAAAACCTCACCAAATTACTTAGCTTTGCCAGTTTCTTTTGCCCCAGTTGAAATGGGTTACAAAAAAGGGGGACACAAGTTGGATTTACCCACTGAAATACGCTACAACAAAGGGGGGCATAAATTGGGTGTATCCTCAAATGTGCCATCGCAAGAAGTAGTAGCAAAGTCTTCAGAAAAAAATTCATCCCTTCTTTCTTCTACAATATTGGCTGTACCTGCTTCTTACTCGGCACCCAAAATGGAAGAAGAATCTTCCACGAAAAAGAGAAGAAAAAGAAAGAAATGCAGGGATGCTTCTGAAATATCAAATGACAAAGATGCATCTTCTTTATCAGCAAGCATGGCATCTGCAGCCGTGTGTCAAAAACAAATAGATGGTACAACTGATAATGCACCTGCAACCATTCTTTCTGAAAAACAGTCAGTCAGTACAATTGAGATAGCACCTGCAACCAGTCTTTCTGTAAAACAGTCAGTCAGTACAACTGAGACTATTATTCCCTCAGCATCTCAAGTGGCAGCCCCATTTACCATCAGCAGAGATTTCTTAGCTAAGCAGATATCAAAAACTGCTACCACCTCATCCAGTCCTGCATTTGACAATTCTTGTTCAGCTGTGCAAACATCAACGGAAGTTGTGCAATCTTGCACAGGAATGAATGTATCCTCCCTGCCTTTTGCTTCAAGCAACTCTAACTACAATTCAAAAACATCCTCACAGCCAACAAAATCGGTTGTAATTACGTCCGAGTTGCCTGTCTTGAAGACACAGACAGATGCACTGAGAACAGAAGCTACAGCAAGTTCATTAGCAGCTCAACAGACTGTATTGAAGAAAACGAAAAATATTGACAGCACAGAAAGTAATATTCTTGACCTCAAGGTTGAAGAAAAGGATCTAATTCCATATGAGAGTTCATCTGTATCCTGTAGCAACCCAGCAGATACTGTGGCTGGTGGTAACTCACAGACTGTTGTCCAGCAAGCTGACAGTCTGCCAAATAGTCCAGCTACAGACTTGGCCTGCAGTAGAGAACAATCTGTGTCTAGGAAAGCTACATCCAGTACCACAGATGTCAAAAGTCCTTTAACCATATGTTCATCATCCCAAACAGAAACTTCAAAATATGTGGATGAAATGTCCCATGATGGGGACAGCTGGGCTTCAACTTATAGTCCTAGCTCTATTTACTCTGAGCGTGAGCAAATTGATGAGGTAATCATTACTTAGTAAACAATCTGTACATGGAAGCATGGAAATGATCCACATTTTTCTTGGAATTTCAAGATTTTGCAGATTATTTCCATGGTTCCCCCCAAAAAATAAAATAAATAAAAAAATTATACAACTTTCTCAAGAAAGGAAAGGGGAGAGAGAAACAAAAAAAAAAATTCCTTTTTTGTTCCTGTTCTTATTTAGCTTGGAAATCTAGACAGTTCATGAACAGAAACTAGCATCACATTGCTAACTTTTGTAATTTGTATTCATTGATAGTAGTGATGCCAAGGCATACTTTTCCATATCACTATCACTTCAGAATTATTCTGACAAATAGTGATCTGTTGATTTTTTCTGTTCCAAAAATAGTGGCTAGAGGCCTTGTGAATAAAAGATTTATTTATAATAGCTTTCGAGGATCGTGCATTTAATTATTTTGGTGAATTTGAAAGTCCAGACACATCATATGCTGTACATATTGTAAGCTTGCTTTATAATCAGCTATTGACAGTACACTTTTTAAGAAAATCCTATGATAACAAACATCAGCAAGTGAAACAGGGGCAGGGAGATCATCATGGATTACTTATCATCTTAAATATTTCAGTGAGTAATTTAGGCTGACAAAGTGACATAATTTAAATTTAGTCTCAAAGTGAATTTTATTATTTTACCATTTGGTTTATGTAGTGAGCATAATTTTGGAACCAGACTATTTTTCCGTTAAAAGCATCCGCACATCTCATCTAGTAACTTTCAGTGATGGAGTAAGACTGACATAGTTTATATTCAGTCCTGGATTTTATTTTGTGATTTATATTTACATAATAGGACAATTCTATACAAATTTCACCCCTCGTACTATGTGGTAACTAGTTACTCGTTTCTGATTCTTTGACTCCAATAGTTCCAATATATTTATAACATTGGCAGTCTGAAGCTAGGCAAGTTACTCATTTTGTTAATGTCTGATTGTCTCCTAATTCTGGACTCCCTAAGATTCATTATAATTATTAATTACATTTTAAGATATTTTTCCATTTAATTATGCATAAATTGTTTTATTATTTTTAAGTTGTGTACAATTTATGAATTTTAGAAATAATTCCTATATTACTAGGTAGCGGCATAGTAGCCTGCCAGCCGCTATACTTTTGTAAAAGTGCAAATTTTTGTTACTTTTCATTCACTGATTTCTCAACAACCAAAGCATTATTTTATTCAAACAAACATTCAAAATCAAGCTTAATGTTTCTATTTTCTTATGATTGTAAATTTGTATGTCTTGCTTGTATGTGGAAACTACACTGATTGAATAAAGTTGACTAATTTTTTACCCGTGAAAAAGTTTTGTCCAGCCGATTTACATGACAACAGAATGCGCGTTTTGATATACTTTGTTTCTTACCTCAGCATAAATCCCACAAACACACTGCACACATATATTTGGTATCAAAATGAAGATAATTAAATGTTGCATCTATTGCTATATAGTCTGGTGTGTTTTTTTCCTGTATATGTTTTACAAATTAGTTTTAAAGCAAACTTTGGCAAGATATCTGCAATTTTCGTCGTTAAAAAATGGTCAAAAGTACACAATTACTAGGCGAGAATGAATGGTTTTCCATACCCTTCGAATGAGGTATGGGGTTAATGTATTCATGACCTGTGGGACACAAGCAATCCAATCAAATGTAGCGAACTAAATACGACCGGTCTTAAAACAATGGCTTCCAACATGTGTATCGAGCGCACTTCCTTAGGCAAATTGCAAAGTGAAATCGCGAAGTTTATACTAAATTTAATAATGCATTATTGATTTAGATAAGTACTTTAATTGCTATTCTTTAAAGAAGTTATAGTTTTATTATGTAGTTTGATATGATTAGCAGTTTGTTTTTATCGTAGTAATGGAACGAACAATCATGTCGCATTTGAGTGAATTGACATAAAAATAGAAAATATACTAAGTTTTATGAAAATAAGACGGATGAATTACATACTTGGCAGTGTTATTATTTCACTTTAATTTTATAGGTGTTTGATATGACTTTGTCTATTCATAAATCGATGTTGAATTAGGTCACTAAAATCAAGGAAGATTAGGCCTATCGGTATTTACATGTTGCAAAGATGCTACTTTCACTTCTAACCTTGATGTTCCACAGTTTTACTTCTCTGTTTAAATAATTAGGCCTATTTAATATCTAAATATAGTTTATTTTTTAAAAAAGTAAGAAAGCCGAAATTATTTTAATTGTACAAGCACTGGCTTAGTTAAAGTTCAACTTTAGTGTATGTACAGTAGGTATGACTGGCCTAATCCACATAGACCTTTTTTTTTTTACAAATTTTTTCTAACTTTTGTCCAACCCTACCCCTTGAAGTTGTAGTGTCTTCTCTTTGTTACATATGAATTTGCACAAAATAGTGCAAAGATTTTTATTCAAGCCTAGTAATGGTGTACTTTTGACCTTTTTTAAATGAAGAAAATGGCAGATTACTTGCCAACTTTTGTTTAAAATTCATTTGTAAAATATGTACAGAATAAACCAAGCCAAACTTCACAGCAGTGGATGCAGCATTTAATTATCTTTATTTTGATACCAAATATATGTGTAATGTGTTTGTGTTTGGCACACAAGCCAAGGTAAAAAACACTGTATGCCAAAACACATTGTGTCTTGTAAATCTGCTGGACAAAACTGACATAGGTGAATAATTATCAACTTTATTCAATCCACGTACTTTCCACATACAAGCAAGATATACAAATTTACAATCATAAGAAATAGAAACATTAAACTTGATTTTGAATGTTTGTTTGAATTATAGAATGCTTTGGATGTTGAGAAATCAGTGAAATGAAAAGTAATGAAAATTTGCACTTTTATACATTGATTATTGCTGGCTTACTACTGTGCTGCTACCTACTAATTAATATCTTAACTTTTTTATGATTAACTTTTGTAAGTGAAACATGACAATAACTAATTTTGTTTGGTATAGAGTAATAGAGCAAACAAAGAGATCAAAACTCAAGATTTTGACATATGAAAAAATATTTACTAATTCTGTGTAATTGCGCAATTTTTGTATGCATTTTTAATGCATAAATTTACTGTTAGTGCATAAAAGGTGTTGAATTTTTTTATAAATAATTAGCAAAGTAGTATTTATGATACTGCAAAATTTCATGATGATCATGCAAATGGTTAAAATGTAATGGCCAGTTTTGTTCCAAAAATGTATAAATGTGCTGTCATCAGTCATTTTGATGATTTTACAAAGTTTTGGCCAACATGTACATGAATCAAAAGAAAATAACATTCTGAAAAAAAATGGGCATATTCTTTGTAATTATATACATTTTAACATAAATGAACAGTTTCAATAATATAAATATTTCAATTAATGAATCAGATATGCTGCTTCAAACTTCATAAATCGTGTTATTTCTAACTATCTTGATGATGGTTTTTTTTATATTAATTTCTGCAGCTAGGCATTTTGTTATTTCATCATATAGAAAATTAAAACTTTGCATTTGTTATCTTTGAATAGAATTTAGAAAGGAATAAAATATTAAACTTTCATAACTGTATTTTCGATTTTAGTTAGTCTTTAGCAAGTCTAAAAATGGTCGAAATAACCATTTTTTTCACTGCCGACATTTTTTACAACTTATAACAGCATATCTCTGAACAAATTGAGATAGCTTCACAATTTTTTTTAATTTTTCATGTTGTAAAAGGTTTTAAATGAAAATAGCAAAACTGAATGCTTGATTTTCTATTTTTTTTTTTTTTTTTTTTTTTTTGTGCCGCTCCTAATATTACATTCAGATTATCAAAGAAAGAATGCATGTTTTACTTATTAGTCTTATTAGTACTTTCAGTTACTGGAAATTTGACACAATTATAGAAGTACATCTGTAAAATTCAGTGATTTTGTGGCAAGACTACTTATGTTATAGTTCACATTCTTTAGAAGTACATGGATATCATAGCTTTAAAAGTTAAGTGATTTTGTGAGAAAACAGTGCACTTTTAAATATAAACCATGCTTTGCAATTCTGCAAAGTGAAAACTTCATAAAAATATTAATTTCATGAGATATAATTTTTATTAGCAGAAACCTGGTGCATATTTAAAAATCGGTATATATATATATACACACACACACACATCTTGACACCTAATTTTTTTTTAAGCTGATGCCAACAAATCAGGGAGAATGAGCCTGATTTGCATTTTGGCTATTGTTGGTATACATCAGTCATCATGATAATTAGTTCTGTTATGCTTTAGATGGTTGAAAATTGAAATATCACAAAGCAGTGAACAACACAAGATAATGTTATGTCTTGTAGTATACAAAGTTTGAAAGAATGTAAAAGGTTGTTTATTTGGGTGTAGGAAACAAAATAAAAAAGTTCTTTTTGGTGTTTATTGTATATATGCAGAAAATGGACTGGTTCCCCCCCCATTTTTTTTAAACTTATAAGACTATAATGTTGCAAACAAAGCATTTTTTCCTTATGTTTTTATATTTATTTTACTAGTTAGTTTTGATTATAGAAGTGCCTTGTGTGTCTGTGTGTGTGTGTGTGTGTGTGTGTGTTTTAATATACTCTTTTTATTATATGTTACCTGAATGTATATTATATACATTTTACAGGAAGAAATAGTAGATGTTGGAGATGAAAATGGCTTACATCTTAAAACTGGAACATGTTCACAGTGTTCTGGTACTGTCACAGTAAGTCATTAATTAATTGTTCATTGAGTAGTGACAAATTTTATAACTGTATTTGTGATGTTTGCACACCATTATGGTAGTTGATTTTGTTTCCTTCATTTTATAGATCAGCCAATAGTTCTTTATGCTATTCATTATTTTAATTTTATTTCTCATCTTCAAAGCATTTCCATGTATTATAATCTGAATAAGGAAGAAATTAGGTCATTTTTGGGGAAAAAATATCAATAAATTTATTCAAAAGTTATTCACTTAATCTTTACTGTCGTTCATTCACTGTTTTTATTTTGTTTAAATTAATAATTTATATAGTCCTGATGTGTAAAATATATTTGAAATTTACAAGTGCTAGGTAACCTAAATAAGTCAAGCAAATCCTTATCTATAATTGGTTTCTTTAGCTGATGTAATTATGTTCTCCTATATATTTGCTGGAGGAAAAATACTAACAAATTGTATCTGCATGGATTTTGTTGTGATGTAGAATATAAATGTGAAATATTCTTTCTCTCTCACATTGATCTTTGTGTTCAGTTCAGTACTGTTACATGGCATTGAAAGCTTCAAAATCAAAGAAAACAAATTTCATCCTGTTGAGTGTTGTTGATTAGATGCAAAAGTATATTTTTTTCCTGCATAATTTTCAGTCCTAAGATTTTTCTAAATGAAAATTATTTCCTCAAGCTGATAATAGTAGGTAGTCCCACGGCCACCGCTTTACAGGCAAAAACTCGCAAACGCACACAAATTTGCTAAACTTTACCTCAGAGCGGTTTTCTTCACATTAAACCTCAACTAACCATTTTTATATGAAAATAAAGATCGATGTTTTGTCTTTCAAACTGTTTTGTTGTTTTTTCTCTGAAATTTATTATAGTATCCATAAACTTTGACGAAAGTACCTTAGGGTTGCAAGAAAAATGGGTCAAAAGTCGCCTCACGGCCGAAAAAGTAAAATTCACGTTTTCGGGTACCAATTTTTAAAAAGATTTCGAAACTGGCAGCGTTGTGTAACCCTAAAACTGATTGGTCCTTTAAATAGAGGACATATAACTCTTTATAATCATATAAATTTCAATTTTGTTTTATGCGAATAACCAAATAAATTTTCAAACTAAAAAGTTCACGATAAAATTTTCGGAAGAAATATTTATCACAAAATAGTTTGACTTATATCATTTTCTGCGGAATTTCAATATCTCTCTAATGATATGCTGTAGCCCTTGATTAGTGACCCCTGCCAGATACACTTCATTGAAAACCCCGTAGTACGCATCCTGTTTCAGTCATGGCTTCCACGTGCGAAACACGCGTTGACGCTACCGCTGATTTTTCTCACATTTTATGTGAACAGTTAAAACCTCTTATCGGTAAGATCTTTTGTAAGCATTTAATAATGATTACTTTACTCTGTGATTAGTTTATTTGTAAACATATCTCTATTTTTAAAGCAGAATTATTCATTTTGTCCTCACCATCACTACCAATTCCGTAGTTTGAAAATAGGTTAGTCGGTGCATCACTCTAACGCGAAAGTTTGATTGCTATTTCCTTACAATACATATTTTGAAGTCACAGATCGTATTTAAATACATTATTTTATTTATTTAATTAATTTTAAGTCATGATGGTCATCTTATTATTTAGAAAAATCGTTTTCTTACGACGATAATTTAAAAAAGAAAAGATAACTCTTGATGCAAAAATAGTAAACAACCGAAACACTTGGGTCTGTGAAATGTTCTTTTCACAGTGGATTTACAATAATGCTAATAATAATTATAAGATATTTATTTAGTGAATGCTTTTATATACATATATTTTTAATAATTTTATCCTGTTTGTTTTGAATTTGAACATAATGTTATCCTCTTAATTTAAAAAATTGTATGGCTTTTGCCTTTGTTTTGGTTTCACGATCTTTTAATTTTTTTGTTGGTACATAAATTAAGAATAAGTTAACATGAAGATTTTATATCACATTATTAAAATGTCAATTAAATATTTTATGGTATGTTCTATGAAGCTGATGAGCAGTATGCTCTTATGTTATCACATCTCTTGGCTACTGGAAGAGGCAGACGGCCAACTATTCCAGAAATCGCATGTACAAACCGACTGATAGCACAACTCAGTCTTCTGCGACTTGAAGGGAAAAAGACTTATGAAGATATCACAACATTTGCAGATAAGTATCTTTCCTTTAAATTTGGTGATGGCATTCCACTCCTGTCATCTTGTATTCGCAATGTTATGAAACAGCTCCAAAGTACCTCTTTTGACAACTGGGAAAATGTTCTTTCTACACCATTTGAACTTAAATATATTGGACCATTCTGTGATATGTATGACATTAATCGTGACTTACTATTGAATGCATGTGATTCATTAACACCTGTTGAAGTTTCTAATGGTCTTTGTTTAGAACTTCGAAGTTTTGCTAAAAAATTAAGTTTGAAAGATCGCATTCTGCATGGTTGGCTTGTACAACTTTGCCCCTCACTCAAAACATGCACAAATCTGAAATACAGAATAAGTACAATACACAAGCACTACCTTGCTCTTCTTCGTTGTGTTTCAAAGTCAGATGGTAAAATGAACCTTGATTTATTTTTGAATGAAATATTCTTGAAAGATGATCAGCCTTTAAACAAAGATAGTACTAGTGGAACTCTAGTTAGAGAGAGTTGTCAAGATTGTGAAGTCTTAAAAAAACAGCTAGACTTAGCAAAACATGAAATTGCTGCATGTAAGAAAACAATAGCACATATGCAGAAATCTAAAACTAATACAAGTAAGATGGAGACAGTTGAAACTGAGTTGCAGCTGCTGAAGGAAGCTAGTATTAAAAGTAAATTTGACTCAGAACAAAAGATTCATTTGCTGTCTGAAAAGATAGAAGAACTATCATCAAACCTTTCACTTTGCCAGTCAGAAAAAAATAGCTTAACAAACGAGCTAGCGTGTGTAAGTGAGAAATTTAAAAAGAAAATAAGAGATAGTGCTGCTATCTGTCGACAGAAAAATAATCTAAAAAGATCAAAAGAAGCATTAAAATTCAAAGAAAAGCTTATAGAGCAAAAACTAAAAAATGAGAGCACTCAGCTGAAAAAGTTGAGAAAGGTTAAAAAAATCCTTCAGCAGACACAACAAAATCTAAGTAAAAGTATCAAAACAGTTGCTGATTTGAAATGTAAGCTTAGAGAATCACAAAAATACATCCAACCTATGATTGAATGCACTGAAGACTCTCCTGTAGATATTGTCACTAGAGATGAAAAGGGCCAGTTTACAGATTCTGTTGTGAAATGTATTGGTAGCTTAGTTGGGGAGGGAGAGGTGTCAGGAAAGAAAACTAAAAGCATTATTCAGACTGTAGCATCTCATTTACTGAACACTGAGATTGCAGATGCAAACCTTCCCAGTAAGAGCACAGTGTATCGCATAGCCAGTACATGCCATACACTTGCTAAAATGCAGGTGTGTGATGAAATGAGAAATAAAAGGTTTGATATTCACACTGATGGGACCAGCAGAGATCAGCGTAAGTATGTTGGTCACCAAGTTACATTAGAGGACAATTCACAGCTCTCACTGGGTTTTCAGAGTGTATATAGGGAAGATGCTAAAACACTCTTAGACACTACCATGCTATTATTGCATCAGATTGGTGAGGCAGGTAAGAAAGATGGTGAAAATGTAGATGATATTGTGAAGGAGATTTTTCAGAATTTGGTTGGTACCATGACAGATAGGGCTAGTACAATGAAAGTGTATGGTAAAGCTCTTGATGAGAAGCAAAAATGTATTTTGGAGACCAATTCTGGCTTGGAATTTTTATTTTGTAATGCTCATTTTCTTTTAGGTCTCAGTTCAGAAACGGAGAAGGTACTGACAAGTTTTGAAGAGACACTAGGATGGAGAAAGAAACTGGGACGTGACAAAAGCACTGCATTTCAACATTTCAAAAGTAGTGCTAATGAAGCTGCTGCCTGTAGACTCATCCGGACTACCTGTGATGTCTTAGGTCCTCGTGGCGATGAGAAGAATGGATGTCGTGAAGAATGGCTGGCTTTTTGTTGTATGAATGGATTGAAAAGTAAAATTGGAAGTTTTAGATCCAACAGATTTAATAATCTTTTTGAAGGAGCAGCAGCCATAGTCCACCATCATGATCATATTATCGCTTTCATCAACCACTACAAGCAAGATGGAAATTTGAAGATCCAGAGTGTATTGCAGGACCTGCAGAGCCAGGAGATAATGCTAATGGTAGTTGTTTTGGCCATGGTGTATGTTTGCATGGCAGGCCCCTTCTGGGAGTTGATAAATAGTCAACAACACTATCTTGACCTACATCAACATATAAATTGCCTAGAGCAGCGCTTGAAACATATATCCTCAGATCCGGATTTCAGCCAGTCTCTTGGTGATCTTTCTTCATGGATTGACACCTTTATGGCGAGAAAATCAGATGTCTCTTTGACTACATCAGTTAACACAGCTATTGATAACACTATGTAACAAATTTTCACTTTTGTTCTGTTCCTGGGTTGAAAGTGTGTTTTCCTAATCCGTTAGGTCTAGAACAGAAAGGAAATCGCTGTTATTCCAGAAAAACTTTGCTTTTGTGACCGGGACAATGAAATTTGAAAATCGCGTGTGTTTGAGAAAATTCTCGATTTGCTTTCAATGCCGAGCTTCCTCCCTGAACTGCTAGAGTTGTCCACATGTTTCTACAATTCTCCTGAACACTCTAGAACGTTCAAGAAACTTCCAGAACTTTCAAGAAACTCTCAGGACTTTCTAGAACGTTCTTGAACGTTCCAAAAGTAGCTGTACAAGTATAAAAGCACAGGTGTCTCGGACCAAATTCCATGAGAAGTTATTTATTTGATATGGCATCAAGAGATTGTTTGCATCCAGCTGATTCATTCTGCTATGTGTGCGGACAATTCATAAAGACAAGAGCGAAAAATTATTCAGTGGAAGCAAGTCGTATAATGTGCGAGGCCTACAAGGCATACTTCGGCGTGCCGGTCGGGGACCAAGACAAATCTTGGGCACCGCATTTCACATGCGAATATTGCAAGAAAACACTTGAAGGTAAACTGAACAGTTGCTTCTCGCTTAGATGTGTTTTAATTTATTTTCATAAAATTTCAATGCTTTAGATCGAGTTCATTTCAAAGAGTTGTAATTTACAAAGTTTTGTCATAAGTCGTGTACTGTAGGCAAATACGTTCCATCTTGAAATCATTCCATATTTTGAAATTTCCTGCCCTCAAATTATTATAATTATTATGTGCTATGTTACAGGTTGGTACAGAGGAGAGAAGCGAGCCATGAAGTTTGCTATCCCGCGAATTTGGCGAGAGCCGACGGACCACTCAAGCAACTGCTTCTTCTGCATGGTAAACCCCCAAAATCGTCGCACCGGCAAAAATGCCCCTCAGATCGTTTATCTGGACATACCTTCTTCCATTGCCCCAGTACCACACAGCTCCGATCTGCCTGTTCCGACTCCTCCTAGGCGGCATCGGCCATCTTCAGGAGACAGCAGCAAGTCAGATAGCGAGGCAGATACTGGAGATATGGACTACGATTCTGCAGATGAAGTTGGGGATAGAAAGCCGTACTTCTCTAACCAGAAAGAAGTGAACGATTTAATTAGGGACCTCGGGCTTACGAAATCGAATGCTGAGCTTCTGATATCCAGGCTCAAACAGTGGAACTTGGTTGATGATAGCGTACAAGTCACAGATCAGAGGAAGTGGCATCAAAGATTCTCCAACTTCTTCAGTCAGCGTGATGGGCTGTGCTTCTGCAACGATGTTGCCGGTCTATTCCAGGCTATAGGTATTGCATGTAATCCTATTGAATGGCGCCTATTCATAGACAGTTCATCCCGGAGCAGTTTCGTTGCAGTTGTTCAGGGCTTCCTAGGTAATCACAAAGCTGAAAACTATGTGGAGCTGGTGCAGACTCTCATAAAGAATTACGCCACAATGGGATGCAGAATGTCTCTGAAAGTTCATATCCTTGATTCGCATCTCGACAAATTCAAGGAGAACATGGGCGCTTACTCGAAGGAGCAAGGCGAGCGCTTTCATCAAGATATATTGAACTTTGAGTGTCGTTACCAAGGACAGTATAACGAAAACATGATGGGGGACTACATTTGGGGGCTACTTCAAGAGAGTGATTCACAGTACAATCGTAAATCTAGAAAATCTACACATTTCTGAACCTTGTTGAGTGGTTTCCAACTGTTTGTCTATTCCTTGTGCAAATTTTGTTTTTACCTGATCATAATGACGAAAATGAAAAAAAAATCGTTCTATTTTCACAAAAAAACGAGTTTTCTTCGTGCTGTTGTCGTGTAAGCAAAGTTTGTGCTTAATGAAGTCATTTTTTCACGTACTTTAGACATAAGCAATTGAAATATAACACTTAGAAGCCAGGAACAAAAATTGTGTTACATAGTGTAATCTGAAATGCAACATCCAGTTTAAGAATTTGCTTCAGTTGCTGTGTAAAGGGTACCTGATGGTCATTGAACGACAGCTAGGAGACTTTCTTGAAGGTGGCAAGTATAGTGAACCACCTACTGAGGAACAACGAAAGAAAATGGCCCATTGCCAAATGACCAACTTGATGGGAGAAGCCTGCTTTGGAGACCTAGATTTTAGCATGTTTAAGCGGCGTAATTGTTCATTGTTTCATCATACAACAGTCAACATGATGAAAAGGAATCGGCCTATAGAATGGTTGAGGAAGAAATCCACTGAAGAGCAGGCAGTTATCTTAAAAGATGCAAAGAAGAAGGCCAAGAACACACAATCAATCTATAATAGCCATGAACTTGAAAACAGGAAGCAACTGCAAGTCCATCTTCAAGAGAAGAAGAAGAGTAGAGAAGAAAAGGTTGCTCGTTTGGCTAAGACTAAGCTTGATGTCATCAAGAAAGTCCAGGAGGTTGGAGGACCTTGTATAGATAGAAGTGCCATTACAAACTTACTTCGGGCATGTCACACCACCACTGCTAAGAAAAATATGCTTCTGCTCCAGATAAGATACCATAGATTGATTATGGGTGCTAAAAGTAAATATTTTAAAATAAAAGGTAAAGATGTCAACACCCTAGCTGATAATTTGAGCACTTATTTACAAGAAAGTTTGCCAGTGTCTGATAGTGCGCATGTTGAGCTGTTAGTAGATGATGATAGTAGGCTTGATACATTGGAGGTGCTTAGAACAACTAATCTAGATAATGTTCCTAGTAGCCCACTTCCAAAGAGACTGAAACAAGATGCTGGATTTACAAACCAAGGGGAGCGTGTTGCTGTGTATTATGACACTGGCTTTTTCATTGGTGAGGTATTAGAAGTACACAGCACCAGCAGTGCTAAGATAATATTTATGGAACAGTATAGAAATAAGAATATTTTTAAGTGGGGTGATACCATGGACTGTGATGATGTGAATGCCAAGTTTGTTTTTAAATGGGGTTTATCAATGGAGACAACCAACGGAAGAACCTGGACAGCCGTTGACTATAGTGCATTACAGGAAGAATTTTCCATTTATAAAAATATGTACTGTGATTAATATTTGAATCTATGTTGTGCACATTCATTGTTGGAAATAAATATCACAGAATTGAATTATTATTATATTAAATATCATGTCACTAATGTACATGTTCACAGAGTTTTAGCAATTCATTTTTCAGACATATTTTCAATGCTTTAATACCTGTCACAAATCTTTCAAAACATAAACAAGATATGTTTATTAATCTATTACTTATTATTTTGTTATAATTAATAATATTATTGTGAAACATGTTTTTATATCTATGAATTATGCGTAAAGAATACCATGTATACAGTTTTAAAGATTTTTTAAAGTTATGAAAGTTTCTATTGTAAAAAAAATACTAATTCAGATAAAAGGTTATAAATAAATTTTCTGTCTTTAGATAAATAGATAACTTCATGCTGATCATTTTAATAGGTGAACCAAAACTGTGTTATGTATAGTTTCTAAGATGAGACCATTTATCTGTTTTAATTTTCTTTGTAAATAAAAATTGCATGATAAAATGAAAAATGTAACTTAATATGTGATTAAACAGAAATTATCTTTATACATATTGATCAAGTATAGTTTACTGATCATTTTGATATGTGAAGCAATTCTGTATGATGTATACTTTCAGAGATGTGACGGTTTATCCGTTTTAATTTTATATGTAAATATAAATTGTACAGTCAAATGATAAATGTAACTTAATATGCAATTAAACAGAAATTATCTTTATAGATATAGGTAGAGTATAGTTTGCTGATCATTTTGATATGTGAACCAACTCTGTATGATGTATAGTTTCAGAGATATCACCGTTTGCTTGTTTACGTTTTCTTTAATAAACTTCGTTAATGCTTTTTTTTGGTTAAAATTTGCTGAAATGGTCATTTTCAGCCTCCAATAATTTCCACATTTTCTTTGCAATGCCTTTAGAAAAAAATAGGCATTAACTATATGGTACATGATTTAATAATATGCATTTTGGATGTACTTTGTGCATCAGTTGCATATGTTATGATGCCATGAATGTTCCTTTTTGTTGCGTTTTGCGAGCAATTTTATGAAACAAAAGCCCATTTTCTTTTGCAATTTATAATAAACTGAAAAGTAAATTTTGCATTATATCTGTTTTTTCTTGTTGTATGTCACTATGTTTATTAGAATTATTAGATTGTTTTCCAGTGAGGTTTATATCTTGCTTGTAGTAAACTTGTAAAATCACACATTCATTACGTCTAAAAAAAGTTGACCACAAATAACGACACTAAATTTGTGATATCTCAAAAAGTATTATAGCTATCATCATAATTTTTTCTGTACAACCTTATTTCATCAGAACACACATTTTGAGCATAAAACATTTGTACAATATCAAGTAGAAAAAAATGAGTGGGACTACCTAATAATAGTCCAAATGTATATATTTTTACAGTTCTTGTTAAAAGTACTTGTTGAATATACATGATAGGGAAAGGAATGTTGAAATAAAATAACTTATATTTATTTGTTAGAAAATGTGTTTGTTACAATTATATATACATAAAACTGTGAAATAAATAAATTTTAATTATAACACTTGTTGCAAATCATGGCACAAAATAGCCAGACCCTAGCAAATAACAAAGGAGATGTGATGTGAAGATTCTTCAATTTTGAAGCTTTCAATGCCATGTAACTACTTGTGGTTGCTTGCTTGACGCTCTGTTTCAAACTTTTGATCTAGTTTGATCTAACATAATGTGAGAGATCTTTGATGAGGTGGTACTCAGGATATTTATCCAAACTACTGCTGAAACACCCTGAAATCACTTAGACGTTATAAAATTGACTGCCTGGAGGTGTCAGGTCGATTTTTATAACGATCTTTATAAACATTTGCATCACTGTGAGTAAATAGATTCAGACACTGAGACTCACTATTCAAGATCAACGAAAGTTAAGGGAACTTTTTATTAAATTTAAAATGTTTAATTTAAAAATAATAATAATTAAAATTTTTTTAGTATGTTTAGCAATCGTTACACTTTACATTTTCAAAATCCATTGAGAGTTAGAGTCACTTTTTATCTTTTTGTATGCTAACCCATCTAATTATCGCTGAGCGGCAAAACAACCTGCCATGGTGATGCATAGCGTAACTTTTAACGTGACGGGCAAGAGGTTAAAGCCATTATTCACTCCAGTCTTAATTTTTTTCTTTTTGTATTGCTACATTAAAGGTCATGTGTCTCATTTATTTTCATCTGTATTTAAATCTACTTGTCTCATACTTCTGTCATTATTTCTTCTTATGCTATAAATCATTAATAGCTTTTTTTTCTTACTGTCTCATTCTTTATTGCTGTGCAACTGCATGGAAAGCCATTTGTCTCTTACCCCTGTAACAATTTTGTTCTTGTGTGACTGTATATTTTTTATTCTTTCTTATGTTGTTTCATTATGCCTTTTATCTGTTACTCATGTCCCAGCTCTTTTCTTTGGAGTATTAGCTAGGATATAAGTCCTAGTCATAGAATTGTTTATTCATTTCCCAGGTCTTTGCTTTAGAAGTATTAGCTAGCATATAGTCATACCCACTAGTCATAGTATTGTTTATTCCTGTCCCAGGTCTTTGCTTTAGAAGTATTACTATTAGCTAGCATATAGTCATACCCACTAGTCATAGTATTGTTTATTCCTGTCCCAGGTCTTTGCTTTAGAAGTATTAGCTAGCATATAGTCATACCCACTAGTCACAGTATTGTTTATTCCTGTCCCAGGTCTTTGCTTTGGAAGTATTAGCTAGCACATAGAATCCTAGTCAGGATTGTTCACTCAGAACTGCTTTGGACACTAGTTTTTTTATTGATCTTATATGTGTAGTACAAATCCTGTAAATTAGTAAATATAGTTTTTAAAAAGTTAATGTCTAGTAAGAAATCAGAGTCTGTTTTAAAACTTTAAATATTTGAAATTGAATTATAAAATTTTAAGTTTATTTTACCCAGACATGTGTTTGCCGAGGGAAAGCACATGGCAGACCTAATCCTGCTGAGCACAAGAAAAGGTAATCTTTTATTTAGTTTTTTATCTCATTCAGGTCTTTTTAGTTACCCTGTATTTTGATCACAACATCCCTTTCTACTCTATATTGATTTAGATAAGTACTTTACTTGCTATTCTTTAAAGGGGTTATAGTTTTATTATGTAGTTTAATATGATTAGCAGTTTGTTTCCATCGTTTTATCATAGTAGTGGATCTGTCATCGCATGCTTGTTACAGGAACGAACAATCATGTCGCAATTGATTGAATCGACATAAGCTGGACGATTATAGATAGTATGGCAAACATGTCTGTTTCTTAGACCTACTACAGTTTATTTTTTGTTTTTTCAAAATAATATTAAATGAACATATATTCAAAATTCTGTAGTACAGTAAAACAATTAGACATGTGTTTATCCTTCAAAATTCCCCACATTCTAAAATCTGTAAATGCTCTTGCAATGTATGTGGGAGTTTCCATTTACAAACTTTAGTTATTTTTGTTAGGGTTCACAGAGTGCTGCAAACAAATGTTCATTATAATTGAAAATAATAGCATAAAATTTTCTCCTAATTTATGATCTTGTTAATTGAATTTGAAGTCCTAGTGATCCTAAGTATGCAATGTGTGACTGATGGCATTATCTTAGAGATCATGCATATATAAACTGTCATACTATCTGATAGTTGGGAAGAGGTCCTTTTATGTATAGTGGATGTGGTGTGATTGGAATCCCATAATGCCCTTGAGCTGTCGTACTATCTGATAGTTGGGAAGAGGTCCTTTTATGTATAGTGGATGTAGTGTGATTGGAATCCCATAATTCCCATAATGCCCTAACTACAGAACATAAACGTCATTTTGTATAGCTGTTACTCTATAGGAGTATTTAATTATATTTATTTTTTTTAAATGTCTTTATTAGTAAACTTTAACACATATTTCTTATTGTTTCAAGAAAATGGAAGTAGGGAGAATATGCTATTTTCCCCTTCCAGCTTTAGTTGATATTTTCTGTCATGAATATTATACTTTTACTATTTTTAATTGCTAATGCAAAGATGTGCAATTTTGCCAATTGCCCTAGGTGAGCACATTCCTTAGCATATTAAAGAGATACATCTGATTACAATACACTTTATTTTTTCTTTCTTAAATAATGAAAGAACTAAGGGAAGGGGGGGGGGGAGTATAAAACAGACTTGAATGTTTGCTACATGGAAAAGAACCATTGAGTTGTTCATAAAACAGATTTATATGTTGTTTGCTACAGGGAAAAGAACCGTCGAGCTGTACAGTTTCAGATGTTCCAATATCTGAAAAATATTCTTTATGCTGACGATGCTTGTCGCAAGGATCTTCCTCCAATGTCAAAAATTAAACTTTTGGCCAAGGTAAAATAATCATAATTTACCTCTTTCACACTATATATTCTTATCATAATATACTGCAATATATTTGGTGGACTACTCATAGAATGTAGAATTTTTTATGCCTTTGACAATAATTATTTGAAATGAACCCCCAAACAGGATATGTTTAACTGAACATCATGTGGCCTAATCATTCCTTCAGTCCATTTGCAGGTTTCAGCATGTTAGGTTCAGCATGACTAATAAGCCAGGCATTTAATACTCTTACTGAAAAGTTGTCCTGCTTATCCCATTTTAATAAATCAAACTCACACATTGCTTTGAAACTTGCCAAGCTCTTTCCTGGCCTTTTTAGTAATGATTTAGTTGTTATAATATTTCTTATTGACTGATATACTTCAACACATTTCTTTTATTTGCAATTCATGATTGGAGCAACATACCTTTATGAGAATTATAATCAGCCAAACATGGTTATAGGGTATAGGGGGAAAAATTGTTTGCTTGTGGTAATTTTATAAATATTATCATTTTATTATATATATTATCATATATATATTTTTTAATATTTATCATGTACTTAGAGCTGTATAAAAATTGGTAATTTGTCAAGTTATCATTATTATTACTTCAAAGTCTGCAGAACCCTTTCCATTTACTTGGTTTATTCAGAATGATTGAGTAAAGAAATTTTGATGTAGTAGTATCCTAATTCACTAGGCTTTATAGTTATTCCAGTTTTTCCATCTCAGTCTGGATGGCAGATTTTAAAAGAACAGTTCAGATCTTGATGATAAATAGTTTTACAAATCCATGAGAAAATATGATTGCTTTGAATATTATAATTGCACATATTTATATTATAATAAGATATGCTTTGAAATTAATTATTCATTTCCTCAAATGTGGCATTCCATCTATTCACCTAATCAGTTTTAAATAAGCATGGAATAGTTACAAATATTAATTAAAAAATGGTGGTGAACAAACTGATATATATAATTATCTTTATTATGTTCATTCATTATCTAGTATAATTTTTACTGGACTTCTGTATCTAGTATAGTTTTGACGGAATATTATTGTCTTTATAATATTATTTATCTTGTTTGTTTTTCTCTTCATTAATTTTTAACTTTATTTGATTATTAAATTGCTTTTGTTTTTATTGAACAGATTCTTAATAGATATGATTTTTTTCCTTCAGTTTTCAGTTTGTGCTTCTTGATAGACAGAATGTTTATTAAAGTTGTTATTTTATGCTTGTCCACAGACAATTCTAGTGGTTAAATACCAACAGAAGTTAAACTTGTCACTGAAGAAGAGTATGAATGTTGAGGAAACTCGCCAGTCCATGTTAAAACGCCAACTGGAGTCCATGATTGGTGAGTGGAAGACTTATTGAGGCAGATAGTAATGCCAGTCCATGTTAAAATGCTGCTTTGGGGCCATGATGGGTAAGTAAAAATATGATGAGACATTCCAGGTCTAACACCAGTTTTGGTCCATATTGGGTGAGTAAAGACAGAGTGAGATAGGGTAATGCCAATCCATGCTTCCTTGAGGCCATGGTGGTTGTATGATAGCATGAGACAGGTGCCAAGTTATTGAAAAAAATAGCAAGATTCACTATTTGAATTCACAGTATGTGGATCTCATTATGATTGTTCTCAGATTATAATGAAAACTGATCATTTGTTCCTTCTAGGTAAAATGTATCAAGTTTCAGAATTAAACAATTTGTATCTCTTTCACTTTTGCCATAATTTGTTTGGTCTTAGACTGATTATCATAGTCCAATCTAAAATGTTATTAAAATTTCCTCTTAGATAATTCTATCTTTTAGAAATGGTACTACTGCCATGCTAATCTACAAAATATATAGTGCTTATAAGGGTTGTGTTTAGAATGTACACAAAAAAGAGAAGTTTGATATGTTCATGCATGTAAATGGGGAATAAGACAAAGTAGTAACATTTATACATGAAAGAAACAAACTGTGTGTGGCATTTTGTCTAGTTTATCATATGAAACAGACCATATACACATACATGCAGCATTTTGTTTAGTTATCAGGCATAGCTGCCTTCCTTAGCACAAAGACGTTGAGTCTGTGACACTGTGAGAATGGGGAAATGGGTGGGTGGGTGGGTGGATGTGATAATGTGTACTGAACGTTTTTTTTTTGTGTGGGTTTGAGTACATAATAAAAATGAGACTAAAGAGGGAAAAAAATACTATGCTAAACCTGCCTATAAAAAGCACAATGAAAGGGGAGTCCAGTTTCTAAAAAAAGCTATATTATATGTGTAAAGGAAAAGTCTGACCTTTATAATGTTTAGCCATTTGCCCTTATTAAAGCATAGTTTGTAGTTAGTGTCTTTGTTAGTATGTGTGATCAAAAGTTATTTACTAACAAAACCTGTTTTTAGTGACAGAATTAAAATTTATTAAGGCATGGCAGGCGGGTTTGAAATGAAGACAATAAATACTTTATTCGTTTCTTCATAGGTAATGTAATTGAAGTAGATAATCTAGTTAGAATATATAAACTCGTTAACTTCTTTATTTTAAATAGTTGTGTTTTTTTAAAAACTAAATAATAAGTAAAATGGATGAGAAAATGTACCATCAACAGATATTTGTCGTGCTTGAATTCATTTATGGACTAATGCAATGTATGCACTGTTTATAGGTATTTTGAAGAGAGATGGGGCCACTCAGGACACCATTGATGCCTGTCTTGCCAGTGTCACTCCCTTTCACTCCTCTGCTTGTTTAACACAAAGTATGATAATGGCTGAAGAAAATAAGTTGCTTCATTCTGACAACTTGCCAGCTGTGTATAACTCTGCTTCCACTAGCAGCCCAGACAGTCAGAATTGTGATGTTTTCACCAAAAAATACTCATTGCCTCAGTCTTTAGTGAGTGACAACTGGAAAGACACTAGTTTAGAAACATCCGACTCAGTGCCTACCTCACAGTACTCAGACTCTCCGACAGTTCAAAATGTGACTAGAGAAAAAAGAAAGACCACCAGCTTGGGAAAGTCAACGGCAGGACCAAAGAGTTCTGAGTTTTATATTGAAATTGAGAGGGCAGATGAAGATGAACATTTTGCAGATTTGGATGATGTGAACATGGATGGGTGGCCTGGTGATGGTTTTAACCTCTCTAAACAAAAGGATGAAAGCCGTTTGAGCGAAAATTGCACTTTCAGGAAAGGCAAAACAAAAACAAATCTTTGCCAAGATAAAGTGCTTACATCGCTTGTCTTGGAAACTTCAAAATCTACATTTCAGAGTGATGTAGATCAGGATGAAAATTCAAACTTTGACTCCAAGCATTCAAATCCAATCTTGACTGTCACAGAAAAGCATACAAACACAACAGACTTAACTGCAGCACTAGAGGAAATTACTCCAGATATCATAATAAACCAAGAAAATCAATTTTCCTATCCTGTTATTACATCAGTAAAATCTTTGCAGCAATCGGAATTTTTTGCAGGAGACTGTGATACAAATAGTTAAGACTGCTCTCTCTTAATGTGCTCAATATTCTTTATATTCTTTATGTAAATATCAGTAAATAAATAGTTGAAATAATTTTTTTACTTTGAAGTGCTAAAAGTGATCAAAGGAACTAATAATAAATACATAACCTGTTAATGTGACAGATTCACATACTTTGTTGGAATGAACTAAAAGGTTTGTGAAGAATAGAATAGAATACTTTACGTGATAACCAGTATATCCAGTTGTGGATTGCAGACAGGCCAAATTAGGGAGAATTTTGTGCATTTAGCACTGCTGATTTAGTCTAAATAGGCAAAGAATCCCTTTAATAACTGTCAAGAGAGATTGTGGCAAAATGTAAACTAAATAATGTTGATTTTAAAATGTTTTACTACAGGAGTTTATTTTTTATCTTTCTATAGAAAAGAAAAAAATTAAATCATATTAAGAGTCAAAAATTGTATCTAAAAGTTTGTATCTGTGAGTTTAAGTTAAAAATTACATAAATAAACTAATACAAGACAGTGATCTGCTTGAGTTATTTTGTGTGAGTGGGATAAATTAGATGCTCCTTCCCTCTCCCCTCCACCAATTCGTAGTCATTTAAGAATGCTATAGTTGTATTTCTGTTGCTCTCTAGAACATAAGCTGTATTTAATATTGTAGAATATTCTAGTTGTTTTTGAGATTGCTCTCTAGAATGTTCTAGTTGTATTTGTGATTGTTCTTTAGAATGCCCTAGTTGTATTTGTGATTGTTCTTTAGAATGCCCTGGTTGTATTTGAGATTGCTCTCTAGAATGTTCTAGTTGTATTTGTGATTGTTCTTTAGAATGCCCTGGTTGTATTTGAGACTGCTCTTTAGAATGCTGTAGTTTGTGATTGCTGTCTAGAATGTTTTAGTTGTATTTGTGATTGTTCTTTAGAATGCCCTAGTTGTATTTGAGACTGCTCTTTAGAATGCTGTAGTTTGTGATTGCTGTCTAGAATGTTTTAGTTGTATTTGAGATTGCTGTCTAGAATTCTGTAGTTGCATTTGAATTTGCTCATTAACTCTTTCTCTTTTCTTGGCTCTGCTCTAAGTATAGGTATAGAGTAAATCCACCTTTCATTTGCCAGTTGTCTTTTAAAATAATGCTGCTTATATTTCTCCAAAAAGACACAGACAGCTGATGATATTAAACTTTAAAGGCAGTTAGCATATACATAATGAAATCTTTTCACTGTACTAAAATAGTTTCATAGATAAAACTTGTTCCCATTCCTTAGTTTAAAGTAGACTTGTAGTGTTCATTTATCTTATAAACTTATACTGTTAACGTATTAGAGTCTACTGTAAAGTTAGAGTGAATATTCATTTCTTGGAGAACTGTTGTATGTCAAAAGACTATATAAATACATTTATTTATTTATTGGAAAACTTGTATTGCCTGGCAAAGACTATATAAACATATTCAAATACCAATTAATAATTCAGTTTTTTAAAATATGGTTTAATCATTATTTAGAGTGTCCTCTGAGCATGGTGTTTTCTGAATAAATGCATTTAAGCTTTACAAAATCCTTAACATTTCTAGTTCTGTTTAAAGATTCCATTTTAATTTGTATGTTAAGTTAGTATAATCCTGTCATCAGCATTTGTACACTAAGATGCTTTTCTCTGCATGATACCTTTGTCTTGATGTTAGAGTTGTTTGGTTGTTTTTTTAAAATAATCTTTTAAATATTATTTAAAGTGAAGATATACAACTAACATTTAATAAATAATTGAATATTTCAAATCTGCGTAATTACACTGCTCTTTTTTAGTTTTACTGACCTGGTATAGGTTATAGATGCCTAGGGTAGGCATACTTAATGTATTTCAAATATATAAATTAGGCATTTAAGAGATTATACATAATTTATACACTGCATTTACATATAGGTTAGACATAGGTGAGTATAGGTATAATATATGTAATGTTCCTTAGATAATGCTTAGGCATATATGAGGTTAGGCTTACATGAGTAATGAGGTCCTGCATACTTTAAATGGTTTCTGTAAATATATGATATATAATCTGGGTATAGTTTTCCTACTGGTAATTGTTCATGGACTTGGAACTACAACACCAGTGGGTTCCACAATGTTTTTAACACATTACTTCCCTTTCTAATTCCTATTACATTTCATGCCAACAATTTAATTCTTTGACACATTAAATTCACAACGTTTATGTATTCAAGTACATTTTCTGTTTCTCTTACAAATCTTAGGTATTAAAATTTCATGACTTTGTTAACAATCTAAATATCTGATTTACAGGAAAGCTTTACCTACACCCTTTTCCCACTTTCCTATAAATTCTTATTGAAGCCATGGTATTTAGTACAAGTCAGCGTGTACACAAACAAATCCTGTCTTTTTGAAAAATACAGGTTATCCAGAAATTATCTTTACAACTGCGATACTAAATGAAATATTTGTTAAGACAGACAGAATATCAATTAAGAAAATTTATTCAGAAAATCTAAAAAGTTTTCTTTTTTAAGTATAGTTGTAACAAGTTCTAAATCTTGGAAGTGTGTCAGATTTTGTTCGAATAAACCACTCAACACTCCTGTGACTAATATGAGAAATGAAGAGGACAAAACTTAGTATTCAGAAAAACTTAATGAGTTTCTCTGTAAAATGGGACAACCCCAGTATTTCGACATCCCCAATATTTAATTTAGAAATTGTCTTATTTTTTAATGTGTTATATGCTAATGTACTACATGTATATACATTACAGTGTAGATTGCTTTTCTTATAATTTTTACTATTAGATTTGTCGCTTAAAAACTTTAATACTCTTAAGAAGTCTTCTATTTAAAGCATGCACCCTTATACATTTTCTATCATATTCATTTGTAAGCCAGCATTAAAAAAATGATTGGGTAAATAATGTGGGTGGCAGACATTTTGGTTAAAATGGTTAAGATAAAAGGCTAAGATGAAGATGGGAAAGTAGAGGTAGGTTAGCATCAGAGTAACTGTATACTGTAGGTAACCTAGATTAAACTTCTATTTAAAAGAAGCTTAGGTTTTTAAAAGAAAGTAGATACTGTGACATTTATTCTAGTTGAGAATCACACTTTGGCTTTAGAATATCTATTAGTGGCTACTTCAATTAAGAACTTCCATTTTAAAGTGAGGAAAACAGTAACCACAGCGACATTTATTATAATAATGGTGTTTGAAAAAACTATCCTCTCATCACTGACACAATCACCAGTCTCTTTTTGACTTTTTTTACTGGACATTTGCAAGCTAGAAATTCCTGTTTTGGTACTGACTTTGGAAATTAAAGAACATAATATAATTTAGCGTTTTAAGTTCCTCTGCTTAAGAGAGATGAATGTGTAATATCAATGTATCAATGGTTATGAATCTATATTTCTCACAAAAAATGTTAGGCTGACATTGATGGGAAACATATCTCAGCGAAATGTAAATCAATAGTTCTCAGGAATACATAACTTTATCATTTTAGGGTTTAATGTATATTTAAATGCAAATTAAAGGAGGTTTTTTATCTTTAAAAATAACTTTGAATGGAATTTTATAAGAATTATAAGGAAATTGGAAAAAAAGCTTCTCTAATATTGCAATAGTTTGGTACAAAAACTACTTGCCCACAATTCTCCCTAGCAGTATTTATATATTACCTAGTATTTTAATATCAACATATTTATCTTTTTTTTTCACCCTAGCATTCCTATGCTTCCAGAGTTTGTGGTGTGAATGTTAGAAATCATGAATCTGGAGATTACCGTATTCAGAAGTATAATAGTACTGGTTTCATGTAAAAAATTATAAATATTTCTTGAATAAAGTTTTACAAGTGTAATTAGATGTAGTGTTTCTTAAAAGATTAGCTTGAATGTATTATACAGTGCTAACAAATACAAATTGAAGTATGTCATCAAGCTTTACCACAATCTCTTTTTTTCTGCAAACATCTATACTTGACCAGCGTCAAGTTATCTTTTTAAAAGTTATATATAAAAATGTCTGGAAATTTCAAAGTTGTCTGGGCAGATTTTTCAGGATAATAAATATTTCTGACATAACACAGCTGTTTGTATATGTTGATTATATATGCATTTTGTTTAGATGCCAAGACAAAATGATATGCTAATATTGTCTTTACTAACCACAGAATAGCAATTGTGCACATTTTTAATAATGTATATAACTTCAACACACACAGCTAGCTTAGGAGAGCATGGAATTGTACACAAAAATATGTTATTGCTACTTCAGTAGGTTGCTTTTAACTACATTTATTTTTTACAAGAATGTTCATGGAGTTTAATTTCTTAGAATTTATTTTTATGCTGGTGTAATTCAAGTAATTTTGAGGAATCTAAGAAGTTATTTTTACAAACAAACAAGCCAGTGTAAAAAAGAAGTTCTCTGCAGATTTGAGAACAAAAAAAAAGAGATCTCTAACGACATGTTCATGTATATATAATTTTCTGCTGATCTAGGTACCTGTTTCTTTAGTTTGGGGTGGGGGTGGGGGGATAGCATTAATAGCATTTGTGCTTAGGAAGAATAATTTTTGTACTTATCAGTTTGTTATATTACTATGTGTGATTCTTATATATAATAATTACAGTTTTATGTAAGATGCAGCTGAACAACAGTGTGTGACAACCTTTGATGTTTCTGAATATTTTTAGAACAGGCTGGCCAGAAATTTCAATGTAAAGAACAAGATGGTTTTCTCTTCATTGTTTATAGCAGTATTGATAATTTATTCATATCTAAACATGATACATTTAAAAAATAATTAATTTGAAGATGTTCAACATTTATTTTAAGCATCATTTTTATGGAAAGCAACACAAAATTGCATTTTGTTCTGTTAAAGAAAAAGTGTCATATTTTGTGAAAATAAATGTTCTGGAAGTACAGGTTTTGAAGATGATAAGTCCTAGTTTTTAAACTTGATATAATTTATTGAAGTATTCTACTGACTTTTATTTTAATTTTTGACTGAAAGTTTAAGTTTGAGCCAAACAAGGCTGTGATGCAAGTCTTATGTCTTTGTTAAATAATCTTTCTTATTTGACTATCATGATACCTTTTACATCCATCCAAATGTACTTTGTAAATGCAAAGGAAAATGTAAAGTTTCCCTTTACTGTGTTTCCCACTTTTGATTTTGGCGATGTGTGGTTATCCACATGTATGTCTTAACCTTCATAAACAGTGTCCTATGGACATGCTGTGCGCATATCTTTAAACTTTTTATTTCTAAAATTGTCCACGTAAAACTTTTCATTTTAATGTTAATACTACTTTGATATTGTTATGATCATATGCTGAACAATTTTCTCTTGTATTTATATTTGCTGACAAGCAACAGAACATTTCAACCCTTGTATTATTTATTAATAAAAATTGTTCAATATTAAACTGAAACAACATAAACATTGATATTGTTATGGCAGTCCTAAGCGTGCTGGTTCATTTGATGGGTTCAGAGTTATAAGTAAATTTGTAGAAGAATGATTCATTGAAAGTAGAATGGTTCAGTGAATGTAGAAAAATGGCTTGGTGAGTGTAGAAGAATGGCTTGGTGAATGTAGAAGAATGGTTCGGTGAATGTCGAAGAATGGTTCGGTGAATGTAGAAGAATGGTTTGGTGAAAGTAGGGGAATGGTTCAACACTAGTAGGAGAATGGTTCACCCTCTTGTGTTTCCCAATGTGCAGCATAGGCAGCAGCTGTAAGATTCAGAAGCACTGTAACTATAACAAATATTTCACTTTGGATTTCTGCTAGCAGATTGGAAAGCAGCATTATTTATATTTATCTGTTGATGGATGGATAATTCCTCTTAGTTTTTCTCTTCCAAGTTCCTATTTTATCTACGTTGCTAAGTCAAAGTCAAAAGTGGGTAGGGTGCATGAGTTCACAGTTTACTTGTGAGTTTGCTATTGTGTATTTATTATTTTTTTTAACCACTTGTTCTTTAAAGTAATTTTTTTTTACTATGTATAATTGAAAATCATGTCGCCTATAAGGTCAGTAATGATAGACTGTAAATAGATTTTCCATTACTGACAGTCTGCAGGCATGTATAAATTTGTTCCCAGTTAATAGCTGAGAAAAAAAACTGAATTGAATTCTTCACTTTAATTACAAATAAACAAAATAGTATAATATTGAATAGATATGTGTGAGGTACATAAACCAGAGTTTGTAAAATAAAAATTATGTGGTTTGTCAGAACGAAAGATTACAAAATGATATCTCTCTATGCTTGTTAAGAAAGATGTTCAATGTATTTTGACGGAAGCAATAAAATTTAAGTTTTATAAATAATGCCTTGTTATTACACTTTTATAATTTGCTATATTCTGTTTTAAATTTGACCTTATCATAAATGATCAATATTTATGGCTAGTTACGTGTGTTTTGATTGTTTTAGATGGAATTTTTGTTGTAGATGTTAATTTTGTTTTTAATCACACATATACAACATTACCTATGATATTAATCTCCACAACTTTAATTGCTGACCTTAAAGCATATCCAAGTAGTGTGCAGCCCTGACATTTGCATCCTGCAAGATCTATAACCTATTACCTTAGTATCAAGAAAATTATACCTACACAAGATCTATAACCTATTACCTTAGTATCAAGAAAAGGTGTGAAATACAGTATAAGCATGAACATAAAAATAGTACTGGTTTTGTCAAAGGTGTGAAATGCAGTATAAGCATGAACATAAAAATAGGACTGGTTTTGTCAAAGGTGTGAAATACAGAGCTATATAAACTCTGTAAATAACAGATGCAGAGAACAGAACTTAATTCTATAACTATAATAATGCCAGCATGAGGTTTCATTAAGAAAATTAGATAAACGTGACAGTAGCATTCTGGCTAAAGAAAACAGCACTCACCATTACTGCAGTGATTGCAGCTAAAGAAAACTGAATTGGTTGTTGCAAAAGAAACAGAATTGGCCCTTTCTGCAGTGTTGTAGCTAAAGAAAACAGAATCGGCCCTTACTGCAGTGTTGTAGCTAAAGAAAACAGAATCGGCCCTTACTGCAGTGTTGTAGCAAAAGAAAACAGAATTGACCCTTACTACAATGTTGTTGCTAAAGAAAACAGAATTAGCCCTTACTGCAGTGTTGTAGCTAAGGAAAACAGAATTGGCCCTTACTGCAGTGTTGCTAAAGAAAACAGAATTAGCCCTTACTGGAGTGTTGTAGCCAAGGAAAACTGCACTATTACTGTAGCTAAAGAAAACTGCAATGATGTAGCAGTGTAGCTTATGGCGGTAATAGGAGTAGCCGCCAAACAGTTCATTCATCTTGAGATTCTCGCCTTCAAAACGTTGTTAGACTTGTAAGACTTACAATTTCACATCTACCTTAGCTCGTCTCTTGCAGCGCGAGAGTCTGTCGATCACTGGTGATATTATACAGTCCTGGCCGACCTAGTAGGTCAAGTTGCAATAATTCACCGGCTATTTAGCCCGACTGACCACAACCGCCACGGTCTGTCTTTGTGTGCTAATGAAGGGGGCGCTTTCGCGTTGTCTTTGTGTGCGCCAAATTCAGCCTTTTATATTATATAATGATTTTTTAATTTTTTTTTTTACACGTAGACCCACGCCTCACATAGATACATAAAGACTCACATAGTGTCACGAGCGTCGGTGTGAAGCCGGCTTGTGCTGAAGTTAGAGATTCAAGGGGTGAAGTCTGTAAAGACTGTGTTGATTCTCTTTATTCGAGAGGTTTGCAAGGAACGCATACATTTTCTTTATTCAAGAGGTTTGCAAAGAACGGGTTTAATTTTCTGTATCAAAGAGGTTTGTAAGGAACAAGTTAATTCTCAAGGGGGTTGAAATGAAATGTAATTATCTACTTTATCCACAAAAATGGTTTGCAAGGAGGTTCTAGCCGTTTTCTCTATATAAAGCTTGCAAAAATACGTTTTCACTCTTTTATCAAAGTTTACAAGAAAAAAGATAGTTTTTAAATCGTCGATTCAAGCAAAGCCTTCAAAACGAAAGGTTTAAAGTAATTTTATTCATTAAGGTTTGCAGTACAGTTTTCAATCGTCTGTTTCACGTGCACTTGCGAAAAAAAAAAAGGTTTAAATCGTTTTACTTAGGCAAAGTTGCAATAACAAAAATAAAGGAGAAGAGGAAAGAAAGATAGTTAAGCCATTTTCTCCATGAAAAAAAGGTATGCAGATAATGCTTTTTACATGTAAAGCTTGAAAATATGAAACTTTTTAATACAAAGTTTACGAAAATTAAAATTTTAGTGGTTTTTTAAAATTAAAAAGTTCTTTCAAATGTATTTTAAGGACAGTATGTATTTAGTCTACCTGTGAGGTCAGCAAAGGACTTTTCTCCTTAATCCTCACAAGTGAGACTTCTATTTATTCTCATTATATAAAATGAAAATAATGTTCTGTTTTCAAAAGTTCCAATAAACAATATTCATATCAGCGTTATTTGTTATTTGCTTGCAATTTTTATCTTGCATGCATAAAGAGCGACCAAATCTACTACAACTTGCGTTTACCTCCCCTTTCGCAGATTGCACTGTACACCTGCGCCATCGTGCTTACAAAGCTAACCGCTCCACAGTGTAAACTGGCACAAAGTGCAGTATTCATTAAAAGTTGATTCGATTAAACTTTGTTTGCTCAGCACATATATCAGTACCGTCAAAACTATCCCCATGAAATTTAGCACGCAGATAGAAATCGACACTTTAAAAAAAATTGTAGGTAATAAATTAATATAAACTTTAAACCGACAATTTGCTAAATGTACAAAACTAACAAAAGCTCACATTCTTACCTAAGAAAATGGCTATTTATACATGAACAAGCAGTTTATACAAATTTGGAACAGTCCCAAAATAATGCAAAGTATTTTAGTTAACAAAACAGAAAACAGGCATAATATTTATCTCCCATCTTGAAAAGTAGATACTCCTGAAATAAGATTAACATGCAAACATGAATATGTCTCAAAGCTTTACTTCTCAGGTTTTGTTTTAAGATGTACATTCATTTAAAATTAACTATAAAGTTGTAGAGATGCAAGCATGTTGCAGCCCAAACCATACGGTAACTCTAATTCTAAAATTAATCATATTATGTTATTAACTGCATTTGGCAACCCAAAAAACTTTATTCTTCCAAATTTGTAATAATTAGAACAATTTTATTATTATTATGTCACTGTAGTTTACTCCCAACCTAATGAGAAAAACTCACTAACATTACATCTCAAACTGTAATGATAACTCTAGTCTTATATATTACTATTAGTTAATCTACAGTAAGTTACTATTAAGAACAATCATTAACACATATAAGTCTCTAACTTTAACAATAACTCCAATCCTATATATTATTAATACTCATTAGAACAAGCATTAACATTTTGCAAGTTCTTACCTCTAATCCTGTATATTACTAATTAGAACAAACATGAATATATGCAAGTTCCTAACTCTAATTATGTATATTAATTTTTATAACAAACATTAACACATGCAAGTTCTTACCGCTAATCCTGAATATTACTAATTAGAACAAACATTAACATATACAAGTTCCTAACTCTAATTATGTATATTACTAATTAGAACAAACATTAACATATACAAGTTCCTAACTTTAATTATGTATACATCATTACTAATATGCGTATTTTAATTTTGTATACTCTATATTAATTAGAAAATCATTAACAATTGCCATGTTCCTAACTCTAACCTTATATATTAATGAGAACAATCACTATCACATGTAAACTCTAATCCTGTATATTATTAATTTGAACAATCATTATAACACATCTAATTTCCTAACTAAAATCCTATATATGGCTAATTATAGCCACTAAATTACATCCTAACTATAATTCTATATATATTACTAATTACATCCTTAACTTTAAGTTAGATCCTAACTCCAATCAGGTCCTTAGATTAGATCCTTAGTCTGTACAATACTAATTACAACCCTATGTTAGATCCTAACAGTAATACTTTATATTACATAAGTATACCCTTAAAGTAGATCCAAACTATAATCCTATATATCACTAATGATACCCCTAAATTACTTAGATCCTAACTCCAATCCTATATATCACTAATGATAATCCTTAATTACTTACATCCTAACTCAAATTCTATATATCACTAATGATAATCTTAACTTACTTAGATCCTAACTCCAATCTTATATATCACTAATTATACCCCAATATTCGATGCTTTTATTCCCGGATAGGACTGTTTCAATTACCTAAATCTGCATCGCTGACGTGACGTGAGGGGGGGGAGGGGGACACGGAAATACTAGGAATCGCACCACCACACGAAAACTAATTTAGCATGTCACGGGGTCAACTCGCTTTGACACGATATAGCCATGCGTACGCATCAGTGGGTTTACAGTGGCCACCCTTGGCTGTTTTTCAGCGACACTGATTGGAACCTTGTTTACTCGGTCTGGTGGATTTTCGTTTGATTTAGGATAGATTAATTTGACTTAAGGTGGATTTTAATATAATTTCATATGTGTGCCCTAGCTTGTTTTGTTTCGAATTTGAGTCCTGCTGAACAATGCTTCTTCGGAGGTCGCATGAAATACGGTTGATGGTTCAGGTTCATTAGGGACGGTTGATGGTTCAGGTTCATTAGTCCCCCGTGACCAGTCAATGTGAATTTCAGGTCATTATCGCATTATTTAGTTTTAATTAATTTATGAATTATTTTTTCTTTGCAGTTTCTTAATTGAAAAGACGTCTTGTTATGCTATCGTCCTTGAAAATAATCGAGCTTTCAAAGTACAAGTTATCACTAAGCAGTGAAAATTATCACCCAGTGCTGAAGGTGACTGTTATCACAGAGCAATAAAAATTATCACCGAGTGCTGAAAGTGACTGTTACTCTCTATTTGCCTGTTTGCTGCTGATCATCAGTATATTATGTTAGAATAATTAGATGATAAACTCGAATGCCCACTGTCAAGACTGCATAGTTCGAAAAGCTTTATGTTATTTTAAAATCAAGTAATTGCTTTAATTGTTGAATAAATTATTTAATTGTTATTGAACCCAGTCGGTGTGGACTGAAAATCTAATGACAGCTCTAAAGTCAATATTTGGCCTGACACCTTTACGACTCGTTGCTGGCTGGTCTGGAACTAAGAAGTGTGATGAGAGTAATAATATCTGGACAATAACTGATAATACGTGTTAATGGGTTTCAGAAGGCGGTCAAACGTTTGGTTGTTGTTTTTTTTTTTTGGGTGGGGTGGGGGGTGGGGTGGGGCTAATTATAAATTTCTTATTCGTGAAAGCCGAGGCCCTTTGTTCCACGGGGAATCCAAGGAGATAAGTCAAGAAAGCAGTGTTTGAAATCTACGTTGTCCTCTTATGGTCTGTTTCATTCACTCTCTCTCTTTCTTTCTCTCGCACTTTCACTTTTTCTTTCATTCTCCTTCTCTCCCTCTTACACTTTCTCGTTTTCTCACTTTCTCATTCTCTCTTCGTTCAATAATTTTTTTCACTCTCTTTCTAAACCTCTCTCACTTCCTGTTCCTGAAACTCACCTTTCCGTCGTTCTCAGTTTAATGCAATTATAAAATCTGTTGGAGAAAAGGGAAATAAAAAGGGAATAAACTAGAAGTGCATATCGAAATGTCTTATAAAAACACTCCAACAGCTGTTTTACTTGTGTATATATAAGCAAGACCACACCACAGTTACGGAAAAGATTAATGCTAGTTGAAGGGGTTCATGTTAGGGACAGGGTTACGCAGAAAGTATATAACACTAGTTATTCATTGAGGTGGCCGGGGTTCAATCCCTTCCAGGGTGAAAAATTTATAGGTGATCCTTAACCGCTGCCAAGTATAAGGGTGGGCTTAGTGTCTAATCCGTCAGAAGGGACGATAAATCGAGACGTGTGTGTTATAGGCCAAGCTTCTTCAAAAACCACGTTGGTATATGAAAGTTGGACAGAGTAGGCTTTGGACGCGGATCCAAAAAAAAAATCCACCAAGAACCATTGCTCCCCTAGCCCATATACCATATCTTTCCCACCCCAGGAACCTTTACTCTCCCAGTCTAAGAACCTTGACTCTCCCAATCCAAGAACCTTTACTTTCACAACCTATAAATCATGTCTCTCAGAACCCAGGAACCTTTACTCTTCCAATCCAAGAACCTTTATTCTCCCATCCCAAGAACCTTTACTCTCCCATCTCAAGGACTTTTACTCTCCCATTACAAGAACCTTTACTCTCCCATTTTAAGAATCTTTGCTCTCCCAACCCATCAACCATCTCTCCCATCCCGAGAATCTTTGCTCTCCCAACCCATCAACCATGTCTCTCCCATCCCGAAAATCTTTGCTCTTCCAACCTATCAACCATCTCTCTCCCATCGCAAGAATCTTTATTCTCTCAATCCAAGAACTTTGACTGTCCCATTCCGGGAAACTTTATTCTCCCAACCCAGAAACCTTTACTCTCTCAATCCAAGAATCTTTTTATCCCATCCCAAAGAGCTTTACTCTCCCAATCCAGGAACCTTTACTCTCTCAATCCAAGAACTTTTACTCTTCCATCCCTAAAGCCTTTACTCTCACCACCTATAAAACAGGTCTCTCCCAACCCAGGAATCTTTACTTTCCCAATCCAAAAACCTTTACTCTCCCAACCCAAGAATCTTTATACTCTCACAATTCATAAACCATGTCTCTCCAAAACCATAAGCTATGTCTGTCAGCCCAAGAACCTTTGCTTCCCCAACCCAAGAATCTTTACTCTCCCAACCTATAAACCATGTTTCTCCCAAGTCTCTCCCTTTTAAACCTCCTCCAACAACTGCAAAATCGAGCAAAAAGTTCAAATCGAACAAGAGGGAACACTGGTTGACGAGTGACTAATCAGCCCTTTGTGTTTCAAAAAACCACGTGACCAAATCAGCAACAAATCTTGGTTATTCTTACAGACGAAAATCTGAGTGAAGTTGAAAGTCTTTGAGAACAGTTTGCATTAACATCCAAATGAACAAGAATTTCCACCATGCAACTGCATTCATGAAACAAGGGAAAAAAATTAGAAAGTCGTATTAAGTAATCTCAATTTTTCTAGCAAATTTTAAGTAACCAATAACTGCTAAAATATTCTTATTTTATTTTTAAAATAAAGCAGATCAAACGTTGATGCACGTTGCATGACGTCACAGGGTAATTAGTTTTATTTGTTTGTTTGTTTGTTTGTTTGTCATTTAGTTTAAGAAGTGGATTCACTAATTACAGACTAATACTCTGTATGGTCTTTTTGTTGTTGTTTTTTTCAAATCAAGGAATTTGTTTTTATAATTTTGGAAATAAAGTGCCCATTTTCAGTTAAGAATCTACCATTAACATGTATGCCCAATCATACAATATAAATTAAAACACAATTTCTCAGCGTTAAATCCAACAGGTCAACTTCACAACTTAGGATTTTCAAAGAATTGACATCTAATATCCATCCATCCACTCGGATGAAATTATTTCTTTTATCCAGTAAGTATACAAGCTTGTTTTCAATTACCATGTCATAGTCTTAAACACTAAAGCGACATGGAAATAGTTATTTTTTTAAATTATAAAAGTTTTTTGCATTTCAACATCAAGACTTAAATTGAAAAAGTGCGCAAATTATTGTAACATTCATCTTTTCCCCACCTGTCGACAAACTTCACAAACTTCACAAATTATTTTCTTCGTACAGGTGTATAGGTTAGCAGGTGTACAGAAGGTACCTATTATTTAAGGGATCTCAAATCTAGAGTTTATCAAATATAGATATTAAGTGGCACGTAGGAGGTACATGGTCTGCACTGTGAGAGCACTCGCCCACAAGGACCAGGATTTGTTCACACATGCCTGCGCATGCTCTCCTTGTGTCAGACGCTTTTTTTTGCTTTCATTCTCTTAGAAATCTATGTTGTTGTATGATCACAAGGTTTATATTTTGGTGTCCTTGAAAACGAAATTATTGATTACTGTGTTAAGTAATTAAGTGCAGTGTATTTCTATACCAAATGTCGCTCATACAACATATTACTTTTTTACGGGACGGGGGTGGGGTGGGTAGTGGCAAAGATTTGTGAAACCTTTACATAGTAAATAAAATTTGTAAGTGAGACGAAACCAGTCAAAAACACATTAAGATAAGCTATCCATTTTAAAAACTTAAATATGTTTAAAAATTTACTTTGGTCAAATGTACTTGATACTGACACTTTAATCAGCAGAAAGACAAAAATAAACACCTTTAATTCAATAATGTACTTCAGTTTAACGCTTGCCTGATATCAGCATTGTCATTTTAAAATGATACTATACTTAGATAGTGTTATATGGACACAGTGAAAGTAATTTGTATTCGGTTTTAACATTTAAAAAAAGACAAACATAGTGAAAGTCTTTTGTATGCAGTGTTAACATTAAAAAAAGACAAATATAGTGAAAGTCATTTGTGTGCAGATTTAACATTTAAAAAAGAAAAATATATAAGTATAAAGGCTGCACCACAAAGCAAACGTAACTTGTGCATAATTTGCTGGAGTTACACTCTGACGGTACTTCGATTGCTGGCCGAGAGAGTTGGGCAGCACTTGCAGTCTTGAAGCAAGGGTAGACAATCGCTAGACAACTGTTCATTGCCTCCAAGCACGTGGTGATAGAACTCACCGTTGGAATAATAACCAGGGCCTGTTTTGAGAGAAAAAAAAACTATGCAACAAAGTATTCATAATTCTACGTCTTTTGTATTTATAATAAACTGTAAATATTAAATCTCTCGGCGACCAGTACTGGTTAACGACAATAGATAATATATTATAAAAGAGGATTGAATAATTAATTTGTACTTTCTCTTTGCGAGTTCTGTCAAAAAGCCTTCTTGTTAGCACAATGGGGTTGAAGCAAAACTTTTTCATGTTTCAAAAAAAGAAAAACCCTAACAAAATGGAATCATGTTAATTTTAATCAATTGTCACGTTATAGCCAAAGAATTCAGTCAACTATTTTAAATTTGTCGAAACTGGCTATTTCCTTTGTCCATTTACAAATTAAATCTTTCACCCTTGACATGGAACATAAACATAATTTTTCTGTCCATTAGATTTATTTCATTTCCACTCAAAGAAGAAGAATCTATGACTTTAACTTAACTACACTGTCACGGCTTTCCTGTCAAGTGATCATAGTAAGTACGCGTGCACTTTTGTCTTTTAATGCAAGAATGAAGAATACACAAGAGCAAAACAATTTTAATGCCATTCTTTCAAAATGTGAGATTCTTAACAATTATAATCAGTGAGATTTTATTTCATAAATGAGTTAATTTTTATATATCAAGGCAAACAATTCTTTTGACGTCATGTCCAAACTGTGTGACTGTACGCTTGCGTGTATTAGTGGTAGCACTTTATGGCATGTCTAGCCCCTTAACACTGGAACTGGAGACTTGTTTTGTGTAATGGATTGCGAGCCCTTTATCAGAGACACCAAATTATTTAACTAGGTGAAGTCTGACTATCTCCAACACTACCCGAGTACCCTGAACACGAATATCGATTTCCGATAGGTCGTCTTAGTTCTTCGCCTGAGTACCCAGATAAAGAGTAGCGACTATAGATACCTTTAATGGACTGTCTTTAATTCAAGTCTGATGTACACTTATATCAGGCACGTCATTAGAAGAGCAACGGAGGCACGTCATTAGAAGAGCAACGGACGTTCTCCCCGAAGAATGACACTCTGCCTCGTTCTAGGGTCTTCGCGCGTACGGCGTACCTCTCACTTGTCTCGAGAGACAAGGGTTGTACTTTCAACACGAGCTTTCACGGGATTATTATAAGCAAATCATTGTGAAAGCCTTTGGCGTACGCTGCGAGTGATTCAGTGATAAAAGTTGCATTGTGGTCGAGTGGGTTTTGTTTTGTTTTTATTCACACTAGCCATCCACTCAGTCATTCCACCTCTCCAGTTCTTCACACTAGGAATCGAATAGCGGCTGTTTGTACACACTCCTCCATAGAATAAAGACCAAATATGTCTCCAGAGTGCACGTCTAGAAGAGAGATGCATCGTCAAGTGCTATGAGGTAAGTTTAGAGTGCACACAAACGTGTTAATGTTTGGCTAGACAGGTTCATTTGTTACGCAAGAGAAACAGGTTAAAGGCGCTGTCGCCACGAAACGAGCGGTTGTTATGAAGGAGTATACATTTATGATAATTATTACAGCTTTGCTTTCTTCTTGTTGTTTTTAAAAATATATATAATCGTATTCGAAAGCTTTAAATATTTGTCCTCTATGTGGATTGTCAGCAAACCTGTCTGAAATATACTAACACTTATTTCCGTCTTGAACATTTATTTTATTATTATTATTTATGCAGATTAGGTTACCTAACTCTCGATCTTTTCATCGTTGAAAATATCGATTTATGAAATATGTTACCGAGTATTCAAGTTTTTATATTCAGTCCGGTGAACAGATGATTTCCACTTGAATGTGAATTGTTTAGTAAGTTTTGTAAATGATGTGCTGTGGTAGTGAGTTCTCTGCCTTTAAGACAGTCACGATAAAAGTTTGATTATTTAGTTCTCCGTGTGTGACGTCACTGGCGAGCTTTCGTTTCTTGAAATGATTCAAAGGGGACGTAGTGCAAAGATACCAGGGCTATAGCGATATAAACATTGTCATATAAATATAATAAACTTATGAACGAGTTAGTTTACTTATGACTAAAGGAACAGGAAACACACACATAACTATTTAAACATTATAATGTGAACATGTCAGCGTAGACCGAGTCATGACACTGTGAATAGGACAGTAGTAATGTAACAGGAACACCGCTACATGTGTATGACAACAGTGACATTATCAAAAATATACAGTACAAGCTAACATGCAACTGACAATTGAATAGACAGCATCATCACAGCACAACCTAAACACTACAACGTAAACATAGCAAATTACCATGAAGAGAATTCATGAACAAGACAACACAACCATGACAATGTAAACATAGCAGAAAGAGGATTTATGAACAGGACAACATAAAACACGACAGTGTAAACATAGCAGAAAGAGGATTTATGAACAGGACAATATAAAACACGACAGTGTAAACATAGCAGAAAGAGGATTTATGAACAGGACAACATAACACACGACGGTGTAAACATAGCAGAAAGAGGATTTATGAACAGGAAAACATAAAATACGACAGTGTAAACATAGCAGAAAGAGGATTTATGAACAGGACAACACGACATATTTCATTGCAAGCATTGCAGGAAGAACACGAAGGACAAACCACAAACCGCGACAGTATAAACAAGAGAGGAAGAGGATTCGCTGCTACTCTCTCAAGGCTAACCTGAGCACCCCTTCACTGTATTAGCTCCATCAAGCAGAACAACAATTGTGGCAATTTCCAGTAACTTCCTTGTACCAGAAGTTGCTCGATGAGGTCAGCATACCTTGCCACCATACATCAATGGAGTGTAGTGTATTCTTTAATCTTAATCACTTTGGTAGATACTTCTTGCATATACCTCAGTCATAGCAGTTATAATCACTAAACTGAGAGATTCAGATAAATGAGGAAAAGCTGCTTTTCCCCCTGTAAAATATAACCAGGGAACACAACTAAGTTTCCTGCTTATTCATTTAACTCCATTCTTTCTTACATTCAAGTCTCAACTTACAGTTTCCTGCAACAGTATGTATTGGCCTGACACAAGCATACATCATAATAAATACAGCATAATAGTTTTATGAACAAGTTCACTAGAAACAATGTCAAGTGTTTAGCATACTACATATAAGCATCATAGTTCTCAATTTGTATAAATAATAATCTACTCACACAGTGCATCTCTACGTAAAACGCAATTATGACATACCTCTAGCAAAATGCATGAAATAGTTCTCTAATCAATCAGTTCACTCACTATTAAGCTAACGGTCGCCTTTCATGACCAGACTTCTTGCCACACCAAATTCAAGTGATTAGACAATAGAATTCTCTACAGCAGGTTAACTTTTGATCTCAGCCCATTGGCTGGTCTCTTTCCTGTAAATAATTATAAAGTTTGCATAGAAATCGCCAGTCCAGGACACGTGAATACATAAGTTAAGTTTAAAATATTTTAAATAATCTTGTACGAAATAATTTTATACACATAATGTTATTTATCACTGTAAGAAAAAACATTTATTTTAGAATATTAAACATTCAATTGAAATTGGCTTGTTATTAAAACTGTATTCGCATTTGAAAGAAAAAAAAAACACATACAACAAAAACAGACCCAACAATAAACAAACTTATCTGGAAGCATTTATTAGAACATTTCTGAATAATTATTTGTCTGACCTCTGACCCATGAACTTGTTCAAAGAAACACGCGTATATTGCCATTGCATTTTGCGCGCGCAAATGTTGGGCGTGCGTGTGTGTGTGTGTATGTGCACGCGTGCGTGTTTATGTGTGCGTGTGTACAGGCATATGTGCTTGTATGTGCCGACAAATGCCATATTATTGTACTGTCTGAATTAAAAAAGAAAATCCTCTGGTAATTGTGCTTTTCAGCTTGTTCGGGCCCACACAATCACCAGTACTTGTGTCTGCATGCATATGTGTAAACTGTGACTGATTTGTGTCCTATGTATTCATAAAAACATGCGTGTGTGTGTGTAAACCGTATGACTGATTTGTGACCTATATTATTCATAAATCATGCTCGCTTTTTTCCGCTTAGAAACATCACGCAACATAGTAATCGGCGTGTTTAAGCTGAATGTGCTTCGTGGAACTAACTTTTCGTTTTTAATTCGTGAGACTAGGTGTGACGTGTATACATGCGAAATACAGGAGGAGAGAAAGACGAGAAGATAAATGTTCTTTGATTACTTCATCGCTGTTTGCTGGAAACTAAACTCGGTTTCCCAGTCACACGCACACACTTTCAAGAAACAAAGGACGGACAACGAATGACAATGACACGTCTAGCCCTTATACTACTAACACATCTAATAATTAATCTTGCCCTAGTCCCCCTCCCTTCTCCCCCCCCCATCCCTGCGGATTCCCTTTGTGAATGCAGTCCCTATGACATAAATGAACGTGACGGGGTGAGAAACGGAGTCAATATTTATAATTTCAAATTACATTAATAAAGAAAACAGAATTAAGTGAAGTAGAAAATAAAAGAAGAAAATGTCCTGATGGATTAGAATATATGGCTCAAGGTCATCATTATTAGTGAAGGACTTTAGTGCACCATCTAATGTATGCATAAGCAATGTTAATGTAAACGGCAATAGCAGTGTCTTTCTGAGTCTTTCCTTTTTTTGACTTATCTTTGACTTCGATGACCAGTAGAGAACATGTCCCATCAGACATTTACAGTGTCAGTGTGCTGTTCTCTGGTTCCTGTGGTTTGGCGTCTTAACAATCCTCTTTTGGCTGGTGTCCCCTGACACAAGGTGCCCGACTGGAAAGAAAATAGTACTTCTCTTTTTGTGCATTGCTTTCAATCATACATTCAAGTGACGTCATGTTTACTCATTCAGACAATGATATAGACGAGAGATAAGCTGGATGAAACTTTCTCACTCACTCTCGCTTAACAAACATTTGTGTATTATTAAGATTTCTGAGCGAGAGAAAGTGAATGAACAAAGAAATGTATTCAAAACGGTAGGCATATAATTAAGCTACGTAATGAAGGAAAAAATATTTTTGATAATAAGTTACAGAAACCAAGATACTGTGCTGGCAATAAATCACTGAATTACAAAAACCAGATTTTCCCACAAGTCCACAAACTATAATTTTGTTCAGTCTGGGAAAGATAATATAGGAGTAGTTCAGTCCCTTGGGTCCGAAAGGCAGTCTAATTTTGAATTTCTCTAACTCACCTGTTTTTCGACATCTGTTGTCTAGATTTTAACCTACCCTGGGGAACACTTTTCACAACCACTCCAAGCGTCCTTTGACCCAGGAGCATGGCCTCCTTGAAAAGCACTGATACTTTACGTCTACTTGTAGTGACCAAAGATGGGGGCGAGGGGGGGAGGGAGACATGTTCGAGCATAGATTACAAACTGAGGAGTTGAGAAACTCCAGGCTAAGTTAATTAAAATATCAGAGTTTGGAACAAGTTTAAAATCTCTACTTTTATAGTAGTTTAAAGTAATAAATTTAAAACTATTATTACTATCTGAATTATTATTATCAAATTAAAAATATTATTATGAATTAAAACATCTTTAGTTTTAATTAGGCTTAATAAAATCGTGGGGAAGTGGGCAGCACGCCACACTAGGCAACTTTTTGTTTTTAATCCGAGGGACTAATAACTTTTTGTATTTAATTAATGGGGCTAAGAACTTTGTGTTTTTAATACATGGGGCTAATAACTTTTTGTATTTAATTCATGGGGCTAAAAACTTTATGTTTTTAATCCGTGGGACTAATAACTTTGTGTTTTTAATACATGGGGCTAAGAACTTTGTGCTTTTAATACATGGGGCTAAGAACTTTGTGTTTTTAATACATGGGGCTAATAACGTTTTGTTTTTAATTCATGGGGCTAAGAACTTTGTGCTTTTAATACATTTTTCACTTTTAATCCATGTGGCTAAGTAACTTTTCGCTTTTAATCCGTGCGGCTTGGTAACTTTCCACTTTAATCCGTAAGGCTAAATAACTTTCCACTTTTAATCCGTGTGGCTTGGTAACTTTCCACTTTAATCCATGGGGGTCAGTAACTTTTCATTTTTAATTCGTAGGGTTAAGTAACTTCTCGTTTTTAATTTGTAGGGCTAGGTAACGTTTCCTTTTTAATTTTTGAAGTTATGTAACTTTTTGCTTTTAATACGTAGGGATAAGTAACTTTTCTTTTCTAAATCATCTGGCTAGGTAACTTTCCATTTTTAATTCGTGGGGCTAAGTAACTTTTGTTTTAAAATCGGGGGGCTACTTGACGTTTCGCTTTTACTTTTCAGGGGCTGGGTAACTTATCGTTTTTCGATCTTGAGATTAAGTAACTTTTCGTTTTCTATTCATGGATTTAAATAATTATTTTTAAATTTATTCTGGGGTTACATAACATTTTGTTTTTAAAATTTAGCATTTATTTACTTCTGAAAGAAAGTTGTGTTGACAATTAGCGTATGTTTCTGTGTGTGTTTGTGTATATGTATGGACTATGCGCATACGTGTGTATGTGTGTCTTCGGGGTGAAATAGGATAGTATTGTGTGTATTTGTGTGTGTGTGTGTGTGTGTGTGTGTGTGTGTGTGTGTGTGTGTGTGTGTGTGTGTGTGTGTGTGTGTGTGTGTGTGTGTAGTGGTGTGTAGGCGTGCGTGTAGTATGTGTGATGATGGAAAATTTACACGATGCGTTTATTATACAATATATTTATCTGGCTTGGTTTCCCAAACGCAAATAATGGACCAATCTTTTCTCGCGGTGAGCCGTCACCGCCGCTCCCCACATGGCTCCCATAATTTATGAACAGAAAGACGCCGAGCTCAATCGATCTCACTGCGAAGCCTCGGATCTCCTGGCTTCCAGTCTGCTACCACTCCACCATCGACGCCAAGGCCGCGCAACGACATGGGAATAATCACAAACCTGCTCTGTCCCTCCCATTTTCGCTGACGCCAGCTACGATCTCGACTGTCTGGGTTCGCTTTCTGCTCCGACCGGCACTACAGTCACAGAGAATCGGTTCCAGACAGATGGTCTGCTTGACTGCGCGACAGATCTTTCACCCGACCTGCTAGTGCTCTTACGCCCAGCAACTCTGGTGCTTAATCGACAGTCAGTAGGTCCCACGTTACCGAGAAGAGAATTTTCTGCTGGGAACCAATCAAGCCGGATTACAGGTAAGGAATCGCGTCAAGCGTCAGCTTTCAGTAAGCATACGTCTTGGCCTTTTGTTCGGGGGGATCTTTTAATAAACAGGTGTTCATTTACACCCTAGGAGGACTGATATAGCGACCACTTTAATTGCTGGAGTGTTTCTAGGGAACATTTGAGAACTGAAACAGGTCGCATTTGCGTAGACCCATGTTTTCGATATACACTGACTCCATGCATGTGTGTGTGTGTGTGTGTGTGTGTGTGTGTGTGTGTGTGTGTGTGTAATTTTTCTACTTTTAATCACATCACACAGTGTGCTTAGACAATATTTCTGCTTTGAATCACAGCATGCGTTTTTGTTGTTGTTGTTGTTTTAAAGATTTGTGTATGTCATATTTGTTTACTTAGTAACATATCCAGGTGTTTGTAGGACTGTAAAACCTATGTTTGTGACATAAACATATCCACATGTGTGCAGGCGTATAATTTTTATTTGTGACATAATATATCCACACGAATAGGCATATGCTTATGTCAAAAGCACGCCAGGTTTGTGTAGACCTTCGCGGCCAGAAAACAAGACATAAACAAAACAAAAACAAACTCGCGAGTATAATTTTGCCTTCTGTTTGTAGCTTAGAAATACATCAAGTGTGTTTAGGTCTCTATGACTTACAAACATATCCACGTGCGTTATATACTTAGAACTCATCCCGCGTGTGTAGTCCTAGACTTTCTGTTTGTTTACATTTATGTAGTCTAATGTCTAGTGTTATTCTTTCGGTGTCTATGTATGTTGTGTTGTGTGTGTGTGTGTGTGTGTGTATGTGTGTGTGTGTGTGTGTGTGTGTGTATGTGTGTGTGTGTGTGTGCGTGTGTGTGTGTGTGTGTATGTGTGTGTGTGAATCTAGAAAGGCATTAAGCCTATATGTTCGTCAGTTGAAAACATGACACATAAAATAGGTCGATGCTCCTTGCTCGTGTAAGTGGAAGATTCTGTCTAGAAACCCGTCACTTGCATTTAATCAAGTTTTTATCACACGCGCGTAAACCTATAGTGTTGCTTCACATAGAAACCATTTGTGTGTAGACTGATATTGATTATCGCCCATATCATATTGGTTTTGGCCTATTCCTGTGACTTGCGAACATAACATGATTTTGTGAGTCTCATTGCAGTGACTTACACACATAACATGTATATGTGATCTTATTGCAGTGACTTACACACATACCATTTTATGTGAGTCTTATTGCAGTGACTTACACACATAACATGTATATGTGATCTTATTGCAGTGACTTACACACATAACATTTTATGTGATCTTATTGCAGTGACTTATACACATAACATTTTATGTGAGTCTTTTTGCAGTGACTTACACACATAACATTTTATGTGAGTCTTATTGCAGTAACTTACACACATAACATGTTTACGTGAGTCTTATTGCAGTAATTTACACACATAACATTTTATGTGAGTCTTATTGCAGTAACTTACACACATAACATGTTTATGTGAGTCTTATTGCATAACTTACACACATAACATGTTTATGTGAGTCTTATTGCAGTGACTCGCAAACCCGTTTAAGTTAGTCAAGATCACTAGAATTAGACGCACGTAATGTGGTTTGAAAGTCAAACATTGGACCAATGTCTTTAAAAAAAAAATCAGTCACAAAATCTGACTCGCAACGCACATGCTATGTTTAGAAATATACTATTTGTGTGTGTGTGTGTGTGTGTATGTGTGTGTGTGCGCGCGCGCGCCTGTTATAGAAATACTATATCATGTGTTTGTGTCTGTATCTGAAACAAAAATATTACAATAATTGTGCCTGTGTACGTTTATGCTTGTGACTAAGTCACAGTCACGTGTGTATAAACCTAAAACCTTTGAAACTTTGCGAGTAAACTGAGTCAATCCTGATCGCACTTGGAATCAGTATGATGATTATGACATTATGATACTGATAGTGATTATAATTTAATAAAAGAGAAGTGGAAACAGTGATTCATTGTGATCACTCAATAGTGATAATGATCTACATTATGAAAGAGAGTGTTGAGAGTAATAACATTATAGCCAGTAGTAGAATGATGACATTATGAGGAAGAGGAGATTGATGTCATTGTGCGCAATAGAGTGATGACATTATGAGCAAGAGGAAAGTGATGACATTATGAGCAAGAGGAGAGTGATGACATTGTGAACAAGAGGAAGAGTGATGACATTATAACCTAGGAGAAGAGTGGTAGGTTGTGAGCAACAGGAGAGTAGTGACATTACAACCAAGAGAGAGGTTACAACACAATGAAAGAGTAAAAAGAGCGATTTCAAATGACACAAATCATCATCTCACTCTTGTGGTTATTATTGTCACTTCCATTGCTCTTTTTACAATCACACCCCCCCCCCCCAATTCACCGCCACCTCAATCATAAAAACAGTTAAGTAATTCATCATCTTTAATATTTCTTCTACCACCATAAATATTTCCTTTTCTTTCTCAATTCTCTCTCACTCTTTCTTGCTCCATACCCCTTCAACTTCCAAGTGTCAGCAGATGCTGATGATGACGAAGTCATTGTTTTGATGATGATAAAAAGTCATTGTTGTGGTGATGACAAAGAAGTAATTGTATTGATCACAAAACGTCATTGTTTTGATGACGACGACGAAGTCATTGTGATGATGATGATGATGATGATGTCATTGTTGTGGTGATGACGAAGAGTCATTATTTTGATGAGAAAAGAGTCGCTGTTTTGATGACGACGAAGAAATCATTGTTTTGATGATGATGACTCACTCCTCTATGTTGGATAAACCAGAGAGTGTTTCTCCATCCCGATAAAGCGTGAAGATAAGACGCAATCACAATCAAACATGTCGAAGCTGGGCTGTGGGCTACAGCACTGGGTGTCATCGACCACGTGGTATGTTTGGCGACCGATGACAAACCCGGGAGTCAAGCACCCTCAGCTGTGTCGCTTGTGCCAGCGGAGGTGGTGGGAAAATCATAATAAACCTGAATGACTCATTCGATCGTATTGGTGTTAGGTGTCTTTATATGGAAAGAACTATTTATTATAGACGTGATTTAAGTCCTTAAAGACCAGCATGTTTATTATAGACTGAATGATAACAAATGAAAGTAAGCGATGGCGCAGAGATTAATCTTCCACGCAAAAGGATTGTGATTCGATTCTCGCTCGGGGTTAAAGGTGTGTGTGCGTGCGTGTGTGTCGTATTTATATTATCACATATATGATATAATGAGTATTTTCAATTCAAGCAGACAATGGCGCAGAGATTAACCTCACTCATATGGTGAACTGTTTATTTTGTAATCTCGTTTTTATGATATCACATATTCAGACCATTTTCATAGGACGATTTTATTATAGCATAAATTCGAATTTAAAAAATCATAAAATAAATTAGTGATATCTCAAATTCAAGCAATTAGCATAGTTTGAATATGTGATATCATAAAATCGATACTTGTAAACTTTACCAATGCTGTTGATACGTTATGTGTCTGTGTGAGCCTGTGTGTTTGTATGTGTCTCTTTGTATGTGTATGTCCGTGTGTGCGCCTATGTTTGAATGTGTATATCTGTATGTATTTGTATGTCTGTGTGTGCCTGTGTATTTGTATATGTATATATGTGTGTATGTGTATGTGTGAGTAATTGATTAAGTAGCGAAACCACCGTTATCATGTGAGGGAGATTTATTTTCTCAAACTAATAATTAAATCACCCATATATCTGCTCCATACAGGTGGGTTTAAATCTCTCGCTGTAATACACAATACATATGTATTAAGCATAATGCATGAATGTTACTAATGTATATATAAAATTGACTTTTTGCTGTGATTTTTTATGATATATAATTGACTTTATGCTGTGATTTTTATGACAAATATATAATTGATTTCATGGTTGTGATTCGTTTATGTGACTTTTCCTAGCACATCTTTTGACTTGTTTCTTTGACTTTATTTCCGCTCACCAAGGATCACAAATGATGACAAGTATCGCATTCCAACAATTTCCGGGATTCGTGCTCGGGGTTTTAGAACAAATCTCTCAGATTTTCTTTCGCATCCTTACTGTAATGTCTGAATTTTTGCATTTTATTATTTGATTGATGACTCTCTGAATGACTGACTGCTTGCTTGCTTGATTTTATATGATAACTCAGAAATGAATTACGAAAAATTTGTTATTTACTTCACATAGTTATTGTTGTTTGGAAATTTGTATAGATCATGAGTTTAGCTTTAGGTCTGTGGAGATGGGAAATGGTAGAAGGAATCTGTAGACACAAAACCGGATGTACGACTACATAACGTTTCCGTGCTTGCAAGAGTGACCTTTTGGTCTTCAAGCAAATGGGGAAATTAAGAAAATGAATTCACTACATTATGATGTACGTTATGTTAAGGGAACTCTTTGTGTGAGCGTTATGCCTAGAATCAGAACCTGGCTTTTAGCATTTGAAGTGTATTAGTATTTGAAATAATATATTAAGTACTGAAACAGCTTATTTAGTATCTGTAATGGTATATAAGTGTCTGAAACAGTATATGTAATGGTATATTAAATTATGAAACAGCGTTACAAGGTATATTAAGTGTCTGAAACGGCGTATTTAATATCTGTAATGGTATATTTAGTGTCTGAACAGTGTATTTACTATCTGAGATAGTTTATGAAATAAAATAAATCTAGTGTTAAAATTCGTGTAAACAATATTAAAGAAAATTATTCAAATGGTGCTCAGCCGTACTTAGAATCTTTTCTGGAAACACAAAGTGCGAAACTTTGTAAGAGAAGATATGTGTATGTCTGTCTGTCTGTCTGTCTGTCTGTCTGTCTCTCTCTCTGTGTCTCTACTCTCACATATTTTAATATTAATTTAAGCTCGCCCGCTCGCTCACTCACTCACTCACTTACTCACTCAACAGTTTGTCTGCCTGTTTGTTTTCTGTCATCCTATGAACATGCAGTATCAGCCAGAATATCCATCCAGCCAGCCAATCAGACAATAGTTTTTTAATATATCCATCTGTTTGTTATATACCAAGAACCAGTCAATCAGACAATAGTTTTTTTTTTAATATATCCATCCATTTGTTATATACCAAGAACTAGTCAATCAGACAATAGTATTTTAATATATCCATCTGTTTGTTATATACCAAGAACCAGTCAATCAGACAATAGTTTTTTAATATATCCATCCGTTTGTTATATACCAAGAACTAGTCAATCAGACAATAGTTTTTTTAATATATCCATCTGTTTGTTATATACCAAGAACCAGTCAATCAGACAATAGTTTTTTAATATATCCATCTGTTTGTTATATACCAAGAACTAGTCAATCAGACAATTCAATCAGGCGTCCGTTCTCCCCTTCATCAGCCAATCAAATACTCGAAAGTCCTCTCTCGTTCTTTCTGAGCAGGGACATCAGGATGGAAGAAAATGACATTCACGAACACTTTGATGACCGTCGACTGACCAGGTCCACGTCCCGATCCGGCCGACGATCCCCGACATCCCACAGTGACCATGGCAGCCTCATCCGCACAAGCCTGCTGAAGGTCACAGAAGGGAAAAAAGCAAAGAAAGTTCGCTTCTACCGCAACGGGGATCGATTCTTCAAAGGGATGGTGTACGCCGTCAGTCCCGAGAGGTTCCGGACCTTCGAGTCGCTGTTGGCCGAGCTGACCACGTCACCAATTTGTGAGAAGAATGTCATGCCCAACGGGGTGCGGCACATGTTCTCTGTAGACGGTTCTCGAAAAATCTTGACGCTGGAAGAACTACAGGAGGGGGAAAGCTATGTGTGCGCTTCCACCGACGTCTTCCGGAAGATAGACTACTTGAGGAACTGCCCCAGCCCCAACTGGAACGCAAACCGGAAGTTCTCTGCCAGGGAGTCCACTCCTGCGGGTGCAATTGGGGGAGAGTCGGAAACGTCCAGGTCTGTGTCTAGGGAAGCCATTGACGAGGAGATCAAGGACTACATCCGGCCCAAGCTGGTGACTGTCATTCGTAACGGATCCAAGCCGCGAAGAGCTGTCCGAGTTTTATTGAATCGCAAAACGGCACATTCGTTTTCTCAGGTCTTGACTGATATTACTGAAGCCATCAAGCTCGACAGCGGGGCTGTTAGACGTGTTTACACCTTGGACGGAAGACACGTGAGTAAACTAGGTCACTTTGACCCATTTCTTTGACTTGCAGTGGTTTCTTCTATGTTTTTTTAGCCTGTTAGTTTATTGATGGCCAGTTTTCGTTTGCTTTGTGTTCATCTATGTCAGTACAGATAGGAATAAGTATTTATTTATATATATAATTTTTATTTCTTCTGGGAAAGTTAATCTATAGCATTTTACCTTGTTTGGCGTGTTAATCCATGCCTATGTTTCTTGGACAGTGTTAATCGACAACTTTGTCTTACTTTTGTGTTCATTATGCCTGTTTATCAAATTTAACCTTATGCAAGTATATTATATTAATACGATCGCTATTTATGGAATATAATCTCTTTAGATATTTTATTTTGGAGAAATGAAAAGTATAAAATAATAACAGAAATTTGATAAACTAGCTGACAGAATTCACCCGCCATTGTGCCAAGATGGGGTGAGTAGACATCAGCACAACATTGGCACGTTTTAGGTTAAAGTTCATTATAATGCACAGTGATACATGTAGTACATTACGGTTTTGGTCATAGTATATTATGGTATAGAATCACAGAGAATTATTTTAAGCCATAGCACATTAAAATGCTCAGTTATAGTACATTATAGTGTTCATTATAGAGCAGAATTTTCAGTTATAGTTCATTATAGAGCAGTATTTTCAATTATAGTTCATTATGGTTTTCTTTATAGAGCAGTATTTTCAGTTATAGTTCATTATGGTGTTTAATTCTAGAGCATTATTTTAAGTTGAAGTTCGTTATGGTGTTCTGTTCTAGAGCATTATTTTAAGATGTAGTGCAATAAGGTATTCATTTGCAGTGCATAATGTTTTGAGTTAAGTCATTATGGACAATGTAAATACGGCATAGCTTATAAGTACGAAATATCATCACACAACTATATTGGTTATTGCGCTGCAAAACTGGAAAAATTACTGGAACAATATGGCAGTATGATATAATCTGGTTCTAATTTCTTCTAATATAGAATTACAAATAACTATATATATATTCGAGCATTTTTTTAGGAGTTCAGATTGATATATGCATTACATTCTTTAATGTTTTATTTACAAAGATTGTAGAATGCACGCACCAGCTGCTCAAATTACTTCCCTTTGTTAACATTCCATTTCAAGCGAGAGAAAAGTTTAATAATTATCATATTTAATTGTTTAACCCAGTGTTTCCCAAAGTGGGATATTCCAAATTTTCGCACTTGATAGGTGTTTTCTGACTTTGGGCGCCGTGGAAAAAATTCTGATACACTAAGGGCGCCGTGAACAGTGTTTTGGAACTACTGGTATCACCTTTAGTTTGCTTAACGTCCAATACCTATGATTCGTTGATTTCACTGAAGGTACTCTCATGTTTGGGGATTAAGAAACGGTCAACCGGGTCACTTGTGAGGTTGGTGGTAGTGGTTACGATTCATTTAGCGTCTCCACTGGAGCTTTCATGGATCATTTCTCATAAGAGTTCTCTGATCTGTAGTGCTCTAGTCTAGTGGGATGGCTCCCCTCACGAGTATTTGGGGAGTGCATATCACTTATGAGAGCCCTACCGTTTAAATATATTGGAGATGGATATGTAGAGAAACTGATAATCATCTTGCTTTCAGTTTTGCAGCTTTGACAGATTCATTTCCTGAATTTCCATGTTTTTGGTCGCATATATGTGGTCAGCCGAATTTGGAATGACAGCTTAGCACACCTGAATATACACTCAGAAGTACTTGGGCTGTTTCACATCACCAAACGTATGTGGATGTAACGCATTAGGGTCCTAACTGAAAAAAAACAAACGAACAAACAAGTAAACAAACGGTGTGGGAATATCTCACATTACCTCATGTCTCTAACTTGACCCTGTCTAGTCGTGTTTTCATTTAACATCTAACCAAGCAAACGGAAATTACACGACCAGTCAGAGGTCGACAAGATGCAACCCTGACCTTTCTGTTCCGGCGCGAGTTCTTCACGCGCTTGGCGTCTTTAGCGCGTGCACACGTGCCCTGAGCCCATGCGCTTTCTGAAATTGACTTAGCGAGAGTGCGCTTGCCGGCTTTGGTACCCAAGGGCTACCGGTAGTCGCGTGCGGCAAAGTGTGCCTTGTTAGACGTTTGGGCGAGTAATCTTTTGACAGATGAGAATGGCCGTCAATGATTTAGGTCTGGAGTTGGTAGATGTATGGGGGTTCATGGGAGGAGGCCATACATGGAGCTGCTGGACGACCAAGAGATGTGTGTGCGCGCGCGCTTGTGTGAAGTTTTTATTTAAAGATCAGAGTTAAATGACTCATCTATAACTGTAAAGAGTGTGTTGGTGTCAGCGTTGTATTCAGTGTTATGAAAATAGTTCGAGTTTTTCAAATCAGTTGCACACATACTAATGTAGTTTTAGGCTTCTATACTCTGACACACATATATACATTTATTGGTAATAATGTAGTTTGCCGTTTTGTACTGAGTGACACACACATAATAATAATGTAGTTTGCCGTTTTGTACTGAGTGACATACATATATTGGTAATAATGTAGTTTGCCGTTTTGTACTAGTGACATACATATCAACACTGACAAAATTTTCAGTTTTAGTGACATTTACATCTGATCTAATATATACTGCAGCTTTAGCTTTATATTGGTATTAATATACAGTGCAGTTTTAATGGCATTTATATCGGTCTTAATATATACAGCAGTTTTTTTTTGGTGACGTTTAAAGTGTAGTTTTGATGACATTTGTATCGGTATTAATATACATTGCATTTGCATTGCGTTTATATCGGTTTTAATATGCAGTGCAATTTTAGTGATATTTTTATCGGTAGTAATAGGCCTATACACTATAGTTTTATTGATTTTTTTTATCGGCAGTAATAGGCCTATACACTATTTTTAGTTATATTTTTATCGGTAGTAAAAGGCCTATAGCCCTATACACTATAGTTTTAGTTTGTATTGAGATCGATGACTGGGTTCGTTGTACACACAGCAGTGATATAAATCGTACCACTGTGAAATAGCAGTTATAAGCAGTGACGCATTCAAACTGAGAGCAGTGCATATGCACTGTGATTCAGCATCGGATTCACTTCTGTAATGGTTATATACTTACCTTGTACTAATAGTACAGTTCTGTAGGGGTTGTATACTTACCTTGTACTAATAGTACAGTTTTGTAGGGGTTGTATACTTACCTTGTACTAAGCTACAGTTCTGTAGGGACTGTATACTTACCTTGTACTAAACAGTACAATTGTGAGGGGTTGTATACTTACCTTGTACTAAACAGTACAATTGTGAGGGGTTGTTACCTACCTTGTACTAAGCAGTACAATTGTAAGGGGTTGTGTACTTTACCTTCTACTAAGTAATAAGTTCTGTCGGTATAGCAGCCTGAAATACAACATGATGATAGATTATACCTGTTCTAAATTTGTCGTTAGATTTGTTTATCTGGAAATTTATAGGGAAATTCTTTGCTCGGTGATAACATGGCGTAAATCAAGTTCTGTAAACGCGACTGATCATTTCTAAACCAAATATTTAGTTTATACAAAGAAACATTTAATTATCTTAAATTTCATGAAAGCATTCGCTAATCAAAGGAAAATAATCCTGACAGATCAAACAGAGAGAGTTGGACAAAGGTGGAGTGGAGAGATTAGGTATGTTTTACAAGCAGACCCCTGAGGGCTACCCCTGCTTGACGTCATGATTTTATGTGAGGCTTACGATTACTGATGTGTACATGTTTTGCTTTGGTGTTTCTTACATTGGTTAAAGGTTTGCCTCAGCATTTTCAGTGATCCGAATTTCTAGTGCCTTATCGTCAAAATAATGCACACATTACCTGAAAGGAATAGATTGAATATTTTCTTTACAGTCCTTATTGAGTTTGTGCGTGCTTTAGATTCAAAATAGTTCACTCACTACAGAAAAGAAATTGAATGCAAACATGTTTATCTGTGTGCTTTTTGTGTTGTTTGGTATATGTGTACTTTCTTGTACAGACTCTACACAGATTTGCTCTAAAACAAATTTTAAAAGATAAAAGGAAGGAGAATCAACAGACTGCATAGAGTACATTAGGAACAGATACAGTGCATAGATTGCATAAGGAACAGATCAATAAACTGCAGAGAGTACATTAGGAACAGATCAATAAACTGCAGAGAGTACATTAGGAACAGATCAATAAACTGCAGAGAGTACATTAGGAACAGATCAATAAACTGCAGAGAGTACATTAGGAACAGATCAATAAACTGCAGAGAGTACATTAGGAACAGATCAATAAACTGCAGAGAGTACATTAGGAACAGATCAATAAACTGCAGAGAGTACATTAGGAACAGATCAATAAACTGCAGAGAGTACATTAGGAACAGATCAATAAACTGCAGAGAGTACGTTAGGAACAGATCAATAAACTGCAGAGAGTACGTTAGGAACAGATCAATAAACTGCAGAGAGTACATTAGGAACAGATCAATAAACTGCAGAGAGTACATTAGGAACAGATCAATAAACTGCAGAGAGTACATTAGGAACAGATCAATAAACTGCAGAGAGTACATTAGGAACAGATCAATAAACTGCAGAGAGTACATTAGGAACAGATCAACAAACTGCAGAGAGTACATTAGGAACAGATCAACAAACTGCAGAGAGTACATTAGGAACAGATCCTATACAAAGAACACAGAGCTCACTAGGAACACATACATACATTGGATTTTTTACACACACTGCGTTTGCTATGTAAAGAATGCAAACACCACCAAGTACTTTGAAAAACATTAATTCTACGAGCATGTTAGACACGAGATATCGTAAGTAGAAACACATTAATTCTACGAGCATTATGGACACGAGATATCGTAAAAAGTAGAAACACATTGATTCTACGAGCATGTTAGGCACGAGATATCGTAAGTAGAAACACATTAATTCTACGAGCATGTTAGACACGAGATATATTAAGTAGAACCACTTTGAAGGAAACTATAAATTAAAACAACACAGAAAGGTCGGGCTTGCAAATAATGTGAAATACCTATGTCTACAACCACGTAGAAAGTTATTTCATTTGAAATGCGTTCCACCAGTCACGAAGGAGCAAATCCTGGTGCCAAGTGAAATGCTTCAGCCAGACTCTTAGGAGACTCTTAGCCAGCACATTTTGAGAATAGGCAGTTTCGGATCTTTTTATCATGGTCGCTGTATTTACTCCACTTTGGGGGGGATGGTCATCAGTATACGTTTAATACCATTTTTCACAGTTCATCATCACTTTTCAGGGTGTAAGAGCCATCGCCACTTTACACGGGTCGTCACCACTTTACTCGTCCGTTACCACTCTACAGGATTGCTCGCCAGTATAAATTCATTACCACTCTTTAGAACTGGTCGCCGGTATAAATTTATTACCACTCTTTAGGGCTGGTCGCGAGTATAAATTCATTACCACTTTAGAGGATATAGAGTTCATCGCTAGAATGAGTTTTTATCATTTACATTTTACAGGACTCGATAAATATTGTTCTCCCAGTAAATGTTCACCTCTTTACACGCTTCAAAGCCACTTTACAAGACTCATCAATCGCCATTTTACAGGTTTGGTAGCCAGTACGTTTTCATTCCACTTTACACGATCTATCTTTATTTCACAAGACTCACCAATCACCACTTTACACAGTCGTCAATATACGTTCACTACTACTTTACACGGTTCATCATCACTTTACAACATTTGTCAATCATTTCACAGGATTGGTCACCAGTATAAGTTCTTTACCACTTTATGAGATTCGTCAGTCACCACTTTTGGGCAGGTCATCAAGCTTAATTCGTCATCATTTAAAGAGTTCGTCACTACTTTACAGGATTAGTCGCCCTTATGAGTTCATCACCACTTTACAGGTTGGTCGCCCCTTTAGGTTGGTCAACCCCTTTATAAAGTTGGTAGCCAACTCGCAAAACTTCGAGCGTCGGTATTGATCGCTAGTTGACAAGGTTCGTAAGTTGAGTCCGGATGTAGATGGGGTATGTGCGGATGCAAGTGTTACAGTTGCACCTTAAACTAGATTTTAAAAATGATGTCAGTAAAAGTTGTAGCGGGCATATGACGAGTTACATATCTGTGGACATATTCCACTACCATGTACACCATCACCCTCTTTCGTCAAACAAAACGTCACAAGTCAAATGAATTTCAAGGCTTCTGTGCCTTTAATTTGATATCCGCTTTCTGTGTTTATACTATGTTCCTTTTTCGTGTACGAGTATTTGAAGTCAGTCTTGATATTCACTGTTTGTCTCTTGTACTACTGAAGTCAGTCTTGATATTCACTGTTTCTCTTGTACTAGTGAGGTCAGTCTTGATATTCACTGTTTGTCTCTTGTAGTACTGAAGTCAGTCTTGATATTCACTGTTTGTCTCTTGTACTACTGAAGTCAATCTTGATATTCACTGTTTGTCTCTTGTACTACTGAAGTCAATGTTTCTATTCATTGTTTGTCTCTTGTACTATTGAAATCATTCTTGATAATCATTGTTTGTCTCTTAAAATATTAATATCAAATGATCTTTATAATTATCTAGAAGATGTTTCTCGTAGTACTCAAAGTCAACATCTTTAGATTCAATGCTTCATTTTTAGTACCTTAAGTTAACATCTTTAGATTCAATGCTTCATTTTTAGTACCCTTAAGTCAACATATATTTAGATTCAATACTTGTCTCTTATGGTAACTGAAGTCTAGATAATCAGTGCTGGTTTCTTATGGTACTTGAAGGCAGACTATATATAAAATTCTATTGTTAAGCACCTGAAGTAAGACTTTAATATTGTCTCTTATAGCACTTAAGTTCTCTTGTAGCTCCTGAAGTCATACTTTATATTCAATGATTTCTTGAAGCATCTGTTGTCATGTTCTCACTTAAAGCTCGGTTCATTAAGTACCTGAATTCAGTCTTAATGTTATGTGATTTAATAATAGTATTAAAATGTCTTTAGAGCTTCTTTTATTTTTAGCATTTAAGTGCATTCAATTTAGGCAATGGATATAAATCTCATTCTATGCATATTGCGGGCCGCTCTCTTTTTGTTGCTATTGTTACCAGGATCTTCGCTTTTCAAACCGACATCAATTCTTGGGCTCTCTGCATCTGGAAATTCCTCTGAATTGTGTGTGCAGAGCTGGCACTACAAGAATGGCACTGGTTTCGATCCTCGTGAAGGGTCACAGGGCCGAGAAGCTGGGAAGGTCATAGGGCGAGAATCGTAGTGATGAGAATCTAGGACAGAATGGTTCGATCCAACCTGTCGCGCACGTTCCACAGAACAGATCATTAATTCATTTCCTTCATGTCTTAACACACACACACACACACACACACACACACACACACACACACACACATATATACACAAATATACAAACAAACAACACACACACACACACACACACACACACACACACACACACACACACACACATATATACACAAATATACAAACAAACAACACACACACACACACACACACACACACACGTATATATACACAAATATACAAACAAACAACACACACACACACACACACACACATATATATATAAAGAATAAAGACATATACACAAATATACATACAAACAACACATACACATACGCCCATACACAACACATACACAACACATACACTTATGTACAACGCATGAAACAGTCATTTAATCATGTTATAAGCATATTTTGAGTTAGACACATTTAGAAAGTGGATAACTTATTGAAAACATTTGGACTTAGCAAAGTAGCAAAATATTTCTCGAGAAAATGCGTTCGACCTAACCGTTGTCAAAGAAACACTCCCTAAAGTTGTTAACGAAACGCCCTCACTGTAACAGACCTGTAAAATGTTGTTAAGCGCATAATATCCATTACTTCTATAGTCCTTAGAATTGCAGTTAAACATAAGTATTCTACAAGCCTATTAAAATTGTGCTAAACCCGCAATATTCATAGGTTCTATAAGCCTATTAAAATTGTGCTAAACCCGCAATATTCATAGGTTTTCTTCAAACCTATTAAGATCCTTGTCATAACCCTCGATATCTTTAGACTCAGTTCTACAAGCCTATTAAGATCCTTGCCATAACCCTCGGTATCTTTAGACTCAGTGGGCCTGTTACACATCCTTGCTATCTCGTTGCCTCTAAATGCCCGCTAGTTATCCTCTTTCGTTCAAGTCCGAGTTCAATTATTTACTACTTTGCTCTTTTGTTCGTGAGATTATAAAATACTAATATTAAAATTAGTTATTCTTGATGTTTTGTTGTTTGGATATTTCCCCTCTTTTCTTTCTTTCTTTCTTTTTTGTTTGCTATAAACATGACGATACTTTCACGTTTGTAGCTAAAAAAAAATGGCACAGTTTTAGGATTTTAATTTTTTTCGGACAAAAGGTCGATTCAAAGCCATTTTGTCTCCTGGAAATGAAATGGATTCGGTTTTTTGTTTGTGTTTTATTTTGTGGGCTTGGTTTATCTGTTGAGGGTTTGGGGGTGTTTTTTTTTGTTTGTGTTTTGTTTTGTGGGCTTGGTTTATATGTTGAGGGTTTGGGTTTTCTTTTGTTTTTATTTTAAATAAAGAGGTGTAGGGAGGAAGGACTAGGGTGGGGGAGTGGCTTTCAGGCAAAGAATCTTTTTCTCGTTTTTAACTCGAATGAATAATTTCACCATTTTATTTTCTCAGACAAAAATAAGATAGATATTTTATTATTCCCGGGGTCGGGGTGGGGGACTAAACTGAATTGTATTTTCCGAACAATGGAGAAATTTCAAACTGTTAATTTCCGGACAAATTTTAGTTATCACGATAATCTTAGTACTAAGTGGAGAAGAGACTGCGATTTGAATTGCAGACGACGACCCAGTGGACAAACTGACAACCAGTGACAAGGTCTGCAGCGTATGTTTGCCTTTTGACTTTTTGGGTCGGTCCAACATTAAAATGGTCTCTGGGGCTACTTTATATCGATTTCCAGACAGCAGCAAGGGAGTCTCAGCATACGGAAGTCGGTGGCTGACGCCGGAACCACTAATTGATCATTCTCATCTGTCTGACCAGGTGCACGAACACGATCTAAAAAGTACCAAGGTGCAAATGACAGTGTTAGACAAGCTGTACGTGTTTATGATAGACTGAGAGAGTGTTTTGTGTTACTTTCGTTTCAACATGTTAAGACACAGAATGGGAGAGGGTGCTCTGTGTCAGTTTCGTTTTCTTTGAGCGAATTAGGTCATAGTGTGTCATGCTTCTAGCACAAATTTCACTCTCGACCCACGCGAAGAAGGGGGGGGGGGGAATTAAATTACGTCAAGCGTGTCTTTCATAAATGCAGAACAAAATAAGCCAGCCTTCGCTATCAAAAGAAGAAAATTGATAGCTTCACCACACTGATTTGTCTATCGCTCACTGAAATCAATCGAGCGCGAAGAACGAATCTTACAAAGGCATTGTATTGTGACAGCCTTTTCCAATCATTATGTATGCACATAAACAGTTGTTCTACATGAGTGAACAAATTGTGTGGGTAGTTATTTTAGCGACTCGACTATGAAACGCAGAGTGAAAAGTGATATACAAATCTACAAAAAAAATCTTTATCGGAGCTCAGTGGAGTGAACTTTAAATCCATTTTCTAACGATATCAGCGGTATTGGTTGTTTATAATCTCCCTTGGGCAAAAAAAATAGGTGTGCTTTGTAAGGGAGCTTACCCATGCACTAAAAAAAAAAGGCACGCTGTTTCTGTATTATGCAAAGGTCGGCTCCTAGCTTCAGTCCTGAGAAGGTATTCATGTTCTAAAGTGATAAATGTTCCCTCAAGGGAAAGAGAGGTAACATAAGTGCTTCTCCTTTCTTTTCTTTTCTATTAAGTTTTTTATTTTAAACGAGGGTTTGGGTTTTTTACCCATATCTTCTTGTCAGATTACTGTCCCTTTCTCTGCTCTTTTGCGCTAAGCGTCTTATCGATCTGCAGCTCATTTAACCGGTGATTTTCGGCGTATCACAACATTCCAGAGCTCAGATTTATGGAGAGGTCTTCGAATAGTTACGATGTCGTAATTAATTACAGTATTATTTTGCACGATCTCCGTTTGATATGTCAGTTTGTTCTGATCTCATTTAAAGACCAATATAGTACACATCATTAGGAATACATTAAATAAATTTCTTGCCATTTTCCCAAACAGTACTCTCCTCAAGTTCAGTTTGAATAGCTTAAAAAGAAATTTGATTTCAGTGACTTTTTAGATTATTATTCTACTAGTAACCCAACTCAGCACCATAAATAAAATCAGAGTCATTGATACTTGTAGCTAATGTATTTATTCACGTTACCATAGTAACAAGGAGAGCGCAACAGATTTAAAACTTTGAACTGTGAGATAAATGACCCACAAGTTTATTAAAATGAGAAGAAGAAAAAATCTCATAATATACTTCTCTTTTCAGACAACCAATTATTTGAACGTGTTCGTTTAGTGGCGACAGCGCATTTAAAACAAAATGTAGAACGAGCTACTTAGACTTAGTGCTCGCCAAGTCTGGCCGTCAACTTGTGGCTGTTAGACGGTAGGGTCAACTAAGGACAGTTTGTAGTGCTAGGCGATAGGGTCAACTAAAGACAGTTTGTAGTGCTGGGGCGTGCTAGGCGATAGGGTCAACTAAGGACAGTTTGTAGTGCTAGGCGATAGGGTCAACTAAAGACAGTTTGTAGTGCTGGGGCGTGCTAGGCGATAGGGTCAACTAAGGACAGTTTGTAGTGCTAGGCGATTGGGTCAGCTAAGGACAGTGTTTAATGCTAGGCGATTGGGTCAACTAAGGACAGTGTGTAGTGCTAGGCGATTGGGTCAGCTGAGGACAGTGTTTAATGCTAGGCGATTGGGTCAACTAAGGACAATGTGTAGTGCTAGGCGATTTGGTCAGCTAAGGACAGTGTGTAGTGCTAGGCGATTGGGTCAGCTAAGGACAGTTTGTAGTGCTAGGCGATTGGGTCAGCTAAGGACAGTGTTTAGTGCTAGGCGATTGGGTCAGCTAAGGACAGAGTGTAGTGCTAGGCGATTGGGTCAGCTAAGGACAGTGTGTAGTGCTGACTATAAGTACATGAGATGTGACTGAAGGGTAGGAGGTAGGTGATTGTTGTTACCAGTGTTTGATACTAGAATTCAAACCCTAGAGATGAGATTATTGTCACTATTTAGCAAGGTAGAGACTAAGTATCAAATTAACTTTATTGTTTCATGCTAAAAGGGTCTAAAGATGAGAATTTAATCAATGTTTGGAGCTAGAATTTAGGAATTAGGAATTTAACTATTATAAATTTTTTGTGCTAGAATTTAAGGACTAGGAATATAACTATTATCACTTTTGGTGCTTGAATATAGAGATAAGAAATGTTTCGTGTTTGAATGTAGAGACTACGAATATGACTGTTGTCACTGTTTGATGCTAGAATTGGGGACGAGAAATGTAACTTATTAATAGGAGAGAATCTAGTATAAGTGTTATGTGCTAGAAGACGTGACTGGGAGAGAATCTAGTATCATTGTTCAGTGCTAGAAGACGTGACTGGGAGAGAATCTAGTATCATTGTTCAGTGCTAGAAGACGTGACTGGGAGAGAATCTTGTATCATTGTTCAGTGCTAGAAGACGTGACTGGGAGAGAATCTAGTATCATTGTTCAGTGCTAGAAGACGTGACTGGGAGATAATTTAATACCAGTGTTCAGTGCTAGAAAGCGTGACTGAGGATGAATCTATTTTTTAAAAATATAAGGGCATAGTGCTAGAAACTAGAAACTGTAATGGAAGAGATTGTTATCAGTGCTTTGAGTTCTAACAGGCAGTGTAGGGAATTTAATTATAAAGAGTTTTCCTTGTCGCGTTAATAGTTTATTAAAACGGTCATTATGAAAGTTGTCAGAATTAAGAGGATAAACCACGTGACTCCTGTCTCATGACTAAAAGCTCTCATTACTAAGACGGGAATTAACATAACAATGTTATCAAAAGTGTAAATTTTGTAATAATATGAAATGTCTAATTCGCAGGACAGCATTATAAAGGACTTCTTTAAACCAAATTAAAATTTCATGCAAGAACATTTCACAATTGTTTCTCAGTACCAAAGCTCGAAAAGCTCTTAATCACTTGCATACAAGACACACGCACAAAAATCAATTTCTTTCCCCATGCTAGGCATGAAAGAAAAGGTAACTCGGAACAGTTTGCAAGAGTATCTTTTTCCTAAGCAACTGACCCACTCACTATAACTTGTGATAGGCTTTACAAAGGGGACTGTAATCACATCTGTGTGTGTGTGTGTGGGGGGTTAGCATAGATACTGCTCTTTGTTTATTTGTACAATTCGCATCATTCGAGGTAGAGTTCTGTCTGTCAAATTAATGAGGCTTTTTTTTTTTTTTTTTTAGAGTTTATGATCTTGGAAATCGTTTCAGTGCGTCTGAGTATTATCACTTCGCCTAAAAACTTGACTGAGTTATATCATCCGTACAATAAATGGATGGCGCTGGGTATTAAAATATCGGTGTTTTAATCGCAAGCATCAAAGATCTCAGGCCAAGTAATCGTACTTTTTGGTCCTGTGCGTGACGCACTGTAAGTACTTCTTGGTCCTGTGTGTGACGCATTGTAAGTACTTCTTGGTCCTGTGTGTGACGCATTGTAAGTACTTCTTGGTCCTGTGTGTGACGCATTGTAAGTACTTCTTGGTCCTGTGTGTGACGCATTGTAAGTACTTGGTCCTGTGTGTGACGCATTGTAAGTACTTCTTGGTCCTGTGTGTGACACAGTATTTCTGCTTGTGTTGTAGTCGGCTATATTAGTTCATTGTTTATATTTTATAACAAACAATTTATTACTCTAGGGAAATTGTGTATGAGATGTTCAAAGCCAAACATTTTAATTATATGAATGACAATTTTCTTCACGTATTTCGGACAGAAGATAAATCTTGCAATCTAAGGTTCCCTCTGGAACTTCTTGCAGTATAGGGCTCCCCTGGAACTGAGGATTCCTCTGCTGAAATGGAGTTGACTCGGTTGCAGGATGTGCCGATTAATTGCGACGATGCTGATAATGGATAGATGAACCTGGTCCGAACACCCACCCGGCACGCTCTTTGCTCATCAATTACTATCTAATTCGGAGCCGTGAATGTCAGCCATGATCTCGAGCTTTGGTCCCGACAGGTGCAGTTTACCCGTCATTTGTCGTGACCATGTCGTTCAACGTGCGACGGATATGAAGAAGATATAATGGTGGTCGTGGTTGGCAAGGTTCGATTCCTCATAGTGGTTCATGGTGGACATCCGTATCTTTTACAAATCTTGTGTTCGACTCCCTCTCGTTTAGTTCATGATTGTCGGAGTTAAGGGGACATAATTATTATCAGCGCTTAGATTTAGACTTTAGAGCGTTTAGTTCATGATTGTCGGAGTTAAGGGGGCATAATTATCAGCGCTTCATGATTGTCGGAGTTAAGGGGGCATAATTATTAGCGCTTAGACTTAGAGCGTTTGTGAAAATTAGCGCAAACGTGTAAAAAAAAAATAGTAGTATTATTGATAGCAGTAGTAGCGTTGGTGGTACTAGATGCAGTATAAAATTATTACTGTTATTGCTGCTGCTTTTGTTGTTGTTAGGGGTGAGGATATTGCTTAGAGGGAGGACCAAGAATCGTTTACAAACATTTTTCTCCAAAACTTTGGTATGAATGAGAAGACTCGCACGTACAAATAGGAAATTCAGTTCTATTTGGTATGAAGGAAATGCTGTAAGTACTTGGCTTCCATGCCATATGACACTATCTGAACAAGATTCACACCACTGAACACCAACAATGCCTCTCTCTAGTCCTTCGTGACATGTCACGGGTCTTGTGTTCGCATGTATGTTCGCCATTGTACGTTCTATTAAGTTACCAGCACAAGCTGATGAAGCGAAACGTTTTAATCACGATAGATTTTTGCTGCGAAAATGTCGGCAGTCCTTGGAAAAAAATACCCTTCCCCCACCCCGCCTACAACAAGTGCTGAAACATTCAGTTTCTTTTCATTCAAAGGTTTCCACTTTCATTGTCACATATTCCTTTTCTTGGTGTAAACGTTGTCTTTTTCGTACCTCTACTGTAAACTTTTCGTTCAGAGTTATCGCTCTTCTCTAAAGAAATACGTATGTTTTTCGTTTCGAAGTCAGTTACCTCATGCGTCACACCCGGATCGAAGTCTAGGAACGTAGACAAACAGTATGTCGTTCCACGTTACACAGACACAAAGTATGTAGCTCCACGTTACACGGACACAATGTATGTCACTCTAAGTTACACAAACTATTTTGCTTCACGTTACATGGACTCAAATTGTGTCTTCCGTATTAAATCTCCTTCAGTTACATATGGAACATATACATCTAGTACTATTCTCCCGACTTGGTCTGTATCTTATCTCAAACAAAACTGGCCGCATTAAGATTATTTCAAATAAAATATACAGCACAGCAAAATAATACAACATAACGCTAAGTCCAAACACAAAATATACAGCACAGCAAAATAATACAACATAATGCTAAGTCCAAGCACATAATTCATTCACACCAAAGTCCAGAAAACAAAATGCTTATATCAATCCATTGTCCATAGTTGAGCAAAAGGTCTCAGCGATCAAGAACGATGGCTTAGTGGTCACCAGGCGTATATATGAAGAGAAAGCTACTAAAACCTTAGGCTATCAAGCATACGCTGAATACTGGCCCATAATGCGGCTGTATATAATTTCATTTAACGGTGCGTCTGGATAATGGGGCAAACAGTGCTTGACTTTGAGCTTTGTGTCATCCGTTGTTGTTAAGTTACAAGACAGAAATCACATGGGGACCTTAGAACTATGAATCTAACATGTAGTTTGTATTGCCCTTACGCTTACGTTTAGCCGTCTCCACTTGGTATATGTAATAAAGGGATAGATAACTCGCGCAAGACTCACGCGTACAAGCACTTAGCTATTGAATACAACAAGCTTTAATCCTGCTAGCGGGATGTTAATCAGCGTTTTCAAGCTTGACTTAACTCAGGCGTGAGAACTGTTAACTCGATCGTTTAACACCCCGTCAGATTAATAAGGGATTTTACAAACCCATAACATAACTAGGAATCTTACAAATCTGTCACATGAATCTTACAAACCCGTCATTTCAAAAGAGGATCCAACAAACCCGTCAGTTTTAGTCGGGCAGTGGTTCCCAACCTGTAGTAGTCCATGGCTCATTGATATCAGATGGTCCGCGGCTGCGTTATCTAGTATGTGTGTAATTGGAAAAGTGGTCCTTAGATGTAAAAAGTTTGGGAACCAGTTCAGTAGGGATCTTACATACCCGTCACATCAATAGGGATTTCACAAAGTTCAATAGAGATCTTACAAACTCGTCAATTCAATAACAATCTTACATACCCGTCACATCAATAGGGATTTCACAAAGTTCAATAGAGATCTTACAAACTCGTCACATCAATAGGGATTTCACAAAGTTCAATAGAGATCTTACAAACTCGTCACATCAATAGGGGTCTCACAAACCTGACATATCAATAGGGGATTTACAAACTCATTTCAACAGGGGGGATCTTATAAACCCGTCAGTTCAATAGGGGATGTTACAAACTCATTGGTTCAGTAGGGATCTTAAACACCCATCACATCAATAGGATCTTACAAACCTGTCAGTTGAATAGGGGATCTTCAAATCCGTCACATCAGTAGGGCGTCTTACAAACTACTCAGATCAATTGGGGATCTTATAAACTGGTCAGATCAATGGGAGTCTTACAAACTGGTTAGATCAATAGAGCATCTTACAAACTGGTCAGATCAATGGGAGTCTTACAAACTGGTCAGACCAATTGGGGATCTTACAAACTAGGCAGATTTATAGGGCATCTTACAAACTGGTCAGATCAATGGGAGTCTTACAAACTGCTCATAATATATATTCAGCAAATTTGGACAGCCTCGTCCTGATTTAACCTACTTTAGCACAGCCTCGTCTTGGATTTTAATAGATCTACATAGAATGATGCAGCTGTTTATTCTATATAGTCTTCTGAGAACAACCTCATTCCGAGAGTTAATTTAGACAGACAAAATCTGATATATAATCAGCAAAGTGTCCCTAAATGTATAAAATATTATAACGTGTCTTCAGCAACTAGCACGACAGTGATACTTCCACCCTTTCTTCCTCATATTTTATTGTTGTTGTTAATTTATTTTTTGTTCATAATTTATTTCAAGGGCAACTGTGGTGACCGAATGAAAAGTGTACGCCGGCGGAGGAAAGAGATTCTCTTTAACATCATTTTTTTTTTTAAACGAGCCATCCGCGTGACCTATTAATCTGTCTCTGTTGCAGGTAACTACACTTTCAGACTTTTTCAAAGATGACTCTGTTTTCATCGCCTACGGACAAGAACGTCTGACGTCAGATGATTTTGATCTTGATGACAACGGTATGTACATCAGTGGCTAATACTCAGTCCCGAATGTTTAATATTGTTCTTTTGCTTCACTGACTCTATACTTTGTTGACTCCGTACTTCACTGACTCCATACTTCATTAACTCCATACTTCACCGATTCCTTACTTCATTAACTCCATACTTCACCGATTCCTTACTTCATTAACTTCATACTTCACTGACTCCTTACTTCATTAACTCCATACTTCATTAACCCCATACTTCTCTGACTCCATACTTCATTAACTCCATACTTTCCTGACTCCTTACTTCATTAACTCATTACTTTCCTGACTCCATCATCATAATGGCATGATGAAGGAATTATGAAAGTTTTAGCTGAGCCGTCCATTGTTAATATGTACGTGTGAACCTAACCCCACACATTAGGTTTTCCATTCTAGAGCCTTTAGTTAACCAGCGAATGGAGTTTGTATTAGAGCTGAAAGACTGCACATCAGGAAGGTACACACTTCAGCTTCAACACAAGTGGTACGCATCTTATGACCTTGTCCTCTCTACCAAGTGTACTATGAACTTTGAAAACCACGCCCATCCCAACCTATACTCACTCTTTTACCCAATCAAATTTAAGAATACACCTAGACTAATTAATGTTTATGGCGTTCTCACATCTTTCACACCCACATTCTGTCAACATACGTCATCTATCCCAAACAAGTTTACAGTTACATCAGCCGAAAAATTGCATAACCATCTAACTGATCAATAACAAGACTATAGATTTACTTCTTTCAAACAATAATAATAATAAGTCCTACACTGCGCCTACTTCTCTACACTCACTCACTCAAACAGCTTATCTTCCTCCTCCACCCCTGTCCATCCTGGACTTTCACTTCAAAAATAAACTTTGTACATTTCTAAATCATACAAATTGCAAGAAACATCTCGATAAAATATATGAAAATTTATATTAAAAATATGTGGCAGAATTTCCCATCACATGACTCTAATTTATGTTGTGTCTAGTGTTTGAACTAATATATCTTTTGTGATTAAACCACAAGAATGCATATTAAATCTAAGTTTAGATTAAATAAATAATTGTTTGTGCTCTACCCTTTATGGGCATTACTTTGAAAGTTTGACTGAACATCTTACTAGGGGTGGGGACTGGGGACTGTCGAAGGAAAAGAAAAATTAATCAAACTACAAACCATTCGTAAAAATCTAAAAATAGAATTTGGATCTCAGAAAAGCTCACCTCCTTTTCCATCAGTTAGATAAGAGTAGTTGGATAAGTTTGTTAACAGGTGGAAAAGTTGAAACGTTACTATGGCGGGTGAAAGTGGTGATGATATTGACGACGATGATAATGATGATTTCTCAAGAAAATGTTACTTTCATTTCATTCCAGAGGTCCGGTATGTTAGTGCTTATCATGCCACCACCAACAAACCGCGAGAACGCGTGACACTTCGATCCCCTAAATCCCCCATGTCTCCCCGACGCTCGACGCCATTGTCAAGAGAAGGTTCTCGAAATGGTAAGCTGTATTTAATCAAATTCAGCAATTTATTCCGGACTGTGCTAATAGTCATTGTCACACTAATATCAGCATTTCAGTTTGGTTATTATCAGTGCTTTTTAGGGTTGTCAGGAGCGTTTTTTTCCACAGTTGATGAGTTTACTCTGTCTCTTATTGACTCTAGTCTCTTTTAGAAGATTTTTGTTTTAGGATCTGCGACTTCAACTTCTTTCAGATAGTAGATTTTTGTTTTACAATCTACTAATAAAAAAAATCTCGATAGCAGATTTTTCTAAATGTTAAGATCTACTAAAAGTGCTCCTTTCTGATAGCAAATGTTTGTTTCTAAGATTTACTAACAATCAATAGTTTAAGCAGCTTGTTTTCTTTCTAACAGTGAGCACCTTTATGAACAATGTAGTTAAGTAATTAATTCAATTTTATTTGTGGCGCTCTTATCTCTGCCGACACCAGTAGCGTATTTTGACGAGTGACTCCTTTGTTTCATTGTCAATAGCTTATTTTTTTTTACCAGTAATGACTCCTTTGTTTCAATGTCAATAGCTTATTTTTTTTTACCAGTAATGACTCCTTTGTTTCATTGTCAATAGCTTATTTTTTTTTACCAGTAATGACTCCTTTGTTTCAATGTCAATAGCTTATTTTTACCAGTAATGACTCCTTTGTTTCTTTGTCAATAGCTTATTTTTACCAGTAATGACTCCTTTGTTTCAATGTCAATAGCTTATTTTTACCAGTAATGACTCCTTTGTTTCTTTGTCAATAGCTTATTTTTACCAGTAATGACTCCTTTGTTTCTTTGTCAATAGCTTATTTTTACCAGTAATGACTCCTTTGTTTCTTTGTCAATAGCTTATTTTTACCAGTAATGACTCCTTTGTTTCTTTGTCAATAGCTTATTTTTACCAGTAATGACTCCTTTGTTTCTTTGTCAATAGCTTATTTTTACCAGTAATGACTCCTTTGTTTCTTTGTCAATAGCTTATTTTTACCAGGAATGACTCCTTTGTTTCAATGTCAATAGCTTATTTTTTACCAGTAATGACTCCTTTGTTTCAATGTCAATAGCTTATTTTTTACCACTAATGACTCCTTTGTTTCAATGTCAATAGCTAATTTTTACCAGTAATGACTCCTTTGTTTCATTGTCAATAGCTTATTTTTACCAGTAATGACTCCTTTTTGTTTCAGTGTAGATGGATGGGTTGTTGTGCAAACTATTTTGAGCTTATACATGTCCCAATGCTAATACATTGATCGCCAATTTGTATAATTCTCTATCGTATATTTTTACGAAAAATTAATTTCTAATTAAATGTAATTACAATTTAATAACTTTGTAATTTTAAATTTCTTTCTTTTTTTTTTTTACTGGTGGTGGTGGTGGGTAAGCTGAAATTTTGGTTACCAGTTAACTAGCCATGAGCCAATTATAAATTGAGTGATTATCGCTAGCTGTCTGATTTGCTTATTTACTCAATAATGATCTCATGTCATTACCATAAATATTTATTTAACTTCTCCAGGTTCAGAATTGAGAGCGTTGTATTTATTTTAATTTTTTATTTTTGTTTATACCAGGTTCTGAATCGCCGCAATCTGGAATGTCCCCGAAATCTTCACGCAAGTTACGAACAGCGGTGAGAGAGTATGCCTGTGAGAAGGCCAACTTTAATAGTTACACTGACAACACATTTGAAAATATATATTAATGAATTATTACAATGACGGTACATAAGGCGTACAGATATGTATAGTTACATTTTCAGTAATATACATATTGACAATTAAAGGATGTAAAGACATACTTTCATTTAATACCATTTACTTTAACCACAGTTATGAGAATGGATCTAAAAATAGTGCAAAACAATAATTGTAATGATTTATGCTTTACAAATAGCTGAACTAAAGTCAGCAATTATCTTGCCTTTTATACTTTGGAAGTGAGTTATTTCTGAAGTACGAAGTGTGTAGCGAGTGTCTATCTGCTTCTGAAAATTAAAATGTAGTGCAAACTAATGAGCATTCCCATTAAGAGGTACATATACAATTCACCATCACCATACAATGACAGTCTTTATTTGTCAGTGGCATTGGCCTCATGGCGACACATGTTTACTGGGCTTTATTCACTTGTATGCTCTTGTCACAGTGTTTATTGGTGTTTACTCACTTTTATGTTCTTGTCACAGGTGTTTGTTTATTGGTTTTTACTCACTGTATGTTATTTTGGAATTTATTGGTAATTTTTTGGTGTTTATTGGTATTTACTCGTATGTTCTTGTCACATGTGTTTATTGGTATTTACTCACTGTTCTTTTGGTATTTATTGGTATTTATTAGTATTTATTGGTATTTACTCACTTGTATGTTCTTGTCGTAGGTGTTTATTGGTTTTTTCTCACTTTTATGTTTTTGTCACATGACTTTATTTGTCTTAGTTCGCTTTCTCTTACATCAAATGCTTTGATTAGTGTTTGTTCACTTTGACTCTCGTGTCACGTTTTATCAGTAAGTGTTCACTTTCATTTTCTTGTCAGGTATTGTTTTGGTATTTGTTTACTTTAAAGTCTCAGCATTCCTGCTTATGTAACTTTGAATATTTTGCATCGATGAATATTGTTTCTTTATTTAACAATAAATAACGCAGTACAAGTGGTGTTTTATTTTCTCATCAAACTCTTTTAGCCCAAGAACAAAATGATGAATGGAAACAGTACAGACGTCAAAGGTCAGAATTAGTTTTGCATAATGATTGTCGTCAAAAAACGTTAATCGTAAAGCTAGGTGTCTACATTTGTGTAAGTGTGTGCTAATTTTAAGAGTGTGTCTACATCTGTGTGTGTCCTAATTTTAAGAGTGTGTCTCATTTGTGCAAGTGTGTGCTAATTTTAAGAGTGTGTCTACATTTGTGCAAGTGAGTGCTAATTTTAAGAGTGTGTCTACATTTGTGTGTGTGCTAATTTTAAGAATGTGTCTACATTTGTGTGTGTGCTAATTTTAAAAGTGTGTCTAGATTTGTGTATATATGGCTGTGTGTATATCCTTTAAACCAGGGTTTCTTCATTCTGTTAAAGTGTGGTTACTTAAGTGTTAGTGTGTATATGCGTCTGTATTTAAATTATTTTAGTATGTGCGTGTGTGTGTGTGTGTGTGTGTGTGTGTGTGTGTGTGTGTGTGTGTGTGTGTGTGTGTGTGTGTGTGTGTGTGTGTCTACGTTTGTGCATCATAAGATACTTTGTCTACAATAGTTTTACTTTCTTAAAGTACAGATTTTTGTGTAACTGTGATTAAAACCGATTCCTTTCTGAGCGAGAAGTTTGTTTTCTCGTCAAACTGTGCTCACCAAATCACCTCGCTTTCACATCTTTGTGCTCATCGACATGTCCCTTTTATATACTCGTTGCCACGCACTTTTAGCATAAGTATGCCTGTTATTTTATATTAAGTTCATGTTTGGCAATGTGTATGATGTAAGAGTGTGTGTGTGTGTGTGTGTGTGTGCGTGTGTTTGCGAATGTGTGTCTGTTTTTATGTATGATTTCCATATTAAGAACTAAAAGTCTGTTCGCATATTTTTAGCTATGTCGCTATGATTAACCAATATTTTAGGAAATAATAATAATAATAATAATTGTCTTTTATTCATATTACCGGCATTTATCTTCCCATAATGAACAAGTACTAAACTTCCAGACTTTCTTTCTACTCAATGAACTCTTGTTTTATTTTAAGTGGCACAAGTGGAAGTTCCATACAGCTTGTTTTGTTTTCTTTTCAGTGACAGGGGACAGTTCATTACGGCTTTCTTTTCAGTGACACAAGGGACAGTTCATTACGGCTTTCTTTTCAGTGACACAAGGGACAGTTCATTACGGCTTTCTTTTCAGTGACACTAGGGACAGTTCATTACGGCTTTCTTTTCAGTGACACAAGGGACAGTTCATTACGGCTTTCTTTTCAGTGACACTAGGGACAGTTCATTACGGCTTTCTTTTCAGTGACACAAGAGACAGTTCATTACGGCTTTCTTTTCATTGACACAAGAGACAGTTACTTACATCTGTTTCAGTCTGAAACCTATCGAAGATATTTAATGTTCAGTGACTATATTGCATTCGATATTCTTTCATGAACGTATCTAGAATCATCAGCTATATTAATGAGTAATATTAAATACTTCATAACATAAAATTATTGGAACCACATGCAGTTTCTACTAAAAAATACGTTTTCTACTACAAGTAATTGTTATATCTTACAAATACACATTGGTGAGAGCGAATGAAGTTAGTACAAGCATATTTATAGTCTGTGTTGGTTTGACTGTATATTGGTTAATCTATTTTATTTATGTTTATGTCTTTCTACAAGAAAATTTGATGACGACGACAACGACGACGACGATGATGAAGACTTGACAGAGTGTTTAATCTTTAAAAAGCCGTTAGCGCTTTATAATATTTACCCATAAAATGCAGAGGGTAATTTTATAAGAACTAATGAATTTATAAGAAAAGTAATTGTAATCTAACAAAAACAAAATGATTTCGCGAGTAAAATGACAATATTTAACAAATAAATGTATTTACGCAAGATAAATATAACTAAAACAGTTTTCACGTGATCAGTAAGAAACTAGCAATGGCGCAGAAGAGTGATGCTATTCTTGCTAACCGAAAAGCAAATCTTTAGAGCCCTCTTGCCATTGGCCATAGTCGCTTTGGTCTCTCAGCTCAATGGGCCGCGAATTCCGGGTAGAAGGCAGCGAATTCCGGGTAGAAGGATCCTGATAAGCAAATGATCTTTGACCATTTGACTTATTCTGTGCTGTTGGAATGGTGAAACAGCGCGTGGGTCTAATGATGAGCGCAAGCTTCTAGCAGGAGAGTACACTTGTGTGAGATCAGACAGACGCTAAGCCAGACGGCATAATACAGAGAAAATAAACTTGTTTTTGTTTTTTAATTCAGCTTTGAGCTTGCAACTGGTATAGAAATGGAGTGGCATGATCAGATCTTGTAAATCTAAAAATAATTCTAACGGTAGTAATTTTGGAACTTTTGAAATTTCTTCACACGACACAATATTAGATAAATAAAAGATAGTTTAAATAAGTCAAGTAAGCTTTGAATAGGGGAGATAATTTCATGTGGGCAATCCAAGACTTACTAGGTAAATGTGTCTCAACTCTTTGAATAAGGGGAGATAATTTCATGTGGGCAATCCAAGACTTAATAGAATTGTGTCTCAACTCTTTGAATAGGGGAGACAATTTCGTGAGGGCATCTAGATGTACAATTGAGTATCAACAGCGCATTTGTTTCTGCTAAAAGTTTTGCAAGTAAATTCACCTTTTAAAAATTATATCTTTCTTAAGTATTCTGAACAAATTGTGTGAATAACTGTTTTTATGGGTAGATAATTTAAAGCGCTGACAACTTTTATACACGTGCCTCTTGGCTGTTCTTCATTATAATCATCAAAATTATCATCATCATAGAAGCAGCAGCATAACAATAAATATGTATGACTTTATGTACTTGTAGTTTCTGCTCCAACACATCTTTCTACTGACGAGAGGTCATGACAGTTAGCAAATACACAACATTAATCACTATGGAATCCATTACATTACGTGAATGTCTCTTACAGATTAGACTTTGTCCTTGAAATTTCTGTAAGCAGACTCTTTTCTTACGGATATGTACTTAGGGCACTAACAGAGAAATAACGTCAACGACCTCACTTTGTATAAAATTGAGAGAATGTTTCGGGTTTCTCTATAATCGATTTATTAGCAGCTTTATCATCATCTTCACCATCACTATCACCACCAGCATAATCATCTTCATCAACCCTACCAATACCAGCAGCAGCATCTTCATCACCCCTGCCACCATCAGAGTCATCAACTTCATCCCCCCCACCACCATCAGCATCATCTTCTTCACCACAACCACCACCAGTATTACAATATCCACAACCCTACCACCTCCAGCACCAGCATCTTCATCACCCCTACCATCATCCCTGCCATCACCAGCGTCATCGTCGTCGTCACAATCATCACCATCATAATACTGCTACTCCTAATTATTATTATTATTATTATTATTATTATTATTATTTAACACTTTCCGAGTGACTGTGGCTTTGTAACATTGTGTTTGTTCGCACAGATGAAATGGGCATTCCTCAAGGCTTGCTGGACAGTTTTGAAATCGGCGATGTGATTGGAGAAGGAAATTTTGCCATCGTCAAAGAATGCGTCGACAGGTATTATGTAATTTCCTCTTTGGGACAGTGGTGTCCAAACAAGGACTTCACACTGTGTCTGGAACAAATACCACTAAAATAGCGTCTGTGCTCAAAATCGAATACTTGTGGGGAGGAGAAATTGTTCTTCTTATATTATATGTACAATACAATCTGCTCTGCATATGAGTGTCGTGTGCAAACTCATTCCAGATAGCATTATTCACTTAAATACAGTGTATATGACTCATATTTCTGCTCTATACTTTACACGTTGTTAAATGAATGGTTAATACAACAACATTTTTCGCTTAAATGTATGACTCACACCATTGCACTAAATTGCAATTTAAGTGTACGCCTACTGCCACAGCACTCTGCCATTGTGCACTTTAATATACGACTCCTACCATTGCACTATTCTATACGCGTTAAATGTATGGCTGTTGCATTATACACTTATATAATATGATTCATACTACACCCTAATGGAACCACTGACGGTTTTTTTTTAAAATAACGCCCAAACGCTTACGCTCAACATATGGCTAATATCACAACTCTACCTATATTCGTTAAACGTATGGCTACCCCCCCCACCCACTTCATGTTAAATGTATGCCTACTATAGCACTACACACATAAAACATATAATCCCGTTTTGTTTTGTTTTTGAGGGGGTTGGGGGGGGAATCGGTGGTGGTCACGGATGGGTTGGGAAGCGGGCGCGGCAGCGCTGAAATCTTGGCTTGTGAATGATAAATGAGAAAATATTATAAAAATGTCTTCTGTCCGCTAGGACATACAGGATCTAGATGACCGCCAACAGAGTGTTCAGATGGAGGAATAAAACACTTAGGATTTCGGTCTGTACTAAAAAAGGGCAAATTTGTGACAAAAGGGCGTGCACTCATCAGAAAACAGAAAAGTTATATTATTCCCTTATTTGTCCTCAGGAAGGGAAATGTAAGGTTGGGTGTTTGTATAGGTAAGTGGGTGGGTTGGTAGTTTTTGCTTGCTACTGCGCGCTGCAGGCGGTAGAACGCAATGTGGGGTGCCACAAACCCTCTCCCGTCAGTGCAATTAAGGCTAATGCTGGGGCGCCACAAACCCTCTCGCCCGTCAGTGCAATTAAGGTTTAATGCTGGGGCGCCACAAACCCTCTCGCCCGTCAGTGCAATTAAGGCTAATGCTGGCGTACATCTGACAATAGCAGCTGTTTGCTTCATTTTCATTATTCAATTTTTAAAATTATCATTGACATTTTATGTTTTTCAGAAGTACGGGGCGTCGATTTGCACTGAAGATCATTGACAAATCCAAATGCAAAGGCAAGGTAGGATGAATTTTTGGTCCTGTCATCATCGTTATCATTATCAACCTTGTCATCATCGTATTCATCATGGTCCTCATCGTCGTCATTAACAACAATAATTATTATGAACACTATAATCATTGTTTACTTCACACAGTATATTGTTGTTGTTCTTAGTTAATTTTTTAGGCACAAGAAAACGTTTTTAAAGCGAACTTTAATAGAAAAATGGATTGAAAGATAATGATTGTAATATTTACACACACATTAACAAACACACGTTCGCATGCATCTATACCACGCAAATGCAAAGCTAGCTGCATCATATCCTTTCAGGCACACACAAAATTGAACAAATATTGCAAACTTTTCCCTTTACATTCTGATACATCACGTGCTGCTTATGTACAGAAATTCAGCATGTCTAGTACCTAGACAACACACGCGATCTGTCTCAGCATACAGTCAACATCTACAAATGATTTGACACAAAGTTTATATATCCGATCAAACTCTGCACAAATGACACACAATTCTCATTTTCTATCGTATTCCACGTGCGAAATCCAACCAAAAACAGTGCACACTTTCAAAACAAATTCCACATATGAAACTCTGATACAACGATCAAATCCCGTACGTAAAATTAATTACCTGACACAAATTTAACAGTCCAGTCAACTTTCACGCATGGATTAATCTTATGCAAAGTTCGCAAGTGCGATATATTATTGTCATGGTCACTGATCACGCGGCTCACGCCTGAATGTCCAGGAGCACACGGTCGCCAACGAAGTGGCCATTTTGAGACGTCTTAAACACCCCAACATCGTACAGTTGATGGCGGACTTCGATCGGGTGGACGCGTTATATCTCGTCATGGAACTTGTCAAGGTAAGATGGCAACTCATTTGTTTTTATAAGATTGTGACTCACTTTAATAGATCGTGACTCAAATGTGGTTCATTTGTCATTACAAGTTCGGGACCAACTTGTTATAATAAGATCGTGACTCGCCTGTTTTAAAGGATTGTGACTTACTCGTTTTTATAAGATCGCGACTCACATGTTCTATAATATCATGACTCCTTTGTCAATACAGGATTGGGACTCGGTTGTTATAATTAGATCGGGTCTCACTTGTTTTTATAGGATCCTGTCTCGTTATCATTATTAGATAAGTACTCTCTTGTAATAATAAGATCGTGATTCACTTGTTTTTAAAAGATTTTGACTCACTTGTTTTTATAAAATCGTGTCTCACATGTTTTATAAGATCGTGACTCATTTGTTATAGTGAGATTGTGACTCACTTTCTTTATTAGATCATTACTCACTTGTCATTGCAAGATCGTGATTGACTGGTTACTATAAGACCGTGACTCGTTTGTTATAATGAGATTGTGACTCACTTTCTTTATTAGATCATTACTCACTTGTCATTGCAAGATCGTGATTGACTGGCTACTATAAGACCGTGACTCGTTGTCCCAAAAACTTGATTCACAGGACATAATAAGATCGTGCCTTACTTATCATTTTAAGATCGTGGCTCACTTTTGACTATAAGTTCGTGATTACCTTGTTACAAGATTTAGACTAATTTACTATTATAAGCTCGTAACTAGCTTGTTTTTGTGTTTTTTTGATCGTGACTAACTTGACTTTATAATTTCTTTGCTACTTTTAATTATAATATCATTACTAACTGCTACTGTAAGTTCGTAACTAATTTGTCATTATAAGTTCGGTGTTAACCTATTATAATAAATACGTGACTAACTTGTCCAGGTAAAATCATAAGTAATTGTCATTATAAGATAGAAACGAACTTGTCTTTATTTCACGACTAGCTTGTTATTTAATTTAATCTGCCATTATAAGATCATAGTTATTTGTCATAGTAAGTACGTGACTGTCTTGTTTTATGAGATCGTGACTAATAAAAAAAAATCTTGACCAGCTTGTCATTAAAAGATTGCGACTTACTTGTTATGTTAAGTTTGTAATCTACTTTATTCGCAATTTGTGATCTTTGGGAAATGTAAAAAAAAAGATTAATATTTTTAGTTCGTCCGCTGTTTATGCAACCATGTGCACTGCAATGATTAACCATGTTTTATTTTTTAAACCGCGCGTTTATCGCAAGACAATATGTCGGACAGCGCATGCAGATTTTAGATCCACATCGTGACGTCACATGTTATGTTGCTATGGTGAGAAGTCAGTCTCGCAAATGAACGAGATCTCTGATTTTCTGAAATATTGACTTTCAATTCCAGAATGAATGCATTTATACAAATCACTGAAAGTTTAAAGTTTGCAATCTTGATTCTAAGAATGGGAATAACTTATTTCATACGGATTTATTATTATCTGTGGCTGACCTAGATTTCATTTCACTTGGTCGTTAACTTTGACGATAGCGGTTAACTGTTCAACTGTGTCTTACTACCGAGTTCTTCATGTAATTTCCGTGACTTAACCGGCAAGTATTGTTAGCGTTAGTGATAATGCATGTCACTCTAAGAAGAGGGTGTGATTTGTTGACAAACGACGGATATGGAACAAAAACAAATATCGCATGATCTCCCGTCATGACACATTAAAACTAAATATTAAAAATCTTATCAAATATTTCAGTCTGTGTGCTAACTGCTGGCAACAGCACGCACACTCATGACGTTATGTGTTCGGTTTCTGGTGCTAATAATTTGCAGTTCTGTCAAACAATCCATCTCCATCAGATATTTCTTATATGATGCAGGAAATACAAGCAATAGACACACGTTTCACTTTCTGCGGGGAGGCTTTGGTACTACCTAATTACCAAACAGTGTGTTTTGCTGTGAAGCATTGACTTTATATTGGTAACTATACAGGGAGTGTTGTCGTAATACAAGTCAACTATATAGGGAGTGTTGTAATACAAGTCAGCTATATAGGGAGTGTTGTCGTAATAAAGGTTAAATGTGCAGGGAGTGTTGTTATAAGGTTAACTGTACAGGGAGTGTTGTTATAAGGTTAACTGTACAGGGAGTGTTGTAGTAATACCGGTTAACTGTACAGGGAGTGTTGTTATAGATTAACTATACAGGGAGTGTTGTAGCAATACCGGTTAACTGTGCAGGGAGTATAGTAATACAGGTTAACTATACAGGGAGTGTTGTAGTAATACCGGTTAACTGTACAAGGAGTATTGTTATATAAGGTTAACTATACAAGGAGTGTTGTAGTAATACCGGTTAACTGTGCAGGGAGTGTTGTTGTAATACAGGTTAACTATACAGGGAGTGTTGTTGTAATACAGGTTAACTATACAGGTAGTGTCATAGTAATACAGGTATAATACGGTGTGCTTAAGCTTTGTAATTATCAAGCATTGTGTGCTTTCCAGATATTAAAGGCATATCGGCATATCGGCGTTTCCTTTCCAAGAGATAAGACGCAGTCCACTCGATTGGTTCACAGATCACGTAACCGTTCACTTCAAAGTTTCCTTTAATCTGTGTAATCGTTCACTTCAAAGTTTCCTTTAATCTGTGTAATTCATGGAAAGCTTCTTTTAGTGATTACGAAAATTCTTCGCTGCCGGCACATCAGAAACGGTAATAACACATGGCTTTCATTTGTCCTGAAACTAACAGTGCAGCATGCGCGATTCCAAAAGCCACACAGAGTTAACTGTTCCTTCTGACTGAACAAACGGACACGCGTACAAACCAGAGGGCCAATACTGTTGCCCTTTGTTTCGCAAATACGTAAAAAGTCTCCATGTTGCCGACTCGTTCGTGAACATTTCGAGGCCGGTGGTGGGGCACTGTCACGATGGACGAGACAGCGCTGAGTCAGCGTTTCAGTGTTCTTATCGCATGGCCTGCGGCTGGCAGCGCGAGTGCCAGACAACCGCTGTGACTCATTCCAATTGTCTGCTTTTGGTCAGTTGATGGGAAATTGGCGGAAGGCCATATTTAAGACTGAATGAGTCATTGTGTGCTTTCTTCAATAAGCATAATTTAATATAGAAATAAAAATGTTTTAAAAATTTTGAAAAGGGGAGATAACAAATTTGGTTTGAAGCCCCCACTCCACGCAGACTTCACTAAAAGTGAAATGGTATTGGGGGAAAAAACCGAAGATTTGCCGTTCTTAGCTAATGCATTTATAACCCCACATTAAAATCACTCACTCATTCCAAATAATATATTATATATTTTAAAATTTTATTTATAGTTTGTTTTTCAAATTTAATTTAAAGAAAGAAAAATATTGCGGTATTTAATTCAGTATTTGATTCTTTTCCTTTGAAATAAATTTACAAAAGGAGAAAGAATTTAATAAATGAAATTAATATTCTTTTTTTGCTTCATTTATTTATTTTTTTTAAATTGGGACCAACCCACTTCAAAATCGATTTTTTTCTCCCTTCGAAATCTTTAGTTTGGGGTGAAAAAATTGTCCAAGCTAAAAACGAGACTAGAGACAAAAAAAAAACAAACCCCAACCCAAAACGAATAACATGATCAGTGTGGATTCATCTGCAGAAGTTGCTATGCTGCAATAGTGCTGGACTACAGCAGACCATCCTTACCCATTGATGTCGGTCACACATTAGGCTGTGACTTTTTCCTTGTACAGACCATGGAGGGAGTCATATATAATTATTGATTATAATATATATATATATATATAAGATATATATAAATGACTAATTGCAAACCATTACGTCTTTTTAAAAAAATTATTTCTCCCCCCCCCACCTTCTTTGTATTCTAAAGACCATGAAAGAGATTATAGTGGGCTAGGTAATATAGGCAGAGTCCCCCCCTCCCCCCCCCCCATTAACAGTTGCACGAGAGATGGAAGAATGACCCCTTGACATTTTTCCCCAGAAATTCTTTTCTTTCTTTTCCTTTTCTTCATATATCCCCGCACGTTGTACATGTAAACATGTTTAATGAAGAAATTAATACTAACTCCACACAGATTCAAATTCCATACTGCATCCCTAAGAATCAGTGGTGACAGGAGTAGCGATGGAAAAATGTACAGGAGAAAGACACAATTAAACAGTCTTATAAACACTATTACATAAATACTCATTTAAATAAGTATGTAGAGAAATAGATGAATAAATAAATACATAGACAGATGGATAATTAGAATAAGCAATCACTCTTTTCTCTCTTTTTCTCAAACACAACACATATAAACAATAGATACATAGACCTAAATCCAGCCTGTTGTCAGTTTGGCAGTAAATCTTCAAGTTCGTATTATTTTACCTCTGTGTTTAATAATTTCTGTGACAAGAGCTCTTATTTTAAAAATCAATCAGAACCAGCAGTTCTCTACTTATACTGTGACAACGTTTATAAACATGAACCCAAACAACAACCTTATTCAGTGTAGTAATCATTCCAGGACAACCTTGTTCAGTGTAGTAATCATTCCAGGACAACAATAGCCAGTGTGTTAATCATTTCATGACAACCTTATTTAGTGTAGTAATCATTCCAGGACAACAATAGCCAGTGTGTTAATCATTCCAAGATAACCATAATCAGTGCGTTAATCATTCCAAGATAACCATAATCAGTGTGGGGTAATCATCCTATGACAACCATAATTATAATCACTGTGGTAATCATTCCATGACAAAAATAGCCAGTGTGTTAATCATTCCATGATAATCTTAATCAGTATGGTAATCATTCCATGACAACAATAGCCACTGTGTTAATCATTTCATGACAACCTTAACCAGTGTGTTGATCATTCCATGACTACCTTAATCAGTTCGTTAATCATTCCATGACAACCTTAATCAGTGTGTTAATCATTCCGTAACAATGTTAACAATATGCTAGTCTATTTCTAATTAATTTTCTGTTTTAGTACTTGCTAATATATTGTTTCTAAATCTTATGACTGCCTTAGTGTGTGCAATCAATAGCTGATGACGTCCTTAGTGCGTGCAATTGACTCCCTTAGTGTGTACAATCAATAGCTGATGACGACCTTAGCGCGTGCAATTCACGTCCTTAAGAGTGTACAATCAATAGCTGATGACGACCTTAGCGCGTGCAATTCACGTCCTTAAGAGTGAACAATCAATAACTGATGACGACCTTAGCGTGCAATTGACGTCTTTAGAGTGTACAATCAATAACTGATGACGCCCTTAGCGTGCAATTCACGTCCTTAAGAGTGAACAATCAATAACTGATGACGACCTTAGCGCGTGCAATTCACGTCCTTAAGAGTGAACAATCAATAATTTTATAACTAATGACGCCCTTCGTGCATGCAATCAATAACTAATGACGCCTTTAATGCATGCAATCATTAGCTGATGATCATCAGTGCCTATAATCAACACTTGGCTACTGCCGACTCAAAATGCCAATATTGTAGATGACCAGATCTGTTGGTGGTCAAGGATGGGTCAGTGTGCTGAACGCACTTGAGAGGAAACGAAGTGATGAGCTAACACAAAAACACGCTGCACACAGAAGGTCAGGCTTGAATCACTTTCTATTTATAAGTGCAATCGATTACGACGAGAAAGGAGGGCGAAATTGTTGGGGCTGGCGAGCGGAGGTTATCGGATATCAAGAGCACTTGCCTGCTTGAGGCCTAACAGGTCTGGCGACCGTTTGCTTTGAAGTGCTTGTATGTTGTGAGGAGATCTGAGAAAAATTGACAGGTGAAGTAAAATGGATAGCATTTTGCTCACAACCTATTGCATTGTACTCTTCTCCATAATCAGGACTTTTTTAGTTTCTTGTTTTGTTTTGAAAGAATCGACATACTTCCAATTACAGTGATTTACAGAGTACCTCAGTATTACTTTCATTTACAGTGATTTACAGAGTACCTCAGTATTACTTTCATTTACAGTGATTTACAGAGTACCTCAGTATTACTTTCATTTACAGTGATTTACAGAGTACCTCAGTATTACTTTCATTTACAGTGATTTACAGAGTACCTCAGTATTACTTTCATTTACAGTGATTTACAGAGTACCTCAGTATTACTTTCATTTACAGTGATTTACAGAGTACCTCAGTATTACTTTCATTTACAGTGATTTACAGAGTACCTCAGTATTACTTTCATTTACAGTGATTTACAGAGTACCTCAGTATTACTTTCATTTACAGTGATTTACAGAGTACCTCAGTATTACTTTCATTTACAGTGATTTACAGAGTACGGCAGTATTACTTTCATTTACAGTGATTTACAGAGTACCTCAGTATTACTTTCATTTACAGTGATTTACAGAGTACCTCAGTATTACTTTCATTTACAGTGATTTACAGAGTACGGCAGTATTACTTTCATTGCACATTTTAATATATGTGTGTGTGAGATGTCTGGTGCGTGTGTTTCACGCTATCTGCAACATGAAATCTCCATAAGAGCACGTGACATGCACGCTATCTGCAACATGAAATCTCCATAAGAGCACGTGACATGCACGCTATCTGCATCATGTATCTCCATAGGAGCACGTGACATGCACGCTATCTGCATCATGTATCTCCATAGGAGCACGTGACATGCACGCTATCTGCATCATGTATCTCCATAGGAGCACGTGACATGCACGCTATCTGCATCATGTATCTCCATAGGAGCACGTGATAAGCACGCTGTCTGCAGCATGAATCTCCATCCACTAGACTCAGAGCACATGACGTACACGCTATCTGCAACATGATTTTCCAGTTATAAGCGCGTCATCTATTTTAAACATTGTTTCTGTCAGATGGTTCTGCATACTTCCATCGTGACAACCCTCCCCCCATCCACCCACCCCACTTGCCTGACTTCATTGATCAATCGCCTCTCTGTTAATCTCACGGATACATTCACCCTTCCTAGAGACGCAACCCCTTCCCCACTCTAACCCGCCTAACGGGACCAATCATGTCTCGTGTTTTACTGGCACTTATCCCCCCCCCCCTTACTTTTGTGTTGGTCTCTTTATTGCCTTTATATTCACCCGGGAAATAAATTGAGACGAACAAATAATGTTATACTTAAATTTTGACTCCATTTTTTGATAATAATTGAAGTAGAAAAAAGTGTGCGGGCTTTAGAAAGCCGCGCGAGCACTAGCCTACATTTGTGTGTTCCGTGTGAGTGTGTTTATAGGAGTTCCATGTCAATGTGTTGTAATTATGTGCTCTGTATTGTGTGTTTATGTGTGTTGTAATTATGTGCTGTGTGTGTTTATAGGAGTTCCATGTCAATGTGTTGTAATTATGTACTCTGTGCTGTGTGTTTATAGGAGTTCCATGTCAATGTGTTGTAATTATGTACTCTGTATTGTGTGTATGTATATAATAAGTTTTGCATGTGTTACATGTTTATTTTCTGTATGTCTGTGCGCACGCGCGCGCGTGTGTGTGAGTAATTGGGCCCTGACGGCGTAAGCATTATTTATATTTAAAAAAATAATACAGGTTTCAAAATATGTGGGATGAAAAAGGGTGGTGAAGACAGTTTGAACATGGGGATGAACAAGTTTAGTGTCTATTACATTTATTGACCGCTAGTTGTTTAATTCAGAGATCATTGGAGTAAGAAACGCATGTGTGACTGTGGATGTGTGTAAACCGCCAATCGTTTGATAAAGGGATCAGTGGAGTCGTTTCATTTGTGAGTGTGTGGACGTTTGTAGACCGCTAATCTATACACACTGTATATGTGTGTGGCTGTGGCGTAGATCGCCTGTCTTAAAAACAAAGATCATTGATGTAATACACGCACTGAGAGTCAACATGTGTGTGACTGTGGTCGTTAAGACAGAGATCAGTGAAGAATGCACACATTGTGAATCTACCTGTGAACGTTTAAAGATCGCTAGTGCACTACACACGCACTAAGAATCTACGCATGTGTGATAGTGGGATAGATCACCGCTTGTGAAAATAGAGGGGGAGGGGAATACACACACACTGACCGTCTTATAATGTGTGTGACTGTGAAAGTTTGTAGACTGTCAGTCGCGAAGACAGAAATCAGTGGAGAATACAGACGCACTGACAATCTATAATGTGTGTGACTGTGGTCGTTTGTAGACTGCCAGTCTTGAAGACAGAGATCCGCATTGGGAATCTACATGTGTGTGACTGTGGACGCGATCCGTGTGTTGTGTGCATTTTGCATGAGCGTGAGATAGCCCTGAATATCAATCCTAACGAATTCAACAATCTTCTATTCTCAACAATTAGTCACATGATTGTAATCCTCTACATGTTATTTTTTTAAAAGTTACCCGTCTGCTAATATTGTTACTTTTGTGCTGAAGTCTCAAACCTAAAATCGATTTTTGTATTTGCTTTAGTTTCTGTTTTCCGTTTATTAGCTGATTTCATATTGCACAGATTTTTTCGTTTATTTGAGCAGATTTGCTGTTTGTGTGATCATTTAAATAGATAATAGGACAGCGGGTTGACAGACTTTAAAAAAAAAATGAATAAGAAACAATTTATCAATTTCACTGCTGTTTTGACAGTGTAAGAGGCAGCAGCAGATGGGCGGAATTTCGCTCACATAACAAATAATGATTAGTAGTACAGAGCGCAGTCTCTTACAAACGTTCATTGTTTCTTTTCAAAGGGAGGCGATTTGTTTGACGCCATTTCATCTGCAACAAAGTACACAGAACGGGACGCAAGCGGAATGGTGTTCAACTTGGCGAGCGCACTCAAGTACCTTCACTCGTTGGCCATCGTCCACAGAGACATTAAACCAGAAAATATCTTGGTCAGTTCTTCATCACTATTTTAAATATTTTAATTGTAAATTTTAAATTTTAGAATAGTGGTTCCCAACACGGGTGCCCGCGGGCACCAAGGCGACTACCGCAGCATGTAGGCCTACATGCGCCCGCGACGAGATGTGAATAGTGCAGATTTAGGTTGTTCCATCCATCCTGACGTCACGTCACTCAATTGGTTCTGTCAAATCATTCACAGCAAAAATAGATCTTGTGGACATCACATATAAAGAAGAAGTCTTTTGTACATTTTCCAAGTACGAAGAAAATGGCAAATGACAGTGATTTTAACTCTTCACTACATTCAAAGACCTCGGGAGCAGTTTGAAAAGATATTTCAAAAGTTCATCATTATTGAGTCTGTATTTGCCTTACTTAGGAATTCTTTTACTTGCCAACGAGAGGTAACAAAATGGCTACATCGACTGCATCTCATTCTAGTAAGAAGAGAAGAGGAAACTCGAAATTTTAGACCTTCAAAATGATATCCTCAAATCGACCTTAGCTACACAATAAGATCATAATTCGTTCCCATCCCATATATGTAGGTAAACTGTTTTCAACAATGAGCATAATAAAGTCAATTTATAGATCTTGACTTTTAGATGCGCATTTTGATGATTGTTTACAAACAGGAATATCATTTAACTTTCCCAACTGCTAAAAGCTATATAATGAAATGCAATGCCAAAAAGCATACAGATTTATTACAATAAAAACACGTGAATTAATAATACTTTCTCTCTATTCAATTCTGGTGAGCGCTTATGAATATTATCGATATTTGTATGTTTATAAAAATAAGGATACACGCAACATTAAAACAGTGCTTAACTTAAATGTTGCAACGCAGACACATATAAAATCAGAAAGAATATTTTTATTAACCATAACTGGCTTCTATGTTAAAATAAGTATAATAAACATATTTTGGCCAATAGTTCAACAATATTGTACTTTTAAAGATAAGTGGAATATGCTTGCTTATGATATTTATTTAGTAAAAACTTCACTCATCTTCCAAATAGATTCAAAAAAAGCGAATTCACACAGCAATAGTGAAAGAGTAATCGGCATGAATGGTATATTATAGAATATAGATGCATATTACATATTACTAGATAACGATAATTTGCATATTATTTAATGACCAATACGGTTTTGAAAAATTGATGGCGCCCGCCAAACTCTTCTTTAAATTTGAATATGCTTCTCCTGGCCACAAAAGGTTGGGAACCACTGCTCAAGTTCTATTTGAAGTTAATTTCGTGTTTATATTTAATTATCTTACAGTTAATACTGATCATTGTGTGCTAGGATATTTAAATAATATCCATATATATACACACACACACACACACGCGGAGTGAAGAAAGAGTATGCCAATTGTATTGCAGGTATCTGACCATGGGGACGGAAGCAAGTCGTTAAAGCTAGGAGACTTTGGATTGGCCACAGATGCTCACGAAGCTTTGTACACTGTCTGCGGCACACCTACCTATGTTGCTCCAGAAATTCTTGCAGAAATTGGGTCAGTAAGAAATTATCCTTAATCTGGGCTATGTTCATGTATCACCTTATACACACGTGTCACTTGTTGTTGTTGTTGGATGATAGCAGCTTCCGGCTTTCAGCCGATTTCGTTGCCTGACACGTGGTGTTCCGCTGTTGAGAGGGTTGATGATGACAGAGTGGAAGGTTGTTGAAAGGAAAAGTGTAGAGTGAGCTGACGTTATAAGCCTACCTTGTGTCCACGTGACACCTTATGTATCCTACATATATCACTTTGCATCCACGTGACACCTTATGTAGCCTACATATATCACCTTGTGTCCACGTGACACCTTATGTAGCCTACATATATCACCTTGTGTCGTCGTGTTATTATGTATACGTGCAAGAGCAAAATTTGTCGTTTAAATTGACAGACTGACCGACAGATTCACACAGCGCGTAGTTTTGGCGTGATTTTCTTTGCGACCACCAGGGAGGTTATGTTCTAGCACTAAAGAGAGAGTAGACATAATGATAATGTATATCTACCTATCTTATTTAATTAAGCTGTTTAGTGTTTTCAATAAATAGCAGTACTTTGTCCTTCATTAAATGTCTGTCACTGTGTAGGCCTCTAAAATTGCTTGGAAATAACAGTAGAATCTATTTATAAATATTGTTTTGTTTACAGATATGGAGTGAAAGTGGACATTTGGTCATCAGGAGTCATTAGTTACATTCTTTTGTGTGGCTTCCCTCCCTTTGTGAGGTATGTTTGACCTTTTGCAAGGTCAGAATCAGTAAATAATTGGGAGTGCGTCTTGTGCTGCACACACACACACACACACACACACACACACACACACACACACACACACACACACACACACACACACACAGAGGAATTAATTTGTTTAGGTGTTCTTGGTTTTAATATGAATAATGTATTGTTTGGCACTTTCCTTATCTTTCTGCCAGTGTAACCGAGAATCAAGATGAGCTCTTTGACTTGATCCTGGCCTGCAAGTTGGAGTTCCCGTCACCTTATTGGGATCACGTGTCTGAGCATGCAAAGGCAAGCTTTTGTTTCTTGACTATGCAAAGCCAGTATTTGGCAGCTGTATCGATCGTTCATGCTCAGGGCAGGAAATCATTCTAATTATGGAATGGTGACCAAGACTTTGTTCTTTTGTAGTTGTTCTAAAAGAGGCTGTTTGCACCACAGCGAATAATTAATAATAAACTTTAAAACTGTTTCACAACATTTTAATTTGAAAAATGAGCATGGAGATAGAATTAGTATACTCGTACACAATAGAAGAAATCGAATTGTTGAGAAAAACAAAATTTTATAGCATTGGGACAGAGTAGTGGTAATTCTTACTCATTGCAAAAACATATTTTGCATTGCAACATTTTTATTGTCTGCCCTTCACTCATTGCAAAACATATTTTGCATTTCAGCATTTTTATTGTCTGCTTTTCACTCATTACAACACACAGTGCATAGCAACCTTTCTGTTGTCTTTTTCATCTTGTCACAGGACTTGATTAGAAGGATGCTGGAATTGAACCCTGACAAACGCTGTACTGCTGAACAGGTGATGCAGCATCCATGGATTTCAGTAAGTTGTTTGGGCACTTTCAAGAGTGTACAGTGGAAACTCTTCCATTGATCCAATAATGGAGTTAACGATGAAGTTAAAAATAAATAAATAAATAAATAACATCATCATTAGGGCTGTCAGTTTTTTCGAAAAAAGCTGCCCGGGTACCCGTCCAGATTTTGAATAAATAAATAACATCATCATTAGGGCTGTCAGTTTTTTCGAAAAAGCTGCCCGGGTACCCGTCCAGATTTTGAACGGGTACCCAGGTACCCTTTCAAAAATTAGCATAATCTCCATTGCAACTCGTGATCTCTACACAAAGCTACTTAACCAATAGGCATGTGCTCTATTTCACATAGTGGCCAATGGTGTATATCTTGACTTACTTGACTTATCTCCTTGGATTCCCCGTGGAACAAAGGGCCTCAACAACAGCTTTCCAACGCACTCGATTCTGGGCAGCCTTTTTCAGTCCACCCTACGACAGGTTGCAGTTCTTCATTTCCTCTTCGCAGGTCTTTGCTTCTCCACAGTCCAGTAGCAAATAGATAAAAGTTCAAATCCTAAATTCCTACGTAGTCTACTTACTCATAATTAAATTTATGTGCACTGAAGTTTGTAATAATGAATTGAATTTTTGGGTAACTTACAAGTAGAGTTCTTAATACCCTTCAGAAATCAAGATGGGTGTATATGATGAAAAGATAATGGCCATGCAGGAAAATGGAAAAACAACTGAAGGAAGGTCGCAGTCCAAATGTAGTCGCTGTCATCTCTGTCTCTCATGGAGTTGCTCATGCTTGGGCCTTTCCCCTTCTGACACAATTCTGGTATCAAATATTCAACTTTCTGCTTGATCCAAAACAAATTATCAGATTGACCACCTGTCCATAGGTTGGGTCCAGACTTCCCTTTAGGTAATGTCGAGAAGGTTGAGTGGTTCTCAGACTACCACTAAGCTGGCGACAAGTTGATGTTGTGCTGCCATCATTGGAGTGTTGTCAGGGCATGGTTTTACCCTTCGTCGAAATCCACATGGAAGTAATCGATCCACCCTGGAATAGGTCTGGTTCAAGGCCTCTGGCTGTCCACAGGCAGAATGTCCTGTCTGACTATTTTGCTGATGCACTGTAATGGCTCATTAAATGGTTAATGAATTTTGCCAGTAGAGTGGGACAATCTTTTACCAGATAACTTTACTGCATTAAGGTACCCAGCTGCTTTGCCATCACAACTATGTGGTTACTTAACATGGTGACATAAAGGAAGAAGTAATGCTAACCAAGTAACACCACTGAAAAATAATTCTGATCTCATCGTCTCTCAAGTCTCATACTGCCGTCATCGTTTGATTAGAAATTAAGACTGCATTTTTTTATTCCTGCTTCAGATCTTTAACCGAATCTTCAATCTGATTTTTTTTTTAAATCACAGAGAGAAGAATTACTAGGCCAGCAGTATTGCCACAATGTGAATCTCAGTCTCTCCTATTTTCTGTCTCTCTGTTTTCTTTTGGCAAAAACATAAGCTTATATTTACTACAATCCCCAGTGTTCCCTAGTGGGCTAGAATAAAATTGCTGTTTCATTGACTAGAAAACTCTGTAGCAACTAAAACATGGGTTTTCAAAATAATTGTCTTGCTCCTAGCAAGTGCTGGTCATTGAAACTAAACACTAATTAAATAAAAACTGATTGATAAAAACTGTCACCTCAGCATCTCTGAGTCTTCTTTTGTCTTCATACAATTAAACCTCCAGTCTTGTCTCGTTAACCCAGGGTACAATCTGCCTCCCCACTTTAGGTTGCTACTTAATAGGTTTGTGAGGTTTCTTGAATTACCTACCACCTCAGCAGTAAATGTAAAACTAATTACATGTACCTTGAATAGTTTAAACTACCCATTTATTCTAACTGCTAAATTCTCAAACACTTTATACATGTAATTACAAATAATGCATTTAGTAAAATTATTCCACACTGAATTGCTGAACTTACAAAAAAAAATCAAAGAATTCTAAAACAATAATTTCAAAATAACATAATTCTTTTCATCAATTACTTTCGATCAAAAGTGTACAACAGTACCATGGGGGGGGGGGGTGTGAAAAAGGGGAGCACTGGTGCTTGCATTTATCATTTGTTTTTAATTTGTGGAATGGAAATTATACTCAAATAGATTAGTAACCTAACATGAAATTATATTGAGATAGATTTGTAACTTACAGGACCATTACTCTTCTTCATCTGACATTAGAATTCATTTCTCAGCAGGACGATATAGCTAGAGATGAAGATCTCCATGACAACGTCTCTAAACAACTTTCTGCTGGAGGGCGTTTGAGAGGTGGAAAGAAATCTGGATTGGCTGGCATTCGTCTTATAACTGTGAGTAATATTTTCTTTAAATAAGTACTCTTGTAGTAGTTTAGAGCTACATTATTACTGAATATAACGTACACTTTTAGTTTTAGTAAAGTAAATCTAATCTTTTAATGCTAAGGATGAAAATTCCCAAATACTCAATACAAATATAAGACTCCCATATTGATGACCTCCAAGATAAAAGAAATATCTTCCAATATCTGGGAATTTCTAATTGGATATGAAACACCAAGGATCAAATTTAAAAGACAGAATTAGGGATTAATAAGTAATGAATGATATGAAGAAGAGCATAAAATGAAAACTAAATAAATTTACAGGGTGTTCCACTATTCAGGCCCTTAAAAAACAGGCAGTCTTTAATATCAAGAGTCTTACTTCATAATTGAAACTGAATCACTTCTTATCTAATAGACTTCAAATAGGGTTATAATAACATACCCTTATAGTTATCTAATCTCTCCCTCTCTCTCTTTAATACATTGTAAAATAATCTTGTAATCTAAAAACAGCTTATAGAAATTAAAACTGATCTTTAATATTCACACACTTAGTAAACTAAGCTTAATTTTTTAATTCTTATAAGTCGTAAACATACTGTAACGGTAGAGCCTTTTTCAGGTTGTTTTATAGTTTATTTTTCAAAATGGATGCCTAAGAATCTTTATCTTTACTATCTTGCATATGATTGCATGTGTGAAGACCTTTAATAGTTTGTGTAATAATTTGAGTATTCAAAACAAACAAAAATTTAAATATTATTTTATTGCATAGCATGTGTGTGCCTAACACTTATAGAATGTATGAGTACATATAAAATATGTTTTTATTTAACTAAACCTAACCTTTAAATACATATAACATATTATTTTTATAGTAAAATATGCCTAATCTTTTAATCCACCTTACCTCTTACTTTGACTTTCCCTACCAGGCTACTGCACTGGACAAAGGTTCCCGCTATTTCCAAGGTCGAGGGGTTGCACCTCTAACAGTGCGTCATCCTAGTCATGAAGGGTCTACAGATGATGAGATCTTTTAATTTAAGTGCTACCAAGTGTTCACTTGGTTACAACTTGCTGATGTGAAGGAAAAGTAGTCTTGAATAGGTGACATATTTAACTGCATGTGTTGGAATTGTTAATGATACTTTCTGCAGCCAGAGCAGTCTAGAGAACCAATAGTTGTGTATTCAAACAGCCTGCATGAAACAAAGGAACCGTGTCAGAATGATTGAAAAATTACTGCGCTTCTTTAAAATTTTGTTTTGTGCAGCACAACTGAAAATGTTTAAAATATAATATATAAATCATTTGGTCCATAAGAGACAGTCTGTTTTTCAAAGTTATTTTATGCCTAAATTTTAATTTATTGTAATACCATTTGTACAAACAACACAAGCAAACTTTTAGCTATTACTTGTTTGAAAAATTTCAGGAATTTTAATCAAAATAATCTTTTTGAAGTCAAAATTCATTTTGTTTTAGGTTTTTTCACAATTTTTCCTCAGTAAAAAAGTGTATATTTGGTTAATGAAATTGCCTTTTAGAAAACAATGCATTGTACTAGGACATGTAAAGAGTTGTCTTCAATAATAATTAGCATTGTACTGAAAAAGAATAACAACTTCAGTGAAACTAATGTGCCTAATTTGAAATATTACCTCTCTCATATCTGCATCCATTATTTTATATATATGTATCTGACTAAACGGAACAAGCATACAGAGGTCAAACAAAACAGTGCATGTTTTGGAATTACTGACACTCAGATACAGAATACACCTGTGCAATAACAGAAGTGATTCTCATAAACTGTGGAACCCAGAGACACAAAACAACTGTGAATAAATGTTATAGAGGTATGTAGTGCATTCAGGGTTCAGGACAAAATAAATCGTGTGATTAAAATGTGTAATTCATTTAGAGTTCAAGACTTCCTGCCAAACCATTGCCCTGGGAGCATGTTTATGAACAGTGCCGCTCACTTTAGTGCACTGACTAACATCCCACAAAGTAAAACGCACTCTAAGAATCTCAAGTGTTGCTAGGGTGGCACTTCACCCTGGGTTTGATCTTTCAAGTACCCACACATATATATATAAAAAAAATCTGTGTAAATTTACTGTATCAAGAAAAACTGTTGTTTCCATTTATACTCCTGCATGTGATTACGATTTTACCAATTTGCATTTGCCTTGTGCAAAGTGATTTTTTTTCATTCGTTCACTGTAAATCTGTTGTCATGTGTTAGCATCTAGTCACCAATTTCCTGGCTTTCTCAGTAATTTCTCCTTTAATTACCAGTGAAATTGCTCATGGGTGATTGTGTGTATCATTATCAAGCTCACTTGATAGCCATATTAACTTTTAGTAATCTTAATTTGACGCTTAAATTACTACCATATTATATTTTAATATTTTGTTAAAAGTGTTTGACTGTTATATACATGATGTCTGTAATACTTGTCACCTTTCTTGTTGGCTTCAAAACCATATGTTTTCTAGTGATGTTGTTACATATTAAGGAAGAGTTTGTCATTAAACATTTTCATTAATTATTCTGGCGATTTAAAAAAAAAGTAATGTTTTAATTTCAATCTTAACAGCTTGTTGATGAAATAATATAATTATTTTTAAACTGTTTGTTTAAACAGTTTTTTAAACTGATTGTTTGTCTCTCAAAGAAGCAAGGTCCAACAAATGTTATATTTATAGTTTTGATAATCTTTTGATGATTGGGATAAATAAAATCTGATCCAATTGATATGTTATGCATTTCATAATCTATTGATGATAAGGTTTAGCAAGGTTGCATACCAACTGGTAACTAATTTTATGTATCAAGCTTCAATAATAATCTGTCAAAGATAGAGATAAAAAAGATCCAAAACCAAGTGGTATCAAGGGAAATTGGTGATATTCAATAAGTGTTACTAGATCAAATTATATATTTGTTGACTTAGAGGCAGCAACACTTGTCTTGGCCTCATTGTTTGACTTTGTCTTTTATTGTTGTAGTCTTGTGAATATATAATGTTAACAAGAACTTTACTGTCTTTTTTTAATGAAAATTGGACTGTTGTTAATGAGTTGAGCCCCAGAACAAACATAAGAACAGTTTATTTAATTATCCAGAACTATGACAATTTGTTGTCATATTCCACAAAAATACAATCTTTACTGAAATTAAATTACAACACTGTGTATTAGAATACTGCAGCCATAACTGTAATAACCTATTTAGGGAAGAGCTTAATTTATAAAGAAATCTTATAATTTATTATTATTTTTTTTAACTGTGATTTTTAAATATATAATCTTTATCATTATATTGAAAAAAATATTGTATGTTTGCTCTGTAGAGAAAATCAGGAAGTGGAGAAGTATTTAATGCTTCAATAACATGAGATATTACATCTTGGAATCTTTATTTACTTTGAATAAGTTCTATACTGTTGACTCTCAGTTATCTGGGACAAGAGAAAGGACGGCCAAGGGAATAGTCCAAAAGTGGATTAATGCAACAAATTACACAAAAATAATGTTGCAGTCTGTGAGATTTAAACATAAAATTAATTCAGAATATTTTTTCAAAGTACATAATGATGTAAAATAATTGGAGTATGATTATACAAATTCATTAAAATGTACAGACAAATAATGCACTATTTCTAAAGTGCTCTACACCCTTAAAATAATTTGTTTAGCATTTTGCTCCTGAACAGAAGTTTCTGCTATCCCCTTGATTCTTGACACCAGATGTCCATCCTTGGTTAATTGAGTTCACTGTTCCTGTGTGTTACTAATGTTCCAGAAAAATTTCTAATGGTAACTGCTGGTATATTTTAGAATTGAGTTTGAACAAATTTGTACTTAATATGACAAATGTCTCATCAGCATGATTGTTAAAGTCTTCCTTTCAGCGTTTAAGTGAAAAATGCAGCCAAAATTTCCTTCAACTTCACACATTATTTCAACTCTGTTCAGTTCAGGGAACATTATCCAGAATTAAAGTTAAATATCAGGGTTCCATTCATGTTTTGAAATTGATTACAATTAGACCAAAGACAATCTTTGTAAATATATTTGTCTCATTTTTACTTCCCTTATTTTTGTAAATATATTTGTCTTATTTTTACTCCCCTGTAATGTATTCCCATACATCCACATTCGTTCAATCCTGTGTTAATGAGTGTTGCCATTTTTACTTAACACAGCAATTGCAATTTTTTTGCATGTTAAGAGTGAACTTTTGCTAACTTATTTTGTTTTTACTTTTAAAATATCATTTTAGCAAAAATTCAAGCTTGTTTCTTGTCTTCATGTTCTTATGGTGTTAGCTAAAATAACACTTTCATATTTGAATAAAAGAATTCATCAATTATAGTTATAGTGTGTGTGTTCCCAGTACAGTAAGTAATAATCAGTGCTAAAAGACTGCATGAAATTACCTTTAATTTTCATCACATAGTTACCATAATATTTTTCTCTTAACAGACTTGCAGTTTTAAAAATTAAAAATGTAAAAATGTAATAATTTAAATAATGTAACCATATGACAAGATCTAATGGCCACTACAACATAGTTAATTAGACACTATCGTTTTCTTTACCTGTTTTGTGCCTCAGTCAAAATTAATGTTCCTTTTTGGGATGGAAACTAAATCATTCTATGGGACGTGATAAATTATGATCAAACACGAAGGCTCAGAGTTGTCCTATATGTATGAAATGTGTTTTACATTTGTTTTGGTGATCTAATCTATACCTATGAAATGTACGTTTAGACTGAACAAGCGGTTGTTTGCATTTGGTCCATGGATATTGTTTTGTGGGCTTGATTGAAGCTTAGTAGTAGATTCTTTATCTGGAGGAAAGGAATTGATCAAACTACACCAGTTAGTACTTATCTATGTAACAATTTAAATGTTGGATCTCTTAACAACCAACTGTTAGAAGATAGTAAATTGGAAAGTTTGTTGGCATGGGGGTGGAATGGGAACCATTATATTGGAGGCATCATCTGGGATAATAATTGACTTTTAAAAATAATTTTCCATTGGTGCATAGGTTTGCATTGCTGCATAGTTTGCACAATAGGTTTACAGTTTTGCATTGAAGCATACAGAAGTGTTGTATCTGCAAAGTTGATGCATGCATGTGTATTCTTGACAGTAAATAAAGTTGTCTCTATAAATATACTGGTAAAATTGTAAAACAATTTTGTATGGAGAAGATAAAGTTTATGGATACTAATACAGAGGCACACATATTTATATTGAGGTTTAGCAATACATGAATGATTGCAATATACCATATTACATTTTTATATATTGATTATTCAGTACTGGTATCAAAACATTCATGAACTGCCTGAATGATGCTTTGTACTCCTGCTTCCAACAAGGGCAATATATTTCTAATATCAATCAAGGAGAAATGAAACCCACAAATGCGATGACCATGTGCAAGTGGAAAAATGAAAGGTGTGCAAAGTGTGAACAATATAGAACTCTTTTTGCTTCATTGGTGTGGTCCTTGTAAACACAGATTTTTTTTTTTTAAACTAACTAGTGCATCTCAACAATTGACACATGTTTGGAGTCCAATGACCCCCCCAAAAAAAAAACAAACAAAAAACCCCCCAGCAGTAGTTCCATCATGATGACTCTCAAAGCAGCGCAACCATCAGCTGCACCAATGTATTTAAAAGATTATCTCCAATGGGTTTTTTCCATTTTTTTTTTGTTTCTGCATTAAAATCACTGCTCTCTAAATTATGGTCCTTGTGCTTTTGAGTTTGGTACATAAACATTGTGAATTGAGAACATAGTAACCTTTTAATATTTAATACCTACTTTATGTATTGAAATTATTTACAGTAGTGCTCAGTTCATATTTCTATGGAGATTCCTATTTTGAAATGTATTGCTTGCTATCCCTTCTCCTTTACACATCATTGCAATATTTGGGGAAATTACAAACACAACTGCTTAGTTTTATGTTTAGTGGCTCAGTATGTTTAATCGGGTATCCCAATCTGCAGTCAGTGCCCAAGAAAATTTTAAAATGCAAGAATACTAAAAATGTTTTCAATCTTAATGCTTTAGTTAAGTATTTAAAACTTCTGCTTGGTCCTCTTTCAGACTGTGATATATTATTTAGCTCAAGCTAGTACATGTATTTAGTGTCCTTTTTATGTACACTAAAGTCAAAAGACAAACATCATCCCAATACATCAAACAAAATTAATGGATGAGTGATAATGGATTCAATCTTTATTAGTAACAAAATATTGGAGAAAAGAAAACAAAAAATACTGAGTATATAAGACTTTCTTTTGTTTAGACAACACAGAAATGAAGGACAAAATCTGAAAGCATTTCACATGTTTTGTGCAATGCTGACAAAGTGAAATGTATACAAATTAGCTGGATATGCATTTATTAAAAAATTAAGTGATGAAAATGCATTAATTTTAGAAATGTTTATAATGAAATATATAACCACAAATGTTTATACCACTCGGTATCTTTTATGGTGTGCTGCAAAAAAAAAAAATTTTTTTAAAAGAAAATTATCTAATGATATTCAGCTTAATGCACAGAGAAAGAAAGTACACAAAGATTGTAAACATCCACATAGACCAGCAAACATACTTTCAGCCTCAAAGATAATTATATTAAAAATCATGAATAAAACTGAGAGTATTCTACAAAATTACTATCTAATCCTACTATATTGAGAGAGTTTTGGCAAAATGACTACCTAATCCTGCTATACTAAGATAGTTTTACCAAAATAATCCTACTACACTGAGATAGTTTACCAAAATGATCAACTATCTAATCCTACTGTATTGAGAGAATTATAACAAAATAACTACATAATCCTACTATACTGGGAGAGTTTTACCAAATGAATGACTATATAATCTTACTACGCTTAGAGTATTCTACCAAAATGATTGACTACCTAATCCTACTATACTGGGAGTATTCTACCAAAATGACAGACTACCTATCCTACTATACATAAAATGAAATATGAGCTTTTAATCTGTTCAGTTAGGTTCTTTTTCCATGAAATCACATCAGCCCTGGAATATTATTGCAACTCAGTGGAAATAAGGGTTATACCAGTACACGTTGAAAAAGAACATGAATAATGATAGATTGTTAAACAAAATTATATAATTAAAAAATTAAATGCATCAACTAAATTTTAAATGAAAGTGTAAGGGGCTGCATAATATCATCTGATGATGAAGACGAATTTATGTTATCATCAGTATTGCATCTGTATAGTGGATCAATGTGAGTGAATGAAGTATAAAACTTCTTTGAATTTCTGGAAACAAAACAGTATCTTTCAATTAATCTCAAATCATTGGGCAAAAGTAGAGAGACAGAAAACATGTGATCCAAAACAATTCAAATCAGGCTGGTAAAAAATAGAAGCCCATAAATTGACACTTTATGACAACAAATTAACACATGTAGATCTCTTTCAATACAAGCTCAATCATTGTTACAAAACAACAGAGTGAGAAAATTGATGATGGTGGTACCCTTGAGATTGCAAAGTAGCTTGTTGGCAGTGTATTAAGAACAACTAATGATAGATATCTGCACTGCTCAAGGTTTGATTCATAACAGTAAACTGACTGATGAATAAAATGTTTTAAAAGTCACAGGAGATGCTGTCACAATCACAATGGTAAGTTAATCATTTTAGAAGTTCTATTTGGGGAAAATACATTTTATTTGTATAACTGCAAAATCTTTGACATGCTTTACTGAAAGTTCCCTCAATGCACACATGTACTATACCATTGACTAGTAACTGCACAGTACACATTAGCTTCTCTTTACCCATCTTGATGGAGTACATATGTGTGTGTGTGTGTGTGTGTTTATGTATATATAAAACAACTGATTAGTAACTTCACAGTACACATTGGCTTCTCTTTACCCATCTTGATGGAGTACATATGTGTGTGTGTATATATATATATATAAAACAACTGATTAGTAATTGCACAGTACACATTCGCTTCTGTTCAAATATCTGGGAGCAAATATACACAACACATATTTCTGTGTTTGGTATGCAAAGCGTTACACATTACTTTTAAACTTAGAAGAGGTTAAAGTTCATATTATAAACAGACTAAATCAAAGAGAGAAAATTAGTCTCAACAGTACAAAATATTACAGCATTATATAATCAATTTTAAAATTCTTAAATCAAATGTCAGTAAAGTCTGAATCCAATGTATACAAAATTATCTTGTTAAGCCTTACAATAACATTAGTGGAGAAGTAAGAAGGTACAAGTGCACCTTACACTAAGATGACATCAAATCTCATCACAAGTTTAGTCATTACGCAGTTTTTGGTCTGAGATTTTAAGACTGATCCAATTATTTAGTTGCTGAGCTCGCAGTTTGCCCCATACAACATGATCTGTCAAAGAAATTATCTGAGCTGCTTGCAGGGCAGCAGCCTCTGGTGAAATGACTGTACTGCAGCCAAGACCTGAAACAATAAAACCAGGTCAACGTACTAAGTCAGGTCAACCTACTAAGATTACTGTTTAATTCACCTTATATAATCTGACATCTGTATACTTGGCAGAACTTTTTACCATCACTATAAAGATGAATCTCTCAATTTAAGATATAAAATATAACAATCCTACTCTACTGACATTTCAGTTTTTGTAATATCAATATAAAAAAGAAAGAGAAAAGATGAGTGTACTTTAAAAAAAATAAGGATATTTATAGTAGGATGAAATTTGACCTGTTCCAATCAAATAACTGGGTCAAGTTTTTATCTGCCCCACAATTATTTTATGTCTCAGACAACTGTCAAACATAATATATTTCTTGCATTTTGATTCAGCCAAAAGTAAAAGTAATAAAAGTTTAAATATGTGAAAAAATTAACTGAAGATTTACAGAAGCATACTTTTAAATCCACTTGAAGATGACTAAACGCAGATTTATGAAACATACTTTCAAATCCATATGCTGATTCACGTGTATAAGTTTACAGCTGAACTCATGAATGAAATTAGTCTATATATTTTGCAATTTCAATATTTAATTTAAATGTTAAATAAAAGTTTAAAAAATGTTAACCTGATGGCAGTCGAAGTGAAGACCAAATATCTTCAGCACCCCAATCAGAAGAAATGGGAGGGCAGTTAATGACAGGCCAGGTAGAATTACCAGAGAGAACTGGCCCCAATCCATTGCTCCGGCCCGCCACAGCAATAAACACAGTGGGAATACCCTCCCCTGAAATGATTTCACAAATCTTTGTGATACAAAAAAAGTGCTGAAAAGGAAATTCAATCATATTTAAAGATGTAATTTTACACACATATATTTTTTTAATTTAACTTTTTTCATAATATATATACCATGATAAAGCACTATTATGTCTTTTCTCTCTCTTAACTTACCATGTTTAGATTTAGATCACTATGAAGATGCTACAACTATAATCTGACAACTATTAACTTCTATATGTAGTCTTAGACTACTATTAACTTCTACATGTAGTCTTGACTACTATTAACTTCTACAAGTAGCATAAGACCAGTAGTTAACATTGTTTTAACTAGACCACTATTATCATTATACGATTTGACTTAGGCCATTATTAATATACGCTTTGACTTAGACCACTATTAACAATATACGCTTTTACTCAGACCACTATTAACATATATTTTGAATTAGATCACTATTAACAATATATATTTTGACATAGACCATTATTAACATTATTTTGACTTAGACCACTATTAACATTATGTCTTAGATCAGTATAAAGATCATATGTTTTGACTTGGATCACTATTAACATTATATGTTTTGACATAGACCACTATTAACAATATGTTTTGACTTAGACCACTATTAACATTATGTTTTGTCTTAGATCAGTACAAAGATTATATGTTTTGACTTAGATCACTATTAACATTATATGTTTTGACTTAGACCACTGTTAACATTATGTTGTTTTAGATCAGTATAAATATTATACGTTTTCACTTAGATCACTATTAACATTATATGTTTGACTTAAACTACTAATAACTTGTTATGCTATGACTTAAGCCCAATTCTTTGTTTTAAGTCAATCAAAGCCGGGAGGTCCCCTAAATTAAGACTGCTAATTTCGTCTGCTATAAGTCAAGCAATTTTTTTTAAACACAGTGTTGTAGGTCACTAAAAATAGTCTACATACACTAGCTTACTGATTCCAATTATTTATTCTTACAATTATTTGTTTTTAAAGGTAAAATACTATTTGAGCAAGTGTGGCATTCACTTATTAGGTAGGTTATGTCTCATATTAACTAAAAAAAAAAAAAAAATCATGCCTTGTCCAACTGTTAACTTCTAATAAAAACTAAAGTTTTGGGATTGTAAATTTTGTATTAATTCTCTAGGTTCTTGTAAGAAATAAAGCATTAAACTCAGATTCCTGGGGGTTTTTTTTGGTTGTTGTTTGTATTATATGAGAGTTGAGGGATTCATATTCTTATCAATTAATAACAATTCTTAAAATATAATTTTTTGAGAGACATCAAATTGTATTTTGTTTATTATGTTGCAATTAACATCTGAAATTTTTACCATGACACAGGGTTCTTGTGTTTTTCTAAAAATAACACAGAATATTCCTGAAGAAAAATCTAACTTAGTGAAAATCTCATAGTAATTAAACAGTGATTATTTTTACATAATGTTAATTCACAAGAAAATAATAATTATTTCTTAATTAAATTAATTTGATGTTTTAGTGAAGTAAAAGACAATTCATTAAGTGTTATGTCTATTATTACTATTTTAACAATAAAACTGAACCAATTTCCAGTGAAATAAAGTTCATATAAATTTTGAAATATTTGTTATAAAACATATATCACCACTTGATGTGAGATTTAGAATAAATACTGATCAAGTTGCTAAAGATTTTAGGATAAAATTTAAAACAAAAACAGTAATGAGAGTTTTAAACAATAAAGCAGTAATAAGTAAATTATTCTTTGGATATATTAAGTAAATAATATATATAATATATTTACCTTCATATCTGAAATGTTTGTGAAACACAAAATTAATTAAAACCAATTCACTTAAGCAAACTTTACACAGGATGCTCTAAGCATTTTGAAACATTAAGAATTAATTATACACATCAAGAGATTAACAAACAAAAACTACTTAAAATAAAAATGGTGTAAACTTGGAAATAATACGATGTCAAGAATTAAAGGACTCTTGATTACTAAATTTGATCTAAATCGGATTATAGTATCTATGAAATGTGATGCTTAATATAAAATAAACATATGCAGTCTTAAATGTGTTATCTAGTCAACCATCCCATAACTGAATATGCCATCACAAAACTTGAGCCCACCACAGGATTTATGTTGAATTGCATTATATTTAGTGATGTCCTTTAAAACAAACTATTTGATTCTGTAGAAAACTATTGGAACACAAACACTCAAGTATGTACAGATCTGTTATATACCTTCATATTCTGCTAAGATTTTCAGTGTTGTTTCAGTGGCTTTGTGAGCAGATGATACACGCATTTCAGAAGGTAGACCAAGGTGTTTGCAAGCTTCCAAGATCTTGCTGCAGTGGGAAATGTCTGACGGCGAGCCCATGACCACCACAACACGAGAAGATGGTTTTGAAAAAAGCATCTAATTAAGGAAAAAGTTTTCTTGGTCATCATAACTGCCATGAAATCCATAAGAATTGGTTTTAAAATGCTAAACATGATGAATATCAGTGTTTTCAAAGATTATTTACAAATTCTCTTAAAAAAAGAATTTTTTCTGTTTTACTGCTCATTATTACAACAGTCCAACTCACCCATACCTGTTACAAGCTTCTCAAATCAAGAGTGCTGACTCTAAAACATGTTAATTTACAAATTATACCAACTTGCTAGAATGACTCATTATATCTAATGTCAACTCTTGTCTAGCAGAAAAGAATACTTCCAAATTGAAATGAAATTAGCTGTTACTTTTCTATTTACAATTTATTAAAATCTTAATTAAATTCTAGATCATTTTGTCTGACAGCATGTAAAACAAGTGTACCCAACTAAATTTATCCAAAAATGTCCGAATTTCCCAGTAAATTTCTTTCAAATTTCTAAATTTGAATAAACTGTAAATACAAACAAAATTTATAATCTTGAAATAGATGCGCAAATACAAATTATTCCAAGCAAAGAAAATCTTACCGGTACACGCTCTGCAACCCAGGCAAAATTACGCTTGACTGTATCAAGGGCTTCTGGAGTCACCTCCTTCAACTCACGGTACACCTGCTTGTCTTTCATCAAGCGTTTGTCTCCAGATGGCCATAAGCGCCAGGAGTCACTATCAATCACATCTGCCAGCACAAGTTCGCCTGCGCCAGAATCATGACATAATTAAATTAAAAGTAGTTAAAAAATAGATATTTTGCATACACCATTTAAAAACATATAAACCCTATTTCAATGCCATATCTATCATTAAGGCCACTTATCATTAATTCTATTAAATGCCAAATGGATAAAACATCTCTGATTTCATAGGCCCATAGAGAAAGTGGACATGCATGTACAGAATGCACATTTCCCTAATGACTTGTTTAGCTATGATGACTAAAAACATCTAATCTACATAAATAGAAAGAAATGATTTAATTTCTCTGTGTGATGGTGATTTCAGTAGATACATCGTTATTGTTATGAGTCATGTATAGAGATACAAGGCATTGTCATCTACTGACAATGGTATAGGGGAGATAATGATTGATGAATGGGCATAGCGATTATCTCATCTCTGGTCCTCTTTGGTGCAAAATATTTGCTAACACTGTTGAGTTTTCTGAGAGAATCATGATCCTGTTAAATAGTGTCTGTCTTGAGAGCATAGGAGACTACAAGAACTTTAAGCAATTTATGAGGAAATCCTTGGGTGACTGTATCATCTTCTTTGGTAGTGAGGTAACTTAAGTTAAAAATTTCTGGGCCAGATCAAGCACAATGTCTCAAGGCTGGCAGGAAAAGTGATGTGTGCCCTCAATTTGGAATCAAGCAAGACTGGGTACAACATTTCAGTTAGATTCAGTTAAAAAAAAAAAGTTTATATCCATGATAAGGGAATCCATGGAAAAATAAAGTGATTGAATGAAGAGATGAACTTAACAAATCTGTCATCTGGCAAAGACTTAATAGAGAGACAGCCACAAGTTTTGGAAAAAGAATCTGAAGCAACCAATTAATTTTTACTGGCCATATAAGTAATGGTAGAAGCTTGATGGAAAGAGGGGTTCTCTGCCATCTGATACATTGAATTTGTCTATCACCTACTACTACTAATGAGTCCCACTGTAAAACTAAATGTTGACATTCATGTAGGTGTTGGGAAGAAGACAAGAATTAAGGAACTGTTTGATAGGGCAGGAATAGAAAGCAGCAGGTGGTTGCCTCTCTGGATGGAAACATCTGGTCAAATTTCCTCTGTCCATGGAGAATGAAATGCAAGCTAAGCACAAGTCAGCAGAAGGACAGGAGGAATCCTACTTCCTCAGGCACCCACACCTTCCAGTGAGCAAGCAGAAAAAGCACCAAATCAAGAATTTGAGGTCAAAGTTATGGTCATTTGCTTGCAAGTGTAGTCATGTACATTGAATGTAAACATATTAGTTTAGTACTCAATGAGAATCTAATTATTTCAGATGATCCGAAGCAGGCAGTGCGAGAACCACCACCACTTGATAAGGTAACCCCTTCAGCCAAAGGAGGATTGCTAACTCTTTTAACCTTTATCAAAATAGTGATATGAGCATGATGGGTCTGATTGGGTTCAGTGAGTTGGTCTGTGTCCATCATTTCTGCTGTGGAAAACTTTTGTTGACCATTTAATTGAACATACTGCCAAGATTGCAGTTACTAGATACAGATAGTTAAAATCTTGTGAGCTTCTCTTTCTCATTAGACATTTGACAAAAATTGCAAAACATGAATGTCCTTACACTCTTGCATGCTAGTAAGTTACACAAGAAGGGTGGGGATCAAAATATTTTTTCATGTAGCCACATTCAAAGCAAAGATTATCAGTCATGACTATCAGGCTAACAAAGGAGGCAAATATGCCTTACTCACAGACAAATAGTTGACCAGAAAAACACTAACAATTAACAGTGTAGAAAAAATGACATCCTCAAGAAAATCTGTAAATTGTACAGTCATGGCTTCCACATAAACATAGTGAAATGAAACATGTTTTAAATAAGAATTACTCTTGACAAGGGGCACACTACTTGGCAATGTATTTAAATTTAAATCTTTAATACTCCTAAAGTGTGCAAATCTGGATGTATGATGGAAAAAAAAAAACGGACTGTCACTGAACTTTTATGCTCTGTGCTTGGGCACACTACTTGGCGATGTATTTAAATCTTTAATATTCCTGAAGTGTGTAAATCTGGATGTATGATGGAAAAAAAAAAAGGACTGTCACTGAACTTTTATGCTCTGTGCTTGGGCACACTACTTGGCAATGTATTTAAATCTTTAATATTCCTGAAGTGTGTAAATCTGGATGTATGATGGGGAAAAAAATGGACTGTCACTGAACTTTTATGCTCTGTGCTTGGTTTATACAAATACAAACATGAATCATATTATTCTGATTCACTTTTTCCTCTGTGGAAAATAAAAACCAAATCAGCAGATCCAAATTATCCTACAAAAAACTGCAAATCCATGAATATGAAGTATTGTTTTATAAAATTAAACAAAAATTATAAAATACTTTTATACCTGGTTAAAGTAAATGCTATGTTCAAACTACATTATTTTTTTAAAAAACATTTAGATGATTGGCATATATATTATATATATATATATTGATTCTAATGTGGAAATTGATTATTTTTTAATACCTGTATCTGCACGAACACCAAATTCAATTTTCATGTCAACCAGAGAACAGCTCAACGAAGCCCAAGCTTTCTCCAAAATTTCAAAAATTGTGACTGTAGTTTTGGCTAAAATCTCATATTCATCAGGTCCAATTGTTATTTGTCCAACTTTCAGTTTATTTTCAATCATCTGTTCTGGAGACCACTGGGGGTCATGGTTTGCATCATCCTGTCACCATAGAAACAAAGTAGTGTTTAGATGTTGGAATTATGTGTAATCAGAGAAAATATATTCTACTAATATAATAAAATGACGAAAAATATTCTGCAGTTTCACACAAGAATGAATGCGTTCTATTCAAGGTTTAACTGGAAAAATAAAGTACCCTACCTTGAAGAATGTTTCCAATTTGGGTGGACAAAACCGGTAGCCTTCCTGTACACCAGGATTACGCTTAAGAAAAGATCCAGTGGCAATTCTCCTTGTCACCCATTCAATTGGTATCATGTCACACCTAAGGGCTACAAATGCAGTGTCTGAGTGACGCTTCACAAAATGAGTCTTCACACCTGCAAAAGTTAATACTATTTAATGACATGTACATTTATTATAAAATTGCATGATTTCTTTACTGATAATATTATACTGAATAAACCTTTCTTACAATAAAATTGTTCCCAATTATATCTAAATCTGTAACTGTTAGCCTCTTAAAGCCAGTCAATGACTCTGATCAGCCTTCTGCATAATGACCAACATGTGGTCACATAGGTGAGGAAAAAATTATACATGGTGACAAAATATTTAAACTGGGAAACCATTCAGTATGTGGTAATCACTGTATTATTCAAATGAAAAAAAAAATAAAAAGAACACACATTAAACACACATATATTTTATATTTTTTTAACAATTTACTGATGAGGATAGCATAGTATTCTGATTTCTGCAAATTTACTTTCATCATATATTGGAATTCAGTCACATATACTTTTGTTTACTTTTAAATACTTTCGTCACATACTGGAATTCTGTCACATATACTTTTGTTTACTTTTAAATACTTTGCTCCAAGTAATTAAATAGTTTGATTTTATACACAAAATTGCATCAGGCATACAGTTCTTATTTTGACTGATCTATTGTCTCAGCACGAAGAAAACAGCATCAAAGGGGTTACTTATATTGCAACAGTCTTTAAATGCTCTTTGATGTGATATTTGAGTATCAATTATATGGACAATAGTATAATGCTATTATAATATAAAGGACTGATAAAATACTTTAATAATAATAATAAAATCCCAAAACAATTAAAGCATAAAATAAATAAGTCAAATGTATAAATTTGGAATGAAGAAGTCATTGACTTTTAACTTCTTTAGTGATAAGGGACCATACTATCTCCAAAAGATATGTAAATAAATGTAAAATGTCTAAGTAAATGTAAATTGTGTAATTAAGTGTAAAATGTGTAATTAAATGTAAAATGTGTAATTAATTAATGTGTAATCAATAAAAATGTGTAAGTAAATATAAAATGCAAAAGCAAACATAATAGTATACTGAAAATGAGTATTTAAAAATGAGTAAGTAAATGTAAAAATGTGTAAGTAAATGTAAAATTAAAAATTAGTAAATAATGTAAAATGTGTAAGTAAATATAAAAAACATGTAAATTAATGTAAAATGAGTAGTAAATGTAAAAATGTGTAATTAAATGTAAAATGAGTAAGTAAATGTAAAATGAGTGTAGTAAATTATAAAAATGTGTAACTAAATGAAAAATGAGTTGGGAAATTTAAAAATGTTTAAGTAAATATAAAAATAAGTAAGCAAATGTAAAATGTTTAAGTAAATATTAAGTGCAAAACCAAACATAACAGCATATTGAAAATCTGTAAAGTAAATATAAAAATATGTAAATAAATGTAAAAATGGGATGCAGAAATGAGTAAGTAAATGTGAAATGAGTAAGGAAATGTAAAATGCGTAAGGAAATGTAAAAATGAGTAAGTAAATGAAAAATTAGTAAGCAAATATACAAAAATAAGTAGGTCAGCAACTGTAATAATACAAATAAAATGTGTAAATAAATATTAAAGTGTTTAAGTAAATGTAAAACATAAGTAAATGTAAAATGAGTAAGTAAATATAAAAATGTGTAAGTAACATGTCTGGTAGGTCAGTAACTGTAAAAATAAAAATAAAATGTGTAAATAAATATTAAAGTGTTTAAGTAAATGTAAAAGTCTAAAATCATGTAAGTAAATGTAAAATGAGTAAGTAAATATAAAAATGTGTAAGTAACATGTAAAAGTTAATAAATAAATATAAAAATGAGTAAGTAAATTAAAAAAATGTGTAAGAAAATATAAAGTGAATAGTTACATCAAATTTATTACAGCACTATTAGTAGCAATCTTTGTCTGTTCACTGAGAATACTTATATCAATCAATCTGTTGTTCAAAGTGAATAGTTACATCAAATTTATTACAGCACTATTAGTAAAGTATTAGTAGCAAGCTTTAATAACAACAAGTCTGAATTTAAATATTTCAAATTTGTGAACTTCATGTACCATTATATAGAGCAGGGGTCACCAACACGGTGCCCGTGGGCACCAGGTCGCCCACAAAGACCACATGAGTCACCCGCAGGCCTTTTCTAAGTCTTCACATTATTAATAATGTATAAAGGCAAACTAGAAGAGTGTATCAAATTGGTAGCTCGTATGACTCAGTACCCATGAAGTAGCTCTCAGTATCAAAAAGGTTGGTGACCCCTGATATAGAGGGATAAACATTTCAGATTACTGAATTAAAATGATCAACTGAAAATAATTTACTTTTTCACTCATGTCTGCAAGTAACCCAAGTGTTAAAGTAATTGAAAATTAAACTATTATTGACTAAGACATTGCAATTGTGTTCATCTCCTATGTAAACTCATTTCATTTATAGTTTAAATAAAATATATTTCAGATTTATGTACATATCCCTTTCTCATTTTTAAGAGCAATGAGACTTTTACTGATATGAAATCAAACAAATATGAGTTGTTTTTACTGAGTAAGAGAAATGATAAGACTTCATCATTTACTATATTTTCAGTTTTAATGTATATTTATCTCCTTACCAGTCAATTCCGCCTCATTTAAGTTTTTAACTGATGTAATTACAAGTAAAATCTATATTTGTATGAGACTAGAACCATGCAACATTGTACAAGACTGAAAATTATTTATAGTGACATGAACAAATAAAGACAATAAGTGAATAACATGAATGTGCCTGAGAAGAATGCAACTGAATTTTAACGTCCTCGAATAAAATGTGTATGTATAAATGTGTGTGCAGGCAAAATCCAACAATGACCCATTTACAATTACTGAGTGTTATTATCAGAAGTGCAATCTGAGAGGTGAATAAAGAAAACATCCCCAAAAGTGGGCCGAATAAACAAGACCACTTCCAATCTATTGTACCAGTCTGAACAAAAAAAAGTTTTGGTCACATGCAAAAATCAAATCAAGTAAACAGATAAGAATCAGGACAGTGATAATAGTTTGTAGTAAAAAACAACTTTCATTCAAAACACCAAAAACAAAATGGCTGACAGATGAAGTGTTGTGAAACAAACAGAACATGTGATGTCACTAGACTCCAGGTCATAGGTGTTACTAACAATATTATATTACATTCACAGGAAAAATAAAATTCAAGCAGTAATAAACCAGCTTAATTAACAAGTTTTCACAACAGAAATTAACAATACTTAACTTTTATGTCATAAATCAACTTAATTTTATATAATTAAAATGAAATGCCTACAGGTCTCTACACTAGAAAATACCAACAAATCTAAACTTTGCAAAACCCAGAAAAAACAGTTAATAAAAGAGCCACTTAAATTATACCTGCATTATTTAGGAGTTCAAAAATAGCACATGTTGTTGCCGTAGAGATGGCAGCTTTGCCTTCCATGTCATGAGCCCTTGCTCCATCCCCAGCAGTGATGCGGTCTTTTGACTGAAGTAACACTTCATTTGGAGACTCTGGAAGTTCATAAACAATCTTTGTCTTTCCTTCAATCAAAATTTTGCCCAACATGATTTCTGAAAAGCAAAATGTGTGCAGTTATTTTTGTCCCTCTTTTAAAGTATTAAATGTTTATACATATAAATATATAGGTACTTCTCCAATTACTGTAACTTTGTTTGGATATATTTAACTCCATTTTTACAAATGATATGATTGCATTCAAAATGCATTTTATTCACCAAGCAAAAGATATTTAACAAACATACATTTCCTTGTTTTTAAAAAAAGCAAAACAAGAAAAGCAATATTTATTGACATCCAAGATAATATATAAATTGTAATAAATAAGATTAATTTGTGAATGTGCTAATTACCTTTATATATATATATACACACATTCAACATTTCCCCCAGTATGTCAAATTTCAACATTTTTACAATCAATTTACAATCATTGCTTATTTTAAAACAAGTTGTGATTAAAAAAAATTCAAGATATGAAGCAATCAAAAGCAATCAACTAGTGAAGAACTTACTCATTTATCTCATTAGCTTCTAGCATAATGAATAAAATAAGACTAAAGAGTGAGGATAAAACAAAATCTTATAAATACTTTTTGAAGATCCTGAGGGTAACCACAATTTCTTATTTCCCACAGGTAGAAAGCAAGTCACTGAACTAGATGACCGTTTCGGGCAATTATGTTACAAATAACCATTTCAGGTAATTATGTTACAAATGAGCATTTTGGGTAATTATGCACCAAATGAACATTTTGGATAATTGTGCTACAAATAATATCACTTATCAGTAGATAACATAAATGTTATTCTAAAACAATTTCAATTTACCATTCTTGGTTTGGAATTAAAAGATTTGTGCTAACCACTGAAAAAAAGGTGCTCTAGTTAAATATTAAATACACATATTATTTCTGATATTCCAGAATAATCAAAAGAACATTATCAGTTCATCATATATATTATATATAATGATTTATCTTCAAGTGAAACATATTCAGTAATGAACTGATGCCTGGTATGATCAATAAAATTTGTATAGGAACCAAATGCATTTTTAAATAATTATTACAAGTTAAAGCATATGAGCATATGAAAAATGTGGAAGCCTTACAAGAGTCACATATTTAATCTAGGTTAAAATTAAACACTTTAAATTTAAAAGGAAATTCAAATTCATTTTCAAGATTGAACTTCTCCCAGCATACATTCAAAAAAATTAAATGGAATCTTATTCTAAACTGTTCTGATTTAGTGACGAGAAGGCAACAGATTTAATCTTGTATTAAATGTACCAAAACATCATGGGAATCTTATTTAAACTGCTCTAAGTCTAACCTAGTTTTGTGAACGCAGAGTATCTATTCTCGCTAGAAATGTACCATCACAGATCAACGCATTATAGTAAAGTTTCTAATCCTCTTGAGTTCTCAAAATTGATTACTAAACTTTGTCTTTAAAATAGTTATTTTCTGTTTCAATATCCTGTTTCTAAATTGTATACAAATACAGATTTGGGGTGTTTTTTACAGTTCAAATGGGGGGAGGGGGAATCCTGAATTATTACCTTCAAGTACCATAATTACTAACTACACAGTTGCTATAGGAAATCACAATCCAAATATGATGTGTCAGCAATTAAAAAAGATACTTAATAAAGCATATGAAAAATTAAATTCTGTGAAACAAATGGGATTTTTTTTAAAGTTTAAAATTAATGATTTTATAACAGTTACACTGCATAAAACTGATTCTGTTCTAAATCTTAGTGTAATATGAATAGTGTGCACTAACACAAACAAAATATTAAGTAAAAAGTATAATATATACTAACACTGTAACAGTAAATAGAATTTTTAGAAAAATACTGACAGTTTGTACTAAACCCAACAGTTACTGAATTAACAGCATTTAAAAATGCATTGTAGAATTGTACTATACAGTTTAAAAGTAAATTAAAAAAACTAACTCTGGTACCGTAAACAAGGGCTAATATTCTATCCTTAGGCCACAAGTCCAAAACTGAATCAGTGAATCACTGAATGCCAATAACTGTATTACTAACACTTAACAGGAATAGTTAATTTCTTAAGGCCCCAGAAAACGAAATAAAATTATCCTGCAACACAGGAAGATCAAAATTAAATGAGTATACTTTCCCTTCGGAATGTCACCAACAAAGAAACATCTAAGTCAGTTTGTTTCTGGTCCCCCCCCCCCCCCACAAGGGTCAACGGACGTGAAAAACACTAAACAGCTGGAAGGTGGAAAGGATTAATGTGCATGGCTGTGCTTTAAGGAGAGAAGCATAATAATTAATATACTGCGTTTACATATAATATATATTAAAAGTTAAATAATTATGATTAAAGTATAAACATGCTGTTTATTATTTTATATTTACTAATAATGCAAGGTACCGCTTCAATTCGCCAAAACATCAATGAATTAAATAGGTTTTAAAAAAATAACCAAATACTGTTGATACATGATCATGACCAATCTGAAAACTGATACGCAATAATTGCGACATTAGATAACGTGTAGTTTTACGCAAAGTTTAACAATCTACAAGACCTCTTTAAAAAAAAAATAATAAAGTGTTCTATCTTTAAAACAAAACAAAAATTCCGGTCAAGTAGTCACTTCTGTGTAAAGAAACGGATATCTCTTTCTGGTCAATATCAGCCTTTATTTTTTTTAAAAAAGACCAAAATGCATCAAACACGACAATAAGAAGTCGTGCACAATAAACAAACATGTCATCATGCACAAATAAACAAACATGTTTTGAACACGATGACCCGATTACAAGCATCCGCACATCGTAAGCCGTTAGGGGGCAATACACTGTAGCCGACCTTCAACTTTTAAACTAAATAATTTACTAGATAGAAAACTGGAAGTAAGAAATCGGTCATACGTATATATTTCTCGTTATTGTGCTTTTTTTTTAAAGGAAAAGTTATAACTCGCTGATCACAACTAGAATTAACTGTGAGACTAGCATTCTCAGATATTGCTATAGGACAAACACGTGGACAAATACAAGAAAGTGTCGCTGGTGTTAACAAGTAGCAAATAAGTTTGATGCTCTATTATATGATAATTGTGTGCAGGTATTCTGTAACATTTAGAAGCAGACCTGTAACTGGTTAAAAGATCAAAATTTGTTGTACGAGATAAAATGCTAACAAATCCACGTGCTTCTAACTTCCGGCTGTAGTTCACAAATTGTTGTCGCAAATATGCACAATTAATCAGTTAGCATAGTAATTTCATAAAAAAAAGGATTTTACTTAAAGTAAAAATAAAATTGTCAAAATATATTAAACAAGACAGTAACAAAAGCTTACCGGCGAGTATCACATCCAATCACGTGTGTTATCCACAAGTGGAACTGCTGTTTTGGGTGCCCAGTACCCACCGCGTGAAACCGGTTACAGATTATTTGTAAGTATCTGTGCCCGATGAAATTTTAGTTATGTGCTTTTGTAAACAACGTCTGGTTTAAAACTTTCGTACATGTTTATGAATATTGCAAAAATTATAATTCTTATTATATATTGCAAGTGTATGTACTTAACAGTAAACAAGTCAACGCGCTTCTACAGTCGATTCTCATTCACTGCGAAATACCTATATTACTCTTTGATATATTCACATTTGATTATTAGTTGTGAAACGCAAACCAGTATAGTATTTGGTTAATATGTCTGCATCACTTTTTATTTGGGTGTTTATCCCCCTTTATTGTCGTTTGGCGCATACTGCGCGCGAAAGTTAAACAGGTATTCGTTTGTTGCGTGCATTATCAGAATTGCCACAAATAAGAATCTATGCAGATTAGTTATACTCGTTGCCTAGAAATCAAGTAGAGTATTTATATTTTTAAATAGTTTTTATAGAACAGATAGTTCCAAATCTGAACTTTTGTAAGTCCATTTAGTAGACGTTTATTTACATTACATAAAAATAAAATATAATTTGTTAATATCTTCTAATATTTTATTTAATTAAATTATAATATATATATAATATTAATTATTATATATGCCTAGGGCCTATATATATATATAATATATTGTGCAATGAAGCAAATTTGTTTGAGTTTGTTATGCAGATTGACTAGTTAGAATATGTTGCTGTTGAAACTATAAATGCAAATAATAAATTTACAATAGTATGCATTAAAAGCTTTAATTGAAATTTAATATTAAAATTAAATGATTTTATTGTCTTCTGGATATGGTTAAAATATTACAATATATATATTACAAAATATATCCTTTTGCATATTCCACAAAATGATGAAAAGTATTATGCTTGAATGGGGATGTGAATGCTTTTAAAAATATTTTTATATGTAATGTATTATAATATTTTAAAAACTTCTCTAAACAAATTTACACATAAATAAACACAAGTAAAGTTTGAGATGTGCTGTTTCATTTTATGCTATTAATAAGTATGCATGTAGTTTTAGAACTGAATGAATATGATTATGAGTAAAATGGGCAGAAAAGAGTTAAGTTCTGATCAGTAAGAAAAGAGCACTTTAAATGCAGTTTAAAAACAAAAATTAACCTGACCAAGAAAAGTTTAAAGTGTTTTAGTTCTCTTTGCTTATTTTGTGTTTAGTAAATCTTTTTTAAGATAGTTGATGTTTTGTCACTGGGAGCTGAATTAGGTTTCCACTTGATAAAGTTATAGTTTTATACTTCATTTTAAATAAATATGTATCCAAATTAAGTTATTCATTTAGGTTAATAAAGAAAATATATTTGCTTTAAATGAGATAGCATTATATTTCTTATTAAAAAATATTTTCTGATAAAAGTAAACACATCTCAAACTTATTCAATTTTCAACTGAAACATGCTTTTATTATGTATTTCAAACTCCTATAACATCAGCATTTTTATATTTTTAATCTTTTAATCTTTTAATTTTATGTTTTAATGTGAGCATTAGGCCTTTTGGTAGACTTTAACATGTAAAATAATTAGATTTAATCATTTTGGTTTTTTGCACTTTATGTCACAAAATGAAAATGGTACACTCATACAGAGTATATAATCCATATATATTTTTTCTTTTTAAAGCATTTCATATACATCCAATCATGAGTCAGGAAGACACTAATGTTGATGATTATGGTTTGCGTGAAGCATGTGGTCTCTTTGGGTGTGTTGCAAATGGCCCCTGGCCCACACAGCTAGATGTGGCACACATTCTACACCTGGGGCTTGTTGGTGTTCAACACAGGTAAGATATGTTGTGCTTAATGAAAAACTGTTTCAAGGGAAATTCTATATTTTCGAAAAGTGCTTTGATAAATAGGGATGTAAATGTATGATCACTATAGTATTGGACAGAACTGTTAAGCACCGGCATATGCTAACTTTTATCAATTGATTGATTGGCTGTTAAAAAGGAGAGGGACTATTAAAAAAAAATGTAATATTGTACATACTCATTGTAATTTTATTTTGGATACAAAATTAATTATGTTTATTTTCTGGCTGACATTTGTACATTTTTTTTTTACATTTTTAAATTGCAATGCAATGTTTGCACATAATATTTTAATACAGGGGCCAAGAGAGTGCAGGAATAGTAACAGCACATGGGGAGTCAGGGCAGAAATATTCCATTCGGAAAAGCATGGGTCTGGTTAATAGCGTTTTCTCTGAAGAAGATCTCAAGAAACTCCGGGGGAACCTTGGCATTGGTGAGTTTGTCTTATAGATTCAACTCTTCCATTATTATGCTTCATCTTGTAATTGTTATGCCTATAAATCTGACTTTTAATGCACATACACATGCATACATGTGAACATATGTATGTGGAATGTTGTTGTCAGTCTCAGAAGATAATACAAAATATGACAAAAGTAATTTTCTACACACAAACCTTCTGATTAAAAACAACATTCTGACAGTTATACTAGGGGCACTTATCTCTCACACACACATATACAGACTGCACTGGCATGAGTGAGTAGGCTAAATGATAATTGCACAACCACTTTTATGATAAATTTTCCTTAGACAAGGAAAGGATTCCTTAAAGTAAGATTCAAGTTGTCTACAGTACCTTTTCCCTATGAACTAGTAGAGTGGAGATTTTAACCAGTCCCACTTAATACATTTTAATTAATTTTATTATTAATATTGAAAAGAAATTGAAAGTCAGGATAAAATATTGTAACAGTAGGTGAAACTAATGACGGAAAAATTATAATACGACAAAATGTCAACAATACTAATGGTAGCAATCATAATAATAGCAATACTATATTATAATGATAATAATATGTTTTATAATAATAATAATAATAAAACAAGTAAGGAAAATAATATATATTCACCTCGCCCAAAATTAAAATAAATAAATCCATAAAAAATCCAATAAACCCATTATCTTTAATTCTGCCTCCATCCATCTCATAGCACTCTACATAATGTGTGTGTGTGTGTTTGTGTGTACATATGCTAGAATAATACTCTGAGTTCTAAATAATGCTCTTATTTTAAAAACTAAACTTTTACAGTTGTAACTTGTATACAGTGTTTGAAACAAATGTACAGCAAAGTGGAAAGTGCTTTGGTAATCAATAAAATTTGTTAAATCATGTTGATTCAATGCAATTACTGAAGGAAATTAATAGAAATGATATTTTGTTGAATTTATATTGAAAAATAAAGAAAATAATAATTAAAGTAAAACCAAATGCTCAGTAAGTAAAGTAGGTCAGTACAAAATTGGTCACTTAGTGGAAATGTCAGAAATTGGTGGTTGGGTGGGTGGTTTAAGGGAACGATCACTAGGAACTGTACTTATTATATAGACTTAGGGTTAAAATATGTTCCAAGAATGTGCATCAAAATTGATACTATGGACCTTATCTGGCAGTAATATACACAGGAAGATATATAATTACTGAATGTGTTTAACATAACTTTAGTTATTGTTCATTTTCTTTCAATTTTGATTTTGAGTAGATAAACGAATTGCAAACTAGTGGAAAATTTCTGTGGGAATATATTTAAATATGTTTAAAAGAAAGGTACAGCAGTAACAGACTTTATTATGTTTTTTTCTCATGATTGTCCAGGACACACACGCTACTCGACTCAAGGTGAATCGGATGTGGTCAATATTCAGCCATTTGTGGTGGAAACCATTCATGGTCTTATTGCTGTGGCTCACAATGGAGAGTTGATCAATGCAAAAGAGCTAAAGAAAAAGGTAAGTTGTGTACTGAAAGATAACTGGGTGGGTACTGTTTAATGTCTAAACTAGCAAAGGGTTCAGAAGTTACATTAGCCTCAAAGAAAATGCATATGCAGATGAAATGGATTGGAAATATGAATGAGCAAATAAATTATGCATGTGAAATAATCTTTGTTGTAATGCTATCAGCAGTAATAATTACTAATTCAGTTTTCAAGTAGATAGTAACATATACTTTGTGATCACATGACCAGCATATTAATTTTAGTAAAACGAGAAAAGAAAATGCAAATATGGGATTAAGGATGTTAGTAGTCAAATTGCATCAGTTAAAAGAAAACTTTTTTTTCTTTGAATTTTAAAATTTAGTACAGTAATTTAATAAATTGCTGAAATCTATTTTAAATGATTAACCAAATAATACAGTATTGATATTTAAAACAAATGAATAAATCAAATGCAATGGAAGCAGTGGTGTGAAAATGTGCTTGTGTTGGTAGCTACAAAAAATGTGGGCTGGAATTAAAATCATACAATTACTATGGGTGGGCATTTAAAAAATGATAAAAACTATATATATTTAACTTTCAGCAAGATGGGAGTAACTTCCAGATCTCTGGTATGGGTACTAGGAATCTTCTATTTTTCTATTAGGAATTAGGTACTAGGAATCTTCTATTTTTCTTGAAACACTCAGAATTTTGGATATAACTCACTTAAAACATCTTATTTTATTCCAGGATGGGACCTTTTTTCACAGATCTAAACCATGAGGTCACACACTGCCACTATTCCCATTTTATGGGCATTTCTGTCTTGCCTTCTTTCCCCTTGGATAGTACCACTCTGCTTTTAGTTTGCTTTTAAGGCCAAAGAGCTCTAATTTTAAGTTTAATGTTAAGCATAAGGCAGAATGAAGGTTCTGTATTGAGTGGGGGCATGATTATTTATGAATTTTTACTTCCATTAGGTTATCACAAATATGTTGTGGTGTTGGTTCACTGCACTATTTCAACACCAGCTTGTATACTGAGTAAACACCACCCAAACAAGAGTGTGCATGATATATATACATATCATCAAAGAAAATATGCTTTAGATTTTTTTTTAAAGTATTATATACATTGCTTTTTGACTTTGCATAATTATATGTGATTGAGAAAAAGTATTGTTTCTGGAAAACAAACAGGAAATGATCATAATACCCCCCAGATGTATTTTCACTGACTTTAGCCCACTTTCAACATTTGGTCTTCAATAAAAAAAAAAAAAAACCTGCTGACATTCAAGCTGATCTGTTAACATTAGGAGTAGGAGTAACAACCCTTACCAATAACCACATTCCATTCCATTTTGACTACAGTAAATGGCACATGTTTCTTTTATTTAAAAGAAAATAATTATATTTTTGTTACCATTTATAGAATTTTATTTGTTAAATTTCAGTATCCAACATGGTAAAATGATAACTAATGATTTCATTATGTGCTTTTGTAGCTCCTCTTGCATGGTGTTGGACTCTCGACAGGATCTGACAGTGAGCTTATAACACAGCTTCTCACTCACCAGCCTGATGGTGGAGAGCCAAATGGAGCCAACTGGATTGGCCGGTAATACTGTTTTCATGATTAAAGGTTTATAGGTCATTGAATTCACCAATAACAACATTCAACACAAAGCAAAAATATGACCTGTTACTCAAGTCTTTGCTCATGAAATGGTCTGCATTAGAAGACTGCTTTGGAACTTTGTTCACCAATGTAACAATTTTCTGTATTTTGTGTTGGCCATTTTAGAATGAAAAAGATATTTTTTAATTGATTACCTACCATCCTTCACTATTTTGCATCTTGACCAGTAAATTAAATTATCATATTTATTAGTAAATAAATCTCTTTTGTTTTCCCTGTACCCAGAATTAAAAGAGTAATGGCAGAAGCTGCTTTGTCTTACTCTCTTCTAATCATGCACACTGATCGCATATATGCAATTAGAGATCCTTTTGGCAACAGACCTTTGTGTATCGGCAAGCTTCTACCTCCTGCAGCATTTGTTGGTATGTATTTTAATTATTATTATTGTACATTTTTCAAATTAATTATAAATTATGACAGAATACTATAATCACACTTATTTTTCAGCACTTTTATAAAGTTTCAAATCAGGTTTTTGAAAATAAAAATTAGAATAATTTGAATCTGACTCATTCCATGGCAGAAGTTTACAAATATTCAGAAGCATAAATCAAAATGTGCACCAGAAAGAACCAAAAATTTATTTAAAAAATAAAAATAAAAAATTCAAGAGTAATTCAGTATCAAGTTTGAAATAATAAACTAATGCAACTACATTATTACTTGTGACATTTCTTTTCAGGGAGAAGACAGTTACGACCAGATGATGTGACCGATGGCTGGGTGGTCTCTTCAGAATCTTGTTCTTTTAATGCAGTTGGTGCTTCTTACTACAGAGAGGTGTTGCCTGGTGTGTAGACTCATTAAATACATGTCTTAAAAGAGTAGTATTTTATCTTTTGCATTTTTTTAAATCTGCACTGATTTTACTGAATTCTTTGGAAGAAATGGAAGTATTAATCATTGAAGGTTGTGAAAAATTAATCATATTATTATACTTTTTTAAAATTTGTGGAACTAAAAGCATTAGACATGTGTAGTTTTGATCTGCAGACTTATAAATATGTAAATATCAGTCTGGAATGATTATCCTTTGGATTTATGACTGCAGTAAATTTAAATCATTCATTGTAGTTCTGTCAAATAATATACACAGTTCAGAGTTTGTTTAGAGTTTCTAAAATTAAAAATTTCATATATTTAAAAAAAATTATATACAGCTAGTTGACTCAATATTTACTTCATATATATCATTCTTTTTTTGTCTCCTTTTAAAAAAAAAATTGCAAGATGAGGTACAACTTTTAAAAACTATTTTGAAAACTTTGTTTTAGGAGAGATTGTAGAAATAAGCAAAGAAGGAATCAAGTCAAGGTGTATTGTGCCACGCCCTGAAGCCAAGATCCCAGCATTTTGCATTTTTGAGTATGTTTACTTTGCACGAGCAGACAGCATATTTGAAGGTATGTCAGTATTAGTGTATCTGTTTTTTTGTTAATAAAGGTAAATTGTGTATATAATTCATTTGTTTTGCTCGAGATTGTGTCTCTGTGGCAGCTGATAGCAAGACAAGAAAGGCAGGTCCAGAAACATAATGTAGCTGGTGGGACTTAAGTCTGTTCTGATTTCGGGAGAATGGGTTACTTATGCAAATAGATTTAAGTTGACATTAAGTTGACATGAATACTCTCATCTTGACACCCTAGTGAGTGTATACATATATGTTTTTTTTTCTGATAACTTCTTTCCTCACAGGAACCGCAATAGACTTTTAATCTTGTGATGGTCTCTGTCTTGGTTTGTGCCAGTGAGGATTTCCTCTTTTCAACTTATTCTGAAGAGGGCATTCTACTTGTTTTTATAGTTCATGGGGAGGTGGTTAATTCCTTATAATGCAGGTGGTGGCTGTACTTTTGTTTTTTGTTAATTTGTTTGTTGTTGTTTTTTTAAGCCACTACTTAAAATGTTTTAGAGTAGGTGTAGTGTATTCAATTCTGTAAAGTAATTGGTGAGTGCTTTTTGAATTAATTTTTCTCTTTGTGCTATGAATAAAGTAGTCATTGTATGGAGAGTGGGACTTGTAACAGATTTATGGTGTCGGTGATTGTTCATTTTAAGGTTTGTTTGAAAACATAATCAGTAATTAATACTGCTAATATTAATTTGATAGGGTGTTTAGGCATTTACCAACAAATGAATGCTAAGGAAGGACATTGTCAATTGCGACACCAAGTCAAATTAAACAACAAAAATTTGTTTCCTTTATTCTTTTTAACTTGATGTCTCTAAACTTGAAACATACTAAAATCACATAAAGCTAGTTGTCCTGCTAAATCTGTCTTATGATGAATCCAGAAACTTATTTCAACTATTCCTAATATCAACATACTTTTTATTTATTTTTTAACTGCTTTCTCCACATATGTAATTGTCTTAATTCATGTTTTATTTGTTTTTAATTGCTCTCTTTAGAGATGTAATTGTCCTAATCAGTGTTCCATGCACACTGACAGGACAGAAACAACAAAATATGCCCTCATTGAACCTCTTAGTCATTGCCTTTGTCTTTCATAAATTAGTTATTGTATTTACACTCAACCCATTGCATTGTCATTAAACAACCATTCATTCAGTTATATTATATATATATATATATATATAATATTATACAGTTGATTTCATTTGCAACATTTTCTCGCTTATATGCCCTGTCAGTGCAGTACTGCATTTCCACATGCATTTTCTTTGAGGTTACTGCAACCTCTAATTATCCACAATATGTATATGCCATTATATAAAGAACAGCTTACTTGTATGTTGTTTTTTAAAATCCAATAATCATTCCTCCTGCAGGTTTTGGCTATCATGCCATCTTCCAAAAGAAATTTATATATGTATGTTTGTTCAATAGTAGTCTAAATTATTTACAACTGTTAACAGATGAAAACTGGCCTTATGAACCACATCCATGTTACAGGGCAGATGGTGCATAGTGCCAGGCAGCGATGTGGGCGTCGCTTAGCTCTAGAGGCCCCAGTTGAAGCAGACCTTGTCAGTTCGGTGCCAGAATCTGCAACACCTGCTGCAATGGCTTATGCAAATGAGGTATCAATTATAGTTCCCTTCTCTTTATGGTGTGACACCATCTTCATGAATAAGTTTTATTATTTTGTTTTGGGAATATTTTATATCAAACATTCTTATATTAAATGTTTTCTTCATTTAGCAGAAGTGTTAACTCACCATCTGTTAATACACCAATAGCAAATTTTATAAGTGATTTACCAAAGAAATATCACTATTGAATTTTGATTGATGATTCAGTCCAACTTTTCATGAACTAAAGTACTGATGAGGGCACTAAGTGCACATACCTCGAAAATTCTAAGCTTTTCTTCAGGACAGACATGACACAGGAAACACAAGTGAAATAATCATTTGGGTAGATTTGAGTTTTGATGAATTCGCATGCTTTAATGTCATTGTCTTTTTTATCTCAGATAATAATTACATTTTATAAGATAAAGTGGTTTTATTCTCAATAAAATTGCTTTTATAACTCTCACTGAATGAGTTGTATTTTTATAAAGTTTGCAAAATATCAAATATTTTACAACATGGCAACCTTTATCCACCAAGTATAGATGAACTGAAGAATTTAATTTTTTTTAGGATTCTCTCTTTATACTGCTAGCACACTTATAACCTAGTAAGGGGGACCTATATTAGCATATGTAATTTCATCAGCAACTATTTCAGGGATTTCCTGTGGAAAATTCCTTATATTGACAACAGCAGCATTTGCAACCATTGATTGAATGCAATTGATCAACCTCATTTTCAGGGCTTAGTAACAGCCATTTTCTAAACTGCTCCAACCATGGTAGATGCGAGAACTGTCTACCGCAGTGTTTAAGTATAAGGGATACACTGCACTATGTTGATGTATGGTGGCAAAGTAAGCTGACTACATCGTTCAATTTCTGGTACAGGGAAGTTACTGGAAATTGTTACATTTGTTATTCTGCCTGAGGGAGCTAATATGGCGAAGGAGAGCCCAGGTTAGCCTTGAGAGAATAGCAGTTAATTGCATGAGAAGGGAAACGTGGAATTGACAGTAATAATTTAAATTTAAATTTAAAAACCACAATAATCTTGTGGTTTTGTTATGAAAGGCGCTCGAAAGAGTAACTTTGGTTACATAAAAACTATTATCACTTGTCTCTAATAACTCCATTTTTTTCTCTCATAAGAACTATTCTGTGATTTGTTTTGACACTAATTTATTGAAATGTATGTTAGGATTTAAGACTGTGTAGATATTAAAATTATTTGAACGTAGTTTTATGGAAATATTGATGTCAAGTAATCTTTTTCATTAATATTGTTATATGTATATTTGATTGTTGATTTAATAAATTGTTAAATTTATTGACCTTATGATTATTGATAACCTTATGTTGGAGAAGAGAGTTGGGGTGGGGCTCACTAAATATAGATTAAAAGACTGATTTATATTCTCCTTTAGTAAGAAGTTTTCCACCTAATGAAATATCGCGTGACAGTAAATGTTTGTCTTTAATGCTATAAAAGAAAGAAAACATTTACAGTGCCCACATATCTGCCAAGTGAGAGAAATGAGTGGTGTCTGCTAGAGAATTATTAACGTAAACTTGTAATTAGTTATGGATGAATTAAACAATAATAATCAACCATTAACCAGGTGGTGTTGACGAATACTGTCCTAAGTAAAAATAGCTGCCATCTATTGATATAAGTCTGTCATTCATCAATAATCTTGTTCAACATTAATTTTATGCCATAGATATAAGTGTATTATCTTAATAAATTCTATTTAGCTGAAATGTCTCATGTAGTTGTGCATTTGTATATGTATTGTGTAACTATAAAGCTTTTTGAATTTTTATATTGCATTGCTTTCTTTCTTAATGCACACTGTTTATAATGTTATAAATTATATTAATGCAGTTTAAGATAATGAAGTTGGACTTATAATATAGTTAGTGGTGAATGTATACAATTTATTACACTTTCCTACATCTTTGTTCATTAGAAAACATTCAGAATAAAGTTATGCACTTTAGCATTATGATTGTTGCTGTTTGAGACAATCACCATTCTTTTTATTCCTTTCGACAGTATACAACAACTCATTCAGCACTCAAGCAAAACAAAATTAATTCATTGATAATGCATATTTATTGTCTGCATCATACAGAAGTAATTCTTTTCAGCTCACCTAGTGTGCAAATTTATTTTTTCAGCTGAAAATTCCTTTCAAAGAAGTATTATGTAAAAACCGTTACGTGGGCCGAACATTTATTCAGCCAAGCATGAGACTGAGGCAACTTGGTGTCACCAAAAAGTTTGGTCCTCTCTTCGAAAATTTTGTCGATAAACGTATCGTCTTGATTGATGATTCCATTGTTAGAGGAAATACAATGAGTGCCATTGTGCATTTGCTCAAGAGACTAGGTGCCAAAGAGGTAATGTTGATTGATAAAAATATTTTATTAGTATGTAATTATTTGCTTCAACCATGCTAATATAGTACAGAACTTTTATCATATTCATTAAATAAAAAATTTATATTTATTTAATGAACGTATCAAAATTATCAACATGATCATCATTATTATTACAAGCTGAAAGTTTAATTTGTTTGAGTAGCATTAGTAGAAATTAGTAGCATAGGGACTTTAATCCATTCCATTTATGGGAAGTATATTTTTGAAAAATACTGCAAAACTATCTTCCATCAATTATGCATTAATAGATTTATTTTAAAAATTAAACAATATAGTTTAATGATGTAAAATAGATTTTACCACTAAACTCTGTGATCCTAATATCACATAAACTATCTCCAACTGCTGTGATTGTTTGTTAGTGCCCATATGATCAAGGTTACTTTTAATTCTTCAAATCCTTCAGCTATTATGTCTTGGAAACACTTGATGTAATTGTTTGTTAGTGTCCATATGATTAACGTCACTGTGAATTCTTCAAATCCTTCAGATATTATGTCTTGAAAAACTTGCTGTAATTGTTTGTTAGTGTCTATATGATTAAGGTAACTGTGAGTTCTTCAAGTCCTTCAGATATTGTCTTGAAAACACTTGCTGTAAAGGCTCTAAAAGAGTGCAGTGAGAAGTCTGGATTTAGTGATGATAGAGATTCCTTAGACTCAGCAAACATCAGATTTATCTTCTTGTATACCTCAACATAAAGACAACGGAGTGCAGTGAGATGTCTGGATTTAGTGATATTGGAGACTATTTTGGTCAAGAAGTATATACCACATATTTAATAGAAAATTATTTATCTTTGTCCCCTTGTATACCTCAGCACAAGGAAACTTTTGAAAATCCAATCTATTGTATTTTTGTTTTCTCTTTCAAAACACATCACTTCCCTTGTTGAGGTCATAGCAATAAACTCAAGTAGAAATATAAACAATGAGTTTTTAAACAACTGTAAAGTATGGATTGCAACTAAAAGAATTAATGGTAGCAAAGAGTCTGTTTAAGGTTTGTAACTAGCAGTATATAGTGCTGACTAAATGAAAAATTATTCAGATTTGTATTTTAATTTGATCACTACACAATCTGTAGTCTGACTAAGGCTTCCAAGCTACCTTCTTCAATTCTAAAGGTCATTTTAAAATTAAAAACCATGATTCAAAGACATCATTTCCCAAATCACTGTCTTGAAAATTAAGATATACTTACTTTTGGGGTTTTTTACTATTCATTTGCCAAACTGTTGCTTTCAGAAGTTTCAAATCGTTTATCCTCAATGCTGATACACTCTACATCATTCTGAAATATGTTATTTGTTACATTTATGATTGATGCATTTTAAGGGATGCAACTCTCTATCATGTTTTCTTAATTATTATATTCGATTTGATAGAAAAGTGATTTCCGCTTGAATTTCACTTGTTTAGTAAGTGGTGTATGTGAATATATACTCATATGGGTGACCTTTATTAGGGAGCATACTGGTTCTTTTACCTTCAGCATTCTGTAGCGTCTCTCTGCAAGGGAGATTATACTGTTGCAGTCTCAGGCTTGTTGGGGCAACCCTATGACTATGCTAAGATTTACAAAAGTCATATCCTTTATCAGAGTCTCCTTTGTGCTTTGGGGACACTGTTTTGTACTGTAGTTTGCACTACATGGAAAAGAATTTTTTCAACTCAAAATGAGCATACAAAATACCTGCCAAATCACTGCTTTGAAAATTTGTAGCCAATTCTTCACCAAATGATCATTTAATAAGATTTATAAAACATATATTCAGAGAAATAAATAGCTATGTTTGAGGATATTTACCATATTTAGAATTGGAGAAATGTTACTGTGGAGTTAGGAAAAATCTCTTGGATTTATCTGAAAGTACCTGGCAGTTCATTATCTTTGTTAATGGATTATTATAGCGAAGGGTAGATTTGGTTCAGTTCTTTTTCATTTGATTTAATCCATTATTGAGTTACAAAATATTTTAATTTATTGCTTCTGATATCAATGTGGCATATTGGAAGCTGATAGGTCAGTTATAATCCAAGCTGATATGTCAATTATAATCCAAGCTGATATGTCAATTATAAATCTCTAAAGTCAGCACAGATGCTCTTTATTTTCAAAATATGACTCCTCCAGAGAAAATTAAAGCATTTTGCTTGATCAGATTCGTGCATAATGAATTTTGAATATAATTTTATTAAAATATATTAATTTAGTATGTTCCCAGAATATTGCAATAATGTGAAGTTTGCTCCATTCATAATACTAATAATTCTGTAATGTTTTTCAGTAGTCATAAGAACATAAATTCCTTTATTATACTCTCCCTTTTCTGCTCAGTCATTAGTTATGACTTATAATTGACTTTTTTGTTTAGGTTCACATTCGAATTGCTTCTCCACCAATTCATCATCCTTGCTATATGGGCATCAACATCCCCACGCGTGAAGAGCTCATTGCCAATCGAATGACGATTCCTGAAATTGCTGATTATATTGGTAAGTAATTCATAAAATGTAAATATTTACTCATGCATTATCTAAAAATGAAAAATGTTTTCCAGTACTTTAGTTTTTCTCAAAACATATTTATTTATTAACTGCTCACACTTTTATCCAACCATCCCAAGTACTGACTGCATCCTTAACAAGCTGTGGTGATTTACATGTAGTTCTCCACAATTTATATTAACTCTAGTTTTTCTCTTATCATAAACATGCCCATTAGCACTTTGAATGGTTGACCTAAATAATATAGTTTTGTTATCTCTCTATGTGTTCATCAGTTGGAACATTTTTGCTTGGCTGAAACAGATTTTTACAATTCATATTATTATATTTATATAACATTCTTAATTTACAAAGTTTATCCTGTAGATGTTCAGTTTGTGGATAAGATACTTTTTGAAGAAAAAACACCACCTCACAATAACTTTGAGCCTGTCTCTAAACATAAAGACTCTAGCCCACAAGTTTTTATAAAGAGATTTTCTTGACCATAGTCTATCAACACTTAGAATTTGAACAAGACCTCCATGCATCAATAACCCCCAAAACCAATACAGTGTTGGCAACACTAAGACCATACCACTCTTAAAAAACAGTTGGCTTGTTTTTCCCCATTAACATTAACATTTTTATTTGTATACTCACACAGGTAGCCCACTTAGTCCATTGTAAGATAAAGTTTTAAAAAAGTCAATGAGCCTCAAATACTGATTTGCTCCCTCTCTAGTCTTAACCTCACTTGCTCATTGAATGCATTCTAATAGAGCTTTACCTTGGTTAGTACCAACAGACTGAAATTGTAGTATATAATGCATTCTAAAAGAGCTTTACCTTGGATAGTACCAACAGACTGAAATTGTAGTATATAGAAATTGGCAATTATTTGCTGTACTACTATATGTTCGGTCGCCATGTATTACATTTATGGGAGAAATTACTTTTAAAGACAGAGAGTTTTTGTTGTCATTTTAATTATTTGTTTTCTTTTCACAAAAGATACCTTAGTATATTTATATTCCTTTTTGATATTTTTATTTACATTGTTATTCACAATATTAAAGTGCATGTTGTTCAGTAATTTAATACTAGTTTGTGTTGTTCAGGAATTTAATACTAGTTTGTGTTGTTCAGTAATTTAATACTGGTTTGTTTTGTTCTGGAATTTAATACTGGTTTGTGTTGTTCAGGAATTTAATACTCGTTTGTATTCAGTAATTTAATACTGGTTTGTGTTCAGTAATTTAATACTGGTTTATGTTGTTCAGTAATCTAATACTGATAAGTAATAATTACTTATATAATGTTGCAAGCCTTGACGTGCTGAGATAATAGATTTTAAAATATTTTCTCCTAAACTAAATATAATCCCATGTGCCTGCTTGATTTTCTTATGTTAACAGGAGCAGACACGCTGGAATATCTATCAGTGGAAGGTCTTGTGGAGGCAGTGCAAGAAGGAGTGGATAAACGCACACTGTATGGGCATTGTACAGGTTGTCTTAATGGAGAGTATCCTGTCACTCCTGAATGGTAGTAACCAAAACATGTAGAACATTGTCTAGGTTATCTTGTTGACAGTCATCCTGTGAATGGTAGTCACCAAAACATGCATCTGGACGTTGCATTTGTCTTAACAGGACAATTATCCTGTGAATGGTTGTTTCCAAAATATGCATTGGACACTGCATTTATCAACAGAACAATTATCCTGTGAATGATGGTCACAAAAATAGGCACTAAGGTTATAAAATGGAAGAGGAAATTTTCCTGTCACTCGCTAATTATTGGCACAAAAACATGCAATATGAACATGACGTGTACAGGCTGTCTTAATGGAAACCATTATCATGATTAGTAGATATACAGGAACAGGTAGGACTCAATTTTGGTAACAATCATTGCTAAAGGATTACATTCTCAGATATCAAAATGTGGACTTGTGTGATGTTCATGAATATCGTGTTCTGGGTAGATTATGTCAGGTCACTCAGTGGACAGAAGTATTTTTTAGCCCACACTGATCAAAGTGATTTTATGTGTATACTTTATTTAAGAGGGGACTGTTGATTACTCCATTGACTCTTAGACTGTCAGATATAGTCAAAAGTATTGCATTTACTGTATTACACTGATTATATAAACTATTCTTAAAGAGTTCTGTTACATAACAGATTTGGAAATTTTTTATTATAAACAACCAAAAGGCTTAAAGCAAAATTTTTGTTGTTTTTTTTTGCCAAATGCACATTGCTACTCATATAACATTTCACAAGTTTTCTTTTTTTTTTTCTTTTACACACACATTGAAGATGACCATTCCTGATCAAGGTTTGGAAGTGTAGAATACCATTTTTGTTATAGATATTAAAAATGAATGTTGAAAATTTGGAAAACTTGATATAAAAGTTCACTGTTTGAATATGATATGAGAAGATGCTAATTGTTTGTTATGGTTTTTTGCTGTATGGCAAATTATGATAATTTAATGTGTTCAGAAGAAAATATCTCATACTTTTTCTTCTTATTGCCAGTGGAATGAATTTACAGCAGTTCAGATTGAGTTCTAGATTGGAAATTGTGCAAAATATATTATTTGAATGATATGTAAAGTGATTGTTATCACTATCAAGTATTTGTATACGTGAGTTTGTATTTTCTAAGAGTGATATTCTGATTCAAGGGTAGGAATGTCTCATATATTCTAAAATGGATCCAGTGTTTGCAGTGCTTGTGATTGTTGTCTCGAATAATTTTTTAAAAAAATTATTTGGTTAGTACCTCATTCATTTTTATTTAGAAAATATTTTATTTTTCCAGAAAATAATATTCTGATGTGGATAAGAACATTTTGTCTGCATTTTCATGTGCAAGATTTTGTTTAAGTTAATAACATTCATATCTGCTTTTCACATATGTGAGAATGGTTTGTTTAACTTTTGTGGTAAATTATTTTTTATATCATACCTTAACTTCAAAAGTGGGCAGTTACTTCTTTGATGAATAAATGAATTTTTATTGTGGTGGGTCACTTTTTTTTTAATAAACATAATCCGCACTTTTCCAAACAAATGAAATTATGTTTATTTTGGATATTTGATTATGGTGTTTTTATTCTTTGGTGTGGTAATTAAATTACATTGTGATTTAAAATTTGTGTAAGTTTGTCATCCTCAAAAATCATATATTTGAATGGTATGTTATAATGTATTGGAGTGGGTGAAATAGCTACCTCCTTGTGTACTATTTGGATTGATCTATTATCTCTGCATGAGTGTGGTTAAACTAACTTAATATTATATTTTCCAACTTTTATTAATTGAAGATTTGTTAATTAAGCTTTTAAATCAGCTTTATTTTTGAAGGAATTATTCAATGAATGAGCTTATTATTTTTTTTTAATCTATTTCAAGTTTTTTTATAATCACCTGTACAGTCTGTTCTTAACCTCCTTGTCTAATTAAAAGCTCTTAGTATTAAAACCAAATGTCACAAATTACATCTTTAAGTTTAGAAATGGTATATAGAGCAAAATAAAGTAATATTTTGTAGTCAAGGGTAGACATATCCTTGGCACCATAGTGCCTGAAAATTTTCACCTGATAAAAGATTTTTCTTCTGTCTCTTGAAAGACGTGCAGGTTCCTATAGAAAAGAAAACTGGTTCGTGAAAATTGGGGGGTTTTGTCCACCCCTATCCACCACTCACATAGTAACTTCTGCCATACAATTTAAGGACAAAGTCATTTTGATATTTGACTAATTATACAGTGTGTCACGTTGAAAGGACAAAGTCATCATGATATTTGATTAATGTTATTCTATCACATGTTTAGATCATAAATCTTTATTGTCTAATAATTGACACCATGTGAGATTTGGAAGCTGCATTATTTATTTAACAGATGTGTGTAAATTGTTTGTTGAAAAGTTGCATGTGCATATATGTGTGTTAAAGTTGATCAAATGCTGTATGCATAAAGTTGCCTAAAGTGAAAATATTAAAGTGCATTATAAATCATGTATGTAATCTGCCTTTTTACCAGTCTCAGTCTTTATTTTAAAATGAAAATCCTTGTATACAACAGTACTTGGGTCATTTTTAAATGCTGAGGAATTTGTACATTACAAATGTGAGTTTTTTTCGCAAGGGAATGTTAGAGATCATTAAGTTATGCTTTTTCAGTTTACAGATTTGCTCCCAAACTCTTAGCATCAGATGTGTTCATAATCAGTAATCCTTTGATGTTCATAAGGGTTACATTCATAGAAATTGCTGCAAATGTGAAATCTGCAAATACAGGTACTAATAAACTTAAAACCAGATGTCATGTTTGTACAACCTACATTCAAGACAAATGAACACAGGATATAGTTATAATGGAGAATATGACATAAATATAAATACATGCAATGAAACTTAAATATAACTTTTTGCTGTCCTTACAAAACACATTTTGGTGCCCTCTTTTTCTGTCCTTTCAGAACACATTTTGGTGCCATATTTTGAGGGAAATGAAGTCAAACAAGACTGCACAGAAATTAGAAAAACTCACATAGTTCTACCAATCCTGCAGATATTTATACTGTGCTGCTTTATATAAAGTTAGAGATTGAAATTTGTAAACATATTGCTTTTTTATCTTCTTTTACTTTTTCAGGCTTCTTAACACTCAGTGAAAGTTACAGGTTTTTATCTTGTTAGCTAATACCGTAATGAAATTCAACATACTGCACAATACTAATTAATTATTTGATTAGCAGATTTTCAAAGTTTTGCATATGAAACTTGAATCTTGGAGAATTTGGCACAAATTGTAAGATAATGAAAAACATTCTTTTAAGAGTTTCATTATAATGTCTCAAAAGGAGGTTCTCACATTGCAATCAGTCTTGCTTTCACCATCTTGAACAGTTTCACATGCAGCAAGCTGTTGATGTGTTCATCGGACATTATTCGGCACTGTTGCAAAGAAAGCTGGCTTTTCAGGACTGCAGCAAGTTAGCTAATAGCAAGTCTCCTTAAAGAAAACAAAAAATGGGCCTACAATATATGTGGTACCTACAGTTTAACTGCCCTGAACATGAAAAGTGTTATGTCTATTTTAACCATTCCTTTTTCTTTTAAATGTGATTAGTTGCAATATAACTGTCACTTAGATAATTCATGGTATTTACTTGGAGAATTTATTTAAATGAAAGGTGTTAAAATAGTGTGAGATTATAATTCTAATCAGTAGAATTACAATCTCACACTATTTTAACACCTTTCATTTAAATAAATTCTCCAAGTAAATAGCAGCAGGATGAGACTTTTAAGAAAATTTTACAATCTTAATAAAACTTAATGCTGAATACAGTAACTGTCTCAAGTCTTGGTTAAATTCAGGATAGTCTAATTGGTTGAGAAATTAATTAATTTATTTTACTGTGTTCATAATTATTATTTGAAAAAGAATATATAGTGTGAAAGAAACTTCCATATGTTCATTTAATTAGTTGTGAAATTCTTTGGATAATTTACTTGGAACTTTTTGTTAATTTAACATAGAATGATTCTTGTAATACTCTTTCAGAAATATACCTCAAATAATCTGTTCAGGTAACTTTGATAGCTACAGTTTTATATGCACTTCTGTGATTTCCATTCCAATAGATAAGGACTATCATTTTTATTACTAATCTGATCCTACAGGTCAAAGAGAAGTTAATAAACTGCAGGTAAAGTTTCTATCAAGATTCTTGAAAAATCATCTTTCATCTACCTATGAGCTTGCTATATAAAGATGCGGTTACAACTATATGTTCAGTACAAAAGAAATTAAAGTATACTTTAACACTGTATTTTATTACCTTTATATGCTGATATATTGTACATCTTAATAATAGAAAAAAAAAGTATCTTATAAATTTTGAAGTATAAAAATATCTTGCATTTCCTGTTGAGTATACTACATACAAATGATTCCATTTGTATGTTCTTTGATGTAAGCAGTGGTTCAAAATACAAGTCCTGCATATATTGAGAGTTAACTATGTGCTTTTTTTCATGTATATTAGCCATTGTAACTTATATTTTAGACTGGGTTTTTTTGTTGATGTTTTAAAACATTTTTAAAAAATAATAAATACATGCAATATTTACATCAGACTTATTTTCTTTGATATATGCAGTGGTTCAAAATACAAGTCTTGCATATATTGAGAGTTAACTGTGTGCTTTTTCCATGTATATTAGCCATTGTAACTTATATTTTAGATTGGGTTTTTTTGTTGATGTTTTAAAACATTTTAAAAAAATAATAAATACGTGTAATATTTAAATTACTTTTTTACATCTTAGAAATCTGTCAATCATGTTGGTGTTTATTTTAAAAAATTTTTTACCTATTAACATTATACATTATATGTTATTTCCTGATTATGTTTGGGCATTTTTAAAGTTAATACAATAAATTTTCACCTGTATTTATAATGTAGCTTAAGTTTTGTTTACTTAATCTGAAATTCTATAAAAGTACATTTCAGTAAAATAGAAGCTGAAGAAGAAGCCAAATCCAATATGTGTGTACATATATTTTTTTCAACTTGGTTTTTTTTAAAATTTTAGTTTTAACGTCATTATTATTCTTTAAAATCAATTTATTAATATAGACAAACAGTTAATCTTGTTTATTTCTGAATTATATAATTTTTTGCCTTACATATATTTGGTGTCTTTTACATAGATTCCCTGCTAGCGGCAGATATGTACATAATATTCATCTTTAAAAATAATGTGGTTAAGTGTATATTCATTTAACAATTGTTAATGTTACAATCTGAATTCATATCTTTATTTTGTGTAAAGTTTCAGGTTCTTTCCATTTGGCACTTGATTTTTTGAATTGATCTGTATCACAATAATTATATAAATAAGTTGTGTCTAGTTTTTAGAATATTTTTTATTTTACAATTATTTTTTTACTCGTTGATATTATGATGCACCATTCTTTTTGTACCCCATACATCTAATTTATTTGTGTGTGCATTTCATCTTCTCACTGTATGACTCCACATTGTTTTAACTCTTTCTCCCCAAAAATTAAAAAGCAAGAAAAAAGAAAAGAATGTTTGACTTGTCTTGTTTACTGTGTAATTACAAAGAAATAAAACCTGTACAAATAAATATATATATTGTTAGATGACACAAGCCATAGTGCCTTCTCTTTTTCATGCATACATTTTATGTGAATGTTTTTGCTTTGTCTTGTAAAACTGAAAAGGAACAAATCCTATGCAAACAAACAGAAAAAGATTGGTTTTAGATGATATAAAGCCATGGTGCTTGTATATATTTGCTGTGTGAAAAAGAATGTATGGCTTTATCTTTTGTAACTATATAACACAGAGCTATCATGCATTTATTCGCCTTTTAAACATAATACTTTTTGTGAACTCTCTTTCCACAAAATGGTATGTACAGTCAGATTTTAGGTTACACTTAATAATGGTTTCAACAACAATCCCCTGATACAAGTGAACCCATAAGACATTTAAAAAAAATTCCGACTTTTGTTACATCAATTCTTTATGAACTGAGGTGAACCAATTTTAACGTGGATGAACCACATACCTAAGCCGCTCAGCATTACAAAAGTGCAGGAATACAGTACCATTTTAATTCATCACATGCTCTTTCACTATTCAAAACTATTGGGCTCAAGACCATTTATATAGAAATTTCAACTAGTAAGAACAACCTTAATGATGGAACTCATTCATAAATTTAAGACCTGACCATATTTTAAATATTATTTAGGATTTGATGGCTTGGGAGGAAATATATCAGTACAAATAAAAATTATAATACATCACAACAAAATAATTATTAGCCACACTTTTCCTCTATAGAAATATTAATTGTAAAGGAAATAATTTAAATACAAATAATTAATCAGCCTATTGTAATTAATTTTTAATTGCCTGCCCCAAAAATAAAAAAGAAAGAAAATTTAAAGTAGATTGTTTTACACTATAAGTTAAGCTTCATTAATAAATGTTAAAACATTGATTTATATGGCCATTGTAATTACTTATATATACTTTTTCCTCCCCTCCCCTTGGCATAGGTAGCAGTTTGATAATCTTTTTTGTTACATTAGTATGGTGGAGTCGCATCTTACTTGAGCATTTGGCACAAAGCAAACAAAGAGCTTCCCAAACAGCACAAAATAGTGCGGATTCCACCCGTATGGAGTGAAATGAAAGACGTGAGTCTTGCTCTCTCTTGGTTTGTTCTTGCTAATGCCATAGTGTCAGTACCTCACCTCATTGTGTGTGAATGTTGGTTGTATCGTTAAATATTTTTTTTGTATTTAATTATCTCCAGATTGCAAGCAACATCATACTTTGTTGCCCAGTTGAAGAAACAGCAATCTGTTTCAACATTGAAGGTAAGACTCTTGTGATGAATTAATCAAGAGAAGGTATGTCTCACTGTTCATCATACAGTTGTCCTGTTCGTATTATTACACTAATAGAGTAGTATGAACTAGTAATAGATGACATTTGGAAACGAGGCTGAGGGTATTAACTCTTTCTTGAAAAGTATTATCTTTCATGTATATTGAACTTTAAATTCCGATATTTAATGAATGAATTTAATGCTTGCAATGTGTTTGTATTGTTGCTTATTTCTTAACTGAAATGAGAAATCATTGTGTTGTGAAACCTGCAACTTGGATAGCAAGCATCATGAAGGATGTACTAGTATTTATTTTATTTATGTGGGCAACCATCTAAAATATTTAGAATGATGTCTGTTTTACATTTTCAGTTAAAAGTAAAAATAATCCAAAGGTGGATACAACAAAGTAAAAATGTGTGTTTTATCAATATGTTTTAAAAAAATGTTAGCACAAAATGATGAATAATAGTTTGTAGTCTTTTACTGTTACTAGTAACACTTTATTATCCTTGTAAACAGCACACTCAGAAACTTTAACATGCATACACACGTGGACTGTGTAGTACAATATGCAGTAAAAATAGGAGGCTTGAACTACTAATAGTTTCATTGTTTGCGTCTGAAATTATTACTAATTTATACTTGTCAGAGTTTATCCAGATTTAAATTAGTACTTTTATTCAAAGCAAATAACTAAAGAATTGTCATATTATAACTAAAGTATGTTTGTTACTTAATATTTATTTTGTAATAAGATATATAATTTGCTAAGGTATAAATGAATATTTAGTGTAAAGCCAGTAATGAATATGCACTAGTATAACTAGTAATAGAATATCTAATAATGAACGTGTAATAGTATATATAGTAATGAACGTGTAATAGAATACCTAGTAATGAATGTGGACTAATATATCTAGTAATGAACATGTGCCATTCTAGAGTAATTTACACCTTTAATACTGCTTTCAAAATCTTCCATCCATTCATTCTGCAAAAATAAAAATAAATAATTTGATTTGAATTTTCAAGCACGTTCCTTTTTTGTTGTTGCTGTGAGTGTGTTGGTGATTTTTTAATTTATTATTTTTTTTTAATTAATGTTTAATTTTCAGCTTGTGTTTAATTTTATCAGAAAGTTAAATAAAGTATTGTAAAGGTATAAAAAGACATTTGTCCCTGTTAATATTTAATGCACAGTATAAATTGCTTGCCAAGACAATCACGCAAGGTACTGTGCAAGGAGGGTGAAGGAGAGGAAGACAGAAAAAGATAGGAGGATAACATCACAGAGTGGACAGGAGTGAAGCTGAGCAATACAGTAAGATTAGCAGAGAACAGAATGGATTGGAGGAAACTGGTTGTCAGGTCATCAGTAGTGCCATAACGGTCGTCAAGACTAAGGTATAGATAGATATATAAATTGCTAAAAGAGTTTAATTGGTTAATAAGTGTATAAAACCTAAAAGAACATGCAATATTTTTATTTTATATGTCTAATAAATAAAATAGAACAATTTAATTTAAAATGATATACTTTATGTCAAGTTTATGACAGGCTGACATGTTCAATCCATAGAAGACTATTGACTACAGAAAGCAGAAATAATAAATGACAGAGTAATGTTGTAATATACTAATATAAACAACCTTTTTATTTATTTTTATAAAATAATTATTAGTAGAGGCTCTTCATATTAACCAGATTATTCAGTGTAAATGTACATTTAAAAATAAATTTAATTTGTTTTGTTTACAATTTACTTTTGCTCCATAATCCAAAACCCAGTTTCCAGATGCAACATTTTAACTGTTATTTAAGGATGCAAGTATCAGACAAAAGCAATTATGTAGCTGAATATGTATATTATTTCACACACTTTGGCATGGTACATAATATTTCCACGAAAGATAAAACAATAAAAATCTTAATTTGTAGATGTTTAAGTTGGAAATAAGTTGTGTATACATGAGAATTTAGTGGAATTATTATAAATCCATTTCAGACAAATAGTTTTAAAAAATTAAAATTTATCTATATTAGCACTGGTGAATATATTATTTTTAAAGCATGTAAATTGTTTAACTCAGCAAAAGAACCACAAAAGTTTAAACTGGAAATAATATATTTATACACTGAGATAGTAATTATAATGGAAATTTTTTAATTCCAGTTTAACCTATCAAAAAATATGGATGGTATTAAGAGGAAGTGAAAGGTTTGAAGTTCAAATTTTTTGTGTGTGTTGGTTTTCAGAAATTTTAGAAATGGAACTCTTACTGAGAGTATGCAAAAGTTACATAACCATGGCATATGTTGATCTACATTTTATAAAAATTATGTGTACATTATGTTATGATTGCAAATTATTTTAAAAGAATTATAATTGAGCATGTATTACTTTTTGAAACTTATTTATTGATGTTAATGCTAAGGCTATAAATTTATATTAAATAATGTATACCCTTGCACAATTTGCTACAGTATACTACTCATGTTAATGCTTGTTATTACTTGCATGCATGATAGAAATGATAAATAAATATAAAAATAAGACCAGATCAGTCTTAAAGGTGCACTTCTATAAAACTTTGAAGCAGAGGTGTCTACGGAAGTCTTAACACCTCCAACTAGTCTTGTATTGTATATATTATTTTTTAGCATATATATATATATATATATTGTGCATGCATGCATATTGTAATACATATCTACATATGTAGGTATGTACTATATAAATACTTTATAAAATTAATCAAACATTTTTTCTGTAAAATTGCTCACAAAATTTTATATATATATTAAAGAACATTTTATTATGATAAATTTTCTCCTAATGTTGCAGGTTTGAGGGTAAATTTGAATAAGTGAAAGTAAGAATGTATACTCATTCACTGTTCACCATTGATTTATTTATTAGTGTGCAAAGTATTTTAGAATAAGGGCTAAAAATAAATAATCTAAAACCAGTTAATCTGAAAGTTCAACTGTGTAAATTTGAGAACATACAAATATTATTCAAGCAAAGAAAACAAAATACCACATATTGTTTGGAAAATTTGATAAACTTGTTTGCCATAAAGAAACAAACACATTCATACACAATCATAGATGAAGTACCCAGCTAGACTTCAATGCAAAGCTTTTTTACAAAAATCAAGTTTGTGATTCTGGCAATATTTCTGATCTGGAACATACTGTCAAAAGGCTTGCCCAGCAAATCTTTCATAAGCCAGTGCAAAAATTTTGAGGGTAAAAAGCTAGCCTCCATAAAAACATTCCATGATCTGGTAAAAAATCATCCAACTGCTGAGTAAGATTACGATATTAAAAAAAATAAGCTGTTTATATACTATAGTTTCTTCACAATTTCACACTTCCCTACACTGCTGAATAAGATTAAGATATTAAAAAAAATAAGCTGTTTATATACTAAAGTTTTCTAGCACTTCAAAATCAGGAACAGCCTTAAGCCAATACCTTCTGTCTAGTAGAAAATGGTAAATGACACACTCAGTCATGCTTGCAGTCAAAAAAAAAAAAAGTCTCCAGAAGACTAAAAAAAAAGAATGTTTTTGATCTGCTGAGACTTAGTTTCATTTCAATGTTCAATGAAATTGACCAAGTAAATAAAGCTGGATGATAATTAAATTTGATTAATCTTAACCTGTAAATAGACTCTCTTCTTTGCAACTGCTGTCTTTGGTTATTGCAATCAACTTGTTGAAAGAGATTCCACTCTAACAAGACTACTCAATAAAGTTTTTGCCTGAATAAAGTTTTGACAATAATAAGAAAACAATTCGATTAATCTTGGCCTGCATACTCTACTCTTGTTAACTGCAATCAGTTTAATGAATAAGATTTCAAGAATACTAGCAAAGCTTTTATCACCAGAACAGTTTTGATATAGTGTAATGTAAAAAGAATTATAAAAGCAACCCAGTTTCAGCATCAATGAGAAGCAATCACAAAATTATTAATATGATTATACTTGTATATCACTCAGAAAAATTATAAAAACCAAATCTAGGGATAAAGACAAGTTGAATTTCATATGAAAAGTAATGGTTCATTCATTAGTTTCAGATATAAACTCAGGGTCTGAGACAAGTGGTTGATATATGGAATGCAAAATTATTCCATGGAGAAGGTGAGGATTAAATGTCAGTTTATCCAAGAATAAAACTCTAAATTTCTAATATAGAATTAATGAGTAGCCATCACTCGTTCAATATCTTCCACAGTTTTTGGACATTTCTCTGATAAATTGATAGGTTTTGAATCAGTAATGAGAATATTGTCTTCAATCCTGATGCCAATACCTCTGTACTTTTCTGGTGCATTCATATCATCCACTGGAATGTAGATTCCTGACAAAATAAATACAAATAAATTAATCAGTTTAAAAGGAAATATTTCATAGGAATAGTCTTAATTTGCCATTACAAGAGTTAAAAATTAAATTTTATGGACCAAGGACAGTCTCCAGTGATCCTGTTGTACTGTTGTCTGGTGGGAGTGTGGTAGGGAGTGACATTTAGTAGATTTCAATACAAATTTCAAAATACAGGAGTAATACCTTGCATACAATAATTTAACCGTGGGCCTAATTACACTCTGTTCTGTATAAACTAGACATTCTCGTGTATGTTTGACTATATGACGTATTTGATTAACCAAACCAACCTTTCCTCAATTAGTTTGGATAATCGATATTCTACTGTAAAATAACTTTCATACTCAAAGCTACAAGATGTGAAAAAAAACAAGAAGTATATACTTACTGATATGCCAACCAAGGCCAAAAGGGTCTATGCAAGCATTTAGCAGAGAGAAAAAAAATAAAAGTATTTACCAAGTTATTAACCTACCTCGAGATAGGAGTCACGCACTTTTAGTATCATCAAGTGGGATAAAGCAGGCATCTCTAATAATCTGGCTTAACTCAGGTCAATGGATTACTGCAAGTATTTCTCATATAAGATGGATCAAAAGAGTGTAGATTTACTATGATGTTTTGATTTTAGTAAGTAAATTTAAAGTTCTCTAACTGAATTCTGAATGACAGAATTATTATTATCTGTACTGATAATACCGACCAGCAACTTGTTAAGAGAGCATATTCTTTGCCAGGCAAAATTAATACTGATATACATATATATATATAAAATAAAAATATAATAATAAAACATAAATTAAATATAATAATATAAAAACAGTAAGTTTCCAGTTTATACATCTTTAACTCCATTCTCTCATACATTCAAGTCTCAACTTAACAGTTTTCTGCAACAGTATTTATTAGCCCAATACCTGCACACAGCTTAATAAAGAGAGCATATGAATTTATGAACAGATTCACTAGGAATAATGTCAAGTGTTTAGCATACTATATATGAGCATCTTTGTTCAAACATCTGTAGAAATAATAGTTTACTCACATACTACATCTCTACGAAAAGCACAAATATAACACATAAATAGCAAAAATACATGAAATATTTCTAAGTCCATTCTCTCTCAATCAGTCAGTTAACACACCATTAAGATAATGGCTGCCTTTCAAGACCAGACTTCTTCCCACACAAAATTCAAGTGATCAGACAATAGAATTATCTACAGCTTATAAACTTTTGATCTCAGTCCATTGGCTGGTCTCGTTCTCATAATTCTTAGCCATATGATAATAAAAACTACTCATCCAGATGGAACTGGTTTGCACAGGTCATCAATTTCTAGCACGTTCTCGAGTGTTTACTCCAACTCTAACACTTACAAAAATACATTCATAAGGAGAGCCCAAGCTGGGTCATTTCGACAATTTATAGAACAATTAAGTTTAGAAATAGGAGTAGGCAAATTTACTCTGCCACACCTATTAACCACAAAGTTCTACTTGCTGGAATTGTTTAAAAAGAACAAATTCAATTCTTCTGGACCATTCTTCTTATTCTATTAACCACAAAGTTCTACTTGCTGGAGGTTGTATAAAAAAAACAACTAATTCAATTCTTCAAGGCCAATCCTCTTCTACTAACCACAAAGTTCTACTTGTTGGAGTTTGTGAAAAAAGACAACAAATACAATTCCTCAGGGATAGTCCTATTCTACTAACAACACAATTCTACTTAATAAAGTTTGTATTTTTAAATAAATACTACCAAAATAAATTCAACCCTATAGTCAATCATCACAATTAAAGTACCAGAAAGTGACAACTATTTTGCTGAAAGCAGTTGCATAAGAAACACATAACCATAGTCCATATATACTGAACAGATAAAGTCAATCTTCTGGCCTTGGTTTCAGTATTTGCATAAGAATATTGCACCATATATCTTCGAAGAAAAATGTTGGTCATTTTAACTTACACTTCTTGACTAATATTTTTAAATGAGCTTGTTATAATATAACAATAATTATTAATATTTAACACTTTCTACTGACACAATCATGCCTGATTGTAGATTAATCAGATTAATGGTAATAACAATGGGGTCTTTTCTTTCAACTAAAGGATAATTTATATACATATATGTATCAGTCCTGACTGTGGCAACTGTGCCTGAATATAGGTTAATCTGATTTATGGTAATAAAAATGGTACTTTTCTTTCAACTAAAGGATAATTAACCTACCAGGCCCTACTGTGACAATCATGCCTGACTTTAGGTTAATCTCTGATTAATAGTAAATACAGTGGTTGTTTACAGCAGGCTCTACTGTGGCCACATACACGATTTTAGGTTAATCTGATTAATGGTAATACATATAGTCCTTTTTCTTTCAACTTCAAGGATAATTAACATACTAGGCTCCACTGTGACCACATATTCAACAATTTGATTTACAGTAATAAGAGTGGTCCTTTTCTTTAAAATTCAAGGATAATTAACAAACCTGGCTCTATAGTGACAATCATGCCTGACTGTAGTTTGATACTGCGGGGTACTTCAGCAGTGTCATGGACATCCATGCCCAAATAGTGACCAACATGATGGGGACACAACTCTCTGGCTCTCTGCAAAATGAAAAAAAATTCTGTTCACCATATTCATCACGACAGTATAATACACATATATAAATTACACAGATATTTTCTTTCATCCAGATTTTTGCCAATTAGCAACATAAAGAGACATTGACCTTGCTTGTCTGCCAAGTGTAAACCAAAAAGTGATGAAATGTGTGACTCTGACACAATCAATCCTCAGGTACAATAGTTTCAATATAAAATTTAAAAAATGAGCTATTGTACTATTTATTAACATAGTGTGATGTTAAAAAGAAACTTTCTTTCAAACTAATTAAAATAATAGGTTATGATAGCATAAAGCAGAAACACTAAAAAACAGAAAAAGCAGTAATCAAGTACTAAAAATAATTATAATTCAACATTATTTGTGAAAAAACACAAAAAGATGACAAGGTCAGATGCATACAAAAAAAGTATTCATCATGAAAATATTCATACAAAATTAAAATGTGATTAATAAAATGTTTAAAATTTAAACCAAAGATCTAAATGTCTACTATTTTATACCCAGATGTATGGCAAAGGTGTAAGAATTCAGCTGGTATATGTCTACGCATATAGTCAGGTGTGAGTGCAAGGATGTACGACTAAGACTGATTCATGAGGTAAATGTATTCATATATAGTCAGGTGTAGGAAAAAGTTATAAAACAAAGAGTGATTAATTAAGAAAATGCCTATTCATATACAGTGAGGTGTAAGACTAATTCATTAAGACTTTCACCCATGATCATTTTGTTTGTTTGTTAAGCATACATGCATAGTTACTTGGATTCTTTATACAAAGACATGTCAACCCTGTGTTCCTTTTTGAAACATGACAAGCAAACGAGTAGGCATTCAAGCAGCATCTACCTTCTTAAATGTTGTTAGACTTGTCTTTAGCATTATTAGATTGCATCATAACAGTTGAGGTAAAAAATATTTAGCGCTACCTTGATAATGTCTGCAACAGCAGTGCCATTTGGAATAATGCCCAGAGTCTGCAGCTCAATCCCTAACAAAACCAGCATCTGTCTGTAGACATCATCCAAAGAGTTTGTTGGAGTGCAGAGAGAAATGCACATCATTTGTACTGCCAACACTGCATTATACAACTCCCGCTGAGAGGGACTGAATTTCCCTATAGCAAGAATTGAACCACGCTATTACATGTTTTCAACAATAAAGAAAGCAGCTCTATAAAATCTTTGTTAATACATTATTATTACATATTAATACATTATTATTTGCATTTAATACATTATTCTATTTGTAAAATATGCAAATTACTGACCAATTAGAATAGGAACTTTTGTATGCCAATAAATTTTCTTGACTAGCTAAGCATAATCTAGCAATACATGAATAAATGGATTATTAATGCATACAAGTCAGAATCAATGGCATGCACACTCACGTGCGCAATCTCCTTAATAGCCTTTTTTTCAACCAGAAGCTACAATTTCATTCAAGGCCTTGAGGGTGGTGAGAGGTTTATCTTTCACTCCAAATGGAAGGCTGAGTTCTTCCATCCAGAGTGAAAGACAAACCTCTCAAGTTCAAGCAGCCTTTCTTGGCATTTACACATGATTGATTAAGCCACAAAAGCTGCAGTGGTAAAATGATGAGCCATTCTATTAATAAACCCTATTAAGAGGGCAATACTTATGATACTGTTCCTATTTATGGCACTATGTCATTCTCTAGGCTAAAATATCTTGCAAGTCAAGATCAATGCATGATGATGTTGTGCCTATTGAGTGGTTCCATAAGCACTGTGGCATGTGTATGATTATATTAATGACAAGTTTGTTGCCTGTACCCAATCCTGAAGTACCAAAGAAAGGTGTCTTTATTCTTGTTTTAGAGGTCTTTTCTCACACATCAATGACAGAAGTCCAAATGTCTAACCTCTTACAAAACCTCTTGAATTTTTTTACCAGTGTTTTATTTTCTTTAAAACTATGTTTACCAATGCTGACAAGTAATTATGTTCACCAAAGCTGTCATGTAATTACATTCACCAAAGCTGACAAGTAATTGTGTTCACAAATCCTGAAAAATTATTAGGTTCACCAAACCTGACATGTAATTACATTCACCAAAGCTGACAAGTCATTATGTTCACCAAAGCTGACAAGTCATTATGTTCACCAAAGCTGACAAGTAGTTGTGTTCACCAATGCACTCAACACAATTTTTTCATTTAAAGAATATAATTAAAGATATGTTTATATCAATAATGAACATTACTTAACAGTTAAGTAGTATACAATTTAGTATCATGACAACATTAGTATTATGGTGCAGTTGGAGGATTCCTTGCACACTGAGTTTGATGTTAAATAAGTTATTTCTGCATTATATCCAAATCTACTAAATAACAAAAAGATGATATACTATCAGTAATTTCTGTTATTCACATTTGTTAAAATATTAGTGATAATACTGTGATCAGTGAGTGAGAGTTTGATGGTGAACCTGGAAGTGATTAATATTCTAGTACAGTTTATGTATAGACACAATTATTATCTGCTAATTTTATGTAAAAATTATATAAAACTGATACAAAAAATAAAGTTTATGTTAGAATAAGTGCATTTTCCTTTACCACTGACAGGCCATGTTCTGGTGAGATCTGAAGTGTATCCATGGAACTCACATCCAGCATCCATTAGTACTAGTTCACCATCATTTATCACCTGATTGTTGGCAATATAATGAATTATGTTGGCCCTGACACCACCTGTGCAACAAGTGTAAAGATAAAGCTTTGTAATGAGGTCTGTTAACATTATTGGCAATGTATTGAACTGTGTTGGCCCTGACATCCCCTGTGCAACAGAAAGTCTAAAAATAAAACTTTAGAATTAGGTCTATTAATATTATGTCATAGATTCATTTCATAAATTTAAATTTTAAAGATCATAGAAATACTACTAGGTTTTATCATATGCCATTAAATTGGTTTTCTTTATAATAAAACAACTGTAACATATTTAAATTTTTCTAGAAATATTGAATGAATTAAATTTAAGTGCTTTTTGTTATTTGAAGTTTAAAAGTAATAATTAGTAATTAGGCATGACATGGTGCCATAATGAAATCTATTATGACATAATTTTAATTTTAGAATTTGTATGCTAGTTAAAACTAGCTGCTCAGTAATAATCGAATTTGTCAACAAATATCCAGAATACTCAGTAAAGAGACTATTCTGTGTTCTCAAACTTAGATCACACCATGCCACTAAGTTTGGTTTTGCCACAAGTGTGGAATGTTTCAATAGCTCTACTGTTTACAAACAAATAAAATCTTTTATAACTGAAGAAATAAAAGTCCTTAAAACCTTTACCTCTTATTTATTTTTATAATTCATGTAATACATTTTGCATTTGAAATTGTATAAAGTACCATATTGTAACTGTTAAAAATATAAGTTCTGTCATTTCTAAGTATTGATAATAAAAGAACTAATAAGGCTGGCATGTTTTTAACATTTTACAAACCAATCACTCAAACACATAAATATTCATACATTAATTATTAAAAACACTATAAATATAATTATAATCATAAACTTACAAATATACAACATCAAACTATGTATGTTGGATAGAATAGTCTAAATGACATTTGTCTGGCTTCTTTAAAGAATATAAACAATCAAAAATACCTGCTAGATATTAATTTGAGCATCATATTTCCCCCTGACATACACTCAATTCTATTATAGTTTTTACAGATAGATTTATTCTAGAGAAAACAATATAAGGTTAGTTTTGAATAAATATACTGTTTGCTCTGCATTCTCTTTCCAACTCCACTGTATGTAAATATTTTGTTTTCAGTTTATAGAAAAATGGTATAAATATATGTCATAAAGTGTCACATAAAGTATATTACAAAAAAATTGGAATAAAAATACTTGTCATAATGATTCATAGAAGTATACTACAAATAAAATAATATATAGATATTTGTCATAAAGTGTCACTAAAGTATATTACAAAAATGGTACATAGACATTTGTCATAAAGTATCATGTAATTATATTACAAAAATTGGTACAAATGAATTTGTCATAAAGTATCAGAGATGTAAATTACAAAAAAATGGTATTATGGATAAGGGGTGCTCAAAGAAGCAAGATGCAAAGGAGTTACAAAATTGCTTAAAGCATGACCAAGAAAAAGAACCAACTTTCTCATTTTCTAATTATGTCTTGGCTTTCTCTACTGACTTAACAATTACAGGATGTTTTTCTTCTTTATAACACCTTAGCATAATTAAATATAATTAAGATTTTAAACTAGCAGTAAGAGAGAAATTAAAAAAAATAGTAAAAACTTTCATAAATTAGGGTTTTATAATTCCGGATAGATATTGCAAATTAATTATTAAGAGTGTAAGAATAGTTTGTCATGATAGTGGATTGTCATAGAGTAGCTCACCCAAAGAGCGAGATTGTATTAATTTATAAATATGAAATGAAAAATGAATGAATACATTTTTAGAAAATGTCTATAAAAATAATAGCTAAAATTAAATTAACAGAATAACAAAAATGTTGAAATTTATTTTTTTGATGCAACACATACCAGCAACAACTGGAGGATAAGCCAAAAACTGTGCTCCATGCAAACGGCACTCAAACTCCATTTTAGCCCACAGATGAGACTCATTCACCTGGTAAAAATTATCACATACTTTAACCCCATAATGGGTAAAATTTACTTCCAACTTTTTGTTAACATATACTAACATTACAACTGTAGTAATATGTGAATGTGCATGTGTATCGCAACATACTTTTCTTTATTCTTCTCTTTAAAAAAAAAAAAAAATTCTAACAAATAAAGAGCTGTTAACTTCATAATTTAATTTTAATCAGGAGTAAGGAATCAGACAAGTTACCAGTTCATGCCAATACTTTTAGAGCTCCAATATATAGCAATGATTGTAGTGTATCAATGTGTGATTTGATGTGATATTAAACGAGTACATGCTGAACATACTTTAATTCTGTGAAACTGATTTAAAGAAGAAGACTGCATAACTGAACTGTTTAAAGGTTATATTTCTCCCTAATCAAAATGATGCTTTCAAAATTAATTTAAACTTACCCGAGGTTTTGAAAACCTCATCACTTCAGCAAGAGCATCAGAAGCAATTTCTACAGTTTGTTTCATCAGTGTTACTTCAGATTTAGACTTTATGACTCGAAGATGATGCATCAAGTTGGTTGTGCTGTCTATCCCTTTGTGTCGTTCTTGACATATCAGGTCAGACATGATTCGTTTATGTACATTAGACAAAGTAGAGTTATTGAAATCATACCACAACATGAAACTATTATGATTTCTGCAATATTCAGCAAGGAATTTTTCTAATTCATCAATATTATAGGAGAAGTCAACACCTGTGAGAAACAATGCTCCTTCAGTTCCTGACCTAGGTCCATCCCAGAGTTCTTTCACTGGGTCCTTTTTGGGCACAAACAGGAATGATCTGTGGTTGTCTCCATAAGTAGTACTAGAGTTATTCATTGCAACAGACTGAATAATGAGAACACTATCCGGTTCCTGAAACCCACTTAAGTACAGGAACTCTGTATTCTGCCGAAATGGATATGGAATATCATTTGTCATGAACACTTTAGAAGCAGATGGAAACACCAACATGTGCTCTTTAACCAAGCTTAGTGCCTTGGATTTCTTTTGTGCCAAGGACATGAGCAGGCTTCTTCTTGACTTGTACTCGTCTTTTGTAATGCCAGGTGTTACTTCTCCATCACTAAGAAGGTGTGGGTGTGTCTGGGCGGCAGGCTGGCCAAACCACCGTACAGACGAGGAAACAAAATTTGTAATGGATGTTACATTTGGAATCTGACACATTCCTGAGGCAGGTGACAGTGATATGTGTAGCCTACATTTGCTGAGGTGAGTAGACAAGAGTTTAGTCATTTGTCCAGTTTGCACTATACTCACTGTAAAAAGACATTGAAAGAAATGTCAATTTAAATGCTATAAATATTATTTTATTTTTCAAAGTAATTTCATGCCATTTTATTTCACCACTGATTTCCAAAGAAACTATAGATAACAAATTACGTTATAACAATAATATTACCTATTATATCTTTCTCTCTTTTACAAAAATCATTTTGTTGAGTAGATTCAGAATTTAGGAACTTGTATCAACTGCTACATTCTTTAACAATGATCTGTGCCTGTTACAAAGATACATATCACAATTGTCTCATTCAGTGATGATTTCACCTGAGAAGTCTTCCACCAACAGTTTACATGGTTTATGTACTTTAAAATTCTCATCTTCTGAACTGTGTTTTGAAACTCTCACCCTGCAAACTGTATTTTGAAACTCTCACCATATAAACTGTATTTTGAAACTCACCCTGCAAACTGTAGTTTGAAACTCTCACCATACAAACTGTATTTTGAAACTCTCACCCTGCAAAATGTATTTTGAAACTCTCATCCTGCAAACTGTAGTTTGAAACTCTCACCATACAAACTGTATTTTGAAACTCTCACCCTGTAAACTGTATTTTGAAACTCTCAACCTGCAAACTGTATTTTGAAATCTCTCAGTGCAAACTGTAGTTTGAAACTCTCAACCTGAAAACTGTAGTTTGAAACTTTCATCATGCAAACTGTATTTTGAAACTCACCCTGAAAACTGTATTTTGAAATTTTCACCCTGAAAACTGTATTTTGAAACTCTCACCCTGAAAACTATAGTTTGAAACTCTCACCCTGAAAACTGTAGTTTGAAACTCTCACCCTGAAAACTGTAGTTTGAAACTCTCACCCTGAAAACTGTAGTTTGAAACTCTCATTATGCAAACTGTATTTTGAAACTCCCACCCTTAAAAATGTATTTTGAAACTCACACCCTGCAAACTCTATTTTGAAACTCTAAACCTGCAAACTGTGTTTTGTTAATGTTTGTCCAGATAGTATAAAAATAGGATTTGATTAATGGAGTCAGCCTAAATATGAAATACAACAATATAACATTAAATTAATGAGTTTTGATAAATATAAATTAAATTTTGTTTAAATGAATTTTAAGGCTGGCTAAAAAGATTATGAAAGCAATCAATATGTTGTGAAATATTCAATATTAGGTAATACTGTGCATGTACTAATATTACTAGGAGCAGAAGTTATGATCACTCTTTGCTCTTTATTTTTTATTTTATTATGCATTAAAAAATTCTATCCCAACAGTGATGATATTTGGTGAGAACAACTACAGGAAGAATTATTAAAGTATAAAAAATTATACTGTTTCATATTACCCCCATCTAATCAATATATCCCTCTCTACCAACCTACACAGTCTTTAAAATAAATATATCTAGGTGTATTGTCAATAATTCTTACTTAAGTAATAAAATTATAGCACTAAAGAGTATGATGAAACCTGTAAATCCAAGTACAATTATAATTTACATATACCTATATAGAGCTAACAAGATTAGAAGTTCTACATAGGTGCTATCAAAGTCGCTGTTTTTCCCCCCATAGAAAAATTCTATATACTCAGGTCAAATTACATAGAGATTTAAGTTGGTGACCTCAAAGGTCAATACTGGTGACAAACCCTGAGGACCTGGAAAATTATAATTTTAACTCAAGGAAAACAAATCAGATGGAACAAATAATAAACTAAATAGATTTACAAGGTTTATAAATGAAATATACTATACATGTCATTGCTAAACTAAATCTAATTTCACTGTCATTAAAACAATAATAGGAAAAAATAACCTTTCAGAACTGAAGTTTACACACTATTTAGTACATCCTAATAAGATATAATGATTTTATTTGGGATAGTGACTACATTGTTTTGTTTGGAAATAAGGAACTCCACATATAAATCCCACAATTCTTTTCATTAAGACAGTAAGACTAAGAGTAAGAAGGCTGATTTTCAGCTAATGACCTTAAATCCTATAATTTGTTAAAAGTCTTGGATAACAACAAAAACTTAATTCTTTATAGAAAACTGATCACTTCTTACTTCATAAACTTCTGATGTATCTTTTTTTAATAAAGGAAAAGATTATTTAAGGTCAGTTATTAAAGATCTATTAAAGTAAATGAATACCAGAAACTTTTTAGTATAAAGATAACAGATTTCTGCTGAAAAATATTCTGAATCAATGCATGTACAAAATTATTGCAAATGCTAAATGATTTCCTTATAGTTTATACTTTTCTCAAGCATTATAAAATTTATATAGGCATACTATATTACGTCTGTATGAGTAACTTACTGAGTACGCACACATACACACGCACACATAACATTATTATTGTCTGTAATTAGGTTTCAAATGTTAATATAATACTTTAATGTTAAATAATAATTACTAAATGTAGTAATAAGCATTTGACATTTAATAGTGCATTTATCAGTGGAATATAACCTTTTAATTTTATGAGTAGGCCTACTGTTTAAAATATATGTACATAGACTGTGATTCTGACAGTGTTTATTAACATTATATTTATTAAACTTAAAGTAGTAAAACTAAAAGAAAAACATATAATACTACCAATACTGTACCAGAAGTCGTAGTACAATAAGTAGGCCTATTTATTACTATTAGTACATGTACCCCGATGCAGACGTATGTAGATATATAGGCCTATACTATATAGTCAAATTAGTTTGGATGTTCCTTAGACCTGCCGGCCATATTTCTCGTCAGCTAATTATACTATTTATTGATAAAAAATGTATAACATAATTTCTTTATTTTAAGAGTATATCACTATATGGTATATGATAGAATGCTACATTAGCAAGGAACTGCAATCTTGGACTAAATTGATCTGTTGTTACAAGGGGTAGGCTACATACATCAGTATCACAATACAATAAAAAGTGAATGTCATTATTTGAACAGTTATCTTTTATTCTCAAATAATAAATCACGCTGTGTGGAACTGTGTTTATTTAAAGAAAAACAACTTTGATACACTTCTCTAACAGAAATGGTTAATTAGAGGATTAATGAATCTAATACTTTGTTTTCATATATCAACAAATTATACCTCCCTTTTATACTCTCAAGACAAGTAACTTTTTTTCTTCTACCAACCAGCAGTTTCATAAATAAGACATCCCTAATTTTTCTAAGGAGTAAAATTGTTATAATTTTTATAAAAAAGCGAATGATGCACTTTTGTGTTGGTCTATTATACTTCAATGCATGTTTGTGTTATTATTTTCTTCTGTTTAATTATTTCCTGTACTTTTCAAGGGTCAAGGTCACTTGTACACGCTTGCGAAAACGCTAGAATAAGCAGGTGAAAAATTATTAGATTTACTGTATAATTTATGTATTCGTTTATGTTTTAATTTGCATATCTATGCACTTATTTTCTTTTGAAATTTAAATAATTGTTTTATTGATTTCATTTTATTTCTTTTGCTTTAATAGTTAAGTTTTACGTCATTAATTGTCAATGTAGCGCACGTTGTAGTTGGCTTTGGTCCCCTCTAGGCTCTAGTAATCTTACAGTTACAAGACGTTAGCGATGTCACTGAACGATTGATAAATCATCGTTTTACATTTTTCCTTTAGTTGTTACTATCATTTTATTTTTGTTTATTTTCTTTTTGTCAGATTTATGGCTGTGGAACTTTAGAAGACCTGAAAACTTTTGCTGTATAGAAAACCGAATACTGTTACTCGAACTTTGTCGACTTCTTGATGCGTGTATACTAGTATAGTATACCCACTTTAGTAGCATGCTGTAAAACTTTATAGTCGAACTGTTTAGTAATATAGGCCTACGTATTTTTTAATAAATATAAGTATTTTGTAGATTACTATGTTATTAAGTAGAAAATTATCCTGAACTTATGCGGTTTTTTTTCTTGCATTTGCAATGCTCATTCTTTGCGCATTGCTCTGGTAAGTCAGTCGAATTCGGGAGCGTCTTGTAGTTGTGACTAATGCAGATATTTTTATATAGATTATTATTCGTATCACAAAGAAACTTCTAGTAAAAGCCCATTTTAATACCTAAACAGCATTATTTAAAATTTTTTTGTCTTTATGTTAGATATATTTTATGGTAAAATTTATTTATTTAATTTTTTTAGTAGGCTTACCTATTCATTTATCACTGAGCAGCAAAATAACCTGCCAGGATCACACATAGTGTAACTATGTGACCTGACAGGCAAGAGGTTAAATATAGTATTTTGGTTGGTTTACATCATGCTATGTCATGTATGTGGTTAACTCTTTCTGTGCCTACCTGAAAGAGATCAAACCTTAATTAGTCTTGCCTGTACAGGAACAGCATTTGGTTCTGTGAAAAATTTGTAGTTAACAGTCTGTATTCTACTATTACTTTAATGCGTCAAATTTGAAACAAAATTTCAGTCTTGCTTTAAAAAGAAAATGGCATACTAACACTTAACTCGTAAGATTTCTATGAAACTTAGATATAAAACCCAAATTTTTTGCATCTTGTATTAATATTATGGTTATTACCTGGTAAATAAAATAAAAAGATGAGAGAACTATAAAATAATTTTACTTGAAGAAACATATTCTGATTTTTATTATTACTACTAGTACACTAGTATTAGTATTATGCAGGCTTTTCTAGTCCTAAATGTAGGAAAGTGAAATGGTAATGCACAATGACAAAATGTAACAGATTTGTTATAAAAATAAACGGATTTGCTAATATACAGTTTGGTTAAGTGGTGATACAGAAGAGAGTTCTGTTCTTGCTAATAACAAAGCCTAGAGAGCCCTCTTAAAATGATCATAATCTCATTGCATCTCATCTCAAAGGCTGCATACTGCAGACAGAAGGAAACTGATATTGTGATAAGCAAGTGAACATTGACCATACAATTTATATTTTGTTTTCAAGTTGTAAAATGTTTCTGATGAATATACATTTCTAGCAGGATTAACCACATCTGAGATCAGACATATTTAGAGCTGGAACAGAAATTGAAGCGTAACAGAGATCTTCATTGTATATATATATTCTGTTATTTAGCCAATGGAAAAGAAGATTGATCAATTTGTGGTGCTTTTAAGAGTAATTTTAGCTGCAGTGTTGTCACCCTACACTGATAGACTTCTTAAATATGCTAAACAATTAATTGCTTAAAAAAATCAATACCAATTCAATTAGCCACCATTGCAAAACAGAATTATATAGTGCCTGTCAAATTATTAATGAATATTTAAAATGAAAAAATCACAAATAATTTAATTACATAATTTACATTCACACCAAAATGAACATCTTTAAATAACTAAATTAATAAATGGAATGAGTAAATAAAATAAAACCTTCAAAAATTTGTATAATCATGTTGAAAATAAAGGAGGATACTTAAGATTAAAAAAGGAAAACTAAGTGCTCTATCAACTGTGTAGTGAATCAGACTTACAAAACTTCATTCTGGGGTAAAAAAAAAAAAAATATGTAACAAGCGGACTAAAGTAATGTAATGATTGATGTTGTAGGCACAGCACTGAGCCTACCACATCAGTCATTTCATTAGTCTGCAATTCAAATCTTAGCATTTATATACAGCATTATACAACATGTATATTCAAATGCCTTATTTCAGTATTTTCATATAAAGTTAATTTATCATTGTCGTGAAGAAGTAATTAATTTGCCTTTGACTAAAACACTGCAGCGATCAAAGAGCAGCTGAAACCTCGAACAACACACAGCATCAACCTTTGTGACTCTTGATCAGCAGTGTGTCAGTGATTATATTAAAAATTATGATCTTACTAAATAAACAGAATATAAGCACCTTACACAATACAATTACAAGTGCCTGAGTGTACTGGATTTTATAATTACAGGAATTCTTTAAGTAGATTTCAATATTGATAATATAGACAAATGAATTTTATATTCTGGTATACTACTACCAGACATTGAATTAATGTTAAATACAATATTGCAGCTGTTACTGCATTACAAATATTAATTTAATTTTAAAAATATTTCAAGGAGTTCACTGTGATTAAATTATATAAAATTTATGAATATTTTTCCATTTAAAATCCATCTTGTGTTTATTATTTTTGACTAGTGGCTGTAGGTCGAATTTTCCTATTGGTTAATATTCATATTTTTACAGGTTGTATGTGCTTGTTGTTTTAATGTGGCAATAATTGTTCATGTTTTAAAAAATATTTGTACAGGCTGAACAGACATACTGAACATGGAGCGGCAGCAGCTTGAGCTGTTGAAGAGCTTTGTGGTTTTGTGCCAGAATGATCCAAACATTCTGCATTTACCTGAGATGGGCTTCTACAGACAATATCTAGAGTCGTGAGTATTCAGTTATTCTATACTTAGTTGGTATTCATTTTTTAACATTACCTGTATTAATACTTTTAATTAAGTAAACACACGAAATTTGTTAGGATAAAGCTCTACCTTGAAATATTTTTTCGTTCATTTTCAGTAAGCTGCCAGATATATATTTTATAAATTGATTTCTAAGAAATAGTTGTTTACTTTGTGTAGGTAGAACCAGCTATTTTTTCAAAGTCTTTGAAAATGAATGAAATTTACACCACATAACTATTGTGGTGAAAGAAGTCAGTTTACAAAAAATGGTTGCTTAATCTTTCTTACTTTTTTTTTTAACGTAATTTTTTAAAATTGGAAAATATGCTTTTTATCCATTTTTTACATTATGCCATTTTTGCATCACCCTAAAGTAAAAACTGATTATCTGACAGAACTAAATTTTTGCTTACCTCATGTATCCAATGCTAACATGAAGCCTGATTTTTTATCTAAGGCAATAGCTTTTTTACTTTTTGAGCTATAGATTCTCAAAAATGAGACAAAACACAAATTGTTGAAATCTTTCATTCACACAGAATGCCTGTGTAGCTAAGAGCTACAATTATAGACTTACTGCTTTTGTAAGCGTAATCTTTTAAGAGCCTTCACTTTGGTACAGCATGCTGAAGATCCATTATCTATATCCTTTGAAAATGGAAACAAAGCTACATCATTTTCAGGTTAAATGTTTATCAAAATAGTAGAAGCACAATGATGGCCAAAGGAACAAAGTTTAAAGTTATATAGAGGTAAAAAAAATCATCACATTTATCGTGCGAAATGCTAAAGAATTTGGAGTGATACCAAAGTGTCCTAGAATGTCAAGCATATGGGGTGTTTTTATTCACATGGCCAGCTTCATGTTGCATTAATGAGTTCACAAACCAGAGACAACATCAAAGTCCTCAAAAAAAATTATGGTCATTTGCTAAATGATGCTTGATCGTTGAGCCTTCAAGCACATGGGAGCTTTTTTTCCACATGGACAGCTTTATTTTGCATTGTCATGTTCACTTAACAGAGACAGCATCAAAGAACTCTTTAAAACAAATCAGTCAAGGTCATTTGCTAAATGATGCTCAAATTTTCATTTGCAGTATGACTTATAATCAAGCCATCCAATAAACAAATTCATTTATGTTCCTACCAATGCATTCATTTTAATTTTCTACCCCTCACATGACTGGTGGTAAATATACTAGTAGCATATATAGAGAGATATATAATGTTAAATGTTAGAAGCAAAATGATTCAAAGGAACACAGTTTAAAGTTATATTAAAAGAATGAGGTTAAAATTAGTCATAGCAAATAAAATTATACAGTAGTAGACATTAATAAATAATGATTACAATTTTATTAGGGTGGATTTATTGTTAAAATATTTTTAAAGTGGAGCATTCTTACACACAAATAAAATATACTGAATCAGAAATATTTAATTGAAATATCCAAAATGGATACAAAAGTAGAATCAGACCCTATTTTAACTATTCAGTATAAAAGATAATACGTACTGCTTAACTGATTGTTGTGCTTTCAATAATCCATTAAATATTTTGAAAAAGATTGAAAATTCAGGAAGAGTTTGTGAGGGGTTTTTTTGCTGTTTTTGCTTAAAGTCTTGATGGTTTTTAATATGATCCCCAGAATTCACATTGGCAGAGTGTGAGGTGGTGTTCATTTTGAGGTAAATGGTTAGTATGACTCCAGTCATATCATGATTCACTAAAAAAAAATGGTAACATTGATTTCCTTCAGATAGTGAGTGTCATTAACTACAATTCATTTGATATTGGATGATGACATTTGATACTTGAGAGAGGTGTGTAGAGGATTAAAATTTAAAACAACTTTTGGGAACACCATGACCAGAAGTTTGGAGTTTTTGCTGTTTGCAGTATATATATATTCTAATTCCATCAGTCAGATTTGAGCCACTTTATGACTACGTCAGAAATACCATTCACATGTGGTTTTTTGTGATGTTGCCCATTTCCTATATGTATCATATATATAACTGGAAGTTATATAAACTTTCTTTTAGACTGTAGTAAAGCTTGAACAAATAAATATTACAAGCACTTTTTTATTTCTCAGTATTGGCAGCTTTCAGTAACTTTTGCCCCTCCCTCTTAATATAATTTCATTTTTAGTTCTAAATAATTTTGTAAACTAATACTAATTTTCTTTTAGGCTTGGAGCCAAAATTCCGCCTCCTAAACCAAAAGAACCAGGAGCACAGGTTGGTCATATTTTTTTTTCTGCATGCATTTGCATTATTTTATCTTGGAAGAGTAGAATTACTATTGTGTTGAGTTTCTTTGCTATTGTGTACTCATTTAAACAGTCTCTATTATTACAGTAAATATAATTTATAGACCCTATTTGCAAACCCTTTTCACCCACCACTTTTCATTATATATATATATGTTATATATCTTGAAATTATTGTCATCTGACAGCTGCTTGTATTAATTTGTTTTTACCTTGACTTTCTGTTCCTTGTACTCTCTGCGCCTTAAACACTGTTAAGTAAACTCCTTTTCTAATCATTGAAATTAACATAAGTGGGTAGATATACATACTGTTACTAGATACTACTACTTTTTTAAAAAAATGAAACTTCTGTTTGCTGTTCAAGAAATATTTGACTTTTGTTTAAATCTGGTATAAAAATGTATGTTTACCCTATAATGGCTATATACTAAGTAAACTATTCCATAAAAGTTGCAGTGGACACACATATATTAAAGACCAAGCGAAAAAGAGTCTACATAGATATACAGATAAGCTAAATTGGTAGATTTATGCAGTTTTAATACCATGTACCCTGTAGAGTCATAATCATAGAGTCATAATTGTAATATAAATGATTAAAGAACATGTTTTTGTGAGATTTTTATATGTACCAATGTACATAAATGAGGTTGTTGATATGATGACACAGGTGTCACACACCAATTTTTATATTGAAGGTATGACACTTTACTAAAGCATATAACCTGTGCACTAGTGACTTGTGTTATAGGACACCTTTCCAGTACACATAGCAAAATAACAGACTTTAATCTGGTTAAACTTTTTAACCACTTAGTATTTATCTTGCTGCAATTTCATTCATCAATGAGATCTTTGATATTTATTTTAATTTTAACACTTAACAACAGATGTAAAGTTGTTAACTTCACCAGGTATTTTTTAGAGAAGTTGAAATTACTGAAATATCTGTTTCTTATGCTTATTCAAGGTGGGCCCAAAGTAGATATACAGTATTGATTGAATAATGACATTTTATTTTTTTTAAATTTTTGATTATTTGTTATTTTTTTTACTTTACATGTATTTATAGCCATTAATAATGTAATGAAGTGTTTAATAAAAGGACTGTATGTGGGACATTACTATATACTTTTGGCCCACTCTGTATATGCTTGATGTAGATTCCTGTTCACTTTGCTTTGCTTGGTGAATTTAATCCTTAGGATGTATTCTTGGTATGGATTTCTCTTCAGTTGGTGCTTAATCCTTGTGATATTGTGAGAATTAAGGTGACTTCTTTTTATGAACAGAAACGAATGAAGAGATGTCCCTTTACATAATATTTAGACAACACTCTCCATTTCTTGGGGTGGGTGGGAGGGGAGAATAGCTCTTTTAATTTGATCATTGATGCTGATGGATTTGTTGTAACTTGCCCTCTAATTTGTTGAATGGGCTCCCTAATCACCAATCTTATATCTGGGCAGAATAATGTAATTCTTGTTGCTTTCAAGAATCCTGCTGGTAGTGGTAGTAATATAATAATACATGATTATGAATCATCAGTAGTTGTAGATTATAATAGTTTCAGATTCAATGGATATCACTTATTTTTAGAAGCAATAGTGGATATAAGAATATATTCATTTAATCACTCAGCTGCCAGATCTTTTTAAATTTCTTTTTAAAAACAATTTTTATATCCATTCCCTCAGAGGTGTTTTATACTATCAGTACTGTCATCTCAGAATTGAAATAAAATGATAAAAATACTTTGCCTGGCTGTGAATTTGTCATAGTTTCTCTGGAAAGCTCTCTAAATTAGTGAACTGCAGCAAAATACTCAAAACTATAGTGATGTTCCATCCTGATAAGCAAATTGATGTTTTGATATTTCATGCAATTAAGCATTTCTGAGCCATTATACATTACAAGAATAGACTGTAATTGTAAAGTGTAACACTGTGTCAGGCTGCTTTTGCTGCTAAGCGATAATTGAATGAGGCATTGTATTAAGAACTGAAATTAAAAATTTAAATTACTAACTATTATAGACATATTAAGGAATTTTTAAAGTATTCTTTTTAATTTATTTCAAATTTAAAAATAAATAAATAATTAAAAGTTTTCTTATCTTTTTGTTGAACTTGCAAATTTCAGCATCTTTTATTTTTTTAACAAGTCTACTAAAAAATTAAAAAATCGAGTATAATTCTAAAAAGATTTTCAAAATAAGTTAATTGAAAAGTATTATAGACATACTAAGGAATTTTAAAAGTATTTATTTAAATTTATTTCAAATTCAAAAGTAAATAAGTAATAAAAAGTTTTCTTATTTTTTTGTTGAACTTGCAAATTTCAGCAACGTTTTTTTTTTTTAACAAGTCTACTAAAAAATGAAAAGCAAGTATAATTCTAAAAAAGATTTTCAAAATAAATATTACTGAAGAATTTTATAAGTATTTATTTCAAATTCAAAAACAAATAAATAATAAAAAGTTTTCTTATCTTTTTGTTGAACATGCAAGTATTTTCATCGGTTTTTTCTTTTTTAAAATAAGTCTAATAAGTCTATTAAAAAAGCGAGTATAATACTAAAAAGATTTTCAAACTAAGTATTGTAGGGGACATTTTTAAAGTATTTATTTAAATTTAATTACTGAACATGTTGTTTTCCTAAGTTTATTATTTCAAATTAAAAAATAAATAATAAAAGGTTTTCTTACCTTTCTGTTGTGTTGAACAGATTGTTTTTTCCTTGAATAAAATCCGAGCACAAATACTTTGTTGAATTGGCAATTGAATATAAAATAAAATAATAATTGTTCTTGTGTAAATATTCATTGTTTCCTGGAAAAGTTCCATGCTTTTGCACACAACGAAAGTGTCATACCTAAGCCATGCATGCTTTGAGGACGACCTTTTTTGTTTTGTTTTTTTGTATTATCACATGGTCACATCCAAAATTTCAGTTGGGGCTGGTTGAATTTCATCTACAATTACTTAGAATCAACCACACAATAAAGTTCTTTAAGTAGGATCAACCACAAACTCCCCATCAGAAAAATCGGCCTCGAAACTTGCCATGCCTGACAAAAAATTTGGTTCAAAATGGCTGCTCAACTTGAACAAAAGTAGGGGTGGTGGAGAAATTGTGCCCTTTCAATGACAATAGTATCCAATTTAGAACAGATGGCTGCTGAAACCAAACACATCTTTCCTTCACTCTGATTGGTTATTTTGAACGATTAACATCGTTGAGACTGAGCGCGCGTACTGGTAAAGCCTCTTTACTGCAGACACTGGCTAGACACTTTTGACATGGTAAGGCTCTGTACCTCAAACACACTGGGTTAAAGGTGTTAATCCATATTTAAAATTATTAAACAATTTAAATTGAAACAAATAAACAGAAATAATAATCTGAAAGCAGTTTTGATGTATTCGGTCGGTTCTGAGTTTTACAATAAACTAATGACATTCTTAATTATCCGGTGATGTTTCTGTTATAATTTTCCAACCCTTTTTATGTGGAATGAAGAGAATTTTTCAAAATGTGGGGAAAATGATTCATTATTTATTAGATCTTTCTTTCCTTGTGGATTTGAAATTTTGCTGCCTGAAATCAGTGAACATTATTTACACTTACACCCTTAATATGGCTTAGTAGTGATGGCCTTTCATTGACTAATGCTTGTAGTGTTGACAAGTTACATTTTTCCTCTACTAATTTACTTCCTTTTACAGCCACAAGTTTTAACATGCATTTATATTGTAATTAGTGAACTGCTGATACATTTTCTTGTTCATTATTTATTCCTCAAATGTGTGAAAATTGCAAGGTCTGTTATCTAATTAAAAATGTTTTTTATTTTTATCTTAAGAGAGAACACAAGGCAGACAAAAAGCCTGCTGAACCAGAGCCTGAAGAAGAAGAGGAGGATTTAATTGAAAGTGATGTGGGTATGTACTTTGGTTTTCATTTTATTTAAGGTCCAAAATATTTTTTTCGAGCTACAATCTCTCTAAACTTGGCATACTCACTGTCCAAATGAGTTGAGAATAATTGGTTATTAGATTGTAATGTGGACAAAGCTCAAACAAGCACAAAGATGGGCAAAAAGTGGAAATATCTGCCTCTATAGTTGATTGGGCAGCTGCTACTTCTTCTGGTGGGATAGAGTAGACATCTACAGATAGAATTTGGTAGATGTCTTCATTTGCCTCCAAGACCAGTCCTATAAACTAAGTTGATTAAAATAGTACTGATGTTACAGGCTTTCAAAGAATGTTTTTATGCATTTCTAATGACTTACTTCAGCCATAATGTTAATATTTTCTCTCGGTGCCACTGCAGTCCAGTAGATCAGTTTTAATACCCCATTGGACATTACATGGGGAGGCATTATTATCTTCTGCACTTTGCAAAGTGGTGATAGTGAGTGACTGAATATGCTGGTCAGGAGGTTTATTCTTTGTCATAAGGATTGGATCTCATGATAATGTAAATAATCCATCAGTATTGGAAGTAATTTTAGAAAGATCTCCAGATAAAGCATGAATTTTTACTGATTTTGCATGTTAAGGCCACTATAAGAAAACATTGTAACTTTTAAAGTCATCTGGTATGCTTAGCAAAATAATTTATTTTAACTGTCACTTTAAAAAGCATCATCATTCTAAAAATATATACATATTCATTATTTACAGAGCTGGACAATGCTGGTGGGGTACTAATTGATGAAGATGAAGACATGCCAGAATATGCTGATGAAAACATTGAAGTAACAGATGAAATGATTGATGAAGCCAATGATAAGAGAAATGCTGGAATGGATGCTGTTGCAGAAGGTATGTATATTGACTTGCATGCTGTATAATGCTTAGCTCTAATATTTCTATATTTAGAAAAGAAAATAATAACTCCACAAGAATTTTATATATACATGTTTCGGAAGTCAAGCTTTTGCAGAAGAAAATACATATCATTTGCCAGAACATGATTAAAAATTTTCATTATTAGAATGCTTATATCTAGCAATTTTTGATAAATACACTATAGTTTTTCACTTTTTTTTATCTTTAATTTTATTTTTAATAAAGAGCATTTAGTGCATCATGTTATCTATAGTTTGGTACATTTGGTTACACATCCATTAATAATTGAATAGTGATTAGTGTTTTTTTATGACTATTCACTTATATACATTTTTTGTTGTTGTTGCAACCTCTCATGTATTGAATTTTTTATATTCACACTCTTTTGGTTTATAATGGTATCATTTATGTATGTGTGCTTTTAAATCCTAAAGAAATGCCCTATATATTCTGAAAATATAAGAATGGTTTTTCTTTGCTTTTCTTTAGAGCGGCTTGAAGATGCTGTGCAGCTGTTTACTGATGCCATCAAACTTAATCCTACTTCTGCACTTCTTTATGCCAAGAGGGCAGGGTAAGCCTGATATATATGTATATATGGCTGGATATAAATCAGTTGCTAGGTCTACTTTTTTATTAAAAAAATGTATAAATAGAATTGAGTACATTTAAAACTGAGGCAAGTGTATAATTAAAGGGGTGTCATTCTGAGGGCTGCATCTTGCTCCTCAAGTGTCCTGACAGTTTCAGTAATATTTTAGAAATTGGAATTAAATTTGTTTTTTAAAGTTTAAAATGTAATGTACCTATCTAATTTGTTAAGGGGAGTATTAAATAAATAAATATACACTTGCTTTTGTGATTTTGAGATATTTGTGAAGTCTAATCCAACATTTATTATTAAAGTTCAGCTCGACTCTGGTTTTGTAGATATCATCAACGGTTTTATTGATATACAGTAGAGTGAAGATGCCGTTTATTTTAAAAAGAAGTCACCTGTAGTTAACTATGAAAATGCTTTCATACACAGCTCTCTCTGAGTATGACACTAAAATGTCCTTGGCCTTCAAGTATGTGGGTTGGTTTATTTTGTCAGGTGGCCAGCTTTATGTTGCATTGGGAAGAGAGGAAGTTTTCACATGGCCGGAAAGGAGGGAGGGGGGAAGTTTTCACATGTGAAGGATATTGATATTTATTAGATTTAGCATTTTCCTGTTTATATTGCACTATTTTTCAGTCAGCAGTTTTGCTTCAGAATCTCAGTGCAATATAAAAATGTTAGCACTATATAAAAATTATAATATACTTTACCATGCAACACTGAAGATATTAATCACTATTTTGCTTACAAATTAGATTTCTTCTTTAGTCAAGGAGTATTTTATTTTGATGTTTCAGTGTTTTTCTCAAGATGAAGAAACCCAAGAAGGCTATCCATGATTGCAACAAGGCCATTGAACTTAACCCTGACTCTGCCCAGGGCTATAAATGGAGAGGGAAATCCCAGAAGTATTTATTGAAAACTTTTTTCTCTTAAAATTTAATCACTTTATATCTGTATGAAAGAGATTATTACCAAAGACACTATTATTGTTTCTTGTTCTTTTCAAATGAACTTTAATGCCCCCCAAAAAACAAATTTTATTATTTGGTTAACCTGTTATTAATTTTTTTGTTTTTAACTTTGCAGACTACTAGGCAATTGGGAGGAAGCTTATCATGATTTGACCATGGCTTGTAAGCTGGACTATGATGATGATGCCAATGATGCTCTCCATGAAGTCACTGCAAATGTTAGTTTCTTATTTTTCATTTTTGCTTATATTTATAATTCTCTCATGAGGAGCCATAGGTCAACTTTGAAATGGACACAAAATATAGAAAGAGTAGTTATGTGCTTGTGTGTTGCTGCATACATTTTTCTGTAAAGCAAGTTCATAACATTTACCCTGCTTGCATACTAAAGCTATTTATTATCCATTGTAATTCACAACAGAACTTTTGTCTGTTTATTATTTATTTATATTTTTTATTCATAAAATCTTCTGGTCATGCACTGTTGAATTAGCACTTTTTCTGTTTAATGCTGTTTTTATTTTTTATCATATGGCTGTTTTATGCTTTAAGGGCACATATGGCACGAGAAATCAATTTTTTTCTTATTTAAAATTTTTTTTCAGTTTTGAGATTTTTACACATTTGCATACTTTGATATCTTCTTTTGCAGAAAATATGTGTTTTCTTATTAAAAATTTGGGGGTTTTTGTGCAAATAAAGTTGTTTTTCCGACTTACCTGTGTTCAAAAACGCATTTTCTTTGCATAATATCGCTGATAATAGTCCACTTTGCTTCACAATACCTGCCATTTTTTAAACTAAACTTAGAGTCTTACATAAAGAATTAAAGGGAATTACCTCCCTTATACTAAAAACGTAGGTTCATCATATTTTAACACGATATAAGCACGTGGTTTGACGAAACCTTGACCCACTGGTGTGTCACTTAGTACAAAAGTGAAAATCGTTCTTTGATTGGTTAAAAAAGCGGTTTCTGCGGGTTACATATCAAATCTGTGCATTTTCAAAATGGCTGCCAATGAATTTTGCGTCATTTCGTGCTCAGTTCTAATCATACAAAATTACTTACTCCTAAGCATTTAACAATGTCGCTTAGGAAACAAAAATTGTCTAAAGGTCTAAAAGCAGTCGAAGTTCAATGGGGAAGGCAGAAAGCAACGCAAGACAATTGTAGTAAGTCTAGCAATCACACGTTGACTGCTGCAGACGACGTACATCTGAATTTACATGCTGTGACACCCCCACTTCAACCCGTTTACCCAAAACAAACGAAGTTTCATAGCTGCAGACAGTGTACAAACTCCAGATTTTGACATTATCTCCTCAGCCACTTCCCACCCATCTACTTCTAGAGGAACAATGCAAGATGTTTATTCCGCTCCTAGTCCTAGAGCTACCATGCTCATTGCAGACAACACACATCATTTAAATTTGCAATCGTCCAACCTATCACCTCTGACCCGTCTGCCTCCACAAGAAAACAAACTTTGATTGTTGCTGGCAATGTAAAACAGCCTTTTTTTTGCCTGCTCTACCTTTGGTCAACCCCAATCTGTCTACTTCTAGAAGTGTCTTACCGGGTATCTATAATGTTCCTGCACTAGCATGCTGCCGCTGATGCCCCCCTCACCACCCTCCATCCCGACTACTTCCAGGCAGAATCTAACATTGCTTCAGCCAAAATTTGACATTATTTCAGAGAAGAATATCAGGTGCATTGTTGAGTTAGATAATTTGAATGCATTGTTTTCATCGGCTGCTTGATCTGAATGCAAAATTGTTGGAAGTTTGGGAGAGAATATGGGCTAGACCGCATGAATCGAAAGTTGGCTTATTACTTTATTTTGAAGTTGTGCTGTGGATATGGCATAGTTATTATTAAAAAAAAGTAAATATTGAACAAAATTCCATGTTTTACAGTCTTTATTATACTTTAAATGCGTTTTTCTCAAAACTGTGTTTTTCAGTCCGTGCCACTTGCTTGCAGACCTGGATTACATAGATGAAACTTGGCATATTTGTTCCCCCCTATATACATGTGCACAAAATCAAGGATGGATTAAAGCCTGCATGCATTATTTTTTTTTTTTTTACAATTTTTTTAACTTTAACATTTCACGTTCAGTTTAAGATTTTTGACGGGTATGTCAATAAAAAAATTGTAATTTTTTCCTATTTAAAATTTCTTTGAACACATCCTTCACTTTTTTAATCTTGCATCAAGGATAATAAAAATGTTATTTTAAAAATTTTTCAGACATTTGCAAGTGTTTGAACTATTCAATTAAAAAATATGTATTTAGGGTATTTTAAAAAGTCTAAAAATTAATTTTAAAAAAACTAAGCGTGATATTCCAAATCTAACAACAGATTATTCTTATCTAAGTCAAAGACAATATGTGTACCAAATTTGAAGGCTGTAGCATGAAAACAATTTTTTTTTTGTTCTTTGCGTGTAATAATGTGGCCTTAAAAATTTGATCTTTAATACATGGCATTTTAGTGCCACCATTTCAACAGCACATGCTCAACCAGCATTCACATAATATATTTTTTTAATTTGAACCTGTACAAGCGGGTGGGAGTTAAATACTCCTTGGTGTGAGCACCAGAAAAATACATGATACTAACAGTAGGGTGTCAACTGATTGAACTTTTTTTTTTTAAGTATACTTTACCTTATCTTAGAGACTGGCAAAAGGACTTGTGTAATGCTGATCACCCACAAGAAAAGTTTAAATACATAGCCCAGGCTTGAAAAGTTTCTCCTCTGTTGAGTAAAAAATAGTATTAATGGGTCATCATTGGGATACACTGTTGTACACATCACATGGCACACGATTTTGAAATGTTTAGTCCTATGTTGAATAAATAAACAATAATATTAGATCCAATCATAATCATTACAGTAGAGGTATTCTTTCTTCTTTTTTTTTTTTTTTTGTCAGGCAATATTTCTTTATTTCTGATCATGACAACAAAAATTTGCATATCTACTTAGAGACACTGCATCAATATTTAATTTATATAAATTTAATAAATTATTATCTGATGCATTGTTTTCTGCTTATCAGTGTAGTCCATCTGTCCACCATCCCATCCATCATTTCCAACTAATGTCTGAGTTGTGGATTTGTATAATTTGCATAAGTATTAGCACAATCTCATTTCTGCACAAATCTTCCACAACTAGACTTTTAATGTTGTGATCAGTTAAACATGAAATATTGTTGATGTCATATACCCTCAGACTAGTTACCTTGAGAGTTCAGTGTTTGCTTCAGTCATGGTTTTATTTACCAATTTTCAGACAACTAACCATAACTCTGTATATTATGTCAGTAGATTTAGATCAGATTACAAAAGTAATTTTAGTAAATAACATACTTCTGTTAGTGTTTCTTGTACCTTAAGGCCAGGTTACTTCATTCAGAGAAGGAAAAAAAATATTTATGAACAGGCAGTCTTTAATATTTTGTATACAAGCTGTCTTTGATGTAGTTACAGTAATAGGTAATAGTTTAGTTTTTATTTTATTAATTTTTATACACATGAAAATATGTTCTATCTGAAACCTCATTTTAATTTTTAAATGCATGATAAAATTTTCAAATTATTTTTATTTTTATCAGAATAATTGCTTGAAAAGTTATGCTTGTATGTATTAAATATTTTTGTAAATTTTGATTTTTAAAAATAAATTCTTGTCTAAAACTTATGTTTGGTTGTACACTTTATATTAAATTACAATCTCCCTCTCTCTGTAACTCTTCATCAGAACACATACCAGATTTCAGAGACATTGAGAGCAATTAAATCATTCAAAAAGGAGCTTGGCATAATATTACTAGTTTTGAGAGAACACATTTAAAGTGTAAATTTAACCATAAAAATGAAATATTGTTCTGTGGTCTTTATTTTTTTTTTTTTTAGTTTGCATTTCTTATCATGTGTAGAATCTATCATCAGTGCTGTAATCATTAAAAAACATAAATGTGTGTGTTACTTTATACTGTTTCACAGATAAACCAAAAGCAGATATAATTATAAAATATTCTATAACATAATTTGAACTGCCTTACATACACTGGCACATTAGTCAGATACAAAGGTAAAATTGTTGCTTTGGCAAGGAGCTGTTTGAAAGTATAATTTGTTTTTAAGTTTAATATTGTTCTCATATTTTCAGAAATATTTAATCATACTAACTTCACACTGAAAAATAATTTTTGTGAATCACTGTGGTACATTTTCAAATGTCGCTTTGTATCATTTCCTTGATCAGCTTTCCTTTTACTGTCAGTAAATAAAAATGTTTGTCTTCTTAAAACTGTACTGCATAATATTTAGATACAGTAATTCATAGAAAATGTGATCATATTAAATTCACACATTACTCAGGATAATTTTTTTTAGCTGTTTTGAGTCCGAGTTGAAATGTGACACCAGTAATTAAAAAAAATATTTTAGCGACTTTGTTGTGGCTGTGTATGATTTTTAACTATGAATTGTTTATCCTTTGTCAAATAACTTTCATATATTTGTATTACTAGTGAGTGTCCATTTTTGACTCAAAATCAGCCAATCTCATGGGTATGAAAAGGGTCCAGTAATAGCATCATGCTCCATATTGCATTTATTCCAATAATTGCCTACTTAATCACAAATAATTATGTGGCAGAGTAAATTTGCCTATCCCTATTTCTAAACTTAATTGTTATATAAATTATTAAACGTCAAAGTGACCCGATCTTGGGTACTGCTTATGCTGATATTTTTAAGTGTCAGAGTTGGAGTAAACAACTTTGGTAAAGAATATGCTAGAATTAGCTGATGCAATCTACTTCCAAAAACTAGTTCCACTGGAGGAGTAGATTTTCTGACTAATAGTCTCATTCTTGCTCATAACAAATTCATCCAATGGGGATGACTGAAATTTATTTTGTATTTTGAAAGTCCTATATTCTAATCACTTTGATTTTTGATGAAATTCTAGTCCAATCATAAAGGTGATTTTTAGCTTATGATAAGTTAACTGACTGATAAAGAATGAATGGACTTAGAAGTATTTCATACATACTTGTTATTGATTTATGATTTGAATTTGGATAATGCTTATGTAATTGAACCATTATTTCTATGTTTATTAATTTGATTACGTTGTACATTGTACTTGTGAATTTTGATTGATACTATATTTCTTATGCTGCGTGTGTGTCGGGCTAATGAATATTGTTGCAGGCTTTGTAAGTTGAGAATATTTGTATGAAAGAAAGGAGTTTAGAGAAGAAATATGCCCGGAATTTAACACTCCCTTAATTTGGCTTTTGCAGAGAGAAGCACACATTTAAAAAAAAATTTTTTACCTTGATTTTGATCCACTTAGACTGCAGTGACTACTGTATTCTACCAGATCACGTTGGTATGTGTATCCAACATTATCATCAAACTTATCAGTAAGCGTGTTGCTGTAAGTTGATTCCTGTGAATTTCATTCAAGAGCTAATATGGCAAATATTGAGGCCTGAGCTTGGTTTCAAGAATTCACAAAAGTTCCTTACACATTCCTCGTGGTGTACTGAGTAGTGCACATGAAGATTCTAGAACACTGCGTGATGTATGCTTTGATAACGTGTGTGAAGTTCTGGATGGTTCTCTACCGTGTGCTTTGTGAGCACATAAAGATTCTGGAACAGTCATGTAACGTGCCTAAAAGGGGCATATTGTACAATCACCTAATTAAAAAAAAGTGACTTGCTGCAACTGCATGATTGTAAACACATGCCAGGGACAGCTGCCATCATTGAAAAGGTTATGTACATTGACAGTAATTATCTCTCTGAAACTCCACTCTCATTTCTGTGATGAATTATTAAACTGAATTTCTCATCTTATCCAGTACCTTAAATGTGCTTGTCTGATAAGTGTAAAAGAAAAAGTTTATATAGAATAATTCCTATTTTTGTGTTTTTTATTCATTCTGGGTTAGAGGTCCATTGATAGATACTATGAAGATTTAGAGGTCGGCAAGCAATCATGATTGTTTTGAGTACCTTGTCATTTGTTGGATAGTCTGTAAATATCCTTGCCTGATGTAAACAGTCATTCAAGTATCTGTACATGATAGTTATGTGTTTAAGTTGTTTAAGTTTGTGTATATCAAATATTTATAAAGGCTTGACATTCAAAGAGAGAGAGAAAATTAGAATATTACTGTGAAGTTTGTAAATTATAATTCTTGGATTGTGATGTAGATTAAGATTTTGTAATTGACATGTCTTTTCCCTTTTAGGCTAAAAAGCTAATGGAGCATAAGAGAAAATATGATAGAATACGGGAAGAAAGAGAGCTAAAAAAAAGGAAAGACAGAATTCGAAAAGCCCGGGAAGAGTATGAGAAACAGAAGGAGGTAAGGCCTTTTTATCTTTTTCTTCCTGTCAATTCATATAATTTGTGAGCTGTCATCCTTAGTTTCCACTACAGAGCAACTTTATATTAGGAGTATAATAGAACCAACAACATTTTTGTTTTATATATATATATATACAACTGCTTAACAGATAGTTGAGTGGAAGTTAATGCTGAAATAAGATTTATGCAAAATATCCTATGAAATCTTAAAAGTTACTGGAATTTGCACATTCAAATGCACAGATCAGTGGAGAGGCCTTTAGGAATAAGAGTGGAAAGTTTGTCTGGAAATTGGTTTAAAACTACAACATACAAGTGACATTTTTGAACAAGATAATGTTCATGACCTACATTTACCAGAAATAAACATGAAAAATAGTGTCTGACATCCAATCTTTAATCTGTTTTCATAATTTTTTACTTTTTTGTGGAGAAATTTAGCGGGCCAGTAGGGAACATAGTTATTTCCACCAAAACTTCATAGAATTGCATTTTGATGTGTTGTGTAAATTACTAGAAATACATATTGAATTTTTTTCAAACTAACACCCATTTATTATAATTATAAAATAGTGAAGATTACACATATTTATTTTTGATAGCTGGTAGCTGTATGTTATGTGATGTGGTGCAAAATATTGGTGTGGAAGTATTTTCTAAATTTAATGTAAGTTCAAGAGCAAACATATACTTGATATGCAATAATTTTTTTAACTTTTCCAGGAACAGAGCCACCACCATACCGACCAGACTGGTGGATTCCCAGGATTTCCTGGAGCATTTCCAGGTCAGTTGGTTACATGGTCTCTTTATTATCTTCACATTGTTCTTTTATTTTCAAACATTTCCAGGGCAGTCAGTTACATGGTCTCTTTATTATCTTTGCATTATCCTTTTATTTTGAGGAACAATCTGCTCATCTGAACAATCTGTTTATTGCTGAATATACTGAAATTTCTTTTTCCTGGAATGTGAAAGTATATGTTGAAAGTCAGTAATAACTTTGGAATGAAGCATACATTTTCTAATGTTTCTTTCGAACATTTCTATACAATACTCAGCATATTTTGTATCTTGTGTCCTGTCCTTGTTATGAATCTGTACCATGTCATCTGAGCTTCTGCTTTCATTTGGTAAGAGGGTTAAAATGATAGTTTTAATGTTTGAATTTAAAAAATGTAACTTTTATTTTGTATTCTAGCTATGTGAACTGAACTATAGTGCACTGACAGAATTTAGAAATGAAAATGATTGATTGTTACACTTTTTGATTGATTTAATTTTGTAACAGTTTTTGGTTGTTCTTGTTTCCCCACATTTCAGGCTCTGCAGGGAGTATGCCAGGAATGCCTGATATGAGCAGTCTTCTGCGAGACCCAGAGCTTCTTGCAGCATTCTCGGTAAGTGAGACAGGCATGACTGGTCAGATTGACCAAAGGAAAAAAGCTGGAAATAGAATTAATGAATTAATACAATAGAGTGCTAATTATATGGTCTCACCTAGACCGAGGTAATGTCAGAGTGAGAAATAAGAATTTTTAAGCATTTTATTAATCATATAGGCATAAAATCCTTGAAAATGCATGAAATCTGAATGTTTTGCAAGGTGAAAGTAAATGTTGGGTGGGACTTAAATACACTCTGATTCTGTTTGCTCATAAACCTAAACAAAACAATATAAGCTTTTATTTTCTTTTAGGATCCTGAGGTGTCTGCTGCATTCCAAGATGTGGCATCCAACCCAGCTAACATCTCCAAGTATCAAAACAATCCTCGTGTGCAGGCAATTATCAACAAACTTGCTGCTAAATTTGGCACCGGTGCTGGTGGCATGGGTGAGGGACCAGGTTAGATAGTTGAATTTCTACATACAAAATTTTTTAATAAAACATTTCCTTTTTACTAAATTTCTTTCAGATCCATCCAAATGAAATATCTCTTTTCTCTCTGAGGTATCAGCCATACTTAAAGATGGCAAATATCAAACCTGATTATATAGTCCCATTTTCTATAACTAAGACCTCTCCTTTGATGATGCAGGATGTTGAAATACTTCTTGATTTAACAGAAGTCTGGAGCAGGGAAACTTACCCTATTATTTTTTTTTCTCAGAAATGGTGGGAAAATACCCTGGCTTTGAATGTAATTTTTTTTTTATGGATCTGAAATATGTATAAAGATTGCAACTGCTGCAGTATTAAAATAGTACACCTCTCAGTTGCCTTCAGAATCATAGTTCAGTATGTTCAGCAGAAGCTAAAGGCATACTCTTGGCCTTAAAACATACTTATTTTTCCAACTCCTCTAGCTTTTTAATTCTCTCAGACTCTCTTTCAGACTTATTAGCTTTAAAGAATCCTAGCTTTAACCACTACCTAATTAATGAAATATTTTAATCATACACCTATGTTCTAAATAAAGGAAAGGATAGTCATATATTGATATATAGGGCAATTGACAAGGCTGATGCTACAGAAAAGCTCTTGGTATTCCATCTCCTATGGGATATATCCACTCTTCTTTACATGTTTAAATCCTGTTACCAGTTATGTTGCATCTATCTGGCAACAAGGTTGGAATGGCCAAATTTCACAATAAATTGCACTCTATCCAATTCTTTCTGATATACTGAAACTATACAATCTAAGATGTGAAGATAGTTTACCGTGTTGCCTTAAAGCAGGCCTTAAGATGTTCCAAATGTCAGTTTTGCTGGGAGCCCTTACCAGTTGATCATATTCCTAATCACTGTAAATTTTACTCTTTCAGATACAAATATTTTAATTCTGATTCCATGAAAACTTTATTCTGTACCATCTCAACTGATAAAGTGTTTGGCTTTCTCAAGAACTCTTAACATTTTTACATTAAACTTTAAGCAGCATTGGTATTTTTCATGCTCCTGAGCAACTTTATGTACAACTCAGAATTCGCTACTGTTAATAATAATCTTTTAATGATCTACCCTTTGTTTTAAAATGTTTTAATTTTTAAATTATTTAAATTTTAAAACAAATTTAAATAAAATTTTAAATCATATCTACCTAAGTTTATACCATGTTCATATGAACTGTCCTGCTGTGAGATAACCTACATGGCTGATTCAGCATTAAAATAACAAACAAACCACCATATTTATTTTGTTAAAACTAACAAGTTGAGGTAAAGCAGAACTCATGTAAAAGGGGAGAATTTGTAGAGACTGGTTTAATAGATCAAATTGCTGAGCACCAAGTAACAGTACCTCCATTGAACAAAAAGTAATAAAGTCTGAGTCAAGAGGTTCAGTGCTAAGAAAACTATCATTATCTCTCTTGTCTCATAACAGTTATCATTTGATCATCATGATATAAGATGTTTGCACTGGACATTAATATTGTGCAAATCCAGCTTTCAAATGTTTCCAGAATATTTTCTTTATGGCAGAGTTACAAATACCCTCTGCTGAACACCCAAATAGCTGTCATATGGTCATAGTTGTACTGAAAATTAGACATTCGTTTTGATTGATATGTCAAAAGTTTCATTTTTTTGTTTTTACCTTATAGAAAATTATGTAAAGTGTTAATAAATGAAAAGTATTTTAGAAGGGGAAAACAATTTTATAATCTGTTTTAAATTTAACTTAGAAAATAACACACAATTATTCTAAACAAAAAGTAAAGTTTCTTTAAAAGATAATTTTCTTGCTAATTCTTCTAGTCATTTTTTTTTTTTTTGTACTCTGTATATTGTTAAACTTGAAATGTTGCAAAAAGGAGTAATCCAGACTTGTAATTAGGTGAAGCTGATTTAAACTATTAGCTCATTCTAATTTTATAATTTTCAGACTGGTTTTTCTTTCTCTTCTTTGGTTGAGCTGTAATAAGCAACACCTAGTTTTTAAATTGATATATATATATATAAAAGCCTGAATTGCAAAGTACACATAAAAAAAATATTTAAAACTAAGGTGTTTTTTTAAAATTTTTCTATTAACTCTGATGCAAGCTGTAAATATTCATAGATGTATTTTTTTAAAATTCAAACAAATTTTTTTTCATTTATACAAAAAAAAGTTCTAAACTTAATTACAAAGTAAAAAATTTGTCAGATATGAATAATGCCTTCAGGCTTTAATCCATCCTTGATTTTGTGCGGGTGCATAAGATGTTTGCAGCCAAAAACATTTGGAAACTGCCTTTTAATCAGTTATCACATGCTACTATTATTCTTCTGTCAAATAAGAAATATGCCAGCTCGACATAAAGCAATTTCTTTGTCTGTTCATTTCTCTCCTTTTGAGATGAACTATCGTTTCCCTGCCTCTCTTATGGTTCTTAGGCTAGTATGACAAAAATAAAATTCCTGTTTCCCTCCATCTATTTTGTTTATTATTGGGTGGGGTGGGTTTCTTGTAATTTATTAATGTTGCAAATAACCAGTTCACATGCATAATATAATTTTTTTTTAAAAGTTACTTGGTCTTGTTGTGTTCTTGATTTTATGGTTTTAGTTTAGCATGAAAAAAAATTGGCTTTTTTAATTATTAGAAATTGTTTCTATATTGCAGATGTCTGAAATATATATTGTGACAAGTTTTCTAAGATGGATTATGTGACCCATACTACTTGTGTGAATGGATTAGGACAAATTTCCTGGCAGGGACTACAGTTTGGAGGATTTTACATCAAAACTTGATGCTTATTATCTATCACTTTTTGCTTTTGTATGGTACCACAATTTAAAAGTAAATTTATATATGTAAGCAGTATGATATAAACAGTTACAGTAAAGTTGTGAAATACAATAAGCACCTCGTGAGCATCTACAAACTACCTTCAATGTCTGTGCTTAAAAAAACGAGCCTGTAGAGGTATTTTTTTCATTTGTTGCAAGATGGTTGCCATCATAGATTCCTTCCTGTATTTTGGTATTATAATGTTATTTCTGTGGTTAGACAATGTTAATTCTGTGGTTAGATGGTGTTACTTCAGTGTTTAAAAAATGTTACTTTTATTAGATAACAGTTTAAGGATTTTATCCAGCAAATTATATTTTGACACTTTTCTTTTTATAGCCTATTAATGTGACTCCTACTTATTAAAAAAGGAAAATTAAATAAATCTCTTGTTTCTATAGTGTTTAATTTTAATTTTGTTTTCATAGTATTTCATTAAATCTATTTATTTCAGTGATTTGTTAATTAATTTTTTGCATACCATATAAATAGTATGACCTATTGTATTTTATGAGTGATTTTTTTCAATTATTTCAGGCTAACTGTATGCACTAAGTGTGACCAGATCTGGCAAAATAAGTGTTGAACCAAATTAAAAAATCTTTGTATTGTACCATTGCTAGGACATTATTTTCCAAACAATAACAAAAGAATGTGATGACCTTAAAATTCGCTAAATCTAAGCTGGTTCACTTCAATAATATATATAATATAAAATAATATAATAGTGCATCTGTAAGAATTTTCCAGGATATATATTGGTATGCATTTATTTTATCTACATTAACAAAAGCTTCAGATCTCGTGCATACTCATGTAAAATGGTATGAATGTAGTACAGTTTAACTACATTAACAAAACATCACATCTTGTGTGCATAATCATGTAATCTGTACCCGTTTTTAAGAAGGAAATTTGTTTGTGACTTGCATACTGTCAGCCCATAACATTGCTTTTGTATGTAGTATTAGACATAGAATGTAATGGCTCTCAGCATTATAAGTCAACATGTGGACCTAAAACTCATTTCATCAAACAGGTTATAGGATTTTTCTTGTAATTTGTCAATCACCCAAACTTGCATATTCGCACTAATTTTAATTTCATTATTTGTTTTACTACGTGTATAATAATTTAAATATTTTATTAACAGTATTGTTTATGAAAGATTTTACTTGACTAATGTCAACATAGAAATCATCTAGATTATTAGATATTCAGATTATTTATTTGTTGATATTGATGTCCTGTTTGATCTTGGGGTTGCTAGTTGTCCTTTGTACATTTTATCAAACAGCTTTCAAAACATTGCATGAAATTTTGAAGTTAACAGTATTTCCTTTTAATTCATGTCATATCATAATTTTCTATAATTGTTTTTAATCATTATCTTAATGACAAATTATGCAAAATAGCATGCATATTTATTTAGTAATTAATTTTGATTGTTAACTGCTGTGTACAATTGAATCAGTCTTTATTCGCTGTAGCCACAATCTTTTCCTTCCAGAATGAAGACAGTCAAGAAATCATATGATCTTTACACATTAGTTTGAGTGATTTTTGCCAGCTTTATTTCATGTTTCTAAATTTAATTTGTTTGAATTTAAAATGAAATTTAAGAAAAAAATCTGCTGATATGACTTTCCCCATTTTGAAAAGCTAATAATAGTTATGCTTTACCATTTTATTTTTAAGGTGAGGAGGATATGGTGAACATGAAATCTTAAGGCTTATTTGGAGTTTGATATTGTGGAAGTACAGTTCTGTTGTGGCTGCATTATTCTCTTGTAGTTTTATGTAATTTGTCAAGTAAGACATTCATCTTCATCAGTTAATGATCACCTGAATATATATACACAATACAGTAGATTTTTTCATTCATTGATTAATGTATAAGCTAATTTTAATGGATTTATTAAAAGTTTGTATACTGGTTGATGTATAAGCTGATTTTAATGAATTTATAAAAAGCTTGCATACATTACTATTAAAGTTTGAAATTTAACAATTCCTTGTTTTTTGTCAGGAATTTAATTATTTGTTTAGATATTGTTTCTAGAATTTGGAAAGAAAGAAATATAACAATGCACACCCCAAACGTGGAATCTGCCAGGATACATATACAGAGGGATTCATTCCTGAGTAAATGGACATATTACAAATAATTTTTTTCCATAAGGAATTTTAGGAATAGTGGCAGCATTTCATAACAGAAAAAACATGAGGATGTTGTCCACCTTTCTATAATAAGAGTTCTAGCATAAATATGTTTATTAATTCGACAAATTAAGTCGTAAATTATTTTAAGTCATAATTAAGCATACATTAGTCAGAAATTGATTTATTTAATGATATTAAGGGCAGTTTTTGAAAATCTATACTAAATAAATGATAACCTCCTTAACATGCACAATCTGCTGACAATATACTACTCCTGTTGTCAGTGCCAATGCTTATTAATACTAGGCAAGTATGATATATTGTGACTGACAGTATTTAAATGATTCATAAACATGTTCTGTTTCAACACAGGCAGCAGAAATATCAAGCGATCCCATTACCGATGCAGGTTTAGCAATACTAGCAGAACCGTCAATGTTGGACTCCAATGATTTCCACTTTGATTCTTAATCCACTTGGCCTGTTTCATCAGCTAAATTGTGAATAATAATCAAATCTGGACTTTGTAAGACTTTGCTAAGAACCTCTTTTGCATTGAAGAATGACTGTTTCTCAATAGACAAATATATTTTGGATGAATATGTTATTTTACATTATTTTAATTCCACACTATTGCCTTTCCAAGGCATCTCATGTAAATTCATGATGAGCTCAGACCAAGTTTTGTTAGGAAGTGGCCATTTAATTCCATTTACTGTTATTCAATCTATAATATATGTGTTTATAGACACAAGCATAATAACATAAATAAGTATGAATAAATCATATAATTAAATGTATGAATTATAATGCGTATATGATATACAAACACGCGCACCAATTTAACCCCGAGCGATAATCGAACCACGATCCTAATGAGCTGTCGCTTACTTCCACTTAACATATATTGTGAATTTCTTTCCTATAACTTTTTTCTGTAACTTTTCTTCTGTGACATTTTTCCCTCTCACTGAAAAGATAACTGAATAAAAAGTTTTAGTGTATAGATTTATTTTCATTTTTTATTTGCAGCTAATCCTAACCTTTCCTTATAAAAACAAACCCTACTCCCTCTCTGTCTCTAAAAAGAAATCTAACCCTAACTTTTCTCTAAGAGCTGTAGGGTCTTTCATATAAAACCGTTGTGTCCAGAGACACTTCCTTTTTTTTTAATTTGAAGAGTTCAGTTTTGCACAACACACCTCTACTCTACCCACCCCCATCTCCCAGTAACAACAGACTCTTCTACTCCTACAGACTCATTGATTTGCTGGGCATGATTGCTCATATAGTTTGTTTCACTATCACATTTTAAAACAAAACAAATCGAATATATAGGACTGCTGCAATGTCATTATGTTGAAGAATTTAATTATTTAGATTTTTTAAAACTAGCTATTGAAATGGGTGATGAATAAAAGGCACTGAAGACTAAACAAACACAAAATGATAAAGAATTAAAACTAAAACAAAGGGCCCATGGAAATTAACACACAACACGTGATACCAACCCCCCTTTTCCCCAGTGCAGAAGCAAGAAGCACCCCCTACATTCAGTCAACAACTCAAGAGGTCCAATTTGTTTATTAGAAGGCTTGATTAAAAATCAAATTGTGAGTGAAAATTCGAGCATCATTTAGCAAATGACCTTCACATAATTTGTTTTTGATGAGTGATTCGGGCAGTACGTGCTCACAGTCCCAAGTTGTAAGTTCAGTAATGAAGAAAGAAATGACACTTATCACTTATCAGCTTGTGAGTTCACTTTTTATGACAGGACACATTAAGTGTACTTATTTTGTCTTGTATGGATTTTATCATTAGCATAAACTGTATTGTCGTGAATCAAGACAACCCATACTGTAAAATTGTAAGATAGTTAATCAAGAAAGCACGAATATCAAAACTAAAACCCATTAACGAAGACAACACTTGTTTACCGTCTCAGGTTGTAAGCTCTTTAATGACAACAGCAAATTCTAACTCTAAAATTACAATCTCATTAATCAAGCTAAACGTATGGCACAGATTACAAACTCATTAATTACTACAGTGCTATTGGTCACAATATAATGAAGCAAAGCACTGTCACGTGTTGGCCCCCTTACGTTTTATTAAGTCACTCGAAAGATATAATAATTTTAATTCATAATAATATTTCAAGTCTAATAATAATTAATATTTTAAATTAATAATAAAGTTGTTACTGTGTCACTTTAAATTCTTATAAACAGTTTCTAACTGGAAGTTCCGACACTTTAATCACACTTAACGTTGGACTTTCCAGATCACTATTTATGTAATTCTTAACCACGTTAGGGAAAACTAAAATTAGATTGCCTTCGACTCACTGAACATCTCCTACAGAGAGAATACAGTTACCTCCCTTAGTAAAATAATTATAAGTCTGAAGACTTGTTTGTGGGATATTTTTCATTGGATTAATATTATAATTTAGATTCATGCCAGCAAAGTCTGGCAAATTGTTACATGCATCAGATTGCCTCTGACTGCATCTGACGGAAAGGTCGCTCACTTGTCCATCATCTCTAAACCTTGTGAGTTAATGATCGAGCTGAAAGGAAAGGCCTGTCACAGAATTCACGTTCCCTGTCTACACCAGGAGTCAAACCACATACCTCCTTCAAGGACTGAGGAGATATCACTGATACTGTCTTCCAACTGATTCTCCTCTGATCCAGATATGTTAAAAATACACGAGACACTCCAAAGACAATGTCATTATTTCCATTATTGCCTTATGACACACATAGTGCACGAACTCCTTATAGTGATGACACTGTGGGGACGCATGCTACTTTTATTACAACATTTATTTCGTTTTTCCCTTTTTGTTTAACTTTCTTTCTTTCTTGAATTTTGAACTTTTCGATTTCGACTCTTCGTGTATCGTCCTGTTACATCATATGTGTACTAGGTGCAGTGACAGTATCCACCACAGGAGTCTGGTGGCTCCAAGCTAGTTATTAAATTTTACGTGTTTACCCTAGTGTTAGATTGTTTGTGACGTACCATCTTCGTTGTGCGCCTTGCATGTTTCATTGTTTGTGCGACGTGTGCCTGAGAAGCGAGGTCAGTTTCTGGCAGAGGTCCAACATTTCATTTTTCTCGTCTTTCTCTCTTCCCTCATTCGCGCGCAATTAACAATCCGCCACAAGCACATACTTGTTCAGACTAAAAATTAATTATTGAAGACAGAATGCACTGTCATAAATCACACACACGTTAATAATGATGAGCACACTGTCGTCACAAATATGTATTACACAAGTTGTAATTATGTGCTGTGTAAACTAAGATATGTGTGTATTCTTTGTGTACTATTAAAGCTACTCGCAGTACAAGCAGTTAAACGCAGATGACACCTAAATCTGAAGCTAAACATATAAAAAAAAAATTATAACTCAAACAGCCATGTAAAGAGTGCACACCATGTCTTTGGAAGTGTTGTCACGTTGGAACGTGACCCGATTCTATAAAAGTCCTCAGACGCAGGGCTTCCAGCTGTGAGAAGCCGAATTCATTATGAAGGATTTCATCAGTAATCTTGCTTAAAATAACACCATCCACAAGGTTGTCCCGGAAATTTCGTTGGTGCTTTTTTAAATGCAGACGATGTAGAAGCTCACTTACGTCATTAATTGTCATCCGGACTAAATCGTGTGCTAGGGTGGGATTTGACTGTAAGAAAGCCGTGGAACTGTCGGTGGAAGGATTGGGTCGCAATGACATTATCTGAGGAGTTTTGCCTGCTTGATTAGGTGTTGGAGAGGTTTCGCCTTTCCCAATGTCCAGAGACACTGGCTTTATCCTGGCCATTCCTTTCACTTTCTGAGTGGTCGACGTGGAAAAGGTGAGATTTGAAGGCGTGGAACTCGAGGTCTCTGATTTCATTTTGTTTTTTAGTTCTAGCAAAATTTTATCTGAAGGTACGCTGGCACTTGGTTTTGCACTTACGGCCCCTGACCTCTGGGGAGCATCAGTGCTTCCTCGAGAAAAGTCTTGAAGCTTGCCTTCTCTCTGAAGCATTGTTTCTCCTCGGGGGAGTTCTGCCTGACTGCTATTTCTACAGAGATGGTCGGAAGAACTATGTCTTGTAGGGAAACCAGGAAGTGTGCCGTCACTTTGGATAAAATCTGGAGGCAATAATTCGACATCGGAGTCCGCTGGTAGATGTTCGTAAACATGTTCTCCTGCGTTTGGATATACGTGCTTTTCTCCAGACAAATGCTCACTGCCTGATTTATTTACGTCACACACTCGTCTACAGTTTTTTCCTGACGCCATTTGTCCCGAGTCTTTTCCAAGAGAGAGTGCAGAAGCAGGACCTCCTTTCATTGATATGGCGGAGGAATCTTTTTGATTAGGAGATGCTTGAGAAGGAACCGGGGGTAGTTCTCTCTTTTCGACGACAGAAGTTTTAGGTTTCGGAGGTCTGGGGGGTGTCTTTGGTCCTTCTGCTTTCAAGTCTTCCGCAAGTGGGGGTGGCGGACGCCGCTGAGAAATCACGTGCTCATTGGAATTTTTCAGATCAATACGTATGTAGATGTTTTCAGTTATCTTGTCGTGGAAATCCTTCATGTCGTTGATGCGTTCTTTAGACAGCATTATTATTTCTGAAACCAGAAAATACAGAGAGCGAATAAAATGATGAAACTTTAGACAGCATTATTATTTCTGAAACCAGAAAATGCAGAGAACGAATAAAATGATGAAACATGTCCATAATAATTTTATTTTTTAAAGACAATTTAGCAGTTTCGTCTGAATTGTCTTTAAAAAATTAAAATTATTTAAAATTAAATTAAAATTAAATTTCGTCTGAATTTTCCGACATTTGTTAAAATGTCGTGTATCCCAGGAAATCTTCAATGTCGCTGTCAACACTCTAATACTGGAATACTTCGTAACATTCAAAAACAACAAATAAAAAATTAATCTGAAAGGAGAAACATACTTCAGCAGTACTGACCGACCAAGTGCATTATGTGTGTGTAATGTTAAGTACTAAGCAGTAGTTAAAATGAAAACTATAACATTAATATGACATGTAAATACTGTCCTTTAAATAAAATATAAATAACATTAATTTTTAAAGGGGTAGCAAGATCATTTGAAATCTCCCTCGAACGGTGTACCTTTCACATTCATACAACCCCTCTAGAGCGGTGTACCTTTGTCTCCACATTCTTCAGCAAAGTTCGTCCGGTTTAGCTGCGCTTTGAGGTGAGCCATGTGTGTCTGAAGTGCCTCTGTGGAATCTTCCGCTTTGTTGCCAGTATCCACTCCTGTCACTCTGCAAAATGTCACGCCTTTCAGGTAGAGAGGGATTGGAAACACACACGAGTTAATGATCCCTGTAATAATAATAATTTAAATGGTTTAAAGATATGAAACATTCTATAGATCAGTCTTTAAGACACCATTTAGTAGTAATCGAGTTCCATGATTACCCCTTCTTGTAATAGTAATACAGTAGAAGTAGTAGTATAACAGATTGTTTGGATCATAAATTAATAACAGTGAAAATACCGTCAATCCTATTATTAGTACTTAACAGTACTACATAAGGGTTGATAATAACATTCTTTAATAATAACGTTTTAATCAGTAGTTTTGCCCGTTATCTTGCTATCTTAATTCTGAGTACAGATAGCAATGATAGCAAGCCCTGCCAATGTGTCGCTAATGGAAGTTTCAGTGCGACCATTTTGAGAATACCAGCCTAACATAACAGTGCTGAAGACTACGTGTTGGAAAGCATTCATTATTTTTAAAATATGCCTTGGTTAACATTGTAAATTATATAATCATATTTAATTCATTTTATTAGACATTTATTATAATAATTTTTTGTTTTTAGTGTTGGGTAAGGATAAAGTCTTTTATATTTTAAATGCTTAAAATAAACATTTTTGAAAATATTAATTTGTAACATTACACTTACAGAATACAATCATTGAATAATCTCAACAATATTTGCCATCACATTTAAAAACAACTTTGTTGAAAGAATTCTAATCAATGTTCATATTTTAATTTGTATGTATTTCACTTTGGGTTTATTATTTTGTTTTTCAAAATCAGAGTACATACTATGCAATCTTTATTCACTGATTGATATGTATGTATATGTGTGTGTGTGTGTGTGTGTGTGTGTGCGTGCGTGCGTGCGTGCGTGCGTGTGTGTGTGTGTGTGTGTGTGTGTGTGTGTGTGTGTGTGTGTGTGTGTGTGTGTGTGTGTGAAGACGTTTCCTCTGTCACTATTGAAAGCTGTAGTGCAGTTATTTGGAGAAAAGCCAGTCGTTAAAAGCAACAATGCTTTAGACAACATGCTAAGAAGCATTCATTATTAATAAAATATGGCAACATGCACACACACTTGCAAACATGTTTATATAAATTATATAGAGTACGATTTCTCAAGGTAAAGAATACGTTTGAGAGAGAGTGTGTGTGCATGAAACAGTTTAACAGTAACTACAATGTAAAAAAAAAAAAATGGGCTAGATCCATTAGGTTTTTTCAAATTCAGACAAATGTTGCAATTACAATGCACATATAATTTAAACAATGTTTCCAAATCTTTCTTAAATATAGATTTCTATAGTAGACCGAGTAAAATTTTCTACAACGAAAGGCTATCGCTTTACACGTTTATATTTCAATGATAATTATTATCTGAAGTGGGAACCTGAGGATCTTTTCCCTTCTTGTTTGTTTGTATTGTGTTGTAAATTTAATTATATTTATTGAATTATAGTTTCATAAAATTGGGTATAAATATATCGAAAAATGTCGATGCCCAACGTGCATTTACCAATGACGCTACAATGCTTCGGTCTTTTCAATATGGCGGACTTTTGGCGACAGCGAATTTGCCCTTGTGTCTCTCCAAATATAGAGAGCTCGGTGAGGAGCGCGCTTTGAACAGTCTCTCAATTTTTATACAAATTCTTTCTCTGGCCACGTCACAATTCATAGAACCTGACCCCTTTCACCTCTGACTATCAGCAAATAACTTCGTCTCGTTCGTCACCAGCTCCATGCGGCCTTCCACTGATCTTTTATTTGATAAGCCTACATGAGTTAGTGGCTTGCTACTAAATCATTTCCAACTAAGTGTTGTCAAAGGTCGCTTTGACGGATAAAACCGCAACATTGGTGTCTGCATAATATTATAATAAATCATAAAAATATGATTGGCATTTTGGAGAATTTGTCCCGTCACACTTTCTAAACGGAGGTCTTATTTTTCAGTAGAAAAATATTACAAATTACAAATATTACCTACAAATTACAAATATGTGTATTTTGACAATAACATCAATACAAAGAACATTGTATGATAATGACATCGCATATCAATATACTGATTATAGTAACAATAAACATCAATACAAAGAACATTGTATGATAATGACATCGCATATCAATATACTGATTATAGTAACAATAAACATCAATACAAAGAACATTGTATTGTAATGACATCGCATATCAATATACTGATTATAGTAACAATAAACATCAATACAAAGAACATTGTATGATAATGACATCGCATATCAGCATAGTGAAGTATTGTTCTGGTTATTGTGATAAGTGATATTATCACTACAATGGATAAAGCCAGTTGTCTGGATGAAAATACATCAAAATAATGAACTATGTAAGACAAATTTTTATGACAATGGAATAAACTACATAAATCTTACCTTTGTTAACTGTGACGGCCTTGAGGTAAGGATGTTTATGCGCGCCCTTGACCTTAAGCCGATTGAAACTTACTTCCGTGTTGTCGATTAAATTCACATTATTCAGATGTGACATTTCTACATAGACAGGGAGGGAATATTTTTCCACCACTTGTCGTAATGTTAAATCTTTCTCTGAAAACACAAGACCGTGGTTAGAAGACAATTACTATCTAAAGTATCATTATCGTCATTCAGTATTACATACGGCTCGCTGTGACCTTAGTTTGTCACTCGACAAGCACGTAAACAATGATAAACGTTTTGTGTAATAGCGATCGGTTCAAGTTAAACTACCCAAAAATAATTCTGTAAATATTTTAGATATAATTTTGAAGTGAAATAAAATATAGTTCCCTCTGTATTTGTCATATACCCTAAATTCTGTTTACAAACACACCATTCCAATCACATCTTATTCCTCACATTCCATTTAACATATATGCTAGTTATTCTTCACATTCCAGTCTCAACACACACGTTATTCTTCACATTCCAAACTCTAACACACTAGCTATTCCTCACAATCTATTCAAAAACTCGCTAGAGAAGTTTAATTGTTATATTTTGTGTATGATTTAAACATGTATAATAATCATATATGCGTATTGTTTGCTTTCCTTATAGAAAAACTGTAGGAGTGATTTACAAACCATGAATAAAATTTTGGAAACACCGGTTCATTTCACTAAAGATCTTACTAACCACATCAACAAATTCAAGGAATTTAGCAAAACATTAAAAAAAAAGACCCGGATGAAAAGAAGAGAACAAAACTTAGAAATAGTTGAAGACTGAAGTCCAAAGTAGGAATAAATTTCACACCTTTCTTGTTTGACAGCACGTTAAAACGGTGTCTGTAGTCGATCGGAATGGAGAGAGTCCGGCCGTTGGCATCATGGACCAACGCACGGTCCTGGTAACCAATGGAGAAAATCAGCAACGCCTGGAATTTACAGTTTTTAATGAGAGCAACTCTGATAATTTACAGTTTTTAATGAGAGCAACTCTGATAATTTACAGTTTTTAATGAGAGCAACTCTGATAATTTACAGTTTTTAATGAGAGCAACTCTGATAATTTACAGTTTTTAATGAGAGCAACTCTGATAATTTACAGTTTTAATGAGAGCAACTCTGATAATTTACATTTAAATGAGAACACCTGGAATTACAATCTGAAATGAGAACAAAATCTGGAACTTCAATTGTAAATGAAAACAACGCCTGGAATTGCAATCTGAAATGAGAACAAAATCTAGAACTTCAATTGTAAATGAAAACAACACCTGGAATTGCAATCTGAAATGAGAACAAAATCTAGAACTTCACTTGTAAATGAAAACAACGCCTGGAATTGCTGTTGGAATTACATTTTGGAAATGGGAATACCTGGAATTAGCTTTCAGTGAGTAGATTTTTTTCTGTTACAGTGTATCCAATCAACAGGGGTTTTACAGTTTGAGGTGATAAGTAAATATTAGATGAGACAAACAGTAATTTAAAAATGAAATACCAGGCTCATACATTATGAAACAAATTTCTACAGACAGTATACAGTGTATTTAAACCAAGAGCACATTGCACAGACGGATAGAATACAGTATGTTTAAATCAAAGTACATGAACAGACTATCATATATTTAAACCAAGAGCACAGTGCATGTAAAATATAAAAATTCCACTACCCTGTTTTAGAACTTATTTAAACAACAGTAGCACATTTAGTGGAAATAAATAAACGAAGTTCAGTTTCCTGTCTTTCTCCATTCCTGCATTCATATGTAATTAACAATCCACCACACCTGTCCTTTGGTAACTCGCTCTGCTAAATTACATAATTACGGATTTTAAAAAAATATATACACAAAAGTTGTTTGTTTTGTATTTTGGTGATTGGAATAGTTTTCTTGTTTTAGTGCCTGATAAATTCCAAACAACAAATGATTACATTCCTCATTTAATGTATACATTTATACATACGCACACATAAGTTGTGTATGTGCAATATGTAATGTTTATAATTTGACTGATTTCCTAATGTTCATTTTTATTTCTAAAGCTGCTAGTCTCAAAACCAATAAGACACACATGTATTCATGGATTCAATATAAAATGTTGTATTCACATAATTAGACCTCTAGTCTCGAAAAGCGAAGTGATATGGATGCTGATACAGAGGTTTACTAACCTGCCCAGATGGAAAGTCGATATCATCCTGGTAGATATAGCCATTGCACACAACAAACAAGAGCGGTAAAGAATTTCCATACGAGTGCAAATCTTGTGCAGTCATATGTGCATCACGATCATGTATGTAATGTAATTTAGACATTTTTTGTGAAAGATTTGAAATTAAACAATCAACAGGAGAACACAACTCGTGTATTTGCCACCCGCACGTCGATGAACAATCAATACACTAAAATCAAAATCAGCAGGGCGCCAGGTGCAGTTTTGGCAAGTTTCCAAATACTTTTCAGTTAACGATTTCTCACCCATTGTGCAACCCGGATGTTTAATACTTTGAATCACGAAAAGGACAGATAAAAAGAGCCAATCTATAAATGGGAATAGTATTCCTAAAACCCAACCATACCCGCTGACGTGTATGACCGTTACACTTACAATGATGGTGGCTAGCCGTGTCAGGGCCGCATAGCGTTTAGAAACTCGAAAGGATATCAAATATAATATTTAATATGAACGTTGATATTAATTCCCGAGGTAAAGCTAGCTTCACTTCAAACAGTTTTCCTATAGTGTCGATGTTTGCTTACAGCTCAACCTATGGATCCCCTACCCACCACCTTGATGGACACAATGACGTCAGACGCAGAAAATGATTTAGAAAGATATAACAGAATTTAAGAACGATATTTATTAAATGAATAATATAAACAACGGAACATTTAAAAGTGCGAGAAGCACAAAGAGAAATATCAGCGGCGAGAATTTCAAGCAAAAATCTGTGAAAATTTTAAATACAAATCTATTAGAAAAATACCAAAACAATCAGCAATTCATTAATCGGAAATACAGAGTTCCATAATCAATAATATCATTGGTTGAGAGTTTACATTCGAAGTTCAGGTCATTTCTGTTCTTTTCTATCTTATTCAGTAAAATATCAGATTTAAATCTACAACTAACTTAATTACAAAACATGTAGTAGTTTGCAGTAGAGATAATGGAAAGACACAATGTAACAAAAATATGAAGATCTCATCCCACACTCCCATGCACCCCACGGTTCAACCTCTTACGAGACTTGTAACTACCAGCATATAATGGCAGCTATTTGAGGAACCCAGCGTTGTTACAACTTAACTGACGTCATCCAAACCGAGACTACAGTAACTGCCCGACGTATTATTAGCTCAACAGCGTCAGCTGATACGTGTGTTATGCACAAAGATATATTTTTAAATGGTATGTGTTTCATGTAAATCCGGGGTGGGTGGGTAATTAATGAATGATTATTACTTTTAGAAACTTTATCTTGTTATTTTCCAGACACTACACTTTATTCAATGTAGAATTATTATGGCAAGCTATCATAGTAATAGTTCTCTGCTTCATCTCTCATAGCAAAAGCTATTAACCCTATGACCATTATCCACAACACTTACAAGCAATATTCAAGCACTTTGGATAGTCCACATACATTTGTCTATCTATCTATCTATCTATCTATCTATCTATCTATCTATCTATCTATCTATCTATCTATCTATCTATCTATCTATCTATCTATCTATCTATCTATCTATCTCAGAAAAATCTCTTGCTCTCTTTTACAACCATCCTGTCTTCCAACACCACACATTACGATATAGACATACCGTTTACACAAAACCTGTCCATTTTTATTCTTTCCATTTTACTATAAAATGCATGCGGGTCAAACAAGGGGTCCGTGACGCAGAGTAATCCTTTTCTGTCTACATGGATGTTCCTTTGCTTCTCTTCTGTCTGTGTTGCTCTCGGAGTCTGTCTCTGTGTCTTTTGTGTGTCTCTCTCTTCTGTCTGTGTTGCTCTCGGAGTCCCTGTCTCTGTGTCATTTGTGTGTCTCTCTCTTCTGTCTATGTTGCTCTCGGAGTCCCTGTCTCTGTGTCATTTTCTGTCTGTGTTGCTCTCGGAGTCCCTGTCTCTGTGTCATTTATGTGTCTCTGAGATGTTATCCTCCCATCTTTTCCTCTGTCTGCCTCTCCTTCGCCCTCCTTGCACAGTACCTTTCATGATTGTCTTGGCAAGCTCTGTTGATCGTGTGACATGCCCATACCATTTCATTTTGCGTTTTTTCACAATGGTCAATAGCTCTTCATAGGGCCCAAATGCTTGTCTAATTCTTTTTCCCATTTCCTCATTCGTGACATGATCTCTATGCGAAATGCCAAGCAACTTTTGAAAGCATCTCATTTCAGTAGCTTGTATCCTCCTTTCGAAATCCACTGTGAGGGTCCATGACTCAAAGGCATATAAAAACACAGATAGGCCTACAACCAAGGAGCGCATCAATCTGATCTTTGAGCTGACTGAGATGCTGTTATTGTCAGCGCAATCCTGGACAATATTTTTGGTTTTGATCCCTCGTTTGTCAGGATGGCTCCTAATACTTGAATATATCAACTGTTCCCAGTTTCTGATCATATCGGAGATTGGTTCAGGACAACAGTGGGAGACAGACAAGGTTGCTTACTTTCGCCTATTCTCTTCAACATCTTCCTTGATAGAATCATGACAGATGCTCTGAAGACCATGAAGGAACTGTCAGTCTTAGAGACAGAACAATAACGAACTTACGCTTTGCTGACAGCGAGAGAGAAAAAGAGAGGGAGAGAGAGAGAAAGAGAGAGAGAGAGAGAGAAAGAGAGAGAGAGAGAGAGAGAGACTGAGAGAGTCAAACTGCGAGTACATTATTATTTGCTTGTTGGTTGCATGCTTTGCAATATATAACTGCCGAAATGTACGTTGTACAAGGGAATCATTAAAAAAATTATGTGTGAAATATTGCGTACTATTTTTCCTGAACTAAAACTTTGTTAATGATACATTTACCACACAAAATATGAGCATCAGATCGCTGTATTTTTCTGTTCACGAGTCCTTAAACATTTAATTTTATTTTTTATAGTAAAAAATGTACACCTAGTTAGCTGTCTGGCAGAGCTCAGTGACGCATTGTCATTGTTTCGACCTCTGCTCGAGGTCGTGTTGCACGTGAAGAGCGCTCTTTGAAAAGACGTGTCAAACTTAGCCGCGTGACAGGACTTGCACCCAGTGTATCGTTAGTCAGAGAGATCATAATTCAGAATAGGAACCCTGACTGGTCTGAGCTCTTCTTGTAAACGTACCATCTTTGGCAAAACCGGACACAGTTCATAATAATATGGTCTCGTTGCAATGAATCATATTCTTCACTTAATCATTTGGAACTTCTAAAGGGAAATCTAACATTCAAAATAATTTGGATGATGTGTTTTGCATTTGAATACTTTACTGCCATTCCATTTTTCATCATGTTTGACCATTTATTTGTCTTTGTAAGGTCCAAATTAAAACAGAGAATCTAAAACGATTGTGTGAAATGTCCAAACCTAACTTCTAGATGAAGAAATGAATTGTTAACAAAGTACAGTTTATCATATTAATTACATGAAAAGATTTGCTAGAGATACGGGAGGATTCAAATTTAATACAGAAAAATAAATTAAGAAATAAACAATATATTACAACTTTAATGCTGACTCAGAAGAGGATTGGCTGGTTAGTCTCAAATTAAACTTTTAACCAGAAAATATGCATATGGCCCCTTACTGATGCATTTGGATTTTCTGTTCTGCTGCACATTTAGATCCCCACTCAAATATTTGGCCCTTCTATTCCTTGGCGTATTTGTTCATCATTTACTCATCTAGACTTTCTGTTTTGCAGCGTACTTGTTCATCATTTACTCATCTAGACTTTCTGTTTTGCAGCGTACTTGTTCATCATTTACTCATCTAGACTTTCTGTTTTGCAGCGTACTTGTTCATCGTTTACTCATCTAGATTTTCTGTTTTGCAGCATACTTGTTCATCATTTACTCATCTAGACTTTCTGTTTTGCAACACTTCCAGAGATGCCATACCCCTAAAAAATGTTACTTTATAAGCGCTAATCCACTTTTAATAGATAAAAATATACGGGGTGGCTTTTTCCAATACTGCATCCAGTAATGTACTCCCAAATGTCTCCTGGCTGACCACTTTTAAAAGAAAAAAGTATATGGAGTGGCTCTTTCTAGCATCCAATAATATGCTCCCAAATGTCTCCTGGCTGACCACTTTCTCAACTGAATCCTTTAGTTTGAATTTTAAATTATTATATTTTTTAATTTATTCATTTTACATTGACTGCTTTATTTTTTAAAGTCAGTGTGAAAATACGTGTTCTAATAAATTGTACTATTACATTCTTAAAATACGTGTTCTAATAAATTGTACCATTACATTCTTAGAATACGTGTTCTAATAAATTGTACCATTACATTCTTAAAAACTTAAAATTAATGCTTTTTAAAAGTATAAATTTACTAAAATGTCTGTTTTATTAAATATCAATCAAACTTTTTACTGATTGGATGTTTGTATTGTTTCATTCTTAATTTTAGCTGTATGATATAATTTGTGATTCTGAGTTTTACACGCTGAACAGTAGTAAAATTTGATTCTACCCAAATTATTTTTAAAAATATATTTTAAAAACATTGTAAAGTCTTGGGGCGCAACAAAAAATCTTGCACAGGGTGCTGGTGGACTGAGGGCTGGCCTTACTCTGATTTAATTTACGGGAGTATTCTGTTTATACATTTTCAGAGAGTAGTCTAATTTAATTAACTTAAAATAGTATTAAAAAAATAAATGTTAAGCTTATAAAGGCAATATACTATTTACTCTAAACATTTTGAAATTTTCGCATAATCAAGATCGTGTGGTATGAAATAGTGTTTTCTGAATTATGACCGGTTTCGGTAAAGATACAAGAAAATAGCCTATTATATAAGTCATATCTTGACCGGAAGTCTTTTGCTGCCTAGAGGATGGTGAGTTTTTTTGTATTGAAAATCTCTTATAATTATTATTGATAACGTCTACTGAACTGAATATGAACATTTTCCAGTCAAATAATACTGATATATAAAAACGGCATTACCATTAAGTCTAACATTTAAGTGTTTAATTTCGTTATTTCTATGTTGTATTATGTTCAAAGTCTACATCCATCAACACCCTAAATTGTTACCGCGGTAAAATAGGATTTAGTGTCGGTTATTATTTGTCTGTGCTGCACAGCACGGGAGACAATTCGGCACCAGTCTTGGGTTATTTATTTCATATTTACATGAGTTCGTATATTGGAGTAATTTCCATTGAGATAACATTTTCAAGAACTTTATAATCACTTTGGCTGACAATCATGAATAAAATGTACATTTTGTAAATGTTTCTTTTACTAACTACTCTTTATCTATATTAATAACTATTCTAATAATAACCGACACTGAAAACATAGTTTACCGTTACTAGTATTGCTAGATACAAAACGAGCCCCGAATCTGTAACTAGTGTAAGGAAACTAACTAAATAAAAATACTAATCATTGTAGTATAAATATCATACACACTTAGCTGTAAAGAAACTAAATTACCATGAATACTGTAGGCTACATAGTAAACAAAATAATTTTAAATGCCGTACATAGTAGTATAAATTAAACCATTTTAAATATCGTACATAGTAGTATAAATATGATTCTCACTTAGCTGTAAAGAAACTAAATCATTTTAAATATCGTACATAGTAGTATAAATATGATTCTCACTTAGCTGTAAAGAAACTAAATTATTTTAAATATCGTACATAGTACTTAATAGTATAAATATGATTCTCACTTAGCTGTAAACAAACTAAATCATTTTAAATACCGTACATAGTAGTATAAATATGATTCTCACTTAGCTGTAAAGAAACTAAATCATTTTAAATACTGTTCATAGTAGTATAAATATGATTCTCACTAGGCTGTAAAGAAACTAAATCATTTTAAATACCATACATAGTATTATAAATATGATTCTCACTTAACTGAAATTGTATGAACACTGCACCCTTGTTTCAGTATACTAATGTAATTCTAAGATGTATATTGTCATGTTTTATGTCCCATGCAGCAAACATTACAGTTGTAACTCACTAAAATATTTAAGTTTTGACTGACAATACACTAAATCTGTCAAACTGTCAATGTAACAAAAAATTTCCTCCCTAAACAATATTAAAAATATAGTTTGAAGTTTTACTGAAAATGACAAAATGCCACTGAAACCTATGTTTTCTTTTTTTCTAAACATTGGCATAAGAGAAACGTCTTTTTTGCTCATTGTCATAATACACAACTTGAATGTCACAATGTATATTTGTATTCATTGATTGCTTATTGACCTAACTGAAATAATGTACATTTGTATAGCTTGATTGCTTACTGACCAGACTGAAATAATGTACATTTGTATAGCTTGATTGCTTATTGACCAGATTGTCACAATGTTCATTTGATAAGCACAATTACTTACTGACTTGACTGAAATAATGGATATTTGTGTAGCTTGATTACTTATTGACCAGACTATCACAATACACATTTGTATAGCTTGATGCTTATTTAGTAGGCATAAATAATGTACATTACTATAGCTTGACTATCACAGTGTATATTTGAATAGCAAGATTGCTTATTGATCAAGATGAAATGTACATTTGTAAAACTTGATTGCTTATTGACCACATTGAAATAATGCACATTTGTATAGATTGATTGCTTATTGACCAGACTGTCAGAATGTACATTTAACTTGATTGCTAATTAACCTGGCTGAAGGAACAGGGCACAATGTACATTTGTATTGTTTTATTGAGTTATTAACTAGACAGAAATAATGTATATTTATTAATAAACTGGATTGCTTATTCACCAAACTGTTGCAATGTACACTTGTAAAGCTTCACTGCTTATTGACCAGACTGTCACAATGTGTATTTGTCTAACTTGATTGTTTATTAACCAGAGAGAAATAATGGACACTATTATTATTTGAATTCTTATTGTCCTGTCTGAAATAATGTACATGTGTATAGCTTGACTTTTTATTGACCAGACTGTCACAATGTACATTTCTATAACTTGATTGCTTATTGATAAGACTGAAATAATGGAAATTTATAAAGCTTGGTTGCTTATTGACCCAGACTGTTATATTGCACATTTGATAACTTGATTGATTTTTGATCAGACTGAAATAATGGACATTTGTATATCTTAATTGCTTATTGACCACACTAAAATATAACCTGATTGCTTATTGACTACACTGAAATATAACTTGATTGCTTATTGACCACACTGTCATAATGTACATATGTATAACTTGATTGCTTATTGACCATGCTGAAATGTAACTTGATTGCTTATTGACCAGATTATCACAATGTACATTTGTATTGCTTTATTGCTGTTTGACAGGCTGGAATAATTTTAGTAGAATTATGATGTTTGAGTTTGTGTGCAACATCTTAATTATAAAGTTATATTTCTTATGTTTTGTATTAAACAGTTCAGCAATAATACAGCTCACCACTTGACCAATTGGTTTGTTTACTTAACATATCAACAAATGGTTAAACACACACTAATACAATAAAAGGAAAAAATATATAATAAAGAAATGATTGTACACACTCTTACAATAATTCAAGGAAAAAATGTAAAAAATTTGAAAAGTTAATAAAATTGTAATTTGCATATCTAGGATATTTATATCCTTAAACAAGTATTGCCAGTCTTATGGAAAATGCATTACCATATTTATTTAGTAGTGTTATTGCAGGCAGTAACTTTAAATATTTTTTATTACACGCACACGCACACACACACACACACACACACACACACACACACACACACACACACACACACACACACACACACCATATTTATCAGTGAATAGGAGTGATAGTGTATATCTGATTAAATGTGATTTTTCTTTGTATTATTTTTTTCTTGGTTACAAAAATCTGCTTTGCTTCTGACTTTGTAAGTCCATCACCATGCTTACCTCTTGATACCTTTGCATGTGACCGTGGACTTGTATATACTGACTTTTAAATTTATTTCTCTTTAACACATCTTCAAATATTTTTTTCAGAAAAGAATAATTGAAATTAATGAAATGTGCCCAAGTCAACAAACAGATAATACACATACATTTTCACTGAAGGATTAAGATAAATAGATACGAGTTTGCTTCCAGCCCTGAGTGATTGTGTTGTGTCATATGCTTCATCATTTGAACTGCCACTATTCTTGTCTTTCAATTTTACTTACCATTAGCAACCAAAACATTCAAGTTGAAATCCAATATTGCTGCCTAGCATTTATTTACTAAAACTAAATATTGTATCTCACCCACTCATTAATTCAAAATGGAAATCACCATTAAAAGCAAAGAATCTGGAAGACAAAATTCTTAATTCTTGCAAGATACATTTTCTTTTCTATGTAGAAAACATTCCTGCACCCAGGCAACAATGTGCTTGATAGGCATTAGGGATGATGCTTAGGAATGTGTATACATTTTTTTAAAAAATAGGTGCTAGCAGATGTTTTGTGGTGAAGAGAGTGGTCACACAGTACATAAATGTCAAAATGCATTTCAGTACCAAGAGAAACAGGCACTTATTTGCAATGCAAAGTTCTTTTGCAATAATAATTTTGTGTCCACTTTTAAAATGTTATTTATTTGCTTAGTGTTTGTAGTAAATTGTTTATAAGGATTTTTAAGATATTACTTTTCTTTTAATAGAATGGGTCTTTTTCTCATGGGTCATAACCATTTTGAATTTTGCTGTTTGATCAGTTCAGAAAGAATTTTTTTATACAGCTAGATATTTTAGTTCTCTCATATACAGAAGAAATAGCTATTCACCTGGTATGGAAGGTATTTTCAGATTCTGTAGCAAAAGATGACTTAAAGAATTTATAAGTAAATAATTAGAGAAATAGACAGCTATGTGGTGGTGAATATATTTCATTAGTAGTCTGGATAATGGTAGTTTTGGATCTATTCAGAATTAATCTGAAAATATTAGGCTGTTTATGATCTCTAAAGATCATATAAAAACAACCAAAGTTTTCAAATATTTCTTGTTTGTTTGCTTTTTTTTAAAATGATGAGGGCACCACATTTAAATTATCTCAACACAAGATATATCATAATATTTTAATACATTATTTCTTATCATAATGAAGTACACACTCAATTAAATGAGAAATCAGACATGCATGCATTAGCATTTTTAGTTTTGAAAATGTATCTGGTGAGTTAAAACATATTAGTAGATTGATTTATTGAATTTTAGAATATTGGAATATGTACAATGAACATTATTTTATTTTTTAAATTGTAGAAGAGTCTAAAGGAAAGAGTTACTATACTGATTCACTGATTTTCCACCTTGCATTGTATGCAGATCTTGTCTTTATAAATTCTTAAATTTTCAACAGTTTATAATAGGTAAATGACTTTTATTGACAATACTTGTCATTGGATTTGCTGTTTGTGTTGCAGCTCATAATTATAATTGATCTTTGTTCAAAATCTTTTTGTTTTTAGTTCTTGTTTACCACTTTACTCATAGGAGCCACATTAGACATTTTATTTTCTTTCGATGTTCTCAGTCTTGTATGGCTCTGTGAGGATTTCCTCCCTTCTCTGGCATTCACAGATTTTGACATTTTCATTATAGGCTGGCTGTAATAATAGTTATTTCATACTGTTGGCCATTCCACTTTAAGGTACACAAGATTTAAACTCATATACAAATGCATTTACTAATTCACTAAAAACATATTCTGCACAATTCTACACAATAACAACACATTAACAACACAATAACTACACAATAACAACACAATAACAACACATTTATAAAGTACAAAATTACATGCACACAGTAAACCTATTTGGGCATGTTGTATACATACAAATTCACTTAATTATTACTCATATTCCAACATTTTATTTTATTTTTATAAATTTTCAAAGTAATTTTTACCAGCATTAAAATTATATATTTATATTAGTTATCCGCTTAAAACTTTTATAAATGATTTGAATATTATTTTAAGTTATTTCATTTTTAAGTTGGTATATGATTGTTCATTGTAGAATTACAAAAAAAAAAAACAACAATTCAGTGCTAAAGGTTAACAAAGAATCTTGTCTTCTTAGGTTTGAATTAATAACTAATTCTGTCATCTATATGACTTCAATCCAGTAGAAACATTTATCATTCAATATGAGGGCAGTTGAAAGTTATTCAGTTAAATGCACATTCTATTGATATCACATTTTCTTTGAGTAGTTATGGATTCAGAACATATTTTTTTTGGCAAAATCAGTTATTGTAACCTGTAGATTTTCTCTCCTAATTAATAAACAATATTCTTGGTGCTCTGAGGAAGTTTAAAATATTAAATACATTTTTTAGTTATACTGAGAAATGTTACTGTAAAGTAGATTGATTTTTAATTTGTTATCGATTTTGCTCTTGTTAGAAATGAAAATGCATCTTAATGAAGTTAAATTGTTCAGGCTCTCGTCATCCTTGAACCTGTGACGTTTCTACCATACCCACATAAAGCCTTCAGCTTGGAAGATCACTGACAAAGGGGCGGACTAGTCCGAGTGACCGGCCCTCAATTCACGCTAGGACTCCTAGCTAGGTGGCTATGAATGCTAGGTGCAAAGGTCCTGTAGCCCTGGTGGATAGGGAGAGCCGGCAAAGCATCCACACTGTGTCTGAAGAGTTGTTGGCTGGGTATGTGTATGTAATTGAGGGGGCAGCCATTCCTCACCACATTAAACTAAACACTTTTCATTGTGTAGGACAAATCAAAAGAATGTTGAATTCAAAATCAAATCACCTACCTTGCATGCACAAGACAGTTAGCAACTCTGGTTGCAGATTGTCTTGATTGAGTTAGTTATTTTTTAATGCCAGATTGAGAATAGCAACATGTTTAGTTGCAGAAAATATCTCAGTCATTGGCATTTAAAGTAGGCTAGTTCAAATTGCAAGCATGTGTAAGAGAAACATGCTATTGTTTAGGGTTAAGTCAGAATAACTGGCATTCATGCCTGCGTGCACACTAGATTCTAAAACTAGCAGGTGCATGTAAGAGAAATGCACCCAAATGTGCACCAAGCCTCATGGTAAGAGAACATGGGACAATCTGACCCAGCACACCTATTGTGCTGTTTGTTAAAAAATTCAAAAATATGATATGCATGTAGCTGGGACCTACATTTTCATGCACATTTGATTCAAAAAGGTCAGTTGTCAGGCTTGTATAAAGTGTGCATTTGATCACGAGTGTTAGACTGTCCCCTGAAAGTGTGCATTGTTATTTACTTGTGGACTATATAACATTGCACAACATTTTGGCTTTTTGTGCACTGGATATAGAAGCATGCGTGGCAGGCAGTCCACATGAGTGAATTAAGTGTGAATGATGGAGTGAAGTGTGAATGATAGTTTGATTGAAGTGTAAATGATGTTTGATTGAAGTGTGTAGGTTCATTCAGGCATTTGTAAGGCTGTATTTTTATAGAATGTGTCCATCCCATTCTTCAGCCAAGCCATTAAGGGTACAGAGAATTTATTTCTGTACAGCATGGCAAGCAGACTGAGTATTAATTTCATCAGTTGAAAAGTTATGATTCCTACTATACAGACTAGATTGAAAAATTGCAAACAATAGTCTTTCAGTACTAATGAAACTCTGTTATTTTTGCAAATGGTTTGTCCCATTTAATGTTGTTGAAGAAGTAGTAGAAAGCAGAAAGCAATATATCAGGACAATTAGTAATTATTCATAATGTCTTTGTTGCATACTTTTTTCATTGCATGAGACCACATGAAACAATACATCCAGCCTACTTAATCTTTATGTCAGAGCTGATGGACTGGTCATGAAAGGAGATTCAAAAAGAAGAACAAGGTCAAAATTAACTGAACAAAATACTTTACAGTTGTATGCAGTCTTAATTATTAAACTATATTATTTGGTAGTATTAATTAATTTCAAATATACAGCCATGTTATAGCATATATTTTAAGTTAGTTTAATTGAAAGAGTCTAAAGTTATTACTCTTTATTTTAATAGTGACTTCATTTTTTTAAAAATGAAACTTGTTAGTTTGATTGTTTTTATAAATAAATTTTTATCAGTTTCACAAACAAAATCTTGTGATAGTTTACCAAAGTATACAATTTATTTTGCATATTGTCATGAGATGAGAATGATACATAAAATTCTAGAGAGCTCTTAATGTTGGCATGTCATGTGATGCATTGTAATGTGATGTCTTTTGTAATATACACTGTCATGTTTGGTTAATATGGGAGGTGTGGTATTTTATAGCATAGTGTGGTGTCATGTAGTATTTTGTAGTGTCATTTTTGTATTGTGTGGGATTATATAGTATGGTGTAATGTCATGTTTGTATTGTGTGGGATTGTGTAATATGGTGTAATGTCATGTTTGTAATGTGTAGTATGGTGTAATGTCATGTTTATTGATTGCATGTAAGAGAATGTGTGCATGCATGTGGGTGAATATGTGCATGCTGGTAAATTATGTGCATGTGGATGGGGGTAGTTGTGCATTAATTGTAATTATAACTACCCTAAGGTGCCTGGACAGGCTGAAGGGCAGGTGGATTCCCTCTCACTGCCAGCTGGGCCAATCTGTTGGTGAACCCACATGACCTGAGGATCATCTAGTGGATCACCCAACATATACTTGGTAGGAGATTTTCTTTTTTGTCTTCTTTTTTTCTGTCTCCTTTCTGAAATGTCTCACTCAACTGGGTGGGGAGATTCAGTAACTAGACAGTTGGGGGTTGTCGACTTTCCAGTCAAGCGGCTTTTAGCCTATTGGCTGGACAGGGCATTTGATAAATGCCCTGTGTTTGATCACTCATTTATTAGAACAGATTTCATCAGAATGCACTTTCTTATAGTACAAATTTTTAAAATTAAAAAACAGGGTGATTTACTTCTGGGAGGTTTTTTTTTTTAAGATGGGTTTTATATTTATGCTAGTGCATTACATTTCTACAGTTTTTTGAGTATTTTCTTTCAATTATATATATATGTAAAAATTTAATTAAAAAAAAAAAAGAGAATAAAATTTTTAAAATTCAAAAACAGGGTGATTTACTTATGGGGGATTTTTTTTATTATTTAGATGGGTTTTATATTTATGCCAGTGCATTATATATCTACTGTTTTTTGTGTGTCTTTCAATTATACATGTGTAAAAATAAAAAATAAAAAAAAGAATAAAATTTTTAAAATTCAAAAACAGGGTGATTTACTTATGGGGGATTTTTTTTTATTATTAAGATGTAATGTACTAGCGTAAATATAAAACCCATCATTTCTACTGTTTTTTGAGTCTTTTCTTTCAATTATATATGTATAAAAATAAAAAATAAAAAAAAGAATAAAATTTTTAAAATTCAAAAACAGGGTGATTTACTTAGGGGGGGATTTTTTATTATTAAGATGTAATGTACTTGCATAAATAAAACCCATCATTTCGACTGTTTTTTGTGTCTTTCAATTATATATGAGTAAAAATAAAAAATAAAAAAAAGAATAAAATTTTTAAAATTCAAAAACAGGGTGATTTACTTATAGGGGATTTTTTTATTATTAAGATGTAATGTACTAGCATAAATATAAAACCCATCATTTCTACTGTTTTTTGAGTCTTTTCTTTCAATTATATATGTATAAAAATAAAAAATAAAAAAAAGAATAAAATTTTTAAAATTCAAAAACAGGGTGATTTACTTATGGGGGATTTTTTATTATTAAGATGTAATGTACTGGCATAAATATAAAACCCATCATTTCTACTGTTATTGTGTCTTTCAATTATGTATGTGTAAAACTAAAAAATAAAAAAAAAGAATAAAATATTTAAAATTCAAAAACAGGGTGATTTACTTATGGGGGATTTTTTTTATTATTTAGATGGTTTTTATATTTATGCCAGTGCATTATATTTCTATTGTTTTTAGAGTCTTTTCTTTCAATTATTTATGTGTAAAATTTTTAAAAAGAGAGAATAAATTCTTACAATTCAAAAACAGGGTGATTTACTTATGAGTGATTTTTTTAATTATTATGATTTAATGTACTTATAAAACCCATCATTTCTACTGTTTTTTGAGTCTTTTCATTCAATTATATACGTGTAAAAATTAAAAAATGATAGAGAATAAAATTTTTAAAATTCAAAAACAGGGTGATTTACTTATGGGGGATTTTTTATTATTAAGATGTAATGTACTGGCATAAATATAAAACCCATCATTTCTACTGTTATTGTGTCTTTCAATTATGTATGTGTAAAACTAAAAAATAAAAAAAAAGAATAAAATATTTAAAATTCAAAAACAGGGTGATTTACTTATGGGGGATTTTTTTTATTATTTAGATGGGTTTTATACTTATGCCAGTGCATTATATTTCTACTGTTTTTGAGTCTTTTCTTTCAATTATTTATGTGCAAAAATTAAAATAAAATGTAATATTTTTACAATTCAAAAACAGGGTGATTTACTTATGGGGGATTTTTTATTATTAAGATGTAATGTAATAGCATAAATATATATCCCATCATTTCTACTGTTTTTTGAGTCTTTTCTTTCAATTACATAGGTGTAAAAATTAAAAAAAGAGAGAGAATAAAATTTTTAAAATTCAAAAACAGGGTGATTTACTTATGGGGGATTTTTTTTATTATTAAGATGTAGTGTACTAGCGTAAATATAAAACCCATCATTTCTACTGTTTTTTGAGTCTTTTCTTTCAGTTATATATGTGTAAAAATAAAAAATAAAAAAAAGAATAAAATTTTTAAAATTCAAAAACAGGGTGATTTACTTATGGGGCATTTTTTTTATTATTTAGATGGGTTTTATATTTATGCCAGTGCATTATATATCTACTGTTTTTTGTGCGTCTTTCAATTATACATGTGTAAAAATAAAAAATAAAAAAAAGAATAAAATTTTTAAAATTCAAAAACAGGGTGATTTACTTATGGGGGATTTTTTTTTATTATTAAGATGTACTAGCGTAAATATAAAACCCATCATTTCTACTGTTTTTTGAGTCTTTTCTTTCAATTATATATGTATAAAAATAAAAAATAAAAAAAAGAATAAAATTTTTAAAATTCAAAAACAGGGTGATTTACTTAGGGGGGATTTTTTATTATTAAGATGTAATGTACTTGCATAAATAAAACCCATCATTTCGACTGTTTTTTGTGTCTTTCAATTATATATGAGTAAAAATAAAAAATAAAAAAAAGAATAAAATTTTTAAAATTCAAAAACAGGGTGATTTACTTATAGGGGATTTTTTTATTATTAAGATGTAATGTACTAGCATAAATATAAAACCCATCATTTCTACTGTTTTTTGAGTCTTTTCTTTCAATTATATATGTATAAAAATAAAAAATAAAAAAAAGAATAAAATTTTTAAAATTCAAAAACAGGGTGATTTACTTATGGGGGATTTTTTATTATTAAGATGTAATGTACTGGCATAAATATAAAACCCATCATTTCTACTGTTATTGTGTCTTTCAATTATGTATGTGTAAAACTAAAAAATAAAAAAAAAGAATAAAATATTTAAAATTCAAAAACAGGGTGATTTACTTATGGGGGATTTTTTTTTATTATTTAGATGGTTTTTATATTTATGCCAGTGCATTATATTTCTATTGTTTTTAGAGTCTTTTCTTTCAATTATTTATGTGCAAAAATTTTTAAAAAGAGAGAATAAATTCTTACAATTCAAAAACAGGGTGATTTACTTATGAGTGATTTTTTTAATTATTATGATTTAATGTACTTATAAAACCCATCATTTCTACTGTTTTTTGAGTCTTTTCATTCAATTATATACGTGTAAAAATTAAAAAATGATAGAGAATAAAATTTTTAAAATTCAAAAACAGGGTGATTTACTTATGGGGGATTTTTTATTATTAAGATGTAATGTACTGGCATAAATATAAAACCCATCATTTCTACTGTTATTGTGTCTTTCAATTATGCATGTGTAAAACTAAAAAATAAAAAAAAAGAATAAAATATTTAAAATTCAAAAACAGGGTGATTTACTTATGGGGGATTTTTTTTAATTATTTAGATGGGTTTTATACTTATGCCAGTGCATTATATTTCTTCTGTTTTTGTCTTTTCTTTCAATTATTTATGTGCAAAAATTAAAATAAAATGTAATATTTTTACAATTCAAAAACAGGGTGATTTACTTATGGGGGATTTTTTATTATTAAGATGTAATGTAATAGCATAAATATATATCCCATCATTTCTACTGTTTTTTGAGTCTTTTCTTTCAATTACATAGGTGTAAAAATTAAAAAAAGAGAGAGAATAAAATTTTTAAAATTCAAAAACAGGGTGATTTACTTATGGGGGATTTTTTTTATTATTAAGATGTAGTGTACTAGCGTAAATATAAAACCCATCATTTCTACTGTTTTTTGAGTCTTTTCTTTCAGTTATATATGTGTAAAAATAAAAAATAAAAAAAAGAATAAAATTTTTAAAATTCAAAAACAGGGTGATTTACTTATGGGGGATTTTTTATTATTAAGATGTAATGTACTTGCATAAATAAAACCCATCATTTCGACTGTTTTTTGTGTCTTTCAATTATATATGAGTAAAAATAAAAAATAAAAAAAGAATAAAATTTTTAAAATTCAAAAACAGGGTGATTTACTTATAGGGGATTTTTTTATTATTAAGATGTAATGTACTAGCATAAATATAAATCCCATCATTTCTACTGTTTTTTTTGTCTTTTCTTTCAATTATATATGCGTAAAAAAAAAAAAAAGAGAATAAAATTTTTACAATTCAAAAACAGGGTGATTTACTTATGGGGGATTTTTTATTATTAAGATGTAATGTACTGGCATAAATATAAAACCCATCATTTCTACTGTTATTGTGTCTTTCAATTATGTATGTGTAAAACTAAAAAATGAAAAAAAAGAATAAAATATTTAAAATTCAAAAACAGGGTGATTTACTTATGGGGGATTTTTTTTATTATTTAGATGGGTTTTATATTTATGCCAGTGCATTATATTTCTATTGTTTTTAGAGTCTTTTCTTTCAATTATTTATGTGCAAAAATTTTTAAAAAGAGAGAATAAATTCTTACAATTCAAAAACAGCGTGATTTACTTATGAGTGATTTTTTTAATTATTATGATTTAATGTACTTATAAAACCCATCATTTCTACTGTTTTTTGAGTCTTTTCTTTCAATTATATACGTGTAAAAATTAAAAAATGATAGAGAATAAAATTTTTAAAATTCAAAAACAGGGTGATTTATTTATGGGGGATTTTTTATTATTAAGATGTAATGTACTGTCGTAAATATAAAACCCATCATTTCTACTGTTTTTTGTGTCTTACAATTATATATGTGCAAAAATAATAAAGAATAAAATTTTTACAATTCAAAAACAGGGTGATTTACTGATGGGGGATTTTTTATTATTAAGATGTAATGTACTGGCATAAATATAAAACCCATCATTTCTACTGTTATTGTGTCTTTCAATTATGTATGTGTAAAACTAAAAAATAAAAAAAAAGAATAAAATATTTAAAATTCAAAAACAGGGTGATTTACTTATGGGGGATTTTTTTTTATTATTTAGATGGGTTTTATACTTATGCCAGTGCATTATATTTCTTCTGTTTTTGTCTTTTCTTTCAATTATTTATGTGCAAAAATTAAAATAAAATGTAATATTTTTACAATTCAAAAACAGGGTGATTTACTTATGGGGGATTTTTTATTATTAATATGTAATGTAATAGCATAAGTATATATCCCATCATTTCTACTGTTTTTTGAGTCTTTTCTTTCAATTACATAGGTGTAAAAATTAAAAAAAGTGAGAGAATAAAATTTTTAAAATTCAAAAACAGGGTGATTTACTTATGGGGGATTTTTTATTATTAAGATGTAATGTACTGGCATAAATATAAAACCCATCATTTCTACTGTTATTGTGTCTTTCAATTATGCATGTGTAAAACTAAAAAATAAAAAAAAAGAATAAAATATTTAAAATTCAAAAACAGGGTGATTTACTTATGGGGGATTTTTTTTTATTATTTAGATGGGTTTTATACTTATGCCAGTGCATTATATTTCTTCTGTTTTTGTCTTTTCTTTCAATTATTTATGTGCAAAAATTAAAATAAAATGTAATATTTTTACAATTCAAAAACAGGGTGATTTACTTATGGGGGATTTTTTATTATTAATATGTAATGTAATAGCATAAATATATATCCCATCATTTCTACTGTTTTTTGAGTCTTTTCTTTCAATTACATAGGTGTAAAAATTAAAAAAAGAGAGAGAATAAAATTTTTAAAATTCAAAAACAGGGTGATTTACTTATGGGGGATTTTTTATTATGAAGATGTAGTGTACTAGCGTAAATATAAAACCCATCATTTCTACTGTTTTTTGAGTCTTTTCTTTCAGTTATATATGTGTAAAAATAAAAAATAAAAAAAAGAATAAAATTTTTAAAATTCAAAAACAGGGTGATTTACTTATGGGGGATTTTTTATTATTAAGATGTAATGTACTGGCATAAATATAAAACCCATCATTTCTACTGTTATTGTGTCTTTCAATTATGTATGTGTAAAACTAAAACATGAAAAAAAGAATAAAATATTTAAAATTCAAAAACAGGGTGATTTACTTATGGGGGATTTTTTTTATTATTTAGATGGGTTTTATATTTATGCCAGTGCATTATATTTCTATTGTTTTTAGAGTCTTTTCTTTCAATTATTTATGTGCAAAAATTTTTAAAAAGAGAGAATAAATTCTTACAATTCAAAAACAGGGTGATTTACTTATGAGTGATTTTTTTAATTATTATGATTTAATGTACTTATAAAACCCATCATTTCTACTGTTTTTTGAGTCTTTTCTTTCAATTATATACGTGTAAAAATTAAAAAATGATAGAGAATAAAATTTTTAAAATTCAAAAACAGGGTGATTTATTTATGGGGGATTTTTTATTATTAAGATGTAATGTACTGTCGTAAATATAAAACCCATCATTTCTACTGTTTTTTGTGTTTTACAATTATATATGTGCAAAAATAATAAAGAATAAAATTTTTACAATTCAAAAACAGGGTGATTTACTTATGGGGGATTTTTTATTATTAAGATGTAATGTACTGGCATAAATATAAAACCCATAATTTCTACTGTTATTGTATTTCAATTATGTATGTGTAAAACTAAAAAATGAAAAAAAAGAATAAAATATTTAAAATTCAAAAACAGGGTGATTTACTTATGGGGGATTTTTTTTTATTATTTAGATGGGTTTTATACTTATGCCATTGCATTATATTTCTACTGTTTTTGAGTCTTTTCTTTCAATTATTTATGTGCAAAAATTAAAATAAAATGTAATATTTTTACAATTCAAAAACAGGGTGATTTACTTATGGGGGATTTTTTATTATTAAGATGTAATGTAATAGCATAAATATATATCCCATCATTTCTACTGTTTTTTGAGTCTTTTCTTTCAATTACATAGGTGTAAAAATTAAAAAAAGTGAGAGAATAAAATTTTTAAAATTCAAAAACAGGGTGATTTACTTATGGGGGATTTTTTATTATTAAGATGTAATGTACTGGCATAAATATAAAACCCATCATTTCTACTGTTATTGTGTCTTTCAATTATGCATGTGTAAAACTAAAAAATAAAAAAAAAGAATAAAATATTTAAAATTCAAAAACAGGGTGATTTACTTATGGGGGATTTTTTTTTATTATTTAGATGGGTTTTATACTTATGCCAGTGCATTATATTTCTTCTGTTTTTGTCTTTTCTTTCAATTATTTATGTGCAAAAATTAAAATAAAATGTAATATTTTTACAATTCAAAAACAGGGTGATTTACTTATGGGGGATTTTTTATTATTAAGATGTAATGTAATAGCATAAATATATATCCCATCATTTCTACTGTTTTTTGAGTCTTTTCTTTCAATTACATAGGTGTAAAAATTAAAAAAAGAGAGAGAATAAAATTTTTAAAATTCAAAAACAGGGTGATTTACTTATGGGGGATTTTTTTTATTATTAAGATGTAGTGTACTAGCGTAAATATAAAACCCATCATTTCTACTGTTTTTTGAGTCTTTTCTTTCAGTTATATATGTGTAAAAATAAAAAATAAAAAAAAGAATAAAATTTTTAAAATTCAAAAACAGGGTGATTTACTTATGGGGCATTTTTTTTATTATTTAGATGGGTTTTATATTTATGCCAGTGCATTATATATCTACTGTTTTTTGTGCGTCTTTCAATTATACATGTGTAAAAATAAAAAATAAAAAAAAGAATAAAATTTTTAAAATTCAAAAACAGGGTGATTTACTTATGGGGGATTTTTTTTTATTATTAAGATGTACTAGCGTAAATATAAAACCCATCATTTCTACTGTTTTTTGAGTCTTTTCTTTCAATTATATATGTATAAAAATAAAAAATAAAAAAAAGAATAAAATTTTTAAAATTCAAAAACAGGGTGATTTACTTAGGGGGGATTTTTTATTATTAAGATGTAATGTACTTGCATAAATAAAACCCATCATTTCGACTGTTTTTTGTGTCTTTCAATTATATATGAGTAAAAATAAAAAATAAAAAAAAGAATAAAATTTTTAAAATTCAAAAACAGGGTGATTTACTTATAGGGGATTTTTTTATTATTAAGATGTAATGTACTAGCATAAATATAAAACCCATCATTTCTACTGTTTTTTGAGTCTTTTCTTTCAATTATATATGTATAAAAATAAAAAATAAAAAAAAGAATAAAATTTTTAAAATTCAAAAACAGGGTGATTTACTTATGGGGGATTTTTTATTATTAAGATGTAATGTACTGGCATAAATATAAAACCCATCATTTCTACTGTTATTGTGTCTTTCAATTATGTATGTGTAAAACTAAAAAATAAAAAAAAAGAATAAAATATTTAAAATTCAAAAACAGGGTGATTTACTTATGGGGGATTTTTTTTTATTATTTAGATGGTTTTTATATTTATGCCAGTGCATTATATTTCTATTGTTTTTAGAGTCTTTTCTTTCAATTATTTATGTGCAAAAATTTTTAAAAAGAGAGAATAAATTCTTACAATTCAAAAACAGGGTGATTTACTTATGAGTGATTTTTTTAATTATTATGATTTAATGTACTTATAAAACCCATCATTTCTACTGTTTTTTGAGTCTTTTCATTCAATTATATACGTGTAAAAATTAAAAAATGATAGAGAATAAAATTTTTAAAATTCAAAAACAGGGTGATTTACTTATGGGGGATTTTTTATTATTAAGATGTAATGTACTGGCATAAATATAAAACCCATCATTTCTACTGTTATTGTGTCTTTCAATTATGTATGTGTAAAACTAAAAAATAAAAAAAAAGAATAAAATATTTAAAATTCAAAAACAGGGTGATTTACTTATGGGGGATTTTTTTTATTATTTAGATGGGTTTTATACTTATGCCAGTGCATTATATTTCTACTGTTTTTGAGTCTTTTCTTTCAATTATTTATGTGCAAAAATTAAAATAAAATGTAATATTTTTACAATTCAAAAACAGGGTGATTTACTTATGGGGGATTTTTTATTATTAAGATGTAATGTAATAGCATAAATATATATCCCATCATTTCTACTGTTTTTTGAGTCTTTTCTTTCAATTACATAGGTGTAAAAATTAAAAAAAGAGAGAGAATAAAATTTTTAAAATTCAAAAACAGGGTGATTTACTTATGGGGGATTTTTTTTATTATTAAGATGTAGTGTACTAGCGTAAATATAAAACCCATCATTTCTACTGTTTTTTGAGTCTTTTCTTTCAGTTATATATGTGTAAAAATAAAAAATAAAAAAAAGAATAAAATTTTTAAAATTCAAAAACAGGGTGATTTACTTATGGGGCATTTTTTTTATTATTTAGATGGGTTTTATATTTATGCCAGTGCATTATATATCTACTGTTTTTTGTGCGTCTTTCAATTATACATGTGTAAAAATAAAAAATAAAAAAAAGAATAAAATTTTTAAAATTCAAAAACAGGGTGATTTACTTATGGGGGATTTTTTTTTATTATTAAGATGTACTAGCGTAAATATAAAACCCATCATTTCTACTGTTTTTTGAGTCTTTTCTTTCAATTATATATGTATAAAAATAAAAAATAAAAAAAAGAATAAAATTTTTAAAATTCAAAAACAGGGTGATTTACTTAGGGGGGATTTTTTATTATTAAGATGTAATGTACTTGCATAAATAAAACCCATCATTTCGACTGTTTTTTGTGTCTTTCAATTATATATGAGTAAAAATAAAAAATAAAAAAAAGAATAAAATTTTTAAAATTCAAAAACAGGGTGATTTACTTATAGGGGATTTTTTTATTATTAAGATGTAATGTACTAGCATAAATATAAAACCCATCATTTCTACTGTTTTTTGAGTCTTTTCTTTCAATTATATATGTATAAAAATAAAAAATAAAAAAAAGAATAAAATTTTTAAAATTCAAAAACAGGGTGATTTACTTATGGGGGATTTTTTATTATTAAGATGTAATGTACTGGCATAAATATAAAACCCATCATTTCTACTGTTATTGTGTCTTTCAATTATGTATGTGTAAAACTAAAAAATAAAAAAAAAGAATAAAATATTTAAAATTCAAAAACAGGGTGATTTACTTATGGGGGATTTTTTTTTATTATTTAGATGGTTTTTATATTTATGCCAGTGCATTATATTTCTATTGTTTTTAGAGTCTTTTCTTTCAATTATTTATGTGCAAAAATTTTTAAAAAGAGAGAATAAATTCTTACAATTCAAAAACAGGGTGATTTACTTATGAGTGATTTTTTTAATTATTATGATTTAATGTACTTATAAAACCCATCATTTCTACTGTTTTTTGAGTCTTTTCATTCAATTATATACGTGTAAAAATTAAAAAATGATAGAGAATAAAATTTTTAAAATTCAAAAACAGGGTGATTTACTTATGGGGGATTTTTTATTATTAAGATGTAATGTACTGGCATAAATATAAAACCCATCATTTCTACTGTTATTGTGTCTTTCAATTATGCATGTGTAAAACTAAAAAATAAAAAAAAAGAATAAAATATTTAAAATTCAAAAACAGGGTGATTTACTTATGGGGGATTTTTTTTAATTATTTAGATGGGTTTTATACTTATGCCAGTGCATTATATTTCTTCTGTTTTTGTCTTTTCTTTCAATTATTTATGTGCAAAAATTAAAATAAAATGTAATATTTTTACAATTCAAAAACAGGGTGATTTACTTATGGGGGATTTTTTATTATTAAGATGTAATGTAATAGCATAAATATATATCCCATCATTTCTACTGTTTTTTGAGTCTTTTCTTTCAATTACATAGGTGTAAAAATTAAAAAAAGAGAGAGAATAAAATTTTTAAAATTCAAAAACAGGGTGATTTACTTATGGGGGATTTTTTTTATTATTAAGATGTAGTGTACTAGCGTAAATATAAAACCCATCATTTCTACTGTTTTTTGAGTCTTTTCTTTCAGTTATATATGTGTAAAAATAAAAAATAAAAAAAAGAATAAAATTTTTAAAATTCAAAAACAGGGTGATTTACTTACGGGGGATTTTTTATTATTAAGATGTAATGTACTTGCATAAATAAAACCCATCATTTCGACTGTTTTTTGTGTCTTTCAATTATATATGAGTAAAAATAAAAAATAAAAAAAGAATAAAATTTTTAAAATTCAAAAACAGGGTGATTTACTTATAGGGGATTTTTTTATTATTAAGATGTAATGTACTAGCATAAATATAAATCCCATCATTTCTACTGTTTTTTTTGTCTTTTCTTTCAATTATATATGCGTAAAAAAAAAAAAAAGAGAATAAAATTTTTACAATTCAAAAACAGGGTGATTTACTTATGGGGGATTTTTTATTATTAAGATGTAATGTACTGGCATAAATATAAAACCCATCATTTCTACTGTTATTGTGTCTTTCAATTATGTATGTGTAAAACTAAAAAATGAAAAAAAAGAATAAAATATTTAAAATTCAAAAACAGGGTGATTTACTTATGGGGGATTTTTTTTATTATTTAGATGGGTTTTATATTTATGCCATTGCATTATATTTCTATTGTTTTTAGAGTCTTTTCTTTCAATTATTTATGTGCAAAAATTTTTAAAAAGAGAGAATAAATTCTTACAATTCAAAAACAGCGTGATTTACTTATGAGTGATTTTTTTAATTATTATGATTTAATGTACTTATAAAACCCATCATTTCTACTGTTTTTTGAGTCTTTTCTTTCAATTATATACGTGTAAAAATTAAAAAATGATAGAGAATAAAATTTTTAAAATTCAAAAACAGGGTGATTTATTTATGGGGGATTTTTTATTATTAAGATGTAATGTACTGTCGTAAATATAAAACCCATCATTTCTACTGTTTTTTGTGTCTTACAATTATATATGTGCAAAAATAATAAAGAATAAAATTTTTACAATTCAAAAACAGGGTGATTTACTGATGGGGGATTTTTTATTATTAAGATGTAATGTACTGGCATAAATATAAAACCCATCATTTCTACTGTTATTGTGTCTTTCAATTATGCATGTGTAAAACTAAAAAATAAAAAAAAAGAATAAAATATTTAAAATTCAAAAACAGGGTGATTTACTTATGGGGGATTTTTTTTTATTATTTAGATGGGTTTTATACTTATGCCAGTGCATTATATTTCTTCTGTTTTTGTCTTTTCTTTCAATTATTTATGTGCAAAAATTAAAATAAAATGTAATATTTTTACAATTCAAAAACAGGGTGATTTACTTATGGGGGATTTTTTATTATTAATATGTAATGTAATAGCATAAGTATATATCCCATCATTTCTACTGTTTTTTGAGTCTTTTCTTTCAATTACATAGGTGTAAAAATTAAAAAAAGTGAGAGAATAAAATTTTTAAAATTCAAAAACAGGGTGATTTACTTATGGGGGATTTTTTATTATTAAGATGTAATGTACTGGCATAAATATAAAACCCATCATTTCTACTGTTATTGTGTCTTTCAATTATGCATGTGTAAAACTAAAAAATAAAAAAAAAGAATAAAATATTTAAAATTCAAAAACAGGGTGATTTACTTATGGGGGATTTTTTTTTATTATTTAGATGGGTTTTATACTTATGCCAGTGCATTATATTTCTTCTGTTTTTGTCTTTTCTTTCAATTATTTATGTGCAAAAATTAAAATAAAATGTAATATTTTTACAATTCAAAAACAGGGTGATTTACTTATGGGGGATTTTTTATTATTAAGATGTAATGTAATAGCATAAATATATATCCCATCATTTCTACTGTTTTTTGAGTCTTTTCTTTCAATTACATAGGTGTAAAAATTAAAAAAAGAGAGAGAATAAAATTTTTAAAATTCAAAAACAGGGTGATTTACTTATGGGGGATTTTTTTTATTATTAAGATGTAGTGTACTAGCGTAAATATAAAACCCATCATTTCTACTGTTTTTTGAGTCTTTTCTTTCAGTTATATATGTGTAAAAATAAAAAATAAAAAAAAGAATAAAATTTTTAAAATTCAAAAACAGGGTGATTTACTTATGGGGGATTTTTTATTATTAAGATGTAATGTACTTGCATAAATAAAACCCATCATTTCGACTGTTTTTTGTGTCTTTCAATTATATATGAGTAAAAATAAAAAATAAAAAAAGAATAAAATTTTTAAAATTCAAAAACAGGGTGATTTACTTATGGGGGATTTTTTTTTATTATTTAGATGGGTTTTATACTTATGCCAGTGCATTATATTTCTTCTGTTTTTGTCTTTTCTTTCAATTATTTATGTGCAAAAATTAAAATAAAATGTAATATTTTTACAATTCAAAAACAGGGTGATTTACTTATGGGGGATTTTTTATTATTAAGATGTAATGTAATAGCATAAATATATATCCCATCATTTCTACTGTTTTTTGAGTCTTTTCTTTCAATTACATAGGTGTAAAAATTAAAAAAAGAGAGAGAATAAAATTTTTAAAATTCAAAAACAGGGTGATTTACTTATGGGGGATTTTTTTTATTATTAAGATGTAGTGTACTAGCGTAAATATAAAACCCATCATTTCTACTGTTTTTTGAGTCTTTTCTTTCAGTTATATATGTGTAAAAATAAAAAATAAAAAAAAGAATAAAATTTTTAAAATTCAAAAACAGGGTGATTTACTTATGGGGGATTTTTTATTATTAAGATGTAATGTACTTGCATAAATAAAACCCATCATTTCGACTGTTTTTTGTGTCTTTCAATTATATATGAGTAAAAATAAAAAATAAAAAAAGAATAAAATTTTTAAAATTCAAAAACAGGGTGATTTACTTATAGGGGATTTTTTTATTATTAAGATGTAATGTACTAGCATAAATATAAATCCCATCATTTCTACTGTTTTTTTTGTCTTTTCTTTCAATTATATATGCGTAAAAAAAAAAAAAAAGAGAATAAAATTTTTACAATTCAAAATCAGGGTGATTTACTTATGGGGGATTTTTTATTATTAAGATGTAATGTACTGGCATAAATATAAAACCCATCATTTCTACTGTTATTGTGTCTTTCAATTATGTATGTGTAAAACTAAAAAATGAAAAAAAAGAATAAAATATTTAAAATTCAAAAACAGGGTGATTTACTTATGGGGGATTTTTTATTATTAAGATGTAATGTAATAGCATAAATATATATCCCATCATTTCTACTGTTTTTTGAGTCTTTTCTTTCAATTACATAGGTGTAAAAATTAAAAAAAGAGAGAGAATAAAATTTTTAAAATTCAAAAACAGGGTGATTTACTTATGGGGGATTTTTTTTATTATTAAGATGTAGTGTACTAGCGTAAATATAAAACCCATCATTTCTACTGTTTTTTGAGTCTTTTCTTTCAGTTATATATGTGTAAAAATAAAAAATAAAAAAAAGAATAAAATTTTTAAAATTCAAAAACAGGGTGATTTACTTATGGGGCATTTTTTTTATTATTTAGATGGGTTTTATATTTATGCCAGTGCATTATATATCTACTGTTTTTTGTGTGTCTTTCAATTATACATGTGTAAAAATAAAAAATAAAAAAAAGAATAAAATTTTTAAAATTCAAAAACAGGGTGATTTACTTATGGGGGATTTTTTTTTATTATTAAGATGTACTAGCGTAAATATAAAACCCATCATTTCTACTGTTTTTTGAGTCTTTTCTTTCAATTATATATGTATAAAAATAAAAAATAAAAAAAAGAATAAAATTTTTAAAATTCAAAAACAGGGTGATTTACTTAGGGGGGATTTTTTATTATTAAGATGTAATGTACTTGCATAAATAAAACCCATCATTTCGACTGTTTTTTGTGTCTTTCAATTATATATGAGTAAAAATAAAAAATAAAAAAAAGAATAAAATTTTTAAAATTCAAAAACAGGGTGATTTACTTATAGGGGATTTTTTTATTATTAAGATGTAATGTACTAGCATAAATATAAAACCCATCATTTCTACTGTTTTTTGAGTCTTTTCTTTCAATTATATATGTATAAAAATAAAAAATAAAAAAAAGAATAAAATTTTTAAAATTCAAAAACAGGGTGATTTACTTATGGGGGATTTTTTATTATTAAGATGTAATGTACTGGCATAAATATAAAACCCATCATTTCTACTGTTATTGTGTCTTTCAATTATGTATGTGTAAAACTAAAAAATAAAAAAAAAGAATAAAATATTTAAAATTCAAAAACAGGGTGATTTACTTATGGGGGATTTTTTTTTATTATTTAGATGGTTTTTATATTTATGCCAGTGCATTATATTTCTATTGTTTTTAGAGTCTTTTCTTTCAATTATTTATGTGCAAAAATTTTTAAAAAGAGAGAATAAATTCTTACAATTCAAAAACAGGGTGATTTACTTATGAGTGATTTTTTTAATTATTATGATTTAATGTACTTATAAAACCCATCATTTCTACTGTTTTTTGAGTCTTTTCATTCAATTATATACGTGTAAAAATTAAAAAATGATAGAGAATAAAATTTTTAAAATTCAAAAACAGGGTGATTTACTTATGGGGGATTTTTTATTATTAAGATGTAATGTACTGTCGTAAATATAAAACCCATCATTTCTACTGTTTTTTGTGTCTTACAATTATATATGTGCAAAAATAATAAAGAATAAAATTTTTACAATTCAAAAACAGGGTGATTTACTGATGGGGGATTTTTTATTATTAAGATGTAATGTACTGGCATAAATATAAAACCCATCATTTCTACTGTTATTGTGTCTTTCAATTATGCATGTGTAAAACTAAAAAATAAAAAAAAAGAATAAAATATTTAAAATTCAAAAACAGGGTGATTTACTTATGGGGGATTTTTTTTTATTATTTAGATGGGTTTTATACTTATGCCAGTGCATTATATTTCTTCTGTTTTTGTCTTTTCTTTCAATTATTTATGTGCAAAAATTAAAATAAAATGTAATATTTTTACAATTCAAAAACAGGGTGATTTACTTATGGGGGATTTTTTATTATTAATATGTAATGTAATAGCATAAGTATATATCCCATCATTTCTACTGTTTTTTGAGTCTTTTCTTTCAATTACATAGGTGTAAAAATTAAAAAAAGTGAGAGAATAAAATTTTTAAAATTCAAAAACAGGGTGATTTACTTATGGGGGATTTTTTATTATTAAGATGTAATGTACTGGCATAAATATAAAACCCATCATTTCTACTGTTATTGTGTCTTTCAATTATGTATGTGTAAAACTAAAAAATAAAAAAAAAGAATAAAATATTTAAAATTCAAAAACAGGGTGATTTACTTATGGGGGATTTTTTTTTATTATTTAGATGGTTTTTATATTTATGCCAGTGCATTATATTTCTATTGTTTTTAGAGTCTTTTCTTTCAATTATTTATGTGCAAAAATTTTTAAAAAGAGAGAATAAATTCTTACAATTCAAAAACAGGGTGATTTACTTATGAGTGATTTTTTTAATTATTATGATTTAATGTACTTATAAAACCCATCATTTCTACTGTTTTTTGAGTCTTTTCATTCAATTATATACGTGTAAAAATTAAAAAATGATAGAGAATAAAATTTTTAAAATTCAAAAACAGGGTGATTTACTTATGGGGGATTTTTTATTATTAAGATGTAATGTACTGGCATAAATATAAAACCCATCATTTCTACTGTTATTGTGTCTTTCAATTATGCATGTGTAAAACTAAAAAATAAAAAAAAAGAATAAAATATTTAAAATTCAAAAACAGGGTGATTTACTTATGGGGGATTTTTTTTAATTATTTAGATGGGTTTTATACTTATGCCAGTGCATTATATTTCTTCTGTTTTTGTCTTTTCTTTCAATTATTTATGTGCAAAAATTAAAATAAAATGTAATATTTTTACAATTCAAAAACAGGGTGATTTACTTATGGGGGATTTTTTATTATTAAGATGTAATGTAATAGCATAAATATATATCCCATCATTTCTACTGTTTTTTGAGTCTTTTCTTTCAATTACATAGGTGTAAAAATTAAAAAAAGAGAGAGAATAAAATTTTTAAAATTCAAAAACAGGGTGATTTACTTATGGGGGATTTTTTTTATTATTAAGATGTAGTGTACTAGCGTAAATATAAAACCCATCATTTCTACTGTTTTTTGAGTCTTTTCTTTCAGTTATATATGTGTAAAAATAAAAAATAAAAAAAAGAATAAAATTTTTAAAATTCAAAAACAGGGTGATTTACTTATGGGGGATTTTTTATTATTAAGATGTAATGTACTTGCATAAATAAAACCCATCATTTCGACTGTTTTTTGTGTCTTTCAATTATATATGAGTAAAAATAAAAAATAAAAAAAGAATAAAATTTTTAAAATTCAAAAACAGGGTGATTTACTTATAGGGGATTTTTTTATTATTAAGATGTAATGTACTAGCATAAATATAAATCCCATCATTTCTACTGTTTTTTTTGTCTTTTCTTTCAATTATATATGTGTAAAAATAAAAAATAAAAAAAAGAATAAAATTTTTACAATTCAAAAACAGGGTGATTTACTTATGGGGGATTTTTTATTATTAAGATGTAATGTACTGGCATAAATATAAAACCCATCATTTCTACTGTTATTGTGTCTTTCAATTATGTATGTGTAAAACTAAAAAATGAAAAAAAGAATAAAATATTTAAAATTCAAAAACAGGGTGATTTACTTATGGGGGATTTTTTTTATTATTTAGATGGGTTTTATATTTATGCCAGTGCATTATATTTCTATTGTTTTTAGAGTCTTTTCTTTCAATTATTTATGTGCAAAAATTTTTAAAAAGAGAGAATAAATTCTTACAATTCAAAAACAGGGTGATTTACTTATGAGTGATTTTTTTAATTATTATGATTTAATGTACTTATAAAACCCATCATTTCTACTGTTTTTTGAGTCTTTTCTTTCAATTATATACGTGTAAAAATTAAAAAATGATAGAGAATAAAATTTTTAAAATTCAAAAACAGGGTGATTTATTTATGGGGGATTTTTTATTATTAAGATGTAATGTACTGTCGTAAATATAAAACCCATCATTTCTACTGTTTTTTGTGTTTTACAATTATATATGTGCAAAAATAATAAAGAATAAAATTTTTACAATTCAAAAACAGGGTGATTTACTTATGGGGGATTTTTTATTATTAAGATGTAATGTACTGGCATAAATATAAAACCCATAATTTCTACTGTTATTGTGTCTTTCAATTATGTATGTGTAAAACTAAAAAATGAAAAAAAAGAATAAAATATTTAAAATTCAAAAACAGGGTGATTTACTTATGGGGGATTTTTTTTTATTATTTAGATGGGTTTTATACTTATGCCATTGCATTATATTTCTACTGTTTTTGAGTCTTTTCTTTCAATTATTTATGTGCAAAAATTAAAATAAAATGTAATATTTTTACAATTCAAAAACAGGGTGATTTACTTATGGGGGATTTTTTATTATTAAAATGTAATGTAATAGCATAAATATATATCCCATCATTTCTACTGTTTTTTGAGTCTTTTCTTTCAATTACATAGGTGTAAAAATTAAAAAAAGTGAGAGAATAAAATTTTTAAAATTCAAAAACAGGGTGATTTACTTATGGGGGATTTTTTATTATTAAGATGTAATGTACTGGCATAAATATAAAACCCATCATTTCTACTGTTATTGTGTCTTTCAATTATGCATGTGTAAAACTAAAAAATAAAAAAAAAGAATAAAATATTTAAAATTCAAAAACAGGGTGATTTACTTATGGGGGATTTTTTTTTATTATTTAGATGGGTTTTATACTTATGCCAGTGCATTATATTTCTTCTGTTTTTGTCTTTTCTTTCAATTATTTATGTGCAAAAATTAAAATAAAATGTAATATTTTTACAATTCAAAAACAGGGTGATTTACTTATGGGGGATTTTTTATTATTAAGATGTAATGTAATAGCATAAATATATATCCCATCATTTCTACTGTTTTTTGAGTCTTTTCTTTCAATTACATAGGTGTAAAAATTAAAAAAAGAGAGAGAATAAAATTTTTAAAATTCAAAAACAGGGTGATTTACTTATGGGGGATTTTTTTTATTATTAAGATGTAGTGTACTAGCGTAAATATAAAACCCATCATTTCTACTGTTTTTTGAGTCTTTTCTTTCAGTTATATATGTGTAAAAATAAAAAATAAAAAAAAGAATAAAATTTTTAAAATTCAAAAACAGGGTGATTTACTTATGGGGGATTTTTTATTATTAAGATGTAATGTACTTGCATAAATAAAACCCATCATTTCGACTGTTTTTTGTGTCTTTCAATTATATATGAGTAAAAATAAAAAATAAAAAAAGAATAAAATTTTTAAAATTCAAAAACAGGGTGATTTACTTATAGGGGATTTTTTTATTATTAAGATGTAATGTACTAGCATAAATATAAATCCCATCATTTCTACTGTTTTTTTTGTCTTTTCTTTCAATTATATATGCGTAAAAAAAAAAAAAAAAGAGAATAAAATTTTTACAATTCAAAAACAGGGTGATTTACTTATGGGGGATTTTTTATTATTAAGATGTAATGTACTGGCATAAATATAAAACCCATCATTTCTACTGTTATTGTGTCTTTCAATTATGTATGTGTAAAACTAAAAAATGAAAAAAAAGAATAAAATATTTAAAATTCAAAAACAGGGTGATTTACTTATGGGGGATTTTTTTTATTATTTAGATGGGTTTTATATTTATGCCAGTGCATTATATTTCTATTGTTTTTAGAGTCTTTTCTTTCAATTATTTATGTGCAAAAATTTTTAAAAAGAGAGAATAAATTCTTACAATTCAAAAACAGCGTGATTTACTTATGAGTGATTTTTTTAATTATTATGATTTAATGTACTTATAAAACCCATCATTTCTACTGTTTTTTGAGTCTTTTCTTTCAATTATATACGTGTAAAAATTAAAAAATGATAGAGAATAAAATTTTTAAAATTCAAAAACAGGGTGATTTATTTATGGGGGATTTTTTATTATTAAGATGTAATGTACTGTCGTAAATATAAAACCCATCATTTCTACTGTTTTTTGTGTCTTACAATTATATATGTGCAAAAATAATAAAGAATAAAATTTTTACAATTCAAAAACAGGGTGATTTACTGATGGGGGATTTTTTATTATTAAGATGTAATGTACTGGCATAAATATAAAACCCATCATTTCTACTGTTATTGTGTCTTTCAATTATGCATGTGTAAAACTAAAAAATAAAAAAAAAGAATAAAATATTTAAAATTCAAAAACAGGGTGATTTACTTATGGGGGATTTTTTTTTATTATTTAGATGGGTTTTATACTTATGCCAGTGCATTATATTTCTTCTGTTTTTGTCTTTTCTTTCAATTATTTATGTGCAAAAATTAAAATAAAATGTAATATTTTTACAATTCAAAAACAGGGTGATTTACTTATGGGGGATTTTTTATTATTAATATGTAATGTAATAGCATAAGTATATATCCCATCATTTCTACTGTTTTTTGAGTCTTTTCTTTCAATTACATAGGTGTAAAAATTAAAAAAAGAGAGAGAATAAAATTTTTAAAATTCAAAAACAGGGTGATTTACTTATGGGGGATTTTTTTTATTATTAAGATGTAGTGTACTAGCGTAAATATAAAACCCATCATTTCTACTGTTTTTTGAGTCTTTTCTTTCAGTTATATATGTGTAAAAATAAAAAATAAAAAAAAGAATAAAATTTTTAAAATTCAAAAACAGGGTGATTTACTTATGGGGGATTTTTTATTATTAAGATGTAATGTACTTGCATAAATAAAACCCATCATTTCGACTGTTTTTTGTGTCTTTCAATTATATATGAGTAAAAATAAAAAATAAAAAAAGAATAAAATTTTTAAAATTCAAAAACAGGGTGATTTACTTATAGGGGATTTTTTTATTATTAAGATGTAATGTACTAGCATAAATATAAATCCCATCATTTCTACTGTTTTTTTTTTGTCTTTTCTTTCAATTATATATGCGTAAAAAAAAAAAAAAAAGAGAATAAAATTTTTACAATTCAAAAACAGGGTGATTTACTTATGGGGGATTTTTTATTATTAAGATGTAATGTACTGGCATAAATATAAAACCCATCATTTCTACTGTTATTGTGTCTTTCAATTATGTATGTGTAAAACTAAAAAATGAAAAAAAAGAATAAAATATTTAAAATTCAAAAACAGGGTGATTTACTTATGGGGGATTTTTTTTATTATTTAGATGGGTTTTATATTTATGCCAGTGCATTATATTTCTATTGTTTTTAGAGTCTTTTCTTTCAATTATTTATGTGCAAAATTTTTTAAAAAGAGAGAATAAATTCTTACAATTCAAAAACAGCGTGATTTACTTATGAGTGATTTTTTTAATTATTGATTTAATGTACTTATAAAACCCATCATTTCTACTGTTTTTTGAGTCTTTTCTTTCAATTATATACGTGTAAAAATTAAAAAATGATAGAGAATAAAATTTTTAAAATTCAAAAACAGGGTGATTTATTTATGGGGGATTTTTTATTATTAAGATGTAATGTACTGTCGTAAATATAAAACCCATCATTTCTACTGTTTTTTGTGTCTTACAATTATATATGTGCAAAAATAATAAAGAATAAAATTTTTACAATTCAAAAACAGGGTGATTTACTGATGGGGGATTTTTTATTATTAAGATGTAATGTACTGGCATAAATATAAAACCCATCATTTCTACTGTTATTGTGTCTTTCAATTATGCATGTGTAAAACTAAAAAATAAAAAAAAAGAATAAAATATTTAAAATTCAAAAACAGGGTGATTTACTTATGGGGGATTTTTTTTTATTATTTAGATGGGTTTTATACTTATGCCAGTGCATTATATTTCTTCTGTTTTTGTCTTTTCTTTCAATTATTTATGTGCAAAAATTAAAATAAAATGTAATATTTTTACAATTCAAAAACAGGGTGATTTACTTATGGGGGATTTTTTATTATTAATATGTAATGTAATAGCATAAGTATATATCCCATCATTTCTACTGTTTTTTGAGTCTTTTCTTTCAATTACATAGGTGTAAAAATTAAAAAAAGTGAGAGAATAAAATTTTTAAAATTCAAAAACAGGGTGATTTACTTATGGGGGATTTTTTATTATTAAGATGTAATGTACTGGCATAAATATAAAACCCATCATTTCTACTGTTATTGTGTCTTTCAATTATGTATGTGTAAAACTAAAAAATAAAAAAAAAGAATAAAATATTTAAAATTCAAAAACAGGGTGATTTACTTATGGGGGATTTTTTTTAATTATTTAGATGGGTTTTATATTTATGCCAGTGCATTATATTTCTATTGTTTTTAGAGTCTTTTCTTTCAATTATTTATGTGCAAAAAGTTTAAAAAGAGAGAATAAATTCTTACAATTCAAAAACAGGGTGATTTACTTATGAGTGATTTTTTTAATTATTATGATTTAATGTACTTATAAAACCCATCATTTCTACTGTTTTTTGAGTCTTTTCTTTCAATTATATACGTGTAAAAATTAAAAAATGATAGAGAATAAAATTTTTAAAATTCAAAAACAGGGTGATTTACTTATGGGGGATTTTTTATTATTAAGATGTAATGTACTGGCATAAATATAAAACCCATCATTTCTACTGTTATTGTGTCTTTCAATTATGTATGTGTAAAACTAAAAAATAAAAAAAAAGAATAAAATATTTAAAATTCAAAAACAGGGTGATTTACTTATGGGGGATTTTTTTTATTATTTAGATGGGTTTTATACTTATGCCAGTGCATTATATTTCTACTGTTTTTGAGTCTTTTCTTTCAATTATTTATGTGCAAAAATTAAAATAAAATGTAATATTTTTACAATTCAAAAACAGGGTGATTTTTTATTATTAAGATGTAATGTAATAGCATAAATATATATCCCATCATTTCTACTGTTTTTTGAGTCTTTTCTTTCAATTATATACGTGTAAAAATTAAAAAAAGAGAGAATAAAATATTTAAAATTCAAAAACAGGGTGATTTACTTATGGGGGATTTTTTTTTATTATTTAGATGGGTTTTATACTTATGCCAGTGCATTATATTTCTTCTGTTTTTGTCTTTTCTTTCAATTATTTATGTGCAAAAATTAAAATAAAATGTAATATTTTTACAATTCAAAAACAGGGTGATTTACTTATGGGGGATTTTTTATTATTAATATGTAATGTAATAGCATAAGTATATATCCCATCATTTCTACTGTTTTTTGAGTCTTTTCTTTCAATTACATAGGTGTAAAAATTAAAAAAAGTGAGAGAATAAAATTTTTAAAATTCAAAAACAGGGTGATTTACTTATGGGGGATTTTTTATTATTAAGATGTAATGTACTGGCATAAATATAAAACCCATCATTTCTACTGTTATTGTGTCTTTCAATTATGCATGTGTAAAACTAAAAAATAAAAAAAAAGAATAAAATATTTAAAATTCAAAAACAGGGTGATTTACTTATGGGGGATTTTTTTTTATTATTTAGATGGGTTTTATACTTATGCCAGTGCATTATATTTCTTCTGTTTTTGTCTTTTCTTTCAATTATTTATGTGCAAAAATTAAAATAAAATGTAATATTTTTACAATTCAAAAACAGGGTGATTTACTTATGGGGGATTTTTTATTATTAATATGTAATGTAATAGCATAAATATATATCCCATCATTTCTACTGTTTTTTGAGTCTTTTCTTTCAATTACATAGGTGTAAAAATTAAAAAAAGAGAGAGAATAAAATTTTTAAAATTCAAAAACAGGGTGATTTACTTATGGGGGATTTTTTATTATGAAGATGTAGTGTACTAGCGTAAATATAAAACCCATCATTTCTACTGTTTTTTGAGTCTTTTCTTTCAGTTATATATGTGTAAAAATAAAAAATAAAAAAAAGAATAAAATTTTTAAAATTCAAAAACAGGGTGATTTACTTATGGGGGATTTTTTATTATTAAGATGTAATGTACTGGCATAAATATAAAACCCATCATTTCTACTGTTATTGTGTCTTTCAATTATGTATGTGTAAAACTAAAAAATGAAAAAAAAGAATAAAATATTTAAAATTCAAAAACAGGGTGATTTACTTATGGGGGATTTTTTTTATTATTTAGATGGGTTTTATATTTATGCCAGTGCATTATATTTCTATTGTTTTTAGAGTCTTTTCTTTCAATTATTTATGTGCAAAAATTTTTAAAAAGAGAGAATAAATTCTTACAATTCAAAAACAGGGTGATTTACTTAGGAGTGATTTTTTTAATTATTATGATTTAATGTACTTATAAAACCCATCATTTCTACTGTTTTTTGAGTCTTTTCTTTCAATTATATACGTGTAAAAATTAAAAAATGATAGAGAATAAAATTTTTAAAATTCAAAAACAGGGTGATTTATTTATGGGGGATTTTTTATTATTAAGATGTAATGTACTGTCGTAAATATAAAACCGACCATTTCTACTGTTTTTTGTGTCTTACAATTATATATGTGCAAAAATAATAAAGAATAAAATTTTTACAATTCAAAAACAGGGTGATTTACTTATGGGGGATTTTTTATTATTAAGATGTAATGTACTGGCATAAATATAAAACCCATCATTTCTACTGTTATTGTGTCTTTCAATTATGTATGTGTAAAACTAAAAAATAAAAAAAAAGAATAAAATATTTAAAATTCAAAAACAGGGTGATTTACTTATGGGGGATTTTTTTTATTATTCAGATGGGTTTTATACTTATGCCAGTGCATTATATTTCTACTGTTTTTGAGTCTTTTCTTTCAATTATTTATGTGCAAAAATTAAAATAAAATGTAATATTTTTACAATTCAAAAACAGGGTGATTTTTTATTATTAAGATGTAATGTAATAGCATAAATATATATCCCATCATTTCTACTGTTTTTTGAGTCTTTTCTTTCAATTATATACGTGTAAAAATTAAAAAAAGAGAGAATAAAATTTTTAAAATTCAAAAACAGGGTGATTTACTTATGGGGGATTTTTTATTATTAAGATGTAATGTACTGGCATAAATATAAAACCCATCATTTCTACTGTTATTGTGTCTTTCAATTATGTATGTGTAAAACTAAAAAATAAAAAAAAAGAATAAAATATTTAAAATTCAAAAACAGGGTGATTTACTTATGGGGGATTTTTTTTTATTATTTAGATGGGTTTTATACTTATGCCAGTGCATTATATTTCTACTGTTTTTGAGTCTTTTCTTTCAATTATTTATGTGCAAAAATTAAAATAAAATGTAATATTTTTACAATTCAAAAACAGGGTGATTTACTTATGGGGGATTTTTTATTATTAAGATGTAATGTAATAGCATAAATATATATCCCATCATTTCTACTGTTTTTTGAGTCTTTTCTTTCAATTACATAGGTGTAAAAATTAAAAAAAGAGAGAGAATAAAATTTTTAAAATTCAAAAACAGGGTGATTTACTTATGGGGGATTTTTTATTATTAAGATGTAATGTACTGGCATAAATATAAAACCCATCATTTCTACTGTTATTGTGTCTTTCAATTATGTATGTGTAAAACTAAAAAATAAAAAAAAAGAATAAAATATTTAAAATTCAAAAACAGGGTGATTTACTTATGGGGGATTTTTTTTTATTATTTAGATGGGTTTTATACTTATGCCATTGCATTATATTTCTACTGTTTTTGAGTCTTTTCTTTCAATTATTTATGTGCAAAAATTAAAATAAAATGTAATATTTTTACAATTCAAAAACAGGGTGATTTACTTATGGGGGATTTTTTATTATTAAGATGTAATGTAATAGCATAAATATATATCCCATCATTTCTACTGTTTTTTGAGTCTTTTCTTTCAATTACATAGGTGTAAAAATTAAAAAAAGTGAGAGAATAAAATTTTTAAAATTCAAAAACAGGGTGATTTACTTATGGGGGATTTTTTATTATTAAGATGTAATGTACTGGCATAAATATAAAACCCATCATTTCTACTGTTATTGTGTCTTTCAATTATGCATGTGTAAAACTAAAAAATAAAAAAAAAGAATAAAATATTTAAAATTCAAAAACAGGGTGATTTACTTATGGGGGATTTTTTTTTATTATTTAGATGGGTTTTATACTTATGCCAGTGCATTATATTTCTTCTGTTTTTGTCTTTTCTTTCAATTATTTATGTGCAAAAATTAAAATAAAATGTAATATTTTTACAATTCAAAAACAGGGTGATTTACTTATGGGGGATTTTTTATTATTAATATGTAATGTAATAGCATAAATATATATCCCATCATTTCTACTGTTTTTTGAGTCTTTTCTTTCAATTACATAGGTGTAAAAATTAAAAAAAGAGAGAGAATAAAATTTTTAAAATTCAAAAACGGTGATTTACTTATGGGGGATTTTTTATTATTAAGATGTAATGTACTGGCATAAATATAAAACCCATCATTTCTACTGTTATTGTGTCTTTCAATTATGTATGTGTAAAACTAAAAAATAAAAAAAAAGAATAAAATATTTAAAATTCAAAAACAGGGTGATTTACTTATGGGGGATTTTTTTTTTTATTATTTAGATGGGTTTTTAATTTATGCCAGTGCATTATATTTCTATTGTTTTTAGAGTCTTTTCTTTCAATTATTTATGTGCAAAAATTTTTAAAAAGAGAGAATAAATTCTTACAATTCAAAAACAGGGTGATTTACTTATGAGTGATTTTTTTTAATTATTATGATTTAATGTACTTATAAAACCCATCATTTCTACTGTTTTTTGAGTCTTTTCTTTCAATTATATACGTGTAAAAATTAAAAAATGATAGAGAATAAAATTTTTAAAATTCAAAAACAGGGTGATTTACTTATGGGGGTTTTTTATTATTAAGATGTAATGTACTGGCATAAATATAAAACCCATCATTTCTACTGTTATTGTGTCTTTCAATTATGTATGTGTAAAACTAAAAAATAAAAAAAAAGAATAAAATATTTAAAATTCAAAAACAGGGTGATTTACTTATGGGGAATTTTTTTTATTATTTAGATGGGTTTTATACTTATGCCAGTGCATTATATTTCTACTGTTTTTGAGTCTTTTCTTTCAATTATTTATGTGCAAAAATTAAAATAAAATGTAATATTTTTACAATTCAAAAACAGGGTGATTTTTTATTATTAAGATGTAATGTAATAGCATAAATATATATCCCATCATTTCTACTGTTTTTTGAGTCTTTTCTTTCAATTATATACGTGTAAAAATTAAAAAAGAGAGAGAATAAAATTTTTAAAATTCAAAAACAGGGTGATTTACTTATGGGGGATTTTTTATTATTAAGATGTAATGTACTGGCATAAATATAAAACCCATCATTTCTACTGTTATTGTGTCTTTCAATTATGTATGTGTAAAACTAAAAAATAAAAAAAAAGAATAAAATATTTAAAATTCAAAAACAGGGTGATTTACTTATGGGGGATTTTTTTTATTATTTAGATGGGTTTTATACTTATGCCAGTGCATTATATTTCTACTGTTTTTGAGTCTTTTCTTTCAATTATTTATGTGCAAAAATTAAAATAAAATGTAATATTTTTACAATTCAAAAACAGGGTGATTTACTTATGGGGGATTTTTTATTATTAAGATGTAATGTAATAGCATAAATATATATCCCATCATTTCTACTGTTTTTTGAGTCTTTTCTTTCAATTACATAGGTGTAAAAATTAAAAAAAGAGAGAGAATAAAATTTTTAAAATTCAAAAACAGGGTGATTTACTTATGGGGGATTTTTTATTATTAAGATGTAATGTACTGGCATAAATATAAAACCCATCATTTCTACTGTTATTGTGTCTTTCAATTATGTATGTGTAAAACTAAAAAATAAAAAAAAAGAATAAAATATTTAAAATTCAAAAACAGGGTGATTTACTTATGGGGGATTTTTTTTTATTATTTAGATGGGTTTTATACTTATGCCATTGCATTATATTTCTACTGTTTTTGAGTCTTTTCTTTCAATTATTTATGTGCAAAAATTAAAATAAAATGTAATATTTTTACAATTCAAAAACAGGGTGATTTACTTATGGGGGATTTTTTATTATTAAGATGTAATGTAATAGCATAAATATATATCCCATCATTTCTACTGTTTTTTGAGTCTTTTCTTTCAATTACATAGGTGTAAAAATTAAAAAAAGAGAGAGAATAAAATTTTTAAAATTCAAAAACAGGGTGATTTACTTATGGGGGATTTTTTATTATTAAGATGTAATGTACTGGCATAAATATAAAACCCATCATTTCTACTGTTATTGTGTCTTTCAATTATGTATGTGTAAAACTAAAAAATAAAAAAAAAGAATAAAATATTTAAAATTCAAAAACAGGGTGATTTACTTATGGGGGATTTTTTTTTATTATTTAGATGGGTTTTATATTTATGCCAGTGCATTATATTTCTATTGTTTTTAGAGTCTTTTCTTTCAATTATTTATGTGCAAAAATTTTTAAAAAGAGACAATAAATTCTTACAATTCAAAAACAGGGTGATTTACTTATGAGTGATTTTTTTTAATTATTATGATTTAATGTACTTATAAAACCCATCATTTCTACTGTTTTTTGAGTCTTTTCTTTCAATTATATACGTGTAAAAATTAAAAAATGATAGAGAATAAAATTTTTAAAATTCAAAAACAGGGTGATTTACTTATGGGGGATTTTTTATTATTAAGATGTAATGTACTGGCATAAATATAAAACCCATCATTTCTACTGTTATTGTGTCTTTCAATTATGTATGTGTAAAACTAAAAAATAAAAAAAAAGAATAAAATATTTAAAATTCAAAAACAGGGTGATTTACTTATGGGGAATTTTTTTTATTATTTAGATGGGTTTTATACTTATGCCAGTGCATTATATTTCTACTGTTTTTGAGTCTTTTCTTTCAATTATTTATGTGCAAAAATTAAAATAAAATGTAATATTTTTACAATTCAAAAACAGGGTGATTTTTTATTATTAAGATGTAATGTAATAGCATAAATATATATCCCATCATTTCTACTGTTTTTTGAGTCTTTTCTTTCAATTATATACGTGTAAAAATTAAAAAAAGAGAGAGAATAAAATTTTTAAAATTCAAAAACAGGGTGATTTACTTATGGGGGATTTTTTATTATTAAGATGTAATGTACTGGCATAAATATAAAACCCATCATTTCTACTGTTATTGTGTCTTTCAATTATGTATGTGTAAAACTAAAAAATAAAAAAAAAGAATAAAATATTTAAAATTCAAAAACAGGGTGATTTACTTATGGGGGATTTTTTTTATTATTTAGATGGGTTTTATACTTATGCCAGTGCATTATATTTCTACTGTTTTTGAGTCTTTTCTTTCAATTATTTATGTGCAAAAATTAAAATAAAATGTAATATTTTTACAATTCAAAAACAGGGTGATTTACTTATGGGGGATTTTTTATTATTAAGATGTAATGTAATAGCATAAATATATATCCCATCATTTCTACTGTTTTTTGAGTCTTTTCTTTCAATTACATAGGTGTAAAAATTAAAAAAAGAGAGAGAATAAAATTTTTAAAATTCAAAAACAGGGTGATTTACTTATGGGGGATTTTTTATTATTAAGATGTAATGTACTGGCATAAATATAAAACCCATCATTTCTACTGTTATTGTGTCTTTCAATTATGTATGTGTAAAACTAAAAAATAAAAAAAAAGAATAAAATATTTAAAATTCAAAAACAGGGTGATTTACTTATGGGGGATTTTTTTTTATTATTTAGATGGGTTTTATACTTATGCCATTGCATTATATTTCTACTGTTTTTGAGTCTTTTCTTTCAATTATTTATGTGCAAAAATTAAAATAAAATGTAATATTTTTACAATTCAAAAACAGGGTGATTTACTTATGGGGGATTTTTTATTATTAAGATGTAATGTAATAGCATAAATATATATCCCATCATTTCTACTGTTTTTTGAGTCTTTTCTTTCAATTACATAGGTGTAAAAATTAAAAAAAGTGAGAGAATAAAATTTTTAAAATTCAAAAACAGGGTGATTTACTTATGGGGGATTTTTTATTATTAAGATGTAATGTACTGGCATAAATATAAAACCCATCATTTCTACTGTTATTGTGTCTTTCAATTATGTATGTGTAAAACTAAAAAATAAATAAAAAGAATAAAATATTTAAAATTCAAAAACAGGGTGATTTACTTATGGGGGATTTTTTTTTATTATTTAGATGGGTTTTATACTTATGCCAGTGCATTATATTTCTTCTGTTTTTGAGTCTTTTCTTTCAATTATTTATGTGCAAAAATTAAAATAAAATGTAATATTTTTACAATTCAAAAACAGGGTGATTTACTTATGGGGGATTTTTTATTATTAAGATGTAATGTAATAGCATAAATATATATCCCATCATTTCTACTGTTTTTTGAGTCTTTTCTTTCAATTACATAGGTGTAAAAATTAAAAAAAGAGAGAGAATAAAATTTTTAAAATTCAAAAACAGGGTGATTTACTTATGGGGGATTTTTTATTATTAAGATGTAATGTACTGGCATAAATATAAAACCCATCATTTCTACTGTTATTGTGTCTTTCAATTATGTATGTGTAAAACTAAAAAATAAAAAAAAAGAATAAAATATTTAAAATTCAAAAACTGTTTGATTTACTTATGGGGGATTTTTTTTTATTTTTTAGATGGGTTTTATATTTATGCCAGTGCATTATATTTCTATTGTTTTTAGAGTCTTTTCTTTCAATTATTTATGTGCAAAAATTTTTAAAAAGAGAGAATAAATTCTTACAAGTCAAAAACAGGGTGATTTACTTATGAGTGATTTTTTTAATTATTATGATTTAATGTACTTATAAAACCCATCATTTCTACTGTTTTTTGAGTCTTTTCTTTCAATTATATACGTGTAAAAATTAAAAAATGATAGAGAATAAAATTTTTAAATTAAAAAACAGGGTGATTTACTTATGGGGGATTTTTTTTATTATTTAGATGGGTTTTATACTTATGCCAGTGCATTATATTTCTACTGTTTTTGAGTCTTTTCTTTCAATTATTTATGTGCAAAAATTAAAATAATATTTTTACAATTCAAAAACAGGGTGATTTACTTCTGGGGGATTTTTTATTATTAAGATGTAATGTAATAGCATAAATATATATCCCATCATTTCTACTGTTTTTTGAGTCTTTTCTTTCAATTACATAGGTGTAAAAATTAAAAAAAGTGAGAGAATAAAATTTTTAAAATTCAAAAACAGGGTGATTTACTTATGGGGGATTTTTTTGTTATTAAGATGTAATGTACTGGCATAAATATAAAACCCATCATTTCTACTGTTATTGTATCTTTCAATTATGTATGTGTAAAACTAAAAAATAAAAAAAAAGAATAAAATATTTAAAATTCAAAAACAGGGTGATTTACTTATGGGGGATTTTTTTTTATTATTTAGATGGTTTTTATATTCATGCCAGTTCATTATATTTCTACTGTTTTTTTTTTAGTCTTTTCTTTCAATTATTTATGTGCAAAAATTAAAAAAAACGAGAGTAATATTTTTAAAATTCAAAAACAGGGTGATTTACTAATGGGGGATTTTTTTTATTATTAAGATGTAATGTGCTAGCATAAATATAAAACCCATCATTTCTACTGTTTTTTGAGTCTTTTCTTTCAATTATATAAGTGTAAAAATCAGAAAAAGAGAAAATAAAATTTTTAAAATTCAAAAACATGGTGATTTACTTATGGGGTATTTTTTTTATTATTAAGATGTAATGTACTAACATAAATATAAAACCCATCATTTCTACTGTTTTTTGTGTCTTTTCTTTCAATTATATATGTGTAAATATTTAAAAAAAAGAGAATATAATTTTTAAAATTCAAAAACAGGGTGATTTACTTCTGTGAGATTTTTTTAATTATTAATATGGGTTTATATTTATGCTAGTGCATTACATTTCTACTGTTTTTTGAGTCTTTTCTTTCAATTATATAGGTGTAAAAATTAAAAATATACAAAAGAATAAAATTTTTAAAAATTCAAAAACAGGGTGATTTACTTCTGGGAGATTTTTTTAATTATTAATATGGGTTTATATTTATGCTAGTGCATTACATTTCTACTGTTTTTTGAGTCTTTTCTTTCAATTATATAGGTGTAAAAATTAAAAATATACAAAAGAATAAAATTTTTAAAAATTCAAAAACAGGGTGATTTACTTATGGGGGATTTTTTTTATTATTAAGATGTAATGTACTAGCATAAATAAACCCATCATTTCTACTGCTTTTTGAGTCAATTATCAATTATAATCTTTCAATTATATAGGTGTAAAAATTAAAAAAAACAGAATAAAATGTTTAAAATTGAAAAGCAGGGTGATTTACTTATGGGAGATTTTTAAATTTTTTATTATGGAAATATTTTAAATAAACCATTGTTTATATGATTTGGAAAGTTTGGTTTGAAAACATTAATAGATCCTTGAGTTAGAAGTTTCATCTTTTTTGGAACTGAACTTTACATCAAAAAACTTTCTGTTTCCAGCATTGGACTTCATGCCTTTAATCCCCCCCAAAAAACCCTTGTGCTCTTTTTTGTATCCATCATTGAACTTCATGCCTTTAATTCCCTCCCCCCAAAAAATACAAAAATAAAAATTAAATTAAATTGTAGTCTTTTTTTTGTTTCCAGCATTGAACTTAATCCTTTACACCAAGAAATTTGTGTTCTTTTCTCTTTCCATCATTTGAATTTCATGCCTTAAAACCCTGCAAAAAAAAAATTGTGGTCTTTTCATGTCTTAAATCCCCTGCAAAAAAATAATTGTGGTCTTTTCTGTTTCCATGCCTTTTCACCAAGATTATTTGTGGTCTTTTCTGTTTCCAGCATTGAACTTCATGCCTTTACACCACGAAATTTGTGATCTTTTCTGTTTCCAGCTTTTGACTTCATGCCTTTACACCAAGAAATTGTGGTCTTTTTTTTCTGTTTCCAGCTGTGGACCTCATAACTTTACACCAAGAAATTTGTGGTCTTTTTTTCTGTTTCCATCATTGGACTTCATGCCTCACATCCCCACAAAAAATTGTGCTCTCTTCTGTTTCCATGCCTTTACACCAAGAAATTTGTGGTCTTTTCTGTTTCCACCATTTAACTTCATGCCTTTACACCAAGAAATTTATGGTCGTTTCTGTTTCCACCATTTAACTTCATGCCTTTACACCAGAAATTTGTGATCTTTCTGTTTTATAACACTGAACCTCAGGCCTTTACACAAAGAATAATAATGTTACCATTGTCTTCCCTGTTAATTGACCTTCATGTCTTTTCACAAAGAATACTAGTACCATTGTCTTTTCTGTTAACCTGATTGACCTTCATGTCTTTTCACAAAGAATACTAGTACCATTGGTCTTTTCTAATTGACCTTTGTCGTATGTATACCTGTGGTCTTTTCTGTTTTCTTACTTTGGTTTACTTTTACCTGTGGTCTCTTTTACTTTCTAACTTTGAACTTCATGTTCAGTATTTTCATCATCTTTTGTTTGTTTCTTTTTTCTAGCATTTAAAACCTTGCATTTTCTACCATTCACTGAAGCATATATAATTATCTAAATAGTAAAAATAAATTTCTAATGCCAAGCATATCCATTTTGTACCCAGCTGTCACAATACAAAGAAAACATTGTAATTATTGCATTTAACTAAATTGTGAATATTTTGGTATCCTGGTACTTAAAATATTTTTTCTTAGTTTTTACTTCAATATATTTCTATGTCCATTGGCATTCACTCTACATTGTACTGACTGTTATTTTACGTTAACACTGTTACTTATAAATCTAATTACATAATTTGAAAAAAATATGTTTCAATTGCATTTGATACCATGATTGAACACAGCTAATTTTCACTTGTTTTTAGTCATCAAAAGTAATTGCTTAATCAGCTTGGCAAGGTGTACAGTCTAGTAAATACTCATAAAAATCAAAAGGAAAAGCTGCCATAATTTATTATGACTATGTATAAAAGCTAAAATTTTAGAAGCTTTCATATCATAATTATACTATGTCTGAAACTAAAGAAAAAAGTCAAAAGAATCACTTGATTATGCTTATGTTTTAAAGTTTTAAAAAAAAAGGAAACAGTTTCATACTTTTGTTATGCCTATGTATGAAAGCTAAAAAAAAATGTAAAAGCTTTCATAACTTTAATATTCCTGTTTATGAAAGTTTTAAAAAATCAGAAAAGCTTTCATACCATTATTATTCCTTTTTATGAAAGCTAAAAAAGTGGAAAAGTTTCCATTTGGTTTTTATGCCATGTATGCTAATAAAAATGGAAATGCTCTCTCATACCTTAATTTGATACCATGATTGAACACAGCTAATTTTCACTTGAAATAATAAAATGTTTTTAGTCATCAAAAGTAATCGCTTAATGATCTTGGCAAGGTGTACAGTCTAGTAAATACTCATTAGCAGTAGTCTTGGAAACAGAATGTTAAATGCATGTAGCTGTTGTAGATATTATGGTGCTATATCTGATCTTACTATGGTATGTTGCAAAATAAATAAATGAAGCTTTTCCTTCTAAATTATGTAAGAAACTTTTTTTTTTTTTTTTTTGGGGGGGGGGAATTTAGAAGGAAAAGCTTCATTTATTTATTTTGTCAATGTATGAAAACTTAAAAAACAAAACAAAAGGAAAAGCTTTCATCCATTATTGTGTCTATTTATGAAAGCTTTAAAAAAAAAATCAGTCGAAAAGTTTTCATCCATTATTGTGTCTATGTTTGAAAGCTTAATAAACAAAACAAAGGAAAAGTTTTTCATCCATTATTGTGCCTATGTATGAAAGCTTTTTAAAAAATGGAAACACTTTCATACCCTTATTTTGCATATGTATGACATTTAAGAAAAGACATCGAAATGAAATTTTTATGTTTATATATGAAACCTAAAAGATAAATCAAAATGAAAGCTTCATATTTTTATTATGCCTATGTTTGAAAGCTAAAATAAAATCAAAAGGAAATGCTTGCATACCTTTACTATGCCAATATATGAAAGCTAAATAAAAGAAGTTTGTTTTTATCTTTACTATGCCAGTTAATAAAAGCTAAAGAAAAATTCAGAAGGAAAAGCTCTCATACCCTTATGCCAAATAGAAAAGCTAAAAGAAACACTTTCATTCCTTATGCCTATATAAGAGAAGTGTTAATTTAAAAAAAATGAAAGCTTTGGTACCCTTAAACATATACAAGAAAGTTAAACAATAATGAGAAAAACTTTCATTCAGATTCATTGTGTGCCCTTTGACTGAAAGGCCCACCTTTTATCCTTGCTCTTACCCTTGGGTTATCCATGCAAGAAGAAAATGGACAGGCAGTCAGGGGGAAGAAATATCAGCCAGCCTTTGTCCTTTTTAGGACCAGGCAGACCAACAAGTGGATTACCATGAGTGAAAACAGGAACCCATGTTTCCCCTGCCTGTTGTCTTTCAAGTATCAACAGCACCCATGGTTCAAAGAGAGGGAGGGGGCCAACCAGCCCAGCTCATGCCAGGTATGTTGTTCAAGCCAGAAGCACAAGAAAGAATGAGTCAGGTGTGAAGCAGTAAAATGCTCACATTTATTCTTCAACCATGGGTAGCTCTGTGGTCTCCCACAAAGTGCTGTAGACTCTTTGACTGAACTTTTCAATGGTCAACTATACCTTGCAAAGAGACTCAGATATCCATGTGTACTTCCAAGCAGATGAACAAGACCTGCCTGAGAAGATTTCTTTGAACTACACACACAAAAAAAAAAAAAAAAAACTTACATAAATTGAAAGATTCCACCAGCCACCAAATATGAGAAGGCAAAGACGAGTCAGATGATCTAAACTGACACCTCTATCCAAGTCTTCATTCTCACCACTACTGCCTCTGTGTCGATTCAAATAACACAGATCAAAATAAAAGTTAAAGGCACCTCAAGAAATGAAAGAGACATGAACTCAGCAGAAACAGTACCACAACCTGGGCATGTGTACTCACCAGGTAAAGACTTGGTGTAGTAATAGCCTGGGCTCTGTCTGTACCTTAATATCAACCCTTGTACCAGGCTACAAAATTGGTGAAAACCAGAAATGGTTAACATCTCAAATTAGGATAAGGAAAAGGAAGTGTTTTAATACCATTATGCATATATAAGAAATTAAAATTTGAAAAAGAAAGAGGAAATACTTTCATGCCTTTAATCCTATTAAAGAGAGCTAAGGAGGAGAATTGGCTTTCATATCTTGATGCATGTATGAAAAAGTTTCTTTTAAAAAAGGAAAATTTTTCATACCTTTATGTGTATGTAAGTAAGGTTAAACAAAATCTTTCATACCTTTATGTATCAGAAAGGTTAATAAAAGGAAAATCTTTATACCTTTATGAAAGGTTAAAGAAGGAAAAGCTTTCATACCTTTATGCACATATAAGAAACTGAAAAAAGAAAGTGTAAAACTTTCATTATCTTTATGCCACTATAAGAATTTTTTTTATAAAATGAAGAAATGCTTTCCTTCCTTGATGTCTATATAAAAACTAATCAAAAAAAAACAAACCAAGCTTTCATATCTTGTGTTGTGCTTGTTTGCATTTAACATTTAATTTTTTATTTCTTCCCTCCTCTTTCGTTCTCATTTTTGTTTGCTTTAGGATTATATTACCATGTTCTCATAAAAGTAATACTAATAGTAAATCATGCAATACAAGTCCTAAAATAATTAAACTTTCCCACAAAATTCAAACTGTAAAAAATAGGGTAAAACAGACTATGACAACAACTCTGAATAACTTTATGTGCAAATTCAGATTTTTCTCATGTACTAAATAATATTTGTGTAACTTCAGTTTAGACCAGATCCCAACAAATCTGAATTACTTTATGTGCAAATTCTCATGTACTAAATAATATTTGTGTAACTTCGGTTTAGATCATATGACAACAAATCTGAATTACTTTATGTGCAAATTCAGATTTTTCTCATGTACTAAATAATATTTGTGTAACTTCAGTTTAGACCATATGACAACAAATTTGAATTACTTTATGTGCAAATTCTCATGTACTAAATAATATTTGTGTAACTTAGGTTACAGTGAATTACAACAGTTCATTTGGTAAAGCAGACTGTGCACCCTGCTAAGTGAGAAAATAGATCTAAGTTTTAGTATACTTGAAGCCTCACCATTTGTAGTTGGGGTTTACTTGTAAACAGCTAAACAAAATAATTTATTGAATATAAAGTTAATTTATGTAATTACAAAAGAACTGGTAAGTTTGTAAACAGTACATTTACATTTTAAAATGTTCTGTTTACATTTAAAATGTACAGTTCACAATTGGTAAGTTTGTGAACAGTGCATTTACATTTTAAAATGTACAATTCACAATTGGTAAGTTTGTGAAGAGTACATTTATGAAGTGTAACAGTGAAATGGCAGCAGTACAGCATCTACTGGTATTTTAACTATAAATTACAGAAAAGCATTATGAACAAATTTCCAACAGTTTGATATTTCTCAGTGTTCTATAAACATGCCCATATAATTTGCATGACAAGATGTATTTGTTTGATATTGCTCAGTGTTCTATAAACATGCCCATATAATTCATGACAAGACCTATTTGTTCTCTTAGAATGTGATATTTCTTAATGTTCTGTGAGCATACTCAAGCTATCTAATGACATGATTTATCTGTTCAGTATGGTATTCCTTAGTATTTCATTAATATACCCAATTATACATCCTTTTAGACTTTCTTACTATCTTTGTATTAAGACATTACTACTATATCAGCACATGTAATCCACAAACAACTGGAAACACTATCTGTCTATTTTTAGTGATACTGATACTTTTCATAATACTTCAAGTACATCTGAAGACTTTCTGTTTCATTTGATACTTTTCATAATATTTCATGTACATCTGAAGACTTTATTTGTCGTTTGATACTTTTCATAATACTTCATGTATATCTGAAGACTTTCTATTTCATTTGATACTTTTTATAATACTTCATGTACATCTAATTCTAAAGACTTTCTATTTCATTTGATACTTTTCATAATACTTCATGTATATCTGAAGACTTTCTATTTCATTTGATACTTTTCATAATACTTCATGTACATCTGAAGACTTTATTTGTCATTTGATACTTTTCATAATATTTCATGTATATCTGAAGACTTTATTTGTCATTTGATACTAAGGAAGAAAATATAATGTTTCATTTGACTTTTTCTTACTGCTTCATGTACTTATGGAAACAATATCTATTTATATATATTCTGGAAACATTTGCTATTTTCTATTTGTATACTCTCACCATCTAGAAACCAGTATCTATTTATATATATTCTGGAAACAAGACCTACATCTTCATTTGCTACTTTGTATACTCTCACTATCTAGAAACCAGTATCTATTTATATATATTCTGGAAACAAGATCTACATCTTCATTTGCTACTTTCTATTTGTATACTCTCAGTGTCTAGAAAAGTTCTACTGTTCTGTTTTCTGCTTTCTTTATACCTTGTGAACAAGTGTCTGGAGCAGTCTATCAGTTCTGCTTTCTTTATACCTTGAGAACAACTGTCAGGAGCTGTCCATCAGTTCTGTTTTCTTTATACCTTGAGAACAACTGTCAGGAGCTGTCCATCAATTCTGCTTTCTTTATACCTTGAGAACAACTGTCGGGAGCTGTCCATCAATTCTGCTTTCTTTATACTTTGAGAACAACTGTCAGGGACTGTCCATCAGTTCTGCTTTCTTTTTACCTTGTGAACAACTGTCGGGAGCTGTCTGTCAGTTCTGCTTTAGACTTTCTTAATGTTTCTTGAACTTCTATCAAGAGGCAGAATTTTTCTGCTATATTTTATATTTGGAGAACATTGACATATTCTAGATCTCTTTATCTGCTATTTCCTCAGCACATATATCCCATAAATATTTCTGAAGACAAGATCTCTCATGTTTGTTTTCAATGGTTCCTAATTAAACTCTATGTCAGGTATGTCAAGTATTGTGAAATGTTTACTGACATTTATCAGTGGCTTTAATAATAATAAGTTGATTCTTTTCATTGATACTTCACCTATTCTTCATCAAGTTAAAATAAAAGTCTGCTTAGTATCCAAAGGGTTTCACATCATTCGAAAAATAATTTAGAACGAAAAGCTAATGATTATATTTATGATTGGTTTTTTTCAAAGAGCTTATTCATTTTAAAAATAATTTAGAACTAACAACTAATGATTATATTTATGATTGTTTTTTAAAAAGCCTTGTTCAATTGAAGAAATCATTTAGAACTAAAAGCTTATATAGTATTCCAGTGAAATCCCAATTGTTTTTGCATATTTAAGTCAGAAGCAAAAAAAAAAAATTATGCAAGAGAACACCTCATTAAGTATATAAACAGACACATTTTGAGAACATATTAACAAATTTAAAATCAAAGAAGATTCAGAAATGAAGTCTGATTCACTGTAAAAGTAATAAGTATACATGTTTTTAAAATTGATTTTACTTAGGAATATTATTTGCATTTTTAAAGTAATTTCAAAAGGATTTATTTTTGGTGTCATTTAATACCAATGACTTTCTCTTTATTATTGTCCATAAAGTGTGCCATGTCACACAACAGAGGAAGATATTGGGAAATGCGAACAAATGGTAAAGAGAAGAAAGAGTTCTGAATTTTGTGACATCACACTATTTCCTTTTCTTTTTTTAAACACTATTTGGTTTGTGTCCAGCTAATCATCAATGATATTTTAATTTTATAAAATTATATTGAACATTGCATTTAAGCTTGACCTCCTTAACAGCCATCACCACTACTCAAAACAGATCTGTGACTCATGCTCTTCTTCTATAAAATGCATTAAAGGAACTGCTTCATGTATTTCTGGAAGGCATTGAGATTGATCTAAAACATCATTTTATTTTCCATGCAACTTTGTAAAGGACACACATGTTTGCACCATTGACTAAAAGCTAAATTTCTTCTTTGCATTCATGCTTTTTCATAACAGAGTCCTTGCATCATGTAACAAATACATTGGCTCAAAAATGATTATTCATGTTGATTCAAAATTAATTGTATAAATTCTATATAATTCTTGACTAAGTAAAATTCTACCTATTTTTAAATCTTCAGATTTATGCTATTACATTACTCTTAATTTGAAGTAGTAATTATCTTGCATTTTACTATCTATGGACTCAGCTAGATTATCATATGAATGGACCTATTAAAACAATAAATTTACAGTTTTGCATATTGCTGCTATTTAAAGATTTTATTTAGAGTACAACATCTAACAGCTCAATAATACCTTAAAATTAAGATAAACTATTATTTTTTTTTAATTTTTCTTGTGTGTGTGTCTCTCTCTCATGGTTGCAAAGACACATATAACATACATAATCTTCAAGCACCTCTGCTTGAAGATTATGTATGTTATACTGCACACATTGCATTCTGATGAAATCTGCTCTAGTGAATGAGCCGGCAACCCAGTATTTTTTTTTTTTTTTACTGAATCTCTTCACCTATCCTAGGGTGATATATTTCAGTTGGGAGACAGAAAGGGGGAAGACCCTACCAGGGATATGTTGGGAGTTCCACCAGATGATCCTCAAGGTCATGGTGGGCTCACCCACAGATTGGAACCTAGCGGCAGCGAGAAGGAATACATACTGCCCCAGCACGAAAGGCCTCCTGAAGGGAGCAGTATGATATTCTATGATAGGATAGTATGCTAACATATTAATCAGCATCCCACTAACATTGTTTATTCCCACTACTAACTTTGTACTAAAAATACTAACTAGAATAGAATGTTAATGTATTATTCAGCATGCCACTAACATTGTTTACTCCCACTACTAACTTTGTACTAAAAATACTAACTAGAATAGAATGTTAATCTATTAATCAGCATGCCACTAACATTGTTTACTCCCACTACTAACTTTGTACTAAAAATACTAACTAGAATAGAATGTTAATGTATTAATCAGCATGCCACTAACATTGTTTACTCCCACTACTAACTTTGTACTAAAAATACTAACTAGAATAGAATGTTAAGCATGCCACTAACATTGTTTATTCCCACTACTAACTTTGTACTAAAAATACTAACTAGAATAGAATGTTAATGTATTAATCAGCATGCCACTAACATTGTTTACTCCCACTACTAACTTTGTACTAAAAATACTAACTAGAATAGAATGTTAATGTATTAATCAGCATGCCACTAACATTGTTTACTCCCACTACTAACTTTGTACTAAAAATACTAACTAGAATAGAATGTTAATGTATTAATCAGCATGCCCCTAACATTGTTTATTCCCACTACTAACTTTGTACTTAAAATACTAACTAGAATAGAATGTTAATGTATTAATCAGCATGCCACTAACATTGTTTATTCCCACTACTGACATTGTACTAAAAATACTAACTAGGAAAATAGGACATGCTGCCATTTAATTGTAAATATGGTGAGCAGATTTAAGCTCAAAGCAGTGATTCAATCTTGTGCAAAATGTATGCCATCATATGATGGTTGCATTTATGCATTTTCCCAGATGGATGATGCTGCACAATTTTTAGTAGTAAGCTTGACAAGCATGGAGTGCACGTGGAGCATGGAGTGACTGAGGAGTGTGTGTAGTGCATATGGAACATGCAGTATATGTATATGTGGTAGTAAGTGTATAATTTGTGTGCGTGTGTCTCGGTGATGACAACTGTGTATATGTATGTGCTTGTATTTTGTATCATTAGCTTGTGTCTCTGTAGCAATATGTGTGTATGTGTTTGGTATCAGTAGTATGTGTATATGTGCATGTGTGTACACATTTTATATCAGTAGTATTTATGTATATGTGGTAGTAAATAGTTCTTAGCATTCTGCCCTCTAGACCAAGACTAGCTTTGTGCCAGTAAAGTAGTTTCATTTACTGTGGGGAAAGGTTTGTTTGCATTTTCATGTTTTAATCTGTATAGTTGGTTTATTTCACTGAAAGTAATTTCATCTTGATATTTTCATGGTACCACTTTGCCATGATGTCCAGAATTGTGTTCTCACTATCCTTATGGATACAGCTGTTGAAAAAGATGCAAATAAGAAATTATTTTTCATTTTGGTTTGTAATTATTAGATTATTTAAACAAGCATTTTTATTTGCATAATTATTTTTTCTCATTTGAAAAGAAATATATATTTTTTTTTAATCTGTAGCATATTTTTAAAATTAGTAAAAGAGTATTAGTAAAAGAGAAGACAGTAAAATATTTTGTATAAAAATGTAAAGATGTGATTTTTTTTTTAATTAAGGGAAGAACATTTAACACTTTGGTATACCAAAATTAGTTGGTATTTGAAAATATTTTCCTTAAGTAAATAAAGATGTATCTTTTACTGATGATGGCTGAAGATTGCTGGACTTGAGGAAATGGAATTGGTTGGTAAGAATTCATCCTTTCTTTATTTAATGCAAGTATGTGTGTTAAAATATAGTTTCAATTACCTCTTTAAAAAGTGATATAAACATTTTCTTAAATAAAAGTCTTTCTTACAGTTATACATTTTATTAAAAGAAATGTTTACAGTTATCAGTATTTATATACATGTAAATATGAGAGATTATCTTACCTTATTGATATCTACTGTAAAAGTAGTGTACATCTAGTGTAAAAGTACAGGGCAATTAGTCATTTCATGTGTTCTTTAAAAAATAGAAAGATGTTTAAAAATTCAGAAAAGTAATATTTGATTTCTTTACATATATTTAAATTTTTATTGCAAGGAGTGATTTCTGAGAGTCTGTACTTGGTGCTAATTTCAAGTAATTTTCCTTTTTATCTTGATAATTATACAGACAAGCAATCATGATGGCAGACTTTTCACTTTTCATCAGAAATACATTTTAAACATTCTGAAAGCAAATTATAAGTCATACAGTCAAAATTTTTGTTCATCAGAGTCCATTTGCCTGGAATTTGCTTTCTTGCAAGTTGGATGTATGGTTATTATCATTCATGACATTCTGTGTTATTGTTAAAACTAGACATTTGTAAATTCACTTTTCTCATTTGTTTATATACTTGGATGCATACATTCACCCATGCATAGACATACATACACATGTTAAATAACAAAGTCGTTTGCTGTAAATGAAAACACAGATATAAGAGGTAAGGTAGCTTGCAGTTCTTATCTGTTTGCTGATAAAACATTAATTAATTGAAGAGTAGCTAGACACAAATTTATTCATTAGTGTGTTACATAAAATGTGATTTAGATTTAGCACCATAATTATGCGACTTGTGTTTGGTAAAATAACAAAATAATGCATTTGGTTTACTATGATTTTGGTTTCATAGCTGTGACACTGCCTACCATCTAATTTGACCATGCATTGGAGCCGGAGAGAAGTGATACTCAGACCCAGAATTACAAGAACCATCACATCATATAGGTTTATATCTAAAAATTTTATATTCTGTTATATAACTGTATGTTTAAATTTTATATTGAAGTAAATATTTGATTAAAAAATAATTTCACAATAAATGGCACACTGAAATGGCAAAAAAATCCTTATTTGAATTATTTTTTCATTTTAACTATTTTTGTCTGAATTGATCCTTTCTCCATTATTCACTCATCTAAAATTCTTCTAATCACTAATACAAAATGGAGTTATTTAATAATACAAAATATGTCATAATTATAATGCTGTAATAGATTAAAATCAGATGAATGAAATGGAGTTTAATAATACTAAAATGTGAAACCTATACTGCTTTAATCAGATTAAAATCAGAAATATGAAATTGAGTGATTTAATATTTGCAAAACATGTCAAACCTATAATGCTGTAACAAATAAACATTGTCATATTAGCTCCTGATCCAAAAGATTAAGAAATATTACCAATTTACTGTTAAGTGTCAATTTCTCATGAATAAATAATATTATTTTACTGAATGAATACATAGTCCATTTTTACTTTAAAGAATTCAATTCCAAGAGCCTGAATGTGGGAAGAGGAGAGGAGGGAGATCAAATATTTGTCATGTGGCTTTATATAGGTATGTTCAATGTCACCCAGGACATTTGCAATTACATTCTTTGTATCCAGATTGTAGTTTAACTTTTTTGACCATAACAACAACATCCTTTATATCAAAAGTTTAGTTTAACTTTTAGACCATCATAACATTCCTTGTATCTTGATTGTACTTTAACTTTTAGATCATCACAGCAGCATTCCTTGTATTATAACAACAGCTTGTATCCAGATTGTAGTTTAACTTTAAGATCATAACAACAGCTTTACTTGTATCCAGATTGTAGTTTAACTTTAAGATCATAACAACAGTTTTCCTTGTATCCAGATTGTAGTTTAACTTTAAGATCATAACAAGAGTTCCTTGTATCCAGAGTGTAGTTTAACTTTTAGATCATAAGTACATTCCTTGTATCTAGAGTGTAGTTTAATTTTTAGATCATAAGAACATTCCTTGTATCTAGAGTGTAGTTTAATTTTTAGATCATAAGAACATTCCTTGTATCTAGAGTGTAGTTTAATTTTTAGATCATAAGAACATTCCTTGTATCTAGAGTGTAGTTTAATTTTTAGATCATAAGAACATTCCTTGTATCCAGAGTGTAGTTTAACTTTCAGACTGTGACTGGCATGTTTGGCTAGATGAGAGAGAATAGATAGTGAAACTGTTAGAACACTAAAATTTTTCACAACTATTGTACTTGCTTGAACTTAAAACTTCACACCGGTAGTCATAATTTGAATTATTCTCAGAGTTCCAAGAACTGATCATGTGACCACACTTCTTCACAGTCATCAGTGACCAACTGTTAATGGCAGAATCAAGATCTCTTCTTTTTGTTTTTCTTTTTGCTGTAACTTAAGTACTTATCTGATCTCATGCATGTTTACCCAACTGCTGGAAGATTACACTTTTCATCAGAAATACATTTTAAACATTCTGAAAGCAAATTATAAGTCATTCAGTCAAAAGTTTTGTTCATCAGAGTCCATTTGCCTGGAATTTGCTTTCTTGCAAGTTGGATGTATGGTTATTGTCATTCATGACATTCTGTGTTATTGTTAAAACTAGATATTTTGTAAATTCACTTTTCTCATTTGTTTATATACTTGGATGCATACATTCACCCATGCATAGACATACATACACATGTTAAATAACAAAGTCGTTTGCTGTAAATGAAAACACAGATATAAGAGGTAAGGTAGCTTGCAGTTCTTATCTGTTTGCTGATAAAACATTAATTAATTGAAGAGTAGCTAGACACAAATTTATTCATTAGTGTGTTACATAAAATGTGATTTAGATTTAGCACCATAATTATGCGACTTGTGTTTGGTAAAAAAAAATAATGCATTTGGTTTACTATGATTTTGGTTTCATAGCTGTGACACTGCCTACCACCATCTAATTTGACCATGCATTGGAGCCGGAGAGAAGTGATACTCAGACCCAGAATTACAAGAACCATCACATCATATAGGTTTATATCTAAAAATTTTATATTCTGTTATATAACTGTATGTTTAAATTTTATATTGAAGTAAATATTTGATTAAAAAATAATTTCACAATAAATGGCACACTGAAATGGCAAAAAAATCCTTATTTGAATTATTTTTTCATTTTAACTATTTTTGTCTGAATTGATCCTTTCTCCATTATTCACTCATCTAAAATTCTTCTAATCACTAATACAAAATGGAGTTATTTAATAATACAAAATATGTCATAATTATAATGCTGTAATAGATTAAAATCAGATGAATGAAATGGAGTTTAATAATACTAAAATGTGAAACCTATACTGCTTTAATCAGATTAAAATCAGAAATATGAAATTGAGTGATTTAATATTTGCAAAACATGTCAAACCTATAATGCTGTAACAAATAAACATTGTCATATTAGCTCCTGATCCAAAAGATTAAGAAATATTACCAATTTACTGTTAAGTGTCAATTTCTCATGAATAAATAATATTATTTTACTGAATGAATACATAGTCCATTTTTACTTTAAAGAATTCAATTCCAAGAGCCTGAATGTGGGAAGAGGAGAGGAGGGAGATCAAATATTTGTCATGTGGCTTTATATAGGTATGTTCAATGTCACCCAGGACATTTGCAATTACATTCTTTGTATCCAGATTGTAGTTTAACTTTTTTGACCATAACAACAACATCCTTTATATCAAAAGTTTAGTTTAACTTTTAGACCATCATAACATTCCTTGTATCTTGATTGTACTTTAACTTTTAGATCATCACAGCAGCATTCCTTGTATTATAACAACAGCTTGTATCCAGATTGTAGTTTAACTTTAAGATCATAACAACAGCTTTACTTGTATCCAGATTGTAGTTTAACTTTAAGATCATAACAACAGTTTTCCTTGTATCCAGATTGTAGTTTAACTTTAAGATCATAACAAGAGTTCCTTGTATCCAGAGTGTAGTTTAACTTTTAGATCATAAGTACATTCCTTGTATCTAGAGTGTAGTTTAATTTTTAGATCATAAGAACATTCCTTGTATCTAGAGTGTAGTTTAATTTTTAGATCATAAGAACATTCCTTGTATCTAGAGTGTAGTTTAATTTTTAGATCATAAGAACATTCCTTGTATCTAGAGTGTAGTTTAATTTTTAGATCATAAGAACATTCCTTGTATCCAGAGTGTAGTTTAACTTTCAGACTGTGACTGGCATGTTTGGCTAGATGAGAGAGAATAGATAGTGAAACTGTTAGAACACTAAAATTTTTCACAACTATTGTACTTGCTTGAACTTAAAACTTCACACCGGTAGTCATAATTTGAATTATTCTCAGAGTTCCAAGAACTGATCATGTGACCACACTTCTTCACAGTCATCAGTGACCAACTGTTAATGGCAGAATCAAGATCTCTTCTTTTTGTTTTTCTTTTTGCTGTAACTTAAGTACTTATCTGATCTCATGCATGTTTACCCAACTGCTGGAAGATTACACTTTTCATCAGAAATACATTTTAAACATTCTGAAAGCAAATTATAAGTCATTCAGTCAAAAGTTTTGTTCATCAGAGTCCATTTGCCTGGAATTTGCTTTCTTGCAAGTTGGATGTATGGTTATTGTCATTCATGACATTCTGTGTTATTGTTAAAACTAGATATTTTGTAAATTCACTTTTCTCATTTGTTTATATACTTGGATGCATACATTCACCCATGCATAGACATACATACACATGTTAAATAACAAAGTCGTTTGCTGTAAATGAAAACACAGATATAAGAGGTAAGGTAGCTTGCAGTTCTTATCTGTTTGCTGATAAAACATTAATTAATTGAAGAGTAGCTAGACACAAATTTATTCATTAGTGTGTTACATAAAATGTGATTTAGATTTAGCACCATAATTATGCGACTTGTGTTTGGTAAAAAAAAATAATGCATTTGGTTTACTATGATTTTGGTTTCATAGCTGTGACACTGCCTACCACCATCTAATTTGACCATGCATTGGAGCCGGAGAGAAGTGATACTCAGACCCAGAATTACAAGAACCATCACATCATATAGGTTTATATCTAAAAATTATTTTATATTCTGTTATATATCTGTATGTTTAAATTTTATATTGAAGTAAATATTTGATTAAAAAATAATTTCACAATAAATGGCACACTAAATGGCAAAAAAATCCTTATTTGAATTATTTTTTCATTTTAACTATTTTTGTCTGAGTTGATCCTTTCTCCATTATTCACTCGTCTAAAATTCTTCTAATCACTAATACAAAATGGAGTTATTTAATAATACAAAATATGTCAAAATTATAATGCTGTAATAGATTAAAATCAGATGAATGAAATGGAGTTTAATAATACTAAAATGTGAAACCTATACTGCTTTAATCAGATTAAAATCAGAAATATGAAATTGAGTGATTTAATATTTGCAAAACATGTCAAACCTATAATGCTGTAACAAATAAACATTGTCATATTAGCTCCTGATCCAAAAGATTAAGAAATATTACCAATTTACTGTTAAGTGTCAATTTCTCATGAATAAATAATATTAATTTACTGAATGAATACATAGTCCATTTTTACTTTAAAGAATTCAATTCCAAGAGCCTGAATGTGGGAAGAGGAGAGGAGGGAGATCAAATATTTGTCATGTGGCTTTATATAGGTATGTTCAATGTCACCCAGGACATTTGCAATTACATTCTTTGTATCCAGACTGTAGTTTAACTTTTTTGACCATAACAACAACATCGTTTATATCAAAAGTTTAGTTTAACTTTTAGACCATCACAACATTCCTTGTATCATGATTGTACTTTAACTTTTAGATCATCACAGCAGCATTCTTTGTATCTAGAGTGTAGTTTTGGACCATAACAACATTTCTTGTATCCAGAGTGTACCGGTAGTTAACTTTTACACAACCACAAAATCATTCTTTATATCTAGATTGCTCTTTAACTTAACAACATTCCTTGTATCCAGAATTTAGTTTAACTTTTAGACCATAACAACATTCTTTGTGTCCAGAGTGTGGTTTAAGACCATAACTTGCATGTTTGACCAAATGAGAGGGAATAGAGAGTGAAACTGTTAGTCACTACATTTTTTTCAAAACTCTTGTACTTGAATTTCTTGCTATATAGTCATATTTTTATTTGTATTAGGATTTCAAGAACTGTTCACTGACCACCTTTTCACAGTAGAAGTGAGATGTCTTCTTTTTGTTTTATGCTGTAAGTACATATGTGATCTCATGTATGCATATCCAACTTTAGAAAATTGCACTCATCTTTAGACACATTTGTACACAACTGCTAGAAGACTGCACTTATCTTCACACACATTTGTACACAACTGTTAGAAGATTACACTTATCTTCACACACATTTGTACACAACTGTTAGAAGATTGCACTCGTCATCAGACACTTTTTCAACATAATGAATGTAAAATTAAGTCATAGTTTCAAAATTTTTTGCTTATCAGGGTCCATCTGCCTAGAATTTGTTTCCTTATGTTTGATGTTCGGTTATTTTCAAGAGGGTTCTCAAGACATTTTTCATCAGCAACAATAGCACTGTCTCTGTCATTGTTTGTTAAAACTGTATATTTGTAAATTCATTTTATTCATGCTTCTCATTTGTTCATATTCATACATACATACATTCACACACATAACACACACTCACTCACACACATGCATGCACACACAAAGGTATAAACACTCACACATGGTTTACAAATGGATGATTTAGTGTATGATTAAAGCACTTAGAGCATTTATAAGAATAAATTTGATGATGAACAGACTAACTTGCTCATGACTGAACAAACTAAAATGTCTTTTATCTTCTTGAGAATTTGGATCGTTAGCTCTCTCTCTCTCTGCATACTTAGAAATTATAAACTTGTCACTAACATTGCAGGAAATATTTAGTATAATTCTAAGAGTAATTTGGATTATAAAGTATAAGAGGAGATATAAAATATGATAGATTTTACTTCGTGCCACAGATTAATCAACACTGTTAGTGCAAAAATGCACTGTCGTCAACTTATTTCACTTGCTGACCTGGACTGTAGTAGTCATCAACTTATTTCGTTTGCACATCTAAACTGTTACACTGTAATCAAGTTATTTTATGTATATCTCTTAAATGTAGCCTGAGTGTGACTTTAAGTTATTTCCATTTTTTTAAACTTTTTTTTGTTTGAGATGAATAACAGATAGTAAAACCTAAAAATAACTAATTTGATATATGGTATACATACTTTGGAGTGTGCTGTATACGAGTGTAACTTGGGGATAAGCAACATAATGTAGATGAGTGTAACTGGGATGTTTCTACACAGTGTACTAGTGTGACTGGTATGTTCTACGCAGTGTGTATAAATATAACTATGATGTTCTACTCAGTGTATAGGAATGTAACTGGGATATTCTACACTATGTATATGAATGTAAGTAAGATGTTCTACTTAATATATAGGGATGTAACTGCTATGTTCTACACAATGTGTATGAGTGTAACAGAGGTTCATATCAAAGGTTAATAATTAGTGGTGTAACTGGTATGTTCTATTTAATATATATATGAGTGTAACTTTGGTATATTCTACATAATGGAGTGTAACTGGGATGTTCTACATAATATTTAAGGTGTAACTAGGATGTTCTACTTAATATGTATGATTGCAATTGGGATGTTCTGTGTAATATGTAGGAGTGTAACTTTGGGGTGTTCTGCATCCATCCTTTGCCTGAATATGCTACTGTAAGTGTTATTTCCATTATATTTAAGGGATCACTTAAACTTGTTTATATCAACACATCAAAATTTCCTTCATATTAAGAACTTCTGAATAGCTGTAGGACACCTTACATTTGACTGTTCACATCATTCTCACTTGATACCAACACAATACTTGAGCATTTATTTAGTATCTTGACTTTACTAATGTACTAGTAGTAATCTCACTTGATACCAACACTTGAGCATTTATTTAGTATCTTGACTTACTTGTGGTTATCATACTTGATACCTACACAACACTTGAGCACTTATTTAGTGTCTTGACTTTGTAATGTACTAGTAGTATTCTTCTTAATTTATCTCTGTCTTTTGCAGAAACTTCAGAATGACTGGACTGTTACAGCAAGGACCATTCTTAGAGCATCCAGAGCTCATCATCATATCACCCATTGTTGTCTTCACCATTCACTGGCTACATGATCATATCATATCACTCCAATGTCTTCAGCATTCACTGGCTACATCAGGGGTCTCAAACTCGTGGCCCGCGTGCCATTTGCGGCCTGCGAGACGATATTTTGTGGCCCCCACTTGATATCAAAGTTTAATGATAGTGCGGCCCGCACGTTTTTCTCACACACCTTGGGAGTTTATAGTTTTTGTCACCTGTGGGCTACCATACCTCAGGATAACAACCAGCGCGTTGTGTTGAAACTCGGGGACTTTCTTTCTCCAAGCCTGTTACATATTGCTACTGTTTAGCAAAGTTCAAAACATCCAGCTCTAGCAAGCTGATTCTATATAGATTATAGACCCTAAAGGCCTACACACAGATGAGAGACGCGTTTTTTGCTCACAACAATGCTTGCCGATAATAATACAGACAACGTCAGCGAAAAAAATCAAGCATTCACCACCACGACGCAGACAGAAAAGAGGAAAAAAAGAAACCGCCCTCCTAATTGGATCAGAGTACAGCAAAAATTAGAAAAAAGAAACCGGGAATATTACGAACACAACCACAACGACAGAGACCAGTTGCCACCCGCCGAATTCTTATGGTGGCTGTTCAACACCTACAACCAACTACACCAGCTGCCAAGGCACCCTAGACGTCCCCAGAACGAAAACCGATGGCGGACTAAATACAGCGAAACAACACACCACAGAGGGACATGGTATTGAATATAGTTTTCATTTTTCTTTTTTTTTTTCCGGAGTACGACTACATCACGGGGGAAGAATCGCCAGTCTGAAACTCGGTGAGAGGTCCCTTGTGCTCTGTAGAAGTACACACGGACCAGTCAGCCACGGACATACACCGGCAACTACTGGATTTTTTTTTTTTTTTTTTTTTTTTTTGCCCAGCGCCACCGAAAAACACCGACAGCGCTGGAGTGACTCTGAAAAGAGGACTTAGACTCTATTTAACTTTTAAAAAAAAAAAAATTTTTTTAATTAAAAAAATGAATTTACATCGCACAAACGTCTAAAAATCACCCAAAGCATAACAATGACGAACATGACGGCATGCCCGCACCCTGGAAAAAAGTGAAGGATGCGATGCCCTGGTGGAGCGCCTACAAAGGTGAGAACATCTCTGATGAAAGCCTTAAACAACGCTCACCCAGGAGTGAAGTTAACGTGACAACAACAACAGCATGAGAGAGTTAGAAGACATCACTTCGTTACGGACCACCGATGGAGAAAGATGCGTTTTTTGCTCACAACAATGCTTCCCACTACAAGGCAATCGCGCTACAGAGTACCGGACAAAGACGGCTTTTCCAATCACCACTTATACAACTGCACAAAGTCAAGCTGCACCATGTGCAAAGAAATCGAAACAACCATCAAGAGAGAAGACTTCTTAATTTTAATAAGGCCATCAGAATTATACAGAGCGATAGACAACACTCTTCAATCCCTACAAGGACAATATCTGAACCGAAAAATGGCCAGCGTCGAAGCCAAAGCCGACTCCTATGAGATAATACATTACTACGGCAACATGGGCACAAGGAAAAATGAAACACACAAGACAAAGACCTGGACGTGTACGCAAGACACACAAACCCCACCGCCGCGAAGCACCAAAGCTAAAGAAACACAAACTGAGATGGACGAGAAGACAACGAAAGAAACACAGACAACAAAACACTGCGAAAATAAGAAAACAAAGAAGACAACACTCACGACAGCCCACACGCAAACGGAAAAAAAAAATGAGGCGTCTACTAAGGACACTCAAACAAGGACGGTGACAAAAGACAAGGAGACAAAAACAGAGCTCACACCAAGAAAGGATGCCCGATAGTAATACAGACAACGTCAGCGAAAAAAAATCAAACATTCGCCGCCACGACGCAGACAGAAAAGAAGAAAAAAAGAAACCGGGAATATTACGAACACAACCACAACGACAGAGACCGGTTGCCACCCGCCGAATTCTTATGGTGGCTGTTCAACACCTACAACCAACTACACCAGCTGCCAAGGCACCCTGGACGTCCCCAGAATGGAAGCCGATGGCGGACTAAATACAGCGAAACAACACACCACAGAGGGACATGGTATTGAATATAGTTTTCATTTTTCTTTTTTTTTCCGGAGTACGACTACATCACGGGGGAAGAAATCGCCAGAGTCTGAAACTCGGTGAGAGGTCCCTTGTGCTCTGTAGAAGTACACAGGACCAGTCAGCCACGGACATACACCGGCAACTACTGGATTTTAAAAAAAATTTTTTTTGCCCAGCGCCACCGAAAAACACAAGACAGTGCTGGAGTGACTCTGAAAAGAGGACTAAGACAGACTCTATTTAACTTTTTAAAAAAATTAAAAAAAAAAAATAAATAAAAAAAATTTACATCGCACAAACGTCTAAAAATCACCCGAAGCATAACAATGACAAACACGACGGCATGCCCGCACCCTGGAAAAAAGTGAAGGATGCGATGCCCTGGTGGAGCGCCTCCAAAGGTGAGAACATCACTGATGAAAGCCTTAAACCACGCTCAACCAGGAGTAAAGTTAACGTGACTGAGAGAGTTAGACTGCTACACGCCGCAAAGTAGGAAAACGTGCTGAAAGTTAGTCACTTGAAACGTGATTGCCATCGAGTGGAGAGAAAATACATCCTGTCACCCAGTGCAAATACGTTTCTTTGTTTTTGTTTTATTTTGTAACCCATCCCCAGTCATGTCTTACTCAAAATCTGCTGTGAAGAGAAAGGTTGGCGATGAGCACAGGAGAAGTGGGAGATGGACTACTTTTTTGTTGAGCACAGGGACATCCCGACGTGTCTTATATGCACAGAGAAAGTTGCGGTGCACAAGGAGTACAACATCAGACGTCATTACTCAACTAGACATGCTGAGGAGTATGCAAAATACCAGGGAGATGAGAGAGAGGACCGAGTCGCCAAACTTAAAACATGTTTACTGAGGTAACAAGATTTTTTCAAGAAAGCAAGCAAAGAGAGTGATGCGGCAATCAAAGCTAGCTAAGTGGTGAGTGAGATGATTGCTAAAGCAGGTAAACCATTTAAAGATGGTGAGTTCATCAAAACGTGCACATTATTTGATCATAAAATACTTGGTTTTACTTGTAGTGCTATCACTTGTGTTTATATGTTTGAAAAGAGCACCCTCTTCTGTTGCTTATATTTATTTTTAAATATATTCTAGTGAGGTTGGTTTTAAAATAGTTTAGTCCTTCCAATTCAAGTTAAATTATAATCCAACCTTTTAATCTGTTTAAAGATGCTCTATTCTCTCTATTCAAATGTTTTGGTGATTGTAGTCCAATCCTTGAACTTATTTATTGATGATGTAAAGTGTGCGTGCGTGCGTGCATGTTTTTTTATGTTGGAAGAATACAGGAAGCTATTTTCATGAGTGTGTGCACTTGGTTTAAGGAAAAAAAAAATTCTTCAACATCCTTGGACTAAGAAGATGTAGAAAATTAAATATTAAAAAGTCATGTAAAATGAAAAACAGTATGTATATATATATGTATGTATGTGTGTGTATATAGAGTATATGACTTCTTTAAGCATTATCTCACAGACCAATAACAAGAAAAGATTTTAGAATTAAAGTTGAAATAAAAGATATGTGAAGTATGCTGCACGTTCTCTGCTGACTTCCAGGTTTGTCCTTGTTCTGTTGCCCTGACATCCTCTCACTGGATTGCAAGACTATGGTCTTTCTTTGTTTGCTATAAGAAACTTTTGTTTGTGTGAACAAAACAAGGTATCAATTAGTACTAGATTGCTAATTTTGCTCTAAGGCAGTTAAAAATATTCAGGCTAGATTTTGACTGATGTAAGATAGTGTTACATTAAGTTAAGCAAATGAAATATTTTAATACTAGATTTTGACTGCTGACTGTGTGTGTGTGGATGTTATGCTATGTTAGCAAAATAAGATTTTTTAGCACTAGTTTGCAACTGTTAGGTTATATTCACAAAATACAATGTTCCAGTACTAGATTATGGCAGATTTGCAGATTATTAATGCTGCAAGGCAATATATCGACAAAATACAGTATTTTAGTACCATAATTTAGTACCAACATCCCTTGCTGTAGTGTAGTGCTTTTTTATTACTAAATTTTGGCAATGTGTGTATAATACACATTGTTTATTTTGTTGCTAAGTTTGCAACTGTTTGCTACAAGGCAGTGTTAGACTGTGTTAATAAATAGTTTGCACTGTTTTACACAGTATAACAGATTCTTACATCAAAACAGCTGCAGTCTAGCTCAAAAATACTTTCGTTTTAGATTGCAGCTGTTCACTGTTAGATTATGTTAACAAAGCAAGCTATTTTAGTGGTAATTTGACTAAAATGTATAATAAAACATAACAAACATTTAGTAATGTGCTTTTCTTTTTCAAAATTTCTAATTTTGTGTTTATTTATCTGTTGTGTGCTGACAAGATAGTTTTCTCCAGCTAAGTGTTGAAGCCACACCAGGAGCCGACAGAACTAATTTTCATCATTCATCATCAGGTAGAATGTTTTCATAATTTTAAACAGATTAAGAGTAATATGTACTTTATGCATCAACTTTTCCAGTAAAATAATATTAGAAATAATGCATTTTGCATTCATCATGCTTTTATTAAATATTTGAGTATTTTTTGCTCAGACTGTATTAATTATTTATGGAGAACATTATGACAGGTGCTCATAAAATTCAAATCAGGTATAGTCAAAATTATAATGAATAGTAAAGTGCCCATACATTATATTTTGTTGAAACATATTTATACACCACATTTGAGACCTGACGTGTCTGTGGGCAAGTCCAACACGACTATTTTTGTCTTCAGCTGAGCATCAGATGAAGTACATGTAGTTGACTTGCATTTAAGACAGTAGTTTTATTTAAATACATGTGTATCTTTAACAGTAGAATCACACTCAGTGCAGAGATGCTCACACTATGACAACACATGGAACGAGATTCACTTTTTTTCAAATCGTGCTCACTGTGGATGGCAGTTAGAAAGGGCCCACTTGTGCATGTGCATTTAGATCCAAACTGCCTACCATATAATTTGACCATGGATTAAAATCTGAGAGATGCAGCACTCATGGCCCAAAATTACATGAACTATAACATCATACAGGTAGATGTCTGGAGATTTTATATTATTTATCAGTATGTTGAAATTGTATATTGCAATAAATGTTTGAGTTTTCATAATAAATGGCATAATGGAGTGAAAAAAGAAACCTTGTCTAAATTATTTTTTTGTTGTATCCATTTTTATCTGAGCAGATCTTTCTCCATTAATTCCTCATCTCCTAAAATTTTTCTAAGTAGAAATATGAAATGGAATTATTTAATAATGCAAAATATATAAAACTTATAATGATGTAAAAGATTACATACACTCAGAAGTATGAAATGGAGTTGTTTAATAATGCAAAATTTGTCAGACTTGTAATGCTCTTAAAGATTACAGTCAGAAGTGTGAAATGGAGTTATTTAATAATGCAAAATTTGTCAGATTTGTAATGCTCTTAAAGATTAATGTCAGAAGTGTGAAATGGAGTTATTTAATAATGCAAAATTTGTCAGACTTGTAATGCTCTTAAAGATTACAGTCGGAAGTGTGAAATGGAGTTATTTAATAATGCAAAATTTGTCAGACTTGTAATGCTCTTAAAGATTACAGTCGGAAGTGTGAAATGGAGTTTTGTAATACATTTAATGCAGATATGTCAGACTTGTAATGCTGTAAAAGATTACAACCAGAAGTAAGAAATGGAGTTATTTAATAATGCAAAAAAGTCAAACTTATAATGTTATGAAAAGATTACAATCAGAAGTATGAAATGGAATAATGAAAAATATGTCAAACTTATGCTGTATCAGGTTAAAATCAAAAGTATGAAATGGATTAGTTTAACAATACAAAAAATGTAAAACCTATATTCCTCACAGATTAAAATCAGAAATATGAAACTGAGTGATTTAATAATTGCAAAACATGTCAAACCTGTTATGTTGTAACAAATAAACATTGTCATATTAGCTCCTGATCTAAAAAAATTAAGAAATATTACCAATTTTTATTGTTAGGTTTTAATTTCTCCTGAATTAACTAAATGAATGCATAGTCTATTTTTATTTTAAAGAATTCATTCCCGAGAGCCTGAGCCTGGGAAGAGGAGAGGAGGGAGATCAAATACTTGTCATGTGGCTTTATGTTCAATGCCACCCAGGTTATTTGCAACAGCATTCTTTGTCTCCAGCATGTAGTTTAACTTTAAGATCATAACAACAGCTTGTATCCAGCATGTAGTTTAACTTTAAGATCAAAACAACAGCTTTCCTTGTATCCAGATTGTAGTTTAACTTTAAGATCATAACAACAGCTTTACTTGTATCCAGATTGTAGTTTAACTTTAAGATCATAACAACAGTTTTCCTTGTATCCAGATTGTAGTTTAAATTTAAGATCATAAGATTAGAACATTCCTTGTATCTAGAGTGTAGTTTAATTTTTAGATCATAAGAACATTCCTTGTATCTAGAGTGTAGTTTAATTTTTAGATCATAAGAACATTCCTTGTATCTAGAGTGTAGTTTAATTTTTAGATCATAAGAACATTCCTTGTATCCAGAGTGTAGTTTAACTTTCAGATCATCACAACAGCATTCTTTCTTTCATTCACTGAAAGAGTGTAGTTTAACTTTCAGACTGTGACTTGCATGTTTGGCTAGATGAGAGAGAATAGATAGTGAAACTGTTAGAACACTAAAATTTTTCACAACTATTGTACTTGCTTGAACTTAAAACTCCACACTGGTAGTCATAATTTGAATTATTCTGAGAGTTCCAAGAACTGATCATGTGACCACACTTCTTCACAGTCATCAGTGACTAACTGTTAATGGCAGAATCAAGATCTCTTCTTTTTGTTTTTCTTTTTGCTGTAACTTAAGTACTTATCTGACCTCATGCATGTTTACCCAACTGCTGGAAGATTACACTTTTCATCAGAAATACATTTTAAACATTCTGAAAGCAAATTATAAGTCATACGGTCAAAATTTTTGTTCATCAGAGTCCATTTGCCTGGAATTTGCTTTCTTGCAAGTTGGATGTATGGTTATTGTCATTCATGACATTCTGTGTTATTGTTAAAACTAGATATTTTGTAAATTCACTTTTCTCATTTGTTTATATACTTGGATGCATACATTCACCCATGCATAGTCATACATACACATGTTAAATAACAAAGTCTTTTGCTGTAAATGAAAACACAGATATAAGAGGTAAGGTAGCTTGCAGTTCTTATCTGTTTGCTGATAAAACATTAATTAATTGAAAAGTAGCTAGAATTGAAGAGTAGCTAGACACAAATTTATTCATTAGTGTGTTACATAAAATGTGATTTAGATTTAGCACCATAATTATGCGACTTGTGTTTGGTAAAAAAAAAAAAAAATAATGCATTTGGTTTACTATGATTTTGGTTTCATAGCTGTGACACTGCCTACCATCTAATTTGACCATGCATTGGAGCCGGAGAGAAGTGATACTCAGACCCAGAATTACAAGAACCATCACATCATATAGGTTTATATCTAAAAATTTTATATTCTGTTATATATCTGTATGTTTAAATTTTATATTGAAGTAAATATTTGATTAAAAATTAATTTCACAATAAATGGCACACTGAAATGGCAAAAAAATCCTACTATTTGAATTATTTTTTTATTTTAACTATTTTTGTCTGAGTTGATCCTTTCTCCATTATTCACTCGTCTAAAATTCTTCTAATCACTAATACAAAATGGAGTTATTTAATAATACAAAATATGTCAAAATTATAATGCTGTAATAGATTAAAATCTGATGAATGAAATGGAGTTTAATAATACTAAAAATGTGAAACCTATACTGCTTTAACCAGATTAAAATCAGAAATATGAAATTGACTGATTTAATATTTGCAAAACATGTCAAACCTATAATGTTGTAACAAATAAACATTGTCATATTAGCTCCTGATCTAAAAGATTAAGAAATATTACCAATTTACTGTTAAGTGTCAATTTCTCATGAATAAATAATATTAATTTACTGAATGAATACATAGTCCATTTTTACTTTAAAGAATTCAATTCCAAGAGCCTGAATGTGGGAAGAGGAGAGGAGGGAGATCAAATATTTGTCATGTGGCTTTATATAGGTATGTTCAATGTCACCCAGGACATTTGCAATTACATTCTTTGTATCCAGACTGTAGTTTAACTTTTTTGACCATAACAACAACATCCTTTATATCAAAAGTTTAGTTTAACCTTTAGACCATCACAACATTCCTAGTATCATGATTGTACTTTAACTTTTAGATCATCACAGCAGCATTCCTTGTATTATAACAACAGCTTGCATCCAGATTGTGGTTTAACTTTAAGATCATAACAACAGCTTTACTTGTATCCAGATTGTAGTTTAACTTTAAGATCATAACAACAGTTTTCCTTGTATCCAGATTGTAGTTTAACTTTAAGATCATAACAAGAGTTCCTTGTATCCAGATTGTAGTTTAACTTTTAGATCATAAGTACATTCCTTGTATCTAGAGTGTAGTTTAATTTTTAGATCATAAGAACATTCCTTGTATCTAGAGTGTAGTTTAATTTTTAGATCATAAGAACATTCCTTGTATCTAGAGTGTAGTTTAATTTTTAGATCATAAGAACATTCCTTGTATCCAGAGTGTAGTTTAACTTTCAGATCATCACAACAGCATTCTTTCTTTCATTCACTGAAAGAGTGTAGTTTAACTTTCAGACTGTGACTTGCATGTTTGGCTAGATGAGAGAGAATAGATAGTGAAACTGTTAGAACACTAAAATTTTTCACAACTATTGTACTTGCTTGAACTTAAAACTTCACACTGGTAGTCATAATTTGAATTATTCTCAGAGTTCCAAGAACTGATCATGTGACCACACTTCTTCACAGTCATCAGTGACCAACTGTTAATGGCAGAATCAAGATCTCTTCTTTTTGTTTTTCTTTTTGCTGTAACTTAAGTACTTATCTGATCTCATGCATGTTTACCCAACTGCTGGAAGATTACACTTTTCATCAGAAATACATTTTAAACATTCTGAAAGCAAATTATAAGTCATACGGTCAAAATTTTTGTTCATTAGAGTCCATTTGCCTGGAAATTGCTTTCTTGCAAGTTGGATGTATGGTTATTGACATTCATGACATTCTGTGTTATTGTTAAAACTAGATATTTTGTAAATTCACTTTTCTCATTTGTTTATATACTTGGATGCATACATTCACCCATGCATAGTCATACATACACATGTTAAATAACAAAGTCTTTTGCTGTAAATGAAAACACAGATATAAGAGGTAAGGTAGCTTGCAGTTCTTATCTGTTTGCTGATAAAACATTAATTAATTGAAAAGTAGCTAGAATTGAAGAGTAGCTAGACACAAATTTATTCATTAGTGTGTTAAATAAAATGTGATTTAGATTTAGCACCATAATTATGCGACTTGTGTTTGGTAAAAAAAATAAAAAAATAATGCATTTGGTTTACTATGATTTTGGTTTCATAGCTGTGACACTGCCTACCATCTAATTTGACCATGCATTGGAGCCGGAGAGAAGTGATACTCAGACCCAGAATTACAAGAACCATCACATCATATAGGTTTATATCTAAAAATTTTATATTCTGTTATATATCTGTATGTTTAAATTTTATATTGAAGTAAATATTTGATTAAAAATTAATTTCACAATAAATGGCACACTGAAATGGCAAAAAAATCCTTATTTGAATTATTTTTTTATTTTAACTATTTTTGTCTGAGTTGATCCTTTCTCCATTATTCACTCGTCTAAAATTCTTCTAATCACTAATACAAAATGGAGTTATTTAATAATACAAAATATGTCAAAATTATAATGCTGTAATAGATTAAAATCAGATGAATGAAATGGAGTTTAATAATACTAAAAATGTGAAACCTATACTGCTTTAACCAGATTAAAATCAGAAATATGAAATTGACTGATTTAATATTTGCAAAACATGTCAAACCTATAATGCTGTAACAAATAAACATTGTCATATTAGCTCCTGATCCAAAAGATTAAGAAATATTACCAATTTACTGTTAAGTGTCAATTTCTCATGAATAAATAATATTAATTTACTGAATGAATACATAGTCCATTTTTACTTTAAAGAATTCAATTCCAAGAGCCTGAATGTGGGAAGAGGAGAGGAGGGAGATCAAATATTTGTCATGTGGCTTTATATAGGTATGTTCAATGTCACCCAGGACATTTGCAATTACATTCTTTGTATCCAGACTGTAGTTTAACCTTTTTGACCATAACAACAACATCGTTTATATCAAAAGTTTAGTTTAACTTTTAGACCATCACAACATTCCTTGTATCATGATTAACTTTTAGATCATCACAGCAGCATTCCTTGTATCTAGAGTGTAGTTTTGGACCATAACAACATTTCTTGTATCCAGAGTGTACCGGTAGTTAACTTTTACACAACCACAAAATCATTCTTTATATCTAGATTGTTTTTTAACTTTTATACCATCACAACAACATTCCTTGTATCCAGAGTGTAGTTTAACTTTAATCCATAACAACATTCCTTGTATCCAGAATTTAGTTTAACTTTTAGACCATAACAACAAACTTTGTGTCCAGAGTGTGGTTTAAGACCATAATTTGCATGTTTGACCAAATGAGAGAGAATAGAGAGTGAAACTGTTAGACACTACATTTTTTTCAAAACTCTTGTACTTGAATTTCTTGCTATATAGTTATATTTTTATTTGTATTAGGATTTCAAGAACTGTTCACTGACCACCTTTTCACAGTAGAAGTGAGATGTCTTCTTTTTATTTTATGCTGTAAGTACATATGTGATCTCATGTATGCATATCCAACTTTAGAAAATTGCACTCATCTTTAGACACATTTGTACACAACTGCTAGAAGACTGCACTTATCTTCACACACATTTGTACACAACTGTTAGAAGACTGCACTTATCTTCACACACATTTGTACACAACTGTTAGAAGATTGCACTTATCTTCACACACATTTGTACACAACTGTTAGAAGATTGCATTCATCATCAGACACTTTTTCAACATAATGAATGTAAAATTAAGTCATAGTTGCAAAATTTTTTGCTTATCAGGGTCCATCTGCCTAGAATTTGTTTCCTTGCATGTTTGATGTTCGGTTATTTTCAAGAGGGTTCTCATGACATTTTTCATCAGCAACAATAGCACTGTCTCTGTCATTGTTTGTTAAAACTGTATATTTGTAAATTCATTTTATTCATGCTTCTCATTTGTTCATATTCATACATACATACATTCACACACATAACACACACTCACACACATGCATGCACACACAAAGGTATAAACACTCACACATGGTTTACAAATGGATGATTTAGTGTATGATTAAAGCACTTAGAGCATTTATAAGAATAAATTTGATGATGAACAGACTAACTTGCTCATGACTGAACAAACTAAAATGTCTTTTATCTTCTTGAGAATTTGGATCGTTATCTCTCTCTCTCTCTCTCTGCATACTTAGAAATTATAAACTTGTCACTAACATTGCAGGAAATATTTAGTATAATCCTAAGAGTAATTTGGATTATAAAGTATAAGAGGAGATATAAAATATGATAGATTTTACTTCATGCCACAGATTCATTAACACTGTTAATGCAAAAATGCACTGTCGTCAACTTATTTCACTTGCTGACCTGGACTGTAGTAGTCATCAACTTATTTCGTTTGCACATCTAAACTGTTACACTGTAATCAAGATATTTTATGTATATCTCTTAGATGTAGCCTGAGTGTGAGTTTCAGTTATTTCCATATATATATAAACCTTTTTTTGTTTGAGATGAATAACAGATAGTAAAACCTAAAAATAACTAATTTGATATATGGTATACATACTTTGGAGTGTGCTGTATATGAGTGTAACTTGGGATAAGAACATAATATAGATGAGTGTAACTGGGATGTTTCTACACAGTGTACTAGTGTGACTGGTATGTTCTACACAGTGTGTATAAATATAACTATGATGTTCTACTCAGTGTATAGGAATGTAACTGGGATATTCTACACTATGTATATGAGTGTAAGTAAGATGTTCTACTTAATATATAGGGATGTAACTGCTATGTTCTACACAATGTGTATGAGTGTAACAGAGGTTCATATCAAAGGTTAATAATTAGTGGTGTAACTGGTATGTTCTATTTAATATATATATGAGTGTAACTTTGGTATATTCTACATAATGGAGTGTAACTGGGATGTTCCACATAATATTTAAGGTGTAACTAGGATGTTCTACTTAATATGTATGATTGCAATTGGGATGTTCTGTGTAATATGTAGGAGTGTAACTTTGGGGTGTTCTGCATCCATCCTTTGCCTGAATAAGCTACTGTAAGTGTTATTTCCATTATATTTAAGGGATCACTTAAACTTGTTTATCAACACATCAAAATTTCCTTCATATTAAGAACTTCTGAATAGCTGTAGGACACCTTACATTTGACTGTTCACATCATTCTCACTTGATACCAACACAATACTTGAGCATTTATTTAGTATCTTGACTTTACTAATGTACTAGTAGTAATCTCACTTGATACCAACACTTGAGCATTTATTTAGTATCTTGATTTACTAGTGGTTATCACACTTGATACCTACACAACACTTGAGCACTTATTTAGTGTCTTGACTTTGTAATGTACTAGTAGTATTCTTCTTAATTTATCTCTGTCTTTTGCAGAAACTTCAGAATGACTGGACTGTTACAGCAAGGACCATTCTTAGAGCATCCAGAGCTCATCATCATATCACCCATTGTTGTCTTCACCATTCACTGGCTACATGATCATATTATATCACTCCAATGTCTTCAGCATTCACTGGCTACATGATCATGTCATCATATCACTCCAGTATTGTCTTCAGCATTCACTGGCTGTGTGTGTTAATGTAATCAAACAAATCATCTCTTTTCTCTGACATTTTATTAAGTGCTTCTGTCAAGTTCTGTCAATTTTGTCAGGATCTCTTATAATTTGAGTATATCATAGTACATTGTAAATTGTGTGCTATCACAACATATAAATATTCACATTCTGATTCAGTGAAAAGTTTTTTTTTGTATTGTCCCAACTGATAAGGTGTTAAAGTTTTCTTAAAGATACAAAACTTTAATCTTGAAGCAGTCTTAAGATTCTTCATTCTCACGAGTCACTTTATGTACAACTCAGGATTTGCTGCTTGGCTTTCCCATTGTCAGTATACTTTGAAAACTAAATTACATATTTGGAACCTTCACAAAATTAATTTAATGAGAGAAAAATCTTATAAAAGTTAAATAATAAATACTGAAGATATAGTCATGGAATTTTTGGACTTGAAAATGTTAATAGAACTGTTATATATTTATGTGAATGACTAACTGATTCCTATAACTTGTACAAATAAAACTGGCAAGACGATAAAATAGTTATAATAGTCTGTAAATAATAGGAAGATTTTGTACATGAGATTAGTGACATAGTAATTAAATTAGATCATATATTGCACTTTACAAAATTCTGAGCAGTTTAGAGTATCAAGTTAACAAATAAGGACAAAAAACAAGTCAACAATATAAAATGTTTTACAAGTACTATGTTAATTTAGTTTTTAAAGTGACAGAAATTTATCAATGCTATGAAAAACTTTCTATTATGAATCTGCTCAGAAAGTAAAGATATAAATTTTACCTGCCAACTAAAATTAAGTATATTAAATTTAACTGTTTGTTACTAATAACTGACAGTATTTGTCACTGATGTTTGTTACTAATAACTGACAATGCATTTATATTAAAATTTTTTGTTACATTTTATGACAAATACTAATTTTATTTTTTTACTAACTCTTAGTTGGCATGAAAAATTTATTAGTACATTATATCCACCATCCATCTACCCTTCAAAGATGCACTGGTACATGTATTCTTAAATTCCGAGAAATATATTTTGAATCCAGATAAATAAATTTGAAACTCTGAAAATAAAAATGTTAGTTGACAGCCTGATGCCAACAAACAGAATTATAAAAAACTAGAGTATGATGTGTATATTACCTGTCAATCACATGACGGGTGGAAAATTAAAATGAATGCATTGCTAGGAACATAAATGAATTTTTTTATTGGAAGGCTTGATTATAAGTCACATTGCAAGTGAAAATTTGAGCAATAATTTAGCAAATCATCTTGACTGTTGGTTGTTTTGAGAGTACTTATTTTGAAGTCTCTGTTTCGTGAATGTGACACTGCAACATAAAAGCTGGCCATGTGAAAACTTCTTTTTTCCCTTCCTCCACCTCACTGATTTCCTCCCCTTCCCTCCCTCCCTCTCCTTCCTTCCTCATCCCTTCACTGATTCCTTCCTTCCCTCTCATTCCTGTGAACACGACAATGCAACATAAAGCTGGCCATGTGAGATAAAATGACCTCCCATGTGCTCTAAGATCAAGGATGCTTTAGCATTATACACAGATAGGTCTTGAAAAATATATTTATATAAAATAAAAAATAAAGGAAAGTACAGCACTAAGAGCAATCACAAATGCTTCATGGTAAAATTTAAATATTAATAGTGAGGAATATAGTATAAGTGTATTTAATTTTGCTTGGTAAATTTTTTTTATAGTGTTTAAATGATTAAAAAGAGGTATTCTGTTATGTTGACAAGGTGTATTCAGGTAATTGCTATACAATTTATTTCAGTCGTATGACATTACACTTTTTTTGTTTTTTGCATGAGAATGCACAAATAATAATAGCTCACAGCAGAGGACACCTTAGTGAAAATACACATTGGAGGGTAGGGTGGGAGGAAGACTGTTATTGATTAATCTCTTTAAGGAAATATTTGAACATTGCTTGTGTCTTGCAAGCAAAAGAACGGTTAAGTTGCCATTTCTTTCCCCACCCAAACTGGTAAATGAAATGCTGGAAAACAGTTGTACAGCTACTGTATCACTGATAAGAGTAGGTCACTATCAGTATGTGATGAAATTTAAATATTAGTGGTGATGTGAGCATGGAAGATGGAAATGCATGCATTTATTTCTGCTCTGTACACTTTATATTTAAATGTTAAAAAAATGAATGTGATGTTATATTTATTAAATGATTCTATATATATGCTTATAATAATACTGATGTCACAATTTTCATTCATAAAAGCATTTTTGTTCTTATTTGTTTTGTGAGAGAAAGATTATATGAATTGTCAATGCAAAAAAATATATATATTTAAATTTGTGTTTGTAATTTTTCATATAATATAAAGAGAAAAGAAAATAGTAGGAACAATACAATGGAAAGGTGAATTTTGAAGTTGCAACGTGCTGAGCATTATGATTAAGATTTCAAAGAAACCCATGATTAGAACTGATAACTCCATTACAACTAATCCTTACCATAGCTTTGAAACCCTTGATCTGAAACATCATTATCATTATAGCTTTCCAAACCATAATCTTTAGCACTGTAGGCATTACTAATTGTAAGTTTTCAAGCTCATAATCTGTAGCACTGTTAGCATTACTAGTTGTAAGCTTTCAAGCCCATAATCTAAAACAACATTAGAATCCTATGGTATAGGCATGTAACTTTCCTATGCCACACACCATGTACATATTATCTGATATGGTGGTAAGCAATAGAAATCAAACGTTAGTGAAAGCTTTATCATTTAGAATCGGTCCAGCAATAGACTTTAAATGTGGTAACAAACTATTGTGTTAAACATTTTAGCAAAGGTTAAAATATTCGATTCTTTTGAAAACAATAGGTGAAAGAGATGTATATTTGCTTGAGAAACTAATCGCTTGAACCAATTAATTGACCTAATTATCGAAGGTAGACATATTCATTTTAAATTGTAAATTCGGAGCAGTTGAAGAGTTGTCATATGCTCAACCAGTAATGAACACTTTGTAAAACTACTTATTGATATTATTTTTTTTTGTAAATTGTTACTTGTAAATATATTACTAAATAATAAATTGGATCAATAACAAGAAAACAAATAGTAACTTGAAGCAAAAAGAGATGATTATTTGTAACTTCATTCCTCAGAGAAATAATTTAACAAAATAAAACAGCTTTGCATCATTGTTAATTACTTATGTTTGTGTTAGACCAGTATATTTAAAATCTCTTTTATTCAGTGGATCTAACTATTAATTTTTAATAGTGTACTCTGTATAGTGATGGAATACTCTGTGTAACAAATACTGAAATAGTAACAGCAAATTGTTTATAATACATTGTATTAAAATAATATAGCAGTTATAATTACCTTTATTTAATATTTATCGTGTATTAGATAATTAAAATTGCATTACAATTAATTGCCATAAAAAATAGTGAATTGACTTTTAAAAAACTCATTAACAGCATCTCCGTCTAATTCTAAAGCCAATATTCTATATGGAGCTATTTTATTACTTTCATGTTTTACATTTCTCCTCATATTGTAAATTTGATCTGGCAACAAGATGCTGGTGTAAATTAACTGCACATTTGCTGAAAGAACTGGATGATAATTGAATAGAAACATTAACAAATAGCATCCCTATAGCTTTGAAGCTCCAAATATGAACTTATATGAAATATACTATATACTCCTTACTGTAGCTAACAACCCCCTATAGCACTATTGGACTAATTCTCTCTATAGCTTTCATATTCCTTAATTTTAGCACTACTATTTACCATAGCTTTCAAATTCCTGATATGTAGCATTTTCAAAGTTGTATATTTAAACCTATGATCTATATAGCACTAGTTCTCATTAGTCCTTACTACTGTAGCTTTAAAATTCATGATCTGTAGCATTAGACCTTACTACTATAGCTTTGAAACTCATGATCTGTAGCACTAGTTCTCATTAGTCCTTACTACTGTAGCTTTAAAACTCATGATCTATAGCATTAGTCCTTACTTTGAAACTCATGATCTGTAGCACTAGTTCTCATTAGTCACTACTACTGTAGCTTTAAAACTCATGATCTGTAGCACTAGTTCTCATTAGTCCTTACTACTACTGTAGCTTTAAAACTCATGATCTGTAGCATTATTTCTCATTAGTCACTACTACTGTAGCTTTAAAACTCATGATCTATAACATTAGTCCTTACTACTGTAGCTTTAAAACTCATCATCTATAACATTAGTCCTTACTACTATAGCTTTGAAACTCATGATCTATATATATTCTATAACATTAGTCCTTACTACTGTAGCTTTAAAACTCATGATATATAACATTAGTCCTTACTACTATAGCTTTGAAACTCATGATATATAACATTAGTCCTTACTACTATAGCTTTAAAACTAATGATCTGCAGCTGAGGCATCAACAGTGCTATTTTTCTTAAATGGTATCAAATCCCTACATATACTAAGAGAAAGGCTCTGGTTTTCAAATCCCTAACCTGTAGCATTAGTCATCATTATACCCCCACCCCACCCCCAAGGTTTATGTAGTAAAGCCATAACTATAACCTGATCTGTAAGCTTGTCATAATTCTATTTTTCAAACCCCTGATCTGTTGTAGTGTAATAATTATAACTCTCAAGATCTGTAAGCATTGTCCTAATTCTATTTTTCAAAACCCTGATGTGTAATATTGACCTAATTTTAGCTATGAAAGATCTGACCTGTATTACTAGTTATAACTTTCAACCTTAATGATGTGTAATATTGACCTAATTATAGCTGTGAAAGATCTGATCTGTACTACTAGTTATAACTTTCAAATCTCTGATCTGTAATAATTGTAGCTTTCTAATCCGTAATCTGTAGCACTAGTTTCTCACTATAGCTTTCAACCACCCAACACAAAGCACTGTCAGAATTATAGCTTTCAAACCTCTGATTGTAGCACCTAGAACTAGTTCCAATTTAAAATTGAAAACATTTTATGTAAATACTAGTTCTGTAAGTTTCCAACCAGCAATCTGTGTCACTAGTCCTCATAATACAGCTTTCATGCTACTTTAGCAATCATAAGCAGCTTTTTTTTTTAATTAGTTGTCTGCTTGTGTGTGAAATTAAGTTCACTAGACAAACAGCCAGTCAGCGCACACCACTTGCTGTGTGACCCTCATTCTATTTTTAGTTGTCCGTGGATTTCGCTGTTGATGCAACACATGGATGGGGTGGGGGATCAAGAGCAGTTTTGCGTCACCACCGGAGCTTGCATTGATCATTTTGTCATCAGACCTTCTGATCTGGAGTGCCCCCAGTGGGACCCCACTAGCACTCACTTTGTGAGCTCAGGTTTCAACAACTTGCATATTTAAAACATAAACAAAAAGAACGAGCTAAATACGAAATTCTCTAACTTACAAACGTAATAATACATCTCACCATTGCTAAGCAGTGCCATTCTTCAACTTCACACAATGGTCTAACTTATTGTGTACGGCATACACCGCACTGAATTATATATATATATATATATATATATATATATATATATATATATATATATATATATCTTGTAGCTGGACTTATTGCAGGTATAAAGGTAACGTGTTGTGGGTGTAGACATTTTTACTTGTGTGTCTGAAGTCAGTTGCTTGCTGGTCGGCTACGTAGAAGGGGTGTGATGAACCCTTAGAAGGATTTACAATCCTCTCACTCAATAGAAAGGCCCTACCCGTGTGTAAGAGAAAGGGAAAGCAACGAAACTAATTGATCCATGGTGGAGTATTTCTGTCCCTCAAGGTTCCACTTGGTTCTCAGCTTAGTGTTCTGAGTTCAATGATTCGTGCCAATAGTTCACAAGTCAATAAAGATGTGAAAGTTTGGTGGATGCTTTCACGGCACTGAGCTATACAAAGGGTAATGACGTCACTCTAATGGTTTCCGGCCGAGGTGAAGACTACCACCTTAACAGTACCTTGTGTCGTTCCTGTTATGTCTGGAAATGGTGTTTAGGCATCTGTTGGATTAGGGGTTCTGTGTGTTCACCTTATGACTAAGTTGTGTAAGTACTTCACACTTGCCTGTCGGCTTAGTCATGCCTGCTGGGACGTTCTAGAATGTTTAATAACGGACAAAACTTCAGGGGACTCGCGCCCTTACAACCTTCAAACGACGTAGGCAGAGGTGTGGTAAAAGTGCACAAGAAAAGAAATTATCTTAATAACATTGATGCATGTAAGGGACCAAATAATATAAGCAAAAACGTAATACTACGTAGTTAAAATATTAACAAAGAAATATTAATTTATTAATTAAGACAACTAAGATCATTACAATTACTTTGTTTGAATTACTACATTATATCTTACTGAATTCATGTGTTTTGAAAGAGATAGTCAGCCTTGACAACATTATAATCAATGTTAGCCTGTTTATTCTTTTGCAGTTGCAATTCGAAAATTGAAAATAAAAATTAGTGAAACAGGCAGAGTGGCCAGTTTGATAAAACATTTTTATTTCTTTTTTAAATGAAAACTATTTAAAAGTGTCATGACATGTAAAAGAAGAAAAAGTACGTTGAACAATGCCATTCCTGTGTTTATAACTATTAATTCTGAATGACACAACACTGACAACAAAGTTGTTGTTAATGTGGGGAACGCTTCCGGCTTCCGCCGCTTTCGCGTACAACAAAGTGAAGCCACCTGTATGAATCATATTCTAGTTCATCATATGTCCAATCATCCATTATCTATTTTTTTAAATCAATTTTTATACCTTATATATTAACTTATATTTGTTTTAATTTGCATAATTGATTGACAGGTGAAGAGGAAATGGACGAAGAGAGAGAGAGAGAGAGAGAGAAAGAGAGGTAAAGAAGAGAGAAAAAGAGTTAAGAAGAGAGAGTGAGAGAAAGAGAGTAAAGAAGAGAGAGAGAGAGACATTAGATTTTCATGGTTACACAGTAGCTCTCTAATCATTAATACACTGTTTTTGGAATGTACATTATTTAATACAGTTTATCATATTTACATTATACTGTTTTTGGAATGTACATTTGATTATTTAATACAGTTTATCATATTTACATTATACTGGTTTTGGAATTTACATTATTTAATACAGTTTATCATATTTACATTATACTGTTTTTGGAATGTACATTATTTAATACAGTTTATCATATTTACATTACACTGTTTTTGGAATGTACTAGGACAGTAGCGACCTTCAGGTGGATTTCATCTGACGCCATCGATCTGGGGGAGGGAGGGGATGGATGTTGAAAAAATAAATTATTGAAGTGTGTGTGTGTGTGTGTGTGTGTGTGTGTTTGAGTAAAGACAACAATAACAAATAGGAATAGTAAAACAATTATTTAAAAGATGTATTTTTTAATCAAACAAATTAGTCTTTGCTTAGGGTTTTTGTGCTGAGCACTCCATGACCCCTTGGTTGGTATATACTGAGGAATGGAGCTTTTAACCAATCAAGATAATATCACGATATAATTAAGATAACATCACGATCTTATATTGTAAGCCTGCTAATTAAGATAGTGCCGCTACCCCATATTGTACACTCATTAATCAAGAAGTGTTCAGTGTTTCAAAATCGTTAATTTTATCTTTTCAAGATCGTTATTTAAGACAATGCTCAGTGTTTCATAACATCAGATGATTACTCAAGACAATGTTCAGTGTCTCAAAATGTAAAATCATTATTCGGGTAGCACGTGCTCACAGTCCCATGTTGTAGTCAAGAAAGTATTAACATTTAAGATTGCTTCAACTCCTGAGCTCACTTGTCACGACGGGACATATTTCATCAAGTACACATCTTATCTTGTACACGCAATATCAACTGAACAGTCATTAATCAAGAAAACACATACTGTATAAAACTGTAGACTCACTAATAATGTCAACTTACAATATTCTCTAGGTACGCTCCAGGTGAGGAGCTCATTCTAAATGACTCTGCAAGTCTGGTCACTTTGGAATATGTCCTGATTCTATAAAAGTCCTCAGACGTAGGGTTTCTAACTGTGAGAAGCCGAATTCTTTATAAAGGATTTCATCAGTAATCTTGCTTAAAATAACACCATCCACAAGGTTGTTCCGGAAATTTAGTTCATGCTTTTCTAAAAATAGACGATGTAGAAGTTGACTTACGTCGTTAACTGTCATTTTGGCTAAGCCCGGTGCCGGGTTATGATGTGACGGTGTAAAAACTGGAGAACTCTGTCTGGTAGTAAAATCCGGAGACATTGGCTTTACCCTGGCCATCTCTCTCTCGTTCTGATTGGTCGACATGGAAGAAGCAATGTTTGACTGCCTGCTACTGAAGGTATCTGATTTCATTTCCTCTTTAAGAAAAACTGTATCTGCAGGTAGACTGGCGTTTGAGTTTGAGGAAGTTACAGCCCCTGACCCCTGGGCAGTGCCAATGCTTTCTCGAGAAAGGTATTGAAGTTTGCCTTCTTTCTGCAGGACAGAGGGCGACACTGTTTGTCTTTGGAGGTGGTCACTCTGACTACTGTCTCTAGGGAGACGATCCAAAGTGCTAAGTCCTTGGAGGAAGCCAGAAGAGGGGTTTCGTTTCAGGAAAAGATCTGTAGGCAATATTTCAACATCATAATCCGCTGGTGGATATTCGTAAAATGTGTTTTCTGTTTTCGGCTTTTCACGATGTTCTCCTGATAAATGCAAACTGCGTGACATACTTACTTCGTTTACACGACTGCAAGTCTCTTCTGACGTCATTTGTCCCCCTTTTTTCAAAAGAGAGGATGCAGAAGTATTGTGGGTCAAACCAGAAACTCCATCCATTGATTTGACTGCGGACTCATTTTGGTGAGGAGATAATTTTTGAGTTGGTGGCAGTTCTCTCCTTTCAATAGGAGTTTTCTGTTTCAGATGTCTGGGAGGTCTCTTTGGGACTTCTGTTTCCAATTCCCCTGCAGGAATGGGTGGCAGACGCCGCTGAGGAATCATATGCATGTACTTTGGTTCGTTGGAATTTTTCAGACCAATACGTATGTAGACGTTTTCTGTTACCTTGTTGTAGAAATGTTTCACATCGACGATGCGTTTATCAGACAGCATTATAATTTCTGAAAGCATAAAATACAAACCATGATTAAAGGAATCGTCATTTCCTAAAACTAAATAGTGGGTTGTCGTACATGCCCTTGTTCTTCATTGAAGTTCAAAGTTCAAAGTCTTTTAAAAGTTAATGTACACATTCTAAAACTGGAAAACGTGTAAAGTCAAAATAAAAATAGAAATCTGAAAGAGGAAAAAGTAACTATAAATAAGAGACTACACTGCAAACCTAAAAACCAAGTGCAAGATGATATGTAATGGTAAATAATGAATGTTGCAAATGAATAATATAACATATAAATTATACTTAAATACTTATAAATAAAAATACAAATATTAGCTGAGTTTTCTTTTTAACGAATATGCATTTATATATTTTTGCATTGCCCAGAATTTATTATGGAGGGAATGGAGGTCCTTTTAAACTACAAAGTCAACTCTTTTCCTTTATTTATAACTAAATCATCCCAAGGTGTATATTAAATATAACGATTTGTAGCAATGCGTATATTCTTAAAAGGTATCCCTACAATGAACCATATTTCAAATCTAAATTTAGAAATCTAAACGATATGCAATGAACAATCATTTTTCATATTGCTAGAAATCTAAACGACATGCAATGGAAACCCACATCAGAAGCACCATGACTATTGGCTAGATATTGAACTACTTCCTTTAATGAATATCGATAAGATCTCGTGTTACATATCCCATGAAGTGATTAGATCTCCTATTACTTTTTTCTATGAATATCTACTAGATCTTGTATTGCTTCATTTCATGAATATCTACCATATCTTATATTACTTCATTTCATGAATATCTACCATATCTTGTATTACTTCATTTCATGAATATCTACTAGATCTTGTATTGCTTCATTTCATGAATATCTACCATATCTTGTATTACTTCATTTCATGAATATCTACCATATCTTGTATTAGTTACACGAATAGCGTTCAGTTCTCATAGTATCACATCGTTCTCTGAACATCGACTAGGTGTCGTATTACTTCGTTCCATAAATAGTCATTAGATCTACGCACACTACTTGTATTAATGATCTACGCACACAACTTGTATTAATGATCTACACACAACTTGTATTAATGATCAACACACACAGCTTGTATTAATGATCTACACACAGAACTTGTATTAATGATCTACACACACAACTTGTATTAATGATCTACACACACAACTTGTATTAATGATCTACACACACAACTTGTATTAATGATCTACACACACAACTTGTATTAATGATCTACACACACAACTTGTATTAATGATCTACACACACAACTTGTATTAATGATTTACGGAACGAACGCTATCCACTGCCTGTTTCCTTTACTCTCTGACAGTGAACCAATCATCTCCCCTTCATTCACACACTTAAACTGGTATACATTTGTTCCCACATTCTCACCCTTACAGTGGTATGCCTTTGATTCGACATTCACACCCCTTCAGTGGTATGCCTTTGTCTTCAAATTCACACCCTTACATTAGTGTACTTTTATCCCCACATTTACACCCCTTCAGTGGTATACCTTTGTCCCCACATTCTTCAGAAAGGTTCATCTTGTGCAGCTGATGTGTGAGTCGATCCATGAGAGTCTTAAGTGCCCTTGACGGGTCCTTGACATTGTTTGTGGTATCAAGTCCTGTCACTCTACAAAATGTCACGTATTTCAGGTAGAGAGGGAGTGGAAACATACACGGTGCAATGGTATCTGTTGTAATAATAATAATAATAATAACAATATTATTATTATTATTATTATTTTTTGAGTACATCTTAAATGTTTACAGAGGTAAATATATGTAACATTTGAAATCTGCAAAGCGTTCTATTAAATTAGATTTAAGACAACGTTATTAGTTGTGTGGTGGAGGAGATTTGCCTCTCCCTCTTTCTAAACTTAATTGTTATGTAAATTGTCAAAGCGATCCGGCCTTGGGCACTCCTTATGATGGTATTTTTTGTAAGTGTTAGCATTGGAGTAAACAACTTGGGTTGAGAATATGCTAGAAAATTGCTGATGCAAACCAAACCAGTTCCAACTGGATGAGTAGTTTTTCTGACTAATAGTCATAAATACGATCATAAGGAGTGCCCAAGATTAGGCACTTTGATATTTAACAATTTATATAACAATTAAGTTCAGAAATAAGGATAAGCAAATTCACTCCACCACAACATCAATACAAAATACCTTGTAACGTAGGCAATACTAAACACAAAGGTAAGATTTACTGAGATAGCATTAATACATATACTCTAAATCAAAATATCACAGAATAATATATGGGTTATTATGAAAATAAACAATATATAAAATCGTGTCAGTTAAAATGATATTATATTGTAAATATGGGTTATTACTAAAATAAACATATACAGAAGCTTGTCAGTGACAGTGATATAACAGAATACTATGTGGATTACCACTAAGATAAGCAAAACCAAGAATCTTGTCAGTAAAAATTAAATCACAGATTACTAAATGGGTTATCATGAAGATAAATAAAACAAAGAACTTTGTCAGTGAAAATACAACAGCTTTGTAAAGATAATAATATCACAAAGTACATTATTGGCATTTGTGACAATTGATGACATCAGAAAACTGCTGTACTGGTTATTGTGACAGTTGATGACATCACAATTTGCGGTAATGGTTATTGTGCCTATTGATGACATAACTAGTCGCTGTACTGGCCATTGTGACAATTGATGACATCACAAATTGCTGTACTGGCTATTGTGACAATTGATGACATCACAAATTGCTGTACTAGTTTTTGTGAGAATTAATGACATCACAAAGTGCTGTATTGGCTATTGTGACAAGTAATGACATCACAAAGTACTGTATTGACTACTGTGACAATTAATGACATCACAAAATGCTGTATTGTCTATTGTGACAAATAATGACATCACAGAGTGGTGTATTGACTATTGTGACAATCATTGACATCACAAAGTGCTGTTCTGCCTATTGTGAAATTGATGACATCACAAAGTGCTTTACTGACTTTTGTGAAAATTGATAACTTCACAACATGCTCTACTGACTATTGTGAAAATTGATGACTTCACAAACTGCTGTACTTATTATTGTGACAAAAAATTGATGACATCACAAAATGCTGTACTGACGTTTGTGAAAATTGATAACTTCATTACAAAGAATTATTCCAGTTGTTTGGACGACAGTGACATCTTTATAATGTACGGTGTAGGACAAGTGTCATGGCAATAATATCAATGCAATTTACTGTGCAGGACAAATATTATGACAATGACATCAATGCAATGCACTGTGCAGGACAAATATGACAATGACATCAATGCAGTGCACTGTGCAGGACAAATATTATGACAAAGAAATGCATGAAGTTAACAAGAGTGACCTCCGTTAACTGTGACGGCCTTGAAGTAAGGATGTACGTGTATGTCCATGACCTTGAGCGACTTGAAACTGGCTGCAGAGTTGTCACTAAAATACAAGGTTTCCGGTTTTGAGATTTCCAAGATGACAGGGAATTTGTACTTGTCCGCCACTTGTCTTAATGTCAAATCTTTGTCTGAAAAAACAGCACTGTGATTACAAGACGATAACTTAGCACTTAGTATTAATTTCATATTGTAAACTAACTTTGTTATGATACAATATTAAGTGCTCGTATTGTGTTTGTAGCTAACCAAGCATAAGAATGACGGAGATTTAGTTTTAAATTCAAGATTGAATCAACTTAACTGATCTGAAAAATATTCTGTTTATATTTTAGACATATTGTTGAAGTTGTGTCAAAAATGATTCCCGTCTATAATTATCGTATTCTCGACTACGATCACAAACATGCTACTTTATCTTAACCTTTCCAGTCACAAACACACTAGTTTATCTTAACCTTTCCAGTCACAAACACGCTACTTTTATCCCAACCTTTCCAGTCACAAACACGCTACTTTATCCTAACCTTTCCAGTCACAAACACGCTATTTTATCCTAACCTTTCCAGTCACAAACACGCTAGTTTATATAATAACCTTTCCAGTCACAAACACGCTAGTTTATCCTAACCTTTCCAGTCACAAACACGTTAGTTTATCCTAACCTTTCCAGTCACAAACATGCTAGTTTATATAATAACCTCTCTACTTACAAGCACGCTATCGCAACCAAACTATTCCAGTCACAAACACGCTAGTTTATATAATAACCTTTCCAGTCACAAACACGCTAGTTTATCCTAACCTTTCCAGTCACAAACATGCTAGTTTATATAATAACCTCTCTACTTACAAGCACGCTATCGCAACCATACTATTCCAGTCACAAACACACTAATTTATCATCATTTATCTATTTAAAGCACGTTGATGTTATCTTCACAAAATTTTACTGAACTTACATCCTGATCAATTTATGAATTTTCATCCTCACCATTCCATTGACAATCACGCTGGTTAATTCTCACTATTTGACTCAGAAGCCCTACGTGTTATTCACAAAATTTCCATTAATAATTTGATCAACTTGAAGTTCATTGATTTGTTTCTTGGGTCCCAGCATACCTTAACAATTATATTTTGGAAATGTGAAATAAGCACCTCACTAATAATTATAATTGATATTTTTGTCCGTTTTCCTTAAAAATAGAAAGACAAATTTGTCATTTATACAACATAAAGAGAAATATGAAAACATCATTTAATTGTATTGAAGGAAATGCTAAGTACACAAACAAATAGAAAGAATTTAGTTAGTTTTCTTTAGAAAAAAGGAATAATAACGAACGAAGAGTGATTAGAAAGCAGCAGAGGAGAACATGACTTGTGGGTAGTTTGGGGCTGAAATCGAAAGTAAGCAATAAATTTCACACCTTTATTGTGTGATAGTACGTTAAAACGGTATCTGTAGTCGACTGGAATGGAGAGAGTCCGGCCGTTAGCGTCAAGAACCAACGCCCGCTCCTGATAGCCAATGGAGAAAATCAGCAATGCCTGGAATTTACAGTTTCAAATGAGAACATCTAGAATTTACAATTTTAAGTGAGAGGAACACTGCAATTTACATTTTGAAGTGAGAGCAACAGTGTAAATTGCAGTTTTACGTGAACTTAAGGTAATTTGCAACTTTTTTTAATCAGAGTTCATTGTAAATTGCAGTTTTTGTGAGTTCAACATTGTAAATGAAAACTTTAAGTGAGATAAACATTGTAAATGATAACTTTAAATGATGGCTCACTCTAAAGTAGAGTTTTAGTGAGATCAACATATTAAATGACAACGTTAAGTAAGATCAACTTTAATTCACAGTTTTAAATTAGCCCAGCATTGTATATAGCATTTTTAAGTGACAGCAACAGTGTGACACACGCCACCTTAGTTATTATTATTATTATTATTATTATTATTATTTATTAATCCATAACCAATTACAAGTGATGCGAATCTTAATTTATATTATTAATAATTCTCCAGCGAACACCACTCGTCTTTCTTACTTGGCGGATATGCAGGCGATGTAAACGTTTTCACTCTTCCACAACATTAAAGATAAACATTTACCGTCACAAAATATTTCGGTAGGTGGACAACGTCTTACCAAAGGAGAAGATACATCCATCTTTTAATCTATATTTATATACACCCACTATCTCTCCAACATATGGTTATCAATATGTGTAAGAAGGTCAATAAATTTAACAATAAATAATCAAATATGCAACATATGAATATAATCAAAAGAGCATTGACATATACATCACTTCACAACAATGTTCCATTAACGCTGGACAATAATTCAGTTTATCCTAGAATAGACATAAACAGTCAAATTAACGTGAATATATAATCAAGTTCACGGATATCATTCATAACAGAAACGAGAGTGGAATTTAGATAAATAATTATAGTCTATGTACATAACCTCCTCAATCAAGCAGTTTGCAACAAGTCACTGTCTTTCATATTTAGATGACCCTCCAATGTATTGTTTCTAAGCACATTATACAACAGTTCCAGAATCTTCAATGTGCTCACAAAGTACTCTGTGTAGGATTGTCCAGAACTTCCCATGCACTATCCAAAGCACACCACATGGAGTGTTCTAGAAAGTTCATGAGCAGTACTCAACACACCATGAGGAATATTCACAATTATCATCAATTCTCGAGACCAAACTAAACCCTCAATTTTTGCTGTGTTGGCTCTTGAATGGAATTCACAGGAATCAACTTAAAGCAACACGTTTACTGATACATATGATACATTTGACGATAACACACCAACTTGATCCTACAGAGTACAATAGTGACTGCAATCTGAAATGGACTAAAGCATCAAAAAAAGGCACACTCTTAAAGTAACACGTTTACTGATACATATGATACATTTGACGATAACACACCAACTTGATCCTACAGAGTACAATAGTGACTGCAATCTGAAATGGACTAGAGAATAAAAAAAATGGCACACTCTTCTCATAAGCCAAGAACCTAACTCGAGTTATGTTCAAAATCAAAGTGATTAGAATATAGACTTTCTTCAACAAAATAATTTCAGTCCATCCTCATTGTATGACTTTGTTATGAACAAGTGTGAGACTCTTAGTCAGTAAAACTACTCATCCTGTTGGAACTGGTTTGGATTGCATCAGCAATTTCTAGCATATTCTCCACCTGAGTTGTTTACTTCCACTCTTGCCACTTGAAAAATAGCATCATAAGCAGTGCCTAATGTCGGGTCACTTTGACATTGAACAATTAGGTTTAGAAACAGGGATAGGTAAATTTACTCCACCACAAACTGTAATTTAATTTTAATTGAGATCAACGTTGTAAATGACAACTTAAGTGAGAGCTCACTGTAAATTACCGTTTGTCGTGAGATCAACGTTGTAAATTACAACTTAAGTGAGAGCTCACTGTAAATTACCGTTTGTCGTGAGATCAACATTGTAAATGACAACTTTAAGTGAGAACTCACTGTAAATTACAGTTTGTCATGAGATTCAACATTGCAAATTACAACTTTAAGTGAGAACAGTTTTAAGTAAGTAACCAGGTGGTTTACAATGTATTAAATAAGAAGTATCATACATTAGCATACATTCGACCAACTGCACACTGGTGAAAATTAACATTAATGTCTAATCGGAGCTTAATTAAACAAAACAAAATGTTATTTTGTGGAAAATAAATAGAAAAGAATAGGGTCAAACCACTGATTTTATTTTTTTGAGATTGGTGTGTGTGTGTGTGTTTTGTGCGTGCGTGCATGCCCGCGTACGTATGCATGTCTGTGCAGATGCGTGTGCGTGTTTACACAGGCATGTGTGAGGTTTCTGTCTTTTTTTCAGTTTGAATGGATGAATGGCTGGGTGGCTGAAATGTTTTGATAAAGAACATCAGTATTTTGCGACAGTTCGTGAACTGAGGAAACACGTTAAAACAAAAGCTGTCATTTCAAACAAGTGATTTTAATGCATCATTCAAAATATCAACTTCTTATGAACACATGAAATTTTCATGTCCATCTACTTCTGTGACAGGTTATTTTAAACGACTAGAGGATTTCTTTAATTATGAGAATATTATCATCTCTCCACGTCTGTGATAAATACACACCTCTCAATTTGTGGGCAATGGACTGAGAGAGTAATCTCCCGTACCATTTCCAGACTACTTCCCAGTATTGTAAATAAACACCATAGAATAACTATGATCTGGCAAACGTCCAACAGAGCAGTGGACACCCTCTTCAAAGTGGACACCCATACCATTAATTATTATGCCCCCCTCCAGTACTCCTGACCTTTTTACCCAATTAAAGCAAGGGTATTGATAAACAAAGAAATAGAATTTATTAACTATAATTAACTACACACTACACAGCAATTCAACATTGATCATGTACAAATAATGACACATACAAGAAGACATACAGGGATGCACAAACAATATATATATATATATATACATACATCAAATTTTCAATGTAGCTTCAGGCCTTAAAAAGGCTCTCTTAGTAATCATTTGTAATAGTGTTCCTGAAAATTTTCTGTAGCTCTCCCCAGAGACTCCTAGAGTGAACAATATTCATCAACCATATTACTTTAATCAATTAATATTCAGACAACATGAATAATGCACATCACAGAGTAAGAACGTTCAAGGTATGCTTCATGAATTGTCAACATGACCTTAATCCAAATTTCATCTATGATTTCTCTGACTGTGGTGGATGATATCACACACCTTCATTTGCTGGTTTCCTGGGACTCGTGGAAAACCCCACTGTCAGTCCAGTTCAGGATTAGATCCAGAAGTCCAGTATAAGGAGGGTGTAAAAGGGAGTTGTGGTAATGATATGGAGAGAGACTGTAAACTATAATTACCCAAATATGGGTTCATGGAATATTGATGTCAAATTATCTGTTTCATTGTAATTGTTATTTGTATAGTTGATTTTTCTTTTAATAAAGTTATTGTTAAATTTATTGACCTTCTTACGCATATTGATATTGGTATTCTTATGTTGGAGAAGAAAGAGGTTGTATAGGGCTCGCTAAATATAGATTAAAGTCGGATTTGTCTTCTCAGAGACGAGTGGTGTCTGTTGGAGGATCATTAATAAAATAAAATTAATATTCTCATCACTTGAAATTAATTATGAAAGATTAATTAAAAATAATAATTATCTTCATTAACTAAGTGGCGCACGTGTCACACAGACATATAAATATAAAACATACAGTCATAGAAATAATAAACAGTCATAGAAATATAAAGCATACATAATTTTATTCGACAAAAATATACAGTCGTAATAATTATAAATCAGCCAGCCATACATAATTGATCTTATTGAACAAAAACATAAGTCATATCAATATCAAATCAGTACAGAAGCACTGAAGCTCAATGAATAATACCAACTACAGCGATCTCAGACATAATGTTGCACAGTGAGGATTTCTACAACGTTGTGCCTCACATGAGATGCCTATGTATTCACACACTGTTACAATCCTCACATAGCGGTATACCTTCCTTAAATGCATGTGTACTCACACATTGTTACAATCCTCACATAGCGGTATACCTTCCTTAAATGCATGTGTATTCACACATTGTTATAATCCTCACATAACGTTACCACACTGGTATTATCCGTATGTGCGTCACTGTAACGCCATATAAATAATACATAAAAATGGTAGTGGCGGTGTTGCTTGAAGACAAAAAAAAATTGCATGAAGTAAAACATGCTTGTAAAATGCTTATTGCTAATTGAAAAACTTCAAGAAACGTTTCACAAATTGTTTAAAGATGAAGAATGGAAGTGTATTCTTCTTCAGTCCACACAGTAAAAATAAACAACAAAGCGTTCAGCTTTAGATTGATAAACAGATGAGATAGTGCTTTCGCACTTAAGCACACAAGTAGATCTTTATGCCCTTTTCCAAAGAAGATTTACCAAAGAAATTTATTTGTTAAAGATAAGTCCTGACATATATATCGATGTGTTGAGAAGATTTGTGTCCATTTGAGTAGATAGCAAATATTCGATTAACACCAGGAAGCAGCATCAATATCCTTATCTGGGACGCAATGCACCATACTGCCTTTCAGTGGCATACAGGAAAAAAAATGTCGGCACATCAAAAGTGCAGAAGCCTGTCGTTTGGCTGTAGTCCACCACTCGCGTTGTATTGCATATTTATGGATATTTTTTTTTTAAATAGTAGAAAGAAAAGTACCTTGTATGGACGGACATAAATGGAATATTGTGGTTAATACCGTTAACTCTCTAAACAATAAAACATGGTTATTGAATCGACCTCGAAAATGTTCGACTCGGACTCCTGAAATGTTAGAAGTCCGACTCGAACTTTACAGTCCTGCAATTAAAGATTAACTCCCTCTCAGCCTCTCTCTAAAAACACATAATACAATCATATATACATAAGCATATACATCTGTATTGCTTGTGTATGTTTGTACAATATACATGCTCATGTACATCTGTATTGCGTGTGTATGTTTGTACAATATACAAGCTCATAATTTGACCGATTTCTAACCTACATTTTATTTCTGAAGGGAATTAGCCCATTATGTATTCAGTTAAATAAATCTCTGGTGTCAAAACAGGAGAAGTGCTGTAGATGTCGAATTAAAATGTTGTATTCATGTAATTCGATATCTGACTTCTGGAAGCGAAGTGCTACTCACGCCAATATAAAAGTGTGCATACCTGTTCAGACGGAAAATCGATATCTTCCTGGTAGATATAACCATTGCACACAACAAACAACAGCGGTAAAGAATTCCCGTAAGTATGAAACAAAGCTCTTGCAGTCATGTGTTTTTCACGATTGTATATGTATTGTAATTCAGACATTTTGTAAAAAGTACACAGTTAAACAATATAAAGATACAGAATTAAACAATCAAGAGACAGCTTTCTATTTGCCTGCCGCGTAACGTTCCGACTGCAGTCGTGGTCATCAACTCTATCTTGACCTACATTTTGTCCACAGCGTCGTGACGGGGTGGGGGTGGGCTGTTTTGGCAACATTTCAAGATGCATTCCTGTTTCAACTTATCTGCCACTAATTGTATTACCCGGATGTAGAGTACAAGGCACATAACGCTTCCATATCTTTGGGTCGTTTGAATTTTATTTAGAACAAGACACTCTGATTATATAAAAAAAAACAATTCTCTAATTCTTCATTTTATTAATGTTTATGTTCATCATTTCATTACGAGCATATGTTTCTTCATTCATTTATTGGTTTTATATTCTCTTATTTATTATGTTCACTAAATTTAGTCTGTTCACTTATGTTCATAATTAAATTCCTTTATTTTTTTAGAATTTGTTACATTCTTTTTATTTTCAGTAATGTAATATTTTCATTTATGTTCAAAATATGAGACTAAGGCGCGAGTTCTAATCCACCACCACCACCCCGTCTCTATTTTGTGCTCCCCCTAAATACAGAGGGTGTGTAAAACAGAAATGAAAAGGATAGAACCTCCTGGGAACTGGGAACTGGGAGGAATAACAATGACATAATTTCCTTTACCCCAGCCACTCTTTTCGTTCCTTTTCACTCCCAACTTGACGAAAAGAAAAAGAACAAACCTATTTAGTTTTGGTTTCATCCTTAGGAAGAAATTATACGGCCTACCACCTGTCTCTAGTCCGTTTTTTCACAGGGCGACCCTTAAGCGGATTTAATATACAGCACCGCTCTAGACAGAGAGGATGGACGTTGAAAAACTAATGTGATGAAGTGTGCGTGTGTGTGTGTGTGTGTGTGTGTGTGTGTGTGTGTGTGTGTGTGGGCAAGTAAAGACAACAATAACAAATGGGAATAATCAAATAATTATTAATAATTAAGTTGTATTTCTCATCAAACAAATTAGTCTTTGCTTAAGGCAACTGTGCTGAACACTCATGACCCTTTGGTTGGTAATTTATTGAGAAATGGAGCTTTTAATTAATCAAGATAACATCACGATTTTATATTGTAAGCATACTAATTAAGATAGTGCCGCTACCCCATATTGCACACTCATTAATCAAGAAGTGTTCAGTGTTTCAGAATGTAAGATTTATTCAAGACAATGCTCAGTGTCTCATAATGTCAAATCAATATTCGGGCAGCCAGCACATGCTTATAGTCCCAAGTTGTAGTCAAATAAAGGATTAACACTTAATATTGCTCTAACTCCTGAGCTCACTTATCATGACATGACATAATTCACCAAGCACAGATCTTACCTTATCTTACAGCTTACCTTATCTTACATCTTACGCGCAATATAAAATGAACAGTCATTAATCAAGAGAACACATTGTATAAAACTGTAGACTCGCTAATTATGTCATCATACAATATCACAAGTCTAACATTCATTATCAAAGTTAAAGCTCATTAATGATGAGAACCTTTCCTCATTGTCACAGGATGTAACTTCATTGATGAAGTCAGCAAACACTATTCCAAAGTGTAACTTCTTTAATGAAACGGCAAACACTACTTCAAAATGTAATCTCATTATTCAAACAAAGCGCACTGTCGCAAATTACAAATTCATTAAATATAACAGCATTATTTTGTCACACGCACCAGGTTATAAATTAATTAATGAAGATGACGTCACAAATTATATACTCAGTACTGAAGAGCAGACTGTCATAAAGACTGTATGTAACACAAGTGCTCCCTGCGCGCATTGTAAACTAAGGTATATTTATATTCAGCGTGTACTAATCACCTACTCACAGTACAAGCAGTCGAACGCACTTGTGACAGAGATATGCTACTACACATGAAAAAACCGTTTCTGCAAAAAACAGCAAATTGAAGGTCCAGTGGCGTAATAAGAGAGATGGTCTGCACTGGTAGACAGCTAAATAATACACAATTGTCTCTTCGTTCAAATTTAAAAAATGCTTATGGAGTGGCAGAGTGCCAAACCAAAGGAAAGATCTGTTTCGGTTTCCCCAAAAGTCCACCCCGAGTCTAAACACTTTAGGTACGCTCCAGGTGAGGATTTCATTCCAAATGGCTCTGGAAGTCTGGTCACTTTGGAATATGCCCTGATTCTATGAAAGTCCTCAGACGTAGGGTTTCTAGCTCTGAGAAGCCGAATTCTTTATGAAGGATTTCATCAGTAATCTTGCTTAAAATAACGCCATCCACAAGGTTGTCCCGGAAATTTCGTTCGTGCTTTTCTAAAAACAGACGATTTAGAAGTTCGCCTACGTCGCCAACTGTCATTTTGATTAAATCAGGTGTCGGTTTGTGATGTAACGGTATTAAAGCTGGAGAACTGTGTCTGGTAATAAGCTTAGGAGGCATGGGCTTTACCCTTGCCATCCCTTTCTCGTTCTGATTGGTCGACATGGGAAAAGCAATGTTTGACTGCCTGGGACTTGAGGTGTCTGATTTCATTTTCTCTGTTAGTAACACTTTATCAGACGGTAGATTGGCACTTGGGTTTGAGGAAGTTACAGCCGCTAACCCTTGTGCAGTGCCAATGCCTTCTCTAGATGGGTCTTGAAGTCTGCCTTGTTTCTGCGACACTACTGCGTCTCGTCCTTGGAGGTCAGTCTGACTATTGTCTCTATGGAAACGATCCGAAGTGCTATGTCCTTGGAAGAAGTCAGAAAAGATCCGGGAAAGATCTGTAGGTAATATTTCGACATCATAGTCCGCTGGTGGAAATTCGTAAAATGTGTCTTCTGTTTTCGGCTTTTCACAATTTTCTACCGACAAATACAGACTTCTAGATGTACTCATTTCTGTTTTCGGCTTTTCACAATTTTCTCCCGACAAATGCAAACTGCTTGACATACTCACTTCGTTTACACGACGGCACTTTTCTTCTGACGTCATTTCTCCAACTGGGAGACTGCGGACTGCGAACTCTTTTTGGTGAGGAGATACTTTTTGACAAGGAATTGGTGGTAGTTCTCTCATTTCAATAGGAATTGGTGGCAGTTCTCTCCTTTCAATAGGAGTTTTCTGTTTCAGAGTTTTGGGAGGTCTCTTTGGGACTTCTGCTTCCAGTTTTCCCGCAGGAATGGGTGGCAAATGCCGCTGAGGAATCATATGCTTGTATTTTGGTTCGTTGGAATTTTTCAGACCAATACGTATGTAGATGTTTTCAGTTATCTTGTCGTAGAAATGATTCATATCGTTGATGAGATTATCGGACAACATTATTATTTCTGAAACCACAAAATACAGAGCGTGAATAAAGAAACTGCGCATATTATATCAATAACACGAATTTTAAAAACAGCAACCACACACAAATCAGCAATTTGATTTTTGTCGTCATTTGTTAAAAAGGTCAAAGTTGGTTGTTGTGCATCCTTTGTACTTCGGTTAGCTCTGCTTTAATGTTGCAGCAATTTTTGAATCTTTCAAACGTCACTATCTAACAATGGAATACGGAGTAAAGTTAAAATCACAATAAAAACAGAAAAATGAAAGAGGAAAAAAGAAACTTAAAACTATGTCTAAACTGACAGCACTGATCAAGTGCAAATTGGTATATAATGGTAAATAAAGAATGCTGTTAATATATAAATAAGAATGAGACTTAAAATATGTCATTATGATACAAACAACAACAAAATATATATAGTAAAAATTATTACTTGCATTACCCAGAATTTATCTTGGAGGAGGGTCTTAGAGGAGGGAGGGAAGTCCTTTTAAATTATAGTTAACTCTTTCCTTCTTTCATTTTCATTTATACCTGCGTCATGCAACAGGGTTTATTAAACATGATGATTTGCAGTCAACATATACGTTCTTTAAAGACATTTCTACTGTGAACAACCCCTTTTTTATTTTGCTCTAAATCTTTCGATAAGCAGTGAACATTACACCAGTGACGTCACGAATGTCTATCAGGTCTCGTATTACTTCATTCCATGAATGTCGACCAGATCTACACATACACCAGTGACGTCATGAATGACTGGCAGGTCTCGTATTACTTCATTCCATGAATGTCGACTAGATCTACACATACTATTTGTATTGATTTATGGATCGAACGCTATGCCCTGCCTACGTCTCCCTTGGTCACGTGATGGTGAACCAATCACATTCTCTCCATTCCTTTTAGTTTAATGATATTGAGTGACAGACGTGACATGTATTTCGTATGCAGGAAGCATACATCAAGTCACATTCGAAGATCGTTTTGCCTAACATCTTTCATTATTCTGTTGCGAAGTTGCTTTATCTGACCTCTTTCGCTATTTCATTTCACAATCAATTTGTCTGACCTCTTTCGCTATTTCATTTCACAATCTCATTTCACAATCAATTTGTCTGACCTCTTTCGCTATTTCATATCACAATCCCATTTCACAATCAATTTATCTGACCTCTTTCGCTATTTCATTTCACAATCTCATTTCACAATCAATTTCTCTGATCTCTTTCACTATTTCATTTCACAAATCAATTTGTCTGACCTCTTTCGCTATTTCATTTCACAATCTCATGTCACAATCAATTTGTCTGACCTCTTTCGCTATTTCATTTCACAATCACTTTGTCTGACCTCTTTCACCATTTCATTTCACAGTCGCTTCGTCTATCTCTTTCATAATTTAATGTCATAACACATGTGTGTCTTATCAAAGCCGCCCCCTTTTCTTTTATCGTTCATACGCGATTACCTTTACTCCTGGCAGGAGTCTTTGGTCTTTGTGTATAATTTATTAATTCCAATACAGTCCGATGATGGGTAGTGTTTTCGGTATAACTCTAGATGAACAGAGGCAGATATGGACAGATTCCCGAAACATACCGGTTACAAGTGCCTGTTTTCCGGAAGTAGTCGGCTATGGTGTGCACTATATCAAGTTACGTATGCACATCTGACTGCAGGAAGTGTTGGACTGTATAATCGCTTTCATGGAGTATTCACTGAGTTTGGACAATTTATAATGAGCTGAACGGGTAAATCCATCACCCAGATAACCAAGCACTTTTAGTCTAAATCACTGTGTCTTGAGCTCACCATAAAGTATGGAGCAGAGTTTTAATTACGGGAAAACCCCTTTCCAATTCTTCTACCCCCCCCCCCCCAGCACACGAATTTCACTGATTTTATATTTGTCTCCTGTCCCACAGCAGTAGTGATACATCTGTAAATCGCTTTTCTGAGTACCGTATACGGCACCACATTCCTATAACAATATACCTTTGTCTCCACATTCACATTCCCACAACAGTATACCTTTGTCTCCACATTCACATTCCCACAACAGTATACCTTTGTCTCCATATTCACATCCCTACAACAGTATACCTTTGTCTCCACAATATTTGGGAAAGTTCCTTTGTTGTAGCTGAGCAGTGAGCTGAGCCATGTGAGTCTGAAGTGCCCTCGTCGAATCCTCTGCCTTGTTTCCGCTATCCAGCCCTTTCACTCTACAAAATGTCACGCTTTTCAGGTAGAGAGGGACTGGAAACACACGCGCACCTAAGGCACCTGTAATAATAATAATAATAATAATAATAATAATAATAATAATAATACATACCACTGAGCAATCACTAACTTTAGCTCACAGGTACATACCACTGAGCAATCACTAACTTTAGCTCACAGGTACATACCACTGAGCAATCACTAACAATAGCTCACAGGTACATACCACTGAGCAATCACTAACAGTTGCTCTATATTGTCAGTAGCGCGAGCGCGGTGATTGGAATGTGAAACAGTTTTCCTGTGCCACGTTAGTGTTGATAAGGGAAGGAGAAATAAACAAAATAGAAGCAAGTAAAAAACGGCAACCTAAACAAATATAAAGTAACTGCTCAATCACAAATCTTAGCCTATTAAAAAACTTTGCAAGCTTTACAATTATCTCACGGTGCACTGTAAATGTATTTTGACATAGCATCAATACAAAATAACTTGTAAAGTAGAAAATATCATACATAAAATGTAAGATTTGTTGTGATGATAATATTAATACAAATACCGTAAGTACTATTTATAAAAGCAAAGCACTATATGAGTCATTATGAAGTAAACAATACACAGAACTTTGCAGGTGAGAATGATATTATATAATACTTTATGGGTTATCATGAAGATTACAAAGCATCTTATCAGTTAGGATCGTAAAGGTAAACAATACAAAGAATATTGTCAGTGAGAATTGACGTCACAAAATACTGTCTGGATTACAGTGGTGGTGACACCAATGAAACAACTTTGTAAATATAATGACATCAAAACGTAATGTACTGGCTATTGTGGCAATTGACGACATCATTAGGAAAATTTTTCAGTTGTCTGGACGACAATGACATCAATACAATGTGCTGTGTAGGACAGCTATTATGACAATAAAATGCAAATCAAGTTTGACCTCTGTTAACTGTGACGGCCTTGAGGTAAGGATGTATGTGTATGCCCATGACCTTGAGCGATTTGAAACTTGCTGCAGAGTTGTCGCTAAAGTACACAGTTTCCGGTTTTGAGATTTCCACACAGACGGGGGACTTGTACTTGTCTACTACTTGTCGTAATTTTAAATCTTTGTCTGAAAAAAAAAACCCCGGTACCGTGATTAGAAGACGATCACACAGCACTTAGTATTAATTACTTTTGGAAATTAACATTAATCGGATGCAGTAGTAAGTGATTGCGTTGTTTTGTAACAAACCAAGAATAAGAATGAAGGAGGCTTCGTTTAAGAACGATTGAATGAAATAAATTGATGTGAAAACCAATTATATATAACGATTGAATGAAATAAACTAATGTGAAAACCAATTATATATAACGATTGAATGAAATAAACTAATGTGAAAACCAATTATACATAACGATTGAATCATATAAACTAATGTGAAAACCAATTATATATAACGATTGAATGAAATAAACTAATGTGAAAACCAATTATATATAACGATTGAATGAAATAAACTAATGTGAAAACCAATTATATATAACGATTGAATGAAATAAACTAATGCGAAAACCAATTATATATAACGATTGAATGAAATAAACTAATGTGAAAACCAATTATATATAACGATTGAATGAAATAAACTAATGTGAAAACCAATTATATATAACGATTGAATGAAATAAACTAATGTGAAAACTAATTATATATAACGATTGAATGAAATAAACTAATGTGAAAACCAATTATATATAACGATTGAATGAAATAAACTAATGTGAAAACCAATTATATATAACGATTGAATGAAATAAACTAATGTGAAAACCAATTATATTTATATTTTTGAATATTGCTAAAGTCGTGCCAACAACAGTTCCATTCCACATTAATTGTACGCACCATTCCAGTCACAAACACACTAGTTCATGTTAGGCGTTATCCTTACCATTCTAGTCACAAAAACACTAGTTCATGTTAGGCGTTATCCTCACCATTCCAGTCACAAACACACTAGTTCATGTTAGACGTTATCCTCACCATTCCAGTCACAAACACACTAGTTCATGTTAGGCGTTATCCTCACCATTCCAGTCACAAACACACTAGTTCATGTTAGGCGTTATCCTCACCATTCTAGTCACAAACACACTAGTTCATGTTAGGCGTTATCCTCACCATTCTAGTCACAAAAACACTAGTTCATGATAGTTGTTACCCTCACCATTCCATAACAAGCACGCTACTGCATCCGCACCATTTCTCTCACAAACATATGAGTTTATTCTCACCATTATATTTCATTTTCATTCTCACCATAATTTCACAAAACGTTACTTCGTCCTCATTATTTGACTAGAAAGCCTGCGTGTTGTTCACAAGAATTCATTTGAATACTTTGACAACTTGCATTAAAATGGTTGCACATTTTCTTGGGTCCCAGATTATCATAACAATGATATTTTGTAAAAGTATGAATTAAACGCGTCAGCAATAAAATCATATCGGCTATGTTGCTTATTTTTCTTAAAAATACAAAGCCGACTGAAGTTAATTATACAACATTAATATAGAAATAAAAATGTGAAAATAGTTCATTTTACTGAAGAAAAAATTGAGGACACAAACAAATTAGAAGCATTTAGTAAAATTATAAAAATATAAAAATTCACGGATGAGGAGTAAATGGAAAACAGCAGAGAAGGGCATGACTCGGGGGTTAATTGGAGCTGAAGTGTAAACATTAAATTTCACACCTTTATTGTGTGACAGCACGTTAAAACGCAGTCTGTAATCAAGCGGAATGGAGAGAGTCCGGCCATTAGCGTCATGGACCAACGCACGCTCCTGGTAGCCAATGGAGAAAATCAGCAACGGCTGGAATTTACAGTTTCAAATGAGAACAACACTTATAATGTACAGTTCTCAATGAGAACAATACCTATAATGTACAGTTCTCAATGAGAACAATACCTACAATGTACAGTTCTCAATGAGAACAATATATATAATGTACAGTTCTCAATGAGAACAATACATATAATGTACAGTTCTCAATGAGAACAACACCTATAATGTACAGTTCTCAATGAGAACAATACCTATAATATACAGTTCTCAATGAGAACAATACCTGGAATGTACAGTTCTCAATGAGAACAATACCTGGTCTTTACAGTTTTAAATGAGGGCAACACTAATATAGAGTTTTAAATAAGAACAACGTTGTAAAATACAGTCGATATAAAAGCAACACTATAATTTTGTAAAAGCAATACTGTATTTTAGTGAAAACACTATAATTTAGTGATAACAACAATGCAATTGGAGAGAATAATACTGTTTAATTTAATGAGAACAACAATGTAAATTACACTTTTAACTGAGAACAAGTTGTACATTATTTGAGAACAACACTATAAGTTACAGTTTAAAGTGAGATTAACACTGTAAATTACAGTTTTAACTGAGAACAACACTATTAAGTACAGTTTTAACTAAGAACAACACTATAAATTACAGTGTTATCTGAGAACAAATCTGTAACTTACAGTTTTAACTGAGAACAATAGTATAAATTAAAGTTTTTAGTGCGAACAACACTATAAATTACAGGTTCAAAACAGAACAACAGTATAAATTACAGTGTTTAGTAAGAGCACTATAAATTACAGGTTTAAAACAGAACAACACTATAAATTACAGGATTAAAACAGAACAACAGTATAAATTACAGGATTAAAACAGAACAACACTATAAATTACAGGATTAAAACAGAACAACAGTATAAATTACAGGTTTAAAACAGAACAACACTATAAATTACAGGATTAAAACAGAACAACACTATAAATTACAGGATTAAAACAGAACAACAGTATAAATTACAGGATTAAAACAGAACAACAGTATAAATTACAGTGTTTAGTAAGAGCACTATAAATTACAGTTTATAGTGCGAACAACACTATAAATTACAGGTTTAAAACAGAACAATAGTATAAATTAAAGTTTTTAGTGCGAACAACACTATAAATTACAGGTTCAAAACAGAACAACAGTATAAATTACAGTGTTTAGTAAGAGCACTATAAATTACAGTTTATAGTGCGAACAACACTATAAATTACAGGTTTAAAACAGAACAACAGTATAAATTACAGTGTTTAGTAAGAGCACTATAAATTACAGTTTTAAGTGAGAGCAAGCACAAGACCCATAAATGTATTAATATTTAGCCAGACATAACTCAAGCACATAAACCAATATTTAGCCAGACAGAACTCAAGCACATAAACCAATATTTATCCAGTCAGATCTCAAGCACATAAACCAATATTTAGCCAGTCAGATCTCAAGCACATAAACCAATCAAGCCTAGGACAAGGATCAGTAGAAATACACTCCTGAGTATGAAACATTGTGAAACAGATACAGTTCCACTTGAAGTATTTTGATTTTTCTGTCTTTGAGCCGTGCATATGATCGTCTGCAGTTTCAAAGTGCACAGTTAGTAGAGAGCTAAAATAGCACTACCTATGATAGGTTTGAGACTGATAACATAAACATGATTATATACAATATAACATGTGCATTGTTGCATAATGTTGGATAAGAATAAATATGTACAAAAATTATGCTTACTCACTTTTAAGGTAAATGACATGTTTAACCAATCAGCAAAACCAGTCATATATAATTACTGCTATTCGATAAAAATATACAGTCATGTAAATATAAAACATACAATCGTACATAATTACTGCTATTCAACAAATCATACAGTCATATAAACATAAAACAGTATACATAATTAGTGTCATCCGACAAAACACATTCGTATAAACATAAAACAGTATACATAATTAATGTTATTCGACAAAACACAGTCATATAAACATAAAACAGTATACATAATTAGTGTTATTCAACAAAAATACATTCATATAAATATAAATCAGTACAGCAAACATTGACGCTGTGAATCATACAAACTACAGCGACCTCTACACAATGTTACACAGTGATGATTACTACAATGTTATGCTTTCCATGGATGCCCTTGTATTCACACATCGCTATAATCCTCATAATTATGACGATACCACACTAATATAAACCCTCAGCTTGTCTCAGCCAATCAGAAAAACAGATACAGAGTGTTTATGGCCTTGTTCACACAGCTGATCGCACTAAGAGGGAGTGATAACGTCACTAATCCTAGAAGGCTACGTCATCTACTTGTCGCTGTATTGAGTGATTAATTGTCCCGTAAGCGTAAAATCGGTAGGATTCAATACAGTGGCTGTAAGAGTAAAATCGGTAGGATTCAATACAGTGGCTGTAAGCGTAAAGTCGATAGGAATCAATACAGTGGCTGTAAGCGTAAAGTCGATAGGAATCAATACAGTGGCTGTAAGCGTAAAGTCGGTAGGAATCAATACAGTGGCTGTAAGAGTAAATTAGACCGCGGGGCTGTAACCAGCGTTAAAAGCAAATTGATAATTAATAAATGACTTAATTAATGCTGCGATTGGGTCGTTAAAATAACAACGCTTGTGAGAAACTCCAACTGTAGTTTATTAGTAATCATATGGCACGTGATTGCAGAAACTTTGACACGGGGTCAAGGTAGATATTATAACACAGCATTTTAAAACTTCTAATTTATAGAGCAAAAGACTTGTTGTCTTTAGCTCACTCGTTCAATAACTTCACACATTTTTCTTTTTACTCCCGTTGGTTAAAATGTACTATATTAATAAACAGCCAACCTTGAAATGTTCTTTTTCAATTTTTCAAAATGTTTTATATATCAAATGTGAGTCTGCCTTTGCTTAAGTTTCGGAAAGTTTGGAGTCTGAATCGGGATATTGATACCGACTCCCTCTCCACTGGCAAAAGTATTCCAAGTTATTTTACGACTCTATCTCTCGACTCCAACTCTCGACTTTGACTCGAACATTCCAGCCCTGCAATAAAAGACGAACTCTCTCTCTCTCTGCCCCTCTCTTAAAACACATACAAACAATCATATGTGACCTGTCACCACAAAAAGATACTTAAGTCGCGCAAGGCTAAGCCGAGAAAAACGGCAAAAACGAAGGTGGGGGTCTACATGGGTGAAATTGAGATTTTCATTTTAGCGTGTTCCCAAACCATCGAACAACAAATTACTAGCGTGTTTTTCCTTAATTCGAACTAGAAATAGCTTTATTATTATTTTTTTGTGACCTACTGTCTAACTTCGAAGGAAAAATATGGCCCAAAAGTGCTATAATCTGATGATCGTAGACGGTAGTATCCCTGGCTGAACCTCATCATGTTGTATATCAGAATGCTCAGGAAAAAGCCTATTTTTATGCTGACGACACTGGTTATTAATAACGTGTAATCAGAATGTTTTATAAGGCTGTGCTTGGCGTAAACAAAGTGAAAAGCGTCAGCCAATCCGCAGACAGTTTATCAAAGCTTACTATAAGTTACCAAGCATGCTCTCATAAAAAGACGGTCGCGATTGGTTGAAACGCACTCAAGGGGAGACAGTTTCGTCCTGTAATGCGTAATGCAAACATGGAGAAACGAATCGCTAATTTGTTGAATTCATGTAAAGAAAGCAACATCTTAGAAAAAGAAAGCATTCAGATTAAAGATTTGATATCTGATTATTTTGCTAATGAGGATGTAGCTGATGGATTTTCTTCTGAAAGTGACACGGACAGCGAATCGCGTGATCGAACAACGAAAAAGACGAAGCAGACGACAACTGACGATAACTGACTGTACACTGAAGTGAAAGGTGTGCTATAATTACTGGATTATTTAAACGATATTTTTTTTAAGAATGTGAAAGTAATGCAGCTTTAATCTGTGATTTATTTAGTGGAGCTAGTATCAGATTTAGAAAGAGGTATCAATTCAATATTATGCTTTAATTTTAGAATATTCTGTGAGCCACAATAATCATTCTCGCACACAGAAATTCTAATCGTTATGGCTTAAAAAGACTGTTGTCTGTAAATGATGTAACAATATATTTGTTGTTTATAGTTATTACAGTGTTAGCTATTGTGTCTTCTTCAACTCTGATTGCAAATGAAGCAGATTAATATATGGTTGCTAAGGAAAAACCTCTCAGAAATGTGTTCAATCTTTGAGGCCGATTTTCTCAAAATGGCCGTCCGGACAGTAGTGCACTTCAAACAAACATAACTTTTCCATATTTTGTCCTACACTCTTTATTTTTATATCAACAGAAAGCCCTTTCAATTTTCTTTCTATTGATATATATATCTCAATACCCCCAAAATCCGACTTAAGTATCTTTTTGTGGTGACAGGTCACATATGTACACAAGCGTGACAAACAATCATATGTACACAAGCGTGACAAACAATCATATGTACACAAGTGTGACAAACAATCATATGTACACAAGTGTGCGTGTCTTCATTGCGTGTTGTGTTGGTACAATATACATGCTCATAATTTGACTGATTTACTAATCTACATTTTTATTTCTGAAAGTAATTAATCCATTATGTATTCATTGAATTAGACATCTGATTTCAAAACAGAAGTGGTATAAATGTCCATAGAAAACGTTTTATTCATGTAATTCGATCTCTGGCTCCTTACAGCAAAGTACTATACATATCTATATAAAACGTTCTATTCATGTAATTCGATCTCTGACTTCTTACAGCAAAGTGCTATACATATCTATATAAAACGTTCTATTCATGTAATTCGATCTCTGGCTCCTGAAAGCGAAGTGCTACTCACGCCAATATAAAAGTGTGCATACCTGTCCAGATGGAAAGTCAATATCTTCCTGGTAGATATAACCATTACACACAACAAACAACAGCGGTAAAGAATTCTCGTAATTGTGAAACAAAGCTCTTGTAGTCATGTGTTCTTCACGATTGTATATGTACTGTAATTCAGACATTTTGTGAAAGATACACAGTTAAACAATATGAACTTATAGAATTAAACAGTCAACAGAGCAGACACTCGCATTACGACGCGCACTCAATAACTTGCTGATTAATGTTAAGATAAGATAGGTAACGCGAGTAGGGCAAAGTTGGCAACGTTTCAAGGTGAGTTGCTTTTCATAATCTACCTGCCGCTCATTGAACTACCCGGATGTAGGGTAGCACGATCAAGACACTTCCAAAATCTCTGGGTAGTTTTTTAACTTTACACTAAACATGACCCTGTTTGATTATATAAAATACAGTTCTCTAGTTCATCATTTTATTAATGTTTATGTTCACCAATTCATTGCGAGCATATTTTTCTTCATTCCTTTATTCTTTTAATGACCTCTTATTTATTATGTTCACTTATGTTCACTATTTTAATTTCTTTATGCATATTAATTCGTTACACTAATTTTACGTTCGCTAATGTATTATTTTCATCTCATGTTCAAAATTAGATTAAGGCGCGAGTTTTTGCTCCCCTCCATCACAAACATTCTCTCTTTTGTACTACCGCTACACCCATTCTTCATTACCCCCCCTCCCTAGACCATGCAATCATCATTTAATAAACATGAAAACGAGATTTTCTTGATTCAAAAGAAGAAAACTACCAAAGATAGTTTTTTTTTAGTTTTGTCTTCTTGGAATCAGTGTTACACGTTATTAATTTTGTAACTTCGTGTTTATTAATTATTAGATTCTATGTCTTTATGAATTTTATATTCTGATTAAAAAAAAATTCACATAAACAGGGTCGCAAATAAAAACACGTAATAAATGGGAACAGTATTTACAACCACCACCTCCCACCCGCCGCAATGTGTTGGGTGAATGTTATAGCCAATGTGTTGGGTGATTGTTATAGTCAATGTGTTGGGTGAATGTTATAGCCAATGTGTTGGGTGAATGCTTGTCAGGATCTTCTGTAAATCTCGCCCGGATCCCAGCTATAAATATTAAAAGTTAAATATAGGAGGGAATGACATTTTAAACTAAATTAGTAAGTGAGGAAGGCTATGTCTAAATATGGCGGTTTAGAGCAGGCTTGTGCGGATGACGCACGTATCGCATCGTCAATGAGAGGGATCCAATTAATAAGTGAAGAAAGCTATATCTAAATATAGCAGTATTTAATTATGGCAGTCTAAAACAAGCTTGCACGGATGACGCACTATGAATGAAAGCGTGAGCAAGTTGACCCTGAGGTCAGAAAGACAAAACAAAACAAAACTATAAATAGGGAAAATCTCCCACTCTGCTTTTTCCACAACAAGGACACCCTCATCGGATCCAACGCTGATAAAGCGTCGGGATAGCCCAGTTTTAATAACTGTTAAAAATTTATATGTATAGAGCAGCCAGAAGGCTTGAAAAGAGTGTATCATTACACCATTACAGTTTTTCTTTAATCCTTGGTTTTTCGCGGAAAACGAAAGGCTGCTTTTACATTGCTTTCAAATTAATGTATAGAATGTCATTTGATAAAGAATTGATATGTAAAACTAATTCATTCTATTTCAGGTTAGTGACATTGTACTCAGAGAAATGATTAGCTTTTAATTAGTAAATATAGGAAAATTATGTTAGTAGTCTCTGAGCCCTTTTATATTATATATTGCAGGATTTTATTTTATTCTTCGTATATGTTACTGTGGTTGCTGTGTGATCAACCTGAATCTTTGGTTGCTGTGTGATCAACCTGAATCTTTGGTTGCTGTGTGATCAACCTGAATCTTTGGTTGCTGTGTGATCAACCTGAATCTTAGGTTGCAGTGTGATCAATGTCACGGAAAAAGGGGGAGGTAATCAGAAAATTAATTTTTATCCACCGATTATCTCCACTTGGCCATCGCGCGACGCAACAGACGTTAGTTTTTAGCAAGTGTCGTCTGCTAGCTAAATGACGTAATTAATTACGTGCACAGTCAGCGCGTTTGTTTACATTTTCTGTCAAGTCCTCTGCTAATCTTGTTTGAATACACAGTCTGCAAGTTTACTAATTTCATGTTTCAAATAATTTTATAAAAATACAATTGATTAATTATTTGAGTTAGATGTACAAAAATTGTGATTAAAATATCTTGAAAATGTGTTTCATTTTTATCAATTATTATTACAAATTTAATTAGGGACTATATTATTAGAAGTAGAGCACCTCAGAGTAAAGCACCTTTTTAGCGTGGGTAAAGTAGGAATACACGCGAGAGTTTGATCTTAGAGAGAGTGAGAATTGATTTTGCATAAAAGGACTGACGGAGCTATTTTACTTTAGTGTGCGTCTGTCTGGACTACAGAGAGGTGTAAGGCCATCGTACCTACACTGAATCTGGACAATCTTTCCATCACCGTTATGACCGGGGAGGAAATGAACTGAATATTCTCCACGTAGAATATAGAATTAGACGTGTGTTTTGGTCACACTCAATTCGTCGTGGCAGCCTATAAAGCTTGTCCTTATTATTCTACGTTTGGATCCGAACCTTGGGCAATAGCTGGCCATCAGGGGAATGAGCTGAAGGGACCAGGATTGCGCCGAGAGAAGAATATTCCACGCCACTCACGTATCGGAGCTGCTGCTGCTGCTGTAGACAGCCCTCCGTTGATAGATTTTGGATCTTGGAACCGTCGCAGAAGACAGGTGTCTGTGAGCTCCATTTTGGTACTGTCGTGGAAGACAGCCGTCCGTGTTCTTCGTCATAGAACCGGGTACCCCAGCGTTAGGCAACGTGGGACGAGTATTCGCAAGTCGCAAGTTTGTACGTACGTACTGCACTCTCCGTGAACCGAGTTTTCATCGCCAAGCATGCTATTTTTCAGAGGACAGAAACTGTAACTTTTTGTGTGCGCCAGCGTGTCGGCAATTGTGACTATTTCGTTTTTGTGCTGTGTGTTCCTGCGTCGACGATACAGCGTGTAACACTAGTAAGTAGGGAAAAATTTTATTAGAGGTGCATTACTAGGTAGGTTAGTTAGAATATAAATATTTTTCATCATTGAACTATTTTTCATGAACATTTAACTTTGACTTTTATTTAAGGGATAATTTTTGCACTTCCAAGCAAGATTAACATTCGTTGACGTTGGGTTTTCCACCCACTAATTTTAAGATAATAAATTTTTAAGGTTAGATATCTTTCGGCGGTCATTACCGCTGGTTGTGCTGTAGTGGGGCTACGCCCAAAGTATTTTTGTGCCACTCAATTTTGGCGGAAGTAGTGAAAACGGTCATCACCGTTTATTGTTTGATTATTGTAGTTTATTCATCATATTTTTTTTATTATTTCATTTTCCATCGCTCATGTTTCCCCGCCCCATGGATGCCATGTGTGGATGTTACTGAAAGAATGACTAACACCAGTGTGAGAGTTAAGCCCGTTTTTCCATTTTAAAATCCTTTTTAAAAATTAAATTCTTTGTTAACTCTTTTTCAAGAGTTGGGCTTCCTTTCTCGGGTTTTGAAAGTGTATGTTGGTGCGGCTGTTTGTTTGTTCGTTCCGTACGTCCCTCACACGACATTCACACGCCTGCTCACACACACTCTCGCCGGCTTTTCACATTTTACCCCACATCTCAGAATAAAGTTAATCCTATCCCCCACAAGACTATTCGTGGTGTCTGAGTGCGAGAATGATCATTAACATCTGATTATTCGATGTGATCCCGGCAAGTCGCGGCTACTGGGTCTGACCCCCCCTATCCACCGAGGAGGAGATAGGGGCCAGCAACAAACCAGCAACAACCAAAACGCCCCACGACAATCAACCTGAGACACTTCCTGCACAATTCAACTCCTCCCAGATTTTAGTTTATTCTTCGTATATGATACTGAGGTTGCTGTGTGATCAACCTGTTACTGTGGTTGCTGTGTGATCAACCTGAATCTTTGGTTGCTGTGTGATCAACCTGAGACACTTCTTGCACAATTCAACTCCTCCCAGTTAAGTAACATAGTACCTTGGCCAGGAGTGTGCAACGACACATACATTAACTTTTTAAGGAAATTGTGAACTTGTCCGAACTTTGAACAGAAATCTAGGGATAGACTCAGAGCTAGTTGGGGGGGGGGGGGGAAGCTAATTTCTCTGATTAAGATTTTGAGCGTGGTGCTCAGCGTAAATGTAATGGCTGTATATTGTTATTTCTTTTAATTCTTTTATTTATTTTAAAATTTTATTAATGTTCATTGGCTTTGTGTCAATTCTTGTTCTTTTCGTTTCGTGTATAATTCATTTATTGTAGCCATAGCATCTGTCTGTCTGTCCGTCTGTATGTCTGTCCGTTGTCAGTGTGTTTGTTAGTCCGTCCTGTTTATTTAAATGTGAGGTTCGAACCTCTGGGGGCTGTACACGAGCCAACGGAGCGACGACTTCAAAAATTGTTGTGTATTTCGTAACGTCAAGTAGCGGGGTACCAACAATGCTATAGCCAATGTGTTGGGTGATTGCTATAGCCAATGTGTTGGGTGATTGCTATAGCCAATGTGTTGGGTGATTGTTATAGTCAATGTGTTGGGTGAATGTTATAGCCAATGTGTTGGGTGATTGCTATAGCCAATGTGTTGGGTGAGTGTTATAGCCAATGTGTTGGGTGAGTGTTATAGTCAATGTGTAAATTCCTCTAAGCATTAACACAAGGTCTATTAGGAGTAGTGAAATCCAGTGTTATTAAATTTAGACTTTGAAACCGATGAAATTAGATCTAGAATAATAGTGTAAATATCGCTTAACACTTACTTCTGTACTGAAATACAATTTTATCATAAAATCGATGCCAAAAATTATCGACAAATATTAAAGCATAAGATACAGCGCTTTTCAAAACTTACAGATGAAAAAGTGAAGTAAAGAGAAAATCTTGAAATGGAAGAGAGAAATATAAAACATATAAAAATATAAAATCAGAGGATATATACTACTTTTGTACAGTCACAGAGAGGAAAACACCTATCTTATTACATTTCTGTACAATACCACAGACTAGAAAACACATTTCACACAACATTCTGTACAATATCACAGACTAGAAAACATATTTCTCACAACATTCTGTACAATATCACAGACTAGAAAACACATTTCACCCAACATTCTGTACAATATCACAGACTAGAAAACATATTTCACACAACATTCTGTACAATATCACAGACTAGAAAACACATTTCACACAACATTCTGTACAATATCACAGACTAGAAAACACATTTCACACAACATTCTGTACAATATCACAGACTAGAAAACACATTTCACACAACATTCTGTACAATATCACAGACTAGAAAACACATTTCACACAACATTCTGTACAATATCACAGACTAGAAAACATCTTTCGTACTACATATCTACACAATCACAGGCTAATAAAACGCTTTCGTAATACACAGACTAAAAACATCTTTCGTACTACACAATCTGACTATAAAACACTCTGTCACAGACCACAAATAAGTGTGTCTGTGCGTGCGCGCGCGCGCGCGTGTGTGTGTGTGTGTGTGTGTGTGTGTGTTTGTGTTTGTGTGTGTGTGAGAGAAAGAAAGTGTGTGTGTGTGCCGGATAGTGACAACACTTATCACTCTGTATTCAGACATTTATTACTTTACTAGTGTCGGATCACTGATTTATTGAAAAATTGCACAAGATCTTTGATTGCACTACAGATTGGAGTTCACTGATAATACATGTAACGCCAAGCGAGCTTGATAGGTTACATTCCAAGAGGAGTGAAAGAGATTATTGTTGCCATAAGGGACCACAGCAGGCCTACAGCACACGTACCGTAAGATCTCACGTTACCACTTGTGATACAAAAGAATTTCATTAAAATTATCTATTGCGTGAGGATTTATCCTGTCCTTTGATAAGAAGTTTTCCACCTATTGAGATATTTTGTGAGAGTCAATGTTTGTCTTTATGTTGTGGAAGAGAGAAAACCTTTACAGTGCGGCATATCTGCCAAGTGAGAGAGACGAGTGGCGTCGCATGGAGAATTATTAATAATATAAATTAATATTCTCATCACTTGTAATTAGTTATGAATGATTAAGTAATTATAATAATTATTAGCTAGGTGGCGTTGGCATCACACATGCTGTATTAGTTATTTTTCCTTGGAACTATCTACCTATGAACTACTGATTTAACTGGGACTCGCTTGTATTGGAACTTCAGGGACTTGTGTTAGACTGAAATTCTAATTTAAAGAAATCTATCAAGATACTGAGGCATTTGAAGATTATTCATGACAGGCTTTTTTTTTTTTTTTTTTAAGAAAGTGACTCAATGTTCAGATTCATTAAGCATTGTATGCGTTCTACTGGAAAGGTAATTAACATATTAATCAAACTCAAAAATGAACTATCAGTTATTGGTATAACAGGAGAGTTATTTCATGTGCAATAGAGTACTTGGGGCTGCATCTCACATCTAAAATTCAATCCTTATCCTATTAATTTCTTTTGTTGCTAATATAAATTTTTTTAAAAATTACTTTTAATTCATCATTAGAACCCTTATCATCCCATCTCTGTGTAATCTCACTTTGTAATGTTTGTCTCTCTGTGTTCTCTTAATTGTCGGTGATAATACGGAAGGGGGCTTTGGAGTCATTTTACGACGTTAGTAGCCAATGGAGTCTGTGCACGTGTCACCACCACTCCTACATTTTTTTTTTTGGGGGGGGTGTCAACGGGCAAGGAGGAGCACGGGGGCCAGGCACGACATTGTAAAACAGCTTTGTATGTAGGAGACAATAAAGGTTTAGATAATAAGCATCATATAGGCAAATGTCTTTATTACGGCTTTCTGTTAACGATTCTGTCTTTCTTTTTACCTTAACTATACATAGGAAAAACTAAATATATTTGACATTGTGTGATTGATAGCAGTGTAACATATTGAATTTATTTGTATTGAATGTGATTATTCATAATACATATATTTATATTCAGTATTATAATCTTATTGTGATAAGAGCTGGTCTGTTTATATTTGCAGATTCGAAAATAATTAGTGAAACAATTAGTGAAACTGTACAAGCTGATTATTTTATTTTTTCTTAGTTTTGTCGAAAATAATCAAAAGTGCCATGACATTTCTTTGAAGGTTATATGGGTCAATGACATTTCTTTGAAGGTTATATGGGTCAATGACATTTCTTTGAAGGTTATATGGGTCAATGACATTTCGTTTAAGGTTATATGGGTCAATGACATTTCTTTTAAGGTTATATGGGTCAATGACATTTTCTTTATTTATAGCTCACCTCTGTGTGACACTCTGCTGACTCAGGAAATCTGTACACCAAAGAGAAGTTAACTATATGAATCATTTTTCAGTTCACACTCCATCCATCCATCAATCCATCCATCCATGCAACCATCCACCCATTCATCCATCTAAATCAATTCAGATGCCCTCCTACCATCAGCCGTCAGTCACGTGAAGAAAAAATGTGTGTGTGGGGGGAGAGATTACTAAGTACCTCTTCCAGAAATCGATCTTACAATCTGTCATGTAGATCTATTTCAGAATGTAGTGAGGCAGTGGGAACCTTCTGCTAGGTACAGACGGAGCAAACCATCCTGGGCACTGGGAGGAATAATAGTGGCGTCACTCTTTTTCACCTGTCTTCTTTGCGTTATGTTTCTCGGTAGACTTGGCAAAAAAAAATAAAAGATCGCATAATTTAGTCTTGATACCAACCGTAGAAAATGTAGACAAAATTATATTAGCTTGCACTAGCCATCCCACAAATCCCATTCACCTTAGGGCGATCCTTAAGTGGGTTAACCTTCCAGAACAAGTTTGGGGGAAGGAGGGAGTGGTTATGATAAAAATAAATGAAACAAATGGTGATGGTTTGGATAAAAACAACAACAAATAAAACAAAGTAAGAGAACATTTAAATTAATACTAATATTATGTATTTTCCATCAAATAATACAGTTCTTGCCTTGGCAATCCAAGGTCAATTGGTCCTTGGTCTGTAGTATATTGAGAAATGACATTTTTATTAAGAAAGAAAATACACTGTTTGATATTTTAGTCCTACATATTAAGAAAATCCCACTGTTCCGTACTGTAAACATTATTTCATGGCAAATGTCTGCCATTCCATACTATAAGCTCATTAAGCAAAGAATAACACTGTCCTACTATATAAGCTCAGTTATCAAAACAATGTCCAGTGTCCCATAATGTAAGCTCAAATATCAACACAACGTCTAGTGTCCCATAATGTACACTGAGATATCAAGACAATTTCCAGTGTCCCGTAATGTACACACAAATATCAAGACAATATCCAGTGTTCCGTTAATGCAAACTCAAATATCAAGACAATATTCAATGTCCCATAATGTTCACTCAGATATCAATACAATATCCAATGTCCCATAATGTTCACTCAGATATCAAGACAATATCCATTGTCCGATAATGTACACACAAATATCAAGACAATGTTCAGTGTCCCACAATGTACACTCATATATCAAGACAATGTTCAGTGTCACACAATGTACACTCATATATCAAGACAATGTTCAGTGTCCCACTGTAAGCTCAAAAACAGTCACAGTACAAGCTATTCCATGCACATGGCACTGAAATCTGCTGCACGTCACAAACAGCATGTGAAGAGGGCACATTCTAACTGGCTCCCTGAAATAGCGTCACTTTGGAATGTGTCCTGTTTCTATAAAGGTTCTCAGACGAAGGGTTTCTAACTCTGAGAAGCCGAATCCCTGACAAAGGATTTCATCAGTAATCTTGCTTAAAATAACTCCATCCACTAGGTTGTCCCGGAAATTTCGCTCGTGCTTTTCTAAAAATAGACGATTTAGAAGTTTGCTTACGTCGTTAACTGTCATGTTATCCAGACCGGGTGCCGGTTTGTGATGTGACGGTATCAAAGCTGGAGAACTGTGTCTGGTAGTAAGCTCCGGACGCATGGGCTTTACCCTGGCCATCCCTTTCTCGTTCTGATTGGTCGACTTGGAAGGAGCGTTGTTTGAATGACTTAATCTCAAGGTGTCTGGTTTCAGTTTCTCTTTCAGTTCTAGCAGCAATCTATCTGCGTTTGGTTTTAAAGCACCCGACACCTGGGAGGTGTCAATGTTTGCTCGAGAAAGGTCTTGAAATTTGCCTTGATTTTGTAGAGAGAAGGGTGGCACTCTTTCTTCTCCTCGGAGGTCTGTCTGACTGCTCTCTCTATGGGGACGACCTGAAGAGCTATGTCCTTGGGGGAAGCCAGAAATGGGAGTTTCTTTCCGGAAAATATCTGTAGGTACTATTTCGACATCATAGTCCGCTGGTGGACATTCGTAAAAACTTTCTCTATTTGATTTTTCGCAATTTTCTCCAGACAAACAAGGAATCGGAGGCAGTTCTCTCTTTTCGATAGCAGTTTTAGGTTTCGGAGGTCTGGGGGGTCTCTTTTGTCCTTCTGCTTCCAATTCTTCCGCAGGAATGGGTGGCAGACGCCGCTGAGGAATCATGTGCTTGTATTTTGGTTCGTTGGAATTTTTCAGACCAATACGTATGTAGATGTTTTCAGTTATCTGGTCGTAGAAATTCGTCATGTCTTTGATGAGTTCTTTAGACAGCATTATTATTTCTGAAACCATAAAATACAAAGCGCGAATAAAAGAACTGCACTTGTTACATCTTTAATAATAACATTTTTAAAAGCACACACAGACCATCGAGTTATCCGGACTTTTCTGAATTTGGTTAAAAACACGCACAAATCATCGTCTTATCCGGACTTTTCTTGAATTTTGTTAAAAGTGGTGAATGGCGTGCACTCCGTGCATTTGACTAGTTCTGCATTAACGATTCCTCGGAAATCAAAATCTTGTAAAAGTCAATGTAACTACTTTAACAGTCGAATACTGTGTAACGTTAAATTAATACAACACAGGCAAAAATAAAAATCTTATAAACGTCAATGTAAATACTTCAACATTTCAACACTGTGTAACGTTAAATTACATACAACACACACAAAAATGAAAATGTTGTAAAAGTCAATGTAAATACTTTAACATTGGAATAATGTGTAACGTTAAATTACATACAACACACTTCAATGTAAATACTTCAACATTTGAAAACTGTGTAACGTTAAATTACATACAACACACTTCAATGTAAATACTTCAACATTTGAAAACTGTGTAACGTTAAATTACATACAAAACACGTCAATGTAAATAATTTAACATTTGAAAACTGTGTAACGTTAAATTACATACAACATACGCAAAAGAAAGCAGTATTGGGGACAAATAAACTTTAAAAAATATGATAATACTATCCCACCACTGACCACGCGCATTACTGGTATGTCATGATAAAGAGTTATATTACCAAGTCCAAGCTTTATGATAAGTGAAGTGAACGGGTAGAACCATCACCTATGTAACCAAACACACGATAAGTCAAAGCTTTATGATAAGTGAAGTGAACGGGTAGAACCATCACCTATGTAACCAAGCACACGATAAGTCCAAGCTTTATGATAAGTGAAGTGAACGGGTAGAACCATCACCTATGTAACCAAACACACGATAAGTCCAAGCTTTATGATAAGTGAAGTGAACGGGTAGAACCATCACCTATGTAACCAAGCACACGATAAGTCCAAGCTTTATGATAAGTGAAGTGAACGGGTAGAACCATCACCTATGTAACCAAGCACACGATAAGTCCAAGCTTTATGATAAGTGAAGTGAACGAATAGATTGCAGTGCACTTGAGCCCACCGTATATTGTGGAACACACATTTCCTCACCGGAAGGCTCCGCCTTACCTCATCAAGCAAATCAAATGCTTTTATATTACCTGTAATTTATCTCAAACGGCACGCATCACAAGTGCAATTCCTTTAGTGTACATTTACACAATCCTTACAGAGGTATACTTTTGTCTCCACATTCACACAATCCCTACAGCAATTTACCGTTTTCTCCACATTCACAACACCTACAGCGGTATACCTTTGTCTCCACTTTCACACACACCCCTACAGCAGTAAACCTTTGTCTCCACTTTCACACACACCCTACAGCAGTAAACCTTTGTCTCCACTTTCGCACACCACCTACAGCAGTATACCTTTGTCTCAACATTCAAACACCCCCTACAGCAGTATACCTTTGTCTCCACATTCTTGAGAAAAGTTCAGCTGAGCTGTGAGCCGAGCCATAAGAGTCTGAAGTGCCTTTGTCGAGTCCTCTCCCTTGTTTCCAGTAGCCAGTCCTGTCACCCTGCAAAATGTCACGCCTTTCAGGTAGAGAGGGACTGGAAATACACTCGAACTAATTGTCCCTGTAATAATAATAATAATAATAATAATAATAATAATAATAATAAGTCCAACAGAACAGCAACAATCATTAGTAAACAAATACCATCTAAAGTATAGAAACATTAAGATCGCAATAGAAGATGCCAAACAAAGGCTACAGGGACTCAGTCACCGTCTTAAAATTTACACTGCAAGAGGTCAAAAATTTCAAAAGAACAAAATATTCAAAAGTGACTCTGAAGACTATATCAAGAATTCAAAGGAATTCCCAAGACAGAACAAAAGAGTCTAAACATTAAGGACACCAGGATATTCTGGGAGAACATTTGGAGCAACTCTCGTTCACATAATGTTTCAGCAAAATGGATTGAAGAACTGGAAAACGACCATAAAGACACGCTACAACAATGCAACATCACAGTCACTGAGGAAGATATTAAGATAAAGTTAAGAAAGATAGCAAACTGGAAAGCATCCGGTTTAGTCCAAATACAAATATTCTGGTTAAACATCTTACCTCTTTACATATTAGAATTGCTGACCAACTGCAAAAAATTCTAAACAATCCAGAAACATTACCAACAGGAAATATAAGCCTCATTATGAAAGATCCAGAGAAAGGCACAGTACCAAACAACTATCGGCCAGTTACATGCTTATCAACTACCTGGAAATTACTGTCAGGCATTATATCATGTCCCATCTAAAAATAAACAAAATATTAACAAATGAACAAAAGGGTGCTAGACTAGGCAGCAGAGGTACAAAGGACCAATTGGCAATAGATAAAGCTATAGTTACTGATACCAAGAAACAAAGAACAAGTATTTCCTTGGCATGGATTGACTACCAAAAGGCATATGATTCAGTTCCACATTCATGGATACTTCAAACATGAAAATGTACAAAATGTCATCTTCACTGCAAAACCTTATACAAGTATCAATGACAAACTGGAAAATACCCTAACATGCAACAATATAATATAGAAATTGCAGACATACCAATAAAATGTGGAGTTTTTCAAGGAGATTCGCTATCACCACTTCTGTCCTGCATAGCCCTAGATCCTCTACGTCAGGGCATTCGGAAAACAGGATTAGGGTACAAAATGAATTCAGGGCATATTATTAGTCATTTTCTCTATATGGACGATCTAAAGCTTTATGGTAATGAAATCAGGGCATATTATTAGTTATTTACTCTATATGGACGATCTAAAACTTTATGGTAAAAATGAAAATAATATCAATTCACTGATCAGTACTGTCAAGATGTATAGGAGGACATTAACATCAAATTTGGCCTAGAGAAATGTGACAGAATTATCGTCCAGAAAGGCAAGATCAAAGCAACAGAAGGCCTACAGTTTAACATCGGAAAAATAAAAAAAATGTTACAATGGGGAAAGGATATAAATATCTAGGGATACTGCAACATCAAGAAAACATGGAGTGTGAAGTAAAATCCAATGCTAAAAGAGAGTATAATAAGGAGTTAGAGAAGTTCTAAAGTCAAAGCTAAATGGGGCTAATAAAATACAAGCCCTTAATACCTATGCATTACCTGTCATTAGCTATACTGGAAGCATTATAGATTGGACAAGAAATGAAATAAATGAACTAGATCGAAAAACAAGAAAGCTACTCACAATTCATAAAGGCCTATATCTAAAAGCAGATGTAGATAGACTATATGAATCTCGGAAAATGGGAGGCAGAGGACTCAAGAAAATCAAAGATGTCATTGAAGGAGAAATAATATGCCTGAGGGACTACATCTACAGTCCCGTAAATATAATAACATCAGCAAGTATAATAAGGGTTAGATTATCAACAGCATCAAACAGTCCCGTAAATATAATAACATCAGCAAGTACAATAAGGGTTAGATTATCAACAACATCAAACAGTCCCGTAAATATAATAACATCAGCAAGTACAATAAGGGTTAGATTATCAACAAAATCAAACAGTCCCGTAAATATAATAACATTACCAAGTACAGTATGGTTTAGTTTGCCAAGAACATCAAACAGTCTGTAAATATAACATCACAAAGTACTGTACAGGTTAGTATGCAAACAACATCAAACAGTCCCGTAAATATAATAACATCACCAAGTACAGTAAGGGTTATTTTGCCAACAAAATCGAATAGTCCCGTATATATAATAACAACACAACACTACTGCATGGGCATGACGATAATACCAATACTAAGAGCATTGTAAATGATAATGACGTCACAAAGTACAGTATGGGCTAGTATGACGATAATACTAATGCTAAGAGCATTGTCAATGGAAATGACGTCACAAAGTACTGTTCTGGATAATGTGATAAATGAGGACATCACTACAAATAAATGATGTGAGTTGTTTGGATGTTAATGACATCAGTGCAAAGTACTTGTAAAACAAATATTATGCCAATAAAATGAACTAGAAAGTAAAAGAGATTTGACCTCTCTTAACTACGACGGCCTTGAGGTAAGGATGTCTGTGTACGCCCATGACACTGAGCAATCGGAAACTTGCTGCATTGTTGTCGGTAAAGTAGACATTGTCCAAATTGGAGATTTCTACGTGGACAGGGAGAGAGTAGTTGTCCACTATTTGTCGCAATGTTACATCTTTATCTGCAAGCAGCAATCCGTGATTAGAAGACAAGTATATACGTTTGTATTCATTATTTATTGATAATTAAATTAACACTGGCTTCATGCTGTACCTTTGTATTCATTATTTATTGATAATTAACACTGGCTTCATGCCAGTGTTAGGCACTGCTGTAACTTTATTTACCACACACCAAAATTAACAAGACTGATTAAGGCTTTGTCTTTTAATGAATGAGTCCACTTAAATGACAGGAAAACAAGTCTGTATGTATCTTAGATATAATTTTGAAGTTGTATCGGTATTAGTTCCCCTTCAAATGTACCCAAATTCCAATCACAATCACGTTAGTTAATCCTCACCATTTCATTCACTGTCACTAGCTTTTCATTTTCACCGTTTTACTGCGATTTTACCTTCACCATTCCATGCACATGCATGATAGACCATCCTCAACCTATTCAAAATATGCTAGTTCATCTTCACCATTTTACTGAGTTTTCACCCTCGCTATTTCACTAATGAACACTATAGTTCATCCTCAAAATTCCATTCAGAATCACGCTAGCTTTTACCCGCCATTTGCTTCACCACCAAGCTAGGTTTTCCTCACCATTCCATTCATCAAGCTGGTTTTCCCCTGCGATTCCATTCACAAACACGTTAGGTTTTCCCTGCCATTTCATTCAGTAACGCGCTAGTTTTTCCATGCCATTTCATTTAATAACTCGCTAGTTTCAACCTGATATTTCTTTAACAAACATGCTAGTTTCTCCCTTTCATTTCATTCACCAACACGCTAGTTTCTCCCTTCCATTTCATTCACCAACGCACTAGATTTTCTTTTCCATTTCATTCACCAACACACTAGATTTTCCTTTCCATTTCATTCACCAACGCACTAGATTTTCTTTTCCATTTCATTCACCAACACACTAGATTTTCCTTTCCATTTCATTCACCAACACACTAGATTTTCCTTTCCATTTCATTCACCAACACACTAGGTTTTCCCTTCCATTTCATTCACCAACACACTAGGTTTTCCCTTCCATTTCATTCACCAACACACTAGGTTTTCCCTTCCATTTCATTCACCAACGCACTAGGTTTTCCCTTCCATTTCATTCACCAACGCACTAGGTTTTCCCTTCCATTTCATTCACCAACACACTAGTTTCTCCTTTCCATTTCATTCACCAACACACTAGGTTTTCCCTTCCATTTCATTCACCAACACACTAGGTTTTCCCTTCCATTTCATTCACCAACACACTAGTTTCTCCCTTCCATTTCATTCACCAACACACTAGATTTTCCCTTCCATTTCATTCATTAACGCGCTAGTTTTCCCCTGACATTTATTCGCAAACATGCTAGTTCATCTTCACTATTTAATTAGTAGCCTACAGTTTGTTTACAAGATTGCCTTTTAATAATATGATGGACTTGCTATTAAGTGAAATCACTTATTGTTTGAGTCCCAGGGAACCCTAACAATCACACTTTGTGTGCCAGTTACTCGTGCGCAGATTATTTTTCTCTAATACTGGAGTAATTTATGAAACCAAAATAATTTAAAACATTATCTCATTTTACTAAAGGAAATGCAAATAAACCTAAGGGATTCTGTAAAATTATAAAACTGGAAAGTCAGAAATAGAAAATGATCTTTAATAAAGAGCGGAGGAAGAAATCATGACCTGGAGGTAGTTCAGGGCAGAATTGAAAGCAAGCAATAAATTTCACACCTTTGTTGCGTGACAGCACATTAAAACGGTGTCTGTAATCGACCGGAATGTAAAGTGTCCGACCTTTAGCATCATGAACCAATGCACGATCCTGGTAGCCAATGGAAAAAATCAGCAACACCTGGAATTTTACAGTTTAACATGAGAATAACACCTGAAATGTACAGTTCAAATGAGAAATTCTGAAATTTGCAGTTTTACATGAGAACACCACTAGAATTTATAGTTTACATGAGAATAACACCTGAAATTTACAGTTTAACATGAGAATAACACCTGAAATTTACAGTTTAACATGAGAATAACACCTGAAATTTACAGTTTAACATGAGAATAACACCTGAAATTTACAATTTAACATGAGAATAACACCTAAAATTTACAGTTTTAAATGAGAAAACCACCGGAAATCTACAGTTTAAATGAGAACTGTGCCTGTAATTTACAGTCTTAAATGAGAAAAACATGAAATTTACAATTTTAAATGAGAAAAACACCTAAAATTTACAGTTTAAATAAGAACAGCACGTGAGATTTACAGTCTTAAATGAGAACAGCATCTGAGATTTACATTTTTAAATGTGAAGTATCAGATTGTATACATACAGTATATTCAATCAACAACACCTGGAATTTACAGTTGCAATTTGTTATAAATTACCAGATTTTTTTTTAAAGTCTGAAGTCAAATGCAAACTGTGAATCATAAATTCGACAACAAATATGTATTTCTATGCCAACTAATATTTCTAATTCTTTAACACACAATGTAAACATGACTCGTTCACATACTCGTACTTCTGTAATCAGGTCCCACATTTAATTTAATATCTAACTCGCAGTTTGTTATGGCAACTCGCTAGCGAAAGAATGCCAACAACGGGGTGAGGGTGAGGAGGGGGAGAAGGAACGAATAATAGGCACAGGGAAATGAAAAGAACAGTGTAATAATAAGAAATACTTCAGTTTTATTACTTCTTTTTTTAACATAATAAGTGTTTTATAAAACATTTTACCTAACGTATAAATCAGCTGCTTCCACCTTTGCGTTTTATTTGTATTTGACAGTAGATTTTTGCACAATACACCTCTACCCCCAGCAACAACAGATTCGACTGCTATAGATTCACCGATTTGCTGCACATTCTATTTCCAATGAAAGGGAACTAGTCTAACAACTTATCAAAGGTATAAACTGTATTTATTGAATTAACTCTGGCTACTGAGAGTGAGGTTGATATTAAATGATAATTTAAGCAATTAGTCATCTGGTTTCTTAATGCGGAGTACTTCGGACATCGATATAAAAAGTTAATTATGTAATTAAATCACTTGAGGGGAATTGCTACTGACACCGATATAAAATACTGCATATATGTATTTAAACCTCTGGTTTCTTAAAAAAGGCGAAGTGCTATAGATGTTAATTTGTTAAAATGTTGTATTCACTTAATTAGATATCTGGTTCTAAACACAAAAGATACACAGACTTCGATATACAAAGTGTACTCACCTGTCCAGAGGGAAAATCGATATCCTCCTGGTAGATATAACCATTGCGTACAACAAACAAGAGCGGTAAAGAATTTCCATAAGTGTGAAACAAACCTCGTGTAGTCATATGCTGATCACGACTGCATATGTAATGTAAATCAGACATTTTGTAAAATCATACAGTTAAACAATCAGTAAAAGAGTACAACGGTATTTGCTACCATTGCAGTGGAGGCTCTGTGCACTCAAATCAATGTCAAGATAAAATTCACTAGCCTGATTGGGGGGCTGTTTTGGCAATGTTTCAGGATATACTTCTGTCACGATAAGACACTCGTTGTGCTACCCGGAAGTAGGTCTTTGCTAGGCATAAAGATACTTTTACTTGACTTCGTGCTTAGGAATTGTTATATAGCATTCCCCCTTGAATTCGTGTTTAGGAATTGTTATATAGCATTTTTCACTTGACTTCTTGTTTAGGAAATGTTATATAGCATTTATCACGTGACTTCCTGTTTAGGAATTGTTATATAGCATTTATCACTTGACTTCGTGTTTAGGAATTGTTATATAGCATTTATCCCTTGACTCCGTGTTTGGGAATTGTAATATTACATTTTGCTTCCATAACTTCGTAGTTAGACATTGTTATATAACATTTTATTTCTTTAATTTCATGTATATGGATTTTCATATTAGTTTGTTTCCTTCACTTCATGTTTAGGAATTATTATATTCTAATGAAAACACAAACAGGATGCCAATAAAATCCAGTTAAATGGGAGCAGTATTCCCCAACCCAACCCGCTGCAATGTGTAGGATGGTTGTTTGTTGCAGTCAAAGTATGAACTCCCCTTAGCAGTAGTAGAGGGCTTGCTAGCAATACTGCTAAAACCAATGTTATGTAATTTAGACCGTGTTCACACTGACAAAACTTGTTATATCAAAGATAATACTATGAAAAATTCGTACTCCTTATAATTGAAAATCAAAAGCATTAAGAAATCGATGCAAAAATAAATCTCGACAAATATCAAGACGAGGGACAAAGTGAGCTACAAAACCTAGAAATTAAAACAAAATTAAGCAAAAGAAAGAAAATCTACTATGAGACTGTTAGCGGAGAGAGAAAAAATTGTCTCGGGGTACATGGCACATTTGTATACAGTCACAGTCTAGAAAACAACTTTCGTGCTATACTTTACAGTTTACACAGACTAGATATCACCTTTCGTGCTATACTTTACACAGACTAGATATCACCTTTCGTGCTATACTTTACAGTTTACACAGACTAGATATCACCTTTCATGCTATACTTTACACAGATTACATATCACCTTTCGTGCTATACTTTACACAGACTAGATATCACCTTTCGTGCTATACTTTACACAGACTAGATATCACCTTTCGTGCTATACTTTACACAGATTACATGTCACCTTTCGTGCTATACATTACAGTTTACACAGACTAGATATCACCTTTCATGCTATACTTTACACAGACTAGATATCACCTTTCGTGCTATACTTTACACAGATTACATATCACCTTTCGTGCTATACTTTACAGTTTACACAGACTAGATATCACCTTTCGTGCTACACTTTACACAGACTAGATATCACCTTTCGTGCTATACTTTACACAGATTACATATCACCTTTCGTGCTACACTTTACACAGACTAGATATCATCTTTCGTGCTACACTTTACACAGACTAGATATCACCTTTCGTACATTTCCGCACAACACACTACAAAACATCTGTCGTGCTACAGTGGCTTAAGTGCCTAGTGGAACAAGTATGTGTATCTTTGTAAAAAATATATTCATACGTCCATAAATGAGTAGGTTTATAGCAACATCGTCACTTTGTATTGGCAACCTGCCCACCTGTCATTCAAAAGCGGAGTTGGTAGTGTTCCTGTGCTAAACTCAGCAAGAGATCTAATGCATACCAGACTGCACTTATTGAAAAGCGCGTAACGTCTTGTGAACTTGAGAAATTATCTCGCCATGTACAAATCGACATAAGCCAGAAGCTTCCCCATTTCAATGAAAAAAGGAATCGATAGTTGTCGACATACAGGAACAAAGCAGGTCTAAAGCACAGGGGGATCTCGTTTCTAAATAAAACAACGGGGGGTGGTGTGGGGTAATTTTGAACAAATTTTACACAGTCAAAGAACTTCAGAAGTCGGCGAGAACGACACTGCAAAGTTTTATTATCTGGGTATTTCGAGGAATGATAACATAAATACCGAAAACTCTACGATCAGATAGGATGTGAGAATGAAAACAATGTAAAATATTCTTTGGGACATACTGACAGTGACACGAATAACGAAGAATGTTTATCGCCACTAATAATGACGCCTTTAGGTAAGGATGTTTTTCAGTACCCATGACCTTTAGGTAAGGATGTTTTTCAGTACCCATGACCTTTAGGTAAGGATGTTTTTCAGTACCCATGACCTTCAGCGGACTCAAAGTGGCTTCGCGCCTCAGTTTCGGGCTTTGACATTTCGAAGGTCACAAGGAGTAAACATTTGTAATGTTACATCTTTGTTAAAATAAAACAGTATCGTGAGAAGATGATAATTTTCCACCATTTGAAAATTTAAAACAGATAAATCTTTATCTGAGAATAGCAATACCGTAATAAGACGACAACTGGCTATCGATTGTCGTAATATTAAATAAGATTAATACAGTGATCAGGGCCGTTGAGAGGAGTGGTGAGGGCTTGATGGGGCTGAATTCCCAGGGCCCACATTTTAAGGACCCTCCATGAGGGCAGAAAAAATTCTCTGTAACAGTACAACCATTTCTGCGTGTTAACAAACATTTTCAAAAGGTGGGGTCCCCAAAGAATTCATCCCAAGACCCCAACAACTACTTATACAATATGACGGATTGACAATGTTTATGTAGCAATGAATATGACGCAGTGTTTACATTAATGCGTGCAATATTGACTCAAATGACATGTTATACTTTGCTTTTGGAACGATGACGATAAACGTGGCTGATGATAAGTGCAAGTGCTTAGGACTGGACCAGACACTGAAATGTAATAAGACAAGAAATCTTGTGTCATTGTGTGGACCAGACACTGAAATGTAATAAGACAAGAAATCTTGTGTCAGTGTGTGGACCAGACACTGAAATGTAATAAGACAAGAAATCTTGTGTCATTGTGTGGACCAGACACTGAAATGTAATAAGACAAGAAATCTTGTGTCAGTGTGTGGACCAGACACTGAAATGTAATAAGACAAGAAATCTTGTGTCAGTGTGTGGACCAGAATTTTTCACTCGCACTATGACTTATAATCAAGCCTTCTAATAAACAAATTCATTTATGTTCCTAGCAATGCATACATTTTAAAATTCCACCTATCATGACGGATGGCAAATACTCTAGTGTATATATTCTCTCCATTCAAACTCTTGTTCAGCTAAAATCTTGGTGATTTTTCTCATTGTTACTTTAAACATAATTATGTCTCTCTTCATTTAATCTCTTGTTTAAATAATCATTGACATTTTCCTATTGTTACATTAAACATAATTCTCTCCATTTAATTTCTTGTTTAAATAATCATTGACCTTATTCTATTGCTATATTAAATATAATTAAGTCTCTCTTCATGGACCTTTTCGTAATATGTGTCCGAAACGTGCTGGTGTTGACAAAAATAACAGAAGCTGATTATTGTTACATTCATTGTCAATCTAAAGTCATTAAAAATTATTGATTAATTTATTCTTTTAAAATTCTTTAAATACTATGTTTTGCATAAAATTTACTTTAATTGTCTGGTGTTTATGAAAAGCATTGAAATGGTTTATTAAATTTGCCTGTGACGTACATCGCATTATAAGTATTACAGTAAGAGTGTAGAGAGAACGTAGAACCATTTAGAACAATCGAAAAGAATAATTATATAGCTGGTCTTGTGTTACATTTATCACTTAGTCATTGAAGTGCCTGTACTCGTGTGCAATTAATAAATGTGTGTTTGAAACAATCAACCATTTGATAGAATACTAATTACATTTTTGTTTTGAGTGCTTTTATTTCTCACTTATGCAATTTGGTAATGATTATAAGGTCTCAAAACATTATTGAAAAATAAAACAAACTTGCTTTGCGGTTTCCGTTGTATGAGTAAATAAATACTGATTTATTAGTCTGTATAAAAGGAAGAGAATACATGAATATAATATAATAATATACTGGGTACAGTTGACAATCAGGAACCACGAAGAGTGTTAAGACTCTCAAAGATAACTATCCTGGTGACTTGACTGATGCATTATCTTTACGGTTGGTGACTTGACTGATGCATTACCCTTACGGTTTGTGACTTGACTGATGCATTACCTTTACGGTTGGTGACTCGACTGATGCGTTACCCTTACAGCTGATAACTTGACTGATGCATTTCTTTTACGGTTGGTGACTTGACTGATGCATTTCCTTTACACTTGGTGACCTGACTGATGCATTTCCCTTACAGCCGATGACTTGATTGATGCATTTCCCTTACAGCCGATGACTTGACTGATGCATTTCCCTTACAGCCGATGACTTGATTGATGCATTTCCCTTACAGCCGACGTCTTGACTGATGTATTTCCCTTACAGCCGATAACTTGATTGATGCATTTCCCTTACAGCCGATGTCTTGACTGATGTATTTCCCTTACAGCCGATGACTTGATTGATGCATTTCCCTTACAGCCGATGACTTGACTGATGCATTTCCCTTACTGCTGGTTTCTGAACCAAGCAAGTGGTCTACAAAGGAAACTGTCAATGGAGAGAGAATTCGCCTGTTTAATATTTTCTAGATTTGCTGATGTATCAACAGCTCTTTGACTCTTTGCAACATTGCCTTTTATACTGGCAAATGCACAACGATCTTTTTCAAAACTGAAAATAATCAAAAGCTATCTAAGAAATTGTTGATGTCAGAATCGATTAAGACATTCTGTCCTTATTAATCGTGAAAGCCAAAGAAGCAAGGGAATGGATGTAGGGAAGTTAATTAATGACTTGAACGAAAGGTAAGACGAACGCAATTTTAATGTGAGCAGATTTTAAATTTCAAAGTATTATTAACAATAATTTTATAAAACAAAAACGAATCAAGATACTTTGATTTAGCACCAAATGGTACCGTATTAACTTAATGTTTGTAACAATTATTACTTTAACAGTTTAAAAAAAATAACCATGTTTGTGTGTGAAATGTGGGGAGGGGTATTGTATATTTTTAGCAGGTTACGTCACTTGGTCCCTTCAAGCTGTTGGACCAAACTCGTGGGTCTTTTTATAATTGTTGTGTTAAACATAATTTCGTCTCTCTTCATTCACACTACTGTTTGACCAAATTGGTGGACATTTTTCCATTCAGCATAATTATGTCTCCATGCAGTCTCTTCTTCAACCAAAATCATAGACATGTCCCCATTATTACAGTATAAATAATAATCTCTCTCTCTCTCTCTCTCTCTCTCTCTCTCTCTCTCTCTCTCTCTCTCACCTGTCTCCAACCAAACTCTGAGCAAATATCTTGGATAAACTCCATTGTTACATTCAACATTATATCTCAGTCGAGAGAAGTCTGTCGATTGGTTGCTACCCTGGTGGATTCTGTAGGACCCGGAAGTAAATGAACACTGTGCGGTTCGCTGTTTTGATATTCAGTCACACTTGTTGGATTCGTTAGAAGTCAGAAGCACTTCCTGTGAGCAACTGATGGCCCATACTCATCATATTCTTGTCTGGAGACCCACATCTGCTTGTAATTGGTCAGCGAGGCTAACATAGAACCTCCCACCCAGACTGAATACATGCGATCAGGTGACGCAATCACCTTTACCTTTACTGTTCCCGTTGAGATGGCGGTCATTTCTTTAGTCATTCGGTCAGCAATACCTAGAGAACAGACAAATAGGCTTTCTGAATAAAAGTGACGTTCTTATCATTTGAATTAAATATGGACTGTTCTTATGGAGACTGGTGTTCAAGTTATTTTAGCTCAGTATCCCAATAAACGCAAAGTCACACACACATACAATAAACAAAAAAATAAAAATAAAGTCTCACTACACAACAAACGCAAAGCCACACACATACATACAATAAACACAAAGTCTCACACAACAAACTCAAAGCCACACACAATCAATAGACACAGTCTCACACAACAAACTCAAAGCCACACACACATAAAAAAACACAGAGTTTCACACACAAACGCAGATGAGCAAATTTACTGAAATGCTTTCCTTCCAGTTGTCATGAGTATCAATTATTGCTTCCGGCAGTTGTGCCTACTCTGAAATATTTATTGAATGGACGGCATTTTGTGTCTACTCAGGAATATTTATTGAATGGACGGCATTTTGTGTCTACTCAGGAATATTTATTGAATGGACGGCATTTTGTGTCTACTCAGGAATATTTATTGAATGTACGGCATTTTGTGCCTGATAATAAATCTGCCATTGTCCTGGTGTATCGACTCACACGGAGAGCACTTAGAACTCGGGGATTCCCCGCAAAATCCCCGCTCTGCTTCCGGAAAATCATATTTTAACCCATGGGATATACTTCCTTCTCACCTCAGTCAAGGCCGTTGTACAGTAATCCTCCACTGGACAGATTTACCAGCTTCAATCACATTGCCATCTAATGGTCGGCAACAAAATGGTTGGCGTGCTAGTAAGCTTAAGCCAAAGTGGAAGTGCTGTTGTTTTAAAAACCCATGCTTTCCTGGACTCTTAAGCCGAAGTGGAGGTGCTGTTGATTTATAAACCCATGCTTTCCTGGACTTTTGGTCAGATACGCCCACTACTTTCTAGAACACATGCTGCCCGTCGTGGTACACACAAATCTACAGGCCACATCTTATATCAGTTTCTCCCGTGCCTTCTTTTCAGTACGAGAAATTTAGACTTTGTCAATGCAACCATCTAAATAAGATTGTGAGAAATTTCTGGAGAGGTTAGGAGAGTTAACCGTGATACATTAGACCCACAGACAACTTCACATTGCAGTAGAGATCAGTATTAGACATACCAGACAACATCACATTGCAGTAGAGATCAGTATTAGACATACCAGACAACATCACATTGCAGTAGAGATCAGGGTATTACTGTATTAGACATACCAGACATCACATTGCAGTAGAGATCAGGGTATTACTGTATTAGACATACCAGACAACACCACATTGTAGTAGAGATCAGGGTATTACTGTATTAAACATAATATTCCCACCTGGAAACATTGACGATCCACCAGATAATATCACATTGTTGTAGAGATCACGACGGAGGTCGATATCACACTTTCTGATGCTGTTTTCTAGTAGCTCATGCATGCCTGCATCTTCACGCCCTGTGTAAGTATACGAACATTCACCCTCCCATAAAATGTCAATTTACTGCTATGATTGCTTTTTGCCCTGTATAAATGTACGAACATTCTCCTTCTCGTAAAATGTCAATTTACTGCTATGATTGCTTTTTGCCCTATGTAAGTATACGAACATTCACCTTCCCGTAAAATGCTATGATTGCTTTTTGCCATGTGTAAATATACGAACATTCACCTTCCCGTAAAATGCTATGATTGCTTTTTGCCCTGTGTAAATATACGAACATTCACCTTCCCGTAAAATGCTATGATTGCTTTTTGCCCGTGTAAATATACGAACAGCTATCTTCTGGTCAAAAGTAAATATTTTGCAATGATTGCTTCACTGTTTTATGTCCTGTCTAAATACAAGAATATCCATTTTAAAAATTATATATTGCAATGATTGCTTCATATCTAATGCAAATAGTTATAATCACAGAGAAAACGTTAATATACATAAGTACAACTCTAAACGTGTATCATTGTTATTTTTCATTATTTTTAGAAGCAATTAATTCCTACAGAAAACATCGGATTTAGAAATCAAACTCTAGAAACTAAACAAGTCAGTGGTATTTACGTCACAAGAGGATTGGAGACGAAAAACGAAGGAAGAGAAAATGAAAGAGGAGAAACATTATTCTGTTGCCAAAGAAAAATAAAGCTGATGGTGACAGAGATGGAGGACAATGTATATGAACCACTACTATGACAACTAGGGGTACATAGAGTCCAATGAAATGTCTGGAAATGGACATGAAATGAATGAGATGACCTAAAAAATACCCCATGTCACTCTCTAGTGAGAAAATTACCGAGCACACACGAAACCAGTACTGACCAGCAAAAGACGGTTGAAAGAGAATCTCTGGACACCGGAAGCGCTCGTTGCTAATGGTGATGATCTGTCCACCGGGTAATTTGTATGACATTTCCACACTGGAAGAGTTGGTAGTTGACTCCATCTCTTGGTCAAAGTCCAAGGCCACGTAACACAGCTTTTCCTTGATATCTCTCACAATTTCCAGCTCACCTGCAACATAAGTATTTCTGGTATATTGGTTGATTGATTATCTCAAAGTGCAGACCATTATGACGTGATGCACTCTGATAAAAACGTGCTAATGTTACTCTGAGACTGTGCTACATGAGATTCATATTAAGTGACGTTGTGCTAAGTGAGATAACACTAAGTGACGTTTGTAACTCTAGATGGCACTGAACATAGAGCTGTTTGTAACTCACTAGATGGCACTGAACGTATAGCTGTGTGTAACTCTAGATGGCACTGAACATATAGCTGTGTGCATCTCACTAGATGACATAGAACATATAGCTGTATGTAACTCACTTGATGGCATTGAAATCTCTTTAACTCATCATATAACATAGCTGTCTTTAATTCACTAGACAACATCAATCTATCATTTAGCTCACTGGACCATGTGAAGTTAGTTACGTCCTTTTCATATGTTTAGAAATGATGGGTGAACGCTAGTTCACAAAATGACGTCATGCTTATCTAACTCAGTAGATGGGTCATATTTATTTATATCTCAGTAGATGACGTCAGGTGAACTCTTACTAGATGTCCCCAGCCTGTAACCTCGCTCTGTGAAAATTCGCTGGAGATATGTGGTCAGATCCCTCCCAGCCAAATCCACCCGTCCAATAGCGTGAGGTACTGCATATCCTAGGAACAACAACAAAGACATTAACTCGGACGTCAAGTCTTGTGTGTAGACAGTTAAAAATTAAATCAGAAAGGCTGATTTTTAAGGTATATTTATTACAGTTAAAATTAAATCAGAATGGCTGGTTATTAAGGTATATTTATTACAGTTAAAATTAAGTCAGAATGGCTGGTTTATTACAGTTTAAATTAAATCAGAAAGGCTGATTTCAGGTTTCTTTATTATAGCTTAAATTAAATGAACGGGGTTTATTTACAGTTAAAAATAGAATGACATACTCGTATATCGGCAATTCAAACCAACTTTGGTGTACACACCGATAGTAACAATTTAACTGAAAACAATATTTCAGTGACATTTTCCCGAGATATGATCAATAAACGGACAACTAAACACAAGACCACCAACATCATCGCCACAAAACAACAGATCTAAATTATTCAACCGTTTTCCATTTCATAAATAAACGGAGCTCTCGACACTGGCAAAACACGCATACCTTCATAGATAGGTACAACATGTGACACCCCATCTCCAGAGTCAAAGACAATGCCAGTCGTGCGTCCTGACGCGTAGAGCGACAACACGGCCGGAATGGAGACGTAGAGCGCTGGAATGTTAAAGGTCTCAAACATGATCTGAAGAATTACAAAGTAAACAACTTCATGTAAGTTCTATAACACAATCTGAAGAATTACAAAGTAAACAACTTCATCCCAAAGCACATAACTTCATGTAAGTTCTATAACACAATCTGAACAATTACAAAGTAAACAACTTCATCCCAAAGCAATTAACTTCATGTAAGTTCTATAACACAATCTGAAGAATTACAAAGTAAACAACTTCATCCCAAAGCAATTAACTTCATGTAAGTTCTATAACACAATCTGAACAATTACAAAGTAAACAACTTCATCCCAAAGCAATTAACTTCATGTAAGTTCTATAACACAATCTAAAGAATTACAAAGTACGTTTTATAACATAGTTTGAAGAATTACAAAGTAAATAACTTCAGAAGTCAGCTGTATAACACAATCTGAAGAAATACAAATTAAATAACTTCAGAAGTCAATTCTATAACATATCTGAAGAATCACAAAGCAAATAACTTCAGTTCTATAACAAAAGATTTGAAGAAATACAAAGTAATTGATATCAGAAGTCAGTTTTATAAAATATATGAACGATTGCAAAATAAATAGCCTCAGAAGCTATAACGCGATCTGAAGAATTCCAAAGTAAATAATTTCAGAAGTCAGTTCTATAACATAATTTTAAGAACTATAAAGAAAATAATTTCAAAAGTCAGTTCTATAACATGATTTGAAGAATTACAAAGTAAATAACTTCAGAAGTCACTTCTATAACATTATCTGTAAAATCGAAAATAAGTTTCTTCTGAAGTCAGTTCTACAACATGATTTCAAGAAACAGAGCATCAGTAACTTCAGATGTCATTTGTGTAAGAATTTTAAAAGATGCCGCCAAAGAAGAATTTCGAGTAGAGTGAAAAAAATGAAAATAATTATGAAAAAAGTAGAAAATAATATGAAAAAGAGGATGCATGTTTAAAACACTAAAATACAATAGAACACAAACATAATGTGGGTATAAAAATGTCCACCTCTGCCATTTTCATCCTGTTGGCTTTGGGATTGAGTGGAGCCTCAGTTAGCATAACTGGGTGTTCCTCAGGCGCTACATACAACAAATTGTAGAAAATGTGGTGCCAGATTTTCTCCATTTCATCCCAGTTGGTGATGATGCCGTGGTCAATGGGGTAGCAGAGCGACAACATTCCACGCTTACTCTGGGCCTCGTCTCCTACATAACATTCCTTTCTTCTCATTCCGGTCAGTATAGTCTGCAACTGAAATACGTAATTGTTCTGAGGATACGATGGTTTTCAATTCACATGCACACATATTATGGCATGCACACTAGTTACAGTTCTTAATTAGTTAATACTAATTAATTATTAATGGCATGCACACTAGTTACAGTCCTTAATTAGTTAATACTAATTAATTATTAATGGCATGCACATTGTCAGTCCTTAATTAGTTAATACTAATTAATTATTAATGTTAAGCACATCGACTGTAAAACGAAAAGGATCCTCCTTACCTGATATTTGGGCCTGCCAGTAAGGGCGGGGAAAACTGCCCGCGGGACATCATCTCCAGCAAAGCCAGCTTTACACATTCCAGACCCGTTGTCAATCACCAGGGCGGCAAAATGATCGTCAGGTGTGTACATGATTAGTTATCTCTGTGGAACTAGTGAAATTTAAGTTGACATTTCTAGAACTGTTCATACTTGAAAAGCTGTACACATATATTATTGAATGAAATTATTACTCGGCAATATTTACTTAACTAACAAGAAATTTGAGTCTATGCAAGATTCAAATGGAAGTATCGTAGAAAAACTACATTGAGAAAAGATTAAAAAAAATCCTTAATTAAAAATAAATAAGAGAAACTAAAAAAAAGCTAATTTCTTCTGATCTAAACATAAACAACAAATTCATTACGATTCGAAAACACATTGCACTTAAAATACAATAATGGAATTAAAACTAAAACACTTTAAAGAGAAAAAAATATTTAAAATTTAAAAAAAGAGGAAAGTTAACATAAAAGAAAGATTCAACGAAACAAAATTTAGTCGTAATCGTAAGAAGACAGACGGCTCTAATCGTAAGAAGACGTGTGTTCTTAATCATACAGAAGACGGCTCTAATCTGGAGAAAGACAGACCACCCTAATCGTTAGATTGACGGCTCTAATCGTTAAGAAGACAGACGGTTCTAGTCGAAAGAAAACAAACAGTTGTAAACTTAAAGACAAACTGCTCCTATTGAAAAGAAGACAACGGTTTTAGCTGAAAAGAAAGCAAACGGTTGTAAACTTAAAGACAAACTGGTCTAATCGAAAAGAAGACAAGCGGTTCTAGTCGAAAACAAAAAAAAAGTTGTAAATTTAAAGACAGACTGCTCTAATCGTACAGAAGACAGACGACTTTAATCGAAAAGAAGATAACTCTAATTGTACAGAAGACAGACGACTTTAATCGAAAAGAAGATGACTCTAATTGTATAGAAGATAGATGGCTCTAATCGTATAGAAGACAGACGACTTTAATCGAAAAGAAGATAACTCTAATTGTACAGAAGATAGATGGCTCTAATCGTAAAGAAGATAACTCTAATTGTACAGAAGATGGATGGCTCTAATCGTAAAGAAGATAACTCTAATTGTACAGAAGATGGATGGCTCTAATCGTAAAGAAGATAACTCTAATTGTACATAAGATGGATGGCTCTAATCGTAAAGAAGATAACTCTAATTGTACAGAAGATGGATGGCTCTAATCGTAAAGAAGATAACTCTAATTGTACAGAAGATAGATGGCTCTAATCGTAAAGAAGATAACTCTAATTGTACAGAAGATGGATGGCTCTAATCGTAAAGAAGATAACTCTAATTGTACAGAAGATGGATGGCTCTAATCGTAAAGAAGATAACTCTAATTGTACAGAAGATGGATGGCTCTAATCGTAAAGAAGATAACTCTAATTGTACATAAGATGGATGGCTCTAATCGTAAAGAAGATAACTCTAATTGTACAGAAGATGGATGGCTCTAATCGTAAAGAAGATAACTCTAATTGTACAGAAGATGGATGGCTCTAATCGTAAAGATAACCGACAGACAACTCAGTAAATAAAGACACACGATTCTAATAATAAAGAAACACTTTTAAAAAAGCAGAAAATTCTAAATGCCTAAAGCAATAAAAGGCATGTATGTTTAAACGTATAAAAGACGACTCTTACAAACCGAAGACGGTCGATTTAAAAAATAAAGAAGGCATTTTCATATAATATATAAAGTGGTCTATATGTAGTTACCGCGAATGTATTAATGCGACACATTAATCCATCTACAGACGTCGATGCAGGAACTGACTTTTATTAATTTTATGGCAAAGATCTGGTACTAATTCTGATATTTATGACTCGTCGCCTCCCCCCTCTTCCCCCCCCCCCCCAGCAAACTAGAAATTGCGACATGCTAGCAATACTCGCTTTTACTGTAACGCAAGACGTTACACTACACTACTCCACCGCAATTGCATTCAACTAAATAAGACGCCAAGGAGTTTCACAATTAACAAATGAAATTATATAAAAAGGTAAATAAATAAACATTCTAATTTTCACAAGTTTATTTCACAAGTTAAGTGTAACAGATCGGCGTGACCTAGCAATCTCTTTTTCACCTGAGAAACCGAGTGCAAATCGTTCTACTTAATTCGTGCACAGTTTGCAATACGATCAGGCTTTCAGTGTTGAGTATCTTTTAACTGTTCTTGTTGACACTGAAAATGTAAGCTATCGTTGTGCTCCTCAAATGTCTATTCACGTCATGACGAACAGAAGTGTCAGTGTCAATCAACGCTCCAGTTATTACCATTCCTTCACACCAAAGTGGCAACACATTATTCAGTATTCACACCACCAAAGTGGCAACACATTATTCAGTATTCACACCACAGTGGCAACACACATTATTCAGTATTCACACCACAGTGGCAACACAACATTCAGAAGGTCAAGAGGCCCGAATCTTCGATATCAGAAATCGTTCTGGATTGTAGTCAGAGAAAAGTGTACCATAAGTAGTAGTACTGAATTGGAAACACCAGCCACAAAAACATCAGAAGTGGAAACATATTTCGCTTATTTCAAAAGTATCCATCTGACTTTGAATAGTATCACCAGTCATACAGCTGCATTCAATACATTTTCAAATGTCTATAGCACCCTTCTCCCTATTTTAATCATCGATGCTAACATTCTACGTAACGAATTTGCATTAAACTGCTGCCTCGGCCTGGGTCGTTAGCAGTGCACTTGCACTCTCTTTAACAGCGTGACCTATGAATCTCGGTGCACAGTTAGTGGGACACTTCCGTGGTCCATCATCACTCGTACCAACTTTTATTTTGTCGGACACAAAACAATTTACCGTTGACTCTGTCGTTCACGGTTGAAAGATAATGTCGACCTGTATCACTGCACTCATGGTCTACGCGGCCATTGCCCCGAGTCAGACTTAACTTCACTAATCGCGGTCGCACGCACTGCTGAACAGATTCTATAGTCTATACCATCGGCGTCCTCCCCCCTCCCCCCCCCAGTTTCCATTCAGACTATTTTCGCCCTATTAATTATTTCCATTCACGCACTCACAAACATTCTTTCCGTTGCTGGTGTCAAATGTGCATACTTGGCATGTTTCAATACCCATCTATTAAATCGTCAGTGCGTTTGCACTTTGGTATTAACGTCTTTTGAATAAGATTGTTTTTCTGTACACGTACTGAACAAGATTGGGATTTTTTCTTTTTTATGCGCGTACATTGAATACTGTTTTTATGCATGCACACTGAACAAAACTGTTTTTATGCACGATCACTGAACAAGACTGATTTTATGCACATGTACTGAATATAATGCTTTCCTGAACACCTATTAAGCAAGTTCTGCTAATGTGTGTTCACAACTACTACAATCACCAAGTAACCAAAAAGTTCTCAATTAAGGCGGCTGATTCTTCCGGGGACATAACTCCAAAAGGTTTGTCGCAAACCCACGCGTGATTATGTCATAAATGCTAGCAACCATTGTTTTTGTAAGTTTGTCGACCTGTCCATTACTGCATGTGCCTCCACTTGCTCCGGGTGACTAGGACACACTATGTGTAACCACTACCATTGATACAGTTGTAGCATCTCTTTGCTACTATGCCTGTGTGACGTTTTGCTGGGAGATGGGCAAGATGTTAATTCTCCATTACACCCCCCCCCCCCGGGACGACCGTAACCTTTAGGCTAATCCCATAACACACCTTCTGGCCGGCCACACGTCTTAGAAAGTTGAATGATAGATAATGTAGAATAGAAGAGTGATAGTTCTAGAAGTTAGCTCGAGCCCACTCCCGATATATACAGCCATTATAGTAAGTAAATAGTGACAGGCTACAACATATGTAAGTGAGTCACGTTAACAGGCTACAACATATGTAAGTGAGTCACGTTAACACGAGTGGTCTAAATATCAACAATAAATGCATTTAAAGAAATAAAGATGATTTTAATCAATTTTTTAAAGTGAAAATCACAAGAAACATTATCACAAAACAATTAGCTAACAGTACATCACTTGCCATTTACACTTTCCAGCCGTATCCAACGTTTGAAGTTAGATGAACATGGAGTAGATTAAAATGGTTCTTGAGGAATTATTCAACTGTGGTAATAATTTTTAAAATTTGATTAATCTGGAGGAAATTAAAATTATTCTAGAAATTGATTAAGGTGAAAAATAAAGTAAGTTTGCCAAGACATTCAATATTTAAAAGAAGTCTCTTTGAAAACAAAATGCTAAGTTGACATCATGATGATATGTCCAGTAGTTTGTTTTACATACTTCAACCACCCTAATCCTATAGCTGTAATATAATGTTTGGAGTAAGAGACACATTTATTTACTTTTGGAAAACCCCAGTCCATTCCAACACATAAGTTTTGTTTAAAAAATTAAATTCCAGTAAATGCCACCATGTTTTGTAAAAACTAAATTAAAAATCCTAATGGCAGCCTATATGTTTTGAGTCTGGTGCCTGCTTTCTGTAGCTTGGACACTTTACAATGTCACATAGTGAACTCTGGTACATAATGAATTTCTAAAGGTTACCTTATGTTGTGAGTTTGGTGCCTGAGTTTTGTGTTTGGGAGGTCTCACTTTATTAGCCAACATAACATTGATATGCAACAAACTTCAGACTTCATAAAATATATAAGAATTACATTATCTTAAAATCTGAGATTTCTTTCTTTGCATAGTAATGTCTCCTTTGAATGAGTCCACTCAGCTATGAATTTGGTTTTTAATCCCAAATTCCTTTATATTAAAGATACATTACACTGAGCAGTCAGTGTGGACTAATGCTCATAAAATTTATGTGGAAATAATAAGTAAATATGGATACAATATGTTTTGGACTGAATAATAAACTTTAAAGTATGTAGAAATAATCATTAAATATGGATGCAATATGTCTGGACTGGCTAATAAACTTTAAAGTATGTGGAAATAATCAGTACAATAATGAAAGGCAGGCCTAAATGATACAGAGAAGTTAGCTAATGGTCATCCAAAGTCTGGAACAACTTAAAAACCAGGCAAGAAGAGTTTATAATAAATGTATTAGAAAGCAATGCCTAAAATAAAATGGATTTCAGTTAGAGTATAGTTGTCACATTAAAGTGAGACCTAGTGAAGATATTTTATTGTCACTGTTTAGATATTAAATAATAAGTTTTGCTAGATAAGTATTTTCAACATGATCAAATTACAAAATACAATTTTCACTGAGGCTGGAAAGGGCAAACTAAAGTACCAGTCTGTTATTGCAATCCTAGCATGCAGAAAAAACATTCCAATGTGAAAATTTGATGATGATTAGAACTGTATTTTTAATGGAAATCTTAACAAAAATAAAACAGCATTTAAAATGAAAATAATTTAGAATAAAATTCAAAACCTTTTCAATATAATTTTAAACATACAAATCTGAGTTGTAAAATTGCCTCCCTTATTCACACCAGATGGCACAACTATATTCACTGAAGATTTTGTATTTATTTTATTCTTTCAATTGCATGATTTTGCTCAGAGATAGAATATTTAGCATTCTCTACATATACCAATTATTTTCTTCTGGTGAATACATGTAACGCTGTGTGTAATTTGAATTGAACAAAGGATCATAATTTACTTCCACTATAATGTAAGTTATATTATTATATTATTTCTATTGCAAATATAAATCAGAATGTTAAGTATTAAAACTCATTTTGTATTTTCATTAAAGAAACCAAACAGAGTAGATCTTTGACAAGTATGTCAATACTTCTGATTAGGTCTTTGACAAATATGTCAGAAAATGTGATAGGTCATTGAAGATATATAAAACTTTTAAAATTATGACAAAACACAAAGTTACAGTGAAATATTACAACAATATAAAACATCAACAAAAAAAACAACTTACAATTTAAGACAAAAAAACCAAAACTTTCAACAACACAAAAATGGTATTAAGAAAACCATAATCAAGATTAGAACAAATGGAAAGAAAAAATCATGCCCACTTCTAAGTATTTTATTATTTCCCTCAAAGAATTCCAACAGATTCAGACGCATAACAGTAATTTTTATTATAAAATCCTTGGTAAGACAATCAAAGAATTAACAAACAATTATGAATTACCCAATTATAGAATTGCATCTTCAAAATAGCACTGACAAAGCAGTTTTGAGCATCACAATCTTATAAATATAAGTATTTGGGGAACATCTATAAAAATGAAATACATGTACTTTTAAGCATAATGTATGCATATTAAGTATAGAAAACCAATAGCATACAAGGACAAATTAAAGCTGCCATTTCTAAAGAAAAGCACTGTAGAGAGAAAAAACCCAAGTCTTTCAAATTTCCTTTTCTTACACAATTTTAAGTTAGTATGCTTATGCTTGTGAAATTAAATAAACCAAGCAAGGATAATCCTATGATGCTTTTTAGAATCTAAATAATTACTAACCTAGACAACTACAGATTAGAAAATTCTGCCAAAATATGAGATCTATATATAGATAATATGAAACAGAAATGTTACAATAATTTATTTATATATTATTACTTATTATTTTTCTGTACACAGCTCTCTATGACTGTGAGACATTTAAACATTTATGAACAAAGAAATTCCTATGAACAAAGTCAGAAAAATCTAAGTCTTCTTTCAAACAAGAGTGCCAGACATCCATACCTCTATACAAGCATTTAGTGACAAATGCCTGTTTCCACTTCCCACAAAAAAAAAAAAAAGACCCCAAAACAAATAAAACCCTACCAACTAAACAAATATACCAATCAAAAAATAAAATTTAAACATATCAGTACAGCAAATGGTGGTTAAACTGCATTTTGTGAAGTAAAAGTCATGAAAAAACAACAACCCACCATTATGAACTGACAGGCAATGACTGTAAAATTTTGGCATTTTCTTTAATCTAAGAATATCATTGGAGAGCCTAATTAATGAGAGGTGGGGGGAGGGGCATTGATAGAAAAGAAAGAGAGGGAGAGAGAGCTGTAGTGTTGACTAAAACTTCCAATATTTTATGGTTTTCTGTCAACTGACTCTTTTACTGAGCATTTTACTCTGTCATAGGTATGTAGAAACAGCAATTATATTATTCAACGAAAATTATTCAATGATATTTCAAATCCTGAAATATTAAGGCTATTATAACTACTTGCATCTCGTTGGTTTTATAGTTTTACTCTTAAACCACTTTCAGTATTTACTAGCAAGTATATGTCTGATAATAAAATATAGTATTTACCTTTTAAATAAAATAATTTTGCTCTCCCAACACAAAATCTTTATCTCTATCCTTTATATTAAGATGAGAAATTCATTTAGCATCAGTGTAGAAATTCTTTTCTAAAAGATGGATTCCTTTTTAATAATAATAATGACAAAAGATTTTATTTGATTACAACTTCATATCAATTAAATATGTTTCTTTCAGTTTTACAAAGGATACATTTAAAAATGTCAAGGGGGGGGGGAAAAAACCCTTATACTCTACATACAACATGAAGGCCAGAGCCTTGCAACCATCTACCCATCTCTTTATACTCATTATACTCATAAATATTTGAGAACAAAGTTGCTTTCCTGCTCTTTGAGAATAAATATTTAAAACAGTCATTTAAAAATGTGATATATTATATTAAAATTTATAATTTGTTCATATACAACAGAGGGTACTATTAATAATAATACTATTTTATACATCTACACTTGTGTAATGTCAGTCATGACAAACCACACCAGCAATGAATGCACTAAACATGAAATAAAATTACTATAGAAGTCAGAACCCACAAAAATAATACATTAAACATGGCAGAAAATTCTGCAGAGCTCACAAATAAAAAGTGTATGCATTAAATATAACAGAACCCACTAATACAAAGTCTATGCACTTAATATATCAGAACTCACAGAAACAAAGAATGCACTAATAAGGCCGAAATTTCAAACTAAATCCATATAAACAATGAATGCACTAAAACAAAGCAGAAATTTCTGCTGTAAACATAGAGGAAAAGATATGTAACATAATAATCTTATAAAACACAACTGGATTTACATGTACATTTAAAAGAAATGTCTTCAAAGATTATTCAATGGATTTCAATCTATAATTAAAATATGTAAACTTCCTTTGATCTCTCTCTATCTGATATCCTTCCCCACCACCCCATCTCCTATCTGACATCCTTCCCCACCACACACAAAAAACAAAATTATCTAGTGCCCAACAATACGTGAATTGGTTACTTAAATTTTTTTTTCACTTGTGTATTATTATTAAGTCATTCACTGTCTTAACAAGGCCAAGTTAAGAAAGATTTTCATATGCCATTAGAAAAAGAACTTATTTAATGCTGTCAATAAAAAATAAAATTAAAGCTTAAAATCATAAGACAAATTTAAGAATTAAGGAAAAGAACAAAATATTTCAGAAACATGTAAAAACACTGGCTTAAGTCTACAAATACTTGCAGAAATTGTAAAGAAATATGAGTCAATATGACTATAGATCATCTGTGCCTATTAAACTCTCTATCAGTTTTAAGTCAGACTGTAAATCAGTATGTCAAACTACAAATCACTAAGTCAAAAAACTGTTGATAAAAAACAGCCTGACAGAGCCCACTTGAAAACAGTAAAATTTGCAAATTATAAAATATTTGTGAAAATGAACGTAATTACAGAAAAATAATAGTTATAAAAACATATACACACAAGAAAAACCTTGGACTTATTCAAACACTGGTGAACAGGTTGCTGGTTTAAAGGTACAATGCCACCATACACAAGCATAACATTGAATTCTCATACACAACACACACACACACACACACACACACACACTTATATACTGCCAAGTTTTCAAGCATTTGTGCTTTTGTGTAAAATAAATACAAATGTGAAGCTGAAATAAGAGTAGAGCAATAAAATGTGAATATAATTTTAACAAATGATCATTGGAATGTGCCTGTGATATTTTCATATGAGCACAAGGTAATTAAGTACTTCAAACAATACATTTTCTCTGTGGGAGAAATGAGTGCAAGCAAATGTCACCATTTATCAAAATACTCAAACCAAAGATATACTATTCTAAAAATGTGTAAGTATTGAATAAATATATAAAGTTATTATAAAAATTACTACTACTATTAATAATACATAAAATAAAATAGCTTATGTAAGTACATTTTCCTTCATGAAATAAAAAAGTTCATAATTTAATAAATGCATATTTGCAATTGGGTAAGTAAAAAAAAAAAAATTTTTAATAAATTAAAACCTTGTATTAATATAAATTATGAAATTTGTGAATCAAATAAAGTTAAAAGTATACTATAATATTACATCCTCTCAAATAACATGTCAAACTTATATTTCCAAAGTGATATTATGCTGTCTTATTCACTCCCTAAATGACCATGTTGTATCTTTTGTTGTAATTTAGGGAAAAAATAACAGTAATGTAATAAATGTGTAGTTATTTCTATAAATGGACAGGCAGCAGAAAAGCTTTCATTGGTGTTTATATGAAGGGACTGTTACAGCAACATGTGAAACCAGAATGAGAAAGATTCAGAGTAAAACAACCAAAAAAATTACTATTTAAAACACCAAAAACAAATAAAACTTAAGAAACCTTCAACAAACACCAAAAACAAATGAACACATGCACAAAGCAATGAAAACAAATCAATTAAATATCTTTATATTTAACTTAATAATTATTCAAGAAGCCACAAGAAAAGAAACTTCCAACAGAAAACCTCCAAACCCAGCAAAAAAATTGCTTTTAATAAATAAATGTATAACAAAAGCGGTATATACACTTCTCTATACTAGTTTACAACTAAAAAATACTTATAAGTTATGCCATTTAATAAAATAAATTACATGGCTGGTTAAAATGTTTCTTAAAAATCTAATTATTTGGAATCGTTTCACACCTTTAGTCAATTGCTCTCTTGTTTAAACAGTTCAACAGACATATAAACAATTCATTTTCACTCTAATTTCCCTAATTAATCTTGAAAATAAATCAAACCTTGTGATTTTTATTGTATTTACAAGTGAAGAACATCTGTAGTAAACTTCGTCTCTCTAGAGCTCATCACTTAGTGTGTATAATGAAAAGAAAAAATTGGAAATGAGTAAGAAAACTGATAAAAATCAGTTATAAAAATGCAAAATCAGTTGTAAATACTTATATTACATTATTAGTTATAGAATCAAGTTTCTAAGTCCAGATTAGCATGTGGAAAAAAACAACTCAAAACTAAACAAACTGTAGCCAAAAATATTAGGATGCTAGCAAAGGCTGTCAGAAGAAAAGAAAAATTAGAATGTGCTTAGAGTGGAAATGAACTTAACTTGCATAGTGTATACAAACAAAAGATGGCAGAGTAATAAAGGCACTGTTAAATAATTATTTATTTAGTTTTAGTCTTTAAAAAAAAAGATTCATCAAATATATCACAAAGTACGCAATGCTGAATCAATGAAGAATTTTTTTCAAGATTTGGTACACTCTGAAATGTTAGTATTAAAAAATGTAAGTAAGTGTTAATAACAATACAAATTATATTTTACAATCATTGCTCAGAACAACTTTTCAATAACAGTAGTAACAATACAAATTATATTTTACAATCATTGCTCAGAACTACTTTTCAATAACAGTAATAAACTGTTTAAATGTAAAAACATACATTGTAACTTTGAAAATATATTGATGTCTTTAACTAATTTCATTTAATTTTAAAGAATACTTATAGTACATACTTCTTAGGGAAAAAAACATGTTAAAGAGAAATATTTTTATATGTTATATAAAAAAATAAATATATTCATCACCTTCAGTCAAGATAAGAAAAATACTAAAATACAACTTAATTTATTAAACAAACAAAATAATTTTTGAAACAATCCCTCTACAACCTATATGTTTTGACTAAAATCAATAAATCAGAAATAAATATTCCAACACTCCTCCCCACCTCTTGCACAACAAAACTAAAATCAATTTTAAGAAAATTCTATATAAATTTGGTCTACTGGAATTTTTTTAATTTGTAAGTAATAATACAATCTAACATACTGCTAGATATACTGATTTAACAAATTTCTAATAACTCATTAATTCTGATTTTTGGAGAGATTTCTTTGTTACCTTGGAGAGAGCTAAATTAAAACAGTCCTAGGACAGCCATATTTTTTTTCTAACAAGTTCGTGTTTTTTCAAAACAGTTTTACACAAAGCACAATTAATAAACTTTGCATTATAAAATGTTACACAAGACATAGGAAGAAACAGAGTTCACCTGCACACAAAGCCAATACCCATATATCAGCTGTGGACTTGAAGACGGGGGTTCACCCCACCCCACCCCCTTCTTTTCTGAACCGGGGCACTTTCAGCTCAACTACAAAATTTTTTAGCAGTAAAAGAAGGAACCAAAAACAAAGAAGAAAAATGATGATGATTACTACTGCAGTCATCTGTCAAAATTTATTTTTGACTACTAGTGTCATGAAATCTGCAAAGCCAAGAAAGCAGTAGACACACAGTCAGTCAATCAATTTGAAAATACATGTACAAGCAATTGAATTCACTGAGAGATAAATCAGTTATTTTCCTTCTCATAGATAAACAGTGTGTTAAGAATAATATTTTAATAGCTCAGTTTTATTAAAGAAAAGCCTCAAATGACTGAGAAAGAGAGCTGTTTATGAAGACAAATCACAGATGATAATTAACAGTTATTAAAAGAAATAAAATTGCAGTGGAAATAAATTCTTTGGTATTTACCTTAAAACACATGATGAAATGAAATTTTTTATGGCACTAGTAAGTTCAGAAAAATCATTATTTACAAATGGAAAGTTGCATATAATAAAAATGTCATGTAGGCTGTTCTTCAAATGAATTAAACTCTCATTGTGGTATGTATAATTTATTGTATTAAATTTAACTGGAATTAGAATTATGATAATTAGAAACATTCTATGCACAACTTCACTCCCCATATGCATACCAACTGATTATAGCTCTGATAGCATGGATTATGTGCTGGGACATTATTAGTAAATGAACTTTGCAGAGACCCCAGTGCTTGGAAACAAACATTGACCAAAATAACCAGCTGAATCCATTTTAAGTACAAAATTTATATCTGTAATGAAAAGGTAAAAGAAAATTAGCTTTCAAATACCTTGATACAACTTGAACAGATACAGAGGACAGAATAATTTATTCTCTAGGCACCAGCTTTTTGAGAGGCACTGCAGGTGGGTTTTGGGAGTGCTGTACAGGATGAAATTTACTATGATCTGGACAGGCATATTTGTAGTGAAGGAACATTCACTTTCTGGGAAAAGTTATAAAAAGGCATTTTTTGTTTGCTTGTGCATTTTTGTTTTTTGGCCTATATGTCTGTAGAAATGGAATTTTAACAAATATTTGTTTTTGTTTTTCATACTTGGAGAGGCTGCTCTTAGGGGTACTGTCCCTTTGGTACTGTAAAAACTTTGCAGCAATGGGTAGATGTTATAGTCAGGATTGGTATAACGAAGCACTCATAAATAAATCTTTTATCTAAAGTCAATATACATATCTATATCTTTTTCTTTCTACTATCAAAAGAAAAACAACTAGGCCCAAAATATAATTTTAACAGTGAAACCACACTAATCAGATATGGGAGAATAGGGGTAAAGAGGGAAAAAAGGGGTTCAGAAGTGAAAATCCAAATTAGTGAGGTGATGGTTCTAAAGACTTAGTAGGAAATATGAAAGTTAATTACAATGTGTTTGAGGTAAAATATTATGCCAAAACTGGACTAGTGCATTAGAAATAATAAGGGTACATAGATCTCTGTTCATTATATGGTTTAAAATGGGACATAACATTATCCATTACATGCACCACAGGTATAAATATTTGGACTCTGACATCAGTAAACAGGTAACCTACCAAAATTATACGACAAACAGATGCACAACACTTTCCCCCCAATTTTTTTCTAGGCAAATATAGTGTGGTGTGAAATACATCACAATGCTGCAAGAAATGTAAACAAAATGGATGACAGCAGAGGTAACTAAATTGTGGAGAAATACATCAATTTTCAAACATTTCCATGCCTAACTAGGAAGACAAAAGTTGCTTGAAACAAACATCATACAGTAGCCACTAGCGACATAAACTGCATCGATAGACCATGAATTCAAACCAAGCAAGAGCATACATTTCTCTAAAAATAATTCACCCAATCAGCATCCATAACACCCCATGGCAAGAAAATCTATCTGCCCAAATTCTATTTGTAACTTCTTATCATCTTGCACAGTGAACTTTTTAATGTTTCCCTCACACACAATCTATCTCATTCTGCCATAAGCTCTGTCTTACAATTATCTCCTCAATCGTTTTTTTTCCCCTGGTTTCCCTCAGTCCATCTCTCCTTGAAAAAGTCCATTTTGTACAACAGTTAGATCAATTTTATATATATTACCAAAAACCTATTTTATTCACCGTAGTGGATTTTTAATCAGGGCTTCCCTTAAAAAATCTGTTATTACTCAACTTCAGTGAATTGTGGTCCAAAAGAGAATCAACAAAATACAACTTAACAATTTTTATCTAAAATTTTCTTGACAAAATCTAACTTAGCAATTTTTACTAGAGTATTTCTTTTTTACAAAATCCAATTTAATTGATTTTATTGAGAGTTTTCTTAACAAAATCCAATTCAACAATTGTTATCTAAAAGTTTTCTTGATGAAATCCAACTTAGCAATTTTTACCAAGAGTTTTTTTCATCCAAAATCCAATTTAACAGTTTTTATCTACAGCTTTCTTCACACAAAATCCAACTTAACAGTTTATTTATAACTTTCTTCGCAAAAAATCCACTGGACCCAAATGCAATCACCACAAATAAAATATAAAAATTTTGGAAGAACATTTTTAAAAAATCAAGATCAACATATCATCATGATAGGGACAATATTTGGTATATGGAAACAATACTAGAACATTTTTGGTGACAATCAAAGTAGCAAAGCTACATTCAGATGTGCACGTATATACATTACATTGTAACAAGGGGATTTCAGTGAATAATAATTAAACAACTATAAATATAATGCATTGCGTGGAAAGAGCTACTGTAAAATTAATCAGTGAAACTATGAACTTAAAAAACATTGCTATAAAAATCAAGGTGTAGTTATTTAGTTTTATTGCAGTACTTGCAGTTAAACTATAAAAATAATCACTACATTTAACAACTATAACAAAAGTACATTCAATCAAATTTCAGTTTGATAATATAAATATTATTTCAGATTTATGCTGAAATCTTTTGGTGAATACTTAAAGTAGGAGTATTACTTCAATTCACTGAAAATGATTAGTTCACAAAAGCAAATAAATATTTGTTGTTGACATAATCAGTGCTTAGTGAACGAAAACCGTTACATGTATTTAAAAAAAAAATACTTAACATGAATTTTGCATGAGTTCTTATTTCTTCTGACATGATCAGCAATCACTTGTATCAGATGTACAGCAAATTAAAATATGCTTTCTCCATTGTGAAATAATTCTGTGCATCACTTAAAACTATCAATACGCTATGAATGTTTAGCAAAAAAAAATATTTTAATGGTGTATTAAGATAGGAAAGAAGCAAAGCAAAAGCACAGCTGTATAAATGTCAAAACACTGTGTGTACAACAACCATGCGAAGTCATTTGCATGTACATTTGATTCTTTGAGTTTGATAAGAACTATGTATTTTTGGTACTAAAACTGTTAAATAATGGGAATTTTTTTTTTACAAGAATCAAGTTTTAAAGAATAATTAATTCTGTCAATTAAACAAAACACTTTGTCTGAAGTTATAAAACAAAATTATCCAAAACATTATTTATACAAACATAGTTAATAGCCCTCATTAATAAATAACCAACCAAAAATATGTGAAACAATGAATTAAAAAAGTAGTGAAACAATATTTTAAAAATTTAAGTGAACATCTCATTTTAAAAAACAAGAAAACCAAAAAATATCTGAAATAATTGCTTCAAGTATCTTTTATTTGCATTCATTATGTGTTTGTGGGTTAATTTATTTTTATCCAGTAAAGTTTGCTGATAGCTTATTTGTGTTCATTAAGACATAATTTTTATACTTTATTTTATTTGCATCATTTATATGTTAATATTTTATTTTTATTTAATAAAACATGTTTTTATTTGTATTCATCAATATGTTTATATCTTATTTCTATTCGTAATTTGTCATTTTCAAACTTTATTGTAATAATTAATATGCATTTATACTTTATTTGTATTCATTTATATGTTTTTAAATTAAATATATGGTATACTTGCTGTGAAATTCTAATGGGTTAAAGAAGTTGGCATTTCTCTCTTACGGCTCTAGTTGTCACATTACTCAAGAATAAAGGAAAGCAGTTTTAGATGAACACTGCATGATCAAATAAAGAAAAAAATTGACAAAATAAATTAATAATATTTAGGCAAAAATACTCATTCATAAGGTCTTGTAATTCTTTTTGTATTTGCGTGTGTTGTATAAAACACATAAAGAAAATAAAGAGAGGATTAATGACATAATTACACTTTACTCTCAAGACTCTGAGCTATCATAGTGAGACACGTATTATAAATAGCTTTAAAAATTTAAAATATAATTAAAATAAAATTCATGAAGATATCTACATATAAAGTTTATTGAAAATTAATCGAGGAAGCAAAATGAACTTGGCTTGCAAATGGAGATACTGAGGAGTGTTCACTTCCAGTTGATTTTTCAAAAACATGATATAAAAAATAACTCTTAAATTCAAAATGCAAAAATGAATAAAATATACTATTACAGGACATGGTTTATAATGACATAAAAAAATAACTATTAAATTCAAAATGCAAAATGAATAAAATATACTATTACATAATGTGGTGTATAAGAGACAAAACCCATGTAGTATTCACAATGATGACATGAAATTTTCAGAATTAATTACACACACCAATAATATTTACTTGTTGCTTTTCTTGTGGTAACATCTTTAGAGAAGGATTTTGCTGCAATGTAATTAAAGCCTGATACAACTATACACAACCACAAGCAGAGCACCATCACCACTTCAAAAGTATGAGTTACCATAGTGCCCCTAAAGAAAACTCCCGAATGTGTAATATGACACAAACAAAGCCTCAATATTAGGCAAAAAGATATGCTCGTGATCATAAGTTAAAAAACATACATCCAACATACATTCATTCATGTTCATGTCCTAAACACAATCATTTTCAAAACAAATCTGACAAGGGACTTCACCATAGATGAATGTAGATTAACTCATGAAGTAGATCTCTTTGTTCTTGACATGCAAATTCAAACCACACAATCAGTCCAGAGGTAATGGCCAGTCTTCAAGTACCGCAGATCTGTTGACTTTTTCAAACAACCATGCCTGTGTAACCCGACTGTCCTGGCAGGGGTACATGAAAATCTCATGGCTGTCTGCATCACAGTCTAAGCACTGCCCACTGACAGGATGGAATAGCTGCTGAGTGTCCTGAAATGACATGCTACAAATTGGTCATGGTACACAAAAAGTAGTGGTATGAATCAAATAAAAACTAATACAACATTTCTGGGGTTTATTTATTAGATTCTAATTTCATTAACAAGAATTTGCAAAGAGCTATTTCTTATTATTTATCAGACTGCTAGATAATTTCACATGTTTGTACGCCATCAAGGCTGCCTTTATATGTATTTAGATCTATATATGACACACACACACACACACACACACACACACACACACACACAAAAGAACTACATGAACAAACAAAACAATGAAACAAAGTAACAATAAAATATGAAGAAAGGCTCACCCTATAGCAAGGGACAGTACTATAAAAACAGGAGCAGAAGAGCACTCAAGGACTATAAATAGGGAAAAGACAAAAGATAAGATTTTACCTATAACCTTATAGATAGATAGATAGATGGATGGATGGGTGGATAGATCGATATAGAGATTGATAGATGGATGGATGGATAGATAGATGGATATCAAAAATTCATGTTTACTGTTTCAATTTAAAAATTAAATCTTTTAACCTTGACATTTGATAATATTTGAACATCAAATCAATAAATTAAATTCCTTGTCAGCTGAGAGTGGTATTTTATTAGTTCAGATAAACAAGCCCCCTTTTGGTGACCTATTCATTTACTCATCATCAAAGATTACATTTTGTATTGATTTTGTATACATTCACTTAAAAAAAAAATCACATGCTTGCACTCTTACGCACTGACACCACATACACTTTTGTTACAGTAATCAAATGCATTAGGGGCAGTACACAGATGTTCACATATGCACGGGATAAAGACAACTCCACCCATGAGTCCCCTGCTGCCTTGCAGGTTAGGTTTTCAATAAGCAAAGGCTAGGGTACTGACACCGTACCTGTTTGGGTGTATGAACTTCCTCAAAGAGGTCAGTCCCAAGAAGGATTCAACAGCCACATGTCCAGGTGGGCAGTGGGCAGATGTTCACATCTGCAGGAGATAAAGATGACATTGCTCTCCACGAGTCACTTGCTGCCTTGCAGATTAGGTTTTGAATAACGAAAGCTAGGGTGCTGACACTACCTGATTGGGCATATGAACTTCCTCACTGAGGTCACTGTCCAGGGCAGAGGAGTCGCAAGAAGGACTCAACGGCCATGTGTCCACGACCAAGGCGAGCCACTAGTAATGTGGAGTTTTGGCTGTGGTCAACAGCCTGGAGAGGGATGGGCTCAGCCAGGTTCATTTGCCCAAGAAACACCACATGCAATGATAACTTTATCTCAAACCATACTGGATCAGTTGTCGCCCAGAACTAAGACTGCACCTTCTGTCTTGCACCAGGGCACAGGTGCTAAGTGTGCTACTGGTGCACCATCACCATCAAAACTCTGTGCCAGAAACAACATCAGCATCGGTACATGGAACATCAGAACATTAAGAATGCCTGGAAAGGAAATGAAAAGATACCACTGGACCATCCTAGGACTGTTCGAAGTACCATGGAAGAACACTGGGGAAACATCAACACAGGATGGCCATAAACTATAGTACTTTGGCAGATTTGATAAATATATATGAACATGGTGTCGGATTTCTTGTCCACAAAGGCATCATGAACACTGTCATGAGTTGTCGGCATGTCTCCAGCAGGCTTATCACCATACACTTGAGGGCAACCCCACTCAATATCACCATTGTGCAAGCTTGCGCTCCAACTACGAACCATGATGATGAAGAAATAGAGAACTTCTATGACCAACTGCAAGAAATCCTGGACCAGACAACAAAGAAAGACATTCTTGTGGTGCAAGGAGATTGAAATGCTAAAATAGGAGAGGATGCCACTGAGAACTGAAAGGCACATGTGGACACTAATGCAATACAGAGACAAATGACAGACTTAACCCATTCGCAGTCTCTGTGTCAAGTTATGTCACAACCGGAAGTGACTGAGCCCTTGACTACGTTCCACTGTTTGTCACAGGCTTACGCATACGTGCGCGTAGTTCATTCATTCATGAAACCATTCATTAAAAATAACCAATCAGAAAAATTGAAAGATATGTTTGGCTTCCGCACCCAATCTGTTATAAATTTTTTCATTGGATACTTATAATCAGTATGCTAATGAGCTTGAACTGGCGGCTTTTTCAATACAACCCACTGTCTTTGTGAAGACGCGCAGACATTTTGTGTTGATCTCCATGGCAAGTTTCGTTGTTTTCAAACTCACAGTTTGAAGCCACAGCTGGGTCAGAATTTGATTCATTTTAGATGAATCTGATTTCTTATCAGAAAATAAAAATGTTCAACCAGCCCCTATTGAAATTTTAGACACAGTTGACCTCGAGGCCAGCACTACGAAAACTGAAAACCGGTCCTGTCGAAGCGTGGCGTCTGCTACAAGTGCTAGGTGCATGGAAAAGCCATATGCTTTTGCAGGAAATGGTGAAATACAAATGCCATTTGCAGAAAATACTGGAGAAGTCGATATTTTGGAAGCATTTTTACCAGTGAATTTTGTGCAAAAAATTGGAGTTCATGAATACTTATACCGCAGATCTACTATCGATCGTGTGCAAATCTTTCTAACTTCGACTCTATCAAACAGTGGCGTGATACAGAGGTGACTGAAATATATCAGCTTTGGGGACTTATTTTATTGATGTGTAAAAAAATTCTTATGGAAATAGTTTTTATTTGTACAAAAAATACTGAACTGGACATATGTGAAACATTTTTCTTCACTTCATAATGATTTGTCTTCGTGGATGTGATCTATTTTTCTAGATCTATTTTCAAATCTCGGGCGCTGTAGCCTTTGAGTAAAAGTACTTGGTGGTGTGTGCTTGATTTAAAAAAAAACTAATAAACTAAAAAATTGGATTAATATTTTGTAAACATTGAGGAAACATCTCCACACAATTTGGACTATTAAATAAATGTGTAGAGCAATGCCAATCCTCCAGGAATACGACAACAGATGATGAAAATCGCAAGTTCAACAAAAAGGTAAAAAATTTTTTTTATTATTTATATATTTTTTAATTTAAAAAATTTTTTTTAAAAGACTTAACATATTTTATAATATGTATGTAATAGTTTACAATTAACGTTTTTAAAATTCATTTAGTATTAGCTTCACTTTTTATTTTTTAGTTTAGTAACCCATAGAAATTATCGCTGAACGCCAAAAGTGCCTGACATGGCGCTGCCGACGCGCGTTTTTTTGCCTGACAATGAACGGGTTAAAGCTCCTGGTATTTGCCGGCTCTAATAATCTTATGCTGAAAACGTTTGGTCCATACAAAGCATCTAGAAGATGGACATGGCATAGCCCGAATGGAGAACACTATAACAAGATTGATTATATCATGGTGAAGAGACGTTTCCATGCCAGTGTAAACATTGCCAGGACAAGAAGCTTCCCAGGCGCAGACATTGGAAGTGACCATGACTTAGTGATGATGACCCTCCGACTATGTCATAAGAAAGTCAACAAGCAGGGCCCCACAAGAATCAAGTTCAACCTTGACAAACTAAAAGACCCAGAGGTATCGGAAGCCTTCCAAGCAAAGATAGGAGGAAAATTTGCACCATTGTTACTTCTTAGTGCACAGAACACAGAAGCAGACACAGTGATTAACATATTTTACACTGCAACAGCCAACTTTCACATACATTGAGTTAAATTTGATGGCAAATCTTTTTAACCAAACAGAGCATAACCAACTATCATATAAATTAAATGAAACATAAAATGAAATAAAGACTATAAAACACATATGAATTAATAAAAAATGCCATACATTATTCATATTTTCGAATTTATATGGAGTAATGAGTTAGTTAAAAGCTGAACTTATGACTGGATTAGCAAAGCTTTCAAGTAAGCAAGACTTTCTCTATACAAAAATCACTATTTACGGTACTTTTTTAAATACATTCATTTAAAGAAAATTAAATTGCATATTAAAAAAGAGACATTAATAATTTTTAGGAGCTACACCAAATTAATGCAGGAAATTTTGTCAATCCAAGTCGTCAACTGTAATTTGCTCGTCGCTGTGTAAAAGGATATGCTCTATAATTTATTTATTCTTATTAAAAAAATAAATTATTCTTATAATTTATAATTCTTTTATTCTTATAAAAAAAATCTTACCAAATTATATTTGAATCGTTGATTTCCTTGCATTCCATGGCACTGGAAAAGGATAACTGGAGCTTTAGGCATTGACTGAGATGCATCAAAGCACACTGTTCGTCCTTTAGGTCGAATGTCCTTATGCCATGAAAATTCCAGTTGCTAAAAAGAACATATTTTTTTTTGCATCATGAGCAAAATAACCTGCCAATCTTGCCATTCATTAAATAATCAAGCTATAAAAAATATGATTCTTGTGTTCTTAACAACTGTTTTCACAAAGAGTAAATAAAAATACAGAAAATTATTTTATTGCTACCTTTACCTATTGTGTAATTCTGTGGATTTAAAAAACACAAAAAATGATGTTATGACAACACAATTTTTCTGCACCAACACAGCACAGAAAAATGTTCAGAAATATTGCCCAATCTAATACAAATGGAGAAAAAATTTATAACTTTTTACCTGTTCACCTCCTGATCCTCCATCTTTAACGCACTTCTGCAATTCAAAGCGCTCCTGTGATCCTTTGTAGCGAGTGTCTATGCACAAGTTACTAGCTTTGTTTCTAATCTGAAATACAGCATGGGTAGTACTCACAAAAATGTCTTTATGTAAATCTGTAAAAGGCTATAAAGATTTAAAATTAAGTATACGCTGGGTAGGCGAATAAAAGAAAATAGAGGCAGATTTGCATACTAAACAGTCTGAATGATAAATGTATTTAAAAAAAGAAAAGTATTTTCTTGAATGCTTATAAACTAAAATAATACATTAGGAGATAACTTGCAACAGTAATAAGGTACATCTCAGATCAACCCAGGCTAACCAGCCATAACAGTGGTTATGCTCCCACATCCACCAGGTTTTCTGATGCATGGAGGCCACGTGAGCCAAAAAGCATGACAAGAGAGAGCAAAACTTATTCATATAGGCTCTCTGTGGCATAGAGGCAAGATAAGTCAAAGAGCCATGACAATACACATTTATATAAGCTCTGTGAGGCATAGAGGCAAGATAAGTCATGGGAGCCATGACAATACACATTTATATAAGCTCCGTGAGGCATAGAGGCAAGATAAGTCAAAGAGCCATGACAATACACATTTATATAAGCTCTGTGAGGCATAGAGGCAAGGTAAGTCAAAGAGCCATGGCAAGACAGTCATACAGATTCATAAGGCTCTGTGAGGCATAGAGGCAAGGTAAATCAAACAGCCATGACAAGACAGTCGTACACATTCATATAGGCTTTGTGAGGCATAGAGGAAAAGTACATCAAAGAAGTAGCCAGAAATACATCCACACATGCTCTCTGAAGATTAGGTAAGTCAAAGAACCAGAGTACAAATAAGTTAAGACCATAGTTGGCATGAGCCAGTGGGAGAAAAAAAAAATCTTATTTTTTTTTTCACATTTGAGATTATATATTTCCATTGTTCAATGTCTTCTCTTTCAGGATTTTATATTTTCTTAAAGTACAAAATGCATTTTTTTATGTTAATAAAGACATTTTTTGAACCCATCTGTGCTGAAAAATTTATTTCCTAAGCTGAAAATGCAATAGTTTATCTCCCGATTGTATTGTAGGAAAGGAACAAAGCACAAGGAGAGAGGACTACCTCCCTTACATTATAATCAGTAAAACAAAGGTTCTCTGAGGCATGGAGATCTAGTTGAGCCAAAGTGCCAGAATAAAAAGAAAGTGAAACTTACATTGACTCAAACACTCTGAGGCATGGAGGGCTCTGAACCTAAGTGCCAGAGTGAGATGTAGCCAAACTAAAAATGTCAAACAAAAAAAATCTTAATAGGAGGGAAACAAGCATCAGATAGGAGGGAGCAGTATTGAGGGCAGATCAATTCTCATGATTATTAAGCAAATAAAAACGTGTAATGTGATGACTATAATTAGTTTGTTACGCCTTTGCTTCAAAGTATACAATGACATCCAAACCTCTCCTTCAGCAAGTGGTGATGGCTCCACTGGAGGATAATATTTAACAAGATCAAATGCCACATTTTCCATAAACCACTTGAAAGGTTTGCAGTTCAGCTTGGTCCTAATTGCCAGTTGCTCAGTCAGATCTCCTGCATCTATGTTACGGTAATGAGGTCGGTGTTGATACAAGTACTCTGCATATTCGTCCATCCACACTTCAGCTACACGGCGATAGTTCTGTACACACAGGTTTATTGTCAAATATTTTATTTCTTTTTAACATACTATCTTAGCAAATGGTAAATAAAATTAATTTATAATTATTACAAATAATTTGTAAGAATATATATTACAAATAATTATAAAATACAAACAAAAAAATTAACACAAGATCAAAGGGGCAAAAGTTCATGCAGGTCCTTTATTTTTTTATCATGAAATGAATAATGGGTTTATACATTCTGCAATTCAAGGACTTCAGATGTATACATATTTTACCCTTGTAATATACTTACATTTTAAATTATATATATATATGTAATTAACCTAAACATTTAATGATTAAACTAACAATCATATTTTAACTTTTGTCCTTTTCTTATGAACAAAATTATGGTTTTAATTCTTATATAAAAATACTTTGACAGCCAGTACTTACTCTACCAATAAAATCTCCAATGCCTGGGTTAGGGAATGGTGCAAATTTACGGTATATATGACCAATTCTGGAACAAGGTGCATCAACCATTTTACCGCCACACTGCCAGATCTTGATAAAAAAAAAAAAAAAAAAAAAAAAAAAGAGAGTAGGTTTTATACAAATTATACCTTCACCCAGACATACTGCACTTTCCAGAATAAAGTTGAAGTCCTGACTGAGAAGCATGCCAATACTTAAAGATCTAGGAAATATGCACATATACATATAAATAATTTCCATCACTTGAAAGACATCCAATTAGAGTCCTGACTAAGTAGGGTTCAAATACTTAAAAATCTAGGAAATATGTACACACATTTATAATTTCTATTAACCTGAAAGACACCCAGAGCTAAAGTCCTGAAAGACTAGGGTTCAAATCCTGAAAGATCTAAGGAAAACATTAATAATTTCTGATTTCTATTACCTTAAATGACAGCTCATACTGTTCTCCACCCCAGATATCCAGACCTGGGTCATAACCACCCATCTCCCAAAACCACTTTGTGCTGATTGCAAACAGGCCACCAGCCATCACAGGACTCCTGCAAAATCATAGAACATCAATACTGCTCAAGTCTTGTTCAAACTTTTCCGACTCCTTAAATATCACACAACACCAACATTTTAAGAAAACTGTTTGTGCTCCTGCAATTTTTACAGTATCAATAAAAGTTTCTCTAAAAAGCTGTTTGTATTCCTGTAATTTCATCCGGCATCAACACTGGTCAAGTCTTTGTAAAAAGCTAATTGTATTCCTCAGGCATGGGAATAGAAAATGTGGGAAAAGTAGTGGGGTTCGGGGGAATACCCCCCTCCCCTCAGAAAAATGTTAAAATACTGAATCAAAATATGTGCAATTTAGCGATATCCTGGTACAGTCGAACCCACTTAATTCGGCATCGGTTAACTTGCCAACCCTAGTAAGTCAACGTTTTTGAAGTGGAACCGCCAAATTCACTCTTTGTCTTAGCATTTCCTCATCGGTTACGTTGATTCTTTTATTTTGCCGAACCCTACTAACTCGGGCACAAAAGAGGGTTAAAATCGTGACTTAAATCAGTTACCTCGACCGCTGAGACGGCTTTTGAAAATGTTAGTTACCAATGCCTCTTCGCCATCTTGCTAACAATGCATGGTCATGGCTTGTTAACAAACTGCAGCTTAAACTTAGAAGGGCATTGTTTCCTCATTGGCACGATGTTTGCCATGGGCAAAATAGGCACACAGTTGCTCTTCATGTTAGTTAGCCCACTTTTGAAGTAACCACTTGTACGATACTTTCAGAGGCGGCTTCGCCCCCCTCCCTCTTTGGACGGAGAGCGGTTGAGGGTGTGCGCCTAATAAGTGCGACCTGTTTCACCCCCTTCCTCCTGCCCTCCATCTTAGAAGCAAACCAAGACTGAGAACATCATGAAGATGAAAGGTCTATTGCGGCTTCTGGATTGAGTGTGATTGAAACACACACAGACACACACACACAAAATGACTTGTGACTTTAATTTTGATACAGTGTACTTGGTTAGCTTTTTGTAAAAACGAACTACACGTACACCCCACAGATTTTTTGTGATTTTGTGAGCAATCTTTGTGTTTGCAATGTTGGAGAATATAATGAAAGGTTTGTACGTTTTTATTGTATACATGTTCTGGTAAATCTCTGCTGTAAGTTGGTACACATAAGCCTTTTGTTGTTAGCAAACAATGTACATGTATGTACATTTTATAACAAGCTGATCGCATCATCAAACAAATCGCGGCAACGCTTTTGTGTAAAAAAATCAAAAACATGTCCATGTACATTCTCATTTATTAACACACATCATGTGCATAAATAAATTTCAAGCACGTTATATGTAATATTGAAGCATTTGTTTTCAAGTAGAACGTTAAAGGCAAAAAGCAACAAAGCAGTTTGGACTTTGTAAAGAAACCATATTAACCGGGTGTACATAAACCTTTTGTTGTTAGCAAACATGTATATGTATGTACATTTTTTATAGCATGCCGATCACATCATCAAACAAATCGCAGCAATGCTGTTGTGTAAAAAGTCACCAAACACGTGATGTACATTCTCTTTCATTAACGTACATCATGTACATAAAGAAATTTCAAGTGCATGTTATAGTACTGTAATATATTGCCGCCATATTGGTTTTTGGTCATCTCAATCATCATTTATCTCAACGCTTTTTGGCAAACCCCTAGGCCGTCGAATTATCCGGGATCAACTGTATATCAAAAGTTATTTTAAAATGTTTATTTAAAGTATGTTTTTGTTGTTTTTTTTTGTTCCTTGTGAGGTAGAAAACAAGCCGTATATTGTGATGTCTTTATTTTAAGGGTATAGTGTTGTAGCACAGCCAGTATTGGGAAAAGGACTTAAATCATTTGGCATGCATAGAACAGCTCACCCTTAACAGAAACGAACTTCTGAATTTAAAACAATTATTAAAATTCAGCATGTGCATATTACAACATATATATAATACATACATATAAATTTTATTTATTATAAATTAAAAATATGTAATAGTACTAATTAGTCCATCAATTATATTTTATATTAAAATATAGCTCTAAGCTGTTTTTGAATAATGGTGATTATGAGGTTCTTTATTTTTTTAACAGTTACTGCTTTAATGGTACCAATATACATGTACAGGTCGAGTGTTTTATATGTATAGACAAACAATAAAATAAACTTAATAAGCTTAAGACTTTATTGGAAATTAGGGTTGTGAGTGAACTAAAAATGTCCTAATTTATATTAAAAAATTCTTAAAGCACACTCATGTAAGTGATTATCAATGACCAAATGATCAATACTGTTTCCATTCTCAGTATCAAGCATTAGATCAACTCACTTTGGAGAGAGATGATTGTTAATCCCAAGCTATCTATTTAAATTATTCTTTTTGCCCCTAGGTTTATAATAAAAAGTGAAGAAAATAACCAAAGTATAAATATTAATCTGCCAATGTTTCTTTTTGAGCTGTTTTGTTTGTTAGCAAAACTTTAAAAAAGAGTTAATATGAAAAAGTGAGTAAAAATAAGTAAGCATGAAAATATTAAGCGTAAACCTTTGACACTTGGATAATTAATGTAAGGTCAAATTTCAAGTTTTCAGACAAGTGCCCTGTAAATAAGCAGAAAGAAATTGTAAATATTTTTGTACCTTAGAAGAGATTTCTATTTTATTTCAATTAAGCATATAAAAACACATAAGAAAATGATCAACTTTGTTACACATCAGAAACAGAAAGATCAGCTGGATAACAAATCAGAAACATACAGAAGAGAATCATTGGTTCACACATAAGAAACATTTAGAAAAGGATAAGCTGGATAATAATTATTTAAAGACATGGAAAAGGATATGTGGTAAGCACTTCAGAAACAGTTGGATAACCTATTAGAGCATTTGAAAAGGATACACTAGATAATAAACAAACATACAGGAAAGGAACATGGGATCAACATATTAGCAACATGAAGAAAGATACACTAGATAATATAAAAACATACAGGAAAGGAACATGGAAATATCATATTAGCAACATTTGGAAATGGGTACATTAAATGACACAGAAACATACAGGAAAGGAACACAGGGGATAGATAACCTATAAGCAACATCTGGAAAAGGATACACTAGATAACATACAGATATGCAGGAGGGATAACATTAGCAACATACTTAAAAATAACACAAAATCATACTAATAAAAGATAACACATCTGAAACACATGGAAAAGGATCACACGGGTAATACATTAGAAATAGATAAGACATAAATTATGTAGGTAACACAATAGAGTCAGAGAGAAAACACCAATGGGTAACACAAAAGAATATGGAAAAACATCCCTCGGTAACACATTTGAAAAATTAAAGGAAAAGCATTAGCTGGGTAAAATAAGAGAAACATACGGGAAAGGGTCAGCTGGATGTTTCTTGTCTTCATCTTGAAGAGGCAGTCTTTTGTAGAAGAATTCCCAGTCAAAAGCCCCTCTTGCACCTTCATCTTGAGCTCGGTAAGCAAAATTTTCGTAATCGATGACATCAATAAATGGACAAACAACTGTCCTGTAGTCTTCAGCTATGGGTTCTACAAAGAGAAAGATTTCAAAGTAAACTAAAAATTAATGGATCAACACATCTACATTAGTTAAAATAAATGTATATAAATGATTCCAAGTACTACAGTTTTGTTTAGAAAGGCAAGTTGTATAGGTTATATGCACAACAATAAAACTCTGGGAAAACACGATGAAAAGCATGAAAATGCTTGATAGCAAAATGCCTAAAGGAGTCTCTAGCATCCACATTCTTAAATTATCAACTAAAATGCTAAAACATTAAAAATTTTCTCATTAAAAATTATATCGAACTGTAATTTTAAATATGAATATTTATTGTAAATCTGAACAGTAAAGAAATATTTTTTAAAATAGCTGTTTGTTAAATCAGTAGTGAACAAGATCAGCTTTAGTACAGATCCCATTAAATGTAATTTGAATAATGATTTTGGTAATAAACCTTAAATTAATATATTATTAATAGCCAGAAAAATTAATCCAACCACATACTGATATATAAAATCCACCTAACTCAATATCATTAAGTGGAAAATTTTTTCAGGACACTGAAATTTATACATTTTAAAAATGTTAACAAGATAAGAAGAAAAAATGTAATTCCTAACCTAGCAGGGGTGGCAGGTAGTTTATGTTGGCCTCAATGTGTGAGTCGAGGAATATAAGTACATCACCAGTTGCAGCTTTGGCTCCCATAAGTCGAGTTCTGATGAGACCTTCCCGCTTGGTGGCACGTACAACTTTGACATTAGTGAAATGTTCATTCACATAGTCATCTAGTGGCTTCTTGCAGTGTTCTAGGGGCCAAATGTAATATATTGCAACATAAATCATCTAGTGGTTTCTTGCAGTTTTCTAGGGGTCAAATGTCATATAGTGCGACAGAAGTCAACTAGTGGCTTCTTGCAGTGTTCTAGGTCAAATGTCAAATGGTGCAACATAAGTCATTTATTGGCTTCTTGCTGTGTTCTAGATGTCAAATACTGCAACATAAGTAATCTAGTAGCTTAAGCAGTATTCTAGGGGTCAAATACTGCAACATAAGTCATCTAGTAGCTTAAGCAGTATTCTAGTTGTCAAATACTGCAACATAAGTCATCTAGTAACTTAAGCAGTATTCTAGGGGTCAAATACTGCAACATAAGTCATCTAGTAGCTTAAGCAGTATTCTGGGGGTCAAATACTGCAACATAAGCAAGAGTACTATCATAGAAAAGAATGAATATAATTTATCTAAAATTATAAAAGTCATTCACACAAGCAGCAAAAGTACTTCAACTGGTAATTTCACCCTTCTCAATCTCACAATGTTATCTGTTAAAATCTTCACTGTGAAATATGACGAGCAGGGAATCTTCCTTGTTACCCTGACTGTGGTTTCTAATATGTATCCGGAACTGTCTGAATAAAACATTTTTGTCAGAGCATGACCATCTCCAATCAGTAGTAAGATGTCTATCAGCAACATAACCTTTTCTAGTCAGCAGTTGCAAGATTCTATCAGCAGCATAAACTTCTCCAATCAGTGAGATTCTATCAGCAGCATAAACTTCTCAAGTCAGTGAGATTCTATCAACAGCATAAACTTCTCCAGTCAGTGAGATTCTATCAGCAGCATAAACTTCTCCAGTCAGTGAGATTCTTATCAGCATCACAAACTCTCCAGTCAGTGAGATTCTATCAGCAGTATAAACTTCTCCAATCAAAGAGATTCTATCAGCAGCATAAACTTCTCCGGTCAGTGAGATTCTATCAGCAGCATGACCTTCTCCAATCAGTAGCTGTAAGACATCTTTCAGTATCGTGACTGTCTCTTGTCATTAGATGTAATATGTCTGTCAGTAGCAATTAGCAGTTTTGCAGTCTGGGCACCTGAACTCAATAAAACCATTCACATGATGAATAGCAAATATTCAAGTTCAACATATGAGGCATTTTTAACACTTCCGGAATCTTATTCATCAGCTGTTATTAATTTTAGCTGACAAAACACAATTTTGCTTGTGAAATAAACATTTTCTTTAAATATTTTTTATGTTTAGAAGTCTTGATGGGATAAGCACAATTTGGTGCATAACGTTTCTACTGCCCGTTTGACTGATTTCACGAAGTTCACATATTCAAAATGGCGGCCAAGTAGTGGTAGTACATGCTCTACACCGTGTCATTTTGACAATTACAAAATATATTTACTTTAATAAATAATATCCAAAACTTACATGTAAGACAATCTATGCAATATTCTTCAGAAATTATCAAAAATGAGCTCCTTGATGAATATATTGCAATGCTAGGAAAAAGATTGGCCTCTTGAAATAACAGTATGTTTGAAACTGCATAGAAGTTCAAAATTAATAATTCTTTTGGAATCCGTTGTAATTATTCTAATATAATATGTAAGGCTTCAAAATTTATTCTTTAAAAAAGTGTATGCCATAAGTTTTAAGGTATAAACATAATTTGCCACATTTGGTTAAGGACAAAAAGCACAAGCAAGGTAAAATATTAAACTGCATATTAGCAAAAGCCAATGTTTACATCAGCTTATATCATCTGGTCAACAGAATCAAGCCATAGGTAGCAAACAACAATCACATTTATATACAGAAAAGTACTAGGTTCATGTCTGGATAGATTTTACTGAAATATCACATCAGCTTTCTTTTCATACCTTTAGTGCTAAAGTCATCAGCCAGAATGACCTCATGCACCAGGTGTTTAGGGGCACGGTTCAAAACACTGTATACAGAGCGCAACAGAGTTGAGAAGTGCTCATTGTGGAAAGGCAGAATGATGCTAGCTGTTAGAAGATTTTTCAAATACTTTTTCTTCTGACAACTGTGAATAAACAGAGTAGCACAACAATAAGATACAATAAGTTTTGTCTTTATTAATGTGTTACAAGTATTTAGGGGAAAAAAGGGGAAAATAACATAAAACTGTAATAGTTAATAACTACTGTAAATAATAATAAAAAAAAAAGTGGGGAAAAAGAAAAAGAAGAAAATAGAGAAATTCAATGCAAGCAGATTAATCAGTACTTGTGAAAGGTGATTGAATTTTTTTAAGAGCAGAAGAATGACAATATTTCAGTTCTCACACTGTAGCTGAAGAAAAAAATGACTGATGACTTTCTATTTAATCCAGTATATCTTTGGCATCTGAGGCAGGTTTCTTACTGTACATAATGTCATATCTAGAAGAACTATGAATGAATCTATTCCCATTTGGATGAACATATATTTAAAATTTTATAATGTTAAGAGGAGTAATTTGTGTGTGTTCTCCAGTAAATGTCTTCTACAAGTGTTAGTTTAATCATTTCTTGAAATCTCTTTCACTTTCAAGAATAACTGTAAGCCAGGAGATAATTTTAACATTAAAATTGAGACTTGTTAAGGTTAATCAATTTGTAGCTATTTATAATACTTAAGAGTAGTTTTTGTCATAATCCTGTTGATCAGTGTGATTGTTCAATTAAAAGTTTGAAAATATAAATACTGAACAAAAATGAAAGCACAAAACTGCAAATAAAAACAATGAAACAAAGAATGTTAACCATAATATGAGATTGGTAGCATATAGTGACCCTGCAAATTCTCAAAGCAAGCATGTCTGAGGAAATTATTTTCTACTAAAATTCAAGAAAAGCAATGGCTGTACATTGAATGTATTACATTATTAATACTGCCAGCAAAAAGCAACCAACCAATGAAAACTGCAACAACACAATAGTTCATCCAAAGCCTTGTGCATGGAAAAGTTATTTTTCTTACTGTTATTTATGTATAATTTTCTCCATAGTAATAATAATGCTAATAAGGCTACACTTGAACTTGCTGATACAGCTACACTTGAATTTGCTGAGAAAGTTGCATCTTCTTCAAAATAACTCAGAGGATCATGAAACATCAAAGTTTATTAATTTAAAAAAAAATTGCATGTCAATATTAATAATTTGTGAATTTCACCAAGTTAGTCCTGATTTTTTCTTTTTTAAGAGAATTTTTCCTCATTTAACTTTTGCTAAATATATATTTCACTATGGAATTCATTGCTTTTCAACGTATCCTTATACTATATTTAAAAAAAAAAATTATATGGTGGGTCTTCTGTACTGAGATTATTTTAAGTTGGCAGGCATGTTTCAAATTTAAAAAAGAAAAGAAAGTGACATAAAATGCATCCAAAATGTACAAACTGTTTCAAACAAAACAAACAGAAGTGATAGGAAGCCCACCCACATATCCACCCACCCTCCCACAGAAACACAAACAATATAAATTAACAGTTATCAGACATTTATTTTCTCTAATTTACGCACTCTGGATGTCTGATATCCTTGAGAGAACGTTGTAGAGAAATTTTGTCACTAGCAAAAGCATTAAAACCATTGACTCTGTAAAGTTCATCCTTCTGTTTTTCCTCATCCTGTGTTAGGATGTATGCACTTCCTTGTTCTCCTGGCCCTGAAAGATAAATGAGAACTTTACTAACACACAGAGCAGCTATCATGCACACACAAAAGCAGAAACATATTTGCGAATTTGAAAAGAAGTGACTATTCAAAAAAAAATTAGCCATTTAGTCTGTGTTTATTTTGGAGGGCCTTATATTTATTTTTAGCCCCAAGGCAATGAAGGTCAATGAACATGAATGTTTGTTAATCTTCAGCTTCATAAAATAAATTATCAAACCCCAGTGCAAAGAAGAAAGTGACAAACATAAAACTTTGACTTGGTCTGATAAAATTTAAAAAATTAAAACTGAAAGGAAATAACCTTACTGTTACTAATACTACTTACTAGCATAAAATTCAACGGAAAACCATTTTCTACAAAATTAAACTGTAAAAATTTCTATCCTCAGTATAATAAACTGACAGTGACACACCTGCCTATTCAACTAAACAAGGTGAATGATTTTCTAATTTAACATAAACAAATCAGAATTTATTATTTACATTAAACAGAACAAAATAAAACAACTATGTGGTTAGAATTATTTATGTAGCCATTTAATATGAAAATGTAGATATTTAAAAATATGAAAACAATTTGCATTTGAAAAAATATACTAATCTTGGAAAATATATTGTGTAAATCTGCATTTTATTTTTAAATATGCAGAATTATTCATAACATACCTTGTCTGAGTTTTTCTTCCTCAATTGCTTTGTAATCATGCCAGTCGATTTTTCCTGTTTGTTCAGCATCTTTATCAACCACCATCTCAGCTACCTGTGCAAATATTATATTCAATAATTCATGCAGATATAATCATATATTGTATAAATTAATGAATACATTTTATTCACATATTTTTTAAACATATTTTTTTCTTTTCTTATTTTAATATTAATATTCATATCACAATATCAACTATTATATTATTAAGTTTTGTTTGCTGAATTTATATAAGAAATTCACCATATTTTACCTCACCATGAGATAATCTATATCTCATAACGGTAACAGTGATTTACCGTTACATAAATAAACTCTACCTTTCTAAAACTCAAACTCTATTTGAATTATGAACATTTTGCCTAGTGCATTCAACTAAAGAATTTAGTTTGGACTTTGAAGTTTAATTAATATAAGTATCTTCAGACATCTTTTATGAAAGAATTAAAATAAAATCCATGAAAATTCATATCACTCCTTAAGTGTTGCACATTTTAGTTTCTTAAATCATATAACTCCTTGATTTAGTTTACATCTTAACATATCATAATTAACAAAAACTAAGAATAAATACAAATATAAATGCATTGCTAGCTGTGTTGCATACTTAAAAGGAACATTTAGGATTCAACTTCAAAGCAACTAATTCCTGATATACAAGTAGTTATACAACAAATAAAAAGTTATTGTGCTCCATGTACACATTACCTTTGTTTTTATTGTTAGTTCTATTCAAATATCTGTAGTACACTCTATAAATAAACAGAAAAACAAAAGAACACTCACATCTTTGTTTCCTCTCAGTGATTCCAAGTCTGCTTTGACAAAACTCTCCACAGAGTCTCCTCTATTGCCAAAAAACTGCTTTAAAGTATATGGTCCAAAAATCAACACTATGACAGCTGCTAACAAATATCTTAAAAGAGTTATTGTATTCCGCCTCATTTTCTGTGATTCCTAATAAAGTACTCTATTTAATTTAATTTCTGAAAAAGAAAAGATGTACAATTATACATATAAATATATTTATTTATTAACCATAATAATTTTTATTTGCAAACAACTGTAAATTTGTCACTGAAAATTATTTTTTATAAGATTGTATACATTTTCAAGATAAATCTACTTCTTTTATAATTATTCTACTGATGAAAAATAATATTTTTATATGAAATGCCAACATTTCTAGTTATCTTCTAAATCATTTACATTTTCCCTAAGCTGCTTTAACATGATTAATGAAAGTTACCATTTAATGATTTATGAAAACAATTTAACAACAGAGAATGAGCCATTTTATTACAAGTCCATATATTTCCCTCTAAAACTGTCCTATTAAATTTGTTTCAAAATATACTCTTATTATTATTTATATTTGTAAATGTATGTGATGTTTGTCTCTATATTATATCTGATATATATTATTTGTTAATTTTTATCAGTTCAAAATTGGGTATTTGTTGTTATTTATTTACTAATTACTAAATGAATGCTAAATAAACTATATATGATTATGAAGCTATTTATAATAGTTCAATATCAAATCAATGTTATATAAAATGCAATGTGAATTATTCATTGTGGCCTTACAACTTTAAACAAACCAAAAATTTGTTATGGAAGAGGTATACATACATGTTCAGTTAACAATAACATTCAACAAAATTCCACTGCACCTATCTGATCTATTGCTCCTTCTGGTCACTGGCCATGTATTCCATATATATAACTCTTATTTTACTTCATTTATGATATGTCTTCAGACCATGGCTGAGCCAGTCACTCTCTATATATATTATGTTTGTGACTGGTATGTTTGATATTTCTGTTTATATATCAGGCTATACTAGAAAGATATGTTTATGATATTTTTTTTGTTGCTTTTTTTGTACATCAACAACTTTAACATATTTCATTATTCTTGTATATACTCATCCTTTCATTATTATATTATTAATAACTGTACATTTAGTTGATACACTGACTTTTGAATCTTGTAAAATTGTTTTGATATTGTATACCTATAGTATTGTCACTAATTGTATTATCACAACTGATATGGAAATCCCCCAAATTGTCCATTTAATTTTTATAGTGATCAAGAGTTATGTAACCTTAATAACCAAGTCTTTTCCCCTTGAGTTACAAAGAAACTTATTCAAATAAAAAATATTCTGGAATGCTGAAGATAATCTAGGGATGACAAGCTACAGATTTGACAGCAGATTAGAAAGGAAAAATACCATACTTCCTCTATAATGACATTTTAATATAACTGATAAGAGTAAAAACAACACAATTTTACTGTGTGAGGTAATAGAGATCAGTGGCAAGGAGGACTGGAAGATTAGCATTTAGATTTTATTTTTCTTGTTTACACTGGACTGCCAATCCCGTGAATTCATGTGCATTAAATCAGCGATTTCAGAGCCTTTTAATCATGCAGTTGATGAAAACCTATTTATATTATATTACCATATGATAATATAGTTAATGCTCACTTGCGAAAAAATGTTTCTCGGATCACATAGGAACATAAATTAGGAGACGATTTTTAAAACACCAAATTGTTTCAAAATTGGTTCAAGTTTTAAAAAAAATGAAAAAGCAATTTAGGTAAAAATTATCATAAACAAATATTCTTTATTAATCATCTACTTTTCTATTTGAACATGCTCATTTTACGGAAACAGTGCCTGGAACTGAAGGTTAGGCCTATTGGCTATTGTTATAAATAATAATATTTGTGTAAAAATGCAGTTGCACACAAATACGATATATCATTGAACTGGAGCAACAAGTTTGAACGGCTCATACAGTATTAAGCAAATATACTTAATACGCATACAGTCTATGTTAGTATTATTATTATATTAGGCCCATAGAATTTTATTTGCAGAACCTAGGCTATAGTAGTAATACTAATAGTAGACCAACTACAGTACTAGGACTAGGAGTAGGAGACAAGGCAGTACATTAACTTTCCATATATTTTTATTTTTTGTATATAATGTTGAATCATATTAGGTAATCAACTGTCTTTAATATACAAATAAAGTCTCATCTATAAAAACACAAACTATCTACTTATCCATAGGAAATGCTTACAACTTTCTTTATCAAGTACACGTCTGCACGATGTCCGCCATGTTTTGCAGCGTCATTAGGGAGAATGTATTATTTATTATTTTGTATCGGGGAGGTCTCATTCGTTGAGTCGCCATGTTATTTTTCTTTACGTTCACTTCTTTTCCCCACAGGAATTTCGTGGAAACTTTTCTTCTTGATGTTCTCAGTTTCTGTAGAGTTCCTGTGGGGCCTTCCTCCTTTCTCTTTTATTCTAAGAGGGTAGTACTGTTCTAAAAAAAAATGTTGTGGAAGATTTATGGAAGTTATGGAAGTAGTTTTCCAATTGCCTGTCATTTTTTACAGTTTACTTACATGTTGTAGTAGTGTTTCAATGAACTAGGGATAGTTTGAGAATGTACATGGAGAATGTTTTCACAGCAACACTGGAGATTTATTCGTCAACGTACATTCACATTGCAAGTGATGGTTGTAGTACTGAGAGAAAGTGGATATTTCCATCTGTAGGTCTTCTGTGATTGCTGAGAGAAAGTGGATTACGAAATGTCGTAAAATCTTTCTCAAGCCAGTTGAAGTCCAAAATCTTTTTTTGTTAAATTTGAAATTTTGCTATTGCATTTGTAAGCGTACCGTAAAACTTTTTGCCGTTTCTGTTTTTGTAATTTCATTATTAGAAAGGGTGCATTATTATTCTCTGAATGTTGCATTTTCCCAAGATAAGACTTAAGCTCAAAAGCATGAATGCATTTATAAACACCCGTGATTAGTTTATTTCTCTCATGCATTTTCCTGATAAGGCAATTAAGATTTCTGTCATATGTACCATGAAGCAAGAGTTTCTTTCATTCATTGTCTTGCAGTGGAGGAACAGCCCATTCCTTTTGCTCTATAAATAGTTATATTTCGTCATGCAATTCATAGGAACATTCCAATAACCGCTCCAACCAATGCACTTCCGTGTGACACGGTAGTCCACGAGAGTTCTCGACATCTTCTAGGAGATGGTTGGATTGTTTAGGGCTCAAGCCTCTTACTCGAATAAAATTAATATTTTTGTAACCATGTCCAGCGCATTTCCCAAATTCACCATTTCATTGCACACTATTTTCATGTGTATTTACTGCACAACAATTCCATGTGTATTTACTGCACAATATTCCCAGGTGTATTTACTGCAGTATTTCCAGGTGTATTTACTACACAATATTTCCAGGTGTAATATGTAATGCACACTTCAAAACTGATGGTTACGATCGATGGAATAAGCCTAAAAATCTGATCGAGAACTGGTGGCGACACCCTTACCCAAACTACATGGCGCACCATTCGTAGTGCAACTATCACCTCTCGGACTAGTCTTCACCTAATTTATTCAGAGTACTTACCAAACTGATAAAGATATTTTTAGCTATTGTAGTATCTTTCACGGACCCCCCCCCCTACAAATTCCTCCTAACCTGCATGTCGTTTTCAATACCGCGAATATTTATAGCAGGCTGTTATAACGAATATTTATAGCAGGCTGTTATAACGAATATTTATAGCAGGCTGTTATAACGAATATTTATAAGAGGCTGTTATATCGAATATTTATAGCAGGCTGTTATATCGAATATTTATAGCAGGCTGTTATATCGCATATTTCATCGATGGCTACGGAGAACAATTCAGAACACGTGACTTTGATTGTTGCTCATTAAGATATCAGACATTTCAGTGACCGTCTCAGAGATATATTTCTGCACACCTGACGTTATAACCAATTCCTGTCACTATCGTCTGGACATTAGTTATGCACTGATCAGAGTGAATATCTTAATTTCGACCCCCTCTGAAATTTTTCTCTCGAAGAAGAAGAATCGAGCGAATTCATGTGCATCCATATAACTAATTTGTCTCGCATTATTTGATGGGATGTTTTACAGAAAGAATGACGTGTACAACAAGCTGCTTGACTTCATCAACTTTGTCGTCGCTTATCTTTCCGGATTGTTCGTTGTATTTCTTTGTAGGAACTACGGGGGGGGGGGGGGGGTGGTGTCTCTGTTTGCTTGTTTGTGTCTGTGCGTGCGTGTCTTTATGTGCGTGCTTTGTGTGTGTCTGTGTGCCTGTGTGTATCTGTGTGATTGTGTATGCAGTGAGTGGAGAAGGTGGTAAATGTGACTTAATTGATCCTTATATGTTGTTAATTGTTTGCTGCATTAATTTTGTCGTGATTATTGCTTTTCGATGAGTATTACTTTTCTCTATATCTCGTTTTGTTATTGCATTATTTTATTTGTAGAGGGCACTTAAGCAGCTGTATCTTTCTTATTTTCTTTGCTGTTTTTTTCCTTGTATTTTTGGAGTGCTTCTTTTTATTTTTGAAATTTTCTAATATTTTGATTCCACCACGGTGTTCTAGACTTACATTATTCTGACCTTGAACTTCAAGATCAAAAGAGGGACATAACTATATAACACCCTGCTAGCGGGTAAAAATGCTGTCAGTGAACACAATACCTCATTAGTCAACATAGTCACCAAAGAAAAGAATTGATATCTCACTACTACGACAATACAATAAAAAGCAAAATCCTATTCTTAGAACATAAATAACGCAGGCAAATCTACACGGTTCAAAAGCCAAGGCTGCTTCCTACTGAAAACATGGTACAACTAAATTTGCATTGCATCCAATCAAATCTGTACAACTGTTATAAATGGAGCCACTAAATAAGTTCTAACACCTAAAGAAGACAAAATATCAACACAGATTTCTTGTCTTCAGTACGTGTTCTCACAACACGTCAATGACTGCATGACAGACTGAACACATTCAGTAAACCACAATACGTCAATGACTACACGACAGACTGAACACATTCAGTAAACCACAATACGTCAATGACTACACGACAGACTGAACACATTCAGTAAACCACAATACGTCAATGACTACACGACAGACTGAACACATTCAGTAAACCACAATACGTCAATGACTACACGACAGACTGAACACATTCAGTAAACCACAATACGTCAATGACTACACGACAGACTGAACACATTCAGTAAACCACAATACGTCAATGACTACACGACAGACTGAACACATTCAGTAAACCACAATACGTCAATGACTACACGACAGACTGAACACATTCAGTAAACCACAATACGTCAATGACTACACGACAGACTGAACACATTCAGTAAACCACAACTTTTCAATGACTACACTGAACACATTCAGTAAACCACAATACGTCAATGACTACACACAGAGCACATTTAGTAAACCACAACCTCTTCAAACTTAAACAAGAAGACAAAAAAAATACTAGTTTGAATCCAAGCCACATAGGTATACAGGGAATGAAAAAGTTGCAACAGCAATCCACTACAATCAACATTTCCAGTCAGCCCCGAGGAGCCATCATCTTTGAATTCTACAAAAGAAACAAATCTTCTACCTAATCCCAGAAAGATACATAATCACAAGAACCATCTGCAGACTAGACTTGACCAATGTATAATAAAACCCTACTCCACAATCAAAATACACCATCAACGTACATCACACGCAAAACGGAAACACAGCATTAAAAAAAATACACTGCAAACTTTACGAGAACAATAAGTAAACTATATAATAATCAATATCATTCACAACTCAAAGTTTGCTGTACCATTCATTAAAACAAAATATCTCTCAGACAACTTCAAACTTTATAATACTAATTTAAGCTTTACAATAATAAAAAAAAAGTCCTAAGTCCGACAACAGCCTTTGATCTTCGATGAGCGACCCCAAACATATTTGACTCAAGAGCCATTCTCAGAAAATTTGAAAAAAAATACTTGGCTGAAGTATCCTATATTGTAATTCTGTTTATATTCTTTAACAGTCAGTTATTTTCTTTGGTTGAGAAACAGTAAAAGATCTAATCGTACGTCACCCATAAACAAATAGTATGACGTACTAATTACACCATATGAGACTTGTGAATGAATACAGTTGGCTTTCAGATTAATCAAAACGCAGGTCCTAAATCCATATAGCACAAGCTGTCAGCATATCACATTACTGGCCATTCGTACCGAGGTGGTAAATTATAGACTACTTCTAAACACACATGTTGATAAGTTTCACGATGAAATGGGTCACGTTTCGTGTACATGTAGGCCTATATTGATGCCGAGTGTCACGTTTTGCATACAATATGCACACTGATACTGATAAGTTTTGCATACTAATAATTAATGATAGTGAGTGTCACGTTTGGTATGCACTTTATATACTGATGCTGAGTGTCACGTTTTGTATACAGTATGTATACTGATGTTGAGTGCCATGTTTTGTATACAGTATGTATACTGATGTTGAGTGCCATGTTTTGTATACAGTATGTATACTGATGTTGAGTGCCATGTTTTGTATGTGGTTTGCATAGTGTCAAGTTTTGTATACATTATTTGAGTAGGTATATTATCATAAGAATAGCCATGTGATTTATGTTGATAATAATCTGACTGCTGAATCATGTGTTAGGATATAAGACTGAATAAGTATTGAAATTAAGTGAACGTTGCTTCATGGAATATTGATTTCAAATAACCTGATTGTATTTGTATATATTTATATTTGATTGTTGATTTAATAAATTTATTGTTAAATTTATTAACCTTATTGTACATATTATTAAGCTATATGTTGTTGTAATAGAGGGTGGTTGGGGGCTAATGACATGGAACGGGTTAAGTATAAATAAAGTCGGATTTTTATTACTCCTTTAGTAAGAAGTTTCCACCTACGAAAATACTGTGTGACAATAAAACAACGCCTGTCTTATTTTTGTGTGAGAGAGAGAAGACGTCTACTACACCCAATATAATCCGCCCAAGTGAGAGACGAGTGGTATCCCCTGGGAGAATTATTAATAAACCATAAATTAAGATTCCTTCATCACTTGTAATTAGTTATGGATGATTAATAATACTAGTCATAACCAGTAAAAAAAATGGGTGCATGTCACAGGTAAATATTATGGTGGGTGTACTGTAACAAACGAGAACTAACTGTATTAGTATGGTGGATATACTGTAATAAAGGAGAACTAACTGTATTAGTATGGTGGATATACGGTAATAAATGATAACTAACAATGGCATGTATTATGGTGGGTGTACTGTAAAAAACGAGAACTAACTGTATTAGTAGGGGGGATATACTCAGTCTATAAAGACAGACCAGAACACCTTTAAATATGCCTTTAATTTAATAAGGACAGGCTATTGCACCTTTAACTACACCTTAAAATACCTATCGTCAAAAATTACCTGCATTGACTGCACGATGGTCCACGAGAACTTCCTATAGGACATAATCGATTTGACTCTCATGCATTAACGATTGCAATAATAAAAGCGAATTGCACAACCTGTGAAGTCGGTCGTCACACTAAGCAGGTAAAGTTTCAAGGTGAATGTGGCTCGTAAGGAAGTACAGGCTACGTTAGTTGTTGTACAACTTTGTGCTCTCTGACAATATTGCATTTCGACATTAAAACGCTGATCGCACTTTGACATTAATGTTGCATTTCGACATTAAAATACTGATCGCACTTTGACATTAATGTTGCATTTCGACATTAAAATACTGATCGCACTTTGACATTAATTTTGCATTGCGACACTTAGAAACGGAGATCGCACTCGCAGTCATTAACATTTTCCTGTGTGTCAAGACTACTCTCTCAAGTAACTACTCCTGTTCAGTAATTGAAGTATTGAAGTATTGAACGCCTCCATGAACTGATCGCACTCGTGTTGTGTAATTTTTGTTAGGTCTATCTATGAGTTCATGGACGCCGGCATTAACATTTTTTTTTACTACAAGGGACAGTTTGTTTGTGTGTGTGTGTGTGTGTGTGTGTGTTGGTATATAATGACAATGGGTTTAAAATATATATTTGTGTTCAGTAATTTTAGTTTCTTATCAAATATATGTCAAAAGCGCTGAACACTTGATTTTCTAATCCAATAGACCAGTAGATCACGGATTGGCTCTCTTTTCCAGTAAACTTTTAGATCAGGGGGTTGGGCTTTTTATTCCAGTACACTACTAGGTCTGGGTTTAGGGATTGAATTTCAATTCCAGTACACAACTAGATTTAGGGATTGACTGTTAATTCCAGTACAACTAGCTTAGGAATTGATTTTCTATTCCAATACACCACTAGCTTGGGAATTGATTTTCTATTCCAGTACACCACTAGCTTAGGAATTGATTTTCTATTCCAGTACACCACTAGATTAGCGCAGGGCCTGACTTGTCACTTCCAGAACACCACTAGCGCAGGGCCTGACTTGTCACTTCCAGAACACCACTAGCGCAGGGCCTGACTCTTAATTCCACTTCATGCAGTCATTGACATCGTAGGATTACACTGAATAACCCTTCGACCGCTCGTACTAAGTGACAAGCAAACTGTCTAGCAGAGTTTAAAGTAACCAATGGCTTGTACAATCAATCGAACGGTTGTTAGGCGCAAACTTTTGACAGCTAAAGACCATATGATATACCGAAGTAATATTTTATCTGTTGTCTGAATGTTAATCTAATCGCAGTCTACTTACCGACTTATTGACTTGTCACCATTAGAATGCCAATTTATTTACCCAAAGCTTAATATCTGTTTGCTTCATGACTGCTTTATTTGCCCAGTACTTAACGTCATGAATTTCAATAATTCAATAACCAACATTTATTGTTGGGAACATAAAACTCTCTCAGGTTTCGCTCAACCAGACGTCAACATGGCATGCATCTAATGTTTTAAATTATAACGCAAACAAATAACAAAAAATGAAATAGTACATTTTATTCCAAAGAACAATGGCTACTGTTATCTTTAATAACTGCACTGACAGTCCCAATGCACTGATAAACGTAATATGTGCAATAACAACACTAAACTATATGAAATAACAGGAACAAGAATTCAATGATAACCACATCATGTGCGTAACAAAATTACAATACAATGGTAACCGCATCTTTACAGTAACAAGACCAAAGTTAACCTTGAACACTTTCATCGATAAAACCACAACGACATCCAGCGATTCCATGAACATCAATAGAAAGAACAACATTAAAATATCGCTGCAAACATTGTCATCAATAACACCCCACACCTCAAAAAACCCACAAAACCAACAACAACAAACAAACAACATATTACAGGCCTTTTTATCAAGAACGGTGTAAGACAGTCTGTTGCTAACCATATAATAAACAATAACAATACAAATCCTTTGCTGCCACTACCACCAAAAATAGCGAAACAATACAATAGTTCGTTAACATTTACGTGAACCAAATGAACGATAAAACAATTTTACTTTTGCAATACTGTTATCAACAACGAAAAGGAGATAATTTCATTACTAGTTATGTCATCATCAACGACAAAAGCAAATTTCATCTACTAAAATCAACATCAAGAGCGAGAACGACATTAGCAGCAAATGAAAAGAAACACTTCTAGCACAACGAACAACAAATAACAAAATTGCAAAAACAAGGAGGAACAAACCACAAGAAACACTTTTATCTCAACGAGCAACAAGAAACACTTTTAACACAACGAACAACTAACAACAAGAAACACCTATAGTGTAACAAGCAACATGAAAAACTGTTAGCACAACGAATAACAAGCTAAAAAACCCCACTTCTGACACAACGAACAGCAAACAAGAAATACTGGTAACACAACGAACAACATACAACAAGAAACACTTCTAGCACAACGAACAACAAACAACAAGAAACACTGATAGCACAAAGAATAATAAACAACAAGAAATTCTTCTAAGAGAGTAAACAACAAACAACAAGAAACACTTCTAACACAATGAATAACAAAAAAGAAACACTCATAGCGCAGCGAATAACAAACAACCAGAAACACTGTTAGCACAGTGAACAGTAAACAACAAGAAACACTGCTAGGCCAACGAACAACAAACAACAAAATATCCTGCTAGCACAACAGTCAACAAGAAACACTCTTAGCATACGAACAATAAATAACAAGAAACACTGCTAGTCAACGAACAACAAACAACAAGAAAAACTGCTAGCACAACAATCGACAAGAAACACTGTTACCACAACGAATAACAAACAACAAGGGACACTGGTAGCACAACAAATAGAACAGCAAACAAGAAAGACTGATAGCACAACGAACAACAAACAACAAGAGGCACTGCTAGCTCAACAAACAACAAACAAGAAATACTGCTAGCACACCAAACAACTAACAACAAAAAATAGTGCTAGCACAACAAACATGAAACACTGTTAGCACAACAAACAACAAACAGCAAGAAACACTGCTAGCACAGCGAACAACAAACAGCAAGAAAGACTGCTAGCACAACAAACATGAAACACTGTTAGCACAACGAACAACAAACAAGAAACACTGCTAGCACAGCGAACAACAAACAGCAAGAAAGACTGCTAGCACAACGAACAACAAACAGCAAGAAAGACTGCTAGCACAACGAACGACACATAACACTGACGATAAAAGTGAGCGTGATCAAGTGGATTAAAAAGGGGCGGATGTGGTTAGGACTGGTTTATATGTGATATGGTTGACTGACAACGCTTGTCACCATAGCAACCCTATCGTCACACAAGTATAGAGGTCGTGATTATTTGTATACAATGTCAGACATGTAACTTGATATTTATGATCATGCATGATTTGACATTAAGAAAAAATTACTACCTTTGAATGACCCCCAGCTTATAAAAGAGCCGTTTTTTTCTAATACATTATAAATATTCACAAAAGAGAATTTCCTATTTTCTGGTGGGGTCTGGTAAACACAGTAGCAGCGAGTACACGATCTTTGAGAGTTGGATTTAACGGAATCGAGCTAAACATTTCACTGAAGTATCATAAAACAAATGTTTATAGTAACTCGCCATTCTGACTAGTCAAGAGTCAAAGCAGATGCCCTTATTATTAAGCATTTTTAATTAATAAAAGACACAACACCATCGCCATAATGATCATCATCATTAAAAACAATATGGCGTTATTTTGCCCATCATTTTCAACTACTGTCGTTTGTAGGCTTACTCTGCAGTAAACACAAACAGCATACTCACTCGCATAGATATGATGTATAGCTACTAGTGCTCTGACATTTACACGAACAGTTATGATGTATAGCTACTAGTGCTCTGACATTTACACGAACAGTTATGATGTATAGCTACTAGTGCTCTGACATTTACACAGTTTTGATGTATAGCTGCTAGTGCTCTGACATTTACACAAACAGTTATGATGTATAGCTACTAGTGTTCTGACATTTACACAGTTTTGATGTATAGCTACTAGTGCTCTGACTATACACAGTTTTGATGTATAGCTGCTAGTGCTCTGACATTTACACAAACAGTTATGATGTATAGCTACTAGTGTTCTGACATTTACACAGTTTTGATGTATAGCTACTAGTGCTCTGACATTTACACAGTTTTGATGTATAGCTACTAGTGCTCTGACATTTACACAGTTTTGATGTATAGCTACTAGTCCTCTGACATTTACACAGTTTTGATGTATAGCTACTAGTGTTCTGACATTTACACAGTTTTGATGTATAGCTACTAGTGCTCTGACATTTACACAGTTTTGATGTATAGCTACTAGTGCTCTGACATTTACACAGTTTTGATGTATAGCTACTAGTCCTCTGACATTTACACAGTTTTGATGTATAGCTACTAGTGTTCTGACATTTACACAGTTTTGATGTATAGCTACTAGTGCTCTGACATTTACACAGTTTTGATGTATAGCTACTAGTGCTCTGACATTTATGCAAGTAATGTAGTGCAAGTTGCTATCAGACGTAGTAGCCACTGGTGTTGACATTTACACTGGTAATATAGTGCAAGTTGTTATCAGCGTAGCCGCTAGTATTGGAGCATTTATCGTAGCAATATACGCTCTTACCAGGTGTAGCCATTAGTATTGGAACATTTACACTAGTAATGGAGTGCAATTGTCATCGGGCATAGCATTGTGACGTTTACACTAGTAATCTAGTGCAAGATATCAGACATAGTCAAATGTGCTGTGACGTTTACACTAGTAATCTAGTGCAAGCTGTTATCAGGAGTATCTACTTAGTGTTGCAGTGCCAAGGTGTTATGAAGCGTAACCCCTAGTTTGTGATATTTACACTATTGATATAGTGCAAGCTGTATCAGGTGTTCACTTGATGTTTACACCAATTATGATCACGTACATTTAACACATTCAATAGGCATGGCCCCTTATTCTATTTGACACAACACCATCCTAACTATGGATATGATTATTCTTATTATCCATAATTAATTACAAGTGATGAGAATCTTAATTTATGTTATTAAAAATTCTCCAGAAGACACCACTCCTCTCTCTCACTTGGCGGATTTGCGGGTGCTGTAAACGTTTTCTCTCTTCCACAATATTAAAGACAAACATTCACTGTCACACAATATTTCCGTAGGTGGAAAACTTCATACCAAAGGAGAAGATAAATCCGTCTTTTCCATCCATCCACTATCTCTCCAACATATGGTTATGAATATGTATAAGAAGGTCAGTAGATTTAACGACAAATTTATTAAATCAACATTCAAATATATGTATAACAAATACAATGAATATGTATAAGAAGGTCAGTAGATTTAACGACAAATTTATTAAATCAACATTCAAATATATGTATAACAAATACAATCAAAAGAGCTTTGACATTTACACTGCTTCACAACAATGTTCACTTAATGCTAGACAATAGTTCAATTTATCCTAGCAAAGACATCAGCAGTCAAATGATTAAATATATGATCTCTCTCTCTCTCTCTCACTCTCTCTCTCTCTCTCTCTCTCACACACACACACACACACACACACACACACACACACACACACACACACACACACACACACACACACACACAGATATATATATATACATTAACAACTGTTCCAGAATTTTCGATGTGCTCTCCAAGCACACAGTGGAGAATTATCCTGAATTTTCCTTGTGCTATCAAGCACATCAGGAGGAATGTTCCCGAATTTTCATGTATGCTACTGTCACAAAACGGGCGGGCTTGTTACAAGCCGACCCGAGCTGAAGTTAGAGATGCAAGGGGTGAAGTCTATTTTTGGCCTGCTCCGGTGCACCTCCAAAAAAAGCCCGTGACGTGTGCCAGTACTACGTCGTGTCAGGTTGTTACAATGACACACATGACATACTCCATTGATGTTTGGGTGGGGCCCACTTTATTAGTGTCATGCCAAGGAACGTTTTATTGGCGGTGTGTGTTGTGAGTGTGTATCATAAATGTGAATAAATGGACGAACAGACGAACGGTGCAAAACAATAGTACAAATTCTTTCGTCCCTCTCAAAAACTATGAATAACAAGAGAGTTGAAAGATGTTTAAATCAGGTTATTTATTTCCCGATTTAAAAGGGGCACTACTCTTTCGCACAGTGATTAATCATTCATTCAACTTTCCAATGTCATACACTCTGTGGGAAATAAGGGGAGATGAAAATGATGAAATTCAAAATATAAAATAAAGATTAATTACACAATTCTTATGCGGCAAATGGGGCCGCTTTAACAATAGTTGACATGTAAAATAAGCATTACTTTTAACATTAGAGTTCTTATTTTGCAAACGATATAATAGTGTTCATTTTCTTAAGAGTCCTAGACTTAAGTATGTGCGCGTTAGCCGTGCTAATGATTACTCACTATTAATGTCAGAGTTCCAAGGAGATGACGTAATCTCACACGTCACTTATAAGCGGCACTTCAAAGTGAAGATCACGGCGCAATTGAGGCGTCGCATTACAGGTGAAGACTCTGCAGAATCTAGGCACCACTTTCAGATTATCACGGGGAGAAATCTGAAATTTAGCTGACTGCTGTCAGCCTCGATAATTATCGTTGTTTGTCGTGGACACGGACACCTCAACGACGTTTAGCATTATCGGATGGAGTCGTCCAGTGGGATGTGTCGTCGCATTACATTGAGTGTAGAAATCCGGATATGTATCTCCGGCGCCAGCCCCTCAATTTGCGGGATAGACTGCCAAAACGAACTCAGACAGGGGGAAGAGCAAGTTGGTCCCTCGTGTCGTTAACTGCATACAACCAGCGTCACATGCATCGGATTTTTCTTGACAGCGAACTTTCCACTTTGCCAACAGTTATACTGAGTAATTTTGCCTCGCTACTCAATATATGGCATCAGACGGATGGAAAACGGATGGAAAGAGATTATTGCAGCTTTCCTTTATGAAATCTCTGTACATGAGATAATTCATACGTGAAGTTAGACTGGCTTCAGACGAATCGACGTTTTCAACATTGAGAGTAAAAGTCTTCATTTTGCCTCTTATATAGCTCTCACTGAAGGTTTCCAAAACTTCCAGAAGCTATGTCCTGTGACATGATTTTTGCCTTGGATATATAGTGGTAATCGTGATGCACGCTTTTCTGTGGTCAATCCTAATGCGCACTGGCCATTTCACTCGTCAACAACATGTGACGGTATTGCGCAGTTGTCCCAATTTATTTAATATACATATTCTTCATAAACTAATATATATATTCAATATGATAATTAACACACACTGCGTCACGAACGTCTGTCTACTAAAGAGATCTTAGGTGACCGTTACTGGAAGTTACATGCTACATACGAAAAATAACAAAACTCGGATTACTTCAATTAGTTTTGTTAGCGGTTTTTTAAAATGAAATAAAATATAATTTCTGTCCCTCATTTCCTGTGACAACCCCCTTCTTAAAATTGATTGGAGCTCACAGAGTGGAAATCAATTAGGAACAAAAAAATTTTATTTCACACGATAGTCTCCACAGGAATTATATGCGCATCTGTGGAGAGACTATCCTCTCTCTTGTTTATATCGCGGTTATGGCATGCCGGGATAATGCATCGGCACCCGAATTTTCTCGGCCCGCGATGTGTTCGACAACGAAGCTATACTCCTGTAGCAGGAGTGTCCATCTAGTTAGCCTAGCGTTATCATACATGCTAGTGCGCAGATATGTCAGCGGCTTATGATCGCACTGCAGGATGAATGGTTTAGAGTACAGATATGCACTAAATTTCTTGAGTGCCCATACGATTGCTAAGCACTCTTTTTCAATCGTAGAATACCGTGTCTCACGATCTAACAGTTTCTTAGAAGCGTATGCTACCGGTAGGTATTCGTCATCTGTCTCTTGGAGAAGTATGGCACCGAGGCCTTCGTCTGATGCATCGGTCCTGACAATAAATCTTTTGTCAAAGTCTGGTAACTGTAGGACGGGTTTACTGGTCAAGATGTCCTTCACTTTTTCGAGGGCGGTGCTACACTCTGCCGTCCATCGTATTTTCGTGGGTTGTTTGTTCCCAGTTAAGTCCGTCAGTGGTTTAAGAAGCGTACTGAAGTTTGGGACAAATTTTCGGTAGTACCCCACTAGCCCCAAAACTGCCCTGACCTGTTTCTTTGTAGTCGGTAAGGTCATGTCACGAATGGCTGCAGTCAAGTCTAGATTTGGGCCTATTTGTCCGTCACTTATGATATGGCCAAGAAATTCAATCTCTCGAAAGCCCGCGCGAACTTTGGAGGGTTTCACGGTCAATCTATGGCGCTCGAGAATGTCAAGTAGACCATCCACTGAGGATAAATGTTGGTCCCATGTTCCTGTTGCTACCAGTATGTCATCAAAGAAATTCAATGCGTCAACGCTCTCTAACGGTAATTTTCGCATGAAGCGCGCGAATGTTGCGGGTGCGTTCGCTAGTCCGAACGGTAGTCGGCAAAACTGAAATAAGCCTAGCGGAGTTGGGAATGCTGTTTTTGGTCTGTCGTCAATAGCAACTGACAGTTGCCAGTACCCTTTGCACATGTCAAACTTCGAAAAGTAATGTGCCTTGGTTAGTTTTGCGAACAATTCGTCCTGATTTGGGATAGGTTCCGCATCGAATTCAGTTATCTCATTTAACTGTCTGTAGTCCACACAAAAACGAAGCGTACCGTCTTTCTTTTTAACTAAGACGACCGGTGATGAATATGGGGAGATTGACTGTTCAATCACGCCCTGTTTTTGCATTTCACGCACCTGTTCTGCTATGTACTTTGTGCTCTCATATTTCTGTGGGTACTGTTTTAAGCGTATCGGTTTGTCACTTAAAAGTTTGATGCGGTGTTCAACCAAATCTGAGTGGCCCGGTTGGTCGGTGAATATGCGCGCGTGTCTGTGTAGGAGCTTTGACATTGCGTCGCGCTGTTCGACAGTTAAGTTCGAGTCAATCTCGACTTGATCGACTGTAACTGCAGAGTTAGGCTGGGTTTCGGCGGACATCATGTCTGTTCTGAAATTGGAGTCTTCCAATTGTATCAGTGCGACATTCACGTTTTGTATCTGTTCGTCGCTGCGTTCATAGTAACGCTTTAGCATATTTATGTGATAGATTTTCTGCTTATTTCCTATCTGTATGCTATAATCGTTCTGCTTCACACGCTTAATAACGCGGTAGGGTCCACGCCAGTGCATTTGCATGCGGTTGTTATGCGTGGGCCGCAAGAGTAACACGAGCTGACCTGGTTCGAGGTCACGTTCCACAGCCGTACGGTCAAAATTTCGCTTGTATCGGGGTTGTTTTTCGCGAACGTTTTCCTGTGCTAAGTGACACGTTTCGGTCAGACGTTGACGTAGTTCGGCTACGTACGTGTGAACATCTTTACCATCGGTCACAGTGTCTCCCTTGACCCATGTTTCTTTTATTAGCTTAAGGGGACCACGAGGTTGCCTGCCGTATAGTAGTTGGAACGGTGAATAGCCCGTACTCTCTTGTGGGAGTTCGCGATACGCAAAGAGTAATGGTGCTAGAAAACGCGGCCACTGGTCGGGTTGTTCCGAGGCCATTTTAATTAACATTTTCTTTATTGTACCGTTGAAACGTTCAACGGCACCATTAGACTGAGCGTGATATGGTGATGAGAACAACTGTTTACACGCCAGTAGACGCATTGTTTCAGCCATCATTGCTGAGGTGAATTGAGTGCCCTGGTCACTCAATATTTCTCGGGGAACGCCCGTGCGAGAAAATACGTCTATTAAAGCGTCTGCGACTTCGATCGCTGTGATGCCCTTTAATGCGACTGCTTCTGGATATCGTGTTGCAAAATCCACGATTGTTAGGATATAGCGATATCCTCCTTCGGCCGCGGGAATGATTGGGCCAATAATGTCTACTGCGACTTTTAGGAATGGTTCCTCTACTGTTGGTACTATCTCGAGGGGAACTCGACTGACACGCCCTCGGTCGATATGTTGTTGACACTGCGTACATGTACGAACGTACGAGCGAACATCCCTACTCAGGCCCGGCCAAAAAAAGTCCTCGCGAACTCGCTGCTCAGTGCGACGCGCGCCCTGATGTCCAGACATGATTGAGTCGTGTGCAAAGCTTAGAATCAGCGGTCTGAGTGGTTTAGGGGTAAATAGACACGTGGTGCTTCTAGTATCATTTTCCTTATAGTCGGTGCGCCGAAACGCTAGTCCGTCCTTCAGGAAATACGTCATTGTCGCGTACTTGCTGGACGTAATAGTGTTTTTCCGTGCCAGCTTTAGCATTGAGGATAAACTTTTGTCCTCCTGCTGCAGGTGACTGAGTTGACTTGGGGTCAACTGCGGGAATGTATTCTCGACTATCTTTAGAGCTGGGGGTCCTTGTTTACTACGTACCCGTTGTGCTCTAGTGGTTACGGGGAGAACAGGATAGATGTCATCAGTGTTTGCGTCACACTGTTCGGGCGATAGTATGAATCCGAACTGCATGTCTCTTATTACTGCGGCGGTGACTGTACCGGAAAATACGGGTGAGGTAACATGTACAGTGGCTCTTGGGCATGTACTAAGGTGTCCCATAACACATCGAATGCGAACACTACCCCTTAGATACTGTTCAGGGCGTACAAGTTTAGCATTTATGCAGCTTATGGACGCACCTGTATCGACCAGTATTTTGACTCTTTGTCCGTTTACTGTAGCCTGTTGGGTCTTTAGAGTTGCACCTGTTTCAGTGCATACTTTTACATCACGTGGACTGGGACAGTTCTGAGAACTATGCCCCTTCCCTTTGCAAGTGTAACATGTCATTGGCGGGGAGTCACGTGTGTGACGTCGTACGTCTTGTGACTTAGTATATGTCCGCTGTACCGGTTCGGGTTTTTCCGATTTCGTCATTGGTCGGTTCGGTTTCGGTGTATACTTCTGCCGATTTGTAGGAGGAGGGCGTGGTGCGCTCCTCGTAATTACCGGATCAGGGTAATCATTATACGTGTCTGCTAACCTCAACATATCACTGAAGTTAGCCGGGGGGTTTCGCTGCAAATATGTCGTCATTGCAGGCGGAGCAATATGGAGAAATTGATCTCTTAATATCAAATCAAATAGGCCCTCATATGTCTTCCGGATGTCTGTCAAATCAATCCATCTATCAAGATAATGGCGTAACCGGGTACCGAAGGCTTGCATGGTGTCATTTGCTTTAGGTATGGCTCTCCTAAACATTTTTCGAAAGCCTTCTGCTGTACATTGAAAAGTACGCATCAAACCCGTTTTGAGATCTGCATAAGTAATAGCGGGATCGCGCGTTAGATCAGTAAATGCGCGCGAGCTTTCACCTTGAAGTATTTGACCCAGTTGTTGTTTCTTTTCAATGTCAGTGTAATTAAAGTTGGCAATGAAACTGTCAAAGCGTGTCAAAAACTCGTCAATTGTCTCGACTTCAGGGTTAAAGAAAGCTAGCCGTGTACGGGGTTTATTTAATTCGGCCTGTTGCTTAGCAGTCCCATCTAACAACTTCTCTCTAGCTGTTACCTCTTGCTTAGCTAATTCAAGCTGTTCCTGATGTGCTCTAGCTTTTAACTTAAGCTTTTTCTCTTCTACTTCCTGCCTTTTATCTTCTAAATCCCTAGCTGACTGAATCTTTAATAACTCTATTTCTCTCATATCTTGGATTTCTTTCTCTTTAAAATCTCTCGCCTCTTTCGCTCTTTTTTCCTCTAGCTCATTTTTTCTATCCTCTAGCTCTCTCAGGTTTTGCATCTCTAGCTGTTTAGCTAACTCTCTCTTATCTTCTAGCTCTATAGCCTCTTGCGATCTTTTTTCCTCTAGCTCTCTCGCCTCTTTCGATCTTTTTTCCTCTAGCTCTCTCAAAGTTCGCATCTCTAAGTCCTTAGCTACCTGTCTCTTATCTTCTAGCTCTATAGCCTCTTTCGATCTTTTTTCCTCTAGCTCTCTCAAAGTTTGCATCTCTAGCTGTTTAGCTAACTCTCTCTTATCTTCTAGCTCTCTCAAAGTTCGCATCTCTAAGTCCTTAGCTACCTGTCTCTTTTCTTCTAGCTCTATAGCTTCTTTCGATCTTTTTTCTTCTAGCTCTCTCAAAGTTTGCATCTCTAGCTGTTTAGCTAACTCTCTCTTATCTTCTAGCTCTCTCAAAGTTCGCATCTCTAAATCCTTAGCTACCTGTCTCTTTTCTTCTAGCTCTATAGCCTCTTTCGCCTCTTTCGACTCATTTTCTTTCGCAACATACCATTTAGCTATCTCCTCATCCACGTATTCCTTTAACTCGGCTTTTTCATACCCGAATTCTCTACCCATAGCCATGAGTTCTTTCTTTATGTTTACTAGCTCGGCCATTTTTAAAATTGCTAGTTATCACGAGTATGGATAAAGTGACTTAGAATATTCGCGGGATTTTGACCTCTGTCGGTCACAAGTGGTGCAATGGTGTGCGTATGAACACCAGCCACCACGTGATTAGGATTATGACAATCACGAATAAAAGAAATCCTAATCGGAAATTTGCAAAGTTAGCAAAATTAGCAAAACAACAGTTGCTAATGTAGCGTACGAAATATCGATCTATGTACGTCTAAACACGAGTCGGTACGCGTTAACGATAATAGCGTAAAGATTATAAAACTTATTTCAACACAATAATAATAAGTCTTATCAAAATCCAGTTCACCTAAGTCTCAATAGCAAGCCCTAACATGCAATAAACAATGCATAATGGTGATGAGATAGAAAAGCAGGAAAGAGATGACACTTTCTTACAACAACACAATTTACCTTGTCAGATCACGGTCAGTGGTCACCAGATGTCACAAAACGGGCGGGCTTGTTACAAGCCGACCCGAGCTGAAGTTAGAGATGCAAGGGGTGAAGTCTATTTTTGGCCTGCTCCGGTGCACCTCCAAAAAAAGCCCGTGACGTGTGCCAGTACTACGTCGTGTCAGGTTGTTACAATGACACACATGACATACTCCATTGATGTTTGGGTGGGGCCCACTTTATTAGTGTCATGCCAAGGAACGTTTTATTGGCGGTGTGTGTTGTGAGTGTGTATCATAAATGTGAATAAATGGACGAACAGACGAACGGTGCAAAACAATAGTACAAATTCTTTCGTCCCTCTCAAAAACTATGAATAACAAGAGAGTTGAAAGATGTTTAAATCAGGTTATTTATTTCCCGATTTAAAAGGGGCACTACTCTTTCGCACAGTGATTAATCATTCATTCAACTTTCCAATGTCATACACTCTGTGGGAAATAAGGGGAGATGAAAATGATGAAATTCAAAATATAAAATAAAGATTAATTACACAATTCTTATGCGGCAAATGGGGCCGCTTTAACAATAGTTGACATGTAAAATAAGCATTACTTTTAACATTAGAGTTCTTATTTTGCAAACGATATAATAGTGTTCATTTTCTTAAGAGTCCTAGACTTAAGTATGTGCGCGTTAGCCGTGCTAATGATTACTCACTATTAATGTCAGAGTTCCAAGGAGATGACGTAATCTCACACGTCACTTATAAGCGGCACTTCAAAGTGAAGATCACGGCGCAATTGAGGCGTCGCATTACAGGTGAAGACTCTGCAGAATCTAGGCACCACTTTCAGATTATCACGGGGAGAAATCTGAAATTTAGCTGACTGCTGTCAGCCTCGATAATTATCGTTGTTTGTCGTGGACACGGACACCTCAACGACGTTTAGCATTATCGGATGGAGTCGTCCAGTGGGATGTGTCGTCGCATTACATTGAGTGTAGAAATCCGGATATGTATCTCCGGCGCCAGCCCCTCAATTTGCGGGATAGACTGCCAAAACGAACTCAGACAGGGGGAAGAGCAAGTTGGTCCCTCGTGTCGTTAACTGCATACAACCAGCGTCACATGCATCGGATTTTTCTTGACAGCGAACTTTCCACTTTGCCAACAGTTATACTGAGTAATTTTGCCTCGCTACTCAATATATGGCATCAGACGGATGGAAAACGGATGGAAAGAGATTATTGCAGCTTTCCTTTATGAAATCTCTGTACATGAGATAATTCATACGTGAAGTTAGACTGGCTTCAGACGAATCGACGTTTTCAACATTGAGAGTAAAAGTCTTCATTTTGCCTCTTATATAGCTCTCACTGAAGGTTTCCAAAACTTCCAGAAGCTATGTCCTGTGACATGATTTTTGCCTTGGATATATAGTGGTAATCGTGATGCACGCTTTTCTGTGGTCAATCCTAATGCGCACTGGCCATTTCACTCGTCAACAACATGTGACGGTATTGCGCAGTTGTCCCAATTTATTTAATATACATATTCTTCATAAACTAATATATATATTCAATATGATAATTAACACACACTGCGTCACGAACGTCTGTCTACTAAAGAGATCTTAGGTGACCGTTACTGGAAGTTACATGCTACATACGAAAAATAACAAAACTCGGATTACTTCAATTAGTTTTGTTAGCGGTTTTTTAAAATGAAATAAAATATAATTTCTGTCCCTCATTTCCTGTGACAGCTACTCAGCACATCATGATGAATGTTAAAAATAATCTTTGTGAATAATACTCGAGACCAAACTCAAGCCACCATTTTCGCTGTATTGGCTCTCGAACAGAATTCACAGGAACTTACAGCAACACCTTACTGATAAGTTCGATGATAACGCTGGATGCACAAACTAGTCGTCAGGTAGAGTACAGTAATCACTGTAGCATGACGTGAAAACAAGGAGGACTTTTTTCTGCAAAAGTAAAATTAAGTGTGAAATTTCAAGCATATTTCATCTCTATAACTCCTTTCTCTCTTACAAACATTCTCAACTTACAAATCCTGCAACAAGTTTGTTAATCCGATACACACACAGCATAAGAAATATAGCATCAATCAAAATTCACAAGTATAATGTACAACATAATCAAATTAGTGAACATAGAAATAATGGTTCGCTTACATAAGGCATTCACCAATTCAAATCATAGATCAATAAAAAACAGGTACGAAATATTTTTAAGTCCATTCTTTCTTTCTCAGTCAGTTAACTTACCATAAGCTAATGATCGCCTTTATGAATGGACTCCAGTGTTTCGTCAAATTCAAAGTGATTAGAATATAGACTTTCTTCAACAAAATAACTTTCGGTTCATTCCCTTTGGATGAATTTGTTATGAACAAGGTGTGAGACTATTAGTCAGAAAAAAAACTACTCATCCAGTTAGAACTGGTTTGGATTGCATAGCAATTCTCTAGCACATTCTCCACCTGAGTTTATTTCCATCTTTGACACAAAAAATATCATCATATGCTCAAGGTCGGGTCACTTTGACACTGGCAACAAAGATATATTTATTAAGTATAGAAATAAGGATAGGCAAATTTACTCCGCCACACTATGAAATATACACTAATAATCTAGTGTAAAGTGTTTTCAGGTACAGTCTCGTGTGTAATGACGTGTGCATAAACCGATTTTTGTAGCAGCAGTGAACGAGATGCAGAGCTCGCGCTTTACTTTAGTGAGGAATTTGCACACGACACTTCCTTGTCGGCACCCTCAGGAAGCTGCCAGCGAATGAAAGCTGACACCTTGCTATGAACTGACAACTACCTCCTCCCCCCCCACACACATACACACATACGCAAAATGAAGCGTGAAGAAATAATGTACTAAGATGTGTATTATTTGTACAATATTAAAATGAAGCAAAACTCCGTACTATCGCTAATTTGAATAGTGTTTGTGCACACGGCGCTAGCATTCGTCAAAACTGTCAAAGTTGACCTTTTTATACTTGTTAACAGAGGTAGTCGATGACAACGCTGACAACACCCGTAAACATCGCTTACCCAGTTTTCCTATCCCCGAGGGATTTAAACGAACACGCTCTTATTAGAAAAGAGGCATTGTGAGCGCATTGGTTTTGAAAAGGTAGCTTTATTTTGTCGATCACTGGGATACGAAAAGTAGGAGCCGCACCTACTATTTTATTCCAAAATGGATTGACTGACTAGATTGACTAGATTCAATTTGCTTCAAAATGAATATGTTGACGTCATTTTCCTCTGGCTAGTCTGCTGGTAAAAGGTATATTGCTAATATAAATAAATAAATAAAAAATACGTCATACGACCTCAATATTTGAATTGATCTTGACAGGAAGTGACGCGGTGTTAGGATGAAAATATATACGTATATGTGTATGCTTTCTAATATTGCAAACAAAACAAGCAGACAAGCAATGCAAAATATCTCCAAGACAGCCAACGAGACATTTACACATACAACAACAAATAATACTGTGCTTACATTCACAAATACTGTGCTTACATTCAAATATGCTGTGCTTACATTCACAAATACTGTGCTTACATTCACAAATGCTGTGCTTACATTCACAAATGCTGTGCTTACATTCACAAATGCTGTGCTTACATTCACAAATGCAGTAACCCACAGTGAATTTGTACTTACAATCGATTGTATGAAGGAAATTTTTTTGTTGGGAACATTGAATTTAAGCGGGTAAATCTAAATGATTTTAAGACAGAAAGAAAGAAGTGAACACAATATAAAAGCTCAGGTCTTCCAGACATAAATCTTAAACATTCAATCAGAACGAATTCTCTCTCTCTCTCTCTCTCTCTCTCTCTCTCTCTCTCTCACACACACACACACACACACACACACAACACAGTCAATTTACAAATAGATCACTTTGTTATGATTATTGTAAAACACAGCACGCACGTACGCACACAGAAACAATCTAAGACAAATTAACCCCCTCACAACCAGTTCCTTAGTATTAATATATGAATTCAGCAGATTTTAAACAGAATACCTTATTAAAAGAACCCCGGCCTAAATACTCTTTAAGTCTTGTGAAACCAAAATTGACAATGTACTTAAAACCTAAGCAGAAAATGCCAGTTAAAAATAAACAAGCAAAACAAAGCCGGAAAATTCAGACTAAAACGAAACCACACAACACAATTAAAATTAAAAGAGCAAAACAAACCGAAGCGAACAAAATAAACATCCCGCCTTGTTAAATAAGAGCCATTCCACACGTAGCAAATAAACCATCCCATCAAACAAATAAAATACCAAACAAAAAGCAAACCAACCAGCTTAACGCAACAGAACTATAAAATAAAGCAAAACCAACCAATAAACAAATAAAACAAAACCTTAGAGTGGTAATACTAGGAAAGGGCGAGTACTCTGCCTACCAGTAAGACGTAATAAGATTCAGAATATTGGCTTTCAGTAAATTTGAACGACAATCAAACTTTTGAGTAATATAAAAGCTGTCTGGAAAGAAGGTACCACACAAAGTTTTAGTTACTGCAAATAGTCGGGTGACTAAAGTATATTTAATTTCAAAGAGCATTTACAGGCGTGTCTGAAGATTAACCTTGCTGAAATTGAAAAGTAGGCCGTAGATCAGTCTGGTATTGACATATTCCTGTCAATATATTGCAGGAAGAAATATGAAGTCACTCGAAAGTCTACAAGCGCTGTCTTATCAAACAGTAGGCCACCAACACACTGCAATTAGAATGTAAGGGCACTCGAAAATCTACAAGCGCTGTCTTATCAGTCAGTAGGCCCAATACATTACAATTAGAATGTAAGGGCACACGAAAGTCTTTAGTGCTTGTCTTGCACTTCATCTTAGGATAGAAAGGAAATGAGGAGTTTTTATAAAGGCAGTCGAAAGTATTTCTTTGCAGGAATATCTCTTGATTTGGACACCGTTGTCAAACAAAGTATTTCTTTACAGGAATATCTCTTGATTTGGACACCGTTGTCAAACAAAGTATTTCTTTACAGGAATATCTCTTGATTTGGACACCGTTGTCAAACAAAGTATTTCTTTACAGGAATATCTCTTGATTTGGACACCGTTGTCAAACAAAGTATTTCTTTACAGGAATATCTCTTGATTTGGACACCGTTGTCAAACAAAGTATTTCTTTACAGGAATATCTCTTGATTTGGACACCGTTGTCAAACAAAGTATTTCTTTACAGGAATATCTCTTGATTTGGACACCGTTGTCAAACAAAGTATTTCTTTACAGGAATATCTCTTGATTTGGACACCGTTGTCAAACAAAGTATTTCTTTACAGGAATATCTCTTGATTTGGACACCGTTGTCAAACAAAGTATTTCTTTACAGGAATATCTCTTGATTTGGACACCGTTGTCAAACAAAGTATTTCTTTGCAGGATTATCTCTTATTTGGACACCGTTGTCAAACAATTTCGTTTCGTGATTGAAAATATTTGTAAGAATGAAGTAAAATCCAACCGTAAGCGTATACTATGTCTCATGGCTATTTTATAATTAATTTATTACAAGAAGTTCACTTAATTTTCAGCTTAATTTGTCATGTCGCTTTGAATGACGACTATATAAAAGTTCACTGTTGTCTATTCTAAAGCAAATGATTAGTTTATGAGAAATGATCAATTATTAAATAAAGTAAGACTAGTAGGCTACATTTAAGATCGCAATCCTAGGAAAGTTCTTTATGCAGCCACATTTTTGCTTGTTATACAGCCCCGCTTTTGTTTGTTATACAGCCCACTTTTGTTCGCTATACAGCCCACTTTTGTTATTACGCACCCCACACTTGATCATTATACAACCACTGGTTTTGTAAGTCGATCATACTATCCATCTTGTGCGTCACACAGCTTTAGTTTTGTGCGTCACAGAGAGTACCTATTTTTTTATGTCACACAGTCCTATTTTTTTGGCTGATTTTAAACAGTTCTAATTTACAGGACAAACAACTCCATTTTTAAATCTATATAATACACCTCAGCTTTGTACGTTACACAGCCCACGTTTTGTAGCTATAATCAGTACACCCCAGTTTTCCACGTTACACACCCGACGTTTTATAGCTAAATCATATACCGCGGGTTTTCTACGTTACATAGACCACGTTTTGGAATTGCATCATTCACCCCAGTTTCTACATTAAACAGCCCTCGTTTTGAAACTGCATCATACACCCCAGTTTTCTACGTTACACAGGCAACGTTTTACAGCTATATCATATACCCCGGTTTTCTACGTTACACAGTCCACGTTTTGGAACTACTTCATGACGTACAGCTTTGTATGACATCTTCAATTATATAGCTACATAATATATCCCTACTTTTCATGTTTTGATGCTATGTTATAATCTCAATTTTCTACGCTTTGTAACTACATCATTATCCCTAATTTCTACATCTTGTAACTACACCACAATTCGTGTTTACTACGATTCGCAGTATATTTTTGAATCACACAGCCTCAGTTCTGTCAAATCGATCGCACGATTACAGTCTTTACGTCAGTCGTTCCAATTATCGAGTCAGGCCTATCAATGGTGTTATTGAATCGTATACAACTAATGTGGGTCGATCCAATATTTTTTAAAAATAAACACGGTCAACAAAAATCATTTAGAAAGTGGGACACTGCCGCCTTCGTAGCGACCAGTGAACAAACATTGCAACCGCGCCCACTCGCCATGTTTTGTTGTCGGGTGGGGTCGCGGACTGTACACAACTTCTTCAGCTACCCGTTAGAATTGCATACCCGGTGAGAGTAGTTTATTTCAAGTGTTGTCTAAGATGTACAGAATGACGTGCGGTGGGATGATGGAATGTAAGACTATGACGACTCACTCACTCACTCACTCACTCACTCACTCACTCACTCACTCACTCACTCACTCACTCACTCACTCACTCACTCACTCACTCACTCACTCACTCACTCACTCACTCACTCACTCACTCACTCACTCACTCACTCACTCACTCACTCACTCACTCGTTGTACACATGCGTATCACACACACACATACACACACACCATTATTCATTCACACGCGTCACATTCACACATCATATGTTCATCACATTCGCATAAACTACATCACACATAAACACCAAACTCATGCTCTGTAACATCATATCGATGCGAAGATTACAAGTAATAAACATTTTGAGAAATGAAACACTACTTTCAGATAGGAGAACGAGGTTAAGCACGTCCGAGAAATCAGCAACCATTGTAAGTTAATGTTAAGATTAAGTAAAAAAAAATTAGCCATCCACCCAATAAATTTAATGGTGAAGAAAAGGCTGAAAAAGAGAAATGTGTCTTTACACATGAGAAAAAGAAAACCCGGATAGCATTACTGTCTTATTAAGAGCAAAGTCATTGAAGAAAACATCTCTAGTCCCTTTGAATAATTCGTTGTTTCCATTTGTCTCTTTACCATAAACACCTTCAAAGGAACATCACTTCATAAGAATCGGTAGAATTGTTAAGTCTTTAAAATGTGTTCAGTATTTGTCAAACATTCATCTCTCTCCTTATTTGTAATCACTCACACACAAGCACACAGATAGATAGATAGATAGATAGATAGACATTAATCAATAATCATTCAAACTTTCCCTTTCACAAATAAAAAATAATAACCATTAATACAATGACACTCTCTGATGAAAAAGTCCAACAAGTACCAATCAACTTCTAGCTTTAAAAGAAAACAAAAAAAACAACAAAAAACACCAAACGATATATAAATATAATCCTTATGAAATGTCAGAGAATCTCTGTTACTGAAGTAAGATCTACTTCGTTCCTCTCTAATGCTACATTAAATACATGATACAATATTAACATCGCAAATGTTACAACACAAAGTCAGCCAAAGATCATTTACACTAAACTATGTCAAGATACACTATTAAAACGCTTATGACAATATGTCAAAATAGAAAGTTAACATCATTAGTGCTGTACTGTCAGGGTTCAATGTTAATTAACATCACTAACAGTAAAATGTCAGGATACACAGTTTAAATCGTTAATACTAATATGTGGCAGGATTTAATTTTCACATGTTTAGTTATGCTCTGAGCAGAATATTGACTCATGAAAAAGGCACATTATAATTAACATATTTAAAGTTATGCTCAAGTAAAATATACTCTAATTTGAATGTGATGGCAACACGATTTAACCTCTCTAAAGTATTCTAGACAGATAATTAGATGTCATTATTTAATGTACTACAACACGTTTTAACCTCTCTAATGTATTCTAGACAGATAATTAGATGTCATTATTTAATGTACTACAACACGTTTTAACCTCTCTAATGTATTCTAGACAGGTAATTAGAAGTCATTATTTAATGTCACGCTATACAGTATTATTTAGATTTAATCACTGTAATGCCACATTGTACTTTGACACTTATCATTAAAAGAAATGTTGATACATGCATTAACCTCTCAAGTGTTACACTTGTCGCACCATACATTATTACATGTAATCAGATTTAACCAATCTAATGCCAATCTATACGTTGATACTCACATTTAATCTTTCTAAGATCACACTATAATCTTGATACTCACAGTTAACCTCATACTATAACCTATTAACTCGCAGTTAATCTAAGGTCACACTATAATCTTGATAGTTGCAGTGAACCTAAGGTCACACTAAAATTTCGATACTCACATTTAACCTATCTAGGGTCACACTAAAATTTCGATACTCACATTTAACCTATCTAGGGTCACACTATAATCTCGATACTCACACTTAACCTATCTAAGGTCACACTAAAATCTCGATACTGACATTTAACCTAAGGTCACACTATAATCTACATACTTACATTTAACTTCTGCAGTATTATACTATACACTGATATAAGAGTTGACATTACTAAAGTCTTAGAATACTTTGATAATAAGATTTAACCTTTCTGATGCCATATTATACTTTAAAACTAAGATTTATTGTTTTTAATGTCACACTATACTTTGATAAGATAATTTAACATCTGGTTTGCCAGACTATGTATTTTTTATCATATAGATATACCGTCTCTAGTGTTGCAATAATATCACACTGTACTTTGATAATAAGATTTAATCTTTGAATGCCATTGTACTTTAATATTATAACTTTATCTAGCGTCACACTATACTTTAATGCTATGATTTACTTTATCTAGCGCCATACTATACTTTAATGAAATGATTTACTCTATCGAGCGTCACACTATACTTTAATGAAATGATTTACTCTATCGAGCGTCACACTATACTTTAATGAAATGATTTACTCTAGCTAGCGTCACACTATACTTTAATGCTATGATTTACTCTTTTTAGCGTCACACTATACTTCGATACTTAGTTTCGCCCTCTTAAATGTCAACTGTGTTCAGGGGGTGAAATATGACTTACCACCGTCCAGGTAACCAGTGACATAGTCGCGCGCGGCTGAGAGATCACGTGACACATAAATAATACTATATTTGGGCGTTTTGGAGTTACACAGCTTACACATACGTGGAGGTAGAGTGGCTGAGGCGTCTGCAGAAAGATAATTTGTGTCCAGATCTTTGGTACGGCTTCCAGTCTTTACTGCTAAAAAATACAAAATGTCTGATAACGAAGGCCACGGGCATGGACATGGTGAGGGAAAAGGTCACGGACATGGACATGGTGAGGGAAAAGGTCACGGGCATGGCGAGGGACACGGGAAAGGCAAGGGTGTGGAAATCGTCAGCTGTGGATGTCTGTGTGGAGGTGAGAATTAGTATTTGAAATTGTAAATATATATAACATGTACTTGTTTTGTCTTGGTGAAAAATGCTCAGTCTTGGTTAAATAGTATAGAACACGGTTTCAAGCTCCAAGTGTTTGACAATATTTACAAACAATCCACAGTAAAATGTTCCATATAAGCTGCCCGATTTAAGGTATGAAGACGAAATATTGTACAAGAAAGAAAATAATGAATTAATATGACAGTGATAACACGAAACAAATAAATGACTTTACGAAACGAAACACATACATACTAATAAATCTACAGAACGAAATTCATAAATATAAATGGAACTACAATGCGATACATAAATACGAATCGATTAACAAAGCTCAGCATAAATACAAAATGGATTTACGTAATAAAGCTTGAATAAACAATGTGTCACAAGCGGAAGTACTATTTCTGCTGAAGAAAAGATGTTTAGAGAGCTTTGTTGAAAATAAGCACGACCTAATTGTGCATCAGATCAAAATGCGGAAATTTGGGTAAAATGGTCGCTGGTAAGCAATATGTCGTCAGTAAAGACTTATACTTTGCATTTGGAAAATTGAAAATACTTTGCTTGATGGTGGGTGGAGCTTTCTGCAAAAGTATCGACATTTATGAAATCAGAGAGTTTCTTACGCGCGAAATCGGTCTCGGCCGAAAGCGTCTCCACACCCCCATAAATTTAGAAGAGTTGTTTAGGGTTCACAAAGTAAGCCGTGAAGCATGACAATGAGAAATCTTCTATTCCAAATCCTGATATATAAAGTCATCAGGATGCACTGTACTTCATCAATGCATAGATTTTAAGAATGTTAAAAAAAAGTCGAGGATAGAGTCGGAAAATCTCTCTCTCTCTCTCTCTCTCTTTCTATCTATCTGTCTGTCTGTCTGTCTATCTATCTATCTATCTTCCTATCTCTCTATCTGTCTATCTGTCTGTCTATCTATCTATCTATCTATCTATCTATCTATCTATCTATCTATCTATCTATCTATCTATCTATCTATCTATCTATCTATCTATCTATCTATCTATCTATCTATCTATCTATGTATTCGTCCGTCTGTCCATTTGTGATAGTAATGTTTCACAGCGAAAAATATATTAATACATCAACATGTTTTTGTTTTTCAAAGACGGCAAAGGTCACCCTGGCAAAGGTCATGGCAAAGGCCATGGTCGTAAAGGTTCGAAGGATTCGCACTAAGATTGTGGACAATTATATCTAACACCACCCTCTATCGTCGGTCAGTGAAAATACTCCTGGGAAGCAGCAAAAACAAAAAATAACAACAAAAGCATCACCATCAACATCATCAAAAATGTCATGTCGTCATCTTTATCACCAACGCACAGAAACTGTCATCAATTATTTGTCAACCACCTTAAATTTAAATTAAGTATATTTCCAGGAATATGAATTAAAACTCTGTATTTTATTTACTTCTAAAACATTTGGGGGACATCCAAAATTTTGTAAATTTTATTTGGCTTTGGAACTGCATGGAATTATCATCAGAACTAACAAGTTTACCACCGTGATTAAAAACTACCACCATTATTAACAACTATACCACCATGATTAAAACTGTACCACCATGAAAAAGAACTGTACCACTATGAATAAAATTACCACCGTGATTAAAAACTACAAACTTGCAAAAAGTTAGCGACACAACTATATAAGTGTTACGGTTAAAGGTGTCCGGGGCCAGTATAGCAATTATGAACAATAACTACAGTACAGTCAGATCGTCAACAAAATTATTCCATATTGTGTAGAGAGCATCTTTCTATTTTTAGCACTGAGTGAACTTTGAGATTTACACAAAAGCCGGATAGGGTGTGCTTCCAAGCAGGGTTTAGTTATTTGTGTGTGTGTGTGTGTGTGTGTGTGTGTGTGTGTGTGTGTGTGAGAGAGAGAGAGAGAGAGAGAGAGAGAGAGAGAGTTGTTTTTTATTCTTACTTTATGCAAAACTTTGCACGTTTTCTGAAAATATTTCTTTATGTGTATGTTTATCCTCACCCCCAAAATTGTACCTCTCTGTTAGTCATAATTAAGAATGTAAAAGACAATCAACACTCATCTTGAAAAGAAATAGTATAGAAAATAAAAAAATAAAGAAAGGAAAACAAAATAAAATATGTACTCGATTGCACACTGAACATTTAAAAACAGTTTTAATTAATGTATAAAGAAGCATTACATTTATATATAGACATAGCAATCTTCTGGTTTGTTTTCCTGCTACTTAGTTTTCGTTAGTCTGTAATAACTCAATGAAATGTTTAAAGTTCTCACGGCCAGGAAGAAATGCATAAAAATCACTTTTCCAAGAACATTTTAAAAACATACGTGGCCAACACGATTGCCTATACAGACAAAACAGAACTGTAAAACCAGTGACAGGGATCAGTATGTGTAATTATGTTTTATACCTATTTGCTATCTTTTTAAGTCATTGCTGAAGTTTCATAAAACTGACATTTCGAAATTTCAAGAACTAATTTTTAATTCTAGCAAGTACGAATGACCTTTAATTAATTCAATCAAGTACGAATGACTCTTAATTATGTGAACAAAGACTGATTTAGAGTACAATTTGTGCCACATCAAGACACAAGATGAATCCTGCCAATTTACTGTCCATAGACTTTGCTGAGTTCAGAATTTGTGCATGGGGTCAGAAAGCAAGTCTAGTGTTATAGAGACAGACGCTTTTAAATAGCAAACAACAGGAATCTTTTAAATAGCAAACAACAGGAATCTTTTAAATAGCAAACAACAGGAATCTTTTAAATAGCAAACAACAGGAATCTGAGGACTTACGGTTTCTCTACAGCAGTGCACAGTAAATTTTGGTTGTAGTATACTTACACTTTAGCTATTTCATTAAGAGTTATTTGGCCATGAGCGACACAACGGCCTTTTCATTAACACACCAGTGGACTTGCATATGAATAGCACCTGTACTCAAAGAGTCATTTCGTGTGGAACAATATTTCCATTTATTTATTTTTTTACTTCTCCATTTTGTCACTGTGTAGGCCTGCTGTTGTTCCCAGGACACAAGACGTTCCAAATTGTCTTTCTTTTTTCGTGATAAGCCATTCCGTCCAGACTTTAGACTTCAGCATTGTATAGATAAATTCATTCCGTCCAGACTTTAGACTTCAGCATTGTATAGATAAATCCATTCCGTCCAGAGTTTAGACTTCAGTATTGTATAGATAAGTCCACTCCATCCAGACTTTAGACCTCAGTATTGTATAGATAAGTCCACCCCATAGTGTTTTTAGTGTTGTATTGATAAGTCCATTCCTTCCAGACTTAGACTTCAGTGTTGTGTTTAAAAGTTTTAATTTTTATTTTTAATACAAAATAATTATCATGTTTGTCAATGATTTTTTTTATTGCTGTATTATTGTTGTAGCTATATAAAATGAAAATATTACTGCCTCACGCCTTTGTCGATATTTGTTTGTTTGTCTGCGTGTGCACAATTAATTATGTATTTTATGTGTGTTTTGTGTATGTGTGTGTGTGTGTGTGTGTGTGTGTGTGTGTGTGTGTGTGTGTGTGTGTGTGTGTGTAAATCATTGTGTCATTACTTGTCAGTTACAAATCTTTAACTCATACCACAAAAACATTTTGCTTTCAAACTATTTAAATTAGACCACGCATTTTTAGCATATATCAACTATATGTGCACACAACAAAAATATTTTAGCATAAATCAACCATATTTACACATGACAAAAACATTTTACGCTTATCAAAATGTATTTGCACACGACAAAAACTTTTTTGAATAAATCAACCACATTTGCACATGACAGGAATTTTTAACGTTTATCTAAACGTATCTTCCAACGACAAAAACATTTTAGCATATGTCAACTATGTTTGCACAATAGAAACATTTTAGCATATGTCAACTATGCTTGCATAATAGAAACATCTTAGCAGACAATTAATTATATGACAGAAAAATTTAACGCTTATCAAATATATTTGCACACGACAGAAACATTTTAGCATACAATCACTATGCAAGTATTTGATACTACTATTAATATGTTTATAAAAAGGTACGTTGTTTTATATGTCTTATATGTGAAATAAAAGGACGTTTTGTTTGCAGTGGCGTAATAGATGTTTGAAGACTTAGATTGTTAAACGTCAGACCAAATGGGACCACATTATCGTGTGACTATTCCACATCACTTACATCAGCAAGGAAAGTCATACAATCGCTACTTAACGAAACATTTTTATAGTATGATGTCATTACACGATGCAGAAACTCATCTTACATGATGATTTGAAACTGAATGCCCAAATGAACGATAAATAAGGTGCCGCCATATTAAAAAGTTTTCTCTTAAGCGAACACATTCTAGTGTTAGAAAAAAATATTTGTTTAAGAAAGGTAAACACAGTCAGTTCAAGTATTTATTAAGAAAGGTAAACACAGTCAGTTCAAGTATTTATTAAGAAAGGTAAATAAAGTCAGTTCAAGTATTTATTAAGAAAGGTAAATAAAGTCAGTTCAAGTATTTATTAAGAAAGGTAAATAAAGTCAGTTCAAGTATTTATTAAGAATGGTAAACCCATTCAGTTCAGTATTTATTAAGAAAGTTAAACTTATTCAATTCAAGTATTTATTAAAAACACATTCAAGTACTTATTACAAAAGATAAACGCATTCAATCCATGTATTTATTAAGAAAGGAAACACATTTAAGCATTTGGTAAGAAAGGAAACAGATTCAAGTATTTATTAAGAAAGGTAAACACATTCAATTCAAGTATTTATTAAGAAAGGTAAATACATTCAAGTATTTATTAAGAAAAGTCAACACATTCAATTCAAGTATTTATTAAGAAAGTAAACACATTCAAGGTCTCTCGAATGCTTGCGAAGGGAAACGTGGGTACAAGATCGAGTAATAATGTAAACTTTCTATAAATCAACAACTTTCTTCTTCATCGACATGATTGTCATTAATAGAGAATTACGATAAAATGTTTCCATCTTTCGCAACTGTATAATAATTTCATGTAGACAATTGTCATTTTCTGCTTTATTAAAGTATACCTCAGCATTATTGAATTCGTCTCTATGCTACTGTTATATTATTATCTTACATTCGTATCTATCTGTCGTGTATCATTTCTAATTTTCATTTAATTGGGATTCTTTCACATTAAACATCTCATCTTGATATCATGACTGTATCATTGTTTCCACAGTACTGCCATGTGCCAAGTACGTCATATTTTATCTCTATGACCTCCAAAGTACTACCAAGTACGTCAAATTTTGATTGTTTCCATATTGCAGAAAACTAGCCAATGATAGACAAGACTTGCCATCAAATTGCAGTACTGGGTAAAAGAAACTAGCAAGTGCTAGACTAGATTTGCCATCATGTTACAGAACTGGATAAAAGAAATTGGCCAATGGTGGACTAGATTTGCCATTTTAGTGCAAAACTGGATAAAGGAATTTAACCAATGGTAGACTAAATTGTCCATCGCTGCAGAACTGGATAAAGGAAATTAGCCAATGGTAGATTAGATTGGCCATCATGTTGCAGTACTTGGTAACGGAAACCAGCAAATGGTAAACTAGATTTACCATCATGTTGCAAAATTGGATAAATGAAATTAACAACTGAAAGCTACAGCAGCCAATATAAAATTTGATACTGGATAAACAAAACTCAATGAAAATTCTTTTTATAAAATGTAGGAATACATTCATAAGGCCTTTCAGTTAATGAGTAAAATGACATATCAATATTATACATTGCTTAAAAAACCCAGCAGATCAAATAGAAGATTTAAAGCAAGGTAAAATTACAAGAACTGAGACACACGATGAGTATTTGAGGATATGAAAGCTTTACAATTGTTAAATAGCATTTGAAATGACAATGTTGGCATGCGTTTTTTTAAAAAATGACATAAACGCAATTAACAAAACTAATGAATTAAAAAGAATATAATCAAATGTGTATTGATAAAATGAAGTAGGTAATGAAACACTGTGGTCAAAAGTATATTTAAAAAATAATGAAATAAAAGCATTGTATAAAAATGTATTGATAAATCTAATGAATTAAAAACACTATGGTCAAAAGTGTATTAACAGAATAAATGAATTTACACATTATGGTCCGAAAAGTGCTGATAAAATAAATTAAAACAGAAAGACTGTGATTAAAAGCGCACCTATATAAATACATTTATAAAATAAATGATATAAAATGACTATGGTCTAAACTGCATTCATAAAATTAATTAATAAAAACGGTATAATTCAAGGTGCAACAATATGGTCAAATGTACATGGATAAGATAAATGAAGTAAAACCACTATGGTCAAGTGCATTGATAAAAGAAATGTGAGTAAGCAGAACAATAAACGAAGAGTAAATAAAGCCTTAATGTACTGACCATATGATTTTAGAGGAATATATGGAGAACATCTTCAACAAATTTACCGGCTTTCTCTAAAGTAAGTGCAATTTTATGGAAGAATGTGGACACTTCTTTTTTAGCAATCTGACTCTTCAAGTTCCATGTTTCTTCCTCAACAGATGGAATGTCTTCGAGATCTTCATTTTGATTTTCTGCAAAGATGTCTTCCAGTTCCTTCAAGGCTTGCTGTTTCTCCCTTATCGCTTGCCTGTTACGTTCTCTCTGCGATTCCATTTCTTTCAGGAACTCCTCTCTCTCAGCTTCCAGCCGGACTCGCAGAGATTTCTCCTCCTCTTGCTGTTGTTCCAGACTCAGTTGTTGTTGCTTCATCATCTCTTTCAGTCGTTCGATTTCCGCCTCACTTTCTTCCTCGATCGCTCGCAGCCTCTCGCGTCGCTTCATTTCTCTGGCTTCAAACTCTTCACTTTCTTTCGCAACTGCTTCTTCCGCCATCTTAATCCGCTTCTGGAGTTCTTGGACGTAGCGCTTGCTATCGAGTTCCTTTTTCTCAACTTCCGCCAGTCTTCTCGCAACTTCCGCTTCCATTTCTTGTCCGATTGCTCCGTATTTGGGGCATGAGTAAGGGAGATAATTGTTTTGCGCTACAACATTTCTCACGATGTCCAGGAGTTGCTCAACTTGAGGATCCTTGTGCTCGGCCATGTTGTTAAAGACGACGTACCTGTTGTTGACGTCACGAAGGACTTGTTTCAGCGTATCCGGAGCGCTTGCCAGAATATCATCGATATCTTTCTCTTGGCCTTCCAGAGAATCCCCGCCAGTGAAAACAACGACCATGTACTTGGTAAGAGTGTCGTCGAACAAAGCCTTCAGTCGCTGGTAAACACCATACTCCTCCTCCGTGTAACGGCCCAGCTTGATGACGTAGAGGATGGCGTGCGGACCCGGGTGCATGCAGGCGACAGACTGGATGATGATGGTGGAAATTTCTTCGTGGGTTTTGCCGGTGTCAAACAAACCGGGGGCGTCCATTAGCTAAATGAACAACAAAAAAAAAACAACCACAAAACAACCACACACACACACACACACACACACACACACACACGCACGAATACACATACACATATACAGAGTACAATTTAAACCACAAATTCAGGCATATCTGAGAAAGAATAAACAATTGAACCAACATTAGCTATTTGTTCTAAACACAAATTTTCAACATATTTTTCACTCTCTTTGTAGGTTTCAGATAGGTGACAAAATTGCTGGACATCCCCCCCCCACCCTCTTTCCACACACACACACATTCACACACAAACAGCAATGTGTTTACTAAAATAATACAATAAAGAAGCAAGGCGATAGAACTGCAAAGTACTGTCAATAACAAACACATTTGAATATTGCACAAACAATGACAAGAGGCACTCACAAACTTCAGTGCAAGTGACTCTCAGAAAGTGAACATGAAAAGACAACTCACTTCAATAGTGAGATCATTTCGAGTACTGCGTTTTAGCTCACACGCGCTAGTCACAGAGTTGAAGGTCATTGCATGAGTGAAAATGTCGTCTCCGAGTATTGTGTTTCCGGTTTTACTCTTTCCGGCCCCAGTTTTACCCAGCAGTAACAAGCGGAATTTATTACCTGCATAAGCAGAAATAAAATAACAGTATTTTGTGACTGAAAGTATTCTTTTAATGTCAAGTTTTCTAATAGCGGCAAGACTGTTACAGAATTATGGGCATCAAAACATTTCGTGATGACAGAAAGTTGAGAGCGACATGACTCACGATGACAAAGAGTTATGAGCAAAAGAACTGCCTGAGTGCAAAGGCCTGTGCTAGAACTGTCGTGATGACAAAGAATTATGAGCAAAAGAACAATCAAGATTAGAATAATTATAGGCGATAGAACAGCACAAGCACAAAGAACTATGAAATGATACATTTGTCCTGAAATCAAAATATTATGAGAGACAAAATAATAAAGGCTACAAAGAATTTTGAGTGACAGAACAATCAAGATTACAAAGAACCGTGAGCACCAAAATATTACGAGTACAGAGCGCTTGCATTGATAGGACTGTCATGATAATAGAGAATTTGGAAATAGAACTTTCTTGAGCACACTCAGAATTATGAGCGACAGAAAACAAGTACAAAGAGTTATGAGCGATATATCTCCCACCATATAGATTTCTAATTAGCAATAGTTTTTGAGTCCAAATCCAAATAATGATTGATACAAATGTTATGTGTTCAGAGAATTTAATGATGAAATTTTCATTAAGTTCATAGCGCTTTTGCAATGGGCCCTCCACTATTGAAATTAGAGTCCAAAACATTAGGTCATTAAAACTATCAGAGAGTTATGACAGGGTTTTGCAAAACAGCCTACGACTATTGCAATTAGGGTAATAAATATTAGGACTATCAGAGAGATATGTCAGGGTTTTGCATTGGGCTTAACACTATTGTAATTACAGCCATAAGCACGAGGAATATCAGAGGGTTATGTCAGGGCTAGGCCTAACATTAAAGTGATTTACAGCCATAAGCAATAGGACTATCAGAGAGTTGTGACAACTTTTGCAATGGGCCTAACTTATTGTGATTACAGCCATAAGCATTAGGACTATCAGAGAATTATAACAGGTCTTTTGAAATGGGTCTAACACTATTGTGATTACAGCCATAAGCATCAGGACTATCAGAGAGTTATGACAACTTTGGCAATGGGCCTAACACTTACTAATTACAGCCATAAGCATCAGGACTTTCAGAGCGTTATGATAGATCTTTTGCAAAGGACCTAACACTATTGTGATTACAGCCATAAACAATAAGACTTTCAGTGCGTGATGACAATCTTTTGCAATGGGCCTAACAGCCATAAGCAGTAGGACTATCAGTGAGTTATGACAGTCTTTTGCAATGGGCCTAGCACTATTATAATTACAGCCATAAGCATGAAGACTACCAGAGAGGTATATAAACTGACAAGCGACATATCTCGTTGATTTATTTCTGCTTCGAGTCCACCGTCAAATCTCGTGAGTTTCGAGAACTGTTCAAGACAATAACTCTGTCGTGTACCTTTCGGGAATCCCACATCATTGGAGCAAGACAACTGCGTTGACCTGATGGCGTCACCGACACACATGCATGCCCCTCTCGATGGCAAGCTCTGGCTTACAGGTTGCGACTTAGTAGCCGACTCGCCAGCGTTATTGTCAGATGCATCGTAGAAATATTCACTTTCTTCGTTGTTGTTGACTGCAACGATTGCCCCCCACAAAATAACTGATTAGCACTTTCCAATTATGGAACTGGAGTGCAAAGAAAGATGCATTTATTTAATTGTTTCTTAATAATAAATAAAGTGTTATAACAGAACCTCCCCACCACATATACACTCACACAGAAAATAAAAATTCTTTACGCATGTTGAGTCAATATTTTCTCTTCTGAGGCATAAAGATGTGATGATGATCTGAATTATGTATTAAAGTACAATAATAAAAAACGTATCATTGATTGCTATAATTATGTGCAAATAATTTTTAAAGTACCTTGAATAGGAAACTTTATTGAAATTGTATTTAGTAAACATAATTTAGTCAAAACAAGCACCGCCGATAGTTTATGATTCTCTAAATTTAGTTATATATCTAAGCTGACATATTTAAAAGAACCATCTAAACTATCAACAAATGTGTGATAAGAGAGTTAGAAATACAAAACTTTTACTGTTAAACAGTCCACGATGAAAATGGTTGAAACACCACTTAGCTGTCAAATAATACCTGATATAGATGGTTGAAACACCACTTAGCTGTCAAACAGTGCACGCTAAAAATAGTTGAAACACCACTTAGCTATCAAACAGTGCACGATAATAAAGGTTAAAACTCAACTTAGCTGTTAAATAGTGCATCTGCAATACACATTGATCATAAAACAATAATCACCAATAACAAATTGAACAATTATTATATCATTGTACTAAAAATAAATAACAAATTGAACAGAAATCATACACATTGTATTAAACATAAATAAGAAATTGAACAGAAATCATACACATTGTATTAAACATAAATAAGAAATTGAACAGAAATCATACACATTGTATTAAAAATAAATAACAAATACTGTACACAAAAAGACAGCTTCATGACGTAAGAACGTCGGACTTGTCTGCAAATAATTCGACCCAGGCTACATACAACTGAATTAAAAAAAACCCACTGATTACAGCTAAACACTTCAACAATAAATCACCCTAAAGCAATATAATCAACAATGATTTAATGAAATCACGGACAAAGGCAAAAATTTTTAACCAGAACTCCCTTCCCCACATCAAAACGCCATTTCACGTATGAAACTGTGGACAACAGCACGCTCCAGTATATAGCCCCCCCTCCCCCTTTCCAAACAATTCTGCTTATAGTATGATCAGTACAAACAACAAACCTCTACAGATAGAATTAAAAGTAAAATTACGAACTTGTCGACTTCGTTACGTGTTGAATAGTGTAGTGAATAATGTTGGTATGGGTTTGAATTATATTTTTTTCTCAGAATTAAAAAAAATAATTGCTGATGAATGTTTTGTGTTACGTAATAACTATTTGATTATACCCGACTGTCTTGTATGTTATGTAATACCTCTTTATTTATATCTGATTGTTTAGTATTATATAATACCTATTTGATTATATCTATTTGTCTAGTGTTGTGCTATACCCATTTTATACCTGACTGTCTAATGTTATGTAATACTTAAGTGATTATACCTAACTGGCTGGTGTTGATTAATACCTGTGTGTTTGTACATGACAGTCTAGTGTTATGTAATACTTAAGTGATTATATCTAACTGGCTAGAGTTATGTCAATACCTGTTTAATCGTACTTGGCTGTTTAGTATTATGCAATATTAGTTTGATATTTGACTAACGTGTTACATAATATGTTCGATCATACTTGACTGTCTAGTAATATGTAACATTTGTTTGATCACATTTGACTGACGTGTTACATAATACTTGTTTGATCACACTTGACTGACTTGATATCTATTTAATCACGCTTCGCTGACTTGCTATGTACTACCTATTTGATCAAACTTGACTGACTTGTGTTACATAATAATCTGTTGGATCACGCTTGATTGACTTGTGTTACATAATAATCTGTTGGATCACACTTGACTGACTTGTGTTACATAATAATTTGTGGGATCACGCTTGACTGACTTGTGTTACATAATAATCTGTTGGATCACGCTTGATTGACTTGTGTTACATAATAATCTGTTGGATCACACTTGACTGACTTGTGTTACATAATAATCTGTTGGATCACACTTGATTGACTTGCTATATTATATTTATCTAATCTCGCTTCGCTGACTTGCTATGTAGTACCTATTTAATCACACTTGACTGACTTGCTATGTAATGTCTATGTCATCACGCTTCGCCGAGTTGCTATGTACTACCTATTTTATCACACTTGAATGACTTGTGTTATATAATAACCGTATGATCACACTTGATTGACTTGTGTTTTGTAATAATCAATTCAGTCACACCTGACTGACTTATGTTACGCGATACGTGTTTGACTGACTTGCTGACGCATTGTACCATTATTTTATATAACAGTTTATCATAAATTGGTGTTACATCCTCTACACACATAAACATCCACTCACACGCTCACACACACATAAACATTCATGCACACACTAATAGCACACACATACACAGTCACATGCACTTACCTGACACAAATATTGATAACTAACACATTTCACATACTCACAACTAAAGTACATCCACCCACATCCACGGTCATACATAATTCACAAAGAAACACACACATACACTCAATCATGCAAAAACAATCAAATATAGATTATTCTCAATTCATGCTATGTAGAGCCTACACACAAATACGCGTTTACACTGATGCAAATTTTCAAACATTAGTGTTAAGAAACGTGCTTCACAGACATTGATAATTTTATAGGCCTACAAGGAAATACAAGTTAGGTGTGGCAACAGGTTGTCTACCTTTAATCAAGGCAATGGCTCGTTTTAAAGAAAGACATTGCGCCAAGGGCAGCACTCTAGTGACCTGAAAAGACTCTTTTATGTCTTGAGGTGTCAAGAGTCGTAGCATACTCAGAGACGTGAAACCCTGATCCTTTAATACGCCCACGGTCTGGTCAGTCAGTGCAGCTTGCGATGCCCATGCTAAGAAATCACGATCTGCAAGACGGTACAAAAAAACAAATTGCAGTTGAAATGTGTGCAAACAGCAGAATAACACACGTCTTGTTTGAGACTCGGGTAATGGCACTCTGTGATTTAAAAAGCATAGAACTAAACAGTTCCAAGAGCAGGTGACAATCCAGCACGGAGTTGTGGTAGGGTATAGACTCTGATTTACAACCCCAAAGAAAAAAAAATTAAAATATATCTTGACCAAATTTTGAAAAGCACTATAATGCATTTTAGATAATAAGTTTCAAGCATATAAACTAATATAGTGAAATATAATATTAAACCCCCCCAGCCAATATTATGAGGAAAAGCATAAAAAATGTAGTCTACTAAAGTGCAGTCTATGTAACTAAATTTAAAGAGCACAAAATAAAATAAATCTCTATATTGGTGATTTAAATAGCATAAAACACAACAGTCTAATAAAGAAAAAAGTATGTATCACTGATTTAAACAAAATACATTAAAATATTTAACAAAGCTAAAACAATTCTTAAAGAAAGAAGTAAGCGTTTTTTTCTCTTTTGTTTTTTTCTTGAAAGCCACAACGAAAACCGCGAACATAAATATCAATAATGATTCTCTGATTTTAAAAGAATGAAATATAATGTATGAAGTATCTTTGCCCTTGACCGCATCAAGTAGGACACTACGTGTCTATTTCAGACTTTGACCCGGAACTTCTAGTGTCAAGTGTTGCGCTCTATTACTACGTCATATGAAAAACCAGTTTGTCAAACTCTTATTAACAGTACAAGACATATAAAACGTTTAATGAATTACTTTTGGTGTAAACGCTTAATGTTTTATTTTTTGCTCCAATGAATTATTTCTGGCATCATGAAATGCTTCAAAAGTTGACACAAGCCAAATGAGCGAAAGAAGATACTTTTATAGATTTGGTTCCAGATTAGGGGTCAAACAGTTGAACGTGTTTCCATCACATCCCTTCTATACCATTCCTTTACACTGACGAAATCTTTAGCACGCTCTCTGCACCACTAGTTCATTCTGTTTCTCTCAGTCTCTCATTATATCTTTCTTTGTCTATCTCTCGCTCTTTCTCTCATTGTCTTTTCCTATCTCTCTCGTTTCTCTCTCTATTCTGCTTTTCTGTCTCTTCCTACTCCATCTTTTACACTGTTACTTTCACTCTCTTTAGCTCGTTATTAGTTTCTCTCTCTATCTTTTGTCTGTATCATCCTCTCTGTCTCTCTTCGCAGAGTTTCACTTTGCACTCTCTTTTCCCTCGCTTTGTGTGTGTGTCTCTACATAGAGTTGTCTCTCTTTCTCGTTCTCTCTCCCCCCTCCCCATCTCACTCTGCATGTATCTCTTTCTCCCTCTCTCTTCTCTTGGTTCTCCATTATCTGTTAAGAAATTTCTATTCCAACGTAGTTTTTGACGTTAAATGTTCTTAGACACTCAAACGCGCGCACACGCACACAGACACACGTACATAAATGCATAAAGTAATTAAAGCAGACATCGCACAACTCACTTACACACACACACACACACACACACACACACACACACACACACACACACACACACACACACACACACACACACACAACACACACATACATTAGCACTGATATTTTAAGCATTCACTCCTTCAATAGTTATTTAATATTAATTTTGCTTGTGTGTATGAACTTCTGGTGCAGGTTGCAATATGGCTAACTGGTTCGAGATGGACGACTGGCTTAAATGTTGGTGCCCCTCGGGCTCTCTCAAGTTTGTCAGCTTCATAACAAACTTAGCTGGTGAGTAGTGGTCAACTCCGTCAAAGTCGGTTAACATAAGTTAAGTCGATCAGTGTTTATTGTGCACGTGGTTGTAATGTTTTCCTGATACATTACTGAAAATTTCCCCGTTTAATAGCAGCCTGCTATCTCGTATTTCTAGTACTAAAAATAGACTATAACCCAGGACAAGATCACGTCACCCGCTTAGCGTCATTGCTTATAGCTGTGCCATCGTTTACGCAAGGATGCCATTTTTTTCTCAGTGACGAAACTAACTTTATATGCTGATCTGTTGCACAGTAATAATTAGAAATTGCCTTGCGATCAGTTACTAATACGAGTGATTTTTTTCTTCTGGACAGTTACCAATCACTGCTCGAATTGAGAAATAAACTGCGCTAAACTCATTCCTAGCGGCTCCAGCGTCAGGTGTGTCGTTGTGTACATTCTTGATTTATCTAATATGTCTTTAAACTCATTCTTGACGTAGACTTAGCTCCTATTGTAATCCTGTTTATTATTTGAGTCTGGTTTTCGTGCCAACAGTATTGATGTAGTGCTGTGACTGATGAGATTAAGATAGTGGTATTTGGTAATTGATATGGCTCTGAGAGTGGTTAGTAGTCACTGATAGGACTGAGATAGAAGTGTGAGGTCACTGATAGGACTGAGATAGAAGTGTGAGATTACTGATAGGACTGAGATAGAAGTGTGAGGTAACTGATAGGACTGAGATAGAAGTGTGAGGTAACTGATAGGACTGAGATAGAAGTGTGAGGTAACTGATAGGACTGAGATAGAAGTGTGAGGTAACTGATAGGACTGAGATAGAAGTGTGAGGTAACTGATAGGACTGAGATAGAAGTGTGAGGTAACTGATAGGACTGAGATAGAAGTGTGAGGTAACTGATAGGACTGAGATAGAAGTGTGAGGTAACTGATAGGACTGAGATAGAAGTGTGAGATTACTGATAGGACTGAGATAGAAGTGTGAGGTAACTGATAGGACTGAGATAGAAGTGTGAGGTAACTGATAGGACTGAGATAGAAGTGTGAGGTAACTGATAGGACTGAGATAGAAGTGTGAGATTACTGATAGGACTGAGATAGAAGTGTGAGGTAACTGATAGGACTGAGATAGAAGTGTGAGGTAACTGATAGGACTGAGATAGAAGTGTGAGATTACTGATATGACCAAGAAGCAAGTGTACAAAGTGTGCAGTCACTGATATGACTAACATAGAAGTGTGCAGTCACTGATGGGTCTAGGAGAAAATTCCGCTCAAGAGAAGGCGCCACTCAAGCTCTTACAAATAAGATCACACGAGACAATTTTCATGTTCCCTCATGGCAGTACTAGTAGTGACACTCTATAAATAAGTATATATAGCCACGGTTATAGTCATGGGTAGGGAGAAATGACGTGTCAACAGTAGGAATAGATATAGTACGACGGTCAGGAAGATGTATAGTCATGGTAAGGAGAGATCTAGTGCTATGCAGAGAGAACGTTATGGTACTATAGATAAGATGTATAGTCATGGTAAGGAGATAACTAGTGCTATGCAGAGAGAACGTTATGGTACTATAGATAAGATGTATAGTCATGGTAAGGAGATAACTAGTGCTATGCAGAGAGAACGTTATGGTACTATAGATAAGATGTATAGTCATGGTAAGGAGATAACTAGTGCTATGCAGAGAGAACGTTATGGTACTATAGATAAGATGTATAGTCATGGTAAGGAGATAACTAGTGCTATGCAGAGAGAACGTTATGGTACTATAGATAAGATGTATAGTCATGGTAAGGAGATAACTAGTGCTATGCAGAGAGAACGTTATGGTACTATAGATAAGATGTATAGTCATGGTAAGGAGATAACTAGTGCTATGCAGAGAGAACGTTATGGTACTATAGATAAGATGTATAGTCATGGTAAGGAGATAACTAGTGCTATGCACAGAGAACGTTATCATGGTTAAAATAGTGTGCCACAGTGAGAGACATAGTGCCAAGAACAGTGAAGGTCACCTATATAGGGATGGTGAATATTATAGTGAGGATTGCATATGGCTTTGCATTTATATACGATGGAATAGATATTTCACTCCCTATTTCAAAAGAGGGAGACGTTACAATTATATGTAAATTATTCACCCGAGTTGTGGTTTAAAAATCTTTTCAGGGAGGGCTCCTCCTCTTCTACTTGACTACCAGGGGCGGGCTGCTTTTATACAAAGTGTTTTATTTTTAACTCGAAGTTTTTCTTATAGCTAAAAATAGACCCCCATATTTGATTGCCTATGACAACTACAACGGGATATGAAATGATGAAAAGTAAGTATTTCTTTCCGCCTTCACCTATTTGCAGCAGTTATAGGGACAAAAAACAACGAGTAAAATAAAATTAAATTAAAGAATTAAACTAATTACGAGGCAAGAATAAAATGTCTTGAGATTTGATAAAAGATTGAGAGAGTGCTGGAGAAAGAACACAGGGCAGAGAGACTGAGAAAAAGTGATGGATAAAGAGTGTCACTGAAAGAGAGAGATGGAAAGAAGACGAAAGAGGCATGGAAAAAGAGTGACAGAGAAAGATAAATAGAGAGATAGAAAAACGAAATAAGAAGGTGAAGGGGAAATAAAGCAGGGAGGAAAGAGGGTGGGCAGAAAGAGTGAAAGAGAGAGTGAAAAAGACAGGAAAAGTGAGAGCGACAAAGAGAGAGGGGAAAAAGAGATGGAGAAAGAGAGAGATAGAAGGGGAAGAGAGAGCGAGAGGAAGGACAAAGAGAGAAAGGAGAAGAGGGAGAAAGAGAGAGGGAAAGAATAACTGGAAAAGAGATACTGAAAACAGAGAGGGAGGAAGAGAGAGATGACCAAATGTTAAGGGTGAGGGGGAGCACAACACAAAGTGACAGAGAAAGTAAGGCAGAGAGAGAGAGAGAGAGAGAGAGAAAGAGAGAGAGAGAGAGAAAATGAGACAGAGAAACAGAAATGAGAGAAACAGTAAAAGAGAGAAAGAAAGCAAAGGGAGAGGTGGAGTAAGATATAGAGAGAGTGAGGGAGAAAGAGAGAAAAAGATGAGACGGAGAAAGTAAGAATAAAGATGGGAAGAGAAAGACAAAGGGGGAAAGAAAAATAGAGAAAATAGATAAAGAGAGTTGGAGAAAGAGAAGTTAAATGAGAAAGAATAAAAGAGATAGGTAAAGAGAGACAGGAAAAGGAGAATAAAGAAGAGTAAAGAGGTAAGTGGAGAGAAAATAAGATGAAAAGAAAAGGAGAAAAGAAAGAAAGAGAAAGAAATAGATAAAAAGAAAGAATAAATGATCCATAAAAGGAGAAACTGAAAAGAGAAAAACAAGAAGAAAAGCGAAAAGAGAGAAAGGGAAAGAGACAGAAAAAGAGAGAAAGAAGATGCAAAGAAACAATAAAAGAATGAAAAAAGCTGAAAACAAACTAAAAAGACGAGAATAAAGACAATACAATGACAGTGCATAAAGATACTTTAAAAAAAAATCAAAATAAGTTACCTTCAACTGTGTCCATAGCAAAAAATGTAAAACTAAGAACCGCTGTTAACAGTAGGGCTAAGTACTGGAGTCAAGAGGCAAAGAGGCTGATTTAATGAATAATATTTTTGGAGCAGACAAATTTCCACGTTTATAAAGTTTATAAAATGATTCCAGTCCTCAAACGTGACCACTCAATGTGCACGAAAGCGAAGCGATGTTACAATGCACTTCAGTTTACTTCCCTTTGTGAGTCATATTCTTTGCCTTTGACAATTCTCAAGAGCCAGCAGCCGAGGCTAAAATCCGGACAAAACAACATTTAAACCATCAAAAAAATAAATTGCGCAGAGGCCAGTTAATTAAAACTTTTGAAATTTAAAGTTGCTACTTTTATATTAAGAAATAAACATTATTTGCATTATGTTAATTTGAAATAAATAAAATAATTGTCACAAAGTATAAATAAAAAATATGGAACGTTTACGGAAAGACATTGCACGCATGCGTGGTCTAAAAAGATGAAAACAATTAAAAATTTGAGGGCTATTATTAACCTGTCTTATTAGTTATAATTCTAAGTATTTTACAAATGGGGCGTAGCTTAGAATCCGGAGCTAGGACATGTAGGATGAAAAATTACAACTATCACAACAGGTAGGGCGTGGTTTGAGCACGATCACAAGCATTGCGGGGCCAGATCTCGCACCCACCCCTCTCCACAGATGCATCAAAAATCATTAAAAAGAGACTAGCATTTTACAAGCACAGTTAAGGTATGATTATTAGCATGTGTTTTGAATGCAATGTTAAATGAATGTTACAATATAATTATAAATAAAGAGTTAAAAAGTGCATTATGTTATTAATAAGGCAATTGTTTACACACCAATTAAAGGCGCAGTGCGCACCTATTTGAGTATATATTCACATATAATCATTTCCTAAATCAATCAACAGTTAAGCGGAAATCATCTTTTCATCTAACTGAAAAATGAAACTCAAACATTAAAAACTTGCCCCATCACAAATTGCGTCATTCTTCTTCAAATCATCGATCTTGGAATCAACTTGTGAGCTGACATTACAACCTACGTCACTCCTTCAAACATTCACAGTACTAAGTGACTTGTTATAAAAGGCAAAAGCGCACCTAGAACATTTAATCATATTCTTACCAGACAGATATCTATGTTATTATTATATATGTGTAATACAAACTTGATTAGGGTGGTAAATCCACGTCTATTTTGTTATAGATCTGTTTGGGAGAGTTGTAATGTCCTTGCTTCAAACGTGAGGAAAATGTAAACAAGGAAGCTTAAACGATATTTGTACCATTTGCTATACATTCTTGGGACAAGCGATAAAAGTTTTCCCAAGTTGTCATTTCTCTTGAAAATGACCGATTAGATCTGTGTTGATGACCTCGTGACGTCACAAGCAATGGGAGGGGTGGTGAACGGGCCTAAGCAAGTGTCAATATAAATAGCAATATTCTAAAATCCAAAGGAAATTATTTCATTGACTGCCCACACAGCCTTTCCACGAAAAAAGAGAAAATTCCACAAGGTGCATCACCGCAGTTAGAACGACGCGTGTAGTACGATAGTGTCCCTTGGAAAACTTCCTGTTTATGATGGGTGTCGGAAACAGGGGAAGCGAACTTACTCATTTTAAGCAAAGTGGTTTTGCAATCAGGTTCAAATAAACGAGCTCGTGCTTACGGTCTGAAATAATGTGCCAAGCGTATCTTCAAGACAGGCGATAATTATTCGATTCTGCATTTACAAGTGATTTTGCAATATGTCCAGTATGCAGCGATGCATAAGCACCTCGCAGAGAATGGGTGGAAGTTCATCTGCTGCTGCGGACTCTGAAGCGGGTAAAGCATATTTTAGAATTAGAAACTGTTACTCAGTCATGGCCAACCCTAACTAGACAGGTAACGCACAAACTAGGTGCTCAGCTCTGTAATCATAGACAAATAACAAATAACATGTATTGGATTTGAAATCTCTCTTACTTAATCTAGTCTCTAAATCATACTTAATCTAGTCTCTATACCCTAAATCTTACTTAATCTAGTCTCTATACCCTAAATCTTACTTAATCTAGTCTCTATACCCTAAATCTTACTTAATCTAGTCTCTATACCCTAAATCTTACTTAATCTAGTCTCTATACCCTAAATCTTACTTAATCTAGTCTCTATACCCTAAACAGTAAAGTATATTAGAATTAAGATTTCGTTCTCAAATTACTCAACCGCTATAGTAACCTAAACAGATAAAAATTCAAGAAATTAAATAAATTCGATAAAAAATATAATAATTAATTATCACTTCTGTTATTTGCATTTCGGATGTTGCACTACGTGATTAGATTTTATTCATAGGAGTTTTTAGATAAGGAGAAATACTGTTTTAGGAAAACAACAACTGGAAAAGAGTTTTAGATACACAGAAAAAGAGTTTACTATGCATAAATGCCACAACTTCAATTTGAAACAAATTACAAGCAGTAAAAGACAATCACAAAACTGCTCACATACGTGGAGAATTAAGGAGGAAAAGAATCACACTTGAATGGTAATGACAATACACGAATTTTTGCTTGCATCAATTGAAGCTGTATGTAATTATAAATTTTAAAATTAAAAGACACTAAACACATTAACATAATCTACAATGAATAGACACCGAAAGAAAAATATGACGAACAAAATAAACAAAATAAAACGAAACAAATAAGCAAACAAACAATAAACAAGACAACCAGATCAAATAATCAAGCAAACAATAAACTAGACAACCAGATCAAACAAATAAGCAAACAGAAAGCAAACAAATAAATAACAAACTAAACCTTATGCTTCTGATTTATATTTTGCTGTAAAATACATTCATTTAGAGATGGATGCTTATTGTGCAGAAGAATGCTTCCGGTTTCTGTTGCTTGGAAAAACCGGAAGTGGAAAAAGTACAACCGGAAACACGATTCTTGGAGGAAATTTCTTTAACACCGGCGTTACATTCAACTCAGTTACAAGTACGTGTTCTCTGAAACGCCGCACACTCAACGGCAGGACTTTAGAGGTGAGATTTTCAAGTCTACATAATAAGCTAAAAGTGAATAGAAAGTGAACTAAAAGTAAGCTATATTTATGATTGGCTTATTTTGTAGGCAAAGTGAACCATATTGATTATTGGCGTTCTACATAGGTGAAGTGAACCTTGATTATGACTGACGTTACATGCAAGTAATGTGAGCGATATTTATGATTGATGTTCTATACAAGCATTTATAGTAAACTGGGTAAAAAAATAAATCATATATATGTTTAATGCAGAATTTTTTTTAATAGGATTTTTGTAATTGTTTCGTAAATGAAAATCGCTTTATAGCTGAAAGTTGTCACTTTTATTTAGCATTTTCGCAGACTTATCTCTTTGAGTGAATCTGCCAATTTTGAAGACAGAAAGAGCTCATAGGAAAGCTATGTTGAATAATTTGATAAAACTGAATGTAAAACAAAACAAAATAAAACATCTTTCAACTTGCAAAGATAATGAGAGTAATTGTTACAGATTACAAGATAAAGTTTTTCTGCGTGTTGAATGGACGGCTGACAAAGAAAGAGACCAGTTGCGCGTAGACGGCCTTTGGAAAGGGTCTCAGAATGGCTATTTTCATTAGATATATTTAATATACATCGCCAAAACACATTTGTTTATTACTAATTAATAGTATGAGTTCCGTTGGATGTTGTATTACGGACAATACACGGCATTTTTAAAAAGGCAGTCTGACAGAGTTGAAGATACACAGCAGAACAAGTTCGCATTGTTCTCTATCCCTCTATCTTCTAATGTATTTATGAAATTTAACCCATATTTGTGCAGATTCACCAATCTGTCTTTTTATCTGGCTGTTTAGTAGTATTTCCATTCATTCATCCATTTATCTACAAACCCTTCCTTCCTTACCTATCTATCTATCTATCTATTTATCTATCTATCTATCTATCTATCTATCTATCTATCTATCTATCTATCTATCTATCTATCTATCTATCTATCTATCTATCTATCTATCTATCTATCTATCTATCTATCTATCTATCTATCTATCTATCTATCTATCTATCTATCTATCTATCTATCTATCTATCTAACTATCTATCTATCTAACTATCTATCTATCTATCCATCCATCCATCCATTCATCCATCCACCTTACTATCTAAATATCTATCTATCTTGTCTTCTTTATGTTTCGCATTCAGCTCTTGGATAGCCCTGGTCTGTTTGACACTAGTAAGACCCAAGAGGAAGTCACCAACATGATGGTCCAAGCACTGGCCTGCATGCACCCCGGGCCAGACGCCGTCCTTTATGTCGTCATGCTAGGTAACCGCTACACAGACGAAGACTACTCCGTCTACAACAGGCTAAAGGCAGTGCTTGACGACCACGTGACTAAGTACTTGATTCTTCTATTCACTCGCGGAGACGCTCTGGACAAGGAAGAGACAAGTTTCGAGAAGATTCTGCAGACAGTACCCGAACAGCTTACCCAGGTGCTGCAGGAGTGTGGCAACAGGTACGTCGTCTTCAACAACAAGGCAGCTGACAAAACGTCTCAGGTAAATCGCCTGCTAGATGAGGTGAGAAAATTGCAAGCCCAGAATGGCCATCTCCCATACTACTGCCCAGCCTACGCGCAAGTCGGGATACAAATAGAGGACGAGATCGCCAGACGAATGGCGGAGGTGGAGGAGAGAGAGCTCCAGTCTAAGAAGTACGTCCAAAAACTTCAGGCAAAGTTCACTAAGGCAGAACAGGAGGCCGAGGTGGCCAGGAAAGAATTCGAAATGAACGAAGACACACGTGAAGCTCAAGCGCGCGAGAGAGAGCGACAGAGGAAAGAAGAAATCGAGAAGCTACTGGTCACACTGCGTGAACAGCAAGCCGACCTCGAGCGACAAAGAAAGGAGGAGATGGAACTGCGCCAACGACAGGAGATAGAAAGACAAGAGGAAATACGGCGTTACGAGAGACAGCGTCAGGTCGAGCTGGAGATGGTCCTGAAACGAAGCGAAGAGTCTCAAAGACTGATGATGGAACGAATAAAAGAAGAGAAGGAAGAAAACAGTCGTCGAATGGCAATACAAGAGATAGAGATGAATAAATTGAAAGATCAGATAGCAAACAACCAGCATCCCATTTGCACCATATTATAAAAAATGGACTGAATAAAAAAGAACCATGTACTTGTCCAACCATAAACAAATGTTCACCATTGTAATACATTTCTCCTAGTCTCATAACGACATTCCAATCATGTACGAAAGTTCGATGTTGTAAATACATTTTCCTAACTTAATGATATTCCAATCTTTGTTCACAGTAAGAACCATAATATTCTCATTATAAATGTGTTAAATATGAAATACGCGACTTAATTTTGTAGTACAAAACAAACTCTCCATAATGGGCGTCTAGATCGGAAATGTCTAATTGACATTTACTTTCCAACATTTCAGAAAGATAATTGTCTCTGTGTGCTTTACAAACAGGAAAATAGCTATCAATAGAAACAGATAAATGTTTTATTAAAACTGGATAAGGCAATTGCCAATGCTAAGGCGTTAAATGAATTATTAACTTCATAATGACCATCTCTTAAAGCAGCTACAAACTTAAATGCTTTTCAAATATGATTAAACAGTTACAGATTTAAATAGCTTACTACCATGATGATTATCTTTTATTTATAGTTTTAAAACAACATGATTACAATAACAGTTTTCTTTGGAGGAGCTAAACTGAAACGAATTACTAATATTAGAGTGGTCTTCGTTAGAAAGAGATAGTGATTTAAAAGTATCGCTAAAATTATAATATTATTTTATTAAAAGGTACTCAGTTAAATTTTACTACTACTTACTACTAATTTTAGTAGCAGTAATGCATAGATGACATAAAGAGACTGTAAAACGGTTGACTTCTATGCTTCTGTAATGTACGGATGATATCAAGAGATTGTATGAAGGTTGACAATACTCCACTAATGTGCGGATGACACAGAGAGATAGTATAAAGTTTGCAAATACTCCACTAATATATAGATGACATATGTGATGTACGGCTGGATGAATTCCGTTATATGCTGGATTCGGGTGTCAAGATATGTTTGGAGACTGTCACAAGTCTGATAAAAATGTCCGACCTGATGACCCACTTAGCCTTGTTTACTTCAAATTCGAATATTTGAAACCCTTGGCCCTTTGTTCAAAGCTTCCTTTTTCTAGGTGCTTCTAGAACAGGTCAAGATGTTATGTAACTTTAGGACCATTGTCCAGTTCTCGAACCAACCACATGCTTTGCGAACAGTCACGTGATACGCAATATACCTTTCTATATATGTACCCACACGCTTCCGCTCCCTCACTTCGAGCACATTTTAGCTAATTCCATCAGCTTACTCGGGTCGTGAGAGGCAGCCGGCGCCATAGAGAATCAAGGTACCCTTCGACTTCTCTCAAAGGTATCATTTTATTTAATAGTATTTGCCTATGTATTGTTTAAGTATGTATTTGTGCTATGTATTATATGATTTCCATATACACTTGAGCATGGTTCAGAGAAATAGCTGAAAACCTATACGTTACGGAATATAAATTTATTGTAACCATTTTTCCATTTCTGTACTTTAATTTATATTGTTTTAATTCACTAAGAGCCAGAATGCTGCGCTCGATATGAATTCTTCATGTAATTCAATTATTGCGTGTAATTTAAATTGTAAATTGTGAAGCGCTCTGTCGGCTTGAATTACCCCTTGTATGAACATTAATTTAACGTTGTATCTATTTTATTGCTTCATACGTCATGATTGTTAAATGGAACACATGTGAGACGATTATATTTTTTCTAAAAATAATTGTAAGCGACGCGAAGTCGAAACTCTTTGTTCAGCGCATTTAATTGAGCCATGCCTAAGTAGGACCTATTAGGTTGAGAATTATATCCAAACACGTTGCATCCACAGGTCGGCTCATGGTTCATGTTCACCATGCCTCACCTGCATTAGCTTATTGGTGTAAGCGTGTCGAAATCCACTCTGAGGGCCATGCTGCAAAAATTCCAGTTCCTAGCCACTAACAAAGGGACATCATTCCTTATGCACCACGTGTGTCGTTAAAGGGGGACTGAGGGAACGAATCAGCATGACTGAGTGTTGAGACCAGGGATACAAGAATAGAGCTAAGTGCAAGATCAAGTGTACAGATCTCAAAGGAACACCTTTCTGGCAATTTAGATTGACAAAAATCAGGCATAGGCGCGTAAAGACAGAGTGAAGACTATTCGCGTTGCATTCGATTTATTGTTAATTTGTTAAACTTTATTAAATCTTATTTTCTTTGTTAATACCTCTTAGTAGTTGATTTCTATGCACAATAGACCAATTAGATTAATTCTTAGATTTGAATGGGGGCGGATGAGCAGAAAGATTGATGACGAGTGCATATTAATTTAGAGGGATTTAACTGTTTTCAAATCTAGCTAAAAGTTCGCAGTTTATTAGTCTGTAAATTTGTCGTCTGAACTACAAGACGCACTTTTAATTAGTCAGATAATAAATTGAGCAACCAGTCTGCGTAGAATATGAGAGGAAGAATTAATTATATTTAAAGTCTTTTAATTATTCTAAGCAGGGTCTTTAAATAAATACTGGAAACGTAACAAGTGTGGGTCGTCGCGGGATTGATATGTATTAAATTGTAACTTGTAACATTTTTATACATAGGGCGTATCATAAACCTAGAAACGAACGAACGAAAAGAAATTGCCAATTGTTCTTTTGATTTTTGTATTACTGATTTTCTTTGCTTTTGTTGTGACATGTGCATGTATTCTTTTGCAGAGTAGCGTGCATGTTAGTTAATATATGTTTAAGCGTAGTTAAGCATTATGTTAGCTAAATGAATGATTTATTTAGTATTGTGTTACTGAGTACTTCATTGTGAGGAGTCGAAGGTTATACCGCCAGCTAGGAGAGTTATCGGTAGTAACAGACTTCGGACTATTATATTTAGGGTGCTAGATATAATGTGTAATGTTGTATGGTAGGAGCCGTGACATTACGAAAGTCTTGGAACAGCGGACACTGTGACAAGCAGGTGAAACGTGTAAAGAGTTAACGCGTAATTTATTTCGGAAGGTGTTCTGAGTAAATTAAATAATTTTTGTAAGGTTGTAGCCTAAAAGTTATTTTCGGGATAAGCGGAGTTATCGCCGACGGTTAAAACACACAATTCACGGGAGACATTTTTATTGTAGCCAGCGCGCTAAGACAGTAAAATGGATCTAGAGCAGGTTATTGAAAATCTGAAAAGGAATGGTTCCTTATTAGGACACCAAGGTGACGAACTGACGAACTACATTAGAACCGAGCTAGTCAAAAAAGAGCAAGCGGATCTAGAGAGAGAGAAGCGAGCAGACGAACGAGAAATGAAAAAGTTAGAAGCCGAAACGAAAAAGCTAGAGGCTGAAACTGAAGCTAAAAAGCTAGAAACTGAGGCTAAACGCATAGAAGCTGATACGGAAGCAAAGCGCATTGCAGCTGAAACAAAACGGCTAGAATTAGAAGTGAAGAAGTTAGAACTTACTAATCCAAACCGTGATCGCAGAAGCAGTGGTGATTCGCATTCTAGCGATGGAAATAATCACAGTAGAATTGAAAACATCATTCCAAAGATAAATATGGTCCCATTTGATGAGAACAAAGATCAAATAGACGCGTATTTAAAAACGTTTGAAAAGTTAGCCAGAGCAACAAACATTCCAGCGGAACATTGGGCGATAAATTTATCGGGATTATTGCAGGGCAGTGCGAAAAACGAGTTCAATAAGCTTAGCGATTCTGAGTCAGATAATTACGACACAGTCAAGGCCGCATTATTGAAACGTTACAAACTCACAGCCGACACATACCGACGTAAGTTTAAACAGGCCACGAAAGCCAGTTCAGAGACGCACGCACAGTACATACGACGCGTCACGGACTTGTTCCAAAGATGGATAGATCTAGCTGAAACTCCACAGACATACGCAGGTCTTAGGGATGAAATGATAAAGGACCACATTCTCGGGTCGTACAAATCAGATCTACTGATTCACTTAGCAATAAGGGAAAAATCTACGCTAGAGGAGATAGGCAACGCCGCCGATCGCTTTGATGACGCACATTCTCAATTCTCGAACGCACACGCGAACAACAAGTCTCGACCGAACGAACCGCAGACTCGAAAGGATAAGAAAAATGACGGGAAGGCACCTAGTGAGCGTGATGATAAAACATCTAAACCCGACACTAAAACCAAGTCTGACAAACAGAAAGATAAAAAGAATCTTGCATGTTACACTTGTGGTGATAGTGGCCATTTTTCACGAACATGTCCTGAAAAGAAAACAGCTAAAGTTTATGCAGTAGAAAGTCATACACCTAAAACGGAAAAGTCGAATCGAACACCAGTACAAGCAAACGGTCACGACACAATCGCTTTGCTTGATACAGGGTGTGAGCTGGACGCTATAGTAAATGCATCATTAGTTAACCGTACCGACTACACAGGGGAGACAATCTCTGTCACCTTTGCAAACGGCGAGCAAGACATTTTACCAGTAGCTGAGATCTCGATTGTTTCAGACTTTGTAGAAGGAACAGTCAAAGCGGCAGTTATGGAAAACTCACCGCATGACGTGATCCTTGGTTGCAAGTATGTTTTGCCGTGCAAAAAACAAACTTCAACTGAACCACCACTGGTTAACGCTGTAACCAGAGCAGCGAGTAGTAAAGACAAATCTGTAACTGCACCGATGTCTGCCGCACCAGCCGTAGATAAAGCAACAGTTAGCGAGATTAAAATATTACAAGCTGAGGACGAAACACTAGACAAGTTACGCAGACAAGCTGTACTTGTTAGTGACGTCAACACTGACGATTCGAATAAGAAAGCGTGCATTATTCTGAAAAAGGGTTTATTGTACCGCTATTCGAAAGTGGGAGACGAATTTCGGAAACAATTAGTCGTTCCACAAACCAAACGAAATGACGTATTACGATTAGGTCATGAGAGTCTTTTTGGTGCACACATGGGTGTACAAAAAACAACTAGTCGTATTACAAGTGAGTTTTATTGGCCGGACATCATTGCCGATATCCGTAGATTCGTGTTAAGTTGCGACACATGCCAGAGAACACAGTCTAAAAATTCAATCAGACCCGCACCGTTAGGAGAGCCTGAACTGATCAGTGAACCCTACAAGCGCGTAGCATTGGATTTGATTGGGCCTATAATACCCACATCAACGAGAGGTAATCGATACGTGCTGACCACTATTGATTACGCAACAAGATTCGCCGACGCAGTACCATTGAAAAATATTGATACTGAAACTGTCGCCGAAGCCCTTTTCGGTCTTTGGAGTCGTGTTGGAATTCCTACTGAAATTTTGACGGATCAGGGGAGTCAATTCATAGGCAACGTAATGAAGGAAGTAAATCGTTTACTTTCCATCAAACATCTTACTTGCACACCATACCACCCCCAGGCAAATGGTCTGATTGAAAAATACAATGGGACATTAAAAACAGCACTTAAAAAGCTCGCCACAGATAAACCGAAAGACTGGGACAGATACATCCCTGCCCTACTATTTGCATATAGGGAAGTGCCACAATCTTCCACCGGGTTTTCACCATTCGAGCTACTTTACGGACGTACTGTACGCGGACCGATGATGATTTTGAAGGCACTTTGGACTGATGAAAAGACAGATGACGAAGTTAAGACAACTTATACATACGTCACTGACTTAAGAAACCGTCTTGAAACTATAGGCAAGATAGCACGGGAAAACTTGACGATAGCTCAGTCTAGACAAGCAGAATATTACAATAAGCACACCAAACCTAGAGAATTTGAAGTTAATGACAAAGTGTTACTGTTGCTTCCTGAAGCACATAACAAACTTCAGATGAAATGGAAGGGGCCCTTTGTAGTTACCGCCAAGCTAGGGGGACTGAACTATAAGGTGCAGACAGGAAAGAGAGAGAAAATCTTTCATGTTAACCTACTCAAAAAGTACATAAGCCGTGAGGATCAAACCACTCAAGCTGATTTTGTCGTAGCGACGATAGTTACAGAAGACGAGGGGGATACTGATTGCGTCACTGGTACTTTACCAAACTGTCCTCTACAGACGGACGAAACTGTCAAAGACGTTAGGGTAAATGAAGCCTTGACAGAAAGACAGAAAAAAGAAGTGAATGAATTGCTTAATGAGTTCTCATCTACTCTGACAGACAAACCAGGGTTGACAGACTTAATAGAATTTTCACTGAAGCTGACTGACAACAAACCGATACGTTTGAAGCCGTATCCGTTGCCACACGCTAAGATAGATGACGTTAGACGTGAGATTAAGACTATGCTAGATCTAGGGGTCATAGAGAAGACTGACAGTGCCTACGGATCACCCATCGTGTTGATTAAAAAACGTGATAACTCGTTCCGTTTTTGCGTAGACTACCGCAAACTCAATCAAGTGACAGAGTTTTGTGCCGAACCTCTTCCTGATCCGGATCTCATCTTCACTAAGCTAGCTAACGCTCATTACTATACCAAAATAGATTTGTCACGCGGTTTTTGGCAAATCAAGGTCAAGGACACTGATCGACACATACTAGCTTTCACTACACCAGTAGGAAACTACACATGGAAAGTTATGCCTTTCGGAGTTTCAAACGCTCCAAGCATTTTTTCTAAAATGATGCGGTCATTGTTAGAACCACTGTACGGACGTGGAGTTGAGAACTTCATGGATGATTTAATTCTAGGCACCCAGACATGGGAGGAGCACTTGACACTCTTACGAGACGTGCTAGCCAGATTAAAGCAAGCCAACCTCACTGCCCGCCCTACGAAGTGTGAAATAGCACAATTCTCCTTAGACTTCTTGGGACACAAGTTGAGTCATGGAACTATGTCGCCAAGTGAAGCTAAGATAGCACAACTTAAGGACACTTCACAACCGCTAACAAAAACACAAGTTAGAAGTTTTCTTGGTCTTGCTAACTACTACAGAAAATTCGTACCAGATTTTAGTGCCATTGCATGTCCTCTGACTGACTTGACACGTAAGAATATGCCTACAAAAGTAGTGTGGACTGATGCATGCCAAAACGCTTTTGACACACTGAAATCTAGACTGACTTCAGATTTAATTGTTAAACTGCCAGATCTGACAAAACCATTCTTGTTAAGGACTGATGCTAGCAACACAGGATTAGGAGCAGTGTTATTACAAGAACACAATGACACCAAACACCCAGTTGCATATGCAAGCCGTAAACTCACAACTACTGAACAGAAATATTCCACCAGTGAAAAGGAATGTCTTGCAATAGTTTGGGCCATAAAAAAGTTCGAAAACTATTTGTACGGAAAAACCTTTGTCATTGAGTGCGATCACCAGCCGTTGGCCTTTCTCGGACAGGCGCAATTTACGAACAGCCGTTTAATGCGTTGGTCTTTGTTTCTGACACAGTATGACGCAAATATTCATTACATCAAAGGGTCTTTGAATGTTGGCGCAGATTACATGAGTCGTGCTTGATGCCATCAAGTGCCGGTACTGATAGAATGTTGTTTAATCAATTAACTGAACCCTACGGATTCCTTCCTGTAAATATGAAATATAGTTGCACACTTTATTTCTAGGAATGTTGAATTTTTTTTGGTGTAAATTTTTCTTCATTGTGGACTTCTACATTTTATCATACATAATTTGTAGGAGGCATTTTATCTTTGGTAAGATAAACGCCTCAAAAGCAAGGGGGTGTCACAAGTCTGATAAAAATGTCCGACCTGATGACCCACTTAGCCTTGTTTACTTCAAATTCGAATATTTGAAACCCTTGGCCCTTTGTTCAAAGCTTCCTTTTTCTAGGTGCTTCTAGAACAGGTCAAGATGTTATGTAACTTTAGGACCATTGTCCAGTTCTCGAACCAACCACATGCTTTGCGAACAGTCACGTGATACGCAATATACCTTTCTATATATGTACCCACACGCTTCCGCTCCCTCACTTCGAGCACATTTTAGCTAATTCCATCAGCTTACTCGGGTCGTGAGAGGCAGCCGGCGCCATAGAGAATCAAGGTACCCTTCGACTTCTCTCAAAGGTATCATTTTATTTAATAGTATTTGCCTATGTATTGTTTAAGTATGTATTTGTGCTATGTATTATATGATTTCCATATACACTTGAGCATGGTTCAGAGAAATAGCTGAAAACCTATACGTTACGGAATATAAATTTATTGTAACCATTTTTCCATTTCTGTACTTTAATTTATATTGTTTTAATTCACTAAGAGCCAGAATGCTGCGCTCGATATGAATTCTTCATGTAATTCAATTATTGCGTGTAATTTAAATTGTAAATTGTGAAGCGCTCTGTCGGCTTGAATTACCCCTTGTATGAACATTAATTTAACGTTGTATCTATTTTATTGCTTCATACGTCATGATTGTTAAATGGAACACATGTGAGACGATTATATTTTTTCTAAAAATAATTGTAAGCGACGCGAAGTCGAAACTCTTTGTTCAGCGCATTTAATTGAGCCATGCCTAAGTAGGACCTATTAGGTTGAGAATTATATCCAAACACGTTGCATCCACAGGTCGGCTCATGGTTCATGTTCACCATGCCTCACCTGCATTAGCTTATTGGTGTAAGCGTGTCGAAATCCACTCTGAGGGCCATGCTGCAAAAATTCCAGTTCCTAGCCACTAACAAAGGGACATCATTCCTTATGCACCACGTGTGTCGTTAAAGGGGGACTGAGGGAACGAATCAGCATGACTGAGTGTTGAGACCAGGGATACAAGAATAGAGCTAAGTGCAAGATCAAGTGTACAGATCTCAAAGGAACACCTTTCTGGCAATTTAGATTGACAAAAATCAGGCATAGGCGCGTAAAGACAGAGTGAAGACTATTCGCGTTGCATTCGATTTATTGTTAATTTGTTAAACTTTATTAAATCTTATTTTCTTTGTTAATACCTCTTAGTAGTTGATTTCTATGCACAATAGACCAATTAGATTAATTCTTAGATTTGAATGGGGGCGGATGAGCAGAAAGATTGATGACGAGTGCATATTAATTTAGAGGGATTTAACTGTTTTCAAATCTAGCTAAAAGTTCGCAGTTTATTAGTCTGTAAATTTGTCGTCTGAACTACAAGACGCACTTTTAATTAGTCAGATAATAAATTGAGCAACCAGTCTGCGTAGAATATGAGAGGAAGAATTAATTATATTTAAAGTCTTTTAATTATTCTAAGCAGGGTCTTTAAATAAATACTGGAAACGTAACAGAGACACACAAAGCAGATTAACAGAAAAATATACAGTTCGCCTTGTCACGCATATTCATGCCTAGACCAGTGTAAGCAATTGACAAGAATGAACAGAGGCTGATGATGAGCTGGTGACTTCAATATATAAAACAAGGACTAGACTCACCACTTGTGGTGTTAGATATTTGAACAAAAGAAAACTAAATGCTCAGTTGGCACAACAGACTTACACTGTCTATACGCATGACCTGTATAAATGTAATAGCTAGGTAAGTTAATACTCTTAAGAGATTACCAACTGACGAGACTTAAGTCTAGCAAAGTCTGTACTCTTCCACATAAATGTCAGTGACCTGAATTGCATCTCTGCTGGGGAAGATTTCTAGAATAACTAAAGCAGAAGATGTTTTCCCAGGCAGCATTTTATATTGGGAATAGGCATCTGACAGCAGTTTAGTCTTAGAATCGGTAGAATGGTAACTAATCAAGAATCACAGGTCTGAAACAGTTCACGTAGCCTTGAGCCAGGACAAGCTTCTGTGTGCACTTATGCAAGAATTGTTACTGCAATATGACACAACTCCAGTATGACACAAAAAACTGCTGTAAAATATGTATAGTTCCACTTTAAGGGTATGCTCGTTATCTGTGCACGTTAGTTGTTTGTTACAATATTATAATCTGCAGAGAACTGTAATGATGTTGTCCATACAGTTTGCTTACAGACTCTCATTGTTAAATGTAATACTGTATCTGAGAGTAATAAAAGTCTAGCACAAGAAAATGTGCATGCTGTCTCATTTACTGGCTCAAACAACAGCACACAATACTTATACACAGACAGTCTTTCGATTAATAAAATGTTTAATAGTTCAAATTAATTAAATGGAAATCATGTCTTTTAGTACAAAACATTCATCAAGATGCCATTAGAAAGTAGAAAAGGTTTATACTGAAGTTTTCAAAACAGACAATGAATTTAAGATATTTCTGCAATATCTTTCTCCACCTCCCTCCCTCCCTATCTCTATCTATCTATCTATCTATCTATCTATCTATCTATCTATCTATCTATCTATCTATCTATCTATCTATCTATCTATCTATCTATCTATCTATCTATCTATCTATCTATCTATCTATCTATCTATCTATCTATCTATCTATTTGCCTGTCTGTCTTTCTGTCTGTCTTTCTGTCTATCTATCTATCTAATTGGAACGATGTAAACATCTTTGACAACATCGTTATGGTTATTTTATGATTTGTACTGTATATTTCACTTTTAATGTATCGTAATAAGTATGACATCCAAAGATAAACACATAAACATGTTTCTGCAAAGTGTAAAGAGAAAGAAATGAAAGGAGAGAAAGAGGGATAGAAAGAGAGAGATTAGGGAGAGTAAATGGAATAATGAATTTGAGCGTATTTGTACTTGTATAACATCACAGAGCCATCCAAATGTACAGACCTCCGTCAAGTCTCAATCACCTGAGTGACAGCTGTTTTGAGCTAACTTTAGATATGACATACCATACCAATGAGAATGGTTTACCAAAAAGGTCGGAAATCGAAACAATTTAGAGACCGCTCCATTTCGACTTGTCATTTTCCAGAGAAGTCTCGTGTTTAACTGACTGATAGAGGGGATTCATTTCGTGTTTAATTAACTGAGAGGGGGATCCCAGCATAATATCTTCATATGCACAGTATGATATATTCTCCATATACACAGCATGATAACTTCTCCATGTACACAGCATGATATTAATTTCCTGCACAAAGCATGTCATTAACGTATGTACACAACATGATATTTTCTCCCTGGACACAGCACGATATCTTATCGATGTACATAGCATGATATTAATTTACTATTTACATCATGACATCTTTTCCCTGTAAATAGCATGGTATTAACTTTCTGTACACAGCATAATATCTTTTCCCTGTAAATAGCATGGTATTAACTTTCTGTACACAGCATGACATCTTCTCCTTGTACACAGTGCGATATTAACTTCCTGTAAACAGCAAGATATCTTCTCCTGTACATAGCATGACTTTAACTTCATGTACAAAGCATGACATCTTTTCCTGAACAATGTCATATTAACTCCCTGTACACAAAATTAATCTCCTATACATAGTAAGATATTAACTCCCTGTACAAAGCATGTAATCTTTTCTTTGTACATTGCATGATATTAACTTCCTGTATAGAGTATATCTTCTCTACATAGCATGATACTGCACGCAGCATGGCATCTTATCCTAGTACATTGCATTATATTAACTTATTGTGCAGAGCGTGACGTCTTTCTCTTGTGCACAGTTTGATAATAAGTCCAGGTGCACAACATGACATATACACAGTATGACATCTTCTCTTGTACTTAGTATGATGTTAACTGTACACAGTCCCTATATGAAGAATGACATCTTCCCCTTGTGATAGTGTGATAATAACTCTCAGTATGACATCTTCTCCTCTACATTGCATGATATTAAATTCCTGCAACATATCTTGATCTCTTCTCTTTGATATTTTTTAAAAGACTTTAAAAGAATTGTATCAAATAAATTTATCTAAAAAAACACAACGATGTAAACAACAAAAGATTAAATTAAATAACTTTCCCCAAAATAGTTAAATTGTAACTAACCATTAATGTTTGCTAAATAATCGTATTATCCGCAAAAATAGGCGGATTTAGTTAAATAAAGAGATTTCTGAACCTAGAGGCCTAGGTTATTTTCTATAGCAAAATAAAATTTATGTCGGGTGTGGAGGGAAGGAAGAAGAGAGACAGCGAGACGTTCGAAATGGAGAGAAAGCGAAAGTGAAAATGATGTGAAGAGATAGAGAGAGGGAGGGAGGGAGGGAGAAAGAAGAACACATTATTTTATTTACTTGTTCTAGTCGATGCAACTACTTCCCCACTGCCATCAATTGACAGGCAATAATAAGAGCACTTCAATTTACTGTCCTTCCTTCCTGGTGACTCAGTGGGTAATTTGCGGATTAATACAAATGAGATATTTCTTTCAAAGTGTGGCAATGACATCATTTTATCAGAACATAAGTTACACCCCTCCTCTCCCCTAACCTCCCTCACGATTAAGACTTCATTACACTGCAGAGGAAACACTTATTGAATTAATGCAATATTTGAATGTTTTCTAGTCTCCTTTCATTATAATTATTGTTTTCCTATATTGATTATTTAAAAACAATATTAAACAATTTAGTTAAAGGTTCTGAAACATATATATTTATTGTTCTATTGAAATTACACTTTTAAAATCTACTTAATGCCATTATTTTCCGTCCATCTAAAACTAATCAGTTTATAATTTTACTTTTAAGCAGCATGAAAGAAATATATGCTAATCATCTCAAATAAACTAACAAAGATCAGCTCAGTTACCTTATCATGAGGCCTCAGTTATCTCATTATTTATAAAGTGATACTCCAATCATCTTACTATCTGTAAACTAATGCCTCAGTTATCTTTTTATTTGTGAAATGAAGTCTCAGTTATCTTATTATCTGTAAACTGAGACCTCATTTATCTTAGAATCTGTGAAATGAAGCCTCAGTTATCTTGTTATCTGCAAAATTAGGCCTCGGTTATCTTGAAATCTGGAAACAGGCTTCAATTATTTTATTATCGGGAACATATGCCCCAGTTATCATATGATTATCTGTGAACTGTGACCTCAGTTATATCTGTAAACTGACCTCACTTATATCTGTAAATTGTGACCTCAGTTATATCTGTAAACTGTGACCTCAGTTATATTTGTAAACTGTGACCTCACTTATATTTGTAAAATGTGACCTCAGTTACATCTGTAAACTGTGACCTCAGTTATATTTGTAAACTGTGACCTCACTTATATTTGTAAACTGTGACCTCAGTTATCTTATATTTGTAAACTGTGACCTCACTTATATTTGTAAACTGTGACCTCAGTTATCTCATATTTGTAAACTGTGACCTCAGTTATCTTATATCTGTAAAGTGTAAACTGTGACCTCAGTTATCTTATATCTGTAAACTGAGGCCGTACTTTTATTACACAAACTATTCTGGCTTCATTTGTCTTTATGAATCAGTGATGAGCTTTTGCAATCTGCCTTCATGCCACCCTGGAAACGTACCCATATATCTGCGAAACTGGTCAGCGTTCACACTCAATTTCGACAACTCCATTCGTTCTCGTTTCTTGAAACAACACCACCAACAACAACACAGTGGCAACGTTTAACATTCCAGGCCCTCCAATACTGCTGTATGATGTCCGACACAAATCCGCAGCGCGCAGTCGTTGGTATCGGCAATATATTGTTACTGCCGTTATATCAATACTTAAACAATATTTGTTCTTTATTTCGTCTTCTCCTGAAGTCCGTAGCTATACGTAATAGACATATTGTGTAGGTACATATAGCATTATGTACATTTCAGTAAGTTATTTATTTTTTTATTTTATTTCTCTCTAAATATAAACTATCCGACAACTATGTTTTATGTTTATACTGTCCTTCTCAATTCTTTGTGCTTTCTCTCTAAATACTAAACCATTCAACAAGTTAACAATCTTATGCTATGCTTATACTGTTATGTTTATTGTAGTCGAATATTTGTGTTTTATTTTATTCCTCTCTTAGTACTAACTACATCTTGTGTTATGCACATATTATGTTACTGCTTTTTATGTGTGGGATGCTATGATGGTATGTGTATTATAATGGACTGTTTGACGTTTATTTTAGAGCTACTAATTATTGTAAGTAATTTATTCATGTCCCTTAAATCCCAAACATTTCTAGAGTATATTTATAAACTTTAGTCGGTGTATAAAAATGCTTTCCACTTGAATACACTACTTTCAGCAAGTCTTTGCGAGTTTTCTGTTTACCTAAACAATTCTGTTCAAACGTAGTCCACCTGACAAATGCTAGCAAGTTGATTAGCATTATTATGATTAGTACTCACAAACGTATTCCATGCAAAACATTCCCTACTAAATCGAGTTTAAAATATATTCCAGGCTAAACATTCACTACTAAAGTTAATTTAAACTATATTCCAGGCAAACGCAACCCTTGCCAAAACCAATTTAAAATACATTGCAGTAAAACATTCCATTTTAAAGCCAGTTTACAGTACAACGCAAGCAGAACATTCCATGTTAAAGTCCGTTTATAATACAATTCATGCTATACATTCTATATATTTATAATACATTGAAGGCAAACATTTTATATTAAAACCAGTTAATAATATATTACAGGCAAAATATTTCATATTAAAGCCAATTTACAATATATTACAGGCAAAACATTCCATGTTAAAGCCAATTCAAAATATATTCCGGCAAACATTCCATTGTAAGCCAGTTGACAATGCACTGCAGAAAAAAACCATTCCGGGCTAAAACCAATTTACAATATAATGCAGGCAAAACATTCCACGTTAAAATGAATATACAATGTATTTCAGACTACGATTTTCCTGAAGGTCACCGAACAGACCAGAATGAAAGATGTCTATGCAAGAGTAGAGAAGAGGCAGAATTTTTCTGACAATTGTACGAGATAAGAGTGAAGAAGAGGCAGAATTTTGTTGACAATTGTAAGAGGTAAGAGAGAAGAAGAGGCATAATTTTACTGACACAATTTGTAAGCGGTAAGAGCGAAGGCAGAATTTAATGGCACATTTGTACACTGTAAGAATGAATGCGGAATTTTACAGTCGCATTTATAAAGGTATGAGTAAAACAGTGGTAGACGTTTACTGTCGCAATTGTAAAAGGTAAGAGTGAAGGCAGAAATTTACTGAAACAGATGTACAAGGTAAGAGATAATCACAATTTTACTGACCCACTTATACAAGGTAGGAGTTAATCATAATGTTGTTGACACAATTGCAAGAGATAAGAATGAACAAGAGACTGAACTTTATTCCACAATTACGGGATAAGGGTGAAAGGAAAATTATACTGACATAATTACGGGGAAAGAGTGAAGAGAAAATTATACGGACACAATTACGGGGTAAGAGTGAAGGCAAAATAATACTGATACAATTGAACGAGTCATGAATGAAGAAGAAACATAATTTTACAGACATAACTGAACAAGGTGTGAATGAAAGCAGAAGAATTTTACTGACACAAATTGTACAAGATGTGAATGAAGGCAGAATTTTACTGACACAATTGTACAAGATGTGAATGAAGGCAGAATTTTACTGACACAATTGTACAAGATGTGAATGAAGGCAGAATTTTACTGACACAATTGTACAAGGTAAGAATGAAGGAGAGGCACAACGTAACTGACACAGGGTAAACGTTATACAAAGTAAAAATGAAACTGTATATTTGTCGTAGGAAAACAGTTACCGTACTGTTTACATTTAACACATCTATAACAACGCTGAGAGATTAAAGACATTTATTTTAATTTAAGCTCGTTTTAGTGAGTTTTGCAGAGTTTAAATTTGGACTATAAATCTGCCAGACGATGGATACCAGCCTGCAGTTAATTATATTCCTCTTGGTTGACGATGATACAGTAAGGTTTTTCATTTAATTCGGATAACACATTTTACACTGATTGCGTTGCAGTACAAGGTAGTACATACAGAATCACAATGAGGACAGAACTTAAGTGGTTGTGTGAATGCATAATTAAATGTGGCTTGTAGATTATTGCCACTGTTTAAGATGTTTAAAAGTTTTCACGTCTTTCATGGGGGTGCAACAGATTACCAAAGTGTAGTGCTTTAACACGTGCAACATCTGTCAACTAAAGGTTTTCGATTTACAAGTACAAGAGGTTATTAATGTTTGTTTGCGAAGACCCAAAGTCACGTGTACAAAATGCGACAAGTTACTGGGGGTTTCTGTTTTAAAAATAGAGCAAGTTATTACGGTCTACTGTTGTGAAGTATAGCAAGTTATTAAGGTCTACTGTTGTGAAGTATAGCAAATTATTAAGGTCTACTGTTGTGAAGTATAGCAAGTTATTAAGGTCTACTGTTGTGAAGTATAGCAAGTTATTAAGGTCTACTGCTGTGAAGTATAGCAAGTTATTAAGGTCTACTGTTGTGAAGTATAGCAAGTTATTAAGGTCTACTGTTGTGAAGTATAGCAAGTTATTAAGGTCTACTGTTGTGAAGTATAGCAAGTTATTAAGATTCATTGTTTAACTCGTACAAATGCATTGCACTTTCAAGTTTGCAACACTCACGATGTGCCATGGAGGTTTTCATGATAAATTTATAACGTACATAGTGTATCCCAATTCTACCATTTACAAAGTACATGATATCAAGGTTAATTGTTTAAAAATACACGTTAATTACGAAATTGTTTACACATTACATGTTAAGTTCATTGTCTACAAAATATGTTAAGGAAATTCCTTGACTGCATACTAGAAGAGATTACCCAGTTCTACTTTTTAAAGACTAAAGATATGACGTCAGTCACCACTTCTTTTGCCGCGTAAAATAAATTCTTGCACTTCTGTATGAAGTCTGGCTTTGCATTTTTGGCAATCTGATTTTTTAACTCCCACGTTCCGCTCTCCAGGGTGCGCTCTCTCTCTTCTTGCTGTCTTCTCTGCTCTTCCCTCATCTTTCTCTCCAGGTCTGTCAGCTGTTCCTCTCTTTTCATCACCTCTTCCTGCTCTCGTCGCCTCTGTGCTTCCATCTCTCTCATGAATTCTTCCCGTTCCTTCTCCAGCCTCTGGCGCAGGGCTTTTTCTTCTGCTATTTGCCTCTCCATGCTCACCTGCTGCTCCTCCATCCTTCTCTTCAGTGCTTGAATCTCCGCTTCGTTCTTCTCCTCTGCTCGCCTCATCCTTTCCAGGCGTTCTTGTTCTCTTTTGTCAAACTCCGCTCGTTCTCTCTTCATCGATTCTTCGGCTTTTTGCGTCTGGCTCATGAGCTCTTGCACGAACGGCTTTCTTTCCAGCTCTCTTTTCTCCACTTCCGCTAACCTCTTGGCGACTTCCGCCTCCATCTCCTTGCCTATCGCTCCGTACTTCGGGCAGGTGTAGGGAACGTTGTCGTTCTGCGCCACCACTGCTCTCACCACGCTCAGAAGCCGCTGCACCTGTGGCTGTTTGTTTTCTGCATTGTTGTTGAAGACGACGTACCTGTCGCTGCAGTCGCGGAGAACCTCCTGCAGGTTAGCGGGTGCGTTGGCCAGAATGTCGTGAATAGTTTTCTTGTGCTGCTCCAAAGAGTCCCCGCCAGTGAAAACTACAATCATGTACCTGGCCAAGGTGTCGTCGAACAAAGCCTTCAGTCGCTGGTAAACACTATACTCCTCCTCCGTGTAACGGCCCAGCTTGATGACGTAGAGGATGGCATGCGGACCCGGGTGCATGCAGGCGACAGACTGGATGATGATGGTGGATATTTCTTCGTGTGTTTTGTTGGTGTCGAAGAGTCCCGGTGCATCCATTAGCTACAGATGTGAGAGAAAAAACATAATAACTAAATTACGTAAATAATACTGTTTGTCTCAAGCAAATAATAGTGTACATGCCAACCACATAAACATTACTCTTAAACAAGAGGTGCTTATAGCGAATGTAGTCAATCAGTCAGTCAGTCAGTCAATCGATCAATCAAAAAAGAATCAAGCAAGAAACAAAGCAACAGAACTATCATATTAGTGGCAGTAAAACTGATTTCTCCACCAATCAAACATCAACACTCGGTCAAATATGTGCGACATAATTGAATAGACGTAGTACATAAATTATTTATTTTCAAATCAAATCTATCGGTGATTAACAAGTTTTAGTTACACCTTAGCAAATGCAAGTAATGGGTTGATCAGTACATAGTTACACTATTGCAACTGTTAGTAATTGATTGATCAGTACACAGTTACACTACCGCAAATACTAGTTATTGATTGATCAGTGTATAGCTACACTACTTCAAGTACTAGTAATCGATTGATCAGGACATAGTTATATTACTGCAAATACTAGTGATTGATTCAGCAGTATATAGTTACTCAATTGCAAATACTAATGGTTTATTCAGTAGTACACTGTTACACTATTGCAAATGCAAGTGATCTCTCAAAAATTAATCAGTTCCAAGTCATATATACCGGATAACGATATACCTCCCGTGCTCTGAGCCAGACTTACTTCCATTGTGTCCTCAGACTTAATTTGACTATGGCCCCAGATTTAATTCGACTGTGCCCCAGACTTAATTTGACTGTGGCCCCAAACTCACTTTCCACTGTGCCCCAGACTTATTTCCACTTTGACCACAGACCGATTGTGGCCCGAAACTCACTTTCCATTGTGCCCCAGACTTAATTCCACTGTGACCCCAGACCGACTGTGGCCCCAAAATCACTTCCACTGTGCCCTAGACTTACTTCCACTGCGGCCCCAGACTTACTTCCACTGTGACCCCAGATTTAATTCAAATGTGACCCCCAGACTTACTTCGAATGTGACCCCAGATTTACTACCACTGTGACCCCCTGACTTACTTCACTATACCTCCAGACTTATTTCGAATGTGCCCCCAGACTTAATTTGACTGTGGCCCCATATTCACTTCCACTGTGCCTCCCCCCAGACTTATTTCAACTATGACCCCCAGACTAACTTCCAATATGACTTCAGATTTACTCCCACTGTGACCCCAGACTTACTTACACTGTGACCCCCCCTACTCATTTCCACGATGACCCCAGACTTACTTCCACTGTGACCCCAGACTTACTTCCACTGTGACCCCATTTCGAGTGCTGCGTTTCAGCTCACAGACGCTCGTCACCGAGTTGAATGTGGTTCCGTGAGAGAAAGCGCTGTCTCCCAGAATGGTATTACCAGTCTTACTCTTTCCGGCTCCAGTCTTGCCCAGTAAGAGAAAGCGGAACCTTTCACCTGTAAACATAAAGTAATGTCACTGCCTGTGTATTCTCATCATACTATTATCGCGTGCACTTGACGTAGGCCATACGACTGTGATGATATCGCAGCCATTATGATATGACTGCACCATGTGTCTACTTAGAGCGAACGCTGTTGACTCTTAACCACTTTTTTTTAGCCGTACAAGGGCCAAGTTAAAGTGAACTATTAATTGAAAATGTAGAAATTTCATTACTTTCACCCTTCCTTCATTCGTCCTATCATTATTTTCTCTTTTTCCTTTTCCCCTTACTTTCTCTCCTCTTTCCTTCCTGCCATCCACCTATCCTTTCTTCCATCCTTTCTATCTAAAAGTTGATTGACAACACACCCAAGTGGAGCATGAAAACGATTTTAGTTACCATTCACTTGGATACTTTAAAGAATATAACAGGCAGGCAAAATACGATACATGCATATACCTTGTACACACACAACACGCACGCACACACACACACACACACACACACACACACACACACACACACACACACACACACACACACACACACACACAATCATATGACTTACATATTCGCACGAACTAAAACTAATACCGAAACAAAATTATGGCTAAATTAATTACATGAACGAAATGTAATAATATTGATCTTATCCTATCCACAATAACATTGTGTTCTTCTTTCTTAACTGTCTTAGGTACATTTCTGTTCCCTAAATTAAAACACAATTACCTGCACGATAATTTTGGTAATTATCATCCTGTAGATTATTAGCACAGGGACTCACGCCCCTACAGGCACGTGCTAACTCCGCTCTTGAGAACTGCTCGAATCCCACACATCTGGCATCGAAAACGCCGGGAGGTTGTGCATCGTCTACAACACTGAACGAGTCATCACATTCGTTGTCTGCAACATAATAAACTTCTGATGCCAGTAATCTTTATAAACATGATGCTAATGCAACATAATAAACTTCAGATGCCAGTAATCTTTATAAACATGATACTAATACAACATTATAAATTTCTCCACAACAGCAATCTTTATAAACGTGATGCAAATACAACATAATAAAATTCACCACAACAGTAATCTTTATAAACGTGATGCAAATACAACATAATAAAATTCACCACAACAGTAATCTTTATAAACGTAATGCTAATACAACATAATAAACTTCAGATGCCAGTAATCTTTATAAACGTGATACTAATACAACATTATAAATTTCACAACAACAGTAATCTTTATAACAACTACAAATACAAATACAACACAATCTAGAAACGCATACTAAACTTCACCAGAACAATAATTAATCTATAAACACATAATGAACTTCAGCACAATAGTAATCCATAAACACGATACAAATACAACATAATAAGCTTCAATACAACATGAATACAATACAAACGCACTATAATATCCTTTATACACATCTCACAAAACTTATTGACACAGTTCGATGCGCACCATTAATCTACGAATACAAATGCTGTAAACGAGCTTGGTACAACTTTCACAAAATATTGAGACACTTATATGTACATAAGTCACATATATGTACATAAGACACTTATATATACATAAGACACATATATGTACATAAGACACTTATATGTACATAAGACACATATATGTACATAAGACACATATATGTACATAAGACACTTATCTGTACATGACACTTATATGTACATAAGACATATATGTACATAAGACACTTATATGTACATAAGACACTTATATATACATAAGACACATATATGTACATAAGACACTTATATGTACATAAGACACATATATGTCCATAAGACACGTATATGTACATAAGACACACACATATATATATATATATATATATATATATATATATACATAAGATACTTATATGTACATAAGAAACATATATGTACATATGACACTTATATGTACATAAGACACATATATGTACATAAGACACTTGTATGTACATAAGACACATGTATGTACATAAGACACTTATATATATATATATATACACATAAGACACATATATGTACATAAGACACTTATATATACATAAGACACATATTGTACATAAGATACTTATATGTACATAAGACACATATATGTACATAAGACACTTATATATACATAGACACTTATATGTACATAAGACACTTATATATACTAAGACACATATGTACATAAGACACATATATGTATACAAGACACTTATATATACATAAGACACTTATATGTACATAAGACACTTATATATACATAAGATACTTATATGTACATAAGACACTTATATATACTAAGACACATATGTACATAAGACACATATATGTACACAAGACACTTATATATACATAAGCAATTTTATCAGTCCACAAATATAATACAAACAGAGCATTATAGACTTTGTACAAAATGACACGAAGAAGACTGAGGATATAGTACACAAAGCAGGAAGGTTTCGAACCCCGATTACCTTCTAGCGAGGCTTGTGCCTGGATCTTCAGGTCACCCATCTCCCTTCCCCTCCCACAAATCATTTATTTATTAATTGCGTTTCATAATACCACACACAAAAACACAACTAACCAAACGAAACCTGTGTCTGTCTTCAATGACATTGGCACTAGACGCGTGTTTCAATAGTAAGGTTTCTAAGGACGTAATAATTAACTCGCAAGGTGTCGCTTCGTTAGTACATACTACTGATTGATACTATGGGATGTGCTAACGACTGGTACCGATTTCGTGCTGGTACTACAACTACCTACTATGAATGAACAAATTTATTTTATACATTCCGGGGCTTGACCGTGGTTCATGGATCGGAGAGGCACCATTCCGAAACCGGTTTTTCCTGAATGTTGGTAGGGGACATTGTTCAATCTTCTGTCGGGCTGCTGCTCATCCAGATACACGATACCCCTGGCATGAGTCGCCATCTGTTCATGACCACCAGTTTCACCTGAAGTCAAAATAAAATTCAAACAAATAATGAAAAACTGGAGGATAAATAATGCAATAAAGTACAAACAAATATTACTGAAAATAAGATAAAATATACAAGGGAGGTAAGCTATGAACAAATAATACTGAAGAGAAAATAATAATAAAATACAGTAGAAACAAATGGATCTAAACAGAAGATAAATAGCAGATGAAAAAAACGCACACAAATAATACTAAAGATAAATAAAGCCACAAAATAAAAACATAATGCTGTAAGGGAGATTAGCAACGAGAAAATGTAAACAAGTAGTGCTAATATGGATAGGAATTACAATAAAATACCGAAACAATCCTAAAGAGATAAATAACACACAAAATTACAAACAAACATTTCTAGAAGGGAGAAAAAATAACAATGAAACACAATGCAAATAAATAATACAACTAATTATAAACAACAAAGTAAAACAATGTTTATTATTGATAAAAACAATCAATAAAATCTGACCCCCAACTTTCGGGGTGGAGCAGCTATATTGAGCGATTCACCTGGTGTGGCCTGGAGTATAGTGAAAGGGGGAACAACTCATGGAGCAAACCAGAACAGAGAAAATCTGACGATGAAACCTCTCACGAAACGTCCAGAGAAGAAAGAATGTATGCACAATCATCACCACACCCCGAAAAATAATCAAACAAAACAAAACAACGTTCCCAGATTACTTTTAGGAGTTATGTTTTCTTATATAAGTTTATTGCGTTTTTTAGGTTCAATTTCGCAATTTAGTGCCGCAGCTACTCTTCCGCAGGAAAACATCGAATGTTGGCCAGAAGTAAGCTAAACGAATTCGTAAGAAAACAAAAACATCTGTTTAGCACATGCCTTTATCAGAAAAATGGACACAAATACATCTATACTAGACAATGAACACGAATATATCTTCATAAGACAGATGAGCATTCAGGTCTTTATCAGGCAATTGAGCAAACACATGTCTTTACAAGGTAATGTATACGAATATGTTTTCACCAGACAATTAAGCAAACACATGTCTTTACAAGGCAATGAACACGAATATGTTTACACTAGGCAAACGAGCATACACATATCATTACCAGACAAAAGAGAGACCGCTTTCTTCAGCGCCAAACACTGGGCCAAGGGCAGCAACCGCGTATCCTGGAATGATTCTTTGATCTCATCAGGGGTCAGCAATTGCAGCATTGCGAAAGACGTGAAGCCTTGCTCTTGTAAAACTGCCACCGTCTGGTCAGTCAGTCTATGCCTAGCGGCCCACTGATGGAAGTCGTTGTCTGCGACAAAAGACACTGCAAAACGTCAACAATGTACAATGGTAAGCACTGCACGTGCGTAGTTGTTAAGATTTGTGAAACAAGTACGGCAAACAGGCAGTCATTCTGCCTTCTGATTTCCTTGAAATTCTGGAGCAAATTCACGTCATGCAAAGCCAATGACATCATCGTCTAACATCACGAAGTTTTCGGCACAGTTGTCTAGTTCCCAACGTCAGGAAGAAGCGAAATAGAATTAAAATAATTGCAATCAGCAAAGATTAATGAAAGACAATACTCCCCTTATAGAAATAAAAGTGAAGAATTATCAGTCCTATGAATCAGAAAGAGACGGGCGTATTAGAGCTACAACTGTTTATTATAAATGTGAGAAAAACTTTCAGATCAATAGCTTTGAATTAAAAATTCAATGATTGGGACGACAATTGTCAAACCAGTATTCTAAAATATAAAAGAAAAGTAGCTTTGTTTGTAAAGGTTTGTAACTGATCCTAAATATAAGAGAATCGCCTCTCGATAATGATATCACAGTTAAATATAGTGACCACACAAGGATTTCCTGTTATCATAATTATTAATTGCAACATTTTCTATGAGCTAGTGACAGTTGTTTCCCAGTAGAAATGTATTGTTAACTATTGATAACTGTTTCCTATTAAAATTACTATTGATATCAATTTCCTATATTCATAATTAATACAATTTCGAGTAACCAAATGTCACTAAGGATGAGTGTGCGTTCCTGAGTTTATAACAGGAGAATTTGATCTCTTAAGGTTTCGACCTTAAACATGTCAAAATACAATAAATACATGTGGTGGAGTAAAATTGCCTATTCCTATTTCTAGATTTAATTGTTATATAAAATTAATTGTTAAATTGTCGAAGTGACCCGACCTTGGGCATTACTTATGATGGTATGTTTATAAGTGTCAGAGTTGAAGTAAACAAGTCGAGTTGAGAATATGCAAAAATTGATGATGCAATGCAAACCAGTTCCAACTGGATGAGTAGTTTTTATTATCCAATGGTTAATATTTACGAGAACGAGACCTGCCAATGGGCGGAGATAAGAAGTTTACGTGCTGTAGAGAATTCTATTGTTTAATCACTTGAATTTGGTGTGGCAAGAAGTCCGGTATTGAAAGATTGTTCTTAGCTTAATGTGGTGAGCTATAGTGACGATTTCCTGGTTGTCCTCAGAAATATTGATGTTGCATTGCCACTTTTCACCACCAATCCCACTACCGACAAAAACACACACACGCACACATCTACATACACAAACACCTGCGTGTATTCACACACACGGCGCACATCCAGGCATACACACAGGCACCTACAAATGTACATGCACAGGCACACCCCACACACGTACCCATAAACACTTACACTGACTCCGGAGAAAAAGATCGAAGTGTATGACACCATGTTTTAGGTTCGCCTTAGGTGATTTATTTATGAAATAAAGTGTTTTTTTTATATTCCAAAAGCAAGAAACTTTAGAAACCCAATATTGTTGTCGTAGGTTTATTTACCATAAAAAGAGGATCACTAATAAAATAAATTAAGATTCTCATCACTTGCAATTAGTTATGAAAGATTAATAAATAATAATAATCATTTTCACGAACTAAGTGGCGTTGCCGTTACAGTTATTAATAGCTCAAGACTTCTAGTATCTGGATAGTCATCTATATGTTTAAGACTTCTAATATCTGGATAGTCATCTATATGTTCAAGACTTCTAATATCTGGATAGTCATCTATATGCTCAAGACTTCTAATATCTGGATAGTCGTCTATATGTTTAAGACTCGTATAGTAATAGGCAGGCCTATAGTCACCAATATGCTCAAGATTAATAATAATATGGATAGTCATCAATATGTTTCAGACTCATAATAACATATGTAGTCATCAATATGTTTCAGACTCATAATAACATATGTAGTCATCAATATGTTTAAGACTCCTATAGATGGTCATCTTAAAGTATAATTTGCATCTTTTGCTTTGTCACCATCAGTTAAAGTGTCTACTGCAAAAGATAGTCTCAGATTATCGAAGTTTATTACAAATATATTTTGTACTTGATGTAATGACTGTTTTGTTCCTCACTTTATAAGAAATCTGTCACATGGCTATGTCGTTGTGACTGTATAAATGAACAAACAGTCTATTGTAAACGAGAAGTGAGAAATGATGCACACACAAGTCAACATACTCCGTGTAGAGGCATCTAGATAACTAACAAATAGTAAAAGTCAATATTTAGAAAAATACATTAGATAGGGTATCGGTACATTCATTATTCCAAACGTCAAAACAGAATTAAATAAAGACACTGAAACCCAGCCTAGGCAGCAAAGGATTTTTCAACAAAAAGAATTAAAAAATGTACTCCTACCTGTAACACTTTCCATTCTTGATTAGTTTTGAGGAGAAGGTTGATAAAGAACAAATTTAGGCGAGACGTGTGGTTCGTTTCTCATGGTCTATTGACAAGCTTTGCCTGAACTATAAATAGTTTGTTTTTTCAGAAACTGACCTCATTCAGGTATTCCCACTACGGTAGACCATTCGGGTATTCCCACTACAGTGGCCATTTTGGGTCATGGCCAATGTTCCCAGCTCATTAGAAAATGCCGCGCTGCAGTTTCAAAATTTCGCGCACACGTTATGATAGCAAGTCAAGCAACAGCCAGATCCGCGCACACAGGAAACAGTTCCTCGAACAAAGGAAAAATATTAGTGGGAGTGTGGCCATGGCGTGCACTGCATCTCATTTTGAAGTCATGTACTATTTATCTATCAATCCATCCATCCATCCATTATGGTAGGACATCACTACTGTACATTTTTGTTGTTGCTGGGATATGATTAGCCAGGAAAATAGAAACATATTTGTCATTACTGACCTTGTGTTTGTGCAAAAAGATTTATGATGAAATTACAAGAATTTCAGAATTTTTACTAATCAAATTTTAACAATTCTTGTAGAAATTAAGCTTGCATTTGTTAGTATTAGCAGCATCAAACACCATTTAAATGTTTTAAATATTTATTTTATTTTACTAAAATATTTTTACTTTTACTTTGCATCTTTTTACTTTTTCAGAAGTAATGCTGAATTTAATTGACATGCAGTTAATTATGAAAGTACTGATTCATTGCAGGTTATGATGATTGATGATTTAATCAGAAAAGAAAAAACAACAACATTGAAAATAGCTGACATCAGAAACATTGACAACTTTGATGTGTCCTAGTGTAAAAAATGTACACACAAGTGCACACGCATACAAAAAAACAATTCTGCGTAAAATCTTTTTTGAAGCTAACAAGAAACAAAACCATCTGTTAACGATCAGTTTGGAGAGCTAGTGTCATTTGCGGGCATTCCCGATGCTCTATTTAGAATTATTTTGGTATATATAATTTTCTCCTCTACTGAAATTTGTTTCGAGATTTTGCAGCCATGGCTTATGCAGCGGGTAAATATTATCATTTTATTGCATCTACTTAAGAATGTTAAACTTTCCCGTATCTGGCAAATAATATTGCTGTTTATAAGACTAAAATGTGTTAAGAATACTGTTTATTTTCCTTATCAGTCCGCTGAAAATGAAATCCATGTACGGATGCTTTGCATGCGAACATCCTACCCAGTGAATTGCCATCGTGTCTAAATGCTGTCGGCAAAACATTGTACTGAAGAAAAGACTGAAATATTGTTTAAAAAAATTGCTGCTGATATGACTGAAACATTGTCGTTAAAAGATTACTGAAGAAATGACTGAAACATTGTCGTCAAAACATTACCTAAAGTATGACTGAAACATTGTGGTTAAACATTACTGAAGAAATGACTGAACTGTTGTAGTTAGCCTAAATTAATTTGTAATTAGTTAAGTTAAATTCATTATTGAACCCTCTGGCGAAATAATTTGAGACGAAGAATAGTCTTGCATAAGGGTGGAATGCATTTGTTTAGTGGTGAATATCTCATTTGGAGTATTTCAAGTGGTAAGCATTTAGAGTAGTGTATTGTTGAATATATTGCGTAAATGTGATTATGTCAAGTTGATATAGTGTTGAATATGCTTCAGTAAATGTGATTATGTCACGTTTATGTAGTGTTGAATATGCTTGCGTATAGATGAGTATATTAAGTTTATGTTTTGTTCAATATGCTTCTATAAATGTGAGTGTGTCAAGTTTATGCAGTGTCAATTATGTGTTTGTGAAGTGGTGAGCATGTTTGTATAACAGAAAATATGTCAAATTAATATAGTGGTGGTTATGTTTGTTTAGTGGTATGCCAAGTTTATCTGGTGACATGTTCATGTAATAGTAAGAATGCCAAGTTTAGGTAGAGGTACGTCAAGTTTATGTAATTTATGTGTTTGTGTAGTGGTGACTATGCCAGGTTTTTGTAATGGTGAGATGTAATGGGTGTTTTATGGCGATTATTTCAAAGTTATGTAGTGGTCAGTGTGCCTGTTTAATGATGTATATGTAAAGTCTGTGTATGTAGTGCAATGGTATGATTATGTACTGGTGAGATCGCTTGTGTAGTGTTGAGTATGTCAAGTTTATGTAGTGATGAAAATCTTGTGTGGTGATTAGTATGTGTGTATATTTGAAAGTATGTCAGGTTATGTGGATGTGACTATGTCAAGTCTACAGAAGTGTGTTCGCAGAGTAGTGATTATGCAAAGTTTATGCAATATTGAATATGTAAAGTCAATGCACTGGAGATTTTTTCAAAATCTTGCTTCAGTGAGCTTTTGTTATTATGAATATGCAAAATATATTTGCAGATAAGTATTTCATGTTGTAAGTATCTTTGTGTGGCGGAGTAAATTTGCCTGTCTCTATTTCTAAACTAAATTTTCATATAAATTGTTCAATGTCAACGTGAAATGACCTTCGGGAACTGTGCATGGTGATATTTTTGTAAGTACCAGAGTTAAAATAACAACTCAGGTAAAGAATGTGCTAGAGTTAAAATAACAACTCAGGTAAAGAATGTGCTAGATGTAATCCAAACCAGTTCCAAGTGGATGAGTAATTTTTCTGACTAATAGTCTCACAATTGCTCATAACAATTTCATCCAGAGGGGATAGACTTGAAAGTTACTTTGTTGAAGAAAGTTATATATTCTAATCACTTTGATTTTGACATAACTCAAGTCCGGTCATAAAAAGGCGATCATTAGCACATGGTAAGTGAACCGATTGATAAAGAAAGAATGGACTTAGAAATATGTCATATATGTTTGCTATTGATCTATGATTTGATTTGGAGAATGCTTTATGTAATTGAACTGTTATTTCTAAGTTCACTAATTTGATTATGTAGCACATTATACTTGTGAATTTTGATCGATGCTATATTTCTTATCCTGCGTGTATATTGGGCTAATGAATATTGTTGCAGGATTTTTAAGCTGAGAATATGTGTAAGAGAGAAAGGAGTTTAGAGATGAAATATGCCTGAAACTTAGCGCTGCCCTTGATTTGACTTTTTCAGAGGGAAGCAATGCCTTTTGATGCCTTTGATGTTTTGTAACCTTGTATCCACTTCAGACTGCAGTGACTACTCACTTGGTGTATATCCATCATTGTCATCAAACTTGTTGCTGTAAATTGATTCTTGTGAATTCTGTTCATGAGCCAATATGACAGAAATTGAGTCTTGAGTTTGGTCTTAAGAATTTACAAAGATTTTTTAACATCCCATGCGGTGTGCTTGGGTAACACACATGAATATTCTGAAATATTCCTCATGATGTGCTTTAATAGTCCATGTGAAGTTTCTGATAATTCTCCAAGGTGTGCTCTGTGAGTACATAGAAGATTTTGGAACAGTTGTGTAAGATGCCTAGAAAGGGTATGTTGGACCATCATCTAATAAGAAAGAAAATGATTTGTTGTAAAACACTCGATTTTGAACACTCTTGCAAGTGACATCTGCCATCATTGAAAAAGTTATGTACATTGACTATAATCATCTCTCTAAAACTCCACTCTTATTTCTGTGATAAACTTTATCTATGAACTTGATTATATATACCATAATTTGACTGCTGTCTATGCTAGGATAAACTGAACAAAGTGTCAAACGTTTAATGAAACATTGTTGTAAAGTGATGTAAATGTCAACACTCTTTTGATAATATTCAAATGTTGTATAATTTATTGTTGATTTAATAAATTTATTAACCTTCTTGCACATATATTAAACCCTCATGTGGGAGTTATAGCAGGTGGATGGGGGCTCATTAAATATAAATATTTTTTATTTTTATTTTTATTACTCCTTTAGTAAGAAGTCTCTATGTGCAGAAATATTATACGACAGTAAAATGTCTTTCTTATTATTGTGTGAGGAGTAGAGTTTTACGACACCCTTATAATCCGACAAGTGAGGAAAGTGTTGGTCTTGTGGGAGAATTATTAATAACTATAAATTAATTATGACTCTCGATCAATCACTTGCAATTAGTTATGTGTTATTAATTAATAAATAATTATCATAACCAGTAACAAAGGGGTGCCTGTCACAATTTGTGAGTGGTATGTTTGTGTAATAATTAATAAGTCATGTTTCTGTAGTGGTGAGTGTTGTGTAATGGAAAATGTATATAGCAGTATTTTTTTGCATAGAAGATCGTGTCAAGTTATTTAGTGGTAAATGTTTGTATGTACAAGTATGCTTATCTGGTTCTAAATATGCAAAGTATATACAGCTGAGAGTATGTCAAGTTTATTCAGTAAAGAGTATGTTCATTTAGTCGTGTTCATGTCAAGTTTATATAGTGGTGTGTATGTCAAGTTTATGTAGTGGATTGTCAAATTTATGTTGTTTGAATATGTTTATATAGGGGTATGTTTATCATGTGTGAATATAGTGGTGTGCTTTATAAATGCGCGCTTTATAAAGGAAACATTCCACTGAGAATTTTAAAAAGTACTCTCTTTTAACAGTCTTGTTTTACGGCTGTTAGCATTTCTTTGCGACATACCGAACAGTTCTGACATGCGGGCATAAAATCTATCAACGAAATGACAACTTGGAAATAACTGCGATATATTAATAAAATGTTTGTAACAATACGTGGTTTCTTTTGTAGGTGAAGTCTATCGGTTTTTGCTGCTTGGTAAAACAGGAAGCGGAAAGAGTACAACCGGAAATACAATTTTGGGAGAAAAGTTGTTCACTACTGACATTACATTTAACTCTGTCACCAGCTCATGTTCTTTAAAGTGCAAAAATCAAAATGGCAGAACATATGAGGTAAATTTTTAATTGAAATTACTTACACTATTATTATTAGTTGTAGTATTAAACTTGTTAAATTGTCACCTACCTACCTACCTAAAGTTCGTCTCTCCGTCTGTATGTCTATCTATCTGTAGAGAAGCGCTTATACGAATTTCTATTTCCTCATCAGCTCATGGACTCTCCTGGTCTGTTTGACACCAATAAATCCCAAGAAGAAATTGCCTCAATCATGGTCCAAGCACTGGCCTGCATGCACCCCGGGCCTGACGCCGTCCTCTACGTCATCATGCTGGGCAACCGCTACACGGAGGAGGAATTCTCTGTGTACAACAGGCTGAAGGCACTGCTGGATGAACAGGTGACTAAGCACATGATAATCATCTTCTCGCGCGGTGACGCTCTGGACAGGGAGGGGAAAAGAATTGAAGACGTATTGAAGACAGTTCCGGCACAACTGAAACAGGTGTTGCAGGAGTGCGGAAACAGATACGTTGTATTCAATAACCTGGCAGACGACAAAGATCAACAGGTCCATCGATTATTAGAGCAGGTCAGGAGAGTTCAACATCAGAATGGTGGCCGTCCATATAATTGTCCCAAATATGAAGAGGTCGGAAAGAGAATGGAAGAAGAGATTTCCAGACGTCTCGCGGTAGTAGAAGAAAGAGAACTGCAAACAAAAAAATATGTGAAAGAATTGCAGGAAAAGTCCACAAAGGCCGAACTAGAAGCAGAGCAAGCAAGACAGGAATTTGAGAGGCGAGAGGAAGAACGAGAACGCAGGGCGCGCGAAGAAGACTTGAAGAGAGAAAAGCTGATGCGCGAAATGATAGACACACTTCGACAACAACAAGCTAGCATTGAACAGCAGCGACAGAAAGAGATGGAAATGAGAGAAGAACAAGAGCGAGAAAGGCGTCGAGAACAAGAGCAATACGAGAGACAACGACAGGAAGAGCTGGACCGGATCATGAGACGTAACGACGAAGCTCACCGACTAATGAAGGAGTGCATGGAAGAGGAACGGAAAGAACACCAACAACAGATGGAACGTTACCAGAGAGAGATGAGCAGTTTGAAACATCAAGTAGCGAAAGATGACAGTTCGTTCTGCACTATTCTTTAACATCTCAATTTGTTTCTTAAAGATGACAGTTCGTCCTGCATAACGTCTCTATTTGTCTCACAAAGATGACAGTTCTCTATTACATGATGCCCTATAGAGTCACAAACGCACGCACACGCACGTACAAAGTCAACAGACAAACGAAGCAAAACAATAATAGCACTCGTTATGCACACATAAATGTCCTTGCAATCATGAATATGTAGCGTATGTCTACTTTTGTGATACACTATTATATTTATTCAGTATTCTATGTATACAGTTTAGTATGACACAGCAGTATATTACATTAATTTTGTAAACTTGCTTGATTATGTTACAGGAAATTCATACCAATAATATATTGTAAAAACTGGAATATTGCTAGTCAGACTGAATATTATGACATTTTAGAAAGTTAGTTTCATTATTTGGGCATTATAATATTTTCTCCTATGTCTGTGTCCAATGATTACGTTTTGTTTATGGTAGTAACACGAATTTATATGCACGTATAAGCACGAGTTACTTTACGGATTGAGACCAATGTGTGTGCGGTAAGAGACAACCAGCTTAAGAATGGTTAGAGATAACCAGCTTGTGAATGGTTAGAGACAACCAGCTTGAGAATGGTTAGAGACAACCAGCTTGAGAATGGTTAGAGACAACCAGCTTGAGAATGGTTAGAGACAACCAGTTTAAGAATGGTTAGAGACAACCAGCTTGAGAATGGTTAGAGACAACCAGCTTGAGAATGGTTAGAGACAACCAGCTTGAGAATGGTTAGAGACAACCAGCTTGAGAACGGTTAGAGACAACCAGCTTGAGAATGGTTTGAGACAACCAGCTTGAGAATGGTTTGAGACAACCAGCTTGAGAATGGTTAGAGACAACCAGCTTGAGAACGGTTAGAGACAACCAGCTTGAGAATGGTTTGAGACAACCAGCTTGAGAATGGTTTGAGACAACCAGCTTGAGAATGGTTAGAGACAACCAGTTTTTCTTTTGCAAAAGACAACAAATTTATTTACTGCTTGACACAACCACTTTGGATTCTGCTAGAGACAAACAATACTGTCTAGAGAAAATCAATTTGTATACAGTGCAAGACAATAAGCTTGTTTGTTATATGTGACATGCTATTGATATCTTAAATTTTGTAAAACTGGATATTATGGGTATTAAATACCGTAATAAAATAATTACTTTCCTGATGTTTATACTGATGTCTGATGTGTATGATATTTGGAATTATTGTATCTGAACTGCACGAGTGTGTATGTGCTGGACCTGGTGTGTCTATTTGTGGACGTGATTTTGTATACTTGGTGTGTCTATTTGTGGACGTGATTTTGTATACTTGGTGTGTCTATTTGTGGACGTGATTTTGTACACTTGGTGTGTCTATTTGTGGACGTGATTTTGTACACTTATTACACCAACATTTTTCTAGTCAAGGATATAACACATCTACAAAAAATGTTATTGCATGGTATTGACTGCTAGTTATAAACATGTGTATCAGCAACTCTAAAACCGATAATAAGGGAGACATTGGCGGTTATTAGATTCACGCCCCCCACTTATTAATAAACTGAGAAATAGATATAAAAAATATAGGCAGCTAGACAGCAAGATGATATAATTATTTTATCATTACAATTTAAGACAAACAAATCAAAAGAGTTATGCTACACTAACAGAAACGTGAGATGGAAACAATTAACAAATAATTTAATAAAGAGAAAGGTTAAAAATATTTAAAAACAAAATACCTTCTTTATACGGTCTTTAACAAATAATTTAATAAAGAGAAAGGTTAACAATATTGAAAAACAAAATACCTTCTTTATACGGTCTTTAACAAATAATTTAATAAAGAGAAAGGTTAACAATATTGAAAAACAAAATACCTTCTTTATACGGTCTTTAACAAATAATTTAATAAAGAGAAAGGTTAACAATATTGAAAAACAAAATACCTTCTTTATACGGTCTATGTTCTTCATTGACCTACTACACGTTTACTAGTGTTTTTCAATCTCGTTATAAAGTTCAGTTCCACACTGTCGTCATTCCACAATAAAGATTTAACTTGAAGAACACTTGGTTACAATGTAGTACACTGTCGTCATTCCACAGTAAAGACAACTTGAAGAACACTTGGTTACAATGTAGTACAGTGTCGTTATTCCACAGTAAAGACAACTTCAAGAGCACTTGGTTACAATGTAGCACACTGGCATGACTCTCAATTCACATGGACAAATTTGACCTTGGCACCCAAAACCATTCAAAGGAAAACAAAAGCTGAAAAAGAACCCTGAAACATAAGTAATTGCCGATCCTAAATACAGTGCAAGTTACTACCTAAATATATAAATAAATGCTTAATTAGAGTTGGATCTCTGCAACAGAGTAGAATTAGACATGTTAATGTAACACTTCCTAATTATAATATAAAATCTTATCTATTTACACATACAGATAAAAGTGTCACCTTCTCTAGCAAATGGTCTATCTTTTTCGGTTCCTTTAATAATTTACCAAACTGTAATGGGAGAGACTCTATATAAAGAACATATCACCCGAAGATTATGTTTGCAAAAGAGTAAAGTCTGGGGCACTACATACGAGTTATCTCAGCCTAGAGACTCCATCCACGTCTACCTTGGCTATCTTTACTAATCACTCGAATTCATGAATAAACTTAATATTTATGATTTTTCTCACACCTTCTACACGAACATTATGTCAACATACATGTCAACTATCCATAAACAAATTCACAGTTACCTCAGCTTAAAAGTTAGATGTCAGAGGAGTTCTAGGCAAATTATGCACTAGATTCGAGTTAAGAAAAGTTATTAGCATGTGTGAGATTTTTCCTTGTTAATACTTTATGAAAAACACAACTGAACATTTATTTTTCAAGGGCAACTAGTGTCTTGTTGCACATGCATTTGTCCTATTCATTTAATTGCCATGTGAATGAAAGTTTTATACCAATAAGGAAGTTTCAGCTAATTTCGTAATGAACATCATGTTAAATTAAGGTAACGTGAATGAAAATCTTATACCAATAAGGAACGTTCAGCTAATGATCGACATATTAAAAAAGGTAAGGTGAACGAATGGATGGGAATGGAAAGGGAATTGTACATTGAAGATTTATATTACACTGATGTCTAAATGTATACATATCTTTATAAAATTTTTATTCACAACTGTCAAGCCTTGATGACAATTTTTGAGCTGAGTCTTCAGACAACTGCATTCGTTGATTTAGTTTTATTAAATTATTTGAAGTACATTCATTTTGTGCTCTAACGTCACAATACTGGAAAGTCATGCCACTGCTGTCATCCAAAAAATATCGATTTGTGTAGTGTCATTAACTCAAGTGGAAGTGTAGAGACATCTAGACTCAAGGGGTCGGGGGGAATTGCTGATGCATCCAGAACACAAGAATATTTTTCACTTATCTGATCATTAACAAGATTCATCCATTGCCTCTCTATTACGAATAATATATAAATAAAATATTTAAATAACTCATTAAACTTTTGCACTCCTAACTTCTACCCACAATGGAAAGTGTTTACAACACACTGACAAATTACAAGACAAAGGAAAGAGACAATTGTCACTAACTAAAGAGACATTTAATAATTTATAATCTTTCTTCGAATGAATTATTTTGATTGAAGGGGTTATCGCAAAATTCGATTAGATGATGAATTATAGCTTAGCTATATTTAGTTATATTTGTTGTAATAAATGTTAAACTAGCTGTGTTATTATTTGAATTAGCTTCGTTCGCGTGTTGAAAGAAATGTTCCTCATTTGAGCCTATAACTCCTCAGTTAGTGAAGAGTTAACACATCCGCTGCAGAAAAGACGACTTAAAGCTGGATGAACAAAATACACAATGTCACTAATGTCCTAACACAGGGAAAGCAATTCAGGTTTCTCCTCTGGCTGGCATAGACAGGCCACTGGAGTCTTTTAACGTCAGAGCGTGCTTTGTGTTCGACCTTGAATAGTGCAGAAGTTCGTGCAGAAGAGGTCAATAGGTGAAGCTCAGATCCCATTTACGGCTCTCAGGTGCAGCACTGTTTTCCAGGTCTGGAAATAATATCCAGCCGGCAGTGCCTACTAGGAGTGCATTCGTTCAAACAAACTGAGTTTATAAATGAGAATAAAGAAATGACGGATGTGGCAATTCACCTATACTCATACACTCTTAAACATATTTAGGTACAGATATATTAAATACATGTTTGTATGTATGTATGCTATAGATATACAAATACATGTTTGTATGTATGCACGATCTAGGTACAGATATATATATATAACGTTGCAGAATAAAAATCATTAGTTTAAAAAGTTTTAATATTACAAACATGCAAGCGTACATTAGAACTTATGTCCATGGTTTTGTCCGACAGACAAAATTTCTGCATTTGTATGCAGTTTCCTGCGGGAGACACCGGAACTATTAAATCCTGGGAGTAGTCTGCTTTAAAAATAAAACACACCACGATATGGCTATTTCATCTAAAGTGGTGTTTGACTGGCCATTACACTGATTGATTAGTTTATTTGCCCCCCTCCCCCTGTCCTCAGAGTATCAACTTAATTACTGACGCGCAGCTATTTGTTAATTAGAATAGATTAAAGTGATCCAAGTCCAGAGGGTGTTCGGCCATTGTCTTCCTACGAAGATTATTGAATATAAGGCTATAAATCTACATTGAAAGAGGTCAGATGCACTGAGAACCTCAAGGTGATGATGAATTTAGGAGAGCAATTCCGACCTAGGTCGAATTCGCGCTAGGGAAGGGTTGAGGTGGGGAGAGGGGTGGGAAGCATAACGGGAAGTCGAATTTCGTTGGTGTAGAGCAGGGGTCTCAAACATGCGGCCCGCGGGCCATTTGCGGCCCGCGTGACGATATTTTGTGGCCCCCACTTGATATAAAAGTTTAGTGATAGTGCGGCCCGCACGTTTTTCTCACGCAGCTTGGGAGTTTTATAGTTTTTGTCACTTGTGGGCTACCATACCTCAGGATCGTGACAGTAACGGTGTGTTGCCAAACTCGGCGACTTTCTTTCCCAAGCCTGTTACATATTGCTACTGTTTAGCAAAGTTCAAAAGCATCCAGATTTAGCAAGCTAATTCTATATAGATTATAGACCCTACAGGTCTACCCACAGATGAGTTGTTCGGAAAAAACAGCATTTTCATGTCGAAAAAGCAGGTGAAGTGTTAGCAAAGAAGAAAAATAGTAGACTGAAAGAACAGAAAAGGAAGAACAGAAAAATAACCAAGGTAAGTTGGCTTAGCAAGGGACAGTTCTTGAAGAGGTTTTATGAGTTGAGAGCTGAAGTGAAAACCTTCATGGAGAAGGATGGGATGGCTGTTCCTGTACTAAGTGATCCCAAATGGCTCATGGACTTAGCTTTTCTTGTTGACATCATAGAAGAGCTGAATGTACTGAACAAGAAATTACAAGGCCAGGGGCAGCTTGTCAGCACAGCATTTGACAATGTCAGAGCATTTTCCACAAAACTTGTGTTATGGAAAGCCCAGCTTTTTCAGACAAACCTCTGCCATTTCCCAGCTTGTAAGGCACTCATGGATTGTGCCACACCATTCAGTGGTGAGAAGTATGTTGATGCCATTGTAAAGCTGCATGAAGAATTTGATCACAGGTTTGCAGAATTCAAGAAACACAGAACCACCTTTCAAATATTTGCTGACCCCTTCTCCTTCGATGTGGAAGATTCTCCTTCTGTGCTTCAAATGGAGCTAATTGACATACATTGTAATTCTGAACTCAAAGCCAAGTTCAGGGAGGTGAGTGGAAAAGCAGAAAAGCTTGGGCAGTTTTTAAGAGAATTGCCCCTTACCTTCCCTGAGCTTTCCAGGATGTTCAAGCGGACCAAGTGCCTTTTGGGGAGCACCTATCTGTGTGTAAAGCTCCTCTCCACCATGAACTTGAATAAGTCAAAATTCAAGGACAAACTTACTGATGAGCATCTTCAAGCCATACTGAGGGTCACAGTGGCTTCCTCCCTGAAGCCAAATGTGTCTGAGCTGTGTAAGAGGGAGTGTTGCCAGGTCTCTGGCAGCAGGGAATAATGATGCGGCCCAGCTTCACCCAGATTCTACTTCCAGTGGCCCCCAGGCAAAATGAGTTTGAGACCCCTGGTGTAGAGTTTTAGTCAAGTAGAGGTTGTCCTCTTTAAGATCAGTGAAATGTAGTGTGGCAGCCTTGTGCACCATAGCGCTCATATCTTGCTGGTAGAGGCATGCATGTTGGTATTGTTCCGTAGTTGTTCTCGTTGTTAGGAGGAAGATGATGGGGGGGGGGGTATTTCAGAGCCCAGGCTAGTACCATGCCAAGTCTGTACTTAGTGCTTTATGTACGCCCGGGATATTCAACCCTCTGTCTTCCATGCTGGTTCTGATGTTGTCGTCGCTGTCCCCGGTGTCCTTTGGGATAGGCGTAGACGGGTGCTGGCGACCAGTGCATATGGTCGAGCAGTAGCTGGGTCATGTCCACAATAGTTTGGTTAAAAATTCCCGCTGCGGATACTGATGTGTCGTTGGTGTTGTTGCTGGTGGTTGTGCTATTCCTTCCTGTTGCTTTTTATTCTCTGGTTGTTTCTGTTTTTTCGGCGTTCTCTTTGAGGCAGTTGTTGTGGCTGCTGTTGTTGACGCTGCTGTTCTTGTTGTAGTTTTCGAACTTGTGGCGGTTGACGTCGTCCTTTCTTTTCTAACTGCTTGGTTTTGTTGGATGAATTTTTGGTGTTAAGTCCGCCTCTTAGCCTCAAGCAATGCGTTGAATATTATTAAGGGTCAGCGAGGTTGACGACGTACATGTACCTTGTGGTCAGCTTCCTTGAATCTGTGAATTTGATTCTGAGAAAGTATATTCGCTTTGAGCCATTCATTAGAAGTTACTCAATTTTAAAATCTCAAAATACATTGATACTTTGAAAGTAAGATGGGATCATCACAAAAATAAGTTAAGGAGACGATCATATGGGTTAGAACTGTCGCATTGTCATTCTTATTGAAAGATTGACTGGTATGCTTGTACATGACGATATTGTCTCTGGATCCTTTCCAGCACTCTTAGCTTTCTAACTTTTGATAACCAAGATATGACTCAGGTGTAGGGATGTCTACTGTAGGATTTATTTTCAGCTGACATGAAAAGAGCACACAAACACTTTGTAGAGAACTTTACAGCTGACATGAAATGAACATACACAAACACTTTGTAGAGAACTTTACAGCTGACATGAAATGAACATACACAAACACTTTGTAGAGAACTTTACAGCTGACATGAAATGAACATACACAAACACTTTGTAGAGAACTTTACAGCTGACATGAAAAGAACATACACAAACACTTTGTAGAGAACGTTACAGCTGACATGAACATACACAAACACTTTGTAGAGAACTTTACAGCTGACATGAAAAGAACGTACATATACACTTTGTAGAGAACTTTACAGATGACATGAAAAGAACGTACACAAACACTTTGTAGAGAACAGCTGACATGAAAAGAACGTACGCATACACTTTGTAGAGAACTTTTCAAGTTCAAAGCAGACCACCACTGTCTCTTGAGCTCCGATAGAATTTGATTTTTAAAAAAATAAGGGTGCAGTCACAATATCTGATTGGAAAATGTTCAGAACAATATTGATTTAATGTCTATTTTAATTTTCTCCAATTGTATGCATATCCACGCACTGTACAATGCTTTCCAAGGCATCTATTCACGGTGTATATCTTAAAAACAATATTAAATGTGAATGATTCGTTGTAAGATTATAGCATGAGCATTGAAAACCGGACTTTGACCACAACAATAAATTTTTATTACAATTATGCTAGTGCACACGTCATTTGACCTACACGTTAATGAAAGTGGTGGATAGCTCCCAGATAACGGATATGACATCTCGATAAAAACCCACATCACATTAGCATCACCCCCCACCCCCACCCCCGATGAGAGGAGAGTCATTGTGATTTAAATTTCGCATTTGACACAACTTACCGAGATATAGAACAATGAAGTGAGTGCGTGCGTTTGAAAAGATAGGAATGTACTTGTCCCATGGACGTTGTAATATATTTGATCTATCTATCTATCTATCTATCTATCTATCTATCTATCTATCTATCTATCTATCTATCTATCTATCTATCTATCTATCTATCTGCTAATAGTAAACATATTTTGAATGGGTGAAATTTTAATTCTTTTCCCCATGGAGAAGACTGATATGTATATTTGGTACTTCTTATTTGTTTGTGTAGGTACAATTAACATAAATTACAACAACTTCACATTGTTTTGGAATAAAATTTAATAATTCTTGCGGAAATTAAAAATGAAATAAATGGAATAATCCTTCTACACTTAAAAAAGCAACAATTTAAATTGTAATGAATTGTTTACTTTAATTATATCTTAAGTGACTACTTGAGATTTTATTTATTCATTAAATAAGACTGGCTGTAATTAGAAGGCGCTAATTAAAACAGCAGTTAATGTACTAATTAAGATATCGCTGATTTACTAATGGTCACGATGGTTGAGTATTTTGTTTCGAAGGAAAAAACAACAACAAACGAAGCAAAAAACGTTGACACTGTTTTCAGAATTCATAACAGAGTAGATTGCATTAAATAAGCACACTCATAAATGTGTGTGCAAAATCTACACATGCAGGAGAAAGCTTTCGCAAGGGGTATTCCCGAAACTGTCTCCCACCGATATGCGTTTAGATTCCTGGGAAATCCTGAACATTGACAGCGAAGCGTTTGTTCTTTTGGCTGAAGTTTATTTCGAAAATTTGGACCCATGGCTAATCAAACTGGTAAATACTGCCTCTTTATTTCATTTATTTAATCAGTTAAAACTTCCATTTATCTGTCAATAACTGACTTTTATAAGATTGTGAAATATATTGATCGGTGATCTCTGCGTGCTGACCAAATGTTTGAAGCCGAATGTTGTGTACGGGAAAACGTCTTTGAGGGTAATATCAATGTGCATTAAATGCTTTCCGAAAAATATTACTGAGGAACTGACTGAAATGGTCAATCAATTTGCAATTAATTAAATTTATCTTTATTTTTCAAAATGGCAGACGTTTAGTATCAATGTATGTGCCCTTTCCGCATAATAGAGCTCAGTGGTGTGTTGTGTGTACATGTTTGGATACATATTCACGTTATCAACCGTTTCATCAAGCTAGTTCTCTGAAATTTTACTTAACCGAGGTGCTGCAAGGGACCGACAACAGATTTACAAACAAAACTGGGTTCAATGTGAAGTAAACGGTTAATCATAGATCTAAGTTCACAGAGTTTATAAAAGTGAAAATAGTAATAAGCTTCAAAACATACAAATATGTTAAATAAATAAATACAGTATTAGATTAAATTCTAAATAAAATAGTTTTCCAACTGGATATTTTGAGGAATCAAGACTAGATTTGTACATCTGGATATGTTGATGTCGACATTTCCTTTGCACATCTAGCAATAGTGTTATTGCCGTAACACATTTAGTGGTATGGATAGGGCTTTCATGCAGCTCAGTATTTATATCGGTAGGATTGATGATGTCACACGTCTATTGATGATGTCACACGTCTATAGGTCAACATTGTTAGTGTACATTTGGCTATTTCATAATCAGCAAGACTGACTTTGTAAAGTGGGATACTCTATTGTCGTCTAGTCTGCCATTGTGCATAGAAATAGCTCTACTTCGTAAAGATTTGTTTTTGTTATTCGTTAGAAATTTTAATGAAATATATGAGACCATGATTTGGTTTGTGTAAAGATGAGTAGGATTGTTTAGTGATATGTCAAGTTTATGGAGAGGTGTCTCTGTCAGCTTTGTACGTCAAGTTGATTTAATGGTATATTTGCATGTCGTTTATGTAGCTGTGAATATGTCAAGTTTATCTAGTGGTGAGTATGTCAAGCTGTGTAGTGGGAGTATGTCAAGTTTCTGTAGTGGTATTTTTTCATAGTGGTATGTCAAGTTTATTTAGTGGTGAGTATGAATGGTGGTGCAGTCCGTAAATGCGAGCAAGGAGAACAAACAATATGCATTCCACTGAAAGTTTAAAAAGAACTTTCCTAATTAACAGTCCCTTTTGTCCACATACATCAATATTAATTTACGGTTTGCAAGATATTTTACTCACGTGCACATATAATCTGATCCAAGAAATTTCAAGACAGAAAATGACTACTATATGCCTATTGAATGTACCAAGTATGTGTTTATTTGTAGGAAAATCCTACCGATTTCTGATGCTTGGTAAGACAGGAAGCGGAAAGAGTACAACCGGAAATACAATTTTGGGAGGAAAATATTTTAACACCGACATATCATTCGACTCTGTCACAAGCTCATGTTCTTTACGGCGCAACACTCGAAATGGCACGACATATGAGGTAAACCTATATTTATTATTATTATTATTATTATTATTATTATTAGTAGTAGTAGTAGTAGTAGTAGTAGTAGTAGTAGTAGTAGTAGTATGATGATGATGATGAGCTGTTCCAGTAGAGTAGCAGCAGTAGTAATAGTAGTGCACACCAGGAGTTGTTAGTTTTTAAATATAAAAGCACTGTATCTCCAAAAATGGCTGAGTATATTAACAAATATGTATTCAGTCTAGTATCTATCTATCTATCTATCTATCTATCTATCTATCTATCTATCTATCTATCTATCTATCTATCTATCTATCTATCTATCTATCTATCTATCTATCTATCTATCTATCTATCTATCTATCTATCTATCTAAAGAATGCCATGTGGTGAGAAGTATTTATATTTTATACGAATTTCTACTTCCTCATCAGCTCATGGACTCTCCTGGCCTTTTTGACACAAAAAAATCCCAAGAAGAAATTGCCTCAATCATGGTCCAAGCACTGGCTTGCATGCACCCCGGGCCTGACGCCGTCATCTATGTCGTCATGCTGGGCAACCGCTACACGGAGGAGGAATTCTCTGTGTACAACAGGCTGAAGGCACTGCTGGATGAGCAGGTGACTAAGCACATGATAATCATCTTCTCGCGCGGTGACGCTCTGGACAGGGAAGGGAAAAGAATTGAAGACGTATTGAAGACAGTTCCGGCACAACTGAAACAGGTGTTGCAGGAGTGCGGAAACAGATACGTTGTATTCAATAACCTGGCAGACGACAAAGATCAACAGGTCCATCGATTATTAGAGCAGGTCAGGAGAGTTCAGCTTCAGAATGGTGGCCGTCCATATAATTGTCCCAAATATAGCGAGGTAGGAGCAAAAATGGAAGAAGAGATTTCCAGACGTCTCGCGGTAGTAGAAGAAAGAGAACTGCAAACAAAAAAGTATGTGAAAGAATTACAGGAAAAGTCCACAAAGGCCGAACTAGAAGCAGAGCAAGCAAGACAGGAATTTGAGAGGCGAGAGGAAGAACGAGAACGCAGGGCGCGCGAAGAAGACTTAAAGAGAGAAAAGCTGATGCGCGAAATGATAGACACACTTCGACAACAACAAGCTAGCATTGAACAGCAGCGACAGAAAGAGATGGAAATGAGAGAAGAACAAGAGCGAGAAAGGCGTCGAGAACAAGAGCAATACGAGAGACAACGACAGGAAGAGCTGGACCGGATCACGAGACGTAACGACGAAGCTCACCGACTAATGATGGAGCGCATGGAAGAGGAACGGAAAGAACACCAACAACGGATGGAACGTTACCAGAAAGAGATGAGCAGTTTGAAAGATCAAGTAGCGAAAGATGACAGTTCGTCTTGCACTATTCTTTAACATCTCAATTTGTTTCTTAAAGATGATAGTTCGTTCTGAACTATTCTTTAACATCTGAGTTTGTTTTTTTTGTGAAGTAGTCAGTTAGTCTTGCATTCTCCTATAGCATCTCTATTTCTCTCACAAATAGGAGATTTCGTCTTGCACTGTCCTATAACGTTACTAGTTTGTTTCAATGACAAAGATGACAACTCACCCTCCACTCTCCGGAACACTATGAATGGACAAAAGTATATAAACAGGAGCTCTAATATATAAGTATTATGTTTACTCTACCAATTAACCATTCTCTTCAAGAAACTTAATTGCAATAGGAACACTATTTGTATAATATTTTGACAACTTTTATTTCACATATTCCAATGAAATTTTATCTCCCGTTTTTGTTTATGAACAACGTGCAGGTATCTGTTTAATTAATTCTCTGCTCTAATTCCTGTGTAAGAACGTTTCATTTGAAAATAATGCTGTGGAGGGCCTCCGAATTCATACATTGGACATCTTGTTTATATATATTCTTGGACTAGCATATGCTTAGAGTGCATATAGGTTGTATGGATGTTTCATGTCTGTTCTGTGTCCTGGATTTGATTTACTGATAACTTCTATTAGAAACATAGTTGTGATTTGCGTTTATAATATATGTATCTATGAGATTCATACGACATGAATAAACACAGGGTGTCAAATATGTATATATAAGACATGAAAGTAAATTTATATACTGAACATATATTAGTTGTACAGGGTGTATCACTAGGGTACTGGGTGTATCATAATAGTAGTGGGTGTATCGTAGTTTAAGTGGGTATATATGCAGTGTGGATATAGGTATCTACCCTGGGGTGTATTTCTGTTCTGGGCGTGTCATAGCTGTGTTAGGTGTCTGTGCTATACGGGCCTGTATACTTGCCTGGAATATTTAAAACCAAGATTTTTATCTCTGAAGGTCGAGTCCAATCAATTTCAATTCGGTATTAGATGACCATCATGTTGTGTTTTCTGCACGGAGTCATATTTCTTACAGCCAATACATAATAGTTTGCCTGTTGTCTTTGTTCCACATTTGACGGAACTTTTGCATTTTGGTCTAGAATGGAAATGAATCCATAATATTAATATTACGTAGTCATCTCTATATGACCTTCTCAGGTAAAAAAAACATATAAACTTTAATAACTATGAAAATGATCTGGTTTGGTCAGTTAATTTATCTATACAAAATTAACATTAAGTGATAAATACAGTAGTGATGATATGATTTTCGAAATTATTATTTTAATGGATTGAATGCGGCTGCTCAGAACGTATTTCGTGCTTCTAAAAACAAATTTTACACTTTCCCATCTTGTCACATCCCAACACAATGGATTGTACCCCTTCTCCGCTTCTTAAGGTATCCATTCTATATGATCTTAAATTAACTGAATTTCTTTTTTGTATGTGTAGCAATTAAGGGCATTAGACAGGATGTGACCTGAATTATTTACACTGAATAGACTGGGCATTAGACAGGACATAACCTGAATTATTTACAGTGAATAGATTGATCATTAGACAGGATATGACCTGGATTATGTACAGTGAATAGATTGAGCATATTGAATAAATGTTCGTTTTACAAATTGAGCGTCTGTTGGAACGTTTATAAATTGAAAACCTGTGAATTCATGTAGCTTACTTTCTAATTAAGGAACAGACATTAGATACATGCTTTCATAGATAAATTTAATATTACATAGTAAAATTAAAATTTTAATTCTGTTTTGACAACTTTATCTTTAAATGGCTACATAGTTACTATTAGAGACTACACTTTACATCAACAAAAATAAACTCTCTACAATATTAATACAATATTAATAACATATAAAGTTTTGTTTGAAAACTATTTTTGGATGTATGCAAGTATCATTAAGATTACTTTCTTGTTGTTTTTGTTCCTGATTTCTTCTTGAAATATTACATTTTAATTCATTTGAAAACAAATACCATAGTAAACAGTAAAGGAAGAACACAAAACTTGAGCAAACTCACAAAACAAAGCAAGGTCACAAAACAAAGCAAACAACAAAACAAAGTAAAACAACAAGACATGGTAAGAAGAAAAAACAACAACGCAAAATAAGAAACGGAAAGTAGAAATCACAAAACAAAGCAAACCAACAAATAAAGTAGGACAATAAAATAAAGTAAAACAAACAAAAATGCAAAACAACAAACAAAGTAAAACAACAATGCAAAGTAAAAAAAGCAAAGTAAAAGTAAGAAAACTAGCAAGACAACAAATAAGCAAACCAAATAAACATAAAAGTACAACAAAAGGACAAACTAAAACAGCAAAACAATGTAAAAGAACGAAACACAAAGCGAAACAATAAAACAAATTAGAACAAACGAACAAAATAAAAGAGCAAAGCAAAGTTAAATTTATCAAAAACAATCACAAAACAAATTAAACCAACAGAACACAGTAAAGCAACAAAACAAAATAAAACATCAAGACAAAGCATGACAACAAAACAGTGTAAAACAAAACAGTGTAAAACCACGAAACAAAGTAAGTCATTAAACAAACAACAAAACGAAACAAAGTCAAACAACATAAAGTAAAATACTTAATCTGATAAGCCTAGGAAATCCCCTTTGCACATGGGCTAAAAACAGGCCATGGAAAATTCCGGTTTCTTCCCGTCTATTCTTCATACCAAATTAGTGCCAGCTGATGGTCTGGCGTCATAAACTTTGCTGAATTACACAAAGAAAGTGCGTTCTATTTTAGTGGTTATCGTCATAACAAGATCGATTTAATGTCTCTTTTAATTTTCTCCAATTGTATGCACATCCACGCAGTGCCCAATGCTTTCAGAGGCTTCTATTCACGGTGTATATCTTAAAAACAATATTAAATGTGAATGATTCGTTGTAAGATTATAGCATGAGCATTGAAAACAAGAAGTTGACCACAACAATAAATGTGTATTACAGTTATGGCAGTGCACACGTCATTTGACCTACATGTTAAGGAAAGTGGTGAATAGCTCCCAGATAAGGGATATGACATTACGATAAAAAAAAACTTTTAGCATCACATCACTGACAAGAGAGTCATTGTGATTTAAATTTCGCATTTGACACAACTTATCGAGATATAGAACAATGAAGTGAGTGCTTGCGTTTGAAAAGATAGGAATGTACTTGTCCCATGGACGTTGTAATCTATCTATCTATCTATCTATCTATCTATCTATCTATCTATCTATCTATCTATCTATCTATCTATCTATCTATCTATCTATCTATCTATCTATCTATCTATCTATCTATCTATCTATCTATCTATCTATCTATCTATCTATCTGCTAATAGTAAACATATTTTGAATGGGTGAAATTTTAATTCATTTTCCCATGAATAAGACTGACATGTATATTTGGTACTTCTTATTTGTTTGTGTATGTAAAATTAACATAAATTACAACAACTTCACATTGTTTTGGAATAAAATTTAATAATTCTTGCGGAAATTGAAAATGTAATAGATGGAATAATCCTTCTATACTTAAAAAAACAACTTAAATTGTAAATGAATTATTTATTTTAAGTGAGTACTTGAGATTTTATTTATTCATTAAATAAGACTGCCTTTAATTAGTAAGACGCTAATTAAAACAATAGTGAATGTACTAATTAAGATATCGCTGATTTACTAATGGTCACGATAATTGAGCATTTTGTTTAAAAGTCAAATTAAACAAACGAAGCTAAAAACTCTGTCACCGTTTTCAGAATTCATAACAGTGTAAATTGCATTACATAAGCACAAAATTCGTGTGCAAAATCTACACTCACGCAAGACAACAAAAGCACAGAGCTGTTAATAGATCTGTTTCTATAGTTACATTTTTAGAGCGACTGCGTCAAAAGGTATTCTCGAAAATGTCTCCCACCGGTACGCGTTTAGATTCCTGGGAAATCCTGAATATTGACAGCGCAGCCTTTTGTTCTTTTTGACTGAAGTTTATTTTGAAAATTTGCACCCATGGCTTATCAAATTGGTAAATACTGCCTCTTTATTTCATTTATTTAATCAGTTAAAGCTTCCATTTATCTGTCAATAACTGACTTTTATAAGATTGTGAAATATATTGATCGGTGATCTGTGCGTGGTGGCCAAATGTTTGAAGCCGAATGTTGTGTACAGGAATATGACTTTGAGGGAAACATCAATGTGCATTAAATGCTTTCGGCAAAATATTACTGAGGAACTGACTGAAATGGTCAATCAATTTGCAATTAATTAAATTTATCTTTATTTTTTCAAAATGGCGGACGTTTAGTATCAGTGTATGTGCCCTTTTCGTATAATAGAGCTCAGTGGTGTGTTGTGTGTACATGTTTGGATACATATTCACGTTATCAACCGTTTCATCAAGCTAGTTCTCTGAAATTTTACTTAACCGAGGTGCTGCTAGGGACAGACAACAGATTTACAAACAAAACTGGGTTCAATGTGAAGTAAATGGTTAATCATAGATCTAAGTTGGTACGTTCACAGAGTTTATAAAAGTGAAAATAGTAATAAGCTTCAAAACGTACAAATATGTTAAATAAATTAATACAGTATTCTAAATAAAATAAATTGCCAACTGGATATTTTGAGGAACTCAAGACTGGATTTGTGTATCTGGATATGTGGATGTCGCCAATATTTCCTTTGCACATCTAGCAACAGTGTTATTGCCGTTACACATGTGGATACTTTAGGCTTTCTTGCAGGTCGGTATTTATATCGGTAAGATTGATGCTGTGACACGTCTAAATAGGTCAACATCGTTAGTGTACATTTGGCTATTTCATAATCAGCAAGACTGACTTTGTAAAGTGGGATACTCTATTGTCGTCAAGCCTGCCATTGTGCATATAAATAGCTCTACTTCGTAAAGATTTGTTTTGATTTGAATTTTATTTTGTCGTCTGGACTGCCCTTGTTGATTTGGGACATTATAAAGAGGGATTTTGTACGTGTGGATGTTTCTAACTTCAAAACTGTTGATATGTTTACATTTTTCTTCGACTGACTGCTTTCTATATCTTTCTACGTCATTCTGCTTAGTCAGATCTTCGACGTCATTCTGCTTAGTCAGATCTTTCTACGTCATAAAGACTACGTGAATACCTTATTTGGACTGCCAGCACATTTCCCATGTTTGTACGCTTGAAGGCAACCCCACGCAATATCATCATTGTGCAAGCTTATTCTCCAACTACGGACCATGATGAAGAAGAAATAGAGGACTTCTACGACCACTGCAAGAAGTCCTGGACCAGACCACAAAGAAAGACATTCTTGTGGTGCAAAGAGACTGGAATGCTAAAAAAGGAGAGGATGCCATTGAGAACTGTAAAGGCACCTGTGGACGCTACTGTAATACAGAGGCATAAGGCTGCTAGAATTTGCCAGCTCTAATGATCTGAAGCTGATGAACACGTTTGGTCCAAATAAAACATCCAGAAGATGGACGTGGCATAGCCCGAATGGAGAACACCATAACCAGATTGATTATGTCATGGTGAAGAGGCGATTCCATACCAGTGTAAACATTGCCAAGACAAGAAGCTTCCAAGGGGAAGACATTGGAAATGATCTTGACTTAGGGATGATGACCCTCTGACTACATCAACAAGAATCAAGTTCAACCCTGACAAGCTAAAGACCCAGAGGTATCGGAAGCCTTCAAAGCAAGATAGGAGGAAAATTTGCACCACTGTTACTTCTTAGTGCAAAGAACATAGATGCAGACACATTGATGGACTCATTTAACACTGCAGTGATCCAAACAGCCAATTAAATCCTTGGCAAACCTAGATAAGCAAAGAAACCTTGAGTTACATCTCACATCCTTGGTTTGTGTGACAAGTATCAAGAGCTAAAGAAGAAGAAATCAGAAGTAGAAGGAGCAAAACAATACAGGGAAATCAACCAGATTATCAAGAAAAGCATGAAAAAGGCAAAGGATACATGGATTGAAGACCAGTGTAAAGATATAGAAAATAATCTAAATAAAATTAATAGCAAAAAGCATACCAACTATGAAAGACCTGAACAGCATAAAACAAGGACGCTCCTCCACCATTCAAGAAAGTGGAGGGAAATGTCTTACGGAAGATCAAGACATTCTTAAGAGATGGACAGAATATTCCTCAGAACTATACAACCACACAGACCTACAAGGGAGCCAGACATACTCAATACCCCACCAGTGACCATCACTGACAACTACTACCCCATCCTCCGAGAAGAAGTAGAGACTGCAGTGAAATCATTAAAAAAGGAGAAGGCAGCAGGAATAGACAACATCCCTGCAGAACTAGTCCAAAAATGGGGAGAGGCCATGATATGCATCTTACTAACAATTTGCAATAAGATCTTGCGGACAGGGGAATGGTGAACACCATGGATTCAGTCACTCATAATAACTCTCCCAAGAAAAGGCAATTTGCACAATGTCAGAACTATTGTATGATAAGTCTTATATGTCCCCCCCCCCCAAGCAAAGTCATGCTAAAGATCATATTAAACAGACTGAAGCTGCAGGCAGAGGAAATCATAGCTGGGTAACAGGCAGGCTTTAGACCAGGGCGAATCACAACTGAACAGATATTTAATCTGAGACTTCAATATGAGAAGTACCTCCAGCATCAACAAGACCTTTATCATGTCTTTGTAGATTTTAAGAAGACATTTGACAGGGTGTGGCATGCAGCCCTTTGGTCCACCATGAATCTGTACAACATCAATGCCAACTTATCAAAGTCATAGAATGCCTTTAGAGCAAGGCCACCAGAGCAGTCTAATTCAACAGCCAGTTAGAAGATTCGTTCAGGACAACAGTGGGAGTCAGACAAAGTTGCTTACTTTAGCCTATTCTCTTCAAAATCTTCCTTGAAAGAATCATGACAGATGCTTTGGAAGACCATGAAGGAACTGTCAGTATTGGAGGCAGAACAATAAAATAATGAACTTACAGTTGCCGATGACATTAATGGCCTTGCAGGAAATGAGGAGGAGCTAGCTCAGTTCGTGGAAAAACTAGACAAGACAGTTTCTGCTTTTGGTATGGAAATCAGTGCAGAGAAGACCAAATTGATAACCAATAGCACCAGTGGCATTGGCAATGACATCATGATTGGTGATCAGAAATTGGGAATAGTTAATAAAATCAAGTATTTAGGAGCCATCATGACAGACGAGGGATCAAAATCAGAAATATTGTCCAGGATTGCACTGACAATAGCAGCATGGCAAGGCTGAAGACAGTTTGGAAAGACAGAAACATCTCAGTCAGCTCAAAGATCAGACTGATGTGCTCCTTGCTTGTATCTGTGTTTATATGCCTGTGAGTCATGGACCCTCAAATGGATCTCGAAAGTAGGATACAAGCTACTGAAATGAGATGCTTTCAAAGGTTGCTTGACATTTCGTATAGAGATCATGTCATGAATGAGGAAATGGGAAACAGAATTGGGCAAGTCATTGGGTCCTATGAAGACCTATTGGCCATTGTGAAAAAACGCAAAATGAAATGGTATGGGCATGTCACACGATCAGCAGGGTTTGCCAAGACAATCATGCAAAGTACTATGCAGAGATGGCGAAGGAGAGAAAGACAGAGGATAAGATGGGAGGATTACATCTCAAAGTGGACAGGACTGAAACTGAGCAATACAGTAAGAGTAGCAGAGAACAGAATGGAATAGTGGAAACTGGATGTCCCAATGGTCGACAAGACTAAGGGATAGATAGATAGATAGATAGATAGATAGATAGATAGATAGATAGATAGATAGATAGATAGATAGATAGATAGATAGATAGATAGATAGATAGATAGATAGATAGATAGATACCAGCCTTCTAACGAAATATATGAGACAATGATTTGATTTGTGTAAAGATGAGTAGGATTGCTTAGTGGTATGTCAAGTTTATGGAGAGGTGACTATGTTTACTTTGTATGTCAAGTTTATGGAGAAGTGATTATGTCAACTTTGAATGTCAAGTTGATTTAATAGTATATTTGCATGTCATTTATGTAGCTGTGAGTATATCAAGTTTACGGAGTGGTATATTTGTGTAGTGGAATGTCAAGTTTATGTTGTATGTCGAGTTTGTTTAGTGGTGAGTATGAATGATGGTGCAGTCCATAAATGCGAACAAGGAGAACAAACAATATGCATTCCACTGAAAATTTAAAAAGAACTTTCCTAATTAACAGTCACTTTTGTCCACAGACATCAATATTAATTTACGGTTTGCAAAATATTTTACTCATGGACATATAATCTGACAAAGAAATTTCAAGACAGAAAATGACCACTATATGCCTATTGAATGTACTAAGTATGTGTAGGACAATTCTACCGATTTCTGCTGCTTGGTAAGACAGGAAGCGGAAAGAGTACAACCGGGAATACAATTCTGGGAGGAACGTATTTTAACACCGACATATCATTTGACTCTGTCACAAGCTCATGTGCTTTACGGCGCAACACTCGAAATGGCACGACATATGAGGTAAACCTATATGTATTATTATTTTTATTAGTAGTAGTAGGAGGAGAAGGAGGAGAGTTGTTCCAGTAGTAGTAGTGGGAGGAGGAGGAGCTGTTCCAGTAGTAGTAGTAGCAGCAGCAGTAGTAGTATTGCACATTAGAGTTGTTAGTTTTTAAATATAAAAGCACTGTGTTTCCAACAAATGACTGTGTATATTAACAAATATGTATTCAATTTATCTATCTATCTATCTATCTGTCTATCTAAAGAATGCCATGTGATGAGAAGTATTTATACGAATTTCTACTTCCTTATCAGCTCATGGACTCTCCTGGCCTTTTTGACACCTATAAATCCCAGGAGGAAATTGCTTCCATTATGGTCCAAGCACTGGCCTGCATGCACCCTGGGCCTGACGCCGTCCTCTACGTCATCATGCTGGGCAACCGCTACACGGAGGAGGAATTCTCTGTGTACAACAGGCTGAAGGCACTGCTGGACGAGCAGGTGACTAAGCATATGATAATCATCTTCTCGCGCGGTGACGCTCTGGACAGGGAGGGGAAAAGAATTGAAGACGTATTGAAGACAATTCCGGCACAACTGAAACAGGTGTTGCAGGAGTGCGGAAACAGGTACGTTGTATTCAATAACCTGGCAGGCGACAAATATCAACAGGTCCATCGATTATTAGAGCAGGTCAGGAGAGTTCAGCATCAGAATGGTGGCCGTCCATATAATTGTCCCAAATATAGCGAGGTAGGAGCAAAAATGGAAGAAGAGATTTCCAGACGTCTCGCGGTAGTAGAAGAAAGAGAATTGCAAACAAAACAATATGTGAAAGAATTGCAGGAAAAGTCCACAAAGGCCGAACTAGAAGCAAAGCAAGCAAGACAGGAATTTGATAGGCGAGAGGAACAACGAGAACGCTGGGCGCCCGAAGAAGACTTGAAGAGAGAAAAGCAGATGCGAGGCGTGCTAGACACACTTCAAAAACAGCAATCTAGCTATGAACAGCAGCAACAGGCAGAGATGGAAATGAGAGAAGAACAAGAGCGAGAAAGGCGTCGAGAACAAGAGCAATACGAGAGACAACGACAGGAAGAGCTAGACTGGATCATGAGATGTAACAACGAAGCTCACCGACTAATGAAGGAGTGCATGGAAGAGGAACGGAAAGAACACCAACATCAGATGGAACGTTACCAGAGAGAGATGAACCGTTTGAAAGATCAAGTAGCGAAAGATGGCATTTCGTCTTGCACTGTCCTATAACGTCACTATGTTTCAATGACAAAATGACAACTCACCCTCCTCTCTCAAGAACACTATGAATGGATAAAAGTATGTAAACAGGATCTCTAATATTTAAGTATTATGTTTACTCTATCAATTAACCATATCATAGTTGTATAGTTGTGTCACTAGGGTACTGGGTGTATCATAATAGTAGTGGGTGTTTCGTAGTTTAAGTGGGTATATATGCAGTGTGGATATAGGTATCTACCCTGGGGTGTATTTCTGTTCTGGGCGTGTCATAGTTGTGTTAGGAGTCTGTGCCATACGGGCCTGTATACTTGCCTGGAATATTTAAAACCAAGATCTTTATCTCTGAAGGTCGAGTCTAGTCATTTCAATTCGGTATTAGATGACCATCATGTTGTGTTTTCTGCACTGAGTTATAATTCTTAAAGTCAATACATAATAGTTTGTCTGTTGTCTTTGTTCCACATTTGACGGAACTTTTGCATTTTGGTCTAGAATGGAAATGAATCCATAATGTTAATATTACGTAGTCATCTATATATGACCTCAGATAAAAAAAAATAATAACTATGAAAATGATCTGGTTTGGTCAGTTAATTTATCTATAAAAATTAACATTAAGTGATAAATACAGTAGTGGTGATATGATTATACAAGTTATTATTTTAATGGATTGAATGGGGCTGTTCAGAACGTATTTCACGCTTCTAAAATCAAATTTTACACTTTCCCATCTTGTCACATCCCAACACACTGGCTTGTAACCCTCCCCGCTTCTCCAGGTATCCATTCTTTCTGATCTTAAATTAACTGAATTCCTGTTTTGTATGTGTTACACTTAAGGGCATTAGACAGGATATGACCTGAATTATTTACAGTGAAGAATAGACTGAGCATTTTGAATAAATTTTCGTTTTACAAATTAAGCGTCTGTTGGAACGTTAATAAATTGAAAACTTGTGAATTCATGTAACTTACTGTCTAATTAATTAATAGAAATTAGATGCATGCATTCATAGTTAAATTTAATATTACATAGTAAAATTAAAATTTAAATTCTATTTTGACAACTTTATTTTTAAATTGCTACATAGTTACTATTAGAGACTACACATAAAATCAACAAAATAAACTCTCTACAATATTAATATCATATAAAGTTTTGTTTGAAAACTATTTTTGGATGTATGCAAGTGACATTAAGATTATTTTCTTGTTGTTCTTGTTCCTGATTTCTTCTTGAAATATTACATTTCAATTCATTTGAACAAATGTACCATAGTAAAACAACAAAGCAAGGTCACAAAACAAAGCACACAACAATACAAAGTAAAATAACAAGACAAGGTAAGAAAAAAAAACGCAAAATAAGAAAACGAAAGTATAAATCACAAAACAAAGCAAACCAACAAAACAAAGTAGGACAATAAAATAAAGAAAAACAAACAAAAATGCAAAACAACAAAGTAACACAACAATGCAAAGTAAAATATGCAAAGTAAAAGTAAGAAAACTAGCAAGACAACAAAGAAACAAACCAAAACAACAAAACAAAGTACAACAAAAAGACAAACTAAAACAGCAAATCAATGTAAAACAACGAAACACAAAGCGAAACAATAAAACAAATTAGAATAAACGAACAAAGGAAAAGAGCAAAAACAAATTTAAATTTATCAAAAACAGTCGCTAAACAAATTAAACCAACAGAACTTAGAAAAACAACAAAACAAAATAAAACATCAAGACAAAGCAAGACAACAAAACAGTGTAAAACAACGCAACTAAGTAAGTCACTAAACGAACAACAAAACGAAACAAAGTCAAATAACATTAAGTAAACGATTTAATCTGATAAAGCCTACATCAAGCCGATTGGTGGTTCGGAAATTTCCTTTGAACCTGGGCTAAACCCAGGCCATGGAAAATTCTGGTTTCTGGTTGGATCCTTCCTGTCTATTTTTCATACCGAATTAGTGCCAGCTGCTGGTCTGGCGTGATAAACTTTGCTTAACTACACAAAGAAAGTGTGTTCTATTTTAGTGGGTATCATCATAACCCCATAAACAAATGGTTGTTCTAAACATTTATTCCTAAGGTATTATTGGTTTGTATTTATATTAATTATACCTATATCTGGAAATTGTACCAAAATCAAGTGTTCAACCAATATTTTGGCTATAGAAGATATATCGGAATAATAATAATAAATAATTAAAATTAAAGTACATTTAGCTACAAAAAGGTTTCTTTGTTAGCTAACTTTATAAAAGTGGAAGAGGATCCAGGTGTTGGCCAGATTTATTTGTGTTCCAAATTTCAAGGATAAATTTCTAATAGGTTTGAAAATATCAGCTTACAGCGATGAAAAATGTTGATTTTTGACAACTTTTCAACCCCTTAAAATTCAGCCTAGCATCTAGTATGCCCCTGCCAAATACGAAAAGTCTTCTACCTCCTCCCCTTACTCATTTCTCCTGAGCCTTCTCTTCTTCCTGGTATTCTGGCAGCATGCGAGGACTCCATAGCTTCTTTTTGGGCTGTTTCGATACGTTTATTGTCTTTCAGTTCAAAGCAAATTCTCGCATATTTGCCAACAGTCAGGTTCAAAGACTGGAGGACAGCACAGCATGTTTTTGCACCATCATTAAACACACCTATTGCTATTGCCACTGTGTTAATGTCCATGAGCCTCTTTTGGGGACAAAATTTCTTATTAGGCTATGTATACACTCATTTGGGTTTTGTGTATAACCGTCGAGACACCGGCGAAGAAGCTCGGTTGCTGCTAAATCCTTGAACACTGGTTTCATATCTTCCATTACTGCTTGTGGGAGATTATTCTTGTGTTTATAACCTGCTGTTCTGTTTTCCTGCTCTGCCTGTTTGTAGGCACATTTTTTAGAGCAGAAATTGTGGAGAGGATTCTGGTCCGTGGACAACTTATGACAGTATATGAGCCAGACATACTCACGCATTTTCACAAAATTATGCTTGTTTCTCCTAATTGCATTTCCATACATCCTCTGTATATTATCAATCTGCCAGTCAGTCAGTCTTCCCCTGATTTCCCATTAGACAGCTTCTTGTTTTTGTTTGCTTTCTTGTGATTACGCAGGCGTGTACCTGTCCTCTTCTGTATTTAACCTACGCATTCACTCTTTGCTATATCAACATCAGCACAATAAGGTTTAGACTTCAGTACAGAGCTAAGTGTGATAGTGTCCCATCATCTATAAACCTAGTGTACCTAAGGTGATACTGCTCTAAAGATCTACTGAAAATGTCCTTCATAATCTCATTTTCCAGTGAGTCTGAAGACCCATTATGGTTGACAGTGAATTTGTTCTGGCTCTTTTCTGCCCATTTCCTATACGCAGCTGTTTTCTATCCCGTTTATTCCATAACTCACAGGATTTGCAATGTTTGGTTCTGCTGCCTGCATCTATAGTCTGGCATCCAATTGTAGTTGCTGCCCCGATCAATGACGTGTGACCAGGTGTCATCTTGATATCGTCTGACGACACATCTATGTCACTGCCTTTCTTGTTAGGATCAGTCATTGATTATTCTATATTAGCAGCTTTCTTCATTGACTCTTTCTGGTCTTTTTGAGCAGCTTTCTTCATTGACTCTTTCTGGACTTCTTGAGCAGCTGTCTTCATTGACTCTTTCTGGACTTCTTGAGCAGCTTTCTTCATTGACTCTTTCTGGACTTCTTGAGCAGCTTTCTTCATTGACTCTTTCTGGACTTCTTGAGCAGCTGTCTTCATTGACTCTTTCTGGACTTCTTGAGCAGCTGTCTTCATTGACTCTTTCTGGACTTCTTGAGCAGCTTTCTTCATTGACTCTTTCTGGACTTCTTGAGCAGCTTTCTTCATTGACTCTTTCTGGACTTCTTGAGCAGCTTTCTTCATTGACTCTTTCTGGACTTCTTGAGCAGCTGTCTTCATTGACTCTTTCTGGACTTCTTGAGCAGCTGTCTTCATTGACTCTTTCTGGACTTCTTGAGCAGCTTTCTTCATTGACTCTTTCTGGACTTCTTGAGCAGCTTTCTTCATTGACTCTTTCTGGACTTCTTGAGCAGCTTTCTTCATTGACTCTTTCTGGTCTTCTTGAGCAGCTTTCTTGATAGATTTATTGATACAGTTGTATGAACTATCATAAACTGGCAGTGGTAAATCCACAGCACCACAAAACTCAACTCGATCACTGCCTATCGTTCACATTGCGAATACTGCACTACGATTTATACCACAACTGAACACATTACCATTACCACCAGGAATCACTTCAGTAAGAAGAAAATGCTCTTTGTCCATTGCACTATCTGGAACTGCAGTGAAAAGCAAACATGCTTCCTAGACCCTCTTTTTCTACCTTATTTAATACAACACTTTTCCCGCAGACTGAAGACTGAGAGGCATTATTAGCTGATAAAATGCCAACATCAACAATTCTCTGTCTTTCCATAGCCTTAGTAGTATCAAGAGAATCTTCTTCACTTGCACTATAACAACACTCATCAGGATCTTTTACAGTCTAATTTATGACACTGTTCAGCATCAACAGCTTCTTTTCTGATGTAGGATGCCTACGTTCGTTTTCGTCTGGCTGTACACGTGTGTTCATAGTACCACCACTGTCACATTTACTGGCACTATCCTGACTAGGCAATGAAGAAGACGAAAGTTCTCAACTGTTTTGCCCCTCGTGTGAACTGATTTCACTTGAATTTTCGCTTTTAGCATGGTTTTTTCCTTCGCTTTTTATCGGAAGTTATGGCAGTAGCTCACTCACAGCAACTTGAGTTCAAAACAACAAGAAAATCGCCTCAAACGTCTATTTTTTTTTTCGAACACTGCTTTGTATTAGACCGGAAATGGATGTTACTGCGGGAGGTATCATTATTTCGAAAATAGAAGCGAAAGGGCGCCAGCAACCTTATTATTTGAAGCAGCGAAAGAGACCCTGCAAACTGCTGATAATAGTGTGTTGCTGGAGAACTGACCCTCACCCATATCTAAGTAAAACTATTGTGATTTTGCCACAAACATTTGTTTTATCGATTGATTGAGTGAGTGAGTGTAGGGGGCGCTTCCGGCTTCCGCCGTTTTCGCGCCTTGTTTTATCGAAAAACTCGGCCAAGTTTATATCAAGACAACCCCATCACAATTTTAATTTTTTAAAAAGTCGTGATTTTTCGGAAAAAATCAAGGTAGTGGTGGGGCTGTGGAGCACTGCTGTCTGACGTGCGTCGAGAAAACTCACTGGCTTAAATCGATAGACCATACGTGTCGATTGCAAAGAAAATATTCCGGCCTGATGACACAGTCTCGACTTGATTAATTATACGACAGGTATATGGTAAGTGAAAATAGACAGACTGAAACAGACGGCGAGATACAGGCAGACAAGTAAAGCTATTATTTATGTTTGCTTTTGAATTTGTGTGTGAATTTTTCTTATGAAAAGCTAGGTAAATATGTAAGTAGACATACACTTATCTAAACACGTTATATGTTGTTTGTTGCAAATCACATCCTTTCGTTATGTTTTATATTTTTTTATGTTTGTTTGATTACTTGTTTCTTGTTCCTTTCCTTTTTGTACGGCTGAACGACAAGTGAAAAACTGATTACGACCGTATAAAGTTACTTTTCACCACTATCTTTGTTTGACAAATTACATACTCACTGCACCAGTACAAATGATTTCTACACACTCACTGCATAATTCCCTGCATCAGGGAAATGTTATTCTCATACGCACTCCCCTGTTTTAGTATAATGTTCTCTATACACGCACTCATTGCATCAGTAAAATATTCTTTACACACGCACTCAATGTTTTAGTACAATGATGTCTACACACGTATTCAGTGCTTTAGTACAATGATGTCTACACATGCACTCAGTACTTTAGTACAACGATGTCTACACACGCATTCAGTGCTTCAATACAATGATGTCTACACACGTTTTCAGTACTTTAGTACAATGATGTCTACACATGCATTCAGTGCTTTAGTACAATGATGTCTACACACGCATTCAGTGCTTCAATACAATGATGTCTACACACGCATTCAGTGCTTTAGTACAATGATGTCTACACACTCATTCAGTGCTTTAGTACAATGATGTCTACACACGTATTCAGTACTTTAGTACAATTATGTCTACACACGTATTCAGTACTTTAGTACAATGATGTCTACACACGCATTCAGTACTTTAGTACAATGATGTCTACACATGCATTCAGTGCTTCAATACAATGATGTCTACACACGCACTCAGTGCTTTAGTACAATGATGTCTACACACGTATTCAGTACTTTAGTACAATGATGTCTACACACGTATTCAGTACTTTAGTACAATGATGTCTACTGCTATTATCTAAGAATAATTAAGTATTCTCTAAGTATGAATTAACCTGTGTTATGGAAATTCCTGATGTATCTAATTTTGCTTCTTCTTCTTTTTTTTTTTTTGGGGGGGTGGGTGGGAAACAGAATAAGGTTTTGAAAGGAAGGTTTTCAGAAATGAGAGCTGCCGGGACTATAAATCGCAAGTAGCAGCCACGACAACAGCTCTCAGTCTGCAGATATTGGTGCTCGAGTATAATGATGTAGATGCTATAAATACAACTGACTAAAACTGATAAAAGTGACAGGCTTTATAAAGTCTGGAGCTGTGACCCGCACACTTATATTTTGATTTAAAGCAATTAACAGTAATTAATAAAGCCATGGAAAGTGAAACAGGTATGTTGACTTTTTAGTCTTCTCATTCGTACTTGCTACTTATTGACTTGTTTATATAATAACTAATTTTGTAACTAACTGACTTCTTGACTGATTCAACGAATCACTGACTATCTGAGGGCGAATAATCCTAAAGTACTGATGGACATACTGAAAGAATCTCACTGATTGACAGAATCCATTCATCCGTCCGTCCGCCCGTCCTATCTATTGATTTTTAATTGTTAGACCCGGAATTACGTGAGTGGGCCTCGCGTGAACATTTGACGTCAGAGACGATGGAGGTACTGGCGAAGGAGGGCTTCTTGACACTTAATTTGCTGAAATTGCTGACAGTTTCTGAAGTGAAAGAGTTATACCAAGATACAAAGTTGCTTCCCCTGGCTCAGTGTCTAGCTTTAAAGAAGGCCGTGATTAAACTAGGAGGTGAGTCATCTCCAACTCAAAAGTAAACTTGTTCAAATGAATATTGCATTTGCTCAAGTGAATATTTCAGTTGTTTATATGAATATTTCAGTTGTTTATATGAATATTGCAATTGATCACATGAACATTGCACTTGACACAATAGATATTGTGCGTCTTTAAATGAACAGTAAGTACACTTGTTGAAATCAGTAACGTACTTGCTTAAATACATAATATATTTGTTTAGATTCATGCAGCACATAAACACTGCTAAAAATTTAATTTTGTATTCTTTGACTGCTTAATTACAGATAAACTATGCATCATAACCCTTCAAGAAAGTTTTGTTTTGATAATGGTTTGGGATGGACATATTTTCTTACACGATCTCTGTCTCTCACCCTTTTCATTCTTTTCTCACTTGTAAGTAGGAAATGAGTGTAGCTAGAGAGATTAAGTAAGGAATGAATGGAAAGAAATATATTAAATTTCTTTCTTAATCTCTCTCTACACTCATTTCTTATATGCTCTCTCTATATATATCCATTGTTTACTTGATCTCTCACCAAATTATTGCTTACTTGGTCTCTCTCACTATATTATTGCTTACATGGTCTCATGCACATATTGTATTCTCACATTATAAGGCTGTGCAAAACAATACTCTATACTACACTACATTGCACTCACATATTGTATTCTCACATTTCAAGGATGTGCAAAACAACCGCTTGACGGTGAGAGGCCCAGCAAGGTCGTGCAACCGTCTGAGAGAAGAGCTGTTGAGGTTCCTCTTGACTTTTTCATCAAATCAAACGTCTATTTCTCAGTACGAAGCATACACATGCACATAGTGCAACAAATATACAAGCTTGATCTGAACAAACAGGTAACGTTTTCACTAATCCATTACTTAACCTGTCACACACACACACACACACACACACACACACACACACACACACACACACACACACACACACACACACACACACACACACAAGTATTCAGCAATCACAATGCAGCAGAATAAATGTTTAGCATTAATGTTCAGACAGTTGTAAGCCTATACATTAAATCAGTAGCGTTTTAAACAGAACGCAAGACCTACGAGTTAATAACATTTCATTTCACACTGATATGTTTGTGCAATTTTTTTTCTTCAATTTACTTCAAGTCAAGGGCAGTGCTTGAATTGATAACGAAATGATACACGACAGATATACGCAAAAATGAGAAGGTAAAGGGCCATAACTAATTTTCAAACTGATCAAAGTTTACTGTGTAAAACACATTTAATTCTACGGTGAATTAATTTTGCGTACGAGTGCAATATACTGTAAAATAAAATATACCTAAGGTGCTTTGCTGTATATAAAATATTTGAAAGGGAAATGTTTAAACATTTGTGAGACCAATAATATAATCAATTTACAGCAATAAAGTTAAAGGGTTAGTATTGCTTCCATTCATTGTTTTCCTATACTTTTAAAAGGAAAATTATTATTTTCATAAAACCTAGTCAAACTGTTATAAATGAACGATAAATAAATTTTGCGATTTAAAATATATTGTCCTTAAGGACTTTGCCGAACACAACGTTTCGGGGTTCTCGAAAACGTTCTTTAGAAACACTTAAAACTCTGACGTCATTGTGACAAACAAAGATGGAGTGGGAGTGACAGCACAGATTAAGATTTATAACTACACTTTTTTGTGTGTGCTAGAGAAGCCCGCATCTTTATGCAAACAATTATCATACAAATTAAAATGAGTTATGTGCTACTATTGAGATTGTACATGTATTCAATCACATTGTTGCTCGGTGAGACTTGAAGCAAACATAACTGATCGTTTTGATGAAAGGTTAAAATCTCTGACACATAAATCTACATTTATTGAACAACACCTATACATTTTTTTTTTTACTAGATCTAGCTTAGTGATCAACTTACCAATATCCGTTATGAAACGACTTTGTGCATTTTGAGGACAGGTTAATAGGTTGGCTTCACAACAGCTATTTCTTTAGGTATTAACGGTACGTTTCATTTTTTTCAATTTGGTACAAATCCCATATCAAAGGCAACATACTTGTGAAAATATTCTTTTAAAACGAATTAAATAGTTATTACAGAGTATATACTCTGAGGTGTATTGCTTACCATTCTTTGGCTTGTGTTTAATAAATAATTCTCGTTTTACTTATTTCAGAGTTTTTGTGGAATTGCACATTGTTTACTTATAGCTTTATAATGTACAGTATTTTTACAATTCGCAGCTTCACAATACTTCAACAGTTAAAATATATATAATATATATATAACATTTTCTTGATGAAAGTCATTCAAGAACGACACATATACATTGAATAAAAACAAGTCTCCACTAAAGGGAGCTTTGTTATCAGCCTGCTAAAGTAGTATGCATTGAATAAAAGCAAGTCTTCACTAAAGGGAGTTTTGTTATCACCCTGCTAAAGTAGTATGCATTGAATAAAAACAAGTCTTCACTAAAGGGAGCTTTGTTATCACCCTGCTAAAGTAGTATGCATTGAATAAAAACAAGTCTCCACTAAAGGGAGATTTGTTATCACCCTGATGAAGTTTTTGCACGAGGCCAAAGTTTATATTTAAAACTTTTACAAAATTACATGATTCACAGATGTTTTGTGAAGTCGAAAAAGAAATGGAAGATAAACATTAATAAGTCTCATTATTTTAAACACTCGATCAATATCATCATCATCATCATCATCATCATCATCGTCCTAGTTTGTAATGATGCGATCGTTGCTGGTGACATTGAGTCTTCAACATCAAATAAGTAATTCCCACTACATTATTTTCAACAACACTTTTAAAAGAATATTTTACTTTCTTTGTTGTAACCAATGGCCACTTTATTGTTTATATCAGTAATATTATAATATAATGTTTCTGGAAAAATTAGAAGAAAACCAAATGTTCAATTAAATACGCATGAGGATCATAACACAATGTATTATTTTATTAGTAATGCATAATTATAATACATGTATATTGATTATTATTTATATAAGATAATGCTTTGTTAAAATTTCATAAAATGATTCTTCATTTCTATTTTACACATCAATCTTGAAAGTTTAGATATGCTGTGTCATCTTTCTGTCTTAATGAGGTTGTACTTTGCACTGTTTAGGTAGTATTCATGTTCTAACGATGTTGTATTCTGCACTCTTTAGGTTGTATTCATGTCTTAGATTGTATTTATGTATTAGTTAGGTTGTACTTTGCACTATTTAGGTTGTATTCATGTCTTAGATTTTATTTATGTATTAGTTAGGTTGTACTTTGCACTATTTAGGTTGTATTAATTTCTTATTTAGGTTGTACTTTGCACTGTTTAAGGTGTATTTATGTCTTAATAAGGCTGCTACTTTGCACTGCGCAGTTGTATTTACGTCTTAATGACGCAGTACATTTTACTGTTTTTAAGTTGTATTTACATCTTAATGACGCACTACATTGCACTATTTAAGTTGTATTTGTGTCTTAGTTAGGTGTACATTAATAGTGCAGGTCAACACTTACCACTAATAAATATTTAACAGTTCAGTCATTTCTTTTAAAATGAATTTTATTACTTTAAGCACCAACATTTCGCTTTCTGCTACTGGGTAAGACCGGCGCTGGGAAAAGCAAAACCGGAAATACTATTCTTGGAGAAGATGCTTTCTCTCAAGACGTCTCGTTCATCTCAGTCACACAGAACTGTGAACTAAAGAAGACCAATCGAAATGGAATAACTATTGAGGTGGGTTCTCTCCCATCGCTGCTAAGTGAATAGAATTATTTAACTGATGTATTTGATATCTTTTCACTGATATGATTGGAAGATCCTTGAATATTGTAACTGATGTGAGTAGAACCTTTGGACATTATAAGGAATGAGATATTTTGACTGATGAAGAGATTTTATAGAAATGATTAAGTCTGTTAGGATACTTTGGACCTTTTAAGATGAAAATAATATTTTGAATGGGATAAAAAGAATCTGTAGAATGGGGTGGTTTGGATGCTAGAATACTGTGAATGTTGGGGGTAGAATCTTTGAATGGTTCCGGTTGAATCCTTGGTGAGGTATCATGATTTCTTTTACTCCAAACACAACGCTTTCAACTCTTCAATTTAAAAATGACGGAAAAAATAATTATCTTGATGTAAATTTGATATCCTCTTGTTTGACATTGAAATCTTTCATTTCTGATATCAATGTATAGTTCATAACTATAAATCCAAAATATACACTTACAATTATACTGGAAGTCATATTTCGTCTTTTACATGAGACATTAGTAACTGAATTTAAAAGAACGGTTGAAGTGTTAGGAAACAACATGTTACTTATTTTGATGGAAAGTGTTCTTGAATTTGATACGTGGAGTATTATTTTAAAAATTTAATATTTTCGAACTAAACAACTTATTTCTTGTTTCTTAAATACGTAAAACATAGAAATATGCTGATTATTTGGTGATATACAGAATGTCAAAAGCTAAACTAAACTAATAGAAACTAAATTAAAGTCACCAAACTAAACTAAATTAAACTAATATATAAAGTAAATTTAAGCAATGAAACTAAACTAAAATAAATTAAGTGAAACTAAACTAATAAAATAAGATAAACTAAATTAAACTAACGAAAATAAGCTAAAATCCACTAAAATAAGAAATCAGGTATTTTATGAATTACCATTGTTAAGGTTAGTGCAATTGTCATTCAATCATCATACGGTGTGTATATTGTTTATATATGTGTGTGTGTGTGTGTGTGTGTGTGTGTGTGTGTGTGTGAGAGAGAGAGAGAGAGAGAGAGAGAGAGAGAGAGAGAGAGAGAGAGAGAGAGAGAGAGAGGGAGAGAAAGAGAGAAGATTTACACAAAACATCAACTTTATTAGTTTCCTAATATTTTTTTCAGATTATGGATGTCCCTGGCTTATTTGACACCAATATGTCACATGACAAAATCGCAACTATAATCATGCAGTCTATGGCCTGCATGCATCCGGGACTTCACGCCATCTTCTATGTCATCAAGCTGGGTCGTTACACGGAGGAGGAGTTTGGCGTGTACCAGCGACTGAAGGCTTTGTTCGATGTCACCCTGACCCGCTACATGATCGTTCTTTTCACACATGGCGATTCGCTGGAAGAAAATCAGAAAACTATCGAGAGCGTGTTGGAAAAGTCCCCACCTACTTTAATCCAAGTTCTCCGTGAATGCAACTACAGATATGTTGTCTTTAACAACATGGCACGGAATAAACAGCCCCAAGTGGAACAATTACTGCACAAGGTGAAGCAGTTGGTGGCCCAAAACGACAATCAACCTTACTCTTGTCCCAAATACGGCGCCATAGGCCAGGGTCTGGAGGAGGAGGTTGCCAGGCGAATGGCGGAAGTAGAAAAACGGGAAGTGGAGAGCAAGCGTTACGTTCAGGAACTTCAGGAGAAGACACAAATGGCAGAAGAAACAATTGCCAAGGAGAGAAAGGAATTTCAAGCAAAAGAGGAGGAACGTAATAGGATTTTAAAGCTGGCGGAGGAAAGAAATGAGCAGGAGATAGAAAATTTGAAGCAGACGATGAAACAGCAACAGCTGGCGATGGAAGAGCAACACAGGAATGAGCAGGCGGTGCGTGAAAAACTCGACAAAGAACACAAAATGTTTCTGGCGGACTTGGAAAAACAGAGACAAAAGGAAAAGGATGAAATAAAGAAAATGGAAGAAAAACTGTTGGAGCTGGAGAACAACTCGAGAGAAGAGCAAGAGAAAGAACATGAGGAAAGAAAAAGCACAAAGGAAGAAGAAATTTGGAAAGAAAAAAATCGGATTGCAGAAAAAGAAAATTCTGATTTCTTTCAAAAGTTAACCAATATGGCAATTAATATTTTGCCGTTACTGCCAGCAGTAATAAGTTTATTCACAAGGAGAACTTTCTGAAAGACATGAAGAGACCGCGTAAGAGAAAAAGATCTCTAAGTCATTTTTGAGACAGGTACAGAGAATATAACTCTTAGACACAAATGGACAAGACACTTAAAAACAAAGTACTCCTCATTATTCTGTTAAAAGTGTGAGCACTCTGTTCAGCGTTTTCCCAAACTGACAACTCAGGATTACGAGAGTAGTTCACATGACAACATTTACAAGGTATAATTTACAAACAACATTTACAGCTTGTCATTTACTGTTTATAATCTTATTTCAGAATATAATAATGTTTTACAACGTGACTGAATATATTACTACACTGAAATATTTTAAAAACACAAGTATAACATATCAATAGCAAAATGCACGGAATATTTCTAAGTCCATTCTCTCTCAATAAATCAGTAAACTCACCATTAAGCTAATGCCCGCCTTTCATGACTGGACTTTTTGCCACACCAAATTCAAGTGATTAGACAATAGAATTCTTTACAGCAAGTAAACTTTTGATCTCGGCCCATTGGCTGGTCTCGTTCTTGTAAATGTTATCCATTGGATAATAAAAACTACTCATCAAGGTGGACCTAGTTTGGATTGCATCAGCAATTTTTAGCATATTCTCAACTCGAGTTGTTTACTCCCACTCTGATACATGCAAAAATACCATCATAAGGAGTGTCCAAGGTTGGGTTACTTTGACAATTTAACAATGTATATAACAATTAAGACTATAAATAGGGACAGTCAAATTTACTCCGCCACATATAGGTATGCTTAATTCTTCTAATAAAACATAACACAGTCTGATCGTACTTGTTTCAATTCGTTAAATATACAGCCGTCAAATTACTTATTAAGTTATCGATATTACTGTAGTAAAATGTACTCTTATGCTTGACAATATCTGCACACTTGCTAAGTACTGAGAAGTGGTATGAGAAAACTGACAACGTTTGTAGACATGCTGATTACTGAGAAATGGTGTTAGCTGACAATGTTTGTAGACATGCTGATTACTGAGAAATGGTGTTAGCTGACAATGTTTGTAGACATGCTGATTACTGAGAAATGGTGCTAGCTGACAACGTTTGTAAACATCCTGAGTATTGAGAAATGGTTCGCGAAAACTGACAGTGTTTGTAGACATCTTGAATAATGAGTGGAGTGGTGTCAGAACTGACCTCTTTTGTAGATATGCCACAATGTGCAATACTGAGGTCTAAATTGTGTCCTTTTGTAACGTCATTTGCCAAAGAAAAGTTACTTCAGCCAAACTTATGAAAATGTGATTTGATTTCCTCAAATTTCAATAAATAAAATTTCAATAGTTCAAACACAAAGTATTAGGGCAACACAGAACATCATTTACAGGAAAATCGAGATAACAATATTGATAGTAAAAGGTTAACAAACATTTTTAAGAGACGTACATCAACAGTAAGAGTAATACATGCTTTATTTTATAAGCATTTGAAAACTAAATAAAAAATAAAAACATTCAAAGGAATACAAGTTTTATATTTTTTAGACTTAATAAAATTTATGCTAAAGTGTTCATTCTTACCAAAAACTACATAAAACATAGAATTACACATTAAACTTAAAGCTGTGTTATTGAATTGCATAAACCGAATTCTCGTACAAGATATCTATTTATATATTTATTTAATTTGCTGAATCACTCACACATACAAAAGCATTGTGTATCAAACTGTCAATTGTCGAGTTAGATATTAAACTAATCTTACTTTGCACAAGGGTTCAGCTAGACAATAACCCTAATCTTACTTTGCACAATGGTCAAGTTAGAAAATAACCTAAGTCTTACTTTCGCATTCGTCGAACTACTTACTAACCCTAATCTTATTTTGCACAATGAACGAACTACTTACTAACCCTAATCTTATTTTGCACAATGAACGAACTACTTACTAACCCTAATCTTATTTTGCACAATGAACGAACTACTTACTAACCCTAATCTTAACTTTGCACAACTTTCGAGCTAGATAATAACCCTAATCTTAACTTTGCACAACTTTCGAGCTAGATAATAATCATAATCTTAACTTTGCACAACTTTCGAGCTAGATAATAACCCTAATCTTAACTGTGCACAACTTTCGAGCTGCATAATAACCCCAACTATATTTTACACTATGGTCGAACTAGATAACTAATCTAATATTTTGCTAAACAGCTATAAATATAAAATATTCTTAATTTAAATTTACAAAAATTAAATCTTAATCTTGGACCACCTTAACTGTGTATTAAGTAGCCCCCAAACAAAAGACGCTGTTTGATGCTCGGAAATGTTTTTTTTTTTCCACTCGAGCTCAAGCCATTTCACGGGAAAACCCGACTTTAGCAAAAGTCAAACCCATAGCGTAATTGTCAGCTCATCTCGTCTCCCGCCCCAAGAGCCTTACACAATAAGCTTTACAGAACTACACAAAGACAGTGTATTCTATTTTAGTGGCCATGACTTCCGACAGGAAATATTCAAATTCAAATAAAAAAAAAAGTCGACGTTCGCAAATCACAAGTAAAAAAGAAATGGGAAAGTGAATATGACTTTTTATCAAACTATGTAAATTTGAAGAAATCTTGTCTTCGACAAAATCCATTAGTTTATGTGTATGACTGTTTGGATTGCAAAGAAAACATTCAGATGGATCAGATAATTATAATATAATAATTATATAATTACGTCTGCATAGTAAGTGAATCATAAAACCTAAAACAGACGGCCAGATGAGGACGGACCAATTCAAGCAATCATTTATATTTTTGCTTTGTGATACACTGATTTGTGTGTGTGTGTGTGTGTGTGTGTGTGTGTGTGTGTGTGTGTGTGTGTGTGTGTGTGTGTGTGTATGTGTGTGTGTGTTTGTGCGAGCGTGTTTCTTCTTTTCTTTTTATGATTTAAGAATGCATGTGCTATTTAATTATCTAAATACGTTAAATTTTTCGTTTTAAACATAATTTCCTTTCTTTATTATTTGTATTTATGATGTTTTCTTTTTTATTGCTTATTTGATTTATTCTTATCTTTTCCTTATATACGTTGGACAGACCAGTAAAAACTAATAATACAGTGTAAAGTTAATCTCGTAAGACGCTAATGAAGTGAATTTTCTTTATGCAACAACATAAGTACACACTCACTATTGCATTACACCGTTTCCTACACGCATGCCTACTACAAACGCATTCACTTCCTGAGTACTTTCTCTATACACACACTCACTACTGCATTACAACGTCCTCTACACACACTCACTACTGCATTACAACGTCCTCTACACACACTCACTACTGCATTACAAAGTCCTCTACACACACTCACTACAGCATTACAACGTTCTATACACACGCAGACAGATATTTCGACCCAACATGTGCTGTCAATAAAGTTACTGAGGCACACTTCACCATTTCTAATTTACGTCACGTTACGTTCGCACGCTGTACATTCTAGATAAAGTGACGTTATTTCCGGAGAGTTACATTTATTACAAAATAATAATATAGTGCTGGATTAAGTTGAAATTAGTTCTTTGCAAGTAATATTTTGCCTGCCTTCACCCATGGACTGAAATCATATTTAATTTGGCTTTGCCAGCTTAGTAATAATTTATATGAAACGTGGACACACAAGTAGTTATGCTGGCAATAATGCTAGATCTTGCCTCCAGAAATAAAACACTTTGCCTTTCAGGCCTTGTCCATAGTTATGAGTCTTCCCAAGGTTAAATACTTTTTTCTTGTTAAACGATCCTTGATCTAATTTTCTTGAACTGTGAACACTGGAGAACGTTTTGAAAGAGGAAGTCTCAACAGTACAACACATTTACAGATCGAAACAAAAGAATTAATGCATCTATTTACTACAATAAATCACCTACTTGAAATGTTCTCATACGTAAGCTAAAGAAATCGATTATACATGAAGTGATTAATTGGAGAAACGGACCAATTTGAACTATCGATAAATCTTTTCCTATTTAAGGCAATCTTAAAGTCTCCATACTTCAACATTGGTGAGGGCAGTACACAGTAAATGCCAAAATGTTTGTTTAACTGCTGTAAACTACTCATAATTAACTATATTTTTGAAAAAAAAATTATATTTAACTGCATTGTGGAAATTCCCGATGCATCTAATAATTATTAACGTTTTTCGAGAAATGCGGTTTACTGGGGACTATAAATAGCGAGTAGTAGCTAAGGCAACAGTTCTCAAGAATTCAGACACCACAGCTCTTGCATAATGATAGCGTTTACGTACACATATAACTGAGTATATACTTATAGAGTGATAGGTTTTCTGGATTTATTTATTTATACTAAACAAGGGTAGTGACCAAGCAGGAAAGAATTATAATTATTTTCCAGTTCACTGAGACTAGAAAATTAATATTATTTAATCAAGTCATGGCAAGTGTGACAGGTATGTCTCGTTCGCACTCATTACTCATTGACTTGTTTGGTAACCAAATGATATATTGACCGACTCACTGAATTACTGATTGACTGATTGAGGGCGAATAGTCATACAATACTGTTGACAGTGAAGGACTATTATAATCTATCTATCTATCTATCTATCTATCTATCTATCTATCTATCTATCTATCTATCTATCTATCTATCTATCTATCTATCTATCTATCTATCTATCTATCTATCTATCTATCTATCTATCTATCTATCTATCTATCTATCTATCTATCTATCTATCTATCTATCTGTCTGTCTGTCTCTCTGTCTGTCTATCTATCTATCTATCTATCTTTCTGTCTATCTATCTATCTATCTGTCTATCCATCCATCTAATACTTACACATGCCCACATATGATATAACATTATGTAATATAACAACTTATAACAACTTAATAAGAATGAGATGCAGACTATTTTTGTACTTAGTGCGAATATGAGCCTGCAATTACCTGTAAAACCACACTTCCACCTAATACAGAAATCTGGAGTTTTAGAATGACGTCACTCGAACAAGGAATACAGGATAAGACTATATGACGATGTCCACACTTCTCCAAAGTTGTGACACCTGGTCTGCTCAGATAGTCCAGAGAGAATATTAAGTCAGACAACTGGTGGTGACTGGAGTAAGACAATATAGGAAGTTTCTGGCTACCTGGATCTAACATTAATTACTGCTGACAGGTGTAGTAAACAATTCTGTTGAGTTTTTTCCCCCTTTAGCTGTCAGCCATTCTTGCTTTGACATTGGTCCTGGCCTGACTCACATCAGGCATGCACTCAGCGCTCTCATGCTTTCACAAGACATGCCAAACCCAATGACAGAGTACAAACAGGACAGCCAGATAAATATGTGCACACACAAAATACCCACATCTAACTTACAAACAAAAATCTAATCAGAACTAAATTGCTGGCATTACTTTTGGTTACACGCACCTACTCAATCAGTGTACTAAGTCATGAGTGGACGAAACACACATACACAGTCAGTGCAGTAAGTCATGACCTGAGCGAAACACACATACACAGTCAGTGCAGTAAGTCATGACCTGAGCGAAACAAATCTACTCGCTCAATGCAATAAATCAAGACGAACGAAACATACCCACACACTCTGTGCACTAAGTCAGGATGTGACGGATTCTGACCAAATTCTGTGTTACGAACTCCTGACCCATATCTGAGAAATTCGAAATCATATTCGAATGAATTCCTTTGTTAGAACTTTCCCGTCGTACACCAGTATGAGGAAAAGAATAGAGAGTTCAACCTATGTTATGCAACTTTAGACGATAGTCGAGAAAGTTCGAATCAACAAGCATACCTCGTGATCAAGTCACATGATGCATTCATGCACTTCAATAAATACTCTTGATGCAATAGAATACTTCACTCGCACACAGACCGGCCGGACACACACACATCTGCTCACGAGCATCTTAGTCGCCGAATATTTTGCTGAGTATATGGAGCCCGTTGTCTTTTGTGTAAAGTCTACTTAAGAAGGTAACACGTCTACTTCTTACAATATAATTGCATTTTACTATTTGTATTTTTGTATATGCATTTATGTATGTATTTGTGCGAATTATTACAATTCTCCTCCGAACATACGTGATTCGATAAGAATGATAAAAGCCTAAAAGTTCATTGTTATATAAATTAACTGTAACCTTTTAACTTTAATTTGTATAAACTTTAATTCTCTTGTGCCGCAGAACGTCTGTGCACTTTGTGAATTTCTATGTAATTCAAATGACTTTCTTGCATGTAATTTCATTGTTAAATTGTAAAGCGCTCATGCTTAATTTGGATTATATTTTATTCTCCTTGTATGAATTCCATTTTTAATGAAGTAAATGTTTGGAAATTCATACGCTCATGTAATGTTAAAAATAACACACATGTGAATTATAATTTATCTTTTATGAATATAAATATTTGTAAAAGACATGATAGTCGAAGATTTAAACTATGCACAATGTTATCATCACGTGCTTCGGATTTTGCGAATGTAAACGCAAATCGCTCATAGGAATTAAATTCTATTCCAGAGCGGGTTTTTCCTTCTTTATTCTACATTTCTACGTATTATTGCCACCTTCGTTTCTATGTTGGGTGCGTGTTCCTTTGTTCAACCTTGGTCGGACGATGTTACAAGTACCATGCTGCCATAGTTGATGATGCTATGCCAAGATACATCTTTAGCATGACAGTTGAGAGACGACGAGTTGCTGGAAGCTACTGATAATACGACGCAAGCATCACTTGATATGTGGAAGGATCACACTGACCTTAGACCATGTGTTTATCAAGACTACTGAGACTGATAAGTAACTGATCTGGACTCTGAATTAACGGAATGTGTTGAGCAAACAATTTCTCGTAACATTAACTTTCATGGATTAAAATAAGCACCTCGAACGTGCCTTAGTTTAGATCTGAAGCTGTCTTCGTAATTGATTGTTATTGTTAAATCTTAATTATTAAATTCTTTTATTGTTAATACCTCTTTCGTAGTGATTTTTATGCATATAGACCTAATCGTGGTTTAGATGGGGGATCGATTGAGCTAAATGTAACATTCTGAATGCATAAAGATTTAAGAGAGTTTTAACGGTTTCCAAGCCGGCTATTGTACACAAGTTTGTCTGTTCGTGAATCTGTTTGTCTCTACTACAAAGGCGCATTTTCATATGAGACGAAAGATAAATTTGAGCAACCAGTCTGTTTAAGGAAAGAGGAGAAATTAATTTATCTAATTAAATTAAAGTTCTGTAAAATTCCTAAGCAGGGTCTTTAAATAAAAACTGGACATGTAACACCCATCATAATTATTTATTTAATTGATATGTAGACAGTAGCTAATAAAGATGGTAAGTCAAAGCATAATTCATATTTAATTTGAGTCACTGATTGTTTTGTTGCTATTTGTATCGCATATAGTTCTGTTATCATACTGTAGATAATGTTCATAAATAAAGCACTAGCTGAAAAGCAGATAATTATTCTTAAGCTGTCTAAACTATTTTCGGAGAAAGAAAAAGAAATGCCAGTAATTTTCCTGACCAAATAAATCCACTACAACTTCTACAGACAACAGAAAGAAAGTGAATACACAAATATTTATTACTGCCTTGGCATGCACAAGTATATATCAGTCGGACACTATCAACTCTTGGATAAATTACTACTGAATTTCTATAATGCAGAATAATATTTGGAAAATTCTTTCACTTTTAACAAAGTAATAAATTAAATAATATCCAAAACACACTTGTGATACACACACACACACACACACACACACACACACACACACACACACACACACATATGCACGTGCACTCACATATATACTTACATGTTGCAATGTGTTTGGATTTTGTGTAATTATGTAATAGATAGAATATTTCGATTATACCTTTATTCTATGAATGGAAAGATAGAGATATAAGAATTAGAAAAAATACACCTATAGTCTTCTTACAGACAAGTACGTACTGATCTGAGTGTCTTCGCTTCACTCTACTTTTCAGTTATTTCATATTACCTATTACCCGCTATTAAATTTAATTTCATAACGTCAAAGTTATCCTGTCCACGTTTCCATTATCAGGTAATCCTGAAAGACAGCTTGACCGTGCAAGATCTGGGTATGCTGAATGTCCATCTGAGAGGAGTGCAGAGAGTTCTCCTTGGACTTTTCCTGAATCTTTCGAGTGTAGCACACGTAATATTGCTCTACGTAGCACATTTAATACTTTTTTTGTGTAGTGTATGTAATAGTGTTCGTATGTAGCAAATGCAACATTGTTTGAGTGTAGCACATATAATATTGCTCGTGTATACCACATGTAACATTGTTCGTGTGCAGCACATGGAATATTGTTCGTATGTAACACAATTAACATTGTACGTATGTAGCACATGTAACATTGTTACAGAACACCTCATGTAACATTGTTCGAGCGTAGCAAATGTAACGTTCGTGTGTAGCACGTGTAACATTGTTCGTGTAGCACTTGTTAATGTGTAACACAAGTAATATTCTCCATAAATAGCACATATAACATTGTTCGAGAGTAGCATATATAACATTGTTCGTGTAGCACTTGTTAATGTGTAACACAAGTAATATTCTCCATAAATAGCACATATAACATTGTTCGAGGCAGCATATTGTTCGAGCGTAGCATGTGTAGCAATTTTCGAGCGTAGCACATGAAAAACATTGTTTTCAGAGTGTTACATATGACATACCAGGCATTTGTTGTCTGGGTGTTGTACGCACGCATATACATATATTTATGTGTGTGTGCGAGCATATGTATATGTGCATGTATGTGTTGTCTGGTTGTAGCACATATTATACAAGGTATTTGCAGTTGTCTGAGTGTATATATTTTTTAAGACGTTTTGAATAATGCTTTACTTTAAATAGTATTTTGAGAAACTATACCACACGTATTTGACAGAATGACTGTCATTATTCGATGTTCGATAGGGTTACTGTTAACAGTGAAAGAGGACTCATCAATCACCATTATTACTCTTTCAGCAGGCGAAAGGTTTCGGATTCTGTTACTGGGCAAGACTGGTGCCGGAAAAAGCACAACCGGAAATACTATCATGGGACGTGACTTGTTCACACATGGCATCACTTTCAGCTCAGTGACAAATAACTGTGAACTTAAGAAGTGCAATCGAAATGGGGCAGTTATTGAGGTGGGTGGTTGTCATTTTTTTTAAAACATTACTTACATAGGATCTTAGGTCAAAAGTCACCTCTATCACCCCACCCCTCAAGCTACCTCTATCCTTAGATGAAACGCGTAAGTTGGGCGAGAGGCTGGTTTCGAATGACGTCATTCCAGTGTGCTGTGCTAAGCAGATTGTGACGACACTTTGTAGTCATATATAGGAAATGAAAACTAGCAAGATGAAGTTCAGTTGCGTTTTTTAATACAATGGAACCGACAAGCTTTATAAAAAAAAAAAACGTCGGCACCTTGGCACGTGTTTACGGTATCAACCGACAAATAGCGGTGTAGAGAAACTTGGATCTTGGATACGCTGAATGCACTGACTCCTGTAAAAGTAATGTGACGACATAGCATGTGAAGCTGATATAGTATTTTCTTGCTGTAATTGCTAGTCTATTTACGTTTTCATTTATTAACCCTACGTCACCCTGTCGGTGTCCCCAAGTATTTAAAATGGGTCTACTTACTTTTTCATTTATTAACCCTACGTCACTTGGTCGGTGTCCCAAGCATTAAAATGGGTCTACTTACTTTTTCATTTATTAACCCTACGTCACTTGGTCGGTGTCCCAAGCATTAAAATGCGCGGCACTTTTCGCGTTTGTACCAACCAGAGAGTGACCTATTTCCTTGTCAGTGGAGTATTAACTGCTTCTTCGGTAACGTAATAGGGTCACAGCAGTTTCATATCAATGATTTTTTTTCTTAAATGTCGATTAACATGACTGCCAAAGACTGCCAATGACTGCCAATGTAATGTGTGGACACAAACATTTTCTGAAATGTAAATACTATTTTTGTCATAATTAGATCAGCGATTTTCTTTCAAACAGTCTAGTTCAAATTCTATTGTTTTGTTGTATATGATATCATTATAATTATAGACGTGATATCATATTATGTACATTATTCTCTCTGGGCCTTTCATGGGTCTTTTGTAGCTAACCATTTCAGTGGTTTACAGTAAAATCGAATTTGAAAATATGTCTTCGGCCCTGACGTACTCATACAAGGTACGCACCATTCGACTCTTTGTCCGTGTGGAAATACAAAATATTTTGAAAATATGATTCAAATGTTTAATCGTTCATTTCACATTTTATTCTTGACAAAGGAATACTTTGTAGTGTCCCTTTTGAGTGTAGAGCAGGGTTTTTTCTTGAAAACATTCTTGAAGGAGTGTCCTAGTTTGGGTAAGGAATGCAACTTTTTAAAGTAATAAATAACAATAATTAACAAGCGATTAACATTACCGATTAATAATGTTTGATTGTTTGTTCTTATTTATTTCATACACTCCCACAGTATTGAATGAGCACGCCATTTTCTTATGGATTTATGTCATCAAAGTTATGCAAACATTAGAATAATCACAACAAATATCTTTTACCAGATTATGGATGTCCCTGGCTTTTTTGACACCGGCAAAACACACGAGGCCATCGCAGCTTTAATTGTACAAGCTGTTGCCGGCATGCATCCGGGTCCTCATGCAGTTCTATACATCCTCAAAGTGGGCCGATACACAGAAGAGGAGTTTGCAGTGTATCAGCGACTAAAAGCTTTGTTTGACGACATCATGGCCAGGTACATGATCGTGGTTTTCACTCACGGGGATTTGCTGGACGAAAGGGGGGAAACCATCGCAGACATGTTAAAAAGTGCCCCAAATTCTTTAAAACAAGTGCTGCAGGACTGCAATGAAAGGTATGTCGTTTTTAACAACAAAGCCCAGAACAAGCAGCCCCAGGTAGAACTACTCCTGCATTACGTCAGGCAACTTATGGCTGAAAACTATTATCTCCCCTATTCGTGTTCTAAATACGGTGCCATAGGTCAGGGACTGGAGGAGGAGGTTGCCAGGCGAATGGCGGAAGTAGAGAAACAGGAGCTGGAAACCAAGCATTACGTCATGGAACTTCAGGAAAAGACGCAAATGACGGAAGAAACAATTGCCAAGGAGAGAAAGGAATTTGAAGCAAAGGAAGAGGAACGCGACAGGAAAGTGAAGATGGCGGAAGAGAAATATGAACAAGAAATGCTACATTTGAAGGAGACGATGAAACAGCAACAACTAACGATGGAACAACAAGAAAAGAAAGAGCAGGATTTGCGAGAAAAATTCGACAAGGAACGGAAAGAGATGGAGCAAAAGGAAATGGAGGAAAGGAAGAAGAACAAGGAAAGAATTGATAAGCTGGAGAAGACTATGAGAGAAGAACGAGAGAAAGATCGTAAAGAAATGGAGCGTAAAATGGAAGAAGAAATGTGGGAGCGAAGAGAACAGATTGTGCAAGAAGAAGAGCTTGATTTCATTCAATTATACTTGAATTATGTCATGAAGTTTCTGCCAGTAATGGTCCGTGTGTGGTATAATTCATTAAAAAGCATTTAAAAGTGGTAGTGTATATTCACAATAATGTCATTTTGTGAAGATTCTGATCTTTGATTAGAGGTGAACCGCCTGAGTATTTTAGAAAGTAATTAATAATGTGCAATAGTTATTTTTATAATTCCCGGAGTACTTTACATTACAATAAGTAAGAGTAATTTATAATGAGCCTCAGTTCTTGGCTGAATTCCCACACTGTTTTGCATTACAACATAGAAACATTTTAATCTAGTATTGGTTGTACTGAGCTTGGTTTGATATGGTGCATAACACACCCACTATGATTGCAAAAGTTTAATTGTCAAGAACAGTTCATGTAGCAAAACGTAGTATTACAAACAGAACATATTTATTATTTAAATAATGATTAGCAATGTAAAGAAGTGTATGTATTTGTAGGGATGTTTTATTTAGTGTGACATTTACAATTATGTTAACATTGTGTGAACTATTATGTATATTTTTTTAAAATCTATAGCTCAACTTGTAGTGATATTTGAATTTATGTTTAAGAATTTAACTGATGTTGCAATTTTTAATCGAATGATGTATTGACACTAAATTTTAATTCTTAAATGATAATTCGTATAGACATGTGAGTAATGTCCTACATAGTTACACTATAGTTTCTGTCAAAATAACGAGAGAAGAACAACAACATTTCGAAACACATTTTGCTTTCACCTGCAACATCAGTTTTTTATTTTCGTGACATCATTTATTTCATATATGGTCAGCTTTTAATTGTGTTCTGCTACATCTAAAATATGTATCTTATGAGCTAAGTTTATTTGTATATTTTGGTACTGAATATATTTATTATGTTTGTGCATATATCGTTTGTTATTGCATACAAATTTAGTAAAATGCTTAGAACAAAATATACATTATCATCGTCATCCATCACCATCACCATTACCATCATCATCATCAGCAGCAGCAGCATATGCTATTATTCATCCTTTTCCCACGACTTCTACTAACTTGTGGTTGTGAACTAAGGTCTCGGAATCTTACAAAGATTCTAGATATCCAGTGGCTTACGGGGAGCGTTGCTTTGAGTAGTGGGGCGAGTCTGTGGTTTCCTGGGTCATGTTATGTTGACATTTAGCAAACTATATAATAATTAATTTAAAAAGTAGGGACAAACAAATTTACTCCACCACACATACCAATAAATAAACAGGCAACACACACACACACGTAAATATAAATAAATATATATATATATATATATATATATATATATATATATATATATATATATTCTATAAGTAAATAAACAAGCAAAGCATACAAATGGATAAACAATGGTTTTACAATCAATCAAATAAAGAACTAAATTAGCAATTAAGAGATAGAATAGAAAATATATAGTTTCCTATTTATTCGGAAGTCTACATATGAGTGATTATATTATTAGTAATTGAGTGATCAAACGTGTTAGCACTTTTAAAATGAGATCTATTAATGAATTCTTTTATCTCTTTTTCTGGAAATCGGAAATGTCCGATTACCATTTTTTGAGAAACTCACCTGCTTTTTATAGAAAGCGTTTGTTGCTGAGCCACATTGCCATAATACAAATCTACCAGATCACTTCAAGTGCTGGCCTGAACATTTATTATTTAATATGGAGAGAACAGGTATGCTAGTGTTTCATTTAATTGCTATTTATTCTTTCTTTCTTCTCTGAGTATTTTCAATAAATCTATCTATTTTTTTAAAAAGTATTATCTCTCTTAGTGTTATAGAAATGAGGCATATGATTTAACTGTTCCTTTAAATACTGTGCAATACCTATTTCGGTATTTAATAATAATTAAATAATGCTTCAGTTTACTTATTCCAATCTATACATGAGTGTTTGTCCAATTTTAGCTTTCCTAACAGAGTTGTACGTGTGCGTGAGTATGTGTGTGTGTGTGTGTATGTGTGTGTGTGTGTGTGTGTGTGTGTGTCTCTCTCTCTCTCTCTCTCTTGAGACACACACACACACCGATAACGAGTCTAGCATGAGACCACTTTCAACTGTAATACGGTTGATATAAAGAGTCTAGCATGAGACCACTTTCAACTGTAATACGGTTGATATAAAGAGTCTAGCATGAGACCACTTTCAACTGTAATACGGTTGATATAAAGAGTCTAGCATGAGACACTTTTAACTGTAATACGGTTGATATAAAGAGTCTAGCATGAGATCACGTTTAATTGTAATACAGTTGATATGAAATATGGTGTCAGTTTCTTTCTTTCGTTCTCTTTTGTACTTGTTTTAAACTTCAGTTTTTGTATGTAATATCTTACAGATGAATTGACGGACTGGGCCTCGCAGGAAGGACTAACAAAAGAAACTATAACAATTCTGAAAAGGGAGGGGTTTTCATCACTAAGTGCGGTGAAAATGTTGACACCTCAGGAAGTGAAAGAGTGTTTTCAAGATACAAAGTTGCTCCCCCTGGCTCAATGCTTAGCCCTAAAGAAAGCGGTAACCAAATTAGCAGGTGATTGACAGTGCTTACTTTAACTATATAAGAAATGTCTTTCTTGAAACAATCCCCTTTTCCCTCTTGCTAGTTACTTCTGTGTTCATTAAGGTCTTGACTTTAGTGTTGGTTTTATCCTTAATATTCCTATGCTTTATTTTATTTACTTTTAACTTTCCGAACTTCTTTCTTTATTTCTTGAATAAATCTTTCTCCCTATTTTCCCCTCACCTACTCTAAGCAATGTTTGAAACATCGCCAAATGAGAAATTTTACCTTGAAGAATCGATGGAAAACAAGGGCAGTCTACATTTATCCAATTAGGTCAAATGTCATGTAAACTAAATACACTAATCCCACCGATCCAGTGCTGGTAATCAAACCTGGTTATTTTGGGGTCGACGTTCTGGTATTTGAATGATTATTATTTTTGACTCATAGTGCACCCAAGCAATAAGCAATGCGACATAAATGAACATACAGACTGTCACGTTACAACAGTGCTAAACATTTCAGTACGATCCTACACCACAATTACAGTTAAAAATATTGAACAATTGCCGCGGAAAGAGAGCTGAACAATTAACAATTAAAATTTATTATAAAAGAAAAATACAATTTATTTTACACTTTCGTCGTGATGAGCAACCAGCCATATTGTTGGTCAAGTCTTTTTTCACTCACTTGACGTCACACGCGTATGAGTTTTCGAAGATGCCCGAAGCTTTTGTTCGGTAAAATCCGTTAAGAGAAATATATTTTAATTCACAAAGTGCATTTATGGTTCATTTACAACAGAACGAAAAGGTTTTATGAAAATTATATTATTTTGTTTTAAAATTTTACAAAGTATGTTTGGAATAAGTAGTAACCCTTTATCAATTTTAACTCATAAATCATCTTTTCATCATTTACTCGTCCAGTTGAAAGTAAACATTTCAGCTCATAACAACACAGGCAACATAATACGAGATAGATTTCGCGTTCGTATAATTCATATTTTCAAGTTTCATATAATTCCTATATTTCCATCATCATTAAAATAAAAAATATGATTTAATACTGCATCAAACTTTATAATTTTTATAATTTTAAGTTCCCCACCCCCTTTAAATTTCTATCTCTCTATCTTTTTTTATAGAAAGAATTATTTATTTTTGTACTTATTGAAGATTTTGGTATTTAAAAAATAATGGAATTTTCTTATCAGAAGAATTTCCTATTATAACAATTTATAGTGCGAGATAACAAGCCTGATATATGTTTTAGTTGTACAGAGGATTCGCTGACATAATAGTCAATTTGAAGGATAGTGTGTGCAATTCAGTACAGAATGTAGGATAGTGTGCGCAGGTCAGTACAGAATGTAGATCAGTGTGTGCAGGTCAGTACAGAATGTAGTTCAGTGTGTGCAATTCAGTGCAAAATGTAGACAAGTGTGTGCAGATCAGTACAGAATGTGGGCCAGTGTGTGCAGGTTAGTGCAGAATGTAGGCCAGTGTGTGCAGGTCAGTACAGAATATAGGCCAGTGTGTGCAATTCAGTGCAGAATGTAAGCCAGTGTGTGCAGGTCAGTGCAGAATGTAGGCCAGTGTATGCAATTCAGTGCAAAATGTAGGCCAGTATGTGCAGGTTAGTGCAGAATGTAGGCCAATGTGTGCAGCTCGGTGCAGGATGTAGGCCAGTGTGTGCAGGTTAGTGCAGAATGTAGGCCAGTGATGAGAGTAGGACTATTTAAGATTCGTTTAATTCGTTTAACATAATAAACATTTAATTTGTTTATTTGCTTTATAATTTTTACTTTTTATAGTTGTTTTTTTAATTTTTGATATGTCTTTCTGCAGTAACATTGAAGATAACTTTCACGAAGTGTAATTCTAGGTAAAAATAAATCTAGTTATCCTTAAGCTGCGTAAAATATTTTGGTAAATGAAATTAAGCTAACAATCTTCTTGGCCATTTAAATCCACCACGAATCTTTCAGATAGCAGTCGAAGGGAAAGTGAATATAATGTTTCTTAATATCGCCTTGGCATGTATAGTTTATTGATCGTAGACAGTACAAGCAAATCATATAGAGTATACGCTGACCAATTTCATCGATGACTTTCCTCGATTTTACGGCGATGAAAAAAATATTTACATGGTTTTCTTTTTCAAATAAAGGATGACTTTTCTTTTAAAAATGTCACTGAATCAAATAACATTTTATATGTTTTCTGTATAGTATAATCATAATAATTGAAATTACATACATATACACACATATTATATACTTGTATGTTCAAAAGTGTTTCGATATGGCAATTAAAAGTAAATATTTTTTTTACATTTTTATTCTACGAATATAAATAAAATATAAGTAGAATTAGAGAAATTTTGTAAAAATCTTATATATTTACAGTTTATAGTGTCCTCCATTCCTCCGGCATGTTTACAATGTTTTCTAATTTATTGCACTTCTCTGAATACTCGCATTTACACACTGATTATGTTCCCATCATATTACATCATATCTATGAATGCATTATCAGATTATCATGAAAGACCACGTGACGCTGAGAGAACCAAGTACACTGAGCATCCACCTGAGAGGACCAAGTACACTGAGCATCCACCTGCGAGAAGTGCCCGGAGTGCTCCTTGCACGCTGCCTCAAACACTCCAGTCCGAGTGTATGTATAAAGATATTTCTTGTTGTCCAGGTGTATAAGATCTCTCTCTCTCTCTCTCTCTCTATATATATATATATATATATCTATCTATCTATCTATCTATCTATCTATCTATCTATCTATCTTGCAGGCATGTATAGTGGTGATTAAGAAATTATTTAGTGGATAGCCAGTTGTCTATGAGAGCCTCTTTTCTATCAACATATTTTCATTTGCATACTAGCTTTTGCCCGTGGCTTCACTGGCATAGATGCTAGTTTTCAGAATAACTTGCTAAAGAAGTTTATATTTTGTATGATGTTTGTCCCTGCCAGGTAAGAATGTTTTTATTTTATATCTGAGTGTTATGGAAATACTAAATGTTAGCATTCCAATTTTTATTTTAAAGCTGAAGCAAAAGTCGATATATGCATTTTTGTCTTTGTATATTAATGACTGGGAATATTGATAGAAGCATTTGACTGATTGATTATGTTTCTGTATTGATTTCAATGCGTGTTAAAATTAGAATTACAGTGAAATATAATAGTGCTTTTTAGTTATCCGGTTTCAATGAAATTGTGCGTTTTAGTCGCTAGCCTTACAATGAAGAGTAATCTTTCAATGTTTCATAGAGTTACTCTTAACCGTAGAAAGTGTAATGTGTCACATCATTCCATAATATTACTCTTTCAGCACCAGAAAGGTTTCGGCTTCTGCTAATGGGCAAGACTGGTGCCGGAAAAAGCAAAACAGGAAATACAATCCTAGGTCGTGACCTGTTCTCTCATGACGTCGCTTTCAGCTCAGTTACAACAAACTGTGAATTAAAGAAGAACACTCGAAAAGAGACGGTTATTGAGGTGGGTAGCTGTGTATTTTAAAAAAAAATCAGTAATAGGATAGGATCTTTTGGCCAATATGGCTGTGAAGTGTAAATTGAAAAAGCCCTCGAAATAGGACAACTTTTGAGGTGGGTTGTCTTTAGTTAATTTTGAAGCTGAACATAATTTTTGCCTATTGTGTCGATGAATCACTACATTAGGGCCAATAATGTGAACATTTTACTGGTAGTATATAGGTGAAAGATTAAGGGACAACACATTCACAGTATAAATATAGGGAAAATATCCTTTCTTCAGAATTAAATAACATCTTGTAATCTGTATTTGAATTAGAACATAATTTCTTTGTCAACTGGAAGAAAACTTTCTAGCATATGTGCATACTAAATAAAACAAAGGGATTTGAAAATGAAATGAAAGTATAGACTGCAAATATAAGCTCACCAGGGGTTATGTAACTTGCGATTTGGGAATTGTGATGCTAAGTCTAATTAAAAATGTCAGGTTAGAAAGTGTGTTTGGGAAGATTTAAAGTAACAAAGTCAAACTAGTGTGTCTATTTAAATTACAATTATTATCTTAAAAATATTATTATGAATTAAAATAATTGTATCTGATTAAATTAATAAAAGTGTGAGAAGATGGGAGGACACGCAACAGAGATATATTATTTTTTAAAGTATAGCTGGCATGCTTTATAGCACTTAAATCATATATATATAAAACTATATAACTATAACTTTCGTTGTAATGTACGTAATGTCGTTATTAAAACTATTAAAAAGCACAGTAAGATAATTTGTGGAAGTGGCTTAAGTCAACATTTGCACTGCATTTGACCAAATATTTTGTAGAGTTTCAAAGGTAAAAGGATGTTAGATATTCCATTACTCTGACAAGGGAGACAACTGCAAAAATGATATGAAGGTTACATCAGAGACTACATATGTTTTCGTCTGATACTGTTAGAAAATATTTTAAAAGTATAATAACAACAAAGATGTGTGCAATTTGTGAATTACTGTTAAGGATACAGTGAGAAGTGAATTAATGATACATTGAAAACATAACATTATTTCATAGTTGTACACTCCTTCATTAAAATAGGCAAATCTATTGACTAATATTTTAAACATAATCAAAGAGGATGGTAGGAATGCAGGAAGTGTGTTTCCATATACACACTGTTACATTTACCTCCCGCCTCAACTTTATCTACCGTCATCATAAGATGAACAACACAATGGGTGTGAGTTCCGGAATGATTGAAATAAGCTACAATCTGCATGCAAACTATGAGTATGTAGTCAGATGTAGGAAGTAGAATCTGGAAGGATGAACTACAGCTTTTTTATTGGTACAATGGTACCTTAATGCTTTTAAAAAGAATCTGTTTAGGAACAAATTTCACCAATGTAAACTGACACATACACTTGATCTTACACTCGAAAGGCATGGTCTCCACTAAAGACACATGACAAAATGGCGATAATGACTGTCCTCTTATATTTTCACTTATTAACTGCACCAATCTGCCGGTGTCCAGAATATTAAAGTGTGATATCTTCGCAGCTGTACCCAAAATGAACAATCGAGACACTAACATATTTTATTTTCAATGGAGCATCAACCGTTACGATGGCAACACAAATAAGTCTACGTTAGCTGCATGTACAACGACACTGATTTATTTTTTCACAGGTGTCGATTAAAGAGATTGTACGTGGTATGTACATAATTTTCTTAAATCTAAGTAATACTTTTTTCATTGATTAGATCAATGATTTTCTTTAAACAACCTACAAGTTTTTATATCAAATATAACACGTCATTACAGAGATAACATTACACTCAATATTCTGAATTTTATTTGATGAGTGTTGGTATCTAATCTTTTCGAGCTTTCAATAAAATCGAATTCGAATTAAAAAATATCTTCAACATTCTGGAATATTTTAATATTTAAATAAGACTGATATAGGGTATGCAACTCTATAAATATAAAATACTGATATAACTTATAAGGTATTCAACTCTATAAATATAAAATACTGATATAACTTATAAGGTATTCAACTCTATAAATATAAAATACTGATATAACTTATAAGGTATTCAACTCTATAAATATAAAATACTGATATAACTTATAAGGTATTCAACTCTCGATTACCTTAACCACATATAAATACGAAGATGTTTTGAAAATATTATTCAAAAGTTTAATCATCCATTTCATATTTTATTGGAAAAGGACACTTTCTAGTTACATTTGAATTGTTAAGCATGTTCTATTTTTAATGCATTTTTACAAGGTGTCCTAGTTTGACAAACATTACACTTTTTGTTATGGAAGAAAATATTTATTGTATTTATTAACATTAAAAAATACTTTCTAATATTTAATAATACATTTTCTTGTTTGTTTACATGAAATATATTTTTTTAAATTTATTTTAATTTAATCCTTTTATAATGAATGGGAGTGATGAAATACATTGTTGAATATAGATATTTTAGAATTTATCAATAGAATTCGCATGCTGATATTACTGTAAGATTTCATTATTACGTTGTGAATTTGTGTTAGAAGGCTATATGCTCCGAATAAAAGTATATAAAATAAAGTATATATAAAAGTACAACAACGACAAACATTTCTTTCAGCTAATGGATGCTCCTGGTTTGTTTGACACTGGCAAAACCCACGAAGCCATAGCAGTTGTTATCGTACAGGCCGTTGCCGGTATGCATCCGGGTCCTCATGCTATTCTGTATGTCCTCAAAGTGGGCCGATACACTGAAGAAGAGTTTGCAGTATATCAGAGACTGAAAGCTTTGTTTGATGACATCATGACCAAGTACATGATCGTGGTTTTCACCCACGGGGATTCGCTGGAAGAAACTGGGAAAACCATCGACGACATTTTAGAAAGTGCTCCAAGTTCTTTAAAACAAGTGCTGCAGGACTGCCACGAAAGGTACGTGGTTTTTAACAACAAAGCCCAGAACAAGCAGCCCCAGGTAGATCGACTCTTGGATATCGTCAGACAACTTAACGCTGAAAACAATAATCGCCCCTATTCGTGTTCTAAATACGGTGCAATAGGTCAGGGACTGGAGGAGGAGGTTGCCAGGCGAATGGCGGAAGTAGAGAAACGGGAACTGGAAAGCAAGCGTTACGTTCAGGAGCTTCAGACGATGACTAAAATGGCGGAAGAAACACTTTCTAAGGAGAGAAAGGAATTCGAAGCAAAAGAAGAGGACCGTAACAGGAAAATGAAGATGGCGGAGAAAAGATATGAACAAGAAATGCTACAGTTGAAGGAGACGATGCAAGAACAAAAGCTAACGATGGAACAACAAGTAAAGAAAGAGCAGGCCTTGCGAGAAAAAATCGACAAGGAACGGGAAGAGTTCAGACAGGAGATGGAGCAACAAAGACAAAGGGAAATGGAGGAATTGAAGAAGAACAAGGAAAAATTTGATGAGCTGGAGAAGAGTATGAGAGAAGAGCGCGAGAAAGATCGCAAAGAAATGGAGCGTAAAATGGAGGAAGAAATGTGGAAGCGAAAAGAACAGATTGTGGAAGAAAAAGAGCCTGATTATCTGGGAACTGTCTTGAATGTTATCTTAAAGACTGTGCCCGTGTTTGTTGACGTTTTATCAAAATTATTAAAAGATGACGAAAGTGAACATAAATATTGAATAATATTTTTGACCAAGACATTTTGTGAAGATTCTAATCTCTGACGAGCTGAATTGCCAGAGTACTTTACAAATAAACTTACAAGTAAGAATGTCTTAGTATGATGTTCAATCTCCGGAGTACTTAACAAATAAACTTACAAGTAAGAATGTCTTAGTATGATGTTCAATCTCCGGAGTACTTAACAAATAAACTTACAAGAAAGAATGTCTTTTAGTATGATGTTCAATCTCCGGAGTACTTAACAAATAAACTTACAAGTAAGAATGTCTTAGTATGATGTTCAGTTTCCGGAGTACTGTGTATAACTGCATAAATACAAGTGATTGTAAATGTGGTTTTGGTTGAGCTTGATTTATAGTGGCGCTTAAGACAATGTGATTGTTAATAATGGTGTAACTGTAATCGACATTGTAGAATGTGTATTGAAGTTTACAGCGTGGAACATAAAATAGAGAGTAACATCCGCTTTCTCTCTTAAGATATGATAAGCAATGAAAGGACTGTATATATTTGTCATGACGTCTTATTTTTGTTATATCGTAAAGTGATATTTATAATTATGTTTAAATAGTGAAGAGATTGTTGTAATAATTATATTTTTTACAATCTATAGTTGCTCTTGCATTGATATTTGAATTTTATGTTTAAGTTTTCAAATGATATTTGCAAAATATTTTTAAGTCACGCATCTTGACAAGATGTTTTTATAATCACATGTGTAATGATATCATACATAGATATAAGGCATACAGCAATTTTTTTCACCCACACCATCCTTTCATGATCTTCTGTACGCAAAAAGAAATAGTTCACATACTGTCATCCATTATGTGTTTTCTTGTTACATCAGAAAATATACAGTCTTGCGTGCGAAATGTTTATTTTTATTATGATTCTGTACTTATTTATTTTGTGTTACGGAATGTGTATTACTGGTATTTGCAATTGTGCATACACAAAACACACACACATACACACTAACATGTTTAGTCTGTATCGTGTGTTCATGTGAGCGTATTTAATAAGAATTTCCAACATAAAATATTTTAAAGATTAAGTGCAGTTATAGCACCAATAGTATTATCCAGACTTTTAGACTTTTCCCTTGACCTCTGTTCACTGCCGGTTGTGATCCAAGGTCTCGGAATCTTTCCAAGATTCTTGGAGATGCAAGGTTTTACGGAGGATGAAGGCACTTCCGAGGAGAATTGCTTTGAGTACTGGGGCGAGTCTGTGGTTTCCAGGGAGTTTATTCAGGTAGCCTTTCAATTCAGATGTTATGTTCCCCAAGGCTCCTATCACTTTAGGTATCACTTCCTCTTTTACATTCCACGGTGTGAGGTCTTTGGATTTCTAATCTGAGGTCTTGGTATGTTTCTATTTTTAACCTTTCTTTTGTTTTTATGTTTCTTCCACTTGGAACAGAGTCAATGAATGTTGCTGTTCTGTTGGACTTATTGAGAACTACAATGTCTGGTCTTCGTGCAGGAATCAATCGATCTGTTCCTATCTCGAAGTCCCACAGTATTTTGACTTCTGTCTCGGTGGCTGTTTCTTGTTTCTGCATCCATGCGCATTCTGGGGTTTTTACTTCCATAGTTCTCACATAAATTTCTATGTATGACTTTTGCGACTTTGTTTTGTCTTTTGATGTATTCTGTTCCAGCCAGAACCTGACATCCAGATAGTGCATGCTCTGTTATTTCATTCATGGATTTGCAAAGTCTGAATTTGGAATCATTTGAGATTTTCATTATTTTAGTTTTGTTTGATATCGTGTTTAGTACTTGAACTTGCGCAGCTGTTAGGAGTGCTTCAGCTTTCAAACCTGCCTCATTCAACAATTAATTTCGTACGTTGATTGTTTTGTTGATGTTTCGTCAGCTTGTCGTGCACACTAGCTAAGGAGAGTTTTTTGGCTCCAGGTATTTGCTAATGCTTGCTTCGTTGTTTTCTTCCATGTTTCTTTGTCATTTTGTGGTGGTTGGTATAGTCCACTCATCTTTACTGCTTTTATCAGTGGTGCATCTTTGTTGTTATTCCAGATGTAGTCCCTCTGGCCTATAACGTCTCCTTCTTTCATTTTTTTGAGATCTCGGTCTCCAATTTTTTGAGATACACATTCTTCTTCTTCTTCTTCTTCTTCTTCTTCTTCTTCTTCTTCTTCTTCTGATGATGATGATGATGATGATGATGAGGAGGAGGAGGAGGATAATGATTAACTCTTTTCACAACTTCTAATGTGAATCTGGCAGATAGCTGCGAATCTTTCTAGGAATTCTACCAGGTTTGTGACAGATTCATTTTTTATGGAGAAGGAACTGACATTTTGTATTTGATATTTTGAGAAAATGAACAGGATTAGAAAAATAAAATGTAGATTAATTGTTCTAACTATTTGTTTTTCTTTATGAGGCGGTTGTGTTGTTGGGATTAAATAAAAGAGAATTAGATGTGTGGTGTGGCGTGGGGGGTTAACGAAGATGATTAAACAGGCTTAAAACCCTAACGTGGCCTACACACGTCTACTCACACTTCAGTAGTGTCATGTATGACAAATATCTTACAATTAAAATGATATTTTGAATGTTGGCAATCACAAAAAACGGTTACGAGACTCCCAACTCCGACCTGACATAAAGTCAATGATAAAGTTAAAAGAAAATGCAAATATTTATAAATTTAGGAATGGATGAAAACTTTATAAAAATAGTAGCAGAAAGAAATATGAAATCAAAATGACGCTAGCGCGTTCTGAGAAGTTGAGATTTCGAATAGTGTCCACTATTAAACAGAATTAGAGATTTTGTATATTTTCTTTCTTTAGACTTGCCGGGTTCCGGCTACGTTGACTGTGGCGGTGAGGTGGTTTATACTTCTGCCTAGTCAGCAGAAATGTAGCACAGTCTTTGGGCTTTTCGTCTATTTGCGTCTGTCAAGGAACTCAACTGGACAGCCTGATTTATTCTGTCGCTCGTTGAGGTTGAAAGACGGGGCCGGTACTGGCGTGACAATAGTGTGTCAGTGGAGTAGGTAGAGAGATAGGCTGCCGATTGTAAAACACACAATATCATTTCCTAAATTTCTTGTGGTCACGAATATAATGATTGACGCATCAAGCGCAGGTCATTCGTACACAGAAAATAGGAAGGGACAGATAATAGGTAAATGAAAGAAGAAAATAGAAAGGAGTGAATTAAAATAACAACTATATAAGTACATGAATACAAGCAAAACAAGCATAATCATAACTATATATATATGCTTCAAATCATAAGTTCAACCTGACTGAACTTCCTCGGGGTTAAAGAAATAAAAATGCCAGCACAATAAAGCATTTGTAGAAATAAGATTTGTCATTAAGAACGTCACATACTTCCTGATAATTTATGACACAACCTAGTTTACTGATAATCAGAATTAACGTGAACCAATTTACTGATAATTTATGACACAACCTAGTTTACTGATAATCAGAATTCACGTGAACCAATTTACTGATAATTTATGACACAACCTAGTTTACTGATAATCAGAATTAACGTGAACCAATTTACTGATAATTTATGACACAACCTAGTTTACTGATAATCAGAATTAACGTGAACCAATGTACTGATAATTTATGACACAACCTAGTTTACTGATAATCAGAATTCACGTGAACCAATTTACTGATAATTTATGACACAACCTAGTTTACTGATAATCAGAATTAACGTGAACCAATTTACTGATAATTTATGACACAACCTAGTTTACTGATAATCAGAATTAACGTGAACCAATTTACTGATAATTTATGACACAACCTAGTTTACTGATAATCAGAATTAACGTGAACCAATTTACTGATAATTTATTACAGGGCCGAACATAGATTTATTTACGCTTGCTAGAATCACTCACATATACAAAACCACTGTGCTCCAAATAAATGGTGTGCAAAGGATGTTACACAAGGCTGTCTTGAAGCATTGAACTTTTCACTTTTGCCACGATGTATTTACAAACATGTTGCCTCAATGTTTATGATACTTAGCATCTAACTGATGATTGGGACGGGAAAAGAGATATTTCCAAATTTCCCTAGTGGGCATGACATAGTTTCTGTTATACAAAATCTCACCACAAAATATCATCCCGGACGAGCCCAAAAGTCGGGTTACTCTGACAATTTAACAAGTTATATAATGATTTAATTTTAAAATAGGGATACGCAAATTTACTCCACCACAAGTATTAAACAAATTCAATAACTATATCCATGTGCCATGTAAAAGCCATTCTCACATGAATAAATCCTAAAATACACATAGAAAATAATATAAACTAGAATACAAAATATATAAATGCAAACTACAAACCATTTCCTATCTAAATGCATAAATATCAAATTTAGTTAATAACTCACTAAAATATTGTACAACGATGTACGCATGCACACTAACACAGATTGCTACATTAAGCACTGACAACATACCGCGCCGCGTGATTTAAAACAAAGGGAGCATTGACCTACTTTTGTTGCTTCAGTAAAACAAAACAAAAAAGCACTGTACAAACGTAAATTAGTATGAAATTTAATTATTGTGCCTATGCCTCTGGCATGTTTAACTGTTAATCATCAGCACCTCAAATTTATTTATTGCTCATAAGTGTCTGACAACTATCTACATTGCATCTTAAACAAACAAACAAATAAGCATGCAGCCTGTAGAGACTACGACAGACACCCTTTTGTTACTGATTATGATGATTATTATTATTAATCATCCATTATTAATTACAAGTGATGGAGAAATCTTAATTTATGTTTATTAACAATTCTCCCAGGAGACACCACTCGTCCCTCACTCAGCGGATAATATGGGTGTAGTAAAAGTCATCTTTATTCCAAAACAATAAGGCAGATGCTTTAGTGTCACCTAATGTTTATGCAGGTGGAAATTCTTATTAGAGGAATAATAAAAATCCGTATTTATTTATACTTAATGAGCCCCCCACTACTATTACCTCAACATATAGTTTAATAATATGTGCAAGAAAGTTAATAAATTCAACAGTAAATTTATTAAATCAGCAATCAAATGTACATATAACAAACACGATTGAAAGATTATTTGATATTAATATTCCATGAAACAACGTTCAGGTACTTTCGATACTTATAGAGTCTTATATTCTAACACATAGTTCAGAAGTCAGATTATTATCAACATAAATCACAGGACTATTCTTATCATAGAAGAAATGGAGTTATAGAATTATGTGGTAATAGTTTGTACATAACCTGTTCAATGATATAAGCTGCAACAAACCTGTATGATCTTTCATAACAATGTCACAAGTTTATTGTTTACAATGGAATAGTCAAACTTCCACATGCTGTCCTAGGCACTTTGTATAATGTTCCGACACTGTATATCCATTACAACTAAGCTAGATAAATATTCACCTATTACTTTCTCAAGTAGACAATCACTTTAATGAACTTCTAGCACTCCATTTGCTAGAAAGTTCCTCTGTGGAGTTGGACACACTTGCTGGTTCACACAAACTGGTTGAAGTGAACCAACACAACTGCCACATGGAAATTTCTTTAAGTTCACCACAAGCGTACAAAGATAGCAAAAGGCTTGGTCCTTCCTGAAACATCAAATCCGAGAGCAATGCTAAGTTCAAAGCTTAACATCTCTGTTCCCCATTTTTTCTTACAATCATCCTCAGGTTACAATTCCTGCAAAAGTATTTATTAGCCCAATACATCCATTTAACATACTAAGACAACATAATCAATTATAAACGTGTTTCTGCTAGAAACAATGTCATGTATTTAACATATTACATACAAGAATCATAATTCACAATTGTAGAAATAATAGTCTATTCATATAATGTTTACATCAAAATAACAACTATAATATATCAGTTGTGAAGTGCACAAAATATTTCTAAGTCCATTCACTCTTAATCCATCAGTTAACTCACCATAAGCTAACAATCGCCTTTTAGTGACCAGACTTGAGTTATGTCAAAATCAAAGTGATTAAAATATAGAACTTTCTTCAAAAGGTAGGTTTGATCTCTACCCACTGACTAGTTCGTTGTTTGTAAACCTTGAACTATTGGATAGCAAGCATTACTCATCCAGTCTGAACTGGTTTAGATTACATCAGCATGTTTTAGCATATTCCTTAAGTTAACTGAGTTGTTTTTTTAATTATGGTACTACAAAAATATCGTCATGCGCGGTACCCCAATCATGTTACGTTGACATTTAGCAAGCTATATAATAATTAATTTTTAGAATAGGGACAAACAAATTTATTCCATCACACATATTAATAAATAAACTGGCAAGATATATATATACAAACAAATAAACAAGTGGCATAGACTTAGGCGTACAAGAAAATAAACAAGTGGCATAGACATAGGCCTACAAGAAAATAAACAAGTGGCATAGACATAGGCCTACAAGAAAATAAACAAGTGGCATAGACATAGGCCTACAAGAAAATAAACAAGTGGCATAGACATAGGCCTACAAGAAAATAAACAAGTGGCATAGACATAGGCCTACAAGAAAATAAACAAGTGGCATATACATAGGCCTACAAGAAAATAAACAAGTGGCATAGACATGGGCCTACAAGAAAATAAACAAGTGGCATAGACATAGGCCTACAAGAAAATAAACAAGTGGCATAGACATAGGCCTACAAGTAAATAAACAAGTGGCATAGACTTAGGCCTACAAGTAAATAAACAAGCAGCGTATATAAATGGATAAACAATGGTTTTACAATCAATCAAATAAAGATCTAAATAAACAATAAAGAGATAGAATAGAAAATATATAGTTTCCTGTTTATTCAGAAATCTACATATGAATGATTAGTAGTAATTAAGTGATCAAACGTGTTAGCACTTTTAAAAGGAGATCTATTAATCTATTTTTTTATCTCTTTTTCTGGAAATCGGAAATGTCCGATTACCATTTTTTGAGAAACTCACCTGCTGTTTGTAGAAAGCGTTTGTTGCTGAGCCACATTGCCATAATACAAATCTACCAGATCACTTCAAGCGCTGGCCTGAACATTTATTATTTAATATGGAGAGAACAGGTATGCCAGTGTTTCATTTCATTGCTCTTTATTCTTCCTTTCTTATCTGAGTATTTTCAATAGATCTATCTATTTTTAAAAAGAAAGTATTATCTCTCTTAGTGTTATAGAAATGAGGCATATGATTTAACTGTTCCTTTAAATACTGTGCAATACCTATTTCGGTATTTAATAATAATTAAATAATGCTTCAGTTTACTTATTCCAATCTATACATGAGTGTTTGTCCAATTTTAGCTTTCCTAACAGAGTTGTACGTGTGCGTGAGTATGTGTGTGTGTGTGTGTGTGTGTGTGTGTGTGTGTGTGTGTGTGTGTGTGTGTGTGTGTGTGTCTTACTTTTAAGACACACACAAACACCGATAAAGAGTCTAGCATGAGACCACTTTCAATCGTAATACAGTTGATATGAAATAACGTAGTGTCAGTTTTTTTCTTTCGCTCTTTCTTGTATTCTTTTTAAAACTAGAGTTTTGTATGTAATATCTTACAGATGAATTGACGGACTGGGCCTCACAGGAAGGACTAACAAAAGAAACTATAACAATTCTGAAAAGGGAGGGGTTTTCATCACTAAGTGCGGTGAAAATGTTGACACCTCAGGAAGTGAAAGAGTGTTTTCAAGAAACAAAGTTGCTCCCCGTGGCTCAATGCTTAGCCCTAAAGAAAGCGGTGTCCAAATTAGCAGGTGATTGACAGTGCTTACTTTAACTATATATTTCTTGAAATAAAGCCCCCTTTCCCTCTTGCTAGTTACTTCTGTGTTTATTAAAGTCTTGACTTTAGTGTTGGTATAATCCTTAATATTTCTATCCTTTATTTTATTTACTTTTAACTTTCTGAATTTCTTTCTTTCTTGAATAAATCTTTCTCCCTATTTTCCCCTCACCTACTCTAAGCAATGTTTGAAGTATCGCCAAATGATAAATTTTACCTTGAAGAATCGATGGAAAACAAGGGCAGTCTACATTTATCCAATTAGGTCAGATGTCATGTAAATTAAATACACTAATCCCACCGATCCAGTGATGGTAATCAATGCTGGTTATTTTGGGGTCGACGTTCTGGATTTGTTATGATTATTATTTTTGACTCATAGTGCACCCATGCAATAAGCAATGCGACATAAATGAACATACAGACTGTCACGTTACAACAGTGCTAAACATTTCAGTACGATCTTACACCACAATTACACATTAGAATATTGAACAATTACCGCGGAAAGAGAGCTGTACAATTAACAATTAAAGTTTAATATAAAAGGAAATTAAAATTTATTTTACACTTTAGTCGTGATGAGCAGCCAGGCATATTGGTGGTCAAGATTTATTTCACTCACTTGACGTCACAAGCGTATGCGATTCCGAAGATGCCCGAAGCTTTTGTTCGGCAAAATCCGAACAAAATATATTAATAATATTAATATATTAATAATATATTAATATAAATTAAAATATATTTTAATTCAATTTATTATATTTTAAATACTGTTTCAGTTTACTTGTCTCATACGTTAGTGTTTGTAGCACAATTTTAGCTTTCCTAACAGTGTTATACGTGTGTGTGTGTCCCTCTCTTAAGACACAGAGAGAAAAAGAGTCTAGCATGAGATCACTTTCTACTGTAATACAGTTGATATGAAATAACATGGTGTAAGTTTTTTTTCTTTTTCTTCTCTTTTGTATTTTTTTAAACTTAAGCTTGTAATATCCTACAGATGAATTGACGGACTGGGCCTCGCAGGAAGGACTAACAAAAGAAACTATAACAATTCTGAAAAGGGAGGGGTTTTCATCACTAAGCGAGGTGAAAGCGTTGACACCTCAGGAAGTGAAAGAGTGTTTTCAAGATACAAAGTTGCTCCCCCTGGCTCAATGCTTAGTCCTAAAGAAAGCGGTGACCAAATTAGCAGGTGATTGACAGTGCTTACTTTAACTATATATTTCTTGAAATAAAGCCCCCTTTCCCTCTTGCTAGTTACTTCTGTGTTTATTAAGGTCTTGATTTTAGTGTTGGTTTTATCCTTAATATTCCGATGCTTTATTTTATTTACTTTCTTTATTTCTTGAATAAATATTTCTCCTATTTTACCCTCAACTACTCTAAGCAATGTTTGAAGCATCGCCAAATGAGAAATTTTACCTTGAAGAATCGATGGAAAACAAAGGCAGTCTATATCAGAATATCAAACAATTACCGTGGAAAGAGAACGGAACAATTAACAATTAAAATTTAATATAAAAGAAAAATACAATTTATTTTACACTTTGTCGTGATGAGCAGCCAGCCATATTGTTGGTCGAGTAATTTTTCACTCACTTGACGTCACACGCGATTGCGTTTTCGAAGATTCCCAGAGCTTTTGTTCGGTAAAATCCGTTAAGAGAAATATATTTTAATTGAGAAAGTGCATATATAGTTCATTTACAACGAAACGAGGTTTTATGAAAATAATATTTTTTGTTTTGTTTTAAAACTTTACAAAATATGTTTGGAAGCAATAGTAACCTTTTATCAATGTTTTACTGATACATCATCTTTTCATCATTTAATCGTCCAGTTGAAAGTAAACATTTCAGCTCATATAACAACACAGGCAACAGAATACTAGATAGATTTCGCGTTTTCGTATAATTCATATTTTCAAGTTTCATATAATTCCTATATTTCCATCATCATTAAAATAAAAAATATTATTTAATACTGCATCAAACTTTATAATTTTGATAATTTTAAGTTTCCCCCACCCCTTTTACATTTCGCTATCTCTCTTTTATAGAAATAATTATTTATTTTGGTACTTAATGAAGATTTTGGTATTTTAAAAAATACTGGAATTTTCTTATCAGAAGAATTTCCTATTATAACAATTTATAGTACGAGATAAGAAGCCTGATATATGTTTTAGTTGTGCGGTAGATTCACTGGAATAATAGTCAGTGTGAAGGATACAATACTTGTCAGTATGCCAGTATGTGCAGGTCAGTGTAGAATGTAGGCCAGTGTATACAATTCAGTGAAGATTGTAGGCCAGTGTGCGCTATTCTTTGCAGAATGTCGGCCAGTGTGTGCAGGTTTGTGCAGAATGTAGGCTAGTGTGTGCAGTAGGACTTCGAATGTAAAGATTCGATAATTAGTTTAACATAATAAACATTTAATTTGTTTATTTGCTTTATATTTTTACTTTTTATTGTTAATTTTTTTTATTTTTGAAGAATAGCTTACTGCAGTAATATTGGAGATAACTTTCACGAAGTGTAATTCTAGGTAAAAATAAATCAAGTTATCCTTCAGCTGCGTAAAATATTTTTGGTAAATGAAATTAAGCTAACAATCTTCCTGGCCATATAAATCCACTACAAATCTTTCAGATAGCAGTCGAAGAGAAAGTGAATATAATGTTTCTTAATATCGCCTTGGCATGTTTAGTTTATTAATCGTAGACAGTACAAGCAAATCATATAGATTATAGAGTATACGCTGACCAATTTCATCGATGACTTTCCTCGATTTGCACAGCGATGAAAAAATATTTACATGGTTTTGTTTTCTAAACAAGGATGATTTTCACTTTTAAAAATGTCACTGAATCAAGTTACATTTTATATGTTTTCTGTATAGTAAAATCATAACTAATAATTGAAATTACACACACTCATGCACACATATTATATACTTATATGTCAAAAGTGTTTGGATTTGACACTTAAAAATAAATATTTTTCAGTTACATTTTTATTCTAAGAATATAAATAAAATATAAGAAGAAAGAGAGAAATATTTTTAAAATCTTATATATTTACAGTTTATAGTATCCTCTTTTCCTGCGACATCTTTACAATGTTTCCTAATTTATTGCACTTCTCTGAATACTCGCGTTTACACACTCATTATGTTCCCATCATTACGTCATATCTATGAATGCATTATCAGATTATCATGAAAGACCACGTGACGCTAAGTACACTGAGCATCCACTTGAGAGAAGTGCCCGGAGTGCCCCTTGCACGCTGCCTCAAACACTCCAGTCCGAGTGTATGTATAATGACATGTCTTGTGTCTTGTTGTCCAGGTGTCCAAAAAATTAAAAAATGCTAGACTATTCCCTATCTATCTATCTATCTATCTATCTATCTATCTATCTATCTATCTATCTATCTATCTATCTATCTATCTATCTATCTATCTATCTATCTATCTATCTATCTATCTATCTATCTATCTATCTATCTATCTATCTATCTATCTATCTATCTATCTATCTATCTATCTATCTATCTATCTATATATCTATCTATCTATCTATCTATCTATCTATCTATCTATCTATCTTGCAGACGTGTATTGTGGTGATTAAGAAATGATTTAAGGGGTAGCCAGTTGATTATAAAAGCCTCTTTTCTATCTGCATATTTTCATTTGTATACTAGATTTTGTCCGTGGCTTAACTAGCATAAATAGCAGTTTTCAGAAAAGTTGCTAAAGAAATTTATATTTTGTATTATTTCTTTCCTTGCCAGGTAAGAACTGTTTGTTTATATCTGAATGTTATGGAAGTATTAAATATTAGTATGCCAAATTTTATTGTAAAGCTGGAGCAAAGGTCCACAAATGCATTTTTTCTTTGCCTGAGAATATTGATAGAATCATTTGACTGATTGATTTTGTTTCTATATTGATTTCAATGCTTGTTAAAATTAGAATTACAATGAAATATAATAGTGCTTTTTCGTTATCCGGTTTCAATGAAAGTGTGCGTTTTAGTCGTTAGCCTTACAATGAAGAGTAATCATTCAATGTTTCATAGTGTTACTCTTAACAGTAGAAAATGTAATGTGTCACATCATTCCATATTTATTATTACTCTTTCAGCACCTGAAAGGTTTCGGCTTCTGCTAATGGGCAAGACTGGTGCCGGAAAAAGCAAAACAGGAAATACAATCCTAGGTCGTGACCTGTTCTCTCATGACATCGCTTTCAGCTCAGTTATAACAAACTGTGAATTAAAGAGGAACACTCGAAAAGAGGCGGTTATTGAGGTGGGTAGCTGAGTAATCTTTTTAAAAATCAATAATAGGGTAGGATCTTTTGGACAATGTAGATGTGAAATGTAAAGTGAAAAAGCCCTCGAAATAGGACAACTTTTCAGGTGGGTTGTCTTTAGTGAATTTTGAAACTGAACATAATTTTTGCCTATTGTGTCAATGAATCACTTAATTTCTTCAGAATTAATTATATCTTTCTGTGTTCCGTATCATTGTTGCTGTAAAATTCACTTGTATTATACTGGTCATTAGGTGAATAGCGTTAAAACATCCATATTTGTTACCCTTATATATATTTGATCATGTTTAAGCAAGACACTTATTCATTTAATTTAACGTTCGAAATAAGAAATATCTAAGGCAAACATGGGAAATATTGCAAAATGATGGAGAAAATGCTCTCAGATTGTAGTAAGATGGGTCAGGTCAAGATGACCCTCATGGCACTCGATAATCAAGAAAATATATTAAGTTAAATCTATACACATGTCTATTAATCAAACAAGAAATAAAGTGACAGCACAACAAAAATACACGCAAATAGTGAAGTCTCCAGCCCACCTTACTAGGTCTTATCGTAAACAAAACAAGACAGTTAACCATAAAGAATGAATGCATTTAAGAAAAGTAAATAAATGGGACTGCAAAATCATTGTGTGTGTATATATATATATATAAAACAAAAAATATTTTAAAATATTTTGGTTACTGTAAGTGAATTTAAAGAATACAATATTAATGAAATTATGGAGAAGAGCATTCACACAGGCTGATGAGTCACTTACTTTAGTCAGTAAGTTATAAAAACATAATCGGTTGATTTACGAAGCACACTCTGCATGCAAAGATTAACACTGAATGTGAATAATGTATTTCCACATATTGGTAGTGGCCAAACAGGACAGCCGGGACCTTCGAATGGTTTGTTATAGTATGGTATGGGAGTCGGTTTTTCATTTACACTTATGACGACAATGAAGACTTAAATGTTGACATTAGAGTCATTTAGATATCAACAACATGTGGTCAGATTTTCCAGACCTGTGACCTAGAGACAACAATGACATCATTAATGATGTTATTCAGCTGAGCGTTGACTTTTTGTATCATCGATATATTTAAGTGAAATAAAATTAAGAAGTAAGCTCTACAGTCTACACACATTGGTAGATTGTATATCTAATTCAGACAGATTAAAGATAGGATATAAAAAATAACACATCACAATGAAAGGTTCTAGAATGTTGACTGAGTTTATCCTAAATTGTACATAACAGAATATAACGGTGATATATTGTCGTTCGTTCTGATCACTACGTCATGTCTTCTTTTGGAAAGGGGGGGAGTAATCTTCAAATATATTCACAGATTTAATCAGTAAAAATATTGTTTAAGTTGACCGAATGGCTTTAAGGCTCATAATTTACGATGAATAACATCTTGTAATCTGTATTTGAATTAGAAAATAATTTCTTTGTCAACTGGAAGAAAACTTTATAGCATATGTTGTATACTAATAAAACAAAGGAATTAAAATGAAAGTAGACTACAAATATGAATTGCTTATAAATCGCATCATTAGAACCCGCTGTAACGACGCAACAGTGTACTCATTTAAAACAATTATTAATCTAAGTTGTGTAATCTTTAACAAAACAACAAAAATTACAAATGAATGGCAGCAAATCAGTAAAGACAATCAGGTATGCCAGTTCGGGCGAAGTCAGCTATTGAGAAGAGAGGAACTAATGATAAATAAAACTAACGTACCAAGAATAGAGATTGTTGTGTATTGTCACGTGTGAGTGCAGTAGGAGGGAAATACGAGAAAAATAAAATTTTGGTTAATTTCTCCCCTGCCCTTCATACTGGAAACTAAAGCCGTCTCTCAAACACGAGCATACAATTAATAAACAGATGCAAATACGATGTTCTGAAAATATTTTTCAAAAGTTTAATCATCCATTTCCCATCTTATTGGAAAAGGACATTTTCTAGTTACATTTGGATTGTTAAGCATGTTTTATTTTTTTAATGCATTTTTACATGGTGTCCTAGTTTGACAAGCATTGTGTGAATGGACGTAGTGTCTATGATTACTTAATGTGTGATAACATTCATAATTTTAAATAATTATCTTTCCACATTCAATTTCTCCTGCAATCAAACACGATGTCCTCGACAGGGTCTTTGTCTTTCTGCGGTCTGGGAGTGACTAAGTCAAGCCTGGGGTACGTCACTAAATACTTCCTTCCCTCAGGTGTTACTCGTCCGAGATAACCGGCCCTAACTGAACTACTCTTGTCAGTCTCAAAGCCGTTATCCGACCCTCACAATTATCTCCCCAACTAGATGACGGACCTACCATAAGAAATGTGTCTTTAGACCGCCTTTTGTCGTCATGTATTACGTCATTGGCGAGCCCCCACCGTCATCTCTAACACATTTACCCCTCTTGAGAATGACGAGAGTGGATAGGTAAAATAATAACAATTTATTAAAAGAAAAGAGCAATAATAAATCAGCTACAAATAGAATAACAATTAATTTACACTCAAGACGAGATCTCAGAGATTCACAGATCTCTCAAAGCTTATCATTTTAAACTTTAATTAAGAATATTAATTATATATTAATTTCCTAGAACCATTACTAGAAAATAATACAGTCGGAAAAATGAAATGTTTCAATATGTTGCCTAGAACAATTACTAGGTCTTCAAATGATCAAGAAATTTATCTTTGTTATAATCACTTAAAAATAGACTATAAAGAAAAGAATCAGAAATTTACATTAATCAAAGAACGATTACAGACATATGACGAAACATAAGTACACATTCACCTGATGTAATTTGTGATTGTTGTCTCCCTCTATGCCTGGTGCTGTCGGCTGGAGTGTAATACTGGCTACGGATGAACAAGCTTGCAAAAGTCTTTCATTTCACTCTTGCTGGAATGTTCAAATGTTCACAGTTCTTGTCAGGAACTTGGTTACACATACACCATTTTGGTTGTTAACCAAGTGTCCTGGGTTACGAATCTAGTCCAACGGAATTCTTACACACAAGTCAGTTATTAACTTTGTTGCACTAAAATACTGAGTCATTCATTACTCTGTTAATTCGTCAGTTCGTAGATTTCTCCACTTGGCAGAAACCCGTATTACTGGTGAAATTCATGTACCAATACAAGTCTCCCTGCCAGTATTATCTGGTTTGAAAAGTCACCCTCTCCGTTACAGGCTGTCTTGCCTATGTCACGCATAATACCCACGCGCATTTCTGTATCTCTTCCAAATAAATCTGGTTAGACAAATTCTTACTGTTTGCAAACCTTTTCCATTGTCTTCTTGACCAACAGGGTTTCTCACAACAGTCTAGCAATTCTCAATGACAGTATCTGTAGACCAGGGTTTATCAGGGCCAAGGTCTTTAGTGAAGTTAAAGCTGACGTTCTCAGTGCAGCTGGAATGTTAGCTGGTAGAACTCTGATGTTGCCTTTTGTTGGAATCTTTTGATGTAACCTTGTGAAGTAATCATTTGACTTCCAAGCTGTGGAATATACAAGTGTTTCGCGTACATCAGTTCATCTTTTGCTAAGCATTAAGTCTGTAATTTTATTCTTGGTTCTCATTTGAATTTCTTTACAAGTGTTTTGCTCGATACCAAGAATAACATTACAATTTCAATAATTTTAAAATACAAACATTTGTAAGAAAAATACAACTTGAAAATTGTAATAAGGAAAATTTTCGATTCATTATTTACAACTATAATTACCATTTCAGACATCTCTTATTCTGTCTTATTCTGCCCTATCACCACAGGAAGTTGTTGCGGGCCTCGAGAAAAACTCGTAGTGAAATTAATTAGCTCTGTCGCCCTATTTAAGCAATCGGGTTTTCGAGTCAGGGTTCGAGTACCTTCTTACCCTCGGGTGCAATTAATGCCTTTGTCTTGACCCTTTGTTAAATTGTCATGGTTGGGCAAGCATGTACTAAGGGGTCTGTGTTCCTATTGTTGTCTCGACTCCTTAGAATAGATGCTAACCGCGATGGGTCGAACCTCGCTGCCTGCACCTGTGATACGCAAGCGGTGATGTCATCAGAGCGCTCTTCATAGCGAGCGTCTGTCGATCGTACGAGAGCTACGCGGATCCGCTATTCAATTTACTCTTTTGTCCTTCCTTTCTCAACGGGATCAAAGTCGGTTGTCCAAAATGGCTTACAAATATTTTCCATGGCTAAATTTGGAGTTAAATTTTGCCATAATTGAAGAAATAAAATTCAAAGTAAAATAGAATTTATATTAAATTTATGTTAATGTAATAATCTGCATTTTCGCCTTTACACATTGCACTTTTTGTTATGGAAGAAAGCATTGTATTTATTAACATTTAGAAAACTTTCTATCATTTAAGAATAAGGATTTCTTGCTTGTTTACATGAAATATATATTTTTAATTTATTTTAATTTAATTCTTTTATAATGAGTGGGAGTGATAATGTTAAATGTTGACATTTTAGAATTTATCAATAGAATTCGCATGCTGATATTACTATAAGAGTTCATTAGTACATTGTGAATTTGTGTTAGAAGGCTATATGCTCCGAATAAACATTAAATTCTTTATATAAAAATGCAACAACGACAAACATTTCTTTCAGCTAATGGATGCCCCTGGTTTGTTTGACACCGGCAAAACCCACGAAGCCATAGCAGTTGTTATCGTACAGGCCGTTGCCGGTATGCATCCGGGTCCTCATGCTATTCTGTATGTCCTCAAAGTGGGCCGATACACTGAAGAAGAGTTTGCAGTGTATCAGCGACTGAAAGCTTTGTTTCACGACATCATGACCAGGTACATGATCGTGGTTTTCACTCACGGGGATTCGCTGGAAGAAAGGGGGAAAACCATCGCTGACATTTTAGAAAGTGCTCCAAGTTCTTTAAAACAAGTGCTGCAGGACTGCCACGAAAGGTACGTGGTTTTTAACAACAAAGCCCAGAACAAGCAGCCCCAGGTAGATCGACTCTTGGATATCGTCAGGCAACTTAATGCTGAAAACAATAATATCCCTTATTCGTGTTCTAAATACGGCGCCATAGGTCAGGGACTGGAGGAGGAGGTTGCCAGGCGAATGGCGGAAGTAGAGAAACGGGAACTGGAAAGCAAGCGTTACGTTCAGGAGCTTCAGACGATGACTAAAATGGCGGAAGAAACACTTTCTAAGGAGAGAAAGGAATTCGAAGCAAAAGAAGAGGACCGTAACAGGAAAATGAAGATGGCGGAGAAAAGATATGAACAAGAAATTCTACAGTTGAAGGAGACTATAGAAGAACAAAAGCTATCGATGGAACAACAAGAAAAGAAAGAACAGGCCTTGCGAGAAAAAATCGACAAGGAACGGAAAGAGTTCAGACAGTAGATGGAGTAACAAAGAGAAAGGGAAATGGAAGAATTGAAGAAAAACATGATGAGCTGGAGAAGAGTATGAGAGAAGAGCGAGAGAAAGATCGCAAAGAAATGGAGCGTAAAATGGAGGAAGAAATGTGGAAGCGAAAAGAACCCGATTGTGGAAGAACGAGAGCCTGATTTTCTGGAAACTGTCTTGAATGTTATCTTAAAGACTGTGTCCGTGCTTGTTGATGCTTTGTCAAAATTATTAAAAGATGACGACGAAAGTGAAGATGAATATTGAATAATATTAGGGGACCAAGACGAGCTGAATTGCCAGAGTACTTTACAAATAAACTTACAAGTAAGAATGTCTTAGTATGATGTTCAGTTTCCGAAGTACTGTGTATAACTGCGTAAATACAAGTGATTGTAAATGTGGTTTTGGTTGAGTTTGATTTATAGTGGCGCTTAAGACAATGTGATTGTTAATTATGATGTAACTGTAATCGACATTGCAGAATGTGTATTTAAGTTTACAGCGTGGAGCGTAACATCCACGTTCTCTCTTAAGATATGATAAGCAATGAAAGGGCTGTATATATTTCTCATGACGTCTTATATTTGTTATATTGTAATGTGATATTTACAATTATGTTTCAATAGTACACAGTACTTTTTTAATAATTATATTTTTTACAATCTATAGTGCAACTTGCACTGATTTTTGAATATTATGTTTAAGTTTTCAAGTGATATTTGCAAAATATTTTAAAGTCACGTATCTCGACAAGATGGTTTTATAATCACATGTGTAATGATGTCTTACATAGGCATATAGCATACAGCATACACACCATCCTTTCATTATCTTCTGTATGCAAAAAATATATTTCTCATACTGTCATCCATTATGTGTTTTCTTGTTACATCAGAAAATATACAATCTTGCGTGCGAAATGTTTATTATTATTATGATTCTGTACTTATTTATTTTGTGTTACTGAATGTGTATTACTGGTATTTGCAATTGTGCATACACAAAACACACACACACACACACACACACACACACATACACACACACACACACACACACACACACATATATATATATTAACATCTTTAGTCTGTATCGTGTGTTCCTGAAAGCGTATTTAATAAGAATTTCCAACATAAAATATTTTAAAGATTAAATGCAGCTATTGCACCATTATTATTATCCAGACTTTTAGACTTTTCCCACGACTTCTGTTCACTGCCGGATGTGATCCAAGGTCTCGGAATCACTTCCACTTTTACATTCCGCGTTGTGTGTCTTTGGATTTCTAATCTGAGGTCTTGGTACTTTTCTATTTTTTATCTTTCTTTTGATTTTATGTTTCTTCCACTTGGAACAGAGACATCAATGATTGTTGCTTGTCACAAAACGGGAGGCTCGTTACAAGCCGTCCCCGAGCTGAAGTTAGAGATGCAAGGGGTGAAGTCTATTTTTGGCCTGCTCCGGTGCACCTCCAAGAAAAGCCCGTGACGTGTGCCAGTACTACGTCGCGTCAAGTTGTTACATAGACACACATGACATACACCATTGATGTTTGGGTGGGGCCCAATTTATTAATGTCATGCCAAGGAACGTTTTATTGGCGGTGTGTGTTGTGAGTGTGTATCATAAATGTGAATAAATGGACGAACAGACGAACGGTGCAAAACAGTAGTACAAATTCTTTCGTCCCTCTCAAAAACTATGAATAACAAGAGAGTTGAAAGATGTTTAAATCAGGTTATTTATTCCCGATTTAAAAAGGGGCACTACTCTTTCGCACAGTGATTAATCATTCATTCAACTTTCCAATGTCATACACTCTGTGGGAAATAAGGGGAGATGAAAATGATGAAATTCAAAATATAAAATAAAGATTAATTACACAATTCCTATGCGGCAAATGGGGCCGCTTTAACAATAGTTCACATGTAAAATAAGCATTACTTTTAACATTAGAGTTCTTATTTTGCAAACGATATAATAGTGTTCATTTTCTTAGAGTTCTAGAGTTAAGTATGTGCGCGTTAGCCGTGCTAATTGATTACTCACTATTAATGTCAGAGTTCCAAGGAGATGACGTAAGCTCACACGTCACTTATAAGCGGCACTTCAAAGTGAAGATCACGACGCAATTGAGGCGTTGCATTACAGGTGAAGATTCTGCAGAATCTAGGCACCACTTTCAGATTATCACTGGGGAGAAATCTGAAATTTAGCTGACTGTTGTCAGCCTCGATAATTATCGTTGTTTGTCGTGGAAACGGACACCTCAACGACGTTTAGCATTATCGGGTGGAGTCGTCCAGTGGGATGTGTCGTCGCATTACATTGAGTGTAGAAATCCGGATATCTGTCTCCGGCGCTAGCCTTCTCAATCGCGGGATAGACTGCCAAACGAACTCAGACAGGGGGGATGACAAAATTGGGTCCCTCGTGTCGTTAACTGCATACAACCAGTGTCGCATACATTGGTTTTTCTTGACAGTGAACTTTCCACTTTGCCAAAAATTATACTGAGTAATTTTGCCTCGTTACTCAATATATGGCATCAGACGGATGGAAAACGGATGGAAAGAGGTTATTGCAGCTTTCCTTTATGAACTCTCTGTACATGAGATAATTCATACGTGAAGTTAGACTGGCTTCAGACGAATCGACGTTTTCAACATTGAGAGTAAAATCTTCATTTTTGCCTCTTATATAGCTTCCGCTGAAGGTTTCCAAAACTTCCAGAAGCTATGTCCTGTGACATGACTTTTGCCTTGGATATATAGTGGTAATCGTGATGCACGCTTTTCTGTGGTCAATTCTAATGCGCACTGGCCATTTCTCTCGTCAACAACATGTGACTCGTACTGCGCAATTGTCCCAATTTATTTAATATACATATTCTTCATAAACTAATATATATATTCAATATGATAATTGACACACACTGCGTCACGAACGTCTGTCCACTAAAGAGATCTTAGGTGACCGTTACTGGAAGTTACATGCTACATACGAAAAATAACAAAACTCGGGTTACTTCAACTAGTTTTGTTGGCGGTTTATTAAAATGAAATAAAATATAATTTCTGTCCCTCATTTCCTGTGACATTGCTGTTTTGTTGGACATAATTGAAAGCTATAATGTCTGGTCTTCGTGCAGGAATCACCCGATCTGTTCCTATCTCGATGTCCCACAGTATTTCGTTCTCGGTGGCTGCTTCTTGTTTCTGTATCCATGCTCATTCTGGGGTTTTTAATCCATAGTTCTCACATAGATTTCTATGTATGACATTTGCGACTTTGTTGTGTCTTTTGATGTATTCTGTTCCAGCCAGAACCTGACATCCAGATAGTGCATGCTCTGTTATTTCATTCATGGATTTGTAGAGTCTATATTTGGAACCATTTGAGATTTTCATTATTTTAGTTTTGTTTGATATTGTGTTTAATATTTGATTTTGCGCAACCGTTATGATTGCTTCTGCTTTCAAACCTGCCTCATTCAGCAATTAATTTTGTACATTGATTGTCTTGTTGATGTTTCATCAGCTTGTCGTGCACACTGGCTATGGAAAGTTTTTTGGCTCCAGGTATTTGCTAATGCTAGCTTCGTTGTTTTCTTCTATGTTTCTTTGTCTTTTTGTGGGGGATGGGATAGTCCACTCATCTTTACTGCTTTTATCAATGGCGCATCTTTGTTGTTCTTCCAGATGTAGTCCCTCAGGCCTATAACTTCTCCTTCAATGATATCTTTGATTTTTTTGAGACCTCGGCCTCCAGTTTTTCGAGAAACACATACTTCTTTTTCTTCTTCTGATGGTGATGATGATGATAATGATGATGATGATGATAATTAACTCTTTTCACAGCTTCTACTGTGAATCTGGCAGATAGCTACGAATCTGTCTAGGAATTCTACCAGGTTTTTGACATATTTATTTTTTTGGAGAAGGAACTGACATTTTGTATTTCATGTTTTGAGAAAATGAACAGTCTTAGAAAAATAAAATGTAGATTAATTGTTGTAACTATTTGTTTTTTCTTTATGAGGCAGTTGTGTTGTTGGGATGAAATAAAAGAGAATTAGATGTGTGGTGTGGCGTGGGGGTTTAACGAAGATGATTAAACAGGCTTAAAACCCTAACGTGGCCTACACACGTCTACTCACACTTCAGTAGTGTCATGTATGACAAATATCTTACAATTAAAATGATATTTTGAATGTTGGCAATCACAAAAAACGGTTAAGAGACTCCCAGTTCCGACCTGACATAAAGTCAATGATAAAGTTAAAGAAAATGCAAATATTTATAAATTTAGGAATGGATGAAAACTTTATAGAAATTGTAGCAGAAAGAATTATGAAATCAAAATGACGCTAGCGCGTTCTGAGAAGTTGAGATTTCGAATAGTGTCCACTATTAAACAGAATTAGAGATTTTGTATATTTTCTTTCTTTAGACTTGCCGGGTTCCGGCTACGTTGACTGTGGCGTTGAGGTGGTTTATACTTCTGCCTAGTCAGCAGAAATGTAGCACAGTCTTTGGGCTTTTCGTCTATTTGCGTCTGTCAAGGAACTCAACTGGACAGCCTGATTTATTCTGTCGCTCGTTGAGGTTGAAAGACGGGGCCGGTACTGGCATGACAATAGAGTGTCAGTGGAGTAGATAGAGAGATAGGCTGTCGATTGTAAAACACACAATATCATTTCCTAAATTTCTTGTGGTCACGAATATAATGATTGACGCATCAAGCGCAGGTCATTCGTACACAGAAAATACGAAGGGACAGATAATAGGTAAATGAAAGAAGAAAATAGAAAGGAGTGAATTAAAATAACAACTATATAAGTACATGAATACAAGCAAAACAAGCATAATCATAACTACCATATATGCTTCAAATCATAAGTTCAACCTGACTGAATTTCCTCGGGGGTAAAAAAAATAAAAATGCCAGCACAATAAAGCATTTGTAGAAATAAGATTTGTCATTAAGAACGTCACATACTTCCTGATAATTTATAACACAACCTAGTTTACTGATAATCAGAATTAACGTGAACCAATCTACTGATAATTTATAACAAAACCTAGTTTACTGATAATCAGAATTAACGTGAACCAATCTACTGATAATTTATAACACAACCTAGTTTACTGATAATCAGAATTAACGTGAACCAATCTACTGATAATTTATAACAAAACCTAGTTTACTGATAATCAGAATTAACGTGAACCAATCTACTGATAATTTATAACACAACCTAGTTTACTGATAATCAGAATTAACGTGAACCAAATTACTGATAATTTATAACAGGGCCGAACATAGATTTATTTAAGGTTTCTAGAATCACTCACATATCCTAGGCATTTTGTATAATGTTCCAACACTGTATATCCCTTAAAACTAAGCTAGACAAACATTCATCTATTACTTTCTCAAGTAGACATTCACTTTAATGAACTTCTAGCACTCCATTTGCTAGAAAGTTCCTCTATGGAGTTGGACACACTTGCTGATTCACACAAACTGGTTGAAGTGAACCAACACAACTGCCATATGGAAAATTCTCAAGTTCACCACAAGCGTACAAAGATAGCAAAAGGCTTGGTCCTTCCTGAAACATCAAATCCGAGAGCAATGCTAAGTTCAAAACTTAATCATCTCTGTTCTCCATTTTTTCTTACAATCATCCTCAGGTTACAATTCCTGCAACAGTATTTATTAGCCCAATAAATTCATGTAACTAAGAAAACATAATCAATTATAAATGTGTTTCTGCTAGAAACAAATGCCATTTATTTAACATATTACATACAAGTATCAAGTATCATAATTCACAATTGTAGAAATAATAGTCTATTCATATAATGTTTACATCAAATTAACAAGTATAATATATCAGTAGTGAAGTGCACAAAAAATATTTCTAAGTCCATTCACTCTTAATCAATCAGTTAACTCACCATAAGCTAACAATCGCCTTTTAGTGACCAGACTTGAGTTATGTCAAAATCAAATTGATTAAAATATAGAACTTTCTTCAAAAGGTAGGTTTGATCTCTACCCACTGGCTAGTTCGTTGTTTGTAAACCTTGAACTATTGGATAGCAAAACTTCCTCATCCACTCTGAACTGGTTTAGATTACATCAGCATGTTTTAGCATATTCTTTACTTGAGTTGTTATTTTAATTCTGGTACTACAAAAATATCGTCATGCGCGGTACCCCAATCATGTTACGTTGACATTTAGCAAACTATATAATAATTAATTTTTAGAATAGGGACAAACAAATTTATTCCATCACACATATTAATAATTAAACGGGCAAGATATATATATATACAAACAAATAAACAAGTGGCATAGACTTAAGCGTACAAGTAAATAAACAAGTGGCATAGACATAGGCCTACAAGTAAATAAACAAGTAGCGTATATAAATGGATAAACAATAGTTTTACAATCAATTAAATAAAGAACTAAATAAACAATAAAGAGATGGAATAGAAAAAATATATAGTTTCCTATTTATTCAGAAGTCTACATATGAGTGATTAGTAGTAATTAAGTGATCAAACGTGTTAGCACTTTTAAAATGAGATCTATTAATCTATTTTTTATCTCTTTTTCTGGAAATCGGAAATGTCCGATTACCATTTTTTGAGAAACTCACCTGCTGTTTGTAGAAAGCGTTTGTTGCTGAGCCACATTGCCATAATACAAATCTACCAGATCACTTCAAGCGCTGGCCTGAACAATTATTATTTAATATGGAGAGAACAGGTATGCCAGTGTTTCATTTAATTCCTCTTTATTCTTCCTTTCTTCTCTGAGTATTTTCAATAGATTTATCCATTAAAAAAAAATATTATCTCTCTTAGTGTTAATAGAAATGAGGCGTATGATTTAACTGTTCCTTGAAATACTGTGCAATACCTATTTCGGTATTTAATAATAATTAAATAATGCTTCAGTTTACTTATTCCAATCAATACGTGAGTATTTGCCCAATTTTAGCTTTCCTAACAGTTGTACGTGTGCGTGACTATGTGTGTGTGTGTGTGTGTGTGTGTGTGTGTCCTTCTTTTAAGACACACACAAACCCGATTAAGTGTCTAGCATGAGACCACTTTCAATCGTAATCGTAATACAGTTGATATGAAATAACGTAGTGTCAGTTTCTTTCTTTCGTTCTCTCTTGTAATTGTTTTAAACTTCAGTTTTTGTATGTAATATCTTACAGATGAATTGACGGACTGGGCCTCACAGGAAGGACTAACAAAAGAAACTATAACAATTCTGAAAAGGGAGGGGTTTTCATCACTAAGTGAGGTGAAAATGTTGACACCTCAAGAAGTGAAAGAGTGTTTTCAAGAAACAAAGTTGCTCCCCCTGGCTCAATGCTTAGCCCTAAAGAAAGCGGTGTCCGAATTAGCAGGTGATTGACAGTGCTTACTTTAACTACATAAGAAATGTCTTTCTTGAAACAATCCCCTTTTCCCTTTTTGCTATTTACTTCAGTGTTCATTAAGGTCTTGACTTTAGTGTTGGTATAATCCTTAATATTTCTATCCTTTATTTTATTTACTTTTAACTTTCCGAATTTCTTTCTTTCTTGAATAAATCTTTCCCCCTCACCTACTCTACACAATGTTTGAAACATCGCCAAATGAGAAATTTTGCCTTGAAGAATCGATGGAAAACTAGGGCAGTCTACATTTATCCAATTATGTCAATACATTAATCCCTCCGATCCAGTGCTGGTAATCAACTCTGTTTATTTTGGGGTCGACGTTCTGGATTTGTTATGATTATTATTTTTGACTCATAGTGCACCCAAGCAATAAGCAATGCGACATAAATGAACATACAGACTGTCACCTTAAAGCAGTGCTAAACATTTCAGTACGATCCTACACCACAATTACAGTACAGAGTATTGAACAATTACCGCGGAAAGAGCGCTTATCAATTAACAATTAAAATTTAATATATAAAAGAAAATTAAAATTTATTTACACTTTAGTTGTGATGAGCAGCCAGCCATATTGGTGGTCAAGATTTATTTCACTCACTTGACATCATAAGCGTATGCGATTCCGAAGATGCCCGAAGCTTTTGTTCGGCAAAATCCGAACAAATTATATTAATAATATATTAATATAAATTAAAATATATTTTAATTCAATTTATTACATTTTAAATAATGCTTCCATTTCTTATCAGAAGAATTTCCTATTATAGCAATTTATAGTGCGAGATAACAAGCCTGATATCTGTTTTAGTTGTGCAGTATATTCGCTGGAATAATAGTCAGTGCGAAGGATACAATACTTGTCAGTATGCCAGTGTGTGCAGGTCAGTGCAGAATGTAAGACAGTATGTGCAGGTCAGTGCAGAATGTAGGCCATTGTATACAATTCAGTGCAGAATGTAGGCCAGTGTGCGCTATTCATTGCAGAATGTAGGCTATTGTGTGCAGTAGGACTATGTAAGATTCGATAATTAGTTTAACATAATAAACATTTAATTTGTTTATTTGCTTTATATTTTTACTTTTTATTGTTAATTTTTTTTATTTTTGACGAATAGCTTACTACAATAATATTGGAGATAACTTTCACGAAGTGTAATTCTAGATAAAATTAATCAAGTTATCCTTTAGCTGCGTAAAATATTTTGGTAAATGAAATTAAGCTAACAATCTTCCTGGCCATATAAATCCACTACAAATCTTTCAGATAACAGTCGAAGGGAAAGTGGATATAATGCTTCTCAATATCGCCTTGGCATGTTTAGTTTATTAATCGTAGACAGTACAAGCAAATCATATAGAGTACACGCTGACCAATTTCATCGATGACTTTCCTCGATTTTAGGGCGATGAAAAAATATTTACATTGTTTTGTTTTTAAAATAGAGGATGACTTTTCTTTTAAAAGTGTCACTTAATCAAGTAACATTTTATATGTTTTCAGTATAGTAAAATCATAACTAATAATTGAAATTACATACATATACACACATATTATATACTTATATGTTCAAAAGTGTTTCGATTTGGAAATTAAAAATAAATATTTTTTATGTTACATTTTTATTTTAAGAATATAAATAAAATATAAGGAGAAAGAGAGAACTATTTTAAAAATCTTATATATTTACAGTTTATAGTGTCCTCCATTCCTGCGGCATCTTTACAATATTTTCTAATTTATTGCACTTCTCTGAATACTCGCTTTTACACACTTATTATGTTCACATCATTACGTCATATCTATGAATGCATTATCAGATTATCATGAAAGTCCGGGTGACGCTGAGAGAACCAACCAAGTACACTGAGCATCCACCTGAGAGAAGTGCCCGGAGTGCTCCTTGCACGCTGACTCAAACACTCCAGTCCGGGTGTATGTATAAAGACATTTCTTGTCCAGGTGTATATAATATATGGACATTTGCATAACTTTAAATAACATATTTAGAAGCAACTAGAAAAAATATATTTGATAGACTATTGATTTCTCATATTTGTTTATACAGTCCGCAGATCTGTAGAAAATTAAAAATACTGCAATATCATCTATCTATCTATCTATCTATCTATCTATCTATCTATCTATCTATCTATCTATCTATCTATCTATCTATCTATCTATCTATCTATCTATCTATCTATCTATCTATCTATCTATCTATCTATCTATCTATCTATCTATCTATCTATCTATCTATCTATCTATCTATCTATCTATCTATCTATCTATCTTTCTTTCTATTTTGCTTAGTGGTGATTAAGAAATGATTTAGTGGGTAGCCAGTTGTCTATGAGAGTCTCTTTTCTATCTGCATATTTTCATTTGCATACTAGCTTTTTGTCCGAGGCTTAACTGGCATAAATGCTAGTTTTCAGAAAAGTTGCTAAAGAAATTTATATTTAATATTATTTCTTTCCTTGCCAGATAAGAACTGTGTTTGTTTATATCTGAGTGTTATTGAAGTATTAAATATTAGTATGCCAAATTTTATTGTAAAACTGGAGCAAAGATCCACACATGCATTTTTTTCTTTGAATGAGAATATTGATAGAATTATATGACTGATTGATTATGTTTCTGTATTGATTTCAATGCGCGTTAAAATTAGAATTACAATGAAATATAATAGTGCTTTTTAGTTATCCGGTTTCGATGAAATTGTGCGTTTTAGTCGTTAGCCTTACAATGAAGAGTAATCATTCAATGTTTCATAGTGTTACTCTTACCAGTAGAAAGTGTAATATGTCACATCATTCCATAATATTACTCTTTCAGCACCAGAAAGGTTTCGGCTTCTGCTAATGGGCAAGACTGGTGCCGGAAAAAGAACAGGAATTACAATCCTAGGTCGTGACCTGTCCTCTCATGACGTCGCTTTCAGCTCAGTTACAAAGAACTGCAAACTAAAGAAGAGCACTCGAAAAGAGACGGTTATTGAGGTGGGTATCTGTGTATTTTTTATTTATAAAAAAATCAATAGGATAGAATCTTTTGGCCAATGTGGCTGTGAAGTGTAAAGTGAAAAAACTCTGGAAATAGGACAACTTTTGAGGTGGGTTGTCTTTAGTTAAGTTTGAAACTGAACATAATTTTTGCTGTTGTGTAAATGAATAAATTAGGGCCAATACTTTGAACATTATACCGGTAGTATATAGATGAAAGATTAAGGGACATCACATTCACAGTATAAATATAAGGAAAATATCCTTTCTTCAGAATTAAATATATCTTTCAGTGTTCCGTATCATTGTTGCTGTAAAATTCACTTTTATACTGGTCATTGGGTGAATAGCGTTAAAACATCCATATTTGTTACCCTGATATATATTTGATCATGTTTAAGCAAGACACTTATTTATTTAATTTAACGTTCGAAAAATAAGAAATATCTAAGGCAAACATGGGAAATATTGCAAAATGATGGAGAAAATGCTCTCAGATTGTAGTAAGATGGGTCAGGTCAAGGTGACCCTCATGGCACTCGATAGTCAAGAAAATATATTAAGTATTAAGTTAAATCTATACACATGTCTATTAATCAAACAAGAAATAAAGCACAGCACAACAAAGATACACGCAAATAGTGAAGTCTCCACCCCATCTTACTAGGACATTTCTTACCGTAAACAAAACAATAGAGAATGCATTTAAGAAAAGTAAATGAATGGGACTGGAAGATCAATGTATATATTTAACAAGATATATTTTAAAAAATCACATCATTAGAACCCGTTAATAAATATTGTTTGTAACGTCGCAACAGTGTACTCATTTCAAACAATTATTAATCTAAATTGTGTAATCTTTAACAAAACAACAAACATTACAAATGAATGGCAGCAAATCAGTAAAGACAATCAGGTATGCCAGTTTGGACGAAGTCAGCTAGTGAGAAGAGAGGAACTAATGATAAATAAAACTAACGTACCAAGAGTAGAGACTGTTGTGTATTGTCACGTGCGAGTGCAGTAGGAGGGAAATATTAGAAAAATAAAATGTTGATTAATTACCCCATGCCCTTCATACTGGAAAATAATCCCGTCTATCAGACACGCGCCTTCAATTAATAAACAGATGCAAATACAAAGATGTTCTGAAAATATTATTTAAAAGTTTAATTATCCATTTCCCATCTTATTGGAAAAGGATATTTTCTAGTTTCATTTGGATTGTTAAGCATGTTGTTTTTGAATGCATTTTTAAATAGTGTCCTAGTTTGACAAGCATTGCACTTTTTGTTACGGAAGAAAGTTAGCATTGTATGTATTAACATTTAAAAACTTTCTATCATTTAAGAATAACGATTTCTCGTTTGTTTACATGAAATATATCTTTTTTATTTATTTTAATTCAATCCTTTTATAATGAATGGGAGTGATGAAATACATTGTTGAATATCAATGGAATTCGCATGCTGATATTTCTCTAAGAGTTCATTATGATCTTGGGAAATTGTGTTAGACGGCTATATGCTCCGAATAAACATAAATTCTTTATATAAAAATACAACATCGACAAATATTTCTTTCAGCTAATGGATACTCCTGGTTTGTTTGACACCGGCAAAACCCACGAAGCCAGAGCATTTGTTATCGTACAGGCCGTTGTCGGTATGCATCCGGGTCCTCATGCTATTCTGTATGTCATGTGGGCCGATACACTGGAGAAGAGTTTGCAGTGTATCAGCGACTAAAAGCTTTGTTTCACGACATCATGACCAGGTACATGATCGTGGTTTTCACTCACGGGGATTTGCTGGAAGAAAGGGGGAAAACCATCGCTGACATTTTAGAAAGTGCTCCAAGTTCTTTAAAACAAGTGCTGCAGGACTGCCACGAAAGGTACGTGGTTTTTAACAACAAAGCCCAGAACAAGCAGCCCCAGGTAGATCGACTCTTGGATATCGTCAGGCAACTTAAGGCTGAAAACAATAATCTCCCCTATTCGAGTTTTAAATACGGCGCCATAGGTAAGGGAATGGAGGAGGAGGTTGCCAGGCGAATGGCGGAAGTAGAGAAACGGGAACTGGAAAGCAAGCGTTACGTTCAGGAGCTTCAGACGATGACTAAAATGGCGGAAGAAACACTTTCCAAGGAGAGAAAGGAATTCGAAGCAAAAGAAGAGGACCGTAACAGGAAAATGAAGATGGCGGAGAAATGATATGAACAAGAAATGCTACAGTTAAAGGAGACGATGAAAGAACAAAAGTTAAAGATACAACAAGAAAAGAAATAACAGGCTTTGTAAGAAAAAATCGACAAGATACGGGAAGAATTCAGACAGGAGATGGAGCAACAAAGACAAAGAGAAATGGAGGAATTGAAGAAGAACAAGAAGATTTGATGAGCTGGAGAAGAGTATGAGAGAAGAGCGAGAGAAAGATCGCAAAGAAATGGAGCGTAAAATGGAGGAAGAAATGTGGGAGCAAAATGAACAGATTGTGGAAGAACAACAGCCTGAGTTTCAGGCAGCTAACTTGAATTTTTTCTTAAAGACTGTGCCCGTGGTTGTTGATGCTTTCTCATATTTATTAAAAGATAACGAAAGTGAACTTAAATACGGTATAATATTAGGGGACCAAGACATTTTGTGAAGATTCTAATCTCTGACGAGCTGAATTGCCAGAGTACTTTACAAATAAACTTACAAGTAAGAATGTCTTGGTTCTTGGTATGATGTTCAGTTTCTGGAGTACTGTGAATAACTGCGTAAATACAAGTGATTGTAAATGTGTCTTAGTTATAGTTGAATTTCCAGAGCACTGTATATAATAGTATAATACAAGTTATTATAAAGGTGGTTTTGGTTGAGCTTGACCAGTTTGTGTATTTAAGTTTACAAATTTGAGGTTTAAAATAAAGCGTAACATCCACTTTCTTTCTTAAGAAATGATAAGCAATGAAAGGATCCTATATATTTGTTATTATGTTTCATCGTAATGAGATATTTACAATTATGTTTAAATAGTGAGCAGTATGATTTTGATAATTATATATTTTTTAACAAACTATAGTGCAACATGTATTGATATTAGAATTTATGTTTAAGTATTCAAATAATATTTTGCAAAATATGTTAGTCAATTATCTCGACAAGATATTTTTAATAATCATATTGTGAATGATGTCTTACATAGGTATATAGCAACTTTCTTACCCACACCATCTTTTCACATACTGTCATCCATAATGTGTGTTTTTGTTACATCAGAAAATTTTCAGTCTTGCATGCGAAATGTTTATTTTTGTTAGGATACTATACTTATTTATTTTATGTTACTGTATATGGATTAATGGCATTTGCAATTGTGATCACACTCACAAATAGATAGATGAATAGATAGATAGATAGATAGATAGATAGATAGATAGATAGATAGATAGATAGATAGATAGATAGATAGATAGATAGATAGATAGACAAACGGACGATAGATAGATAGACAAACGGACGATAGATAGATAGACAGATAGATAGATAGATAGATAGATAGATAGATAGATAGATAGATAGATAGATAGATAGATAGATAGATAGATAGATAGATAGATAGATAGATAGATAGATAGATACTATTAATAAGTTTAGTCTGTATCGTGTGTTCCTATATGCGTATTTAATAAGAATTTCCAACAAAAAATATTTTAAAGATTAAGTGCAGTTATAGCACCATTATTATAATCCAGACTTTTCCCATGACTTCTGTTCACTGTCGGTTGTGATCCAAGGTCTCGGAATCTTACCAAGATTCTGGGAGATCCAAGGTTTTACGGAGGATTTGGGCACTTCCGAGGAGCGCTGCTTTGAGTAGTGGAGCGAGTCTGTGGTTTCCAGGGAGTTTATTCAGATAGCCTTCCAATTCAGATGTTATGTTCCCCAAGGATCCTATCACTATAGGTATCACTTCTGCTTTTACATTCCACAGTCTCTGAATTTCTAGTCTGAGGTCTTGGTATTTTTCTATTTTTTCTCTTTCTTTTGTTTTTATGTTTCTATCAGAACAGCGACATCAATGATTGTTGCTGTTCTCTTGGACTTATTGAGAACTACAATGTCTGGTCTTCGTGCAGGAATCACCCGATCTGTTCTTATTTCGAAGCCCCACAGTATTTTGACCTTCTGTTTCGGTGACTGCTTCCGGTTGGTGCATCCATGCTGCTCTTTCTGGGGTTGTTATGCCATAGCTCTCGCACAGATTTCTATGTATTTGTTTTGCCACTTCGTTTTGTCGTTTGGTATATTCTGTTCCAGCCAGAACCTTTCAAAATTAAGCACCAAATGGGATTTTATTAAAGAAGTCTTCTAACCTAAGCGATATTGCACATAAATCACATGCCACTTATATAACTCACATTCGGTTTTTCGAAAACTAAAATAATATTGTTTTTGTTAAGTAAAGCATCCAGTATATTTTAAAGACGCTTAAAGGAAAGAAAATGGACATAATGTAGATATTTATTGACATGAAATTTACAAATATTAATCTAATTATTTATTTTGGATTTAAAGTACCACAAATCAGTTTCAGTTTCCTAATGATAATTAAATATGGCTCTTTAGCTCGTTACTAACCCCCATCTTACTTAGAAACAGTGTTAAGCTATACAATAACCCCCAATCTTACTTTGCACAGTGGTCGAGCTAGATAATAAGCCCAATCGTACTTTACAAAACAATTATTGCAGTCACATAATACAAAATATTATCTATGCAATCATTTAAAGATTAATATAAATCTTAGATCAGTTGGACTGTGTGTGTATGTGTGTGTGTGTATGTGTGTGTGTGTGTGTGTGTGTGTGTGTGTGTGTGAGAGAGAGAGAGAGAGAGAGAGAGAGAGAAAGAGAGAGAAAGAAAGAAAGAGAGTTATATTTAACAACCATGTCGCAGTATTATATTCGAAATTATTAAATATCAAGGTTATTTTATTAATTCTAATACTAACCATAGCTGGGCGGCTTAATCTATTCTTCAGTTCTATGCTAGACCGTTTTCAGGACTATTATTATCTAGCATAGCAACAGATAACAAATTAGCTGTGTGCCTCAAGTTGGCAAACGATATCCTTCCATTTTGATTAATTGTAATTTATAATATTAATTTACTTTCGCCTCATGCACACACACACACACACACACACACACACACACACACACACAAACACAAACACACACACACACAGCCAACGTATCACGGTCGCTCTAACAAATTAACCAAAATGTGGTTTGATGATGACAAGAATAAAGTTTCAATAATATTAATTTAAAAAACACAACAACAAATTCGATTTCGAACACAGGTCAACCGAGACCGTCTACATACTGTCCCGGCTTCAACAGTTCGTAATAAATTTTTATTTCAGGTCAGTTTATAGATTTGAGATAACTCAACACTTAGCTCTTGGACGTCAATTAGAGGTGAACTTGCTGCTATGATGTGACTCGCAGCGCCTCTAGACTCACCGGTGATGTCTCGTCGCAGATTGTCAGCTCGCGGCAGGTAAACGCCGTCAGAATAGACGCAAATATATGACTTTGTCAGTTGTCAAAACATTTGACGAATGACGAAAGGCCAGCTGAAAAAAGACAGTAATCTCTCTACAGTAGCTGATAAATACGAACAACCGTTAAGGCTTCGTAGGACAGTAATAGACAATTATTACAATTTTACATCATAAATCGTTAGCTACAAGCTAACTTATACTTTACAAAATCTCGTCATGGAGAAAAAGATCCACAAATGAACAATAACATTTCCATTTACACGTTTTTATAATTCTCAATAGATACGATACGAGCATAACAAATGGATGGTTTACACTAATTTCACATAGAATGATCATCTCAACTCCATTTGGCTTTAGTTGCTATCAATAGTTTTACAATACATAAAATAAAGAACACAACTCGTGCTTAGATCCTATTTCATCATCAATACATACAACGTAAATTATTACTAGCACCACTCAAAGTTTTCTGGAAGAAATAAGCATTAGTTTCATACGACAATCATTAGCAAAAATTAGGAGAAGAAATAATAGAACGCAAGAGCATAATTTACCCATGGTTCTACCATTTCAATATTAAAGCTGGCTTTGTCCAAAAGCTCTACAACAAGATGGCTTGATGTTCGAAAATTTCCTTTCAAAGTGAGCTAAAACTATCCCCTACCACCCCACGCCACAGAAAACACCGGCTTCTAACAGAAAATATCAACTCCTTGACGTAATTGTCTAGTCATCTCGCTTCTCTCCCTGAGTGCCATATGCTGGCCTGATGCCACTGGCTTTACAGAACTGTGCAAAGTGTGTTCTATTTCATTTAGTACTGTCATATTTTAGCAGTGATTTGGGTAGTTGCTGTAACCTCTTCCAGAAAATATATTCTAATGCGAAATAGAACACGTTTGCAGTCACAAAAGAAGTGGAAAATTAATCTAGTCTTTCACTCAGGCTGTGACCTTGGAGCTCTGCTGTTCCCAGTGCTTTGTCAAAATCCACTAGTTGAAGTCACTGATCGTGTCGATTGCAAAGGACAAGTTCCGTCTATTCATATAGTCTCTAATTTATGCACGTATTACTACTTATGCATGGTTAACAAATCAACAGACTAAAACGGATTGTGAGATACAAACAGCTAATGAAATTATATTATGTTTACTTCTGAACTTGTTTGTGAAAGTGTGTATGTTTCTTTTTTCCATTTATATTTCAAGAAAAGCTAAGCAAATATTTTAACTATGCAATGCTATCTAAACATACTAAACATTTTTCGTTGACAAATAATATATTTTCCTTTACTCTTTGTATTTATTATAGGTGTTGTTTCATTTTGTTTCTTGTATACGTCTGAGAGACCAGTGTAAAGACTGATTACGGATTTGTAAAGTTACTTTCCCCACACGCCAATGATGAATTTTCTTCAGTTCACAAAATAAGCGCTCACTCTCTGCATCAGTACTACGTTCTATACATAGACACGTGACTCTGCTTGAGTACAACATTCTCCATACAAGCACTCCTACATGAATACAAGGTCTCTACACATCCACTCTCTACTTATGTACAATATTCTCTGCACAAACACCCTCTATATGAGTACAAGGTTCTGTACACAAACACTTTCTATATGAGTACAAGGTTCTGTACACAAACACCTTCTATATGAGTACAAGGTTCTGTACACAAAAACCTTCTATATGAGTACAAGGTTCTGTACACAAACACCTTCTATATGAGTACAAGGTTCTGTACACAAACACCTTCTATATGAGTACAAGGTTCTGTACACAAACACCTTCTATATGAGTACAAGGTTCTGTACACAAAAACCTTCTATATGAGTACAAGGTTCTGTACACAAAAACCTTCTATATGAGTACAAGGTTCTGTACACAAAAACCTTCTATATGAGTACAAGGTTCTGTACACAAACACCTTCTATATGAGTACAAGGTTCTGTACACAAAAACCTTCTATATGAGTACAAGGTTCTGTACACAAAAACCTTCTATATGAGTACAAGGTTCTGTACACAAAAACCTTCTATATGAGTACAAGGTTCTGTACACAAAAACCTTCTATATGAGTACAAGGTTCTGTACACAAAAACCTTCTATATGAGTACAAGGTTCTGTACACAAAAACCTTCTATATGAGTACAAGGTTCTGTACTTAATCGATCCCTTATATACTTACTAGTGCTTTAAATTTAGATAAGAAGTTCAGATTGTAACCACTGTAACCATTCCACATTAAAGACTTGAAAACACTTGGCAACAATATAGCAACACTGGCAGGACTCTCAACACATTGCTTTTATATGAGCAAATTCGACATCGGCACTCAAAGTCAATGAAAATGGACAGAAATAAAACCCCTGAAACATAAATAATTGTGGATCCTAACTACACTGCAATTTACTACATAAATAAATACAGTTTTTTTTAAAAAACAATATGGAATTAAACATGTTTATAATATGGTATCACTTCCTAATTATAATATACAATCTTAAGCATTCACACAAGTACAGAAATGATTTTACTTTTTCAAACTAATGGATTCTTTAAGAAATTTAGCATATCATCCTATAGCACAAAGGACTCTATATGCAGTGTGACAATTATCTGCCACTTGCCTCCATATTTAATTTTTCTATTATACGATTTTTTTTTATATTCATAGATGTAGTGTACGTTTTCATGCTATTTAGTGCTTTAATTGCTGTGTATGAAGACGTAAGTTGTTCTCTGCACGTTTAGAGCAATACTAATGTGTAATTTGTTCCACATTCTCCAAAAGTACATAAGAAACAACTCACAGGAATGGCCATCTCAGGTAAAAAAAATTAACCATGTCATTCAGGTCTGAATAGAATGACACCTTCAAACCATGGGTACACTCCTGACTCTAATGCAGATTAGCTAAGGATTAGGCAAGCTGATTGATTGACGGTGAGTGGGTGATACTGATTGGCAGAGATTCTACCAAAGAAAGCGTCAAGACTGACCAATGACAAAGTGTCTATGACTGAAACTGACCAATTCAAATTACCAATGTGTAGGAGATGAAAGTCAGAACCTGGGAAAATTCATTTCTAAAATAATTCTTCAATTTTCATCAAATGTAGACATATGCATGAATCCCCATGTAGGTGCATTGGTTAGCCAGATGTTGATATTGTGAGTAGATACCTTTAGGACTTGTAAGTTTCTCTATCTCTTTTCCAGCTAGTAGTTAATGTTTATCGTTCATATATGTATAAGTTGTAGAAATTCACATATACATGTATGTGATATTTTGTAGCCACTAAAGAGTATTCTCAGGTATGCGTTGATTCAGTATTGAACACTTCATGAATTGTTATAAATATATATTTGTCTGACATGCAAAGTCACTGAAGGGACATTTTATAGTGTGACTTAAATGGCAGAATATATATTATGTAGAATTTTACTTTAGTCGATTTGGTGATATTGTAGAGTAATTAAATTTTGCTTCAATATTTGCATGCTGTATTTTACAATTTTGCACAAGGACTTTGCTCTACACTTGTTTAATTATATTTATCCCTGAGTAAAGCATTTGCAATTATGTCAAAGTTTTATGTAGCGTGATCTAAATTTGTAAAGATCTCTACAATTGTTTAACTGTATCTGTTATCTCAGCCTAGAGACTCCACACATCTCTACCCTGACTAACCTTACTAATCAATCGAAATCAAGAATACATCTAGAACTAATCATATTTATGACTTTCTCAAATTCTCTGCATACAAGTCACATATCCATAAATAAGTTAATAATTTGTGTCACAGGAAATGAGGGACAGAAATTATATTTTATTTCATTTTAAAAAACCGCTAACAAAACTAATTGAAGTAATCCGAGTTTTGTTATTTTTCGTATGTAGCATGTAAATTCCAGTAACGGTCACCTAAGATCTCTTTAGTAGACAGACGTTCGTGACGCAGTGTGTGTTAATATATCATATTGAATATATATATTAGTTTATGAAGAATATGTATATTAAATAAATTGGGACAACTGCGCAATACCGTCACATGTTGTTGACGAGTGAAATGGCCAGTGCGCATTAGGATTGACCACAGAAAAGCGTGCATCACGATTACCACTATATATCCAAGGCAAAAATCATGTCACAGGACATAGCTTCTGGAAGTTTTGGAAACCTTCAGTGAGAGCTATATAAGAGGCAAAATGAAGACTTTTACTCTCAATGTTGAAAACGTCGATTCGTCTGAAGCCAGTCAAACTTCACGTATGAATTATCTCATGTACAGAGATTTCATAAAGGAAAGCTGCAATAATCTCTTTCCATCCGTTTTCCATCCGTCTGATGCCATATATTGAGTAGCGAGGCAAAATTACTCAGTATAACTGTTGGCAAAGTGGAAAGTTCGCTGTCAAGAAAAATCCGATGCATGTGACGCTGGTTGTATGCAGTTAACGACACGAGGGACCAACTTGCTCTTCCCCCTGTCTGAGTTCGTTTTGGCAGTCTATCCCGCAAATTGAGGGGCTGGCGCCGGAGATACATATCCGGATTTCTACACTCAATGTAATGCGACGACACATCCCACTGGACGACTCCATCCGATAATGCTAAACGTCGTTGAGGTGTCCGTGTCCACGACAAACAACGATAATTATCGAGGCTGACAGCAGTCAGCTAAATTTCAGATTTCTCCCCGTGATAATCTGAAAGTGGTGCCTAGATTCTGCAGAGTCTTCACCTGTAATGCGACGCCTCAATTGCGCCGTGATCTTCACTTTGAAGTGCCGCTTATAAGTGACGTGTGAGATTACGTCATCTCCTTGGAACTCTGACATTAATAGTGAGTAATCATTAGCACGGCTAACGCGCACATACTTAAGTCTAGGACTCTTAAGAAAATGAACACTATTATATCGTTTGCAAAATAAGAACTCTAATGTTAAAAGTAATGCTTATTTTACATGTCAACTATTGTTAAAGCGGCCCCATTTGCCGCATAAGAATTGTGTAATTAATCTTTATTTTATATTTTGAATTTCATCATTTTCATCTCCCCTTATTTCCCACAGAGTGTATGACATTGGAAAGTTGAATGAATGATTAATCACTGTGCGAAAGAGTAGTGCCCCTTTTAAATCGGGAAATAAATAACCTGATTTAAACATCTTTCAACTCTCTTGTTATTCGTAGTTTTTGAGAGGGACGAAAGAATTTGTACTATTGTTTTGCACCATTCGTCTGTTCGTCCATTTATTCACATTTATGATACACACTCACAACACACACCGCCAATAAAACGTTCCTTGGCATGACACTAATAAAGTGGGCCCCACCCAAACATCAATGGAGTATGTCATGTGTGTCATTGTAACAACCTGACACGACGTAGTACTGGCACACGTCACGGGCTTTTTTTGGAGGTGCACCGGAGCAGGCCAAAAATAGACTTCACCCCTTGCATCTCTAACTTCAGCTCGGGTCGGCTTGTAACAAGCCCGCCCGTTTTGTGACAATTTGGTTCAGCCTAAAAGTTAGATAATGACATAGCAAGGTCTTGATCAAAACAAGACGCGAATTTAATCCATTTATTCTAACGTTTCTTGACTGTGCATAAATACGGATGCTATCCATCAAGCAGTCCAATGCAACAATTGCTATAATCTTACAGTCACCATGCAGACACTGAATCAGAACAACTTATCTTTCTCTAAAATCTTCTGTCTAGTTTTGAATTTCTTTTTGCAAATAAGCTTTATCATTCCATTCAGAATTTTTAACATTACAAGTGACAGATCAACTTAAAATTATAAAATAAAATTGAAAATTAATTAAAACAATATGTGAGAAAAATTTCCTTGCACAACATTATAAAATAAAATAATTTACACTAAGCAACACATCCTGGAAAAAGAAGGGGACACATAATTTTGCAAAATAATAATACATTGTGAAGTGACGTTTATTTCCCAGAGCGTAATAGTGCACAATAATAATACAGTGTGGAGAGACGTTTATTTCCCAGTGTGTAACCCTGCAAAATAATAATGCATTATTAAGTGTCGTTTATTTCTCAGAGTAACAGTTAGTGCAAAATAATAATACATTGTGAAGTGACGCTTATTTCCCAGAGTTAATAGTTAGTGCAAAATAATAATTACATTTTGAAGTGACGTTTATTTTCCAGAGTTTAATAGTTAGTGCAAAATAATAATAATAATACAAGACATGATTCACTTTAAAGTAGCTTTATGCTAGTAATATTGTGTCTGCTTACGCAGTGGATATGGTACGAGCGAAATATTATTTATTTTTTATTTGCCTTGGACTGGCTAATAATATATGAAATGTCAATGCATAGGCCTATACATTTGTAGTGCTCATGCTATATCTTCTTACCAGAAATAAAACAGTTTACACTTCAGTCTTTGTCCACCGATATCAGTCTTTCCGGGTTAGAGAAGTAGGCTTTCAAAGGGGAACTCCCGACAGTACAACAACACTTTCACAGGACCATGCAGCCTTTAGACAATCTAAATTCTAAAGAATACCCAGCCTGGGATTGGAAATGTTTACCCCCCTTATCTTGAGAATGAATAGAACTCTGCCTGAAATATAAACTGAAATATAAAGGTCTTTATCCCTTGAATATTAGGGTTTTAATCTCTGAAATAGGTAGTTCTTTATCTCTTTAATATGAATGCTTTCACCTCTGAAATATCTAGGTATTTGTATTCTTATGCAGTGATATATATGAAACATTGTCTTAAATATGAATATTTTATCTGTGAAATATTTAGGGCCTTTACCCTTGAAATAACTGGTCATTACCCTTGAAATAGCTAGTTCAATATTCAAGGAATTAGTAAGACTTTAACAGTGAATTATATATGTCTGTATCTATGGAATATTTCTTATGAATTGCGTGGTGTTTAGTATCGGTATGTTCCTTATCCACACAAGAGATTAGGAACAATAAAACAATTCGTTGTTAACTCTTGACTTTCCTACATGTAATTGGAAATATGCTTGTTATCTCTAAAGTAAGTATTTGAATTTATAACAGAAATAACTCCAGAAACATATCAGATAAAAAGGACTAAACTATCAAAACAAACCTTGATTTGCTTATCGTTTATGCCCAATTTTGGGTCACTTTGACATTTAACAATTAGCTTTAGAAATAGGGATAGGAAAATTTACTTCACCACACTATCTATCTATCTACCTATCTATCTATCTATCTATCTATCTATCTATCTATCTATCTATCTATCTATCTATCTATCTATCTATCTATCTATCTATCTATCTATCTATCTATCTATCTATCTATCTATCTATCTATCTATCTATCTATCTATCTATCTATCTATCTATCTATCTATCTATCTATCTATATCTATCTATCTATCTATCTATAATATGTACAAAAGTAGCGATGTTATATTTATTTGCTAGAAATATGTCAATAAATTGTATTCTTATGCAGTGATATATATGAAACATTGTCTTACTAATGTGGACTGCTGCATTATATAAGGAATATTACACTTTAGTTACTAAATCAGTTGAAATTTGTCTGAAAATAACAGAAAATATTTTATCATACCAAACCAAAATTGTAACATACCTTAGTGAGTGACTGAAGTTTGTCCATGGTAGTCATTCCAGTCATTGTCACATTGACTGGAAGATTCCACTAAAGAAAGTGTTATCTGTGTGATTTTTTATGAATGATACATTCTTTTCTATGTGGATAGTTTCGACTTAGATCAGGAGTGTCTAACCTTTTTGTGCATAGGGCCACAACCATTATTGTGGACTAGGTGGACCACGTGTAAAACCCACGAGTGGTCCCACATAATGATTCTAACCCTAATTACCTATTTTGTAAAGGTAAACACACGATCCAGTTTATTCAATAAATTTGAATTTTAACTTCTTTAATGAAGAACAATAGTGTTACTTTAATTAAAAGTCACGTATCTAAAAATATATATTTTTTATTTTACCTGTAACAAAAAATGTCAATGCAAGACTGCTTCTCATAAAACCGACTCCCAGTATTTGGCATGATGGATGAAGTAGCAACACAAACAAGACTCCCAACATAAGGCAGGATGGATGGAAAAGAAACAAGAAACAGACTCGCCAGATAACTGTCCGTAATTCGTTATCTCGTATGCGCTTCATATACTTCATGCTGGAGAATACTTGCTCACATGAATATGTGCTACCAAAAAGTGACGTCATGAAAATTGCGAGTCTGTAAATGTCAGGATACAGAAGAGAAATTATTGAACCTTTCCTTCAAGTCAGACGGACATTGAAAATCGACATATTCTGTTTGCAAATGTTCTGGAGCATCATGTATATTAATGGAGAACGAAGATGAAAAACTTGAAACTCACACTATTCTTCTTGACATCTTGAAACCTTGTGTCAACTTCTTCCATTAGGTCCAAAATAACTCTAAGATACTTTAGAGAGCCTCTTTAGTAATAACACCTTTATCGTCACCACGTACAAATATAGCTAAATGAACAGTGTCATATAAATAGAATAGATAGTTAAATAAAATAATAGAAAGATGATCCAAAGCACAGTAGAGCTAAAAGTAATCACTAGTGGTATGACCAAGATAACATTAATTGTAATAGACCCTGTGTACAAAATAGACCGACGTGAATTAACTTACCTGTAATGTAACTGGGTATCATCCTGATTAAATATATATTATTAACCTAGATAAAAAAATATGTAAGACCATGCATCTTATATGCATTAAAAAAGATAACTGAAAAACACAAACACAATTCAAGCAAGATATATATATATATTTCGTATACTTAATATAATATCTATGTTAAAATACACGTTCGTACGAAAATCGTCTAAAGCTTAGAACTTGAGATTAAAAGTTCCAATATTATGGAGATTTACCGCAATTTCTTGACTTGAATGATTGATTGTTAGACCAGCTGGCAGATATACAGACTGACTGACTAATTTCTGATAATGTATTAATTGTTTTCGAGGACAGTTTGTTAACTGACTGTTACAGATCAGAACCGTAGAGAATAGCTCATTAAAGATTAGATGCGACACATAGCAGACAACAAGTATCTTAACCGAAAATAGTTGATAACAGGTCGAGTGTGAACTATTCATTTTTTATTTTATTTTTAAAAACTATTATATGTGATTACAATCCATGTGTTAAACTATGCACATAAAGGAGTGTATGACCTGATTGTAGGTGATTCGGCTAGATGTTAATCTCTGTTCATAAATACGTGTTTTTAAAACTGCCAATACGTCATTACAGACCAGGTGTGGACACTCAAATAGAAACAAAAGATTTGTGATCGACACTCGTGGATTAATGACCATGTGTGAAGTTAAAAACAAGAGAGTTTGTTTTCATTGACACTAGTTAATTATATTATCAGACCAGGTGTGAACTTACACACATAGCATGTTTTATTACTGCAACGCAAAAGTGAGCTCTGTTCGTAAAGCAGGGTAAAGATTATTTACTTGTATTCCAGGCTGAAATCTGTTTACAGTTGACATTAAAATAGTGTCTGTTTATTTATGTAAACAAGAAAATTATTTTTTATTTTTTTATCAGAGTCAATTAATGTTCGAAAACGTGCATGAAATTTAGTTTTTTGTTTATACTTCTGGTTAAAGTTAGCTTACTTTTTGAAACAATATTCAGCTTGTGAATTTGAGCGACAAAGACCTGCCTCTACCATTGCTCTCACAACGTACAAAAGCTCGAGCAAAGCAAAGGCAGAAAGGAAGAAAATATGTGCAAATGTACAAAATACCTAAGCCCTTTTCCAGGTAAAGCAAGCAGTGTATGGACAGCGGGCCTATCGCACTATGAAAAGCAGGACAATCCTTAAATGCATGCTGACACATAGAGAGAGTGGAGTCTAACATGACCAGCCTCTGAAATTGAAGTATTCTGCACCATAGTACACATAAAACCACCTTTATTTTATCTAAATTCTTGTGTTAGGGAATCCGGAAATTCCCGATTTTCTGATTGCATATTTTCGAGAAAATTCGCTAGATGTTATTTTGAGCATGCCTTTGCTGCTGATTGTCGTAGCAAAATAAATATTTATCAGAAAAATTATTAGACCTGACCAGAACGGTTATTAATTAAAATGGACAGAATAGGTATGTCAGTGTTTCATTTCGTTTTTCTTTACTCTCTATTTCCGAATATATATATATATGAGTGATTCCAATGTGTTTTTAAAAAGCTTATTTAGTGTCAATAGAAACAGAAGAATTTCACTTAGCCTTTTAATAAATATGTTTAATGCCTAATGCCAATACGTAATGAGTGTCAACTGTTTCTCTTTTCGAAAACGTTTTTATTTTGATCTAATTTTGCTTTCATAACAGAGAATGAATGTGTGTGTGTGTGTGTGTGTGTGTGTGTGTGTGTGTGTGTGTATGTGTGTGTGTGTTTGTGTGTGTGTGTTTGTGTGTTTGTGTGTGTGTGTGTGTGTGTGTGTGTGTGTGTGTGTGTGTGTGTGTGAGTGTCGTAGGCCTATGTCCGTTGATAGACATATGTAAAATGTGTTCAGGTTCCAGCATTCAATCGACGAGTGTGTTGTCACCGTTCTCTATACCATTGTGTTATTTTTGCAATGTAAAATGGGTAATCATCCAAACAAAATTAATACTATACTAGGATATATGTTGCACATGCAGATGCAATGCGACACGCTACAAACAAACTTTAAAAATAATAACTCAACAATTACATTATTAGCAATTACTTCCTCATTGGTAGAAATTTTAAATAGATACCTGGGTATGCTCACAATTAAGTATATAGATTCCCGTTCTGTATAATTTATTTCAGTCTATTTGAGCCATGCACAACTGCAATGTATTTTGTACGTGTGTGTGTGTGAGTGTGTATGTGTGTGTGTGTGTGTGTGTGTGTGTGTGTGTGTGTGTGTGGTGTGTGTGTGTGTGTATGTGTGTGTGTGTGTGTGTGTGTGTGTGTGTGTGTGTTTGTGTGTGATGTTTTAATTTCAGGTTGATTTACCAATTAATTATTCTGTCTTTTTTAACCTGATAACAAACAGATTTTCAATTTAAAATAATTCATGTTTCAAATTAAATTTATTTTAATATCCTCAAAAGAAAGCTCTAAGGTATTCTAGCATTACAATCAACTAACTCTGACAACCTTTATTAGGTGTTTTATAATTAAAATTTTAAACATTCTTTGCAACATTTAACAACAATCGTACTGAAAAAGAAACATTATAGTTCTTGTTTTCATTGTTTATAAAGATGTTTTGATTATCCAATTTGCCATTTTCTTTTATGGTCTTTTGGTTATGTAATATCACACTGTACATACTTGTTGAGACTAGAGATGTCATGAGGTTTTCAGTCTGCGGTTTTTATGTTGAGAAACATTCACTATAACAGTACACATACATCCTGTCACCTGATCTATTTTCACTCAAAGCTTCCAATGCTATTCTTTCACTCATGAGTTGGTAGAATGGTTAATGTTATGTTCACCAAAGAGCAAACTGACTTTCATTAGTCTTCAGACAGCAATCCCTGTAGATGACGTTCTCTGTAAGACTATAACTGCTCTACAGTATCCTCTCGAGTGGAAAAACTTTTCAGTTTTATTTATATTGAATCTTTTCTCTCTTAAAGTGTAAAATGTTACTTGACTGTTACAATTATAATATAAAAATAAGATACATATATGTTGTGTCATTTGCATATATAATTTTGTCATTCAGCATTATTTACACATACAGTGTATATCTGTTGTGTAATTTGCATATAAAATTTTTATCTTCTAACATTACTTGCATATAAGTTTATATCTGTTGTTTCATTTGCATACAACATTTTATCTTAGAGCATTATTTATACATACTGTGTAAATCTTTTGTATCAACCATATACATAATTTTGTTTTTGAACATTCTATTAATCTCTGGTCTTAATCAGCATCCCCATTACATATGAAAATCATCAATTCTTTCTTTAGAACCTCATCACATTTTCAACTCTCTGCACGTGTTTAAGTATGACTTACTGTGACTGGAGGCGAGCCACATACTCGTCTATTTATCTGTGACCAGCTACATTTGTATCTAAGCCGTGGAGTGTGAGAGGAGTGAGTGTAGCACAGTGAGATACAGTGATACCGCATTCATCCATCCCTTTGTCACAGGATGCATGAAAGCTTGATGGAAATTAATTGGATTTTGTGGAACACACTTCTCGTTTAAAACTCAGCACTATTTGTTCTGCAATTCACACTTTTTTCTTTGTTTTATTGTAGATCCATTGATTATTGAATAGACTCATTTGTCTGTTTAGCTGATTGATTATATTGCAAATTAGAAATTGAGTTGAAAAGAAATGTACTAGAATGTTTTAATTCCTACATAAAATTGTGCATTTTAGTAAATTTTCGATAGTGTTACTGCTACGATAAGATTATGAATGTCTCATCATTCCATGTCTGACAGTGTTGCTGACAACAATAACAATCATGATTGTCTCCTCATTCCATGTTTGATAGTGTTACTGATAGCAATAACAATCATGATTGTCTCGTCATTTAACAATAATCACTCTTTCATTGCCAGAAAGGTTTCGGTTTCTACTAATCGGCAAGACTGGTGCGGGAAAGAGCAGAACTGGAAATACAATGCTAGGATGCGATCTGTTCACAGAAGACGTCGCTTTCAGTTCAGTGACAGTGAGATGCGAACTTCAGAAGTGCACTCGAAATGACACAGTCATGGAGGTGAATTTGCTTCTTTATGTAAAGCGTTAATAGTATCTGATCTTTACACCAAGGTAGCTATGAAAAGTGAAGTAAGAAAGATACATTTGATAGAATTTGCTGACCAATGTGACTGCGAAGTGTGAAATAAACAAGATAAAATGATTAGATTTATTGACCAAATAAGCTAGGAAAAACGAAGTAAATAATATTAAATGGATAAAATGTTGAATATATTTCCTTTCTGTATTTCTTATTAATGAATTAAATAAGTTGATTCAGTTTTAATTCAAATGCCATTAGATGAATAGAGTAGAATTTCTAATATATTTCATCATCTTTATTTGATCAATTTAAGTAGAAGAATTATATAAAATAAATTTTAAAATCTATATATGGAGAAAATAAATCAAACGTGAACAGCATTAAAAGTGCCTTTCACATTGTGGCATTATGGGTACCTCTAGACTCTAGACGATCTTCACGTAATTAAGAAAATAGATTAAATTAGTTATATCTACGTATAATTTTATTAAATAAACAGGGAACAATAGTGACAACACAGTGAAACAATAAAACAGTGCAGAGATTCAAGGGTCACACAAACAATAAAACAATGCAGACATTCAAGGGTCACACAAACAATAAAACAATGCAGACATTCAAGGGTCACACAAACAATAAAACAATGCAGACATTCAAGGGTCACACAAACAATAAAACAATGCAGACATTCAAGGGTCACACAAACAATAAAACAATGCAGACATTCAAGGGTCACACAAACAATAAAACAATGCAGACATTCAAGGGTCACACAAACAATAAAACAATGCAGACATTCAAGGGTCACACAAACAATAAAACAATGCAGACATTCAAGGGTCACACAAACAATAAAACAATGCAGACATTCAAAGGTCACACAAACAATAAAACAATGCAGACATTCAAGGATCACACAAACAATAAAACAATGCAGACATTCAAGGATCACACAAACTCTACAAAGAATACACAATGGAGAAACTGCCTCGTTTGACTAATATATTGCCTATTATAAATAAAACACTGCACTTAATATAAGAAAAAAAGAAGCATGCAAGCAAAAAATTTAACTATGAATATAATACTATATAAATGTAACAATTACATTTATCAGGGTTTGTGAATATAAATATGCCTCACTTCTAATAATGGGACGATTGAAGCAATGCAAACTCCAATACTCAATAGCTGGATGATAAATCAAATAGTTTTTGTCCCTAGCTTAGGAAGCATAAGGGATAAACAACAGGCTGAGTCAAACTAATAATAGTATAGAAAGAGCTTGTTGTTGGATTATACTCTACCAATTCTTTATTTAATGAAGAAAACCCAACTATTTCTTCCAGATCATGGATACCCCTGGATTGTTTGACACCGGTAAAACACACGAAACAATCGCAGCTGTAGTCGTGCAGGCTGTCGCCGGGGTGCATCCCGGCCCTCATGTAATTCTATACGTCATCAAAGTGGGCCGATACACGGAAGAAGAGTTTGCAGTGTATCAGCGACTGAAAGCTTTGTTTGACGACATCATGACCAAGTACATGATTGTGATTTTCACTCACGGGGATTTGCTGGAAGAAACTGGGAAAACCATTGATGACATCTTAGAAAAAGCTCCAAGTTCTCTGAAACAAGTTCTAAGCGACTGCAACGAAAGGTATGTTGTTTTTAACAACAACGCCCAGAACAAGCAGCCCCAGGTAGAACGACTCCTGAGCATTTCCAGGCAACTTATGATTGAAAACAATTATCTCCCTTATTCATGTTCTAAATACGGCGCCATAGGTCAAGGACTGGAGGAGAAGGTTGCCAGGCGAATGGCGGAAGTAGAAAAACGGGAACTGGAAAACAAGCGTTACGTCCAGGAACTTCAGACGAAGACACAAATGGCGGAAGAAACAATTGCCAAGGAGAGAAAGGAATTTGAAGCAAAGGAAGAGGAACGCAATATGAAAATGAAGATGGTGGAGGAAAGAAATGAGAAAGAAATACGAGAATTGAAGGAGAAGAGAAAATTACAACAGATGATGATGGAACAGCAAGAAAAACAAAAGCAGACTTTGCAGGAAAAACTCGACAAGATGCGAGAAGAGTTCAAAATAAAGATGGAACAGCAGAGACAAAAGGAACAGGAAGAAATTAAGTACAACAAGGAAAGGGTTGTTGCCCTGGAGAAAACTCTGAGAGAAGAGCGAGAGAAAAAACTGGAAGAAATGAAGAGGAAAAGGGAGGAAGAAATGAGGAAACGGAAAGATCAGACTGAGGAAAGAGAATCCCTTTTCCTTCAAACGCTGAATATTGCCTTTAGGGTTGTGCCAGTTGTGATTGATTTGTGGCTAAGCAAGCATTAGAAGACGATGAAAACTGGATTTCTTTACGTGCCCAATAGACATTCAAGTACATTGAGAACGTGCTTTAGTTTTAGCTGAATTGTCGGAGAACTTTATATTAAAATACATTAAACTAACTGTCATGTGGTTTTCTTGTTAAACTTGATCTGAAACATCATTTTAGACACTGTGATTGTATATAATTGTAAATGCCTAATGCAGCTTACAGAGTGGAATTTACAACATGATTTATACAATAAAAATTAACACTGACCTAAGAAATGATTAATAATGTAAAATATTGAAATGTAATGTTGTGATATATGGAATGATTAGCAATGCAATAAAAATATATTTGCAACGTTGTTTAATACGAAATAATTAGTAATGTAATGAAACCTTACATTTGTAATGTTTGTACGAAATGTTTAATAATATAATAAACGTTTATATTAGCGGTGTTGTTTTATGCAATATGATTATGAGTGTAAAAACATGTTTCTGTTTGTGGTGTTGTTTGCAATTATGTTTTACTGATGGGCGGCGTTCGAAAAAATGAATTAGTTAAAATTGTAAACTAATAAAATATGTGTATAAATGTTTGTATATGTATACACGTAAACAATTGCATATAACCACATATATTTATATATGCATAGGTGCATGCATGTGTGTGTGTGTGTGTGTGTGTGTGTGTGTGTGTGTGTGTGTGTGTGTGTGTATGCTTCCTTTTGCTTTAGCAGGATAAGTGAAATTGTTTTATCACTTGCTATATTTGCAACTGTTTCGTCAAGAATGTATATATACAGAGAGAGAGAGAGAGAGAGAGAGAGAGAGAGAGAGAGAGAGAGAGAGAGAGAGCACATTGTACAACAATATAAAATTATGTTGAATTTAATTTTTTAAATGATCTTATTATTTATTTATTTATTATTATTATTATCTAACTTTTGTATCGGTCGTATCCTTTGCTGGCAATTTTACAGGATTGTGGGACTTTAAAATCACATCTGGAGAAAGAAAATTACATTTTGTGTTTGATGTGTGAGAAAATGGAGAACCATTTGAAGTAAAGATTATTTTTTATGATTTTCTGTTGTCCTCACACGCTATGTTATGTTCACTATGTGTTATGCCTTTAGTACTGTAATAAAAGAGAACTACACGACCTGGTCAGAATGTTTGCAGAGTGTTAGTTATCACTTGGGTCAACAGAATAATCAAAGTTACATTCGTCAACTTGAAAGTCGGAAAGTTTAGATCTATAAAATGATTTTATTTATTCCTTAATCGTTGTCGGTATCAATTTTTGTGTTTTGCTTTGCCAGAAGAAGTAACCTTGTACCACCAAACTATAATTGGTCACTGAAAACTGCAATTCAGTTTACGGCACCTACTATACATAATACTTTCATTTTCAAATACAACACTGCTGATTTAAGATGAGAGAAACAATGAAAGTATTTCAAGTCTTAGATTTTGATGTGCTACATACTTCTTATGATGGGCCTGTAATGGCACATGTTTCGTTCAAAGCATGTTATACCTTAGCAAGCAATATGTGACTTTAAAAATTGAAAAATAAATGTATTATAAATCTATTATACTTAGCCTAGTAAGTACGAAAACAGTCGGGGCTTAGTCAAGTATTCAAATAATTAAGTATCGCTGACATGGTTATCTAACTTATTATTTTATTGAATTCGATGAAAACTGTTCATAATATGCCACGCTTTCTGTAAACGTATTCTTTTGTCCTTGTCACATCCCTTCACACCGACCTGGTACTCTATTCTGAGGATAAGCATGTTTGCTGGCCTTCATCATTTTCTCAATTAATTGTTACAGTGGCAATAACAGTGATGGGTGAAATTTATTTTTAATTTAGCACTTAATGATACGCGTGCTCATGTTGTTAGCAATGGATGTTACAATACTATCAAAATGAATTAGAAAGAGCACATTTTTTTCTTAAAAGGAACACATTATCTTTCGCGAATGTAAACAAATAAACTAGTAGCCTATAAGCAGCACGAATACACACTAAATATTTTTGCAGCGGAATGTTTCGCAATTTCCGTTTGATATAGAAATTTACTTCATTTTCTAAAACTTGATAAATTGATCTAAGAACTGATACATTAGAACATATAAAAGAAAAATCCTTTATCTAAAACTTTCTTTCCAGAATATGGAAATTTCCGATTTTACGATTACATTTTATCGTAACCAGCCATTGCTGCTGACTGTCATTGCGAAATAAAACATTTATCAGAAAATGTTCAGTGCATGTGTTTATGTGTAGTGTGAGTGTAAGTGACTATCTATCTATCTATCTATCTATCTATCTATCTATCTATCTATCTATCTATCTATCTATCTATCTATCTATCTATCTATCTATCTATCTATCTATCTATCTATCTATCTATCTATCTATCTATCTATCTATCTATCTATCTATCTATCTATCTACCTACCTACCTACCTACCCATCTATCTATCTATCTGTCTGTCTGTCTGTCTATCTATCTATCTATCTATCTGTCTATCTCTCTCTCTCTCTCTCTCTCTCTCTGACTGTCTGTCTGTCTGTCCATATATCAATTTGTGTATGAGTTTGTGTATGTGTGTGAACATAATAAAACACTAACACCCCCCTACTGTTATATTTCATAGACATGAAATAGTATCTTACTTAAAAATTATACATTTTAAAGTTGGTAAAAGCTAAGATTTATAGATTAAAGACAGAACAAACTTATGTTCTGTATTATAGTCTATCAAATGGAATTATGAGAAAATGAAATTTAACAGGATTTAATTAAGATTCGCGAACGATAATTATAAGTAACATTTTAAGTACATAAGTTGGCGCTATTATTTGTTTACACAATTTAATACTTAGTAATTAAAACTACATAATAGTAGTGTTCATGTACGATGAAGTTTTGTTTTTCTTTGTATTCTGAAGTTTGTATATTTTTCGAAAACTAGAATGAAATATGCTACCCAGAATGAAATTTATTATTATTGTTATGCCAGTGAAATAACGATTAGCATTTCTGACTTATAAATTTACCTGGATGTCTTTATAGCTTGCTCAGATTTATTTATTATTCATAAATGTGTGGCAGCCAACTGGCTTGCAACTTCGACAACAAGTAAACAAACATGCACATTGTATAGATAAGTAAATAAATAATATGCCTTTAAAACAATAAAATAAATACATAAATAAATTAACAAAAATAAAAATTAAATGTACAACAAAAATGTCTTTTTATTGAGAGGACTGTATGTGCTAATTAAAATTAATTAAATACATTTTATGATATTATATTTTAGTACTCATGTACACAGCCTTGTTTCTCTGGATTATCGTTTTACTGGAATATGGAAATTTCCGATATTACTATTACCATTTTTGAGAAAATTCACCGTGTACTAAACAAAACACTTAACTTGCTGCTGACTCATAGGAAGTAGAACGTATTTATTTAATCACGCCAAGAGACATTGGTTAGCCTGCTACTGAAATGGAGAGAACAGGTATTTAATACTTCATTTCGTTTCTCTTTTGTCTTGGACATTCCAATTTCTTCTTCCATATGTAGTTAAAAATATCAAATAGTTGATTAAACGCATGTTTAAATATACTGAGTGTACAATGTGTAATACAGCTTAAAATAATGTATGACATATTTTCCCATTCCAGCTTATAACAAGTATTATATTTTCAAGACGGTGCCTATTTCTATATTAAATTTACCAGTCCTTATTCAAATGTCCAAGACATAGGTACAGATCAAAGCCAACGCAGTTTTATTCTATTGTATACTAACATAACGAATTATAAAGAACCCATTTAGCCTGCACCTTAGATAAACATATTTTAAAAAAAACAAAACAAGCACCATGAATTTAAAATTTATAAGGAGTATTTTTCTTTTTAATGTAATCAATCACTTAAAGAAAGAAATAAAAAAATAAACACGATAGGAGAACAGAAAACAACATTTTATATTTGAAGATTAATTATATGCCATTACAATTTTTGTTGTTGAAGTTTTTTAAATAATAGGCCCCTACTTCATATTTGTACTCATCTCATTATTTTGTTTGTACTCGTGTATTTTTCTTGGGTACGGAAATTTCCGATTTTTGACCCAAATACTGCTTTTGCGAAAACTTCCCATTGTGCTGCTCTAAGCGAGTCTTTGATGTTGACTGTAATAGCATTAATAAAAAGATAAAGTTGTCGGTCCAGGTTAAGAGTAGAATGGATATTACTTAATATGAACAGAATATGTGTGTTCATTTTTTTAATTCACATCCTGATTATTCATTTTCTGATTATTTTCAATATCAAAATATCCTCTTTATAAACATTATCTTATCGAAGCGCAGACTGAAGAAATATTTGACGTAACCTTTCCTGAAAAATATTGACAGTGCAATACCTAATTTGTATTAAAATCAGTAAATCATGTTTCCATTATTTGTTTTTCTATTCTAGACAATTACGTTAGTAGTACTTTGATTGGTGCTGACATAATTTTAGTTTCAGTAACAATGTGCATTTGTTTGTGTGTTTGTGTGAGTGTGTGTGTGTGTGTGTGTGTGTGTGTGTGTGTGTGTATGCGAGTGTGCCAAAAGTCATGCTCCGTAGTTAGTTTATTATATAACTTAAATTACATGTTCCAATTGACTGTCACTTTTCTTCTAAAACTTTCTCTGATGAAGCATGGCCTTTTAAACATTCCTAAGTAAAGTAATATTTTCTCTGATGTTCGCAAATTCTGTACGCATGTATAAGTTATATAGTCTAGCACGAAATTATATTTGGACTGTAATACAATAATCATGGTTTATATTTAAATATAAATTAGTCACCCTTTTTTCACTTTCTGTTTCTATCTATCTATCTATCTATCTATCTATCTATCTATCTATCTATCTATCTATCTATCTATCTATCTATCTATCTATCTATCTATCTATCTATCTATCTATCTATCTATCTATCTATCTATCTATCTATCTATCTATCTATCTATCTATCTATCTATCTATCTATCTATCTATCTATCTATCTATCTATCTATCTATCTATTTATCTGTCAGTCTGTCTGTCTGTCTATCTATCCATCTAATATATCTATCTGTCTATTTCTGTATATACTTATTTACCTATTTACTTAAATTTTAAAGATAAATTTAGGAGTAGTCAGTTGTCATCTCTGGTGGTGTCTTTCATATTTTTTATTTATTAATTAAAGAGTGGTGTTGTAAATGATCATATCGCTCATTCTGTCTTTCTCACCATCACCTCCACACACACACACCTTCTGTCGTTTTCTTCTTTGATATAAGTTCTTAATTTTGTCCAGGTTTCATTATTTATTAGTTTCAGAAAATAATTTTAATGATTGTATTATGACTTTTAAAGAGCGTATTCAAATTAATATTTCATTATTTTGACGATTGGTGCCTTAATTTTAAATAATATCCATTAATGAATAATGTCTTTTAGTACTTGCTTTATATTAATTTGCTTATAGTTAGAAACAAATTGTAATATTATGCCTTGGCTGTTCAAGTGTTTCCTTATGTTACGATCTTTTAACTGATGTTTATATTGAACTATTTGTTTTACTGACGATTACATTTAAGTAATTTACTCTCTGAAGAAGTAATATTGTCAGCCAAATATAAGACAAGTTTGATTATGTATGGAAACGAGATAGTTGCGCTGTTGGGGACACATCAATATAGTTTTTAAGAGTCATACATTGTAGCAATTGCCTAAAGTGTACAGCTGGAAGAGCATTCTACTTTAAATGAGATTGCACTTATTTCACAGGGATACTTAGGCTTATATTGGTGTTTTGTGGTAGAACACTTTCATCATAAGTGATCACATAAGCATGGACTCCTATCTGTCTCAGTTTTGAATCAGGACATGCTACTATGTGCTGTTATATTAACAGACTTGTGCGGTTATATTAACTGCTAATGAGTGTTTTAGTTACTGTTGACGGTAACAATTATGACTCTCTTACTTGTCATCAACATTACTTTTACAGCACCAGAAAAGTTTCGGTTTCTTCTCCTGGGCAAAACTGGCGCCGGAAAAAGCAAAACCGGAAATACAATGTTGGGGCGCGATCTGTTCACCGAAGACATCGCTTTCAGTTCAGTGACAGTGAAATGTGAACTACAGACGAGCACTCGAAATAACACATTCATGGAGGTAGGTTTCTTGTTTATTTTTTCAATCACTAATTGGATTTCATTTGTAGATGAAAATGACTACAAAGTAGTGGAATGGTATAGCTCGATATAGGATCTTATCTATGCATATAATAAGATTCGTACCTCTCTTTTGTCTGTCTGACTGTTTCGTTGGCCAGGTTAACTAAAAGAATTACTGGACTGATTTTGATCGCTCTTCAGTTATGTATTATCGAACCTAGAATCAAAACTGGTTATATAATCTTACGCCATCCCATAAACCTTATATTTTGAAAATATAAAGCACGTGTGGGCAGGACACAGTGCTACAATACAGACTATAAATAGTTTATATAACTTTGACCTCCATGCACTTACTTAATGGATTCACTGAGAATGACTTTCTCATTTTGCATATTGCATTACAGGCTAGAGTAAATATTGTTTTGCGTTCGTTACACTATGCTGTGAGATTAACTCTTAATTTTGCACAGTTAGCACTATTGTGATCCAAGATGAAGTTTATTCTTATCCAATTGACTTTCTTACAACATAACATGTTCCTGACTTCACAACCATAAAATATTACTAAAGGATGGTGCACTTATAATGATGCTTCATAATCTGAACCCACCAAAAATTATATATTGGAGTTGTATGTGCAACAGCTGCATAAGAATCATAATGAGGTGATCATATTGTCATATGTGGCAAAGGAGAATTAGTATTCATTCTCTGAATACCCTTTTACCCTCTGAATAACATTCCCATAAAGTTGAAATTAACTGCAGTTCCACCTGAGCTTCTGCTATAGGATGGTGATTAATGAATTGGAAGGACTTTTGCTCCAGCTTTAAAATAATTTTGACATAATAACATTTAAGATTTCTTTGACAGTTAGGCATAACCCCGCACACGTTTATGACATGTTGCATTATGGTTCTTACCTGGTGCTATAAAATAAAATAATTCTATAAAATAACTTTTCTTTAAGCAATATATTTCAAAACCAATATTTATTTGAGTGAAGCCATGGGCAAAAGCTAGTATGTATATTTGTGTGACAGAGTAATTTTTTCCTATCCCTATTTTAAAATTTAAATAGTTATATAAATTGCTAAATTGTCAGAGTAACCTGATCTTGGGCACTCCTTATGGTGTTATATTTGAAGTTGAAGCAAGCAGCTCAAGGCAAGAATATTCTAGATTGCTGACATAATGCAAACTGAGTAAGTAGTTTTATATTATCCAATGATCATGATTTACAAGAATGAAACCAGCCAGTGGGCTGAGATTAAAGAGTTCAATTGCTGTAGAAAATTTTCTTCTCTGATCACTTTGAATTTGAGTGGCAAAGAAGTCCAGCTTTGAAAGGCAGTTGTTAGCTTGATGGTGAGTTAAACCAACTTGTTGAGAAAGAGTGGACTTAGAAGCATTTCATGCATTATCGCTACTGATATGTTATATTTGTGTATAGATGTACTATGTGAATTGACTTTTATTTCTACAAGTGTTTGTACTAACACTTGACATTATTTGATATGTTGTATTTACTTTACCACCTGTGTATCGGGTTAATAAATATTGTTGTAGGAAATTGTAAGTTGAGAATGGGATGTAAGATAGAATATAGTTACATTGTGATAAACAGGAAACTTAGGTTTGCTTCTTAATTATATTTTGCAGTAAACAAGTAGCCTTTCACTTGCACTTTTGTGTTAAAGTTTCGAGTTTCAACTTTCAAGTTCCAAGTTACCCTTCACGTCTTCACCAGTCATAAACCTGTATGACAGGAAAGCACAGGAATGCTGTTTGCGGTGAAGTAGTACACTATGCACTTTGATATATGCTTGATACATCGGAAACTGTTGGTACATTAAAGTTATCAGAATTACTGCAATAATGTTCTGCTTGAAGGAACTGAAATGGTGAGGAGAGCGCTTAAGTTCGTCCTAGAATATAACAATATGTCAATGTTAAGCAAGTGAATACTGTTGAAGCAAGGTTTAATCCAGGTCATGTAAAAAAGACTTTAAATTACCTACCTCTATTTTTTTCTCTGATAGGAATAATCTGCAATTTGTATAGACTCTATTGTTGAATTGTAACTTTATTTTATATATATATAGAGAGAGAGAGAGAAAGTGTGAACATAAAATTGTCTGAACCTGAGTTCATTAAATATTGATGTCAATTAATCTATTTCATGGTAATTGTCATATGTATATTTGTTTGTTAATTTAATACATCTATTGTTAAATTTATTGACCGTCTTATACATAAGAAAGTGGATGGATGGGGATTTGATTAAAGTCGGATTTGTCTTCTCCTTTAGTAAGAAGTTTTCCATTCACGGAAACAGTGTGACTGTAAATGTTGTTTTATGTTGTGAATAAGAGAAAACTTTTAAAATGCCAAATACCACCAAATTGAGAGACGAGTGGTGTCTGTTGGAGGATCTTAAAATATAAATGAATATTCTCATCACTTGTAAATGGTTATGAAAGATTAATTAATAATAATAATCATTTCATTAAGTAAGTGGTGGGCCCGTCAAAATTTGTGTGTGACAGAGTGAGATTTGTGTATACAATGTACTTAAAGTGATCTGGTAATGTTATTGGTTTTTTTTATATATATATATAAGATATTTTCTAATCTACAACTCGTTTGCTGAAGCAGCCTATAGCATATGGTATAAAAGTTATAATAATCATAAATGCATACCTCTCTTATCAGTACTCAGTGGAATGATCATATTATGCATAGACCTGATGCAATGACATTAACCTGCATTTGATTTTACAAAATGCATTGCAATGTTTCAATTAGAAGAGAAATGCTTATAAGAACAAAACTATTGTGAATTTTAAAATAGGAGCATGAAGGTGCCACTGGTTAGTACATAGTAGAAAACATCTTAGAAGAACACTAAATACAGTTTCCACTTTCTGAATTACTGTTAATCTCGTTATCACACGCTTTTCATAACAATTAGTAAGCAGTTACAGTTTAATAACACAACATATTTTCATAGTTTTTATTGGAGCCTTCATAAAAGTACTTATGTAAAATCTGTAATTGATTTACAAGGAGGAAAGTAGGCCATGTTTGTCTCAAATGTAGGAAGTTTATTTTAATTTCTCTTCCATTACCATTACCTCCTCCAATCCTCCCAACTGCTCAGTATTCCGTTCTATATTTACTATTTTTACTCACTGGAGTAAGATTTAGTAAGTGAAAACTAGAAGGATGAACTTCAGTTGCATTTTCTAGTGCAATAGGACTGAAATATTTATTAACTTCTTAATTCGTTCAGAGGCATATTTCCATGGTAAAATCCAACAAATATCAGTCGAACAGAGATTCTATTCTAATTTTAAGCTCAATTAAAAGTGCAGTCTCCCAAAATTACTACTCAAGACAGGGACATATTTCTGTGATATAACCAGCATTCAACACCGAATATTTAGAGAAAATTAAAAATAAATAAACGTATAGCATTGCAAAGCGCCTCTCCCCTCCTTCTTTCATCTACACAATCAGCAATTAGGAATGCAAAGCCAATGACAAGGTATGACATTTGTACAATTAACTTAGGCTATAGGGCATACACAAGAGAAAGCCTAGACAGTTCTTAGAATTTTATGAAGTGCATTTAGTCACCTGACGGTTGTCAATGCATGCATGCTGCTTATTTGATTCAGTTGCTGATCAAATTATACAATGTAATTATATTAGGAAAACCCATTAATGAAGAGAAGATTGTAATTTTTCTATCTGAAATCGTATATATGTAAACACACATGTGAACAGTCAGGGGTCGCCATTTTCTAGACCTATAGTATGTGTCGCCGCTGTATCCTGTGCCCTGAGGTGACTTTGTAATAATTAATTATATTAAATAAGTGTAATTAGTTATGATACAAGACATCTACAAGTGCCGATGCGGAGTTTGGGTCACTGGTTAGATATGTATATCTGCAACTGTTACACCGATATACTGGTACTCCGCCAAGTTTGACTCCAGCCCCCACTCAGATTTCACTGAGAATCAATGTTTATGAATAGATATATAAGACGGTTATAAATGGACGAACAGAGGACAAGACATAATCATTAGATTATCACTTCGGACTACGAAAACAAACGACAGAAATTACTTCACTAACAAATGCACGTTTAAAAATAATAACAAGAAATAAATTTAATAAAAGAAAAGTTAACAAGATTTAGAAAAATAAGTATCAGAGTTCTGCAAGTTCGCTACACTAGTCATGTTCACAGCAACACTTAACTTATGGTTGGAGTGACTAAACAGTATGGTAGACTCTGCACAGTCCATGACATCATATCAAATCAAAGTACAATCAGGTGGGAACAAAACAGCCCAAGCCCAAACAAATTAATGCAGAAACAGCCAAAAGCCCTGAAACACAAGCAATTGCAGAGTCTAACTGTCCAGTCCATTGCTCTATTAATAAATACTAGGTTTGGCATAAGCCTCTGAAAGAAAGAAATGTTAACATGTTCAAAATAAAACATAGCATAGTGAAATCATAATGAAACCTAACCATTCATACAATACGAATACAAAGACACTTTTACCTTATTCAGCCAAGGGTTTTGCTCTGCATATACAACCCATGGAGGGAGGGACCAATTTCCAATGTTCGCCCAAAGAGACGATTTTCAGAAATGAGTGCTGGCAAAATTCACTATCACTCTTGAAATCACACCTGTGTCTGTTAGACACGCTTTCGAACTGGCCACTTACTTAGCAGTAACACGATTATGACTTTATAATGACTTCTACCACACCTCCGATCCAGTTAACAACACTTCCCATTGTATACCAAAACACACACATGCACCACTTATTGGTTATTGATCACACGCAACTTTAAACAACAAAGACGCGCTCACTTATCTGACACAAATATCAAACACTTGCAAGCACCAGTCAGCAACTCTACCACCATGCACAGTCTTTCTAAACCAACATGACGCAATACACACAGTCATTCAAATTACAATAACTTCAATTTAAATGCAACAATGAAAATTTATACATAAAAAATATGGGAAAACAGTATGGTTGAATGTTTCAGCTGATACATGCCTGAGTGGTTTTACCCCATCATGAGACAAGATGCAATACTTGATATTTCTCCATCATTGTATTATAAACTATTTTATAAATGTGAGAGAGCATTTCTTTCACTAAACATTTATGTAATTTTTATTAAATATTTAATATTCTGACATTATTTTAATGTAGGATCTTTTATTGAACTACGTTTCTTATGTATGAAAGTATCGACTGTTAGCAGAAATATTGTATTATTTAATTATCTGTGTATGCATTATAGCTACTCAGATATATGACTGTAATTCTAATTAGTAGAAATGAGAACTGATTAGTGTTAAGTGAATAATTTACTTTGAGATTCTGGGGTAACATTGTAATAATGAACTGTACCAAATATTAGCAATTAGTTAATGATATAAAACATCTACAAGTGCCAATGCGACTATGGACCACTGGTCAAATTAATTTATACGGAGAAATATATTTCATAAAAGAGATCTATAAATAGTTATATAGACAGACAGAGAATAACATGCTCATCCAAGGAGTCATTTGCAAAGATTAAAGAATAGAATTTCCACACTGGTTTTCTTAGATTTGAAACCACTCCTATCTCTATCTAGAGTTCTTTGATCCAATCAAATTTTAAACTCCACCTAGATACAATTAATACTTGTGACCTTTTCAAATCTTCCAAACCACATCCTATCAACACACATGTCCTATCCGAAAACAAGTTCACACTAAAAGTTGCATAACACACAACCAGATCAAAATCAAGACTACAGATCTCATCCTCTAAGCTGACAGCACTACTGCTTAGATGCCAGGGATCTAGCACTCTCACAAACAATAGCAATGTCCTACCCTGTGGCTATTACACTAGTGAACTCACTCACTCAGTAGCTTAATCTACCCTTCCACCCTGTCCATTCTGGACTTTCACTTCAAATTAAGTGAGGCAAATCACAAATAGCACCTCATTTAATTAGAGATCAAAATGTATAAAAATATATTAAAAATATGTGGAAGAATTTCCCATCATATGACACTATGTATAAGTACTGTGCAATGTTGTCTTAGCTAATGTCATGAGACGTCCACATATAGCTTGTCCTGGGCAATTTTACTGTCAAACACTATATTATGAATGAATAGGACAGTTAAAGGTAAGTCATTTTGGAGATTTGTTGAATGTACAGTGTAGCAACTGAGTACATTTAAAAGCACACATCATTTAATGCCGATACTGTAAATGTTTGTTATAGATGATTTTGAGATAAAATTTCTATAGTACTCAAACAAATGTATACAGATTTAACTCCAGCTACGCTCAATTCTGATAAAAGGCTATCTGCTATATTCCAGACCTGTGTTGTTCTTTTGGCGACCACAACGTCATATTAAACCTAACTGTCAGTCACCCACCCTCAGTCAATAATCTTGCTCTCTAATCTATTTGACTAGAGTGTGCTTAGAGTTATCTTCCCCAATAGAGTTGATATACTGAAGACTCATCATTACCAATGGATTTAAAACAGCAAATCATATTTGAAGAATGTAAACTTATTGATTCATCAACTTGTACTGAGAAACCAGTACTGGCATGAGGGATGTAATTATATACCTGTATTAATTCTGGCAGGTGCTCTGTTCATTTTTCAGGGGGCAAACTTCGTATCAAAGCATGTATGGTATGGTTAAAACGCTCACATTGCGCATTGCCCTAAGGGTGTTAATGTGTGTGTGTGTGTGTGTGTGTGTGTGTGTGTGTGTGTGTGTGTGTGTGTGTGTGTGTGTGTGTGTGTGTGCATTTTCTTGATCCCATACAAATGTCAAAGTTCTTGCACTAATGTAGATTCAAAGATGTGGCCCTGGTCAGAGTGTATCCACCTTGGTACTCCAAATCTGACAAATCATTCACGATGGAGAATTTCTGCAACTGTCTCTGCACGCCGATCTTTAGCTGGGATTCTTGTGTTGGTACCTCGTATGATGGACAACATGAAATACACTACAATTGAGGTCAATTGCTCTGTTGACTCGTTTCAGCCCCCAGAGGAAGGTCCTCACATATAATGACAAAGGACGGACATGAATGGATGGACGGACAGACAGACAGATAAACAGACATGAAGATAGACATGACCGACGCGATGGCTATGATTAAATGAATTTTACATGGAATAGAGATGATAAGAATTGACACAAAGCAGATGAAAATTAATTAAATATTTATATAAAAGAAAATTAAACAAATAAAGAAAATAAAACAGCAATCACTTACAAAATACACATATCACAATGCTCATAATGTCTATAGAGAAAAGTTAGCTTCCCTAGTTAGTTATGTTTTCCCTGACCAAGTTCATATAGTTCCTTCTCATTTCTCCAATAACAAAGATTTTTTCCTTAAAAAATCTCATATACTCTCTTTTTTTTAAAAACCCTTTTGGCTTATAATTCAAGCAGACTTTCAGATTTACACTACATCGAAATCTGGGCTTCTGCTACACATATTGAATGTGTCATTGTTGTGGGAAAAGGACATGGCATGGGTTTACTCCCCTATAAAGGCTATTCAGTTGACCTAAGGGCAGGGCTGCATCCAAGCTTCCATTCATCATAGGATTAACAATACTTTCGACTTCTTTCCACTCAATTAAACTTGCGTACGCTAAATAATCACCTCCCTTCCTCTTTCATTCACTCACTCTTTATGATCAAGGACGCTTCTTACTTTGCATGGACTGGTCGGATTTCTGCCTGATCACAGTTTACAACATTAACTAGCTTACTTCTCTTAACCCAGAAAAACATCGTTCTGTCTTACGGGTGATGCAATATCTATGTCATATGTCTGTATAAGCCCTTATTAAACTACCTCGTACATCTACATTTAGATTTTGTTTACTACTCATTTCTTACATCTAAATTTTATCCCTTTATTTATTTCCTTTTTTAATATTTATTGATGGGATACAGGCGCGATTTATAAATATCCTGACAGCTTGGTAAATTTTGTAAATACATCTGTCATCTCCAATATGTTTTCATGCAAGTAGGTGGCCCATAGGTGTTTTTGGTGTTAGGTTCCCTCCCCATCACAAACCTCGAGCAAGTAGAAACATATTGCTTGACATCTTTGTGCATTCCTGGCCAAAACATTCTTTGCTGCAGTAATTTGGTAGTTCTGTCAACTCTCTGGTGACCCATTATATCGTAAAGTGCAGCCAACATTTCTGGCTTTAAGGCTGCTAGCAGGACCAGTTGGCAGAAGGGACCCTGGTGTGGATCCTGTACTTTCCTGTATACCACTCCCTTCTCCATCACTAGCCTGTCCAACTGGTGGATCAGTCTTTGCACATATGGCTGCAATACTTAGGGGCTGGAAGTTGGGGCCAAATTTTGAGGAGTGTACCTATGATGACATCCACTTGAGTACCCTGAATGTAGATCTTTTCCTGTGAGGTCATGATCAGGCTGCTGTGGATGTTGGTGGGGGTCAGACATATTGTCAACAGCTGATATGCTGTGAGACCATGCCTCCTGGATACAAGTGATGTGTGCAGGGATAACAGTCAGATTGTCTGACATTGTCTCTGAACTGGACTCTGGAAGTTGTGACAAAGCATCTGCTGGATTCCGCTTCCCTGGGCGATATTTAATTTCAAAATCAAACTGGGACAGTTGGGCAGCCCAACGTTGTTGAATGGCAGCGAGTTTGGCTGTTCTAAAATGTGTTAATGGGTTATTATCTGTCAACACAATAAACTGTTCTCCTGTCAAATATTGGTGAACTTTGTCTGCTACAGCCTATTTCAAAGCTAGCATGTCCAGTTTCAAGCTACTGTAATTTGCCTTTTCTGTTCATTTGGATCAGTTGCTGACTAGCAGATGCAATGATCTTCAATCGCCCCATCTGGCTGTTTCTATGATAACATGGCACTGAAAACGTCGTGGTTTGCATCTGTCCACAATGAATGGACGGGTGAAGTCTGCAAATCGAAGAACGTGGGTACTGGTGAAAGCTGTCTTTAAGATGCCAAATGCATTTTGATGGGATAAATCCCAAATGTGGTGGTTCTTTTTCAAGTTTTTGGTTTTAGAGTCGCTTTTGCAACACTTGTAACTAGGTTGTGTAGTGGCCATGTAATGCAAATCCTTTTGCAAAACGTCTGTAGTAACTAGCAAAGCCTAAACAGGGTCGAAGTTCTTTAACAGTTCTAAGGGGTGACCAGTTACTACCTGTTTCAGCTTTTTAATTTTTGGCAACCCACACCATCTGCAGTAATTGTGTGACCTAGATAAGTAACATCACGGAAGCCATCATTAAAGCAGCAAACTTAGCGTTCCCCCTAACACAAGCAAACACTCCCGCACCCCTCACCCACTCGTGGGACCAACAACTAAAAAAAAACCAAAAAGGAAAGGAAAAAGGCACTCAGATAATACAGAAAACAACGATACTACAACATCAACACAATTCAAAATTCAAAATAAAGCAAAATAAAAATACTGAGAAAAGACATGTAATCAACTAAACAGAAACAGTACAACTAAACAAATATGGGGAAAAAAAATTGGTATTGGGATGAGCAAACGTATGATACCACCACTAGTAACCAACCCGAAATCAAAAATATACACCACAACTGAGGAGGAAACGGCAGAAACCTTAGCAGATGCATTTTAAGCAAATACGAACAACACCGACCCTCAGAAAAGCAACAACCTAGAAAAGGTATAAAAACTACTAGCAAAACTAGAAAGGAACAACACCAGAACCTCAGACTCCCTCAAAAAAAAAAAAAACTCACCTATCACATTAGCAGAAGTAGAACACACAGTTAAAAATAACACAGCACCAGGCCAAGACAAACTACCTTACCAATTTTTAAGATGACTACCACACAATATACTACATAATCTAATTTAATAGCACTAGCACTTCAACAAAATATGGAAAACAAGTGATATACCAACACTCTGGAAACAAGCCAACATAATACCAATACCAAAACCAGACACAGATCACACACAACCAAACTCATACAGACCAATCTCCCTACTCCCAACCCTAGCAAAAACACTATAATCAATAGTAAATAGAAGACTCACATACTATTTAGAAACAAATAACCTACTCTCTCATGAACAACACGGGTTCAGACCCAAAAGATCCACCACAGATGCCACCAATAGATTAGTAGACAACATCATGATAGATAGACTACAAAAAAAACACTCAATAGCAATCTTTGTTGACATATCAAAAGCCTTCGACAAGGTTTGGCACCCAACAATACTCATTAAAATGTTTCAAATGGGAATAGGAGGGAACATATACAACTACGTAAAAATTTCCTTCAAAACAGAACATTCCGAGTGCAAATAAAGCACACACAATCCACCATTCGACAAATATATAATCAATGGTACCCCACAGGGAAGTTCTCTCAGCCCCAACATAGCCACACATGACCTAAACAAAATCACTGCAGACACAAAGACACAACTAACACAATTTGCAGACGATTCATCACTATACAACTCACATACAAAAAATAGAATACTTAATCCAAGATCTCCAAAACACCCTAAAAAACCTGGAAGACTGGACAAGTAAATGGGGATTTGACCTTGCACCAGACAAAATGACAGCCATAGACTTCACTGATCCAACAGACAGAAATTGCCCCACACTCAAATTAAAACAAATATTAAAGACTCACAAATTTTTTAGGGATCACATTTGATGAAAACATTAATTTCAACCAACACATAGAAAACACCTTAATCAAAATAAACAAAACACTAAACATCCTTAAAACAACAAAAGGGAAAGACTGGGGGCAGACACGCCCACTCTACTAACAGTCCCAAGAACACTAATATACTGTCATAGACTATGGAAGCACAACTTACACAGCAACCAACAACCCTAAAATAAAATAAAATACAAACAATTCAATATAAAGCACTTAGAATAAGCACAAACACACTCCCAAACACAAATAAATTAAGAAATATTAAAACAAACTTAACACTAATAGAAAGAAGAGATACACAAACACTCAAACAATGGGCTAATAGAATACAACACGGGAAAAATCTTCCCACAAATACAAAACAAGAAATGGGATAAAAAGGGATACAACATGCCAAAAAGCAACAAGAATAAAAAAAGCAAGTGGACAGAAAATAAACTACCCCCATACCAGCAAATTAAGAAATTAATAGAAAAATACAACTTGAACTCCCCAAAACCACCCTCAGTCCCCATGGACAATCAATACCCCAAACATAGACTTAACACTACTCAAACAACCAAAAAGGCACAACCAACCACACTTAGCGAAACAAAGAGCACTAGAACACATAAGTAAAAAAATACTTCAACCATCACCACATATACATTCTGACGGATCCAAAAGCAAAATGGGAACCGGGCAGCAGCACATACACCCACATTCACACTAACATACAAATTAGATAAAAGACATTCAATACTAACAGCAGAACTAGAAGCAATCCAAAAAAGTGCTGACAATAGCAAGAAACACCCTAACAACAAAAACACAAATACTCATACTCACAGACTCACTAACATCACTACAGAATTTAGCTAATCCCTTCCAAACCACAAAAGCACAAATCACCAATGCAATATGCAAACAAATAACTACACTAGAAAAAAAGAAATAAAAACAAAACTGTTATGGATCCCAAGTCACATAAACATAACAGGAAATGAAATAGCGGACAAAGGAGCAAAATATGAAGCAAACATGGAATACCTATAAACACCCCAATACACATACCAGAACTGGAAGCACAAATAAAACAAATCTTTAAAAACAAGTTCCACACCCCACCCCACCCATACTTAACGAATATAACACACAACAGAGCAATATATAGACTAAGATACAACTCCACAAGATTTACACATAACCCAAACAATGAACCAAAATCATGCACTCACTGTCGAACAGACAACACAATAGAACACTTTCTACTACATTGTTACAAATACAGAAAAGAAAGAAAATGCTTGACTGATACAATGAGACTATTACATTTACCAGTTACCACACAAAGACTACTCTTTCCAAATAAATATAATCAAAATCACATACACCAAGCCATCATCACATACCTCATTCACACAAACACACTTCACCTTCTATAAAAATAAATATCAATAAAGCCCACCACACACACACACACAATTACACACTAAATAATAAAAAGGAAACGCACAAACTTAATGGAAGTTACAAATAGCTTCCTCACACATTTTTGTTTTAATCTTCTCTACATATATTAACACAACTCCTAGGAAAAACAATGCATACAATCATTGAAAGACTACTAAAACATGTACGTAAACTGTAAACAATGACAGGCAATTGGAAAATTACTTCCATAACTTCCATAAATCTTCCCCCATTTTTTTAGAACAGTAATATCCTCAAAGAATAAAAGAGTAAGGAGGAAGGCCCCACAGGAACTCTACAGAACTCTACAGAAACTGAGAACATCAAGAAGATGAAAAGTTTCCATGCAATTCCTGTGGAGGAAAGAAGTGAACGTAAAGAAGAAGAAGAAGTTGACATTTCTCCAATTTTAGTTTAAGCCCAGTCTCAGAGAATTTTTTCCATATGGTAAACGTGTTCATCAAATGTACGTAAATAGATGAGCAGATCATCTAAGTAAACCAAGAAAAAGCTGAACAAATAGTCAGAAATCACTGTCTGCATCATGTGCGGAATGTAACAGGTGCTAATGCCAGGCCAAAGGGCATGCAGCTGAACTCGTACGGCCCGAAAGGGGTGATAAAAGCCGTTTTCAGATGGTCCTCTGGATTCATTGAAATCTGGAAGTAACCACGGGCTGTCTAGAGTAGAGAAATAATATGAACCAACCAAGGAGTGAAAGCTCTCTTGGATGCGTGGCAAAGGGAAAGCGTCTGCAGTTGTCTTTGCATTCAACTATCTGTAGTCAACACAAAGGTGAAGCATTCCATCTTTCTTTCTTACCAGAACTACAGGAGAAGCATATGGACTGTGGTTTTCCATGATAATGTTTTTTTGATGTGCTCTTTGACCTCTTTGTAGGTGGGATAGAGCGACAGGGTTGGGAGACTGGGACGTCATCCGTGGTTATGATACGGTGTTGTATTGCATCTGTATATCCCAAATCATCACTGGAAGTGGCGAAAACATTTTTGTATCTTTAGAGTAGTCCCTGCAGCTTCTGCTTCACTTCTGTTGTGCCATCAAATACAGGACCTGGGAAAATGACACTATCTGTAGATTCATGATTGACTGGGTGCCTCCCACATCACTGTCTGTGTACAGTTGAAAGTTGTGAATTTAAAACCCTCATCAGAATCGACTCCACGTATAGCATGTAGGAGCGCTATGGGTTGTCTGGGTGTGAGGTTCATAAGCCTGACCTGACGAGAGGTCCACAATCTGGCTCAGCACATTCATGGAGTCTCAACCTTGCACTGAAGCGTTGCACCATCAACATAATCACCCACCACCAGCTTCAGTACCTTCTCCAATTTCTGTCCCAATATTGAAATATCAACTTTGGCCATCCCACAGTATGGGATTTCCAGTCCATTTGCGCCTTTCAAGGTTAGCCAGTTTATACTCTGGAGTGTATATGAATGAAAGTTCGTACTGATCCAGGATTGAGAAATAATTGTTTGACACTTCTGACACTTCACTGCCTGTGTCCAGTAATGCCGCGGTTAGTTTTTCTGTGATTTCCATAGACACTAGTGGGCAACGACAGACTATTCGTTCTTGTATGGATGGTAAGTCAGCCATTACCGCTCTGCCCGCTGGTTGGCTGGTGGAAGCAGAGAACTGGCGTTTCCCTTTTGGCGAGCATTAGGGCAGTCCCGCCTAAAGTGTCCCATCATTCCACAGTTAAAACAGAGGTCAGGTCTATTTGCTCGTCTTGGGCCCCCTCTCCGTCGTGGTGGTCCATAGTTGTGCTGAGAGCTATGTTGTCGTAGTTCTGTAATTCTCATTGTCATTCGGGACCACTGTGCAATCCAACCTAAAATTATACTTTTCTACCAGCATCACTTTTTACATCCTACTATAGATAAACAAAATATTACATACGTATCTATTCTGAATTGTATTTGATATTTTGTTAAACAGACGTTCCACTTATTTACTGTAAAATCGAATAAAACTTTATATATTCAGCTATTGAGAACTGTTTATCTTTGACTATGAATTTATAAAAGAAATAGCAATATAAAATTCGAGGATCTCAATCATTTTACCTATGAAATTCGATAACAGTTTCAAAATATTCTCCCAAGTGTAATCATCTACTTAGTAGTTTAATGCTGACGAAAGTACATTTTTAGTCGCATTTGGATTGTTTTGCAAGTTCTTTCTTTGAATATAGGTGTCCTAGTTTTGTACGCATTGTACATTTATGAATTATTGAGTGAGAGAAAGATTTCCATGCAAAGGACACTTATTATTGTATTTTTTAAGATATTTAACGCCTTTTGGGCTACTAGCACCGTTTTAGTATTTATACGACACACTTTTAATGCATTCATTTAACAATGATTGTGAATAATCGATTACATTGTTGGCTTTCCGTAAGGTTATAAGAATTCACCATTGTTATGAGTGCTTGCAGTTTAGTTCATAACTTGCATGACAATAATAAGCCTACCGTAATGTCTTTATAAAAAATAAACCTACAACAAACATATATTTCAGATCATTGATGCCCCTGGTTTGTTTGACACTGGTAAATCACACGAGACCACCGCAACTGCAATCGTGCAGTCCGTTGCCGGGATGCATCCGGGTCCTCATGTAATTCTGTACGTCATCAATGTGTGCCGTTACACGGAAGAGGAGTTCGCAGTGTATCAGCGACTACAAGCTCTGTTTGACAAAGATATGATAAGGTACATGATTGTGGTTTTCACACACGGCGATTTGTTGGAAGCAAAGGGGAAAACTATTGAATACATGTTGGAAAGTGCTCCAAGTTCTCTGAAACAAGTCATGAGCGACTGCAATGAAAGGTATGTTGTTTTTAACAACAACGCCCAGAACAAGCAGCCCCAGGTAGAACGACTCCTAAGCATTTCAAGGCAACTTATGATTGAAAACAATAATGACCCCTATTCGTGTCCCAAATACGGCGCCATAGGTCAAGGACTGGAGGAGGAGGTTGCCAGGCGACTGGCGGAAGTAGAAAAACGAGAATTGGAAAACAAACGTTACGTCCAGGAACTTCATGAGAAGACACAACTGGCAGAGGAAGCAATTGCCAAGGAAAGAAAGGAATTTGAAGCAAAAGAAGTGGAACATAAGCTGGAAATGAAGATGACGGAGGAAAGAAAGGAACAAGAAATGCAAAAGTTGAAGGAGACGATGAAACAGCAACAGTTGACACTGGAAGAGCAACAAAAGAAAGAGCAGGCGTTGCGTGAACAATTTAACAAGGAACTGGAAAGGATCGAGCAGAAGAGACAAACGGAACAGGCAGAGATGAAGAAAAACGAGGACAGATTAGTTGCGCTGGAGAAGAGTCTTAAAGAAGAACGAGAAAAGGAACGTGAGGAAGAAATGTGGAAACAAAAACAGCAGTTTGTAACACAGCAATCTGAAATCTTTCTCACGTGTTTGCGTATTGTATTGCAGATGATGCCATTAATGGTTGAAACATTTTCAGACGACGATTAATTTTAACAGAAATATTGAACAACTGGAATCCAAGCATTTATTACAGCTAGCTACAAATCTCTGACTGGGGCTGAATACAGGAATTCTTAGCATTAAATTGTGCTTTGGTTTTAAGCTGGATTGAATGAGTATTTTATGAGTATTAAATGATAGTTCACGTGGTTTCGTTTGGGGCTGGTTCAAAACGGCATTTTAGATCTTTACTTGTTTATAGCTGTATAATTGCCAAAAGAAGATTATGTAATGACTTTTAAAACAGTCTATAAACTGGAGAGTAACACCTACTCCATTCCTGTAAGAAATGATTCAAATTTAATGAAATGCATATATTTGTAATATTTTAATTATATATTAAATCATGTAGGATATTTTAAAGAATTAATTAATCAACACTCAAGATTTATATTAATACACATACACGCACGAACACACATACACATATAGACACGCACGAACACATACATTTGTTCATTTTTTTTAAATAAAAAAAAAAGAATGATATGTGAAAATACATTAATCTCTTGTTATATTTGTAACTGTTTAGAATATTATTTATATATTTGATCCATACTACCATGTGTAGTGATGTTTGAATTTATGTTTTAAAGTACTTAAATGATGGCTGTAAATATTATTTAGGTTAATCAGTTATCGACACTAATATTAATAATCAAATGATATTTTTGAAAATGTCAAATGTGTAATTTTAATCAGTTATCGACACTAATATTAAAAATCAAATGACATTTATGAAAATGTCAAAAGCGTAATGGTGTCTTTACGTAGATACATTATATAGCAACAATTATTCATACTTTTACTTTTATCAACCTCAGTATTTAAAAGTAAATATTTCAAATCTATATTGCCACTAAGCGATTGCTATGTTAAATATGGAAATATACAATATTTGTTTGGTTAGATTTTACAACCAATCAATCAGTCTATCTATCTATCTAAGTATATATCTATCTATCTATTTATCTATCTATTTATCTATCTACCTACCTACATATCTATATATCTACCTATCTATCTATCTGTCTATCTATCTAACTATCTATATATCTACCTTCCTATCTATCTATCTATCTACCTACCTGTCTATCTATCTCTCTACCGAACTACCTACCTATCTATCTATCCATCTATCTATATATTTATCTATCTACCTACCTATCTATCTATCTATCTACCTATCTATCTATCTACCGACCTACCTACATATCTATCTATCTATCTATCTTGTGTAAACGTAATATTATCCGAATATGAGTTCATAGTATATTGATGTCAAGTAATCTGTTTCATAGTGATTGTGTTATGTATATTTGTTTGTCCATTCACTAAATTTTGTTGAGAAGAAAGTGGGTGGATGGGTACTCGCTAAATATTGATTAAAAGTTGAATTTGTCTTCTCCTTTAGTAGGAAGCTTTCCGCTCATGGAAACATTATGTGACAGTAAATGTTGTTTTATATTGTGGAATAGAGAAAACGTTTACACCGAAATATACCTGCCAAGTAAGAGACGAGTGGTGTCTGTTGGAGGATCTTAATAAAATAAATTAATGTTCTCATCATTTGTAATTAGTTATGAAAGATAATATAATATTAATAATAATGTGGATAACAATTTATGAAAATTTGTTGAACTTACAACTTAATGGGAAATTCTAGACTTAAATTGAGCTGGGAAAGATATACATTTTACTAGTGGAATAGACATTTAGACATCATTCTTATATCAACTCTTACTTTTAGAACACTATCTAGAACTTCTTGCTTTGACTATCCTTTTTCTGTTTTCAATTTTTTTTATTAACCTTTTGACTTTTATATTATTGATTGCGTTATTATATTTACCATTATTGATGTGTGGAGATTATATTGTTTACATTGATTATGCAATTTAAGTAACTAGATTTAAAGTTTACTAGTTGCTTAAGAGTGTGTGGATATTATATTGTTTATTTTAAGTCAATAGATTTAACTGCTATCAGTAGTTTGAGTGCTTGTGATACTTTTGTAAAATCAGCCAGTTGACTCGCCAGTCAGCTAGTTGTCACGTGACCATGGTAGAGTTATTTTGCGATTTAAATATGGAAATTACGCTCGAAGAAAGAAAGAGATGAGATCAGGATAGCAGGAAATGGCCGAAATAGTAGGCACACTCGCAGATAAAATTTCAGAATATATCTCCGGCAATGTAAAAGACCAAGTAGAACTACAAATGAAAAAGGAACGTAAAAGAGAAGAATCTGAAAGAAAAGACAAACGTGAAAGAAGAGAACTAGAAATAACATTGAAAAAATATATAAATAAAAAATGAATGTGAAAGAAAAGAACTAGAAATAAAAGGGAATGAAAGTGAGAAAAGATTACAGATTGATATGATTTCAACGAGATGTTCTCATCTCTTGTAATAATGAAAGATTAAATAATAATAATAATAATAATAATAGTATGCAAGACATACTAATCAAACCAGGAACCTTACCAGCATGGATGGTAAAGGGAAAAACAAGTCTGATTATGAAAGATCCACAGAAAGGCGCAACGCCAAACAACTATCGACCAATCACATGCCTATCAACCACCTGGAAGTTACTATCAGGAATTATAGCTAACAAAATCATGACTCATCTTGAAACAAACAAAATTCTAAACTATGAACAAAAGGGTGCTAGACCAGGCAGCAGAGGAACGAAGGACCAATTGGCAATTGATAAGGCAATAGTGACTGACAGCAAGAAACGAAGAACAAATCTTGCAATGGCATGGATTGACTATCAAAAGGCCTATGACTCAGTCCCACATTCATGGATAATTGAAACATTAAAATTGTACAAAGTAGCGCCATCAATACAGAACCTAATTCAGGAGTCAATGAAAAACTGGAAAACCACCCTCACATGCAACAACACAAATATTACAGACATAGCAATAAATTGTGGAATCTTCCAAGGTGATTCACTATCGCCACTGCTGTTCTGCATTGCCCTGAATCCTCTCAGTCAAGTGATCCAGAAAACAGGGTTAGGGTACAAAATGAAAGCAGGACAGGTCATCAGCCATCTACTGTACATGGACGATCTCAAGCTGTACGGTAAAAATGAACGTGACACCACATCCCTGATCAATACTGTCAAGATCTGCAGTGAGGACATCAACATGAAATTCGGCCTTGAGAAATGTGGACGAATTGTCATCCAGAAGGGCAAGGTCAAAACAACAGAGGGCCTGTAATTCGACATCGGAAAAATCAACGATGTTTCAATGGAAAAGGGATATAAGTATCTTGGGATACTTCAGCAATAAGAAAATATGCAGAGAGAAGTGAAGTTCAACGTTAAGAGAGAATATGAAAAACGTATTAGACAAGTCCTGAAGTCCAAGCTAAATGGGGTGAACAAAATACAAGCCCTGAATGCATACGCAATACCTATAGTAAGCTACACTGGAGGTATCATAGATTGGACAGCAAATGAAATAAATGAACTGGACAGAAAAACAAGAAAACTACTCACAATACATTAAGCCTTACACCCCAAAGCAGACGTAGACAGACTATATGTATCTCGAAAAATGGGAGGCCGAGGTCTCAAGAAAATTAAACATGTCATTGAAGGAGAAGTCATTGGCCTTGTGGACTACATCTGGAATAACAACAAAGATGATCCACTGATAGAATTAGTAAAAATGAATGGACTATTCCAACCACCAGAAACAGACAAAGAAACATGGAAGAAAACAACGAAGCAAGAACTAGCACATACCTGGAGACAGAAACCTCTACATGGCCAATATGTACGACAAGCAGACGAAATATCAACAAAGCAATCAATGTACAAATGGTTGAAAGAGGCAGGATTGAAAGCAGAAACAGAAGCACTCATAACAGCTGCACAAGATCAAGCACTCAACACCAAATCACACAAAACGAAAATCATGAAAATTTCAAATGATCCCAAATGTAGACTCTGCAAATCCATGGATGAGACAACAGAACACATACTATCTGGATGTCAGGTTCTGGCTGGAACAGAATTCACCAAACGACACAATGAAGTGGCAAAACACATAAAAATCTGTGTGAGAACTATGGCATAAAAACCCCAGAAAGAGCATGGATGCACCAACCAGAAGCAGTCACCGAAACAGAAGTCAAAATACTGTGGGACTTCGAGATAAGAACAGACCGGGTGATTCCTGCACGAAGACCAGACATTGTATTTCTCAATAAGTCCAACAGAACAGTAACAATTATTGATGTCGCTGTTCCAAGTGATAGAAACATACAAACAAAAGAAAGAGAAAAAATAGAAAAATACCAAGACCTCAGATTAGAAATCCAGAGACTGTGGAATGTAAAAGCAGAAGTGATACCAATAGTGATAGGAGCCTTGGGGAACATAACATCTGAATTGGAAGACTACCTGAATAAACTCCCTGGAAACCAGAGAATCGCTCCACTACTCAAAGCAGCGCTCCTCGGAAGTGCCCAAATTCTCCGTAAAACCTTGGATCTCCCAGAATCTTGGTAAGATTCCGAGACCTTGGATCACAACCGACAGTCAAACAGAAGTCGTGGAAAGAGGCATAATAATAATAATAATAATAATAATAATAATGTCATCGAGAAAGGCGTCAAAAAAAACAGAAGGCCTGTAATTCGACATCGGAAAAATCAACGATGTTTCAATGGAAAAGGGATATAAGTATCTTGGGATACTTCAGCAATAAGAAAATATGCAGAGAGAAGTGAAGTTCAAAGTTAAGAGAGAATATGAAAAACGTATTAGACAAGTCCTGAAGTCCAAGCTAAATGGGGTGAACAAAATACAAGCCCTGAATGCATACGCAATACCTATAGTAAGCTACACTGGAGGTATCATAGGTTGGACAGCAAATGAAATAAATGAACTGGACAGAAAAACAAGAAAACTACTCACAATACATTAAGCCTTACACCCCAAAGCAGACGTAGACAGGCTCTATGTATCTCGAAAAATGGGAGGCCGAGGTCTCAAGAAAATCAAACATTTCATTGAGAGAGAAGCCATTGGCCTTGTGGACTACATCAGGAATAACAACAAAGATGATCCACTGATAGAAGCAGTAAAGATGAGTGGACTAGTTCAACCCCCCAGAAACAGACAAAGAAACGTAGAAGAAAACAACGAAGCATGCACTAGCACATACCTGGAACCAGAAACCTATCCATGGCCAGTATGTACAACAAGCCGACGAAATGTCAACAAAGCAATCAACGTACAAATGGTTGAAAGAGGCAGGATTGAAAGCAAAAAAAACAGAAGCACTCATAACATGTGCACAAGATCAAGCACTCAACACCAAATCACACAAAACGAAAATCATGAAAATCTCAAATGATTCCAAATGTAGACTCTGCAAATTCATGGATGAGACAACAGAGCACATACTATCTGGATGTCAGGTTCTGGCTGGAACAGAATACACCAAACGACACAATGAAGTGGCAAAACACATACATAGAAATTTGTGTGAGAACTATGGCATAAAAACCCCAGAAAGAGCATGGATGCACCAACCAGAAGCAGTCACCGAAACAGAAGAAGTCAAAATACTGTGGGATTTCGAGATAAGAACAGATCGGGTGATTCCTGCACGAAGACCAGACATTGTAGTTCTCAATAAGTCCAACAGCACATTAACAACCATTGATGTCGCTGTTCCAAAGTGATAGAAACATAAAAACAAAAGAAAGAGAAAAAAATAGAAAAATACCAAGACATCAGACTAGAAATTCAGAGACTGTGGAATGTAAAAGCAGAAGTGATACCTATAGTGATAGGAGCCTTGGGGAACATAACATCTGAATTGGAAGGCTACCTGAATAAACTCCCTGGAAACCACAGACTCGTTCCACTACTCAAAGCAGCGCTCCTCGGAAGTGCCCACAGCCTCCGTAAAACCTTGGATCTCCCAGAATCTTGGTAAGATTCCGAGACCTTGGATCACAACCGACAGTCAAACAGAAGTCGTGGAAAGAGGAATAATAATAATAATAATAATTGTTGGTACCCCGCTACTTGACGTCATGAAATATACAACAATTTTTGATGTCGTCACTCCGTTGGCTCGTGTACAGCCCCCAGAGGTTCAAACCTCACATTTAAATGATGAACAGGACGGACTAACAAACACACTGACAACGGACAGACAGACCGACAGACGCGATTGCTACAATAAATGAATTCTACACGAAATGAAAAGAACAAGAATTGACACAAAGTCAATGAACATTAATAAAATATTTATAATAAAATAAATAAAAGAAAATAATAATATAAAGCAATTACAATTACACTGAGCACCACGCTCAAAATCTATATCAGAGAAATTAGCTTCCCCCTAACTAACTCTGAACCAGTCTCTAAGTTTCACTTCCAAGTTTGAACAAGTTTGCGATTTCCCTACAGAGTTAATATATCGTTTGCACACTCCTGGCCAAAGTACTTCGTTACTTAACTGGGAGGAGTTGAATCATGCTGGAAGGTTGATTTCTCTTCTCAAAAGATAAGTCTCCGATTGATTCACACAGCAACCGAGTTTGATGCACGTAGTGGGAACAATGGCTCTGACAGGCCGGCCTCCAGCGTACGGCATAAATCCACAAGAATACGTCGGAGAAGAAAAAGAACAAAATAATCCTGCAATTTATAATATAAAAAAGGCTCAGATCACATCAATTTTATTTTTGTTCATTAATGCTTTGAGACCTTATAATCATTACCAAAGATGTGTATGTGAAAAATATAAACACTGGAAATCAAAATTAGTTAGTATTTGCAAACACACAAAAATAGAAAATTATTAATTGCATATGTACACAGCACTTCAATGACTGACTGATTAAATATAGCACAAAACCAGCTATCAGATTAAGCCTTTTCTTCTTTGGCCTTTAGTATAACGTAAATGGCTCTACATTTTTTGTACGCCTTTACAGTAATTACACGCAATATTTAAAATGCAATGGACTGTTCAATCATACAGAATCATCATTTTCAGTAGACATCAGACGCGGTAAAACAAAACTGATGCTAAATTTAGATTTACAGAATTAAAAAAAAAGATTAATCGATAAATTTAATGATAAATGAATTGCAAATGACAACGAACGTTAGCAAAAAATCAGTTTCAGCCATTATATCAACACCGACACAGGAATTTAGCGAACCCATCTCCAAACCGACCGCGCACAGTTTCGAGTACCTAATTACGAAAACGTCCTTGGTCACTAGGCCGATACAATTCGCATCTATTTTTTTTTCTTGAAACGTAGTGAAACATCTTCCCCGACCTCCGTCAAGTAATTACTGGATCTTAACATTTATCCTGCCCACTCCCCAAACACGCACACCTGTAATGTCAAGTGTACGCCACTAGTCTTGCAACACCGACTGTGTACTTAGTTCTAGAGTCAGATACCGTTTTTACGCGCTCCGCGCTCCGTGACGCTTTGCCTGATTTCATTATCACTGGAGGACTCTTCCCGTCAGGCATGGAGGTGAAAACAGCACTGATGTTGGGCTGTGTCGTCATTGTGGGAAAACTCGTACTTGCTCGTGAGTCAACCCTACCAATATACATTTTGCGTTCTTGTTCGTGAGTAAACAATAAAAATAAACATTGAAATAAATAAATAAATAAATAAATAAATAAACTAGTTCATGAATAATACAAATATACATTTTACATTCTTGTTCTTGAGTAAAGTATACCAATACACATTTTGCGTACTTGCTCGTGAGTCAACCATATCAATGTGTATTTTGCGTACTTGAACTTCCGCTTTGTATTTTTTTAATTAAGCAAGACAAATGACATTGGATTCTAAATACCAATTTTATTTCAAAATCAGAACTCCGGTATTTTAATTTCGTTTGCAGTGTTCCCGTCTTTGAACGTAATGATACAATAATGCCAGAATTCGCGCAAAGTTGAAAAACAGATTTCATTGTGTTTAATAAGTGACCATTATAAGAGAGAAGAGGTGCCTTTCATTACAAACACACTTTTTTTAATGCAATCATGATTAGTTAAATTTAAAAGGTTATTTAAACTTTTTTTAACGCATGAAAGAAAACCAACATTTCATTTTAATGCTGTTCTTTGTTTGAAGAATAGTTACACTTAAACTAAAATAATACTTCTAAACAAATAATAACAACAACATAATTAAAATACTACTTCTCAACAAATAAAAAGTACGGCATTAAAATACTACTTCTCAAGAAATAAAAAGTACAGCATTAAAATACTACTTCTCAACAAATAAAAAGTACAGCATTAAAATACTACTTCTCAACAAATAAAAATACAGCATTAAAATACTACTTCTCAACAAATAAAAATACAGCATTAAAATACTACTTCTAAACAAATAAAAAGTACAGCATTAAAATATTACTTAACAAATAAAAAGTACAGCATTAAAATACTAGTACTCAAAAAATAAAAAGTACAGCATTAAAATACTACTTCTCAACAAATAAAAAGTACAGCATTAAAATACTACTTCTCAACAAATAAAAAGTACAGCATTAAAATACTACTTCTCAACAAATAAAAAGTACAGCATTAAAATACTACTTCTAAACTAATAACAAATAACAACTACAACATTAAAATACTACTTCTAAAGAAGTAACAAATAACGACTGCAGCAGTAAAATACTACTTCTAATTACAGCAATAATATAAAGTGAAATGTAACGTTGTTAGGTAAACAAAAATTTTTTTAAAGTCATGATTACCATTGATATACTATTGTATATCAGTAATTCCAAAAGCGAGTGAGCACTGAAGATGTCGAGCAAGATATTAATTATTATGTAACTGATTTATTTTATGTAATTACAGATTTTACCTTCAATCGTTACTTTTAGTGGAATATCTAGAGGATATTGATGGTACGCATTTTTGTCAGTTTGTGCACTACTTGTTGTAAGGATTGTGCCTTAGCAGTAAAGAAGACTTAGCCTACTTTTGATTAGTGTATTGTAAATAATAGAACTGTCATCAAAATGTATGACTTATATTTTTAATTCTGAAATAAGACTCGCATTCATTTCGGAAACACAGATACGTGTCTGTACCAAATCTCTCTAGGTGTTAAATACAAAATAGTTACCATGTACAAACGTATTTAATATTATTAATTGCACCATTAATGATAAAACAAATTAATAAACAATAATGGTAATTTTTAAAGGGTGGATTTATTTGGTCATAACTTTGTTACTTGTAGCTGCTACAATTTGCAGCTAGAAAAATGATTTAACTTTACTTCGATACAGTTAAAAAGTCGACTGTCATAATTTGTGTTCAGTTTGCATGATAATGATCGTAACTCAATGTAAAGCAATAATATGGGCTCCACATAATGTATGTACAGTTAAAATGAGGACTTATAAAAAATAGGTACAGTTAGAATAAGGAATTATAATTATAATAACTTGGATACAGTTACAATTCGGGGTGTATTTACTGCTGGAGTTTGACCTCATGATGACTTACTGCAGGTAAAATGAAGACTTGAGAACAGTGGTGGCCAACGTGCTTGTGTAGTGGAACATTAATGGTGGCTTTAGTACATTGGTTGGCCAAGGTATTTGCACAGTGGAACGCTAATGATGACTTTAGAATAGTGGTTGGCCAACGTATTTGCATATGATGACTTTAGATCAGTGGTTTGCCAACATATGCGTATAGAGGAACACTAATGATAACTTTAGAACATTGGTTGGCCAACGTATTTGCGTATGATAACTTTATAACATTGGTTGGCCAACGTATGTGTGTATAGGAACACTAATGATAACTTTAGAACATTGGTTGGCCAACATATTTGCGTAGAGGAACACCGGAGGAGACAGTATAATAAATTGTTCAGAAAACTCTGGAATATATTGTCACTATTCAAAAATAGCTCAGCCCCAAATAAACAATCCAAGAAAAAACCAAGATGTCTAATGAATTACGATTGGTTATTTGCACACTTTTCATTTAAAAGTTGTTTCTAGATAATGGATTTGTTATCTACATTGCACTCACACGCGAGAGCAGGCGATAGAAAGCTAATTAAAGAAAAATAATTATAATGGAGAAAACGTTATTTTAGTCATGATCTTTCTTTTTAGAACAAATTGGTATTATGTTTCTTTTGACGCTGGAATTCTTGAGTCCGGTCAATAGATTGTTATGTCAAAACCTAGTTTGAGAATCGTTGTTTTAGAATGTTAAGTCATGAACAGTTAGACATAATATAATGATGCATTATTAACATCTTACTGATAACTTGTCATAATTTTCAGAAAAGGCTACTACTGAAGCATGGCAAGGTTGCAAGTACAACAATGTACTGTACAAAGTTGGTCAACAGTACATGGCCGATTGTAACGGGTGCACCTGTGTGGGAAGCAACACATCTGTATGCACGCGAATTTACTGCGGTTCTCAGCACCCACTTCAAACAAAGCTGGAGTCACAGACAGTCTGTGTGCACAGAGGCGTGTCCTTTCAAGTGGGCGATACGTTTATGGATGAGTCAAAGTGCAGCAAGTGTTGGTGTAATGCAAATGGCAACATTTTGTGCTCAAAGACTGCCTGCACGGCAAATGTTACCCTAAGATCTGAGTTAACGACACAATCGCCACCAAATGGCTGTCTCTACAACGGCGTTGTATACAAAGTGGGTGATTTTTATATGGACAAAGAACAGTGCAACAACTGTTTTTGTGATAGTAATGGACTAACCGTCTGTACAAGGATGTTTTGTTTTGGAAATACCCCAAAGCCTGTTGCAACGACAACAATGCCACGTATAGGCTGCATTTACAATGGCGTGTTATATAAAATAGGTGCTGCTTATATGGACAAGGATGGGTGCAACGCGTGCACTTGTGTTGATAACAACAGAACTGTGTGCACATTAAAGACGTGCTTCAACAATACCCCCAAACCTGTTGTAACGACGACACTGCCTCAAAGTAATTGCCTATATAATGGTGTATTTTACAAAGTAGGTGACACATTCACGGACAAAGAGCAATGTAACACCTGCTGGTGTGTTGCTAACAGTGACGTAATTTGTACACGAATGGCTTGCGTTACGTCCATTCTCAAGCTTATCACATCGACTCCAAAGGAGGGGAAATATTGCGAGTACAAAGGTGTGTCACACAAAGAAGGTGAAACTTTCAAGGACCAGTGCAATGTGTGCCAGTGTAGCAAAGGTTACATTGCTTGTACACGAATGTTGTGTACTGGGTTTCCACAAATTCCTAGTGTAACGACACAGAATTCAGAGAAGGGGTGCATACACAAAGGCGTGTTACACAAATCTGGCGAGAACTTTAGGGATGAGTGTAATACCTGTCACTGTCATACAAACGGCACTGCCATCTGCACAAGTATTGCTTGCAGAGACAAAGCGTCCAAGGGCTGTTGGTATGCAGGCACGTGGTATGACTTGGGCGAGTATTTCAAAGACGCTTGCAGAAAGTGCAGGTGCGTGGGGGACAGTCGTACTTCCTGCGCCCCGTCAGCCTGCTCCATGTTTGCACCTAGTGGCTGCTGGTACAAAAATGTTTTATTCAATGTAGGTGAGTTATTCGCGAAAAAGTGCAACGTTTGTTTCTGCGTTGGAAAAGATCACGCCCTTTGCACACAAATGGTTTGCTGAGTACTTTCCCTTTGTTCATCGTTTTTCTCTTGATGAACACAATCTCCCGATAAATACCTGCCGTTAGAAGAATACGTTTACTGAAGTCAACTATTTCTCCTACAAGACCTACAAGATATGAAGATGCTTACCCGCTTGGAGAAAAATAAATAAAATTTACCTTTAAAAACTCCATATTAATTCAATTTCGTTTTTGTTCAAAAATCCAAAACTAGAACCACACACAGAACTTGATACTTATTGGATGCCACAAAATGAGTTTGGAACATCTTTAAACACATCAACAGAATACATACATACACAGAAGGATAGAAAATGGATGATGGATGAATGGGTGGATGGGTATGTAGGCAGACAGACAGACAAACATAGAAAGAGAGGCCTGGTTGTTACATTGTCTTTATTTCAGTTCATGTAGACACACTACAGGGCACGGCTCAAACAGACAGACATACATGGCTCATACAGACGCAGACATAGCGATTTCCAACCTACACACGCACACACATACACACACACACACACATACACACATATATACACACACCGGTCATGCCTATAATATTTTGGAAGTGTGGCCGTCAACAACATGTCCATAATATTTTGGAAGTGTGGCCGTCAACAACCTCTCTTAACGTCAGGGGGGACGGGAAAAGACCGCTAAAAATAATTTCTGTTTCCTTATTCATATTCGATTATCAATAGCAGACAAATGCCTAATAATCCTAGCTATGTAACAAATCTGATATATAAGGAAATTTCCATGATGGTGCTTTACATACAACTATTTATCAATATATAATTTAATGACTGGACTTAATGTATGTTGGTGGGCTATAGCAAAAGCATTCTCACACGCACAATTCACAAGATATACAAATACAATAGCATTAGTCATCAAATACAAACACATCAGTTGAAAATATAAACTACCTCCTTCCTAAAAATATAAACTACCTCCTTCCTAAGATATAAACTACCTCCTTTCTAAAAATATAAACTACCTCCTTCCTAAAAATATAAGCTACCTCCTTCCTAAAAATATAAGCTACCTCCTTCCTAAAAATATAAACTACCTCCTTCCTAAAAATATAAGCTACCTCCTTCCTAAAAATATAAAATGCTAATACATGTAACAAGTACATCAAATATACATGCAAGGATAAAAATATGTACTAGAGCACACACTGTGTTCTACTTAATTATAAAATGCAAGTCACTCTACAGCACTATTAGAAGTATGTACTAGAGCACACACTGCATTCTAGCTAATTATAAAATGCAAGTCACTCTACAGCACTATTAGAAGTATGTACTAGAGCACACACTGCATTCTAGCTAATTATAAAATGCAAGACACTCTACAGCACTATTAGAAGTATGTACTAAAGCACACACTGCATTCTAGCTAATTATAAAATGCAAGTCACTCTACAGCACTATTAGAAGTATGTACTAGAGCACACACTGCATTCTAGCTAATTATAAAATGCAAGTCACTCTACAGCACTATTAGAAGTATGTACTAGAGCACACACTGCATTCTAGCTAATTATAAAATGCAAGTCACTCTACAGCACTATTAGAAGTATGTACTAGAGCACACACTGCATTCTAGCTAATTATAAAATGCAAGTCACTCTACAGCACTATTAGAAGTATGTACTAAAGCACACACTGCATTCTAGCTAATTATAAAATGCAAGTCACTCTACAGCACTATTAGAAGTATGTACTAGAGCATACACTGCATTCTAGCTAATTATAAAATGCAAGTCACTCTACAGCACTATTAGAAGTATGTACTAGAGCACACACTGCATTCTAGCTAATTATAAAATGCAAGTCACTCTACAGCACTATTAGAAGTATGTACTAGAGCATACACTGCATTCTAGCTAATTATAAAATGCAAGTCACTCTACAGCACTATTAGAAGTATGTACTAGAGCACACACTGCATTCTAGCTAATTATAAAATGCAAGTCACTCTACAGCACTATTAGAAGTATGTACTAGAGCACACACTGCATTCTAGCTAATTATAAAATGCAAGTCACTCTACAGCACTATTAGAAGTATGTACTAGAGCACACACTGTGTTCTAGCTAATTATAAAATGCAAGTCACTCTACAGCACTATTAGAAGTATGTACTAGAGCACACACTGTGTTCTAGCTAATTATAAAATGCAAGTCACTCTACAGCACTATTAGAAGTATGTACTAGAGCACACACTGTGTTCTAGCTAATTATAAAATGCAAGTCACTCTACAGCACTATTAGAAGTATGTACTAGAGCACACACTGCATTCTAGCTAATTATAAAATGCAAGTCACTCTACAGCACTATTAGAAGTATGTACTAGAGCACACACTGCATTCTAGCTAATTATAAAATGCAAGTCACTCTACAGCACTATTAGAAGTATGTACTAGAGCACACACTGCATTCTAGCTAATTATAAAATGCAAGACACTCTACAGCACTATTAGAAGTATGTACTAAAGCACACACTGCATTCTAGCTAATTATAAAATGCAAGTCACTCTACAGCACTATTAGAAGTATGTACTAGAGCACACACTGCATTCTAGCTAATTATAAAATGCAAGTCACTCTACAGCACTATTAGAAGTATGTACTAGAGCACACACTGCATTCTAGCTAATTATAAAATGCAAGTCACTCTACAGCACTATTAGAAGTATTACTAGAGCACACACTGCATTCTAGCTAATTATAAAATGCAAGTCACTCTACAGCACTATTAGAAGTATGTACTAAAGCACACACTGCATTCTAGCTAATTATAAAATGCAAGTCACTCTACAGCACTATTAGAAGTATGTACTAGAGCATACACTGCATTCTAGCTAATTATAAAATGCAAGTCACTCTACAGCACTATTAGAAGTATGTACTAGAGCACACACTGCATTCTAGCTAATTATAAAATGCAAGTCACTCTACAGCACTATTAGAAGTATGTACTAGAGCATACACTGCATTCTAGCTAATTATAAAATGCAAGTCACTCTACAGCACTATTAGAAGTATGTACTAGAGCACACACTGCATTCTAGCTAATTATAAAATGCAAGTCACTCTACAGCACTATTAGAAGTATGTACTAGAGCACACACTGCATTCTAGCTAATTATAAAATGCAAGTCACTCTACAGCACTATTAGAAGTATGTACTAGAGCACACACTGTGTTCTAGCTAATTATAAAATGCAAGTCACTCTACAGCACTATTAGAAGCAAAAGCAAAGGAAGTGACCCAGATCTGCAAAGCACCATGAATTACTGACACTCGCCTAGTAATACACAAACAATACTGGCACAGTGGGGTAGGCAATTATAGGTACTTCTCGGGTTGCATTTAATTCGGCCCGTGTTGTGCAAGCAATTACTGCAAGCGGAATCAAGAAATTTAGAAATTTTTATTTTTTTAAGTTTACGTTGCCTCATGAAAATGAAAACGAAAGCAGAAGTCAAGAATTCGATGCAATTTTCACAGCGTTTCTTTATTTAGTCAAGATATTAAATTCCGCGACAAAAATAAATCCTGGGGTTTTCTACTTTCAGTTTTCCGTTAAGCTTTTTCTTGACGTGTTCCTGCAACGTTCATTTCAGGCTGGTGAACAACTGGATTCACATGAACTGGTTAGTGGTGGCACAAGTTTGTAGACAGAATTTTGGTAGATTTAAATAATTATTTTCTTGTACATTGATTGCATACGAGATAATACTGTATGAACAGGTGAGAAAAATGAGAGTTCATTTTACTATCATATTGGACTGGGATCTGCCTGTTGAAATATAAAGATAACTCCAATTCTAGTTTGCTATTGGCAATATAATTGCTTAAAATATGTCCATCTCTTGTTATCTGCTCACTATTTATCTCTAGTTTGTTGTTGACTATACTTCTGTTTACATTTCTGCTTTCTGTATGATTATATAACTTCTGACTATCTTTCTGTTTACATATTTAGCGCTCTTGCTTGCTGTTGGACTCTCTTTGCATGTACATACATCTATCTCTAGTTGGTGTTGGATTTTCTATATACATATGTCTTTCACTAACTTGCTGTTGGATTATGTATTTGTGTACATACATATATCTGTGGCGTGCTGATGAACTTGTGTATGCATATATCTATCTAGAGTGTTGTTGGACTTTCTGTGTACATATATCTATGACTGGAGTGCTGTTGGACTTTCTGTGTACATATATCTATGACTGGAGTGCTGTTGGACTTTCTGTGTACATATATCTATGACTGGAGTGCTGTTGGATTTTCTGTGTACATATATCTATGACTGGAGTGCTGTTGGACTTTCTGTGTACATATATCTATGACTGGAGTGCTGTTGGACTTTCTGTGTACATATATCTATGACTGGAGTGCTGTTGGACTTTCTGTGTACATATATATATGACTGGAGTGCTGTTGGACTTTCTGTGTACATATATCTATGACTGGAGTGCTGTTGGACTTTCTGTGTACATATATCTATGACTGGAGTGCTGTTGGACTTTCTGTGTACATGTATCTTAGAGTGGAGTGCTGTTGGACTTTCTGTATACAAATATCTATTATTAGCGTGCTGTTGGACTATCACTAAAGTGCTTATGGATTTCTGTACACGTGTATCTATCACTCGCGTGTTGATGGACCATAACAATTGTGTGATTAATGCAACATAATTTGGAGAATTATTATAGATTTTACTTCCAAACCATGTGCATTCAAAGCTTTCAAAATGAAAATATCTGCCAATGGCAATGGAGAAATAGAACCACACTCGAAAAATCACTTTTAACGATAAAATTTAGTCTACTCTAATTGTCTTGGGAAGATGAATAAAACAGACTTGGAATTGGATGTTGTACTTTTGTCTTCGTAATAACGCAGAGTAAATTAAGAACAGCTCACCATTATTTGTTGTTATTTTAAGTCGTTTTCGTAATTACATTAGTTCTTATTTTTTATCAAACACACACACACACACACACACACACACACACACACACAAACTCGCATGCAGATACCACATAATGTGTCCTTTTCCTCATCAGGTGCCCAAGACAACATACTAGCAGATAGACAGCACACTAGCGAACCGACAGTTATAAATTGTCATGTTTACAGTTGGAATAACATATTGCCTACTGATCCTGATTTTGATAGTCTTCATTGGGAATGGGTGTGATGCAATTCAGGGTATTACGTTTTATTCCATCATTATTGCCCTCTTTTGATGATACTGTCTTTATATTTAATGTGATTCATTATATTATACATTATTTATATCATATATATTAATCAAAACCACTGTGAAGTATAATGAAAAGTATAAGTGTATGGACAGAAGCATGAGAGGACTTTCAAGCTATTTTGATGATAGAGAAAATTGTCAGTCTATTATGAGAGGACATTCAAGAATATTTAGATGATAAAGGAAATTGTCAGTCTATCATGCGAACAATTTCAGGGCTATTTTGATGATAGAAGAAATTGTCAGTCTATCATGACAGGACTTTCAAGCTATTTCGATGATAGAGGAACATGCCAATTCATCTTGAGAGCACTTTCAAGGTCATCTTGGTGATAGAAAAAAAAATCAGTCTGTCTTGCGAGACTCTATAATATTCTTGGAATCAACCATATCTATACTCCTTTGGATGATTCGATACGTGTGGTTTCCTAAATGCCATTAATCGTATTTTGATATTTAACATTTTAAATTATATTTATTTGACTTTACAGTAGCTATTCATTCATATGCTATTTGCAGAGTGTTTAGGCTAAACATCATAGCTACTACATTTGCTTTTAGAAATTTAAAAGTGTTAGTATTCCTAACTAGACACGTATATTTGGAATTTACTGAAGAAGAGAGTTTGCATATTATATTAAAAGATAAATAATGACAGATTTCTTCTGCAAGAAGTATTCAGTTGTACATCATTTTAAGTGAATTGCTCTACGTATAGCAAGCGAGCATTATTTTATTTATTTATTGTATATTGCTATAGACAGACTCAAAACGATTGTCGTAAGAGTTAGTAGGAATTAAGCAATTAATTTATTCTGTATAATTAGATAAAGGCTCGAAATGATTCTCATAAAAGTTAATTTTAAATTCTGATATATATAGTACAATGTATCAATTTTACGCAAATATATGTAAGCCTACTTGTAAGCTTAATTTTTTTCTTAACCTGAAAATAGCATTAAAAGAAAATACTATTTAATATAAACAGGTCATTTGCTTGGGAGCTAGATAGAAACATAGATAGATAGATAGATAGATAGATAGATAGATAGATAGATAGATAGATAGATAGATAGATAGATAGATAGATAGATAGATAGATAGATAATAGAAGATACATAGATAGATGGATGGATGGATAGATGGATGGATGGATGGATAAAGAAGCATATACTTAATTCATTCTTTTTACCTCCCACTGACCTTATTTGCGATACACACGTTCAGATCAGACCTGTTCCAGTAAAGATCAAGGGGATGGAGGTTGTCGTGCTGAACTTGAAACTTCAATTTCGAATGAAATCATTGAAGGTAAATTTATTGAAAGTGAGCTTGTTATCCACTTACCTGCATCCCCTTTGTATCGTGATGACCTAGTTACTTTGTCACTTACTTGTGCGTCTAACTACCTGCCTGTATACAAAATTGTGTATGTCTAACTACCTACTTATATACCATTGTTTGTGTTTGATTATGTGTTTGCAGCTCACCGTAGATATGCATTTTAAAAAAATAAGGTTTTTAGTCTTAGGTAGAGAAACAAATCTCCAATGTCAAATTGCGAGTATGACGATGTAAAAATATGCCTGCCTTGTATTAGACCTGCTAGGAAAGCGTGCATTTATTATTGACTTTTAATGCCTGCCTTGTATTAGACCTGCTAGGAAAGCGTGCATTTATTATTGACTTTTAATGCCTGCCTGGTAGTAGACCTGCTAAGAAAGCGTGCATTTATTATTGACTTTTAATGCCTGCCTGGTAGTAGACCTGCTAAGAAAGCGTGCATTTATTATTGACGTTTAATGCCTGCCTGGTAGTAGACCTGCTAAGAAAGCGTGCATTGCTGACGTATAATCCATTTAATTAGAATATAAAAAATGATAAACGAATATAACAAGACATTTCTGAGAAATCAAACCCACTTTGACTGAGGTCATTCATCCAAATTAAAAACAATGAATACACAGATTTTGAGTTTGTGTAAACCATAATAGTTTATAAAGTTGTGCGTATGAGTATGCATGCAAACTGTTCTTAATTCATTAAATACAAATAGACGATATATATATATATATATTTGAAATAGTAGAGGCTGCTCGTCGAGTATTTTGGAAGTAATTAAATTAACATTAAATAACACAATGCAAGAATAAAGTCGGTTGTTTTACTGTATCATTGTTTGGTTAAGGAAACATTTGTTTTTATTTATTTTACAGAAAAAGAAGAAATTCGGTTGTTTCTAGTTGGAAAAACGGGAAGCGGAAAAAGTGCTACCGGAAATACAATTCTTGGAAAGACTATGTTTCCAACATCTCCATTAATGAAATCAGCGACAAAGAGCTGCACACTTAAACGCAATCTTAGAAATGGAACCATGATTGAGGTAAATAGTTTGCGTTTTGTATGCTTATATTTGTAAATTAATTATGTGGCTTTTTTCCCTTTAATATCAGACAATGTTCTTCCAGGATTATTTAGATTAGGCGTAGTTCAGAGTGGATTTATTGCAGTCCTGTACAAGTTGCAAGGAAAGGATCAATATTTAGTCTATATGTGATGCGAAGGAAAGTACAACTCTATTTTTAGACGGTTTGTTCCTTGTACAGGCTACAATTATTACAGCTTGTTCTATAAATACAAAGATTACAAACTATACTGCTTATTTTACAAGAACATAAAACTATACTATTTTCATATGTACAGAACAATAAAAGTATCATGAAAACTAATAATCCAAACACAGACGAATCATATGTACAGAAAATTAAAAGTGTCATAAGCACTAGTAATCCAATAAGGTATGTATATCCACTATATGTATATTAACTTGTATCTTTCTGTGGTCAGCAAGCACCAGTAATTTTGCTCTATTTTACTAATTATATATTTCAGATATTGGATACCCCGGGCCTTTTTGACACACAGAAATCAATGAGAGAAATACTGACAATTATTGTAAAGGCTGTGGCCTCAATGCATCCTGGACCCGATGCCATTCTGTATGTGGTAAAAATAGATCGATTTACGAAAGAAGACACAGAAACTTACAATTATGTGAAACGTCTGTTTGATGATGCTCTTTCAAAGTACACCATTCTTCTCTTGACGCATGGCGACGCGTTGGAAAGAGATGGTTTCTCACTAGATGACGTCATGAACGAAGCCCCTGAAAACTTTACGAAGATGGTTAAAGAAATTGGGGGAAGAGTTGTTGTTTTCAATAACATTGCCCAAAACAAACAATCACAAGTAGATGAATTACTTGCTGTTGTCAGAGCAATGAAGCAGATTAACAAAGACATACCTTATTCTTGCTCAAGGTATGCAAAGGTTGGAGAAGCAATGGAAAATGAACTTGAAAGAAGAATGATGGAGTCACCTTTGGCCTTAGAGACCAAAAACCGAGAAGATGATGAAAGATATCGTAAATTGACAGAATTTGGAAATTTGGAAAGACGACAGCGAGACCTGGACGAAAAGGAAAAGTTGATATTGGAAATACAAGCAGAGCTATTCCAAATAAAACAAGAATTGCTTGATCGACAGAGATTGGAAGAGAAAGTAAAACGAGAAAGAGAAGAAAAAGAAGAAAGAAGAAGAGAACAGGAAAAAATTGAAGAAGAAAGAAGGATAAAAGACAAAGAAGAAGCTGAGAGAAGGAGAAAAGAACGCGAGGAAAATGAGTGGAGGAGAAAGGCGCAAGAAGAACAAGAGAGACGAAGGATTGAATTTGAAAGAAGGCGTTTGAAAGATGAAGTTGCTGAAGATAAAGGACCACTTTTAACTGTCATTTCCTTTATTGTGTACGGCTTGTTGAAGTGGTTTGGATTCTGGTGACGATTACATTTTCTTTCTCCTCTCTTCCTTCATCTTACCACAACAGTTTGCGTAAGAGACATTTCTACACATCCACCTTTACAATGGAATGGCGAAGACGCACTTTTTACTGCGGTAAATGAGGATTGGATCTTGAAGAGGAATATCTGGTAGCGTGCATGACTCATATTTTTAAGTTTCCACATCAGTACCTACTGGGTTGGATAACGCTGTAATTTTACTTTAAGACCTTTATCACTTGTCTAACACATATACATAAGATGTAGCTAGTGCGTGCGTGTGAAATTGAATACTATATATATACACTTTCTGGGCAGGGTTAGTCCTGTAAAAATGCATATTATTATAAAATATGTGCAACCCATAACAAAACCCGGAAGCGAACTTTTAAAATAAAAAAATTGCATCGAGGTGCATTGACAGCAGAATGTTTTGTTATGCATTTTTAATAATCACAACCTTCCGTCAATAGATAGGTTGTTACAATCAATATGAATTGACAAAACAATAAAGTGAATAATAATATAATTAAAAAATAAGGTGAAAATACGGTTTTATGTGTATCTTAATATAGCATGTCAAAGCATATATGAGACTGTATTACTGTACTCTTTGTTCGGTGTAAAAATATAACTGATCGGTTGACTGGCCGATCGGTAGAGAATAACCGATTGGTTGACTGGCCGATCGGATGAGAATAACTATTAAACTGATAGAAAGCTATTAGGAAGAAGGGGAGCGATGGAGGAAGGACGTTTTTCACATGGCCAGCTTTATGTTGCATTGTGACGTTCACGAAACAGAGACATCAATGTACTCATCAAAAAAAAAAGTGATAGTCATGTCATTTGCTTAATGATGCTCGAATTTTCACTCGCATTATGACTTCTAATCATGCATCCCAATAAACAAATTCATTTATGTTCCTAGCTTTGCATTCATTTTAATTTCCCGTCATTTGACGAGCAAATAAAGACTCTAACCTCCCTAGATTAATCTTAGCAGAGGATGGAGGGGGTGGTGGCATGTCCGCCCATCTCTCATTATTTTATTTAGTTTATTAAAAGTAATGATAAGTAAAGATATCTTCATTCATAATAGTACTTTAAATTTAATAATAATAATTTAAACAGTAATAATATTATTGGCTTATTACTTTGTACCATTATGAAAATAGGTGGTTTCAACCTTGCTCCAAACTCTGAACTTTAGTTAAACTTAGTCTCGAGTTCTCAACTCACTCAGTTACGTAATCCCTTGTTGAGCTAGTGGCCCCTACAAGTGTACATAAAGTCTCAGTGTCTGTATGAGTGGACCGAGTCCCTTGGCTGATGGACGCTTGAACTGGATACAAAAAGGTGTCACCCAGAGTAGGCTCAAATCTGGGCTACAGATGGTAGAAAACTTAAATAAGCGAGTTAGAGAAACCCCAAAATTAGACTGCTTTTCAGACGCACACAGAGCGCATCCTATAGCGAGCCATTATCTCCTATAGTATCTTTCCGTGATGATATTCATGAACATGATTATGAATTTATGTTAATTGACTGCTAATTTCTATGTTAGGATAAACTGAATGTTTGTCCAGTGTTAATTGAAACTTGTGTGAAGTGATGTAAATGTCAATGCTCTTTGATTATATTCATATGTTGCATATTTGATTGTTGATTTAATAAATTTATTGTTAAATTTATGACCTTATTACACATATTGATAACCATATATCTGGGGGGAAAGTGGGTGGATGGGAACTCGCTAAATTTAGAATAAAAGGCGGATTTATCTCCTTTGGGAAGAAGATTTCCCCCTTCGGAAATACTGTGTGACGGTAAATGTTTGTCTTTAATGTTGTGGAAGAGAGAAAACGTTTACAGCGCACACATATCCGCTAAGTGAAAGAGACAAGTAGTTTTTTCTGGAGAATTATGAATAGCATAAATTAAGATTCTCATCACTTGTAATTAGTTATGGGTGATTAATTAACCATTTTAATCATAACAAATATCTAAGGTGGCGCTAGCGTCACAGAGATAATCATTAGTAAGATTCTAATCGTGATATATGTATTAAGAGAATTCACATGTCGAGATGTTAATTACACAATAACTGCATAATTAGGTTGTGATAATAATTAGGAAGTTTGTAATACGCGTACTTCAAGCAACAAACACACCAAACACCGGTCAATGTTAACTATTGCCAAGTTGAAAACAAGCATGAACACGTGCATTCTAGAAGCGAAAACAAAAAAAACAATTTCTTGAAATGACTTTCGTTATCGTTTTAGTCTAAATATTTTAAAGTGTTTAAGTCACAGTAAGTCGCAATTAATACATGTTGAACGACATGATATTCAAAACAATATTTTAAAGTGTTTAAGTCACAGTAAGTCGCAATTAATACATGTTGAACGACATGATATTCAAAACAATAAAGAACAATTTACCGCCCTCTACTTCACGTCATCATTTTCTGTCATTTGTTCTTGCTAAGGAAAATGGATCAGTAGAATATCGCGTAAAGACAGAACCCTAATATTTTTTCTTAATTGCTTTACTCATTCATGTTTCGTTGCTTAGCAGTTTCACAAAATTATTCGTTTGGGACCAATATAATATAAGCACGTAAAACATGTGATTAGTGGTCTGTTTCCAAAATAAACACACGACCGTAGAGATAAGGTTGAAACATATACATACATGCATAGAGTGAATTACTTTCTTCTACTTCATTTATTTTTAAATGTCTGTTACCTTGAGGTTGCATCGCATATTCTCGCTGTTTGGCACACATCTGAAAAAAATTAAAGCCTGAAACTATTCTGCTTGTGAACATTGAAGATGTACATGTGTGTGTGTGTGTGTGTGTGTGTGTGTGTGTGAGAGAGAGAGAGAGAGAGCTGTTTGTCCACTTATAGCCAAGTTATACGGAGATTATGTGCTAAGATCAAAATCGATGTTATCTAACTTCTTGCTTAGCAATGAATATTTATAAAACGAAAATATGGTTCGTAAAAATAAGTGCAAGAACAGCACTTCTAACAGGCGAGTTATTTTTACAGGCATAATTGCCCTTTACACATATTGGCATGAATTTTAGAACGTACGGTCGTGAGTACTAACTTGATAAAGTAATGTGTGCTGTGTCAAGATTCACGTTTGAGCAAGAAACAGAGATAAGCAGACCGCTGTGTCTGGAGCTCTAGCCTTTCCTATCGGCTATTGAGATCAATGGGTTTTGTACAAGAAGAGTATGGGCGGTATTTCTGTTGAAAACTGCTGCAATGGTTTTCACTACATAGGACATTTCCAAAAAGTATTTTATCTTGAACAAATAGAGTTTACTTAATGATTCCTGTGAATGTTTTACGATTTCCTAGACATCAGTAGAGACATACAGACAGACGGGCGGACGGATGGACATACATACAGATAGAGAGAGATAGATAGATAGATAGATAGATAGATAGATAGATAGATAGATAGATAGATAGATAGATAGATAGATAGATAAATAGATAGATTTATTAAGATGTTGAAGAACAGTAAAACAAGGAAATCAATAAGGTTGAAAAGCGACCACCATATTGACTCCAACACATTGCTGCCATTTCTGTTGATAACAGTTAATTATAATTTAATAAGTTCAGAATTAAATCCTGACCTGCTCGTGGTGGATTTGACAGCAAGAAGTGCGGAATGTACAAAGACCCACCCCAATCCTCCTACATTTTTAATCTTGAAAAAATTCACCACCACCCTCGAATAATCAAGACGCTTTAAATCACTGATAACGTTCGCGAAGTATTCAGTCCGGTTTGACGTCACTAATCTAGACTTTAAAAAAAAAATCACCACCACCTCGAATAAATCATTGATAACGTCGCGAAGTAATCAGTCGTTCCAAATGGATCGCCATTTTTTTGCCACCGGGAAACAATGCTTGATAACCACATACTTCATACTTCAGCGAAATTGTGTTAGGAAGAAAATTCTCACTACTAATACTGATGTCATGAATGGTGTGTGTGTGATAATTTGCCAAAATGGAATTCAAACCTTCAAAGAGAAGATAACATAATTTAAAATCGTTGATCCCTTCTAGGCAAAGTACTGGAAAGAAGCGACAGAAGCACCTCTTGAATCTTGCAAATCTATCTGTAATCTATCTTGTCAGAGACTTAGAATTGCAAAAGTCGTAGGTGAAGCTGCACTGCTAATGTTAAGCATTACTAATGTTAAGCAATGTATTACTGCTATTTTAAAGATCACGTTGTCAGTAGTGTAACGTCGCCCTTTTGCATGCAATAGATTTCTTCTGCTTTTATATCTCTGTCGTTCGCTTTACTTCTAATTTTTAATGTAGAAGTGAAACACACTTGGATTAGTAAACGATTATATCGATTTTATCTTTGATAATATTAATAAAGCCGTACATTTTATTAGATGTCCAAATATATACTGGTTTGTTATAGCTATATCAGGTAGTGGTATTCCCCAAATTAATATGCCAGTCAGAATTTATTAGATGTCCAAATATATACTGGTTTGTTATAGCTATATCAGGTAGTGGTATTCCCCAAATTAATATGCCAGTCAGAATTTATTAGATGTCCAAATATATACTGGTTTGTTATAGCTATATCAGGTAGTGGTATTCCCCAAATTAATATGCCAGTCAGTATTTGTCCGTTAGGTTTCTCAGAATCGAAAATACGTCATGTGACGCTAACGCCACTTAGTTACTGGATATTATTATTATTAATTAATTAATCATCCAGAGCTAATTACAAGTGATGCGAATCCTAATTCATTTTATCAATGATCCTCCAGCAGACACCACTCGTCTCTCTCACCATTTTTGTACAAACTGCATAAGCAATACGACATGAAAAATCTTAATGCATTCTCAGGGTTTGTACCAAAAGTACGGCATAGATTATATGCCACCATTGTTTGTGTGTCTTAAATGTTTCAAATAGTGTGGAGGAGAATTAATCATTTATGTATTCGGGATGTTTGCAAGCAAGTGTACGCGTAACACCAAAATCTAAGTATCTGACAGCGTAGGCAACACACTGATGATAATACAGGGCTGGAACTTTGAGGTTTCATACAAAGTTAAACACTAACTACACTTATAAGAAATAATCTTTGAATTCAGATGACATGTACCAAATTATAACAAAATCTATATTCTATGTATATATACTATTAAATGCATCTTCAGATTTGAAAGAATAATTTGCAGGAGTTGAAGATAATAAAATAAAGAAAATAAATTTCACAAGGAGTACTTTGTACAAGATATCTTTTTTACCGGATAGAAAATACCAATAATTTTTATAAAACGAAACTAGATCAATGTCATTTTTCTGTGAACTGTCGGTTTCGCAATCAGAAAATCTTGAGTAAAATCCCATGGCTTTGAATAGCACAAGGTAACATATGGGTATGCCTGTGCTATAAATACTAAGAAGGTATCGGATTTTCAGTTTTATTCTTGTGTGCGTGTATCGTAGCGTGTTTTGCTAGACTTAAATTTTACCACCACTTAAACATTTTTCTCATAATATCAATTAAACTTTACAGGTAAGTAGACTCTATTTACAATTTTATGTCGATTTATGGTTTCTGTAAACTAATGTCGAAAGATAAACCATTCTCTCGACTACAGCTGTCATATTATATATAGGCTTCAGACATCGACATAAGATGAACACATTAAATGACGCACTTGGTTGCAATAGTACACATATCAACTTACATTACTGAGAGCATTGTGGATATATTTCAAGTTTGTTGTGCCTTTTCGTTCACTTAGTACTTTGTCAATGAAATAAGTATCTTAAATACTGCTTGTTTAGCAAAAGAATTGTACTGCGCGCGAGTGTTACACGTTTATTTTACCTGTTCGTTCACTTAGCACTTTGTAAATGATTTTAGTAGGCATCCTGGATAACATTATTTGTCTAACTAGAGCATTTGTCGTGTGGTGTGTTAATGATTCATTTCCGTTTGATGACAGGAGTGTAACTCCGAGCAGATAGCTGTCGTAGAACTCACGTACAGCCCTGTTGAAAATGACAAGAAGGCATTGCGTGGCACTTGCTTATTGGTTGCACGTGATTGTCATCTGTGCTCAAGGTCAGGGTGAGTTTTACACGTTGGATTATGTTCACGATTCCAAAAGATTGCTAAGAATGCGCCTTGTGTCTAAGTGACAAGATGGAAAACTACTTTTATATGCATTTTTGGCTGCCTCTCCTAAATTAATTAAAATCTGGGACAAAGAAGAATATTTTTGGAGATGGCGCACTGATCCATGAGGCCCGAGGTGTAAGGGTCACACGCCAACATATAACAAGGACAAGGATGTTAGGTATATTACAATATGGATTTTTACATAAAATAAAGATGATAAAGAACGAGACAAGAAGTTAATAACAAATTAATAAAATATTTATTTAAAAATAGAAGAATAAAAGGATAATCCAAATACAATTCCAGTAATAAATCATAAACTATCTTGGAAGATTAGTCTGCTCCCTACTGTGTCTAATTTCTAAATGTAACCCTTTACTGTTCATCTTGAGGGACACCTTTCGCCATTTTACTATACAGTTATTTTTTTAACGCGAGTGTTCATCAATATACTATTTGTCAAAAAGTTCTGTGAATGATCCTACTCCCAATGCTAACAAACATAGACTAATCTTGCATTAGCACCACTGCCACTATGGCATTGTAGATGTCACACACACTGCCATCTGCTCTTTCCTTTCTACTAATGCACTCTCACATATGAAGCATCAAACTGATGAAGCCTCTATCTGAGGTCTCCACAATAAAACCTTGAAGAAACTGCCAAGCAACATGGGAACCAGCTAAAAGGTAAACCAACAGGAAAATACCATGCAATCCAACGAATGCAGTATTAAATATCTTATAGATTACTTAATTGTGAATATGTCCACAGCACTAATCCCCAGGTTACACCTTTCGCTATTCTGCTCAAAAAGAATTACAAATTAGAATAAACATTGTTCCATTCATAAATCACGTTCTTTCGTACAATATGTTTAGCAAATATTCCAAATATTCAAACCTTTGTTTCTGCGGGAAAGAAAAAAGAGTTGAAAGAAATGCTGTATTCTTGTAACAATTTTGAATCCTTTCCTAACCATTCACTCTTTTTCTCAGAAGTCAGTATGTCTTCAAACATACTATTATGCTAAGATTTTTCTATGCTAGCACATTGGACTAATCATGTCCATGATGGCTGCAGAAGAGTTAATTATTTATTAATTATTTCGACATTCATAATTTTAGCTCCTGTCACTTGACATGTCTGTCTTACCTTGTCCGTGTGATCTCAGTGAAGCTGATTTTCACCTTCCATTCATTAACGGAGGTATTGACACGGGTTAGAATTACTAGTGCCCTTTGGATTACAATGTTCTAATTGCTGGCAGCTAAGTGGCTTCTGGCTTCCTATTGTTAAATTTCCCCGAGTGTTACTAACTACCTGCGGTCAGGGGTCTTATTCTCATGGGCAGGCACCAACTTTAATAATTTCCTTTCACACCTTCACTTTCACTATGAAGAAAAACATTCGGCCTGAGTTTTGATTGTGAAGTGGTTGACTAAAACGTATATACGTTATGATTCTATAGCATATGAGATATTCCATCTTATATTCATAAAAATTATATTTTAATATTTATTTAATGCTTCTTTGGCTATATTTATCAGTAAATATCCGATGAAATTGACATGCTGCAATATGGAAAATGCACATATATCAATAAAATGTGGGAGCTCTCAAAGTGACCCCTTATCAACATTCTGTTCTGCATTGCCCTAAGTCCTCTCACTCAAGTCATCCAGAAAACAGGATTAGAATACAAAATTAAATTAGTACTGGTTATTAGTCATCTACTGTATATGGGCATCTAAAGCTACACAGTAGACATGAACATGATCTCATTTCACTGATCAATACTGTCAGGTTTTGTGGTAAGGACATTAACCTGAAGTTTGGCCTTGAAAAATGTGGAAGAATTATTATCCAGAAAGGCAGGATCAAAACAACAGACAGCCTACAATTCAACATAGAAAAATCACAGGCGTTTCAATTACGAAAGTATTATGAATACTAGGGGACATTCCAATATCAAGAAAAATTCCAGATTGAAGTAAAGTCCAAAATTAAGAGAAAGTATAAAATACGAGTTAGACAAGTCCTTGAAATCCAAACTAAATGTGGCCAACAAAATACAAGCCCTTAATGCATACTCAGTACCTGTGGTGTATGATGGGGAATTTTCCCATATATTTTATATAAATTTTAATTGTTGCATTTAAATCAACGTTTTTGTGCATATTGCGTCATGTTGGATTAGAAGTGAGGTCCTGAACGAATGAGTCGTGCCCCGACGGCACGTAGAGTTACTGACCGGTGTTTGATGTTTGCGTCAGATAGGTGATCGAGTGTTTGTTGTTTAAATGTGCGTGATCGATGGCCAATAAGCGTAGCTAGAGATTACTTGGCGGTGCGTGTGTGTTTTGGGATATACAATGGGAAGCTTGTTAACTAGGTCTGTGCGTGCGTTTAGAAGCTGAGAGACAGTCAATAAGGCAAACCGCCACCAAGGCAGACAGCTACAGAACAGGCAGCATCCCCCTTTTTATCACCCTTGAAATCACACCTGCGTCTGTTAGACACGCTTTCGATCTGACCAATTACTTAACGCTAATATGATTATGTCTTGGCTTGATTCTGAACTGATTGCATGGAAAATTTGAAACTTGACTGTTTGATTTGATATGTCATGGACTGTGCAGAGTCTACCATACTGACGTCACTCCAGTGCATAAGTTAATAGCTGATCTGAATGTGACTACAGTGTAGCAAACGTGCTTAGGATATATATATTTGTCTAAATCTTGTTAACTTTTTCTTTTATTAGATTTCTTGTTATTATTTTAAAGGTATTTGTTAGTGAAGTAATTTCTATCGTTATAATCTAATGATTACGTCTTGTCCTCTGTTCGTCTATTTATAATCGTCATATATATTTATTCATAAACATTGATTCTCAGCGAAATCTGAGTGGGAGGCCGGAGCCAAACTTGGCGGCGTAACAGTATATCAGCGTAACAGTTGCAGATATACAATAGAAAAGTAGCGGGATCTCACATTAGAAATCTAGAGACTGTGGAATGTAAACACTGAAGTGATACCTGTACCGATAGGGAGCCTTGGTGAACATAACATCTGAGTTGGAAGGCTCTCTAAATAAACTCCCTGGAAACCACAGATTTGCCCCACTTATAAAAGCAGTACTCCTTGGTGTCTACATCCTCCGTAAAATATATTTTGGGTATCCCATATTCTTGGTAAGATTCTGAGACCTTGGTTCACAACCGACAGTCAATAGAAGTCGTAAAACGGCTAAAAGTAAAAATAATATTAATTGTTGAATAATAAAAGGAAATTAAAATAAATATAAATAGTAATGTACTCTTGTGATATTTATATCCTTACAGCGGAATAGCACAGCACTAAGAATTAGGGAAAGACAAAAGAAAAACACCGGAGATGCGAGTAATGACGAAGAATACGTGGAAGGTTCGGCTGAAAAGTTCGACTTGAAAATCAAATCAAAATAGTGAGTCCTATATATTTGCAAAGATGGATGGATACGAACTGTATAGATTGTATACCCCTTTTCCCGACAGAGGAGGGTGGGGTCAAGAGACAATGAGTTTAGGTGACAGGAGAAATTATGTACAAGAGAAAAAGGGGTGTGTGACCTTGATTAGGGCGTTATCCTTCCTTTGGAATTTGTCTACCTGAAGGATCAAACAGCGACGCAGCACTGCCTATTTAGCGTGATACTTTTGTCTCCCCTATTCATTTCCTGACTGACAAGTAAATCCACCAAGTAAATAAACTGCTTGTGCCATGTATTGGCAATAGAACCGTTAGGTCATATGAGAGAATTAGATACAGTACAACACATTTACATTATTCTTCTCCGTAAGGGGTATACTGCGTAAGATTGTACAACAGCAATGAACATTATTGCACAGCACAATGCAAATAAAACTTCAGCAACCCTTGAGTAACGGTATGCATCTAGGCGTGTGGCTGTACTGAGTGTAGTAGTAAAAACAATATATCTTCAACCTCTGTAACCCGTGGCTAATGTAAAGAAAGCGAAAATGTCATCACGTCATTCACTGTCCGAAACACGACACAGGAAGCTGGGCCGAGATTCCTGAGGAAAATACACATTATACAAAATATTTTTGATCGCGAGATCTTTCCAAAATCTCTAAGTCAGTTACGTAATTTTTATAAAATAGTAAAATAAAATATTTCAAAATGTTTAAAATAAATTTAGGATGATTTTAAATACACGATACAAAATTATATTTTCAGTTTGAAATGTTTAGTCTTGCTTTAAATAACCGTCACAGGACGGGTAAATAGCCTAATTTTAAATACCAAACATAGGAATCAAACAGTTATTGCCGTTTTTGAAAGTATACACTATATCTTATTCTTCTTTTTATTAAATAACGGCTTGTTCGCCTTCAGTTATCTTGATTGTTATTCATTCAAAATTAAATCTGCAACATAAGCTTTTTTTAAAAAAATTGCATTATAAATTATTAAAAATGAATATATCTCTTTCTTCAAACAAATACAATATTCATTATTATTGAATGAATTTCACATTTCCCACGGGTGAAGGCGCACAGGTGAAATAAAACTATTGTCGTTAACAATACTTGAAAATAATTTGCAAATTTGCAATTGTCATTATTAAAATATGTGAATATTATGCTTTTCTGGCTATAATTTAAACATATTTCATAGTATAAATTGAGTTTCGTAGTAAAACATTTATACTATCAAAATTTTAGGAAGTTTAGGAAGGGGAACTAGTGATGACTGTGGCGAGCTTACAGGTGAAAATTCCTGTTTATTTCTAAAATATGTCAAATTGCAGAGATATCAAATACATTTCCCTTCTGTGTCTACTGTAATATGAAACGTTGAGCGTTTAAGGACATGAAATCTAGTTTTAATTAAAGTGTACATAAAATGAAAAGTGGAGTGTTTATGGGCACTAACATTATTTTAATTAAATATATTTAAACTGTAGACAAAGTAAAAAATGGAGTGTTTATGGGCACTAGCATTATTTTAATTAAATATATTTAAAGTGCAGACAAAGTAACATTTGGAGGAAGAGATCATACACAATGCACGTCTCCACTGTTTTGGCTTTTGGCACAGCACTCCCCGACAAATGCGCGCCGACAAAAAGCGCGACGACGCGTTATGTCCCAAACTCTAACCCTAACTCTAACCCTAACTCTAACCCTAACCCCTAATCATAACCCTAATCCTAACCCTAACCCTAACCCTAACCCTAACCATAACCATAACCATAACCTAACCATAACCTAACCATAACCTAACCATAACCCTATCGCGCATTTGACGGGTCAATTAACAAACAGTACGTACTAGGTCGGACTTAGCAATAAACGTGACTACATCACATAATTTTAACTATAAAACTATTAAACCTAATGTATCTTATCAACATTCATGGCCTCCTAATTTTAATTAAGGAAACCTAATGTGTATGCACTTAGTAATACAAATGACATCATTGCAACTACGAAAACTATTAAACATAATATATCTGGATTAAGTAACTTACATTACTACATCTTTTTAAGCTTTGTCTTTTAACTTTCCGCACAAATTTAAATACTGATTTGAAGTTTGATAATGTTACTCTTTTAGTAATATATTCTTTCTATATATAGAAGTGACAGAATTTCGAATTCTCCTCATTGGACATACTGACAGCGGAAAACGTGCAATGGGAAACACGATTCTTGGTGATTACTTGTTCCATGAGCATTCGTCCCGTACTCAGCGTGTGATGAAAAATGGCATGTCGATTGAAGTAAGCATAATTTTGATTGTTTATGATTACTTATCCATAAAGATAACGATTGAATTAAGTATAATTTTACTTCCTTATGATTACTCATACATGGAGCTAACAAAAGAACTAAGCATAGTTTGCTTGTTGACGATTGCTCATCCTAGGGAATGACGATATTGAAGTAAGCAGGGGTCTTAAAATATACTCATATGACCATATGCTAATAGCTCCATCAAGCAGAGCAACAATTTCCAGTAATTTCCTTGTACCAAAAATTGCTCGATGTAGACAGCATACCTTGCCATCATACATCAATAGAGTGCAGTGTATCCCTTCACTTACACACTGCAGTTGATACTTCTCTTGTCTACCATGGTTATAGCAGTTTATAATCAGTAAACCAGGAAATTCTGATAAAATAAAAAAGATTTCTTTTTCTCTAAAACATATAATCAGGGAGCAAGTGCTAAGTATCCATTTTTTTTCATCTTCAACTTTATTATTTCTTACATTCAAGTCTCAACTTACAGTTTCTCCAATGGTATTTATTAGCCTAATACACACACACACACACACAGCATAATAAATACAGGATAATATTTTATGAACAGGTTCACTAGAAATATTGTTCAGTGTTTAGCATACTACACATAAGCATCTTAGTTCACAATTTGTAAAATTAATAGTCTACTCACATAATACCTCTTTACATAAAACACAAGTACGGCATATCGATAGCAATCTCTCTCAATCAGTCAGTTAACTCACCCTTAAGCTAATGGCCACCTTTCATGACTGGACTAGTTGCCACACCAAATTCAAGTGAATAGACAATAGAATTCTCTACAGTAGGTAAACTTTCATCTCAGCCCAATAGCTGGTCTCAATCTTGTAAGTCTTAACCATTGGATAATAAAAATACTCATCCATTTGGAACTGGTTTGCATTGCATCTGCAATTTCTAGCATATTCTTAACTCAAGTGTTTAACCCAACTCTGACATTAACAAAAATAAGGAGTGTCCATGGTCAGTTCACTTCGACAATACAGCAGTTTATATAACAATTACCTCTAGAAATAGGGATAAGCAAGTTTATTCCACCATTTAATAAAATTAAAGAATACCTAAATCATAATCAACATTTTACAGATCAGGTTTATGAAGAAAATGGCACTGAATCATAAATGTTATTCTACACACAGATCCAATTTCGTTGCTCAGATTTATGACAAAGTTCCAACAATGACTGTCTTGATGTGTGAAACCTAGTAATTGTTCTAGGAAAGTATTGATATTAATTTGTGGGTATCTTTCTAATAATTGTTTTAGGAAGATAATTTTTTAAATGACGAATTTCTTATTCTTTCTAATTATGAATTCATGAGAAACTGTTGAATGACTATTTTCTTATATTCTTACTCTTATTGAATTTGTGAGAGGAGTAATTTGAATATTGAAATCTGTATGTGGTTTATTAACATTGAAACAAGTTAATTTTATTATTCTATTTTTAAAAATAAAATTTGTTAAATTTTAAACTATTCACTCTTCTTATTACATAAGAGAAGGGCATATATAGACAGCGGGTGGGGACAAGCCAGATGACGTAATGACGTACTGAAAGTCGGTCACATATATGCTTTAGAGTAGTTCCTGCTGTTGGTATGAGAGAAGTGGGGGGCTAGAAGATAGATTGACAGACAAGATAGATCTGTAGAATCTGTTAGTAACACAAGTAACGCTTGGGAGAGGAGATAACCAATAGGTAGAACTCTCAAGGTCTGACTTAGTCACTCTCGACCTCACGACAAAGACCCTGTCGCTGACTGATTAATTGGCTGAATGGGAGAATCTTATCTATGTATAATTTAAGGATACTTATTCAGATAGTGATTGACAGTTAATTAATCAGGAACTTGGAACGTTGCCACACTTACAAACACGAACATACACGCGCGCAAACACACATCTCTTCACTTTCCTTATTTCGAACATTTCTTTCCACCACCAACATCGCCCAGTGTTTTGAAATACAATTTGTAATTGAAATTAATTTTGCTATGGAACTGATTAAAGAAAATCATTATTGACATATTAAAATTATTTTAAAAGCTTGAAACGTGTTTGCAAGATTATATTTTATTTTCAACTTGGCCTCGGGGTTATATTGAACAGCAATAAATTATTCACAATCACTCTTGAAAACTGTTTCTAAACTTCAGTATTTATTTTGTTTTTGTCCTGGTCATCGTACTAGTATTATTTGTTCTGCGCAGATTACGGACTCACCCAGTCTTCCTGCAACGAACAAAGACATAGATGATGGCTTAACGGGTATTATGCTTACCATGGCAACCATGCAGACCGGACCGGATGCAATCCTGTTTATAATCAACTTTGATCTGTTAGATAAAGAGCAAAATAAAATCGTTGATGCATACGACGCACTGAAAGACACTTTTGGTGAAGATATTTTAAACTATCTCGTTCTTGTAGTGGCACATAGTGACACTTTAGAAAGACGTTACATAACAGTGGAAGAGGTGAAAGCAGGCGCCAATGTGTATTTCAGAAAGATCATCGATGAGGTCAAAGACAGACTCCTTGTAATGAACAACTTTGATTGGAACAGACAGGCAGATAATCTGTTATCTGTCGTCAGAAGGATGAAGGACAGTAATGGTCATGCCCCTTACGTTTGTTTGCTCTGTATAAAAGCAAAGTCTTTAACAGAAAAAGAAATGATGAACATGGAGACACAGTGGGCTAGCCAAGACACGGTGCAAAAGGTGAACGACCCAGCTGCACGTCCGGAAAAATATTTTATGCAGAAATTCAAAGAAGTATTGATGCAAGAAAAAGAAAAAAGAAAATGGGCAAAGGCTGAAGAAATGGAAGATAAGCGCAGGTTGGAAGAAATAGAGAAAAAAATGCGAGATTTCGAAGAAAGTAAAAGAAGCACAATGACAGGTGTCGACCACAGGAAATTTCAAGAAGAAATCGAAGACATCAAAAGACAACTTTGGATGCATCTAGAACGGCAGCGTTGGAAAGATGAAATAAGTCAATTAAGCAATGAATTAAAGGTCTGTAAGGCCTCTCTGGTATTGGAAAAAGAAAACCAGAAACAGATGGAAAAAGAGCGGGAAAGATACTGGAACAAAGTCGAGAAAGAAAGCGTCTATAAGCACCAAATGGAGATGGAAGCGATTAAGAGACAAGAAATAGCAAGATTTCAGAATCCAGGTTGGACAGATATAATTTGCTCAATTTTAAAGAAACTGTTTGGTTTTAACTGCTAATTAATTCGACTCTTCATTGCTTAATATTGTTTTAACCATTAGATTTTCTGCAAAATATTTAATAAGGGGTAGTTAAAATGTAATATATAATGTTATGAAACATAAAATTAGATATGCAAAATATATTGCATTGTAGAATACAATAGCATCATAACAAATGTAATTAATGTGAAGTGTGTTCCTGTAAAAGAATACAGTGAATAAATACGTAGTCATGCTATTTGTACACTATCATAGTGCATGTAATGAAATTAGAAGAAGATGACTAATACGACTCTTATATCAACTAAATTAAATCGAGAAAAAATATCAAGCAAACTTTATTTCTAAACGCGTAATATCAAATAAAACAATTTGTTATCAAATCAAATTAATTTCAGAAAATTAATTTGTGTAATTTATGTTGTTGTTTTTTATAAATGCTATATGAATATATCATGGAACTGATAAATTGACTGTGAGAGACATGGGGGAGAAAAAGAAAGAGAGACGGACATAGATACTTTTTGAAAACAGTCTGGAATTGATAGTAGACAATTGCAATTTCTTTGACAGGTAAACTCGCAGCTAGAAAGTGATTTAGGTTCTCCACAAACATCACCAATTGTACATTAAATACTGTTGAAGTCCATTACACACGCCTTGGTTAGTCTGAGTTATGCTGAAATCCTAGGTATTAATGTTTTAGTACTTTAAATCCAATAATATCCACAGACAACGTTCCCTCTAATATTTTTCCTGTGTGCGCGGAACTCGCGTTAACTTGAGCTCCCTACCAAAACTTGTGCACGGAATTTTGAAACTGCTGCGCGGCCGCGCACCGTAGAGGGAACATTGCGCCTACAGTCATGGAATATTAAAACGAAAGTTATTGACTACTGTCTTCCGTGTACTAGAACCATAACAGGGACCCAAATTATTAAGCTGATTGCATGGGAATATTTAAAGAGAACCCATACTTCTGAGTAAAGCGGTGACTTCTAGAAATACGGCCGTATTATAATTCACATTGCGTTTTCCCTTTCATCTACTCCTATTTCACATGTTTACCAAATACTATAAACGGAATGATATGATAAATAGTAATGTATACACTGTTAACTTTACTAATATAATTATATCCACATAATTCACTGCATGAATATGATTGGGGGCTAGTGAAATAAGACCTTTTTTTTACATTTCAATGAACACTGTTGTATACATTCAAGTGGATGTTTGAATGAACTGTTCTTTAGCCGCTATCATGCTTGTTTGCATTGCAGTTTATGATTTAATCTGGGAAGGGCAACCTTCTCGCCAGTCGCCACATTGCAGTATCATAAACGAGTACTGTGAACCCACAAGTATGTATTTAAATTACTCCTTCGATTTCTTTGTGCTGATTCTCTATGCCATGAAATTTACATTGACAAATTCTTTGAGGGAATATTGTCAGACAAATAGATTATTCATCATTTTCACACTTTATGCTATCTATTTAACAAACAAAATTTTAGCATCCAATGCAAATGGTTTAATTGTATAATTAATTTTCTAAGTGCAATAAAAATTTGCATCAGTTCATTTCTTTGTAAAAGTGGCCGTTGCTTGACTACCTATAATCTCCCAAGAATACAGTTTTCTGCTGAACAGAAATAATTTTCAGTTGAACCATTCTGTGTCAGGTATTTCTCATCTTAAGAAGTGCCCCTTTATACTGAGGATTATACCACATCCTCCGTAAAACCTTGGATCTCCCAGAATCTTGGTAAGATTCCGAGACCTTGGATCACAACCGACAGTCAAACAGAAGTCGTGGAAAGAGGCTGAATAATAATACATTGAAATGAATGATATATACACCACACAAGGTAAATCAAAAATAAATATTCATGCTTTGAACCATCAGCAGTTCAAAGTTTACTTGATCATTCTCCTCCCTCCCTTCCTCACCCCTCAAAAATTAAAAAAAAAAGACATCAGCTTTACCTCAATATGGTTCAATTTCGTTGACAAAGTATACAAAGAATAATAAAAAGTTGAGAAGATAAATTGAAAATCTGTATCAGTGTATGGTAACATAGCTATAAATACACGCTAACTTTTATATATTTATATTTTTCATTTAACATGAGAATTGTGTATTCCCTTTCTAAATTCTGTAAATATATAACAAGTCAAAGTTAACTATGGTTATATTGGTTGAACACGGTGACCAGAGAAATCAGCGATATGATATGATACGACCTAGGTCACTCCTCTTTGAACAGTATAAGTGAGTAATTATAAAGGCAAAAGCTCACATATCACATAGAAGATATAAGAATAAGAACATTTAATCTTTTTCTTACCAACTTGAATATGGTGGTAAATCCACGTTTTTGTGTATGAATTGTGTTTCATGCTAGAGGTGTGATTTACCACATAGGAATTTTGTATTTACTTTTATTTTCACTTTTTTTTTTAATTTCATCATTTTCATCTCCCCATTCCCTAGAGTGTTTGACATTGGAAAGGTGTATGATTGATTTTATCCATTAGGTAAATAAAACCTAATTTACATTTTCTAAAAACTCGTTATTCACAGTTTTTGAGAGGGTCGAAAGAGTTCGTATTTGTATTGTTCCGTTTTCGTTCGTATGTTTGCTCAGTACTCATTACAACCATATTCGCACACTCGCATTCACAGCCAATAAAACGTTCCTTTGCATGACAGAATAAACTCGGGCCCCACACAACCATCAATGGTGTCTTTCTTTTTTTTTTTTTGTAAAATCTAAAAGACGACGTATTACTGGCACATGTCACGAGCTGCCCACTCCTCGTGAGAGAGAGATACACGGGAACAGCCAAACGAATCCCCCCAGTCGTGACAGTACTTAAAGAGATTGCTTCAAGAGAATTAAAACCATAGGTGAATGACAAACCTGTATGGGAGAATTCTCAGTTAGAAAAATGGACTTGTAGTGCATGCTAGATCTCTCTGAGGTCGCTAGAGTAATGATTTTGAATTATAACTGATGTGGATTTTTGATTTACTTGTTATATATTTTCTTTATAAATTCTGTTATTATTTTTTCACTAATCTGTGTTTCATTCCTTATCATCTTCACGTTATGTAAAATTCATCTTGTAACATACATGTTATCTCTGTTTTGTTCTATAAATAAATGTAGAGGGAGTTATGAAAACTAATAATGAGGTCAATTCGTCACTGAGAAAGAAATGTAGACCGAGTTATGAAAACTATTAATGAGGTCAATTCGTCACTGAGAAATAACTGTAGACCGAGTTATGAAAACTATTAATGAGGTCAATTCGTCACTGAGAAATAAATGTAGACCGAGTTATGAAAACTATTAATGAGGTCAATTCGTCACTGAGAAATAAATGTAGACCGAGTTATGAAAACTATTAATGAGGTCAATTCGTCACTGAGAAATAGGGCCTAAATGTAGACTGAGATGGGAAAATATCAGTGATGTCAATTCATCATTCCAGAATTGTATTAATCACTGTGTACTTCTTTAACAAGCTTTTATTTATAAATTGGAACTGGAGACATTAAAACATTTTCTTATACTGTGTTGACATAGACTTCTCTCTAAGTGGATTTTTGAAGAAAGAATTGTAAAGTTCTAAGTGATTTGTGTCGAAGCTGCAGAGTGAAAGTTTCCGTTTGCTCACATATTTGTGAGCTATGCTGAGCAAAAGTATAAGTAAACATTCGGTTCTTAACTCCCTTTGTTCTGCGTGGAGACAAAGCAACTGAAAGTAGTTAAGTGACATTCGTCACTGATGATAATTATAATTGATGCATTCAACTATTTATTTTCATACTCTCTGCTTTAAATCTTCATGTCATGTAATTTTGTCCATATTTGAGTTTAGAATTGTTAGATATTTCATACACTTTATTGATAAAATACACTTAATCAGCACAATGGCATACAAGAATTGTCGGTAACCACTTCGGAATAGATTTTCAATGATAGAAGTTCCAACAAACAGCACGACCTTTTTAAAGGCTAATTTGCTCACAGGAGTATTGCAGTGTGAAGTCACTCTGGCTATTATACTCACGTACGAAATGACAGAGTTATCTTTCTTTCTTCCGGCCTAAATGAAGTCAGTGTCAGTGTAGAAACAAAATAATTTATTGTAGCCACCATAAACATTCCGCTAGATTATAAACGCCATTGATAAAGGATCATCGATAGGATTATTAAGAAACTTTCTTGTTCTCTTTCTCTAGTAAAGATAAGTACGACTCATTAAGGTGTGAAAGGCTCGCTGCTAACTAGTATTAAATAGGCCTAATCATGATGTAATGTCTTAACACACTGTCCATCTTATTTCGTTTGTAACGAGAAAATACGTCTTATGGGTATGCCCCAATCTCTCCATTAAACCTGGTGCGAACTATATCATTGATTTTCTATCTAGGGATATTTACCGTTCACTAATATGCACAAACATATACTCTCTCTCTCTCTCTCTCTCTCTCTCTCTCTCTCTCTCTCACACACACACACACACACACACACACACACACACACACTCAGATCTTATAATTTTCTATAACTTGGTATAAATAACAAATACGGTTTGATCACAAAGAAATGATTGACTTTAATTAACAAAGAAACGAATTTTACAGATTATAATAGATAAATCGAGATAAATAAAACTGAATATGTGCCCATTGACTAACATTTATAAAATGTTTTTCTAAGATAAAAGTTGTTACGTACATCAAGCTTGACATTGTCACGAACACAAATATCAGAATCAGGAAAGTCACGAGAGTATTTCTCTCCATTTTCTGTACCTTCTTAGATGTCAAACATATAATAACTTTTATCCCAATGATAACGAAAGAGTTTATTCTACAAGAAATACATATTCCAGCTAAACTGTACTAAAGTAGCATTAAGCTAAACTAATGAAACTTAACTATTCGAAAGCCAGCACAGGAAAACGAAAGTTAATCTTACAAAACTACAGAGAGAAGATTGAAAAAAAGATTAAGACAGTAGCCAATGTTTGTTCTATTCACAACAACCGCTATTTTCTCACGTTTGTTTAGTACTTCTAAATAAAGATTAACAATTGGAAAATAATACATTTAAATAAAGAAGTCAGAAAGTTGAAAGAATATTATGCTAAAAGACATAAAATAGATAACATCAAAATGTTTTGCAATAGATTTCAAAAGATGACAACATTTGATGACCAAGATATATATCGAGGTCTCTAACCTCTCCGCACATGAAAGATGACCACATTTTTTATTATATGAACAAAAGAATTTTTGACTTTGTAATTACTTTTGTAACTACTTCTACTACTAGAATTTGCAAGGTTAGACAATCGACTCTATATGTTAAATTTCCACTTGTTTATTTTATTTTGTCAAACAAAAGAAAGCTGGTATACAGATTGCCGGGTAGGGGCGTGTAAATTTGTTAATCATCTCTATTACTAAACTTAATTGTTGTATAAATGTTAAATTGTTGTTCCTTGATTATATTTTTACAGGGAAAAGCAGCTTTTCCTTGTTTTATTGGAATCTCCTGATTTATTGATTATAAACCAGTACGACCGTCTACTGAAGTGTATAAGTAAAAAGAATATACTACACTCAGTTGATGTAAGGTGGCAGGGTATGCTGACTACATCAAGCAATTTCTGGTACAAGGAAGTTACTGAAAATTTGCTCAATTGTTGTTCTGCTTAATGAGCTGGTACAGGGAAGGAACACCCAGGTTAGCCGCAAAACAATAGCAGCTAATCAGTGTTCAGGAGGGAATCTCTTGGAATTGTCAGTAATAACTGAATAAACTTGTGGCTTTGTTACAAAAAAGCATGTGAAAGACTATTGAGACAGTGAATAAATTGGGTTAGGTATAAACTATTATCCCTTATCTCTAATAACTCCATTTGTGTTCTCTGATAAGAACTAATCTGTGATTTGTGTTGACACTAATTGGTTGAACTGAATTTTAGGATATGAGACTATACAGATATTAAAATTATTCAAACGTGTTTTCATAGAAATACTGATCATCAAGTAATCTTTTCCATTGTATTTAATTGTCACTTTAATAAATTTATTGAATTTCGCATACATATTTATAACCTTATGTTGGAAAATAAAGTGGGTGGGTGGCTCGCTAAATATAGATTAAAGACGGATTTGTCTTTTCCTTTAGTAAGAAGTTCTCCACCTATTGAAAAATTGTGTGATCGTAAATGTTTATCTTTATTGTTGTGGAAGAGAGAAAACGTTTACAGCGCTCGCACATCTGCCAAGTGAGAGACGAGTGGTGTCTGTTGAAAGATCATTAATAAAATAAATTACGGTTCTCATCACTTGTAATTAGTTTTGGATGATTAATTAATAATAACCATATCCACCAAGTGGCGTTGGTGTCACACAAAGTAATGTCAACAACAGTTGTTCGATAGGCCATTCATGTGACAGTTCAGAAAGTGTTTGTGAATAGATGGACACGCCCACTAGATCAGAACAGAAATTACAAGACCTGTACGATCTGATTTATGTTTGACTGCAGTACAGAGGAGGAAAAAGAAGAGGAGTCAGCTAGTGAAAATGAAACCTAAGTGAAGAAAACTGTGCAGCACATGATGTTGATGCTAAAGATTCAGATCGAAATAGAATAATAGATGTAGAATCCTCAGTGAAATTATTTCATCACATTTGGTGTGCCATCACTGTCACCATATTGTGAGGTTGTTTGAAATTGTTTTATCGCACTCCGTCACTGTCACCATATTGTGAGGTTGTTTGAAATTGTTTTATCGCACTCCGTCACTGTCACCATATTGTGAGGTTGTTTGAAATTGTTTTATCGCACTCCGTCACTGTCACCATATTGTGAGGTTGTTTGAAATTATTTTATCGCATTTGGTGTTCCATCACTGTCACCATATTGTGAGGTTGTTTGAAATTGTTTTATCGCACTCCGTCACTGTCACCATATTGTGAGGTTGTTTGAAATTATTTTATCGCATTTGGTGTTCCATCACTGTCACCATATTGTGAGGTTGTTTGAAATTGTTTTATCGCACTCCGTCACTGTCACCATATTGTGAGGTTGTTTGAAATTGTTTTATCGCACTTGGTGTGCCGTCACTGTCACATAATCTACTCCATCTACAATTTTAAAAACTGATTTGTTTTGCCAATGAAAATGAGAGGTCATTGCTCTTTATATACATGCAGAAGGAAATGAATAACTATCTTGTTAGCATTCCAGGAATATATTTTTATTCAAAATTTCATGTAGGGGTAAACAGGACACATTATTATATTGAAAATTTACTTAAAGAGCTGTGTATACATTCAGCGTAAACGGAGAAAAAAACAGTTACCATGTTTGAATATATGACAACAGAAAAAGCCTCAAATATATCAACTCTGTGCATTGTCTTTGTCAAATGAATACACAAACATTAATAGTATCTCTTTTTAATGACAAAAAGCTGAATACCAAAACCAGGAACCTCAAAGAAGTGTACCGTACCTGACTGACAATGCTATTTTTAGAAAGTATTATTCATTCTGATGGTTTTAAATAATTTTTACCAAATTTTCAAGTTTTATAACCAAACAAAAGAACTCCCAAACCCCAGATCTTTTCTGGGATTTCAACTGAAGCAAATACAAAAAAAATATATTTTTAATTAGTTTGGCAATGATCGGTATATTCCATTTTTAATATTTATCGACAATTAATTCCAACGTAAGCATAACATAACTCTTTAATTGCATCAAAGACCATCTCTAGTTGCATCTATTGTGTTCAGAATTTTAAGATGTTCATTCAAGATACTTTTTTTTAATGATAGAACATTGACAAGCAGCAAAGAAAACAATAAAAATTTCTAATTGATCATGCTCTCCATGTTGGTTCTATTAGTTGGTGTCTTGTCAAGCTTTCGATAGGTGAGAGAACGTTTGCAATTTAATCCCTTCACAACTGTCTTCGTGTTTCCCCAAACATGTATCGCAAAACTTTACATGCGTTCTCCCTGTAAATGAAATATAGGTCATTAATTAAACGAATATAAAACTAAATCAAATCAATAATATGTGAAATATTCTTACCAGACACTACAAGAATAATAATGAGCCCATCACACTTACTTGACAGGGTCATCATTCTCCATGCAGTTAATTGATTGATGGCGTAATCACGCTTCTTTTCTCGTAAATTAAATATAGAAAAGTTGTATTTGCATGCCTGTGTGTGTTTATAGATGAACTCTTCAAATGCGCAAATCAAAGTAGAATGCTAATACAAAAAAAGCATGTAAAATAAACTGTAAAGCTTAACTTTAGGCTCTAAATAAACTAACTTTAGTTCACATTTGATAAAACTTATGCACGTCCTTCATTGTCCTATTGTCATGCAAATACTGATGGCTTGAATAAATATCAAACTACAAACGCAGATCAACTATATATTTTTTTTAAGTTAGCTATACAATTGCATTTGAGATTCCTTTAGGGATTTAATCACAGGCTTAATATGATAAAGTACATTTTTATATTATATAAAATAATGTATTGACATATACAAAGAGGATTTATAGACATATATGTATACAAACTGTATAAAATGTGTTGTGCATATGATGTATGCTGTATGTTGTACGGAGGTTGTATAGACAAATATCCTGTCAATAGACTGCATCTTTTTGCATAAAATGACGTAACGTTGTCGTCATGTTTGATCTTCTTATCAGGCACAGATTGAATCATGCTGATTTTATTATTGGACTTTTACTGACTGATTGACTGATTGGTTAATTGATTTCTGCTTCACGTCAACTCCACCTGTAGTAGATGCTGTATTCATTCAGCTGTTTAGCTTTATTTTATATACAGTGTGCCGATTAGAGAAACTTGCAATTCGCATGTATTATGCTTTCTTATTATCAGAGTATGTGCATTAAAGGTTAAATATACAGAGCAACTAACTGAAAGTTCATATAAGTATTTTACGAGTTGCATCACATTATGTGTATTGTTGGTGTATTGTAGAACTGTGCTATTCAATAGACTGTCGACCACTTGACAGCTATTCTATACACGGGCTGAGTTGAACTCTGTGTAATCTATTGTTAGATTTTATTGATACATTACACACACAGTCTATATCTATTTACACTCCATATGTTCAAACTGATATTCATTACGTGAGTCGTGCTCTGTGTACTACTGGCGACGGAGTTCATATGGAAGGTTCGTTGCTTTCCCTTCTTTCTTTTCCTTTGATTTCTCTTCTTTTTTCTTCTCCTTTCTCGTATCTTTCTTGTCTTCACTCCCTGCACGGATCTGTTGTCGTTCTAATACATGATGTGGCTCTTCACCCATGTGGGCAGTGCGAACGGGAGCCCTCTGTTGATCAGACATTGTTACAGTGACGTCAAATACTGCAGCAGTGTTTAGCAGAAATTCCTTACTCAGAGAAGCTGTCTGGCATAGGGCTCCGCCTGAAACATAAGAATTTAACATACACAGGCCTGGCGCAATCTTGACAGTCTGCTATGTAATATTTACAGCCTCTTACGTAATTTTGACAATCCATTATCTAGCTCTGACAGTCTATTACGTAATTCTGACAGTCTATGTAATATTTACAGTCTATTTGTTATATAATCTTTAAAGTCTCTTACGCAATTGTGACAGTCCTTTACGTAGTCCTGACAGGCTGTGTAATCTTTACAGTCTACTATATAATCTTTACAGACTATTATGTAATTTGACAGTCTATTACTTAATTTTAATTGTTTACTATGTCATCTTTATGTCTGTTTTGTAATTTTGACAGTCTAATACTTAATGAATATGTCGCGATGTACTCTGTGATGAAGTTGTAATAATTAATTATATCAAATATTTGCAATTATTTATGAAGCGAAACATCTACAAGTGCTGATGCATAGTATGGACCACTGGTTATTTAAGCTGAGAAATGGATAAAAAAAATAGATACATAAACAAATATATAGTCGGACAGAGAACAAGATGTAATCAATAGACTATCACTACAAGTTACGATAATGGGCAAAAAGAGTTTATATTACACTAACAGATACGCGAGACTCAACAATTAATAAAAATTTAATAAATAAAAGAAAAGTTTAACAATATTTAAGAAGAATAAGCAAAATACATTCTGTCCTATTTTCTCATCATAAGGCAATTCAAACTAAAAGTATGATCAAGTTCAAGCCGCACCGGAGTCACCGTTCACAATCAAGACTTAGCGTCAGTTTTCAATGCGCTGGCAAAAGATATACGTCACAATCATGACTTGGTTTCAGTTTTCAATGCGCTGGCACAAAATATACGTCACAATCAAGACTTAGCGTCAGTTTTCAATGCGCTAGCACGATATACGTCACAATCAAGACTTAGCTTCAGTTTTCAATGCGCTGGCACAAGATATACGTCACAATCAAGACTTAGCTTCAGTTTTCAATGCGCTGGCAAAAGATATACGTCACAATCATGACTTGGTTTCAGTTTTCAATGCGCTGGCACAAGATATACGTCACAATCAAGACTTAGCTTCAGTTTTCAAAGGGCTGGCAAAAGATATACGTCACAATCAAGACTTGGTTTCAGTTTTCAATGCGCTGGCACAAGATATACGTCACAATCAAGACTTAGCTTCAGTTTTCAATGCACAAGATATACGTCACACTGTTAGATGTTCAATAGCACACACCATGAATAAAATCAGGCACCCAAAGCCCACATAATAGATTTCAGAATAAAGATAGAAACGGAATGAAGAAACCATGAACACAAGTCATTGCAGAGTCTAGGTGTACTGCAAATTACTGCATTAATAAATACCTATTTTGGCTTATGCCTCTGCTAGAAATAGGTTAAACATGTTTCAAATAAAATAGCATCTATACGTGTGAGAGTTCTTTTCACAAGGACACCTTTATGTTACATTGTCGCGTTCATCAAAGTTTTGCTGGCCGTATATTGTTTGTTTAGTATCTACTGATGTCTTTAAATCTTTCTATGATTGTTGTTTTATATTCAGTGACACACACTAGAAAATGTATTATATACATCTGTTTCTAGTTATGATAAAAATCAGTGATGAATATCTGAAAACATATTAAATACATTTGTTGTTATTTATGATCAAAAGCAGTGACATACATTACGATATGTAAAGATGATCATATTCTCATAATTAAAGAGGCCTCTCTTGGTATAAAATAACCTGTCGCAATAATTACATAGCTATATTTTACAAATGTGGACTATGCAACTGTGTATGACTACATAACTCTCTGACTAAACAACTGTATGACTACACAACTCTGTGACTAAACAACTGTATGACTACACACCTCTGTGACTATACAACTGTATAACTATACAGCTCTGTTTATAACTAGTGCATTACTACATGACTGCTTCGTCTACACCCTAATAAACAAGTTCAAAAATTAGCAACTCAGTCATTCAAGTAAAAATCACTCCACTAGAATTTAATAACTGCCACTGTTTATTGTCTTGAGTATTGCACGCTGTCGTCAGTTTTTGTTATATATAGGTCAGTGATGGTTTAATTGTCAATCTGTCAATGTATTAATTGTCAATCTGTCAATGTATTAAATTGTCAATCTGTCAATGTATTAATTGCCAATCTGTCAATGTATTAATTGTCAATCTGTCAATGTATTAATTGTCAATCTATCAATGTATCAATTGTCAATCTATTAAAGTATTACTTGTCAAACTGTTGATGTACTAATTGTCAAACTGTTAATGGATTAATTGTCAATTTGTTAATGTATTAATTTTCAGTATGTTACTGTATTAATTGTCAGTTTGTTAATGTGCAGAGCTATTGCACAGATAAGACTTTATATATGCGCTATCAATTCAAATTCCCTATATTTTGCCTTAATTATTTTTTTATTCTTTGGTAAGAATATGAAAACACATTAATTATACAAATATATCACTATAAAAATAAAGTACAATACAAACCATTACCAAAATAATAATTAAAGCAAATATGCCTTTAATACATTTTCAAATTCTGCAATGTAAACATTTTGTTTAATATTATCATTTTGTAATTTAATAGTTAATGTTTCGCAATGAAAACTACCTTTGTAAATTGTCTTCAGAAATTCCATGTCAAAACCTTTAAGTAAAAAGAAACAAATATTCACACTTACACAGACTGACAATACGCACCTTAAGAAGTAGTTGCAAACGAAGATGGGTCCAGAATGTGACTTTCAGTCTCGTTCGACCAGTTGCTCAGACCTCACGATGCATCAAGCATTCGACAGAATATATACACTCTCGACTCAGCATTCTGAGAAAAGGTATGACATGAATATACTAAGAATTATTTACTTGTATTCTCATTGTATAATTCGTTACGCATTGGAAACTTCATTGAAAGTTTTCTGAAGGTTGTTGAGAGTGGCACGAAGCAAGGGGCCGCAATTAAGTATTTCCTGGACAAAACAAAGTATACGTCACGCATCTATTCTCTCACGAAATACCACGAGGCCTTTTGAAACATTTTTTATCAAGACGCAGACTTCATTTTTTTTTTCTATTCAAAGTAGCAGCGTGATACTCGTTATAAAATAAATGAAAATATTTTTTTTAAATAAAAGGAATATAAAAATGTTTGGATGATTCACGATATTTATATATGTGTGCATTTAAGTATTATGTGTGTACGCAAGCATATAAAATTATGTTTATTGCGGGCACTTAAGTTGGTAAAAAATATAGATCCAGTTTTGTTTAGATTAAAAGCATCTATCTATCTATCTATCTGTCTGTCTATCTATATATCTATCTATCTTTCTGTCTATCTATCCATCCATCCATCTATCTATCTATGTCTATCATCCTTTCACCATCTTCTTGTTTAATACATATGTGTGTGTATATGTGTGTATGTGTGTGTGTGTGTGTGTGTGTGTGTGTGTGTGTGTGTGTGTGTGCGTGTAATGTGTGCCTATCCATTTTCGAGAAAAAGCAGATCCGGGTATATGTTTATGTAAATGACACACGTCTACAAATTCATTTTCGAGAAAATGATGTTCTAGATTGCAAGAAACACTGTGGTAATTTGATCTAGTCCTCAGTGTTTTGCATCAGATTTATATCTAGTGTTCTTTGTCACTGTAAATACAGATTAGTGCGTGTATGTGAATATTGCTTGTTAAGTCAAGAAGATGTATATTCTAAAACAGCGTGCTTAGTGATTCGTTGTGTATTAGTGATCAATGCGTAAAGCGGCTTGCTATGTGATGAATAGTGTACAACTATTTATAAAATGGTCTTTTATATTGTACAACAGCATTTAAAATGATTTTGACGTGTAAAGGACCATGTACTATTGTTACTTATGCAACAGCAATTAAAATAGTTATTTGTACTGCTTAATAACCTGTAAAATAGTTATCTGTACTGCTCAATAACCTGAAACTAAGAGCGAGAGAGAACGAGACTAAGAACAAGAGAGAACGAGACTAAGAGCGAGAGAGAATGAGACTAAGAGAGAGAACGAGACTAAGAGCGATAGAGAATGAGACTAAGAGAGAAAGAGAGAACGAGACTAAGAGCGAGAGAGAACGAGACTGAGAACAAGACAGAACGTGACTAAGAGCGAGAGAGAACGTGACTAAGAGCGAGAGAGAACGTGACTAAGAGCGAGAGAGAACGAGACTGAGAGAGAATGAGACTAACAACGAGAGAGAACGAGACTGAGAGAGAATGAGACTAAGCGAGAGAGAACTGATTGAGAGAGAATGAGACTAAGAGCGAGAGAGAACGAGACTAAGAGAGAATGAGACTAAGAGCGAGAGAGAACGAGACTGAGTGCCAGTGAGAACGAGACTGAGAGAGAATGAGACTAAGCGAGAGAGAACGAGATTGAGAGAGAATGAGACTAAGAGCGAGAGAGAACGAGACTGAGAGAGAATGAGACTAAGCGAGAGAGAACGAGATTGAGAGAGAATGAGACTAAGAGCGAGAGAGAACGAGACTAAGAGAGAATGAGACTAAGAGCGAGAGAGAACGAGACTGAGTGCCAGTGAGAACGAGACTGAGAGAGAATGAGACTAACAGTGAGGTAGAATGGAGAATGGCACAATGCACCCAGACACTCTTAATTTCACTAGTATGTAAATACATTTTATTACAAAGTGTTAGAAACAGTCTTGATTACACGTTTGTTGTAAAGATGTTTTATTACAAACTGTTAAAAACAATCTTGATTACACCCAAATACATTTTGTTACACAGTGTTACATACAATTCATATACCAGTAGTGAATGTACATGCTTCGTGACAATATTACAGTAGAGAAATGTACATGCTTCGTGACAATATTACAGTAGTGAAATGTACATGCTTTGTGACAATATTACAGTAGTGAAATGTACATGCTTCGTGACAATATTACAGTAGAGAAATGTACATGCTTCGTGAAAATATTACAGTAGTGAAATGTACATGCTTCGTGACAATATTACAGTAGTGAAATGTACATGCTTCGTGACAATATTACAGTAGTGAAATGTACATGCTTCGTGACAATATTACAGTAGTGAAATATACATGCTTCGTGACAATATTACAGTAGTGAAATGTACATGCTTCGTGACAATATGACAGTAGTGAAATGTACATGCTACGTGACAATATTACAATAGTGAAATGTACATGCTACGTGACAATATTAGCGTGAAACTGCTATATGTTGAACGTTGTGAACATGCGCCATGACAATTGAGTTCAGAATACATATCCTTCTAACATGTCTTGAATTAATTCCTAACAACAGTACCATCGATAGCTTTCGCAATAAATGTCATGAACTTTACGTCATTATCAACGTGTCTTAAGATTTGCCCTGGTATCAATTATACTAAACAACAGTAACATTTACAGCTTTCGTAATAAATGTCACGAACTTTACATCATTATCAAACGTATTTTAAGGTTTGCCTTGATATCAATTACACTAAACAAATACCTCAAATATTAGTTTTACTCTTTCATCAATAAGATTATCACAAATGCTTTACATTGTACTTTGATGTAATTGCAGAAAGTAATTCAAAAGTAAAAACTGGAAGGGTTCGTTAAGGAATGAATGAAGATAAAACTGGAGATGAATAATAAATATTTCCGCTGATACAGCTGCAATTGCACCATTTTTTACACAAAAATTATTAAGATTAAAAAAAACTGCTTAGGAAACGTGATGATGAAAATACGCATTGATACAATTTTAGAGATAGCGAAAGGAATTCTAAATTTATAACGGACTGGGTCATGACCTTTTAAAGAAAGTATTCTGCACAATTTTTGTAAAAACATGATAAGAATACAAATATTATCAAAACTTTGTAGAAGTAACCTTCCAATAAAACTAATGTACACTTTCTAGACCTGTCATAGTACCCTAGCAAATAAAATACTCATGAAGACAGATACATTTGTTTGGTATTTCTTGACATTGTGACCTTGAGCCAGTGCCTACATCCCACAATGTCTAGTGCATCTACAACATCAAAGCAACATGCTCTCGATCTGATTATCAGCTCTTGATTTTTTTCTCTAGGAAACAATTAATTGAACGACTCAGTAAAGAAATGCATTATTGATTTATGGAACATAAATGTATGCCAAACAACAAGGCAAATACAGGACACTCGACTATAAATACGGGATTATGAATATTAATCAGCTATGAAGAAAGCAACTCTAATAAAACAATCAATACGCGACAGAAAGAATTTTCTTACGAAGAAATTGCTTATCACGTGAAACCGAAACTGTTTTATACAACAGTCCTCTAAAACCACCTGAACAGATCACGAAACAAACTTGAGACATTTCTGCAGAAATCCGATGTCTTCTTTCTTGGCATTTTCATCTTTGATTTGATTAAGTTTCTGTTGGCGTGCTTCGCGGACACGCTGCATCCTTTATTCTTCGAGTTCTGTTTAATCTCCCGTGTATTTGTTTCTCTTTTCGTATCTTGTAAAGCAATAATGAGTCTCTCGGCATTCTCATCTGCTCATCATCTCCCTGCATATTTTCTCTCAACTCGACCAAAGGTTCGTCATCTTCTTGTTGGATCATTTGCATTTCCTTTCTTTCCTGGGTCTCTAGATCTGCTAATTTCTTGCTTAACTCTGTAACTGTTGTGTCATCCTCTATTCTCTCTACTCCAAATTTGATTTTCTCTTCTTCAGTTATTTTAGTAATGCTTTCTTCCTGAATGGAGACCTCTTCTTTCAGGGCCATTTGGACATGACAGTATTTAGAACACGAGTAAGGGAGGCCGCCATTTTGTTTCTGAACGCTCTTCACCAGTTCCAACAGTTTCTCCACTTGCGGTTTTTTATCGTCTGCTCGGTTATTGAAAACAACAAACCTCCGCTGACATTCTTCCATCACTTGTTGAAGATTTGAGGGTAATTCCATGTCTTCCATCGTTTTCCCTTCTCTTTCTAAGTTGTCTCCCCCAGTGAAAATAATAATGACGTATTTCGTTATGTCAGCGTCAAAGACAGCCTTGAACTTCTCATAAGCTGCATATTCTTCGTCAGTAAAGCGATCGATTTTGATGACAAAGAGAACAGCGTGAGGACCCGGATGCATACCATCGACAGCTTGAACGATGGTTTTGGAAATGTCGTCATTTGACCTTGTTACGTCGAAACATTCCGGAGAATCCATAATCTGCAATCATGGAATGAGCTTATTTATAACATGTTGTTGCAACTAAATTACCCGACGGTCCATGCAACCAATGCTAATATATCATCCATTATGTTATTGCAACGAGAAACCCGTTGATCCCCACAATCAAACTAACATGTCATCTCATTGTTATTACAATAGGGACGTCATGATGTGCATTCATTTAGTCAAACTAATGTTTGTTCGAATACAATATTAAAACTAAGAGCAAAACAGATAAGCAATGAAACAAAAACATCTTCAAGCACAATCGCTTTGGCGTGCAACATATATAAATTATATATTAAAAAATTCTTATTTAAAGAAAGTGTGTTACTAATTACCTGAAACATTAAACCGTCACGTTAAATTGAAAATGGAAACATTAAACCTCTTTTATATAAGTCAGAATTAAAGTTACAATGCCAGGCTCCTTGAATATTCCTAAATCAAAATAAATTTAATACAATATAAATTAAATTAAAGTTCTTGTCAAGAGCTGACTGTAGGCCATACGAAATGTATGTAGGACAATCTCTCCCCCCCTCCCCGAACCACCAGCCAGCGCTTAGTAATGACAAAGACTCAGTTTGGCTGGATGCGGGATGGTCTAGACATTCTGGTCTCTTACTGTTAAACAGTGTTAGGTAAAATTCCGGCTTGACCCACTAAACATTCTGACACTGAAGAAAGGGAAATATTTAGCCGACCCAGTTATTCCTACGAAAGCACAAGCCAAAGGCCATCAACTACCAGAACACATCAACCACAGAAAGCACCACCACCAGGACTAATATCAGTGAAACAAGCACACGTACTACAAAGAAAAATGTAAAAGGTCACCCAAATGTGTACGAGACCTACAAAAACATACAGCCGCGAACACCACCACAAGATAGCACAACAATGCTGAAAACCATCGTACAGAATGTTAGACACAAGACTAGAACCGAAGACGGCTGCAACTCAGGCGAAAGTACTGTCAGAGTCTCAAACTCGGTGAGAAATTGCCTGCAGTGCTGCACCTGTCTAAAACGGAGCTTCATTTACATTTTATTAAAATAAAAATTCAACAGTCTAGCAAGAACCGAGCAAGCACCAGTGCCAAACACCAACAACAGCACCACCGCTGCCTTCCCTAAATACTTGGGAGGGGATGCTGTTCCACTGGGGCACTCTAGATCAGATAACGTCTTATGATAAAATGATCTACTAAAGCTCACTGGTGACATAAAATCGGTTATTGATACACACACACACACACACACACACACACACACACACACACACACACACACACACACACACACACACACACACACACACACACACACACACATCCTATATACATTTCTAAATGCATAACCTTGCTGATTACGGTGAGTATGAATTGGTTTAACTATGCATGTTAAAATGTGTTTGTTATTATATTTCTTTGCTTTAAACAGTTACTGTTTTATAGCTGTATATAAGTATTCAGAGTGAATCACTGAAAACCATATAGTCTGATAACTGTCTAGTGTGTTCAGGAATGAATTATCACTTTGTGATTAATTATCTTTATACTATTCTATGTAATTAGATAACAACTTACTAATACAATTATTGTAAGACAAAATCTTATATGTCCACTTGTTAATTTTGTATCCCAATTAGTACTATCCTGTCTGAAGGTGTCGAGGTTGAACCCCCCGTGTGGAAATATTTAGACCTAACACTTAACAAAGGTGACCGACTCTTGCAGATCGACACTCTGTGATTCTGTTACTCTATGACGCTGTGACAAAAAGTACATAAGGCCCAGGACGACCGAGACTCTTGAAGACTCGGCGATTTAATTGCTGCCATTTTCGCCAGCTTGATACCACTGCCAGCAGCAGACATGTTGAGGGTTGTGTAGTAAATGTAGTGCCAGTCACTCGACATAAGACAACATGGTCACTGACTTTCAGATAAATTAGTTCTAAGCCATCTACCAAAGACAATCACATAGAGGATAGCTTTACCCTTATTTCTGAGATAATACCGTTTTTCCATAACAGGCAACCTTTTACTAAATTAGTCTTAGCAAATTATTATTATTACCATACATTAAATTTATATCTTTAAACCTTACTTAGTTAATTGTGTAGCATTGTATGAATGTCAGAGTAAGGGGACGTAACTCGGGGGGGGGGCTTGTTTAAATAGCCATTCTCACATTTCCTTTCATTTCTACTTTGCTCAGTAACTCTGATGATTGAATGTACTTTAAGTGTGAGTGAGACTGTAAATGATCCACACACAAGGTCATAGTCCTTAAAAGAGTAGAATTAAAATGAAGCTTTGTTATGCCTGAAAATATCATGAAATCGAAATCACAAAACCCATCATTAATTGTAAAATAACAGCATACAATAATATACAACTTATAAAAAATAGTTTCAATGAGTCTATGTGTGAAGAAACACATATGACCGATATCCATATCTATATCCAAATTCCTTATTACAGTAATTAATATGACGTTCTTTCCCAAGTCAATCAAACAAAAAAATCTACAGTAATTATAAATTCCATATCCACATAGTAGGGGTGCCATCACATTACAAAATCATATGTGACTACCATAATTGTCTTACCTCTATTGTCCGACCGTTGTCCGTTGCCCGTTTTAGTTCACAGTCGTGCGTTACTGACATAAAGCTGGTACAGGTCGCAAAATGCTCTCCTTCCTGCGTACCCAGAATTGTGTTTCCTGTGGCACTTTTCCCACTTCCGGTCTTTCCAACAATTAAAAATCTATACACTTCTGCAAAAAAGTAGAGATTAAATAATCAGAACAATTGGGGAAGGCTCGGATACTCGCGTAAATGGAAGAGAGTTATTTAAAGTTCATTAATTTGACAGTCTAATAATTTAGTGTTCATTACTTTGGACAGAGTCTAATCAGACTATATTCTAATTATTTAGTGTTCATTACTTTGGACAGAGTCTAATCAGACTATATTCTAATTATTTAGTGTTCATTACTTTGGACAGAGTTTAATCAGACTGATATTCTAATCATTTAGCGTTCGTTAGTCTGATAGAGTCTAATCAGACAGTGATTTAGTGTTCTTAGTTTGACAGATTCTAGTGCTTTTCATAAATTTTGGAGAGGGTTCCAGTGCCGAAACAGTGTTGATCAGGGCCCGAGTAAGTGATGGGCGTGGTTTTAATGTTAGTTTATTGAACATGGATCGGTTAGAGTAAATCGTAAAAATTGTTCTAATATTAATTTATTGGACAGTATACATCGAAAAAATAGTTCTCATGTTAGTTCACTTTCTATGTACACACAGAGTTTAGAACTGTCCCACAAACAGATTTTTACCCTATTCCAAAGAAATATTTTACCCTAAGCATTTCTATGTACACACAGCAAAAACATAGAACTATTTCACAAATGACTTTTACCTTAAACATGTACACAGAGCTGGAATTTATAAATGTTCCATTAAAACACTACTCCTTAAATATTTCCATATACACACAGCTGGAAGTTAGAACTGTTCCATTACAAACACTACTCCTTAAATATTTCAATGTACACAGAGCTAACGCTTCTGACCATGGTCACTGTCATTGCAATCACAATTAAGATTTATGACTACACTGGCAAATGCCAACAGCTACGTCTTTTAGACTGCCAGACACGGGCATGTAGTCTTGTTTAAGGGTAAATCGCCATACTGCGTCTCGAGATCTCTGGACTGGATTGGACCCTGCTAAGGAGTATTATCGTAATAATCACATATGAGTTTAGTGAATTAGGCCAGGATTCTTCTCGTAAAGATCTCTATGTATCGATCTCATGTAGAACTGTCCTTCCGTACAGATCTCTATGTATCGATATCATGTATTCATTCCTTACGTTTGTTTAAATATAAAGCGGTAAAGAGTAGGGACTAGCACATCACGTAAAGTACAGCTCTAGGTGTTCTCGGTAACCTTACCTTTTTCAAGTTCTTTCCTGTTGGCGTTTGCTTCATACACTTCTTTATTCTCGTTTATCACGTGGCCTTCCATTGGGCTGTCAAGGTTACAATATTGGATGACAGTTGTGAATGATCTACCTTTCTCAATATTCTCAAGGTCAAATCTATGTCTTATAAAGGCCGTGCATTTGCATACCAGGGTTCATCTACCTGAAACAAAATGCCCCAGATAAATCACACAACGAGATCGTCTGTAATACTCATCACCACCATCGCCATTATGAGCAACATTATAATTAAACAAAATTTAATAAATAAGAACAAGATAAAAGGGAAATAATAATAAGCGTATGTGCTATGCTTTGATTCTTTTTTAAACTTTAATTTGTTTCTCGAGAAATTTCAATGGTTCTGTAGATTTCATCGCCTTTTCAGTATTTGCCGGCTTGTTTGACGATGCACTTGACTCTGTAAGGGATTTCATCGTTTATTTGGATTGTGGTATTTTGTGAATCTGTGGAAGATTTAACCGCTTATTTAGATATTATTGGTTTCATTCTGCATGAGATAGCATAGTTTCTTCAGATATTATTGGTATGGTTCTGTAGGAGATTCACCTGAATACTTTAGGAAACTGATTACTTCCTAAAACTTGCTTCTTTCGTTGGCAGTGGTAGTTTCTGGGTCAAGTGCATCGTCAAACAAGCCAGCAAATATTATATGCAACTTGGCTTCCTAACCATAAACTTATATTGTTGTATGGACGCTTTACATCCTAGGGCGCAAGAACTCCTAATAACCAAATATAATTCCTATCTAAAAGATTCAATAAAGAATACAAAGATTTAATATATTTTCTATCTACTCCTAGCATAATTAGCTAATCTTAAAGTAGATAAATACATTTAATTAAAATACTAGATATACATAACAAACGTACACGCACACAAACTCACTGATCGTGCATGTACTGACACTACATTCATTCCAAAAAATGAATACAACCAACAGAAAAATGAATATACCTTTGAGGTGACAAGGGAGGTAAAAATCACCTTTAAAAAATATCACCACCACCCTCCGACCATAACAATTGAGTCACACTGAAACTGAATGCTGAACAAAAGGGAGTTAAGGCAGGATAGCAGAGAAATTAAAGGCATGTTAAGTGAAATGTAAGCATCTAGCCCAGGGGTCGGGAACCTTTTCGTCTGAGAGAGCCATGGACACCACATATTTTGAAAAGTAATTCTGTGAGAGCCATACATTATGTTTAAAACTAAAAATTCAAGTAAATGTGTGCATTTTGTGTAATTTCAACACTAAAGTACACTAATTATGTCTCTGAATTCTTTTTAATAACATTGTTAGGCTGTTGCTAATCAACAATGAGTATTTCTTACTGTTAGGCTGTTGCTATGTGACGGGAAGCGCGTTCCAAGTTTTGACAATCAGCTGGTCTGCGTGTTGAAGTTTTTTTCAATTCTGCCGACTTGTGTTGGCTCGCCAACTCTGCTTGCTGTCGTTCAAGTCTTTCAAATCTTCATTCAGTGACTTGAACTTATTCACCCACCTGTCTGAGGCCTTCAGGTCAGCAGCTTGGAGCTCAAAATCTCTGATGGAGACACCGGGGTGCAACTCAGGTCAGTGCTGTCCACTGCACACTCATGTGGATGGGTGACGAACTTAAAAAGACGGGTGTGCTCGCGAAATTCTCCAAAGCTCGCTTTAAATGACTGCAGGAGATTAGACGTGAAGCCTGCTAGCTGCTGAAGATTAAGATGTTGAGCAGGGTCACTTGATGTGCACGTATCTTTGAACTCTCCCAGTTTTTCAAAGTGTAGTAAACGACCTTTTTCAATGTCGGCGATGAAGAGTTCTAGCTTGTTTTCAAATGCAAACACTGCTTGTTGCAGGGATAAGATTGTATTTCCAATGCCTTGCATTTTCACATTGAGCTGATTTATATGTTCAGTCATGTCTACGAGATAATAGAACTTCAGGAGCCACTCAGTGTCAGCTAACTCGGGATGCTCGACATTCTTCATTTCAAGAAAAGTCTGGATTTCGCTCAGACTGAGCACCTTCCCACCTTGACAACCAACGCAAGTTGCTGTGCAGAAGAAGACCAGGATAATTACTCCCAACGTCATCAAGCAGTGTTTTAAACTGGCGATCATTTAATGCTCGGGCAACAATAAAGTTGACTACCCGAACCACCAGCGACATCACCTCACCAAGCTGCTCGCCACACATCTGAGCACAAAGCGCCTCCTGATGTAGGATGCAATGAAAGCTTATGATGTGTCTGTTTTCATGCTCACAAAGAAGAGCGACAAATCTTCTGTTTTTCCCCACCATGCACAGAGCACCATCAGTACACACCGAAACAAGTTTATCCATCGGTAGATTTTTTCTTTAGCAAACTCAGTGAAGGACTCGAATAAATCCTGCCCTCATGTTGTGCCTTTCATAGACAAAACAGCAAGACTTTCCTCATGTAGTGTATCACCAACAACATACCTTGCAACCATGCTGAACTGGGATAAATTACTGACGTCTTTTAACTCATCCAAAGCGAGAAAAAAAAAATGATGCTGCATGTATGTCCTTCACTTGCATTGCCTCAATTTGATTTGACATGATGATGCTACGATCGTGAACAGTTCTTGCCGACAGAGGCATGTCTTTTATCCATTTCATTATTTTGTCCTTATCCGAAAAGACATCAAAAAGTTCATTGGCAATATCAAGCACGAATGCTTTGGCATACTCCCCATCTGTGACTAGCTTTCCGTTTCTCACAATAGCTAAAACGCCAGCAAAGCTAGCCAAATTCCAGCCACCTTGTTGGGTCCAAACATGGATTTGCTGCTGACTAGCTTGCACTCTTTTAGGTCATTGGAGTTTTATCTCCTTTACCACTTCTGATGCTGAGCTGCAGTAGACTTTAGCTCATTTGTAGAATGAAATATTGATATGCAATTATTATGTAGATCAAAGGAGTCTAATGAAACATTTTTTTTTATAATCGAACATTTGTCTGCGAGCCATAGGTTCCCGACCCCTGATCTAGCCGGTTGAATGCTTTCACGCGCAAACGGAAGAAAGAAGTTAATTGAATGAATATCAGGCTTCATCAGAATGAGTGAGCGAACAGCTAACAAGATAAGACAGGTGTGCATACACACTGATTGGTGTCTCCTTACGTGTGTAGAAGTCTTAAGCAGGGCTAATCAATATTAAAGGTGTTCAGCAATAGGTACGTAGAAGTCTTAAAGAGGCTTGATCAATAATAAGGGTGACCAACAATAGTTGGGCGGGCAAAGATCAATTCATAAATTTATTTCCATGACAAGTTGACACTACCAGAGATCACTTTGACATAACTCCACTATCTAACCATTTATCTGTGTACGTCCATGACGCAATAATTTCAATAATTACCAATCAGAACCTTGACGCAAGAATGTCAATAATTGCCAATCACAACATTTCAGCCAGTATACAAACTATCCTGAGATGTCTCCAGCCATATGAACGTGACCCTATACCAATGTCGCAGTCATATGAATGTGTCCTCTATATCAATGTCACAGTGTTCAGAAGCTGTATTGCTTCTTCTAACTGAGATTATACATATTTCTCTTTCTTTTCTGTTTTCCATCACTTTTTACAATAGGTGCTATAAAGTTTCTTTAAAATAAATTCTTGTTTACACACTTCTTTATTATTGTAATTCTCTTCTCTCTGGTCTTGCGCAGTGACGTGTGAAGAAACGTCATAAAGATTTGAAACGCTAAGCTTAGGACTAGTCTCAAGACTCCAAGAACTTATCTTTTCTTTTCAACTCCACAGATCTTTAGGGCTGTTTCATCACAGAAAAAAACAACACAAGTTCCTTTCTCTTTCTTATGCTTCACTGTCTGATCTCAAACATGTCAATGTATTAAAGTACAGTGCTATTGTACCGATAAGAGTTCATATTATTTTATTGTGTCAATGTAAATTCAATATATTTATCTTATTTTAAATTATTTGAAAAGAAAGAAAAAATTGTAACGATTAGCAACTTACATTAATTATGCAAATATTTCACTTGAATAATAAAACGTAACGCTTTTTAATATGCTAATATATGACAAAAATAATAATTGAAACAAATAAGCCATTAATACATTTTTAGATTATGCAATTTGAACAGTTTGTTTTAATATCATTATTGCAATTTAAAAGTTAAAGTTTACGAATTGCAAACTATCTGAACAAACTGTCTTCGGATATTCCATGAGAAATATTTTAAGTAAAAACAAACATTTATTCACATAAACCGCATATACCACACAGAATGACAATATGCACCTTACGTTCTAGTTCCAAACAATAGACGAAGGCTTTGACTTTTATCCTGTGTTCAGTTGCTAAGAACTCACTATGCATTGTCTGGTCAAGCTTTTGACAGTCTATATACACTCTCGGTATTCTAAGAAGAGGTTGACCTGAAAATACTAAGAAGTGTTTACTTGTATTGGTCTTTGGATCATTAAATAATTCGCTACTCATTTGAAACTTGATTGAAGATTTTCTAAATGCTGTTGAGAGTGACATGAAGCAAGGGGCGGCAATGCAGTGTTTCCTGGACAAAGGAAAGCACATGTCACGTGCCCATTTACACACGAATAGGTGATGGGCTTACTTCACAAAATATCACGATGCCTTTAGAAACAATTTGCATCAAGATGTGCAGTTTCATTTTTTCTAATCATAGAAGCAGGATGATACTAATTTTGTTTACTGTTTCATTATTACGTTTATAAATAAAAGTATTTGGAAAGAAATTAAATAGACTGTGTGAACGATATATTATATTTGTACATGTGTGTTCATGTACGTATTATGTGTACACGCATACACGAAGAATTGTTTATCAGTTGATAACAATTAAATACCCACAGTACATTGTTATGAATAAAACACACATCTACTACTTCTATCTAAATCTATCTATCTATCTATCTGTGTCTATTTATCATCCATTCACCATTTTATTGTTGAGTACACATTGTTTGCTTGTAATTCAAATTTATGTTTATAATAGTTGCGGTTGCCTGTGGAGAAATCCTTGTGCACTACTTTTATTTTAACGGATATTGATTTATATTCTATTTTTATCCTTTATCATGTTCGCATGTGGACAAACACACTTTTGAGAAAAGGCAGATCTAGTTACATTGTGTATACACAAATCTATTTTCGAGAAAATGAAGATCCGGGTATATGTTTATATACATGATAATGTCTATAAGTCTATTCCCGATAAACCGATGATCTGCGTACCAAAATAAACTTTGGGACATTTGTCTAGTCCTCACCTTTTTGCATCAGATTTCTTTCTAGTGTTCTATGTAACTGTAAAAGCAGATGTGTGGGTATATAAGGACAAAAGTATACCTCATATATATTCTACAACACTGTGGTAAGCGAGGCATAAATAGATAATTATAAATCTTAGGATATAAGTACACTGATACCAAAAAGCCTTCATTATGCATTATGCAAACCTCGAAAGAGACAAAACAGATTTGTAATTTACTGACTTTGTCGTTTCCAAATGTAACGCATATCTATAATTAGTACAGTACAGGTATCTCATTGAGATAGTACCCCACTTCGACAGAAACCTATAATGTAATTATGATTCGCAAGTAAGACTATTGAAATCAATTCACAAATTGTGTGTTGTCCTCATTGGCTGATGACAAGATTGCTCAATTCAAAATGAGCAAACCCAGGAGCTAGAAATAAGTTGTCCTTTGTTGGTGACGTCAGCATGTGCTGACGAGATCTGTAGCAGATGAGTGACGTACACAAACGTACACTAGCAAACACCGAAGACGTGGCTGTAATCGTCACTTGTGATGTGGTGGGAAACTACACCTCACCCTGGTATCATATTTATGTTCTTACCTTCCAGTGTGATATTAAGGAAACCAAAAACATACCAACTAGCATAGAACGATAGCCTCAGATACAACAAGCTGGCAGTATACTGTATACCAGACACACCCATAACCGATTGAATAAGACAAACAACAGACACAAAGACTGGACACAAATACAAGTCTGATACAAGACACTGGACAAAACATACTGCAGACAGAGTGTGACGTTTTGCTGGGAGATTGGCAAGATGTTATTTTTCCACTGCCCAGGACAGCCCATAGCCTTCAGCTAATCCCCAAAACACACCTTCTGTCTTTTCACGTGATTTTGAAAAATGAATGTCAGATAATGTACAATAGAAGAGTGATCGTTCTAGAAGACAGATCGAGCCCCACCCACCTCCGATACTTACAGCCATGATAGTAAGTAATGACAGACTACAACATATAACATGTGAGTCACACTAACAGGAGTGGTCTAAGTATCAACAATAATTGTATTCAACAAGAAATAATATTAGACAGCATGATTACATATAGCAAATAGTTCAACAGTTACAATTAGTGTTTATATATTATTTAAGTTGATAATCACGGCCAGGTGGTGTCGTAAGAGAATGTATGTTTGAACTTATCACACTGTAGCAGTTATTTGGTTCGTTCATATGAGCAAACTATGAATGAGTTTATATGAGAGCACTGAATATTTCTGAGTGAACTTTAGAGTACTTTGGTAGTTATATGTATACAACTTGACTGAAGCTGTGTGATTGTGACTTTATAAATACATAGCTTTAGGTACGTCTGATGTGTAGTCTAGGTCCTAATGAATGTCATCAGCAAATGCTCACATGGTCCATTAAAGCGGTCCTTGGGACGTGGATCATTCTGCTCTGGTGCTGCTTTGTGGTGCAAAACTCGTCAATGTCAACATCCATGATAAGGTCGTTCTGTTCTGGCATTGCTTCACAGTTATATGCTCGTCAAACTCAACGTCTCAGATATTGTAGATGAAGCCAGATAAAATCTCAGACAAAGTGCTGATCTGCCAATAAAATACACATGGGCTAAGAAATCGTCCTCATGTGTCAGAACACTCTTACTTAGACGGTCATCATACATTTAAATATCTTAAACAAAATATAACAATATAATATAATGTTAATGTCAAGAGCTAAACATGAATATAATATTGGTTAGGCAAGCAAAACCACATACCTTCGGCCATAAAATATGCAGAAGATAATTTTCTTCTGTTTTTAGAACAGGCAATAATGTACTATGATTTTACTATGTTAACACCAGGAGCCAAAATACATGTTTCCTCAATGGAAAGCTGCATTTGACTAATGATTTACAAGTGCGTTTCCGGTACAATCGTTCACGTGGCTGAGCTGCGCTTTGGCTGATTAGTTTAATGAGTTGTCTGGAACATTCAGGTATGTTTCCAGCCTGGGGATAATGGTCAACCTTTCTCGAAGGTAGGTTTACATGTAGTCTATTTTTAGAGGAGATGTGGGTGTGGGCTACATAAGCCATTACGTGACATTGGCACAAAACACTAGACAAAAATAATGCAGACTGACACAAGCCACTGCACATAAAATAATGCAGAATGACACTAAACATTGGACAAACAAGCAAAAAGCAAAAAAGACAATGGACGAAATTACAAAACTGACACAAAATATTGAACAAACATGTTTTGAAAAAAATCACAAATTGCAGGACAAACATAATAACACATACTTTGACAGAAAACATTCGACAAACGTGCAAGACTAACATAAGACACTGGACCAACATACATCAAACACAAAGCACTGGACAGAAAGACCCTTTTTCTAAATGGACACTAGTAATGGACGTTGGTAATAGACACTAGTTTCAAATGTTTGATCCTTACACCCGAGTCTTTATGCTATTAACATAAATCCTTTTAGCAGCCTATTAGTTGCTTTCTTTGGACATTATGTATCTTTGGGGTGTTTATATTAATTTTCCTTTATTTGTTTTTTATGTTCTAGACTGATGCTAGGAATTTGGAAGACGAATTATAATTACTAACCAACTTTTAATTATCAAATACTACAGAACACTGGACTAAAACAGTTGTGACCTGTGCACTACCGCATTAGTATATTAATTAATAATTTTGGTAATTAGCAACACAATATCTATCCCTCCTCTACAACATAATCAAATCCAGATTTCTGAGCATGCAAAGGAACATTTTATTGGCAAGTACAATAAGAGTGAATATCGGACTAATAGACGAACAAAACGAAACAATACAAATATGATTTCTTTCGCCCCTTAATTTTCCTAATGCAGATTATTCTTTCATTTGAAATGCAATGTATTTCGTTTTCTTGCTCGCTAATTTAATCATTAACATGACTGAGATCATAGGATTATCAATCTGTATGATGATTAAAGTTATAACGTTTTACATAGATAGATAGATAGACGGACAGACAGACACATAGATAAATAGAGAGAGAGAGACGGAGAGAGAGACAGAGAAAGGGTGTAAGCGAGCGAGTGAGTCAGTATTTGAGTCTTTTAGTACATCGTTAGAATTTTTGGATTTTTCACCTCGTTTAGTCAGTCAGATATTTAATGATTCGTTGAATCAGTCAATAAGTCCTTTGCTTACAAAATTATTATAAATAAGTCACTCAGTAATGATTGTGAATAATTAAGGAGACGCAATAAACATACCTGTTGCACTTTCCATGACTTCCATCAAATACTAGTAATTCTCTTTAAAACAAATTCTCGGTACACGGAAAATATAATTATTTCCTTTGCGCTATATAAATGAATCAATCAAGACTTTATAAAGCCATTCACTTTCTTGAGTTTGTAGTCAGTTATGTTTCTACCCATACGCTAACATCTAACATACGAGCACCAATGCCGGCACCACGAAGAACTGCTGTCGTAGCTATTTATAGTTCCATCGATTCACATTTCTCGAAAACTTCCCTGCGAAATTCTGATTCTGGTTTGGGTTCTTTTGACTCTCTGGTTCTGTTTCCACAAAACATGGTTACTTGGTTACATAGCCTACGTATTAGTTATATCGGGAATGTGCACAACGCGGGTAAAGATAAGGTGTTTTTTTAAAAATCATTGTGGCATTTTGATGTGTACTGCGTACCTCAATGCATAAGCATACAGATTAAGATTTCCACGCATAGAAAACGTTTTCCCGATAGTTCAAACTGATTGTCGTTCTGCCTATATAGGGCCTATTCGCTTTTTACATAAACGATTTCGTTTGCTTACGTGTGAGAACATTTCACAAGTATGTGATTTTTTAAAATAAATTTATGTATCGATTCTTTTTGAATAAACTGATCGTTATCTTAGTAAAGGGAAGCTCTGCATCAAATATAAATTAAACTTTGAAAACAGTTGCCATGGGCAACCATAATGTTGTTTTCGAGATAGTAAGGCTTTTCTTAATTTAGAATTTCTTCTGGAATAATTTCATTTATAAATTCATGATTCGTTTATAGGCTTCATGTATCGTCTCCATTTGTCTTTAAAATAACGAGTTATAAGTTCGCTTTATTTATTTTACAGACAAAATGCAATTTGTCTTTATGCAACTGAAGTAGAATTATAAATTACAATTTTGTGTATAGTTGTCTATTTTTCTCTTTGTGTTTGAAATTCAAGAGTTGTAAATTACAAATTTCTTGTAAAGACATGTATTTTTCTCCTCGTATATTTGAAATTCAAGAGTTGTAAATTACAAATTTCTTGAATATACAAGCATTTTTCTCCTTGTGTTTGAAATTCAAGAGTTATAACTTACACATTTCTTGTATAGACATGTATTTTTCTCCTTGTGTGTTTGAATGTCAAGAGTTATAAATTACAAATTTCTTATAGACATGTATTTTTCTTCTAATGTGTTTGAAAGTCAAGAGTTATAAATTACAAAATTCTAGTATAGACAACAAGAATTTTCCTCCTTGTGTGTTCGAAAGTCATGAGTTATAAATCTCATAATTATTGTATAGACATCATGCATTGTTTCCATTACAAGTTAAACTGTCAAGAGTTAAGAACGAAATATTTCATTTAGCAATTCAGGTAAAAATCTCTCAGAGATAAAGCTATAACCATTCCCAGTGATGGAGAAGTAGTAATTCCAAGACTAGTGTCCTAATTATTTCAAGAGTACTGACCTAGTTATTGCAGCGAACGGGACCTTTATAATACAGGGACACAGACCTGAAAATAATGGTATAAGTATACTCGGCTGCTGTTCTATGGACGACCTAGCTGTAACTCCCTGTAAATGTGTTTTTGTACAATTGGAGCTTCCTTTTGAGGCGGAAGGTGGAACGTTCCCAGGCGCTCAAATATTTGGAGAGTTAAATCAAAGTTTGCATATCAAGAATAAAACGTACTTCTCTAACGGTGAGAAGTCTAAAATCTTTTCACAAAGGCTGAAATGCAAATTTATTTTTCTAGTGACAAGATCTAGCATGACTGTAACAAATAACGTATAGGTTCAAATTTAACGTATTATTATCCAGTCAACTCCAAATCAAATAATATTATTTCATTCAAAGCATATCAAGTGTGTAGACTGTAGAGGATAGAATATTTCTTGCATAAAACTAATTTCAACTGAATCACGCAATGTATCATTATTTTGCAATAACTGTTATACTCTGGTAAAAATAAATGTCACTTTGCATTGACCAGTGATTGTCGTCAAGAGTGTGAGCTGGAAAACTTGGCCGTAAATCAGAAATGGTGAAGTGGTTCAGTAAACGACTGGGTCGAAAGGTCTCAACTGTTAACAGTTAGTGTGTAGAGAACATTGTACTGGCGCAGTGAGTTGCTGTGTAGAGAGCATTGCATTAACGCAATGAATTATGCAGCGTGTCCGTGTGTGTAGTATAGAATATTGTATTAAAGTAGTGAATTATGCAGAGTGTACTGTGTATAGAGAATATTGTATTGATTTAGTGAGAGTGGAGAGAACATTATATTGATCTAGTGAGTGTGTAGAGAACGTATTGGTGTAATGAGTGTGTAGAGAACATTGTACCGATGTAGTGAGTGTATAGAGAACTTTCTAATGATGTAATGAGTGTGTAGAGAACATTGTATTGTGTTGTTGTGAGTGTGTAGAGAACATTGTTTTGTTGTAATGAGTGTGTAGAGAACATTGTACTGAAGCAGTGAGTGTGTGGAGATCTAAGGAAGTGAGTCTACTTTGCCAAAAGAAGAAATTTCATGTCGTTGGCGTGTTTTGAAAATAACTTTACGTGATCGTAAACAGTTTTCCTCTGGTCATTCATACGTACATTCAAAGAAAGAAAAGAAACAAACAAGCAAGCAAGTAATCAAACATAAGAAATTAATAAATTAAATGAAAAGATTTTGTAGCAAATAATGTATAACGTAGTTAGATAATAAATGTCTATTAGCATATTTATGCAGCTTTTCATAAAGAGGGAAATACTCACACTCATTAACACACAAACTAACGAGCAAACGTATAAATATTTTTTTTAACTGTGCGATTCAGTTATCACGAACATGTTTAAAGTATGAAGTCGATATTGTGTTATCAGTCGGAATGTTTTAGTTGTAATAGACACGGACTCGAGCTAGTGGATCTTATCAAAGAACATGGGACAACGGTCAAACAGCGTGTGTAAAGGACAACAGTCAAACAGCGTGTGTAAAGGACAACAGTCAAACAGCGTGTGTAAAGGACACAGTTCACACAGCTTTGAGAAAGGACACGATTCACACAGCTTTCAGAAATGACACGATTCACACAGCTTTGAGAAAGGACACTATTCACACAGCTTTAAGAAATGACACGATTCACACAGCTTTGAGAAAGGACACGATTCACACAGCTTTGAGAAAGGACACAGTTCACACAGCTTTAAGAAAGGACACGATTCACACAGCTTTAAGAAAGGACACAGTTCACACAGCTTTAAGAAAGGACACAGTTCACAGCTTTAAGAAAGGACACAGTTCACACAGCTTTGAGAAATGACACTATTCACACAGCTTTGAGAAATGACACTATTCACACAGCTTTGAGAAATGACACTATTCACACAGCTTTGAGAAAGGACACTATTCACACAGCATTAAGAAATGACACGATTCACACAGCTTTGAGAAAGGACACTATTCACACAGCTTTGAGAAAGGACACTATTCACACAGCTTTGAGAAAGGACACTATTCACACAGCTTTGATAAATGACACTATTCACACAGCTTTAAGAAAGGACACGATTCACACAGCTTTGAGAAAGGACACGATTCACACAGCTTTGAGAAAGGACACGATTCACACAGCTTTGAGAAAGGACACGATTCACACAGCTTTAAGAAAGGACACGATTCACACAGCTTTCATTAAAGAACTCGATTCACTTTCCCTTTGTGTGTGACTGTGAACATAGAATTTCTGTTTCACATATTGAATATTTTATGCCTCACTGCCTCATTATGGCGACACTTACTAGAGCGGGTGGTTCACAAGCTTTTCAAGTAGAGGGCCAAATCTATTTTTGGTACTTAAGCGGACCAGAAAATTATAACGACGCTACAACAGCACTCTTGCTCTGTTCTTTAGCCTTGGTGAAAAATGACTGCTGGCTGCTCAGAGAACCTTCTTTCTTAGCAATGAAATATTTTGTTAAGTCCGAGTGGACCGAATAGTGGAGCATTTATGTCTGAATGTGTGGTCGTGTACTGTCGTTCCAGATTATATTTTTTTTGGGTGACAGAAACACAAAATCCGCAGATTAAGCAAACCAGTTTAACGCGACGACAAACATAAATTTCTCTGAATACATCACCTTTTGTTGAATAATAAAATTATGGAAGTAAAGATACGATGGAGTGCGCAGCTGGGTTGTATTAAGCTCCATCAGACTTTCCCTTTGCATACCATGCATAGTTTTGTTTTCCAAAAACTCACGCTGTGTTCAGTTTGCTGTGAAATATACTTTTCAAGAATTTCCAGCTTTGCTATCGGGAAGCAAGTCAGCTAATCAGCTTAGTGATTTGACATAACATGCTTGTTTTCATTATGTACATCATACTTCTGAATACTACATATTTTTTCTTTACAAGTTAATAATTTAGTTCAGAAGGAAAATGTTAGTATGTAGTATTCCTTCCGATTGTTTTAAATGATATGATTATTACATTTTACCCTGTTCAAAATCCCATCAACACGTCAGATTGAAATAAAGAAAGTAATGTATTGCATTCTTGGCGTCAAGATTGTTTTGTAGTTGTTTTGAACGCATTCTCGAGCATAATTCTAACTTCATTAGCACTGTTCAAAATCGATATTACAGGGGTTTAATTACTTTTTAAAATTTAACTGTTAAAGTGTATTCTTTCATTCATTGACAGGATTCATTTCAGAGCTCTTTAGCTCCACTAATGGAATCAATAGACAATAAACAGCACGAAAAATGCTAACCATTTTATAAAGGGTATGCATAAATTATTGACAATTCATGAATATAAAACTGAACAAGAAAATAGATCCGTTTGTAAAACCATTAGTAGTGTTCAAGCTCTTACACCAATATCAATCCAAAATGGATGATGGTGATAATGATGACGTCGATGTGATAATGACGACGGTGATGATAACGACGACGACGACGATGATGGTGATACAGTTTAACTATTTTCATTTTCATTCCAGCTGGTAAATAGGTTTGACTGTAGCTGAACAGATTCTCAGTAGATAGCGTCTGGCGACAAATGATGCATAAACACAGAAGTAAAAGATTTTCGGTACATAACGTTGGCGACAGGTATTGTAAAAGCATACTACTAAAAGACTATCATAACATAATGTCTGGCAACAGTTAATGTATGAATGTCCGTGGTAGATTCTGATTGCATGTACTGAGAGTGTTAATTTTTTTTCTTAAATCATTGCTGTTGTATAGGTCTGTAATAGTAATATATAATTTAAATGGTTAAAAAGAAGAAATTGTCTGCAGAACAAATACAGAACCTAAGTTGAGCTGAAAAAATTTCTAGACGAGATGTGTACAACTGACTACAAAAGTAATATAATTATGTGATGATATTCATCGCTGCTTTATTGAAAGTTCTAAATCTCTTTCCTGGACAAAATGTAAAAGTGTGTGTGTGTGTGTGTGTGTGTGTGTGTGTGTGTGTGTGTGTGTGTGTGTGTGTGTGTGTGTGTGTGTGTGTAGATATGTGAGACGCAAATAGAGGATGGAAATAGTATCGCTTACTACAATTATAAAAATATATTGTGTGACCTAATCTCAATCACTATTTTGTAAAAATTAATGTAGACATGTTCTGATTTAAATAAATTATTGAACTTTAAAACATTAATAATGCGCGAACTGAATGTAAAACGTAATGACTGTTGGAGAATTAAACTGTTAATTAAAATTGTATTTTAGTGATTTAAATGAATAGAGAAAGCATGAAATTACTATAAGTTGTATGTTTAATAATATTTCTTTCAGAGATAGCTAGGGAGTTAGAAATATGTACAGGAAATAATTAAGGGGAATTTCTCATTATGTATATCTGGGCTCCAGTTTCATCTCTGTTTCCAAGTTCCAGGATGACTGAAGTTTACAGTCGCTGGTGAAGTTCTACACTGAAATCGAATTAACCAGTCAACATCGGTTGAAGATGCACCAGCTGGGTGTGTGGAGTACCGGTATTGACTCATTGCGAGACTCTTGTACTCACGCCAGGATGGAAGTGCTAACTGTTTATGATCCTAACGTCTTGTTAGTAAATTTATTTGTCGAGTCTTAAAACTACAGCCCATAACGACTTTATTGCCAAGTATGCAGAAATGTGGCCGTTAGCAGTTTGTTAGCGGTTCTGTCGGAAATATGTCAGAGCTCTAAAAGTAACAGTGCATTAGTAGTGCATGTGTACGTAACTCGTTATCCGCACATCAAGGAAAACACTGCATTAAAACTTTACGAATCTCCAATTAGCATCCCCTTTCAGTTTTAGTCACTAGCTAAACTCGACTTTTAATTCCTATACATACAAAACTTAACACATAATAAAATAATGCATTTCGTTAAATTCTGTGTAAGAATGAAACATATTTGGTTGTAAATAACTACTTACCGAGTAAAATGTCACAAAGTGTCTTATGTACCATATTACCGAGCAAAATGTCACAAAGTGTCTTATGTACCATATTACCGAGCAAAATGTCACAAAATGTCTTAGGTACCATATTACAGAGAGCGAAAACAACTCTCGAGCACGAAGAATCTGGTGGACATCTCTTTGAAAGTGATGACAAAATAATAGTTGTCAGTTCAAGGAAACTCAATACATTGTATGCACAACACTGTCAAGAAAGTGTGACAAATGAGGCCTATAAATCCCATCATTAAGAACATAACTAAAAATTATACTTAGTTGAAGTCTTATAGAAAAAGAACAGAAGATATAGGAACTACCAAATACATATTTATATTTATCATTATGCGGCGATCAGAATGTCTATCCGATTCGGGTTTTGAAGCAGTACTGAAATAAATCGGGGATTTCCAATTTCGAAATTAGCAAATAAAGAATGATTTTTAGGAAAACGTTTGCTTTGAAGAGATCTAGGTCAAACTACTGGTGTCTTGAGACTCATTCGTGACATTTCGAATGCTGGCCAACTGAAACCGAAATACAGAGTGCAGTGCCGGATAAATCTATCAGGAACAAAAACACTTGACCACCGCGAACACAGCAGACATCATGGAGCCAGTGGCACTAGGTACTGTCAGTTTGATTCAGAATTTTATAGAAATAATAATAACGAAACTATAATTAGCACTTTCTATTCCCTTTACAGTAAAAACAATAGCAGCCTAGATTAATTGAACCAGACAATGACCGGAACTTACGAGTCAATCACTGTTTGAATAAAAGTAATAGTAATATGACCATTGTTCAGACGATAGGGACGTCACATAATAACGTTTCTTATAATATAAATAGATAGAATTTCCATTACTCAGACGACTCAGGATCAATGACCTAGATTTACAATTTTAAAGCAACAAGAATACTGACACTTGCAACATTAATAAGGTGGCCCTGCGAGGTCATAAATTCATAAATTATGAAGGACTTTGGTATTTTGAATGAAAATGTACACAGCCCTGTGACGTAACGATATAAACAATATATGAACTGCTTTACCGTAAATTTAATTTCCTTGACACATAACAGCTGACCCAGGTGGCCAGAAATCCTAGGTGATGACTCACACTTCAGCAAGGATACGACAAAATGATTTGCAATTAAAAAAATGTTCTTTTTTTTTTAAATATTAACAGCAATAAATGAATGACATATCATTGGCAGATTTTGAAAAACATGGCAGGTTTGCTGTAATGGAGTAATCAAAAATTTCTTATAATAGGGATTAAAAAAGGAATTAAAAAACAAAAGTCTATAATATAAAAGTTTGTAGGTTAGATAGATAGATAGATAGATAGATAGATAGATAGATAGATAGATAGATAGATAGATAGATAGATAGATAGATAGATAGATAGATAGATAGATAGATAGATAGATAGATAAGACACGTGTCACCGAGTGAGTGAGTGTGTGTGTGTGTGTGTGTGTGTGTGTGTGTGTGTGTGTGTGTGTGTGTGTGTGTGTGTGTGTGTGTGTGTGTGTGTGTGTGTAGATGCCAGAGTGTAAAAAGAAATTAAATCCCTTTGCTCATATTTTTTCAGACTGTGAGCTTAAAGCATGGGCATCGACAGAAGGGCTTACACCTCAAACGATGGCAGTGTTGGCACAACAAGGATATACCTCACTAGCCATGCTAAAGTGCCTTAAACCTGAGGTTATAGATTTACTGAAGTTGGTAGGATTGATTCTCCCTGCTCAGTGTCTCATTCTGACTGACGCAGTTGTTCGCCTGTCAGAAGGTGATAAAGGTGTTCCACATCCAGGGAGTAAACATGGAGATCAGAGATCTGAGAATGCATTACCGAGAGAGTCTGAGCAAAACCACACCAATTGTCTCTCGGACACAAAAAGTTATAGCGAGTCTTTAGACCTGATATTGCCTGAACAGGACTGCGCCCATTGTCTTCCAGACACACAAAGGTACAGCGAGTCTTTAGACCAAGCACTGCCTGAACAACACTGCGCCCATTGTGCAACCGACAGACAGAGTAAGAACGCTTCATTGTACTTTTTAAACATGGCTGACATATTGAAAGGTGTGCATTAACCTCGCGAGTGTAGGTGTATCAGTGAACAAGCTCACACTAATTTCTCCATATTTTCTCGAAATTAATTGCATTTGTATTAATATCTATTTTTTCCTACCATTAACTGCCATCGTAGTCATGTACAAATCAGTAGGTTTCTAGTATTATAAATATGCTTATAGAGGCTAGAGTCGTGGACTGCCAGTGAATGGAATAGTTCCTCATGTTCTAACAATATTTTATAGCAAAGCTACCCATTTATAAATATATGCTACGTTCTAGGTATTATTCTCCCTTTTTCAGTCATTTACCAAATCCATTAGTTTCACTCGTTTATTTCTTACTGTAACTATCGGAAATCACGGTTCTCTTTGGATAAAGAAAGAAATTGAAAAGTATAAGGAGCGGACCCTGTCCCCAACCACAGTCATATGTTCATTCCAAAGGTAAGCCACTCCTCCAAGCAAAACTTAATGGGTGTGCGGGCAGACAGTATTTGCCTGTGACCCATCTAGTGGTTACCAATCTAGAAGGGACTAGGATTAAATGAATCATGTGTCCAGTACTAAACATCTTGTCATTGATGCATCTTAGACACGTGTGATTGACTTGACCCATTTACACCTTAAATAAGTGTGTGTGTGTGTGTGTGTGTGTGTGTGTGTGTGTGTGTGTGTGTGTGTGTGTGTACCAAAGAGATTGATAGACAAATATGTCATTCTAAATCCTGCCTTGACATGTGAAAACAGTTAAAACAACTAACAGACGTGCATGGTAAGAGAAGTAGTGATTTTAGTAGATAACAAAAGTCTATATTAAGACCACTGACTGTTGAAGTTATTGAAATAGCTATAAAACCATATTTAGAACTGTTTGAGGTACAGATATTAGAACAAAGACAATGTTGTATACAGTTAACACAATATACATGCCAGGTTTAATTAAGGCATAGCTAAAGTTATAGAGAAATAACACTGTATGCTCTTAAGTAAACACAGATTGATGACATTAGTTCACAAAGTCTGTACTTAACCCCAAAAATAAACCTGTTGTAATGAGTCAACTCTAATGGGCAGTGATTCAAGAACAAGTTGCAATCTTGTAATGTCTTCCAAAACCGGAAAATTGTCTGAGAAAGAGTGACTGAAGATTAAATAGAAGTCAATAATAATAGCAGAGATTTAGAATTGTAATGTAATTGAGCCAGAACTAGGTTAAGCAAGAGTTAAAGCAAGTGTAGGAAGTGTTTCAGTTTAAGAAAAATTCACTCCAGGAAAACAGGCTCTTTGCTCAGCCCCACTTTACCTTCTGTACACATTTCCTGCCTTTATTGTATGTAATTTAGTCATTCGCTATACTGTTAAAAGTCTGCAGTGAACTATAATGTCATAGCAGCTTGCAGCTCCCGTGTTCTTACATAATACTGTGAATGATTTGATAAATATCTGTATAGCAATCAATAAAACAAATGACAGTTACATATATCTTTTTCTATTAACAATGGTCAGTCACATAATTGTACACCTGCTTACATATACAATATAAGAATCTCTGCAAAGTGCAGACAATTTAATTAAAAGTACAAAATATTTTAAAATAAAATTAATATTACTTACCACAAAATAATAAACTGAAGTATATAAAATAGTAAAGTATTAACGAAGTCCATATAAGAAAATTTACTTTACATGTAATATTGTGTAATAAAGTAAATTGTTTCAACACAATACTATACAATAACTAAACAGATGTAGAATAGTCATGTACAACTTGGAAAATAGTTTTAAATTAAAACAATGAAAACAAAATAAGTATTTTCTCTTATCTTTAAAATTACACCAATGAAAGAATATACAGTATTTACTTTATTTCTATAAAAATAAAACAATGAAAGAACATGGAGTATTTTCTGTTATCTTGAAAATTAAGACAATGAAAGAATATAAAGTATTTTCTATCGTTAAAATAAAATAAATGTCAATTTGCATTTGTTCCTCGTTGAATATCTCGACAGCACTTCGCAAAACTCTATACGAAAAGATTAACTAAAAACAGAAGACGAAGTGTTCAATTGAAATGAGCCCTTTCTCATTAATGCTCTTTCTTTCTCTCTTTTGCCTGGATTTCATTCTCTTTGTTTATATTTGGTAATTATATATGGCTATCCGACTGCTATTTACAGAATTCCAGTTCTCTTAGCTTTACTTCAGCTGTTAATCTTTGTACATTTAACTCCACTCGTTTTACAGACAAATCTCCTCTGTCCTTTTCCTTCTAAGCTATCTCTCTACTTTTCCATAAACTCTTTATTTCCTTCTCCTTTATTCTCTTAATCTCTTTCTCTACTTATAACTCTTTGACATCTTTGAAGGTGTGCCCTAATTGATTTTGATTTTTGCCTTCTCTGTAAGTTCTAAATGCCAAGCTTGTTAAATTCCATTCCACCAGTCTGCAAATGAAGTCAGCGGAAATACTCTTTTGCTATGGCAACTATCACTGTACACACACAAATCAATGTAACGTTCCTTGCAAAATAGGCAATAAAATATAAAAAACTAAAATATAAAAAAAGCTAAAATTTATAGAAAAATATAAATATAAAGATTAACAAATGTAAAATTGACAGTATAGTAGAGTAGCTGACTGTAACAAAATAAAATTGTGATCTCAACTGTGTGTTAGTGTGTGTGTGTGTGTGTGTGTGTTGTGTTGTGTGTGTGTGTGTTTGTGTGTGTGTGTTTGTTTGTTTGTTTGTGTGTGTGTGTGTGTGTAGATGGGAGAGGATAAAAAGAAATTAAATCCCTTTGCTCATATTTTTTCAGACTGTGAGCTTAAAGCATGGGCATCGACAGAAGGGCTTACACCTCAAACAATGGCAGTGTTGGCAGAACAAGGATATACCTCACTGGCCATGTTGAAGCGACTTAAACCTGAGGGTATAGATTCACTGAAGTTGGTAGGATTGATTCTCCGTGCTCAGTGTCTCATTCTGACTGACGCAGTTGTTCGCCTGTCTGAAGGTGATAAAGGTGTTCCACATCCAGGGAGTGAACTTGAAGATCAGACATCAGAGAATGCAATTCTGGGAGAGTCTGAGCAAAACCACACCAATTGTCTCTCGGACACAAATCTTTATAGCGAGTCTTTAGACCTGATATTGCCTGAACAGGACTGCGCCCATTGTCTTCCAGACACACAAAGGTACAGCGAATCTTTAGACCTGATATTGCCTGAACAGGACTGCGCCCATTGTCTTCCAGACACACAAAGGTACAGCGAGTCTTTAGACCAGGGGCTGCATGAACAGGACTACGCCCATTGTGCAACCGACAGACAGAGTAAGAGCGTTCATTGCAGTCTATAAACTTGGCTGATAAATTTAAAGGTGTCCGTTAACTGCGCGAGTGTAGATGATTTGTATCATTGAACAAGCTCTCGTCGAATTTTACCGTATTTCCTCTAAATAAATTGTATTTGTATTAATATCTATTTTTCCTACCATTAATTGACATCGCAATAATACAGAAATCAGTAGGTCTATAATGTAGTAAGTAGGCTTAACACGGAAGCTAGAGTCGTGGACTGATAGCGAATCAAAAGAGCTTCATTTTCTAACAATAATTTGTAGCAAAACCATCCAATTATAAATATGTGCTACGTTCCAAGTATTATTCTCCCTTTTTCAAACGCTTTGCCAAATCTATTAGTTTTGCTCGTTTATTTCTTACTGTAACCATCGGAAATTTCGGTACTGTTTGGATACAGAAAGAAATTGCAGAACTTATATAATTTTATTTATTTTAACGTTAGGCAAGGAGCGGACCCTGTCCCCCATCCCTATTTTCATCCCAAAGGTAAGCCTCGCCTCCACGCAAAAGTTTAGCTTCATGGTTATCTACCTCGTTTCAGTGGTCCGTCTAATCCATGTGAATGAAGGGGACTCTGGGGACCAGCTGCCCCCTTTGTCAGTTCCGGAGGTATGCCACATTTCCATGAGAATTTCTGAACGGGAAATTTCTCACAATTTCTTATTACTCTCCCTGAGTGAAACATATGCAGATAGACACACATTTCTGATTTTATTTATAAATGTACTCAATACATGTCTCTAAATCAGTCATCCACATGAAAATTATTTATTTCTTTTCAGATACATGCATAGAGAAATTATATATACAAGTAGCCAGATGTATCAGAATTCACAGTAAATACCACAATAAAATACTTTTACTGCTATAATAGTACATAATAGAGTCGACATTTAAATACATTAATTATCACCTTTTATTTTCACTCTTTAGACTGTAAAATTCACAAATAGTCTTGGGAATATAACATGTATTAAATTTTTCATTATTTGAAAGGTCACCAAGATTACACTGAAGTGATATTAAAATTATTGTCACCTCTTCTCCAATGATGGGTGGGTAGCTCAGTCAGTATTATGTAGGACTTCTTTGTTGTTCATCACATGTCCACAAGCATGCACCATAGATGTTTGTCTGGCCCTTTTATTATGCATGCAAGGGTTAAACATGTCGGCAATACGTAACCTACACGCAGAATTAAATTCGAGCCAAACAATCATCTTGGTATTCTGTGTGCGATTTGTAATTCTCTTTATGCAAGTCCTACATGGCGTCGACAAGCCACCACCCTTCCCTCATCAGAGAGGAGGTGGCAGGCGACAATACATGACAACACAAATCAGCAATATGTTTGACAATATTTCTTCAAAATAAAAAAAGAAAGATTATAGTCGCAAAATTAAATATTTGCACAAGTACTTATTATTCTTTCTGTTATTTTTACTAGCTCTAAAAATAACGGGTGAGAGACTTCGTCTGCTGCTCGTGGGGAAGACGGGAGCTGGAAAAAGCCTGACCGGAAATGCAATTCTTGGTGGTCAGTTTTTCTCTCATGGCGCCTACTTTAGCTCTGTGACAAGCACTTGTGATCTCAAGCAAAACATTGTCAACGGTATTCAAATAGAGGTGCGCATACATGTCAAATTGTACCGATCAAATGCTTAAGATATAATATATTTTTATGGCCCCTAAATGTCACCACGTCAAATTATACCGATCAAATGCTTAAGATATAATGTATTTTTATGGCCCCTAAATGTCACCACATGTCAAACTGTACCGATCAAATGCTTAAGATATAATGTATTTTTATGGCCCCTAAATGTCACCACATGTCAAACTGTACCGATCAAATGCTTAAGATATAATGTATTTTTATGGCCCCTAAATGTCACCACATGTCAAACTGTACCGATCAAATGCTTAAGATATAATGTATTTTTATGGCCCCTAAATGTCACCACATGTCAAATTGTACCGATCAAATGCTTGATATAATGTATTTTTATGGCCCATAAATGTCACCACATGTCAAACTGTACCGATCAAATGCTTAAGATATAATGTATTTTTATGACCCCTAAATGTCACCACACTCATCACATTCTTCATTGGCTATATTTTCTCAATTCAGCTTCACTGCTGTTTCGAATACAAAGTAACTGTCTGATCTCGCACAAGTATACACTAAAGCACACAGTCAAAATTCATTTTGCTTAATTAACAAAGTTGCTTTAGCAGAAATTCTCAGGCCGTTTAAACTGAGACAAAAACTAATAGTTCATCATCATTGACAAGAGGGTTCCAGACCAACACGAATCTAGTTTATCAGCCAGAACAGCATTACATCATCTATGTCATTGTTTGCATGTTTGTACTTTTTTAAATTTAATGTTCTCTTTTGTAAATACAATTAGTTCTTATTATACTGTCATTGTTGCAGCAGGATTTTGTTTTGTTATAGTATCTTTTGTTTTCTTTTAACTGTTTCACCAGTTTGCGTAAGTTTTGAATGTTCTATTTATAATTATGGTAAATTGCTTGGTGTTTGTATCAGATTATGTCATGTACTTATCGTTTTCTATTATTATTATTATAATTCGTGTTGTGGCTGTTGTTGTTGTTGGTAGTAGAAATAGTTGTTGTAATAGTAGTAGTACTGCTGGTATTGTGTTTATTAATAAATAGAATAACAACGACAATAACAAATAATATTAGAAGTAGATTTATTAAATGCTACGTTCTTTTGATACTTGCGGAATTAAGTCAGTAGATTACGTCAAGAAGAACATGACGGAGTGCGTAGAGAGAACTATTGGAGAGTAAATTGGAGAGTATTAAAGTATGAAGTGGCAAATAAAGAAAACAGTGGAACTTCGTGCCAGTACAAAAGAAAATAGTGCAACTTCATTCATTCCAATACTAAGAAATCAATGAAACTTCATGCCAGTACAAAAGAAAACATTGAGACTTCATGCCAGTACAAAAGAAAACAGTGGGACTTCATGCCAGTACAAAAGGAAACAGTGGGACTTCATGCCAGTACAAAAGAAAACAGTGGGACTTCATGCCAGTACAAAAGAAAACAGTGGGACTTCATGCCAGTACAAAAGAAAACTAATACGAAAGGAATGTAAATAAATAAGCACTTATTATATTATAGTAACGAAAAATTAATTTGAATAGTTTTCATAGGATTACCCATTGATATCCATAACAACTGATATTTTTTACCGGTATTGCATCTGTCATATTTTCGAAAGAAAGTAACATAGAAAAAGTCTTTTAATTAGAATGAATTTTAATTACTTCTCATAGGAAATGTTGAAAAAGAAACAAAATAGAAATTTAATTTAGAATTAATAATTAATATTATATCGATAGTAAATTTTGAACAAAGGGTAAAATTATTAAAAATTTGAAGAATTTCACAATTCTAACTACATTGTGAATTCTAGCTCTAAAATAAAGTAGGTTGTTGTGTCTTTCTTAAATTTCCTGCCAGAAGATTATATCTTAGTTATTAAAATGAATTACTTTCAAAAGCATGAGCCTGAAAGTGACGAAGAGACATTTCTTACTTTGCCTGTGGCTTCTAATAATCAAACAAAGTTAGTTAAGCATAGAATTTTAATTTTTCTATAATTTAAATTAAGTAATTTTAATAGCGAATAGTCTAGACTTCCGGTAACCTTAGGAAAGGGAAGCCTGCATTCAGTATGACGTACAAATACATGTGTACTGACAGGTGATGGATGCCCCAGGGTTGTTTGACACAGGCAACTCGCTTGAACAGACGTCCATCGTCATCGTACAAGCTGTGGCCTGCATGCACCCGGGCCCTCACGCCATTCTGTACGTCATCAAGGTGGATCGATACACGGATGAGGAAATGGCTGTGTATCACAGGCTGAAAGCTTTGTTCGATGAGGACATCACTCGTTACCTCATTGTGGTCTTCACTCATGGCGATGAACTAGAAAGATATGGGCGCTCCATCAGCGACATACTTCTAAACGCCCCTGCCAGTCTCAAACAAGTTCTGAAAGAATGCAGTAACAGGTAATGTATTTCAAACGCAAATAAAGGTATAGCAGCAGGTTATGAAATTAACAGTGTAGTAAAAGATAATATATTTAAGACGTGTGGCGAAGTAAATTTGCCTATCCCTATTTGAAAACTTAATTGTTATATAAGTTCTTAAATGTCAAAGTGACCCGACCTTGAGAACGGCTTGTGTTGATATTTTAAGTGCCAAAGTTTGAAGTAAACAACTCAGGTGAAGAATGTGCTAGTCTTGCTGAGGTAATCTAACCAGGTTTAGGTGGGTGAGTAGTTTTTATTATGCAATGGTTAAGATTTACAGGAATGAGACCAACCAATGGGCTGAGATCAAAAGTTTACCTCTATAAAAAAAATTCTATTGTCTACTCACTCTGAAATTAGATTGGCAAGAAGTCTGGTCGTGAAAGGCGGCCATTAGCTTAATGGGAATAAGCAGCCTTTACTTGCTTTACCTGAATCTCCCAATTTACTGATTTATAAACTGCCACGACCGTGGTAGACACAAGAAGTATCTACCCCCAGTGTCTAAGAGTAAGGGTACACTGCACTTTTGATGTATAGTTTCAATGTATGTTGACTACATCATGGAATTTCTTATATAAGGAAGTTACTGGAAATTGCTACAATTTTTGTTCTGCTTGAGGGAGCTAAAACACGAGTACCAGAATAGTCCCAAGAGAATAGTGGCTCATCAATGTTCTACAATGTGCAAGGGAAATACGTGGAACAGATAGTAATAATATGAACAATAAACTTGTGACCTGGTTTTAAAAATCACGCAAAAGGTTATTGAGACTTCACCTAGACAAGGTTATTTACAAACTATTATTGCTTATCTCTAATGACTCTATTTCTGTTCTCTTTTAAGAACTACCCTTGTTTTGTATTGACACATATCTATTGAATTATCTGTTAGGATATGAGACTATAGTTATTGAAATTATTTGAATGCAGTTTCATGGAAATATTAATGTCAAGTAATCATTTTCATTGTATTTGCTATATGTATATTTGATTGTTGATTTAATAAATTTATTGTTAAATTTATTGACCTTCATACACATATTGATAACCTTATGTTGGAGAAGAAAGTGGATGGCTGGTGGCTGGCTAAATATAGATTAAAAGATGGATTTATCTACTCCTTTGGTAAGATGCTTCCACCAACAGAAATACTGTGTGACGGAAAATGTTTGTCTTTAATGTTATAGAAGAGAGAAAATGTTTACAGAGCCCGCAATTCCGCGAGGGAGACGAGTGGTGTCTTCTGGAGAATTATTATAACATATATTAAGATTCTCGTCAATTGTAATTAGTTATGGGTTATAATTATAGCCATTAACTAGGTGGAATTAGCGTCGCATGGTGCAAATGAGAAAGCAATTTACAGTAAAGAGTTTGTGAAAATTGCGACAATGTTTTTGAGGCAGTATTTCAAGAGAAAATGGCGATAATGTTTTAGAGGGAGTATGTGAAGTGCAGATGTAATGTAATACATTTTAAGAACAAATGCGATATAAAAACAGCTTAAACTTCTCTGTGCAGTATATATCACTTATTTAAATATCAATTTACAGTGCAGAGCAGGTCAATACCGATGACAGTGTAGTACCAGTCACGTAATCAAGTGCCAATGAGACTGCAGTAGAGATCACATATTCAAGTGCCAATAACAGTGTAGCACATGTCACGTATTCAAATGCCACTGAAAGTACAGTACAAGTCATGTATTTAAATGCCAAGGACAATGCAGTACAGTTCACGCATTGACAGCGCCAAGGACAATATAGTGCAGGTCATGGTATTGAAAATGCAAATGATAAGGGCAGTACAGGTCACGTATTTAAATGCAAATGATAATGCTTTTTTCATGTTTGTTACTTCAAGTGCTTATGACAGATGCATTAACTGGTAACGGGAATTTAAAATGCAGATGCACTTTAGGCATATAAGATATTGCAGTGGCATATATTTTCAAGTGTAAATTGCATTTCAGTGATGGGGAATCTGCTTCAAATGTCTATGATAATGGCAACTGCATTTCTGTTGTTTTTCGGCTCTTGCGAAATTGGCAATCATTAGATGCTTATACTATAATAATTTTGTAACAGGATTAGATAAGATACATAGTTATGCTAAACATAGCTTCCAGAGAGTAACGAACTTTAGGCTTCAAGATTAGATCATCAGTAGTGGAGTTCCATATTTTATTTTTTATGTGATATTTTTCAAACTGTCCTTTCATTTTGCAATGTTCAAATTAATTTACTAGTTACTATCGCAAATGCCGATAGTACATACAGGAACATGTAGCCATCTTTCTATTTCTATATCGTCTCCGTGTGGTTGTCTTCTTTGCATTTCTGTATTAATTTCAGTTATGTTGTCTTCATTGTATTTTGTATTAATTTCACTGTTATGTTGTCTTCATTGCATTTTGTATTAATTTCAGTGTTATGTTGTCTTCATTGCATTTTGTATTAATTTTACAGCTATGTTGTCTTCATTGCATTATGTATTAATTTCACAGCTATGTTGTCTTTATTGCATTTATGTATTCAGTTCACATATGTTGACTTCTTTGCACTTCTTTATTAATCTCACAGACATGTCTCTTTGCATTTCTGACTAATTTCACGGATATATTGTCTTCTTTGCATTTCTATATTAAATTCATATATATATATATATATATATATATTGTCTTCTTTCCATTTCTGTATTAATCTATCAGATATGACTTTTTTGCATTTCTGTATTAATTTCACAAATATGTTTCTTTGCATTTCTGTATTATTTTCACAGATATGTTGTCTTCAACAATATGGCGCAGGACAAACGGCCTCAGGTAAAGCAACTGTTGGCCATTGTCCGTGAGATGACAGTCAAGAACGACAATCGCTCGTACACATGCCCAAGATACGAAGCGGTTGGGCAGAAAATGGAGCAAGAGGTTGCTATGAAATTGGCCATGGTAGACCAGAGGGAGCTGGAGAACAATAGATATGTCAATCATCTTAAATCCAAGGCTGTGCAGGCCCAGAAAAAGCTAGAAGTGGATAGAAAAGAATTTGAGGCGAGAGCCAAAAAGCAGGCAGAAATGATGCAGCAATCTGACGCTAAAAGACAGGAAGAAATCACACGGCTTGTACAAGTTGTCAGAGAACAGCACGCCAGTATTGACAAACAAAAGGAACAGGAACGTGTCTGGCACGAGAAAATGGATAAAGAGAAAGAGGAACAAATGAAACAAATGAAAATTGACAGAGAGCGTGAACTGACCGTTCTGAATCAGCGAAGACAGAATCTAGAAGAACTAGAAAACCGAATCAGAAAAGAAGAAAAAAGACAGAGAGAAGAGAGAGAACAAGCCATGGAGCGAGAATTGTGGCAACTGAAATGTCAAGTGGCCAAGAAAGAAAAGCCGGGTTTCTTCACCAAATTAATTAAGGGTGTTGGAACAGTTATTTCAGTAGTATTGCAAATAAAACGTTTAATTCTATAATTAAGCCAGTGTGTGTTGTAAAGACATTAATAATGTTTCGATTTTTAAAAAATAATGTTTAATTCTATAATTAAGCCAATCAGAACACGATGTCAATAGATTAATGTTGATTTTTATTTTTAATAAACAAAGTTTAAATCTTTACTTAAAACAATCAGAATTCATTGTACAGTGATTAATATTGTTTTTGTTGTTCTTTTCTCGATAAAGCAAGATACACTTAGAAAGAAAAATATAGATTTAATTTGAGTAACTGTAGAGCGTCCAAATAATGAAGAGATTTTAATGTATTTAACAACTAATCGTTCTACTCAGTGACCCGTACACAATTATCTCTTTTAGAAAATGGGGGTGGGTGGGGGAAGAAACGCAACGAAGAGAGAGAAATACGTTTGACTCGCCCAATTGCGTCTCTATCTATCTATCTATCTATCTATCTATCTATCTATCTATCTATCTTCTTGAGTATCTATCTACTTAACAATATATCTATCCATCCATTCGTCCATCCTTCCATCATCTATCTATCTATCTTTCTATCTATCTATCTATCTATCTATCTATCTATCTATCTATCGTCTAAATCATCACGTCTCTTCGGCACTGTGACGTTTTGCCCGGAGAAGAACAAGGGTTAATTCTCCATCAACCTGGGCTTAAGCTAAACCCAAAATACACCTTCTATCTGACCACACGTATTAGAAAGATGGAAGACAGATAGTGTAGAATAGAAGAGTGATAGACTATAATAAAGCTCTAAACCCCTTGATACGTACAGCCAGGAATATAAAATTAATACAGACGACATACTACAACATATAATATGCAAGAAAGCCATACCAACACGAGTGGTCTAAGGATCAATAATAAATTTAAAAGAGAAATAAAATAGAATAGGTGGTTGATTACGTATATCATGAATACTATAGTGGATAATGCGAGTGTATAGCGTTCATAATCACGACTCTGTGAGTCTAGTAAGAGTTGTGGTCTGAGGAATATATATATATGAGAGAAACTGTAGTTGTTGATTGTATGGTCCACTTATCTCAGTACGACGACGTCGTCGTCGTCGTCGTCTAGGGCCGTAGTAGGTCTGTTACCGTGGATAACGCATTTGGTTGGTGGAACAGTGGCTTGTTGTTCGTTCCGCTCTGGCGTTGCCTTCACGGCTCAGCGCTCGTCAGGGTCAACATAGAAGATAAAGTACCGACCTTCCAGAGTTTGTCTAAGTGTGTTCCCTGACATAACATGTACATAGTCATCATACAATCTAATGTCCTAAGTGGGATGTTTAACAAAATGAAATATGAAGAATGTTGATGAACGTTAAATATAAAACATAGATATAATATTTAGACATAGATCTACAAGCAAAATCACATACCTTCGGCAGTATAGGCTTAGACAGTGGATCGGTACAAAGTCAAGATAATAATTTATTACTATCTAATTGGTGCAAGGTCAGATTAGGACTTTATGAATATCTAATAGGTACAAGGTCAGATTGTGAATTTATTAATAACTAATTGATGCAAGGTCAGATTACGACATTTATAATATCTAACTGGTGCAAGGTCAGATTAGGACTTTATTAACATCTAATCGGTACAAAGTCAGATTATAGCTTTATTAACATCTTAGTGATGCAAAGTCACATTAGGACTTTATTAATCGTTACCAGGTCAGATTCTGACTTTATTAATATCTAAGTGATGCAAGGTCAGATTAGGACGTTATTAGTATCTAATTGGTGCAAGGACAACTGTTAAAGTGCTTTGGCAGTGGTTATAAACCTATTACGTCTGATTGACAAGTAATGGAATCTATAGTATCACACACACACACACACACACACACACACACACACACACACACACACACACACACACACACACACACTCACACTCACCTCCCATAGAGCGCAGTGCTCACATCTAGAACCAATTCAATTTACACACTGCTAGATCTATTTAAACAGTGGGGGTTTTCAACTTGAATAATGCAGTGATGGGTTTAATTCCTCTTATCAAATCTGAGAGAGCGTATTCTTTAGTCTGCTTCCTGTAGTCGCGAAACCCCAATCATTCCTTTCTTAGTTTTGGTTTGGAATTGAGGCGGATAATGTCAACTGATGACTGCTTATATTTCTTCCGTTGTATATTTCGACTAAAGGTAAGACAACAAATTATCATTTCACAATAGACAGGTGTGCAATATGAACTGTATTAATGAAACACATTATACACTAGCGCCTTGTATGTACTGAAATTGAACGCCCGGTTAGGAAACGTGAAAACATAAGGCGCGAGCCAGTTTGACCATCACGGACGCGTAAAGTGAATGAATTTTACATTGTGAAACATTTAATAGTCATAGTTAAGATCACTTCAACCGTGTCGGTAAAGCACCCATTTTGATGTTAGGTATTACTGTTAGGACTCGGGGAGGGAGCTGTCTCAGTGACTCCGAGGAATTTCGAGCATACGTCACTGTGCAGTTACCCATCAACTCACTGCAATATGGCGTCTATCGAGATACAGTTGTCGTCATACTGGCGTCCTGTTAGTTTATCTCGATAAGAAAGAAATAAAAAATTAAATCGCGAATACGGGGTAATATTAGTGTCTAGAGTGACGTCGGTCGACAAATACAAAGACCGGTAACAGATTACTTATGTAGGTGTCATCCAAAATCAAATGCATTCTGCTTTACTGATCAGATCGCTTGAGTATGTAGTATATAAGCGTCCCTCAAAACGTCATTATAAGGCGAAAGATATTATCATAACTTAAATAAATTAGTTTAATATATTTTAAAGTACACTTATAAGACTACATTAAATTTGCAAAACATGCACAATTCATGCTACGTGCACTTTAACGTGTCGAAAAGTTGATTAATTATCTTCTGTACCCAAAATAGAGTCGAGTAATCAAAATACATTGACGTGTACGGAGTTTCCCATTTTCTGACGAAATGGTGAAGAAAAAAAAAGGGTGGGTGGGGTATGGGGTTTAAGGGGAGATAACACATTGTGTTTCACAGATTTATATTCAACAGTATTTGCAATTGACAATATAGACGTACACTTTCTCCCTACAGATAATAAGTTAATTGCTAGAGTCGCACAAAGTCTTTTATTTCTTTAGTGAGCGAGATAAAGGGAGATAACACTTTGTGCATCATAGATTTATGTACAACACATGTTTACAGTATAGGCGTACACTTCTCCCTATATAATAGACAATAAGTTAATTGCTAGAGTCACACAAGGTCTTTGATTTCTTTATTGAGCAAGAGAGTGATGAAAGTTAAACCGCATAAGAGATTTAGTCTTGCAAAAGACATCTTCCTAGGGAGGGCTACCTATTGAGGATGGGTGGAGAAAAAAATATAGTCTAGGATAAGAATTCTAGCCAGTCTAGAAGCAAAGGATTGGCGATAGCAATTAGCAACCTTGAACCAAAACTGGACCAAAACAGGAACTAGAACCTTAATCAAACTTGGACATAGGAATTTTGCTAAGGAACAAACTTTTATAATAAGAACAATTTCTTGTATTAACGAATTATTTGTAAATATTATTAATGAAACCATTGTAAAGATACGTACAGACCCACTTTCGGTGGTTTGCCGTTTTTCTTTAAACCATAAGGTACAATGTAACAATTTCCAGAGATTTGTAATTGTCACGTAACATAGGATACTTGTGTTTCTCACCCTTGTAATAAGTGCACTGATTACTGTCATACAATTATTTAGATCTAACGTGTACAACGTCATATAATGTTGGCTCAATACAATTATTTAGATCTAACGTGTACAACGTCATATAATGTTGGCTCAATACAATTATTTAGATCTAACGTGTACAACGTCATATAATGTTGGCTCAATACAATTATTTAGATCTAACGTGTACAACGTCATATAATGTTGGCTCAATACAATTATTTAGATCTAACGTGTACAACGTCATATAATGTTGGTTCAATACAATTATTTAGATCTAACGTGTACAACGTCATATAATGTTGGCTCAGACAAAATACATCGCAGTGTTAGAGCTTACATGGACTGAGGAAGAATGATTCGTTATATATTAATCAGCAAAACAAACAAATATTCACATATAATCGCAAAAAGACATTACTCTTCATAATATCGCAGTCTTGCAAATAAGTACTTGAATACATCAATCACTTTACATCAACTGATTACATCCATTTTTAAATATAGATTTAATAACAAGAAAATTTGTAGAGATCCCAATCACGGTTTTATGGTTTTACTTTGATCTCACAGGTAGGACACAAGAAGTGTACATTGATTACAAAGAGAAACGATTTGCAAGTAAAAAGCATGAATGTATATTTATTACTAGCGAAAAGGATTTACAAATAAGACATATGGGGGGGGGGATATACTTTACTTTAGTAGTAAAGTATTTTTAAGAAAATATTTATAGACATTTAAATGGAAGAATCGACAAATACTTTTTGTTTTACCTCACGTACCAGACATAAATAGCCAGAATAGTTTGAATAGTTTGAAACTTGTTAACACAGTTTTCTATATGCGTCCTCATGAAAATAAAACTTTGGCATGAGAAAAGTAATGGAAAGAGGTTTTTGTACTAAATTAGTTTTGAGAATACTACTGAGCATTGTAGACGTCGGTATATGGAAGATTCATATGTTAAAGAGATGCCTCAATTTTTTTTCTCCTGAGACATTCTAATTCTTTGAAAGGGGAGTTCACTGTCCATCTAGTAATGGCTGACAACAAGACAAGACTCCAAAGGGAGGCAATAAATCATGTGCACAACCTATTCCCTTTTTCTACCTGAAGTAACATTATTTTTAATGCTTTTACAGTAAAAGTTCTGACACCTGTTGCTTGTAGAGTAACGGTTCTGAGACTTATTGCTTGTACAGTAACGGTTCTGAGACCTATTGCTTGCACAGTAAAAGTTCTGTAAAGGTTCTGAGACCTGTTGCTTGAACAGTTATTGTTCTGAGACATGTAGCTTGTACAGTTAATGTTCTGAGACCTGTTGCTTGTACAGTAAATGTTCTGAGACCTGTTGCTTATACTATATCACATGCCTACACTATGCTTCACGTTTCTTTCTTTACTTTCTTAGTGGTTGGAATGCTTTATAGAGCTTCGACCGTGGAGGTTCACATTTAGGATCGGTTATCACCAGCATATAACCCGTACTTGCCACTCCTTAGTATCTGAACCTGTCCACAGAAGAATCTGCCAGTGCGGACACCCAGTGTGGGTCAGTGTTAATAATTCTGAGGGTAAGCTGTTACCTCGGCGAACAGAAGGAGAGACTTCTCAAAACGCAAACTGTCAGCTGTTACCTCGGCGAACAGAAGGAGAGACTACTCAAAACGCAAACTGTCAGCTGTTACCTCGGCGAACAGAAGGAGAGACTACTCAAAACGCAAACTGTCAGCTGTTACCTCGGCGAACAGAAAGAGAGACTTCTCAAAACGCGAAATCATCCGGGAAAAGGTCGCTCTCCACACAGAAAGGTACAGAATTAATCTAGTTTGTGATTTATTTTATTTCATAAATCCACTTGTAGTGAATATTCTAAAACTTGCAATAACGTTATTTATTGGACATTTTAGAATTAATGGGACATTAAATTGAATTCATTTAATCAGTTTTACATAAGATATACTTCATTGCGCATTGCTTCGTGAACACTGTTTTAAAGTGAATAACAATATTCTATTGTTATTAATATGTTTATTAACTTGATGCTGTTTTAAAATGAATAACAATATTCTACTTTTAAAAAGTTATATACAAATTCAAATTGATTAGAATAGAATAGAGTACTTCTTCAACAAAGAAATTTCCGGTCCATCCCATTGGATGAAAATTATATGAACAAGCTGAGACTATAAGTCAGAAAAACTACTCATTCACTTGGAACTGGTTTGGATTGCGTCAGAAATTTTCTGGCATTTTCTCAACTCGAGTTGTTTACTCCAACTCTGACACTTACAAAAATACCATCACAAGGAGTGCCCAAGATCGGGTCACTTTGACAATTTAAATAACAATTAAGTCTAGAAATAGGGATAGGCAAATTTGCTCCACCACACACTGTTTAAAGAAAAAATTAGAACTGACCGGTTGCATCATCAATATGACGCCACTCTTTACAAGAACAAATTTAGAAGTGTGTGCGTGCACATCACTGAACAAGAACAGCAAAATATTTTTATAAATTTCCTTTTTATGAGCTGTTGTAGAAATGTTCAAAAGGACCCATAGAATAAATCAATAGTATTGTAAATTTTATTTCAAATTAATTTATATTCTAGAGCCAAAGAATGTATAGCTTATTTTCATTTTTTTAAATCTAAACATTTATTTTCATTTTCTAAAGAATCAAAATATAAACTTCAACATAATTAGAGAAGAGCCATTGATATCTTCAGACTATTGTTTAATTAGAAATACTAAACTTGTACAGATTTTGAAGTATGTACAATGATAATTTATATAATTATATAAATATAATTTTATAATTTTCACTTTCACTATAGTACTTATTACAATCATAAAACCAGTACAATATAAAATATTGGCTCCAAAAAAATACAATTTACTTTTGAAACAATACAATGTAGGGCGTGTGTGTGTGTGTGTGTTTCGATAGCACTTACATCACCAATGTAGCTTGAGTTAATTATTTCGTCATCAGACGTTCTCTGATCTGGAGTGCCCCCGGTTGGACCCCACAACCGCACACTAATAATAAGTGTTGGCACTTTTGATTATTTACTGGTGCATTTATATTTTGCTGTGTTTTAATAATTTTACTTGAAATCTTACTCTTTAATTAATTTCCTTCTTCTTGAACATTTGAGGTGTTTATCATTGTGTGTGCGTGTGTGTGTGTGCGTGTACTAAATGTTAGTGCCTTCTTTTGAAGCAAGTTGATTAAAATGGTATTGTTCATTTTAAAATTAAATTCCTTGTCGTGATTAGTCTAAATTTATTAATTTCTTGCCATGTTTGGATTAATTTACAAGTACCTTGTCATGGTTAGATTAAATATGCCAATACCTTGCTGAGTTTAGATTAATTTAAAAGTACCTTGTCATGGTTAGATTAAATATGTTAATACCTGGCATGTTTAGATTACTTTACAAGGTTATTTTAAATATGTTAATTCCTTGCCCTGTTTAGATTAATTTACCAATACCTTGTCATGGTTAGACTAAATCTGTTGATTCATGTTTAGATTAATTTACAAGTACCTTGTCAAGGTTAAATTAAATATGTTAATGCCCGGCCAAGTTTAGATTAATTATGTCAGATGCCCCATGCCATTTCCAGACTGTTTATTAATACCATACCATGTTTAGATTGAATCGATTAATATTATGCCATATTTAGATTAAATCGATTTGTACGTTGCTGTATTTTGATTAAATTGATTACTACTTTGCAATGTTTAGATTAAATCGATTAATAATACATTGTCATGGTTTGTTAGCGTTCAAAGCTAGAGGTGAAGGTGGCGCGATGGATGACGTAACAGAGTGTGTTTCTCCAGTTAGCTCCCCTAACACCTCGTGCAGTTCTTTGTCATTGTCTGAAGGTAATAACCTGGACGTATTCTTATCTTATTTTGATAATAATAAAACTTAGGAAATGTCCTTCATATCTATTTAAGATGTTCTACGTCATTCTAGTGTCTGTCCGAGGAACTTTCTGGGTCCTGATTTCTCTCTTTCAACACCCAAAGGTTAATTATCTACCCAATAAATAAAGAAGAAAAAGAGGGTCCTGATTTCTCTCTTTCAACACCCAAAGGTTAATTATCTACCCAATAAATAAAGAAGAAAAAGAGGGTGCGCGTATGACTACCCTCCTTGAATACCAGGGACAGAAGGAAGGACCCATAGGAACCCTACAAAAACTGAGAACGGAAAAGAAGAAGGATGCGTGGTTAATATTAATGGACACTGGGGGATCAGGGGCGATCCCTCCACCCCTATATAACAGATGGATTATTAACGATATAGGGAGAAACTAGGGCATTGAAATTTTCTTGGAGGCGTTGTCCCCCCCACCCCACCCTACGCCAACCCTTTTGGACATATGTCAGAATTCGTCTCCATCCCTCTCAGTATTATAAATACTTAATTATTTTATGTCTTTTGTTTTCTACCCTCGGACAGCTTCTACTTTTTTCAGTTGCAAGATATTTTAATCTTTGCTATTTGTTTGGGTTTCTTCGGCTTTTAACTGGCTAAAGATAACATTATTCAAACTCATTGGCAAATACATTTGGAAATAATTCAAATACAAGAATATTTTGATTAAATCATTTTTTCATTAACTGACATTTAATGGTATATTGCTAAGGTTTCTCTTGTTTGTTTTCTTAGGGGGTTCATTAAAAGTTGAAAGTTTGCAATGTGTTTAATTTTTAGAGTAATTATTGTACTTATAAATGTATGTAGCTCTAGTCTAGTTGTGCAGTTAATATATTAATTTGTAAATATATTATATGCATTATATTGATAACGACAGTATGAATGGAATGATTGAATATATACTCTCTTTGCAACGCAAAAGATTGAATCAGTAAAAGTCATAGAGTGTGTTAAAGAAACACTTTAGGCCTATTACATCTGCTAGTAAATAGATACACGAGTTTAAAATGTGACCCACATTTTGAATACAATTGTTTTCTTGAAATAACTCAAAGTATAGCCTTGTGATAGATATATACAGACAGGTAGGTAGATAGATAGATAGATGAGTGCATAAATGGACGAATAGATGGTTCGATGGTTAGATTATTGATGGATTTGGTGGATGCCATTGAGAGTAACCAACAGAATGTTTATCAGTTCATCATTTTGAATTGATTAGCATGTTATATTATTTGTTTTAAATTGAAATAAATAATTGTGTCCATGTGTCTCATTTTCCAGAGCAGAGTGGTGAATCTGACGATCTTCCACCAGACTACCATAAAAACTGTCATGAAAAATGTCGTCAAAACTACTACGATTGCATTTTGTATTGCTCCCAGGACGATAACGAACTAGCGTATGATATTCAACAACGACTTATTAAAGTTAGTTTACCCTTCAAGGGGCAGATCATCCAACCTAAGGTTGCGCTTGCTCAGAACATCGTGTCGTTTCCGTATTTTTCATCATTTGAAAAGATTGCAGAGCACACAAACACAGTGATCTTAATATACACAAAAACATTTGAAAGCGACCAACAGACAGAACAGGGAGCCTACGCTGTTTGGTCGAACGTGCCCCACAAGTGTGACCTCCAAATCATCCCGCTTCTGGTGGGCTTCGACGATAGCGAGAAACCGCAGTCAAGCTTTTCAAGAAACTCTCAATATATTCGCTATAAGCCAGACAACAAATATTTTAAAGATAATATTAAAATACTTCTGAGTCGACATCTCCACACCCGACTGGAGCATGATGAGTTTCGCAGAGCGTGTGAAGATACCCGAGAGAGAAATTCCGTGTGCTCCAGCTCTACCGGGGTTACAATTGGTGTATCGGGTGCAGACGGTAATGCCGGTGTACCTTTACCCCCATGTGAAGGAAATAACGTCAGTAACAAGGCGGCCACTCCAGGGAACACCAAAACCATATTCCATTTATGTATTGAGAGCAATTGCAAGCCCAGCAGTAATAAAGGTGTTTCCCTCAGCTACAATGAAGCAAACAGTAAAACGCTTGGCAGTGATGGCAGCACAATTGAGCATTGGAGCAATGACGGAATACTTTGTTCGTCAGACACACCGCAAGTATGTGAAGATGGTCCTGATCAAACGAAGGTGAAAGTCATCAGAAGCTCCTGTGACAAAATATCAAACCGGTCTGCTTCCACAACACCCTCGTTGTTGTTGTCACATAATGAAGGAGGACGGCAACAACCTGAGTCACAGTTGAAAGCTCCGTCCGCTAGAGAACTAGAAGTGAACATAAGCAAACACATGCATCCAGATAATGGTGGAGGCAAGAATAGTACAGAGAAATATTTTAATATTAGCTCCACTGAAACGACATCTCTACAGTTTGCTGTAGAGAATGATGAGGATGGTCAAGAAGCCGCATTTAGTGGCTCTCAACCGTCGGTTAAAGAGTTCAATGAAGACGGACAAAATTCAGAGGCTGCTCATCATGGCTCTCTACCGTTTGCTATACAATGCCAAGATGACAGACGTGTTCGGGAGGCTGCCCTAAGTGGTTCTATTCTGTCGCCTATCAAGATCCATGACAACCAACACGAGCCTTTGGCGGCTTACGGTGGCTCTGGTCTGTCATCTATGCAAAATCAAAAAGAAAAGAGACATATTTTAGAGACAGTTGACATTGGCTGTACACAAACGGTTATAGAGTACCAGAAAGACACATATACGTTAGAGACCGATCATAGTCTTTATGCCAAGGAGTCTCATAGAGAAAGTTTCTTTGCAGGTTGTAATATTGACGAGCATGTATTGCAACCACAGGCTGTGGCCGAAATACTTTGTTTACCCTATTCATCTCAGTCTCAATGGGAGGACGATAGTCAGCTAAAAGACGTCGAGACGAACGAAGAATCAACTAACCAAAGAGTGGATGTGAACTTTTCACCTACAATGACAGCACTAAATATTAACCCTTCATCTGCAGTTACAGAATTAAATATTAACCATCCACCCGCAGTTAAAGAATTAAAAATTAACACATCTTTAATTACAGATTTAAATGCTAATACGTCATCTGCAATTACAGAATTAAATACTAATCCTTCAAATGTAATGACAGAAATTAACACTAGCACTACATTTGCATTAACCAAAGAGCAGTTCCCTCAAGCCGATAGAGAAAGCTGTCAGTCGACGACTGACCTACAAACAAATTATGTGCATGCTGGAATTGCTCCAGAATTGAACAAGAATGGACAGACTACTCAAGCCAAGAAACAATCAAATATAGCATCTCCCAGAGAATTAAAGCCAGTTCAGACACTTGTTCATTCGGTGTTCCAGAATGGAGACGATAAACAAGAGGTGGCATTTCAGTCTACAAAAACAGACTTTGCTCCAAAATCACCAGCAATCAGGCCGGCTCGGCTGGCAACTCAGATTGATGAAGGCAAGAACATTTCAAATTCAGTTTTAAAAACGCAAAGAGGTGTGCAGTCTGCACCCGCGGTTTTTGAAGAACAACTAATTGCTTCTTCTCCGGTACAATGCCCTGGCCAGCAACAAAGTTCTCCTATACAATGTCCTAGAGTTGGTCTAGCAACTACTGATCAGCAACCAGGTTTTCCAGCACAATGTCCTAGAGTTGGTCCAGCAACTACTGGTCATCAAAGTCCTCCAGTACAATATCGTGTGCTTAGTCCTGACACAAATGCAGAAATACAATCAAATGCTAACTTACCAACAGGCACTGGTCTAGAACGCATATTGTATATACCAGACGACCCAACAAGTTATGGTATAGAGAGTACGTCGTGTGTAACACGCTGTCAAGAGACAGATTCATATTTTAGGCAGCAGTACGCTTCTGGTAGTCAAGAGCAAAATGCAAACATGGAAACAGACTCTGATGACGTTGAGGCGAACGTGTTTCGTATGGGCAATGGCAATGAAGATTTGGACGAGCAAGCACAAATGCAGCATTCTCAAAATAACCAGTCACGTGAAACTATACACACATGTGTCCGAGCATACAGTGCAATGGGTGCGAATCAATTTTCGGAACATTCTCTTAGGCCAGTCTCGTGTGCGCAGTCTGAATCCACTTATGCTGAAGAACGGCAGATTGTAGGAAAATCAAATCAATTCGCGCACAGATTCCAACAGCAGTATCTCCAGTCTGAAAACTCTGACGGTTCTAGTGATCGGCAGACCTCGTGGCCAGAAAGTCCCTTACCTGCTCCACCAAACCCTTTACTTCTATGTAGGACACATGAGCAATTCGACTCAAGCACGATAACATATCAACAATCGACTGTCCAAAGAGCGTTTGTTAAAGACTGGACCCGAGATTCGACTGTCCTCCCAACGTGTGCTGAAGACTCTGCTCCAGTCAGGCAGAGGAAGTCAAGGTTTAGTCATTTAACTGTTGCACAAACCAGTCCCTGTGGTAAAGATCGTAAGGATTGCGTGAATTCCGAGCTGCGCGTATCGCCTTCTGCTGCACCACAAATGTATAATCCTGATGTGGATTCCAAGCGGACTGCATGCAATTTACATGGAGTTAATATGCAACATTTGATGTATTTGATGCTATGTGTTTTTCTTTTAATTTTATTTTCTGCATCTTTATATTTTCTTTACAATTATATGGCGCTTTAATAAACTTTGACATGCACAGTATCTAAGGTCTAAAACAAACATTACAAGCATGCAAGTTATATATGGTACAAAAACAGTGTGTAAATGTGTTCAACTTTACAATAAGAGTTTTTAGAAGGCATATCTTCTACTGAGAATATTAAAGACCAAGTGAAGGGGAATTTTGGTCAACCGACATGAACTCAATCAACAGATTTACACTTTCTGATAATATAAAATTTCAAAGTCATAATTCCGATGGATATTGCAATACGAACGATGAGAAGAACGTGTTTCGAGTTTTCGATGCCATTGATGTACACAGATGAGCTTGATGACGACACAGGGAGGCTAAAGTTTGGACGTATTACACATGAGTTGCTTGTTTAACAAGTATTTAGACTTGATCAGGGGAAGCTAAAGTTTGGACGTATTACACATGAGTTGCTTGTTTAACAGGTATTTAGACTTGATCAGGGGAGGCTAAAGTTTGGACGTATTACACATGAGTTGCTTGTTTAACAGGTATTTAGACTTGATCAGGGGAGGCTAAAGTTTGGACGTATTACACATGAGTTGTTTGTTTAACAGGATCAAGGGAGGCTAGGTCTGGACGTATTATACATGAGTTGTTTGTTCAACAGGTTTTTCTATACTCATGATCTGGTCATTTCCAGTGACTGAGCCATCTAAGTAGATTCGCTAGGTGTAAAGTACAAGTGCAAAGATATACAGTGAACTTTACCAACACGACACAGCGATGCTATGTTTTATTTCTGTTTGTTGACATTAAAATAAAATGTCCAAAGCTGTTCTTGTATTTATGAATATTTACATATAATGTTTTACTTATTACACGAAATTATCGTGGTTTATGCTGTCTTTCAATTGTGAATATTTACTAAAATATTTCATTTTATTTCTCTATTTGTTGACGCAAGAAGTTATAATGACTCCTGTTCTTATATTTAGTTTTAATATCAGAGTTTATTCCAATACTTGTTTATATTTTAAAATGCAATGTCTCTTGTTATTCTTGTGTCTGTTAATGTTTACATGTCATGTTTCAAATAATTTTGTACTTGACTGCACTAAATGTAGATACTGTTGGATAATAAATATTATTATACAAATATACATACATCGATATCAATCAATTTCCCCAAAGCGTGCAATGTATCTTGGAAACAATAGGCAGAAGAAAGAATAAAAGTGATACAATAAAACTGGTTGAAAATTATATACTTTTGCTTGGAGGAGGGGGGAAGATGTGAACATGATTTAGTTACGCATAACCGTAGAAAGAGCAAGAGTAGAATCCACTATGATAAATGTACAGGGTAATATGTAGAGGGTACTGAGGTGAATTAATAGAACTTTTGTAAAATATTTATTGCAGTACGCTGAAAGATAAAATAAACCAAACCAAACAAAATCATTGAGTTTGTGTAATGGGATTTCTCTTGTTAAATCTTGTAACTTGACAAAAGAATCTCCTTAAAAACTTTAATAGAAAAATGCATTTGCAAGCTTGAGTGGAAAACAAAACTATTTCAAAACTTCACTGAAAATTTTTTTTTGCAAACTTGAGGGGGGGGGGGAATCTCTTTGAGAAACTTCACTGAAAAAAATTCTTTGCAAACATCTGTGAACAAAACCTTACACTCGCTGTTGTTTCAGTGTGGAACTATGAAAATTACTTCAAGGGTTCCTCCAGGGTAAAATGTTGATAAATTTAAGAGAATCTTAATTGTATCGTACACAGACACGCCATGAGTTTAATGACCGTGGACAATGCATATGTCGTACACAGACATACTGTGAGTTCAATGACCCTGGACAATCTAACTGTCGTACACAGACATTCCGTGAGTTCAGTGACTCTGGACAATGCATGTATCGTGAACAGACATTCCGTGAGTTCAGTGACTCTGGACAATATATATGTCGTATAGACATACTGAGTTCAATAGTCCTTGACAATATAGGTCGTGAGTTCGCGCATAAATACATGTATATTAAATATTTACCAATCAAATTTGTTGTGTACATATGCAACTTTAGTCTGCTTAATTTTTCTTAATTTAAATTTAAATAAAACAATATAATTCATAATAAAATATATTGTCAAAGAAGAAAAAAACATTCTGTTGTATTTGTATATTATTTTTATACGTTTTGTTTCTACAATTAAGTAGTATACCCTTTCTTCTGCACTTTTGTCGATCAATTCTGGTCTTTCATCTCTCTAATAAATCATGTTTGTCTGACTTCGTCAACTGTTTCTGCGTCTCTCATCTTTGTAATAAATCGCCCCACTGTTCGTCTGACCTCGTCAACTATTTCTGCGATTTTCATATCTCTAATAAATCACGTGCCTTTACCTAGAATTTGTTTAGTCCTCTAAGTCTTGAATTTCAATAATTAAGTCTTCTGCACTTATCAATTAATTGTATTTCTTTCTAATGAATCGCCAACCTTGGAAGTGGAATCTGTCAAAAAATGTCTATGCTTTATTTTTCTATTTCAACTAATTACATTTCTATTCACTTGTCAACTAGTTCTCTCCCCTTTCTTTTCTCTGTTTTTTTTCCAACAACTGTTTTGAATGCACAGTGCTTTCATCTTAATAAATTACAAGTATATCATAATTTTTCTCTGGCATTTGATCATTTATTTTCTGTCATATTTTGGGGGAAATATAAATCATCAATATATACAATTACAAACAAAACAAAATATATAACTGTTATATATAATCGTCAGGACTAGGCTGTTTGTTTTCACTCTTGTTAATGTGTCACTGTCATGTAGCGTAAATATAACAGCTGTAGCTTCACTCTGGAGGTGCATCATCTGCGTCACACACACACACACACACACACACACACACACACACACACACACACATACACACACACACACACACACACACTTATGCTCACACACAAACACACAAATACACAGCCATTTTCGTGTTTCTCATTTTGGAAAGGGTTTATCTGAAAATTGTATACAAAACATATCGTGTTACCCCTTTTTGTTCGTATATATCGAAAATTCACTGAAACGCATTTTATCTTTTTTTAAAGTAACAATTACAAGTAATTTAATTGAAAAGATATTTTCCCACAGATGATGCTCTTGAAATGTAGTTTCTTCTAACATACCTAACATTCACAATGAATCTCGAGATTATTTACCACAAAAAAATCAAATAATCGTGCTTGAAACTTGATTTGTAAATTAATTTTTGTAACATTTACAATCCCTCACCACATATAACCATAAAAGTACACACATTATCTTCACTAAACTGCCTGTTGTAAGCAATGTCGAAAATACTTTATCGAAAACAAAAATATCTGGCTCTCCTAAGTCTGAAAACTGGAACTGGAAAACGCTAGTGCCTTTAACAGATACAATGAGTCTCTACTATCGTCTCAATTTACTGACGAAAGCGACTTACAGTTGGAGTGTTAAAGACACGTTGACACCTAGCTCATTTTATGAAAGGGTGTAATTACTAATAGTGGTATTAATATATAATAATCATGGATATATTATTAGCGTATATGCTTCTGTATACTTAGTTGTAATAAAAATTGCTAACAACAACAAAATAAGATTTTCAACAAGAATTTATCTTGGGGTTTTCTGTGCAGTTCCAGTTGTATTATCTGATTTGATCCTCTCTCTTAATATCTATTTCAGGACTTGAAATTACTTTTATACTGGTTATTATCTGATTTGATCTTGTCTCTTAATATCTATTTTAGGACTTGAAATTACTTTTATATTGTTATTATCTGATTTTATCCTGTCTCTTAATATCTATTTTAGGACTTGAAATTACTTTTATATTGCATTATATGATTTGATCCTGTCTCTTAATATCTATTTTAGGACTTGAAATTACTTTTATATTGTCTTTTGTTTTAAATAGCCAGATTTTTGGCTAGCGATTTCAGATTGATAAAATTCAAAAGAAGGAGTAATATTAGCTGTGAGGATGTCTTTATTGTTTTAGACAAAAGTTTTCGATATTTTAGCCGAAGTATGCGACATTTCGATTGAAATGCTGATATTTTTATAAGCGATTTCAAAACTCTCTCTCTCTTTCTTTCTCTCTCTCTCTATCCATTCTCTTCCTGTATAGTAACGTGTTTGTTTGTGTTGACAGATGATGATACTCTCCGAGCAGAGTCCCAATCAGACGCGTGACAGTCCTCTTTATCCGTGGACTTTGTACAGACGTTAAATTCCACACTCGAGCGCCGCTGAGAAAAGATTCTCTCACTCTGAGTGCTATGCTCCGCGCAGAGAATAATCCTGTTGTCCAAGTTCCGACTGTTCAATGTGGAAGTGTCTCCACCGCCAGGGTCTTTGCTACTTCCGCCACTGGAATGTTTTTGTTTTTTGAATCTTCTGGGTTTGTGCTCGCTGCAGAACATTTTATGGAAGGTGACCAAACGAACTATGGTATACAGGATAACCAGAGAGTCCACAATGCTAAAGGCTCCCGTTAATGGAAAATACATCCACGCGATACTTTTGATGCTGAGTCGAAAGAGAAAAAAAGGGAAATCATTCATATAACATGCATTTAATTCATTGTATTTCCAATAACTCTGGATAGACAGATATGAGATCACTTTCACATAACCTACAAGAGAATTAATATAAGGAATTATGCAGCAAAGATACTAAAGTTTTAGTGCCTTGGAATTCATCTTCATCTCATCGTTTTGAGAGCTGTGTAATTTGTGTGCGTGAGAATGGGGAATATATAATATGTATATACACACATATATACATAAATGTGGGTGCGTGTGTTTGTGTGTTTTATGTGTGTAAATAAGTGAATGAGTTAGTTTTATAACGCTTCTTTGGCACTGCATGAAAAGACACTCGTCCAATCAACTCCCAAAAGGAAAATTATGACTGACACACACAAGACAATCAATCAAAAGGCCCCAGAAGGGAAAGTACTAGCAGACAGACACTCATTCAAACAGCCACTAAAAGGGAAGTACTGATATCAAGATATTCTTTCAAACGGCCCCAGGGAAAAAGGAAAATAATGACAGACAAGATTTCTGATTCAGATAACCCCCGAAAGGAAAGTCTTAACTGGTATGAAGACGCTCTTTCAAACAGTCCTAGAAAAAAAAGGAAAATATTGACAGACAGGATATTTACACAGAAAGCCCCAGAACGGAAAGTACCAATTGACAAACAAGGCACTCATTCAAATACCCCAGAAAGAAAAGCATTAACAGACAGACAAGACACTTATTCAACTATCCCAGAAAGAAAAGCATTAACAGACAGACAAGACAAGACATTTATTCAAATATCCCAGAAAGAAAATATTAGCTGACAGACAAGACACTCATTCAAATATCCCAGTAAAATAGCATTAACAGACAAGACACTTATGCAAATATCCCAGTAAAATAGCATTACAGATGGACAAGACACTTATTCAAATATCCCGTTAAAAAGCATTAACAGACGGACAAGTACCCCAGAAAAGAAAATATTATCTGACGGGCAAGACGCTCATTCAAATACCCCAGAAAGAAAAGCATTAATAGACAGACAAGACACTCATTCAAATATCCCGGAAAGAAAAGCATGAAACAGACAGACAAGACACTTATTTAAACAACCCCAGAAAGGAAAGTATTAACTGAGAGACAAGATACTTATTTAAATAGCCCCAGACAGGAAAGTAGTAACTGATAGACACCCAAGACACTTATTCAAATAGCCAAAGCAAGGAAAGTTATAAGTGACAGACAAAACACTTATTCAAAATACCCCAGAAATGAAAGTATTAACTGACAGATGAAACACTTATCCAAATAGCCCCAGAAAGTGTTAACTGACAGACAAGACACTTATCCAAATAGCCCTAGAAAGGAAAGTACTAAATGACAGACAAGACACTTATCCAAATAGCCCCAGAAAGGAAAGTGTTAACTGACAGACAAGGCACGTATCCAAATAGCCCCTGGGGAAAAAGTATTAAATGATGGATGTGCAAAAGCATACACAATCACTATCCTGAATCGTACATTTCAATTAAATGTTAACAGACTAAATGATACACAAGAATATATGTATATTTTCTTTTCTTACGTTTTCTTTCTTTAAAAAAAAACACAAAAATTACAAATCTGAGAATCTCTTGAATGATTTTGCTCAAAAGTAGTGCTAAATGATTTCAAAAGAAGTTTTGTTTACTATTTCAAAAAGATTGTTCTGTGGTCAGACTATGACCATTTTCCACCTAACCACCTTCTCATCCACCAACACAGAAATCAATGCTGAATGAGAATGATAAGCTAAAATAAAAGTACACGTAGGAATAGAATAGAAATTAAGACAATCACTCACTCTTTGGGGTCGGATTTCAGCCCGAGGATTTGGGAGATGTCTAGCGGGACGTTGTACACGGCGACACTGATGATTATTCGACACACCAGCAACTTGCTGTTTTCGTGTCGTATGTTCCGTTCGCACACACGGCACTCCTGTGTGTGGGTGGTGCTTAGTGGTTGTAGTTTTGTGCGGTGTCGGACCCAGCCCAGCAAGCAATACATGCACCAAGCTAGTGTGGACACCTATGTGTCATAAACAGCAGACTTCAGCAACAAGGTCGGCGCCGATAACTGATAGTGATGATTTGTTTTGTACACAGGCAGACAGAAAATAAAATGGAAGAGGAATAAAAGGAAAACCCTCCCTGAAAACAAGAGAAGGGAGGAAGGCTCCATGGGAATCATTCAAAAACTGAGTACATCAAGAAGATGAAAGGTTTTCACGTAATTCCTGTGGAGCAAAGAAGTTATCGAAACAACAACAAAGGAAAACAATAATTATGGAAAATGGATGATGTTGATGGCGACAACAATCCAGGATAAATGAAAGAATTGATGATGATAATGATGATGGTAGTGTTGGTTAAAAATTATGTTGCTAGTTTAGTTAGAGGCTGAAAAAGAGAAGAGAAGAATAGGTAGAAAAATATTACGGAAAGATGGACTAGGACGAAGGCGAACAATGACAACGTTAATCAGAAATTGCATACAAGTTAAATAATTAGATAAAACTATAACAAAAAGAAATAGTCTAAGAAAGAACGTTTACAAGGAAAAATATCTACCAATATATTAACTGCCTTTAGAAATAATAATTATTACACTTCTCTTCAGTGTTATAAACTCATGTTTAAACACATTTTTTTTTCAAATTTCATCTTTCTTTTCGAATTCAAGACTTCTGTTAACTACTATTATGCATCACCTGGAAGGTTAACAATGGCACAATCATGATGAGGCTATCAGGCACTGTTCGATTAATGAGAGGATTCCAGAAATTTTGATGCATGCACTTCCCTGAGCCTTCGGTTTGAAGTTGCACTGCCAGTGAGGGTGTGCTGGCAAATGCCCAGGAGGACACCAAAAACAGAATCCCGCGGTCGTACTCCAGAAGATCGAACTGCTGTTTTATAAAATAAAATGAAAACTAACAAACAACAGCGCCTAACAGATGTTGTTTGTAGTCAATAATAAGTTTGGTCAAAAAACAGTGCCTAACAGATGTTGTTTGTAGTCAATAATAAGTATGGTCAAACAACAGAGGTTAACAGAATGTGTTTGCGGCAAATGGTAAATAAGATCAAATAGCTGACCGTAACAGAATGTATTTGCGGTAAATGGTAAGTATGAACAAAACAGAAGACCTTAACAAAATGTGTTTGCAGTAAATGGTAAATATGATCAAACGGGTGACCGTAATAGAATATATTTGCAGCCAATGGTAAGTATGATCATATAGAAGACCTTTAACACAATGTGTTTGTAGTAAATGGTAAGGATGGCCAAACAGCAGACCACAATGTGTTTACGGTAAATGTAAGGATGATCAAACGGCAGACCTTAACACAATGCGTTTGCACTAAATGGTAAGGACGGCCAAAGAGCAGACTCTAGCACAATGCATTTGCACTAAATGGTAATGATGGCTACGGCTTTCTCGGAGATTTACTAGCCAATGCACTGGGCAATTTGTCGGAGTGAGTGTTGTTTGAAATCATAGTTATTTCATCATGGATTGAGTGCGTAGGACTGAGCAAGGGTAAACTATTCATTAACATTTGTCACTATATTGTTTCAACTGCTTGACTCTATCGGCAATCTTTAAATGACATCGCAACAGAATAAGGCACTCTTTGTCAGTTCTTATATGCTAATATAAGATGCACAAAACGTTAATTTTTTCGTGACATAAATGTGAGCACGATTCAGTGAACGCACAATATAGTGATATTGATTGAGTCTATAATTGCCAAATATACTATACACAAATGCGAGCATGACTATGATCTAATGAACGCACAATATAGTGATATTGATTGAGTCTATAATTGCCAAATATACTACACACAAATGCGAGCATGACTATGATCTAATGAACGCACAATAAAATGAAGATGGTTTGCTGGGAAATGGGCAAGATGTTAATTCTTTACCACTCCGGGCCACCCATAACCTTAGGCTAATCCACAAAACACAACTTCTGGCTGGCCGTACGTGTTAGAAAGGTGAATGATAGATAAAGTAGAATAAAAGAGTTCTAGTTTCAGAAGATAGCTCGAGCCCCTTGATACATATAGCCAGGATAGTAAGTAAATAAAGGTGACAGACTACAACATGTAAGTGAGTCACGCTAACACGAGTGGTCTAAGTATCAACAATAAATGTATTCAACAAGAAATAAATAAGACAGCATGGTTACATAAGGCAAATAGTTCAAAAGTTACAAATATATATAGTTATAGTGCCTAATCACGACCATGTGTTTTCCTAAGAGGATATTCGTTTTTAGTCCTATTGCACTGTAGCAGTTGTTTGGTTCATTCGAATGAGCAAACTATAAATGAGTTTATAAGAAAATTGGTAGAATCTGTCTATAACATGACTAAAGCTGTGTGGTTGTGACTTTATAAACACATAACTTTAGGTATGCTTGTATTTGCCAGCACTTTTGTTTGCGTTGTACAAGATTCAACTCTGCGTTGTACAAGATTCAACTCTGTGTTGTACAAGATTCAACTCTGTGTTGTACTTGATTCAACTCTGCGTTGTACAACATTCAACTCTGCATTGCAACTCAGTGGAGCGAAATATTTTTCTAAATTAGATATACTGTGCAAGTCATCTAAGGCACTGATAATATAATGTAGGGCCGACTACTGTATTTGTCCAGAGCAGTAGAAATGACAGTGTAAGGCTCCATTACACAGGTCTATGTATATGCTATGAAACCTTTCCATAAATATTTTGTATCTTCTCTAAGGTAGAGAGAAAGATGTAAGCATGAGTGTGTATGCTGTGTTTTCCTATAAACAAGGAGAAAAGAAATAATGTAAAGATAATGATTTTTGCATATGATTTGTGTTCGTATTCTTTAAGTGTATAGACATAACAGGTCATGTCTATAACTTATAATAAGTAAAATTATGGTGAATTTTTATGATAAATTGTCTTTAAATCTCTTTAGGTGTGGAGACGTAACGGGTCATGTTCTGACTTATAATGAGAGAAAATAATGTGATATTTGATATTTTAATGCTCATTGATTATTAAGGCATGTAAAATTATATTATCTTTGTTTCGAAATGTGTCCAAATAAATATGGGTATGTCTTAAAACCAACATAATTTTTTTGTTCTTATGAATATTTATGCATATGTCTTAAAACCAACTTAGAATTTTTGTCTTGTGATTAGTTACACCGCATACAAATATGAGTACCACCTAGAGAATGCACAATAAAATAAAGATTGGTTGTGTAAATGACTCAAAATTCCACCACTTACTTTATACACATGAAATAATATATCGTATACTTGAAACACAAATGTCTTAAAACAAGAAATATATCTGAAGCAATATATCGTGTGCATGAAACACAATCGACTTAAGCTAGAAGTAATACAAGAAGCAGCAAATCACATCCATGAAATATAATAATATAGATTGTAAATTACAAGCACACAACAGATCACTGTCGAAAAACACAACCGACCATCTCTGTCTCGTCCTCTAGAAGCAAAAAAATTAACGGCAAGAACAAGTAAAACAACAGTGAGTTACTGAAGTATACAACAGATAAGAAGCGCAAAAGAATGGTAAAGAAACAAACCCTATGGCAAAAGTGTCATAAACTGCAGCTATTATTGCAAAGTTTTTAGTTCTGATCTGATTTAATTTTAAACTAGCATGCAGTCCGGTGTTCAAGGCCAGAAAATATACGCACAGAAACAATGACAAGGAAAAGTAGCGTGAGTTCGTCCTGCCATCTGATGGTCAGCATCCAACTAAACAGCTGCTCTGATACAAAATAACTTTGGTCTGAAAGCTGCAAGAAAACAGACACCTGACATTAAAACATCGCCATGGAGACTCAAAGCATAAGGTCATAAAACTGCTATCAGACTTGGGTCTATTACTGACGCTAACTTGCAATGTTCTGTGTATAATTAGATCTATTACAACTACCAGTCATTAAGTCATTAACTTGGGTCTACGGACTGATGCTAACTTCCAACGTTCTGTGTATAACTAGATCTATTACAGCTCTCAGTCATTGAGTGGATCAACTTGCAATGTTTTGTTTATTAGATTACAGCTGTCAGTCAATGAGTTGCGTCTGCTGACTGATGCTAACTTCCAATGTTCTGAGTATAAATAGATCTATTACAGCTACCAGCCATATACTTGGGTCTACTGATTGAGCTAACTTCCAATGCTGTGTACATATGTAACTAGATCTATTGCAGATATCAGCTAACTTCCAATGCTGTGTACATATGTAACTAGATCTATTGCAGATATCAGCTAACTTCCAATATTGTGTACATATGTAACTAGATCTATTGCAGATATCAGCTAACTTCAAATGTTGTATACATATATAACTAGTTCTATTACAGCTCTGAGTCACTGACTTCAAACTACTATGATTTCGCGGACATCAATGGCTTGATTGATTTATTATTATTTGCTTTTTTGACTAATCATACAAACATTCAACATTGTTATTCGCAATGGCACTGTGATGACATACTAGACATTGAGCGCATAATTAAGATTAATACCAATGCCCAAGACAAGGGAACAGTAGTTACAGAAACCTGTCTAATAACGATATTACATTTAATACATTTACAATTTAATGGGGGGAAAACGATGCGCACAAGCATGTGTACTTGATAATAAAAATTATAATTAAATAAGAGCTTGTATACTATTTCTTTGTTTCTATTAAATAAGAGCTTGCATACTATTTCTTTGTTTCTATTAAATAAGAGCTTGCATACTATTTCTTTGTTTCTATTAAATAAGAGCTTGTATACTATTTCTGTGTTTCTATTAAATAAGAGCTTGTATACTAGTTCTTTGTTTCTATTAAATAAGAGCTTGTATACTAGTTCTTTGTTTCTAGTAAATAAGAGCTTGTATACTAGTTCTTTGTTTCTATTAATTAAGAGCTTGTATACTAGTTCTTTATTTCTATTAAATAAGAGCTTGTATATTAGTTCTTTATTTCTATTAAATAAGAGCTTGTATACTAGTTCTTTGTTTCTCTTAACTTTAATAATATTTGTTAGTTGTTAAAAAAAATGTCTGGTAAAGTCTTTATATGATGATTTAGTAATTTACTGTGCCAGTCGAGTTACATAATTGGCATTAAAATAAGAAACAACTCATCCAAGACATATAATACACATACTTAATAGCAATATGCATTCCATTTATTTATTAACTGAAATTTTTGCCTTGAATGCATGTAGTTATATTAAAAGATTTAACCCACTTGAATACGTATCTACGAAGGAACAACACTTAACCCTTACTATACAAAGTTGTTAGTTACACAACCTACTGTGAGACCAGTGACGACAAACATGGACTGAAGCATGGTGATGACGATGTGATGACCAATAGCAAAGCGAACGATGAAGCGCAGGAAATGACTGGAACGTCTGAGAGTGAAGAGAACAACGAAGCTAAGTATGATGATGAAGATGCAAACAATCTGGAACAGTGACTTGAAAACAAAGGGAACATCTGATGGCTTTACTATGCTGCTATTACTACAGTCTTCGCCATCACTGTCAGCCATTATAGCATTAAACCTCTTCACTTGCCAAGAACCTGGAGAAACACACACATACGCACGCACACACGATAAAATATTGTAAGGATATTGTTCTTCCTAGAAAGAATGACTAATAGAGAGAGGGGAAAGTTTAAAAGTTTGATTAAAGAATGCGAGTGCTTGAGAAAGGGCGAAATGGAAAGTAAATGAGACAGAGTGAAAATACACAAGACAGAAGAGTGAGTGAGTGAAAGGAACGAGTGAGAAATGGAAAAAAGAATGTGAATGCGATAAATACAGAGTGAAAATAGATGAGACAGAAGAATGAGAGAGAGTGAGTTAGTGAGTGAGTGGGTTGGCGGGTAGGTGAGTGAGTGAGTGAGTGAGAAATAGAAATGTGAATGTGACACACACAAAGAGTCAAAGTAGATGAGACACAAAGAGTCAATATGCGAGTGTATACTATCATTTGGAACTTTTACGGTTGGCATCCTCTTTGTTTTGACTTGTATTAATATTTCCATTATATAATGTATGTACAGGACTACAGCAGTCATCCATTAGTTTAAACGATTGCAAATCTACTTTAGCGTATGTTGATAAAATTTTGATGTCTATTGCAGCGACCCCTTATTAAATACGTATAAGGTAAATTACACTGTTTAGACTACCTTTGTTTTATTTGTTTAATTATGATTTCAAGTTCACATTCACCTTTCTCTGATAAAGCAGATCAATGCCTAGTAAGAACTGTAGGCCTATGTTCGGGAAAGATGAGAGACTTTTTTCACGGTTGCATGGTTACAGAGAATGAAAGTGTGATTGAGTCTACTGTATTGACAACAAATGATAAATAATTATTCACGTAGCATTTAATTATTTCATTTTAATAATTACTGTTGCCATTGGATAAGCAAATGCTGGTAGAGGGATAGTCTCAAGTACATTATTTCCGCAAAGCGTGAAAAACTCGAGATTAAATCATACAGAATAAATTATTTTGTTTCGAAGGTTCTTTTTTCCCCTTTTATATGTCGAAGTTTCTGCTCCCCCCTCCCCAACTTTATATATATGTACTATAATAATGTTTTACAACACGATTATGCGTATAATATAAAAACACTTTGCAGGCGACATCTGATGCGACTGATACATTGGTAGGAGTTAGTGTTATTAGATCTGCAACCTCTTTGCCCAAGTGTGTAGAAATATGAATTTTAACATATATTATAGATACTGACTTACTTGTTAAAATAAGCAGGAAAAGCAACACAAAGCATGTTATAAGGTAGGCAGAATGTAATCCAAATATAGACGGAAATAGGTCAACAAATCCTAAAAAAGCATATCGCCGTTACATGACGGGAAAAACTAAAGGGAGCTAATACTTACGGAAGATCGGTGACAAAATAGATTTCAGACTGTCCGAGATCCTTGCTTTTGAAAAAAAAAATAATGTACTTACACACTGTATAATAATATTTATAATTACTGAACTTAGATTGATTGAAATATGTGTCACAGCTTTGGTGTCGTTTTAAGATCAGTGAGTAAACATTACCAAGTATAGTTATTACTGGAAAATTTCCGTAAGGTCTTGTTTTTAAAAATGACCACTAAGTTGAGCATCATGCCAATACGTCAAAATTTTGAGCGGATTTATACTCTAGCTCTTAGAAGCATCTTAACTGGTTATGGAATATTTCAACTACGTAAATAAAGGCGGGCTTAAGCGGTAAATAATCATCATTAGGGGCGTCACATTTTCACAATTAACAGCAAAATAATTTAATTCAGCTAGATTTGCTTTAACTTCATCTTTCGAAATAGAAAGCAATGCTATATGAAGTCAACCTTCAAACTATTATTAAAATATTTTTAAAAGTCATCAATAAACGGTGTTGGGTTTAACTAGATGTATTTGATCCAATAATAGGTTGGGGAAGGGGATGGGTTGGCTGTTACCATCAGTAAAGTTTTCACAAACGAGTGAGATGCATGCATGATTAGCCATCAAATTTCGGTTGACTGATTATTATGTATGCAATGGATGTCTTTAGGAATGAAAAACTATGCTAGTAACTTTAGGGTATTAGTAACTATATTGGAGAGGAGGCATCAACCGCTTTACGAATGATACTTGTAACAACAACAAAATATTAAAGGAGTTGCCCATAGTATGTACTAAATATTAATAATGTAGCATTCCTACTTAGAAAGAGGAATAAATTAAAGATTCATTGATAATATACGTTCTAGAATCAGACGATACATTTTGTACTTTCCGTGTGCTTTATTACCAACATTTTCATTACAGTAAATGCCCAATGCATGCGCATCAATCAATCAACAAAAATTAAATGGCTATTCATTTTGTAGTAAACAATAAGACTAAGAGGAATAAATAGAAAGATGTGCTGCATTAAATACGTTATTTAAGCCTCAATAGCAGACGTTAGATTGGTACAGTGAAAATACACGTTCATATATATATTTGTGTGTGTATTTTAATTTTCTTTACGGACATTTTCATTAGATAAGCGCAAAGAGATTTTGTATGTGTGCAGCTTTTCCTGGCAAGTAATAGGAGTGAATGAATTTTCGAACTGGGCTATTTTTGCCTCCCTGCCCTAGAGAGTCCTTTTACAACCAATAGATCGTGTTGATGATATTAACTGCATAACAATCAACTAGTGACCTTATTTGCAATATGGCTGCCTCTTTGTGGAACGTGTTGAAACTTTGCAAGCATCGACTATCACTGCAAAAATCTTGGCAGATTGTTAAATATTATTCAGAAAGCTATTCTTCTAAAAGTTCTGTTAATTCTATTTTAAATTTAGGAAACTCTATCATTGGTTCAGAAATAAAAATCAGTGTAAGTTATGAAATAAACCAAAAGCTTTTATCGTAGGAATGCCCTCGGGTTCTGCACCCCCATTCTAATAATAAACAATACTTCTTTTTTTTTTTTTTAAATGGCAACGTATATTCTGTATGCCTTAAGTATAAGATCACTAACATCCTTGTTCTGCGTTGGTTCAAAATATTGGGTTTTATACATTTATATACACCTTATGCACATTATTATAGACTTCGGTGGTATCCCATCTTATTGAACTTAAATTCAACCAAACGCACTGAGAGAGAAACAGTTCGGAATAGTGAGATGAAAGTCGTGAATCTGCTGTTTCCTCGGTCGATCTCAGTTCCTGCATGCCTGTTATAGTGTGATCTCGCCACACTGCATGTACATGCGATTTAATTTAAAAATCGTTTGATTGGCTCAGGACAGGAGTGACAGGTTTCCGATCACCGTGTTTATTAAACAACATCGAATGCACGGCAGAAGATGAACATATGCAATCAGCTTCTCGAGCTGAACCAGAACTAGTTACTTGTTCTCAGTCACACAAATCTGACCCTTTGTCTCTTGGATCTACATGATACTGATGATGCCCAAATAGTGTTTTCCCTGGGGGGAGGAAGACTAATCATTGCATATTTATATCATAAATATTCAGCATCTCATAATTCAGCATATGGGTACTGTACTAATTATCATCTTAATTTAGACTTTACATGATTTTACCTTCTAACATTCTGACTCGTGACAATATTTAATAAACTCTGTGATGATGAAACAAAGTTATTGGTATGTATCTAGATTTGTACATTTGGAAAGACAATCCAACAAAGTAACATATGTGATTGTGATGTGAAGAACTTGTCAGCTTGGAATTGTATAACAATACATATTTTCTGCTTGTTATTGTTCATAATTTTAGCTTGATAGTTAAAAATGGTTGTTTGCCAAAACAGTTTTGTTTTATCCTTTAATTTGGTCATTCTGATTCCAAGAAATTCTAATTAAGCATCTTGCACTTTATGTAGAATAGTTACATTCACCAGTTCTATGAGCAGCAGAAATAGTTTTAAAATAAAATTTGCTTCTAAAAGTGCTTTGATGACATGCATAAGCCATAAGTTACAATCAGGTATCTGCATATGTATAATAAAATTGTTTCAGTTGTGGATTTGTGTGGGCTTAAGTAAAAAAGTACTGGACAAATTTAAATTAGACTTTTTCTATGGTATACCTTTATGCCCTAGAAGTAGAACAGTACTCAGTAGAAGCAAAATAGGCAATATAACATCACTTTCCTATAAAGGGACTTACCAGGAGTCTTAAAACTACAAATATTTTTCATTAAAAGTAAAGTGCATACATGCAGGCCTCTCACCAGTAGACCTGAAACTACTAAAATTTTCTATTAAATGTGCAAATGATTCATGTTTCATTTCACTCTGATTGCATTTCTTATTTTGGAAATTAGATTTTAGGCTGCAGTAAATTTTGTATTTTGGTGGGTTGCATTACACTGTTAGATCTTATTTTTGCAATAACAATTAATAAATCACAAGGACATACATTGCGGCTACAGGTGTGGACCTTTGTTCCAGCTGCTTCTCACATGGACAGCTGTGTTGTGAACCCCAGGGTCAGCAGCAGCAACAATCTCTTTATTTGGACCCCAGATAACAAATACTGACAATATAGTGTACAAAAAAGCACTTAGATTAATCTTTGTTAATTAACAAAAATTTATAATTAAGAGTCCATATTCTGCCAACATTTATGTGAGCAAAAGCTAGTATGTAATAAAGTTGTTTATTTTTTAGGGCTGGGTGAAAAGTGTTCGAAAACATAAAGACTGCATCTTCTTTCACATTAGCGATGGAAGTGGACCCCAGATGTTGCAAGTTGTAACTTCCCCAGATATCTATACGTAAGTAATATTTTCCTGATATTTTTCAGTATTAGCAATCCTAATTGATCTTGAAGTATAATCAATAATGGAATCATTTCTCACAGTCACAAGTAATGTTTTCTTGATTATTAGTATTCCTAATACTGTAATAGAAATATGATGACATTTCTTATCACAAGTAAAATTTTCCTGATTATTAATATTATTACAAAAGTAGTCCTATCTGAAATGTGATAGCATCTCTTCTGGCATATAATGATATATTATTTTCTTGATTATTAATAGTGTAATTGAAAAGGAATGGGATTCCACTTAATCAAAACATATTTTCTAATGTTTGGGTTATAAGAACTTTTAAGGTTCTTAAAAATAAAAGTGGCAGTTTGTTGTTTGATTTCACTTGCTTAACTGTTAACAGCTATCCAGTTCATTGAGAATATTATTACTAATATTAGTAGCAAGGTCACTGATATTTTCACGTACACTGTTTTGAAACATTTTACCTATATGAGAAGAAGCCTTGCTTATGTTGCCAGGATTTTGTTTATATAACTTATAAGATGTTGAGACCATTTGGGTAATTAATGAAGTAATTAATTAGCAGGTAATTATTATTTCTTTTTTAAATTAATAAGTCTATAAATGTTAAAGCCCATGCTACTTGTGGTGAGGCTCATAGTGCATTTAACACTACTTTAATTAACATTAACCCTTCATTAATTTTCATGTGTCTTTTTGATGTTAATTTTAAATGTCATTTTGTGTTAAAAGTTTTTAATTCTAGCCATTGTATTAACTTTTATGCTTTTCAAATAGTCTAAATGTGAATTATCTTGTTTATAGTTTATACACTAAAATAAATTAAATATAAAAAGCAAAGTCTGTTCATTCACAATGTAGTGCAATGATAATGAATAAATGATTTTAGAATGTGTAATTGTATATGGCTTTGGCCGATTGTTTTTTCTCCAGATTTAATTCAGCTAAGTTGGCATTGATATTAATACTACAAAAGCATATGTAAAAATAAGGCATTTTGCAATAGTTAAGAAAATATTATACAGGTGTATTTTTAAAAATCTAGAGATGACAAAGTATCATTTGCCAACTGCGTGACAGTGCATGGAAAGCTTGTTAAAAGTCCTGCAAAGGGTCAGGATGTCGAGCTTGTGGCTGACTCTATTACAGTTCTTGGAGATTGTGATTCTACAGTGAGTATCGGGTGGTTCTATTGTTTAGAATGAAGTAAGATATGTATTTTGTCAAATTAAAGCTTTAGTTAAATTAACTTAAAATCTTCCTTATTAGGATATTTTAGAAACTTCTAAACTGCCAAAACAATTCTCATGATTGTCACTATTTTAATGCATACAGTAAGATACATGTCACCATCTTTTCTCTACCTGTATTCCGAAAAAGGACTGTCATTCTAGTCAGTTGTGTCACCATCTTTTCTCTGCATGTGTTCTGAAACAGGATTGTCATTCTAGGACAGTCATGTCACCATCTTTTATATTTTTGCCAGATAAGTCAGATGTGCTGATTGTGAAAGTTAGAAGTCACCATCTTTTATCATGTGCAGTACAGTCACATCTACTTAGCAAAAAAAAAAAAAAATTCAACTGTATTTGAATAGCAGAAACAAACAAAATACAATTTTAAATCCAACAACATTAGTATCAGCAATTGTGCCTGCCATACACAGTAATTAGTGAAATGAAAGACATGAATGTGCTGTTCCCTCAATCAGTCTTTGTCACTCATGCCTTTCATAGTGTCATCATCTAAGTCTTACTGAGTCTGATTCTAGTGTTGATATATACAATGTATTTTTCTTATTTAATTGTCCCCAAAGCACTAGTCAACTGCATGCACTTCATATTATTAGAGCTCCGATCGATGAGTCAGTCTTGCGAGAATTGTCGTCAGTGTTAATTCTTGTAAAAGATCGCACGCGCAGCGCAATCTCACGATCATGCACTAATATGGTTGAACTTGACACTAACAGTAAACATAATATATCCCCCGCCAAGCACGCTCCATTACTGGTGATTGGATCATTGTCATTGACATCCAAAGCCACTGCGTATTAGTTTAGTAAATGTACTTTTGTTTCAAACTCACGTGGTTCAGTTTTTTTTATTCTGTAGTTAATTAATTCATTCCGTTTCTGACAGTAAGTGATTTACATAAGTATCACAGAGTCTCACTTTTGTCAATAGTCACTGTGCTATTTCAGGGTGTAGTTTATTACAACGTTGATTAGCTGGCATATACTCATAGTGTCCCTGCTGGGCAGGATGCATATATGTACTGTTGTGGGTAGGGAATGGGGATAGGACTGACCAGATCACAATGGGCCAATTTCATCGAGAAATCTTGAGAATCGTGGCGACTCATGACCATGAGAATCGATCAGTAAAACTGACGGCGATTGAAGCCCTACATCTTAGTTAAAGATGCAGTGATCTGTTCCAGCATTGAAGGAAAAACTGGCTGTGTTAGACTTTTGAGAGCTGGTATGTCTCATTGTTCATCAAACGAGTGCTGTACTAATCATCATCATAAGTTTAACTATATGTGATTTTCACTTTATGCACTGTTTTAACCCCCAAGTAAGATATGACACCACTCTATTCCAGATTAGGTCAACATCTTTTCTTGTATGTTCTAAACATTTCCAGAGTATTAATCTATTAATCTATTAATAGTGAGGATGGAACAGAAGATAACTTCCATCTTATACCACTTAAAGAAAGAATTCTTCTTTTAACTGCCGTTTGCTTCAAGACTGAGGACATTATAAATTAAAAATATTATTTTGCTTTTTAAAGCTAAAACAAAAGCTTGCTACAGTTACTACAGACTTTAGTTTTTGTACACTTAAATTGTAGAAAAAATGGAATTTGAAAAAGTTTATGATAAGAGTATCAAGGAAAATTTAAAACCATAAATCTTCTTAGCACTGCAACAAAATATATATCAGATAAAAATACATGTGACTGGAATACTTAATAAGTGAAATAATATTCCATAAATAATAAATAATAATTTAAATAATAAATATTACAATATTAAGTATGTTGGCTGCCTATAAATTAATGAATAATCTAGGACAACAACTGAGATCAACTTCTGTTTGCTACATGAGCCCCCAAATGAAAAATTCTGCACTAAATACAGAACAGGAATGTAGACAAATACAAACATTACAAAATGAAATTTACATAAAGTGAAGATGCAAAGATGAGTAAAAAAAATTAATAAAGAATTTATGTAAAAATAAATAGAAAAATATATAAACAATCAATTACAATTTCAGTTTCTAACAGCTGTCTCAGAGAGATCTAGTCTGCTCTTAAAGTTCATCTTCCTATCACCTAGTTTTCTCCCCCAAGGAAAGTTTATCTCTTCTATAGTTTTTCCCTTCAGTCTTTCTCTTTTCACTCAATATTTTCTTATAAGAGTTTATGGTAAGTAGAGTACACAATCTGGGTACCAGTATTTATGGTGCACTTTTGTATTTCACCACCTGGCAGTACTTCCCTTTTGTGTTGCTACACACACAGAATGGGTGGCTTATGTCACTAAATGTAATCTGCTCTTTGCCACAAATCATGTCATGAACTATCACAGCCCAGCTAAAAAAAATGCTTAGATTCTAGGACGGATCTAGTAATCATTGAAAGAGAATGACAACAACAATTCTAAACCAAATGGAATCGAACAGAATGGAATAGAACCAAGCAGAATTGAACCCTGCAAATAACAACATAGTGATAAGTATTTGCTACAATTGAATTGATAGTGGTTTGTGTCAAGGCCAAATCCCTCTGAGCACAAGTCTACTAAACATAAAAAGGCATACATTAAAAAAATGGCGTTCTACTTAATATCCTACGTATACACAAAGAGTTCTTAAACTGTAATTTTAATATAATAACAAATACACATACCTTTTGTTTCTGCAAAAACAAAGAGTTAGAAAAACATGTATCGAAGATCTTGGATTTTCACAAAAATCATTCACTCTTTTTAAAAAAACTTTTAGACTTCAGCCACAGAGACTTTATGATCTTTTGCTCTAGATCGAACTATTGATCCTTCCTACCTAAGCACGGGATAGTTCTGAGACTAGTAGTGAATTATTTTCTTCCAGTCATTCGAAGTTATGACCTCTGTCATGGGATATTTACAGCACACTTGACCCAAGGATCAAAGTATTCTCCCACGCCTACTCATTCATAGATGGAAACACGCTATGCTAATACTGCCTGAGGCTGGGTTCTCCAGTTCTTACTTTCATTTTTCCATTGATGCTTCCAAGTTTTTGCTTACTACTGTGTCAAGGTCAGATTTTACAAGTTAAATAATATAGTTTAATTAACTTCCATTTGCCATACACTATATTTTAGCTGAAAAACATCTAGTCTACCTCTCCTTGTAACTTGGATGGTTGTAGCTTATAAACATGTATGCGTCACTTTTACTTCTATGCTAGTACTCCTTATACTTCTTGAATCAATCTATTTTATTATTTTAATATTGATTGAAATGAGTCCGGGCAAAATTTTAATATCCTAGTCTCAGGGAGACTGACAATATAGATTCAATATAAATTAAAAGCATCTTACGGGATGTACAACATTTAATTTTAAAACACAGTTCTAATCAATTACCATCTTTTCCAAGAAATGGTTTGCCTTAGTGACAAATATTCATTGAACTAAAAAATATGTAATGAACTAAAATATGTCTGTATTGAGGGTGAAATGATAAGCCTCTACAATTACACTTTCATTGAATGTTTTCAACCAAAATTATGTAATTGAACCATGATGCTCATTCTTGGGAACTAAGTTTTCTAGCTTATTTCTCATTGTCTTGGCAACCTAAAAGCCCATTTTACTTTGAAGACATGCTTAGTAATATAATCATGAATAATATCATCATCATCATCATACTTTTACTTTACTGTTATATATTACTACTCCCCTATCCATTTTATTTTCATTGGCTAAAGGAAGATAAAATAAAATTTCTTTATTTGTAACACCAAACATGCATTTTCCTCAAAATACAATGATTAAAAAATACTTCATACATATGGCATACTTGCTTTAAATTCAATGGACAAGCACACTGAAATGTGTGGAAGGGTGGATGTACGTGTGTACAGAGTGTGTGCGTAGCGCTTGTGATTGTCCGGCAGCAAAGTAGGTCATCGGCCGCTAGTTTGAACTGCGCGGCGCGGTCTGCTATATAGGAATGTGTGGCTGTGCCATTGTGTACACGTTTGACCGCCACTTATTATATTATTCATTTATCAAGTAAAGTTAATGTTTAGATATTCTAATAGTTAGTGGGATGTAGTTTATATTTATATAATTTTGTAAGTTAGTTTATATTGTTTTCTTAGTGTATTTTATGATTTATGTGTGTGTACATGGTTTTCTCCTGGCACATGAATATAGTTAATTATTTTATTTAATACTTTATTTTGTGAATTATATTGTAAGGAAGTATTGTATTTAGAGAGTATTTAATGTAGTATTTTTTTATGGTTTAAGTGTTATATAACTCTAGGTAGTTTAGGAGAAATTTATGTTAGAACGAAAGTAGGTTAGCACAGATGTACCCGTTAGCAGTAGTTTTAGTCAGCAGTTCCAGAATTGTTTAGTGGAGTCCCCTTTGCCGCCCGGACTTTTTAGATATATTGTGCGAGAGAGTGTGCGAGTGGGTCAGCGTCAGCGTTCGTCTTGGTTCGTCTTGGTTCGTTCGTCTTTAGTCGTCTTTGGTCAAGAGAGGAGCGTGGTTGGCGGTGTGTCGCCGAAATAAAGATCATGAAAATGTAAACACGTGTTGCGTGTTCTGCCTCTCCTGCTGTGGTTGCCGTATCGTCCCATTGCATCTTCATCGTTTCAATCATCGCCTCGCACCCTGGGGTGACCCATAACAACAACATAACACCACACCCCATCACAAATGGCGCTGCGAGCAGGATGGGTTCAAAGGGTGCGAGGAATGGCCAAACAACATTTTCTGGCTGGACAGACGGACGGCAGCCGCCAACATCATGGCAGAGAGGGACGGCAGTGACAGCCGACATGGCCCTGACAGAACACCGCATGGCGCTGACGACACGCCGACGACCATCCATCGTGGTATGACAGACGCCAGATATCACCACCAACAACAAGGTCGGGACAAGCAAAGATGTCTATTTCCACACAGTGACAAACAACTCGATAGATCAGAAACGTTGTGTCCTGTTAAAGGTATGAACGGTATTTATAAGAAAGAAGAATATGGCAGCAGAAAAAGTGTCACAAAAACTTGTTCCATCTGAAAGACTTTAAACTTATATGACTTTTTAGTATTAGATGCGTTATGTAGATTGTTTAATTTGTATGTTTTGTGTGATTATTTAGTTAGAATGTTTGCTATGATAATGTGCAGCATTACGAATTGGATTGTTGGATGTGATCAAGTTATTTTTTTTAAAGAAAGAATATATAGATATTTAGATATTTTATTGGAATTGTGCTAAATTCGGGCGTGCATTTATTTTGCTATGTGATGTTACTACATAGGTATTGGGATGTAAGTTTTGTGGCAATACTTATTTTATTATAAGTAAGAAAACTTATGTTCCGTGTGGCAATACAGTTTGTAGTTTCATTTCTGTATCTTTGTTTAAGAGTTTCGCTGGGTTAGGAATTTGGAATTCCTTGGCTAGCCCTAGTTCATCACTGAGGTTTGGCAAAAGATAGTTTGCATCCTAGTGGGTGGTCTAGGTGGTGCTAGTTTTAGTCAGGTCACTGTGGGCGCTGGCTGGAAAGCGTTTCTCTTGTTACGTGTTGTCTCGTCTGATTAGATGTGTAGCAAATATTTGTGCCCGACTGTGATCAGATATTCTGGTTTGATTGCTGCGTTTGTATGTAGTTTAGTCATTTTTTTAAGGATTAGGCCTAAAGTTTGGTTTTTAAATTAACGGCTGGGTAGATAATTCTAAGGACTATTTTTTTTTCTGTTTTCCTTTTTTTATATTGTCATTTTTTTGATGTATCTTGTTTATTGTGATTGATTTTGTATTTTGATTATTGGGTATATTTTTCTGGTCTACATTGAAATTGAGAGGTGCATGTTAAATTCTGTTAGAGATGATTAGTCGTTGATAGACTTAGAAACGGTCATACAGAAAGGTATCCGATTTCTCAACATATCAGACTAATTTGATCTTCAGTGTTTAATGGGCAGCGTTACTAGCAATTAAGTTGTTAGTAAAGGATATCTGGATCTCTTGTTGGTGAGATGTGTCTATCAGCTAGTGGCTGGTAGGGGTTTAGTGGCCAGGGGGGTAATAAGTGGGATCTTGTTACGACCGGCCATGTGTTAGATATCTGCTGACCCCAGTATGTACTCTTAGGCATGTGTACGCATGCGCGAAGCCGACCGCTAACCAGTTTACCCATAATGTGTACTTTTTTAAATAAGAGCGAATGGGCTGAGATGGGTGCACATGTGATGTTGTCTCTTGTTGAATGTAGTATGAAATATTTGTTGATGTTATTTTTAATCAGCGAGGACGCTGATTCAATCTTAGTGGCCAGGAATGTGGAAGGGTGGATGTACGTGTGTACAGAGTGTGTGCGTAGCGCTTGTGATTGTCCGGCAGCAAAGTAGGTCATCGGCCGCTAGTTTGAACCGCGCGGCGCGGTCTGCTATATAGGAATGTGTGGTTGTGCCATTGTGTACACGTTTGACCGCCACTTATTATATTATTCATTTATCAAGTAAAGTTAATGTTTAGATATTCTAATAGTTAGTGGGATGTAGTTTATATTTATATAATTTTGTAAGTTAGTTTATATTGTTTTCTTAGTGTATTTTATGATTTATGTGTGTGTACATGGTTTTCTCCTGGCACATGAATATAGTTAATTATTTTATTTAATACTTTATTTTGTGAATTATATTGTAAGGAAGTATTGTATTTAGAGAGTATTTAATGTAGTATTTTTTTATGGTTTAAGTGTTATATAACTCTAGGTAGTTTAGGAGAAATTTATGTTAGAACGAAAGTAGGTTAGCACAGATGTACCCGTTAGCAGTAGTTTTAGTCAGCAGTTCCAGAATTGTTTAGTGGAGTCCCCTTTGCCGCCCGGACTTTTTAGATATATTGTGCGAGAGAGTGTGCGAGTGGGTCAGCGTCAGCGTTCGTCTTGGTTCGTCTTGGTTCGTTCGTCTTTAGTCGTCTTTGGTCAAGAGAGGAGCGTGGTTGGCGGTGTGTCGCCGAAATAAAGATCATGAAAATGTAAACACGTGTTGCGTGTTCTGCCTCTCCTGCTGTGGTTGCCGTATCGTCCCATTGCATCTTCATCGTTTCAGTCATCGCCTCGCACCCTGGGGTGACCCATAACAACAACATAATACCTCACCCCATCACAAATGGTTGGGAGGTTAATGGAGTACAGCACTGTTGTAGAGCTGTAAATGCTATTTTCATTATTATTATTATTATTATAGCTGCAGGTTTTGAATAGATCTCAATATTGATATGAATATTTGAGTTTCTGAGATTGAGCAGGCTTTTAGACAGTATAGCAAGATCTCTTAAAAGAAAGAAGTTTTACTCATACGTACATGCATGTGTGTGCATACACATACACTTTTTATTTTTTCATAACTGCTCACAGTACGACTATCTGATTGATTATATTTCATTTGCTATTTTTGTGTTTATATGTTGGGTTTGCATTGGGGTTTTTTAACAGTATTTTATTTACCAAAAAGTTGTAGATTTTATAAATTGTTGTGGAAGCATCTAAGATTTCAAGAGGAACACATTTAGACTTTTTGGCCCAAACTTGACTCTAACATTTAGAGTTTAGAAATGGCACATGTTTAAAACTGGTCCTTATCCAGATATTGTTAAAGTTAAGATGTCATGTCGTCAGATGTCCACAATCCCACAAGTTGATTAGTCCTGTAAAATGCCTACATCTACCTACACAATTAACATTTAAAATCTATAAAAACGAGAGTGAAAAATCTGCCTAACATTTTAGATTATAAAATATTAAATGGACTTCACATGAAACATTTCATAGGGATTCAATGTCCAAGTGTTGTACTATTCATTAAATGCTAAAAGAAAAAGAACAGAGTTTTTTTTGTTGTTTTTTTTACAAAATGATATACTTTTATTTCATTATTCATTAAACATTAAAAATAAGTAGTGAGTATTTTTTACAAAATCATTTTTTACAAATTTTAAACTTCCCATCAATTCCACATTTTTTATAATGTCTGTGTATGCCATTCCTGTTTAGATTACTTCTTTGGACTTACATCTCATAAAATAGGTGTTTAATTTGTAATTTTGTTATGCATTTATTATGTGGTTGATCTTTTACATTCCTGCCAACCCTTAAGAATTTGGCATGAATTTCATTACTAAGTACTGTTGGTAGGAAATCACAGTTTATTGTCACATGAATAAAATTAATTTTCCTTCATTTAAAAACTATTACAAAAGGAATGTCAAGTTCTGTACAATAGTTTGAAATACTTGAATTGAGGGTGTCTTTTCAATTTTTGAAAAGTTTTGAGAAAAACTTTCTTTAACATTCCTTAAAACTCTTGATATTTTATACTAAAATAATTACTTGTTTGTAGATGAAAATATAAAGCAAAATGTTTTTAGAACATTTATTTATTCTTTCTCAATTTCATACTTTTACTAAGGAAAAGTATGCTGTATATAGAGAGCAATCACCCTCTAAATTAGTTGTGTGTGTGTATATGTGAGTGTGTGTAAATTGCTAATTTAAGAAATACTGTAAGTTCATCCTAACCATACACTTTAATTTTATTGATTTAAAATTGTTAAGAAATTCATTTATATCATTGTGATATTATCTGTTCTTATTGCTAGTGTCCATTTACTATTACCACAAACACGTGTATATTGCTGTTAAATATTATTATATAAACTATTTTCAGATTGAATACTTTTGAGTTGATTTTCACTAACATATTGTTTTGTTCCTGATTTTCATGCTCTATTCTTCACTTTTGATGATGTCATCCCTCAGAAATGTTATGAGGATAGGTATATCTGTTTCATTAGTGAATATAATCACACACTAAAAAAAATGTTTGTGAGATAGGCATGTTTTTGTCATTAATAAATTTAACTGCATAAAAAATGGAAACATAGCCAAGTGGAAGATATTTTGTTTTGATTCTCACCTTAATTTAGGGAGCATACTTCGTTGAGACAGTTTTCAATGTGTGTTCTCCAGTTTCCATTTAATGCTCGTCATAAGCACTCACCAGATTACTGCAGAGACTTTCTTCATCTTCGTCCAAAGACAGATTCCTTTGCTTCTCTGCTTCGTGTTCGCAGTGCAGCTGCAGCAGCTTTTCATTCATATTTCCAGGTAATTGTTGTACTAAGCTTCGTGTGTTCACAATGTAGAATGTGTGTTGAGGGAAAGGGACTGTTGAGGAATGTGGCCTTTGAGACAAAGGTGTATGCAAGAGAGAGGTCACCTCAAAAATTCAGATAGCCATAGAGAATCTTGAAATCTTTTTCTTGTGCTGAAAGTGTTATGCTTTGACAAACAAATTTATTCTGTTTATCCAGAATTACTAGGTTTCAGTAAGAATTTAATTTTATTTGGTCCCAGTCTTTTTCTTCTTAATTCGCCTCTCTTCCTTTCTTTTTTATGTAGTGAAAACCATCATCACTATAAAAATATTTTGTCTGTTATCTCTGTTTTCCAAGAAAAATGGCTTTTTGTGTGCCCACACACCAGTCATCACATCCAATGATTGTGAAGGTGGCGGAAAGGTTTTCAAGGTGGATGTAAGTATAATTTAGGCAGCAGTATATGTCTTCTGAAAGTCACTTACGTTTTTTTTTCAATGGACACAAGAAATCAGTGAAATAAATAGAGAAGAATTTTGTAGATGGAAAAATAAGATTAAAAAAAAAAACCCAAATACTGAAAAGACAAAATTAAAACATTATACAAAGTGGGGAAAATACCTTGGAAAGATGATTTTGTATTCATGACACATACTTTCTGAAGTATGAATACCATTTTAATTTTAATTATACAGCAGACAAAATACTTGTTTGTTTTTTTATAATACAACTGTTTCTATTCTGGAAATGTTTGTGACACTGCCCCTTCTGTTAGTTAAGATTATTAATAATTATCTTTAAAAATCATCAGCCTTATTAATTACAGGTGAGCAAATTTTATTTATTCCTTAATTCTAACCAGATGTGCTCCTCCAATTCACCTGGCAGATTTGTCTCTCACTTTCAGAATTTTGTCCCCATTCTATCCATAAATAAACATCTTCTGTTGCATTAAGTTCAGTAGATGGGGAACTTCTTGCCTTAGGTTTGATCCATCTTTAACTAATCAGCCCCCACCCATCCATTTACTACCCCACACACATTCTGAAGTGACATTTGCAAGAAGCGGATTACAAAGTAACAATACTATTTATTAAATATAAAAGTCATTAAGAAAAGTGAATACAATTAATTTTCAAAAAGACAAATGATTTGCGATACCTATCTATTATAATGTTAAGGTAAAAAAAATCAGTCAATACATGGAATTACTACAGTCTTATTTGCTATATATATCTTCTTTACATAGAATGAAGTTCAGAGTAAAAGAAAGTGAATTATGGACATCTGATTTGGATGTTCGGAGCGGTTTGCTTGCTGGCTGTGCTTTGAGTGGAATTCCTTGCGAGGTGATGCCACTCAATACCCAATGTACAGCATTGACAGTAAGCAAGGGGGACCTTCAAGTCATTCTTTTATGTCTTTCCATGTGACTGTACACATGCACACAGGGTACAGCATTGACAGTAAGCAAGGGGGACCTTCAAGTCATTCTTTTATGTCTTTCCATATGACTGTACACATGCACACAGGGTACAGTACCACCAATTACACTTCTTAGGAACAGCCTACTCCTAGGTTATATTGGAATAATTCATTTATTACTCTGATTTGGTGAGAAGAATCTGGTCCGCATCCCTGCATAATATCAGACTAGTGTTGATTTCATTACCAACATCTAGTAAACAGACAGGCCTTCGCCTGTGCAGATTTCATCAACCAGTTAGTCAGATAATTATTTTGATGCATCAAAAATGACCACATCTCTCTCTGACATTTTGCTTGGCCTTGTAGGTGGGTGCCACCTTTGACCTACTGTGCATGCATTCTAAAGGAAACAATCTCTGGCCATTCAGTCCAGTAATTTATATTCCTCAGTCTACATGTCTAAAGAATGTGAAAAGTGTGGCTCAGCATGGTTAACAGTTGTCTTGGCAGACTAAAATATTGTTAAAATGGTCTTAATAACAAGGATGATGAATCATAAACTGTATAACACTCATTTGTACTCCATCAGTTTTTTAGTTTGATGCGACCAGTCTGTTGCAGACTGTGAACTACAGTCAGAAATTAGTATTTTGTATTGTTATAGCTTGTATTTCAAAATCCTTTTTTTTTTAACAGTCTTCATTTGTTTTTTAAATTAGTAATATGCTATATGCAAGATAGTTTTAGCTGGAAGTATTTAAAATTCTTTTCATGAATTTTCCCTGTATAGCCCTTACAGTCAAATGAAGAGTCTGATGATGATTCAAACAGTCAATCAGAAGAAGGCCCAAAGCAGTTTTTTAGACATCCTGTATTTTTGACTGTGTCAGGACAACTACATCTAGAGGCACTTGCCAGGTAATAAATAGTTTGATGTGATTGGCATAAATCCCATGATTCATTTGACTAATTTATTTATTGATAAGTTGGCTATTTGCCTAAAATGTAGTTACTTTATAGTCTTTTGCTTTCATGTAATGATACCATATTTATTTAATTTGTTTTCAGTAAGTTATTCAACTTTCATTCATATAGATTTTTAAAACTGCCAAAATGTTGCATCTAACACCTTTCAGTTTAGACCTTTTGATGAAAATTTAGAACCATAGGCCTTATAAGCATTATAATGAAGTGTACAAAAACATTAGATATATTAAATATTGCCAAAAAACATATAATGGTCTGTCAATCAAGTTTATAATGTTACAATAAATACAGTACAAAGTTAATATAAATAAACTGCTTTTAATTGAGGTTGATGTAATGCTTGTTTTTAATGTATATTAGCTAAATGAAATTTGATAATCCTTGATTTTTAGTTTGGTGTATCATAAATGTTTGTGAATAAGTTAAGTTAAATTATGTGACAGAGTTTGATTTGAATATGCTATATTTTTCACTTTGTTGTAAAGATAGCATGAAATTGGGAAAGTTATACATTTTAATTTAAAGTAATAATATTTTGGTTTGAATAGACTATTTCTTTAGAGTCACTAATTTTCTCTGGTGTCAGTATGGCAATATCAAAGCTAGCAACTAAATTAGTAGGTTTTTCACTTAAGCTTTTGCATTTCTTGCATGAGTACTTTTTAGCATCCAACTCAAACTTGCAATGCTAATAGTTTCATTTACTGACTTCATGAGTTATGCCAGACAAAGCATCAAATTCCCTGCTTAGGAAGGTTGTTCTCTCGTATCCTTTCCACAAGAGAGTGCAAAAAATTTCTGATCAGACACAGAGCACTGACTGCTTATGTTTACATCTCTGTTTTCTATATCTGACTCGCAATATACGCAGTGTTGCTCTTAGTGCCTTCTAGCTTACTTCTTTCAGCACAGTCATTCGAACAGGCTTTCACGAAACATGCACATCCTTTCACTCTTGCAGAGTGTACATATAACATTGATTTGAAACTGGGCTTGGAGGTCAACAGCAAGAAAAACATAATATAGTCAACTCTGATGATGTCAAAGTAGTTAAAAAAACAGCTCATGTGTCAGCTAACCAAAAAATAAGAAACATATGCCTTTCTTTATCTCAGAGAAAAGGATGAAAAGAAAAATATAACAATGTAGGAGAAAACTTACACTTTTTCACAATACATTGAAATACACAGCGCTGCCTTGATAATACATCTACCATAACCAAAGCAAAAAATGGTATTAAAGAACCTGAGAAGACACAGCTCTTGGGACATAGTAGTTGTCTTTCATTTATTTTCCTGAGAGAGAGAGAGTGTGTGTGTATGTGTGTGTGCTCATGCATGTGTGTGTGTGTGCATTCATGTGTGTCTTAGTTCTGGTTTAAATGTTTGAAAAAATTCATTCACTCTACTGATATGCTCATTTGCTTATATGATAGAAAGACCTGATAACATAATATTGTAAAAATTAACTTGATTGAAAATAGGTTAACATTTATATAGTATAAATAGTATAAAGTTATTGACTATTTCATCTCAGAATTTGAAACATTCTAGCTGACCTGATGCTATGAATAAATAGTAATTGTTACTATTTTTGGAATAAACTCATTTGAAAGTGAATACAGATATTTTTAATATATTTTTTTTCTCTCCTCATTTTTCCCTGAAGTGCTTTTTCCAAAGTCTATTGTTTTGGCCCAACGTTTCGAGCAGAAAACTCCAGAGGAAGGCATCATTTATGTGAGTTCTGGATGCTGGAAGCTGAAGTTGCCTTTGTGGACAAGCTTCAGGACATTATGCAGGTAAAGCAGAAGGTGTTACAGTACAGTAAAAACCCCAGTATTACTTGCTTCACACAAACATGATTTAAGATATATTGTGATCTAATGTAGCTCTCCTTTTTTTCAAATACCATGTTAGAAATAAAATTCTTTGAAGACAATAACAGCTATCAATTCCATCATATATATTAGGTCATGTACTAATGACATCAGTGCTGTTGAGGTTGAGGAAGACTGCTTATAAAGCTGTCCTCCACCTTATCGTTTTATAACTTTTTTCTTTTTATTGTGATACATATTAAATGTTCAAGATTTTCTTCCTTTAATATGAAGTCCTTTCATTTCATAACATATTAAGGGCTAGTTTATAAAACTGGCTTGTTTGCCATGTGTCCTCTGGATACCTGGAATATTTATGAACTTTTGTGGTTAAGAAAGGAAAGTGTATAAAAGTAACTCTAAAATTGCATAAAATGTAGAAAAACAGTAGAAAATGCTTCTTTTTTTTTTAACCCCTTTTTTTTAACCCCTGTCACTCATGAAAAGTTTCTTTTTATGAGTCCTTTTAGTCCCTTGGAAATGAAAAAGATGCTACCTTCTATGTTCAATCTGAGGTTGTCTGTTATTGAGTTATTGAAATTCCTTCAACCCCATTGCTAGATCAGTACCAATAATTTGTCAATGCTGAAAGACAATCAGTTGGAAGGACCTAGTTTAACAGAGAAGCCTTCCTTTCTACCAATATTTCTTTACCATTATGATTGCAATTGTATTATGTCATCCGGATTATAAACCAATTTACCAAGCAATTATTGTTTTCAAATATGAAAATATACATTATGCACAAAAAAATGCCATATTTACTAATTGGAACTTTGTAGTACAGTTCATATAATATGCACAACTGATTACAGGTTGGTAAATAAAAGATTTGTCAGTTTATTCTAAAATATGTTGTTTCTTTCCTTCTTTGTATTTGGTATAGATGACCATTTTCTGTTCGTTCGCTTTATCCTAAAAATCTCCATTCACTGCTGAATATGTGGTACAAGAGTACTTGGGAAATAAATAATTCTTTGATTTAAAATATTTGTGCATGTTCTCAGGAAAGATTTAATAGTCCCAAAACTTTTAACAGTTAATGGAATTTTGTGTAAATATTTTTAATTTTGTGGCCTTTTATTGAGTCATCATTTCAGTTTGGAATTGCAAAAGTTTTCAAGGGTTACAACATGTAATTTTGTAACCATATTTTTTCTAAATTATGTTAATGACATTTTGTATATATTTTTTAATCCTTTAAATTTGAGGGCCTTTTATCTGAGTATGTGTTTCAATTTGGAATTGCAAATATTCTACAATTTAAAACTTGCCTGTTGTATTGGAAGTGTTTTCAGTGGTTAAAATTTGCCTTTGTTTTCTCTTGTTCACACTTGTCTCTTGTATTGATTCCTTTCTTTTTTCATAATGTGCATTCATGCTTTTCAGATAATGGAAGAAATGGTAAAGGAAACTTGCCAGGTTCTTTTGCAGGAGAACAAGAAAGAGCTTGACTTATATTATAGAGTTCAGGAATCCAAAAACCAAACGGTAAATTATTTGATTTCTTCCCAGGCACTTTTCTTGTCCTGTCAGCTTACAAAATATTCAAAACTCAATTTAATTATTTGAGTTTGAATTTTAAATTTACTCAAGTTCTTTAAATACTTAAAATTATATAGTTGATTCATTCTCCTGCATATCAATTCATCAGAAATTTGGAATTGTATATGTTTTACTTGATTGAACAAATCTCTTATACTGTACCTTTCTACATATATATGTTTTGTTCTGGAATTTGAGCAACTTTATTTCTTTGCTGTACATTACAGTTCACTTCCAAAATCAAATCATCACGCATTACCAGAGGCAATGCCATTTTTATTTCTTAAACAAAATGACATGATGTTTGCATTTTCACCATTTCATTAAGTTTTATGTATGCATTTGGTTTTGTTAACCTGACTAAGAACTTATATACTTTTGCTGTAGGTCATAAGATACTTGTATTATTGTAACTACCTAGGGTTCATGTTTTATTGTAACTAACAAAGGCCCAGTAGTTCTTGGAGTGGGCAGAGTTGTTTGAATTAGAGGGGTTGAATTGAAACAGTTTTTTAAAAATATATTGTGTTTCTGTATTTAGATTGTAATGTTTTATTTTAACAGGATTACCTTGAAAAATTATCAAACATGACATTTGAAAGGTAAGCCTTTGCATTGTTTTTCTGTAAGTTTCTTGATGTTAATGAATACTGAATTGACATAATTATTTAAATTAGATATGAATGTAGAGTTGTACTAATGTTTGAGATATTTAATTATAGTATAATGGATGTCACCTAATATGCAAATCAAATCTTCACTTTACTTGAGACATTCAGTTGTAGCAAAATTTTCACCTACAAACTACAAATACTGGTTTTGAGAAATTCACTTGTGGCATGATGGACATTTCCGTGATGTTAAACCAAATCCTCACTTATAAACTGGTTTAATTAGAGAAATTCAATTATAGCATAATGAACATGGTCTGTGGTGTCAAACCAAACCTTCATTTAGAACTCAGTAGTTTTAAATTTGAGAGCACATCTAGAAGGTAGGTTATAGCATTGCAGATGGAATTGATCAAATTGAAAAATTGTTCTCAGTTAATTCCATGCTGAATTGTAGCAGAACATATTTTTCAATTCAAAGTTGACAGGATTTATTTGCCAAGAGACATGAAAAAATAATTGTCACAATAAACATGGCATATACAGTCAAAAGGCAAAGATAAATAAATATATCCTCAAATATATAATCATCATGTACAGGTATTACTGATATATAAAGACAGAAGAAACAATGTCTTCTAGCATCTTCATCACAACCAAGCGTATATAGAATTACATAGAGACTAATAAATATAAAATGTCCTTTAGCATCAAGTTGCAAGCTAACACATACTGTATTATGTAGACAAATATAAAATGTCCTCTAGCATAAAGTAAACTGTCTAGAGAAAATGCATATATTAAGAAACATAAAATTATTCCCTAGCATAAAATCACAGCATACTACAGCCACATTTTGATGTGATTAATTACACACCTGACTGATCAATAGACAAGTGAGACATTTATAAAATGAATATAGCCACATTTTGATGTGATTAATTACACACCTGACAGATCAATAGACAAGTGAGACATTTATAAAATGAATATAGCCACATTTTGATGTGATTAATTACACACCTGACTGATCAATAGACAAGTGAGACATTTATAAAATGAATATAGCCACATTTTGATGTGATTAATTACACACCTGACAGATCAATAGACAAGTGAGACATTTATAAAATGAATATAGCCACATTTTGATGTGATTAATTACACACCTGACTGATCAATAGACAAGTGAGACATTTATAAAATGAATATAGCCACATTTTGATAAGAGTGGTTGCACACCAGACATCAATAGACAAGTATATGACTCATCGTCTGTCACAGTCTTGCCTAGATAGGTGAGACATTTATTGAATGAATACAGACTCTGGTGATTAAATATGTGACTTTAATATTTGACAAAAGGATAGATTAAAACAACTGGCTGCATTAGAAATATTAAAACAAAAAGAAATGTTTATATTTGTCCTAGGACACTTACACTTCTCTGCAGATAATACTTTGATAATTATAATTGCTAAGTGAGGTCAAAAGTCCTTGACTCCAAAGGTGCTATGCTCACTGATATAGGCCACTCATTTGAGTAAATATTCACATTAAACATTTATTAATAATCTAAATTTAAGTGGAAAAAATGTTTTCTTCATATTAAATATTACAACTTGAATAGTCAAACCTTTCATCAGTAAAACGAGCAAGAGTTGCACCAATCACAGCAGTAACATTAATATTCATGATGGAAATGGGTGTTGCTAATCACATTTTTGTAATTCTGCATAGTACTACACCTAGCCTTATTGTTTTTTGATTGGAATTTTACTTTAGTAGATAATTGTTTAATGTTTGTGTTTGTTGCCAAAGTATTGTATGTATTTTAACAGTGTATTGAATTTACTTCTGTGGGTAACTGAACTAAATGCTTTTGTTGTTGCAAGATTTTTAATTGTATTTTAACAATGTGTTTGAACTTACTTCAATAGATAATAATTCTAATGTTTGTGTGTTTGTTGCCAGGGTTTCCTACTCTGATGCTGTTGAACTATTAGAGAAATACAACCAAGAGTTCCAGTTCAAAGTTCAGGTCTGAAAGCTGATACACCATTGATGGGGTGGGGTCGATGGTGCTGTGGTTTTAAAAAAAACAAAATAATAATTCAAAGCATATGCCTCATAACCAAAGTTTATTTTTATTTCACATTGTTTTCAATATTTATAATGTAATGTTCTCTGTATATAAACTGGAAAGTTTGTTTTATGTTATAGCTTTGAGCATCTCAGCACCGTGCTGTATTGAATTAGAATAAGTTTGAAACAAGTCAAGGCATAATTAATGTTTCCATCTTTTGCTTAGTAACTACTATTAGTACTTAACTGCATACTTATTAGAAGTTGCCCCCCTTTGTGTTTTGTTTCGAACTGTTGTTCTAGTACTGAAAGCTAGTGCAAAGAACTTCCAAATGGTATGATTTCTCATAGTCGTATTCTGTTGAACACTGTATGGAAAGTTGCTAATAGTTTGTCAGGAAGTTTCAAAACTGTAGATGGGTAAAGTATTTGATCAACCCATCAAAACTGTCTACAAGAGTGGCATTCCAAATTTAACTGTAAATTATTTGCTTGTTAGTATAAACATACAAATTTGAACATTTAGAGTATTATCATAATGTCCTGTTTTATTTCCAATGAGATATAACAACCAAAAATTAAAAATTACATATTTTAAATAATGGTTTCTCTTTTTAATCTTATGAAAACTTTTTGTTCAGTATAAATTACTCTGGATTGCTGAAAGCATAATATTTTTCATTTGATTTTACCTGAGAAATGACTGGCTACAGATATAGTCCATAGATAAAAAAAGAAAAATAATGCATCCCCTCTATAACAAAGCTTTGTGCAATAGGTAGAACAACCACTCTGCAATGGCAATAGAGATTAGTGACAAGTGATAAAGGAATCAGATTTCATTATTTTTCTTCTAAGTATGCTCTTCTAATCCAGTTAATCTAAATGTATGAAGAATGATCTGTGATTACAGTTTTTTACTCCAGCAGTTCATTGGAGAAGGAAATTTGTGTCACCAGGTCATTTGGGTACATTGGCATGGATGTGATAGTGACAAATTGACATAAAATGAAAAGTTTATAGGTAGCAAAATAAACATACTCTCTTTAGATCATCTGATTTTTTTAACAAGTTTGTTTCATGGTAGCATATAATTTAAGTAATGGAACTTTATGAAAGAGAGGTCACTGATCTAGTTGTATTATGTTAAAATTTGTTACCATCTTTATTTGCTATATCATTAACATATACTCGAGCATAAGATGATCTGAGTATGTCGAAGGTTAATATTTTTCATTTAAAAAAAAAAAGTGAAAATAATGACCCAAATGATGAAGTGTATAAAAAATGGTAATAGTTAAACATTTTTGATAAGTAATAGAAGGTAATTGTGACACTCAGTAATAACTATTCCTAAATTCTATTGATAAACAAGAACAACAATATGTATATTTAATATGTAAAAGTACAGTAAATAAATGTTGTCTTTCTACAGATTGTAGTTCTTACTAATTTTACTCAATCTTGGAGAAGATTTTTTTTAAAATTATTATTATTTTAATATTTTTTTATATTATTTTAACAACTACCATGTTTAACAACTTAATCACCATAAACATACTTTTTAATATATTGTGACTTGTTAACTAAAAGAATTCTAACACTTTAAATACTACAGCTGTGAAACAACATATTACATCTGCTGACTATAAATATTGGAACATACCATCTTTCATGCTGTACCAGAATTTATTTGTTACTCAAGAGTAAGTCAATGTGGTGGTGGCAGTATGATTTTGCTAGCAAAATAAGAATACATTTCTTGACTTCTAATTGAGTGTATACGGTGTATTTTTGTTATGTGTAGTTTAACCGTTTTGTTGTTTCTTACCAGTGGGGAAAGGACTTGCAGAAAGAGCATGAGAAATTCTTGACTACTAAGCTTGGCCATGTTCCAGTCTTCATTACAGACTTCCCTTCTTCTCTTAAACCATTTTACACCAAAGCCAATAATGATGGCAAAACTGTAAGTGATTTATTATTTTAAACTACAAGAGATTATTTGATTCTACTTTTTTTCAACTAATCTGTTCATAAAATAAAGTAAAAATAGAATACAGGGTGTTGTACATGTTTTACATAAATAAATATAAACTTTTTTCTAACTTGTAATATTTTTTATAGCATAATTCTCATTTTCATTATTTGAAAGCTAGTACATTTTCAGTGAAACAAACTTATATAATATTTAATAGATTGTACAAAATTGAAAAATGTAGGTTAAGATTTTATTTTTAAAAAGTGGCCAATTTGAGACATTTTCTTACTTTAAGAACTGAAACAGTTGTCTGAGTGGAAGATATACAATATAAATTAATTATTAACGTACTTGCAACTTTAAAGACTTTGTTATGATATTTAGTTACTTTGCTCTCTATTGTAGACATGTGCTAGATGTTCTTGTTAATTTCCTCCTGCCTTCTAAGCAAATCATTGTATTCCATATTGGGGTTTTAGTAGGTATACGAGTTTCTTAGTTTTAGTAGTAATTGCTTTCTTGTTTGCACTTTATGCAAAACCTTGTAATGAGAATTTATGCTATGTTATGAGACTGTATCTTACTGCTTAGCCAGTCTTAGTCCTAAAGTAATAGCCATTAAATCTGATAGATTGGTAATTTTTTCTTTTCTGCAAACAATCATGTACTAGATGTATTTAAAAGAGGGTTGTTTTACTTTTACTGATCATAGGTTGCTGCAGTAGATCTGTTGGTGCCAGGTGTGGGAGAGCTGATAGGTGGAAGCTTGAGAGAGGATAACATTGACCTTTTACACCATCGGCTGGAGCTTAGTGGGTTGGCAGAACAATACAAATGGTAAGCATTGACTCTTATCAAAGTAGATTTATATTTTGGACAGACACATTCTTAGTCATTCACCTGAAACCATCTCAGTAATTGAACTAAGTTACAATTTTCTGCACTGATATTAAGATAAATAGGTTTGTATCAGCAACAGCTTTTATTCCTTCCACTGTATGTTATGTAGTCTGTGGTAAATATATATTAACTGGATAAAAATACAAAAATTAAGTTGCACTTACTTTCAGAGTCAAGTTATTAAATATATTTTGTATTATGGTCAGATAAATACATTTTTGTCAGATATATTAACTAGTTTTAATTTTTTAAAATATAAATGTCTTGTTTATCCCAAAGCATCTATTTATACTATTCATGAATGGCACGCCTGCTTTTGTGATCATTTATTTGGCATTTATTAAAAAGAAAGTAAATGCATTTCTAACTGTAAAGTATTTGATTTTTGTTTAATCATTAGTTGTATTTCTACTTCATGTTAATTCTTACCATTTTATTCAAACTGCTGAAATTGCTTTAATCTATATGACAAATTTGATAATAGTTCTTTCATTTGGTGTATATACAGGTACCTAGATCTACGGCGTTTTGGCTCCAGCCCACATGGTGGGTTTGGTCTTGGATTTGAAAGATTTCTGCAATTTATACTTGGAACACCAAATATAAAAGACACCATACCTTTTCCAAGATGGTCCAAAAATTGTCAGTTATAAGTTTCAGTTGTGTTTGTCAATATGATTCTGGAATGTATACTTGAATGCGAATAACAATCATGAACATAAAAGCTGTAATAGAATGATTTCAGAGTAAATCACTTTTTAGAATGTTATTGTAGGATGTATTATAAATAATCAAATTGTGTGTAATAAAATTTTTTTAAGACTATAAAAACTCACATTTTTTGGACAAAGTAGAATCTCATTAGTCCTATTAGTGATGGCCTGTGCAAAAATAGTTAACTGGGATGTCACAGTAAGGTTTAAGGAAATTATTTCATAACATTTCAAATCTGAATATTTTATAAATCTATTAAAAACACACTGATCTCCTAGTTTTGTTCCTTTCTTTAGATATTCCTCGTCTTTTACTGATCTATGATTTTTGCTTTCCTATGTCCTAATTACTTTATTTTTATAATGTTTATTTATTCAAACTGTCTCCTGAAAAGCTGATGAAAATAATTAACAACAGAAAGAAACAGCATTTCTCTTTCTGAAAAACAAGACTAAACAATCCTGTCTTAATATGCTAATCACATGATTAATAATATCTGTTTGAATTAGTGGAATACTTTCTTGACAAAGTACATGTACACTTAACAATCTTTATAGTTTATACATCATATAACACAAAAAAGGAGACTGTCCTCAGATTTATGAAAATAATTTAGTGCTGTCTTTGATGATCACACCATGGGGCAAATTATGCTCCTTGTTTTTCTTCTTATTTCTTTTCTTTTAATAATCAGTAATTGATACTTACTAGTTGTTGTGACCTTCGAGTGGCTGATTATGTAATCTGCTGTACCCACCCACGCAGTAAAGGATTTAGGTCAAGTTCATTGATCATGCATGGGCAGTGGAGATGTATAGAGGGAGAGAAGGTGACAGTAAGAGTGGGTGAGTGTTGAGAAGATGTGGGACGCCCTTATATGGACATTTGCATTCCGATCAATGATGCAAGTGAACTTGTAGTTTGACCCAGAATCGCTCATATATATGTTGCTGATAAACCTGTGTATTCTCACGCACTATTCATGCAACTTTCATAAAAGGTTGAAATCTGCGTTTTCTATGTTCCAGAGAGTGGTAGATATATATTGACTACTCAGAAATTACTGTTATACATTATTGAATAGAATGTTGTGTAGAATGTTCATATATTTTTACTAATGATTGTTGTATGAAACTACCACATCAATTTCAGAGGTTACCTGGCATTAGTGATAATTCATCCTGTATGTACAGATGATGAAATTGAGATAAGCATGTATAGTGCACCATGCTTTTATTATTGTAAAACCATTTGTAACAAGTGAAACTAAATGGGAGATTGAGATAATCATTCAATGTGAATTTAATGTCAACTATTCATTGATTATGGTTGTAACTATTGAGATTCATGTAAATGTGGAAATGGGAATATTATTGTCACATTTGTAAATATTTCTCCATGACAAGAACTTGTAAATTAACAGTTAGCATATAGCTAACATTTAAAGAGGTAAAGTTGTAAGTGTCATCTATTGCTGTCACCACAACACCTTGTTTCGTAACTATCAGCAGCTACAAAGAGATGCGAGTGTCTTTGCAGCTGGACTTTTTTATTGTTGGTGATTTTCTGCTGAACTTGGTCCTCGTGTTTATTTTGACATGCACACCTCGAATCCTGTCACAAGCTGATGACAGTCATGTGGTCTGAGACATCTATACCGGCAAGAATGTGCTGCATGAATAACAATGGCATGACTGATTCGTCTCTATCAACATGACGGCAGAGTTATCTTGAGTTGCACAATCCATAATTGACCAGATGAACTGTAATCAGAACAAACGTTAATTCTGGACAGTAAATAGATGGTCTCGGTTGACTGGTGTTTTCGGGAATCGAATTCACTTGTTCTCTTTTATTTGTTATTATTAAATCTTCTTTGTTCTTGTTTTTTAAACCCACATTTTGATTAATTTATTAGTGTGAATGAGAAGAGTTTGTTGGTTTTGAGCCAAAAATATGCGAATGTTATATAAATCATAATTAAAGGGAAAGATAGCATTGCCAACTCAAGGCACGTCAGCTAATCTATGTGTCACTATGTTAGATGATGAAGGGTCCTAATGAACGGGTCTAATATAGATTGAAGAGCTGATTAGGCCGCACGGGGGCTGTTGTCGGTATTAGAGCTAATATAATAAATTTCATGATTAATTCTGAGTCTTAATTTCTACGATGGAGTCGTTAAACAAACCCTACACATGACACTGTCTTATTTAAAACTTATCACTCTGCCATCACATTTAAAACAAATTATATGGTAGAAATGATTGCAATTGCATTCTGTTGTAAAATATGTTGCAGATGAATGACAATGTTTTGTCAAGAAAATCATTCAGAAAATTACCAAGCAATTATTAGCAGATTACATCACACAGTGATATTAAATTGCAATTTTGTGAACCAGGGCACAAGGACAATTGTTTTTTTTAATAGCATTTACATTTGTCATGAGGGATAAAAGTAGATACCACAGGGAACTCTCTTTTTATGTTGGTATCCGTTTGTGGGTAAGAAAACCCTGTCTTTAGTTATACAATTGGATTCTTTAAACTTAAATTATTATATACTTTTAAATGTTATATTGGTTGGAATTTTAGATCATTATGTTTATGTTCTACAAACTCCTGTAATGAAAATGAGAAATTTCATAAATATTTCATTTGAGTTTTACTGGTCTATGTAAGTGGCTGTTATATTTGAAACAAGGAAATATCTAAAAGATGAGCATTATTTCTCGCAGTCTACTTCCATTAATTATTTCACTTAACAAATTGAAGCAGTACTCTTTACACTATATTTGTGTAAACATGCTGTTGTATATTGTAATACCTCACAGATTGAATCAATACTCCTCACTATTATGCACTCTGAGGTGTCTCACAGACAGCAATACACTTCTCACAGTATGTGTTAATTCTGTTGTCACAGACTGAACAATACTCCTCATACTATATGTATGTTAATTCTGTTGTATTATGTCACAGATTGAGCATTGCTTTTCACTCTGTATTTGTATTGCTAGATATTTTTTTCAGTGTACAAATAATTACACAACAAATTATAAACAAGATTTTTATAATTCTTTTCATACTGATGCAGTCAGAGAACTTGAGTAGATGTTTTTGCTTTACAGACGAAAAAAATGGTAAGGCAAAATGAGAGACACCAGCATTTAAATTTTGCTTCATCTGACTTTGATCCTGACCATTAATTAACTTCTAAAATGTGTAACATATTTATATAATATACTTGAAACTTGTTTTGCTTTCTTAATTAAGTAACACATTAGTATTAATTAACTCTTAAAGGCTAGTGATAAAGGAGGTGACAGATTTTATATTTTGTTGAAAGCAAACAAAAATTGCACTGACAAACATCAGAACTGGAATTGCCCAAATTGTGTTTTAATTGGCATTCAGTGTGCTTGGTAAAAATCTGCCTATTAAGTGGGATTTCACTATATATGTCTCACTTTAAGATTGTTGGTATATTGTTGACTGGATGTTAAATTTCACAAAAAGAAACACTTTTCTTTTTTTTAATGTGAACTTGACTAAAATTGTACATCAGAACATCAAAATTTGGTGTTCAAATTCTAACTCATCACAGATTTATGCTCAAAGAAGTGAGGCTTGAAGGAGAGTCAACATGACAAATTATCTTCGGCATTGTTTTCAACATTTACCTCAGTTTTCTTTATTGAGATGGGTCTGACCACCAGGGGAAGGATACCTATCCAAGAAGAGAGGACTAGTGAGCAAATTTATGCCGTGAAATCTTTTATAATCAAGACTATTACTTGTGTTTCATTTATTCTATTCAGTTCTGTATGTTAATTTTTAAAAGATATTGCTCAAAGTTTGAAGTTTCTTCTTTACCTAATAATTAGCAAACTGTGATCTTTAGTCAGATGGAAAAGAAGCAGACTTTGATATATAAAGAGGCAGTATGTACATTAGACCAGTGGTTTTCATCTGCCAGTCCACAGAAATTTAAATTACATTTAAAATACTATTTAAATAATGGTTTCTATTTCAGCCTTAGTGGGACACAAAATATTTCTATTTTTACTGGTCTGCAGGTATAAAAAGATTGAAAACCATTGCATTAGTCAACTATATTAAGTTTTTAAAAAGATATACCAAATGGTATAATTTATAATTTGAAGTTTTCTTTGTCCTCTGATTTAGACACTTTCCCAAATGTTTACCCAGACTTGCACAGCAGTGTTCACGGTGAATTAATCTTATAAAACAGTGTTTGAAGTGAATTAATCTAACAAAATAAAGATCACAATGAATCATTCTCACAAAACAGTATTCACAATAAATTACTCAAAGTCAAATCCAATTATTTATGGAATCTAATCTTAATACCTGTTTAGGCTCATTCATAACTAAATCTGTATACGCCTCTTCTAATTTTTAATAGAATTAAAAGATTTTTTCCTGATCCTTAGAGTAACTATTAAGTAATAAATTTAGTATCCAGACTACATGTTCCTTGAACATAAATTAGGATGTCACTAGATTCCATTGATATAAACAGGCCTCTGCATTTACTCTGTAAGGGAGAGAACTATCTTGTAGATGTCTGAAAGTGGATTCATCATTTTTTAACCAGCCACTGGAGTGACTGTTTATGAACTGTAGAACTATCTTTAATATAACCAAGACAGCTCTTTGACATGAGTAACATTTGGACTACTCAAAATCAGCTCTAGAGATCTCTCACAGTGACTGCAACATTATAAATGGAAAAGAAAGGCAAATGAAAGCACAAACAATATGTTCCGTTGGTTGTGAGATGGGGGCTTTTCCTGGTTTGGAGGCTGTCAGACTTTGCTATTAGTTGTCGACCACAAAGCATTTTATAGTATAGATGTGAAATGGCTGGCATGATCAGAACGGTCCGACTATGTACTGTTACGAAACAAGGTCAGACCAATGAACATTTTCATCTAAACCGAATATAGTACAACTCAGAGAGGATAAAACATTATTATACACGAAGTACGAATTGTATTAGATTAAAAGTTATGATAACTGATTATGACATTAACCATTAAAGTGTATTCACCCGAGTAGCCACTGGTTTTCATTAAATAAGGAATAAAAATTAAGTAGTAGCCTTTGCGCGAAAGCCGAAAGCGCCGTCCAACTTAACAATTAAGAGGTTTTAAAGCACGTTTCAAATCACTGATTACATTGAAGAAAGTACGTTTAAGTACAATCAGGGTATTACAATTTTAAAAAACAACGATAAAACAAAATTGAAATACTTATTAATTAATACAAGTATCTATATGCACTTAAATTGTTAAAATGGGGACAGTTTGATTGTTCTCGATTGGTTACAGTTGTAAATAGCCCGATTTTGAAACTGCTAGCTTTAGTTTGTAAACAAAACTTTAATTGAATGAAGAACTAACACAATGCCATCTAGATTATTTCAATGATTAGGTAAATTCAATCTTTAAAACAGCTGAACACTGCCAATATGACTGCACAAGAGACAGAATTTCTCAAGGACCAAGGTATGATCCTTAGAAAAGATTTACAAATGACAAAATTACTCTGTAATCGTGGAGGCGTTTCCAGTTTCAGCATGCTTTCAAACGCCCGCCTCAATTGAATTTCTAAAAAAAATTCTTAATTGCATGTTCATTGCCGGTTACTAAGATATGGTTGCCTCGCTCTTATGAGACTGGTTTTACTGTTGACCTAAATGACATTACGTGTGATCTGACATATGTTTGATGCTTAAATTGTTAAAACCTGATATTTCTAATTCATTTAAAATAGCAAATCGCATTCTTAGAAAGGCAGACTTGTGCAACTATTGTTGCATAAAACACCGAACGAATTGGATAGCACTAGAAGCATACATGTGTAAATTTTATAGTTTTGGGGAAAATATTTTAAAATGTATTTTCATAGAACAAAATTTTATGTTTTAATACTTTTACTTTTATCAGAACTTAACCTTAAGAATAACTCATTTTTTAAAATATATTTATTTTAATTTTAAGATAAATAGATTGCAGGGGATGTTTGTTTATACTGTATAATTTGTTATTTCACAATTTTAGAAAAATGGAAATAATGAATAATTTAACAGGCTTTGTAAACTGATATTCCATTCTTTGATTTAGATCATAGACCATAGTACAATTAGTAGTATTACTACTAGTACAATCTAATATTAATAGCAATATGGAAAAAAATCCAGGAATATGTCATTAAACCAAATGAGAATTCTTGTGCTAAGTAAAGATCATTCCTAATTTGCAATAACTAGTTGTACATGTATCAGGGATACATTAGTCATTGTATTGCTGTAGTGTTAACTTTGGCAATGATGACAGATGAGTACCACAGCACAGAAACATCATTGGGACGGTAGTATCTTATTTTTAACCAGCATTAATTTTTGTGATAGACCAGTGAGTATAATTACCATCACACTGACCTTACCCCCCTTGGATTTTTGGCATTTTGGAAGCAGGAGTACAGGGGGTCCTCATTATTTGAGTCTTCAATCCATTTCCATACTTATATGGAGGCAGAGGGGTGATTTTTTTAGGTCTTGTACAATAAAATTCCCTACACTTAAAGGATCAGTCCGTGGAGCACAAATTTCCCATCAGAAAATGGATTGCATGACACACACACACACACACACACACACACACACACACACACACACACACACACACACACACACACACACACACACACACACACACACACTTCTCTCATTCTTCCATATACTGCATCTCCTTCACAATGCACCACATGTCCTTTAAACACCTTACCCTGCATCTCCTTCACACACATACACCACATCTTTCATACACATACACCACATCTATTTCACACACAACTATTTTATCTCCTTCATGCACATACACCACACACCACATACACCACATGCAAATATTTTATCTCCTTCACTCACATATAGTATACTATATCTTTTTCACAAACAAATATTTTGTCTTCTTAACTCACATATACTACATCTTTTTCACACACAAATATTTTATCTCCTTCACTCATATACCACATCTTTATAACACAAATATTTTATCTCCTTCACTCACACATACTACATCTCTTTCCACTCCAGTGCATCAAGGGCATTGCTTAAAAGCAACAGTGTTTTGCACTTTCAGGGTTTGCTGCTGTTTGTTTTGTTTCTTGTTTAACTTTTTGTGTATGATTGGGGTTAGAAATAAATTGTCGTAGTTATACTTATAGCCCTGAATACAAAATGAAGTTCCAATGGTACCCTGTCTAAGAATAAGCATTTAAGTTGCAATCTTGATATTAAATATTTAGGCATAAAAATGTATATGCAATAAACATTGCACCTGTTCTTGAGATAATAATAAGAGTAATAATAAAAGAAAATTGTACATGCCAAAAAAGTGATGTGATGTCAAAAAAAAAAGTCATGTTCCATTTTTTTTAAAACTACACATCTAATGATCTATTGGTAAAACAAAGTGATATGTGCACCCATAACTCATAAGCCATTTGGTATATTTCACTTCATAATATTATAATAATTCCCATTTACATGATGTCTTAAAACTCTTATTCATTTTATTGCTAATTTTTCTTCAACATTGCAGTCCATATTTTCCTTTGTTTTTCTTAGATAACTTTTAATTGGCAGAAATTCCCTACTTAAACAGTTTCACTTTAAGTGTCATTTTCCCAGTTTCATTTAACCATGTATAATGACCATATTAATTATTTCCATTACCAGTATTCACTAAAACGTTTGCTTTAATATCTTGCAGCAAACATTGTTACATATTTATTTTGCTTTACTAATTTTAGATTCTATATGATGTAGTTTCTGTCATTTAATTCTATTTAATATTAATAAAAATCTTAAAACTTCTTAAATAAAACTTAAAAAGTATCAAAATGTCAGATTTTAGTATTTAAACATATGTTAGTTAGATATTAGTTATACATAGAGAATCAAATGATTTAATGATTGGATGGATGGATAATAGTCTAATTCTTGATTTATAACTTTGCTTATATAATTTCATATGCAGTCATTACAGTTTATATGTGTGTAATAACTAATACACACACACACACACACACACACACACACACACACACACACACACACACACACACACACACAAACACACACACATACATACACACAGTAGTTCTCTACTGATGTGAGTTTTGTTTTCACGAATTCCAATTTATGTGATGTAATAATTAGGCACTTTCAGTGTATTTGAGTTCCATATTCATAGTTAAACAAAATGAGATGTTGAAGCCAGAGCAAGAGGACTCATCATCCAAGATATGCTAATTTCCACATTTTCAGTCTCTTAGTTGTTACTGTTAGTTGCACTGTAAGATTGTCAAACCAAATGCTCCTGTGATTCTACATTGTGACAGTGTACATGTACCTAAATAAGTATCTCAATCGGGGAAATCTTGTTCCATTTGCATGATTTTTGTTTACTTCAGGGTCTTGTGAACATTTTATTCCATAAACAGAATTCACTTTATGTGTGGGTGTGTTGTTGTGTAATGTCTACTAATATATGTATATACATTTGATGTATCATAAAGACATTTTAACCCATCTATAGTCTTGTTTTGTTTTTATTATCTTATTCTTAATTTCTTTCATTGGTGAATATTGTGAATTACTGCTTTGATTTTAATTTGCAGTTGAACGGCTTAATGCTTTACTTGAAAAGTACCAAGAGCAATATTCTCTATCTTTCCAGCCGGTAAGAATTTTTCATATACAATGCCACCACAGTAATCTAAACTAATTGTACGAATTTAAAATTTTCACTTTAGTGTATGTGTCTTTGAATGTGTCATTTGTGTGTTCATGATGTTGGTAGTAAAAGGGTTATGTAAAAGTATTATATGTTATGAGTGTCCAGAGCAGTTATTTCTTTAATTTCTTCCAGTTCAGTTTTACTATTTGACAAGGCTATTAATGAAAAAATTAGTACTTCATGGGCCATTATTTCTATTGTTACCATGCATTGCATCAAAATAGTTAATTGATTTCTTCCAATATTGCTGAGTAGTCTGAATGAATTATTTCTAGCTAGTTCATTTTTCAAATGTAATTTGGTACTGTGAGTGAACCACAATTCATTATTTCCAGTATTCATCAGATCAATCATGACACTAATGAATTCATTATTTCCAACATAACTAATGTTAGTCAATCACCAAAAAAGACAAAAATTGTAAATCATCAAGGCTGATTATGAAGAAAAAGTTAATTGCTGCATGATTTGTTTTCTATAGAATGTATGCATTTTATGTAAGATTATTTTTTGTGTGTCATTGAAAGATGAATGATATGTGTCAAGCTACCAACAGTAAGTGGTCACAATCATGAGAAGACACTTTTTTTCATAGAAAAAAAGAGGTTTTAAATTAATATTCTGGCCTTATATAAATTTACAGAATTTTTGAAAGCATGTCATTTACCTGTATTAACTGATTTGCAACTGTTTCATATATCACCATGTGTGTATTCCAAAATAAGAGTTGTTTCCCTTGTTATTTGATACCCACTACTTCCTAATGTTATGTTGTATTTACTAATTTAGACCATTATTTTCAATTGTTTTATTACACAGTTTATTCAGTGTATTTTTGCACTAGTAATGGTATCCATTTTTCATTGGCATATAAATACATTTGTCATTTATAATTTGTGTTTTCTATGCAATAATAAATACTTGACAGACTTATGTGACTTGTATCAGTTATAATTTATTTGATCATCATCCAGCAAATTAATTATCAGGATTATTGAAAAGAAACATTAAAGGATATTTTTCCTTTTTGACTTTAGGATGGTGTGGAAGTTTCAAGACCATGGCTGACAAATAGAAAGTGAGCTTTTTATTTCTTTTAAAGTGTGCCAAGATAAATTTCTTTACTTTGCAGTATTTTTTGTTTATCGAAAACTCGTGTCCTTTCTCCTTTCTTCATGGAGATAGGTTTACTAGTTTACCTGATAATTTTGTAATTGACTCAAATTCTAATTCTCCCATTTTTTCTTGTGAGATTTTCTTTCAGCAGACAGTCAGCAACTTGAAATGAAGCAAGGTACAGTAGTAATTAGTACAGAAATACATGTTATGTGTGAAACTAACTTGAAAATGAAATAAGATGCTGTATTGTTTAGTACAGTGTTGGCAGTGTTGATGATTTAAGCTGAATTATTTAAAATTGGTTTAGTGTATCTGCACGTTTCCCCATTTATATGGGGCTAAAATTTTGGCACATCCACACCACATCTGCCAAACAAATGTGTACCACTCCATTGTTTACAAGAACCAAAGCACAACGTATTAGGGTTTTTAATGGTTTTTGTTTCCTTGGTGATTCAGATTTATTGGAAATTCTCCCTTTAAAGTTGTTGTACTTATAAGTGGCACTGTATAGCAAATTTCTATCCCAACTAGCCACTTGTTCCATTAGTAACTGATAATGATCCCATGTATTGAAAGCTGAAAAATGCGAAACAAAGTTAATATGTAATAGTAATAATAGCCTATACTTACTGTTAAGGGTATTTTTTAAGGGACTTTAAAGGTTACAACAAATTGTTTTGTTTTAAACCAAAGTATTCTTGAATTTAATGACTTCAGTAAAGTTTTTAATGTTGCTATTTATTTTTTTCTACTTTTGTGTTTTGTGTTTGTAGAGCATTGTCTCCATTAATCCGAGAATATGATGTCGTCCTCCAGCAATTGGAAGGAGAGGCTAATGAATACAAAGTAACACAAGAACAGATTTTTAAAAAAAAATTTGTTTGTTTTTTTAAATTTCCTACATGATTTTGTTTATATGCTATATAAATTGAACTGAATATAACTATAAGGCTAAACACGAAAGACAACATTCAGATATGATTTATTTATTTGCCGTAAAACTGAACTGGATTTATGAACAGAAAACAAAGTTATGTATTCAGTTTTTGTTAGTTTAATTTTTTTAAACTGAAATAAATATAGATTTATTTGGTTATTTTTGTTCTCATTTTTTATGTCATGTTTCTTAACATGTGTAGACATTGATCCATAAATAAAATACTATTATTTTATCATAAAACCGTATGTTACAACTACAAGAGGTTTTTGAGCACCCATGAACAGAAGACAGTACAAAGCAAATAATCTATCCCTGATGTCCGAGAACTAGTTCAGTCCAGCACTAACTCTTATCCTAGAGTATCAGACATGATAACTCACCAGACTGCACATTGTTTAGCTCTTTTCTCAGGGCATAGACTTCCAACCACATTTTTGGTGTTGCTGTTGGTTTCCAAAGTATTCTGTTGTCCTTTCAGTCTATCATCATGTTGTGATAAGTTGCATATTTTTTATCATTAACTGGCTAATGCCCCACTTTGTTCACTTTAGGTAACAATTAGTAAGTAGTATCATGGCTGATGTTTATGTTGCACTAGATTTTGACTTTCATTTGACCATGTGTACAAGTATTTATGCCAACTGATCAATAAAAGACCATAGACATATTGAGACATCTACACATTCTTGTGATGACATTACGGATAGTTACTTAACATAGCTGGTATCCTGAGTCGGATCATTGTATGATCATTGCATTGTATTTTCTTCTTCCTGGAATGTAAGAATACTATTTCATAAAAGAAGTGGGGCTAAATTTAGTAACAATGATTCTGGAATTGGTTACATAAGGTTTGTCTATTAGCAGACAGAGGCATGTGCTGAATACTCCTGAGATATGCTTAATGGTCATAAGATACGCACTAGAACATGAACTTTTGTGCCTCTGGTATCTCCATTCCCCCCCACAGAATTAATGCCAGGCACTAGGCTTATTGGAGGGGAGAGTTATAGAGAACTCTAGAAAACGTGTTTCTTCTTTTGAGATTTCAGTGTCCCGACATATTTCTAAGTTGGATATGGTGGTAGAACATTGACAGTTTCATTGTTAAAGGGGAATGCCATCTGGATAGATCTTATTTTTTAAGAGAAGTTAGCTCCACAGGTTACCACCTTTTCTCTCAACCTCCTTATAAAAATATAATCATTTTGAGTTTTCAGAGGAAGACTTAAGTGCTCCTATTAAATGCATGCCAACACACACAACAGCATGTTAGAGACTTTTTATCACCTCTCCATTTGAGTTGGAATGTGGCATCCCTCTGAATGGATCAAACAAGGGTTTGATTAACAGTTTACCTGCAGGAATTAGAGCCTAGATCATTTCAGATAAAACAAGACTAGTTCATTTCAGACAAACCAAGCCTAAATCATTATAGACAGTCTAGATCATTTCAGACACAATCAATCTAGATCTTTTCAGACACAGTCTAGACCATTTCAGACACAATAAATCTATGTAATTTTTTTTCCATTTGAAAGATATAAGTAGCTCAATCACTTGATGGATTAAACTTGCTATTAGAGACATATCCCAATTTACACATGCTAATGTCCAGAATCACTTAACTCACAATGGACCAAGTTAGTAGGTGTACATATTGGACATTTTTTGGTTTCATACTGATTCAGGAAATGGTAATTTCTTTTAAAAGCACTAACCGTTGTCATTATTGATTTATAGGCTACAGTGATTTTGTTCATTGTTTTGCTAGGTACCAAACACTAGGTTTGGTCTCTTCTACTTCCAGTAACCATTCTGCTAGGGCTGCTTCTGTCGGAAATATCTCTCTCAGGGACCAATATTACTAGGTCTGTCTCTGCCACATTCAGCAAGGATGTGCAGGATAGAGGAGTCCAAATAGGTGGTTCCTTTTAAGCTTGCATTACTTGCTTAAAGGGGAGATCATCAAATGTACTAAATGTAAAAATGACATCATGCAACCTTGCATACATAAGCTCACAATTGTCTATTTTCTAACACTTTACAAATAGTATGTAGTAGGTTTGAGATATGAAATATGAGTATAAGCCTTTGTTAAATATTGTTTGTATTATTAATTAACAGTAAATTATGCTAACTTTATAATAACATGAAGATAATGAATCAAATCTAATGATCCACACTTGAGTATGGTGTTACATATTTCACATTTTTATGACGTAGAATATATCATCATGATTGCAGATCACTTTAAAAAAAGGTTTCTCTCATTTTTCCCAATAGGGTCAGATTCGTAGTTTAAAGCAACAGTTGGAAGAAATTATTTCTGAGAATGACAGGTATGTAAATTAAAACCACCCATACACACACACACACTTCATTCACACACTTCATACATTATACACCACACACACATATACAGACTGATATGCACATTCATTATTCACAACACACACAGGCATTACACTCAACATTCACACATACACTATACAAGAATATATACTATACACAACAAACACAGGCATATATTTAATTTGTTTAATAATAATCAATAATCAGAGTATTTTTGAATGGATGGATGAATATAGGGAGAACAGATGGATGGACTGACAGACATTTATATAACTGACAACCACTATATTTATTTATGTATTATAAATATTTATTTGTTGCATTAGCATAGCATTCCCAATTGGCAATGCCCTGGAATCAGGGGGAATGTCTGTATCTTTCAGATTGCATATGGAATTAAAAGAAGGAATCCAGCAACAGATTGGAGCAGCAGAAAGGTCTGTTTATTCCAATGTTTCAGGATCAGCAGACACATCTTCCATCATTAGCAATCTACAGCAACAACTACGACTGGCCTTGCAGGTACTGCATGCACTGAAATATTGTATTGTCATTGTATGGTCATTATAATTGTAATTGAATTGCATATGTGTACTGTCAGATCCTGAATGTTGACATTATATTGTTGTTGCAATGTCATTGTCATCAAATTGTCATTGTATTTCTATTGCACAAAAGATTTAACTTGCTTTTTTTATGCAAACATATATCAAAACAGGTACATTAGAGCATAAACATTGTCTTTCACTGACCGAATTAATTAAAACTAGAACAATCAAGACTGTTTTGGGGATGACAAAACACCAATCATAATATGAGTTCCCAGGCAGAAATGGTCACCTGCCAACAGATAACAATGGCAAAGACAATACAATCATTACTGTATGGGATTTTATAGTCTACATTACATATGGGAGGGAACCTTTAACAAACTTGACATTACTTTAGGGAACCTTTAACATACAGCCATGTTGACACTACATTAGGGAAACTTCAACATACAGTAAATTGACATTACATTCGAGAACCTATAGAATACATTAAGTTGACATAATAGGGAACCTTTAACATACAATAAGTTAAGATTACATTCGAGGACCTGTAGATTACATATTGAAGAACTTTAACATACAGTAAGTTTACATCTTGGGCAACTTTTAACATACAATAAGATGACATATTAGAGAACCTTTAGCATACAGTAATGTTGAAATTGAGGAACTTTTAACATACAGTAAGTTGACATATTGAGGAAACTTTAACACACAGTAAGTTGACATTTTGGGGAACCTTAAAATAGAGTAAGTTGACATATTGGGGAACCTTTAACATATGGTAAGTTGACATATTGAGGAAACTTTAACACACAGTAAGTTGACATATTGGGGAACCTTTAACATATGGTAAGTTGACATTACATTACATTAGTGTAGTAGTGTTCAGTGAGCTGACCTCAGATAGGTCACATGATATATATCTGTCAAACATTTAAAAAAAATATTTTGATTTTGCAACTTTGAGACTGAAATGTCTGTGTTGTTTGGGAGGGGCAGGCAAGAGGGCTTGATTCCCAGAAATTGAGACTGAAGTCAAACTTTTTTCTCTTGGGAAACTGCTGAGACATCTAGTATTGACTATGCCAGAAAACTAAATTAATGCCATGTCACCACTGGAATTGATGGGGATGGCAGAGTAATGACATGAAGTCTGAAAGACAAGAGTTTACATTTTATTTTACATAAAGTTGCATTTTGTCTCAGAAAACTACTTAGTCACTGACTACATATTTAAAAATAGAGTTCAGAAAACAAAAGGTCATTTATTTTAATAATTTCAGTAAGCCAGTGATTATTTTTCTTACCCTCTGACTTGCCAACATCTGTCAGATTCAAAGGATGTGGATACCTTTATAAAAATGGAATGATTGATTGGTACAACAAACATGAGTGTAATGTTAGGGCAGCTTTTATTGATAAAGAATGACATCTGTGGAAAGGGCCATACACATGTGATTGTCATTGGGAATTATGCCTTTTTTTTTGCTAAAACCATATTTTTGTGTGTGAACAAGCAAATATAATTTAATTGTCACATTCATACTTGCACACATGAAAAATAATCCCTTTGCAAGTTTATCTGCTTTGATTAGTTTGTATTTATTATTCCAATTCACAAAGTGAAATTGCTTTCAGTAGTTAGTTATATGAATTTATATAGTGAATCTGCTTTGATTGTATTTCTAAAAACCAATTTATACATTAACCTGCCATAATTAGTTTCTTCTAAATACTAATTTGTATAGTGATTCCACATGTACTCATCATTTACTCTAGGAGAAAGAGGCATGTCAGGACCGGTGGAGGGAAGCTGCCCAGGAGCTCGACAGATTAGAAGCTGAACTGCAGGTTAAACAGCTAAATGGTTTTAAAGAGTTATTATTCTTAAAACTATTATACATCACTAGTAAAGAGTTATTATTCTTAAAATTATCATCTTTAGTAAAGAGTTATTTACTAATAAATAATGAATCAAATATTGGTAATGAGGAAAGGAGGATAATTTTGTTAGAAAGGTTCAGTAATTATTAAAAGTTTTTTGTTTTACATTTATTAAATTTGTTGACTGAATATACTTAAAATTCTTTAAATTTTACAGTTATTTGTGATTAAATTATGATAATTAACTGTTGAATTACTCTGTAAGAAATGGTATATAATTATCAGAGTTTCCAATATAAATATCTTTTGCATGATGTGAATCTGGATGCTTTAGAAATATTTGAACATTTTACATTTGTTACTGGACATTTATTTATATATATTTTTATTCCAGTGGAAATCCAATCTACTGTTATGATCTACTCTGGGGTATTTTTTTAATTGATGTGCTTTCACTCTGATGAACTAGATTTAAAAATGCAATCCATTTCACAAATCTAAAACAACAAACAATATTATTATTGAAAAGAATATATGCAAACACCCATCCTCCACTTTCTCAGATTAAATAAATAAATGTATAATTCCTTAAAAAAATAAGTCTGCCACAAAGTAATAGAATGTTTAAAAAAAATAACTCTCAGTATTTCTTTCTTAAATCTCTTACACTATTGGAAGTGCATAACAGCACACTTATTGCAGTTGAGTGTACCTTGGTTCACTACTTTGATTGAGAGTCACACAATATATAAATTACCTACTTCATCAGTGTTGTTAACTTTGACCTGCTTGTTTGTAAACTTGCAAGTTTTGTGTGGTGAATCAATTTCATATGGTAATTTACTTCACTTTCTCCACTATATTCAATTGAAACATCAAATCTGCACAGTCAGCAAAATATTTGCTCAATTCCTTGAGAACATTTTTATAGCCATTCTTTAAAATCATTTTCTTCTCTCTATTATGCTTGCTGCTGTACTTTTTTCTTTCGTGTTTTAGTGTGATCCCATGGTGTGAGAAATTTAGAAGCAGAGGCATAGCAGTGCATAGAGTAAGGCGACATATTCAAACTGTGCATGCTAGTAATGGAAATACCATTCCAACTGAATTGTATGAGCAAATGCAAACTACTGTAAATAAATGCATGGGCCAAGGGAAGAGAGGGAAGGGGGGAGGGGGGGAGATAATACTGTTTCTCTCCTTGTAGAAGAACTAGTGTCAGTTTTAGACCTCATGCAGAGTGAAAATTTTACCCAAAACGTCAGAAGACTCTTGCAATATATGGGAGAGTTGACAGATATGAGGAATAGGAAATAGTGGAAAGCAGCTGGTAGATGTCCATATGAGTGTCACATAGATATTTTGGGGGGGCACCATTTTTTTTGATTGATTCTGATGGCTATTCGATGCTATAAACAAATGTAGTTTGCTGTGCATTCTCTTGTTTCCTTATTATTTTATACATTTATATTTTCACTAAAAAGTGGCAGATATACTCTTCATTACCCTCTAAATTTTTGGACATTTGTAACTGTAGCCAAACATTTGTGGCTTATGGAAACTGATTATTGCTGTAGAACATTAATCTTTTACTAAGTATCATTTTCTGTAGAACATTCAACTTTTCATTAGATATTATTTGCACTAGAACAACTACACTTTTGTGTTGTATTATTTGATGTAGAACCATTACACTTTTGTTATGTATTATTTTATGTAGAACCATTACACTTTTGTTATTATTTGCTATAGAATTAGAATCATTTAATGCTGTCGACAGTTTGTCTATTTAAACATTAGGTTGTTGATTTGCCTTCATTTGTTGAGAGTCCTACATTTTATACAAAATATATAAAATGGTTGTATGGAATTAGCTACTACTCAAGCAATTTAGTCAAACAAAACTATTTATATGTGTAATTTTATTTGTAGGCCCAGAGAGATAGCCATCAATGGAAATCTATTGAGAAACAAGCTCATGAGGTTAGTGTACAAATATTCATGTAAATAATGTTCATGAATTGAAAATATTTTTAATAGGAATCTTGTAATTTTATTAAATATAAAGGCAAAATTAAGAATAAAGTATAGTTTTAAAATTGCAAAAAACAGCAGTTTAATAAATAAATTATTTGAAAACCAAATTGCTTCCATAATCTTTTGTATTTGTGAATAAAATAAAAATAGAACTTACACTCATCCTTTTTATATGCTGTCTATTTTACATTGTAAATAAATTTTAATACTTAATTTTGTTTCTGTTAGTCAGCAGAATTATTGAAAGAAGTTAATGGACAATTGTGACTTCTCTAGTATATTATTTCATTAATATATATTGTTGTTTTTGACTGGTTAGGTGTATTTATTTTTAAAGAGATTGTGACTTCAATAGTATTTCATTCATAACTTATGTGTTAAGATTGATTGTGTGTGTGTGTGTGTGTGTGTGTGTGTGTGTGTGTGTGCGTGCGTGCGTGCGTGCGTGCTTATAAATTCTTTCCTTACAGTTGGCAAGTGAAATTAATTCTGGTTAGCTGTATTTCTTTTCAGAGAGATTATTGAACAATTGTGACCAAGAGTATTCCATAATTTATGTGTTAAGATAGTGTGTGTGTGTGTGTGTGTGTGTGTGTGTGTGCGCGTGCGAGCACATGCATGTGTTGTATAGTTTCCTTGCAGTTGACAAGAGAAATCACTTATTAATGTCTGCTTGCATTTGTTTCCAAAGACTAATTTGCATGACTCCAATTCAAAAACATTATTTTTCTGATAAATAAAATACTATTTCTTTTGTCAGTGAGTGTTTCTTTCCTTTTATACTCTTTTAATATAATTTTTTGAAGCAGCCTGGAAAATGCCATTATTGTATGTGAGCAGGCAGACATAAAACAAATGTTATGAATTTTTTCCTTGCAGGTGAAAGAGCAGTATGCCCGAAGTGTAGCAGTGCTGAACACAGAACTAGAAACACTTCATTCTGACCTTAGGTAACAAAACTAAAATTCTGATTGTAGGTAATAGAATCTTGAAACATTTCATTCTGACCTTAAGTAATGCCAATAGAAACATTTCATTCTGACCTTAAGTAATGCAAGTAGAAACATTTCATTCTGACCTAACTTAATTTTACACTTGAAATAGAATTATCCTGAATCTTGTTAATCTGTAGGTACATCAAAATTGTCCATGTATGTGTGTGTATTTCTGCCCCCTCTTATGAACAAAAATCTTGTAAATGGAATAGGATCTTCCATTGAACTACATATATGTACATGTACACTATCATATGTTAAAACACAAGAGTATTTAGTTTGACATCTGTACAACACAACTAACATTTTGCATCATTTGTAAAATGTGTCTCATGTGCAAATAATATAATAATGCCTGCATATAAGGCTGCATTTAAATTGAATTTTTCACAAACAAAACTCATGTAAACAGAGCACTTGCTCTCTGTGTGTGTATGTGTGTGTGCACGTGCGTGCATGTGTGCATGCATGTGTTCATGGTGTTGTGGGAAAAATGCCTATAAATATTGAATGTTCACCTAATGTAATAAACTTATAGTCTGATTAAAAAATTATAGGCCAAGTTGTGCAGTGTGATATATTCACTTGTATTTTGTAAATTTTCAACAGCCATTTTCTCATGAACATATTTGTTATAGGCAAGTACGCCAAGAGTTTGCCAGTTCTCAGAAGCAACTAATCGAGATGAAAAAGGCTAATCAGTCACTACAACAGCAGCTTGCATGGAAGGTTAGTAGTCATCACAAAATGTATCAGTAATTGTGTTTGCTAATTAGCTTTCTTCACAAGATGTATCAGTAATTCTGTGTTTGCTGATTAGCTTTCATCACAAGAGGTATCAGTAATTCTGTGTTTGCTAATTAGCTTTCTTCACAAGATGTATCAGTAATTCTGTGTTTGCTGATTAGCTTTCATCACAAGAGGTATCAGTAATTTTGTTTGCTGATTAGCTTTCATCACAAGAGGTATCTTTAATTCTGTGTTTGCTGATTAGCTTTCATCACAGGAGGTATCAGTAATTCTGTGTTTGCTGATTAGCTTTCATCACAAGAGGTATCAGTAATTCTGTGTTTGCTGATTAGCTTTCATCACAGTAAATCTGTTATTGCCTTATCCCTCAATATAGATAGGTTATTTTTGCAATCCATGTCCATGATTTTTGTAGATTTCTTGAGTGTCAGCTTTTTGATACATCTTTTGTTATTTGTTGTTGGTTCTTTCATATCATTCTGACACACAGATTGTCTGTCTTTTCTGTTTAATCTTGTGATTGTATATTTTATATTTGGTCATCTAGAAGAAAATTGTGATTCCCACCGCATAGATGAAAGGGCATTCTTTGTTTGGTGAAAAGATAGCACATAGATGTTCAGCAACCTCTGTCTGTTATGTGTTTAGAATCTCACATGCGTATATGTTTCCTCACATATCATCTAGTAAGTATTGAGGAAAACCATTTTGCATTGAAAAAAATATGTTTTGTTTTGGAGAGTCTTCACTGTCAGCATACCTCTTACTACATACTTCATGTCTCTAATTAGATTAGTTGTATGATCCTATAATCTGTAAAATAGAAATCCTTGGCAGTTATTAAATACTGATATGTCACACAAAGAACAATAATTTGAAAATTATTTAAATGAATATCTGAAATTATTTAAATGAATATATGCACACATTGCAGTGCAAAGGCATCTGCATAATGACAGTGATCATGCTAGAATGATTGTTGCTATGTTGATACATAATGCATAATGACAGTGATCATGCTAGAATGATTGTTGCTATGTTGATACATAATAAAGCATGTATTGGTGAAAGTAGATTGCTTTCCAAGTTTGCAACCATTATGCAAACACACGAGAGTAGTGGAAGCCATGTGTTTACAAATTATTCTGTATTGGCTGATTGACATCTAGGGTCTACTGTATTGTAATCATTTTTAAAGCTTCTGTCATATACTGAAGATGACTGCATAGCATGCATTTTGTCAGTTGAATATCAAATAATTTTTATTTTACTATTCCAAACATTTACTTTAAATCAGAATATTAACAAATCCCCATATTTCGTCCATCCAATTTTAAATGCCTAATAAAAAGCTCATTTCTAATTACTTTAAAATTACATTTAACAAGTATAATTATGTAATAAATCTACAGTATTATAATAAATATTTGGTAGGCATCTGAAATTGTTGCTTTATTCTGCATCTCTTAAGTTTGTGCATGAAAACGTGTCATAAATTTGAAATAAAAAAGAAAAAGTAAAGTCTGACAAGCTGTATACATGCTTATATATTAACATTTGTCAACATAATTACTATCTGTCATTCTTCTGCCAAAATAACTTGTATGAATAATATAGAATAAAGAAATGTTATACATCCTTTACCTTGGACAGTATAAGTATATTTACCAGCCATCTACAGTACAACTTAAATGAATTTAGAAGCTAGAAACTTTCTATTTACATTATTACCAGTCATCCACAGTATAATTTATATAACAGGATGAAGAAAAAGCAGAAATCTTTTTTAAAGAAGGTATTAATGACAGCAAGATGGCTGAATTGCAACGAATCATGGAGGAATACAGGCAACGGTAACATATTTTTGTTTGTTTACTTGTAATAAAGAGTAAAGTAAATTTTAAGCAAAGCATTATTGTGAGTGTTTATTTTGTTTTACTTTTGTTTCTTCATTTGATTTTGTTTCTTTATTTGTGCATATATGTATTTAAGTTAAATTAATCTTCCTTTGATAGTCATTGAAAGCGATAACAGTATTTTGGACTTAAATATTTGATAGGAATGGGCACCATATACCATTACTGACTTATCTTTCTTTTATAGTGTTTTCAAGCAGTTTATGAAAGATAATACAGGTTCTTTATAGTTTACTGTTATGTTGCAGAGAAAGTCAATCATATATGCCCAGGCAAAATTCTTCATTCAACTGCTGCAGAAATAGTTTTAAAAATTCCTTATATATATATATATTGCGCACCCCAACTTTTCACTCAAAAAAAATCATTAAAGAAAACATGCAAATTATAGATTTTAAGGAGGTTTTAAAGGTATTTTGTAATTATGAGTTTATTATGTATATAAAGAAGGAATTGAGTTATGACTAGAATAATAAAGAGAGATAGGAATGCTTAAAGAAGACAGGAAAATTTTGTTGGTTTTGTGTTTTATTAAACAAAGAGTGGCAGGAAGTCAGAAAGAGAAGAGCGATATTTTGTAAGTAAAAATAAATAAGTATGAAGATGATGAAGTTTACAACAGCTTTTATTATTTATTGTTTATTTATATTTTTATACAGTGTATCGAATGCTAATAGAGAAATGGATGAATTGAGGAGAGAAAAATCAGTGATGGAAGCTCGCATTTCTGAGCTTTTACGTCGTCTGTAAGTAAAATTTTATGTGTTGGTCTTGTTTTTATTCCAGTCTTTGGTTTTTAAATTATGAAACTTTATTTTTGAAAATGTAATATGGGTACATTAATTTATCTGTTTTTATTATTCTGTATGTTTTACATTTTTTTATATAGTTCAGAGACTGAGCAGCGAGAAAATGAAGCCATACAACAAAGACGTGATGCTGAGGCCCTTGCTGAGACATCTATGTTGGAAAAGGATCAGGTAGGAAATCTTGTAATATAATTGGATTTTTTTCTTAAAATATACTGATAGTTCTGTGAATTAATTTTGCTAGAATTACTCTTTCACCTTTTAAATTACAAAATTTAAATAAAATATTTTATTATAAAAGATCTCACATTAGTAAATATATATTTGTAATCACCTTTAATTTAGTGTTCTCTATAAGCACTATCTGTCTGCTAGGCAGCAAAACAGGTTCAGCCCCAAGCAGTAGTGTTGTCTGTAAATGCTATCTATCTGCTAGTGATCTCTATAAGCCACAGGTGTCAAACTCAAAATCAGGCCACATCCGGCGTACAAATTTTTCCAGCTCGAGAGAATTTTAGGTAAAAATATTTTTTAATGGTCCAGCGATATGAAGTGCAAATCAAATTCCTTAATGTAGCAGCCTTGCTGAACGAAAGGCTGCTTGAGAACATTCCCGCATTGATCAGAATAAGCGAAAATGAAAGTCATGTAGTGCGTGGATGTTCATCATTACAGTAACCTAGCAACGTCCTGTTGCTCGCTTTGGATTGGTGCATAAGAAATGTAAGTAGTGTAGTGCCCGGGTATTGCATCACTCCTTCCTGCTTATGCCATATCAATCAAGCTTTTGTCAGTAGATGCACAATCTTAATCTCTTAGAGCTGCAGTGTAATGGGGCACTAAAGGCAAAATACAACACTGTGGGGCCCACACAGTTCACTCGTTTCATTCCTGAAGCGATGCCCCAGTTTTGTCTATATGTGGCTTGAACCTTGAGCATGTTTGGTAGCACATATCTCTGTGGAGCAGCTGTTCTCTGTGATGAAGATTAACAAAACATCACACAGGAATCATCTCACTGATGAATACCTGCAGTCCATCCTGAGAATCTCCATAACACAGAACCTTACTCCAAACAGAAACGAACTTGTTGCCAAGAAAAGATGCAAAACATCCAGCTCTGACAAATTGGCATAAGAGCGAAAATTGGTATGCCTTGATTTGTTATTATTTTAACTTTTGTCTGTTTTAATTCATATTATTGTTTAAAAATGGTATAGTTTTCCACTGCTCAATGTTCTGCCCACAACCTTAAGTGTGATTTGAGTTTTGGCCCCCTTTACGATTGAGTTTGACACCTCTGCTATTAGCACTGTCTGTCTTACAATTTTGTCTATAAGCACTGTGTCTACTAGTGTTCTCTATAATCACTACCTGTCTTTAGTGCTGTTTATAAGCACTCTACTAGTGTTGTCTATAAGCACTGTCTATAAACACTGTCTACTAATGTTTTATGTAAGCACGGTCTACCAGTTTTACTATAATCACTGTCTCCTAATGTTGTCTATAATCACTGTCTACTAGATAATACTTATCTGTTTACAGGCAGAAATTCAAGCTCGGCACCGTGAAGAAGAGGTTTCACACTTGCAAGATTCCATTGCTAAAATAATCAATGAAGCTGGAGTACGTACACGACAAGAGGTCAGTGATTTATTTTTTCTTCATAACAGACTGAATATTCAGCAAGACTTGATTCTGAAATATATCCTCTCACTAGGTATAATCTTTAAAATAAAGTGCTTCTATTGCAAATAACGGTAAAGTCAAAATGTTGCCACTATAATTTCACAAACTAAGCTCACATGAGATACTAGTGCCCCATGGAGTAGACTTAGGTGTTCTGTTCATGAAATGGAAAAATATTTTTTTTTATAGTTCAAAATGGGAAGGGGAATAAAATTAAAATAAACATAACTTTTCTGTTCTGCAAAAAGCAATATGACTTTCAGGTGCCTCACTAACTGAGCATGTCTAAAAGTCACTGGACTACTTTTTACTTAGTACTTTTACTTTTAAATTAACAAAATTAAATTAATTTTAAAATATTTGAATAACTTCTTTATGTCTGAGAAAATTTTTCTTTTCTTTCCTAAAGATTTTTGACCATTTAAAAAATGTTATTTATAGGAACTCAGTGGATCTGGAGATTTTGTTTTCTTTGAGTTTAATTGTTTGTTTAAGATTAAATCTGTGTATAAAGTAAAACACTACTTCTATTTTGTTTTACACTGATTGTCAAAACTATGTTCTTTAACCAGTTTACTTTTAAGAGTTATGAGTAATTATGAACAGTTTGCTTTGTAATGTAGCTTTTTCTTCTGGCCTTATGAAAACTATGATTTTGTATCTAGTTTACTTTGTAATGTAACTTTTTCTTCTAGCCTTATGAAAACTATGATTTTGTTATCAAGTGTACTTTATAATGTAGCCTCATCTTTTGGCCTTATAAAACTATGATTTTGTATCTAGTTTGCTTTGTAATGTAGCCTTATCTTTTGTCCTTATAAAAACTATGATTTTGTATCTAGTTTGCTTTGTAATGTAGCATTATCTTTTGGCCTTATAAAAACTATGATTTTGTATCTAGTTTGCTTTGTAATGTAGCATTATCTTTTGGCCTTATAAAAACTATGATTTTGTATCTAGTTTACTTTGTAATGTAGTCTTATCTTTTGGCCTTATAAAAACTATGATTTTGTATCTAATTTACTTTGTCCATTATTCCACCAGAAGAATTTGCTGTAGTATATACCCAAAGCTATGACAACCTTATAAGCAGTAGAGGTAGTTTTTTTGTTTTGTTTTTTAACCACTTTACATTCTAGGATAAACATACTAGTAGACAAACTAGTTGATTCTTTAGCCTGTTTACATTTGAGTTTGTTGAATATAAAATGAACTATTATGATTCTTTAGTCAGTTTGCATTTGAATGTGTTGAACATACAAAGAACCAGTATGAGTCTTGAGCCAGTTTACTTATCTTGATAAGGTGGACAGTGTGAGAAAACAGTGCAATGAGCGTGTGACAAAACTCACTGAGGAGCTACACAACTTGGAGATGGTCAGTACACTGTCATAAATTAAGTTATGGTCAGTACACTGTCATAAATTATGGTCACTACACTATCATAGATTAAGTTATGGTCAGTACACTATCATAAATTAAGTTATGGTCAGTACAGTATCATAAATTAAGTTATGGTCAGTACACTATCATAAATTAAATTATGGTCACTACACTATCATAGATTAAGTTATGGTCAGTACACTATCATAAATTAAGTTATGGTCAGTACACTATCATAAATTAAGTTATGGTCAGTACACTGTCATAAATTAAGTTATGGTCAGTACACTGTCATAAATTATGGTCAGTACACTATCATAGATTAAGTTATGGTCAGTACAGTATCATAAATTATGGTCACTACACTATGGTATATTAAGTTACAGTTAGTAGAGTGTCATAGATTAAGCTATGGCTATTATTCTGGCATACATTATGATTATCTTCCAGTAAGTATAGTTTAAGGGTCAGTATGCTGATAGGAGTATGTCACAGAGAATTTCATAAAGCTATAGTGTTAACAAACTTATATGTTTGCAATGATAATTTCTTGGTAATTGGGCTAGATGAAGTAGTAGTTGATTTCTTGAGGGGTGTCAAAATTCAAAATACTAAAACTAAATAGAACTTTAAATGAAATAATACTTATATATTGGCACTTACTTTATTAACATTTAATGTAAATCATTGTTAAATAACATTTATATATGGTAATATTATACTGTAATTTTATTGTTATTTTAGATGCAGTTTGATTTATGCATTTTATGAGTTTAATTTATTTAGGTTTGATATTAGAAGGAATATTTATTTCAATAATTGTTAGACTTGACTGAATATATTAAAGATATATTAAAATCTTATTGCATTTAATGTATTTTGAAATTGCATTCTATTTTCAAGGAGAAAACAGAGATGCAGTCACAGTTAGACAGATTGTTACGAGAAAAGCGAGCTATAGAATCAGAATTGCAAAAGGTATTTTCACTGATAGATTAGATTCATTAGAAAATATTAGCTATTATAAACTGTTAAGTAATATTTTGTTATAGCATAAAGCAGGAAATGTTAGTTATGTATCAGGTGTTAATGTAAGTAACATTTTATTGTAGTCCAAATCAACTGTTGTGTGATATTTTGTTACAGCATAAAATAGGAAATCTTAGTTGTGTATCAGTTGTTGTGTAGCATTGTAACATATTATTATAGCTCAGAGTAAAATATTAGCTATGTATCAGCTGATATGTAATATTTTGTTAAAGGTCAGAGTAAGCTGTGTATCCATTGTATGTAATATATTTTTAACAGTATAAGATATGTGTGAAACTTTCTTTAAATTGGTAAAAGATATCACCAATGCAGTTATGTGCAGTTGGCTAGCATTTGGTCTGTCTTAATTCTTATTTGCTTGTGTGGTTTGGCTTCAAAGAGAAAACATTCCTTTTCTGTATCTCAGTATATCAGAGTTAATGCAATACTTAAAAAAATAAACATTTATTAAATCTTTTTTTGTTTGTTTTAGTCATCAAAAGAGACTAAACTGGAAGGGTCAAGAATAAAGGAGTCAATAGAAGAGTTAAATCGTCGATTGTCCAGTGCTGAGAGAAGCCGAGATGAGCTCTTGTTGAAAACAGAGAATATGCAACTGTCTTTGGATAAAGAGAGGGATGAGTAAGTGTTGTGCTCATGTCCAGCTGTTCAGTCTTTGTTTATGTCACCGTTTGCTACACTTTTATATCACATTTACTTTTACATCACTTTACAGCTAACTTTTATTTTATCTCACTTTAACTTTACACCTAACTTTTATTTATCTCACTTAACTTCACAGTTAACTTTTATTTATCTCACTTTAACTTCACAGTTAATTTTTATTTATCTCACTTTAGCTTCACAGTTAACTTTTATTTATCTCACTTTAACTTCACAGTTAACTTTTATTTATCTCACTTTAACTTCACAGTTAACTTTTATTTATCTCACACTTTTATTTATCTCACTTTAACTTCACAGTTAACTTTTATTTATCTCACTTTAACTTCACAGTTAACTTTTATTTATCTCACACTTTTATTTATCTCAAAAATAGTCAGCTTATTGTGGCAAGGCTCAACAAGTGGTCATGCTTTAATGAAATAAGAAATTATCTTCATAATGGGACTAATTCTATTGAAACTTGTTGGAAATTTTGTTAAGTGACATCCCTTCTACCAGCTTCACACTTTTGACTCATCACTGATAATACTTCATAATTTGAAAAGAAAAAAAGATTTTTCAAGAGATCGGTAACTCTCTACCACTTCCAATGTCTTGTGTTTGGGAAGAAATGGGTTTACTACACAACCATTAAAAATTATAATTAATACTGTTAAATAATTATTTATAATTATTAAATGATTACAAAATGAATACAGAGGATTTTTATAATGTTGTTTAATAGTTTGTGAGCCGTTTATGAGTATTTCAAGTACAGACCATAAGGAAGATTCATTCACTTTATTTTTTGCTACTTTGTTTACATAAAATGAACATTTTGTTATCTGTCAACTGCTTTTCTGTCAGTAAAATGAATTTTATATGTTACCTGCATATAAGCTGCATATACTTTTATGTCCATTATGTAATGAGTCAGTGTTTCTTTTATGTAGTAAGATAATATTTTTGATGAATAAGCATTTCCTTTATTTAATGAGATAACATTTCCTTTATGAAGTGAGTTAATATTTCTATTTCTGACAGAAATCAACAGCAAAAGGAAAGCTATGAAAGCAAAGTTCATTTATTACAACAACGATTATCAGCATTGCAGCAACTCTATGAGCAAACAAAGGAAGAACAACTAAAAAATGCGGATTCCCTCAACACTCTTACTAAGAAGCTACAACAAGCAGAGCAAGAGAGGGATTCTGCACATCGAAAATTTATCAAGGAGGTGTGTTGTAATTTTACATTCAACAAAATATACAGATTTTTTACAGATTAGTGATAGTTTTTTTCCCTGACATTTCGAAATATATAAATCTAGCACTAAAGAATCATATTAACACATCTTTTAACATTATAACATATTCTGTTACATTTTTGACAATGTACAACATTATTTGATGATGTGCATTTATGAAAATATATTTTAATATTTCTATAAGTATGTATAGCAGATTTAGCCTGTTATAGTTATCTGGTTTTGTTTGTGGGGGGAGGGGTTGCAATTCTTGTTGGTGATTATACCAAGGGCAAAGGATAAAAGGGTATGAAAACATGTGAAGGGTTGATGATGTCAAATTATTTGTCTCTTGAACATCTTGTCACTGCACTGCACTTGTCTGTTGTACATCATGTCACTGCACTTGTCTACTGTACATCATGTCACCGCACTTGTCTATTGAAGTAACACTGTTGCATTGCATTGTCTATAGAGAGTTTTGCCAATGCATAACACTAGTTTATTGAATGTCACACTGCTATACTTGTCTCTTGAATATCATGCCACTGCTGGACCTTTTGCATAATCATATTTATAACACTAGTTTATTGAATGTCATACTGCTATACTTGTCTCTTGAATATCATGCCACTGCTGGACCTTTTGCATAATCATATTTATAGCTACACTGATATTTCTGTGATATCAAACATGCCTGGTAAGACTGTATATTATTCTGTGATAACAAGCATGCCTGGTAAGACTGTATATTATTCTGTGATATCAAGCATGCCTGGTAAGACTGTATATTATTCTGTGATAACAAGCATGCCTGGTAAGACTATATTATTCTGTGATAACAAGCATGCCTGGTAAGACTGTATATTATTCTGTCTTCTCTCCTAACTGAGCACTGACTTATTACCTACATACCTGAGTCCTCTTTCTTTATTGATACATTTTATTTACTGCAAAGAGATTTTGAGTTTTCCAGATTTAATGAATATCTTTTTTACCAGAAAGATTTCAGATTCATCAAATTTTATTGTACATTTTACTATAAAAGAATTTGGATTCATTAGAAACTATAGCATATGCTACTACACGAAGACTTAGCAATTTTCAGACATATAACAGAAAGACTTTGACTTTATCAGTCTTCATTTTATATGTTACTATGAAGAGATTTTGGATTTATTTGATTTGATTTAACTTGTAACTATAGAGGTGCTTTGGATTAATTTGACTTTATTGTATACTCTTCTACAGAATCTTTAGGTTCATTAGACTCTGATGTTCATTAACGGCAGAGGTGCTTTGGATTCATTCAACTTTATAATTCTGTTTTGTTTCTTTAGCTTGCACTAGTAGAGCAAAATCAGCAAACAAAGACTAGAGGATTTGAGGTTCAATTACAATCCACAGAAGATGCTCGTCGCACTAGCATAACAGAACTGCGCAAATTGCTCACTGCTCAGCAGCGCATGAGTGCAAGGTATTCATTATTTAATTAATTTAAAATATTATAATCATGCTTAATTCCCTTCATTTATTATATTCATGATTATTGCTTTTTTCTTTTATTATAGTTATATTTAATTCTCTTGACTTTTAGTCATGTTTAATTCAACTTTATTTATTATAGTCATGTATATTACTTTCTTTTATCTAATTAATAGAGTCATTTTTATTCTCATCACTTATTGTAGTCATCATACTCTCTTTCATTTATCATAGACATGTTTATTTCCCTTTATTAGTATGGTCATTTTTATTTCCATTTATTTATTATGGATATGTTTAATTCTCTTTATTATTTTGGTCATATTTACTTCCTTTCAATTTTTAATGTGTTTGATTCCCCTTATTATTGTGGTCATCTGTACTTTTTTTCATTTATTATAGACATGTTTAATTCCATTCATGCACCTACCTACAGCTTACCAGTGCTCACCTGAGCTCCATGTAACCTTTATAGTGCAGAGGTAAAGCAGAGTAAATGGTCTGCCCCTAATATCAGTTAGAACTAGTTCAGTAGTAACACATCTTTCCTGGGAACCGTCAGAAATTAGCAAGGAGGTTGAAGAGGGGTTATAAGGTTGTAGACATTTGGTAAGTATTAAGTGAAAAAATACTTTAAAAATAATTCCTTTTATTATTTTAGAGCCATTTCTCTATAACTACAAGAGAAAAATGAGTAGGTGGCATAGAATTTCCTGCCAACTAAATTGTAGAGCACTATCTATTTGTCTATTTACTAAATTGCTTTTACACTTTGTTGAAAGTTTAATTGTACAACAGTATCCTGATTTCTATTTACTAAACTTTTGTTACATTTTACTGACAGCTTTGAAATTGATTGATGAGTATATTGACAAATTTTTGTTTGTTTGTTAGGTGGAAAGAAGAGTGTCATAGCATCGCACATAAGTTTGAGGGCAAAATTGAGGAAATGCGAGAAGAAACGAGTCATTTGCGCAAACGTAATGATCAGCTGACAAATCTACTTAAAGAAAGTCAGTCAAAGACAGCTGATGTAATTGTTCTTCTTCTTTTAAAATTCTATAAATATCCGTGTATATGTGCGGTTTTACAGAATTGACATGAAATGATTGTTATGTGGGCCCTGGAAGATTTTGTACAAAATGTCTGATCACAGTGGAAATAAAACATAATACAAAATAAAAGTGTATTAAATGAAGAACTGATATATCTAGTTTTCAAAATTAAACCAATCTTACACCTGATGCCAAGAATAATGATTCCTTCAGGTCACTTCATTGTAGATTTCTGCACAAACACAGGTCATTGTATATTTGTGTGCAGATTTCTGTACAAACACATTGTGTCATTGTATGCAGATTTTTGCACATACACAATGTATCATTGTGTGCAGATTTCTGAACAGACACAATTTGTCATTGTATGTAGATTTCTATACAGACACAGTGTATCCAACAGACTTCTGTTTGCATATGTGTATTGCATTTGAAGATCTCAGGCCCCCAAACTCTGCTTGCAGTCATTTATTGTACTTTCAGATCTCAGGAGCCAGTTTACAACAGCCAAATAACGTAGAATAGACTCAATCAAACTAGGTGCATTCTAATTACTTGGCAGCTTTAGATAGCATTTCACATCTGCCCAATAGAAGCACTCTAAGTAGTTGACATTTTGATTGGTCACATGACTTGTTTATAATTCTACCTCACAAGTCATTTTCAGTAATGTCATTGGAGTAGGGTAACTGTTGATCATGCAGAGATAATTTCATATTTTGAAATGAATGCTTTAATAGAAGCTATTGATTTCAGACTTAATACATTTTAAAAAAATTTAGTCATTAGTTGATTTCATATTTATTGTTATTGTTTTCATATTTATAGTTATTGTTTTTTAAATTTTCATTCCTATCTTACAGTTAGAAACCAGATTTTATTTCCCATGATGTTTTAAGATCTATAGGACTGTTCACTACCCTTATACAATAACATTAAATCAAACATTCTTTTAATGTCTTCTTATTTGTTTTTTTTACTATGTAGGCTGAAAGAATTATGTCAGAATACACTCGCAACATTCATCGCATGGAGGCTCGATTACAGAAAGCAGAAAAACATGCAGCCGATGCTTCAAGACAGGTAGAGCTATTTATTGCTGCATATTTGAACATGAGGCTAATGTGTCTATAGTTATATTTACTGAAGTAATTTACTAGAAATATACAAGGCAATGATGATACCATAACATGAGGCTAATGTGTCTATAGATATGTTTACTGAAGTAATTTACTAGAAATATACAAATATATACTAATATATCTGTAGACACATTAACCACATGTTATGGTATCATCATTGCCTTGTATATTTCTAGTAAATTATTTAGTAAAAAGTCTTTATAGAATATAACACTGATATGATTTGCAATGAAATCTTCCATCCTGAATTTTACTTTACATTGTCTCATTTCTTTCCTAGATGTTCAAACACCACACCAAAGAACGACAACTCATGAGTGAAAGGCAGAGCCTGATCAACGAACTTTCTCGCAGTCAACGAGAATTGTAAGTTCATGTTTCTGACTTTTCATATTTTGTCGGCAAGTTATTTATTCCTGTCCATTATGGGCACTTGATATCCTTGATATCTAAGTTTTATTGTCTTGCACTTAATGATAATTGTCAACTAATTTTTGTGATTAAACATGTAACTCTTTGTAAGTTTTCTTTCCTGGCTAAAGACACTTTGATAGCTAGGTTTGTCTTAGGGTCACTGAGAATTGTAAACTGATTTATGTGATTTGTTTTTGATTCTAATTTTAAATTGTTCAATCTTTTCTGTTGTGACCACTCACTAGCTAGGTTTTTTTTTTTTTTATACACATTCAGTATCATAAGAATAGAGTTAGATTTTTTTTAAGCATTTATGTTTTTTCCCCATGAGAAATAGCATCTCCATGAATGGTCTTAGTCATTTTGACAAATTTTGTCAGTCACACAAAATAAATTAGTTATGACAAACTTCATCAGCCAAACAAAATAAAAATATATTAGTTTTAGATTTTTTCAGCAAAAGCTGCACATATAAAATCTTTTTCATTCCTTTTTATCACTTTTAGGATTCATGAGAAGTAATAGCTAATGATGAACTAGTGAAGGAATGCATTTATGGCCATTTTCGACTTGAAAATAATGAAAGAATTCCTGTACTGTTGTTTATTAGCGAAGAAAAGGAATAGTAGATATCATAGAACTGTCATGCTAGTTTTATTTTGTTTTGATGCTGTTGTTTATTTTATACATATCTAGTAAACTTTGTTTCAAATACTAGTATGCTAAAATATTTATATCATGGTTATTTAAATGTTATTTCATTTCAAACAGTATTATATCAAAATAAAATAGTTATCCAATTGGTATCACGTTTACTGTTTCTTAGCATTTTGTTTCCTTACAGCTTACCACAATAAAATAATTAATAATAATATCATAATATATGAGTTAATTAATATTTCAGTGATTGTACTAAAACCAAGAATAATGTCTACTTAAATACATAATGCAAAACAGGTAATAAATGTCTACTTGACTTCACATAATGCAAAACAGGTGATGAATGTCTACTTAACTTCACATAATGTAAAACTTGGGTAATGAATGTCTACACATCTCTATATAATAGCTAAACAAAGTGTAATTGGTGAAATTTAAAATCATATAACTGTACTTAGAAACATTTGGTGCTGATACTGATTACGGCATTCTCTCTTTGAAAGACATGTTATTTGCAAGATTGCATATAAATTATTAGTATGTTATTTGTAGATTGCATACAAATTATTATTGTGTTATCTGCAGGTTGCATATAATTATACTGTACTGTTTCAGTTGAAAGAAAACAAAATGTTCATATTATATACATATGCCATCTAAAAAAGTAACAGCTGAAAAATGTATTTATATATTATGCACATTTCTTGTAGCCATAACTGTATCATCTAGTATATTCAATGGTACACTTTTGGTGTATACTTGTTCACATTTTCTCCAGGATAAATTTTTCTTCTAATTTTATCACCACCTTTCATTAAAATATTATAGAGCAGTACGGCCACATTTGGTGAAGTCCAACGAGGGTTAAGTAGATATCTATCTTTGAATTTCATTTTTACCCAGATCTTTTTTTTTTTTTTGCATGTTACATGTTTTTTTGCATGTTTACTGTGCAGGTGTCTTTCTTTTCTTTTTAAAGTTTATTCATTGTTTTGTGTGTGTACTCATGCATCATTTTATTTCACATTATTTTTTATTTATAAAATTATTTAATCACTTGATCTTTTATTTGTTTTCATTCTTAAATAGGTTTTCAAAATTTGCTGTTTTTTTAAAACAATGTTAAAATGAATTTTGAGAGTTACTGGATATTTTTAACTACATATATTATATTGGAAGAATAAGTTTTAGCATTACTACTATATACTAGAATAATTAATGGCATTCAGCTTTTTATGATTTTTGTTCACATAGCTTTCAGATTAAATAAAAAAGTTGCACTCAAGCTAGAAGATATACTCCATACCTCAATTAATAAATATTATATTTAAATAATTGCTTATGCCTGGCATTATTTCTAGGATTTAGATTATACAAATGTATTATTTATTTATTTTAAAATTCATGTAATGTATGAAATACACATATAAGCTTTAAAATAAATGTCATGCTTGTCAACATTGCAACATTAATTCAGGTTACTGTAATGTATTTGACAAAATTAGATTGGTTATAGTTAAACAAGTGGGTCCCTACATAACGACTTTCATCTAGTGTCATGACAAAACCTAATTTCCTTTACTGTAAGAAACTGTATTGTATCATTGGAATCAAGTTGCTGAGTGTCAAACTTTCAAGACTCTAGTATACAGTTGTCAGCATACTGTGAGAAAGGTGTGTATTTTCATTAGCATACAATGGTCAACACTTTGAGAAAGGTTGTGTATTTTCATTAGCATACAACGGTCAACACTTTGAGAAAGGTTGTGTATTTTCATTAGCATACAACGGTCAACACTTTGAGAAAGGCTGTGTATTTTCTCTGACATACAATCATCAGGACATTTTGAGAGGGGCTGCGTAATTTAATTGGCATACATTAAATCAGACATCTTAAGACAGATTGTGTATTTTCACTGGCATTCATGTCAGGACATATTGAGACAGGCTATTTTCATTGTCAGGACATATTGAGACAGGCTATTTACATTGTCAGGACATATTGAGACAGGCTATTTACATTGTCAGGACATATTGAGACAGGCTATTTACATTGTCAGGACATATTGAGATAGGCTATTTACATTATCATACTACTACTGGCTGGAATCAAGAAGGGTTGTATGGTATCAAACTTGAGGTTGAATCCTGTAGGATGGGTTGTACTTGTAATTATTATTGGCATATATGTGATAGAGAACTTTAAGGGTTGTGTAATATCATTGACATATACATATTTATATATATATTTATTCCTAAGAAACTTTGAGATCTGTACTTTGATAGGGGCTGCGTATTATCACTGGCAAGACACTAAGCTTTGGGCTATATATTATCACAATATTACATTTGGCAGGCACTTTGAGCTGTATATTACCAAAGGAATATAATTAACAAGACACTTTGAGCTTTGAGCCATATATTATCACAGGAACACAACTGATAAGACACGTTGAGCTTTGGGCCATATATTATCACAGGAACACAATTGATAAGACACTTTGAGGTTTGGGCTGTATATTATTACAGTATTACAATTGAAGGAAACTTTAAGCTTTGGGCTATATATTATCACAGGATTACAATTGGCAGGCTCTTTGATGAAGGATTTTTATTTTTTTAATACATAGCTGACAGCATACTTGGAGAATTGTATATAAACCTAGTTTTCAATTTACAAATATGCTATAAATACAATTTTACAATAAATATATGGGGGTTTTTCTTCTCATGTTCAAGACATATGCAATCCAGTTATAAAATAAAATGATGGGGAAAATAAATATTAACATTAAAGATTTATTACTTTTATTTCTAGAAATCAAGATTTGGCCAACGAATCAGTGAGCAATGGCCTTCATAAAAGTGCCTTAGTACTAGAAGATTTCAACAGTTCTAGATGACCTCTTCCTAAGCCAGTCAGCTTGATCTTAGTGTCCAAGGTGACCTCGTCCCAATCCAATGACTTCAGAAGCTCAAGATGACATCATCCCAATCCAGTATGACTTCAGCAGCTCAAGATGACCTTGTCCCAACATCAGCTTCACCTTATCATCTCAATAATTGTAGATGATTTTCTGTGTCAGTCTGATGTTATCTTCACTGTTCTTGGCATTGTCCTCCCATCCCACATTAAATCTCTTCATCTCTAGATGGCTTCCCCCACACCAGTGATATTCTAATGTGTTAAAATAACATTACATCTAATAAGAATGCAGTTAACATAATGAAGTGAATGTTTTCTTTCAAATTGACTATCCCGGAGTTTATAAACTCATCAGTTTTATACATAGAATAATCATGTTCATACTCAATTAGATAATAAAGTACTTTACAAACTCTCTGCCTTGTTTTATCCATTATGTATTCATAAAGTAATGTAAATTTTGTGTATTTAAACAACATAGGTCTAGTTTCCACATAACAGTTCATCTATTATATAAAGAGCATATCTTTTTATCCAAGACACATACTGTAATATTTATACATACTTTGTTGATTTTCATTAATGCACATCAGTCTACTCAAATATCTAAATTTCAAATCTGAATAGGCTTATTCAATTCATTATTCATCTGTCATCTGTGTTACACTGATGATGGCTAATTAGGCAAAAATGATTTTTTTTTTTAATATTGTGCACCTATAAAGCATTCTGAATTTTCATGTTACATTTGTTTCTAACAACTAACATAGTTAATCACAAGATAAGATTACTGATGAAATACAAGCTGAATATATAATATCCATAAAACAAATAAATTAATATATTGGAAGATTTCACCATTTGAAGAAATTGTTACTTTGAGAAAAAAAAAATTCCTAACAATGCAAATTAACCGCCTATTGTGAGATATTATTTATTCATTTCGTTTATTTTTTTAATTGGGTGAACATTACTTTTTTAAAATTAAAAATACCTGTAATATTTTATTTTTAAAATAATGAACTTACCCCCTGATGATTAATGGCATACCCCCCAGAATGTTTTCAGTAACAGCGTTAGAATTAATTCTCTTTTAGGAGTACTGGCAAATTCAATGACTATTCAAAACATTCAGCTAACAAAAATAAAAATGTTAAAAGCACAAATGTTCAGAATTATTTAAATTCTACAGATATACCAAATGATTGGAATAAAATGGTATTTCTCTACCATTAGAGAGTCCAATAAGTGACACTTTAAAATTGTTACTTCACCTACTATTTCACACCGACAGGCAGAGGCCTGTCAATTTTATGTTTGCTTATCTACAGTTTCATACTTACAAAAAGGATCTATCAGTTTTACCCATGTTTACTTCACTTACCGTTTCATACTTACAAAAAGGATCTATCAGTTTTACCAATGTTTGCTTCACTTACCGTTTCATACTTACAAAAAGGGTGTCAGTTTTATCTGTTTACTCATCTACTGTTTCTTACTTACAAAAGGGTCTGTGAATTTTATCTATTTCCTCATCTACTGTAAAAAGAGTGTCAGTTTTATCTGTTTACTGTTTCATACTTACAAAAAGGGTCTGTCAATTTTATCCATGTTTACTTCACTTACTCTGTTTCACATTTACAAGCAGGGATCTGTCAATTTTATTTGTTTATTCATCTACTGCTTCATACTTACAAAAAGGGTCTGTCAGTTTTATCCATATTTACTTCGTTTCATATTTACAAGCAAGGATCTATCAATTTTAATCATCTACTGTTTCATACTTCCAACAGGGGTGGGAATTGGTGAAAGTGTTTTGGGCTTACTGGCAAGTGACGGCGCCGAAGGCGCCGCGAAAATCTAGGGGGGTCCGGGGGCATGCCCCCCCGGAAAAATTTTGTGTCTAAAGAAGCAAAATGGTGCAATCTGGTGCCACCTGAGCTTAGAAATCGCCACACAATCTGCTTCCCAAATTCCAAGTAAAAGACTAATTTTCTCAATTGCAATTTAATAGTATGCTTTAACAAGGGTGTTTTTGTTTGAGCTCGTGTTTTTTGGGGGCTTTTTTTCACCTGGAATGCATGAATTTGTTGCACGAATATCAATCAGTTGACGGTGTCCGTTGGTGTCGGCATGCTTCTGCAAGGCACCAAATCCGCGGTTTGCGTATTTAATCTCTGCTCGGCACAGCTCGCAGAAGGCAAAACCAGAGGTTGACAACTTTCGAATCCATTCGCCGAACCGAACTTTCCTGATTACTTTTGATTCTTTTTCCCCATGGATAGTTTCCACCCAGTCTTGATCGACCCAATCCCAATTCCATTTGTAGCGGCAACCAGAATCGTCAAAGCTTTCCCCACGCTAAACAACGTTCGACATGTTTGACTAGGTAGAACCAGCCATTTTTTCAAAGTCTTTGGAAATGAATGAAATTTACACCATATATCTATCATGGTGAAAGAAGTCAATTTACAAAAGATGGTTGTTTAATCTTTCATAGTTTTTATTTTAATGCAATTTTGAAAAATGGAAAAAAAAAACGCTTTTTTCACGTTTTTTTACATTTTGCCATTTTGCATGCACCCTAAAGTAAAAACTATCTATCTGACAGGGCTAAATTTTTGTATTCCTCAAGTATCCAATGCTGACAGGAAGCCTGATTTATTTTAAGGTGATAGCTTTGTAATTTTTTGAGTTATAGATTCTCAAAAATGAGAAAAAACACAATTTGTGCAACGGCATTTTGAGCCAAAACTGAAAATGAATGATATTAATGCTTTTTTGCTTATTTTGAGTTCCATTTGACTTGTTTAAGTAATTATAATGAAATAACAATTAAAATATCTGATATTTTTAGTTAAAATGCATTTATTCATGTCTTATGTTTTAAAATTTATGATGATTTAAAAGGGTTGAGGGGTGAATGAAACTAGTGACAGTTGATTATGAACATCTACACAGCAGTCTATTATTTAGTACTCTTGGAAGCTGTGATAAACTGGCAAATGGTCTACCCTTATTTCGTGGTTGAATCTAGGATACTATAATTGTGGTTATTCTGACACAGGGTTCCTCAAAGTCTTGGCCAATTTCTACAATTAAATTAACTCTAACAATAATTTCTCCTGTTCTAATCCGCCATAGTCAGCGCCCCCCCCCCCCCCCCCGAAAATCTGCACAAACGAAAACTAAATTAGTAATCGGACTAATAACTAATTAATGTGTATCTGAATCTGTTACTATTGACGCTACCATTAAATAGCTGTAAAAAGTGTCATTTGTGAGCCATTATAACATACTAAACATATTACAGTGAAAATAAATCAGTAACTTATTGTGGGGGAAAACGATCTAAGATTGTCATATGGTGTGAACCAAAGTGAAGAGATTATCAAAAATTATTAAACAAATTACAGCAGAAATTGTAAATAATTATTGTTTAATGCAATAATACCTTGTATGTATAAATATAGTATTATTTCAATTCACTTGTCTACTCTCACGTCTATGAGTATGACCGATGACGATCTCGATCGCTACCGTCGATACCGCTACGGTGTACAGTACAGATCTATAGTATATTATACATCCGACAAATAGCAGTTAAAAAAACAAGAATCGTCCATACAATTAAATAAAACCTTTTTTACAACTTCAAGAGCTATAGTAAATTAAGCTTAGTGAATTACTTAACGCAACACTGAAACAATCACAGCCGGCGACTCGATGATAAACAACACTTCGTGAACGTTTCCTCGTGTTTAGGTCTTCGCGCGTGCTTAGGGTACACACTTGTTTTCTAAACGGACTCCGCTACGAATATGCCACTTTATCATGCTATATATCATTTTAAAGAAGATATTTTCTACTTTCTATTGATATAAGACAAAAATCTATATTTTCAGAAATAACCGTGCAAAAACGTAATTTAAAAAATAGGCTTTTTTCAATCAACTTTTACATACAATAAAAATACAGATTTGAAACTAACACGGTTGCATTCTACATTCATTTTTCTTTAATTTGATATAAGATACATTCTGATAGGACAATCGTAGCGGAGTCCGTTTTAGTGTTTGCAAGGTATATAAAAACACGATGGTAAAACCGGAAATTGAGATTTTTGCCACGGCTATCGAAACACGCCAACCGTACCTAATTTAATGCGATCGTACACGCTTCCACTCACTCTCTCACAAATAAAAAATACATTAATGAAAAGTTGGAAGATAGTTTTATTCAACAAACTATTTCACAAGCATGATAAATACGGAACATAAACACAGCACTTGTGGCAAAATGATAAATTTTTCGGAATTTAGTAGTTGTCCGCTATCGCTAGTTTGACGCCATAATTTGGATATGGCGGATTTTACTCAAAGTTAAGCTAAATTTTGTTTACTACGCCCATTTGAGGATGCGCATTATGGGAATATATATATTTTTTTTTTTTACTTTTTTTTTTTTTTGGGCGTACTGAGCTAACAATGGGCGTAAACTGAAAATGATTTGGGCGCTTTTACGCCTTTAGGCGTACAATTCCCACCCCTGTTCCAAGCACAAATCTGTAAGAATAATTAACATTTGCAAAATTGTTGAACTGTTAATATTAATAAACTGAATAAATCAATGAGGAAAAAAGGTTATTTCTGATTTTAAGAAAGGGAGGGCAAAATGGTATTAATGTCTTAAAATCTGACTCCAACTATAGATTTTAAATCTCAGATTTTGAGGAATATTGTAATTGAAGGCTATATATGTATATAATTTATACTTTCACAACAAGCATACAACAAAATAATATTTTTTACTTTTTGTTCTTTTTTTATTTTGTACACAATGAACAATACAGATTTTTTCAAAGTATATGCTGTATAATACTTCAAAAGTCATAAAAACAATTTCAAACTTTTGAAAATTATATATACAAAACGTACATATTACACACATAAACACTCAAAAGTCAGGTTCATGGCACAAATGTTCAGTCCTCATCATGACTTGAGGAGATTCTGCATTTTCCTTGTTAAGCTGATTTTTGGTTTGAAAGGAAAAGTACAGAGCATATTTGTCCCACTCTAAATAAAATAACTTTTAAGAAATGCTAGATATATTGTTAAATGATAGAGAAGTTAACTATAATTGTGATCACACTTTTAAAAAAGAAGTACAACACTTTAAACATAAAGCAATAACAAATAAACATCTCTCTATATATATACATTGAAAAGTGAGTCTTGTAAGTTTGAGTTGCACATATTCAGTCCTGTTTAGTTGTAGGCAAAGCACAAACATCAATGATGTTTGCATTTCTGACTTTCAAAAGTTTATTAAAGGTTTTCTATTTGCAGTAAGTTTTGTTCTTATTGGGTAGTTACATCTTCTATTAATTTATTTGTTATATACTATAACAATGAGTACTAAAAGCAGGAGAAAATGCTTTGAAGAGAACAAATCTTGATGCTGTGGTATAAAAGATTTTACAGAAAAAACTCATACTGTCCAAAATTTTTCATATGGTGACCTTAATCTTGTTCACCTTTCTCAAGCTATCAAGACTTCAGTCTATGGTTTCTTCTTGTGAATTTTCCTTTTATAAACATGAAATAATAATTTTGACACATGTCTACTGTTAAAAATAATACTAAAACAGTAAAAGCCATCCCCCTAGTCTCTTATCCTATAGAGAAATGTTCAGTAATGAGTCAGACATATATACTGACTAGCACCTATTTTTAAATTATGATTAACAAGAGATACTAGTACCAAATGTTATCAACCAGAAGTCTCTCTCAAAATAGGTATCACAATGTAAAGTATGCTGAAGAGAACAGGGTTTAAAATGTAAAAACAGACACACACATTAAAACAAAAGATCTCCCATAGCGAAAACAAGATACAAGTGTTTAGATATGAAAACTGAATACATGTTAATAAAACGTGAACAAAAGATCTGAACATTCCCCTCGGAAAAACAATACAAAAGTGTTTATGATCTCCAGATCAATATTTAACATAACACAAATACATACTGTTGAACATGTTACCAATGCTAAAAGTCTCCTGATGAAGAGTTTTCACATCTAAGTGGCAATGCATGGAAACTTCCTAGTGGAAAGATTGAAGAGTTATAATCAAATCACGACTTTCTGTAATGCCAGGAAAGTGTTAGAATATCTAGTTTATTAAAATTGTGATTTTTCTTAGAACTTGTTTATAAGTGTGCTTCTATGACATTCATGTTTCGAAGTATTTAGCTGAGTTATAGCAATTTTGCACCGAACGGGTGGTCCAGTAACATGACCATCAGCGCTTAGCCACCTGTTTAAATGGATTTGGATCAGTGTCTAGATCCCTTGCAGAGAGATAAATCTATTGTTCATGTGTTTTAAAATATAATGATTAATTATTATTCAATTCTGTTTCTTTGTGATATACATATATTAACGTAAATGCACTGTTATTAAAGAAACAAAAGATGAATGACTAAAACAACATAATGCAGTAATTCTAATATCAACAGATCTGAATGACTTAGTTCCCATTGAGCATAATTATCCCAAGCATATCACTTCCTATTCAGAAGATATATTTACTATATTTATCTTTTTTCAACTTGTCACCACTTAAAAATCACTAGTAAATTAAATGATCTAAGACAAAAGAAGTATTAGTAATGTCAAAGCAAACAGAAAAAGATGGTGTTTGTGTAATGTGCCAAGTGACTGAAATTTAATGTTTGTTTTACAAAGGTAATTTATTAGCTCAGTAAACTGGCTTCAAATTCAGAACATGACCTAAAACTAATAAAAATATTTGAATGGTTATAATGAATATGCAGAACACTGACTGCACACTATGTGCATGAGTTAAAAGAGTTTAATGGCTATAGCCAATATACCTACAACCAGGTCGTGTGGGGGATACAGTGATGCATGACAAGTTTTTAAGTTTGAATAGAGAAAAATGTTTCTCTCCCTCTCTACCACCTAACAAATCACATAAATGTATTTAATATCAGGGAATAAATATAATACCCACCCATCCCAGTACTAGATACATTAAAACATAGCAACATGCAACCACAAGTCACAGCAAATACAAGCACATGGCATTCTGATACTGGAATTTTATGAATTCCATGTTCTGAAATAATAAAAATGTATTAATAAATTATTACCAATGTTTAAGAAATGTATTATATTATTATCTCCACTTCATATCTGTATCTAAACTCTTTCAAAGCTTGGGAATGCTATTTAGTAAATCAATTACAACTCAAAATACTTGGACAATGTTAGTCCTAAACTATAATATATTCTATTGACAGGAAAAAGCACCAACAAAACCCTTCAACCTATATGGTATTAAATTCCATTTCCAGTAAAAGCATTATTATAAACTTAGATTGTAATACATGTATATAAATTGTTTTCAGTAAATCATCCATAAAAAAACTGCTTCAATTAAGTTTTCAGTGAACACAGTAACAGAAAACTACATAAAGTTACTTGATTCTGTTTCAGAAAATAGAGTGAACATTAAGATCAATAACTATTAGATTTTGTTGCAGAAAAAGAGTGAACATTCAGATCAATAACTATTAGATTCTGTTTCCTGTACAAAAAAAGAAATCAATAAAACCAATAAAGCACTTAGATATAAACAAATACATATTCTTAATAAATAAAAAAACGAAAATCTGATACATATATTTCTTTTAATAAAAAATCTCTTTGAAGGGGTGGGTGAACATTTTTTTAAATATGAGGAAATTTGCAAGGTATTATTTTTTTTTATAAATGCAAGTGTATTTTAATGCAAATATTACAGTGTGTGCATGCACACATTACAGATACAGTATGCAATTATTCCCATTAGTAGTCATAATATTAAGCTCTTGGTTAAAATGCCATCATGATATTATTATCATCTGCTTTCCAACAGCTCTCAGTAGCACATCAAGTTTCTGTCTGCAAATTACAATACTTAATTGTCAGCATTAACTTAAAAAGGCAACAAAAAACACAACAGACTTTGCAAAACAATTTTTAATCACAACAGACACAAAACTTAATATACATAACATGCGTGGAATTAAGCAGAAAAATATAGTAGCACTGGATAATACTATAAAAAGCAATCACCTATCCTTTTCCTGGAGAGAGAATTCTTTGAACATAAGAAAGTCTTTCAAGGCTCTGGGTAGTGGTAAACTTTCAATATTGCTGTCAATACTAGTTGGCAGGTTTTTACGTAGAGTCCAGCGACAAATATCACGCAAAGAAAGAAGTGGATTCAACAGAGAGTTAATCCATGGTGAGATCTGATCGTAACTGCTGCACATAGATAACTGATGAACTTTGGTAGCTAGAGTCCCTTGCACCACTGGTCGCGAACCGGCTTTTAATAAAAGCCGCCAAGACAGAAGTTCTTTGCTCGTTGGCCCAATCACCTCAGGGTTCTCCAAAATTGATTTAGACAAGCTTAAAGAAACAAGCTCAGACATTTCTTCTTCAGTAATATGGGCACCATATGACAGCAAAAGTCGAAGCTTATCCACTGAATTGTGAACGTATGCAAAAATTAAAGGCTTCTGCTTGCGCCAGCCTCCACCCTTGTTAACATCAGCCCCATGCTCTAGCAAAAGCTGCACGACAGAAAGAGGCACATTAGCTGATGTACAAGCACAACCCAATGGTGTGCGCTGATTGTCATCAAGCATGTTCACATCCATTCCCAAATGAAGGAACTCTTTAACAACATCAACGGCCCCAAACTGCACAGCAGCAGGTAATAGTGTCGCTTCCTGGGGGTCTGCACCAGCTTCCAAAAGTTGCTTAGCAATGATGATAGGTGGAAAATTAGCTGGTTCCATTCCTCGTACTGCATTCTTTGTACTCATCGTCTCTGGGCGACAGTACCAAAAGAACCAAAGTTCTGCAGTCTTGCATGCAACCTATACAACAAACAAGATAGAGTTTGGACTTCAAAATGGATATCATTCTTAAATATTAATGTGAGGTTCTGCATTTGCATTTATTAGAAATATCATAAGACTTAAATTACAATGCTCGATTATACACAAATACTTCTCCTAAAGTAAATGGCACATTTACAATAAGCACCATTGGCTTTGCACAAGGTTATTCAAGAGGTAGCACCTATTTCTTGTCACTAGTTTGATCGATTTGAAATTTTCTTTCCTGCTACTGTTAAAGCATAGTATAATCTTACTTTAGCAGAACTATTACTTTCATTAGTGCATGATGTAAATCTATTTAGTTTTTTAAAAAAAACAATGTCAGTGCTTAGAGTAATTCCAGTGCTGTGCCAAAACTATAAGTGCATGATGTAAATCTATTTACTTAAGAAAAACTGTTAGAGCTTCAAGTCCAGTGCTATTCCAGAACTATTAGCTATTAATGTAAATGCAGTACTTTAGGAGAATTATTAGCAATTAACGTAAATGCAGTACTTTAGGAGAAGTATTATCAATTAATGTAAATGCAGTACTTAGGAGAATTATCATCAATTAACGTAAATGAAGTACTTTAGGAGAACTATTAGCAATTAGTGTAAACACAGTACTCCAAGATATCTTAATGCAACTTCAGTACTTTATGACAACTATTAATCCATATTTCAGTTTTTCACTAATATTTAGTATAAATCTACTTGCATTAGGAGTTTAAATCTACTACTTGCTGAGCACTTGTCCAGCACTTTTAAAAGCATAATGTTTACAAGTCACCTACTTAAGAAGACATGCAAATAAATTACTTACCAAACAAATCCAAATTTAAATGGATTGTTCATTTATTAGCAATTACATGCAAATTTGATGATTTAGCCACTGAAATATTTTCTAATTTCCAAATGGAAATGTGGTTGAGATTTATATATATTATTAGATTAATTATTATATCCTTAAATAGAATTTCATTCAAATAGAAATTATTCTGCAAGTTACAGCACTCCTTTTACTTTGTAAAAGGGGGAAAATTTGATTCTCCTCTAGCTGGCTCAGCCCATCTGTCATTTACAAGAAAACATGAAGAGGCTGATAAAATGATTTCTGGCAAATTTCGATTTTATGCCAACATTGCTGATCAATAGAAATCAATCTCTGGTTAAGGGAGACAGGTCCATCAAAATATTGTATTCAATATATGCTTTCATATTAGCTAGTGTTGACTGCTCAAAGTTGTCATATGTAAGCCACCTTACCAAAATACAGCGAATCTGTTGGTGCTATGGATGATGTCTGCTAATAGCATTTCAGGAAATAAAAAAGAAAGATATTCTAATGCCATTGTAGTCTTTACATCAAATCCATCAGGAAATACAGCTCCTGTACCAGCTGCATTAAAATCATTAACAATAAATGGTGCATGAAGATATGTATCAGTGGATCTGGATCAACTTTATTGTTGGAGTCAGACTTGCTACCATCGCTGTCCTATTTAAAACAATATTACTTTCAGTCTCACTAATATCTGCATTTAAAACATGATCTGCCTGCATCTCAAACCATCGCATAGTAATATAATCCTTTTTCAGTGGAATGAAGGAGAATTGATCGACTGAACAGTTAACACTGTTTGACTCAGAATCATTATGAAATCTTGCTGCCATTTTGTGATATGTAGATGGCACAATGAAACTGTTTTGGTAGAAGTGATTTTTAAAAAATATTTTTTAATAAGCAAAGCATGTTGACATCTAGCACTGATTTAAAAATTAACTAAGTTCCGACTGGTTTCAAAATCAGCCTCAATTTGTCATTATGTGTAAAACTGTCTGCTTTTGAAAATAGACACACTGAAGGGCACTTGTATTGAAGAGAGAGCAGAATGTGAAAATGTGCTATCAGGAAATGATTTAACTACGACATGCCATAAATAATATTTGTAAAATTATTCATCATTATATCTCTAATTTCAACAATTCTAAAGAATACAAACAAAATAACAAGACTATCAACCATAAATGAACACAGAACTTGCTGTATATCCAAACCAAAAGTACAAATCAATTTATTTATAACTCATGAGAATCCATAGTAGTCAAGATCTGTACACACAATGGCTTACCTTGATTGGTGAATCTCCACAATAGTTATGGATGTTAACATTACAGCCTGCCACACAGAGTGCTCGCACCATCTTGTGATCTTCAGCCTCACAGGCTAAAAGTACCGGTGTTACACCAGTATTATCTGCTGCATCTACGCTGGCTCCACGCTGAATGAGCAAATCTCCAAGCTCAGCAAGTTCTGGTTTACGGTCCTCAGCAGAACACAAGTGGTGTAAGGCAGTCTGACCATCTGGACCTATAAATTCAAAGCAAAATGGCACTGTGTAAATATCACATTTTCAAATTCTGGACCTATACCTTCACAGCAAAATGGTACTATATAAATATCACATTTTCAGTATCAATGGCACTATATCAGGGTACACAGGTGATCTTTTGAAAAAAAATCAAGATTTTTCAGGAACCTAATATTATAAAATTCAAGGACTACTATTGTATGCAATAAAGTTCGAAAAAACAAAATTTGTGATAATAAACCTTTAGACATTTATTTCTGTTGCAAACAATTTATGACAGCATAAGCAAATTTAATATATATATATATATACAAAATTGTATATGAAATAGAGTAATTATAATTTTACATAAATCTTACTATTTAAACATTTTGTTCTGTGAGAATGACAGGTCATCTGGTACATCATAAAATCAGGACACACTTCATTTTTAACAAAATTTTTCATCAAAATTGTATTAAGAATTAAATTTTTTTTTTAATGTCTTAAAGCATCCAAAGAATGAACTTTTTTTTTTTTTTAATGAATTCAGCATCCACACTTAACCAGCCAACTGAATCCTGAATCTTCAATCAATAAACTTATTGGTATCATAATATTTAATAGCATTACCAGTGATGTTGCTTAGACTGATAATAAATAATTTATATTATATTCATTGATTAATACTTAACAATTTTTGTGCTCTTTAATTCAGTGGATTTAGTGTATATGTGAAAGTGTATGCTTCACTGCCTAGTTCTAACCCAATGTGTCAGATCTCATAATCATTTCTATACACTCCTCATAGAAGAGCATTTTTATCATTCAAAATGCAATGTACAAATCACAGATCCTTTGCTTACTACCTGGAATCCACTTCATTTTGAATAGTACTGTCCCTTTTAAAGTTTTAGGTAATTTTTCTAGCTATAATTATAAATAAATAATTAATTCTTTTTTTTTGTAATTGCAGTTATTTATTATGCTATTTGTAAAATCATTTTATTTCTGCTACTTTTTGGTAAATAAAGTTATTTTAACATACTGCCATTTTGCATGTAGACTCATTCAGTTTTTGTTCTATTACTTTAGTTTTCTTATGAGTGTTAAGTAGCTGGATGAAGACCTTTTGTATTTTATGTGTAATTATTAAAGAGCATATAAAACACCAATAATATTAAGTGCTGTCTGAAGTTTTCTTCTCCATCATTATTATTGTTAAGAAAATTATGTTCAAAATATCACAACAGCTATCCATCCTCTTGATCATACAGCTACCTGACAGATTGACATCAGCACCATGGTCCAGCAGCAGCTTAGCCACTTCAACATGCCCAAACTGGCAGGCAAGGCTAAGTGGAGACATGCCTTCATCCTCACACACCCGGTTTATATCATGACCTTCATGCAATAGCTCTGCTACAGAATCTGGAACACCTCTCTTGATCTCAGTCATCAGTTTTTTCTGCCAGGTCTCACCTTCTTCAGAAGCCATTATGGTGATCTGAGATCATTAACAAAATGTATTACTATTACTATATTTTTTTTTAATATTTTTTTTTATTAGGGTTGCTAAAAACCTACTGCAAATTAAAAAAGATATATTTGTTTAACAAACTCAAAGCAAAAACCTACTCTTTGATCAAATTATTTCAGCCTGTATGTACATATATATATATATACACACACACACATATGAATAAGTGCAACCACACAACTCGTAAAGTCATATGAGTTGAACTATATTAATTATTATATACAATGATACTCAAATATAGAAACAATCTTGAGTACTTAGAAGAAACAATACTAAAACTAAGTACAAATTCTTTAGCACGGTACAAATACATTAACAATAAATACTATAAGATGAAAATGTATTGTATGGTCTAAAACACAACTCTTTCTTTGGTTAATATTAAAAGTCATAACTATAAATAATCAGATTCTTGTTTGTTTTAGAACACAAGCATCAATCTAACATGGATATTTTAAAATGTAATTCTAAGACACATTTTATGCATCCTATACTTTATCTAAAGGCATGATTTTAAATATAAATTAATGTTACAGAGAAGTGGGAGGGGAGAGAGATCATAATGCTGAAGATTTTATTTATAAAATAATAAGATTACTCCAGACAGTAAGTATATCTCATGTTTAAGAAACCATTAAAACTATCTCAGTATCTGTGCTGATTTTTAAAAAAGTATTTACAGTGCAATAAACAAGTGCAATTTAATGAGGCCTGCCACACAACAGAAAGAGATTTTATTGACTTTTCTTTTGCAATACAGTGAGACTTCCAAATCAGAATATGAACTAAAGCAATGAACAGTAACAGTTGACTGAATCTTTCAGGGTTATATTGGTGGGTTGAATATTTTTTTTTATATGATCCATTAACTTCTGAATTAATTTAAGTAGATAAAAATGAAACAAATGTGATCATGAGTGTTGTGAACATGAGTGAATTATGATAATTGATATACATGTCAAACTTGTGGTCACAACTACAGCTTAATAAAAGTACAAATCTAAGTCAATGAGCATTTATAGAATGCAAGGATCTAGAGAATGTTACCAAATTTTATTTAAATGTATTACAACTACAAGTATAAATGCAAAAATATTAGACATTATTAGAGTTATGTTGTAGTAAAGATATTAATTTATTATATAATATTATAAACTGAGACTTTTTCCCTTTTAGTTTTAGAATTAGAGTTTATAAAACCATTTTAAGATAAGTTTGACAGTTATTTTTTGTACTATCTTTATATGAGCATCTTCAGACAATGAAATAAAAATTAAATAGGTTTATGAGAAAATATGAAGAAATATGCATCATTACTCATAGAATTTTAAAGACAGTATACTATATAATATATTAGATTCTCTGTGGTAGCAATTCTGCATTTAAAAGATGTAAAATTAAGATAAAGTGCACTTAAGTTATACTGTGAATCTATTTTAATTAAAATAATACAAAAGTAAAACTAAAATTTGTCAGAATTTGGTACGTCCCTTTTCTAAATTTAATTTAAGGTGTTTTTAATTAAGGTAAATCACCTATAGTAGTAATATAGTATATTACTATTTTATACTATATAGTATAGACAATAATGAATAATCAAAATCAGCCTGCAACACTTACTAACCTACAAAATAGCTACTATGTCTAATATTGTAATAATAATATACAGTTATATTACAGACTTACATAACTAACTATCACATAAAATTAGAAACCCAGGTTTACCTTTATAGAATATTACAAACTTTTATACCATAACACAAAAGCAGCCTAAACAATTTAACAATATTATGTCAATATTAAAAAAAATATTATAAGGGTTACAAACAAACATAAAACTACATTAATCATTTTAATTTAATGCCTGTATACTTACCCCAACAAATTATAAAACATATTTTCCTTACCTTAATATTCTTGATAACGAATTGTATATTCATCCACAATTAATGTACTATTTAACCATGACTGGGTTTTGTAGCCAGTAAATTACGGCGCTCTTGGCTGAAGACGGTCGACCTATTAGGCCAGAAAGTAGATTTTAAAAAAAAAAAGGGGGGGGGGGAGAAAGATATAACTATTGCTCGGACAATCTGCTTCAATAATATTCTGGTATGATCAAGAATCTCCAAATCAAACTGCATAATCAATGCAACGCTGGATATTACTTTATTTCAAACGCTACGACTGCTCACTCTCTTAGTCTTAGCAAATCCAAGACTCGGCAAATACTGGTAGACAAATCGCGCAAGGAATGCAACTTGCAAGTTAAGTCGGTGAAGTGAGGGAAGGGGGTGTAGAGAGAGGATGTAGGCAGGTTACCAAATGAGGGTTACTGACCTGTCAAACCAGAGCGTTGCCGTCCTCACAATCCCCACGCTGCTGCCACAACCAAATCAGCTGACAAAATATGTTCACTGACTAAAAATCGGAGTCAAATGTCGAGGTCATTCGAGGCTAGGTTACGCTAAGCCACCGACTTATTCGTATAAGCGCTGAACCGATAAGTAGCCAAAGTCGGTCATGTTATGCATGCATTTTTCTTACTTGTTTACATCGGTAGGCGTCGCGACTTCAGCACCATGTTCCTCCCTATTTATAAACACATTTTGCAAAGTGTGTCAAAACTTAGAGTCACGAAACCTTCGCATGCTTTTTGGATGCTCAGTTTGTGTTTGCAATGATTGAGAGTACATGCTCTTAGCACATGCACAGGAAACAAACGCCAATCAAAACTAAGGTTGCAAGTGGCGCGTCACAAAAAGTCAGCTAACAAGAGCATGTACTGCAGTGTAATTTGCATGTGTGGCTAGACTTATTATAGATACGTGCATTTATTTATTTTTAAACGAATACATTTTTAAAAATAAAAATCTATCTTAGTTTAGCGTCTCATGTATTATCTAGCTGCATTCAAACTTGCCGACAGCATCGCAGTTCTATACAAAGCAATGACAAAACCAATTCTAGCAATAACCTAAAGCAGACTGCATAAAGACAACGAACCGACCTACAGTAACCAAGAACAAACTCATATACAACACATATATCAAAAAGCAAACGCCAAAAACAACTATGAAATTCTTAAAGAAAAATAATGACAACTTTCTTACCACTTTCTAACCGACCCATCCCTATCTTTCACATCATAAATCTTTAAACACCCGTCAGTGATATCAAGGAATATTTGGAGAACTATAGTTTTATGGAACCAGTTTATCACCATTCTGAACTCTGTTGCAACATTCAAACAATTCAATTTATAAATATTTTTTTTAATTATTAAAATTAGTATGGATGAAAATGTGTCCACTGATTCTTTCCTAGTTGATAAAATACAGTTTAAAAAGTGGTATGAATGAAAATTTATACCGAAGAAGCTCAGTTAGTGGTTAATTTGTATGATTCTTTTCTTTTTGTTTTCTGTTTTAAAAGAGTATTAGATTTAATTTGTTATGATATCTTTACTTCTGTGAGTGGGGTATGTTGCATGAGTGGATGTTTATGTTTGTGTGGTAAAGATGGGTATGTATGATTTATTTTGTGTGGTATGATTAGATGTAGTGCATGGATGTATGTGTTTTTATTAATTTTTTTAAAATGTACAATCTAGATATTTACATGAAGCTTTGCTTGCATAAATGGTGATTTTCAGAATATGTTGCTTAACATAAAATTATTTCATAGTACTTTTTTTTTTTTATCGCCAGATTAAGATACAGTATTTTTCATGAGCCTGCCTAAGTCATTTCTTCAAGACAGAATTATGGTTTGATTTGGGAAGGCATAAGAGCTAACAACATAGTGTAATATAGCACACCAGAATCTAAAATATATTTACTACAGCCTAAAATCTAATACATATTTACTACAGCCTAAAATCTAATATATATTTACTACAGCCTAAAATCTAATACCAAGAATGAGAAACACAATCTGAGTGAAACACAAATCATCTGATGTGCACAGACATCACAGCAATTCCTAATCAGGACCTGCACTTTACTTTTAAACTGAGCCCCTTATGCACTATATTATTGTCATAATTTTATAGCTACTGGTGAGCTCCCTTAGAGGATAGTGTGATGTTATATAGCTTATCTTGATTCAAGGGGCACTAAGGTAAACAACAGTAAAAGTCCAATCAAAATTTATCCAGCACTTTTGTACTTAAGCCCACAACTATAACAATTTTATTATATGTATAAATACTTGTTCCTATCCTGTTGCTGCCTCTCCATTTATAATTGACACAATCTCAACAGGAATCAGTCTCATTTACTATAAGATTACTAGAGTATTTGCCCAACATATGACAGGTGGAAAATGAAAATGAATGCATTGCTAGGAACAGAAATGAATGTGTTTATTAGAGGGCTAGATTATAAGTCATATTGCAAGTGAAATTATGAGCATCATTTAGCAAATGACCTTGACTATCATTTTTGTTAATGAGTACTTTGATGTTGTCCCTGTTTCATGAATGTGACAATGCAATATAAAGCTGGCCATGCAATCTTCCTTCCTTCCCCATCCCTTCTCTCCAAACTTCCTTCCTTCCTATTCCCATGAACACGACAATGCAACAAAGTTGGCCATGTAGCTCAAAAAACTCCCATGGGTTTGATTATAAGTCACATTGCAAGTGAAAACTTGAGAAAATGACCTTGACCTTAATTTTTTTATGAGTACTTTGAATGTAACATAAAGTTGGCCATGTGAAAACAAATTTCCAAGTGCTTGAAGGTCAAGGATGCTTTAGGATTATACACAGATAGAGCTGGAAGACTATATATAAGGACAATTGCTGAATTCTTGCTCCACTTTCACAACTATGCACAAACACTGTTTGGTTATTTCGAGCACAGAAGTTAAGGAAACAACAAGAAGCAAACAGTATATGTGCATAGCTGCGAAAATGAAGCAAGAATTCAGCAATAGTAAATGAGACAGATTCCAGATGAGATTGATTGTCAATGTATATAAATGGAGGAGCAGCTGAATTGTTGAAGACCTGGTCTAGTCAAGCTGCAACATTTGTTTTAAAACTGCTGACATAATCTTTTTCATGATTCAGAGAATGTAACATTTGAGTAAGCTTGTGAGTAATGGGTCAATACTGATGATGTAATTATTTAACTAAGAGTGTGTTGTTTTCTGTCTTGCTGTGATTGTGAGAAAGCACATATTGTGAACAATGCTTCACTACTGTTGATATTATTTTGACTGTGAATATATGTGTACAATGATAAACAAAATCATAAAAGCAGCTGATAAAAACTTTATAACTGAGTGAAAAAAATGATTAAATGAACTCTTCAATCTAGCCATGACACTAATAAAAATATCTTTAATATTTTGCCTAATGATATTTCTTTCTGACAGAAGGTGCAAAAGTATAGTACACTGTATTTGTATTTAACACATTTTGAAGTGTAACTTATTTGAAATTGTTTGACCCAAGGATGTGATGGTATGAGAGGTAAAATCTCCTGACATTTAATTCATCTTTAGATTCTCAGAGCTTCCAAAACATTGTTAGGCTTATCAGAATGGGCTTGACTTTAGATCTCTCATTGTGTATCTATCTGTTAGGTCACCTCCTGCATGGAGACCATGGCGATCACTGGCAATATTATACAGTCTTGTCTGACCTAGTAGGTCAGGTTGTAATAATTCACCAGATATTTAACCCAAATAACCATGTGACTGGCTTAGTCTGTTTTTTTGTACATGGCTGTGGCCCATGTGTTGTTCCACTCTGGTGTTGCTTCGTGGCTCAGCACTCATCAAAATTCAATGTCCAAGATAAAATGCCAATCAGCCAGTAAAGCACACCCAGGCTAAGAATGTATCTATATGTGTTCTCTGACAGAACACTCTTACATGATCATCATACATCCTAATATCAGGTATATTTTGAAAATATAGCAATATAAAATATAGTAAGGTGAAATGAACATAGATATAATATTTGGTTATGCAAGCAAAACCACATATCTTTGGCAGTAATATATTAAGAGGATGGTTCTTATTCTAAGTGCCTAATTCATGGAGGGAGGGTAATAATGTAAGTTATATAGACACGAATGAAATCTCTTCATTGAAAAGATAATTGTTATATGAATATAGTCTGCACACAAAGGAACGAGACAGTGAGATTAGATTAATAAAATGATTTATTTGCTTAAATTTAAATTAAATTTATTTGCTTAAACTACAACAAAAACACCTCTAACACCCTGATGTTTTAAATTGTAACTGAAAAAGAAAAGTTGCTGTTAGTAATAAGCACCCTTAGTTATTAAAGTGACTGCAGTTTGGCAATAATAGCTGCAATATGATTGTGCCATTGGCAGATTTTAAAATTAAAAAGAGACGTTTCCATATTTTACTGCAACTGTCCAGCTATATTATAAACACTTTCTAAATTAATTTTATTAACAATTCTTTTTTAAAGGATACGATTTTTCAAAGCAATATTTAATCAGCATATTGACATTAATAGTAAATACAAAATTTCTTATTAAAAATACTGACCAGACTGACAACATGTCTTATTAAAAATACTGACCATATTAAATATATATAGTTTAAAATGGTCAGAAGTGGCTCACATTTCTCTGTCCACCCATCCACACAAACACACACTTCCCACTGGAAGGGATTTAATTTCTGTTTATGTAGTCATGAACGTTTGATATATTGTGCAAGAGACAGCATTAGAACCTATTGCATACAAATTCACACTGCACAGAATGCGCACTTTTTGACTGAACAAAATATTGCATAAGTTCAAATGTACTTTCTAATCTCTTTAAATACATTAAACTTGCTAACTGGTATAACATTAGTTTTATTTCGTGACAAGAATATTCTACTGTTCATGTATTTATATTTTATGAATTATGGGAATACTTGGAGTTCGTTTTCAGAGCTATTTATGTTACACCACTTCCGCAGCATGATAGTAAAATGGTGGCAAATTGTAGGCCCTTAATCTTATGACTTGATCTGTATAAGCCAATCGGAAAGTATCTTTTATTTACGATCGTAGCCATATTTGTTTAGTATTCATGATGGACAGACAGGAGGTACACTATGAAGTAGTATGTATCAATTTATTAACTTAGAATCTAACAATTTATTAGCATTTGATTATTATACCTTAACTATCTCTTTTATATTCACGGCGAAATATAAACCTGAATTTCTATTTTTTTTTTTATATAATCACGATCCCTTTAAAGACTGTTAATGTCATTTTTAATGAAGAGGAGATCTTTAACGTACACTCCAACTACGCGGTGTTGATTTAGGGTGATATATTTATATGGACTGGATTTACTACATAGTGATTTTCCTAACACATAGTGTATAGCAACACATGTATTACCTGCCTTTGTTTCTTGAAAAAAATAGTAAAAAGATTTTAAATTTTATTAGCACTAGCACTAGTAGTAGTAGCACTAGCAGTGATTTTATCGATGAACCTGAAGTATTCGGTTAAGAGAGAATATTATATTGTTTTGGGAGCTAGCTTAACAAAATCAGTTGTAATTGTATAATTATAGGAGCTGCATTAATAAAATAAAATAATAATTGCACAAATATATAGGACATATTTAAACTTGTTTAATTAGAATCGACTGATCACGAAATCAACCATAGTTGAAACAGAAAGTGAACGTTACTGTCGTTAGGCATAACCTAAACAAAGTGCAAAATCGTGATTGCTTTTGTTTTAAAAGTACTGGGTAATTTATTAGACCAAAGTCAAGCATATATTTTTAAAATGGAAAGCCTTCTTCTCTTTTTATTAATCATTTTTAGAATGGAAAGCTCTTTTTATCTTTTTATTATCGGTTTGCTTTTCTTTTTAATATTAATATTTGTAGTTGTTTGGTTCATAGAATAATATGACAGAAATCTGCATTGATGTTTTGTCTCATAAGCTGCATATTAAAACAATAACAACAAAATATGATAAATTTTAAACTGAAATTTAGCTAGTTATTGTAGTCTGTCATTTGTATGAAGGTATTTAGATTGTTATTGACTTTCCATCAGTCAAACAAATAGGACATCTGTCATCCAACCCCTTAGGGGTCATCTTCAAGGCAAGCGATGGAACAACTGCTACTCTCTTAACAAAAGTATGACTGAATGGTCTTTAAAAAAATAATTAGAGTGTTAGTAAGTTTAAAGGCTATAAGTATAAGTGTTTATTTTTAATTTATGAATACAAGTACAGATATAGAAATTATTAAAATATGCTGTAAGCATGTCTCAGAGTCAGAGAGCAGCTATTATAAACATTAACAGTTCAAAGATCATTCTTTGTATAGTTTGTAATTGTATATATATATATATATATATAATATTTAACTAATAGTAGTAATAACTGTTAGTTATTTAATAATATTTCCTAGCAGTCTGACATCTCAGTATTAATAGATGCCATATTTTTGTTATATTTGAAACATTATAATATATATACAGTAAATACACTAATGGCATATGTTACATCCACAGTTAGTTGGACAGATTCTTTTTTGAGCATTAGGGGCCTACTTCTTTTATAAAGTTTTTAATTTTTTTTAATGTTATTAATATATTAATTTCTTATTTTATCTTCATTTTATTTAATACACAGTCACGGCATATTAGATATTTCATTTATTTTTAGAATTTATTATTATTAATTATTAATTTTTACAAGTAGAGATTATGACAGTTCATCCATGGTAATTGGTAGCATATTATTTAGTTATGTGCATAAAGTAAAATTAAGAGGTAACTTGGCAGTAAAAAAAAATTACATTATACTGACAGAGACATAGTACTAACTACTACTAAGTATTAGTCAGATTCCTGATTCTTATGTTGACTTTTAAGTAAACTGGTAGAAACTAGAATTATAATAAGTTATAATTTATATCTGATTTAGAAAAAATATATCAATACTGTTCTGATTATAATTTATAATACATTTCTTGTTTTATACTTAGATAATTTGTTGTAGATTAATCATTTCTACTTTGATTTTCAGTTGTTGCAAGGTAATACATATTTATTAGCATTTGAATCATTATGTTATTAAATATTATTATTACTCCACATGATAATTAAAAAGCTATTATCATTACTAAATTGTCTTATTCTGAAATAATGAGAATAACTTCTTTTTGTAAGCTTATCAGTAGCAATAAGTATGATACTAGTTATTTTTATATCTTGAAAAACTCTTGTTCTGAGTGAGTATACAGATTATGTTGATAATTGATAAACCTTATCTCTGTAGATAACTGATTCAAACTCTTTAGTCATTTTGTAATACTGTTTGTAGAATCTAATACTAAATACTGCTTTTGTACTTGACTGTAGGTGTTAAATGTTATGTGTTAGCAAAGAATGAAGAATTATATATTATATTGGCTTTAGCTAAACTTACGGGAAATTTAAAGATAAATAATCTTTTCATTACCCTTATTCAATAATAATTAGAATTGAAATTACAAAGGAAGATTATCATTATATATTTTGAACTGAAGCAAGTATTTCTCTTTCTAGCTTGAAAATGATCGTGTGCCTGCAGAACCTGTTGCTATGGTGATGATTGAGCCTCCATTACCACCACCACCTTATGTGGCTGATAACAGAGATGGTGGTCAGTTGTGCTTTTAATGTGAAATAATTTTAGATGTCCAGAACCCATAATAATAATATATTAAAAACAAAACTGATGTTTACACGGCCTATGCCCATTGCTTCCTATGTCCAGTTTAAGAAAACACCCGATGATGTAACTGATGGATGACAGACACACAGACAGATAAAACATGGCTTCACACATGTAATAAATGGCTCGATAAATCTGGACCCCTGGCATATAAATCGCCACATTTAACCTAAGACAATATACAATACAAACATTACAGAATATAAAGATGAGATGATAAGAATTCAACAGCAAGATGCAAGGAAAATAAGAATTTTATAAAACAACAGAATTTAAATAAAAGAAAATGATGTTAAATTTTTGGGATGCAGCCCAAATGTGACTACATAGGAATAGCCACCCTATACCACCACCTCAAGAACACAGTTTCATATATTCAGTATCTGATAGTAGCTCTCTAAGGAATTCTTCCCTATAATAACAGAAAATATCCTCCTCTAGGACAATTTCTCTATAAGACTATTTTCTCTCAGTGTCAAACCTTTGACCAAGAGAACTCTGTCACGTCAAAGCCTCTTCATTTTCTGGTGGTCTCCCTTTTCCTCTTTGCCAGGTGAACCTCATTCAGTCCATTTCAATACGACCCAAAGGGGTAGCAATCCAGGAAATAAAACCGGGAATTAAAACCAGGATGATTCTTCTTTCAAAGCCATTTTCCTGACTATATTACCTTTCATCAGAGCTCTACATATGCTCAAAGTACGAAAATCCAAATGAGACATTGGTTTCAGTGTACGATCAAGCTGATTTCGTTTCTTTATAAATAATCCAACCATTGATGATGGGTACTTAAAAACCAACTTTTGAAATAACATTTGATATTACACTTACAGGTACATGTAAGAGGTCATCTGTGGAGCAATAATTATGAAAACTAGGCAATTTGTGTATGCCAAACATGATGTTGATATAGAGGATAAGTTTCAGTTCTCTAGCTGAGCAGGGCTTCTATAATTTGTCTATTTATTTTTCATTGCTTGCTGTTGCTCAGCATAAAGATTTGTTTGCTGAACACAGTGTTCATAAACTCTCATTATCTCAAGGGTTTCTCAAATGAAGAAGTTGTAATCTTTTTTCTATCTTCTCTTTTTTTCCACTCATATGGTGACTGTATTATAACACAATTATTTCATTAGTCAGGTGGCTCCCACTTCGAGACCTGTTCTGGTTAAAGGTAAATATTTAGAAACCCTTAAAAGAAAAACGTGACTTTATTTTTGTCTTCACTCATTTGTAATTTATTACAAATCATCGATAATTTAACAGAATCATGTATCTCTACAGTATGTTTATGCAGTTTATGAAATTGTTCATGTCACTCATTTTCATTACTTAATTTGATGTAGTTATGTTTTAAAATATTAAATGCATAATATTTCAAAAATAAAAATCAGTGGAAGATTCAGAATGTCTTTGTGAACAGATACCCATAGCACACTCATGTACACATTTTGTTTAAATATTTATACATGTGTACAATGATTCAGAGTCTGGAAAGAATACTAAGAACTTTGGCACTTTAAATTTTGTTTAATGACTTATTCCAAGAGAAAGTGAACAATAATATTGACTTTTTTTAGTAAATTTCATTTGGATAAAGAACTTCCAATGTTGTTATTTTAATTCATGTAGTCACTTTAATACTAATGATCAAAAATAAGATTTAAAAATGAACTTTGTTTTTTGCTTTTAAGTTCTTCTGGTATGTTTGATTTTGAACTAGAAACTTTGAAAAGACAAATATGTTGTATTTTTATTGTTTAGATTCTACAGCTGCAACCCAGTTCAGTACCAAGCTGCCAAACTATGTAGAAGCTACAACTCTGCCTTCATATGAGGAGGCAGAGCGTAGTAAAATGGAAGATACAAGTCAGAATGAAAACTTTGGCGATCCAGAACGAGTATGTTGAATTATATAATTATATTAGTTATAACAAGGGTTCTTAAACTGGGGTCCATAGATGCCCTAGGGGGTGTCCATGGATGGACTTCTGGGGGACTGTGAAAGACAAATATTCACTATATTTTTATATTCTGCTTTGCATTTTTCTATGGAGGGGGTCCATAGCTTTCACCAGATTTTCAAAGGGGTCCACGACTCAAAAAAAAAAGGTTAAGAACCACTGAGTTTACTTTGGGAAGTTAGCATGGTGGAAAAATCCTAACTTACAAGAAACCACACTACTGAACAAATATGTTGATCTTTCAGAAGAATGGAATCACATGGACATTTAAAAAATAAGGAATATTGAAGGATAATTACAATAATAACTTATACCAGCGAAAGTTAGCTTTGTTCTGATTTTTAAAAACTTTTTTAAGTACATGATCCTGGTGTTTACATACCCTTATGGGAATTCTTGAGTAATGTGTTGTTGATAAATCATAATACTAATCTGACATGGATAAGGAGTGATAATAATCAAAAGAAATGTGTAGTATTAATGCAGAAGAAAATTCAAATTATTTTACATTCACATCTTTGCATAAAGACACATTAATATAATTGTATTTCTGTTATATTTATTAGAAATGCTATAGTTATGTTTCTACATATTTACAAATTACTCTCCCAAATAGGTCAATTCAGTCTTAAAGATTCTTTTGCAGAGGTATTCACACTTATTTTTATTTTATGCTCCAACTTTAATTATAAAATCAAGGTTTAATTTGTTCCCTCATATATTTCTAAATTGGATTTATTAACCAGACAAGTGTCTTTGTTGCTGGTTATGTGATATTGCCCTGGTTAACTAAGTGTCTGTGAAGCTCAACAAGGAGCATGCACAGACCTGCATAATTATGTATGACATGTTTATATTAATAGTCAAGACTATTAAAGAGAAATACATTTGTATTCCGCATTTGCAATATTTTTGTGATTAAATTTCCATTAAAAAAAAATAATATAATTTTTTCAATTGACATAAAGATTTTTTTTTTCTGAGTTAACCTTCATTTAGTCTTACCTGTAGATTTTCAAGGCTTCTTCTAGGATGGTTCACTGCCGTTCATCTGCATTCACTGACCAGATTACTCAGCCAGCAAGTGGGTCAGAGAGTGAAGATGATTCAGCATTATGATAGTTTGCCAACAGAAGACCTAGCAGTCCATGTATGTAACTAGTGGAGATTCAACTGCCTTTGAAAACAGTTATATCAGAAAATGGCAATGGGAGAAAAAGGGTGCCATAATAGAAGCATTGCATCTGTTCACAGGCATCTGTAGTCTACAGATCTTATTTTGTAAAAATTATGAAAAATAATTTTTTCTTTTGTAATCAGGAGTTTGTTCATGTGATCTGAAGGTAGCTTCTCTTCCCCACTTACATGCCAACTTAATCCTATCCTTGTGTCACTAGGCACATATATGCTTTGATCAGTGAATCAAGATAAAGTAAAAGGTCTAAATTTGTAATTATGTTTTCAAGAATATTTCATTTTAGACTGATCTTTTGAAACTTTCTATGCAGGATCATTTAATGGAGATATATTTTTTTAACCCCACCCTTTTTTATCATGCTATGCACCACAGAGGCATGGACATATAAGTTAGATAAATTGAAAGTTTTATATTTTCCCCACAGTCCTCAATAAAAGTAATTTTAGACCTATTTCCAAAACACAAAATAGGATCTTAAGGCAGAGAGATATTTCTAGTTTATTTTACCATTATTTCCACCATCTGATGCTATATTAACCGTATCTTGTGTTGGCTTGCCACACAAAACATGGATATATTTTGTCCCAAGATATAAGATAAAAGGTCTCTTTTAATTTATCTTGTATCTTGGGACAAAATATATCCATAAATTAAAAGATACTTTTTATTTGTTGTCAGTGTCATTTGAAATGGTTGGCATTGGCAGGAGTTTTTAAAAGAACAAAACAACCACCCCTATTGTTGTGACACTTTTTGTTGCTCTATCTATGAGCCAGTATGCAATAATGAATCATATGGTTTGGTTCATTGATTTAGGATAATGAAAGAGGTCTCTTATTTTATTTTTAAGAAGTTAAAGCAGTTTAATTTTTTACCAGATATCTTTGATTCAGTAACACTAGTAACAGTACTTTTGCTTTCTAGGAACCCGAACGTGGAAATGATGTTTTCACAGACATGACTATTGGCACAGACGGCATGTTCATCTGTACTTTCTTGAGTAAGTATTTTGTAGATTTAATTCTTTGAAACGGTAAGCATTGTGCACATGACATTCTTTGATATAGACAGTACTGAGTAGATTACATTATTTTTTATTTACAGTAAGCATTGGGTGGATTACATTCTTTGATATAGTAAGTAAGTAACATTGTTTACATTATTTGACAGTCACTTTGGACACATTTTTAAATTATGAGTTGGATTGATGAAGTGGTGGTGGTAAGAATTTAAAAAGCAAGAAATGATGCACAAAGTCATGGTCATGGATAATTTTTTAACAGTTAATATTTTACAAAATCCACAACGAAAATTAAAGCAATGTATACATTTAAATGTAATAAGTTCAGTCCTTGTATTTATAGTTTACTATTTGCCAATCATTGTTTTGGGATGTATTTCTCAAGAAAGCAGAAGTGGATTGAGGTGTTGTGTGTTAATCAGTCTAGAAATTTTATTTTCTATATTAACATTTTGGTTATTATATATTACCCAGAGTGAGTTTCAAACTGTTTTAAGGAATTAAGTGAACTCTAGATTTTATATATTAGTTAAATAACTGTTGTACTCTCATGTGCTTGGATAAGGAATAATTATATATTTTAACTCCTATTATAATAATGAAAGAATGTTTTAGTTCCTTCATTGATTGAAAATTTTTTTAAAGTGATGTAATTAGAAATAGGCTGCTTGCTTTCACCTACTCTCTTCAACTTGAAAGAATCGTGACAGATGCTCTGGAAGACCATGACCAACTGTTAGTATTGGAGGCAGAACAAATATGAACTTACACAAAGCTGATGACATCAGTGGCCTTGCAGGAAATGAGGAGGAGCTAGCTCAGTTGGTGGAAAAACTGGACAGGACAGCTACTGCTTTTGGTGTAGAAATCATTGCAGAAAAGACCAAATTGGTGACTAACAACACCAGTGGCATTGGCAATGACAATATGATTGGTTATCAGAAATTGGAAATAGTTAATAAATTCAAGTACTTAGGAGCCATCATGACAGACGAGGGATCAAAACCTGAAATAAAATATTGTCCAGGATTGCGCTGACAATAACAGAATGGCAAGGCTGAAGACAGTTTGGAAAGACAGAAACATCTCAGTCAGCTCAAATATCAGACTGATGCGCTCCTTGGCTGTATCTGTGTTTTTATATGCCTGTGAATTATGGACCCTCACAGTGGATCTCAAAAGAAGGATACAAGCTACTGAAATGAGATGCTTTCGAAGGTTGCTTGGCATTTCATATAATGTCACAAATGAGGAAATGGGAAAGAGAATTAGGCAAGCCTTTGGGCCCTATGAAGAGCTATTGGCCATTGTGAAAAAACACAAAATGAAATGGTATGGGCATATCACACAATGAACAGGGCTTGCCAAGACAATCATGCAAGGAGGGCAAAGGAGAGGAAGACAGAGGAAAAGATGGGAGGATAACATCTCAGAGTGGACAGGACTGAAACTGAGCAATACTGTAAAATTAGCAGAGAACAGAATGGAAAGGAGGAAACTGGTTGTCAGGTCATCATTGGTGCCCCAATGGTCAACAAGACTAAGGGATAGATAGAATTATAAATGCAAAACGTTGAGAAGCCACAGCATAACAGATAAGTAATTTGTTCAAGTACTTCCACTCAGAATCATTTTTACTTGGTTGAATCAGTTTCATGTTTGGAGAAAACCCTCAAGTAACAGTTGATTAAAAATCTAAAGTTGTTTGCAGAATTTACATATATTTGTAGTGAAACATAATTCAATCACCATGTATCTTTTATTTCTTGAGATTAAAATTAGATTACATTGTCTATAAAGTCCCTTTATGGCAGATTTAATCAATATAAAATGTCTGAAAAATTTTCAGTATCCTTCCTGTTCAATTGGCTGGGATTCCTTCTGTCACTGTGTCTGTCAAACACGGTGGCTGGCCGCTGTGGAGCGCTGTCTGGCCTTGGCCTTTCCATTGTTAAGTGGGTTGCTATTGTAAAGGTAATCATGCATTTTGATTAACTCTTTGTAGAGCTACTGCTTAGTTAACAGCAATGATTTCAACATCCACTACTCTATTCAGTGAATGTATCATTAAAATAGATCTAAAGCCAAGGAAGAAATAAACTGATTTGCAGTATTCAGAATATGAAGTTGTCCTATCAGTCCCTGCAGGAACTTTGTTAGGTTCATTCAAACAAGGGGTCGGATACTTTTCAACTTGCCTTTATTACTTGTTAAAGCATCAAATTGGCATTGCCAAGAGAATGGCTAAGCTAACTTATAGTTTTTGTTTTCACTTAGCCCATCAAGGGTACAGGCTTTCTGTTATAAGTTGACCTGAAGGGAAGCATCTTTTTTTTAAAGACTGAACTATGCCAACTTTATAACCAGGGAAAATGTGATTTAAAAGCCATGAAAAGCCATGAAATTAAGTTTTACACTTGAATTAATTTTTGGTTTGGCTTATTAAGAATTATTGAAAAAGTTAGCTTTTCTGTAGGCTTGATATTGTGGAAATATATTTTACTTTTATTTCTTTTTAAGATTAATTTCATGTTGAATTATTCAAATAGCAGGAGCAAATAGACATAATGTAAGCATCTGTTTGGTTATTGAGTTGTAGTTTTATAAAGAATAATGTAATCTGTTTGGTTATTGAGTTGTGGTTTTAATTGTTGCTTGGACAGCATAAGCAGTGGGCCAGTGACTTTGCTGATGGAGACTCCTGGCTTTGGTGGCTGCTCTTCTTGTGTGGTAAGTTTCTTGCCATTTTCCTTTACAATATTTTATCTCTGAATTTACAAGTAAAATACTTGTAGCACAATGCTATTCTCTGTATACTTCTTTCTCACTGGAAAGAAATTTATAGTGTGTATGAAGAATAGAAAGTTAGGGAGAAATTGTCTCAGAAGTTAGTAATAAATAATATGGCAGAAGACTATAATGTTTAATCTGATACAAGCTTTAAGTGCTTTACAATAATTACAGATAAATTCTTTATGCTAACTGCTGAAACATAATAAGAAAACTAGAGATAATACAATAAAACAACATGACTTAACATGCAAAATGATATTATGTAACAGATACATAACTGTATTTACCAAAAAGCAAGATAAATAAAATAAATTTATAGATCTAGCAAATAATAAATAATGGCATTTGTAATTCAGTTTAACAAGTAATGACACTTGTAATTTAGTTTAACAAGTCATGACTCTCGTAATTTAGTTTAACAAGTAAAGGCACTTGTAATATAGTTTAACAAATGATGACACACATCTTAACATGACTATAGGTAGATGACCCTGATAAGTAAATGTACCTTGGGCCTATACTTGCTTTTGGAATTTTGAAAATTTTTCTGAGTGCAAATCGCTATGAGATCAAACAAATATTAAAACTGGAGTCAGATACTGAAGCATAAATAGTGAAGAGATCTTGTATTCTGCTGTGAGCAGCTAGCCAATGAAAACTCAAGAAGTAGAATTCTTGATGCTCTAAGAACAAATTCCTGTTATAGTGTTTAAAGCTTTTGAAGTTTCTTCACAAGACAGCAGATCAGAGAGAAGAGAGTTACAGTGATTAAATCCATAGAACTCCTGTGAGCATATAGTGGTTTTCATAGGAATCATAATTAGAAACTTGTGATTAGTGCTGATTGTTCTCTTCTCTAGATAATGGGGTCTACATTATAGAAAAAATGTTTTTGTAGGAAGTGAGAACTATCACAAAATACACTCAGATTTATACATGCCAAGTTTAATAAGAGTGTCAGCAATATTCATTGATTTTGGCACTGGTAAGATTGTATAAATTAGTGTGACTTTAGTTTTATCATCATTCATTTGCAACTGATTACTCATCATCGAAAGTGTCAGAGCTGCAGATATCAGTTAGTGTAAAAACTGAAAATCCATCATCCAAAGCGGAGAAGTCATTATTAACTCCTTTTTAAAGGATAGTTTGATAGGGGCGATAAACTGATTTAAGTGAGATGCTAATTGAGACAAAACTTTTGAAATAAATGAGAGATCACATGATAGTTTTCTATTCATTTGGGTTAAGATTGGTTGTTTTTTTCAAAGGACTTTTGACATATATGATAGAGATCAACTGATAGTTCTTTTCTAGTCATTTGGGTCAAGATTTTTCAAAGGTCGCACAATAGCTATTTTAAAAAGTGTTGTGAAGGTTTCAGTTGAAAGAGATATATTTATGATGTCCATCTAAGTGTGAAGTATAGTATCTAACACTTAAATAGCATTGACTCTAGAATAGGGTAAAGTTCACATGATTTGGAGTCAGATTTCTTTAAGATGGTTTGTATAAAATCCACAGATATTCGCTGAAATGTAAAATGTAATTGTTGAAACTTTGTCATGGTTTTAAAGAGATGGCAAGTGAGACTTGCTGTCAGGTTGATTGATCTCTTATAGTTATCACCTAGTCACATAAAGAATTTGTGACTGATCTCAAAGACTGGTTTTTGTTGAAGGAATGTTGCTTATATATTTTATGTCATTTATTATCTATTTTGTAGAAGTATTGTTTACAACTGGTGATATTTATACTGTAAAAGGTGGGTTTTTCTGGAAGAACAGTATTTATAACATTATTTTTGTCTATTTGATAAATATTGCTTATTGATGGTCAGTGATATCTATACCTTTCACCTTTACAGCATACATTTTTTTTTTGTATGTGTGTGCATATCTCATCACATATATTGCTAAACAGGGAGCAATTTTCCTAGTGGAATGTTGCATTACTGTTAGTTGTGATCTGTTGCATTAGTTAGTTGATGTCTGTTAATTGAGTTGATGCTACACTTAGAAATGTAAGCTTGCAAGGAAGACCAAGAATAAAAAACTGTATGATTCCACCCCGACCCCACCCATTAAAAAAATGGACCATGATCTCTTTTAAACTGATATTGTGTAGGCGGTCACTATGTGGGAAATTGTTAAAGTATTCATCTAAAGACATCATAAATCAAATTCTGTTAGATTATGTCCATTATGACTTTAGTCCTAAGGGATACTGTCCATTTTGCAGAGTTATGAGCTGGTTATTATGATGGGATCCCCTGAATTCTTTTTTTTTGAAGAATTATTCAGGGCAATTTTTTTTTTAATTTTTAGAAGTGTTTGTGAATTTATTTACTTTATTAAAGATAACTTTTTTCCCTGTTATTGCATTTTAAATGTGTAGTAATATATTTTGTTTCCATTAGGTGATATTGAATATTTTATGTTTTAAAAATCAGGTTTCTTGCTTTTCATCCGTGGTTCGGTGCAGTATGTGCGCGTCAAATATGAATGGAACCATCTAACCAATCGTCTTCGACGTTACAACCTCATTTGAGAAGGGAAATTGTGTCTGCATCACATTTAAATGATGATAGCCCTTTTGTTTAACGCATGAATTTACAAAACTGATTTAATTTCATTTTTAATATCACTTTTATAGATTGAAAAAATTATAATACAGGTTGCACAAATGCAACAAAACATATTTTAATTTTGTTTTGCATACTAAGTATATAACTTATTGTGGTAATGTAATAAATTTAAGTAAACAATAAAGGTTAAAATCCAACAAAATTAATATCATTTGTATAATTAATAGCTTAATTGTGTTGCATTGAAAGAAGGTTACTTTTTTCACTTAATTTTCCCTTATATGTACTGTCATTTTATGTGCACATGGTCAAGTAGAGGTTATCTTATGTTTGCTGTTGTTGAAAACACATAATTGTCTTTCAGTTTCAGATCCTGTCTTTCTAAACTTGTACACACTTCTGTCGTGAGACAAGACATTTATTGCATTTTGTTGGGGTTTCTATATTGGTTTTAAAAACATAAGATTAGTAAAAAATGCCTGTTCAAAACATTTTCTTTAACTCTTGGCACATTCCTAAAGTTTGAAACATTTTTTTAAAGGTGTAACATTAAAATTATTTTTAAAAATGACTTTTGTAAGTGTGATAATAGCAGATATTGATAGAATTCTAAAATAACTTGGTAATATTTTGGTTTTTATAATGGGAATTTTGTTTTTATTTTTTATTTAGTTGGCAGGGTTTTGATAGATTTTTTTAAAATGACATATTTATTTAACAGTAAATTTGCTGTGATTTATTTTAAAATTCTCTCTGTTGAATTTGGAACAGATTCCTGGGTGGTGGTACAGTGAAACTTGCGTTTTCTCTGCGATTCCTATTTTTTTGTAAAATAAATGAACATTTAATCCATGGCCTTTTACTTACATTAAATTATGAAACTAATGTTCCTCTCTTTGCTCACTTAACATTTATCCAAGTTTATGTTTGTGGTTCTGGATGTACATAACATTTAGACAGTTTATTTAAGCAGACTATTGCAAACCTATTCATTACATGTGATAGAATTAATTTTTACTGCAATTATTGAAATATGTGCTTGAAACTAAGATATGGTTGGTTTTTTTGTTGTTTGGCCACATTTTAGTTATTTGTTTTTATCATCACTATATTTATATAGCAGAGTATTATTTTCCACACTAATGATGGGGAAAAGTGGTAACAGATAAAATGGACATTAATGTATAGTATAACAAACAGAATTATCTTCAAGGGGTTCAAATAAAGAGAAATATATGCTTGGTAGCTGCATACAAAGTGTTAATTAATTGATTCATTTTTATTCTTGTACCAACATTTGTCAGCATTCTGAGAAAGGAGATAACATTGAATACTTATTCTTTGCATCACTGATATGTAGTCACATTTATACTCCCTTCAATTCATATTTGTGTGCTATGCCCTTAAAGCAGATTATTGTGGGTTCTAGTGAGGTATAATAAATTAGCCTAATTTATTTTTCACTTCTCACATACATTTAACTACATTCAGTAAACATCAATATCATTTGAAATGAGCTTTATCTGTCATGCATAACTTTGATAGTGTACACTTATTGATCAAAAAGAAAATGCAAAGAAAAACTAATATCAATATCACTTGTATCGTTCAGTTTGTATACCAAATTGCTTTGCTTGTAATAAAAAAAAAAAAAAAATCTGTACCAAAATACTCGTTTAATTTTAAAAAAGTAACTGGAATGCTTAACTGTAATGTGAGAGATTTTGTTTTGTGTGTGCGTGCATATAAATTTTATGTGTATAATTTTATATTTTGTACGTCCAACAGGATTCCCACATTTAGAGTGGACTAGCTCTAAACCCCTAACTTGAAATTGAGAATCAGTACTAGGAAGTAATCTGCTTAAAATGGCAGTTTACAGTTCATTTCTATACAGTCAGAAACCCCTCCTGACAGCACTTTGTCTGTGCCCAGAGTGGGAGTTTAATTTGTAGACTTTTAAAATGGTAAAACAACTTATTTCTACTAGCATTACTATTATAAAACTGTTTTATTTATTTGTAACCAATTGATTGGTGTGGTCTTTGTCAGCACCTGGCCAGGGAAATGCTTAATATGAGATAGCCCAAACAAGGCCATGGAAAGATAAAATCGCCTAGCTCCAGATATGAAGTAAAGCTTGGTAGGTTGTACACCAATGTGCATTATGGCTATGCCAGTAACCAGACCCCAGCACAAAAAGCAGTTGGTCATACTACCAATAAAAGGTATTCTTCAGTCTTAAACAAGTCAAGGTGTACTGGAGTACCTGGAGCAAGAGCACTATAGGGCTCAATATAAAGTATTAATAATTGTTAAAATTTACCTTGTTTTTATTTTGTTTTATTTTATTATCTACCCTTTGTATAATTTTGTCTTTTTGCACCTGTCTTCCTCCCACAAAATGATGCAGGAAGAATTAAACCAAATTAGAAGTCACTCTGTTGTATTTGGAATTAGTGCAGTAAGCCATTTAATTCTAATTAGATTTTCTAACAGTTAGATCAAATTTAATGTGATTATTTATTTTTTCCCTAAGCAAGAAAGTGTTTCGAAAGAATGAAGTGAGCAGAAGGATACTGCTATTAGTTGTACCCAATATTCCCGTAACCAGATTTTGCCTTTTTTTTTTTTTGCAAATGCAAAAAGCTCCTACCATCCCACTAGATTCTTAAATAAACCTTGATAATAGTTTGGTCTTTGAAATAATCTACATACCATTTATTCTTTCCACTCCTTCCACCATCGTTCTTGGCCCATTCTGTTCTGCCCCAATTATAATCCTCTTTGTAACTTATCCCACATTTCTTTGTTCTCTTTTGGTTTCTCTCTTCTTTTTCACTTTATTTATTCATTCACCACACCCTATCTCCCTACCTTACTCCACCTTGTTCCCACCCATCTTTATCTATTTCTCTTTTCACCTAACCTAAACGCATACCTTACTCCACTTCTACCCATCATCTTTATCTCTTCTCCCCCAACTCTATGTTCATTTCTCTATCTGTCAACAGTTCTCCTCCCCCTACCATTTTCCCCCCCACTTCTGGAAATAAGTTGAGTTTTATCCCTTAACAAAATGAATAGACCTGAGATGTCAATGAACAGAGGTCTGACTGGGCAAAATGTGTTGAGGTGCATGTTATCTTATTTCTTTCATATAATTTTATAACTTACATTCTTGTTTAATATTTTAATTTATTATTATTTTAAATTAATTCTTTAAATTTATAATTAGTGAATTTAAAAGTTTTTGTTAAGAATTTTGAGACTAGTGAACAAAAAGAATTGAATAGATATGTTTGACAGTCATCACTGGTGGTGGGTCTGATACCTAACTGAACACTAGAAACAACTGTAGTTCTACAATGACATGGTGCACAAGTGTATTATAGTAAAGTAAGTAGAAAATTATAATGTCATAAAGCTTAATAAGTAGCATATTACTAGTTAATGTCCACGAAACTATGTTGTGAGATTTGATCTGTCTTTAAGCAGTAAGTAGCATCTGTTACCAGTTAATGGCCATGAAACTGTTTTTACAGATTTGGTTAGTCATTGAGCAGTGAATAAAGTTTGTTTTGCCAGTTTTGCAAACATTCATACACAATATTAATCATCATTTATCAGTAATGAAACAAACTTCACATTTTTTTAAAAACAGCAAAAGTATCTCCATTGGATACTTCTTATTGAACAGTTAATGTCGCTGTGTCCTTAGCCTGTAATTTAACCACATGTATTTGATGATCAGATAATGAATGAATGGTCCACATATTTGTTGTTTCTAGAGCAGATCTCCATTTTTGTTTGGTGATGACATTTTCCACAATTAATGGAAATTTTTTCTTTTAAAAAAAAAAAAAGGGTGGTGGTGGTATGCGATTTAGAATTTCAACAATGTGCCAAGATTAGATTTTCCTGTAGAAATTGGAAGGTTGGCAAGTCTGCTTCCTGACAGGTCATAATTTAAACTTGTAATGTTTGCTAATAGGTCAAACATTAGAAGGTGCAATGCTCACTAACACTAATTAATCATTCGAAAATATATTCACATAAAAAATTAAACTATTTAAATTCAAGTGAGAAGGGGGTTTATTTTATTTCAATGATTGGGTTTACTGATTAGATACAGGGAGTTAAATGTAAAGGTGTTTTGGGGTTTTTTTTAGGTCTGTTTGCTTCCCCTTAGGAGTGATCTGAGGGACAATAAACAGTGCAGAATATATTATATTCACTGTTTTGACATCTAGGTTTGATCCTAACTCTGGTTGAAAAAAATTACAGGTGATTCTTAACCACTCCCTAGTTTTTAGTCCATTGATAGGCCAATAGATTTGATTGGCTACACATCCCTTGGCAGTCAGAAAGTAGAAAAAGTAGATTTTTAGCCACTGTTTGCAAAATGCACCCCGAAAATCCCCCCCCCCCCCAAAAAAAAAAAAAAAATTAAAAAATAAAAAATAAAAAATCTCAACTCCCATATTTCTCTCTTTCACAATAAAATGTTCTCTCATTTGCAAAATTATCAAAGTTTGAAAGTGGGCATGAAAACCAACTCAAACAATAAATAACAAACTGAATGTGGACATTTGGTAAATATTTCACAAGAAAACAACATATTTACACTAAAAATTATGTTTATGCATATCTAGCAGGAGATTATTGCTGGAACAGCCTCCAAAGCAGGAAATAATCTAACTCATATTTAAAAACATAACAATAGACATTACTTCTCTTCCATAGAATTACAGACATAGGGGAGACCATCAGACAATTCATCGATTAAAATCCAGTTTAAAGTAATGTTATTTTACTTATAAATAAGCCATGCTCACAGGCACTACTGTAATTTTTTCACATAGTCACAGATTTGACAGGAGACCATCAGACATTTCAGGATCTGGATCCAGTTTAAAGGAATGTTATCACACTTCTAATCATTTAATGCTTGTAAACAACAACGAACACAATTTATGTTATTACCATTCACAAAAATAATGCCATATATGAATTTTGACTAGGACATTATTTAATAAATATAATGTGAGAGAATAAAAGATTGTGAAATAACATTGAAATTAATAAAAATAATATAAATGCATAAATAAAAGATTATCAATACAGTGTTATTGAAATTACATTAAAACGATAAACAAATAACCAAATGAAAACAGAATTGTCACAAAGAATGTCATTTTTAAATAAAGCAGGGCATTCACAGACAGCATATCCTGATTTATGTGACTTTAGTCATTTCATTGCACCAACAGTAATTATAAAATGCCTTCAGTAATAATAAACTATGACTTGACACCACAAAAATGTCAACTTATTCTAAAATGCGTATTTGTGAGCATTTCCATCCCTAATCTATAAGCATAAAAGCATATATAGTTTATTGAAATAGTTACAAAAGCATATAAAGTTTATTGAAATAGTATGTACAACTATATATACAACCACAAATATTCCCTCAAATGTATAGAAAAGTCTACTAAGTCCAAAGTGTAAAAAGTATGAAGTGATCAAGTTCATTTAGAGAACTTGTGCTGTCACCATGACTGCACGAAAATTGTGGGCCTTAAGGTCATTAGGTGAAATACAACCAGCCTTCGTAATGAAAAGAATTGTGGGGTATATTTGTGGAATTCCTAATTTTTAAATGTAAAACTCACTGACCATATACAATTATTAGGTACAGGTAGTGTTTAATTTTTCATCACATACTGTATCACCAATGGAAAATATTGCTGAACGACTTAGTAAATGCTGACATATCTGTCTCCATGGCATTACTAATGAGCATCTGACACATTCCCCAGCAAATCCTATTTTCCTTCATTAACGGTCTCCAATTTGGGGCTGATTATTTTTTACCTCTAGCATTAAAAAGTTAGAATTTCTCAGTTGTCTGCATGGTTTCTCATCATATCATCCATGTCGGTGTCTGACAGTTGACCTTAGTCAATGGGATTTTTCTATAGTATGCCCAAAATACTCTCCTGATAGAGCTAACAAAGAACTTGCCCTTTTCTTATCTCACAGGACATTCACAGGAATTGTGAAGAAAAAAGAGAAAATTAAATTATATGTATGGAGCCGAAAAACCCCAAACTACTATCACATATAACTTACCAATTTCTAAGCTCATCAACTCGATTGAACTAATGAGCATAAAATAAGACACTTGTCAAGAAATAAGCAAAAATTAACATGTGTAGAGGAACAGGAAAAAATCTACTACCAAAGTTATGGTGTATAATTTTAAGACTGCACATGGAAAGTTCAAGAACCATTGCTTTAAAATAGTGTATTACAATTTTTTAATAAATAATCAGCTCCGTGATCTCTCCTTAAATAACTTTTGCAAGAACATGTTTTCATCCATTTTGGAAAACCATACAATTTTTTTTCCTGCTTAATTTCACAATGGTTACTTAATGCTAGGAAAATAACTATTTCAAGTAACTGTCCCTTATGCCTTGTCATTCATGAGTCCCCATTAAATAAAATGATCTTGCAAGACCTTTTCCATTTCCAAATGATCCTCTCTCTCTTACATATTTTATACATGCAACAACAACAAAAAATATATATATATATATATATAAGAGCAGATGTACACAAAAGGTAAAACAATTTTCATGCAAGAAATGATGAAAAATTATATTCGGAAACAAAAAAACTAATTTCATATTATACATGATTTAGTTTGCAAGACTTGCTCACAAGTGTATTACCAGTTTTTTTGGATTATATTATCAATGTGTAATAATGAACCTTTTAAACTGTACAACATTAATTTTTTTTTAAAAATGAATAATTGGTTTATTTGCTATTATTATTTATTACATATAACTTTCCCATTAATAAAACTATTTTACCCTGAAAATATATTTTATTTGGAACATTATTTTTCTCAATTTAACAAAAATTTCAATGGATAAATTTTGTCATTACTTTACAAAATATAATCAGAAAAGATAGGTAAAATACAGTCTACTAAGATATTAGATTTTTATTAAATCAAAATGCACTTAACTTAAAAACTTGATTAAGAGCAATTAGTTTTAATGTTAGTTAAACTACTTCAATAAATAAAAACAAGCAGCTTTATTAAGAGTTAAAAAAGCATTAAAAAAAATAACCCAATAATCAGAGAAAAGTTGGACATTTGATCACTAAAAAGTATCAAGCAAAGAAGAGAGATTCAATGAAAATATTAACAAGTTCAGAGGAAGTGTTTATTCAATTAAATAAATGACAGTAAACCTTTGGGAAGCAATCCTAATAATACTCATCTTCTCTGAAAATGAACCAGGGACATCAGAGAAATGTCGACAAGATACTAATAAAGCAAATACAAAAGCAGGAGATACCAACTAGCATGTACAGTGCTGTGGTAATCCAAAATGCAAACCAATACAGTGTGGGATCACAGTAGTTGTTTGCACTGGGATCAGTACTGAATGAGCCCTTGGTCCCATAGATCCATACATTACCTGAAAATGGAAATAAAAAGAACTACTACATACATAGAAAAATATGTCAGACCACCTAATGGGTAAATATTCATGTTATATATGTGTATTAGTGAATGCAACTTTAAATGATGTACAGCACACATTTCTGGTACCCTGAAACCTAACTGCTAATCATAGCATGTGATTTAATATTCATTTTTCAGAGTGAAACAATTCAAATGATACACCATACAGATGACTGTAAACTGTATATATAATCTTAAATACTCAGAACATAACACAATAAATGGCTTGTAGAATTTCCCTGTGCAAACTGAGAATTTATTTGGTTTAGAATTGATCTGGAGCACATGTAATGAAGGCACTTCATCAGTATCTGAGACAACCTTTAGTAGAGCTACATAAAAATGACAAAGCTCATCTTTAAGTCATTTAGCAATACAGAGGTACATTGTGAACATGCATTTTGTCATGAGGAACAGATACTAATTTTACATTGCAAAGCTCATTAAAAATAAAATTTGGGCTGTGTCCATTAAAAAAAATTTTCAGTGATTTTGGTAGTGATTTTCTTGTAGGAAATTCTGTTTTTAGGGATTTTAAAATGTATATTACCTTTTCTTTAACTTCTGTCTTAAATAAAATCCTTTCTGCTTGTTAGTTGCTGAACCACATTAGGAATCCTGATGTTACAGGCTAATTACTATATGATGAATAAAAATTATTAATGATGTGGCAAAGATACTCCTACCACCCTGTAGAATCTTCCTGAAATTAGTGTGATTTGGATTTGACTGGATACATGGCAATCACATTTTAATACTGAAATAATCAGACCTGCAATAAACCATCCAAAAAAGAAGCAGTTGAGCACAACTTCAACAAAGGATGTTTTCCTTTGATTGTCTTCTTGCCCTTCATTCTTCTTAGTTGTGCACTGCTGCCACTGGCGGATAAGATTAAGAACCATGGTAACACATCCAGCAACAACAAGGTAAATAGGGATGAAGTGCTGTGCTGGGCAGTCATGCAAGTGTAAAGCCCCTAGAACAAAGTTATACATTTATAAATATGTGTGCATTGTACCAGAATATTAAAAATTACCCTTATTTTAAACGTTATAAAACAGTATTTATATCTAAATTCTGTAAACGAAGCTCTTAGTGCATTTCATACACAAAAGAATATATATTACACTTGAAAATAGGAAATAAAACTCTTCTAATTCTACAAAATAAATGAATTTAACACATGGTACGAACTAACAGTCTCAAACTCTATTAAATTAATACTACTTACTAGTAATTAGTATCTAATTAGTATCAGTAAAAAAAAACAAAAAACAATGAGTAAAATATTGTTCTCAAGAATTATCTAATACTGCAAAGTAATGAAATATGAGTACTGGAATGATCTTATACTGCAAAGCAATGAAGTGAGTAAAGAAATGACCTGAGAAAATTACCTTTTTAACCCTTGTTTTATAGCATTCCTTTAATCAAAAGTGGGTTCTTTAAACAACTTACATTTATTTTTTGTTTACTTTAAACATTTTGAATTTGTATTTATGTGCATAAAGGAAAGGATATTTTAAACATATTTAATATTTTCATTTTTCATAATTCACATATATTTATTACATAATTTCTGGAATACTTTAATGTCTATATTCATATTATTATTATTCTTTTTGTCAGAGAGCAATCTCAACAGCGTTTTAAAATCTTCAGAGTTTGAGTACAGTTTACCACCTTGATGGAATTTGTCAAATATATATTAAAGGCATAAACCACAAGTGTACATGGTTTCAAATGACAATAAACTTTCACATCTACCATATCTGTCACTTCTTATAGTAGTCTTTCTCTTTTCATTCAATGTCAAAGCAACACTTGTACTCTTCAGTATACAGATATTATTGGCCTATAAATGTCAAGTCTCAAAATAAATTTGGAGGGTTATCATCTGAAAATGGCATTCATCTTTCTTTTTCTGGTCATGTACGAATAAAGTAAATAACAAAAAAAACCCGTCTTACGGATGCAACACACATATGCATTGTCAGACATTTTTACACATCAAGATGCTTACCCATTACTATCATCGCTATTGGCAAAGCCAGCAATATTCCCAAAATGATTGTGCAACCAACTGCAAAAAATTAAAGAAACATATATAATATATATATATATTGTAAAAGCTGATTGTGATTATGTTTGTTTTTCATATTTTGATAATTAAGTGTTGGCTCTTTTAAGTGAAAATTATTAGATTATATCCAGTATAATTATATATACTGTACAAGAAAAAACAATTAGAAAAAAATATATAGCGTATCAGTTCACAATTTTCAATATTATAGAGTTTTATTTGTTTCATATGTTCAATTTACTACACCATATATTTTCTCCTTTACTACTCCTATGAACAAGATATATTATTATAATATTCTGAATATGTTAAGATTTTCCAAAGGGTTTTAATTTTTAATATTGAGAATGTTGACATATATTTGTTACTGCTTAAAATTCTATGTTGTTATTTAACTCTACTATTGCATTTAGAGGTTTACTTTCTTTACCATCTAACAGATTTCGCATTTAATATTAATGAATAAATAATTTAATAAATTCACACACACATACACACCCTATATGTGTGCATATATGCATATGTGTATTTATATATGTCTAAAACTGTGAATATGGACTAATTAATTTAATTTCATAATTACTACAAAATTATTTTCTCTCTCTGTGCATTATGAAATATATGTGTAAGTTAGTGTAAGTATTTATTCATTGTGTGGCAAACACTTCTTATTTCTCTCACTACATGTACATATAAAATGTCTATTAAATGACTACAAATACACAGTATAGTTATTTCACAATATAAGTGTGGTAACAGCAAAGTTGCCATATATAAAGGAGAACAAGGACATGTGGTAGCTTCTAGTGTTAGATGAATATGTCAAAGACTATATTTTAATAAAAACCGCTTTACAATTAATGAATTTCGTGTGTATAAAAAGGTTTACCATTCAGATTTTTAATACTTTTTAAAATATGAGGTTAAAATGTGATGGTCAACTAGAATTATATTGTTAATGTTAGTATAATATAGGTATACAAGTACAAATTACAAAAAAATGAATTAGATAAAACACTGAACGAGATGATATGGCAGGGAGAAATATAGAGTAAAATTACCTCAATTTATTCAATTAAAATATTCTATCTTGATAAATTAAACAAAATAAATGTGATTTCCTTTTAGTCTGAAAAAGTGGGAAAACCCCCAATGCATCTGTAAAAATAATTGTTAATTTATTTATCCATTAAGCTGTATGGCCCTTGTCTCTAACTGACATGTAATTATGTGTACATAACATACTTTGAAAGATACTTATAAAATGTATTAATCACTAAATCAGTAATGAAACTTAAGAAACAGTTAAAACAGTAAACTTAAACACAAGCAATAATATGATTATGACAGCTTCAAATTAGATGATTCAGCTGTAGATTTAATTCAAGAGTTCAATTAATATGAAATTTTGAGAGACGTGTTTTATTTACAGCCAAGCCAGCTATTCAATGATCAGAACTCAGAAGTACTTTTTTTCTCAAGTTAAATCCAACATGCAGGAAATTACTTCATGTACAAGTGAATTTTGCCAATATTTGATAAAATTGAGTTTTGTCAACATGCTAGTCTGAACCAGGGTTATTGTTGAGTGAAGAAATGATTCAGTTCTGATTTCATTCAGGTTGTAGCTGTTCACATAAATTCACAACACTTATTTAAATGCCACTTTATTTTAAAAAAATCTTCAGGTCTTTGAGAAAATGTGAGATCCAGCAGAGCACAGCCTTACCAAGACTGGTTTTGAGTTAGGAAGGGACAGGAGAGAAAGAGATAAAATCTCCTCTACCTTGGCACAGCTATAATTCTTTAATTTTAAATAACATCTCTTCAAGGCTTGATTTAGCCCTCTGTAGGAAACTGTACTATAGTGTTATTGTGTATTAGAGACACTTTAATATAATTTTAAGTTTTGAAGATATGAAGCTGACAGAAAATTAAGTTCAATTAAATGAAACATGACATATTATTCAGAAAGATGTATTTAAAAATTTTAATTAAATGTTTTTCAAACTCTAGTAAGAATTACTGATTTTCAAAGTATATTGCCATTTTTGTGAATAAACACATATTTCTCATACCAACTATAAAAATACTCTTATCAGACAAGGAAGAAGGACAAGGAATGATTAGAAGAAAGGATAATTTACACTTTAAAGAGCAAGAAAATTGACCTGAAGGTTGTGAAAGGAATAAGGATAAATTAAAATTATTATTGCTTATTTTTTACAATAAAACTTATAAAGAGCAAGAAAATTGACCCAAAGGTTGTGAAAGGAATAAGGATAAACTAAAATTATCATTGCTTATTATTCTATGTTCAACAAAATTATATTTTATGCAAGCAAATGAATATGTGATTTAAAAAAAAATTCTATGCTGTGAAAGGAATAAAGCATAAATTATCAATGATCATTTTTCTACGTTCAACAAAATTATATTTCATGCAACCAAATGAACAAATGATTTAAAAAAAAAAAATTCTAACTAAAAGTTTAACCACCCAGACAGAGGAAGTCTGATTTTAATAGATCTAGCACATGCCTATTTTTTACATTCTCACCCTCACAAATTTCCAATTCTTGTATTCCCACTGACTTCAGGAATGTACATTCATGTTTTCAAATGAATTTTGAATTCCCTCTAAAGTTAAAGCAGGTACCCACAATTTTTGTATTTATGTTCATGAATATTCCAAACTGTCTGTTATTATAAGTACTCACGTGTCCCCAGTAAGAGTATAAGCAGGTTCTTCAGGAAGTCAAAGACTCCAGACGATTCTTCTTTGGTAGCCTTGACTCGGCCAAACAAGGAATCATAGGTTGGGGGTGGTTCATCTAAGAAAGAAAGTTGTTAACAACACTTCACTAATAAGAATTAAAAAAAGCTTAACAAATATAATCAACTACTTTCTTAAGTAACAGTATGGTGAAGGTCTCTACTATTACTGCTCTGCATATTTCCAACAGTTTGATGAATGTCTCTACTACTGCTTCTACAACTTCATATTGTTTCTAAGAAAATAGTGAATATCTCTATTCTACTACAAGTACTAGTACTACTACTATTACTACTAGTACTACTACTCTTAATCCATTCTGTTTGAATATCTCTACAGCTACTACTACTGTAATATATTTCTAACAGTATGGCAAATATCTATATTAGTATTTTTACTTTTATTAGTACTTTTATTGTATCATTTTGTTTCTGACACATGGTGAATATCTCTATTACTGTATTAGTACTAATAATACAACACCATTTTGCTTCAGAAGTATGGTTAATATCTCTACTAGTATATTACTACAAACCATTTTGTTTCTAACTGTATGGTGAATATATCTACTGGTACTTCTACTAAAACATTTTGTTTCTGAAAGTATGAGTGAATATCTCTGCTAATACTACTACTAAAACACCATTTTGTTTCTGACAGTATGGTGAATATCTCTACTAGTACTTTACTACATGATTTTGTTTCTGACAGTATGGGTGATTTGTCTACTAGTACTTCTAATACATCACTTTGTTTCTAACAGAATGGTGAATATCTCTACTAGTACTACACCATTTTATTTCTAACAGTATGATGAATATCTATACTAGTACTTCTATTATACATTTTGTTTCTAGCAGTAGGGTGAATATCTATATTAGTACTTCTACTACACCATTTTGTTTCTAACACAGTAACAGTATGGTGAATAGCTCTACTAGTGCTATTATTAAATCATTTTGAGTCTAACATTTTCATACCAGTACTATGCATTTTACAATGCTTACACATAAAATGTACATGACCCATTTATAAATGAAATAATTAAGTAGGTCACCAACCATTTGCAAGCATATCCTGGAATGTTTTTATTTATAAGAATTCAAATAAAGACATGAAAATGACAATCCCATTATGATATTACATTATGATATTATATGACACTTCCAACAAGGTCTGGCAGAGCTAGCAGAACTACAGAACAAACATAACAGATTATAGTATAAGGTTGTTCTTCAGAAATTTTGGGAAATGGTCAAAGAAATACATGTTACAGCTTTCAGATCAAAGTGACAGCACTGAGTCCAAAAGCAATATAAAGATTTTGAAAGTAGTGCACTTCTATCTTAACAGAATAGAACCCAGGCAAAAGCAGCATGAACTAAGAATGCTGATCATGTCAATGCATTATTTTGTACAAACCAATGTCCAGTGATAAATAAAAAATACTAGTGAATGAAAAGTTTTATTCTGACACAAGTCAAAATGATAATGACACACTATCTTAAAACTTCTTGTTTGACTTCAACAGAATCAGGAAAAAAATGCATAAAAGCTGCTTCAAACTGCTATGACAAGCCAAAAATTAAATAAAGGGCAATAAAACATCTGTTTATGGAAATAACTTTGAGATAAATATAAATGTCACTACAATGGAATCTGTTGAATGAAAAAGAAAGAGGCAAATCTGGTTAAATTATCAAAATACAGTTGCTAACTATATGATATATATTAAAGAGTTATTTTTCAAGTCCAACTATAGCTATTAATTGGATTGCCAATGTAGCATTTTATCTGAATGCCTTTCAGCAATTTGCTTCTACACCATGACAATGTGCCTTGCATAGTTTTCCAGTTCTGTCTGTGCAAAATGCTAAAGCATCCTTGACCTTCGAGAACATGGGAGATTTTTTGTGCGAGCCAATATTTTCACATGGCCAGTTTCATGATGCAGTGCTGTGTTCACGAAACAGAGACAACATCAAAGTATACTCATTAAAAAAAAAAAAAACCGATGGTCAAAGTCATTTGCTAAATGATGCTTGAATTTTCACTCACAATGTGACTTATAATCAAATATGTGGGAGTTTTTTTGAGTGAGCCGGTATTTTCACATGGCCAGCTTTAGTTGCATTGTCACATTCACGAAACAGAGACAACATTAAAGTACTCATAAAAATAGAAAACGACGGTCAAAGTCATTTGCTAATGATGCTCAAATTTTCCATACATAATTTGACTTATAATCAAACGTGTGAGTTTTTTGAGTGAGCTGGTATTTTCACATGACTAGCTTTATGTTGCAGCATCACATTCACGAAATAGAGACCTCAAAGTCAAAGTACACATAAGAAGAACACTGACGGTCAAGGTCATTTGCTAAATGATGCTCAAATTTTCACTCACAATGTGACTTATAATCAAGCCTTCCAACAAATAAATTCATTTATGTTTTCAGCAATGCATTCATTTTAATATTTTACCTGTCACATGATGGGAGGAAAATACTCTAGTACTTACATATTTATAAAAAAAAATATATATATATATACATAGACTGAAAACTATTTAACAGAATTATTTTACTTTTCTTCTTTAGATGTTTTATGCATTAAAAGAATGTTCATATATAAGCATCAATATTTAACAACAGAAAAATCCTCCTCAATCTTTCAAATCATGATTTTACGTGAAACTGGATTTTAATAGACATTGTCTGCCTATTCTTGTGCTTGTAGGAAATCCAGGAAAAAACAAAATGTGCTTCAGTTGGTATTTATGATAATTAAAGATGACAGAAATTGAAAGCCAGTGAGGTGGCAGTGTGGAGTTATTAAGGTGTCTTATTACCTTGTGCATTTTTTTCAAGATCGTGGTATGAAGGCAATCCAGAATCTGCTCTAGAATCATGACTGTAAGGTGGTGGAGCTGAAGTCATGTTACAAGTGATCTGTAATTTATATCAGCAAAGTGATTCACATTAAAAACTTAGAACATATTACAAACTTTTGTAATTATATATACAAATATACTATATAGCTAGCTAATTCTCTAATATAATGTAGTGATCCAAAATAATTTAACATAGTACATGTTGTTGTTTTTAAAAACAAAAGCAAGAATGGTGCTAGGGAATAAATGCAAAAGATACTTTAAAGTGAAGATAAACATTCAGAAGGACAAGAAATATACAGGGGGTCCCTCCCAAAAAATGTATACACACTCTGGTTGTTAATAACTGTTAATAGAAGCTTTGGTTGTTAATAATATTTATACATACTTTGGTTATTAATAACGGCTGTGCTATTTTCTTTTTCAGATTAAAATTGGCCTTAGAAATAGATAATAACAGATTTATATTTGAACAATGGAAATTTGTGCTGAAGTGATACTGGAAATGTGAAAACATAAATAAACAGTAGAGAAATGAATTTCTAACAGAACCTCAATCAGTCAATGTGAATTGTAGTTTCGTGTATCTGCAATAAATTTGAAACTGATAGTACTGTGCAAAATGTACACAAGCAACAATCTGGAAGACCTCAAACATCTACAAGTCCCAAGAAATCAAGAAGTACTGCAATGATCCCTATGATCACCAAGGAAAGTCTATCTGACAAGCTGTTTATGAAAGAAAACTGCTGAATCAAGTGTTCACTGCATTTTACAGTGCAAAATTCAAAAGTCATCATCCCAAGATTAATCTATACCATGAATGAAGATGATTGTGATCATAGGGTTGAATTTGGGGAATGGTTTCAAAATTAACAGAGGATCCACTGTTAGTCAATACAATCATTTGGAGTGATAACATAACCTCTAACATTACAATTGTACTTACTGGTCAATTTGGGAGCTAAATGTCAATGTGGAAAGACTTGTAAATTTATCTGGTCTTACACAGTTACAGTGTGGTGTGGATTATCATCCAAGGGTTTGAGTTTTCTTTGACTGGACCATTCTTTTTTGATCAGTTATTGCTCTCTTGTACCTCCCTATGCTTCAGAGATCACATGCTACAAATTCTTAATCTCTTTGAGGATGAGGTGGATTTTTACTTACAATAAGATGGGGCACCTCCCCATTTTCATCGTCATGTCATGACTTGTCAGATGAAACATGCAAACAAATGGGTTTGATAAAGAAGCAGTTTTGTGAACCATGCAATCTCACCCGATCTAATATCAGTTGATTATTTATGGGGTACCTCAGAGACAAATTTTATGCCACGAAACTACAACACTTACTCAGTTACAGCAAGAAATTGAAGAGAATTGTTGCACAATAACAAGAGATACATTAAGTCGTGCTTTCAGATCAGTTTCTTGCTGATGTCAGCAATGCCTTCATGAGAGTGGAGGATATTTTGAACACTTGAGATAATGCATCATTTAAACAGAAATTGTTTTTATAACATTTAGTGATTTACTCTTAATTATACAATTATTAAACTTTATTATTTTCACTACTGAGTGATATGTTATACTCATGTTTTATGTACAGGTCTACTATGTGAGTTGACTTTCATTTCTACAAGTGTGTTTGAACTAGGCTGCTCACATGTAATTTGCTAGACACTTGACATTGTTTTGATATGGTGTATTTATTATGCTGTGTGTGTGTGTGTGTGTGTGTGTGTGTGTGTGTGTGTATCCGGCTAATAAATACATTTGCAGGAAACTGTAAGTTGAGACTAGAATGTAAGTAAGAGTTATAAAGCAATAAATTGAAAATTTAGAATTGCTCCTTGATTATATTTTTCAGGACAAGGAGCCTTTTCTACTTTCTGTGTATGATTTGAATCTCCGGTTTACTGATTGTAAACTGCTACCAACTGTGGTAGAGGGAGGAAGTGGTGTGTAAGTATAAGAATATGCTACACTCCATTGATGTATGGCAGCAAGATATGCTCACTACATGATCAATTTCTAGAGCAGAGAAATTGCTACAATTATTGTTCTGCTTGAAGGAGTTGACCTGGCAAAAAGAAGTGGCCAGATTAACTCGAGAGAATAAGTAAAGTAGTAGAACAGTGTTTTCAACATGTGAGAGAAACAGTTGGAACTGGCATAATAACAGGGGACAATAAACTTGTGACATTGTTGCAAAAGCAAGAGAATGACTGTTGAGACAGTGGTTAATTCAGGTTATGTAAAACTATTATTACTTATCTCTAATAACTCAATTTCTGTTCTCTGATAAGAACTATCATGTGATTTGTACTGAATTGTTGAATTGTTTTTTTTTTGATAAATGACTGTGAATATAGAAATTATTTAAACGTGGTTTTGTGGAAATAATGATGTCAAGTATAAGTAATCTTTTTTCATTGTATTGTTATATGTTTATTTGATTGTTGATTTAATAAATTTATTGACCTTCTTACACATATTGATAACCTTATGTTGGAGAAGAAAGTGGATGGATGGTGCCTTGCTAAATATAAATTAAAGATGGATTTGTCTTCTTTAGTAAGAAGTTTTCCACCTACAGCATATTGTGTGAAAGTAAATGTTTATCTTTAATGTTGTGGTTTAAAGCGCCCACATATCTGACAAGTGAGAGAGATGAGTGGTGTCTGCTGGAGGATCATTAAATAAAATAAATTAAGATTCTCATCATGTGTAATTAGTTTTGGATGATTAATTAATTAATAATAATCATATCCAGTAACTAAGTGGTGCCAGCATCACATCATCATCATGTATGTAAATAGTTTGTTGTTTTTCATAAGTTATTGTTTTTAAAACTAAAAGTGATGATAAAATTAACAATATTTGCAACATTCAAACACTGAAACAGCAGTGACTGAATAAATTTAAGTTCATATGACTTGGACAATTTCTTCAAGAATGTTCATTTAAATCAACAGAGATTGTCTAAAATGTTAACAGTGATTGTTGAAACTGTATCAAAACTGTAAAGAGATGGCAGATCAAAATTTATCAAGCTGATCTCCAATAGTTATCAACTTGTATGGACAATAATTTTGTGGAACTGTTCTGAGGAGATTCTGGAAGGAAACACTAAAGATTTATTTTTTTGCCATTAAATTAATTCATCTGTGATGCAAGCCATCTGTTTACAGCTGATAGCTTCAGTGATTTTTACACTGCAAAAGATGGATTTTGTTGAAACAACAACAATAAATCATACTTATTACAAAATATTAGCTGCTAGATAAACTAGCTTATGGATTTAAACCTAATAACATTCACTCTATCTTCCAGCTTTACATCATGCAATTCACATTGCATAACTTGTCACTTATAGTTATATTGCAGTACAAAGGAGAATATTTCCACAATGCAACTCAACTGATGGTGTCGGGGCATGATATCAAGTAGAGAACACAGGCACATATAGTTGCTTAGCAGTTGGATTTGCATTCTGTTATTTTGAATCTAATGACACTAATTAGTCTAGAAAAACTTCATCAAACATGTGCTATTTTTAAAAATGTTAATTGATAGGGGATCAGGGACAGGCAGATCAAAGTATCTTATGAGTGATTTGTAGAAAAAAAATAGAATATATGTCAGGTTTATACACCATCCACTCCAGCATAATGGTCATGTCTGTGGACTGGCAGAATGACAAACTAAGTAAAAAAATGTGAAGAGATTCAAAGATGCACACAGCAATTTGAATGGCCTAAGTGAACAGATGAAAGGAACACTTTAATTCATGCTTTGGACATCACCATCTAATTGCTAAGGCGGTTCGAATGTGACATGTAAATTTATTGAGAAAATACATATAAATCCTCAATACCACGATCGAAAAATATAGTTATACGCCCTACATCCGATGTTCATATCTATAAATTATATGTTTATATTACAAGGGCAAGACTTATTAAAATACACTGCCATTAAACTGTAACGTCGTTGCTATTAATACAATCTAAAACATCGAATAGAGCATTTCAAAGACGAAAACAAGAAAGACTGTAAAAAGTAAGGGGTGAATTGAAATACACATACTTTTGCGTCGTCGAGTTGTTCCGTTACGGTACAAAGAAAACATTCGGCAAACCAAGTCTTTATTTTTTTAATAGCTCTGTGCGTATGTGTTTGTGTAACATATGGCTCTAGTGCTTCCGGCCAGGGCCGATTTTTAAGGAAAATCCTCTCTGAGCTCTCTTATCTATATATAGAGCTTAAAGCGCAGTGAGTAGAACATGGTCTCGGCCAACACCAACACGCATAGGGTTTTGGATTTATTATCGATAAATAACAGTTAAAAGAACACAATAGCTTTAAAGTTTAAAGACGTGTGTCTATGGCATTCTTGAACTTTATTCATTTGAAAATTACAGCGTTTTTCAATATTGATTGACGTAAGAATCATAATAACAAAAAAAATAATTTTAATCTCGAACCCAACAACGTCATAAAAATAGCTTGGTATTACAATATATCTGAAAATCACTGCAAACATTTCATAGAAACTATATATGTATAGTACATGAAAGGAATTAAAAGTATACTTTATATAATTGTGTTTTAATCTCCTGTAAGGATTTAATCGGATTACTGACCCTGCTATATCAGTATATGACTCTTTTTTGCCATGATGCTAAGAATAGTCTAATGACAGTTAAAATTTCTAACGTACGGCGATACGCACTAGCGTATATAAATTAAAATTAAGCAGGCAAACAGTGGACACTTTCAAAAATTATATTCGAGTAAAATCCAATTTTTTTTCACAGCGATTCTAGAAACTATCCCGATAAGTTTTTTTGCATATAATTATTTCTAAGTAAATGGTATTGTAATGATGGTGTTGGCGGTGGATAAGTGTCTGGTTTTGACTTTCAAATGTGACTTATCACTTATGCACATAGTATGACCCTAATCCTAGCCTCGGATTAAATTAATCAGAATAGATTTCTCTTGGCATGCGTTTGCACAGTATATTTCTTCCGCTTGCTAATGTAGTGGGGGTGCTTTCGGCTTCCGCCGCTTTCGCGCTTATATTTCTTCCAAAAATGAGTTTGCATATTATACCCACCGACGGAGGGCAGTTAAGGGTGTGCGCCAGAGAGAGTTTGCATAATAGATTTCTTCTAACATGAGTTTATTTCTACATCTAATTAGATTTTATTTAGATTCTTAGTGACGAGAATAACTTTTATGAGTTTGCCATTTCATCTTACGTGCGCATTCTTTTCAAGCAAGTGTTTCTGTAGCAGATTAGCTCCCTTGACTAAAAACTTCTCTCACGCCTCAGTTACTTGCTCTAGTACTGTGTGGTGTACAAAGAGCACTCGCCAATGATGACCGGAAGAGATGAACAGTTCCTCTCGTGTACAGAGAGAGAGAATGCACACAACTCTACAATGTGGGTTCTTCTCACCTCACAACTTTCCTAGAGTACTGGTTTCTTCTGAACTCAGCTTCAACTATGCAACTCAATTATAATTTTTTCAGCTAAAATCTGGATTCTGAATTTGAGGTTTGAAATCTGAAATCTAAAGTTTAAAATCTGAAACCCGAAACTTGAAATCTGAAACCATGTTCTTCAGACGTTGTGACAACACCAATTTCTGGAGCATTTCAAGCTATTGTCAGATTCATTTTTTTATAAAATGAAGCTTGAATTGTGTCCTATAGGGTGTTTCAATAGAGTGAGAATCGAGACAAATTCGTAGGGCTATAAATAAGGAGAATAGACTCGTGCTACGTCTAAAGAATCCCGCTAGCTGTAAATAATAATATCGCGCTAAATGGAGAAGAGAATCACGTTACAATGGTTATATGTCAAAAGCGTACAAATCATTAAATGCAATCTGATGTTGGCTTTGTGAACACGCGTCCAGACTCTTCGTTCGATGTTGAGTAACATAATTATTATAAAATGTTTTTATAATATATATATATCTTAATGTTCATTATTTCAACAAAGATGAGTGTGCGTGTGTGTGTGTGTGTGTGTGTGTGTGTGTGTGTGTGTGTGTGTGTGTGTGTGTTTGTGTGTATGTGTGTGTGTGTCTATGTCCAATAAATATAAATTTAATATTAAGCATTGCATGATCACTAAGCTTTATTTTCGGAGTTTTCTAACAGCATGTTCCCGCAACGTTGTAGGTTAAATAATCGGAAGTACCTGATTAATTATAATGGTCTCTGCGATTAATTCCTTATCATTTCAACTTTAAGTAAATTCATCCCATAATGTCTGTGACGTCTTTGTTTATGTCGGTAAATTTCACACCGTGACATACGAATTTAAGTGAGCCAAACCCTATGCGCCATAAACCACCATTTTGATCAAATCTAATATTAATAATATAACCAGACAGAATTTTTTTCTGTGTCGATCACTGTCAAAAACCCTCGACAAGCATTTTAGGCGAAATATATTTGTGTAAACTCATGTTAAGATAAATCTATTGTACAAACTCATGTTAAGACAATTCTATTGTGCAAACTCATGTTAAGAAAAACTATTGTGCAAACTCATGTTAAGAAAATCTATTGAACAAACACTCATGTTCGAAAAAATTCAATTTTCAAGCTCACGCTAGAAAAAAATATTTGTAAGCTCGGGAGTTAGGAAAAATCTATTGTGCAAACTCATTTTAAGAAGAAAAAAAAAGCGCAAATCTATATTAGAAAAAAAAATTGAAAATTCTTGCTAGAAGAAATCTATTTGTAAGCTCATGTTAGGAGAAATCAGTTGTGCAAATTCAAGCTAAAAAAAAATGTATTGTGCAAACGTATTGTGGCGGAATAAATTTGCCTATCCCTATTTCTTAATTTAAAAAAAACTTAATTGTTATATAAATAGTTAAATGTCAGAAATGTAGATTTGCTCAGTGATCCGTCCCATTTATTTAACAAGCAATTTATTCCCAGGTGTGTGGACTTCCTCAGCATATTTCTATTCGATATGTTAACGTCTCTCCACATCGTACATCAACATACATCAATCTCCGTACATCGTACATCAACATGCATACATCTCTATACATCTGTCACCACCAACCGGGTGTGAGAGTCGGCTGTGTGAGTGCACGCATGAAGGGTTGAGTGTGAAATGTGGACGGACAGGCAAACTGACAAACAACTGTTCTCAATTCCACTCTCGACAACCAACAGATGCTTTGATTAAAGGTGCTGATGAGAATTTATTCTCGGAAATATGGGGGCATGCACGGACGGCTGTTAGTCATTCATCCAGAAAACATCCACACACAACACTCATGGGGCAGGGGACCAGAGCAATGAAAAATGAATGAAAATCAAATAAAAGAAAGCAAAATAATAACAATAACAACAGCGCAATGCAATGCAAAATGCAATATATATATATGCTTTTCCCTTGGAAAATGAAGTACGAAGAGCACTCGCCAATGATGACCGGAAGAGATGAACAGTTCCTCTCGTGAACAGAGAGAGAGAATGCACACAACGCACACAGGTGAATACCTGAGTGTCTTCTCATGTTGAAAAGAACACTGCTGGAAAGTGATGAAGATGTCTTCCCACTGAAAAGCGACGAAGATAGCATGTGGTGAAGACCAAATGCTCAAAACGTTGGTGGTGTTGCCGAATGTTCCGTCCAAGCCCGACCCTGTCCTTACAGCTCTGGTGTGATGGACGCTTGCTGACAACTGCCATCTGGAGTTTGAATTGTTGTAAGACTAAACTCGGGGTCACGCTAACCCAAATCATGTATAGTTGAAAATGCCAACCGCTAAACAGTCAGTCTGGACAACAATGACCATCCACTGGGTCATTTCACAGAAATTCTTAAAAATTTTTAAAAGGACCAATGCTGGCCATAGTGCAGAAGAGAATGCTATTGATCTTTGCACCTTTCTCTCTAGCTGAATATACACACACCTTTCGAAGAAAAAGGACATCTCAGTGCTTATAAATGAATGACAAAAAAAGAACATCTCAGTGCTTATAAATGAATGACAAAAAAAAGAACATCTCAGTGCTTATAAATGAATGACAAAAAAGGACATCTCAGTGCTTATAAATGAATGACAAAAAATACTCGAATCATCAAAGGTTCCAGGTTCGACCACTTTGATCCCGTGCTTAGAAGGTCCTAAAGTTGATAAACAACTTAATGTATTAGGGCGCTTCTCTGCTGTCTAAAGGCGAATTCTCAATAATTACACTAAAGAAATGAATAACTAAATATTTTTCGTCTCCACTCCCATGCACCCAGGAGGCCTGTTCTTTTTTTCACATTTTTATTTTTGCATTCCGTCTGTGCCCTACAGTGACGCCCGTACCACCCCTCTAGAAGTCTGAAATCACCCACCCACCCACCAAATATACTAAACTCATCACAATCCAACAGCTATACCTATAAGCGCCTAAAAATAAAATAAGAGAAACAAGTAACACTATAACAATTACTTGCGACAGAACAAACATTATTAGAGTAGAAATAGCTACCACCACCCCGCCTAACAAAGCACCCTTTAAAACCTCACCGCGTCCCCAATCCCCAGCGCGAAATCAGTTTCGGCCGGAAGCGCACATCAGTTAAGAAGAAACTCAAGAGATGTGAATTCGATTCTGGTTACCAAAGTTACTGAATGACAAACATAACGGTTGATTTAATCGCTCCCTAGCTCAAGGTGACGGACTTGGTGAGGTCTGTCGGGTGGATCGATAAATCAAGCTTATGTTTGATTGTCAACTGTGACCTTGGACGTCTGGCTTAGTTCGACACGCAAGGAATTCTTCACTTCCACTTATCAGCATGTTTATTTCTTGCTGTTTAAGTCAAAGTTATTGTGGTCAGCATGTTTATTTCTTGCTGTTTAAGTCAAAGTTATTGTGGTCAGGTTTTCTATGTCTGATTAGTAGACTGGGTTTTTTGTTGTTGTTGTTCCTGTCTGCAATTGATTAATATACTGGGGGTTTTTTGTTCGCATGTTGGATATGGTATGAATAAGTGGCAAATGCTATTATTTAGCGTGTAATAAGTAAACCAAAACAGGACACTCAGACATAGAAATATGTAGGCAGAAGACGCCCAGTGTAGAAATATGTAGATAGATGTCCAAATTACCAATCACACTTAGAAGTATGTAGACAGATATCCAAATTACCAATCACACTTAGAAGTATGTAGATAGATGTCCAAATTACCAATCACACTTAGAAGTATGTAGACATATGTCCAAATTACCAATCACACTTAGAAGTATGTAGATAGATGTCCAAATTACCAGTCACACTAGGAAATATGTAGATAGAAGTTGACACCATTTCCAATCACACTTAGAAATGTGCTGATAGAAGACGTCCCAATTGCCAATCATACTTAGACATGTGAAGTTAGGAGACGTCCCAAATACCAATCACACTTAGACATGTGCAAACAGGATACCTCCAAATTACCAGCCACACTTAGATATATGAACAGGAGAGGTCTCATGTATGGTTACATAATGCACGGGTACAAATATAAAGTTTACAAATCAAACACAAAATGTGGACAGAAATGACCCAACATACTAATCATACTTACACAATATGCAACAGAAAAAACTAAATTTTAATCATTTACACATGAAATACAGATAGAGAACAGAAAATTACAAAACATACAGACACACACTGCGGATAAAAAACAAGAAAATTACAAATCATACTTACACACACTGCGGACAGCAAACGTGAAAATCTCTGAACAGGTAGACAGTGCGGACAGAAAAAGGCAAAGTTACTAATCATTCAAACACTAAATAGGGACAGAACACGACACAATTATAAATCATTCAACACACCAAAGTTTCAAACCTACCTACCTAGCACGGAGGACAGTAACTGTCATTACATACAATGAAAGAAGAATTACTCATTGGCCTTTACTGCTTCCAACTTGTTGTGTACGTCTCATATGCATTTTGGAGTCTGAGTTCGCATGCAAAGGTACACTGGTGTTTGTTCTTTACACTTTGTGTACAAATATATAAATATTATAAATATATTATTTGATCCTTTCAATGTATTATTTTTGTTCTAGTCATAATCATTTCAAATAAACACATGCAGAATGTTAGTGAAATACATTTGAGATAGACAACAGTGACATTTCATAATCAAAGAAAGTTTTTATTGTTTTCATGTTGCATACGACAGATTTGTGCACAAAGAGCAACATAAATTCGTTTTGTAGTAAAACAATTATAAAATAATACCGCACGTATTCAATTTTGATTCCTAGAACCTTATTGTCAATGGCTTCACTATTTACCGCCACAGTTACAACTGAAGGAATTCTGGTAATAAATTATATGTAGTATACTAACAGTAACAAACTATCAGAATTGTCAAAATGTTTGTTAACATAATACTGTTGCAAATTTCAATGCAGTCATAAATTCATTAAAATTTCTCAGAAAAGTAAACACAGGAGGAAAAAATACTAATCACAATTTACTATTACTGTTATCTTCATTGTTTGCAAAGTATTTTATATAATATATTAATGAGAGTGGTTTATTTTTTTAGATCGGTATTTGTATTACTTGTAATATTGTATATTAATGAGAGTGGTTTATTTTTAAGAGCAGTATTTTTTATTAATTGTACACGCAATAATTTCAATATGCAGTTTGACAACAAATAATTATACAGATTGTAAATACATTTTTCTATACTCAGTTAAGGAGAACATTGATAACATCAGTATATGTTTCAAAATACCCACAAGGGTCTACAGCAGTCAAAATGATATGAAGGGTGAAGGACGTGACTTTGACCTTGTCAAGCGCTAGGACTGCATATGTTGCTCGAGTTCTCTGCCATAGATCAAAGTCACCACTACCTCGAACCGTACCCACAGTCAACTCGTAATCCAGATCACTTTCAGGCCAGTCGGAAGTAAAGATGCCTGACCAGGACAGGTTTAGAGCAGATCCATTCACGAACCATTTAATTTTACCTGCTGACAAACGCAAACACCATTCATGTAATAACTTGCCAATTCAAAGTTAGTGAATGACGAAATAAGACCTATTAGCCCCTGTAAGTTAGTGAATGACGAAATTAGGACCTATTAGCTCTGTTAAGTGGTCGCAATTCACTGGTTACAAAAAACAAAACCAAAAAAGTTCATTTACACTCTACAGCATGATTGAAGTTCAGATTAACTTTGGTGACTTTATACCCAGTTAATTCCTGAAATATTTTACTTTTAGATAACAGCTTCTGTCAAACATCTTAGGATCCAAACAGAGAATCATAGTGAGTTAAAAAGTAAAGGTTTTTGTTAATCATATAATTATAAGTTTTAACAATCATAATTTAAAGAGTTTCACTGCTTGGTGTTAAACTAATAAAAAAAATGTGCAACATTAATTTTGAACACTCTAAAGTCTATAAAAATAAAACAAACAAACAAATAGCGAAGTTCCAGTAAAATATCTTGTCATCGGGAAACTGTAAATAGTTGATGCACATTAAAAATGAAATATGTTAATAAGTCTAAAAAGACAGATCACTATTTGTAAAGGATATTATATAATTATGATAAAAGCATTCCTTGCATGAGTATTTCATTTGGGAATCCCAAAGTACAATTGTTAGTGAAGTCAGAAGTAAAAACATTATTTACATTACCTTTGCAGCGTTGTGCTCTAAGTAAACATTTTGCTCTAAACAGCCAACGTTGTGCTATCAGCCATCACTTTGATCTAAGCAGCCAACGTTGTGATATCAGCCATCACTTTGCTCTAAGCAACCAACGTTGTGCTATCAGCCATCACTTTGATCTAAGCAGCCAACGTTGTGCTATCAGTCATCACTTTGATCTAAGCAACCAACGTTGTGCTATCAGCCATCACTTTGATCTAAGCAGCCAACGTTGTGCTATCAGTCATCACTTTGATCTAAGCAGCCAACGTTGTGCTATCAGCCATCACTTTGATCTAAGCAGCCAACGTTGTGCTATCAGTCATCACTTTGATCTAAGCAGCCAACGTTGTGCTATCAGTCATCACTCTGCTCTAAGCAGCCAACGTTGTGCTATCAGTCATCGCTCAGCTTTAAGCAGCCAACATTGTGCTATCAGTCATCGCTCTGCTCTAAGCAGCCAACGTTGTGCTATCAGTCATCGCTCAGCTTTAAGCAGCCAACATTGTGCTATCAGTCATCGCTCTGCTCTAAGCAGCCAACGTTGTGCTATCAGTCATCGCTCTGCTCTAAGCAGCCAACGTTGTGCTATCAGTCATCGCTTTGCTCTAAGCAGCCAACGTTGTACTCTAAGCCAATGCTTTACTCTAACCAGCCAACGTTGTACTATAAGCCAACGTTTTCTTGTAAGCATCCATCTTTGTACTATAAGCTAACGTTTTGCTCTGAGCAGCCAATGTTTTGTTCTAAGCAGCCAACGTTGTGCCCTAAGCCAATGCTTTCTCTAAATAGCCATAGGTGTTCTCTAACCAGCCAACGGTTTGCTATAAGCCAACGTTTTGCTCTAAGCAACCAACGTTGTGTTCTAAGCCAACCTTGTGCTCTAAGCCAACACTTTGCTCTACGAAAACGTTATCCTCAAAGTCTGTGTTTATTCTGAAGAACGCATATCCAGACAGAGTGTGTCATGGCATAAGTGGTATTCAGTCAGTAATTAATTATTATTCCTACAGATAACTAATTAATTAATTATCCAATTTAAATGAAACTATAGTTGAAATAACAACAATTGTTGTCTCTTTTGTCCTCTGTCGATTATAGGAAAATATATTCAATTCGTCTACTGCATCTAAATTTGCTTTAAATGAATGAAAAGTACAGATACCAGGAAGCAAGAATAACGCCTGAAAGTACCAGAATATTACAAATTTTCTTTAAACATATCTTTGAGCAGAATACACAAAGAAACCTGTCAGAGATGGCGGACTTGGCGACACCCGGACTGAAATATTGAACGATATTCCGACATTACTGAAAACATCGACGGCAGACAGACAGATGTTGAAGACGGTGTTGTTCGATAGTTCTAGTCCTTCCATTCGCGCTGCTTCACGTAAATGTGGCAATCCAGGCGTTTTCTCTGTGCCATGCTGGTATTCAGACTGGTATGTGATCTGAGAGTAAAGTCACAAGCATGTATTGAGAAGCTAATCAGGCTGTGTTGGGAGGCAGATTGAAATATTAAGGTAATCTGGTTGTGTTGGGAGGCCGATTGATATATTAAGCAAATCTGTAAGGGAGGCAGGTTAAGTTTGAGATTAATCTGGTTGTCTTGGGAGGCAGACGAGTAATCGTGTTGGGAGGTAGCCTGGAATAATCATACCAGAGAGAAATGAGACTTCACATGACGTCAAATTATTCATTAAAGATTTTAGTTACTATGCAGACTATACATTATGTATTATAGCAAGCAGACTGTGAATTGTTTTCATGTACAGTATAATACATTTTATTCATTAAATTAAATAAACTGTTAAACAATGAATGAAAATGGAAAAGTATAATAATTATTATAATTAATTATGATTAACTATGAATTAAAATAGAAGACTATAATTATATTTTGTGTTAATGCAGACAACGTAATTAATAAATAAATCAGAAATATATTTTCGTGTCCGCCTCTTTGTGCTTAATTCATGGCTGCATTGAGATAGCTGGAAATCAAAAAGTTTGCAAGGAGACGTGATTTAACACCGGAATGGTGAGAGAAGTCAGGTATTGCAAGGAGACGTGATTTAACACCGGAATGGTGAGAGAAGTCAGGTTTTGCTCCAGACACCATATACCCGGCGGGGGGATGGTGACTCTCCATTCGCATGTATTAGATGGGCTATTAATATGGGGGGAAAGAACTAGAAAGCTCAAATTTTGTATACAGTCATGGTCCCATCCATACACACACACACACACACACACACACACACACACACACACACACACACACACACACACACACACACACACATACACACAACACATATTCAACCACACACGCTCACTCACACACACATATATTCATATAAAGTATAAACAGCGTCCAAGAAATATCAACAAATAATTTTACTTTTTATATCAACTGCGTTCCACGCATGAACAACGCTGGGTTTTCATCAGAATAAACAAATGAAAACTTAACTAAACTCAATAAATGTACAATCCATATATTAACGCTAAAAGAATATATCATGCGATTTAATTAAATTTCGAAGCCTCTATTTTAGCGAGACAGTAGGGCAGACCCGTCAAGCAGGCACGCACACACACCTATGACAGGACATATCTAATAAATAAACTGCTTGTTTGTCCGTCCACCCATGACCCAGGAAGACAGTAACCAAATATGTATGTTATTAATTTATTACCAATTGTTTTCATCACCCCATCTCCAAGGCAACCTGTACTTAAAAAAATGTCCTTGAGATCTCGTTAAGTCAAGGTAAGTTACAACTGAGGTGTACTGAGGCAAACTATGCATATGCAGGTGTATTAAGTAAATTAAATATAATCTATGAATCCGAACTTAAAGTAAACAGTAATTGTTAAACAAGGTATTGTAGTTTAATAGTCCAAGTTAATGCAGACTAAACACTTTGCATTACCTATCCCAAGGCAGACAATATACAGGCTGGACATTAGAGAACAAGGAATACTACATTTAGTGCTGGACATTAGTGAACAAGGAATATTACATATAGGACATAATGAACAAGACAACTACATATAGTGCTGGACATAATGAACTTGACAACTACATATAGTGCTGGATATTAATGAACAAGGCAATTTGCAGGTGATTGCACTATTTGTCAAGATCAATATGTGTATTTAGAGCCGCCACTAATAATTTCGTCAATAAAACTCTTTCTTTTGAGTGCTTGACAACGTTTCCAAATCCAAAGCTTATCATTGGAATCAATCACTTAAAGAGTACACATTATAAAGTAAATATAGAACCATTATGACATTATGGAGTTGTCCGAAATGTTATGTGCATTATCAATTACACAAACCATAAACGTACTTCATTAACAATTTTTATTCCAACTTTATGATTACTCACTTGAAATCCTGCTACGGGAATTTGTGAGGCGACATTTTCCCATCTCAGACATAAATGCTGAGAATTCACGTGACACGAGTCACGAACGTTGTATTGAGTAGTTCGTTCTTGTGACAGCTGCAGCATTCCCAGACTTGCAGTTCTGACGTCAGCTACAATAGTCACGCCATCTGTGACGTCTTCTACCGGTATTCCGGCTCTGTTGTAACACCGGGCAGTGATGTAGATGGTCTTTGGTAAAGGGACCTCACTCATGACAGATGTTATGTTCTTTCCGACGCTGTACTTGCCTGTGTTAACCTCAGGTATGTTTTCAAATGGTACCAGGTCACCTCGTCCCGGTGACAGTCCTGTATTACCGAAGATTTGCAAACAGATAGATTGAGAGATAGACAGATATATGGATAGCTGGAAATATGGAATGATTAGTAGAAATATAGATTTACAGAGAGAGAGAGAGAGAGAGAGAGAGAGAGAGAGAGAGAGAGAGAGCGAGAGAGAGAGAGAGAAAGACATATATTCCTAGGCAGACAGACAAATAAACACATAAATAGAAAAATATGGATACATGCATGATAGAAGGCAGAAAGACAGACAGACAAACAAGACAGAGAGATAGATAGGTTGGTAGGTAGGTAGGTAGATAAATTGATAGACATACAGACATACAGACAGGCTGACATAGATAGACAGATAGATAGATAAGCAGGCAAATAGTCAGGCAGACAGATATATAGATAGAGAGATAGATAAACTGACAGATAGATAGATAGACAGACAGACAGACAGACAGACAGATAGATAGATAGATAGATAGATAGATAGATAGATAGATAGATAGATAGATAGATAGATAGATAGATAGATAGATAGATAGATAGATAGATAGATTGATAACACACACCTATAGCCCACTGACAACGGGCGATGGAAGACTCGTTATCTTGAGCTGTCCAAGTGGCGTTAATGATCAGACTAGTCTGGTAGTCGACATCTTCATCTGAATCCAAAAGGTAAAAGACATTTTCTGAGACAAATGTATAAAACACCCACAAAAAAAGAAAAGTAAGACTAATTAAATTTCTAATAGCACACCTCTCTATGAGAACAAACGCGTCTTTATGATTTAAGAAATAAGAAAGCTAAATTCGGCGACTTTGTAAAGCGAAAGACACATTCTGCGACCCACATGTTCCTGTACTTCATTTATTGCCCTTGCTTACAAGAACACGCCTAGGGAACACCCCGTTTCTTCACATAGAGTGACGAAATGTACCCATATGAACATCATTAAAAATGAGTAAAATGTGTATTTCAATAGTGCACGTGCCCGAAATCAGTAGGATTACAATTAACAACTTTGCCACTATTTGAACATGAAGACATTCAATGGTTTTAATTCGCTAACCTGTTCCATCAATGAGATTTATGACGACAGGGGGTGTCATATCAACCACAAGAGGGCGCGAGTAAGCTGCTGACGTCAGACCCGCGGCATTCCGAGCCACAACAGTGACGTAGAGCGGCGTGCCGTGTTGGAGTGTCAGCCCCGAAACACGAGCATGTTGTCGCCTCCCCACACTTCTGAACCCTTGGATTTGAACCCCTCCCTGCACAGTACCTGTGAGTAAAATGGTTTAACAACAAGAACTTCTTTAAGATAAAATAATAAATGTAAGCACAATTTTTAGACTGGTGCTACACTAACTTACTGATTGATAACAGAAGGCAAAATGTACGATGTGCGGAAAACTCTAACGTATTAACTGATAATAGAAGACGAAAAGTACAATGTTGGAAACCACAGGCTTACTGATTGATAACAGAAGTCGAATAAAAGAACGGTGTAATTTGGCAGTCTTATAAAAATAAAGAACATTTCATGCTTTATGAAAACTGATAATATCTTATGAGGTTCATACTGCATAACTTTGCTATAAATAAAAGAGAGGAAACAAGAAGGATGTATGTGTGTGGAAATTAAAACAAATATTTTAGTGTTTAAAATTTTTTTGGACTGAAAATTATCGGAATACTTTAGGACACTATATATTGTGCTAAAGGCATTTCATAATTAAAATTGTTTGAATGAAAAGAAGACAGAATGAAACAGGTAAAAGTTATATGCTTTATAATAACATAAACATAAACATATTTATGACAATGGCCGAAAACAGTAAAGCAGATTAAAAAAAAACACATATATATATTTTTTTTAAAGAATGTATATCTGCATCACCTGCAATTTTTGTTTAGTTTGATTTTTACCATTAAACTCGGCCGCTTATTATTCAGTGTAATCCCTTTCTGTATGATTGCGTTAAATATAATAAATTTGTAAATGTTTATTAAGCATCCCTTTTACAATAACCATTGACTTTCAACTAATAACGGAAATCGTCACTAACAAGATCTAGTGATGTAAAAGAGACTGAAGAGAAAGATTAATAGACAGATAGACAGGTAGACATAGGTTGCACATACTGGTGGACAGATGCTGACAGACAACAAATTCTACTTACCAATCACTCACTGATAATCTATTACAGGTTCTACTCGAAATGGCCAACTGATCATCCACTACAGGTACTATCACTCATCGCCCACTGATAATTAATCCACTACAAGTTCTACTCACCAATCGCCCACTGATATTTTACTACAGATTCTACTCACCAATCGCCCACTGATATTTTACTACAGATTCTACTCACCAATCGCCCACTGATATTTTACTACAGATTCTACTCACCAATCGCCCACTGATATTTTACTACAGATTCTACTCACCAATCGCCTACTGATATTTTACCACAGGTTCTACTCACCAATCGCCCACTGATATTTTACTACAGGTTCTACTCACCAATCGCCCACTGATATTTTACTACAGATTCTACTCACCAGTCACCCACTGATATTTTACTACAGATTCTACTCACCAATCGCCCACTGATATTCTACTATAGGTGATGCGTCATCCACGAAGTGCCAAGATGCCTGAACAACTGACCAATGGGGCAAAAACATGGCGCTGGCCAACTGGTTGACTTCGTCGTCATTTGCAGTGTGATCCACATAAGTGACCTCTTCCAGCACTATATGGTCCAGCGCCATCTGCTGGTCTGTGGATGTGACTGTAGTGCTGAGTAAAACATCTAGAGAGGAGTTCTTGGCCCTCAGCATGTAGATATAACTAACGAGATGTAACCATTCTTATAAATCAATATCAACAAACATAACCATTCTTATAAATATTATCAACAAACATAACCATTTTTATAAATCAATGTCAACAAACAGATATTGACTAATAGACGTAATTAATGATATACAATCATTCTTATAAATCTTCAACAAACATAATTATTATCTTATAGACGTAACTAACGATATGTAATCATTCTTATAAATTATCGTCAACAAACATAACCATTATATGACTGTCATCAAAAGAATATTACCATATAGACATAACTAACGATATGTAACCATTCTTATCAATCATCGTCATCATATTGACATTACCTATTTTAGTCCTCTTTCCATTGTTATGTAGATGTTATTCAGACTCTCTACCAATCAGATTTGGTCTAGCAAAACCATGCTGATGCTTTTTGGTGATCACTGCCAAATGTGTGTTATTTCAGTCCACCCGGCTGTCAGGCAATGTTTTACAGTCACTTACCCATGCCTAAATGTTATTTCAGGACACGTTTCTATGCCGTCATTTACAGTCATTACCAATGTCACGTTATTTCGGCCTACCTTGCTCTTCCACGACTGTTTCAGTCACTTACTTATGTCATGTGTGTGTTATTTCAGCCCATCTTGCTATGCTATGCCTGCATTTCACAGCCACTTAATTATGTCATGTGTGTTATTTCAGCCCATCTTGCTATGCTATGCCTGTATTTCACAGTCACTTACTAACCTATGCCACATTATGAAAGGTTCTTGTGCAGCATCACACAGTCCTTGACACATGCTGGGGTCAAGTTGAAAGAAGTGTTTCTCGACCCCGAGTTGTACTACACCATCCACAGGTCGATGGTGGGTCTTTACTGAGTGGGGATAAGCAATGTGTGCTGTCAGGCGGTACACTGATTCAGCCGTTAAATCTGTAACGGTTTGCTTAATTCCTCCTGACAACAACAGATACTGCGTCCCGTCAGCAGAAATTGCATGTAGAGGACGTTGTAGAATTGCACAGGACCCGGAAGTAAGCTTTGAGTATAAAGGTTAAAACGCGGTTTCAATAATAATCAGGAGAATCGAATAATATAACTGATTTTTGTTATAAAGTAATCTTAAGTCACAAATTATTATAAATTTTATATTTAAAAAATCTGTACAATCAACGACTATAATATATTAGTATTTACTGATCATAATTACACATTAATCCACATACACTACTGTCTTACTCTCTCTCTTTCAAACTCACACACACGCACGCACGCACGCACAAACACACACACACACACACACACACACACACACACACACACACACACACACATGTATTACTTTAGAACAAACTAATAATCTCGAATTCAGATTCCAACGAACACATTCCATATCATACGACATAAAATTATCATACAGTGTTATGAAAGTGAATATTATAATCTAATTTACGCATTGCGATCAAATTAACAGTTTCACCAAGCTGTCGGTATAAAAAAGCTTATTATCATGCATTACAAACTAAGTATTATCATGCATTACAAAATAAGTGTGATCATGCGTTACAAACTAAGTGTGATCATGCGTTACAAACTGAGTATTATCATGCATTACAAAATAAGTGTGATCATGCATTACAAACTGAGTATTATCATGAAAGTGAACATTACAACCAAAGTTAATAGTTTTATCTCTGAACAAATGAAAGTTAACATAATCACACAATAAAGTTAAACAGAAATTTTCATAAGACTGAATATTACAATTGAATAAACATTACAAGGAAAATGAGCATTGAAAATCAAATTTAACATTATCAACATTCATTTCTTGCTAAAATGTACATTTTAAATAAACTGTGCACAGCAGATTGTTCGTCATGTTAAATGTGAAATATTAAGTATAAATATTGCGTGCAACTTATTAAATGTTGTGAAATAATAAGTGAAAACATCGGATGTGAATTATTAAATGTGAAATATGAAGTGTAAACACCGCGTGTGAATGATTAAAATTGACGAAAATAAATAAGTCACTAGGAATGCCAGAAAGCTTACCTGCCATGATGAAGGCGATTTAGAATCACATTGCAGCCCTGTTGAGTTCACGACTACATCTGCCTCAAAAGACGGGTTTTGTAATAAATTCACATTTTTTTGGTGTACAGTATCTTGGAACATGGGTGGCGTTTTGTCAATTGTGACGCCGTCTGAGACAGTGACATCTGACCTATGACCCGCAGCGTCTACGGCGTACACTTTATTATAAACGATAACGCCTGAGAAAACGGAGTAAAAAGACAGGAAAACTCCGAATGAAGTGAACAAGCATGAAAGTATTTTTGGAACTATAAGGAAGTGTTCACACAATAACGGGATATTCCAATTGCAAAGTAAATAATCGTTTCTACTCTCAGCTAATAGAGAATATGAACTTAGAGTCTCAGACGAATAGACATCTGAATACGTTTGAGATAGTTCGATACAGACACATAGTCAAAGACCAATTTTAGAAGGCACGTAGATATTTTGGGCAATTCAATATCATCACATAAAGTAAGAAAAAGACAAAAATTTAGTAGGCATTTAGATAGATTAGATAGTTCAATATAGTTACGTAAAGTAAAATAAAGACACTGTTTTGGTAGGCATTTTACATACATTAGATATTTCAATATAGTTACGTAAAGTAAAATAAAGACACTGTTTTGGTAGGCATTTTACAAATATATTAGATATTTCAATATAGTTACGTAAAGTAAGATAAACACACAGTTTGGTAGGCATTTTACATATATATTAGATACTTCAATATAGTTACGTAAAGTAAGATAAACACACAGTTTTGTTAGGCATTTAGATACATTAGGTAGTTCAATATAGTTACGTAAAGTAAGATAAAGACAGTTTTGTTAGGTATTTAGATACATTAGATAGTTCAATATAGTTACGTAAAGTAAGATAAAGACAGTTTTGTTAGGTATTTAGATACATTAGATAGTTCAATATAGTAGTAGTTGGAGAGACCATAGTGTTAAGCATTAGAACAATGTTGGTATAGTTAGATAATGTATTATTTAGATTCAAATGGCGTAATAATAATTAGTTTCGTTCAAACAGTCAGTGTGGCCATTCCACATTTTGATCTTGGCTGATTTTACCTTGAAGAATGGCTGAGACGTTCGCCCTGCCAACGGTCATCAGTCCAACATTTGTCCACCTTAAGACATCGCATTCCTCACGCTCGGGACTTGAACCCACACACCACATGTAACGCCCCACCCCCGCTCCGTTGTCACTGAACCCCTGCCATGTTGCACTTACACTAATGTCATTTGACTGGTAGTCGATGTCATGGAGGCCTGAATATGACAAAGTCAGAAAATATAACGAAAGACGAATGAAAATTAAGAAAGATAGCGAGGTGATATTTTCTTTACAGGATCATCTTATACTTTTGCACCATTAATGACTGGATGATCTTGCTTAGGTAATTTTTCTACCTGGATTGGTTTGTTAAAGTATACATTCACTTAAAAACATATACTCTCTATACTGATTATATATTTTACAGAAGTTCTCAAACCTTTCTAGATAAAATAGCAATCATGTAAATAATATTAATTTTCTGCAACAATATATATATATATATATATTTAATCTAAATAAAAATAAAGAATAATTCACATATTTACTAATATATATGTCAATATTCTATTTGTGACTCTAGTATTATAATAGTTTATTAATGTACATACTTACAAAGTAACATGTACAAACAGATGTACCTCTGTTAGCTGCAAATCAAGTATCAATAAAATAGCTAATTTAAATGAATGAAAGCAATAAACTTAATTGTTCGCATACACACGACTCACCATCTCCATCCGAAATAATCCCGCAGTCTGGGGTCTGTGAGTCCAAAGAAAAACCATCTGACACGTCCCAAGCCAGAAGTCCACTGCTTCCTCTAGCTACTACTGACGTGTAGTAGAGAGTGGCCTCCCTTAAAGACAGGCCAGTGGCACAATATCCATGTATAGTGCTCGGCAAGTCATTGGACATATAGACGTCGTGTCCTATACAAGAAACAAGCAAATAAAGAATTAGATGAAGAAGAAAGAAATTATATATATTCCTATTTTATGTGGGTGCTATTGTTCCACATATATTAATAGTTTATTTTAAGTGAGTTGTTCTATATATTAATAGTTTATTTTAAGTGAGTTGTTCTATATATTAATAGTTTATTTTAAGTGAGTTTTTCTGGAAATATGCGTGCTTATGTTCATAAACCATCAGTTCATAATACGTGTGACATTATCCCTCCTTCCCCACTTGAATAGACTGTGACTAAACCATTAGTCATACATCTCCTTTTTGAAAAGTTACAATTAAAAATCACACTACAATTCGGATGTATTGAATCAGACCTCCTGGTGTAGTTCCGATGAAGACATTAAAATTCTGGATTGCAGCCGTGGAATTGAGAAATTTTCCTATCCATGTTATATTCACCGACTCAGATGACGTCACAAAGTCGATGTCTTTGTCCTGATCGCCTTCTGTGAGTCCTTTAACTTCTTTAATCTAAAAGCAGAAAAAGGCATTGACGAACATGAGAACATGAGTTTTTACACTGCCGCCGTCAGTTTCAGTTTTGAGCGTTTGGCTGACTTTGGTAATGGTGATGTTAGTTGTTTTTTGGCAATTGAAGTAGTTGTTTTTTTGCCGTAGAATTTAGGCAACTGTTGTACTTTTTATTACAACAGAATGTCGGCAATTGTTGCAGTTTTTACCTACAGAAATTAGTCAACTGCTGTATTTTTGTTGCAGTTTTTACCTACAGAAATTAGTCAACTATTTTTGTGCTACAGAATTTAGTCATTTATTATAGTTTGCATTGATACAGAATTGAGGTAATTGTAGTTTTTATTGATACATAATTTTAACAATTGTTGTAAACTGATTTTTGCTACAGAATTTTGGCAATTGTTGTAGTCCTTATTGCTATAGAGTTTAGGCAATAGTTATAGTTTTTTAGCTACAAAGATTAGGCAATTATTGTAGCCCTGATTGCTTCAGAATTTAGGCAAATGTTGTAGTTCTTATTGTGCAGAATTTTGCACTATTAAATGCGTACAACTATAATCGATGCGTTGACTAAGTTATATTATTGGTATTCAGCATCAGGTACTTAATTCTTTCGGCAATCAATGACAATGCACAAGCTATCGTTAAAACAGGAATATTAGAACTGCACATCTACAATATAAAAGACCTTGAACAAACAAATGAATCCCCTTTTCTGAACCGAGTATATAGCATCTTCTTTACTATATTTTATAACGTTTTAATAAAATTTTTAATCAGGCATGCTGGCTTTAGAATATACAGTTTTAATATAATTTTAGATCAAACAAGCTGGATTTAGAATATAACGTTTTAATATAGTTTTAGATCAAACAAGCTGGCTTTAGAATATAAAGTGTAAAAATAGTTTTAAATCAGACATGCTGGCTATAAAATATATCGTGTTAATAAGTTTTTTTTTTTTAATCAAATATGCTGCATTTAGAATATAACATAATGTTTGCACTCATATTAAAAGAAATGTGTAATGCCTACACTCCTATCAAAGTATATAATTACTAGTGATAATGACAGCTTGTATAAGTGTTGTTGTACAAAGTATACATTTACTTGTTAGACAAATATTTGTGACGTCTAAAGACTAATGTATAGACTTACCGCTCTGCCCAGTAAATTTGTCATTCCTGGAGGTTGTGTCAAAGGAATGATTCCAGGAGATTTAAAAATAGAAAAGTTTCCATCCGGGTACCAGACACGAACAAATGTTGAATAAGAAATCTTTGGTATCAGTCGACCTGTTCCAAATAAATTTAGTTTTACCTGTTTCAAATAAATTTAGTTTTACAATGAACAACATGCATGTACGCATGTTAATGTTTTCTAAATATTTGAATGAATAGATTGATAGCGAGCCGAGTAGGATAACAAAAACATGGGATGAAAGTTTCTTTGTTGAAGAAGTCTATATTCTAATCACTTTGTTTTGAACATAAGTCCTGTCACACCAGGCTATTGTTAGCTTATGGTAAGTTAACTGACTGATAGAGAAAGAATTGACTTAGAATATTTCATACAGGTTTGCTATTGATCTTTGATTTGAATTGGAGAATGCTTTATGGAAATGAGCCATTATTTCTATGTTCACTAATATGATTATTGTACATTATATTTGTAAATGTTTATCAATGTTATATTTCTTATGTGGTGTATATTGGGCTAACGGAATGTTCTTTCATAACACTGCAATCAACCAGTAGAATAGCATGACATGAAGAAGAAATGTTACCGCAATGAGGCCCTATTACAATGTTTTGACACGAAGTAGAAATGTTACCAAGGCCCCACAACGAGCCCCTGTTAGAATGGTGCAAATAAATACAAAAGCAAACATTACCAAAACATGAAGGTAAAAAATAGCTTGGCGTGATGAGAACTCAGAATGTTTGGAAGCCCTCACAATCACTTAGTAGACTGGTCTGATGACATTTATTACAACCAACAACATGGCGTGATGAGAATTCAGAATATTAACAAAACACAGAAACTAGATAAAGAAGCAAATATTCTGCGAAATATACACGCCAAGAACTCAGATTCATCAGCTAAGAGAGTTATTTAACTCGACACGAGATTTTTTCAATTAGTGTTACCTGGTGGGAGGGCTATAAGTGATGTATTCATCAGCCCCACGTCCATCCACTGTCGTTCACTGGCAGGATTGAAGACGCCGGACGGTAATTCTTGGTCACTGCGGCCTAGTGTCACTTCGTACCTGCAGCGAGATTATGTATGTGTACCCTGACCTACTGTCACTTTTCTACATGAAGCGAGATTATGTATGTGTACCCTGACCTGCTGTCACTTTTCTGACTGTAGCTACAGGTGCAAATGGAATGAATGTAGTCCACAGAACCATCATCTACCACCATCATCTTACTTTTCTATGTAGCCATACACCATGTTTATTTAACTTGTTATAGCATGCATATTTATGTAGTCAACCACCACATTTATATTACTCGCTACATAATACATATATATGTAGCCATACACCATGTTTATTTAACTTGTTATATCATGCATATTTATGTAGTCAACCACCATATTTATGTTACTCGTTACATAATACATATCTATGTAGTCAAACACCATTTACTTGTACTTACTCGACTGCCCAAGATAATTTCCCTACAATTCAGTCTGCATAAGGAGTGCTTTGTTGAATTTATTTGTGTCGATGTCCTGTACATGTACTTTATTTCCTTAGCACTGCCTTGTCTTTGTTTTACTGACCAACAAATGATTAGCCTCACTTTTTTTTTTCATTTAATCATTTAAATTCTAAAATGTTAACTGTTCATCAAAACTACTTAGCAAAAAGTCCATGACCTCTTGGTAATACAGCTTTTTGTATGTTGATATATGTGTTGATTGCTTATTGGAAACATAATAAACGTAATTTACAGTTTTATTTGACTTACAATCTTAATGCGCTTTCTATTTCTATGCGCTCATCATGTATTACTCAAAAGTCTATTTAACCTTGCATGGCAGTCTTTGTGCGTTTTGTAATTAGTGGTATATTAGTTGTTTACTACAATAGTATATTCTTTACCATTAAGTGGTCTATGTTAGTATTTCTGCAAAATGTCAGTTGCTATCTATAACATACTGCACATCTCTAGAGTATTCTGCATACTAATTTACCAGCATATGAATAATGTAATAACACTTTATATGACCATATATCAGTCTCCAAAATATTGTGCTGTAGTGTTTATTACTATTGAATAATACAATAACACTTTATATGGCCATGTATCACAACATTATGTGTTTTCTACTGTAGAGATATCAGCTTTTTAAAGTCTTGATTACCTTGAAGGGTTAAGACCTTGGTCGGAGGTAACCACCCATGACGCAGCCAGGTAGGCAGTAGTTGGCGTGAAGTAGACACGAGGAAAGCTTATAGAGGAAGTTGGTGCAGCAATCGGCCTCAGGTCAACATGGTCGAAGACGGTCAAAAGCGCGTTAGTGATGTCTGGCATTTTAAACATAATTAAAATCAGTGTTACTGCTTTTAAGTTTGTTACTTTTTAAAATATTTTACTGTTCTAATCTATTATTGTTTAAACGGCTACTGTTTTAACCTGTTATTCCATTTAAACTGTTAGTTTGAATCTGTTAATGTTTTAACCTGTTGTTTTAAACTATTACTTTTGTAATCTGTTATTGTTTTAATTCAGATATCTATTTTTCCTAAAGTCGATTTCATCTACCTACTATTGTCTGTTACTGCTTCTACTCTTTAACTGTTTTCATCTATTACTGTAATAAACTCTGTCTGTTTTATTATGCTACTGCTTTTAATATGTTAATGCATTTAATCTGTTATTGTTTTAATAATTTACTGCTTATAGCAAATAAGTACTAATGATATATATCTTTTAGAATAAAGTATTTATAAAAGCAGCTACAAATTTATTCAAAAGCTTATATTATATAAATAGGCGGACTGATAGATAGCGATCTATTCCTGTTTAATTCATCATGTCTGAAAACTGTTATGCGGGTGAATGATGCATTGTAACCCAGAGACACGTAACTCTTAACCAACTAGGGCATGACGGGGACATGATGCATTGTAATCCAGAGACACGTAACTCTTAACCAACTAGGGCATGACGGGGACATGATGCATTGTAACCCAGAGACACGTAACTCTTAACCAACTAGGGCATGACGAGGACATGATGCATTACACTGATAGCATGGTGAAAGTCAGTGTGAAAATTGTGTGAACGATTTGGGATAACTTTTTACGGCAGACTAATAACATTAAAGATATGTAGTAAATGGTTTGAAATTTAATTTGAGAAATTCATACTGTCTTTTGTCATGGAAAAAGGAGACTTAAAATACATAGGTTGAACAGACAGCAAGGAGACTGAAGAACCATATCTGTGGCAAAAATATTCTGGACTATCAGCATATTCTATTTATACTCTTCCAGAATTTTGAAAAGTCTGTTTTATAACTATTTGCTATTTCGCATTGATATAAAATCAATACAAGTGTCCGCTGTATTGAGTGTAAATATACTTTTGATTAATGTAATAATGTCGGTAGTATTTGTTCCACTTACTACATTTATTAAAGTCTGTGACGTTTGTTTCATTGGTAGGAATTATTAACGTCTGTGGTGTTTTAAAATTGACAACAATTATTTAAGACTGTGACGATTTTCACTGACAATAATTATGAAAGTCTTTGATGTTTGGTTTTTTTTTTTGTTGACAGTTATTAAAATCTGTGATGTTTGTTTAAATTCACAATGATCACGTAAAGTTTGCTGCAAAAAATTCAATTGACAATTAATGCCGAAGTTTAGTTTTAAATTTATTTCATTGACTATAAATATTACAGTAAGTTTTAAATTTAAAACAAACTAAAGCAGTTAAGACGGTAATGTTACAAATTTTAATTTAAAATAAACTTAAGCATACAAGACTGTAAAGTTATAGTTTTTAATTGTAAACAAACTAAAACTGACAAAATGTCACAAATTTACTGTTTGTCAAAGGTAAGCATGAAGATGAACCGCATGTTCCTCCTTCTACTGCGCATGAGCACTGAGAAAGACAGTTGAACGGGGAACAGCGACGGCGGAGCACTAAACCTCCGCCTTCTTCAAGGTCAAACTCTGATAAAGCTGGGTGACTCTTCAAGCCCACCTGTAATATATTAGGCACTTAGCGCATACATTAGGACATTGTAGAAAGAAACAATTATTTAATTTTTAGCATTTTCAAATTTCAAATCAAGAAAACTGTAAAATATTTTTAAAATCATCTTTAGTTTTACTTACAAGACAAACAGAAAGAGAGGGACACTTAACTTTGGGAAACCTCGAAACACTTATGTGTTTCAGAGTCCGCGCCTGAAGTCAAGTGATTGTATACTGTTTTTACTTCAGGCGTGGACTCTGAAACTTACCCCATTTACGGCCCAAACAGCTGCATAAATCCAGCGTCCTGCAGTGAGTGTTTTGGTCGGCACTTCGTACACTTGTACAAATCCTTCGTCTTCGTAACTAGCGCCTATTTCGGTATGGGTCACCACACCACTAGAGTCGTTCTAAGAAAATTAAATAGAAAATTTTATTTTCCATGACATAAATGTCAAGGAAATATGAACATTATGTAAATTAGTTTAGCCATGCTACAAAATGGAACACTTTTTGTTTCATTATACATGTATGAGAGAAACACAGAGAGAATTAAAACAATTATATTTATGCTTAATTTTCCTTTCCACATTTCTCTCAGACTCTCTTTTAATTCTATTCGTGTTTATTAATGGGTATGCATGATTTTCTGAACGTGTGCGTATGTGATTGTGTACATTTGTAATGCATGAGTGAACACATTAAAGTGTTGTGATTAATTGTTTGAAATGCGACGTTATGATGGTCAATATAATTTAAGTGAGTGGATTGGGGTGTTTAGGTTTGTGTGTTTCCCTGCGTGTACATGATGCATTAATAGATCAAATACTGGTACTACAATAGTAAGTACCGTAATGTGTGTGTGTGTGTGTGTGTGTGTGTGTGTGTGTGTGTGTGTATGTTTGTGTGTGTGTGTGTTTTGTGTATGTGTGTGTGTGTGTGTGAGTTTGTTTGTTATCATATAGGTTACGCACGATATTGAGATCACTGGAGAAAGGCGACGACCCCAAGCTGACGATGTAATGGTCAATACCAGAGTGAATGTCATTGAAACCAAGCCAGGCCAGGGTGACGTTATTCTCAGACCATGCCATCCACACGTCAACATGTCGCCTTAAGTCTGCCGCATGATCAGTTTCCACAGCGAACGTGCCTTACAAAATTAAAATTCCATACGTTGTTTGTATTCATAATTAATAAAAAGTTTACCAAAGACGTTAGCCTTTATAAGTGGTCATTGTCATTTTTATCCATCTCATTATCACTCAATCAAATGACATCGCCATATTTATAATGATATATATATATATATATATAATTGCTAATTTTATCGTCATTATAGATGAGCAAATTTGTTTATTTATTAACATGGGGATATTTATTATACAGACTTGAAATTAAAGAGTATTTATTCATGATACTATATTTATATTGTGTAAAATAAATTCAACATCATGGATTCTATATATAGCACTGGCAGCAATGAGAACACAGTACAGACAGTAATGGTGCTATTAAATAAGGGTCAAACGGTACTACACTCTTGATTGGTGTTAAATAAGTGTCAAACAGTACCACACTCTTGATTGGTGTTAAATAAGGGTCATACAGTACTACACTCTTGATTGGTGTTAAATAAGGGACAAACAGTACTACACTCTTGATTGGTGTTAAATATGGGTCAAACAATACTACACTCTTGATTGGTGTTAAATAAGTGTCAAACAGTACTAGAGTCTTGATTGGTGTTAGATAAAGAGTCCTAAAACCCTGATTGCAAGTCACATAAGAGTCAATCGGTACTAAAAGCTTGATTGCGAATCAGATAACGGTGGCAGGCCTGAAAATGAAAAAAAAGTCCCACTAGCCTTTGGCTAGTAACTTAAAAATTTTACTAGCCAAACTAAAAATTTTACTAGCCAAACTAAAATTTTTACTAGCCAATTTAATTTTTTTCTAGACAATCAAAATAGCCTAACATAACAAGTGGGGGATTCTCGTCGCGAGATTGATATGTATTAAATCGAATTTTTTATACATAGGGCGTATCATATCTTTAGAAAACGACACAGAGAAAGTTTTGCCAATATTCTTTTGATTCAGATTCATTAGAAAGTATTTATCTTTGCTTTTTCATTGTATTATTTATGCATGTATTCTTTTGCAGAGTATTATGTATACTTAATATGTTAACATATAGCATTGTATTTTTAGTTGGAGCTAGATACATGAATGTTAACTGTTGATGATTTATTTAGTATTGTGTTACTGAATATTTCATTGTGAGAAGTCGACGTGTTATACCGCCAGCTAGGAGAGTTACCGGTAGTAACAGACTTCGAAATATTATATTTAGGGTGCTAAGTATAATGTTGTAATGTTGTATGGTTGGAGCCGTGACATTACGAAAGCCTTGGAGACACATAGACTGTAGCCAAGCAAGTAAAACGTGTGACTTATTTAGGACGGAGCTCTGAATAAATTAAATACTTTTTGTAAGATTATGTTACATGTCCAGTATTTATTTAAAGACCCTGCTTAGGAATTTTACAGAACTTTAATTTAATTAGATAAATTAATTTCTCTCCTTTCCCTAAACAGACTGGTTGCTTTGGCTAGTTTTTCAAACGTTTTTAAATATGCGTCTATTTGATCTTTGTATTCATCAAAAGGAACCATATTTAATCTGGGAATGAAATGTTCAATCCTACTCTGGTTGTGTTCGTCACTCGAATGTGAACTACCACTGCTTCTCCTGTTATGACTACGATCATGTATTTCTAATCGTTTCATCTCCATCGCGTGGTCGCGTTCTTTCTGTTTCTCATCTGCTTCTAACCGTTTCGCTTCTTTGTCAGCTTCTATCCGTTTTGCTTCGTTTTCGGCTTCAATCCGTTTCAATTCGCGATTCGCTGCGCGCTCTTCCCTCCCTCTCTCCGCTAGCTCAGTCTTGATGTAGTTTGTCAACTCATCACCTTGCCGATCGCTTCATTGTTGATCTTTGCACAGGAAATGAAGAGTGAAAATTTGGGGAGTTCCGGGCTGAGTAAAAATACGGATAGGAAAATTTACAAACCCATAGTTGTTCACAAAAAAGTTCATTTTAGCGCACTCGCAGTTGGCGACTAAAGTTTTTTTTTTAGTCGCCAATTTTTTTTTTCACTAGCCATGGCGACTAAATTAGTCGCCATTTTCAGGCCTGGGTGGTAATATTTTCATGGCTAATATACGTTATATGCTTTATATTCAAGCACACACAGATTAATATTTCAGATAGAAGGTGTTACCTAGTAATGATTGTGACGAGAAACAGAACGGACATTTTGAAGACGTAATGAGATAAGAGACAACACAGGAAAAAATAATTTTGATGATGAAGAAAATTAAGGGGCAAATAGCACAAGAATCTCTGACGTCATAAAAAAAACGGTCAGAAAATACTGGAATCTAGTTTGGGCCGGGGATAGATATGTGACGAAATCAAGTGTTGGGAATTGCTATATTTGTACTATAGTTCTTAATAAATTTCTGTATAAGTGTTTAATTCATGTCTAGTGTTGTTTTACTGCTATACTAGCACTAAGACTTCAATTTTTAACAATGCTCTACGTAAATGTTTAATTCATGTCTAGTGTTTTACTAGTACTATGACTTCAGTTCTTAACAATGCTCTATGTAAGTGTTTAATATCTAGCACTTGATGAGCTCAACAGAATTTCACATACCAGTAGTAGGTGGTGAGTTATCCAGCAAAATATCATCAGAAATTGAACTGGCACATAGGCGCGCCCTGTTACAAGCCGTGACCTTGACATTGTACCAACTGCCATCGTGTAGATTCAAATTGCTGAAAATATGCTCCGTCATGTGACCAGGGACCTGTTTAACGGAAATGTAAAAGCGAAAGAAGGAATCAGGACAGTTAAATAAAACACTCAAGGTGAATAGTTTAATTACATGAACGAAGACAAAAACAAAAATCAATATAAAACCGTTTTATGAGACCTACAATGAGGTTAATGAACTCAGAATGAAACATTTATATTGCCCTACATTCTATAATTGTATTTAAGATTTCGGTCAGTCTTTTCACCTGACGTATAAAGCAATATTTTGTAATGAATCCAAAGCGTGGATTTAAACCCTGAATTGAACGATTGATAGATTAAACAATGGCGTACTTGTGTACGGGATACCTGTTTTAGACTCGGTTGAAACTCGCCCAGCAGGTGAGATGAGAGTGAAATGAACTGCGACTCGATTCCAGACATTGGATCATGAAATTGCCAACGTACTGCAAACGCGTCTCTGCTCACAAGTCGCGTGCCATCAAGAGTGCCAAGTCCGTGATCTAGTCCTGGTATTTTGATCACTTCCGGCGGACTGTGGTCCACCACGAATCCATTTGACGTCACTTCCACGGAGTTCCCTGGAACACATTTAGATCTCATTGCTATGATTTGCTTGCTGAAGGTATTAATCAATTGTATACCACTACATATTGCTTTGTATGTTTGTAAGGAATCGCTAGTAACAAGTAGTACATCATGTGGATTGAAATATTCAAAAGGAAGAATGAGAAAAGTCTTACTTTATGAAGGGCAGATGATGACATGTTGAACTCTGACTGAAAATTGAAATATTACTGTCATCTACAAAACTGAATTAGTACTGATATCCATAAAACTTAAGATTACTGATGTTTACATAACTGAAGTATTACTGATGTCTACATAACTGAAGTATTACTGCTATCCACAAAATTAAAGTATTACAGATATCTACATAACTGAAATATTACTGCTATCAACAAAAATGAAGTATTGATGATATCTAAAATAAACTTAAGCATTACTGATATCTACAAAACTATTTTGATTTAAGAAAACTTTGTGAAGTAGAACAATTTCTTTCTATTCGATTTTCTAAGTGTTGTTAAAATATATATCTTAAAATCACAATGTTATAAATATTTATGCTTAACTAAAAACCTCATCTGACTCACCAGCTCTATCGATTGCAGTGACGGTACAGTATATGGGGCGACCTTCTGGTAACGGATGCTTGAGATGTGAGACAAAATCAAAGAACAATAATCCTACAAAACGAGTATGCAAGATGTCATCTCCACCAGGGGTGGTGCCTGCTCGCCACTTGAAGCCTGCAAGCCCTGAACCCAAATCGTAGAACCCTCTCCACCTGACCCCTATATAGTCACTGCTCATAGGAAAAAATATAAAGTAAATCAAGGTTACAATTTCTCTTTATGTAACTCTTTGTAACCTCTGTCAAAAGAGACACAATAATAATGAGAAAGCGAATCATTAAAGTGGAATAATACTAAGCCTTGGCCGAGTATAACACGTCGTTCATAAACAGTGTAATACACTGTGTCATGCGTGCTTACGAGGGCGATAATTTAAAAAAGGCTTAAATAAATAAAATTATGTAAGGCAAAAACAATAATAATGGAACTGCGTGTTGATATGAAGAGATGAAGAATTTAAGTGTTGATATGAAAGGATTTGAGTGCTTAAATGATGAAATTCAGTGTTGATACGAAGAGATGAAGAATTTAAGTGTTGATATGAAGGGATCTGAGTGCTGAAATGAAGAAATTAAGTGTTGATATGAAGGGATGAAGAAATTAAGTGTTTATATGAAGGGATCTGAGTGCTGAAATGAAGAAATTAAGTGTTGATATGAAGGGATGAAGAAATTAAGTGTTGATATGAAGGGATCTGAGTGCTGAAATGAAGAAATTAAGTGTTGATATGAAGGGATGAAGAAATTAAGTGTTTATATGAAGGGATCTGAGTACTGATGTGAAAAAAATTGTCGATAGAGCCATGTAATGGTTGTGTTAGGGAGCTGATACGTACGTGTTGATGTCGAGATGTACGCTATATGTTATACAAGAAAGTATCTTTCTTCTTCTTATCTATTCGTGTTTGATAAGGAGATGAATTATGGTACTAAATTTAGCCCACAACAAAACGAAAAAAAATAAAAGGTTTGTGATAACATATATCTATGAATTCAGAAGTTTAAAACTTTTTCAGATCGACTAGTGCGTAGAACTGTTTATTATATATCTACACACATTTCATGGTGATGTATGTGAAACAAAAGGGAATTAACTCTAAAACTAAACACTAAAACGGAACGAGACAACAGGCCATTTCAATAAAGATATTTTGATTTGCCACTGCGTAGGATATGTGCAATAGCTATATTTTGATTTGGAGATAAAAAGATGAATTCATTATAAAAGCTGTATTTTGATTTGGAGATTAAAAAAAAGATGAATTCATTATAAAAGCTGTAAGCGTCATACTCATCAGGTGTTTGTGATTTTACATTCACTGGTTGACAATGTATTAAAAATAAAATCAAATACCCATACTAACATAATAATCGGAGATACAAAAATATATTTACTGTCCATAACAGATCCACTCCAGAAAACATAATTATCATAATTTGAAATAAGGAGTTCGTCCTGTGAACCTAACATTTTTGAGAGGAAACTCACCGTTGTGCCTGAAAGGAAATATCGGCATCATTAGTACCATCCCACACTTCTCCTCTAATAGGTGGCGTAGCGTCTGCCATGATACCATCTGACGTCACCTCTGTACACAAGTCTATGGCGTTACATGCAGTAACTGTTGTGTAGTATCGAACACCGTAAGAAAGGGGGGCATGACTCCATTCAACCTCTGAATACGACAAATATGGAAGAAAATCAAGAATAACTAAATTTTGGTCTACTTTAAAAGCAAAATATAAAGTTGAGGCAATTGTCTGTCTGGTTTTCCTGCCTACCTGCATGTTTGTTCGTTCGTTCGTCGATTTGACTCTCTCCCTATCTGTCTGTTTATCTGTTCTTTAAAATGTCCCTCTTAAATCTTTAAAATATATTCATACAGTAATACATAATAAATAACACACACGCACACAATATTTTTATATCTTCATATTTAAGTTATAGTTTAAAAATTGTATAGAGTAAATATAAGTATTTATCCTTGAGTAGTCTATGTGTGCTCAACTCTGAAAATGAGTTTATTTTAGAAAGTGTAACTCAGACAAATCCTACTTTACCTTGAGTTAGACCGATGTCAAACTCATTTACAACATCGTCACACCCTGGACACGTGCCAAGTTTGACAGCATATGACGTGACTGGAGACAGGGGCGTTGAAAAGCCACTCCAAAAAGCCCTGATCCCACTTAGTGACGTCACAAAGTCTCTGTCCTTCGGAGCGTCATCAGGACTAGAAGGCTGCCCATCAAACACGTGGCCTACAGCTGGTGCAGAGGTCATGACGATCATAGGTTGTGACGTCACACTATTTTCAAGACCAGCACCGTTGACTGCCTGAGAAATAGCATTGGATACCTCATCGATGACGTCAAATGAACTTAATAAAATTATTCCATGCTCACAATTAGAACTTAACAAGCAGGAAATCAAAATCGTGTAAATGTCAACTAATGTTTTAATGCATAACGATTCAAAACTAGTGTACGTATCATACACTTTATTTGTCATAAATTTTTGTTAAGTACATTAACTTTAATGAATGTGTTTGTTATAGTGTGAATATGAATGCACGCACAAAGTGGTTAATGAAGTTTTTTATTGGCTCTTCTTATAACAGCGAAAATTTATTGTTTTACACTCGGATCCAATGCATTGTAGTTAGCTGTGCTAAGAATTCATAAAATAGACTTTAGATATAAGTTGCACAATGGAACTGTAGATGTTTGCATATGAAAACCCTTGACCTACTTTAAAATGTTCCTGACTCAATTTACACACTGACAGGCTAACCGGAATTGCAAAAGCACTGGTTTGGTGACAGTCTAAGAACCGGAAGCAGTGAGAAATGAACTTTACGTGGTACTAAGTGGAAGTGTACTTACTATGACGGTGACGTAATACACGTGACCACTGACTAGCGGTAGGTCAGGCGTAAAATCCCCACATTCAGTGGTCATTTCCTGTCCTTGCATGACATCATCATGACCAGGTCGGGAGCCAAGGACAACCTTGAAACTCACTATGCCGCTTTCATCATCTCTGAACATGTCACTCCAGCTAAAATTAGGCAGCAACAAACAAAAAGCGTTACTCACAAGACCACTGCAATCAGCTGTATACACTCACTCCAGCTAAAATTATGTAACAACAAACAAAACCGTTAGTCACAATGCCACTTTAATCAGTTCTATATACGTCACTCTAGCTACAAATAGACAGCATTTGCGAAACGTGACTTACAATAATAAACTGCGTAAGGTAAAATGCAAAATAAAGCAAGTGATATGTAAAGGTAAATACTTCATCTGTAACAATAAATTATACATCTTATTGATAAACTAATTTGAAACACAATGTGACTCATTAACAGTATTTAATTAAACTGAATCATCTAGTAAAAGTAATTTTTCTAAAGACGAAACTGTTCAGGTGACGGAGTTCATATCAAATCGGAAGGCTAGAAAATATTTGAAGTAGATAATGTGTACAGAAACATAAGTGTTGCGGGTGTATTCAGTTTCTACACATACAGTAACATACTAGTGATAATGTTAAGACCTCTTTTGTGCTGTCTGTAGTAAGTGTTGTGTGTGTGTGTGTGTGTGTGTGTGTGGTGGTGGGGATTCAGCTTCTACACATACAATAACATACTAATGATAATGTTAAGACTTTTGTGCTGTCTCAAGTTTCATATTCGCACCGTCGACAGAAATCTTACTGTATTTCATCTCACACTGCTGTCAACACCGTGGTAGAAACATAATTATCGCTTATTTTATCACACACTGCTACCCATAAAATGAAAATATGTGGTAGAAACATAATAATTTCCTGTTTACAACGTAGTTTTGATAAGTGCAACATTTAGATTGTGTCAGGGTAGTATATCTGTCGGAGTAATACTTATTATTATATCTGACATTATACCTGGTGGATCTATGATAATTTTACATTACGTAGGCACCTGTCTGCTAAAATAGATACCACACCAACAAGAAAGAAAGCCCAGGTATAAGGTTACGATTTAAAAGATAGAGAAAGAAGTATCCTGTCAGGTATATGCCACTCACTAAATAAGGGAAAATAATATTACACTTCAAACACTAACTTCAGGGACAGACCACAGATTATAGGGATACGTACCAAAAGCTAATGATAAAGGTGGCAGTTAAATATAGGTACACTTCAAACACATAGGGATAAAAGTGGCAGTTACCCAGCGAACTTTAGTGATAACGGTGGCAATTTACACATCAAATATTATTGATGAAGGTGGCAATTAAATATGGATGCTGTCAAATAGAAATGATAAAGGGGATGTCTGTCACTAAAATTACACACCAAACACTAAAATTACTCACCAAACACGGAAATTACTCACCAAACACTAAAATTACTCACCAAATACTAAAATTACACACCAAACACTAAAATTACTTACCAAACACTAAAATTACTCACCAAACACTCACAACAGAGGTGGACGGTATGTAAGGGTAAACAAAGCGAAAAAGTGAGGCAGTTCGTACTGGCGCTGTGTTGTCCACTATGAACATTGCCCCGGTCTGAGCAAATCGCTCCAGATGATCAAAACCTGAAACAGTGTCAGTCACTTAACGTGAGTGAGAAACCATAGAACACACACACACACACACACACACACACACACACACACACACGCACGCACGCACGCACGCACGCACGCACGCACGCACGCACGCACGCATGCGTAAACAAAATAATCGCATCACACACAGATAGTTAGATAGATAGATAGATAGATAGATAGATAGATAGATAGATACAGAGATAGACAGAAAATAGATTGTGTGACACAACGGCATGTTATTTATTTATTATTATTATTATACACCCGTATCTATAACGTTAGTTTTATAATGTTTTGTTGTGTTTGATTATAACTTTAGGTTTATATTAAATTGCTATCTTGTTTATATTTTGCTTTGTTTATAAAATGTTTATATTGTTGTGTCTTATTTTTAAAGTTAATATTGTGTTGACGTATATTGTTTATAACCTTAACTTTGAATTGATAGTCTTGCCTATAAAGCCGACTGTGTATCATACTAATGTGTCTTTAGTTTTGTATTGTTTTATTTTGCTTATATTGATAACTTAGCATTTTTTATCTTTTTTATAATGTTAGTTTTGTATTGTTTTATCTTGTTTATATTGATAACTTTTCATTTTTGATTTTGTTTATAATGTTAGTCTTGTATTATGTGTCTTGTTTAAATGATATTTTTGTATTGTGTCTTGTTTATAATTGTTAACTTTATATTGCTGTGTCTTGTTTAAATGTTAATTTTGTATTGTGTTTTGTTTATAATGTTACCTTCTTTTTGTACTGTTGCCTTGGTAACGTCAGCTTTGTAACGTATTTTGTCTTGTTTACTACCTTAGCTTTGCATGGTATTTTGTTTCTTTTGAAATATCATATGTGATATTTTATTGTCTAAGTTTTATTTGAAAGGAAGCTAAGAGTGCAGTAGCGCTATGACTAATTAAGTAAAGACTGTACTAAATGCTGGTTAAACACATTACTCATTTGGTCGAACTGGATGCATTCTGTATACGTGACTATATACTTGACTGATAAGTGACTATCCACGCGAGTGTATACGTGACTATCTACGTGACTGTATACGTGATTACTAATGAATAGGAAGGTTTTAAACATGTTTTTATCTCTTTCAGTAAAAGCAAAAGTGTAAACCACCTATAAAAGACATCTGTTTCTTCACTGCGAAAGGTCAAGGTCACATTAGATTGTGCAAAGAGTTTTTAATGAAGTAAGAAATCCTTCATGCCAGAGATATGAAAGTGAAGTTCGGGATGGTGGCTTAAGACAGGGGATTACCATTGGTATTATAAAACCTCTTTACGAAACCTCTTAATCCCCGTACTATATTAAAAGCATGTTTTGTCTTAGGTGATAATTCTCAATTGTTTGAATGGAAATATGCATGCAGAATTCTACATTTTAAACACCTTATGATATAAATGTTTTGATGATTATCTATTTAGAATTGATTGTTTTCTGACAAACATGTGAGGATCATCTACTGAGATGCTTAATTGCAACATAACAGATTATTATATTATTATTATTACTAATTGCCTTGGCCACTTGAAACTATTCTTGTATTACTGCACCATCAAATGCTTCAAATTGTGACGATGATTTTGACTGCAGCAAATGTTTCAATACCAATTAATTACTTCCAATGTTGACATGATGGTGATGACAATGCATGATACATACTTCGAATGCTGACATGATGGTGATGACAATGCCAGATAAATACCTCTAATTGTGACATGATGGTGATGACAATGCCAGATAAATACCTCTAATTGTGACATGATGTTTGTGACCATTCTGCAAGTTCAATCCATGCAGTATTACCTCATTGACCTGACCCACATCTTTGAATTGTAAAATGTCAACACTACCAGGAAGAGATCCTAGGCCAGACAAGTAAAGAAAAATGTATATTTATAGTTTTTCAAAGTATTAACATATAAGTACCACGGGGAGAAAATTATGTAGTAACATTTGTAGGCACAGTCGAATCAATAGTAAACAATATAGCACTAATTATATATATAATATGGTTAAATATGGTTAAAATAAACAAACTGCTTTATTTAATATTAAATTTTGTCGTTTAAGCGCTTAGCTGATTTAAGGAGTTGTGAGCAAAAATTTAGACATTAAACCAGTGAAAACAGATAAAAATATATGTATCATTTAAGTTTTTCTTTTCTTCTTCTTAATAATTATAATAATAATATGTTAAAATAATTACACATAAATAAAGAGTGGAAATTCTTTATTCAAAACTACTTAAGTACATTAGACAACTAAAGGTAATATAAATAAGCAATGAATCTACATGAAAATTTAAAGTTTTATCAAATAACGTATTTGAAACAGAAAAATAAAGAGAATTTACAAATATCTAGTTAGAACAAACACTGACACACTCTAAGAAAAGAAAGTTCTATTTTTGCTGTTGAAATAGATGTGTCTTGAGAACCTTCTTTAAAAAGGCCATTGTCTCCTTGCATCTTGGCTACAATGACAGCCAATTCATGCGATAGCTAATGAGAAGCAAATGAACTATGATATAATACTTTTACTTTGTTAGAGTATACTGGAAAAGCGTGAGTCCTATAATGAGCAGACGTTTTAACAGGTATGTATACATTGTGTGATCTGCCAGTAACCATGATTATGATGAAAATAATAGTAATAATAATAATACTATCAGTTTTAAGTTATAGGCGTGACATTAATGCTAGTTCGTGTCGTGACACGTCATGGCGTTTCAATGATTATGTTAATAATTACCAATTGCGATTTCGTATCGTAGAATTCCACTGCTGTGTGGCGTGGGCCCCAGGGCTTCGATGTCCGTAAACCCGTGCCATTTGACAGAAACCACCGTCAGAGATGTCTGCAAAGACGGGTTTTCTGTTAAAATCTGTAGCGAGTTGTGCTGAATACAGCTTGATGATATAGACATGTAAAGCTTAGCTCTGACTAGAACAATAGGCAATGCTCTAGCAGCCAGCTTGACCTATTATATTGCAAGTACCTATTAAACAGTATTACAACATTTCACCTGAAGTGACAAAATACTGTTTAACATGATGTATACGACATTTCACATAAAAGTGACAGACTACCTTTTTTGAAGTATTGTAAAGGACATTTCACCTGAAAGTGACAAATACATTTAAAGATTTGTTTTAAACATTTCACATGAATAGACAAATGCAGTTTAAGTTGTGGTATATGTAAAGCGTATATTCTTGTTAGCTACATTTCTTAAACTCGTGTGCTAATAAAATTTCTTAAACTCGTGTGGCTAATCGCATTTCTTAAACTCGTGTGCTAATAAAATTTCTTAAACTATTGTTAATCACATTTCTAGCACGAGTATTATAAATATATTTTTCTTTTCTTTGGTTTGTAGTTCAGGAGAAATAATTCATTCCTTAATAAACATGCCTGGCACTGACAATTTTAAAGTCAAAGAAAATTATTTTCCTATCAAACAATGACAATTACAGCTTTTAAATTATGGAATGCACGATGACTTTTTTTTTATTGTCATCACGATCAGCTACCCATGGTTAAAACAACGGGATGGTGCTTGGTGGGGTAGCGTTTAGTGTTTTATCGGAAAGATTTAGAAAGAAGAGAAAATCATGTTATAAAGTATTGCTCTCTAAGTTTGTAATTGGAATAAGGAACATGTATAAGAGTTTAATGAATTTATAATTAAAATCGCAACGATCACTGAAATCTTAATGAATTTATCATTAAAATTGTAACGATGACTGAAATCTTAATGAATTTATCATTAAAATTGTAACGATCACTGAAATCTTAATGAATTTATCATTAAAATTGTAACGATCACTGAAATCTTAATGAATTTATCATTAAAATTGTAACGATCACTGAAATCTTAATGAATTTATCATTAAAATTGTAACGATGACTGAAATCGTCTATCTCGAAAGACGCTTTAAGATACCTGGAATAATCCGCCCAGCAGCCCATCCACGTAAACTGAGCCAGCTTGTGGGGGCGTTACGTCCACTGTGACGCCATCACTACACGAGCTAAAGGCAGTTAACTCTTCCGTCCACTTCTCATGGTTCACAGTTTCAGCTTCGGCAAACACGCAGACGTAATAGTGGTGCCCGTTCTCCAGTAACGGCCGTCCAGTGTCCGGACCAAAATTAACATTGATATATTTCTGGTCTGAGGACGAGAGTAAGAAGTCGAGAAACAAAGTAATATTTTGTATAAAAGTTTAGAGTTACTATTTACTGTCTGTACCACCGTTTTACTTACTGTAGGCTCTGTATTGACAATTCCTCTTCGATGTGCTTACATTTAACACCTTAATGAGCAGAGAATAACTTGCCCTAAATCGATAATTAATTTTCAATAAACAATGTGCGACAGTATGTCTGTGAGTGTGCATGTGTACGCGTGTAAATGTGTACTTGCAAAAAAATATATATAAAGAAAATAGAAACAAATCTGCATATGCATACAAATATCTATTTCAAAACTAAAGAATAAAATCTGTCTCTTTAATAAAGAATTGATTTCTATTAATTTATGTAAAAACATATTTTGCATTTTTAAGGTAACACAGTAACAGCTAAAATATTTTATATGCACACACATACATACAAATATCACAGCTTTATAAAAGAGTAAACGGACAGTTTCCAGCACAATTTATAAACACCACTGGCCTTCTACTTCTCCACATGCAATGGCCAGCGATGAAGAACACGGGTCTTGTAAAGGGGGCGAATCTTGACGTATGAAATGTGACGTCACGTCCAGACTGTCGCTGACTAGCACTGCCCATTTCACGTGTGACTGACGAACAGTAGGCCACACGGCGGAAATGACGTTGGTGTGCGGCGTGTAGTCACGATCGCCTCCATCCCAGGCTGCATTAGGAGCCACAGTCACCGGGTGGCCGACACCTGCTGCAACTCATGCAGATAAATGTACACTTGCCATTACGCTGATAAATACAACCGCCGATCATTTTAAGGAAGAAGGTGAAAGGTCAACTATAAAATAGTCCAACGTTAATATTTATTTCACGGGATATTTATGACTACTTTGTAAGTAATAATGTTTCAGAAAAGAGGGTAACAAAAAGAAATAAAACACACACAACCGAGACAGATGCAAGATGGGGGAGTCATAGTGAGAAATAGATCTAAACACATTAAAGAGAGTAACAAAAAGAAATAAAACACATACAACCGAGACAGATACAAGATGGGGGGGATGTCTAGTGAGAAATAGATCTGAACACATTCAAGAGGGAACGTAGTGAGAGAAATGGGAAAGGGGTGGGGGAATCATTAATTTCAAAATGAATGTGGTCTTAAGACTTAAGGTATTCCAATCTGTGAGTGTATTGCATCACGACACAGTAGTCTGCTCTGTCTAAAGTTACAGTACTCATTGTGGTATACTCATTAAGGTATAATAGTTATTGTGTAATTAGATTTACTCTTTATCACATTGAATTTCTTAAAAAGCAATTCCCATAATTTTAATTAAAAAAACCAGAAATGGTATCCACCTTGTGCAGTAGATCCAACAGCGTCTAACACTGTGCGGGGTAATATGTGGGATGGATCCACAGACCGACAATTTTTGACGTCAGCAGAAAGGACAGACACCAGTCCAACCTGGTTGATACCCCGAACAGACACGCGGCGACACTTGTGAAAACTCAGCTGGCCAGAGAGACTGGCAGTGAACTGACTCTAGAAAATATAAATTGTTTTCTGTAAGACATTTTTACCGGACAAAATAAAATAAAATAGTTTATTTTACAAATTTATTTTGAATGCTGGTTGATATTAAAATATAAATAGATTTGCAAAGACAATCACTCATGTCTAGTTGAAAAATAGAACTGGACAGTCAGGCTGGCGGCATTGTACACTCCCTGATAATTGTACTAAATAATATTCAAACAATATATATCAATTCAACATTGAAGATACTCTGATATCAATCTATCTATCTATGCTTGCAAGTGTACCATTTATAACAATTCTTTATTTGATGACATTCATTACATATAGTATGCTTTAATGTGCCAGTAATGACACTCATTATACAGACTATGCTTACAGTGTGCCAGTGATGACACTTATTATACATGCTATGCTGACAATGTGCCAGTGATACAAATTACGCTGGCTATTCTCACATTTGCCTTTGATGACACTCATTATACAGGCTATGCTTACAATGTGCCATTGATGACACTCATTATACACGCTATACTTGCATGTGTGCTATTGATGGTCCGAATATTTTGCACAGTTTGCCATTGCTGCAGCAAGCCCGCGGTATGTCCATTATCCGTCAGAGCCCATTGATAACCGACAACAATGGACTTGGCACTGGAAAGCTCTTGAATGTCAGCGTCTTTGAATGCTTCAAATGTCACCTCCAGCTGAGGAGAAAGAGTTTCCATTTAGTAGGACTAAGGAATAAACACACCTTGCAAGAGACATATTAAGCAGAAGTATATTAATAAAGTAAAAAATCTAAATAATTATTGTTTGAGATGCAATGTGCTTGAGAAGAGACTAACTGGAAATAAGTTAGTTCATTTTACTTAGACTAAATAGGACCAAGAATTGTGCAGGACTACGTAAAACAGACAAGCGATTATTTATGCAAAACTATACCCATGTATTTGGCAAGATACTAAATAGACTAAATGAGCCGGCAATAAGGAATGTGTGTGTGTGTGTGTGTATGTGTGTGTGTGTGTGTGTGTGTGTGTGTGTGTGTGTGTGTGTGTGTTAATAGTAATATCTATTTCATGTACATAATGAATATTACACATATACACACCAAACTGCTGTTGTCTTTTTCTGAGTACATAACACTGATTGAGCCGGGCACAGGCGGTCCTGAACACACAAATAGGCCGCTGCTGAACTGAGGCTTGCTGCACGTGGTGCCAACACAGAATTTGACGGCTGCGCGGTACTTACTTCCGGCCTGAAGAGACAGCCCGTGTGCAATAAGGACATTTCTGTTGGCGGATGGCTTAAACTCTGTCAAGTCCAGCCATGAATCTGAAGGTTTCAAAAAAATGTATCCAACTGTTATCAAAATGAAAGATTGGGTTAAAGAGCATGGATGTCTAAACATGACAACACATTGAAGAGAAATCTTTTGAGTTGTGTGCTAAATAAGAACTATGCTTGAAAAATGTCGAATTCTACACTAGTCTCACTTTCACACATTTCTATCATAAAACGGGGAATTTCATGTTGATCAAATGTCTAATAAATAGATCACTTATGCTTCTGGTTATAATGTGCACACTGTTTTCACGCGCAAGACTCCAATAAAGTTTGTCAACTTAAGAAAGTGGTAACCGTTTTAATGATGAATGTGTTGTACAAAACATTACTGCATTAATAGCTATGCAGAATGGAAATAAACTAACAAATATTTTTTTTAAAATTACCATCTGGACTGATTTGGACTCGGGACTACGTAAATATCTAAACTTAGTTAAATTTAAAGTTAAAATCCCACTTTTTGGAGCAGTACACAAACAAAGGATATTCATTATTAATACAAAATAAACAACACATATTTCCGGAAGAAGGTTTTGGGAATTAAAATGGAACAGAGAATGGTGGGACTAACCAGTTCCTGGAACAACTTTCTGTATTTTCCACTGTACATCCGGGTACCGTAAGCGTTGGTCTTCTGTCATATTCCAATAGAACCACATTGTGTCACGTGATAGTTGAAACGTTGCATCATTCTCACACGGTATTCTTAAAATCTATACAGAAAATAAATTATAAAGTGCTGAAGCTTTTTCCTGTCTTATCTATGTGGAGATTAATACAGTTTCATTTGTGTGTGAATGTTTGACTACAGCAGCATTTCAGACAAAGTATTAAATGTTTGACTACAGCATTCCAGACAAAGTATTAAATGTTTCCTGGCCGTGGGCAACAAGAATGCCGTAATCACACGTTCAGTCACACTCTCAAAAACAATATGACAGTGTGCACACACAAACACGCACATAGACTAATTCAGCTGTGACATTTGTCTGTGTGACTTTGTCACATGTGGGGTTATTTTAATGACCCAGTCCAAGGATTAAGACCCAGAATTATTAATTATGAAATTTGTAATATATCGACTTTAATACTGATGACAGCCCCATGGCCTAACATACCCTTTCATCTCTATACTAGATCGCCCTTCGATAGGACAATCAAATACTAGCTTAGCGACAAGTAGATTAGCTGACGTGGCCTGGAATTGGCAACATTGTCTCCCCCTTCGATTAATATATATTTGCATATTTCACGACTAGCCCCTAGCAAATTCTGATCTGATCACTCCAAACAAATTAATCAAAATGTGGGTTTCAGATAACAAGAAAAGGATTTAAATGATTAAAACAATAAAAAGCAGTAAGATTCAATTTCTGGCCAACTGAGACCATCTGTTCCAAACTGTTGCAATATTATTGTTTGTTTAGTCAGATTATCACTTTGTGAGGTTTCAAGATGACTTAACTACGTCTCTGTAGACGGATAGATGATCCCACTGATACAGTCACTTGCATAATGTCCCCTTTGCCCATGTCAGCAGTGTCTCCAGACCACGTGACGTCCACCGTCTTGTGGTAGGAAGGTGCATAGTTCTGAGTGAACTCATGATTCAAAGTGACATGAAATAGTTGGCAACAGTAAAGACCAGCTTCAAGAATATCATAATTCTTTGTAGCTATTAGTAATTACTAAACAACATTAAGGTCTTTGTGGCAACAGTGAATATATGTCTCTTAAATTTTCCCATTGTCAAAATGTTAACTACATTCTACTTACAATTCACAGAATTCCATCACTGATAAATGTTTATAAACATGACAAGAATATATCACTTTCTATACTCATGTAGAACTCAATAGAAACAAACCATAACCAATTATTTATATTACTTTTACATTGAGCAATTATCTCAATCTACAATTTGGTTTCACTGGTTACAAATGGTTTTACAATAAACAAACCTAGTGCATAAGATGTGCTTATTTTAATTTCGTCATCTATACATACAGCATGAATTATCGCTAATGTCACAGAATACCTTCTCTGAAAGAGATAAGTATAGCTTAACAAAAACAATCATCAGTAAAACTATACAACATTCTATATAAATATTCTAATCAGTAATGTATGACAGTAGTTCCTGAGAAGTCAATGTGAATATATATGTATATTTACCACTCTCTATAATGTGCAAAGCCTTCCCTGGTCATACACAGATTCAGCCCTTTCTGTGATGATGGGTGCAGTTCATAAGGAGTTTTCAGGGTTTGGCAATGTACATATGCAGCTAACCAGGTTTAGATCACAGTTTTGAGCATCACTACTGGAAAACAAGTGCCCATATATGGTCATAACATACCCTGTTGATTCCCCCAGCTCATAGATACCTTCCTCCTGTATACAACTCTACTCCCATGCATGGGTCAGTGGACTTGACCTAATTCTCTCTCGCAGGTATGTAAGTAGGCATGGCATATTACATAATAAGCCACTTGAAGGTCAGCAACAACCATATCATGAGAAATGAAAAACAGGGGGCATAAATCATTGCAGACATTTTGCTGGAAGATGGGCAAGATGTATATTCTCTGCCACTCTGGGCTGCCCATAACCTTGGGCTAATCCCCCAAAACAACACCTTCTGGCTGGCCAAACATGTTGGAAAGAGATAGATAGTGTAGAATAGAAGAATGATAGTCGAGGATAAGTTCCGAGACCCCTGATATGTACAGCCAGGTATATTAATTAAATACAGGTGACAGATAAATACAACATATAATAACATGTAAGTGAACCACGCCAATATGAGTGGTCTAAGTATCAATAGAAAAATATATTTAAAAAAGAAATAAAATAAGATGGAACTGTGGTTACATAACGTGAATAGTTTGATGGTTGTAATTAGAATTTATATGTGTGTAACATTTGTAATCATGACTGATGTGTAGTAAGAGACAGACTGCTTGAGGCTGACATTGTTGTGGTTATTTATGTTCATATGAGCGAAATTATGAGATAAACTGTACAGTTGTTGGTTTTATGGCCCACTTATCTCAGGATACATCTAGGGTCCAAGTGGGTTGCTGCATGGTCAATTGATCCATGGTCTCTGGCCCATAGTTTATTCTGCTCTGGCATTGCTTGCTTTGTTGCTCAGAACTTATCGCGAGTAAATGACAGAAATAAGGTGCTGATCTTCTGCAGTAATATACATAAGGACGAGTATCTGCTGAGTTGGTAACTGGCAATAAGGATGGTAGCAGTACAATTGTAGCTTATTAAGGCCGGGAGAGCCAGGTACATATTACCTTGATGGTCAAGTCGCAATGGTCTGCCAGCTAACAGGTAGTTTTTCGGTACATTCGTCACATGCGGTTGAGCGATGCTCTGCATGGTCTGTTTAAAATCAGTTGCTAATTAGGCACATATCAATCCTGGGGATAAGGGTCAATCGTCCTAGAGACAGGTATTGAAGGTAGTCTATTTTGAGAGTAGAGTGAGTGTGGACTTTATATTACCATTATGTGACAGTCTGCAAAGGTAATTTGAAATAATCTTTTTAGCATGTCTGCAAAGGTAATTTGCAATGAAATTCGGTATTCCTACAATGGTAATTTGAAATGATTGCTTAGAAAATCTACATGCATAAGTTCTTTTTTATATATTGACTTTACAGAATGAAGTGTTCCTGTACACAATAAAGTGATTTTGAGGAAAGTTTGATAAGAGTAATTTAATTTTTCAGAAGTTTAGACCATTTACATCTTTGTGGTGCTGTGGTTCCCATAGCTCAGTCCAAGACGAATTTCCTAGAAAAAGAAATAAATTCCAGATTACTAGAGCAAATAATCACAAGAAAATATAATAATAATAAAAATAATAATAATAATAACAACAACAACACCGATAATAATAAAAATAATAATAATAATAACTGAAACATTAAAACTGTACAATGTAGCGCCTCAATCCAGAACCTAATTCAGGAGTCAATGAAAAACTGGAAAACCACACTCACATGCAATAACACAGATATTGCAGACATAAAAATAAACAGTGGAATCTTTGTTTCTCGAACTAGATATCTTTTTATTTGATCTTTAAGAAAAATGGAGGTCAACTTCAGATGGAAAAATGAGTGCAAAGACTAAACAGATATACACGAACATACCCGTGACATTACTGCATCCCTTTCCATCGAGAACGCGGACATTTTTTAAGTCTTGGTTAGCCTGGATCAAACGAATTCCGTCACTGGACATAGTTATTTCTCCTGAAGTCTTTGCCACAACTGTGAAGTAGTATGTCTGAAAACGTATACTGATATAATTTATTTTGAGCAAAGGTAAAGTATTAATTTCTGTAAAGACGCAAGTGTGCGCTGTTTTATAGCACGCCACTTCAAATAATAATAATAACGAAAACTCAATATATATAAAAGTAATGAGTGTGGAATCTAGGCCTAGAAAACAACAAAAAAGTGCAAAAGTCTGATTTAGAAATATTTAAGGTATTCATGTTTTTATTCGCCTTGCTAATTAATAAACATACAGAAATTAAACGCAATTTTAGGATTCTACACTATACCACTTCACTATTCTTCTTCATCATCATCATCATCATCATCGTTTCGTGCAAATGTACCTGACATCAGGAAGTGCACAATATTTAACCAATAATATATCTCTCTAATTTATAAACTAATATTGAATGTATTTATTATAATTATCACATTATTGACATATCTGCATTTCAAGCTTTCATTTCACATAATGTTTAGTGACCTTGAACGTATGTCGATATATTGTGCAGTTATTTGAGAACACAAAACTGTAACTGGGCTTTACTACTGTCACTAGTGCAGTATAGACTTACCGTGTCTTCCCGAAGGTCAAGGTTGATGAATTTGTACGCAGTCTGTGAACCAACGTTTATGAATCCAGTCACGTCATCCTTTCCTGGCTGTGTGCCCACCGCAACCCGATATGTCACGACCTGAGTTCCATCTTGAAAACCAGACCAACGCCCTTCGTATTCTGTTCTTGACAACTGGAAATCTGTGTCTTCTGATTTCTAAAACAATACAACATCAATGTGCTGTACAACACTTGTTCAGTTCTCGACAACTGGAAATCTGTGTCTTCTGATTTCTAAAACAATACAACATCAGTGTGCTGTACAACACGTGTTCAGTTCTCGACAAATGGAAATCTTTGTCGTCTGATCTCTAAAAGAATACAACATCAATGTGCTGTACAACACGTATTCAGTTCTCGACAACCAGGAAGTCTGTGTCTTCCAATCCTTAAAATAACACAGTATCAATGTGCTTCACAATATGTCATTTTTTACTATATATCCTTGAACGTCTGTGTGTTTGACAAACACACAGTTCTTATTACTTAATCATAATCATCTCTATGTTTTACAATATCTTTATCATCCCACAACCTGACTTCACTAAGATAAAATTGCGAATAAATATGACTAAAGTAACAACGAATTATTACAAGTGTGATTTAGCAAGCAATGAACTATTACAACAAAGATGTGATGTAGCAGACTCCGAAATATTACAAGTGTGATTTAGCAGGCCATGAACTATTTATTACAATGCAATGCAGCCAACAATAAACTATTACAAGTATGATGTAACAAACAATATACTATTACAGCAAGTATGATGTAGCAAACAATATGCTATTACAACAAGTATGATGTAGCAAACAATAAACTATTACAACAAGTATGATGTAGCAAACAATAAATTATTACAACAAGTATGATATAGCAAACAATAAACTTTCAAGAAAAATTAAAAAGACATCCCCACAAAGCAAATTCAAACTAAAAATAAAGTAATAATGATCATGAATATTGTAAAGCACTGTTTGCCATGATCTTAATGAAGAAATACACGGCTAATTATTTGTTTTACTAGACCAGTGTTTCTGAGAACACGAGACTGGTGGGGTTCCTGATTGAGAAAATAAGTATTGTAGATACGGTAATTTTTACGCATGGGTTCCCTGAGGGAATCCCTGACAATTGAAAATTATTTCAAGGGTTCCTCCAGTGCTAAAAGTTTTAATATACTGAATCAAATGCTCGTAGGGCATTCATTTATCATCACATCTGTCAGAAAATTTTGATGTCATTTACCTGCACAGCCAGGAGTTCTTCTTCTCCACTGGGTATGACGTCATACACCGCCCCACGCGCGGGGAGTCGTGTGTCGTGTACGTAGGGTTCAGAGGTCAAGAGCAAGTCATGGCCAATGATGTTGGTGACCTTGACGTGTGCGATGTACGTGTGCAAGTCGTGAAGGTCCCAAGTCAAGTTGGCCACGTCAAACGCTGCGCAAGATGGCGGTCTAGATTGGACGCACGAACCGGAAAATGTTGCTGGCCTGAAAGACTGCAGTGTAGATCCACTTGCTTCCTCTTGCAGGCGAGAAAGAAAACAACGACATCAACAAAAGAGTGGTGCAGTCAATGTGAAAAGTGTGGAAACAGAATACGTGTCATGTTTCTTAATGGGAAAAGTGTGGAAACGTTAAACGGTTGCATTGTAGTAGACATTACAAGAACTGCTTTTCTTTGACATTAGTTAGTAAAATGGAAATAGTAGTTGATAAAATAATCTTTTAGTTAAATAACAATTTTGAATAAACCTGATAAAATAGTCTTTTTGTTAAATAACATACCGAGTGCCACAGAAAATTTAAGATAATCTGGTTCCACATCAGTGAGCTGACCTAAGTCCCACCGTGTCACTAATCTATTGGATTCAAGGGTCAAGGACACATTGCCATCATAGGCAGATGACGTCTTTGTTAGTATGACTGGACCGAGCTCCTGTATAAGTAAAACATTATTATTAGTCATGTAACGCTTGTATTATTAGACTTGTAACGCTTGTATTAATAGACATGTAACGCTTGTATTAATAGACATGTAGTGCTTGTATTAATAGACATGTAGTGCTTGTATTTTTAGACATACTATAATCTTTATTAATGAAGCAATGTCAGCTTTAATAAACAGGCGATGCATAAATTATTAATACATGTATGAAATGACAACAAGGCCTCAGGAAGACATCACTGTTATATTCAGTTCAAATCTATACACATTTGCTGTGTACCTCTTTCTCCAAGGATTTGAATCCTGATTCTCAAACGCCAGTGCCTGTACACGTTGCAATGATTTTCTAATGTATGAGCTTTCTGCAGCCTACTGTACATTTTTTCTATCAAACTGAATACATCCCGAAATACTTAGTAGTCCTTGTGTGTTCATGCATTAAACTTTATTATTGTCTCTTTGTTGTCAGATTTCGGATTGGGAAGTCATTCGCTAATAGATAGTTAGAGATTAATTCGTAATACTACACAACACCTGCCCCATCTTCGGCGAGGCGTATAGAGTCACGCTATGTTTTTATTGCTAGTTGTATTCAATTAACCAAACATGTAACCCCTCTCGCCACACTGACAGATTGAAAGTTTACACTGACAGATTGAAAGTTTACACTGACAGATTGAAAGTTTACACTGACAGATTGAAAGAAATATCGTACATCGCTATGTGATGTTTACACTGCTGTGAATTGGATAAGGCAAACACAAAGGCATATTTTATTTAATAAGGTTTATATTCAGGTGTATAAACAATTGTTATGCAAACCTCTGACAATAGTGTGTTAGCTAATTTGTCTCTTGACTTAGGCTTGAGTTCGATAACACGATGATCGATAAGACATAACCTGATTTCTGAATATATTTTTCTTTAGTGTACCGAAATACTGTCCAAGACTTAATCATGTAATAAATTTGAAATCGCGATTAAAAAAAAATCAGAAGTAATTTATAAATGCAAAACTTTCGGCTAAACAGGAGTGTCACAACAATTGCAATAAAACAGAAGATCAACAAGGAAGAGGTACAGCTATAAATAATAGTTTATCTATTTATTTATAGTAGAGTGTACCAATTGAGACGTAAGGTCAAGCGCTATGTTACTGATATGGGACTGTTTACATTTACTGCACGATTAGGGGAGGAAGGAAGAATTTATATATTCACAATAACAAGTATTAGGGTTCGAAAGATACCAAGTACATTAACATACCTATTGGCTATACCTTTAAACTTATTCACAAACGGATTTTCAAAGAAAACAGATAGTCAAATAATAATAATAATTACAAGAGGTCGCAGACATCTAAATTCAAATTTGAAAAGGAGCAAAAGAAATATTAAAAAGTATGGTGTAATCGATTTTCTAGATTTCGACTGCTTAACAACGTCTTCGTAATTACTGAAAAATCTACAGACTATGTCACAACAGACAAGGTGGGCAATGTTTCCGGCTTACCTCAGCGAATTAAGAACAATATAAATAGAAATATAATTTTTCATTAAGACTGCAGTATTTTATCATTGCATATTTTTTATATGTTCTGGGTAGGAAAGAAACTGTACTTTGTACAACAAGCTTACTTTTTTCCGTTTTGTTTATGGAGGCCTGCCTTTATAAAGTTGATTCATGCCATGCACTGACAATTACTTCAAACTCTAAACTAAGTTACATAACTCTTTGCGATTAAATACAACTCCACCTTAATGGCTGACACTCCGGCGTTGTTGGTTGCCCGGATGAAGATGTAAAACGGAACACCCTCCCTCACTTGTGGGTGGAACGCGCGGTAGGCATTGTGATGGTGGGTACTGGTGTAATAGGACAGATCTGGAACCTCGTAGTTCTCAGGACTCGTTGCCAGGCCTACCTCGTAGTCATAGATACGGCTTTCTGGGTCTTCCCCAGTCCAGTTCATGTAGAGCTTCGACAAAGAAACAAATAAAATAAACCAACACGCCATGACAGTAAACGTATAAATGCTGTATATGAAAATGAGACTTGCCCGTTTGGAATTTCAGCAAGTTAGATGTTGAATAATTTAATATTTTCAGCAAAGTAGGCATTGAATATTGTTGAATAATGTAATAATTTCTGTAAATAATAAAGAAACAAACATACTCACTTAAACTAGACAAAGGCGAATTTACCTGCATCGTTAAAATCAATTTTGTACAGTCTTGAAAATACAGCTGAGTTGTGTACATTTAACTTGAGTAGCATATAGTGAAAAGTTAACTTGAGTACAGTTAGTTTGAGTAACATAGTTAACTTGTGTAGTGAAAAGTTAGTTAACATGAGTAGTAAAACGTGAACTTGAGTAGAATAGTGACCACGAATAGCAAAAAGTGAAGTTTAGTAGTGTACACTTATTGAGTAGATTTTGTATGTGATGCTCGAATAATGACAACAAAATATTTTAAAAAAATACAAGTACACATGTAGCTGAAATCGCACATTTGACTCATTTCATTCGCACATATATTGTGCCAGGTTAGTTACAGTAAAACTGGACATGCAATAAATAAGATCTAGATGAACAATACTAACAATGTTCACTCGTCCGAGGTAGAAAGAGCGGGCAAACTTCGTGTTGAACGCATCAAGCTGGCATGCCTCTTTGGCCTCGATTGGCGCAGTGATTGGATGCAAAGCAAAATTGTCGATGTCAATGTATTCCGAGGCCTTGTCACTGACAATGACGTGAAAAGAAGTTAATATTTTTATTCATATATATATATATATAACGTTTCAACGCAATGTCAGTTTAGGTCTTAGCACATTCATGACATAATTATCAAAATATTATTAACAAGACAAACTGGTCTTGTACATCATGTTGTTCTATGTCAAGAAACAATAAGCTCTTAGTTTTGAAATGCTGACAAAGAACAGAACATATTTAAAGGTGTTAAGACTCTTGTGAACATGTCTAGAAGTCTCTGACACCATTCAACCTGTCTAGAATCTGTTCAACATCACTCAGTATAATTCTGCATGTTTACATCCTAGGACCTAGGACATACTTGTATCTCCATAGTGATACACTAGAAGGAACACGTCCACAAGATGGTTATCAAGCAATAATATTTTATTTCGATAACGCTGCTCCCTACCCCCTCCCGACAATAATTTTTTTAAAATAGACGTCTATTACGACACCAACACTACTTATCATTTGATTGAGTGACTATTTGCTAAGTTATAGCGTTCGATTTTGACACGGACACCACTTCACTTGATATATGGCCTTAGTTTAACTGTAGCTTTTACTTTTTGACATCGACATTTCCCCTCGCTTGAATGCATACGATTTGTTATGTTGTAATCTTTACAAAGATATTGATTTTACCACTCGCTTGAGCACGTAACAGTTTGTTATATTGTAATCTTTACAAAGATATTGATTTTACCACTCGCTCGAGCACGTAACAGTTTGTTATATTGTAATCTTTACAAAGATATTGATTTTACCACTCGCTTGAGCACGTAACAGTTTGTTATATTGTAATCTTTACAAAGATATTGATTTTACCACTCGCTCGAGCACGTAACAGTTTGTTATATTGTAATCTTTACAAAGATATTGATTTTACCACTCGCTTGAGCACGTAACAGTTTGTTATATTGTAATCTTTACAAAGATATTGATTTTACCACTCGCTTGAGCACGTAACAGTTTGTTATATTGTAATCTTTACAAAGATATTGATTTTACCACTCGCTTGAGCACGTAACAGTTTGTTATATTGTAACCTTTACAAAGATATTGATTTTATAACTCGCTTGAGCACGTAACAGTTTGTTATATTGTAATCTTTACAAAGATATTGATTTTACCACTCGCTTGAGCACGTAACAGTTTGTTATATTGTAACCTTTACAAAGATATTGATTTTATAACTCGCTTGAGCACGTAACAGTTTGTTATATTGTAATCTTTACAAAGATATTGATTTTACCACTCGCTTGAGCACGTAACAGTTTGTTATATTGTAACCTTTACTGTTGATGTTGATTTTGCCACTCGCTCGAATACGTACCTGTTTGTTATATTGCAACCTTTACTGTTGATATTAATTTTATCACACGCTTAAATACACAACAACTAGGTAATCGTCTGGCACAGTACACCTTCGCTTGATTACAGATAACAGTTTATGTGTGTTAACATTTGATACACGGGACCCAGAAATGTACATTGATAAAAAATAAGCTAAGGTTTTTGCATTTGATTTCAAAATAATAACTAGAAATTTTGAAACCTTTCGTTGATATATTTTTATTATTATATTACATTAATACTTTTCTTAGAACATACCAAATAATCCATACAGCATATAATTTCAGTTTAGTTTTAAACTGTATTAAAGAATCAGAATGTTGTGTGTATTAAAATTACATCTGATATCCACCAATTATAAGAAAGTTAATTCGTTAAAATTACTTCTGATGTCCTTTAGTAATGAGAATGTTACACGTATTCATATTACTTATGATGTCCCTCAGTAAAAATAATGTTAAATTTGTTAAATGATGTTCCTCAATAATAAGAATATTACATTTGATAAAATTACTTCTGATGTCTCTAAACAATAAAAACATTGCATTTATTAAAATTACGTCTGATGTCCGTCAATAATAAGTATTTTACATTTGTCAGAATTACGTCTGACGTTCCTCAATAATAAGAATGTTATATATATATATATGTAATAAAATTACTTCTGATGTCCGTCAATAATAAAAATGATACATAAATACGTCTGATAACAATACATACAAACATGCCTGATGTCCGTCAATAATAAAAATGATACATAAATACGTCTGATAACAATACATACAAACATGCCTGATCCGAGTCGTTTACAAACCGACGTCTGCGATCCGTTTCCACCAGCCACACTTCACTGCCTTGTCCTCGGATAAGACCGCGTGCCACATGAGCGTCTGCGACATACACCTGGCTGACGAGTGGAGCAGTGGTATCTATGGTAACTCCGTCAGAACACACGGGGGCGCTGGGTTCAATTGCGCTATTGAACGCAACCACAGTGACGTAGTATGTACCATCGCCAGGCGCGTTCCATGTGGCAGTTGTAGAATACGTCTCTAATACCTTGTGGGGGTGGAGTGAAAACATTTTAATCTTTTAGATTGTAAGAAATATCTCTGATTGTACACTATCTCTAATATTTTGTGGGGCTGGTATGAAAAGAGTTCACGTTACCATATTGTAAACAGCTTTATAGAAAGAATTCAATAGTTTTAAAGAATTAGTATGTCTACAAATGCATTCACTGGCCATTGCAATTCTCTGTATTCCTAAGACTCGCCCATTGTTATTTTTCTGTCTGGTTTCCGTAGAAAATGAAAACATCTGTTACGTGAACATTGCATGCAGATTACTCTAAAACAGCCTTTTCATTTTCTAATGTTTAAATAACTACTGAAACTATTCATACATAATCCGTCATGTCTTTTACACTTCTTTGTCTGATGTCTTTTAAAAAAAATTTCTGATGTCTTTTACACTTCTTTATCTGATGTCTTCTACACTTCTTTGTCTGATGTCTTTTACACTTCTTTGTCTGATGTCTTTTACATTTTCTTTTCTGATGTCTTCTATACTTCTTTGTCTGATGTATTTCACACTTTCCTGTATGACGCCTTTTACACTTCCATGTCTGATCAATCAAACATATTTAATGTCTGCGTCACTTAGGGAATTCTAATATTGCACAAATTAATCTAGTCTATAATTTTTCTCTAATACTTTCTCTTCAAAGCAACGTCAGTGTTAAAAATCACAGTCTTGAAATTGAATAAAGTAATCATCAATATAAGTCGAAATCCTGAAACATACTAACGTATTTATCTGAAATACAATTTTTTTTACACAGAAATTATTATTGTATTAAAGGTATGCTTACAGAGTGAGGAAAAGGAAAAATATGATTGTAATGTTGTTTTCTGCTTTTTACTTTTTTCTAATTTATGTTTGATATCTATAATATATTTAATAATACAAGTGAAGTAGTGGAGACCATTCCCCCCCCACCTCTTTCTTTTGTGTCTACTACTTCTTTTCCTTTAGAAAAAGAATATATATGTACAATTACAAATATTGTCCATTCTTTCCTTTGTGAAAACAAAATGTATACGTACAATTACAAATAGTCTCCATTCCTTCGTTTATGAAAAAGAATGTACATGTACAATTATAAACATTTTGTAAGAGATTGCAGAGCTTTACGTAATTAAATAGGACATAATGCTCACTCGTCCATCCAGAGTGTCGTGTGCAAAGACACTGTGGTCTAAACAAGATGTATGAAATGCGTATTGGTAATATTTGACACCACTCTCGGGATCAAAGAAACCCAGCCAACTGGCATGGAGTGTCAAACTTTTCTGAAAATCCACTTCCGGTAGGCCAGCCAGTCCATCATGCACGACCCCGATTTGAGGAGGGCTGGCGTCCAGGGTAATCTGCATAAATTAAATTAAAATGAATAAAATATATGAAAGCAAATAAGTTTTGACTATTGAAATTTTCACTGAATATAAAGTATTACATCAATTTTTCATTGTTCGGAGGAGAAATTTCTTTATGATTCTAGAAATAAAAAAAACTTCCGTTAAACAATTCTACTATAAAACAAAATATTAAGCTGATTTTCACTATCAAACAATGGATAGTATGAATGTTCCTAAAATTTATAGAAAACTAATTAATTTGAATGTCCATAATATGTTATATAAAACAATTCACATAATGTCAGAAAGACGAGAACCGAAACAGACAACGAATTCTGCTCTGTGAACTTTACAGATCAGGATATACCAACCTTTCTTTAATATATTTCTTATCATGCGTTGCATACAACAGTCTCTTAAAATGAACTTGTCATAATTCTTAACCTACCTGCTTTCTGACTGTTGTCGACAGTTTGGCGTGATTTACTGCAGTGACCTCAATGTAGTAATCAAAGTCGTGGATGCCGGTGCTGGCATTACTGAAGATACCACCATGAGAGTTAACAGAGCTGTCAATAAGGGCCGGCTGGACCTGAAAGTGTCGGTGATAACACCCAGCAGCTCCCGTACAGTAACAGTTCGGACCTCGAGCGTAACTCCCATACTTTTCTTCACAGTGTTCCACGCTCTGAAAACGAAATGTCTACAAATCTATCTATCTATCTATCTATCTATCTATCTATCTATCTATCTATCTATCTATCTATCTATCTATCTATCTATCTATCTATCTATCTATCTATCTATCTATCTATCCATCCATCCATCCATCCATCCATCCGTCCATCCATCTATCTATCTATCTATCCAACCCACCCACCCATCCATCCATCTTTTTTTGCATATGTTTGTGTGCAAAAAGATAGGTAATTTCAGATAGATAGACAAGCATCAGTTTAAGCAGCACACGGGATTTTCAACAGAAAATGAGAGTAATCTTACATCACTCTCTCCCCCACCCCTCTCTCTCTCTCCTTGCGTCAGTTTTAATTTGTACACGCTATGAATAGTTTTGAATAGTAAAGGGAAGTAAATCTCACATCACTCTCGCCTTGAGGAGGAACGTTGGCAATGCCATGAACCAAGTCGTTATTTAATTTGTCAACCAGACGCCACACAACCGTTTCCAAGCCACTGTGGTCATCAAACGCAATCCATTCGATCCTACAAATAATTTAAATAAATCAATGAAACATGAATTATAATATTGTAGAGTGTGATCGAGTTGAAATTATTATAAAAATAAAACAGCATCAAGAATGTTATGGGTAACTAAATAACGACATGTTTGTTAAAATGAAAACTCACTACCTCTACTACATACATCAATTTACTAGAGGGGTAATTATGAGTACAAGTGGAGGTAACTCTTGGCAAGTGGAAGTGCAAAATGCACGTGAGAGTGTAGGTTGCCATGTTCTAAAAAGACAACAAACTTACACACACACACTCACACTCACACTCACTCACTCACTCACACACACACACACACACACACACACACACACACACACACACACACACACACAGACACACACACGCACACACGGAAAGGAAATTAGAGGTCAAGCATAAGGGAAAATTTATGCCATAAGGATATAATCACCAAGGCTGCTGCCGAAATATACACTGACTGGCAGATTCACAACCACTAGAGAAAACAAAGGAAACATGCAAAAGAATAAATGAACACAACAATAACTAAAACTTTCACCCAGAAAAATAACTGTCTCGTGATAGCACTAATAGCAATAAGAGAATGAACACAAATATCCCATTACAAAAAGAAAAATTAAAATAATCTCAGAAAATTCAGGAAAAGAATAAGCGCTAATTAAACCTAATTAGCAACCAACATATATATAACGACATAAACTAATGTTCGAAGTAATGTGAACATCCTCTGAACAAATGCTCTAGAGACTGATGTCTGTTTTCTCTCTTCGAGAAAAACGTGTTTTTTTTCTTTTTGAAATTAGTACGTATTTTCGTCCTTCGCTCACTACCATAGCTCACTACAATAGCTCACTATCTTCGCTCACTACTATAGCTCACTACCATCGCTCACTACCATAGCACACCACCATCGCTCACTATCATAGCACACTACCATCGCTCAACTAAAGAAAATAAAGCCATCGTCAAGTCTAGTGACTAAAACACAAGACTATACACTGTATTCTGAATCGAAGCAAAGTCTAACATATCTAGTACTCTTTGTCCAGACAAAAGTAAATTAAATTCCAAAGTCTATTATCATACGCACAGACGTGGTGACAAAGGATTTACTTTTTAAATTCTACTTCAATGTAACCAGCTACAGTAACAGCAACGGCTCACTTAATGTACTGTTTTTAAAGAGGTCTTTCGAGAATGAATATGCATATCTTGAGGATTTTTGACAATATCGTTAGATCCCGAACTTTGAAATAGATATGTAAAGATAAAGCAAGCATTAATGTTGATAGTATATTTGCATGTATTATCGCATGTAATATAAAGCAAAATCTCAAAAAAACCCCAAGAACAATAAAAATGCAGTTTGAAAACCGAAATCAGACAAACGCTAAGAACAGTAATGAGTTTTGAATTTGAGCATTAGACACATACATAATTATATACACAAATATTATTGTTTGAAACATACAGAATTGTATACACAAATATTATTGTTTGAAACATACAGAATTGTATACACAATATTATTGTTCGAAACATACAGATTTGTATACACACATTATTGTTCGAAATATACAGAATTGTACACACAAATATTATTGAATGAAACATCAGAAAAGGTGCTCAGAAAAGTGACAATGAATATGTAAATGTTAATGACTGATTGAAGATTGAGTTGCCTACTTATATTACTATAGACGACTTAAAATATGGATGTCTACACATATTAAAGAAATACTTGAAATTAAGCTGTCTGCTCAAAATATTACGGAGAAAATGAAAGTCAAGGTTGAGAACGTTGTGTCTAATGAAAGAAAGACTGAAATCAAGAAAAATGAAGGCCACACTGCAAACGCACTAATTAAAGGTAGATTACAGGTCAGGTTGTCTACGCACATAATTCAGGATAAACTGAAGGTCAATGTGTTTACTTACGTAATTTTGTTCAGATCCTCTAGTCCGTGTACACTGATGTTCTCGATGTGGTCTTTCGTCAGCCACAGATTCGCGATGACCGGAGGAGAACTATCGATATGCACAGTCACAGATTCTTCCAAGTATTCGTCACGAATGTCGTAAGCACGTACCCAGAAAGTCACAGAATCGCCATCTACAGCTTCTACCTGTAAGGTTTTTACTCCGCTTAAGTCGGGCTCTTTTGTGAAGTTGTATTGCTGGGGTTTTAAAGTTCTCCCTCCTAATCGATCTTTTCCAAATGCCGATGTAAATTTAACAATGCCTGTTTAATGACATTAAGTGATAAACTTGTAATGCCTATTCATTAACTCGCGTATTTGAACAATTCAGCTTATATTCTTACATTAAAATCAAGATTGAAAAATAATTTATGACTCAACAAAGTATGGATCTTTTTGTCATAATGCCTGAAATGTGTTCCTGCAGGTTCTTCTCCCTACATCAAATACTCTCAATGGCCATTACATACAATGTTTAAAGGAGTTATATCACACTATGAGTCTAAGCTCAGCAGTAAAATGTTTCCACATTTATGTTGAAAATATCAATTGTACTTCAACATTCAGAAAGGAGAGAGAGCATTACTATATATAAATAAATGGAGATGTGGCACAAGGACAGATTTACCTGAGAAGTAGTAAGCAATATGGTAATTTAAACTCCGTTTACTTTACACGAACAATATAGACTTCAGCGCTCACCTCTTTGAAAAGAAAATTAATTGTTGAAATCAAATAAAATATTCGCCCGACACATAAAGAAGGTACATTTATACAGCCTTTCCACAAGTAGTTTATTAATGGAGAAACAAAAAAAAAACAGTATAAAAGCAAATTGAGCCACAATTAAATATGGTTTCTGTATACGAAGAATTCATGAGCTTCATAGTTCACAGCATTTTAAGACAAAGATATTCCCCCACACCATGTACCTAAAGAATTCGGGAATGCAGCAGTCGTCCTGATCCCCTCATTGTCGTCGTAGTCGTTGCTAACACTAACATCAGGAGCGACTCCGGCTAGCAGATGGTTGTGAGTATGGAAGGTATTCGTATAGCGTTCAAACCAGACAACCGACACAGACCCTTCTACCTGCTGCCACGACCACGAAGACGTTTCAGATGCTGACGTCACTCGTAGAGGGGATGACGTTGTGGAGATCTGAGACGATGAGTCATACAGAAACAACCGCCTCGTGGATTTAAAATTCTCAGCGCGGTCAAAAGCTGACAGGACTACAGCGTACATACCTGGGTGGTCCACTGTGAAGTTTGCCACACCCTGAAAATATTGTAGAAAAATCTATCTATCTATCTATCTATCTATCTATCTATCTATCTATCTATCTATCTATCTATCTATCTATCTATCTATCTATCTATCTATCTATCTATCTATCTATCTATCTATCTATCTATCTATCTATCTATCTATCTATCTATCTATCCATCCATCCATCTATCTATCTATCTATCTATCTATCTATCTATCTATCTATCTATCTATTTGTCTGTCTATCCATTCGTCCGTCCGCCTGTCTATCCTTCTATCTGCCTAAAGTCTGTCTGCTCGCTATGCTGTCTGTCTCTAGACGGAGTAATAATTAATAATGAAAAGTAACTTTACAAATGTGCGCAACGTACTGACGTGACACCTTGAACAGAGCCCTTAATGAATGACGCATGGGTCAGCATTCCACCTACTTCGCGCAAATCGTACACGTGGTACAGAAATCGGGAAACACCCGCATCATCGTCATGCCACCCATCCCAGTTCATGGTTATTGTGGCCTGCATTTAGATATGGTTAACAAATACATATAATACATAAAATGTGTTTAATGTTTTAAGATATGATTAAGAAATATTCATGACATATTTGTCTAGTGTCACACGTTAAGACAAGATTAACAATTACATGTACATGTCATTGTTGTGTGACCTATACTTAAATATCGTAAAAAATATTTAAATGCGACATATGCTTAAAATACCTAGCATTAAGCCAGCAATAAGGTATACAAATACGTGTATGTGAAGTTTAATTTGCTTGCATTATTAAAACTAGAGTATACTAATATATATATAACCCTACTTCCCAGTTTAGGTAGACAATGCTTTAAAAACCAGCATTAGGTGGACCTCAGTGTATATATAATTGACAATAAATGCATTCACATATTCATCTTACTGTATTAAATCAGGATGAAGAATTAACTTTACTAGGAAATTTGTTTTAAAAACAAATATTCAGACATTGACATTTATGAAAGCCAAATTAAATTTTCCATTCAATTTCATAATTACGATTTTGAAATATGATCTTTTAAAGATATTTTAAATATTCAAAATTTTAATACCATAAATGAATACTGCGGGCTGTGATAATGTTTATGGATCACTTGGAACATTTTAAAATGATATTGAATATTTTAAATAGTCTACTAATATTAAGCCTGGCAAATAACGGTGAAAGACACTGGACTGTAAAATCGTACAGTCTAAAGCACTTTCATTTGGATCAGAGTTGTAGTGATTGCATAAGGAAACATATTTGGTTATCTTAGAAATAATTAAGGTTGTCTTAACTAATAAAGAATTGCAGCCATGGCTTTCGTATTACACTAGTGACTGGCTAGTGTCATGGCCGACTAATTGCTTTCCTATGATACTAATGAATGGCTAGTGTCATGGCCGGTCCATCAAGTATAGGAAGGTTACTTCTGAACTCTGCACTTGCGGAAAAGTGTCACACTATATACTTACTGAGCGAGAGAACTCAGACACTGTCAACATAGACTTTGAGCAGTGTGTTGTGACGCTGCAATGATATGGTAATATCATATCAAAGAACAGCTGAAACAAATTAAACGGAACACGTGAAAGTATGTTGTATATAACACACACATGCATACTCACAATATAGTTATTTTGGGTGTGCATATATATATTGTTTGTATGTTCGGTAAACAAGCGCCATTTATATCACAAATGTGTTTGTTTCCATTTTATTTTAAAGCATATTTTAAAATTCAAACAATGAACATTAATTTAAAGTAAAATTAAGTCTAAATGACCTACACGTTTTCATGTAATGAGTTTAAATGATTTTCTCCTATTTAATTAATGAAATGAAGTAACTTTTACTTGTAATAATTTATCATAAGAAAGGTTTATACATTTAAGTGTTGAGTATGTATAAAATTAAACTGATGAAGAATACGTTTCAGTATAGTCGATACATGTAAGCGACCTAATAACGTTAACACATTAAAATAATGATTTTCAATTAAAAAGAAATGTGCAAGTATGAGATGACGTAACATTAATACATTAAAGTAATGAGTTTCAATAAATTTCAGGCATTTACCTCAATGGTTTGCGACTGAGTGTTACTTGTGTAGTAATGCGTTTCGTCGGAATTTCTTTCTAAATTGGTTATCTTGAGAAATCCACCCACATTTACGGTGTAAACGAGCTCCAATCTAAATGTTTATTAACATTCAATAAATTTAATATATAAATTTAATATATTTAAATAATTTTTGCACAAATGAAAATATATAAGCAGCACAATAGATTACCATTCTTAGAACAAACGTTATTTAAACTTATTAGGGTCAAAATTACATAAATGGAGAGATAATGATTTAATTAATTTATTTCTCTACAGTCTCTGAATACAGAATGTTTGTGTGTGTATGTGTATATTTGTGTGCCTGCGTGCGTGCAAAAGTGCATCGTAATAGTTAACTGGCCTGCAACAACTAAGAGTATTTCGGTAACAAATTTGGATAAGTTGCGAGTCTTGGATAAGATGTGTTATATTTCTACACAAGTTACAGAAATATATTCAAAATCCTTATTTTTTGTATATATATATGTCCTACTGTGGACGTGTAAATAGTTATGTTTTATGCATACTTCATTCAACAAATGAATGAACCTTGACATCATGCAGTATATTTTGTGGTGGCTTTAAGTTAATATTTTTTACTTTGGTTCGTCAATTGTATTGGTTACATTTCTTCAGGCATTTCCTGTTGTCAGTGACTGATGGACAGTGACCATCTGGCTTTCTTCTTTTACTAGTCTACAAACTGTTTAACAGTCACCTGTTTACCCAGAAGGTGAAGACACTTTATTTATTCTTCATCATCTGATAGAAGTGCTGATCTGGTTTCACCCCTTGTCTCATCACCCACAACTTATCTCACTGCATGACCCTTATCTGGCCAAACTCTTTATATCTCTACCCATCTCTTGTCTCACCACTCATTCCATGTCTCACTGATCATCTCTTGTCTCATTACCCATTCCATGTCTCACTGCTCACGCAAAGGCACACACCCATTCGATCGTTCATCGAATCGTTTGTATTTCTCCCACTGTCACTTTCTATTTAAGTCAACTTTATTGCGACACCATACCTAATCCGTTGAGTCATCTGTCTGATTGTATTCTTTTTCTGCTGACTGCTTTCTGACAGTAAATACATGATATAAAAGACACCCAGCTAGAAATTCGCAAAATACAAAATGATTATAATTTAAATTTAAGTAATTCAGTTTTAAAACTTTCTTTCATATAACGCAGGAGTGCACAAACGTTTTAGACCAGAGGGCCAAATTTCCAATTGATAGTGCGTGGAGGGCCGCAAGTTAGATTGCACATGGACGGCTCAAAAAGAAAAAAACAACACAAGTAACGAAATAAACTCATCCGGGGGCCGCATGCAGCCTGCGGGCCGCGGTTTGTGCACCCATGATATAACGGTTATATTATTCTGACACTGAACTCAATGGTTCACCATTCTGATCTAAAACAATCAATTGATTAATAGTGACATAATCTTGAGTTAGAGAAATCAACCAATGGCTAGAACATTTATATGCTGTGCTACAACAACGTTCTAATTGTTACATTATTCTGAGCACAAATAAAATCATATCACCCTAGACTAAAACATCTTTCTAGTTCTTACATTACTCTGAGCTATTGTTACACCGTCATGAGCTAAAACAGTCAGCAAGCTACTAGTCACATCACTCTGAACATTTTGCGAGCTTATGGTTACATCACCGTGAGTAGAACATATGCTGAGCATTTGATTACCTTTGGCCATGCTGAAAGTTAATTTGAGCAGGATTTGAGACTTGACTTGAAATTGATAGGCTGGAGCCATCTGATGACTTGAGCTTTGCAGAGCACATAAATAGATCGCGGTTAGGGTTATCGCGACTTGCACCTTCGCAGGATGACTGAAACAATGTTCTTATTGGAGTGTCGGCTGCATCGACAAAAGAAAGAAGAAACACTGGTGTATACTGAAAAAGTTTGGTTGAAATAATTACTTCTCTGGCTACCATGAAGAATCAAAGACTGTGATAATAATTATTATTTTATGCCCAACACACCAAGTAAAGTAAACTTAATACTTGATTATGCTATTTAAGGTAACATTTTCACTAATTATAAATACTGTGGAAGTGTGTTGTGCGCTCCAAATTTTCTTCTAACCTGACGCTAATAGTTTGCTAAAGTGAAATTTTGAGGCTAAAGATTTTTTAAAAGTAGAGATATTTTCTTAGCGATCCACTTTAAATGAGAATCTATAAACTTCACGAACTGATTGTATTTCTGTTAAATGTCCACTTCCAAAATTGAAATGCCCAAATTCTATGTTCCCATTCCGTATAGACGTTCAACTATGATCAACTATGACTCAAACGTGATTAATTGTCTGTAGTGACGTAGGCCCTACAGCCTGTTACATTGAAATGTTGATGATCGCCAGAATAGATTATACTGGACAAAACTCATCAGTGAACTCCCCTTATTTATAGATAACTCTCATTTAGTGCTTTATTAGCAAGGGAAGACAAAAAGGATACAGAAGATAAAATATATTTGTGTGTGAGAACATTGAAGAGTCAACGAACGTGACTTTCAAAACTAATCGAACAACAACGAAAAATGGAAGCAAGCAAAGGCAATAAAATAATAAATCGAAATCTTACAAATATAGATTTCGATACGTTGAAAGCTATAAATACATTCAGTTTAAAATATATAACTTTATCCTAACTGCTGCACAGCATCATTCTTTTACAAGATCTGGAACTCAAGAACTACTTCATAACTATGCCTTTTATGAAGAACTGTCTTCACGACTCTCTAAAGACTACTTCTACTAGCAGCATTACTTTTACTAATTACTGGTAGATCTAATTATTATCTATTAATGCTGCTCTTAATAACGACTTCTACATAGAAATAATAACAGCATAATTCCTCCAGGAATTAGAGCTAGCATATCATTCCTGTTCAGAGTCACACCTGGCTTTACCTTCAGAAAAGGACAACTAAGCAGTATGTCACATGCGTGATGCTGGCGACTTTTGCTATGATCAAGGACAAATATGTGTGCAATTGCCATTTTGCTTCAATCGAGAAAAAAACCTATAAGCGACTGCTAGTTTTCTTACAAGTGATGACAGCTAAATATGTAACTGTCAGTTTGTTGCAAGTAAAGACAGATCTATGTATGATGAGCACTTAAGTACATTCCGGTAGAAATCTCTATAAGATCGCCAGGTTGTTTTATATTTTTTAACAACTGATGATTCATCACGAGTGAAAGACGTGTTTGCTACTACCCAGAACGAGTGCAAAAGCGATTATAAAAGAGAAATATTAAATTTTGTTTTAATAACTCTAAATGAACTAAGTATTGTTCACCAATTAGTATCATATAGACAGACAGACAGACAGACAGATAGATAGATAGATAGAGAGAGAGAGAGAGAGAGAGAGAGAGAGAGAGAGAGAGAGAGAGAGAGAGAGAGACAGATAGATAGATAGATAGATAGATTGCCCACCTCTATAGACAGACAATTTGACACTGCCTCCTATAACCCCAATTCGAACTTCTTTTAAGTAGCCGAACAATGACGATAAGGTGGGTTTGAAAAAGCTTTGCACTTTGTAATTTACACCGGCTACCGCCTTCATATTGGTCCATGTCTTGTTCACACCAGGAACTTGCAAACTGTTGGGGTTTTGTGGGGCGTTGACCAACCCTCCGTCCATTGACTCCAACGTTAATTCATTGAAGGCAACGCTAGCTTGAGCTGTAACTGAGGACGAAGTAAATTTCTATTTTATAAATTTATTTAGTGCATTTTAATATTTTTAAGAAGAGAATATTAGTTGCAAACGCATATATTTATTTTCTGAGAGGTACAATATTATCAACATAATGTTCGTTTCAGCAAAATACGTGCAGAAGTAGACCAGCAACGTATAATTATGCAATGTAAATTACCATTTGAAGTAGAACAGATATAACATTATAAAACATTTTGGACGAATCATACTTCTCTCACAATGATGGCCAGCAAACCCGTCAGCGCATGCGCAGTTTGATGCATGTTCCCCACTGCACGTACCAGGGAAGCAGCGTGTGCTGTCTGATCGCCAAGAACAGCTTTCTAAAGCAAAAGAATTCTTTCAGTTATTGTTTCAATGAACAGCAATGCCACTGCTGAAGTAGGCACAATATTTACATTGTTTTAATTAAGGAACTTAATATTCTACTATTCATTCAAATTAAATAACACACATTACACCTCCATTTGTTTAAATTGGTATATTACACAGAATGAGTAAGTACAAATACAAGTGAAGTTATCATTCTATTCAGAAAATTCAAAATGAGTATGGACGCTCACGATTAATGAGAGGTATAAGATTAGATTTAGAAGTTAATGACGTTCCGTTAAGATCTACTCGTGACGTCAGCAGTTTGCACGTAAATTACACATCAAGGCAATTTTTACTGCTGAAGACCACGTGACTTTAAACCATGCGGACAAAGGTTCGCGGACAGAGACCATTTTAACAAACGTTTGGTTCAGAAAACTTTCTATGTGATCCAAGATCAATTTTAAGGGGAATACTAATTTTGCAAGTATCACTTCATTAGCACTAAATTCGAAACGTCAAAAGTGGTACAGATAGTCTAATTTTTAAAAGGAAAACAAGGATGTATAATACCCACTCATACACTCACATTTACAAACACACACATGCACATTCACACCCACGCACGCACACATATACTTGTTAATATTTTTAAATTAAAAAATGTAATAATTCATGAAGAATGCAGTAAAATCACCTTTCTATTATTTAGTATTAGTAGTAGAAGTATTTAGTACTACTACTCTGTCATTATAATTAATATTAATAATATATCCTCTTTTCACGACTTCTGTTGATTGTTGGTTATGAATCAAGGTCTCCGAATCTTACCAAGATTCCGGGAGGTCCAAGGTTTTACGGAGGATGTGAGGACTTCCGAGGAACGCTGCTTTTAGCAGTGGAGCAATTTTGTGTTGTCCAGGCACTGTATTAAGATATTCTTCCAATTCAGGTGTTATGTTCCCCAGGGAGCCTCTCACAACAGGTATTACTTCTGTTTTCACATTCCACAGTTTCCAGATTTCTAATCTCAGATCCTGGTTTTTTACTATTTCTTTTCTCTCTTTTGTTTTAATGTTTCTATCACTTGAAACAGCAACATCGATGACTGTTGCTGTTCTGTTGGGCTTATTGAGAACTACAATATCTTATCTTCGTGCAGGAATCACTCGATCCGTCCTTATTTCAAAGTTTAACAGTATTTTGACTTCTGTTTTAATGACTGCTTCCGGTTGGTGCATCCACGCTCTTTCTGCGGATTTTACTGCATAGTTCTCACATAGATTTCTATGTAGGATTTTTGCCACTTAGTTGTGTCTTCTGTTGTTTTCTTTTCCAGCCAGAAACTGACATCCAGAGGTAAATATTCTGCTGTTTCATCCATGATATTAAAGAGTCTGCATTTTGAATCATTTGAGATTTTATGAGATTGGTTTTGTGTGATTTCGCGTTCAGAGGTTGATCTTCCGCAGCTGTAATGAGTGCTTCTGTTTCTGCTTTCAAACCTGCCTCTTTCAACCATTTGTAAGTTGTTTGTTGTGTTGATATTTCATCAGCTTGTCGTGCATACTGGCCATGGAGAAATTTTTGGTTCCAGGTATTTGCTAATGCTTGCTTCGTTGTTTTCTTCCATGTTTCTTTGTTTGTGGGGGTTGGTATATTCACTCATCTTTATTGCTCCTTCCATTAGTCTATATTTGTTGTTATTCCTGATATAGTCTTATTCTTCTTCTTAACATTTACCATTGTTCACTCACAAACACACGTTAGTTATACCGATCTACTTTAATTCAACTTAATACCTTAATTTTAAATAAATTAAATTCTGTTCTTATGCCTTTCATTCAGACAGAAATACAACTTTAATTCTACTTAATACCTTGATTTTAAATAAATTAGATTTCTATTCTTATGCCTTTCATTCAGACAGAAATGCGGCGCGTATAAGCAGTTCTACAGAAAAAGCTTTTCTTGATAAGTGAATACATTTATAAAAACAGAATGATGTCTAAAGGCTCGACAAGATAAAATTAACTATATAATGGAGTTTTTTTTGTCTCTTTTAGCGAAATACAAGTAAACGACAGCTTTTGTGTGAAAACCCATTTCGGGCTATAATTAGTATGAAAAATATTGCCTCGAATTCTGTATACATAATAAGTCAGACACAAATGATTTATATAATTAAGCAGTATTTGCAAATTTAAAGAGAACTAATTATTTTTAAAAAAGTAAATTAAAAAGAAATTAAAAGCTACAACTGACTGTAGCAAACAGTTTTATCAGCCGAAGGCACGTAAGCTCTGTATCCGACTGCCTCTGCAACTGTCCCTTCACAGCGCAGACACTTCTGGTTGCTGCTGGTCGTACAGGACAGCACGTCACAGTTGGCAATGAAAGAGCACACTGCAAACCCAGCAGGAACGTGACGTGAGCATTGTGTAAGATTAAAATGATTGAGGTGCTAGTACTGAGTTTGTTTATCAGGATTAAACGTGACACCAATGCTGATACATTTATTGAGATTAAAAGTGACACTAGTATTCAGTAAACGTATCAGGATTAAACGTGAAACCAGTTTTGAGTACGTTTATCAGGACTGAATGTATTTAGTATTAACTACACTTATTAAAATCAACGATGTTATATGAGATTTTTACGCATATCAGAATTTAAAGTGATGCTTGCAATGCATGCATGTCATTATTTAATTTGACAATAACAATGTGTACTCTTAAACTTAAGAATAATAATGAGCCACATGTGAATGAATTAAATGACATACAAATAAGTAGACAACACTTGTCAGGACTACATTTAACATTAGTATTTGAATGCATTTTTCTGGATTTAATATGACAATAGCAAAGAATATGCTTCTTAGTGTTTGATATGACACTAATAAGTACACATATCAGAATTAAAATATATTATATATTAGTGTTGTTTACGTATTTTACACGTTTGTTTAGAATTTAGTGTGACACTGTTGTTGAGTACGTTTATCGGCTTGAATATGATCTACCACTATATGTGCGCTGATATGCAGGATTACATGATAACTAGTATAGCTTCCGCTTGTCAATTTAATATGCCAATAGTGTTGTTTATGGTTGTTAGGATTAAAGCTAACACTAGTATTGTTTATGTTGTATGTTTGTTAGAATTTAATGTAACACTAGCATTGTGTATGTTTGTTAGGATTTAACGTAACTCTAGTATTGTGTATGCTTTTAGAATTAAATGTATCAGTAATATTGTGTATGCTTGTTAGGATTAGTGATATATGCTTGTTAGGATTAGTGATATATGCTTGTTAGGATTCAATACAACGCTAGTATTGTGTATGTTTCTTATGATTCAATATAACTCCATTATTGTGTAGGCTTTTTTAGGCTTTAATGCAACACTAGTATTGTGTAAGCTTATTAGGATTACATATATATTAGAATTATGTGCGCTTTTCTGATTCAAACGTGTCACAGATAAGGTAATGATACATATTGTATTTCCACTTACATAATGGAAAATAAATAATGACAACGTAACTTGGTACCATTAATTGCCTTTTCTTTGGAAATACTTACTGCCGCATATGTTTCCAGCACTGTAAAAGCCATTCTTTGTGCAGCTGCAAACTCCCGGAAGTACACAGTTTCCACCAGCATAGTGCTGTTTCACGCCGTCGACATAAATGTGTGAATCTTCAAAATAGTCGTTGCACGCACCGTTTGGATCCGTTTTCCCATTGCACAGCGCTGGTAAACGATACAATTATCTCCTTATTAGTTATACATGCTGACAGATGATTGTTACATAAAAATCATTTAAAATTTACCGCGCACTGTCTATATCTTATAAGAGATAGACAGGCAAGTAGATTAAATCACTCTAATAATTTTCGTGCAGGCCGCCTTTCAAGTCTGATGACGTGGCAGTCGTTAGCTCACAACTATTAATTATCCTGACCACAAATCAGTAACAATGGACCTTTCCTATAGCGCAAATCGAAAATCTCCACAATCGAAATTGGGCTACAACTGCGCCAGTAACAAAAACATACATAAAATAATTTGTTTGAATGTCACCCAGGGTGGACTACACCCCCCAATCCACATAGTATGCCACTACTAAATAAGTAATAGATTTCCTTCTAATTTTCATAGTGGAAAAACTGAATGTAACACTTTGTTTCGTCCCTTGAACGTTTCAATGCTTCTGTTCAATAGAGGATTCCTGATCGTATTTTGTCTTACTTGAGTCTGCTGATCCAGGGTTTGCTGACGAAAACTGCTGGTGATGAAAGAAAGATGACAAAAGCTCTAGTATCTGGTCCAACTTTCATGCTTGACGTCGTTGAAATTTGCTATATGAGAGATACTCCTTACTTCTACATTGACAGTGCTTTTATATCTCTCTATTTTGACAGTGCTGTTATATCTCTCTATTTTGACAGTGCTGTTATCTCTCTCTATTTTGACAGTGCTTTTATATCTCTCTATTTTGACAGTGCTGTTATCTCTCTCTATTTTGACAGTGCTGTTATCTCTCTCTATTTTGACAGTGCTGTTATCTCTCTCTATTTTGAACTGCTGTTATATATCTCTCTCTGTTGACAATGCGGTTATATCTCTCTATTTTGAAAGTGCTGTTATATATCTCTCTCTGTGTTGACAATGCTGTTATATCTCTCTATTTTGACAATGCTGTTATATCTCTCTATTTTGACAATGCTGTTATATCTCTCTATTTTGACAATGCTGTTATATCTCTCTATTTTGACAGTGCTGTTATATCTCTCTATTTTGACAATGCTGTTATATCTCTCTATTTTGACAGTACTGTTATATCTCTCTATTTTGACAGTGCTGTTATATCTCTCTATATCACAGTGCTGTTATATCTCTCTATATCACAGTGCTGTTATAGGCTATCTCTCTATATCACAGTGCTGTTATATCTCTCTATATCACAGTGCTGTTATATCTCTCTATATCGACAACCCTATTTCGCGACTTTGCTACAAACTAATGCTGTTATTTTTTTTTTTTTACGGACCACTGCCGTGACTTAGGTACATTCAGCGTTTGACTTACTACACGAGTGCTATATGTTTTTCCCCATATCAGTGTTCCCTGACTGCGCTACCTCAACGCCCGACGACGTGCTGTGAGCACTGGATTGAGCTACATAGTACACGGTTATCTTGCTACCTGGACAGTGATAACACATTTCACTGCAGTGTGCAATTGGCTGTGAGATGAAACAGTCTTTTACGTTGAAAGGATATAGGAAATACATTTTCTCATTAGTCAACCATCGATCATAGGTAGACGTAGGTCAGAAAAGTAATTAAACATTTTTGCATCTACAAGGAAATATGACCTTCCACACAAAGAAAAAGCAACTATAGTAGAATATAAATAAATTATTTAAGTATTTTACAGGATGGTATTTTATAACACTGGGCAGAGACCATGCATTGTTAATGCAAAGAACTATCTCTGGCATGACAGTCTTCCGGAACCTCATGACAAAGTTCTTCTGGCTATAATGTTCACCATTTACTGACAAAATTATTCTCTTTTGGACAGATATGATCTGAACTAATATAAATGTAGTATTAGGGATGCCACATTCTTGCTGGAAATTGTGAAGCAATGTATTATGGTCAGTTTGGTCAAAGTTTCAAATAAGCAGATAAGTATGAGAACTAAAATTGTTCCATCATACAAAGGAAAGTTTATTTGCTGTCATGAAAAGAGTTTTCCTTTTGAGTTGCAATTCCAAATTGAAGTATATGACCAACTAAAGTAGTCAGTGTGAATGTGTTCTTAGTTGGAAGTGCATACTTCTGGAAAAAGGGGGAAAGAGTTGAGAGGGATGGAGGTTGCATGACATTTGTGTGGGGTAAAAACAAAACATTGGTACAGGAGAGGAATGTAACGTGAGAATCTAAGCTGACCTTCTACCAGGTCAAATGAGCTGTGTGGGTAAGATAAAATATCTAAATTAGAGTGGGAAGCACAAGGGCAGGTGTGTGTAGATCATGTGTATAAAATCCTTTAGTGCTATTGAACCATTACACTCACTAGCAAAAAAGTAGAAAGAAAATGGTCCCTCCCCCCACTGCCGGAACAGCTGGGTGAAAAACCAGATTAAGAACCTTTATGAAGGTAAATGAGTGACTGTGAATGAATGTAGACTTTAAATTGTATATCTTTATACTACATTTTAATGACGAATTGTAGTCAGAGATCTGTAACGTGAACAGGATAAATCTTAGAAGTTGGGAGAAGGAACTTAGGCTAGTCAATATTATAGTTTTCCTTTTTGTTTTCTGGTGTATAATAAGCCAACAACGACAGAAGTTGAGTTGTTTTTGTTTTTTTAAAAAGAAGAGAATTGTGGACTGTCTTCCTAGAAACAATTTTTAAAAAAACAACATTGTTTATGAACTGAGTGAAATATAGAGATAGAAATAGAAGGAACATGATCACTAATGAGTTGTTCATGAATAAATCCTGTATTATCATTTTTCTTTATTCTATTTAATAAATTTTATTGTCAATACTCAGTATTCTTACACATCTTTATTAATTTAGCTGTTGATGTAAGTGTAAATCCGTGACATAACTGTAAGTTGTGTCTCTTATAACGTGAGATTTATTGCATTATTTTACTCTTTGTGCAGCTGTCTGCTGGGGGCTAGCGAGTTAAATAAATATATACATGATCTAAAAATAAATCAGGCCGTCACCCATAACTAAGTCTTACTTTTTGCAACGGCACTTGTAGGTGGTTTTAGGGCGCAGGGTGGATAGATTTGTTCTAAATCGCATGAATGCGAGTCACCCCAAACAGTATACGACATTTGCAACTGTTAAAATGTTTGTTTCAGTGCTGTGACAGAGGCAATAACTTAGATGACTGAGGGATTTTGGTGATGTAGAAGAATAAATGCTACTGAGACAGAAGACATTTTATCAAACCTCTGATATACATGAAATATTAGAGTTTTTACAAGCTATTAGAACCGAGTTTTGTTCATTCAAAGAGGATTTAGAAACTGTTTTAAAATACCACGGAACACGTCATTTAAAAAGAGAAATGTTGTTTTAATGTCAGTCATAGGAGTGAGTAGTACAGCATCAAACAGTTACGTCATAATAGCTTGAAGATCGCATCACTTTGGGGTAGGCTTATTTAAGATTTTTCTAAGAAAATCTAGAGACGTCTACCTTAATGTTATGAGAGGTAATTATTGAACTTGGCATCGGGCTGTCAAGGATGGCGGATCAGGTAGAAGGATAGAGTCAAGTTACTGTCACTGTTTTTCTCTTGCCATGGAAATATAATCTAAATGCAAATCGTGGTGAAGTGATTGAATATATTGTAGTAGGAATTGGCGAAGGTTCGCTTCACACCATTCATTTATTTGTTTAGGCATAATAAATAAATACGTGAGTTTTATATTTGCAAAAGGTGGATTTTGTTCGAAGACATACATTTGTAACATAAACTATCTATCTACATCACAAATGTCCATTAATTTACAAATTTTATATATTATTTCAAAGATTTAACTAAAACATAAACACATGATATAAATGAAGAACTAAACATATTTTTTAAGCAAACATTGTCGTTAAAATAGTTTTTTCGTGAATGAAATGAATTATTTATAATTTCAGTGAAATTGGATGAGTTTCAAAATATATTTTAAAATATATTTAGTCAGGCAAGTAATAATATATCTGACTATTGTGATAGATAACTTTGTTCTACATACACCTACCGTAATCACATGATATCCCGTTGTGACTTGCCCATCCACTTTCACACACATACCTGACTCTTTGTACTGCCCTGAAATAATGCATAAATACTAAAGTAAAGCTATATATATATATAAATTAAAATTAAATAAAATGTGTTTCTAAAAGTATGCATAGTATATTATAAGTGGTTATTGAAAAAATATTTTGGCATGTAAATTTGACATAAATATCTATAAATACATGTCACCATAAAGGGGGTGGGAGGAAGAGGAAAACAAAAAGTAAATGGTAACCAGTATCGAATCAGTCACCACTTGTCACTAGGTTGGGTGTGTGATAAAATAACGAATGTGCAAATTAGGGACGTCGTTGTAATTCGTCAGTAATGTCACGTCATCACTGCAATCACACAACTTTATTTAGTCTTTGGGTGATTTGTCAACATTACATACTGATCTGTTGGTCACAGCGTCCGACATGCATTCACCATGGATCTTTTTCTGGCTCTTTTCATTAATGTAAGCAGAATTATATATATATTATGTGTTTGTATGCGAGATTACAAATGAAAAATGTAAATAACTCAGAACGATGTAAATATAACACTCACCTTTCACAACAGTAGTAGGTAATTTATTGTGTCTGGTGATTATGATTTATATTTATTGTTCTGCGGAATCTCTCTCATTAAAAAAGAAATTAAATAAAATCTCACCTGCCACTCACTCATAAAACATACACTCTGGGAATAAAGGACAATTTCTAAATCAATGGAAGGTGAAAGTGGAAATTTAAATAATAGATTAACAGATTACACAATCACAAAAATCTCCACTAGGAAGAAAATAACAAGAAACGAATTTACCATAATGAAGCGCAAAGTTATTTAGTGTCCAGTTAGAGTCCCAGAGCTATTTGGCTCTTCCACAAATTAATTTAATGATAGAAACATATGCCTGAAGAAATTAAATTATATTTTTGAGACCTTAACAGTGATATAACCCTTTCAAATCTAATTTTATTCATATATTGTGCAATGAGATTTTTAACTAATCTGAATTTTAATCATTGACAGAATTTTTGTACCGTCAAGTATAGTCGAGTGTCATCATGATGTAGTGTTGATTCAAGGAACAGTTGACTCAAAACAAATATCGGTGTGATATTTGAACTTGTAAGGCCCCCATATAGAAAAATAAAAAAGTGTGTCAAATGCATGTGCACTGTGTCAGCGCGTGCTCATCTATAAATACACACTGATATGTTGTCATATAGTTGTACATCTCTTACTCTGGAGTGCCTCTGCATGAGTCTCCCTCCCAGCTTATGTCACCTTCCCCAGTGCCAGATCAGTTCCTGGCATGATCCCAAAACAAAATGACTACCCATGAATGGGCTAGTCTATTAGAGGCTGGATAGCTGCCCCAAACTGCTCCTTCCATACTGGTTACAAATTGATGTCATGCACTGCCATCAGAGAAATGTTCAGACCTGATATAACCCTTTACTGAAGGTCTGCATAAAAGTAATTGGTCCGGTCTGGAATCACGCTGAAATTGAGGCACCTGGCAGTCCACACAGGATATTTGATTTGATGTTTCAACGTTTCACTGTAATTTTGCCATGGAAGTGGTACATTCTCTTCTTTTCAGTCAACTTCAAGTGTTAAAATACCCAGTTGATTTTTAAGAAAAGAGTGACGCGACGCGAACCCTGTTGCTTATGTAGCACCACCAAAAAAATCCTGGTCTCCTGTTTTCCTCAGTCTAAAACAAACCTGTGTCTGATTGGTTAAAGGTGTCTATTCGTGAACCAACTAAAACTTAAGCTTCGTTGCTCTGGTCCAAGCAGATCGTCCTTGGCATCAAAGCATACATTACACCCTACTGATACAAAACCCTCTGTGCGCGTTTTACTTGAAAATACTGTCTAAGTAAAAGCTGCCTTGCTTTATTTCAACAACTATTAATAATTCATTCACTAGAAACATTATGACACAATATTATACACAATTCACATAACGCTTATGGAGAGATGATAATCTACCTTGCCCTAAGACGACCTAAGTGACACGCAAATAACTGACATTACTAGAAATCTGTGACAATGTATAACGATGTAATATCTGTTTTTAATGCTAAACAACTATTAATATGTAAGTTTGTCATACCATGCCAATCGTGCAATATTTAAAAATTACCTAGTTTCTTAAATGTGAATGTAAGAGCAACAAAGGAATATTTAATCACAAAGAGAATTAAACTGTTGTATTAATGCTATTGATATGATAATTATGATTTGCTTTCTAATCACACAAAGTGGTTCACTCACAGACGCACTCAGTCAACACTCACAGACGCACTCAGTCAACACTCACAGACGCACTCAGTCAGCACTCACAGACGCACTCAGTCAACACTCACAGACGCACTCAGTCAGCACTCACAGACGCACTCAGTCAACACTCACAGACGCACTCAGTCAACACTCACAGACGCACTCAGTCAACACTCACAGACGCACTCAGTCAGCACTCACAGACGCACTCAGTCAACACTCACAGACGCACTCAGTCAGCACTCACAGACGCACTCAGTCAACACTCACAGACGCACTCAGTCAACACTCACAGACGCACTCAGTCAACACTCACAGACACACTCAGTCAACACTCACAGACGCACTCAGTCAACACTCACAGACGCACTCAGTCAAACACTCACACACACATACTTTGCATAAAATTGACGCTTTAGTAAATGTAATTAATTTAAATGTAACGAATTTAGTGCTGAAACATGTATTTTAAATTATTTAATTTAATTATAATATACCATAAATAAGATAAAAGAACAATATACCTATAAACTGACTGTATAAGTCAATAAATTCGAACTGCATTGCCGAATCATTGTTACCTGTACTTAGTGAGGATAAGCCAGTCCGTGTACTTTTCTGCTTCGTAATAGTACTCTGCTACAACATGGTTTCTGAAACATTTGTTAAATAATTAAGTTTTGTTCAGTTAGCAGTGGCACGATTCCAAATACGTCACTGAAGAAAGAATTCAAAATGATTTCTCATATAGAATTGATATATTTATGTTGATAATATTTAGGAAATAAAATATTACTATTGATCATGGTAATGTATAAGGCGTTTAATATTTTTAATGCACAAAATAATAATTAATTAAGTTAGAGTATGTAACAAGTTATAATTATAGTTTATAATTAATTATAATTATATTGCAAAACCAGCTATAATTTAGAATATAAGCAGTTAAATATAATTATGTACTATAATCAGTTATAATCGTTGATATAACCACTTATTATATTAGTCTGTATCTGTTGTACTTATATCATCTAACCTTTTATAATTATAATATTTAATCAAGTATAATAATGTTATAATATGTAATCAAAGTTATATTACATACAAAATTATAATAATAATATACAATCACTGCACACAATCAATTACATGTATAATCATAGTATTTATAACCAATTATAATTATAGCAATAGCAATTGTAATGATTGTATTTAATTATACAAGCGATACAGAAATGTGCTACATTAATGTATAAGAATGCACAAAACTATGAAACTATTAATATCTGTATGCCACGAGTATGGTTTTCCAACTGCCCAATCAAATGTAAGCTTGTAAAACTAGCATTGGTTTTCCAACTGCCCAATCCAATGTAAGCTTGTAAAACTAGCATTGGTTTTCCAACCGCCCAATCAAATGTGAGCTTGTAACACTAGCATGAATGTAAGACAGGGCCGTGGAGTCGGAGTCGTGGAGTAGATTGCTTTTTAGTGGAGTCGGTAAAAATGTCCCAAATTCAGACTCCAAATTTTACGAGAGCTGAGGCTAAGGCAGATCCACCTTTGAACAATGAGAGAGTAGTATATCAATGTAGTTGCTTATTATTAATGTAGTATATTTGTAAGTAACAGAAGTAAAAACACTTTGTGAAGTGTTTGAAATAGTGAGCTAGAAACAAAAAAATTCTTTTGCTGTATAAATTAGAAACTCACATGAAAGGTGTACAACAGGGAGATGAGATGATAATGGAGACACTTCAGAGCAACATTCAATTACCGTTAACATCTTCCTCAACAGTAACCATGGAGAAGATTTTGAAAAATATCTAGACTTACAAGTTTGATCAACACGCCAACGCTTACATTTGGAAAAGATTTTTTCTGCCCTCGGAATAGTCAAATCGGATTTGAGAGTAGCAACGAAGCCGGACTTATTAGAAGCACTCTTTTTTAAAGAACAAATTCCTTTTAGATAAATATTATCATATTAAGTATATTTTGAGTTTTTTTTTGTTGCTACGATTGAAAAATAGTTTAAAAATGAAATGTATGAAAGCCACTTCCTGATTTATTTACACCTATACCATACTCATACATATAACTCCATATAAATATATATTTTTATGTACGTGATAAAAGTAATAAATAGCAGGGGCGTAGGAATCGAAGTCGGAATTTGTTTTGACTGGCTCCACAACCCTGATTTATTACCTGCTTGTCAAATGTGAGATTGTCTACGCTAGGAAGAGTTTGCCACCTATCCAAGCAAACGTGAGCTTAGCAATACTTGTGTAACCACTTGTCCAATAAAATGTGAGTTGGACAACACCAGTGTGAGTTTACTAACTGTCAATCAAATGTCATCTTGACATCACTAGTATGCGTTTACCACCTGTCCAGTCAAGTGTGAACTTGCTAACACTTGTATAGATTTGTTATCGACCAACTGCAACAGATCAAACCTTCATCATGATTTGTTGAAAGTGTGAGATGCGATGTACAGTGAAGAGAGAAAAGAGACAAAAAGCAATTAATGCATATTTACTCAAACGGCCTTGGAGCAATCTCGACTACCCACAAGTAGTGCACTTGTTTCATAACGTACCACAGCACACACAGCACGGACACTACCCACAGACTGGACAGCAAACTTAGCATGGGCTATACTTTTCTGTGCGCACGATCAATTCACCACTGTGTGCATGCAACATTACCCGTACTGTATATAATGATAGATATACTGAACAAATATATTAAATTATATTTTAAAATAAAAAATCCGACTAATTTGTAAAGGTCAAATAGCATACGTTATAAAATAGACTTTTGTGTTTTTATTGTTCACATTTCAATCTTACAACGAAGCATACATATTTAGTATATATTTTTTAAGCTGTGAACTCTGATTAAAGCAATGTAATGCACTACTCAGTAAGTGAATAGACACACAAATGAAGACATTTTAAAGAGGCACTAAATCAATCTTGTTTAAGCATTTTCCAGTCACACGATCCGAAAGTCAAACGCACCCTTCGCTTTTTATCGAATGTCATCGAAATTAGATTCAAGAGCCAGTAATTGTTCTGCAGCTGAAAAATCTCCACACAGAGTGTGTGTGAATTCATTTCACTATTAAAAACCGGCCTATGTCAGAATTATATCTCGGTCGTGAAGAAAAGGCAGTTAAAATGTGTCGAGTGCTGGTGAGTTATCCACTGACGATGTAGTCTGCTGCAGATATATACGCATGCATACCCGTCAAACGTGAAGTACGAAAGTCATCATCTGACGGATGTAGCAATTCGAACCCATTTGATCGTCTCCTTAACACATCTGGTTGATGGTTCCACCTTACATTAAAAGTAATCTATTTGAGATTTTGAAAATGCGTAACTCCTAAGAAACGGCTCAAAATGATACTTTCTAACTAAGATATAGACAGAGACGAAGTTGATTAAAAAAAAAAAAAAAGCAGTGGTGATTTATAAATATCACCACAGACCTTGACCTATATTTTAAGTAAGCTCGGGAAAGTTATGGATATTTGCTGCCCTTCACAACGAGTCACGCGACCTGCCAATGTAATCAAGCAGATTCATTATAATGTAATGAAAGCGATCTTAGTTCTTGCTCAAGACGTCTGGGTCCTACATGAACTTCTTTCACTGTAAACTTCAGTTGGTTGTGCAAATACAAGTATCTTAAACATAAAAATAAAAGACATTAAGTATTCTATATTTTTAGTGGGCGATAATTATGGCATTGTACTTGTTAAACTAAATGCACGCATTGAAATGAATGAAACGAGCTATTTCTGTGCTGAAATCAAGGCATCAGACATGCGATATGATATTAAGAATGATTTACCTAAATTAAATAAATCAACGTGCTATTTCTGTGCTGAAATCAAGGCATCAGACATGCGATATGATATTAAGAATGATTTACCTAAATAAAATAGAATACACTTGAAAATTTTATACCGACTTTTCAGAATTTATCTTAAAAGAAATACATTTATTGTCTTATTATAACTACAATGTTTCTGCACCGAGGAAAGTCAAGCAATCGAAATATCAGAAATATTGTTTTACTATAATAATTTGCAATATTGTAGTGCTTTATTTAAATTTTATTATCAAATGACTAATTTGATTAAAAAGAGCAAGAAAGAGTGAATTATTACATCATAAACAGAAATTGCTATTCGTGATAATATACTAAATATATATGAGTTTTTATTTACAGTAACTTGTCATTGCATATTTCTTTTATTTTTAATAATTTAGACATCTCTTGAATATGTCTAGTCTTGCCTATTTCAATAATTTATGTCATTTTGGACATACTTATTTTATCCATTTTCCAATAATTTTTAACCTCAATTAAATAAAATAAAGTTCTTCCTTTTTAATAATATACGCATTACGGAATATGCCTGCAGGCTTTAATCGTGTCATGTTCAGTGTTATATATATATTAAGTTAACTGGATATATATAGTAAAATCTTTTCTGAATTAAAATTTATGTCATTTGGACATAGTATTATTTCGCAATTTCCTGTGAATGACAACGCCAATATGTTTCATATAGTACAGGCATTTTAATCACCTGTAATTTAAAGTGCATTTGAATACAGCACAGACCTTAAAATGCAACCTCGCGTTACATTCCAATAATTGCAGGTCACTTTTCATCGTACAATATTTAATTTCTAATAATTGAATGTCACGTGTATATTGTAATGAGCAACGTCACTTTTCATCGTACAATGTTTAATTTCTAATAATTTAATATCATTTGTATACTGTAATGTGCAACGTCACTTGGACTTGGCACAGTTATTTAAAATCCGGTAATTTACAAAACTTTTATAATAAATTATATCTTTTAATTTTCCAGGAACTTAGAACATCACATAGAATTTGAATTAGTATTTTATTTACAATAAATTACAGCGTCTTAAGACATAGTACAGGACTTTTATTTCCAATAAATAATTTTACTTGCATGGACATAATACAGGCCCTTTCTTTCCAATACCAGAAATACTCGAGCGAAATAAATATTGTAAAAACTTAGCCATTGAAAAACGATTTTTAAAACATATTTGATAATTAATAAGAATTATATTACGTTTGCGTCCTCCGTATTTATACGTACCCGCCAGGAACTAAACTGTCAACCCTTGAAATAGAGAAGACAAGTGTCACAGCCACTGGCCAAAGCAAGTGAGCGAGCGCCCGCATACTGATTACGCCTGTCATGTTAACATCTGTCCAGCCGTCAAGACTGTTAGAAGTGATTTCCTTCCACAAAACGCACACACACATATATATATTTATTTATGTATGTATAAATAGCTTTTCATAGTTGTAATAGTTGACGAGGTTATTTTCAGCGTAAAATTATTAGCTTGCAGGCCGTTTGCCAGTAGTACTATTTTTACAGGTAGAGTTTGTGAGGGAAAGGAACTCATTTCAAACAAATATTATACTTCAGAAAAGTTTGTACAAGATGTTTTCAATAAATAAGACAAATTTTCTTTTAATAGAAATGCTTATCTATCACTATTATTCAAGAAACGACATATTAAAAGGATAGTTACTGAAATAATGTAAATATATACATGGTGCATAAATCATGAAGAGATTGGATTTTTAAATGTATTGTATTAAGTCATATATTTTTGTAATTTTTTTTTTTATAAGTGTGCATTTTCGTGACCGTTTTAATAAAAACATGCATGGTCATGATATTTTTGTTTGTCTTGTTTGTTGTTTTTTTCCTCTTTTATTGATTATTAATTTACCATTTCTTTTAAACTTACTCCGATATTAAGAGATTCAAGTTCAATTTCCTTTTAAGGCATTGTCTCTAAGAAATGAACATATAAAAATAGTAACTTATTCCAATATTAAGGCATTGTCTCTAAGAAATGAACACATAAAAATAGTAATTTACTCCAATATTAAGGCATTGTCTCTAAGGAATGAACATATAAAAATAATAACTTATTGAAATAGTTCTTAAATAGGTATCGTGTATTTGTAAGCATTGCGCCGTTAAGAAAATTTCTTTAAAATACATTTGGAACTTTTCTTTTACTTAAAGTGAATTGAACAGACTGTTCCCCAGTCTTTTCACTGCCACAAGCAATTTCTCCCTTTCACCTAATCATGTAGTGTGTGTGTGTGTGTGTGTGTGTGCGCGCGCGCGTGCGTTTGTGTGTATACGAATATGCTCAAATCCGTACTTGTAGTTTTTATGTGTTTGCTCCGTAATTATATGGTAGATGTGCTTCTGTTTAGTGTTGCTATAGGCAACATCCATATAGGTCGAAACTATTACCATATTAGTCTTTTATAGTTGTGTAAACGTCCCGTGGGGTTTATAAGGGGACATTAATGGGGCAGTAATGTCACCAATCGACTGAACATTGTGCAGGAGTGGTCGTAAAATCATGTTTCCGTTAGGAGTAATGATAAATTACACGTCTGTACTGAAGTGCCTAGGTCTATAAATTTGTTCTGTTTATTTCTGAGATGATGCTTTTCTAAAATGGTCCAGGCCGAACGAAGAAATTTATTTAATACATGACAAATTATTAAATCATTGCTTAGAAGGAAAAGGCATTAGCAATAAAAAGACAGTAATTGTCTGTCTATGTCCAGTTAATCATCGTTCGCTTGTTTTTCCTTCTGCTGATGCTGTGTCTTTGTCTTTCTATTTGCTCTCTATACAACAAGTATGTTTTATTTTACAGCGTACATTGCTTCTTTGAAATGTTTCATACCTGCCATAATGCACGGTACGTGTCTTCACGCGAGCTTTTAAAACAAATTGATAATAACAATTAATCAAAATACATTGAAGAGTAATAGTGAACGTGTTGTCTTGCTTTTCACTTAAACACACAGATAATTAATAGTCAGTGTAAAGTGAATTACTGAAAGATTAATTTGATTTATTATGCATTGCAACTAATTGAATTTGATCTGAGTGAATGATATTCTGCAGGTCAGTAGTTTAAATATATATAATTAGAAAATGAATATTGTCAGAGGCAAGGTGCTTAAGCTCTGAATTTTCAAGGAATTCCGTTTGAGGACTGATAACAATCAGCATGGGATTTTAAATGGAAGCAGTGTCATTTAAATGCTTGTGCATTAACCCGAGGGCGAGAGAGACAACTTGCACAGAACTCCTAAAGGAATATAACTGCTTAGGAACTCAGTTGAACAGAGGACAACAATCAAGATTGCTTGATGCACATTATCAGGTACAAATGGTTAATTTAATTTAGCATTGTTGACAATGATGTAAATTGCTTAGCAAGTATGTCTTCTTGTTGTAGTATTGTGTCGAGGCAGTCCTACGTCTAAGAAATATTCGTGGAGAAGAGAGATTTTAAGAATCAAGGAAGCTTGAAGTTCGTTATAATATAATATAAAAATAGATGCATGGTGCCCATTGAGAAACACTTTCGAGCTGTACCTGTGTCATTCTCATAAACTAATGAATAATCATAGAGCAAAATTTAATCTCTTTATCATAAATAAGTTTGTATGTGGTTTTGATGTAATTGATAATATGCACTGTCAGAAACTATCTTTTAATAAATATGTATTGTTGACTTTTACATCAGGTTTTTGTGAATATGATCGCTCATTAAAGATCAACTTAAAATATTATCAAGACTTTTGAAATATGCAATAGATTGTTGTTGTGGATTTCAACATCATATTTTTTTTTAACTTGATTGCTCAGTAAGTATCAATTTGTAATCAAGTCTTGTGTAAAATGTAACAGATTATATATTATTGTAGATTGTAAAATCAGTTTTGTCGAAGTTGATTACTCATTAAGTGTCGGTGTTAATGTATAATGTTATTACTGCCATTAAATAAAATTGATAGATTATCAAAAATTGGCCTACAATATTTTTGGTAATTGATTATTTTGATATATATTATAATTTGTAATGGACTAAATATGATTTAGTAATTTTGTAATGAGCTATTGTATTATAATAAATTTGAAATGGGTCATTGTTATATACTATTTTTGTAAAGAGTCGTTATTTTATAATACGTATGTATTAGCTTATTGTTAAATATTAATTTTTTAATGGATTATTGCTTTATAATACTTTTGTATTGGTTCAATGTCAAATAGTATTTTTGTCATGGCTTGTTATTATGTAATAATTGTGTAGTACAGGGGTGCACAAACGTTTTGAGTCAGGGGCCACAATCTGACTTGCTGAAACTGTCGTGGGCCACAAAAAAATGAAGATCAAAATCGTCCCACACAAGACAGACATCACATCTAAGAACACACAAATAACGATTAAGACTGTAATTACGACAAAGAAGTTGCATACTAAGACTCATTCTAAAAATGTTATGATACGTCAACTTTCACAAAGTCAGTGTGATGGATAGTGCTGCATGTCATCTGCAAACTTCAAAATGTCCGGTTTGATGTTTGACGTAGAAAGATGCAAAATTGCTTCCAGATTATCATCAGTCAGCTGACCGCGGGTGTTGCTTTTGTTCAGTTTCATCTGTGAGAAATCCTGTTTGCAGCAATATGTGCTGCCATGTATGCTGGTGTGGACTATTGCATTATCTTTCAGATTAGCAAATGTATCAGCTAATGTTCTTTAGAAGTCAAGCAAACTGTTTTCTCGTTAAGTAGCACGCAATTCATCAGATGCCTGGAGATCAGTAAGTTCGAGCTGGTATTCTGTAGACATGTTAAAATTGGCTGCTTTGTTTGCAAGCTGTCTTGTCACGTCTGCTGAGAGGTGTGAAATTCTTCGTTGAACTGTCATACGATTCAAAGCCACCATCTGCAGTTTGCGAACAGCTTCCGGTCACAACTTTTCTGATGCATAATCATACATTGCTTGACCAAATAACCGTCAATGAAAGGTCGGCCAGATTTCGCTATCGTCAACGAAATCTCGTAACTGACCTAACACGCTGGATTACAATCTGCTGACTGCTTTGAGAAAATGTTCTGTTGGCGATTCAGCGAACGCCTCCGAGATTCAATTCGAGCTGTTCGTTCGTCACCGACAACGTTGTGGAAATCTTGATACTTCATCTCATAATGACACTTTATAATTAGAAACCTTCACCACTGCTACTGTTGAATGACACAGCAGACAAATAACGTTCGTCTGTTGTTGAACAAAACAGTTTTGTAGAGTCCATCATCATTAAACTGCCGGTTTTCATTGTCAACTTTTCTTTTACGATTAGCTGCCATTTTGTCACAAAAATATAATCAAAATAAACAACGGAATTTGGTAGGTCAGACACTAACTTTTAACAGCTACTGACCGAACATATCACAGGAAGGGTTTGCCGCCCATCTCAATATAGTTTTTTCTCTCGCCTCTGTGAGTGTTATGTCAGCGGGCAGACATTATCTGCACGGAGCGCCTGAAAAAATGTCAGGAGGTGCTGCTTTGTTTCAACTCGCAAGCAGTGTATGAGTAACATTTGACTTTTTCGTTGGACACTAGACAAAGACAACTTCAGAAACGAGTGACGATAAAATTTTACTATCGCCCTTTTATCACCCTTGGAAGCACACCTGCGTCTGTCAGACACGCTTTCGATCTGACCAATTACTTAGCGCTAATAGGATTATAGCTTTCTAACAGCTCTAAACGCATGCGCCTATCTAGTTAACAATGCTTCCCATTGTATACCAAAACACATACACTTGCGTAAAATAATCTCTAGCTAGCTTATTGGCCATTGATCATGCAACTTAAACAACAACACTCGATCACCTATCTGCCGCAAACATCAAACGCCGGTCAATAAATCTACCACCATGCTTGACTCATCCCGTCAGGACCTCACTTCTAAACTAATACGTCATTCAAATTACAATAACTTTCAATTTAAATGCAACAATGAAAATTTATATAAAATATATGGGAAAATTCCCCATCATACAACAAGAAGCAGCTGGGGTTTTTTTTTATTTTTTTTTTTACTGAAATCTCCCAGTTTACTGATTTATAAACTGCTATGACCAACATGTTAGATTCGAGAAGTCTCTACCCCCAAATGTGGTACATGAAAGGATATATTGTACTCTGTTGATATATTGTAGCAGAGTATGCTGACTACATGTGGAATTTCTGGTACAATGAAGTTACATGAAATTGCTACAATTGTTGTTCTACTTGAGGGAACTAATAGGGTGGAATGCCCAGACTTGTCTGGAGAGAATAGCAGCTTATCAACATTTTACAGTGTGTAAAAGAAACACGTGAAGAACTGACAATTCCATTGTGAACAATAAACTTGTGACGAAAGCGCACAGAAGATTATTGCAGCATTGTCTCAAACAAAGTTATGTACAAACTATTATCACTATAATCTCTATAACTCCATTTGTTTCTCTGATAAGAAATTACCCTGTGATTTATATTGACACTTATCTGTTGAAATATGTGTTAGGTTATAAGACTGTATAAACAGTGAAACTACGTGAACATGATTCATGGAAAATTGATGTCAGTAATCTTTTCATTGTATTTGCGATATGTATATTTAATTGTTGATTTAATAAATTTATTGAACTTCTTACACATACTAATCACCATATGTTGGAGAGATAGTGGGGGGTGGATGTGGGCTCACTAAATATAGATTAAAGATGGATTTATCTTCTCCTTTGGTAAGAAGTTTTCCACCTACGGAAATACTGTGTGAGTGAATGTTTGTCTTTAATGTTGTGGAAGAGAGAGAAAATCTTTACTGCCTCCGCATATCTGCCAAGTGATGGAGACGAGTGGTGTCTTCTGGAGAATGATTAATAACATAAATTATTATTCTCATCACTTGTAATTAGTTATGAATGATTGACAATACTACTAACTACTACTAATAATAATAACCAATAACTAGAGGGGTGTTTGTGTAACACACACATACACACACACACACACACACACACATACGCATACTAAAGAGGGTTTGTGCATATGTATGTCATTAAATGGGGTTTTCATTTCTCTGTAGTATAAAATAAAAAATATTTAGTAAAATATAATTATTATATAAAAATAAAACTTATAAATGCGCAGTATGATTTTATTACTACTCTATTGTCTATGTTATTATGAACGGAAACGGAGGCTTGTGAATAGTGAGAGAACGTCTGAAGGTGTCAAGTGTATGGAAAGGGGGAGAATGGAATTAGGATTACTTATCATACAATTGGAATGAACGGGAAGCAATCATTTTAATTAAATATAAGGAATTAAGTGCTGTATTGCATTAGTATTTTAATAACAATTTTTATTTCAGAGGTTTACTTAATTCGGATAAAACTAGATCAATTTAAAGCTGTATCGATGGGCCAGTCATTCCTGCTGTTTTTCAGGGTTTTAGTTTGTGAAACCTGTAACATTTCTTTCACGGATGGTATGTTTTTGCTTGAATTGTACAGCCATTAATGGAGGTGAGAGAATACCTTCACGCGAACACGTGTGAGTCACGACTCTCACGTAATAAGAACGTGACCAAACTACAAGTGCGAGCTAAGTACTCATTAAGAGGGAGGAATGCGGTCTATTTTTCTAGAAAACACGGTCCAAGTGAACTACAAACTAGGATAGTCGCCGTAGGGCACATCCAGGAAGATAACATTACTTTCAATATTTAATATAAAAGTTTTAACCATTTTTCTTTTACTGTGTTAGTGTATTATTGTTCGTTGTGTTTGTAGTGCTTGAGTTGGCGTGTGTATGTGCATGCAATGTGTTTATGTATGAGAGAGTGGATGTGTGCGTTTGAATATGTGCTTGTGCGTATGTGTGTGTGTGTTCGTGTGTGTGTGTGTGTGTTCGTGTGTGTGTGTGTGTGTGTGTGTGTGTGTGTGTGTGTGTGTGTGTGTGTGTGTGTGTGTGTGTGTGTGTGTGTGTAAGAGGGAGAGAGGGGTGACCATATCTGACATACATACACTCACACAACTACTCATTCGCACACACCCTTCCTATCACGAGAGAGAGATAATTTGTGTGGGTATGTGTATGCATGTGTGCGTCTGAGTGTGTTTGTATGAAAGATAGAAGATGTTTATCTACGTGCGAGTGTGTGTGCATCTCCTTTGTGTATTCATAAGAGAGAGAGAATTTGTGCGTATATCTAATCTCTTTCACATATACGTACGCATAATTACACTTGTTTAATTATCAAAGTTCGAAGTAAACAACTCAGGTAAAGAATGTGCTAGACTTGCTGATGTAATATAAACAGTTTTAGGTGGATGAGTAGTTTTTATTATCCAATAGTTAAGATCTACAAGAACGAGACCAGCCAATGGACTGAGTTCAAAGTTTGCCTTCTGTAAAGAATTTATTTTCTAATCACTTTGAATTTGGTGTGGCAAAATTCCGGTCACGAAAAGCAGTTTAATGGTGAGTTAACTGTCTGATTGAGAGAGAATGGACTTAGAAATATTTCGTGCATTTTGCTATTGATATATGTTATACTTCTGTTTTAGTAGAGATGTATTATGTCAGTAGACTATTATTTCTATAAATTGTGAACTAAGATGCTTGTATGTAACACTTGCCATTGTTTCTAGTGAACCCATTAATAAAATTGTTATGCTGTATTTATTATGCTGTATGCGTGTATCGGGCTAACAAATACTGTTGCAGGGAAACTGTATGTTGAGACTTTGAATGCAGGATAGAATGGAGTATGAGATAAATAAACTGGAAACATAGTGTTTGTTCTCTGATTATATTTCACAGGGAATAAGCAATCTTTTCTTGTTTAATCTGAATTTCCCAGTTTACTGACTTATAAACCACTACTACCGTGGTAGACATGAAAAGTATCTACCCTCAGTGTGTAAGTGTAAAGATAGACTGCAGTCTGTTGATGTATGGTAGCAAAGTATGCTGAATACATCGTGGAATTTCTGGTACAAGAAAGTTATTAGAAATTGCTACTATTATTGTTCTGCTTGAGGGAACTAATATGGTAGAGCACCCATATTAGCGTCTAGAGAATAGCGGCTCATCAGTGTTCTACAAGGCGCAATAGAAAAACGTGAAACTGATAATTCTCTTGTGACAAAGAACTTGCGACTTTGTTACAAAAGCTCGGGAAGACTATTGAAAGACCATTGCAGTTTCGCTAGACAAGGTTACATACAAACTATTATCGCTATAATCTCATTATTCAATTTCTGTTCTCTGATAAGAAATTACCCTGTGACTTATACTGATACTTATTTGTTGTGTTAGAAAATAAGACTGTATAAACTTAAAAAGTATTTGATCATGGTTTATGGAAATATTGATGTCAAGTAATCTTTTCATTGTATTTGATATATGTATATTTGACTGTTGATTTAATAAATTTATCGTTAAATTTATTGAACTTCTTAGACATATTGATAACCTTATGCTGGGGAAGAAAGTGGGTGGATGATGTTCGCTAAATATAGATTAAAAGACGGATTTATCTTCTCCTTTAGTAAGAAGTTTTCCACCCAAGGAAATATTGTGTGATGGTAAATATTTGTCTTTTATGTTGTAAAAGAGAGAAAACGTTTACAGCGCCCGCATATTCGCCAAGTGAGAGAGACGAGTGATGTCTTCTGGAGAATTATTAATAACATAAATTAAGATTATCATCACTTGTAATTAGTTATGAATGATTAATTAATAATAATAATCATAACTAGGGTGGCGTTAACGTCACAGATAGGCAAATTCTGTCAGACATTCATTTATATTTCATTCAATTATTGTCGGGTAAACTACTACCGGTACTGTGTTTTTAAATGTCCTTGCACAAACTGTATTGCTGAATCCAGACTTGCATGTTTTGGATCAGTTGTATGGATTCATTTTTTACTCTGCTTCTCAATAGTTATACTCCCTTAACTGTTGTTAACTTAATAAATATGATAATGGCATGTATGTCTTTATGTTTACGTCTTCTGTAAAGTGTATTGCGTAAGTCAGATAAAATAGTCAGACGGTCATTATTAAATTTTTTTCCAGGGAGTTGAAGGAGCATTTCATGCCTTATATATATATATATATACAAACACAGTTAATTTCAGGGGAAAGTGAACTGACATTTAAATGGTATTGAAAAATTAATAACTACATAATAATAATCAGCAGGGGCAGATTCACTCTGCTACACCCTCCTTGGTTCTGAGATGTTGTTTAGGGTCTAGCGACATATTGTCTGTTAGTTAAATTTTTTTTAAAAAAAATATTTATATGTACATTTACAACCGTAGCGAATTCACTGACAAAATTCAACAAATTCAACATGGACAGGCAATATAGAGGAGCAGTTCCTCTTTGGCATTCAGTCCATCTGTCTCAAGCGCCTGCATGTTATTGCTTTATTGACGCTGATATTATATTTAAAACACTTATTCATAATTAATTAATATGAATTTCACTTTACCTTTTAACGAAAGACTTTAATTACAATGTATCAAGAGGAAATATGTATTTTGAACCCATTCTTGACTTCTATACTCAAACTCCTGCCATTTACACACTGATGTGAATGCATGACTTTCATTGATAAGAAGAATGAGTCTTCCTGTTCTGTCGTCATGGAAAAGTCAATTAAATGAAGTAATATGAACGGGCGTAATACACGGAAGTGAACAATGTGTACTTTCTTATCTCAAAACACTTGAAAATTTATTTTCTTTCATGTGTAATATTCCCAGTGCGAGTTCCACCATCCATCCCACCCCACCCCCAAGCAACAAAGTGATTACGTGTCATTACTCGAAGTTGCTCTTAAAAGTCGAGATCAAATCGGGTTTTATTCGAATGAAAAGGCGTGATACACTTTATAAATGAAATTTATGTACATCACAAACATCTTCATATATGGCCCGATTCCCTAACTGGATCAGTATAGTGTTTGCACAACTTCCTGTTACTGAAATTGAGACTTTAGGCAAGACACATATTTACATTTTAATAGCAGTGGAGGGGACTATTCACACGGTCAAAAAATAAAATACACGGACACACGGTGCTAAAGTGGTGGAGACTATTCACACGGTCAAAAAATAAAATACACAGACACACAATGCTAAAGTTGTGCAGATTCTTATTGCGGCCTCAAATGAAATACTCGTACACATGATTTTACAGTAAAGGAATTTAAAGAAAAAGTAATTGTTTTAACCTCGAGCAGGACCGCGGAGCGTTGGTTATAGACACGGCCTCTCGTTATCGTCGCAGCGCCACTCCAGCGCCGAACAATTATTTCCCCTTGGCAGACAGCGACGGCGTCGTAGATTTCGTAGGAGGAGAGGGCGTAGGAGAAACTGATCAAGGAGAGGTATACACTAAAGAAAAAAAAAACTCATTTAAAAAAGTCAAGGAAAGAAAAAGCAACACCAAAGTAACTAATTTGGTAGTCGGGAGTTTGCACACAGGTTTGTGAATGATTTTTTTCCTGAATTTTGAGAGTATAAATCAATTGATATTAATTTTGCAACAGTTTTTATACAACATATGTTTCTGATAGAAAGAATTAAAACATTAAGTAGAATCTTTAGTACGTACATGATTAATGGATATTTATAAGGATAAAAAAAAACAACAACATGCCTTTGGTATGAGAATAAACTATCTCAGATAATTCTTACGGTTAAAACAGATCAGCACAGATGAATGCAGTAGATGGATTAAAACAGATTAGTTTTTTCTGTAGATTAAAATAATCCGATACATGTAGCATTAGGATTAGAACAGCTAAGTATAATCTACATTACAAAGACTAAAACGATTAAGCATATTTTTTCAGTATGAAGATTAAAGTGATAAGAATAATATGTGTATTAAAACAGCTACAAAAAGTTAGATTACATTGATTAAAATAGCTAATAATGGTTATCTAGCATAACGATCTAATGTTTATAGTAACACTAAATATACTGTAAATAGTTTATAGTTATCTAGCATAACGATCTAATGTTTATAGTAGCACTGAATATACTGTGAATAGTTTATAGTTATTTAGCATAACGATCTAATGTTTATAGTAACACTAAATATACTGTAAATAGTTTATAGTTACCTAGCATAACGATCTAATGTTTATAGTAACACTAAATATACTGTGAATAGTTTATAGTTATCTAGCATAACGATCTAATGTTTATAGTAGCACTGAATATACTGTGAATAGTTTATAGTTATTTAGCATAACGATCTAATGTTTATAGTAACACTAAATATACTGTGAATAGTTTATAGTTATTTAGCATAACGATCTAATGTTTATAGTAACACTAAATATACTGTGAATAGTTTATAGTTACCTAGCATAACGATCTAATGTTTATAGTAACACTGAATATACTGTGAATAGTTTATAGTTACCTAGCATAACGATCTAATGTTTATAGTAAAATTGAAATTTACTGTGAATAGTTTATAGTTGGCAGGCTTTGGTGCTTTTGAAGGTTGAAATAGAGGAAATGTACTGTGAATAGTTTATAGTTGGCAGGCTTTGGTGCTTTTGAAGGTTGAAATAGAGGAAATGTACTGTGAATAGTTTATGGTTGGCAGGCTTTGGTGCTTTTGAAGGTTGAAATAGAGGAAATGTACTGTGAATAGTTTATAGTTGGCAGGCTTTGGTGCTTTTGAAGGTTGAAATAGAGGAAATGTGAATTTTGAAAGAAATTGCGAGAATAATGCTTCCAAAAGAATAACAAAGCAAATTAACAAATCTGCAACATTCCACTAAAAGAGTGACAAGAATAAAGGTAAATTTCTGTAGAGTTGATAATTAATTTTGATTTTGATTATAGTTTTGACTAAAATGTATTAAAATAGTTATATTAAAACTAAAGTATGTATTAAAATAACTATATTTAAATTAAAGCATGTATTAAAATAGCTATATTTAAATTAAAGTATGAAGAAACTGAACTGTTGGTGTACGACTTCAAGCTGAACAGCAGTGTATTGTTAGAAATCATGATCGTTCACAGTGGCGAAAAATCGTGAACTGGTTTCAAAGTCTTTAATGAACATTTTAACACTGCTGCGTGCTGGACAACCCAGACTGCAAAATGTTCATGTTCAGTCTGTGCCACAAAATGTTCATGTTTGGTCCTGTGCCACAAAATGTTCATGTACGTATATGTGTTCTTAAATGGGGTTGTTATTTGAAACTTTTCAAGTTTTCATATTCTGAAGACGTTACTTAAAATATATATATATATATATATATATATATATATATATATAGCATGTAATCATAATGTTGTGAACTGGAGGTAAAGTGATTAGTATGTGACTGATTACATACACATAAGGGAGATAATTTATTTATACATTTGCGCGAATAAATAAGTGAGTGGTTGTTTGTTAGGAATTTTTATTTACGATATATTTCTATTTAAGGATGGCCATCTTGTACAATCGATCCTGGTACGAATCTCAACTCGGATGGTTGGTTATAACTTTGTGCATTCATCAATCACTTCTACTGCGGGCTGGAGGGTACGTATGTTTACTTCTATAAATTTTACTGACTCACATACACACACAGAGAAACACGCTGATGCTTGCACACACATACACACTCTCACAAACACATGCATATTTACATAATTATTCAAAACTGCATGTATAATCACATGCACACATGCGTGAAAACACACACACACATACATACGTCCACTTATACTTCTGCAACATACACGTTTACAGTGACAATTAATATGATGACTATACGCAACATGCACGTTTACAGTAACAATTAATATGATGGCTAAACACAACCACTGGAAAAGCATCATCCATCGCCCATAAATATTACAAAAATATGAAGAGAACAATTTCAAAGAGAAAAAATCCAATTATCTAACTTTCACCAAAAGGCATCTTCCCATTTTCCTGGAAATACAAACTCCACCAGCCTAATCTCTACAGACAACAAGCTTTAAGTGAACTCGATCGTTTCCACTGCTTCGTTCAAGAACTTTCTGAAATTGTTGCAGGACTTGTATGTAAGAGAATGTATATAAGAGAGAAAGGAGTTTTACAGATGAAATATACCTTAAATTTAGTGCTACCTTAATTTGACTGTTGAAGAGAAGCAGGCCTTTATTTCCTTTTGCTTCAGGCAACAGTGATTACCACCGTACTCTACTTGATCATGTTGGTGTTAGAATTCAGCGTTATCATCGAACTATCAGTAAAATGTGTCACTGTAAGCTGATTCCTGTGAATTCCGTTTGAGAGCCAATAAGGCGGAAATTTGTGGCCTGAGTTTGGTCTCAAGAATTCATGAAGATTGTTTTGTACATTTCTGTGGTATGCTGAGTAGCATACCATGAAACATTAGAAACATTTCCCTTGATGTATTTGATAGTGCAAGGGAAATTCGGGATGAAACTGTATTTGTTGCAAAATCACCAGTCTCGGGACATGAACGGTAGTAAGACAAAGACATGATGTTTTATGTTCTGTATGTAATTCTACACGATCAGTCTGTGGACATTAACGGTAGAAAATGCAATCGTGATATATACTTCTATATCAGTTTGTCCGCGAACAGTATGGCGGATAAACTGTAACGCTGAGAAGGACCTGTATTTGTCTTTATATCAGTACATGGCGCATGTAGCACTGAGACGATTCTCTGTTTGTTTCTATATCAGTATATGGCCCATGTAGCACTGAGACGATTCTCTGTTTGTTTCTATATCAGTACATGGCCCATGTAGCACTGAGACGATTCTCTGTTTGTTTCTATATCAGTACATGGCCCATGTAGCACTGAGACGATTCTCTGTTTGTTTCTATATCAGTACATGGCCCATGTAGCACTGAGACGATTCTCTGTTTGTTTCTATATCAGTACATGGTCCATGTAGCACTGAGACGATTCTCTGTTTGTTTCTATATCAGTACATGGCCCATGTAGCACTGAGACGATTCTCTGTTTGTTTCTATATCAGTACATGGCCCATGTAGCACTGAGACGATTCTCTACATCTGTTCTTGGCGCAAGGAGCACAGAGAAGGTTCTTTATTTGTCTCTACATCTGTACATGGCTCATTTTAACGCAAGGAAGAAATATTTTGGACAGATATTCGTTTTCTATTTGTTCTTGGAAGAATTCTTGCAAATCGATTGTCATCCTCAGTGTGTGGCACATCCATGAAGACATTAATGAATGGGATTAAATTCTCTAGTTATCAGAGACCGGGCATGTCTAATTATCAACGCGCCTAACGGGATCAGACACTACTGAATTACTGAGGATAAAATTCAGTGTTTGCCTATTACAAAATGAATAATACAAAGTGCATTCGTCCACTACGTGTTAGTCGTAAAAAAATGTATAAATTCTTATGAATTAGTTTAACAGTGATTTTAGTAATTTATCACGGATACAAATAAAATATGCACATTTTCTGTGTTTGGTATTGACACAGGACATTTTCTCTAACCTGTCTTTGTATTGACGCAGGACATTTTCTCTAACCTGTCTTTGTATTGACGCAGGACATTTTCTCTAACCTGTCTTTGTATTGACGCAGGACATTTTCTCTAACCTGTCTTTGTATTGACACAGCACGTTACCGAGAAGTGTTTCATATTTCAGAAACAACGTGGTGGAGCGAGAGTACTATGTCCAGAGAAGTCGTAAAACCGGGTGGTTCATCTTCAAAAAAACTGTTTACAGGTGAGCCTCCTGATTGTAAACTACCCCCTTTATTTTAGAAATATGCATTTTAAAACAGAATAACTCTTTACCTATTATTATAGTGTTATATAATTGTAAGTTAAATATCTTTTCGTTTGCTAGAAGAATGGTAGTTAGTGAGTAATAAATAAATTCTCTTAATAACAAAACATTTCGAAAACTGAATAACCGTCAGGAAACGTATTATCTGACTGTGTAGCATCACTTCAATGTCAAATTCTTTATGCTGATATACCAATCTCTTACAAGTGAGTTACCGTTCTGTGCCATTTATCATTCTCGGTATCAGTCGTGTACATAAACAGAATAATCATGCACGAGTGTTGAATTTCAGTTTTAATTATCATTCTTTTGCTACAAATGCTGAATTAAATAAAATAATGTTTCACATAAGAGTTTCCGCTATGTACATTATCGTATTCTGTAAAGATTCCTTGAATCGCGAGTTACACATTTGAATATATTTATCGATCTCCTTATTAAAAAGCGCTTGCTAGTAAAAGAAGTGTGATTAGTTCTTTTACCAGTTAAGTCATAGCATGTGATTATAATATTTAGCACATTTCTACACTTGTTCTTATCCACTTCCCACTCGTGTCAAGGTCGATTAATTACAACTTTTTCTGCAGAATGGAGAGACAAGTTTACTATCAGTGTCGAGCAGGATGGTACTCCAACAACGACATTTCGTGTGATTACGGTATGAACTTAAGTAATGGTTATTTTAATTTTACCACAAGTTGTAAGATTACGGTATGAACTTAAGTAATGGTTATTTTAATTTTACCACAAGTTGTAAGATTACGGTATGAACTTAAGTAATGGTTATTTTAATTTTACCACAAGTTGTAAGATTACGGTATGAACTTAAGTAATGGTTATTTTAATTTTACCACAAGTTGTAAGATTACGGTATGAACTTAAGTAATGGTTATTTTAATTTTACCACAAGTTGTAAGATTACGGTATGAACTTAAGTAATGGTTATTTTAATTTTATCACAAGTTGTAAGATTACGGTATGAATTTAAGTAACTGTTATTTTAATTTTACCACAAGTTGTAAGATTACGGTATGAACTTAAGTAATGGTTATTTTAATTTTACCACAAGTTGTAAGATTACGGTATGAACTTAAGTAATGGTTATCTTAATACGATATCTCGTGTGATTACGGTATGACATTAAGTAACTGTTATTTTAATTTTACCACAAGTTGTAAGATTACGGTATGAATTTAAGTAACTGTTATTTTAATTTTATCACGTTGTAAGATTACGGTATGAATTTAAGTAACTGTTATTTTAAGTTTACCACAAGTTGTAAGATTACGGTATGGCATTAAGTAACTGTTATTTTAAGTTTACCACAAGTTGTAAGATTACGGTATGACATTAAGTAACTGTTATTTTAAGTTTACCACGACAAGTTGTAAGATTACGGTATGGCATTAAGTAACTGTTATTTTAAGTTTACCACGACAAGTTGTAAGGTTACGGTATGAATTTAAGTAACTGTTATTTTAAGTTTACCACGACAAGTTGTAAGATTACGGTATGGCATTAAGTAACTGTTATTTTAAGTTTACCACGACAAGTTGTAAGATTACGGTATGAATTTAAGTAACTGTTATTTTAAGTTTACCACAAGTTGTAAGATTACGGTATGGCATTAAGTAACTGTTATTTTAAGTTTACCACGACAAGTTGTAAGATTACGGTATGAATTTAAGTAACTGTTATTTTAAGTTTACCACGACAAGTTGTAAGATTACGGTATGAATTTAAGTAAAATGACGTTCCGTACGATTATAATATAAACGTAAGTATTAGTTATCTTGATCCTCAAACGATGACGTGTTATGTGATTGCTATGTGAAGTAAAATGCATTATATAGGTCATCCATAACTTGGAAGTCTGTCACGTGCAGGAATCGTATCACGTTATATCACGTACTAGGAGATGAAGTGTATTGTTTATACTACTGTTGATTGCAGTGAATCCTGTTAAGAGATGAAGTGCATTGTTTATACTGCTCTTGATTGCAGTTCATTGCAGTATCCTGCTAGGAGATGAAGTGTATTGTTTATACTGCTCTTTGATTGCAGTGTATCCTCAGATGGTGCTTAATTCTTGATTTACTGGTTACAGTATCGTGCCTAAAGGGCTCATTGCTTATCATGATTAAAGAAAAGCAAAATAAATATGAATAAAAAAATTGACATGACATAAAATATCGTTTAATTGTAACTGTTGTCATGTCACTGTGGTTGCACGGGGCCTAGGATTTTGCCTATATTTTCTCTAATTTTACTATTTAAGTTTTTGTACGGAATGTATCCTATATGTTTCCTTTTTCCCAATCACAGTCAGCCGACTCTGTTGCCGGTACTATCTTTTATAAACAAGGGAGTTAAGTACAATCTGTAGACGGCCAGATACCAGCGGCTGAAACTCTAGTTCTGTCAGTCGACCAAGAAAGATTTCTCTGATTGCCAAAGCCAGAAAATCTAGTCCAGAGACTAAGTTTTACCCATGATCAAAGTAGAGGAATGAGTAAGTTGGTGAGATCTAGGATGGAATGAGTAAAATAGTTAAAATAGTACAAGTTTGAAATATTACTATTATTATAATGAATTAAAGTATTAGAGTTTAAGATATCTTTATAAGTTTACATTATTATTATTAAAGTTAAAATAGTATTATGAGTTGAAATATTCTTCTTTTTTTCTTATTATTATAGTTTTAATAAACACATGAGAAAGAGGACTAAAACGTTACACAAACAGATTACATTTTCTTGTTCATTGTTTAAAAATAAGTAAGCGTCTAAACGATAAACTATTATTCTTGTTTCTTTGATAGCAATTTGCAATGGCAAGACCAATTTAAATGGCGCATGCAACAATTATTTTAGAAATTCCCACATTATCAGTGCGGACGGCTCCATTCAGTACTACCCTGGTGGCATGTGCAACACGCCAGGAATTTGCACATGCACGAATCAAGGGTTTTATAGTGTGAGCCACTCTTGCGCAAGTAAGCAGCGTCAGTGACCTTGATTCTCATTTGAGAGAGTGTTGAGTACAAGATTTTGTTCCGAAAGTGTTGCCATTTTATGTCATCTTAAAAAAAGGAAATTTGTTGAAGACTGTTGAATTCCGAGATTGTTACCTAGCAAATGTAATCTTTTGTGAATAGATTGACCAGTTATATACTTTTTGTCCAAATTTGCCACTTGTCAAATGTCATCATGAAGAGAATAGCTAGTGAAGTACTATGATTTTTGTTCCAAAATTGATGCCTGTCGAATATCATATGAAAAAAACATAGTGACATTCCTATTGTTCCAAATTTGTTACCTAATGTCATCTTAGAGAGAGAGAGAGAGAGAGAGAGAGAGAGAGAGAGAGAGAGAGAGAGAGTAGTTAGTAAAATAGTGCAGAATTTATTGCCAATTTAAGGAGAGCATTAATACAAACAAGTCTCGCCCCGAGTTTTTAGAATTTAACGGAATGTTGAAACTTTATTCAGGGAATGTTTATCAAAAAATTTAAAGTGATTTCGAATTTATTTATTTCTTGTACCTGGAAATTACAGTAATCGGGTAAGACTTTGTGTATGTGTGTGTATGTATATATATGTGCGTGCGGGCGTGCGGGCGTGTGTATGTGTGTGTGTGTGTGTGTGTGTGTGTGTGTGTGTGTGTGTGTGTATGTGTTCATTGATATGCAATTACAGTTCCTTCCTGCAAATTTACAAATATACGTTTTGTTTAAGTATCATCATTTGTTTACACTTTCTCTTGAAATGTTAGAATTTATTTTCCAAAATAAATCAATTTTAACAATTTATACACAACAGATATGAGCTGCTTGTATTGCTTTAAACAATAAGTTACTCGATTCAGTCAAAAAGCTCAGTGAATATAAATGACAACTGAAAACTTGACTTGTATCATTATATCAGTGTGTTCTGCCATCGCGAACTGTAATTTGGAAACGTGCACCAGTAGTACCAATCAGAAGTGTTCCCGGTGTGAGGGGGTGGTGCTAGAGATAGCAGGATACAGGGCCTACCGAGTTTCAACTGATAGAACAAAATGCGAAAGTAAGTGGTTTGGAGTTTGAATCTTTTGCTGGGCAGAATAGTTCTGTATAATCCATGAAATATTTTCTATTGCTATTCGTTTATTCAAAATTTCCTTTAAGTACTAATTGTATTTAAACGCAAAATACTAAATATTTATGATTACAATAGTGTTATGGTGTGGATTGCTAAATAAGGAAACTGAAGTTATTCTGCTTGAAGACTTTTTGCTCTGACTGAATACTAGCGAATGCAGCACTCAGTAAAATGTTATTCACGTAGCCTATTAAGTAACATGCGATAAACTTAGCGTACTCAGTAACATGTGATACACGTAACTTACTCACTAACCTATGATACACGTAACTTACTCACTAACCTTTGATACACGTAGCGTACTCAGTAACATATGATACACGTAGCGTACTCAGTAACATATGATATACGTAACGTACTCATAACATATGATACACGTAACGTACTCATAACATATGATACACTTATGTCTTAGCACCTTATGTTCAGCCTGTACAACTGAGTATCTTAGTACATTGTGTCCAGCCTCTGCAACTGAGCATATTATTATGTTGTGTTTAACCTGTACAACTATCTTAGCATCTTCTGTTTAACATGTACAAATGAGAATCTTAGCACCTTGTGTTCAGACTGTACAACTGAATATCTTACCTTTTTTTAAAAATTCACCTGTACAACTGAGTGTCTTACCCGTTTTCTATTCAGCCTACACAACTGAGTATCTTAGCACCTCGTGTTCAACCTTCACAGCTCAGTAAGGTAACACCTTGTGTTCAACCTTTACAGCTCAGTAAGGTAACACCTTGTGTTTAACCTTTACAGCTCAGTAAGGTAACACCTTGTGTTCAAACCTTTACAGCTCAGTAAGGTAACACCTTGTGTTCAATCAAACTAGCCCCTAAACTCTATTACTCCAACATAAGGTTTTAATATACGTGCAAGAATGTTAATAAATTCAACAATAAATTTATTAAATCAACAATCAAATAGACAACATATATATAATCAAGTTCAAGGGTATAATTCATCAAAGAAATGAAAGTGAAGTTTTCAAGAGATAATTATAGTCAATGATGGCAGCTATCACTGGCATGTGTTCACAATCACGCAGTTTGCAACAAGTCACTTTCTTTCTTATTAGATAATGGGTAGAATGTGTCCCTTCTAGGCACATTACACAACTGTTCCAGCATCTTTCATGCGCTCATAAAGCACACCACGGAGAATAGTCTTGAACTTCATATGTGCTGTCAAAGAACATCACGAGGAGCATTCCAGAATCTTCATGTGCACTACCAAAACACACCACAAGGAATGTTCTATAAACTTCATGTGCACTACCAAAACACACCACAAGGAATGTTCTATAAACTTCATGTGCACTACCAAAACACACCACAAGGAATGTTCTATAAACTTCATGTGCACTACCAAAACACACCACAAGGAATGTTCTATAAACTTCATGTGCACTACCAAAACACACCACAAGGAATGTTCTATAAACTTCATGTGCATTACCAAAACACACCACAAGGAATGTTCTATAAACTTCATGTGCACTACCAAAACACACCACAAGGAATGTTCTATAAACTTCATGTGCACTACCAAAACACACCACAAGGAATGTTCTATAAACTTAATGTGCACTACCAAAACACACCACGAGGAATGTTCTTTATGAATTGCACCAAACAGCCTCAATTTCCGTTATATTGTCTCTCAAATGGAATTTACAAGAATCAATTGACAGCAACACATTTACTGATTAGTTCGAGGACAATGCTGGATACATACACCAAAGTGATCTGGTAGAGTACAGTAGTCACTGCTGTCTGACGTGGATACAAGGTTACAAAACGTTGAAAGAGATCCTTCTTTCTGCAAAAAAAGTCAAAGTAAGGGCAGCACTAAGTTTCAGGCACATTTCATCTTTCAGGCACCTTTCTCCCTTACATACATTCTCAACTTACAAATCCTGCAACAATATTCGTTAGCCTGTCACACACACACAGCATAAGAAATATGTCATTAATCAAAATTCACAAGTACAGTGTACAACATAATCGAATTAGTGAACATAGAAATAATTTTGCAATTATATAAAAGCATTCTCCAATTCAAATCCTGGTCAATAGCAAACATATTCGAAATATTTCCAAGTCCATTCTCTCTTTATCAATCAGTTGATTTACCATAAGCTTACTCCAACTCTGGCACTTACAAAAATATCATCAAGCACAGTACCCAAAGATCATGCCATGCTGGCATACAAATTATATAATAATTACTACAATTTAGAAACAGGGACAGGCAAATTTACTCTGCCTCACTATTCTTCTCGCATTGTTCGTACTATGTTACGCTTACTTACTTGCTCGGTAATGTTTATGTCTTCTCGCATTGTACGTACTATGTTACGCTTACTTACTTGCTCGGTAATGTTTATGTCTTCTCGCATTGTACGTACTATGTTACGCTTACTTACTTGCTCGGTAATGTTTATGTCTTCTCGCATTGTACGTACTATGTTACGCTTACTTACTTGCTCGGTAATGTTTATGTCTTCTCGCATTGTTCGTACTATGTTACGCTTACTTACTTGCTCGGTAATGTTTATGTCTTCTCGCATTGTACGTACTATGTTACGCTTACTTACTTGCTCGGTAATGTTTATGTCTTCTCGCATTGTACGTACTATGTTACGCTTACTTACTTGCTCGGTAATGTTTATGTCTTCTCGCATTGTACGTACTATGTTACGCTTACTTACTTGCTCGGCAATGTTTATGTCTTCTCTTCAGGGACGTGTTCTTGGCGCACTGACAGCACGCGCTGCTACCCGGGCACGTGCACCAACGAGCTCGCGTCTTCATGTTCTTGTGCAACTGGTTTTACTGGCCATCACTGTAATATAAGTAAGTTGTAAAGACTGGTTTTACTGGCCATCACTGTAATATAAGTAAGTTGTAAAGCAGGGGCGGGCAAACTCTGGCCCGCGGGCCAAACCTGGCACGCGAAGCATTTTTTTTTGGCCCGCCAAGCTATTCACACAGTTAACATTGCTTTTGGCCCGCCAAGCTATTCACAGTTATTGCTTTTGGCCCGCCAAGCCATTCACACTTATTGCTTCTGGCCCGCAAAACAAAAGTCACTAAAACAATTGGGCATTGTTATACGCTGTCAAACAGCCAAGGCTAAACTAGTCTAAAGACTACATGTAATTTTAACAGTTTGAATTACTCACACAGAATCGTGTGCACATGTACAATTTATGCCTGCGGTTATATATATATTACACTAGCATCTCCTTATAGTTCGTTGACTTTTGAACTCTCCTACTCCTAGGCCTAGGATAGATCTACAATAATAATGTATGTCAGCATCTGTACTCTGCCTCAGTTGTGACCTGACCTTCACCTCTACAATTGGGCGATGAGTTAAAAGCAAAGTTCTGCACTTCTTCTCCTCTTTCTTTTTTTCGTGATGTCATCCTACCATCAGGCAAGTTTCCACATTTTATATTAAACATGCTCAGCCCATTGTAGCTATGTTCGGAAGCACATTTTGCTGTGAACAACTGTTCTCAAAGATGAAATATACGCCTTCGCTCTCAACTCTCTGACCGTCATCTAAATGACATTCTTCTCTTGTCAACCTCATCAGTTCAGCCAGATATTGAATCACTTATTCATTGTAAGCAACACCATTCATCTCATTAATCTTTCATTGAAAAAGAGTTAGTTTTTAAAAATTACTTTTGTTTTCATTTTATATTCTGAACTTGATGGACTTGTGATATTTGGTTGTCTATCCGGCCCGCGAACTGTTCCAACAGTTTTATCTGGCCCGCGGTCTCAAAAGTTTGCCCGCCCCTGTTGTAAAGACTGGTTTTACTGGCCGTCACTGTAATATAAGTAAGTTGTAAAGACTGGTTTTACTGGCCATCAGTGTAATATAAGTAAGTTGTAAAGACTGGTTTTACTGGCCATCAGTGTAATATAAGTAAGTTGTAAGGACTGGTTTTACTGGCCATCACTGTAATATAAGTAAGTTGTAAAGACTGGTTTTACTGGCCATCAGTGTAATATAAGTAAGTTGTAAAGACTGGTTTTACTGGCCATCAGTGTAATATAAGTAAGTTGTAAGGACTGGTTTTACTGGCCATCACGTAATATAAGTAAGTTGTAAAGACTGGTTTTACTGGCCATCACTGTAATACAAGTAAGTTGTAAGGACTTGTTTTACTGGCCGTCACTGTAATATAAGTAAGTTGTAAAGACTGGTTTTACTGGCCAGCACTCTGATACAATGAGTTGTATAGACTGAGCCTAGTGGCCAGCATTGTAATATAAGTAAGTTGTAAAGACTGGTTTCAGTGGCTAGCACCTTGACACGAGTGAGTTTTAAAGACTGGTTTTAGTGGACAGCAATGTAATACAAATAAGTTGTAATGACTGGTTCTACTTGCCAGCACTGTAACACTAGTAAGTTAGTAAAGACTGGTTTTAGTGCCTAGCAGTGTGATACAAGTGAGTTGTAAAGACTGGCTTTAGTAGCTAGCACTGTAATACTAGTGAGTTGTAAGACTGGTTTTAGTAGCTAGCACTGTAATACTAGTGAGTTGTAAAGACTGGTTTTAGTAGCTAGCACTGTAATACTAGTGAGTTGTAAAGACTGGCTTTAGTAGCTAGCACTGTAATACTAGTGAGTTGTAAAGACTGGCTTTAGTAGCTAGCACTGTAATACTAGTGAGTTGTAAAGACTGGTTTTAGTAACTAGCACTGTAATACTAGTGAGTTGTAAAGACTGGTTTTAGTAGCTAGCACTGTAATACTAGTAAGTTGTAAAGACTGGTTTTAGTAGCTAGCACTGTAACAGAACCATTTGTCGGTGTCACTCACCACTATAACTGTTGTGGTTATCGATAACAATGCCAAGTGGGCAAGTTCTGTTATTTCAGGAAAGCTCAAGGCCGTAGAATTTGTAAAGGCAACGAAATAAGCTTTAAAGCTTGGCATGTCAAATTACTGTTTAGGAAAAATTCCTATGCTTTACACTACATATTATTCTTAACGTGCAATGTATGACGTCTACTTTAAAACTTTCACTACATAAACATAAACAACATAAATACAGTGCTCCACAGGTTTAAAATATAACATTTCATAATTAAAATATATATAGAAACGAGTGACAAATAAAAGAATGGGTGAAAATATTTGTCACAGATGTCATAAACATTGTGTAATCTCTATGTTACTAAATTTATACTGAAAACTTTACGATGTCGTCAACATTTTCTGTAATATCCACGACATTAAATTTACATCGATGGATTTATGATGTCAAAAACATATTCTGTAATACCCAGGTCACTAAATTTGTACGATGTTGTCAACATATTCTGTCATATCCACGTCACTAAATTTGTACGATTTTGTCAACATATTCTGTAATATCCACGTCACTAAATTTGTACGATTTTGTCAACATATTCTGTAATATCCACGTCACTAAATTTGTACGATTTTGTCAACATATTCTGTCATATCCACGTCACTAAATTTGTACGATTTTGTCAACATATTCTGTAATATCCACGTCACTAAATTTGTACGATTTTGTCAACATATTCTGTAATATCCACGTCACTAAATTTGTACGATGTTGTCAACATATTCTGTAATATCCACGTCACTAAATTTGTACGATGTTGTCAACATATTCTGTAATATCCACGTCACTAAATTTGTACGATTTTGTCAACATATTCTGTAATATCCACGTCACTAAATTTGTACGATTTTGTCAACATATTCTGCAATATCCACGTCACTAAATTTGTACGATTTTGTCAACATATTCTGTAATATCCACGTCACTAACTTTGTACGATTTTGTCAACATATTCTGTAATATCCACGTCACTAAATTTGTACGATGTTGTCAACATATTCTGTAATATCCACGTCACTAAATTTGTACGATTTTGTCAACATATTCTGTAATATCCACGTCACTAAATTTGTACGATGTTGTCAACATATTCTGTAATATCCACGTCACTAAATATGTACGATGTTGTCAACATATTCTGTAATATCCACGTCACTAAATTTGTACGATTTTGTCAACATATTCTGTAATATCCACGTCACTAAATTTATTCCATCGGCTCTACGATGCTTTAACATTGTTTGCAATCTCTATGTACTTAGATTTACGTTGTCACAAAATACGTTGTATTACATATGTATAAACATTTTCACACAAAAATAGTTATGTTCTTACATAGATACGAAGTTCATGAACGGGAAAATCATCGATCACTATAAATAACATTACTACAGTAAAATAATAAAGTTCACACTTAAGCTGCTGTGTCACTACAAGCAGCAAGATATGTGCGACTATGAAAACTGGTTTCCATTACCTTTGCAGTTACCGCACAAGCCAACATTATCTACAATGAACTTACACTGACCTCTCAAGACAACACGAGTGTGACTGTCCCACCTGATGTCAACGGAGGACCAAGTGCTGAACAAAATGATGTATGGACCAACTTACAGAATTTGTCCGCCATGACGTACACATGGACTGGCCAGTTTCGACCCTCGGTGCCTACATACCACGCCTACATCACAGACTTTCAGGTCGGAGTCGTTGGGGGCAGTTCCAATTTTGTTCTCTACAGAGGTAACCCTCCATGAGTATGAGAATTTATTGAGAAAGTTTGTTCTGTACAGATGTAACACTTCATGTGTTTTAGAATACACTGGGAAGGCTTGTTCTGTACAGAGGTAACGCTAATAGTGTGTTACAATACACTGGAAAGACTTGTTCTGTACAGAGATAACGCTAAGTGTGTATGACAATGCATTGGAAAAGAGTAGGGTTCCAATCGCCGTCAGTTTTACTGATCGATTCTCGTGGTCTTGGGTCGCCACAATTCTCGCGATTTCTCGTCGAAGTTGGCCCACTGATCCGGTCTGTCCTATCCCCATTCCCTACCCAAAACGGTACATGTATATGCATCCTGACCAGCAGCGACAATATGCAGTATATGCCAGCTGATCAACATCCTAATAACTACACCCTGAAATAGCACAATGACTATTGACAAAAGTGAGACTCTATGATACTTTCTGTCAGAAACGGAATGAATTTATTAACTAAAGAATATAAAAAGTTGAACCACGTGAAAATGTAAAGTTTGAAACAATTAAGAGTACGTTTACTAAACTACGCAGTGGCTTTGGATTTCAATGACAATGATCAACCGCCATTAATGGAGCGTCCTTGGCGTATTTGGCGGGAGATGATTTATATTTTTGTTAAGTTCAACCATATTAGTGCATGATCGTGAGATTGTGCTGCGCGTGTGATCTTTTACGAGAATTAACACTGACGACAATTCTCGCGAGATCGCGCTGTGCGTGCGATCTTTTACGAGAATTAACACTGACGACAATTCTCGGGAGATTGACTGGTCGATCGGAGCCCTAGAAAAGAGGACTCCTTTTCATCGCCAGTTTGCTATGCTTATGCAGTTTTCATTATATTTAGAAACTAATCGAACACTTCTGTTGTACATTTCCAACCAAATCAGCAAAATATGGTGATGATTACCATCATCAATGTCCACAATTACCATCGATACCTCCATGATCATCACTACCATCAACCCCAATATCATCACCAACATCACATTGTCACGATCATTACCACCCCACCGTCAACACAGACGGATATCTCAACCCATGTGGCAAGTTAAACGTTGTCAAACTAAACAACCCATGTGGCAAGTTAAACGTTGTCCAACTAAACAACCCATGTGGCAAGTTAAACGTTGTCCAACTAAACAACCCATGTAGCAAGTTAAACGTTTTCAAACTGAACACCCATGTGGTGTTTCTCTAGATATATTTTCACTCACAAGAATAAGAGCATTATTAAACAAATCTCATGATATTTTACTTATAAACGTATTTTATTTCTCTTGTTTGTAACCTAACATAGACTTCATATCATATTGCATTTCTCGTATTTCTATCCTAGTACTATCTCCAATTCATATTACATTGCTCGTCTTTGTAATCTAATATTGTCTCCATATATTATATTTCTCGTGTTTGTAACCAATCATTGTCTCCATACTATAATACACTTCTCGTGTTTGAAACGTGTTATTGTCTGTATATCATGTTAAATTTAATGTGTGTGTAACCTAACATTGTCTCCATATATTATATTTCTCGTGTTTGTAATATAACATTGTCTCCATATATTATATTTCTCGTGTTTGTAACATAACATTGTCTCCATATTATAACACACTGATCGCGCTTGTAACCTAACGTTGTCTCCATATTATAATACAGTTCTCGTGTTTCTAACCTAACGTCCCTCTAATTAGGTACACAAGTTTATCAATTTGAATCAGCTTGTCAAGACGCCAATCGGACCGACCCTAACAAAAACGACTTTAACTGTTCATCCACAATACTGGCAAAGCAATTCACAAACTCTTTCCCCTCAAGCTTTCAACACGGAGACAGGTATGCAAATTAATCAATTGAAAATCGTTAGACAATGTATGAGGTAGAGATATGAGGCATATTATCCAGGGAAACCGTTATTTTACATAATTTCTTATAAATATATTCTCTTTACTAAATATAATTTTCATAAATATATTCTCTTTTTCGCTTAGAGGCAACGCCTACTAGATATAATTTCTTATGAATACGTTCTCTTTTTATCTTAGAGACAATGTTTACTCCATATAATTTTTATAGCTTCTATAAATATATGTTAATCATGAGAGAAAAGAGAGTTATTAATTATTTAAAGATCTGAAGTATTTAACCATCCTTATGTTTATTTATTTATATTTATTTCTATTAAAAATGTCCAGGAAACAAATTTTGTTAATATTTACTTTGAGGTAACAAAAACTACTAAATAATTATGGTAATAAAATCGGTGCAATGTTTATTTATTTACTTTAGAGGCATGACCCTCACGCTGCTGTTGACAATAATTAAAACTCTAATACTGAACTTATTCGTGTTGATAATTATTAAAACTCTAATTCTGAACTTAGTGTCTTTATTCGTGTTGATAATATTTTAAAACTCTAATAATGAACTTATTCGTGTTGATAATTATTAAAACTCTAATTCTGAACTTAGTGTCTTTATTCGTGTTGATAATATTTTTAAACTCTAATTCTGAACTTAGCTCCCTTTATTCGTGGTGACAATATTTGAAAACTCTAATTCTGAACTTAGTGCCTTTATTCGTGGTTGACAATTATTAAAACTCTAACACAGCTTTGCTCCTTTACTCCTCTTGATAATTATTAATAATAAAATATTCAGTAATGCCCCTTTATTAAGCAGTTGACAGATTCCTTTATATTTTAAGAAAACAGCAGAACTTTCATGTGGATACTTCCAGTTGTTTACTAATTTCTTCCTGTAATTTTGTCTTTGGGCTCAGGCTTGACTACAGTTTTTCTGCCAGTGTTGGTGGTTTTGTCAAGGTCAACAGTATGGAGTCAAGACATATAGAAACATTCAAATATATTGGAAATACAAAAGAGCATCTCTTTCAGGTGAGTGAAATTTTGTCTTTTTTCCAAGAAAAAATATCGATTGTTCATATTTTAATTCTTACCTATACGTTCAGTTATTTAAAGAAGTAAGTAAGGTAATTACCAAGAACGTATACTGGCCGACACGAATTTGAAATGTTTGCGTACATAACATAGTCGCCATCGTTGTTATAGGTGTTGTAGATGCTGTCGTTGTTGAAGATGTGGCAGTTATTGTTGCTGCTCAAGTTTCTGAAGTGTTTGTTGTCTCTGAATTTTGAACAAATATAATCGACATGAGCATGTAAATCTACGTATGTTTGTTTCTACAATTAGTAAGGACTTCGTACAATATAATGGAGAACTTTGGAACTACAGCGCAGTGTAAAACAGAAACATTAAGCGTATGAAACTACAGCGCAGTGTGAGATAAACGATATCATACTTTGAAAATATAGTCATGTATCAAAGAGAAAGGTTAAAATCTAAAAAAAACAATTAGATTTTAAAAAATCACACTTTGAAAGTACTGTTTAGTGTAAGGAAGTAAACTTAAAATTTTAAAACTAATTCCCAATACAAAAAGTCATTATTGCACTTTAAAATTACTGTCCAATGTAAGACAGAAGAATAAAGCTTTGAAACTAGTGTCCAATGACGGATAAAATATATCAGAATTTGAAACTACTTCCCACTTTAAGATGGAAAAGATTAAACTTTAAAATTGTTCCACAATGAAAGTTACAAAATTGTGAGATGTTCCAGATATAAACTTTGAAAGTACTTTTCACTGCACGATAGAAAATCCGTGACGAGTGCCACATACCAAACTCTGAAATATAGACCAATACAGCAAAGACACACATACCAAACTCTGAAATATAGACCAATACAGCAAAGACACACATATCAAACCCTGAAATATAGACCAATACAGCAAAGACACACATACCAAACTCTGAAATATAGACCAATACAGCAAAGACACGCATACCAAACTCTGAAATACAGACCAATACAGCAAAGACACACATACCAAACTCTGAAATATAGACCAATACAGCAAAGACACACTTTTTCAAGATATCAAAATTTCAAACTGTCGACTGTACAATAGACAAATTCTTGAACGGGTATCTTGAAAGTGATGTCCATTGACCTTGGACACTTCTGAACACTAACCATTTAAACTATTTGTATGCCCCTTTACTAGATACACTTCTAGACACCAACCCTTTAAGTCTGCATTTCCGTTTACCTATAAGCAGTATATTTTGGAAACGATGCAGTTTAGTGCATAATAGACACACACTGCAGCTTCAAAAAGTCAAATATAAATTACCTTCTTGTAAATGAAACACTACAACTGCAGGTTTCAGAAATAAAATATTACAAACTACTTGTCGGTGGGTAACAGACGACTACTGCAAGTTTCGTACATCAAATTTTATAAGCTACTATTCTGTGCACGATAATCGACCACTGCTGATTTCAGATATCAAATTTTATAACTACTTTTATGTGTGCACGATAAACGACCACTAAGAGATTAAACATCATGCAACATTTTCAATAACAGATCATAAGCTCTCCCAGGAGATGTCTACTCCCTACTCTATCCAATACACTAAATTAAATCATTGATTGTTCATCAGATCTTTACAACACAGTTACTTTCTAGCACACTGTTCATCAATATGCTGTTTTTGTCTGAAAATTTCCGCTAAGGATCACATTTCCAATGCAAGGGAAGTTATCTTGAATAAGCACTGTCTCATCATAGTAATTGTTGTGACCACAATTCATCATCATACACATTTTTCCCCCGTAGGTCAGCACGACCTCAAACACTTTCTGATGCAAAGATTTTTCTATACTGGCAAATCAGATTATTTCTCTTTTGGACCATATGTCTAGGATGGTGGTAAAAGAAACTTATTCTTAATTCTTTTTTCGATTCATGATTTGGGCTCCTGTCACGTGTCATTTACGTCATACATTATCCTCGCACTCTCAGTTCTGACAAAATGATTCTCACATCTCGTGCAGAAATGGAAATGTTGTGTTTGTACGGGCTTACTGCTCCTTTTAGACGATACTGCTCTTTTCTGCCAGTTTCTTTTGTTAATTCTTAAATCTATTATTGGTTTATTGTCATTTGAACACTATCAACTTTAATACATTTTCATTCACATTTTATCTGTTAATTTTTCAAGTATGTGGTTGGTTAACTTTTTTGTGTGCTATTTTTTAAAAACATTTATAACTTTCCTTCTTATATAATTTTTTTATTATTTGTATAATGCGTCCAGGGCCAAATTAGTCAATAAATCTCATTTGAAACTGACACAGACACCAAACTTTTGAAACTGCTGTGCGATGAAAAAGAGACAACCACTCTAGGTTCCAGATGTCAAACTTTCAAATGTTAAGAGCCATAACTCATGTTAGGATTGTGCTTGCAAGATTTATCTTTTCCTTTTCTACATATTAATAAATGCATTTTCGTTAGTTGAATAAAGCTTAGAAATACAGCTCTAATTTGTATAATTCCATTCCGTTTTGTATTTTGTATTTTTTTGTTTTCTCTAAAGCTGAACTTTGACATGGTGCCGCCCCATCATTGCAATGTATCATCTGTCTGCAACAAATCTATGTTACTTGTCAGAGACATTTCTCGAACAGTGAGTATTGTTTGCATCATCGACATGTCTTAAATGTTACGTGTCTTTTGTCTCAACAAATCCATGTTACTTGTCACAGACATTTCTCGAACATTGCGGTCCTTTGCATCATCGACATGTCGTATAATAATTTTACGTGTCATTTGTATCAACAAATCCGTGTTACTTGTTACTGATATTGCTCCAACACTGAGTATCGCTTGCATTATTTAGATGTGTTATTCACAAACCTTTATGAAATTAGATACGTTCAACACTGTTTTACCATTCAAATACTAAATTTAGGTTTGTCGTTTAGCTTACATGTGCACACTGATTGTTACAGTAGTTTGTGTGTGTTTTACAGAAACAAAAATGGTATACAGTTCTAAGAAGCAAATGCACATACTGTTTGCGATAATTTATTTTTAATGATGAGAATATTTGAGAAGAGTTATGAGAATATTTTATCATCTCTCAGTCCTATGACAATTTTACACCTCTCAATTTGCTGACGATTGGTGAAGGGGCAACCTTCATACCCCGCCCAGCACTAACCTTCATGTTACAGATGAACACAAGATCAGCACTCACCTTTACGTTATAGATAGACTCAATAGATCAGCACTGACCTTTACGTTATAGATAGACTCAATAGATCAGCACTGACCTTCACGTTACAGATAGACACAAGATCAGCATTGACCTGGCAAGTCCCAATAACCAGAAACAAGAATGCCCACATTGAGATTTGATGTCCAGATTATTAATTATTATATGATGGCCTCCACCTACTGCTGCAAATCTCTCTCTGTGGAAAGCATGCGACTCCGAGCGAGGGTGTTTAACAAAGAAATAGTAAATTTATGAACAATATGAATCATCTACACACTACATAATGCATTTCAGCATTGCACCAAACACAAATTATGTCATATACAACATATACAAATGATTTAAAATCAATACGGTTCATGTCTGAAAGTTCTCTTGATAGCTGTCATTAAATGTTCACCTACGTTATCTCCAGTCCTCCCTTAGATCGCTCCTGGAATATCCTATTATCCAACATACATCGATCAAGTGACACGTAAGCAACACACAAACAATAAACATCATGAGAGATAAGTAAAGTTCAAGCAGTTTGTTTACAAACAGACTGACCACACATGACCTCTTAATGGACTCTCGCTGACTGTGCATGACGTCAGAGGCGAACTTACACTGGCGATGGTGTGCGTAGAGGCAAGCTGAAACAGACTTCAATGCTGGAGGTGCCAAAGGAACCAATATAAGGAAGATATATGGGAGTTCTGCCAAGGACTGATATGGTATTAATCACGTGACTCCCAGAATGGAGACCAGAGAAAAACTCGCCTTTGCTGCAGGCAGGATTCTCACACAGTGACTGTAAAGGGATATTTTCCCACACTGTGAGCTTTTCTCTCCCCTATTTCCCTATTCCCCATTGGCCAGATACAGTCGGCTAGTATGTCGCCATTGGCCAGATATAATTAGCTTGTTCATTATAGGTCTTCCTAGGTCTGTTTAGCATCACCGATAATTCGGTTATCATTAACAAGATCTGGCAGTTATACTCACGTATTCAACGAGACTTTGACAATTGAATTTTTTTAAAGAGTGATATGGTATACTTTTGACTATAAATGTTACTTCAGGCACAGTCTAGTTATCAATTCTGGTGAATTTTACACTTTTCACTGACATTGTATCTTTAATGTACAGTGTATTTGATTCTACGTTCAAATTCTCATTGAAAAAATATCAAGAACATGAATAAAATATTTTATCATAAAATATTTCATAAGTAAAAGTATATGGAAATAAGTGACAAATAAAGGAAGGGATGAAATATTTGTCACACTGTATATAAAAAAAACACAAAACTAAGAAATGTTTGTTTTAGCAACAAGGTTTGAATACATAACATTTTTTTTAAAGCAGTAAACTTTAATATGGAAAACACCGATTGTAAAATGTATTCTGTAAATGCTCATTCTTAAAAATATTATGGAAAAAAAAGACTGTAAATTAGTTTTAGCACAACAAAGATGCTGTTCAGTATGTTTGGGAATAAGAGATTGTAAAAGTATAGAAACAAATACTGTGAAGTATATTATCGAAACAGATTTTTTGTAAATGTATTATGGAAATGAACACTTTTGAAATTATGGGGGGAAAAACTTAATGCATTTTACATAACAGATTCAGAATGAAATTAATATGTTGTTAATATTACACAGAAACTATGAATGATAGCTAGCAGTGTTACTAAATACATTGTTACAAACTATGAATGCTAGCTAGCAGGGTTACTAAATACATTGTTACAAATTGTAAAGCTCGGAACATCTATATCGTGAAAAGATTTAGTCAAAACTCCATCAATAAATAGAGATACTATTAAAACTGTCCTGCAGACACGTGTGCAATTAATTTGAGATTTATGTGCAGGCAGTCCAATTGATGACGTGGGACGGTTGGCAGGATGACGACGCAGGGATTAGCTACTTCTTCTATCACGTGTTTTCACTTCATGAGTTGGGCGGAGTCTTACGACACAAATCGTCTGTAGCTCATGGAACTGTTACTGCTACCTCAACTGTGAATATATTTTCTTCTTGACGGTGTCAAACTCTGTCTCTCAGATAGACAGATAGATAGATAGATAGATAGATAGATAGATAGATAGATAGATAGATAGATAGATAGATAGATAGAGAGAGAGAGAGAGATAGATAGATAGATAGATAGATAGATAGATAGATAGATAGATAGATAGATAGATAGATAGATAGATAGAGAGAGAGAGAGATAGATGGATGGATGGACGCAGATGGTTGGATGGATATATGAGTGTAAAAATGGACAAACGGACTGATCAAAGACGTAGAGGGTCTTTGAGAAATTTCTAATACCGGACTATTTCTACCTTATGTAAATCGTGCTTGTATTGTTTAACAGGGCAACGCCATTTTGACTCTAACTGAGCCAGGAATGTACGCCGTTGTTTTGACTGCGCTAGACCGTGCGTCTAACACTAAAATGGCGCGCCGACTTTTCCTCTACGATGCAACGTTTCAAATTACAACCAACCAGTCAGCAGCTCTAAGAGTGACGTCCGCAGCCCCGGAGACTGCATGGACATGGCAGCAAACTGAAGGGTCAGTAACTGTTAGCTGGAAGAACCGTTATGTCAACAGTTTCCATCACAACAATCAATTGCTGGCCGCTGTAGGTTCTGAACCAGACGTAAGCAGCGACTACGATGACAACGAAGGCTTGAGAACCCTGTCTGCTATTCCCAACGTATTAGGTAATTGTCAATATCTGATCTTTCAACGTATTAGGTGCAAATAGATAGATAGATAGACAGACAGACAGACAGATAGATAGACAGATAGATAGATAGACAGATAGATAGACAGACAGATAGATAGACAGACAGATAGATAGGTAGATATATAGATAGATAGACAGACAAACAGTTAGAGAGAGAGAGAGAGAGGGAGATAGGTAGATAGAGAGACAGACAGATACCCTATTAGAATACAGAATATGGCTGGTTGTACTGACAAATAAGAGTTCGTTCAAACACACTGATTTGCTTTTTGATTTGTAGGAATCGTGAAATTCGAAACAGCCTTCAAAGTGGACTGGGAAGGGGGAAAAGACATAACTACTCCTTCTGATAATTCCTTCACTCTGGAAACCAATCTAAATACCACCAAGACGATACCAGGACTCGTTTCTGATGGCCAATCCTTCACTTTCTGGGTTCGAGCCTACGACGTACGTGGCGATTACTTCCAGGAGTCAGTTACGGTTCACGTCGACAGCTCGCCACCGGTCATCGAAAATCTGTGGCTGACCAAAGACCACTTAGAGAACATCAGTATACTCGGAGTGGAAGACCTCGACAAAATGACGTAAGCAAACGAATCACTAAACTTGGTCCTTTCTGTGATAAATGACACTTAGATTCCGTGAGTTATATCCCCTATTAAATAGGGGATATAACTTTATAAATTTTAAAGTTGAGAAAATTACTTAATAGAAAACATTGCATCACATGTTTTCGAATGAAACTATTATACTTTAACACGTATTCTAAAAATGTAGCATTTACCATAAATCTATGGTACTGTGAAATCGTCTTCTAGAAGTGTAATCATTAGCATTAAACTAAGGTATTGTAAATTTCATGCCACATTTATGATACTGGCAATCGGACTATTCTCTGATGAACCTCATGGCCAGGATGGATGCAGAAGAGTGATTATAATTCTTTCTAGATTCGTGATTTCAGCTCCCATCATGTGACTCATATGTCATACATTGTCCTTGTATTCTCAGGGTAAAGAACTGTTTCTTATATTCCATTTATAAATGGAAGAATTGGCGTGGGTTGGACTTACTCCTACCCTTTAGCTTACACTACTAATTTGCCGGAGGGTAAGTGGCTTCTAACTTCCAATTGTTAAATTCCCCAAGTGTTTGCTATCTACCTGAAGTCATGGGTTTCATTCTCATGCACAATCAATTGGCTTTAAACATTTCCAATCGCACCTCCTCTCACTTGTGAAGAAAAATATCCCACCATCTAAAGAAACTAATTTAGTTGCACTTTAAGTGTAACTCTTTACTAACATATAATTTAAAGATGGGGTACAAAATGAAATAAAAACTATAATGGCGCACTGTGGAAAAAATATTCTCTCACAAATAAATAAAAATACACGAAGAAAGCAAATTAAACTATCTAACAAATATATTCTATATACATTTAATAAATGTCCACTGCAATGAATATATACATAAAACAGTATGCGACGTTAAAAAAATATATCCTGACAAAGTGGAATATATGCACAAGAATGTACCCTATGTTTGAACATAGCGAGTGATCTTTGAGACAAATTGCCGCGACAGCCATACACATAAAATCAAGTAAGGCAGAATATCTACATAAAACATTAAATCAGCCTACCGCATTTCTAAGACACCCAACTAAACATTTGTTGGTTTTTGTAAGATACCCAACTAAACGTTTGCTGGTTTTGTAAGACACCCAACTAAACTTTTGTTGGTTTTTGTAAGATACCCAACTAAACTTTTGTTGGTTTTGTAAGACACCCAACTAAACTTTTCTTGGTTTTGTAAGACACCCAATTTGAAATTTTTTAGACTGAGTTTGTAAAAGACCCAATTATTTTTTAGTAAAATATTTAACTAAAGTTTGTTTAAATTTTTAAGATATCCAACTGTGTTTTTAAAACATATATCTAAACTTTGATTTTGTAATTCACCCAGCTTGACTTTGTGCGAGTTTGTAAAACATCTCTACAAACTTTGATTTTGTAATTCACCCAACTTGACTTTGTGCGAGTTTGTAAAACATCTCTACAAACTTTGATTTTGTAATTCACCCAACTTGACTTTGTGCGAGTTTGTAAAACATCTCTACAAACTTTGATTTTGTAATTCACCCAACTTGACTTTGTGCGAGTTTGTAAAACATCTCTACAAACTTTGATTTTGTAATTCACCCAGCTTGACTTTGTGCGAGTTTGTAAAACATCTATACAAACTTTGATTTTGTAATTCACCCAACTTGACTTTGTGCGAGTTTGTAAAACATCTATACAAACTTTGATTTTGTAATTCACCCAGCTTGACTTTGTGCGAGTTTGTAAAACATCTCTACAAACTTTGATTTTGTAATTCACCCAACTTGACTTTGTGCGAGTTTGTAAAACATCTCTACAAACTTTGATTTTGTAATTCACCCAACTTGACTTTGTGCGAGTTTGTAAAACATCTCTACAAACTTTGATTTTGTAATTCACCCAACTTGACTTTGTGCGAGTTTGTAAAACATCTATACAAACTTTGATTTTGTAATTCACCCAACTTGACTTTGTGCGAGTTTGTAAAACATCTCTACAAACTTTGATTTTGTAATTCACCCAACTTGACTTTGTGCGAGTTTGTAAAACATCTCTACAAACTTTGATTTTCTAAGGCATCCATCTAAAATTTGCTTATTATTCAAATGGTGTTTAGGTCCAATAATCTTTTATATAATGTTTTATAGGTATGTACGCAGACACAGTTAAATATATAATTATTGTACTTTTATTATGCATATAAGTAACATCCTATCATTATGTGAGATATCAGATTAAGTTACATTCTTAAAGGTAATTGCAATAATGCTTCTAAATAAACAAGAAACACATTCTAGGAATCAGTAATATAGATAGATGCATTAAATTAAAACTGAAAATATGCTTTAGGAATGAGTAAGATGTTCACGTAAACATAGAAAACTTTCTTTAATTTGTCCGTCAATGTCCCCAGGATCGAGTGGTTGGCATATGATGACCACAGCGGACTGGAAAGTGTACAGTGGCGACTGATCGACAACTTCAACAACACCGAACTTGTTCACGGAGCAGCAAATGTTCCACCCCAAGGAGAGAGCGTGGTAAGGTCATAACAAACGGTATTTTTAAGTAAAGAAATCTTTCAAAGTGTTAAGGGCTAAATAGAAGATTCCAGTTCTTTCTTGGGTTTAATCCGTGCGTTTGTATTTAACAGTGCAACTCATTGAAAGACCACTTCACCTAGCGTTGATGTTCTGTTCTTTTCTCGTAGAATTTAGAACACTGTCGATCAAAGTACGAGACTTATGCAAGAGGTCCAAACTGCTACTGTACGGGACTTGTCGGCTGCTACCATCGCCATTTTCAGGTCAAACCAAACATCACTGACGTCACTCAACAGGCTCAGGGTGGCATCTTCAGCAACGCCAGTTATGGTGTACATGGATATGACTACTTTCTAGAGGTCATAGTTTGTAATCATGCCAAGTTGTCCACGACTCTTAGAAAGAAGGTACCATTGTCAAACTTCATTTACATCTTGTTTGTCATGAAGCGGTTATGATAGTGAGGGTAATGATGACTGTCATTGGAATGATATTGAGGAAAAAGTGATGATGGCTGCTAATTTGTGATGAAATATTTAGCGGTAATAGCACCTTTAGAGTACTTTAGCATAAACACCAGTAAGAAAAGATAGAAAGAAATATTTCTGACGTTAGTTAACATAACTCTACTGAAGTCACTCGACAAGCAGCAAGAACATTGAAATCACTTGACAAACAGTACTGAATTCATCTAACAGCAAGAATACTGAAGTCACTTGACAAACAGTACTGAATTCATCTAACAGCAAGAATATTGAAGTCACTTGACAAACAGTACTGAATTCATCTAACTGTTAATGAACAAATCTCATGTTTATAACGTTAATGACCAGATCTCGTGTTTATTGTGTTCATTCTAAAATCTCAGTTCTATAGTGAACAAACTCTATTTATTATTACGTTATAGCAAAAATGTCAAGTTTATTCTTTAATTCAAAAACCAGATTTCACTTGACACCAGTCCCCCGGCTCCAGGAGTGGTATATGATGGAATGGTCGGCTCCCCAGAAGTGGACTTCCAGTCCAGCAGGATTCTGCCTGCCTATTGGTCTGGATTTTTTGATCGTGAAAGTGGCGTCAAGTTCTACCAGTACGCCTTTCATACAGCCTGTCTGGACAACAATGTCTTCGGACATAACACTCAAGACGGACGAGTGAGCTAGACAATTTCACACTCATTATTGTATAATAAAATTCAAGACGGACGAGTCAGCTAGATAGTTTCACACTCATTACTGTATAATAACTCTCTAGACGCACTCACCTTTGAAAAACTGACTCTAAAGCCAAAGCTAATTTCAGAACAATTTTGTTGGCTTTTGGCTTTTGAACAATTGGCTTTAAAACTAGAGTTATTACAGATATCTTTTATATAATTGATTTTTAAACAAGATTTAATTTTAGATCAATTTTGTATAAGAATTGTCTGACGGCAACGCCATTTAGTTAATGAAAATGATTATTATTAATTAATTAATTTTTCATAACTAATTGCAAGTGATGAGAATCTTAATTTATTTTATTAATTATTCTTCCAGCAGACATCACTCGTCTCTCTCACTTGGCGGATATATGGGCGCTGTAAAAATGTTTTCTCTCTTCCACAATATAAAACATTTACGGTCACACAATGTTTCCATCAATGGAAAACGTCTTACTAAATGAGAAGACAAATCCTTCTTTAATCTATATTTAGCGAGCCCCCATCTCTTCTCCAAACATTAAGTTATATAAATGCATAAGATGCCAATAAATTTATTAAATCAATAATTATTAAATATACATATGACAAATACAATGAAACAGATTACTTGGCATCAATATTTCCACAAACCCATGTTCGAATAATTTTATAATTACACAGTCTATAATAAATACAATACAAAAAAAGAGTCAATATAAACTGCAGGATAGACGTATCAGAGAACAGAAATGGAGTTATTTGAGATAAGTAATAATAGCTTTAAATTACCTGATTCAGTGCAGTCTTAACAGTCCATTGCGCACTTTGCCATAATGTCACAAATTTATAGTTCAGTTCAATTTTGTCAGCTCCACATGTGTTATTTGCATGTAAAAACACTATTCCGCTACTTAAACTGGGTGCTTCTTTTAGCCCTGCCAACTCTTTCAAAACAGAACAATAAATGTAGCGATGTCAAACAACTTCTCTAAAATAGAAATTGTTCGTTCAGTCAAGAAATCTTGTCACCATACATCAGTAGAATGCAGTGTTTCTTACACTTACATGCCATTCCCACCTTTATCAGGTTCGGTCATATCGGTTTACAAACAATAAAGCAGGAGGTTCATATAGCACATGAAAGACAGGTAGCTGGAAAAGCTAATTGCTCCTTGTAAAATATTAAGAGCAAACCTAAATTTCCAATGTATTACTTTATAACTCCATTCATTCTTACAATCCAGTCTTAACTTACAATTCTCTGCAACAGTATTCATTAGACAGATACATGCATACAGCATAATAAATACAGCATGTCAAAACAATGTCAAGTATCTAAAAAATAAATACACGTGAACAGCCTAGTTGAAACACTTGTACACGTAAAAGTCAACTCACATAGTACATCTCTACATAAAACACGAGGATAACATGTCAATAGCGAAAATGCATGAGATATATTCTCTCAATCAATCAGTTTAACTCACCACCAGGTAACGGCCACCTTTCTAAACCGGACTTTTTCTTTGCCTCTTCAGATTCAAAGTGATTAGACAGTAGATTTTTCTATAGCAAGTAAACTTTTGAATCTCAGCCCATTGGCTGGTCTCGTTCTCGTAAATCATAGCCATTGGATAATAAAACTACTCACTAGTTTGCATTACATCTGCAATTCTAGAATATTCTTAGCGTTTGCTTCAATTCAGACACTTTCAAAAATACCATCATAATGAGTGCCCAAGGTCGGGTTATTCTGACAATTTAACAATTTATATAACAAATGTATTTTAAAATAGGGATAGACAAATATTCTCTACCACAAACTGGTATTTAAACCTTGGTGAATTTAAGATCTGTTTTGCACAATAATTGTCTCTAAGACTAGGGTTAATTTTAGATCAGTTTTGTATAATAATTGGTTTTTAAACCAGAGTTCATTTCAGACGAGGTTTGTATAATAATTCTATTTTAAACCAGAATTAAAATCAGTTTTGTATAAATATTTGGTCTAAAACCATTATGAGTTTCAATCTAAAATGGAAATGCATCACTTTTTATAACTAGGTCTGAATCTAAATTCAGGGTGATTTCAGTAATAATAATGTATGTGTAAAATTCGATCTAAAGAAAAGTGATTTTCAGTGCCAAAGAAAATATGATAAATAACTGGATTTAAATCCATGAAGAACGGTTTACACTTGGAAATTTGTCAGTTTGCTTAATAACTGGCTTAACTCTTAAAAACAGGATGAATTTCACTAGATGTATAATAGAAAGAAATATCTTTAAGTTAATAACTTAATTTAAGGACAGATTGAAATTTAGTATAAATAATGAAAACAAAATTAAAAACTAATTTAAGAGAAGAGATCTGTGTTTTAAAATTAGACTTTTAATTCTGTCAGGTGTTTGTGACCAACGAAACAACAGCAACATGGACTGCTCCCGGGGAAGGAATATATTACGTCACAGTGGTCGCTTTCAACAATGCCATTCAGCCCAGTTCACGGGTTTGTTCCGATGGTGTGACAGTGGACACGAGTCCGCCAATCGTCAGTCAGGTGGACATTGAAAATGCACACGTTCCGAGTGGACTGGTCCGTGGTGAAGGCAACGATGTATGGCTGATAGAATCGAACCGCAGGCGTCGAATGGTTTATAAGCCCGACAAGACTTGCATGTGAGAGAAACTGAATGCTCTGCGTGCGTACAACTGTCGTATAATTGTGTGGGATTATATGCCAGAAGACATTGCAAAGCCCAACAGGATCACCACACCTTTGAGGGACAGATAAATCATACCTACAACGGATCATATAACTCCATGTCGTGCACAGTTAATAGAATTGGGATATGGTTACGTTAGAGCAGGTCAATCCTGGAACAAACTCGTCAGAATTCGACATTTATATTTTGGCACAATAATTTATATTAAATATTTTATATTTATTTATATATATTATTTCAGGTGTGATGGAAGATATGAAGTGTTGTGTCGCTTCGTGCCATTCTCGCCTTTCCTTTCCTTTCCTTTCCTTTCCTTTCCTTTCTACTTTATTATCATTTAGTTTCAAGCTTGATTGCTCTTGAAATGTGACTGACATGGTGAATGTTGCTGCATGGGTTGGGTACTCCAGATTTTAAGACAGATAACCATTTACAAATGATTCACCACTAAACCATGCCTTATTTATGTCTGACGTGAAAAAAAGACAAAATAATTTTTTTGTTTGTATATATTTTTATGTTCCTTTGAAATTAAATTTCACATGGCATAATCGTTTTAGTATATTAGTGAAAAATTATTTTTTATTAATTTGAGATTTTAATATTTAAAAAATCTTATATCTATTAAGTTTGATTTTTCATTTTACAGTGACAAAGCCACTGTTCTAAACCTAACCAAGAACGTACCTCCTCTGCATCTAATCGAGTTGTTTCCCCTTCATGAGATCGTTGCTCCAATACCAGCTGTGAACGCCTGTCAGCAGGAAGCCTTTGACCCCAGATTTAGTCAGTCTTTGTACCTCAGCACGGATCGCCTTGTAAGTAGCTCAAAAATAGTCAAACTTTTTACATCAGAAAGGATTACCTTGAAAGCACATCAAATATAGACAGGATGTTTACCTCAAGAAGGATTATCTTGAAAGCACCTCCAATATAGACAGGATTTTTACCTCAACAAGAATCGCCGCGTAGGTAGCTCAAATATAGTCCATCTCTTTTTTTTAGCTCAGCAAGGATAGCCTTGTGTAAGTAATTCAAATATGTCACTCTTTTCACCTCAGTCAGGATAGCCTTGTGTAAGTAATTCAAATTGGTCACTCTTTTCACCTCAGTCAGGATAGCCTTGTGTAAATAATTCAAATATGTCACTCTTTTCACCTCAGTCAGGGTAGCCTTGTGTAAGTAATTCAAATATAGTCAACATTTTTACTACATCATGGATCACCTTGTAAGTAAATAATTCATAGCAAATATCTTAATACTTGTGTATATTTACACAATAAAAGAAGTGGGTAATTTCTTAGTTCTTGGAACGTAACAGTATACTATTATCCATCTCATCAGTAATATACTTTTCACAGTTTAAAATAAAATATCACAGTGAATTATCCATTTTTATTGTATTATATACTTTGATCGTCTATGCACATTAACTGAAAGTGACAATTAAATGTCTTTAACCTTCTGAGCACTTTATACATCTTCTACTTATTTTAAGACGTATGCACTTTCATTAGAAAATGTTAAGCCTTATAAATATTATGTACTGTATAATACTATTCTTCGTGTATTAAGCATCGTTACTATTAAGCAATCTTTCTGCATTACATAAAATTAAATATTTCAATTATCCCTTTTCTGACGTTATTTGATAACTGACGTATCTTTTCATAATCGTAATGAGGCGCATAAGAATTGAAATAGAGTAACAAATGTGATTAATATTGAATTAGGGTTAATTATTAGTTTTTTTTCAAATAGTAAAATTAATTGATAATCTCATCACATCTCATCAGGTTTGTGAAATTGGGCTTTAGCCTGTCTAAACTGACCTGGTCGAACCACACGAAAATATACTCATTGCCAAACTAATGCAATGCAAATCTCACCCTTCCAAGGCCTCAGAAGGCAAGAGAAACATTTTACAATACTAGGGAAGAATGTGTAATGAAGCACGTGTGCGACAAGTGTGTGACAACGACCACTTGCATAAGACATTTGAATTATCTTGGTGTTAAACTAGATGTTTTATAAACTGTGCTATATATTACCCCCCTCCCCCCTCTAAAACGAAAATGAATATCTTATTATTTTGGGGCTAGTTGTTCACTACAATACCCTATCCGCTCCCTTCTCCGAGTTGTTTAAGCTGCAGATGACAATATCGCTACAGTGTAATTCAGACCTTGAAAGACAGCCTCTTCATAACCTTTTCTACATCGTCATCTTGAGATGCAGAAAAATTCTAATCCTGAAGGAGGGTTATTACCCATAATTTAGTGCAAGTTGCAACCTTACAGCCATGAAACACCAATTGGGATGAAATGTTTAAAATAATTTAAGCAGTGATTAATTTCAGTTTGCCTTGAAATCCAAGCACGCATCCCCCAAACTGACCCACAAGCATGTTTATTATCTCAATTATGCAAATATTATGAATCCTCACTCGGGTGGTTGTTAACCATAAAGTCACACTGATTCATAATCAAATGCATTCCTGGTTCCAACAATATCGGTACTGATTTCCCGAGCTGACACTGTCACATGACTTTATACTAATACAGAGTTAATTACCTTTGAGTATTAAACACTCAATTTTAGGCTGTTCGTCCAGCCCCAATGTTTGTTCTCAAGATAAATTACGAATGAGAGTAAAGTTGTCACTTTCCGGAATGAAGTCATGACATATTTGTACTATTTAATATAGTTTTTTTCTAACTTACTCACATTTCTCAAGTTTGTCTAAACATTTATCAGTGAGGCTCGTAGCTGATAAAATGTGCAATGTATTGAATACTTTTTCTCAGGGCAGACTAATGTAATAGCATGCAAGCAACACTAAGAAAAGAAAAAAAAACAGGAACAAAAGCATCCCCACCCCAAAGCTGTGAAGCAGAAGACCATGAATAAAGTTTGTTAAACAATACTGTTTTGTCCCTCACAGAGCACGCACCTTTATACCCCCCCCCCCCTCCATAACTTTGGCTGGTCAGGCAACATCTAGCTGCAGCAATAAACAGTTAACAAAATCGTATTTTCAAGGCTGAGCTTAATAAATGCTGAGATATTTGTCATCCCCACAAACGTAACACCACTGCTATGCAATGAAATATACTGTATTATATACTATAATAACACCTGCACAATATGTATGCTTTAAAATTCGGCACTGGGTATTTATATTATGACACATTCCACTTTATTATAACACACGCCACTAGTGTATAACTACATGGCAATAAATATTTATAACAACATCGCACTCAGTGCTGATACTACAGTAGCACTACACAATACTGATATTATAATAACTTTCACTCACCACTGATATTATAATAACTTTCACTCACCATTGATATTATAATAACTTTCACTCACCACTGATATTATAATAACTTTCACTCACCATTGATATTATAATAACTTTCACTCACCACTGATATTATAATAACATAACGCACAGTACTAATGCCATTATATCATGTCGCATAGTATTATTATAGTAGCTTAACGCACCATTATTATCGTAATTTGGACTTGGACTAAAACCATTTAAGGTGTAGGCTCAGAGTTTTATTAAAATGTATTCTCATTTCATTGGTTTTATTTTTCATCAAAGATTTACATGAATTGGACAGGCGACGATCCAGAAAGTGGTATCCAGGACTACGAGGTTGGACTTGCGACGTCAGCGTCCATCACCGAAAATCCAGACCTCTCGCAGTACGCCAGCACCAACCACCAAGCCTTTTATCAAGCGCTTCACCCGTCATTGACAGAGGGCGCTCCTTTCTACATCTTCATTCGGGTTACTAACAGGGCTGATCTGTCGTCTGTTGTGGTATGTTAACATGGACGGAAACTTTGGCAAGTTTTTTTATGAAAGTGTTTGTACCTGACTAAAGTAGAGGTATACATATCAGTTAATTTTGCAAAACCATCGCTTTTTATTGAACACACGTACATATCACAAAGTAATGATGAAAGAAATACTCATGAAAGATACTAGAATGATGCTAATAGTGTAATCATATCATGTATCATACGTAGGCCGAACTGCCGAGGGGGTGAAAAAGAGAAAGTAAACAAATAAAAACACCAATACTCATAATTTACACCACAGACAGTTTGCTGCAGATGTTGATCCTATTTACAAATAATTAATTTTCAATGTTTTGGCCTGTAGACGGTGGGACCTGTTACACTGATACGGAAACCTTCTTCCTATGCTGGAAATGTGACCTTGACCCTCGCTTCAAACGGACTGGTGGCCAGCTGGGACTTGAATTTGCTGACCGACGTAGAACCGCAGTTTTTAAAATTTTCTGTTGCTCTGGGTATGCCAACAAATTTCTGTTCCTTGCTGTTTATGACGTAAATCAAATCATTACTATCTTGAGATTTCTTTATAAATTCTGTTGCTTGCTATTTAGGATACAAATCAGTTGAACAGCACTTTGAGCTTACATTACAAAATATTCACTATATTGTTAGAATACTCGTCATTCATTATTTGATGTTTTCACATGCTTATCGAGAATCATTATTTCCAGACTAAAAACTGAAATGTAATCACACAAGTAAGCTTCTCCTTAGAGCTGTTAGTCCATTACTTTTTCATAGAGCTTTAATCTGTCACTTATTCATAGAACTGTTAATCCATTACTTTTTCATTGAGCCGGTATTCTATTACTTGTTCATTGAGAACTAACACTAGGCAAAAGAAGATGTTATCTAGTTCTCTTACATGAAATAATTTTCATGTGGAGCGCATTTTTCTATTCCACATTTTAGTGTGTATAAAAATAATACAGTTGATTAGAATTCTTTGACTACAGTTATTTTTCATTACAGAGGAGGAGACAAACGGCGCAACCCTGCAGCTGCACGCGCCACCACGATTTCACGGAAAGTGCGTAGAATCTAGACCTCCATCATGTACCATCTTTGATTTCAACGACATTGACTGGCACCTCTACAAGAAACACATTTACCTCGCGCGGGTAAAGATCACCAATATCGTTGGCCTTGACCTGCATTTGACTTCTCTCCCGTACGTACACGACAATCGCCTGCCATCTCGAGGACTGGTGTATGACGTCGTACCGGAAGCTGAAGAAGAAATACTAGCTGTTAAAGTAAGAAATGTCAAAGTATAGCGACATAAAACAGACAATGCAATTAAAGAGAAAAGTAGATCATTCATAAAAATATCTGTTTATATTAATTTAATGAAACACATCAAATGTCGAGATCAAGTTTCCACAAATATTTGACTGTAGGTACTTAACGTGTTTCACAGATCTCAATTGGTGCCAGAATACACAGCCTCACACTTTTCTCGGGTGATGGTGATGAGAACACTGAGGTCGAACGAGCGTTCGTTTTTACTTTAGTCAAAAGTTTGTCAGAAAACAAAACGACTTCAGATCTAACGTGTTGATGTATTGATGTATATCTGAAATGCTCACAACGTAAAATATTTCTTCGATTTGCTTAGAACCATCCCTTTTAGCCACTCCCTGTCGTCACTTTCCATTTACTCCCTGTGGGTCTGTTGTATTATTTGTCGTCATTTTCCATTTACTTCCTGTGGGTCTCTTGTATTATTTGTAATCATGTTCCAGTTTCTCCGTTTCTCTTGTATTATTTGTAGTCATTTTCCATTTACTCCCTGTGGGTCTCTTGTATCATTTGTAATCATGTTCCAGTTACTCCATGTGGGTCTCTTGCATTCCTTGTCTCCTTTTCCATTTATTCTTTGTGGGTCTCTTACATTTCATGTCATCATTTTCCATTTACTCTTTAGGTATCTGTATTCCTTGTCACTTTCCAATTATTCTTTTGGGGTCTTCTTTATTAGCGATAGCTTCCATACATTCTGGTTTTTAACACCAAACTTAAAAGTCGTAAATTTTATACACTCTTTAATTTCGCAATCTTATGCAAAATGATTGAAAGAACAATCTGATTTATGTGCTGTGGTTTCTAAGATAAACATATATACAAGTGTGACGCCAACGCCACTTAGTTAATGATTATGATTATTATTAATTAATCATTCATAAATAATTACAACAGTCGAGAATCTTAATTTATATTATTAATACAGTGGTACCTCGCATAACGAACGCCTCATAGATCGAACGTTCCGCATAATGAACGCCGCTGCGAACGCCCGCGTGATTTGCAGAACGAACTTGTTTCACATAACGAACCGTACGTACGCCGCAAAAACATCGCATTTCCCGTGAAAAAATGGCCTAATCCGGCCAGTCGTGTCTTGCGTGGCTCAGATGAAGGCAGGGCGTGTTTGTCCACAGTTGATTGTCCATTTTTCCTTGCTTTGATGAACGTAACATCTTACCTCATCAACACCTAACATCATACCCTGCTTTGGTGAGTGTCTTTACTAGCGTTTTTCCCCATGAACACTGTCCTGTTTTCATTATCCTCTAATTTCTTTGATTTTTCGCGGCGATGTGGAACGGATTGCACGATTTCCTGTAGAAGTCTATGGGATATCGTGTTTCGCTTAACGAACACCTCGCATAACGAACGTACAGCTGGAACGAATTGTGTTCGTTATGCGAGGTACCACTGTAATTCTCCAGCATACACTACTGGTTTCTCTCACTTGGCGGATATGTGTGCACTGTAAACGTTTTTTCTCTTCACAACATAAAGACAACATTTACAGTCACACAATGTTTCTGTAGATGGAAAACTTCTTACTAATGGAGAAAACAAATCCATCTTTAATCATAAGGATGCCCAAGGTCGGATTACTTTGACAATTTAACAATTTATATAACAAATACATTTTAAAATAGAGGCAAATTTACTTTGCCACAGAAAGCAATGCATTCTATTGTCCGCTGTTATATATAATATTTTAAAATACCGCTCTTCCAGTAAACTGTCTCAAAAATACGATACAAATTCTTTGTTCACTTTAAATGCATGAGTTCTACACTGACTCCACATGCACACACACACACAAACAGACGTACATATACAAACTATTTGTCGAAATTAATGTTATTAATATGTTATTACTTTCACTGTATTTAAATTAATACATTCAAACTAGACGACCATCTTTAGAAGAAAAAAAAACTAATCATGCTCTGGCTCAGTCACTACTTCATGCCTCGTTCATCTAGAGATCGGAAGACACTGACTTCCAGCTTTCCAGAACAGTGTTTGAGGGCCGGTGGTTTGGATTTGAAGACGAGAATCAACTCGTAACATACTGGGTGGCAGCAGGCACACAGCCCGGGAGTGATGACATAGCAAGGTTTCTGCATGTAGGGACCGTGAACTCGTTTACATTTACAAATTTGAATTTTCAGAATGAAACGGTAAGCTTTTGTTTATTCATTTTGGATCTAAGTATATAATCTGTGGAGTAAGGAGACAGCAGTCTCCAAAGAGCAAAGTCATATTGAACTATGGTACAATTCACTGTTACTGTGAGTCAGAAGTTTCAAACAGCTTCATCGTATGTTTTGCTTTCTCCTTAATATATGGCTGTTTTGGATTTTTTTATTTCAACCAAATTCTATCACTGTTATGTAGTGAAGTCAGCAGTATTAACACTGTAGCTATGAGCAAAAGTTTGTTACTTCATGAAGTGTAAATAGGTATTGGATCTTTCTCCATTAAAATTGTTTCAGACGTATTACTTCACTGTCACCGCCATGACGTCAGCAGGGAACGTAACTGTGTCCAGTGATGGTGTACGAATAATTCGTGACAATCACCTTGTTGAGGACATTCAAATCCTTGATGGATGTGGGTGCAGTTCATATATGGGTATGAAAATGTACATATAGTGATTTGTCTTTAGTAAATACTGCATTGGCACATGATGCAGGACAAAGACTGGTATGAAAATGGATAGAAAATCCTTTCCTTAATGTTTAAACATAAGGATCATGATGCGGAACAATTTGGATTTGTGAATGTATAGATAGACCTTTGTTTCAAATGTTTGCTGCAAAGAACCGAGGTAAGATATATAATCAATTTGGAGAGAGAGATTTCTTTAAAGTTTACAAGAAACCATACTAAATTGTAATCGGTCGCCCATAAATTAATTACAATATAGAACAATATGATATTTGAGCAACACCCTCCCGGTGACTCAGTGATCACCCAAGGGAGTTATTTCCTGCTACATATATCAAAAGAGAGACAATATTTACATTACAATGTTTTACGTAAAGTGGAGATGGTAAGAAATGACACGAAAATAGTGACAAATTAATAAAAGAATTTATAAAAGAAATAGATTACTAGTCAATCAAAAACTACACATCAATTACAATTTTAAATAATTAATCTAGCTATCTCAGAGAGATCTATCCTGTCCTAAAAGTTCATTTTTCTATCTGCAAATTCTCCCAAAATGTTTATCATTCATCTACAGTTTTTATTCTCACGAAACAACAGTTCTCTCGAAGTACTAATATAAATGGAACACACACTCCTAAACACTAATATCAAGCTAACACTTATCTTTTACTACACTCGTCTGATGTGGCCAGTCATACGGTTCTGTGTATTTCACACACATCATCTGCTACACGCTACACATGTGAAACAACGTCAAAGATACTCTCTTACACGGTCCTCAACCAAGAAGGAACTTTAGACTGGATCTCGAATGCCACATATGGACCACACCAGAGTCCAGAAACCAAGAAGGAGCTTTAGACTGGATCTAGAATGCCACATATGGACCACACCAGAGTCCAGAAACCAAGAAGGAGCTTTAGACTGGATCTAGAATGCCACATATGGACCACACCAGAGTCCTGAACCCAAGAAGGAGCTTTAGACTGGATCTAGAATGCCACATATGGACCACACCAGAGTCCAGAAACCAAATGAGGAAAACAATGATGAAGAACAAAAAACCCTGAAACAAACAGAAGGAGTATTAAATATTTTGCAACAATTCATTGCCTTTGAATATGTATCAGAGCTGACACTTAAAATGATAAAGTCCATTAACTGGAAAAGAATTATAGATTAAATATGTACAGTGTTCTGTCTAATATTATTACAATTTAGAATAGTTGTATCACACAAACACACACACACACACACACACACACACACACACACACACACTACTTAAGCAAAAATCGACCTAGGCTGGAAGCTGCCATCATCCTAATTAACTAAATTAGAAGAAATATATATATAATTATACGTAAATACATATAATACATACAAGCATAATATTGTACATAGTTCAATAGTAAATTCAATCTAACTAACCTTTCTCATCTAAACTTTTCTACCAGTGGGGATCTGGAAGAATTTCAGAATGGTGTTTCTCCATCAATAGGATAGACTCTGATCTTTGAGGCTAATTTTAGTGTGCACAAATACAGACAGTTCTGGTCACGTGATCAGCCAGGGTAAATATGTGGCGAGTTATTACAACCTACTTGTCAACCAAGATTATTAACATCGCCAGCAATCGCCAGGGAATATACACAAGAGAAGAGCTAACACGCAGATGTGAACCACTAGATTTAAACTCGGGTCCGATCTGATGAGTCTAACAGCGTTTTGATGGCCTGGTGATCTCAAGAGAAATTAATTGTTTGGCGGCTACCCCTCGCTCCGTCATAGAATTAATGTATATTTGTTTAAACGACTACTAATTAAATGAATTAATATTTTATTAACATGAATGTATTGTTTATAGTATCTTGCGTATGAATGCTGATTAATGAATTAACAGATATTGTTCATAATGAACCTGATTACATGAATTGCAATGTTGTTTATGTTGTAGGAAACATGATGCTAGAGAATTCATCGGTATCTCAAAACCTCAGTGATGAGAGTTTACTTGTAAGTGTGCTCTTGATCAGAATATATCGAATTACACCATACATATAGCATTTTAAAGAAATAAACGTAAACAGTTAACCTGTTAACTCTACCACAATACAAAATCATATTTTACCTAGCAATTTCCTCTTTAGACATTTTTATATATATGTTTCCTGTTCAGTGTATTATTGTCAATAGTCTAACCCTTTGAAATAGTTTTAAGAAAAGAAAAATAATTATAAATGGTCAAGGAATGCTTATAATTCACTATCTGTTCTAAGTTAAAGAATAACGACTTCGTTAAAATTAAAATTTAATTTGATTCATTATTCTCACATAAATGTGTATGTATTTGAGTGTATGAACATTATAAAACTGTGTGTTATGTTTGAGTGTATATGTATTATAATAATGTGTGTATATGTTTAATACAATAATATATATATATATATATATTGAGTGTATTTGTATTATATGTTTTGCGTTTGAGTGTATATGTATTATAAAAGTGGATATGTGTTTAAGTGTATGTGTATTTTACTAGTGTGCGTGCGTCTGTGATAAGTTTGAGTGTATTTGTATTAAACTAATGGCGACACGTACACGTTTACATATGTGTTTATGTATTTTACGCAAAGCTTCTTCTTGTGCCCTGCGAAGAAGATGATAACTTCCAAATGTCACGTGATAAATTTGCTGCCCATTGGATGTTGACTAGTGAGCAACGTAGGCGATACCCGGATGTACAATGGAAAGTGCAGAAAGCTATTTCAGGAACAAGTAGGTTTGGTTTTGCTCTTTCATCTTATTACTCTCTCAAAACTCCTTTCACTTTACTGTTGTTAAATCTTAAATCGATATAAACTAAATATATCTTTGTAACCTAGATTGGTGCTTTCCTCAGATTCCTGGAATGACGTCACACAATACGGACCCTCAGATGGACCTGATTGCACTACAGCAAAAGGATTGTCGCTTCAGGCTGGTGGAAGATACCGTGCGACAGTCAAATTTTGTGTGGGCAACGCATGCAGCATGCCACTGTATAGCAGCGGGGTGTTTGTCCTATTTGGGCCACCAATAACAGGCGCCATCGAGACCTCCTATAAAGTGACTGGAATTGGATCAGTGGTACGCACTGATGTTTATCATATTCTTCAAGCTAAAATTGTATTGAATTAAAGTGTAACAACCTTACTCACTTATTGAATAAAAGTATAATATGCTTGAATAAGTTCTCAGAGCGCAATTTCAGTGGACTCTTAGTGTTGACTATAATAATTCTAGCAACTTATTTTTAGCCACCATGATAGAGTATGACACCTCTGGGCACCCTTTTCTCGTTATAATTATTATTTATTCATTAATAACACATAACTAATTACAGGTGATCGAGAATCTTAATTTTATAGTTATTAATAATTATCCCACCAGACCAACATGTCTCTCACTTGGTGGATTCTAAGGTGTCATAAAACTTTACTCTTTACACAATAATAAGAAATACGTTTTACTATCGCATAATGATTCTGCAGGTGGAAACTTCTTACTAAAGGAGTAAAAAAATCCATTTTTTAATTTATATTTAACGAACCCCCATCCACCCACTATTACACCAAAATAAGGTTTTAAATATGTGCAAGAAGGTTAATACATTTAACAATAAATGTATTAAATCAACAATTAAACATACAACAAATGAATATAAACTAAACAACAATGTATGATAAAACATTAGACACTCATTCAGGTATCCTAACATAGGCTCAGCAATGAAATTAATGTATATATATATCAGAGTTGAATTATAATTATAATCAATGTACATAACCTTTCAATAAAGGCAGCTGTTGCTGGCACATGCTCACAATCACTCAGTTTGCAATAAGTCCCTTTCTTTCTTACTGGATGATGGTCCAACACATCCCTTCTAGGCACATTATACAGCTGTTCCAGAATGTTGCACCTAACCACCTACGTTCAGTTAATACTTTTGTTATTACAGTCAGTGTTATATTGAATGTTACATCTAAGACCTAAGTTCAATTAATACTTCTGTTATTACAGTCAGTGTTACATTCAAGACTTAAATTCAGTTAACACCTCCGTCAATACAGTTAGTGTTACATTTAATATCAAGTTAACAGCTTATATTAGTTAGAGGTAGAGGTAAATCTAAATGCCAACTTTAGTTAACAAATTATATTAGTTAGAGGTAGAGGTAAATCTAAATGCTAACTTTAGTTAACAAATTATATTAGCAGAAGCAATTTCAAATCTAAGACCTAAGCTCATTTAAGATTTGTTCCTTCAACCTGTGTTACAACTAATGCTCAACTTCAGTTAATATTTCTCTTAAGAACTCACCGGAAACACACTCTTGCAACTACTGGCTTTTCATTTCAAATTTAGTACATAGTTATAATTAGTCATCAGAAAATAAACATTTATAATAAGATGTACTACGAAAATTTACAAATTTACATGCAAATTTAAATAAGTATTTGTTCTGCTTTTTTGTCTTTGTTTATCTTCTGCAGCAGATTTCTTTATCTAATTCCTTTATTTGCATGCTTGCAATGGCAGGTCGAGGTGACATTCGAAATGTTTAAAGATGCTGACATCAAAGACTTTGTTGCTGCTAAATCTGTAATGGTGGGGTATCAGTGGTCCCTGGCGGAGAAAGGTGAAGTTATGCGACTTCTTCAACCCTGGCAAACAGTGGAGGATCTGAAGGTCATCAATGATACGCATGTGAGTAGATAATCAAGTCGAGGTCTAAAGGTCACGAATGTTCTAGGTTTAAGAACATAATCAAATGTAATCTAAAGACCATCGGTGATAGGCCTATAAAATTAAGAATATAATCAAATGTAATCTAAAGATTATGAAAATTATACATTTAAGAACATAATCGAATGTGACCTAAAAGCCATGAATGTTATATAGTTCAGAACTTAATCAAATGTAATCTAAAGTTATAATGAATATGATGCTATAATGTCCACAAATACGATGTTATAATGTCTAAGAATATAATGTTCTAAAGCCTAAGTACACAATCTTCTAAAGTCTAAGAATATAATATTCTAATGTCTAAACATAGTATATGGTACCACATTTCTCTAAGTCTGTAAATTGTATCCCTTGAATTTTGATCTGCAAACCGAATAAATAAAACTTCATGTTTATCTGATGTGTATCTAAACCACATTTCATTTTATTTGGTCGAGAATAAATTATGATCACCTTACTGGGTGTTATCATTATAGTCAACATCAAGGTTCACTATTACATTCATAAATACAATCTCTCAAGGTTTCAATAATTGTTGCAAAACAATTTAAATGCGTTGTGTTGTTTCTCCGGACTAAGGCCATTCCTTAGGTGGACAGTAGTGTCAAGTTTTCACATTAAGCTTAGGAAAGGACAACGTCATTCTTGAGGGGTTTGAGGTTTGAGGTAGCGTTTGATCACTAATGTGCTGAAGAATCCTGAGCACTTCAATACACATTTATATTAAATAAAAGCTTTCTTAAATAAAAGGTTTAATCCTTTGCTTTATTGCACTCTCAGTTTGACTGAATATCTAGAAAAGCTGAGAGTTTGTTGCTATGACAGTGACCATTCACCGAGCTACAAACAACATTGGGTTTACGTCTACAGGCTGAATTTCTTCAAAAATATCCATATATGTTTCACAAATGAATTTAAGAAATCATAATGCAGTTTTTTATAAACTGATTCAGAAACGCTAATAAATAGCACATGAGTGAACAGAATACTCTGTATTATTTTCTAGAGTCGTTTTACTGCGACCTTCACAGGTCAGCTGAATTTCCACGTGTGTCTTCATTTGGCTGTTCGCGGCATCGGCCGACTGGGACTGACTTCTGTCCTCTCAACTCCTGTAAAAGATTGTCGACTTACAGACCCAGTGTTAACTATCTTGGATGCCGTTGGCGAGACCGTTCAAAGTCAGTTACGATAGTAATGACTTCCTAATCCAAAGTCATTTAAGTGCATTATTAATAGTAATGACTTCCTAATCCAAAGTTATTTAAGTGCATTATTAATAGTAATGACTTCCTAATCCAAAGTCATTTAAGTGCATTATTAATAGTAATGACTTCCTAATCCAAAGTTATTTAAGTGCATTATTAATAGTAATGACTTCCTAATCCAAAGTCATTTAAGTGCATTATTAATAGTAATGACTTCCTAATCCAAAGTTATTTAAGTGCATTATTAATAGTAATGACTTCCTAATCCAAAGTTATTTAAGTGCATTATTAATAGTAATGACTTCCTAATCCAAAGTCATTTAAGTGCATTATTAATAGTAATGACTTCCTAATCCATAGTCATTTAAGTGCATTATTAATAGTAATTATAAGTGTGATATGTACATGTATAATGTAGTTTACAAAGAATTTGTAAACATGTGAAAATAAAGTGCATGTTCTGGCATACTAAATAATTTAAACTAAGAGAAGACAACTTTTAAAAAATATTAATTGTATAGCTTTGAATGCAACGCGATTATGTTCCCTGTTCCTCAAACCATATCTGTCAATGACTGTCTATAATGTTTAAAACAATCTGGTTGTAATTTTGTTGAAACACAGTTCAACACATGTTGAAGAAAACTGCTACAATCTGTATCTTTCAATGTAAAATATGTGTAGGTGACCATGGTGACGAAGGTAAAGGGGTGACCTTGGACTTGAACGCAGTTTGGAGCCAAGAAGATCGCAACTACACACCGCACACAAACGTTATTTCCGCTGTGTGGCCATCGGTGCGCCATTTGAGAATATCATGGACCATTTTAGACAGTGCTGGACCGGAAGTGAAGTCTCATTATCTTGCTTTTTATCTGTCATCTTTAGAAGATAGTTGCTCAACGCCTGGGGCTATTGCATGCGGAGACGTTTTTGGTACTATTTATAGCTGTGTTTGATTACGTACGTGTGTGTGCGTGTGTCTGAGAGAATTCATGACTAGTATAAACTATTCTTGTTTAATATAAATATAGGCTAATATTACAGATAACATCCAAACACCGTTGCACATTTGAGGGTCTACTTTTAGATTGTACTTAAGAACCCTCAAGAGGTAATAGCACATTGTGCATCGCCATGCCTCTATTTTTTTTATTTAGTTCAGTAAGTTAAAAGATGTCCAAAACAATTCTATAATGTCAGTCACTCAAGTAAAACACGTTGTTCGTATTTTATACTGTTTTTATAAATCATATTAGTATTATGTATAGTTTTTCCAATCATTATATTTATTTATTTTAATTTTGCTTTCTTTTGTATTTTTGCATTTTTAGTATTCTATTTTATATTAACGTAATCCTTTCTCATGCAGTTAGAAACGTGAAAAATGTTTGACAAAGTCTGGCAGGTGTTGTATTTAATGTATATGCTTCTTGGTGAGAAGTGAATGAAAGGGTGGTTTAGTAGGTATGAGAGGGCTTTATCTTGTACTGTACGTTAAGCTTTCAAACCATTAAAAATATATGCACGTGTAGCCTAATGAACAGGAATTTTGTTCAGCGAGAATTGCTTGTCAAGATATATAAGATAGGTCTGTGTATGACTCTATGACCTTTTGAACCCAAGTATATCTTGGAAATTCTATTACAAACATTCCACGCTTATATGAACGAGTGGTGTCTTATTTGTGTTCTATATGACTCATTACATTTCAGATATGTTTCATGCGACTCTTTGCGCAGTGTCTTATTTGTGTTCTCTATGACTCATTAGATTTCAGATAGGTTTCATGCGACTCTTTGCGCAGTGTCTTATTGTGTTTTGTATGACTCATTACATTTCATATATGTTTCATGCGATTCTTTGCACAGTGTCTTATTGTGTTTTGTATGACTCATTACTTTTCAGATATGTTTCATGCGACTCTTTGCACAGTATCTTATTTGTTTCGTGTGACTCATTACATTCATATTATTTATGATTTGTTATATCCAAACACATATAATGTGAGTTATTGTGCAGACCAGAAATATCTCAACGTTTTCTTTGGCCCCAATTCCGGAAGTCCCCTCTTGGAGAACGGCCATCATTATTACGTCTGTATACATGCTGAGTCCCAGACTTTAACATACGAAAACTGGAATGAGGTGCTGCCAGCAATAAGTCTGTGTAGTGATGGCGTCACAGTCGACACAACTCCGCCACAAGCTGGCACTGTTCTCATAGACGGCTTGATTGGAGGGTTATATCTGGTCAGTCATCTGCAATAAAACGACAAGATTGAAAGATTAAATCTGAGATCAGTCATTGGCAATATAGTGCATGGTTAGAGATTTATATCTGGTCATCCTTTCAAATAAAACGTTATTTTTAGAGGACTATATCTAGTGAGTCGTTAGCAATAAAACGTTTTGATTGGAGGGTTATAAATAGTCAGTCATTCACAATTAAACTACCTTATTAGAGGGTTATATCTAGTGAGTCATTAGCAATAAAACGTTTTGATTTGAATGTTATATCTACTAATTCATTTGCATTAAAACGGTTTGGTGTGAGAGATATATCCTTACGGAAAGTGATATACGTTGTTTGGTCATAGAGTTATATCTAGTCAGTCAAGGGAATGTCGATATTTTGATTAGAGGATTATAGTAAAATATAACATTGTGAACTGACATTGGAAGATTAGAGCTAAGCAGGTAATCTTTGCGAACTGACAGGGTTACCTTTATAACAGTGAGATAGTACGTTTCGGTTTGATGAGCTTTTGCATAGTTATTATAACTGAATTGTAATGTAATACACTATTATTTACAGATTGCCATACGTATTATTATTTCTTATTTATTTTTTCTGCTTGTCGTTTGAATATACTTAAGTAAAGTTGTTTAGTTTTTTCAAGAGCTGTTGGCGGGAAAGAGATATTTGTAAAAAATATAACTGAAGTTCTTTCATCCTTAATTTATAAAAAACAGTCTTTTGTCTGTTACTTTCTTGTGTTTTGTGCCTGCAGACTTCCGTATCGGTCGTGAGGATCACGTGGTACGGATTTAAGGATATCGAGAGTCTTGGTCACACTCCTCACCATAGTGGTATTCTTCGATACCATGTGGCTATTGGTCAGTCTTAATCCAGTCTTAAATTAGCCTTTAGTTAGTCTTTCGTAACATTTCTCAGTCTTAATCCAATCTTAATTTAGCCTTTAGTTAGTCTTTCGTAACATTTCTCAGTCTTAAGCCAGTCGTAAATTAGCCCTTAGTCTTTCGTAACATTTCTCAGTCTTAAGTCAATCGTTAGTTAATCTTTATAACACGGTTCAGTTCCAAGTTAGCCTTAGCTATTATTTCGTAAAATTACTCAATCTTAATAATAATAACCGATAACTAAGGTGACGTAAGCGTCAGACTAGGAAACATCAATTAATAAATAATATCCATGGATATCATACACAGTAGACTAATATTGCTCCATGGAAATATATTAAACATTTTCCTTGTAGGATCTAGAATTTCTGGAGAAGACGTCATAAGGTCTGAAGATGTCGGTCTTGTCAACGAGTTTACGATGCATGGATTGAGTCTTCAGAATGGACACAAGTATTTCATCACTGTTAAAGGTATACACAATTCACTATTATTGGATACACTTATTACATCACTATATTAAAGGTATACATAATTTATCACTACTGAGTACACTTATTTCATCACTGTTAAAGGTATACATAATTTATCACTACTGAGTACACTTATTTCATCACTGTTAAATGTATACACAATTCACTATTATTGGATACACTTATTACATCACTATATTAAAGGTATACATAATTTATCACTACTGAGTACATTTATTTCATCACTGTTAAAGGTATACATAATTTATCACTACTGAGTACATTTATTTCATCACTGTTAAAGGTATACATAATTTATCACTACTGAGTACACTTATTTCATCACTGTTAAAGGTATACATAATTTATCTCTACTGAGTACATTTATTTCATCACTGTTAAAGGTATACACAATTCACTATTATTGGATACACTTATTACATCACTATATTAAAGGTATACATAATTTATCACTACTGAGTACACTTATTTCATCACTGTTAAAGGTATACATAATTTATCACTACTGAGTACATTTATTTCATCACTTTTAAAGGTATACACAATTCACTATTATTGGATACACTTATTACATCACTATATTAAAGGTACACATAATTCATCACTATTATAGGCACGCTTATTTCATCACTTTTAAATGTTTATTTATTACATCACTATTAAATGTAAACTTTTCTCAACACTGTTACGGGTACATTTATTACATTACTGTTAAAAGTTCACATAATTAATCAGTATTATAGGCACACTAGTTTTATCACTGTTAATGGTATACATAATTTATCATTATTTTAGGTATGCTTTTTATCAGTGTGATTGTAAGAAGTAGTAAAATGTTCGAAAGTGGTCAAATTATTTTCCTGCAATATTGCATACATTCAGCACAACGCTTCTCTACGACTGTTCATTGCTAACGTCTCACCCTGTTTCCAGCTGAAGATCACGTTGGGCGATTTGCTGAAGCCTGGAACACAACGGTAGTGGACAGTACGCCTCCAGCTAGAATGAGCAGCCAGTTCCTGTTTCCTTTTCCGTACTTACCTTCAGCCACTGTCGTCAGTGTCTGGTGAGAAATACATGTTACACATATGTTAGTACTTATCAGCCAATGTCGCCAGTGTCTGGTGAGAAATACATGTTACACATATGTTAGTACTTATCAGCCAATGTCGCCAGTGTCTGGTGAGAAATAGATGTTACACATATGTTAGTACTTATCAGACAATGTCGCCAGTGTCTGATGAAAAATAGAAGTCACAAATACACTAGTTATCATCACCACTGTCGTCAGTGTCTGGTGAGAAATAGGTGTCGCAGTTATCAGCTATTGTCGTCAGTGTCTGCTGACACACATACACTAGTCATTACCAACGATCGTCTATCGTCAGTTATATATATATATATATATATATAATCATTTAGTCATTTCTAGTCTGATCAACACTAGTTTCTAGATTGAACAGAAGATACTGATGCACAAATAAAGTGACTTTATTATGTAAGAAAGGGTAGATTAAAACCAGTGGTTGCATTAGAGTACATAATACAAGATAACATTCTTACATTTGACACAATGGACGTAAATATATATATATAATGCTAAAAATGCCACAGAGTAACGAATGTTCACACTATTCAACAAGCACTGGCTAATGAGTTGGTTCATGAAAGTCTGCTCACTCCAAATATAAATTTCAATGCAAAAATAAAATTCTATAATCTTACTTCACAGAAATGGTCGCTTACTGAGGATGGGTTACTGTCATTTGGCCTAGGATGGATTTTTGAATCATAGCCAGTGTAATAGCACGGGTCTGGAATGATAGCAACAATACGCAATTATAGCACAGGTACAGAATGTCTAGAATGATAGCTCGGGTCTGAAATGATAGTACAGGTCTGGAATGACAGCATGCATCTTTCAACCGGAAATGGGCCGAGCAAAAATAGAAAATGTTTCACCAGGGGAAAATAGCTATGTAAAATCCCACTGTAGACATGTAAACCTTCACTTTAAGTGTTGTGGGTAAAATCTTCTTATGTCTACACTTAGCTATTTGCTACATTTTACATTCTGCACAGGTCGTTAATGGCGTCACTCTGACGTAGCAAGTGCAGATACCCTCTATTCATATACAACATTGTGATTGATGGGACAAATCAAAGTGATAAAATAGAAAACTTTCTTCAACTAAGTAACTTTCGGTCTGTCCCCCATTGGATGAAATGAACAAGTGTGAGACTATTAGAAAAACTTTTCACCTGCTTGGAACTGGTTTGGGTTACATCAGCAGGTTGTTGCATATTGTTTACCTGAGTTGTTATTTTAACTCTGATACTTAAAAAAATATCATAATGCACAGTATCCGAAGGTCGTGTCACATTGGCATTTAACAAATTATATAATAATTATTTTTAGAAATAGGGATAGGCAAATTTATAGATAGATAGTGTTACACGTGCGCCATTTAAATAGTAGATAATTTTTAATATTAATTAATCTTTCATAACTATTTTCAAATCATGAGAATATTAATTTTATTTATTTATTTAATGATCCTCCAACAGATACCACTCGTCTCTCACTTGGCGGGTGTCTTTGGCGTTGTAAACGTTATCTCTATTCCACAACATAAAACAACCTCTAGAGTCACATAAAGTGTCCGTGAGTGGAAAACGTCTTACTAAAGGAGAAGACAAATCCGTCTTTAATCTATTTTTAGCGAGCCCCCGTCCATCTACTTTCTTCTCCAACATAAGATTATCAAATATCAATATGCATAAGAAGGTCAATACATTTAACAATAAATTTGCCTAAAAGGAAAATCAGCTATACAAATGACAATTGCATTGAAGTAGATAATTTGACATCAATATTCCATGAACCACGTTCGGGTAATTATAGTTTTCCACAGTGTCTCACTTCATTTATATAATAATAAAATGTAGTTATGCATCAATGATAGTCAATACAAATTGCAGGTTAGTCCTATCAGATAATAGAAATGGAGTTATTAGAAGTAGGTTATTGTAATTTCACAGCATCAAAATGTCCGCGCTCAGCACATGTTCCCGCCTCGTGTGCAAGAAAACACTGACGCGTAGTTTTTCTCAACTGACCTGGCACTCCCTCACCATCAGTTTCTTGATCAGAGCACAATTCCTACAACAGTACTCATTATCCCCATGCACATGTGATACAATAAATACAATGTATCAAACAATGTCACATATTAATAAACTACATGGGCGCAGCTTACTTCAAACTTTTGTAGTAAATAAATCAAATTACATAGTATATCTTTACATAAGTATAACATATCAATAGAAAAATGTATGAAATGTTTCCAAGTCCACTCTCTCTCAAAAAGTCAGTTTAAACTCACCACTCAAGCTAATGACTGGCTTCAAGCCAGACTTCTCTCCTTGTCTTCAAATTCAAAAGTGAATAGACAGCAAAATTCTCCACTCCACTTTAAGGAGTCAGCCCATTGGCTAGTCTCGTTCTCATAAATCATAATCATTGGATAATGGAAAACTGCACACTCAGTTTCCGCTTGGTCAGCAAATCTAGAATGTTCTAGCCTCAGACTGTTTACTTCAATTCAAATTTTTTAAAAATATCACCTTAAGGAGTGACCAAGATCGGGTCACTCTAGCAATTTAGCAATTTAAATAACAATTAAAATTAAAAATATGGAGGGGCAAATTTACTTTGTCACATATATATAGATGGATGGATGGATGGATAGATAGATAGATAGATAGATTGGATGAATAGAAATAGATATCATTTCGCTGTTGTCGATGTTGTTTTGGGAAGTATTTAGAGTTTTATTAAAGAAAGATTTAAAGAAGATTTATTAAGTGAAATTGTAAAATACAAGGTGTTCTTTAAAAATAGATTTTAATTAAAGGCTAGAGAGAAAAATATCTCTTCTGACATTTTATTTACAGCTGGAAAAATATGTTCAGAGATGAGGAAAGTGGTGTTGTCAGTTACATTGTCACGCTTGGCTCAAGTCCAGGACAAAGTGACGTCATGCAGAGTGAAGAGGTCTTTAGTGAATGTGTCGACTTTGAACGCTCTTTGATTGAAGGTCACGCGTATTACTTTACTGTCAAGGTAACCAGAGTTATCTTGCAATATTGTTTACTTCAATCTCATTCTCTTCCAAAATAGACATGTAATTGCAATAAAAAAATTAAAAAATTTATTCTATTCAATTGTGAAACATTTTCAATTATTAAAGATATTGTCATTGTAGAATAATGTTTCATTATGAATTCAATAATAAATCATTAGTAATCAATGCGTATTTCAGATCTCTTCCGTTTATATTTACGTAATGCTAGTAAATAACTATTATACACTAGTGTGTTTAAAATCACGTCTTCTTTGTAATAAAGGTTTTAATAGGGTTTTGAAGCAATTTTTGCCTTTTGTGAATTTATGATTGAAAAGTAAAACAAATATATGAATGCTTTAGACTAAAATTTAATCATCCAATTTTAAATTCTGTATCTGCAATCTTAACATTTTTTGGAAGAAAGAAACATACTAGACATTATACAATCACCAAAAGCCAAATTATTTGCTTGTAATTCTTGTTTTTATTTGATTTTGACATCGTTTTATATTCGGAAAGAGTTAAAATTATAACTCCCCCCCCCCCAATATTTTCACAGGCAATTAACGGTGCGAATCTCCAGACTGATTTTTCCTCTCTTGAAGTGATTAGAATGACAATGGCTCCATCTTTGGGTCACGTGTTCGATAGCCGTCCATCCAGCATTGAGTCTATGGATATCGATGTTGATTTTATGACATCCTATGACGACACTTCCGATTATTGGAGTGGATTTACAATGCCAGTGACGTCGCACGCCGCAGGACTTGGCACATGTTCTGAATGCATGGACGTGTTTGACGACTTTGACGTTGGATTAATGCAGGGTAAGGAAAGACTTGGTGCCGGGTAAGTGGCTGGATTAGTGTAGGCAATTAGTTGGCTTGACGCTGGGTAAGGGATAAGCATAATGCAGGAACGGGTTTGGTATCATTGTCATTGGCTTGACGCTGGGTAAGGGACAAACATAGTGCAGGGTCGGGTTTGGTATCACTAAATCATTGGCTTGACGCTGGGTAAGGGACAAACATAGTGCAGGGTCGGGTTTGGTATCACTAAGTCATTGGCGTGTTGCAGGGTAATGAATGTTCATGATACAGGGCATTGGAGCTGAATGTTACAGGGTATAAGATTGGCTTGAATTATGTCTGTCATGAAATAGGAATTTCATTTCATTGTAATTATAAAATTTTAATTATATTAGTGATTTATAATTAATTTGCATGATGTAATTGGGTATGTTGTTTATGTACGGAAATGATACTTCCGGATGGTGAGTGAATACTTAAAAGGTGTAAAGTACACGTGTGAAGTGTTGATTGGAATGTGGTTTATATATCGGATGCGTTGCCGTGCAGTTAAAGGGAATACAGTAGGTGCAAAAGGGAGGTAATCACTGAGGTGGCGAGTAGCAGGAAACGCGAAATCACCAAATGTAATTGGTGGTGAGTTAGACGCTAATGGAAGATAGGCAGGGTCAAAACTAACATGTTTTTTTTTCATGATGAGCCCAAATCCGGCACTCTCTGCAAGGGTGGTGCTGAGAGAAAGTTTTGATTGCAGTCCTTCTAAGCCTAGGAGACGTCCGCCGATTGAAGTTCAAGTTTGAATCCTTTTAGAAGGTAAAACAGAGCATCTGTGAGTGAATGGAATTCTTGAGATAAATAGATTTCTTCTTAATATTAATTTGTATGAATGAAACTAAGCAATGTACTGCAGTAGTATTTTATCAACGATTTTTATTTCGGAGATCAGTGATATTTATTTAAGATCAAGTTAGAGAAATTCATAGAGGAAGCGCAGGGATATGAATCATTCTATTTTTAGAATTTCTGCGCACAGCACTGTATCACTGCCATCACTGCGGTATGTTATGTTGAAATTCGTCTGACAACCCAGCTGTCACCCAGAAGGGTTGCATATTCCATATTCCACGCCACCATAACACTACAGATCGGGAGGGTTAGTACACTGAAATAAATATCTTTAACATGTCCTCATGGGCCCTTATGCTACTGCAGTCATGATTGTTATTCGTCAAAGAAAATAAACACAGTCGTTAAAATGTCCATCTCATGCGTCACCTGATTGTGTCAACTTTTCAGGCACTTTATATATGACTAGTATTAATACATCATTTACTAGTGTCCACCGAATGTAATTAGACTTGTTTGTATAAGACAAGCGTCATCAAATGTAGCGAGGCATGTTTATACGCAATAATAATACGACATTTACTTATAAGCGTCATAAAAATTAACCATGAATAAGACCAGTGTCAACACTTCTCTGTTTGTCGTCATCAAATGTAGCCAGTGTGAAACAAGTATGTAATCGCTATAAATACGTCATTTACTATTATCACCAAATGTAGTAAAGTATGTATAAAACCAGTAATAATTTTTTAAAATTCCCTAACACCCCATTAACTAGTATCAATGTGTCAGTTTTATGTTTGACCAGTGTTGTTAATCCATTGATTAGTAAGTGTCAGGCATATATATGACCAGTGGTATTAATCCATTGTTTAGGAGACAAGATTGAAATTACATTTCGAAATGGAAATGATATGATCAAGATGTTATTAATCCATTGTTTAGGAGACAAGATTGAAATTACATTTCGAAATGGATGATATGATGAAGATGTTAAAGAAAGACACTGACAAATTAAATTATATTTCGATTCTGTGGATGTACCGACAAAAATTTAGAATGAGACGAAATGAGTAAATGACTTTTCTAAAGAAGTACAGATTAGAAGTTAAACATGATGGACAATAATGCAGACAGAAATGGAGACAAGATAGACTTAAGGAGGTCGACTGTTCAAATTAACGTACGGATGTACAGACATGGTTGTGAAAGTGAGGTCACTACGTATAACATTCACAAGTTTTAAATATAGCTATAACATCAATTTACGTTTAATATCACTGATCTTTGACCGTAAGTGAAATTTCACTACGTATAACATTCACAAGTTTTAAATATAGCTATAACATCAATTTACGTTTAATATCACTGATCTTTGACCGTAAGTGAAATTTCACTACGTATAACATTCACAAGTTTTAAATATAGCTATAACATCAATTTACGTTTAATATCACTGATCTTTGACCGTAAGTGAAATTTCACTACGTATAACATTCACAAGTTTTAAATATAGCTATAACATCAATTTACGTTTAATATCACTGATCTTTGACCGTAAGTGAAATTTCGTATGAATTCGCATTGGTTAGCAGTTTGAATTTGGTGGATTTTAAAAAAAAACAAAATTAATAAACTCTTTTAGCAAATGAATATAACAGTAACAGTTCGAGATATGAAGTCGCGGGAGAAGTAGTACTGAACTTCAGTACAAAGATACAACACGAACTTCAATACATAAATACAACACGAACTTCAATACAAAAATACAACATGAACTTCAGTACATAAATACATGAACTTCAGTACATAAATACAACATGAACTTCAATACATATATACAACATGAACTTCAATACACATATACAACATGAACTTCAATACAAACATACAACTTGAAGTCGTAAACGTTAGTTACTATGATTCAATCGTTACCGTTAGAGACAATTAACATTTCCTTAAGTTTTAAACTTTATTTGCAATTAATGATACAGTATAATTTTAAAACCTATTTGCATAAAGAAATGTAACTTGTCATTTAGAAAATAAAAACTAAAACTAAAAAATAATAAAGCACCATATGAATGTTACCTGATAATAGAGACTTTAGTTTCAATTGTTTTTATTTATTAAAATAGTTAGCTGCCCAGTTTTATTCTGTTTTCGAAAGTAATTCAGTGGAAGTGACATTTATTGGATTTAAGATAGATCTGAGTCCACCCAAGCTACAAGAAGGCGATGCTTAGCCAGTGGCCTCGGCATCTTTGGAGGAGGGCGGCTGGTCAGCAGATATACATTTTCTGTGACTTAGCAGTTCCAGGATGCATTCAGGCGTGGAATTACAATATCTTTCACTCTCTTCTTACTAGCTGGACGATTTCAGTGCTAGACGCACTCAGGTAATGTTGTATTGGCAAGAGCATGCTGTGTTTTCTCTCTAGGCGATTTAATACTAGCCAGACGAACAGTCATTACTAGCCAGGTAAAATTGTTTTGATTCATCTTCATGCAACATGATCCGGGAATGGGTGGATATGAAAATAGGGAATATAACTTTATGAACTGCAGTTCTGTGATTAAAAATATATTGAAAACAGTGCGATACTGGCCTTACGGTTTTATTACTTCATTGGATATCAGTTGTACTTTTGTAATAAAGAAAGAATTAAAACAAAGCAGCTTACAGTGCCAATGCACTAAGTAAATGATAGTGATGGTACCAGTTGTATTTTGTTTAAGCAGATCCCAGGCCATTTGACTGATACACTTTCACAAAACTGAAGTTGTACGATGGCAGTTTTTGAAATGTCAAGGTCACAGCCTGTAAGAAGGCTCATCTTTGCTCAACGTCCGAGTCTGAAAATTTGTTTTTGGACAGTTCACCTCCTTCCACAGGTAAGATAACATTCTTAATCTATTTGCGTAGAAAACCAGATGAGATTAAAAGCGCAGCCTATCTGCGTAGATATCCACAGGTGAGATTAAATACGTATAGCCTAATTACATAAATATCCACAGGTGAGATGTGAAACACTTAATCTATTTGCGTAGATATCCAAGGTGAAATCAAAGATCTATATTATTTGCGTACATATCCATAGGTGAAATAAAAAAAAAACTTAATCTATTTGAGTAGATGTCTACAGGTGTGATGCCATTCAAAGGTGAGATCAATAAATTAAACAATTTGCGAAGATGTTTACAGGTGTGATGAAAATATTCCTTCTGTTTGTGTAAATTAACACTCTTTAAATCAGTGGTTCTTAACCTTATTCGAGTCAAGGACCCCTTTGAAAATTGTTTTAGTCACGGACTCCTTAGAAAATCTGATAAAAGTTATGGACCCCTTCCCTAGAAAAATGCACGTAAGGAGATTATATAAATATGGTCAATATTTGTCCTTCAAGGACCTCCTGAAGCCCATTCATAAACCATTTGGGGGTCCATGAACCCTAGGTTGAGAAACCTGCTTTAAATGATTGCACGGGTTTCCACAGGTGTGACAAAATTTCTTCCTGAATTTCATGTTCACACACACACACTCACACACTCACTCACACACACACAGACACACTCACACACTCACACACACACACACACACACACACACACACACACACACACACACACACACACACACACACACACACACACACAAACACACAGTACTTAAAGTACTGATTACACTCTGCGATAGATGTAGACAAATATTGCATTAGTATGTGACAAAGAGTAGTGAAAATGTCATTCATATCGTAAACATGTGTTTGTGATCAACGCATTCCTAAAGCTATTTCGAGATATAATACAGTTCAAAAGGTGAGAAATAGAAATATATTTCCTTGTGGAATTCTTCACTGTTTATCCAAGGTCTTCCACTTTAAAAATGTTTTTATTGTATGCAGGAAACAGGCATACTATACCTTAGTCAGCTAATAGCATTTGATAAATACTCACACACATACACAAACACACACACACACTCACACACACACACACACACTCACACACACACAAACACACACACACAGACACACTCACTCACACACACACAGACACACAGACACACACACAAACACACACACACTCACACACTCACTCACACACACACAGACACACTCACACACTCACACACACACACACACACACACACACACACACACACACACACACAAACACACAGTACTTAAAGTATTATTGTTGAAATAGACTTTTGCAAACGATGATAATGGTGTACTTAAAAAAATATGTGGATGAATGGTGATAATATAGGCTTGCTAATGATGGCGAAGATTGTTAATATATTAGTTTATATATGATTTTTTTTCGTTCATGTGTAGTAATGTACTAATAAATCCATTTACATCCCAACTGTAACAGGCATGTTTGTAGTAAGCACTGACCAACTTCATGCGGACATACATTGACGTGTGGATGCAATGGAAGGGGCACAGTCTGAGACTGGCCAGGGTGGGTTTTCGAGATATTCATTTTTTGGCATTGAATACTATACCATCAGTGTGGACTTTTTAGTAATACGTTAATGATTGGTCATTTGTAAGGACTTTCTAGTAGTAAGTTACTGACTAGCCATTTATAAGGACTTTCTAGTAGTAAGTTACTGACTAGTTATTTGTAAGGACTTTCTAGTACTAAGTTACTGACTAGTCATTTGTAAGGACTTTCTAGTAGTAAGTTACTTTAACAAGGACTATTTAGTAGTAAGTTACTGACTAGCCATTTGACGAGGACTTTATAGTAGTAAGGTATTGACTGCTCATTTCACAATGACTTACTAGTAGTACGTTACTGACTGACCATTTGACAAGGACTTTCTAGTAGTAATTTACTAATTAGCCATTTGACAAAGACTTTTTAGTAATTGACTGGTCATTTGTAAGGACTTTTAGTAGTAAGTTACTGATTAGCCTTTTGACAAGGACTTTATAGTAGTAAGCTATTGATGGATAACTAATTATTGAGACAGGTATTCTCTGGACACATGGCTTTAGATAGAGGTATTTTAATAAGAATAATTTATTCCAAAACTACTCATCCTTACTCTTTGAGTACAGGCTCCTAATATAAATAACTCTCTGTAGCTATTTGCTCAGTATTTCAATTCCTATCCAAGATTTCAAACAGATATCCCGCAAGTAACTATTCCTATCCAAGATTTCAAACAGCTATCCCGCAAGTAACTATTCCTATCCAAGATTTCAAACAGCTATCCCGCAAGTAACTATTCCTTCGCTTTGTTACTGAAACAAATTAACAGTTTACTGAAGCCGCTTTTTCACCTATTAAAACAAAATTACCTCTTACTGAAACAAGCTTAAGTCCATTGGGGGGGGGAGAATATTGACATTTTAAAGAAGGATTGGTACCTGTAGAAACACATTTTAATCGATTTGGCACCTACTGGAATAAATGTGACATTACTGAAACTAGTTTAGCGCCTACTGGAACAAACGTTGAGTGCTGTTTAGTTTGTCTAATTATAGATATGTATAGTGACTTGTCAGAATGTAATGGATGGTTTTGTAGTTTAGTTTTAGAGTTGTGTTGCATTTTACAATAGAGACAAGTATTTTGAAATTAAAGTTGGCCTCTTTTGATGATCAGTCTTACAGTTGTGTCGCATTCAAAAAATATATAAACATGTGCTTTAACATTCACGCTGGACGCTTTTGTCGCCCTTACATTTTCATAAGATTTTTGTAGAAAATTATAAGTGAGACTTAGATAATAGTGATGAATCTATTTATATATTCTGAGTTATCAATGTTTTCATTTAGTTTATATGTGAATACGTATTTATCATTAGATTTCAATTGATCAATAGTAGTATATTGTTTGAGGGTCAAGGACCTGCTTTATATTTATTATTTTATTATCGCTCTCTCGGTTTGCTCTCTTTGCACACCCCTTTCTATAAAGATGAATACGTTTGTTTAATTTACAAATCCGGATCCTTATATCTCCGTCCAGCCCCACCTGCTGCATTGCTTCCTCGTTGTCGATATCAGAAGAAATCTAGTTTCCAATGTTCAAATGCACCAATAGGATTCTTTAGCCTGGGGAGCGAGAAATAACATGTGCAACAGAATGTGATTATCAGGATTAGGTAGATGAAGCATTTCGAATGTGAATTTATCTCGTGCTACACTTAAGTCATTAGTAACCAAGGGACATTTACATACGCTTGTTTATATCCGCTAAGTGAACGAATAAAATTTATTTTCGTCCATTCATTAAGAACTATCTATCTATCTATCTATCTATCTATCTATCTATCTATCTATCTATCTATCTATCTATCTATCTATATTTTACTGTACGTCCTTAAAGCCCTATATATATATATATAATTGATACTCAATGCTTAATGTACACCTAGTTCGCTACTTAAACCAGTTCTAAATTATATGAATGAGTGTCATTCCATTGGGAAGAGCAGATTAATTTTTACAGATGTTTAATTTTAAAAAGTAATTATTATTTGTTGTTGTTTCTCCACACTCGATATAAATGCACGTATATTCTATTTTAATGATTTTCGGACCGACGCTGGTTTTTTTTCAACTCTAGGCTCTTGCTGTCTTACTGTGTCGTGATTGGCTGCAATTGTCTTCTGAGGTAAACCCCAGAACATTTAAACGTCGTCTCTTGCCTTCTTACCCATTACTCCGAATATAGTGAGGTGACTTCCTGGTCTGTACACTTGCTATATTTTTCCTTTCCTGACTCACTCGGTGTCTAAGCGACGACTTCATTAGATGTAATCCACCTAGGCTCGGATATCAAATCCAGCTCTTTCGGCACCGGAAAGGGATACCTTTAATTTTTGTGTCACACTTGATATTTGTTAGGATTTATCTCTAATTGATCAGCGAATTGATATTATGTTCATATTTTACAATAAAGCTTTAGATCGTCCAACTAGGGTAAATGACTGATAACATGCCCTGATTTCATTTTGTACCCTAATCCTGTTTTCTGAATGACTTGACTCAGAGGATTTAGGGCTGTGCAGAACAGCAGTGGTAGCGAATCTCCTTGAAAAATTCCACATTTTATTGGTATGTCTGCAATTTCTATATAATTGCATGTTAGGGTAGTTTTCCAGCTTGTCATCGATATTTGTATAAGGTTTTGTAGTGAAGGTGCTATTTTGTATATTTTGTACATTCTTATTGTCTGAAGTATCCATGAATGTGGAACTGAATCATAGACCTTTGGTAGTCAGTCCATGTCATGGAAAGATTTGTTCCTCATATTTTGTTGTCAGTAACTATATATAGCTTTATCAATTGCCAATTGGTCCTTTGTTCCTCTGCTGCCTAGTCTAGCACCCTTTTATTCTTTTGTTAATATTTTGTTTATTTCTAGATAGGATATAATTTTATCAGATATAATTCCTGATAATAATAAGTAGTTGATAAGCATGTAATTGGCTGACAGTTGTTTGGTGTTGTGCCTTTTTCTTGATTTTTTATAGAGACTTGTTTTCCTTTTTATCATACAGGTTGATAAGGTTTCTGGTTTGTTTAGTATTCCTTGCATTTGGTCAGCAATTCTATAAAGAGGTAATGTGTTTTAACCAGAATGTTTGTATTTGGTCTAAACTTGGTGCTTTCCAGTTTGGTCCCTTTGGTATCGGAATTTGTACTTTTATTATTATATTTTTACTTTTGTTTTTATATTTTGTACATATGTTAGTATCTTTTGTCTCATATATTTCGTTGTTTTCTTGGATGGACTTTGGAAGATGTGCACAAAACAGACGGAAACAAGCAATAATTAAGAGTATTTAAAAAAAATCTAGATGCTATTTTATTGTAAAATATATTTACTTTTCCTTCATTGAAGTAAACTAAAGCATATCTGTGCTAATAGGACTGACGACAATCCGTAGCCTTGAAAATACAAAACTATACAAATGTTTCTGATGTACTATTACTATTTTAGATTATTTTAGATTATGTATTTTAGATTATGTACCTGTGTATTAAGTTTGTTTATGTTATATGAAATCATTACATAATTTTCACTTTTATTATGTTGTGCAAAATTTGTGACGCAAACGCGATATTAGAGTAAGAGTAATTTCCCTTGAAATGGAGGTCCAGAGTACATCCTACTATCTTGTGTTCGACACTAACTACTCTGTATCTTGATCAAAATTTTCTGCCCTTGATTATACTTTAAGATAGATAGATAGATAGATTAGCCAAATTAGCAATAAAATGGAGATTAGTGGTAAACTAGGGACGTGACCAAAAAAAATATGGATATGTATGTCGTATTGTAAATGAGTTAGGCTTGAAATTACTTGTTCAAAAATTGAATGTTTGTTTTGTTATTCAGATTTAGGGCCGTGTAGCATTTTCAAAATATAGATATAATAAATGCACTTTGACATTGAAATTAACTATTTTTATTGCTCAATTTTACAGTTGTGTCATATTTACAAAGAAGATATTTGTACATTTTGTAAAACTTTGTATACATTTTTGTATTAAATTATATATTAATATATAATAAATGAAGTATTATATTTACATGCATTATGTATCAATGTTTTAATTTATTATAAGTCAGCATCTCCTTGTCACTAAACAAACGATCTCCAATGATGAACCCAGGTCTCGCAGTTGAGGGTCAAGGTTTTGCTTCAAATGTATTAATTATTTAAGGCTCACTCTTAGCTTGATCCCTTTGCACACCTCTTTCTATAGATATGAATACGCCCTTGGCAAAATACAAACCCGGATACAATATCTCACGTTCTAACCCACCTATTGAATTGCTTCTTTGTCCATAACAGTACGAATGGAGTGTCTAGGCGAATGTATTTAAATGTACCGATAGGATTCTTTAGCCTGGAGAGCGAGAAATAACATTTACAAATACAATTTAATTTTCAATAGTACGTGGAAAAAGTACTTCGAATGTGAGTTTATTTCATGAATAAAAACAAGACATTAGTAACCAAGAGCCATTTATGTACACAAATTGAATCGATAAAATCTGTTTTCGTTCATTCGTTAAGAATGAGCAGCTTTTCAAATCTATCAATCAATCTATCTATCTATCTATCTATCTATCTATCTATCTATCCACCAAACTATTTATCTGTATATCTATCTATCTATCTATCTACTCAACTATCTATCTGTCTGTCTACCGCATGACTGAAAATCTGTCCCTAAAGGAATACAAGATACACACTAAGTCCTGATATAATTCAAAGTGAATACTTCGTACACGCATTGTTAACTAGTAACGTAAATTTTACATTATATGCAAGTAAATGTATGAGTTTCATTCCAGTGAAAACAGTTATTTTTATAAAGTAAATATTATGTGTTGTCACACTCGATAGAAACACGTTTTACTTTCTCTATTTCAAAGATTTAGGACTTGGTATTGTACAATGATAGGTCATTTCTGTTATTGTGATTATTTGCAATTATCATAGAGGGTAAAAGTTCTTTTTTTTTGTTGTTGCCATTCTTACCTATTTCACTGAACATATGTAGAGCATATTGACGTCACTGCGCTGTGTGTACCCGATCACATTTTTATTCCCTGTTGACTCACTCGGCCTCCAGGCGAAGTCTTCATTCAGTACGATGGGATCTATCTAGATACAAATAACAAATACAGCTCTTTCTGCGCCGGTAAGGAATTTACTTTGATTTGTCTTTCACGCTTGATATTTGTATAGAAATTTTCTCATTTTCTTTTAAAATTAAATGTTGTCTCTTATTTTTTCTATTTACTAGTAGGGTGGAAAATTATTAAGATTTTTTTGTGGTCTTTTCTCTTTCTTTCTCTTGTGAGATTATCGTCTATAGGATGAGAAATGTTACCTACTGGGACGTGAGAAATGCTATCGACTGAAACATGAGAAGTGTTCTCAAGTGTTATGGTCTGTGACATGATAAATAGTTACTGTCTCTGACATGAGAAATGTTGTGACTTGAGAAATACTTATTGCCTCAGACATGAGAACTTCTTATTGTCTCCGACATAAGAAATGTGACGTGAGTAATACTTATTGTCTCTAACATGAAAAGATGTTGTGACATGAGAAATACTTATAATCTCAGACATTAGAAATGTTGTGACATGAGAAATACTTATTGTCTCAGACATGAGAAATGTTGTGACATGAGAAATACTTATTGTCTCAGAAATGAGAAATACTTATTGTCTCAGAAATGAGAAATACTTATTGTCTCAGATATGAGAAATGTTGTGACATGAGAAATGTTACAGTCTGTTACATGAGAAATAGTTACCGTCGGTGACTTGAGAAATGTTGTGACATAAGAAATACTTATTGTCTCTGACATGGCAAATGTTACCGTCTGTGACATGATAAATAGTTACCGTCAATAGTTACCGACTGTGACGCGAGAAGTAGTTACTGTCTGTGACCTGAGAAATATTAACATCTCTGACCTGAGAAATGATACTGACTGTGACTTGAAAAATAGCTCTCTCTGTAACATGGGAAGTGATTACAATCTGTTACAATGGAAGTGGTTAGCATCTTTGTCCTAGTTTGTCCTTGTGTGACAGCCTGGTCAGTACGGCCAGATTGATAGGAAATAATATTTATAATCTGATTGGAGGTGTGTATTAATTTGTAAGAGTGATTTATGGGGGGACAGTTAGTCCAAATGAGCTATCTATGTGTTATATGATTTTATGTGACAGGCACGACTGTTGCAGAGGTATAACTACTGATTTGGCTATTGAGTGCAGATAACGGTTGAGAGAGAGAGAGAGAGAGAGAGAGAGAGAGAGAGAGAGAGAGAGAGAGAGAGAGAGAGAGAGAGAGAGAGAGAGAGAGAGAGAGAGAGAGAGAGAGAGATGAACACAATGCATATAAACATGACATCTCTGCCCAAACTATAATTAAACTTGAGCCTAGATCACAAATTACAATAAAATATGAATCTATAAGCCTTCAGCACAAACTATAATTAAATTTGAGCCTACATCACAAATTACAATAAAACATTAATTTATGAGACATCAACACAAATTACAATTAAACTTGAGCTTGCATCACAAATTACAATGAAACATGAGTCTATGAGCTCCCAACACAATACTACAACAATTTGTCTACAACAAATACAACAATGAAACGTGATTATCAAGCGAACCTACAAGCTACAGTGTAGCATAAAAATCTTCAATATAACTATCATTCATGAGATTACAATACACTACAGTGAAACATGAGTACAACATAACTATCAATCAATCGTGAGATTACTACAACACTCTACAGTGAAACATGTATTTACAACATAACTATCAATCAATCGTGAGATTACTACAACACTCTACAGTGAAACATGAATTTACAACATAACTATCAATCAATCGTGAGATTACTACAACACTCTACAGTGAAACATGAATCTACAACATATCAATCAATCGTGAGATTACTACAACACCCTACAGTGAAACATGAATTTACAACATAACTATCAATCAATCGTGAGATTACTAAACACTCTACAGTGAAACATGAATTTACAACATAACTATCAATCAATCGTGAGATTACTACAACACTCTACAGTGAAACATGAATCTACAACATATCAATCAATCGTGAGATTACTACAACACCCTACAGTGAAACATGAATTTACAACATAACTATCAATCAATCGTGAGATTACTACAACACTCTACAGTGAAACATGAATTTACAACATAACTATCAATCAATCGTGAGATTACTACAACACTCTACAGTCTACAGTGAAACATGAATCTACAACATATCAATCAATCGTGAGATTACTACAACACTCTACAGTGAAACATGAATTTACAACATAACTATCAATCAATCGTGAGATTACTACAACACTCTACAGTGAAACATTAATCTACAACTTAGCTATCTGTTAAAGGGAGGATGGTGTTTATGATTAAGATGATAACGTGTGTTTCCTTGTCTTTTGCACACAGCGCCAAATGCTGAAATTCACAAAATGAGATACACAGATTCTTTGTATAGTGATTGTTTTATTTTTAAAAAAACGCCGTCTCTGAACTGACGGAAGTAGGGCAGCAAAAAATTAAATGATACATTGTATCAACAAACGCAGCTACGAATGCTCACCATGTCCATGGCATGATACACATTACACTGAATGTATACTTGTTATAATGCACACAAGTCCATGGCATGATACACATTACATTGAATGTATACTTGTTATAATGCACACAAATCCATGGCATGATACACATTACATTGAATGTATACTTGTTATAATGCACTGGTCCATGGCATGATAACATTACATTGAATGTATACTTGTTATAATGCACACAAGTCCATCATTAACACTAGTATAATACAAATATCATCTCTTCCTCTAACTTCTAGTTAATAAAAGTTCTTCTCTTATTTTTCTGTCTCCACACTATACTAGTCTACTCACAATCTAGTCTAAATTATACTCCCTAAATGTCGGCCCTAAGGCCCAGGGGTTCTGGTACTTCTTACACATCTATCCTCTCATTTTGTCTGTTTGTCCGTTATCGTTTCGTATTTTGGTGGGGGGTACGATAACAAATTTTACGTTTCCTCTGGAGCTTTCGTGGATCATTTCATCATAAGATGTACTCTGATCTGAAGAGCTCCAGGGGGACGACCCCCATCTCCTCACGAATATTAGGGGAGTGGTGGTGTTGGTTGTTGGAGGTTGGTTGGCGCTTGTTTGGTGTTAGCGAATGTTGTTGATATTTTTCTCTCAGTTTTTCCTACAGTACGTCGGGTTGGTGTTTGGCGTGTAAAGTTGAAAATTAGGGTCGTTTCACGGCCACCTTGTGTGTTTTGTTACTTGTACCACGGGCACTAGACCAGCAGGTTTGAGACCTACCAGTCTTCGTGCCCGTGGATTCTGCTGATCTCGATGTGTGTAGTCCGTAGTGCGAGTATTTTGTTGTTGTGTTTGTTGAAGAAGTTATCCGTCCTGTGACTGACCGTAGCGGTGGTTGACCATCTCATCGTGTATGACTGTATGTTGTCGCAGTCGGGTCGAGGCGTGCAGAATTTTATTGTGTCCGCCATCGGTAGCTGGTCTGGCGAACTGTAGTCTGTGTTGATAGCTTGTCGTCTTTTTTCTTGTTGTTGGGATGTATGCCGCCATCGGAATCCGGTCTGGCGAGTTTAAAATCCACCAGTGGCTCACTACTTGCGTCGGAACACTGTAGCGTGGAAAATCGCCACGAGCGGGAAAAAGATGCAAAGCATGCGTGAGAGTTGTGTTCACATGATGCGTGCGCGCTGAAGCTTACGTGAGGTTCGTATATTGAATTGTAATGTTGACGGAGTTGCTGTGTTGTGAACTGAACTTTTGCGTCTGCACCACGTTGTTTTCTTTGTTGGCGCAGGTTGAACTGATGCAAATTGTAATCAGTTCCTTTAGTGCTTTGGTTGAGATCGCCATCGGCTTCCGTGCTGGTGGTTGTGTTCGGTGGATGTGTAGTATGTTTCATAGGCTTGGTATAGCCACCTAAGGAAGTCTGTTGGGGGAAGTATGTGTGGATGTCTTGTGTGCGGATTTTTGATGGAGTTGTAGTTATGTATTTTTGCCCAGGTGTCTGAAGTTTGTTTTTTTTCCTCTTTTCCCTAGCACATATAATTGTGAAACTGCGGCCGTCCATGAAAACTCTTTCCTAGTATATGATCTAAAGGGCTAGACCTAAAATTAAAATAAAGTATGTGTTGATGGGCTGTAGGAAGAGCATTCTCACATATACGAATTGTAAAATACGCAAATACCATGGTAATATTCATCATATAAAATTATATCAATTAAAAATGTAAGCAATTTCCTTTCTAAATATATGAACTGCTGATATAATGAACAAGTACATCAAACAGCATACACCAATGAATGTATGTATTCTCGCACTGTACATTAGCTAACACAGGGCACCAAGTGGTCGAAAAGCGAACTCCCGACTCCAAGCTATAAATCTAGTTGTCAGTGCCAGAGGTCGGATTTCAAGCACGGGCTATGCACGTCGGCAGGCTGCCGTAACACACAAAATAATTCGTTGAACTCACAGGTGCTAGATATCAGTCAGTCGTGAGATTGCAACACACTACTGTAAAACTACAAAATAACCATCAATCAACCGTGATATTACAACACAAACTATACTACACATGAGTCTACAACATAACCATCAAACATGCGTGAGATCACAACACACTTCAAAGTGGAACATGAGCATATAAATCGCAATTAAACTAAAATCCACAACACAAACAACAATTAAAGTTGATCCTACTAATCAAGTTACAATTAAACTTGGTCTCTCAACACAAGCTACAATTAAATTTGGTCCTTCAACACAACTTATAATTAAACTTGGTTCCTCAACACAAGCTATAATTAATCTACACCCTACAACGCAAGATACAAGTGCTTGTGGTATGTTATACTTCAGTGTAATCTGGCACTTAGCTTGCTGGTTGATAATACAAGATACAAGTGCTTGTGGTATGTGATACTTCCAGTGTAATCTGGCACTTAGCTTGCTGGTTGATAATGTTTTATATGAATCACAGCAAATGATTGAACGCAAGGCATCCGGGTTATTTCCCCATACAGCAATTATAATTTTGCTTGTGAAACTTTGTTAGAATTTAATTTCTTCTCCAACTAAAAACTTACATTTCTATTTAAAATAGTGTGAGTTTGAGAGAAATGTCTAACCCATTAATGATTCTTTATTCAAACACCTTCCAGTGTCAGACTGACAAGAATTCGCGACTAGCTTTCATTGATAAAAAGAACAGCTTTCGTGTTTTCTCGTCATGGAAAAGTCCATTACAAAAGATAATATGAACAAACTATGCACAATGATAACACAGTTGATTTTCTGTTTCCAAAACATGTTTTTGACACGTGCGTAATTATTACACTGCGAGTTCCACTAGTCACCTAGTGACAAAATGGCGGCCTAAGTCATCGGAGCTGTTTCAAGAAGAAACACAGTTCGATTTTCATTTCATTTCCGGAAATAAGATGCCAGTATGGTCGTAGGCATAATTTAAGAACGCAACTTATTAGGACAGGACAGATTCAAATTTATAAAGTATGTAATTGAAAATAACGTCTCTTTATTACATTCTGAGTATCTTTAACTCTCCACCATAAGTGAGGTGGCATTGGTGCCTATAATAACCAGCATATTGCATAAATAAGTACTTTCAAATAAGACCTTCATAAATAAAATAAATAGTAAATAAATGCCTCCTACTCACAATAAAAGAAAAGAAAAAATCATACATAGTAGAACAAGATAAAAAGAATAAGAAGCCTGCAAAAAACCAGAAAATAGAGGAGTGTACCGGCCAGTTCCAAAGCCCGGAAAAGTGGAGTAGTAAAGGAGCTGGGTGTCTGGCACTGGAGATGGCATGGTTAGCTTTGGGGAAGAATTGGTGCGGGTCGACTGAGAAGTAAGGGAGATTCACTCCCGAACCCGTCCAGGCATGTCACTGAGAAGAAAAGGCAAACAAAGGAGCGAAATTCGCCAGCCAGGTTTTGATAGTGTAGGGTTCCCTTCCTACATCCGACAACCCTCTTCCCTGTGCGAAATCGGCGAAAGCACTGAGCTCTCCCCTAAAACAGTCAGTCAATCAGTCCTATCCTATTATGTGTAGACGTAACTGTAGAAATGAGCAAATGTGACACAACATGTACCTGAAGCAAGGATATATTAATAGCAATTCTTCCTGTCTGACCAGTTTCTACAGCTGGGTCAGTGTTGCGTTTGTTTACGTGCGAATGCAGGAGGGAAAGACGAGAAAGAATACAATGTTATTTTAATTAGTTCCTCTCTGCTTGCTGGAACACGTAGCCCCGTTGCCAAGTCACGCGTGCACATTCAAGAAACAAATACAAGGACGCACAATGAATATGACACGTCACGAACCGTCTAGCCTATATTTAACACAAAACGATTAGATCAGATCTAGCCGCCCCCTCCCCCCCCCCACGACTCTTTTGATGAATAGAGTCCCTATGACACATAGGAATGAGATACCGGTCAAGAATTATAATTTTAAAAGAAATTTAATAAAGAAATGAAGCTAAATAAAATAGAAAACAATGAGGTAAATGTCCAGATAGATCAGGACAAAATGTAACTCAATAATGTCATTATTATTAATGAGGAATGTTATTGTACATAGTAATAAATGCTAATGTCATTTTGAGTGTTCTGTTTAACTTATCTGTTCACTCAGGTGAACAATTATATATTGTTAAGTTCCAGTATTGGAGTAAACAACTCAGGTGGAGAATATGTTAGAACTTGCTGATGCAATCCAAACCAGTTGCAAGAGTAGTTTTTCTAATAGTCTAACACTTGTCCAAAACAACTTCATCCAAGGGGATGGGCCAAAAGTTATTTTGTTGAAATGATGTAAATATCAATAATGTTTTGATTATATTCTTGTGTTGTATATTTCATTGTAGTTTCAATAAATTTATTGTTAATTTTATTAACCTTCTTGCACACACACACACACACACATACGCACACACACACACACACACACAACACACATACACACACAACACACACACACACAACACACACACACAACACACACACACACACAACACACACACACAACACACAACACACACACACACACACACACACACACATATAAACTTTATGTTGAAGTAATAGCGGGTGAATGGGGACTCGTTAAATATAAATAAAAGACAGATTTGTATTAATCCTTTAGTAAGAAGTTTCCACCTGCAGAACATTGTGCGACTGTAAAACGTCTATCAAATTAAAGTGTTAAAAGTAAAGTTTTACCACACCCTTATAATTTGCCAAGTGAGAGACATATTGGGCTTGTAGGAGAATTATTGATAACTATAAAATAAGATTCTCGATCATTTGTAATTAGTTATGTGTTGTTAATTAATAGATAATAACCATAACGAGTGAAGGATGTCCAGAGGTGTCACAGTTTAAAATAACTAAGGCAAGACTCGTTAAAAGATAAAAGAACTAAGAAGTTTCTGTAGTACAGGGATTACAACTGTTAACAGAAGGCTGCCGTATATGGATTAATAATGATAAGAAATGTTTGCTGTATATGGATCAGTACTGATAAGAAAAATCTGCCGTTTATGGATTAAAACTGACAGAGGAGTCTTTTGTCTGAACAGTTTCTTTAACTGGGTCAGCATTGTTTCTGCACAACATCCGTGTTATTGAAATTTGTTAACTTTAGGCCTGACAAATATTTTCATTTTAATAGCAGTGAAGGAGGTAATTAAACCAGTCATAAATTAAAATACACGGATTTATGATTCTTCAGTGCTGCATATCCCTATGGTCGGTCACAAGGTGAAATATCTGTACACTTGATTCTACACTAAAGGAAATGTAAAGAAAAGGCAACACGAAAGTAATTAAGTCCGCAAGTCTTCGTTTTGCGCACAGGTTTGTGGATATTTTTTTAAATTATGAGATAATTTTGAAATTTAAAAAATCCTTACAACTATACATTATTCATCTATATACTGAAGGCTCTACTTACCTGTTTTAATACTTTATATCTGAAAACACTCGCACGCTCGCTCACACACACACACACACACACACACACACACACACACACACACACACACACACACCACACACACACACACACACACACACACACACACACATATATATAATTACATAACTCTACTCAAGGACATAAGTTTAGTATTATTCATTCGGATAAATAAAGCTTCATATTGCCATTGTTCTCTTATCTTTATCTTTATTTTTAATATGTTTGACATAAATCACTCTATTTCATATTTTAATAGTTTTTCACGTGCGTTTTCAATAAAATTAGTGTGGTTTTGAAGGTTGTATATGTACACTGAGGTCGCCTAATGTTGCTTTTCTGGAAGTAGGGCTATGTATGTATATACAGGATTTTGGTATGATGATAAACTATTTCAGAATATTCTTAGGATTAAAACAGTTCAGGCAGAGCAGCATGAGGAAAACCTAAGTCAGAATATTCTTGGGATTAAAACAGTTCAGTGCAGAGCAGCATGCAATAGAGGGATTAAAAGAGGTAAGTATTTTTTGTACCATCAAGTTGTATCAGGATAAGAATAGTTAATATATAATCTGCAGTATAAGTACTAAACCGATTAAATAATGCCTGCAATATAAAAATTAAAGTGATAAGAATAATGTGTATGAAAAGAACTACTAAAGTTTGTATTACATTGATTAAAATAGCTAATAATGTTTCTCTAGCGTAATGACCTATAGGTTATACATGTTTAAAGTTAGGCTGAATAGCACACACATTAATGGTGATTAGTTTGGAGTTGACTATTAAAACAGCTATAATTACTTAAAGAATAAAATCTGGATGAAGATTGTTAAAATATAAGATTGTACTGGAAAGACTAAATTGGTAGTAGGAAGGTTAAAACAGCTATGATTGTAATAGAAAGATTAAAAATATTGAATATAAAGGTTAAAACAACAAAGGTTTGCCTGTAATGGAAATACTAAAATCGTGTTTACAAGGGTTACAGCAGATTGTAATGGAAAGATTAAGTTCGAGAATTAGAGAGTTACAACTAGGATTGCCTGTAATGGAAAGAGTAAAATTGGAAATAAAGGGTTTAAAATAGTTAAGATTATAATATGAAGCAAATATCTCTCAGCGTACGTCCTAAGTCTAGGTCATAAAAAAAACAATTTGCTTACGTCTGTGCCCATACTGGCAAAAAAACAAGGATATGTTTCTGTCAGGGAAAAACAGATCACGGGCCAAAATTGTATGTGAAAAATATGCAAATCTTCTGTTTATGTCTGTGTTTGTCGTCTCTATGCGACTTTATATTAAGTGTAGCTGTTCTGTGTGTTTATTAAGAATGACAGGTATTTTATGTTGTAGCTGTGTTCTTTATTTAGCAAAACATCCATGTATAATAATTATTTTTCAAGAATAAAGATTTACTAATATGTTAATTAATTCGTTTTGTTTATATTGTATACTGAATTCATTAATTGACCACATTTTATTCCTTATGTCAAAGATATATTGTTAATTTGTAACATCAATTTGAACAGCTGAACTCGAAACAGAATACTAAGAATAATATGCCTCTATATTTCCAGCAAAGCTCGTACGGTAACTATGCCTTCTGTTTGTGTATCGCCTACTGTCAGGCTGAGTTAACAGTACAGGCGCCACTGTTGTAGTTTATTAAGATTTTCGGCTCTTTGAGTAAAGTTGTTTTTATACTGATCCCGATTACGAACAATTACATTTCCGTATATGAAATAGCAATGAAATAGCAATGAAATAGCAATGCTGAAAAATAAATAGCGTTAGTCCAACGTTCTTTGTTAATCGAAATATCAACAATAAAAGCAAAGAGCAAGTGTGCTTTTTATGAACGTGTGTGTTTGTTGTACGTATGTGTGTTTGTAATAAAAGTATGCGTTTGTTATAAACATTTGAGTTGGTTATGAACGTGTGTACTTTTTTTTTTATAAACGTGTTTTATTATAAAACTTGTGCTTATTATGAACGTGTGTGTTTGTTATCAAAGTGTGTGTGTTGTAAATGAGTGTTTATTATAAAACTTGTGCTTATTATGAACGTGTGTGTTTGTTATCAAAGTGTGTGTGTTGTAAATGAGTGTTTATTATAAAACTTGTGCTTATTATGAACGTGTGTGTTTGTTATCAAAGTGTGTGTGTTGTAAATGAGTGTTTATTATAAAACTTGTGCTTATTATGAACGTGTGTGTTTGTTATCAAAGTGTGTGTGTTGTAAATGAGTGTTTATTATCAAAGTGTGTGTGTTGTAAATGAGTGTTTATTATCAAAGTGTGTGTGTTGTAAATGAGTGTTTATTATAAACGTTGCGCTTGTTATGAACGTGTGTGTTTGTTGTGAACGTATGCTTGTTGTGAACGGGTGTTGCTGCATGTGTTCATCACACTAAAGTACACGTTGACATTGGTATGAAGCTTCACAATCTTTGGATTCATTTTAAAATTGAGTACACTATTAACGTTACAAATGGGTACACTATACATTAACATTACAATTGGGTACTCTATACATTAACTTTACAACAAGGTACAATATATATTTACGCTCCAATTGGGTAGACTACATATGTACAGTATAGAGTTGCGTGTACACGTGAACACGTATTCCTGTATGTATCTTGACAGAGAGATCTGTAAGTCAGATTTAGATTTCCTTGAATTAATAAGAAGTTTTTGGAGAGATCTGTAAATCAGATTTAGATTTCCTTGAATTAATACGAATTTTTTTAGAGATCTGTAAATCAGATTTAGATTTACTTTCAATTAATACGAAGTTTCTGGAGAGATCTGTAAATCAGATTTAGATTTACTTGAATTAATACGAATTTTTTTAGAGATCTGTAAATCAGATTTATATTTACTTTCAATTAATACGAAGTTTCTGGAGAGATCTGTAAATCAGATTTAGATTTACTTTGAATTAATACGAAGTTTCTGGAGAGATCTGTAAATCAGATTTAGATTTACCTTAAATTTACATGAAGTTTTTAGAGAGACCTGGAACTTAGATTTAGATTTCCCTTGAATAAATATCTAGTTTTAGAAAGACGGGGGTCAGGAAATTTAAATTAACTTACACACGTAGTGTTAAATTGACATGGAAATATACACGACGATATCAGAATGTAGTGTTAGAAAGCCGTGGAAAAGGATATTCAGGCTTATCTGTACTTACACTTAGTGTTAAAAAGACATATCTGGAGACTTGGACTGATCTGGTATTTATATCTAATGATGGAAAGTCGGAGAATTAATGTGTGTTGCAAGAAACAAGAGAGAACCACTGGCACGGAGATTACAAAAGCATATATAGAAATACATTTAAATGAAAGTTGGCGTTGAAAAGCGAGTACACGACATTCATATGTAGAAATACATTTAAATGAACAGTTGGCGTTGAAATGCGTGTATACGACAATCATATATGAATGTTATATTGATTTACAGACTAGATAGATGTCGTGATTTCAAATAAACATTTCAGTTTTATACTCTTATGAAAATATTAAAAAATATAATTAGATTTTCCTTGACTTCAGCTCACAATACGACTTTGAAGGGTTGCAATATGTGTTTTGTGAATTTTATTTTTAAGGATTTGGTAGACGAATAGATAGTTAGATAGGGATGACATGACTGTAGTCACTACAGATCATACATGGTTATCTCCCTTAAGCATTCAAATTGCAGGCATTTGATGTAATAACTTGTGTACTCAATAGGGATACAATGTTAAACTTTCAGGGTTTAGCATTTTGAAAACGTTACTTAGTAAAACAAGTCAAATATAATAGGGATGCAAAACTTTCAGGGGTTTTAGCATTTTGAAAACGTTACTTAGTAAAACAAGTCAAATATACAGCACGTAATGGTGTTGTGGACTGGAGATAAAGTAATATGTATAATATTGATTATATATACATACAGGTAAGAATTTATTTATACATTTGAGTGAAGAAGTGAAAGAGTAGATGTTTGGTAGATATTATTAATAATAATATTCATTTTTGTTTAAGGATGGCTAACTTGTTCAGTCGATCCTGGCACGAGTATCAGCTTGGATGGTTGGTTATAACGTTGTGCATTCAACAATCACTTCTCCTGCAGTCTGGAGGGTATGTGTGATGACCTCTATAAATTGTATGGACACACATACAAACACAGAGAAACACACACTCACACACTCTTACATATGCATATTTACGTAATTATACAAAGCAACATATTTAAACACATCCACACACACATACGTCTATATATACATCTGTAACGTGCAATTTGCAAATACGTATGTACAATGACTTTACACAACCACGAGAAAAACATGATGATGAGTATTATTGAAGAACTGATGTGTAGTCGAGATGCGGAATAATGTTATCAGAGAATATGTAATACTTTTGTCGGTTTTGCTTCATACGATCGAGATCAAAATTGTCTTGAAATTGTCACTGTTTTTTACTTGTATATTTTAAATCCATTTATTGATGATTACTTATGTTTGTAATTATGTTTCACATTGTCATTTTGCATACTGATTCATCAATTGTTTTATTAGTTCTGGCCTTTTTGATTTGTTGTGAGCAGATTTTGTGTGAAATATTTGATGAGCTTTTCGTGTGTCAATATTGCAAAACGTTGAAAACTTGGTATTTGTATAAATAGTACTCTGCTCAAGTATATTTCCATTTCTTTTTCTAATCTTTGTAATGCTTCATCTTGGTATTGTCATTTCTATATTACACGGCCTGTTTGTATTTGATTCTGCAAAGCCACTCAGAGGGCATATATGTTGCCCTGTGGAGACGTGTTGTTTTTAAGTTCTGTATTTGATGCTAAATCACCACTCTATGGACATATTTGGTAGCACCATGGATACGCGATGTTTTCAAGTTCTGTATTAGCTTCTTAACCACCAGTCTAGAGACACATTTGTCTCACTGTCGTTGTGATATTTCAAAGTTCTGTATATTTTTCTGCATAATCAGTCTAGGGAGACGCATGTAGACTATCGCGATTTAATATAGGTAGGCCCTGTATATTTTTGCCGAATCACCAATCTAGGGACATGAACGGTAGCAGGACAAAGACACGATATTTTATGGCTCATTATATGCTTCTACACGATCAGTCTGGGGACATGCATGGTAGAAAATGGAAACTTGATATGTCCAACTTCTATACCAGTTTATCCGCCAACAGTCTGGCGGATAAACTGTAACTCATCTGTACATGGCTCATTTTAACGCATGGAAGAAAGATTGAATATTTTGGAGAGATATTCGTTTTCTATTTGTTCTTGGAGGAATTCTTGCAAATCGATTGCCATCCTCAGTGTGTGGCACATCCATGAAGACATTCATGAAAGGGATTAAATTCTCTAGTTATCATTAAATTCTCTAGTTATCAGAGACCGGGCAGGTCTAATTATCAACGTGCATAACGGGATCGACACTATTGAATTACTGAGGATAAAATTCAGTGTTTGCCTATTGCAAAAAGAATAATACAAAGTGCATTCGCCCACTACGTGTTAGTCGTAAAAAAATGTATAAATTCCTATGAATTAGTTTAACAGTGATTTTAGTAATTTATCACGGATACAAATAAAATATGCGCATTTTCTGTGTTTGGTATTGACACAGGACATTTTCTCTAACCTGTCTTTGTATTGACACAGGACATTTTCTCTAACCTGTCTTTGTATTGACACAGCACATTTTCTCTAACCTGTCTTTGTATTGACACAGCACATTTTCTCTAACCTGTCTTTGTATTGACACAGGACATTTTCTCTAACCTGTCTTTGTATTGACACAGGACATTTTCTCTAACCTGTCTTTGTATTGACACAGACATTTTCTCTAACCTGTCTTTGTATTGACACAGCACATTTTCTCTAACTTGTCGTTGGTATTGACACAGACATTTTCTCTAACCTGTCGTTGCTATTGACACAACACGTTACCGAGAAGTGTTTCATATTTCAGAAACAACGTGGTGGAGCGAGAGTACTATGTCCAGACAAGTCGTAAAGCCGGGTGGTTCATCAACAGAAGAACTGTTTACAGGTGAGTCTCTTGAATGTATACTACCCTTCGTATTTTAAAAATATGCATTTTAAAATAGAATAACTATTTTAATTATTATTGTGTTATCTAATTGTAAGTTAAATATCTTTTTAAAATTCATTTGCTAGCAGATAATTAGCAAATTATAAAGGAGTTCTCTTAATACAAAATTATTTTGGAAAGAGTATAACCTTCTATAAACGTATTGTCTGACTTTGCGAGCTACGATCCATTGTCACATTCTTTAATCAGATATGCCAATCATTTATGACTGTTACCGTTCTGTGTAATTTATCATTTTTGACATAAATCGTGTTAATAGACAGAATAATCATGTACGATTGTACTTTTCAATTTATTATTGTTCTCTTTGATGAAATACTGAAACAAATAGAATAACCATTTACACGTGAATTACTGCTGTGTACATTAATGCACACTTTATAAATACTTCTTGAAATGTGAGTTACACGTGTTTGTAAATTACCTATCCCTTTATCAAAATGCACTTATTAGGAAAAGAAGTGTTTTAAGTTCTGTTATCTGTAACGTTGTAGTTTATGATTATCGTATATTTCTACATTTGTTCTTATCCATTTCTCATTGCTATGTCACGGTCGAGTAATCACAACTTCTTGTTCAGTGCAGAGAGACGTGTTGCCTATGAGTGTCGAGCAGGCTGGCAATCCAACAACGACATTTCGTGTGATTACGGTATGGACATAAGTAATAATTATCTTAATCTTCCAACAACGACATTTCGTGTGATTACGGTATGGACATAAGTAATAATTATCTTAATCTTCCAACAACGACATTTCGTGTGATTATGGTATAAACATCAGTAATGGTTATCTTAATCTTTCAACAACGACATCTCGTGTAATAACAATATGAACAAAAGTAGCGTTTATCTTAACCTTCCAACAAAGTTATTTCGTGTGATAACGATATGAACTTAAGGAATGGTATTCTTAATCTTCCAACAACGACATCCCGTATGATAACGGTAGGAACTTAAGTAATGGTATTCTTAATCTTCCAACAACGACATCCCGTGTGATAACGGTAGGAACTTAAGTAATGGTATTCTTAATCTTCCAACAACGACATCCCGTGTGATAACGGTAGGAACTTAAGTAATGGTATTCTTAATCTTCCAACAACGACATCCCGTGTGATAACGGTAGGAACTTAAGTAATGGTATTCTTAATCTTCCAACAACGACATTTATTGTGATTAGGGGGTACGAACTAAAGTATTTTTTATCTTAATCTTCCAACAACATCTATTGAGATAACTATATGAACTTAAGTAAAGGTTATCTAATTCTTCCAGCAATATATTTCGTAATTATAATATGAACTTAAGTAAAGGTTATCTAATTCTTCCAGCAATATATTTCGTAATTATAATATGAACTTAAGTAATGGTTATCTTAATCTTCGGGCAATTTTATTTCGTATATCAACGATATGAACTTAAGTAATGGTTGTCTTAATCTCATAACGACATTTCGTGTGATGAAGTATGAACTTAAGTAATGGTTATCCTACTCTTCCAAGGACATTTCGTGTGATTACGGTACTAACTTAAGGAAAGGTTATCTTAATCTTCAAACGATGACATGTGGCATGATTGCCGTGTGATATTAAATATTATCTAATGCTCCTCATAACTGGCAAGCTATCACAGTCTGAGATCAAATCCAGTTATTATTATTATTATTATCCTCACTTGTTTGGTCGTGCGGGTCCTTTTACTTAGTCAGTGGTTTGTGTGTTTATTATAATTTCAATTTGAATAGTTGTGCAATAAATATGATATTTTACATGGTAGCAGATGTGAGGATCCGTTTATTTTTTGAACTGGCTGTAGTATCCTCGATTATAGTATAGTACATGGCGGGTCCAGTGATCACAGTGCCGTTTAGTCAGTGAGTGAAACCCTGCCGTCAAGGAATGACATCGACCACAAGCTAGGAACAGTTAGTGTGTTGTTTAATAATGACTGATTTATGATTAAAGTTCATTTCCAACGCTAGGTATAACTTATCAATTTGTGAAATATTTTTGCAGGCCTTGAAGGTGAAACAAGGAACATGGTGACCATCATTACATAGCCATAACGCATCGTGTTCAAATTGCTATAATTCGCCTGACAATAACTGAATGAATGTGCGGTGAAATATGTAGACTCCAAGGAGTCATCATTAATATTATAATTAGTTAATCATCGAGAAGATCCCTAAATTCCCTCCTCCCCCACCCCCCACCGAGTAATTCTAAATATTATTGATTGTAAATTTAGGCAATGATCCAAACAAATTTTCTGTACTCTCCTAAACAAAAATCGTTTTATTCTTCTTCTTCGCTTAAAATAAATATCGTCTTTTAAGCGATAAAAAATAAACCTATTATTTTCGTTTCCTTGATAGCAATTTGCAATGGCCGCACCAATTTAAATGGCGCATGCAACGATTCCTTTGGAAATTCCCACATCATCTATGCGGATGGCTCCGTTCAGTATTATCCTGATGGCACGTGCAACACACCAGGAAATTGCACATGCAAGAATCAAGGGTTTTATAGTCAGCTAGGCTCCTGCCAAAGTAAGTAGTGTCACGTGATTTATTTGTAGTTTTAGAGAGTTTTCCTGTAATGCATTTTAGTTGGAGAATTCAGTTCCAGATTTGTATGATTCCGATTTTTTTTATTCACGGCACTTTACAAAGAATGTGTGTGTGTGTGTGTGTGTGTGTGTGCGTGCGTGCGTGCGTGCGTGCGTGCGTGCGCGTGTGTGTTTGTGGATGGATGCCTATAACTACAAATGTTGAAATGTAATTATAGATCCTTTGTACCAAAGCAAATATACTGATTTTTCAAAAAAGCATGTCTTAACAACTAATCATATAATATAATAATAATTTATTTTAAAATAAATAATGAGTTATAATACTTTCAACATGATTTATTTATATTAAATAAGATTGTTGATTCATTGAATAAAGATAAAACTTCATTGAATATAAATAACAACTGAAAACATGAACCACATTATATCAGTGTGTTCTGCCATCGCCAACTGTAATCTGGAGATCTGCACCACTGGTACCGACCAGACGTGTTCCCGGTGTGAGGGGGTGGTGCAAGAAAGAGCAGGGTACAGGGCATACCGAGTTTCAACTGACCGAACAGCATGCGAGAGTAAGTGGTTTGGGGTTTGAATCACTTCTCATAATAATATTTGGCTGCCATAAATGCTTCAGCCAGTTCCATCACTAACGTATCTTTGGCAGCAGTTGCATTTGATCGATCAATGCATCCGGTAATAGTACTTTGTTGTTTACTACTTGTGGGGTCATTCGTGGCCTCGTGTTGTCGTTTATTTGCACGCTCTGCGTGCTTTTATGTCCCCAGATGATCAGTTATAGTCTGGCGTCTAACATGATCGACTGGTTCGTTACAAGTCTTACACCACAGTAAACCACCTTCGGCGTAGAATCTCTCCTGTCCAAATTCTTTAACTCGCAGTTCCGGTCCAATATTCACTGCAGTTTTATTGCATTGCTTCTTATTGTTATTGGCCTTACTCAAAGATGAATTTTACTAAATTTAAATAATCCTAATTGATTGTAAAGTACACGATAGGTCAAATTGTTACCACAGCCTATAAATCGATTTAAAAATTGTTACAAGTACCACGAATGCTATCAATTGATTTTAAAAAGTAATAGTTACTCTTCTGACAGAAGGGCTAATGACGTAACGAGATGATGCAATAGGCTAAAGAAAGAAGTAATCAAAACTAATCATATTAATATGCCTCAAATGGTGAGATTTCATTCAGATTTTGGTATTTTGCGTGGCAGTTATGTTAATTCCAAGGCGTGGCGCTTTACCATGTCAGAACCCTAAATTCCGCGGTGTGGCGTTAAATTCCGCTGCCGCGGTAAATTGTAGTCCCTAATAATGAATACAAAATTTAGTTTTATGAGTGGTTTCACTAGAACAATGTCGAGTCTTTGGCATACTATATACGAGCATCTTAGTTCAACATTTGTAGAAATAATAGTCTACTCACATAATACATCTCTACTTAAAGCACAAGTATAACGTATCAATAACAAAATGCTCGAAACATTTCTAAGTCCATTTTCTCTCAATCAATCAGTAAACTCACCATAAATCTTACAGCCGCCTTTCATGACCGGACTTCTTGCCACTTCAAATTCAAAGTGATTAGACAATACATTTCTCTACAGCAAGTAAACGTTTTACTCTCAGCCCATTGGCTGAGATTGGTGTCGATCTCGTAAATCTTAACCGTTGGATAATAAAAACTACTCATCTAGTTGGATCTGGTTAGCATTACGTCATCAATTTTTAGCATATTCTCAACTCAAGAGTTGACTTCAACTCGGACACTTTGTCACAGTCTGATAAAAATGTCTTGACTGTTTGACCCACTTGTTTATTTTCAAATATCGAGATTTGAAATTCCTTTGTTTGGAGTTCTCTCACGATATTCTCGTCGAGAAACTTCCAACAAAGAAGGTCAAGACGTTATGTAACTTTAGGCCCATGGTCTAGGTTCTAGAACCAACTACATGCCACGCGATCCGTCACGTGATATGCTCTATACTTTCTTATAAATATGGGTACAATACTTCCGCCCATCACTCGGACACAATTAGCGACGCGACCAACTACGTCAGCTACTCGAGTCGTGCAGTAACAGACGAAACCGGCGAGGTAGATGAGATAGACACTTCGACTTCTCATAAGGTATCACTTTTATTTGATTGCATTCTGTATATTTTAGCTATGTATTCACTTGTGTTATATATTATCATGTGTTGCTATATAACTTGAGCACGGTTCGTTGAAATGACTGAAAACCTATAAGTTATGGAATATAAATTTATTGTAACTCTTTCCATTGTAACTTTAATTTATATTGCTTTTAAATTTACTAGAGCCAGAAATGCCTGCGCTCGATATGAATTTCTCATGTAATTCAATTTATTGCGTGTAATTTTAATTGTAAATTGTGAAGCGCTTTGCTGTTTGAATTATCCCTTTGTATGAACATTAATTTAACGTTGTATATATTTTTATGATTCATACGTCATGCACTGTTAAATGAAACATGCGTGAGAAGATTACATTTTTCTAAATCTAAATTGTAAACAACGCGTAGTCGAATTTCTAATTCAAAGCATTTTAACTGAACGTGCTTAAGTAGCGAAACATTAGCAGAAGGCTTACGGGATACATTTATTTCCCCAGGTCGGTTCTTTCTTTGTTTCCTTGTCTGCATCCTTGAACTTGGACAAATTGTCTTTGTCTTCAACCTGAAGACCTGTACAAGCTGGTTTGAATTCTAAGGAGAGAATTCAAATATTCTGGAGTCCACCCCATTGTAAAGCACAAGTTCACTAGCGACAAAATTAAAGGACAATTTCCACTGAATGCCACGTGCGTTTTCCGCTAGAGTGACTACTGTGAGACAGACCGGTTCGGACTGGAATAAAAAGGGGACCAGGCGATACAGAGACTTTAAGCTGAGTATTTCTCAGTTGATACAAAGTTCAATTGGGCACCTTTTCTCTAATTAACTGTAAGCACGTACGTGCGAGAATTACGAAATAGACTTTCGCGCTCGTATTTGAGTATTGTTAATTGTTAAACTTTATTAAATCTTATTTTTAATTGTTAAACCTCTTCGTAGTTAATTTTTATGCATAATAGACCTAATGATTAATTTCTTGGATTGGATGGGGGCGATTGAGCTGAATGACGTAACGAATGCATATTAATTAGAGGAATTTAACGACTCCAACCCAGCTAACGTACGCAATTTATCAGTTTGTAAATCTGTCGTCTGCACTACAAGACACATATTTAACTGAGTCAAATGATAAGTTGAGCAACCAGTCTGTTTAGGATATGAGAGAAGGAACTAAATTATCTATTATCTTTTAAAGTCCTTAATTATTCTAGACAGGGTCTATAAATAAATACTGGAAACGTAACACACTTACACAAATACCATCATAGGGATGCCAAAAGGTCGGATCAGTTCGATAATATATATAACAATTAAGTTTGAAAATAGGGATAGGCAAATTTACTCCGCCAAAGAACTAAAACTACAATGTTATATATTTATAAGTTAAAATACTAAAATAAGGGAATATTTATAAAAGTGGAAATTAGGCTATTTATAAAAAATATTTACATTCTAATTACTGTTTCTATGAAGTATTTGTAATTTAGACATACTATTACAATATCAAATATTTATAAGTCAAAGTCAACATTCTACTGTTAGGATATATTTGTAATTTAGAGATGTAACTACAATGTCAAATATTTATAAGTCAATAGAAATACTATTGTTATAGTATATTTGTGAGATAGAAATACAACAGCAATGAAGATCAGTGTTGCCTTTATTGTGACGAAAACAATATTCTGGTTATAAATCATCCGATTTTATTAAGAATGCTGTTTTTTAAATACACCATATTACATTAACATTATTTAAGTTAATTCATGTTGTCTTTTCCTATCATCAGCGGCGTATTCTATTGTTATATATTGAACATATTAAGTTTACATTGTCTAAGTTACATTCATGTTGTTTTTAGAGGCGAAGTCTGTTGCCTTAAATTGTACATTTCATATTAAAATTATTTAATTACATATTTTCTCTTCAGAGGCGTGTTCTTGGCGAAATGACAGCACGCGCTGCTACCCGGGCACGTGCAGTAATGAGCTCGCGTCTGCATGTTCTTGTGCAACTGGATTTACTGGCCAGCACTGTAATACTAGTGAGTTGTAAAGAATAGATTTACTGGCCAACACTGTATACAAGTAAGTTGTAAAGAATAGTTTTAGTGGCCAACACTGTAATACAAGTGAGTTGTAAAAACTGGTTTTACATGCAAACATTATGAGAACAGTTAGATGAAAGTTCTTTCACAGACCAGCTCTGGAAAAAAAAAGTATACTTCTTATAAATGTCGGTTTGTACCTTTTTTGATTCATGAAACTTTTTCAATGCCAGGACAAGATCTGTACAATTAGAATGTAGGGCTACCATTAGCAGGATAACATTCTCCTGACTATATTCGTTTGTTTATCGATATAACCTTTTGCTGGCAAGAACTTTTGTGACTTTTTTGCAGTTACAGCACAAGCCAACATAACCTACAATGAACTTACGCTGACCTCTCAAGACAACACGATTGTGACTGTCCCACCTGATGTCAATGGAGGACCAAGCGCTAAACAAAATGACGTATGGACCAACTTACAGAATTTATCTAACATGACGTACTCCTGGACTGGCCAGTTTCGACCCTCGGTACCTACAATCCACGTCTACATTACAGACTTTCAGGTCGGAGTTGTTGGGGGCAGTTCCAAGTTTGTTCTCTACAGAGGTAATGCTCTGTGTGTATGAAATGTGTTGTACTGAGTTAATTCTCTGTGTATGTAAAACTGTTCTGTACAGGGGTAATGCTCTATACAGTGTGAAAATATTCTGTGAAAGGGAGAGGTGTTGGATTCCTGGACATTTCACATGTGGACTTTCATAACAGACATTTCACCTACTTTGAGTAAGACATATTTATGCAGCACAATAAAACTACTATCATCTGCTATGTGCAGTTTTGACTATAAAAGTGAAGTATTTACTCAACAGTTCCTCTATGTGATGACTTCAGACAATAAATTAAAAGGAATAAAAAATATATTTACTCAACACGTCATCTCCATGCAAGTCAACTAAGTGGGGAGTATTGTAGGCTGCATTTAATGCGAACAAATGATATATCAATGGATTAACCTCGATGACGGATTTATCAATGGATTTATACATATTATACATATTAAAAATAATTATACATATTATACAGAACTAATTAAACAAGTCTTATTTCGATAGCAACTGTCAAAAGCTATTAAAAATTTAGTTTTTTATTTTACTCGGGCTATGCCAGGTAGGGTAAGCGATGGTAGTTTTATTGGATCGAGTTAAATATGTATAATTGTAATACCTATATACCAGAATCTGTCACCCACATCCCAGCCCATGGACTCGCCCATTCAGTATCTTCCATAAGCATCACACAAAGACCTATTGTTCATCAGGCGAGTATTAAGCGATTGCCCTGGGGTCATCTGCACTGACATGTCAATATTACTGCTCTTAAGGTCAACAAATAAAACTGACTCCGTCGGGAAATATCGTCCTACAGATCGATAAAATGTCTGTCATTTATTTTGAGAAGACACATATTTACGAAACATAATAAAACTACCATCGTCTGCCATGCGCACTTCAGACAATAGACAAAACATATATTTACTCAACTCCATCTACGAAACGATTTCAAACTAATTTTTAAAAAAAGGGGATTAAATAAACACGATAAATTTACTCAACACATCTATGTGTAAGTCATCGAAACGTATTGTAGGCTACATTTAGTGCGAACATACTATCTATATATATCAATTAATGGTTAGCCTTAATAATGGACATATTAATGGATTTGTACATATTGAACAGTACCAATTAAACAAGTCTTATTTCTTTTTCAAATAGACTATGAAAAATTCAGTTATGTTTTTTTAAACTCAGGCAAATAAGGATATATCTGCTAGTGATATTATTTTTTTATGTTTGTAACTTCACATTATCTCCATATCATATTATATTGTACACGTTTGTAACTTAGCATTATTTCCATATCATATGATATTTTTATTATTGTAACTAACTTTATTTCTATATAATATATTTTTTATCTTTGTAACTTTAACGTTGTCTATATAAATTTATATTTTTCGTGTTTGTAATTTAGCATCGTCTCCATATTATATTTTTCATATTTGTAACTTAACATTGTCTCTATATAATTTTATATTTTTCATGTTTGTAACTTAACATTGTCTTCATATCATGTTATATTTCTTGTATTTGTCTCCAATTAGATTCAGCAACCCACCAATTTGACGCAGCGTGCAGTGGCGCCAGTCCGACCAACCCTAACAAAGACCTCTTTAGCTGTTCATCCACAATACTGTCAGGACAACTCACAAACTCTTTCCCCTCAATCTTTCGTCACCGAGACAGGTATGCAAATTAATCATTTGAAAAATGTAAGACACTTCACTACATAAACAGTATCGAAGATTATTCAAGAGGCTCATTTTACATACTTCCTTATCCATATGTTTTCTTGCGGCATAGAGGGCAATGTTTACTCGATAAGATGTTTACAGGCCATGTATGTTTATTGTAAAGTACACGTTACGATAAACTCTTTTTTCAGACGTACATGCATATGATGCAGGTTACACTCATAATATTCAGCTGTAGGTGGAAAAAAAGCAGACGTAAATTTTAGCGATTTAGTTGATAAGTCAATTTTTAAATAAAAAAAAAAGAGAAATGTATTTCAGTACCATTTTATTTTAACTGATGATTTTCTTGTACCTGAAAAAACAATTTTTAAAAATAAGATAACTATTGTCTCATTTCCATGGCATCAAGTGGTGAGTATACATGCATGACCCGAGGCAACAATAATAATTGAAAAGTAATTTGAAAAACAAAAATTAATGGTAGAGAAAACGGTGAGCGAGAAATGGAGTGTAAAAAGATATGGCCATATGGAAAGAGAATGGGAGTGAGATAGGGGAAAGGAGAAAGTGGAAGAGAAACAGGTTTTAAAAAATAGAGAGCACAGAAAGATGAAAATGAGGTGAATTATAGGAAGAGAATGGGAAAAGCTAAAGGGTCACGTGTGGAGAAATAATATGAAGAAACAGAAAATTAAAAGGAAGAGGGGAGAGAGATAGAGAAATAAAAGGGAGGGAGGAAAATAATACAAAAAATAGAAGAGAGAGAGAGAGAGAGGAAGAGAAGCAGACAAAGATGAAATGGAGATAGTGAGAGTTTGGAAAGTTAAATGACACAGAAAGAGAAAGAGAGAGAGACTTCTGACTAAAATCTTCAAATTTCGAGCAGAAGCAGAAGTAGCAGAGTCTGTAAGTAGGTGAACCTCACAACACAAAATGCTTTAATAGTAGATTAAATGTAAAACAGTATATTTAAATTAAAGACGTCTTGTAACACAACATACTACAACTAAAGTCGTCTTGTAGATAGATAGATAGACAGACAGACAGACAGACAGACAGACAGACAGACAGATAGATAGATAGACAGATAGATAGACAGATAGATAGACAGATAGATAGACAGACAGATAGATAGATAGATAGATAGATAGATAGATAGATAGATAGATAGATAGATAGATAGATAGATAGATAGATAGATAGATAGATAGATAGATAGATAGATAGATAGATAGATAGATAGATAGATAGATAGATGGAAATAAATTAATGTAAATGATTTCATGAAGTAAGTACTACCGTTCTATACATTCAGCGTATTACATTACTAAATACTCGTTTTTCATTCATGAATATATGGAGTAATAATTATTATTAAATGTTGATAATTGCATTAACTGTAAAAAAATGATTGTTTTTAAATGTCAAAGAAAAAATTATTACTGTGAAATAATCTTCTAAACTGTTGCAAATGATAAATGCACTTTCTGATCTTTCTATCGAAAGGCGCTTATTTTCTTTGTTTTTTTCTCTACTTTTCTCATTTTCATTTTATTTTGAGAAGGAGGATAACAATGCTTATTTCTTGCTTTGAAAACCATCATCACATTTTAAAGCAACAATATTTCATTTTTATTATAAAAATATTGTATTGGATTAATTAGGTAATAAGAATCCATATACACAGAGTGTGTTATAAATATTATTTTCATTTTAATCCCTACAGTCATTTAATAGCAAATTAATTTTATTTTAAATATTTTTTAGGTGGATATTCTTGTATTTAAATATACAAAAAATGCATTACATAAGGAAATGTCCTTCAAACGATTAAACATCGCCGAAAACAGCTATCAGTTGTACATATAAATGTACATGTCATAAATATTGTTCAAACTTAGCATGTGTATAATGACTCGCTATTTGATATTTACTGACAAATACAATTCATGCATTAGCGATTTTGAAATACTTACACTAAAATATTTGATGCATATCCATTTTACTAATTTTATTTTCCAATCAACGAAACAATTGTTATTACATTTATAAGTTTTTAATATTGTATTGTTTCACTATATTAAACAAAAATCCGTAATTTTCTATAGATTACTTTCCCCAAGTTTCTGTTTCTCTGACGAGCTCCCTCAGTGTATTTCATTTTTCAATTTTTTCTAAATAAATATTTTTTCTTTTAAGTGAACAGCACAAACTGTTTTGAATTGTGGGTACTTTAGTTTCAGCGCTTGATAATGCATTCTTTTTCTTTTTAGAAAACAGCACGGTTTGTTTTTTTTCAGAATTGTGGATACTTCAGCTTTTCTTTCTCATGCGGACTCAATTTTTCCAACTGAAAATATAAAGAATATAACTCTGAACCACACGTAAATAGACAGCCACACTTTAGTATGCATTTCACTAACTGTTTATTTTTAGATCATAAACTTGAAGTGTTCAAAATGTTTATTGCTTTAGGACTAAATTTAAATACGCAACTGTCTCTCTCTCTCTCTCTCTCTCTCTCTCTCTCTCTCTCTCTCTCTCTCTCTCTCTCTCTCTCTCTCTCTCTCTCTCTCTCTCTCTCTCTCTCTCTCTCCACTAACGAAAACAGTCTTAGCGGAACTTATAATTTTTATTTTAACTTTATTTGTCTTCGGGCACAGACTTGACTACAGCTTTTCTGCTAGTGTTGGTGGCTTTGTCAAGGTCAACAATAAGGAATCAACACTTGACGAAACTTTCTATTATACTGGAAACACAAAAGAACATCTCTTTCAAGTGAGGTGATATTTTTCAATTTTCTTCAACATTGTACTTTGTTCTTACTTTTATTCTCAAATATATATTTTCCGTTACTTAAAAACACAAATGGCAATAACTCAAATACGTGGACTGGCTGAAATGAATGAAATACTTGAAGAAATGTCATTGTTGCTTTTATTGTTGTATTTAATGTTGTGGTTGTTGTCTCTGTAAGCAGAAATACTTGAGCATGCAAATTCCATGAATGTTCTTACACTGATAGGTTTTGAATGACAGATGACAAAAACTTGAAACTACTGTCTAATGCAAGATATTACACACTGAAAATACTGACCAGTGCAAAGATAGAAGACTTACACTTTGAAACTATTTCCCAGTATTAGATCAAATATATCGCATTTGGAAACGTTTGCATATTGCAATATAGAAAACATAACGCTTTGAAATGACTGTCCAGCGTAAGATAAAAAATATGAAACTTTGCAACTAGAGCCTGTGGTTATATAAAATAATATCAAACTTTCAAAGTAATGCGCAAGTAAAGCAAATATATATAACTTTGAAATTAAACTATTTCACAATTGCAAGTTAAAAATCCACGATATCTTGAAGATATTAAGTTTAAAACTACAGCTAAATGCAAAATAGAAAATACGTGACATTTTCAAACTGTCCTTTTCGCAGCTGACATATTCTTACATTTCAAGATGTTCTGAAACAGCTGTCCGGTGCATATTAGACACGAGTGGGCGTTAACCCTTTAAACTACATGCACGTCCGTTTTACGATAGATAATATATTAGAAATGTTAAGTATCACTTTCAAACTGCAATCCAGAGCACAAGAGACAACCACTGCAGGTTCAAGAATCAAATTTAGAAACTAACTCCCCATCCCCACCCACCCCCGACGATAGAAAACCACTACATAATCCGTATTATTATCAAAATTTCAAACATTATCCAATGGAAGACAGGCAGCACATTCTCAAAACCGTCATTCATAAGGGCAGACAATCAGTGCAGGTTCAAGATATCAAACTTTCCAACTTGTGTACGTAAACATTGCTCATGTTAGGATTTTATTTGTGAGATTTGCTTTTCCTATTCTTTGATAACTCTTCAAAGCACATTTTCGTCAGACAGGAAAAGGACACAATAAGACAGCTTCAATTTGTATAATTCATTCTGCTCTGTATTATTTTATTTTTGTTGTATATTCTAAAGCTGAACTTTGACATGGTGCCACCGTATCATTGCAAGATATCGTCTGGCTGCAGCAAATCCATGTTACTTGTCACAGATATTTCTCGAACAGTGAGTATCCCTTACGTCATGAAGATGTGTAATATTGATGAGATATTGTAAACAGTTACTTTCCATTTAAATATTAATTTTAGATTTTTCTGTTTACTTAATTGTATAAACATTATTGCAAGAAAAATCAGTGCTTGTGCAGAAACAAAAAATTGTAAACAGTATTCAGGCGCAGTTTCTATGCTAACATAGATTTTAATAACGGCCTTTTAGTAGTAAGCTTGCATTTAATTTATAGGAGAGCAAACCCAAACCGTATCGTGTCAAAAATCATAAATACATAGTGATGCTATGACAGTTATGAGAATAATAATATGCAGGCGGTCCAATTTATGACGTGGGACGGTTGGCAAGATGACGACGCGGGGATTGGCAATTTCATATATCACGTGTTTTCACTTCATGAAGTGGGCGGGGTCTTACGACACAAATCGTCCGTTGCGCAAGGAATTGTCAGTGCTACATCATCTGTGAGTTTGTTTTCATCTTTACAATATCAAATCATAAGAAAGCGAGAGAGAGAGAGAGAGAGAGAGAGAGAGAGAGAGAGAGAGAGAGAAGTAATACCGGACTACATCCGTCATGTTTGTATTGTTTAACAGGGCAATTCTAGTTTCACTCTAAGTGAGCCAGGAATGTACGTCATGTTTGCATTGTTTAACAGGGCAATTCTAGTTTCACTCTAAGTGAGCCAGGAATGTACGTCGTGTTTATATTGTTTAACAGGGCAATTCTAGTTTCACTCTAAGTGAGCCAGGAATGTACGTCATGTTTGTATTGTTTAACAGGGCAATTCTAGTTTCACTCTAAGTGAGCCGGGAATGTACGCCTTTGTACTCACCGCGCAAGACCGTGCGTCTAACACGAAAATGGCGCGCCGACTTTTCCTCTATGACGCAACATCTGATATTACAACCAATCAGTCAACAGCTCTGCGAGTGACGTCCTCAGCACCGGAGACTGCGTGGACATGGCAGCAAACTGAAGGGTCAGTAACGGTCATCTGGACGAACCGTTATGTCAACAGCTTCCATCACAACAATCAATTGCTGGCCGCTGTCGCTTCTGAACCTGGTGTAAGCAGCGACTACGACGACAACGAAGGCTTGAGGACCTTGTCTGCTATTCCCAACGTATTAGGTGAATATCGACTAACAGTGTATGGCAGATATAAACATGAAAGAAAACAAATTGTCTGATAAAAGAGCTCAGATATTGGTGTAATTCACCTTTTGATTGGAAAGAGATTGGTAAGAGTAATAATGTTTAAAAATCGGATATATCCTTCTCTACAGCCATCACTCTCTCTCTTTCTCTCTCTCCCTCTCTCTCTCCCTCCCTCTCTCTCTCTCTCTCTCTCTCTCTCTCTCTCTCTCTCTCTCTCTCTCTCTCTCTCTCTCTCTCTCTCCGTTGTGATATTTTTATAATTGTTTCATTACATCTTTCTACATTCATATATTATTTTGAACAGATTCTACTGGTTGTACTTCAAAAGAAAGAATTCGTTCAGTATTGAGCACCATGACTTGCTTTTTCATTTGTAGGAATCGTGAAATTCGCGACAGCCTTCAAAGTGGACCGGGAAGGGGGAAAAAACATGACTACTCCTTCAGATAATTCCTTTACTCTGGAAACAAATCTAAATACCACCAAGACGATACCAGGACTCGTTTCTGATGGCCAATCCTTCACTTTCTGGGTTCGAGCCTACGACCTACGTGGCGATTACTTCCAGGAGTCAGTTACAGTTCACGTCGACAGCTCGCCACCAGTCATCGAAAATCTGTGGCTGACCAAAGACCATTTAGAGAACATCAGTGTGCACGGACTGGAAGACCTCGACAAAATGACGTAAGCAGACGAATCACTAAATTCATAAGTATGTATACCTTGGTCCGTTCAGAGGCTTAGATTTATGTGAGTTATTTTCAAGATTTAAAATTGATGAAGTTGAGAAAATTACTTAATAGGAAAAATTGCATAAAACTAGGCACTATAGAACTCGATTTGTAGAGGTGTGGCCATTGGCTTTAGTCGCTGGTTGGCATGTCGATTGCTTTATTCCACTTTATTCCTTCTGCACAGAACAGATATAGACTTAGATTATGTAAGACGCACAGTTAGGTTTGATATTCACGTGCTTGTTTTCAGCCCAATAATCATCAAACAAATCCTACTTATGCGGCTCACTCACTGTTACGTTTCCAGTATTTATTTAAAGACCCTGCTTAGAATAATTAAAAGACTTTAAATATAATTAATTCTTCCTCTCATATTCTACGCAGACTGGTTGCTCAATTTATTATCTGACTAATTAAAAGTGCGTCTTGTAGTTCAGACGACAAATTTACAGACTAATAAACTGCGAACTTTTAGCTAGATTTGAAAACAGTTAAATCCCTCTAAATTAATATGCACTCGTCATCAACCTTTCTGCTCATCCGCCCCCATTCAAATCTAAGAATTAATCTAATTGGTCTATTGTGCATAGAAATCAACTACTAAGAGGTATTAACAAAGAAAATAAGATTTAATAAAGTTTAACAAATTAACAATAAATCGAATGCAACGCGAATAGTCTTCACTCTGTCTTTACGCGCCTATGCCTGATTTTTGTCAATCTAAATTGCCAGAAAAGTGTTCCTTTGAGATCTGTACACTTGATCTTGCACTTAGCTCTATTCTTGTATCCTTGGTCTCAACACTCAGTCATGCTGATTCATTCCCTCAGTCCCCCTTTAACGACACACGTGGTGCATAAGGAATGATGTCCCTTTGTTAGTGGCTAGGAACTGGAATTTTTGCAGCATGGCCCTCAGAGTGGATTTCGACACGCTTATACCAATAAGCTAGTGCGGGTGAGGCATGGTGAAACATGAACCATGAGCCGACCTGTGGATGCAACGTGTTTGGATATAATTCTCAACCTAACAGGCCCTACTTAGGCATGGCTCAATTAAATGCGCTGAACAAAGAGTTTCGACCTCGCGTCGCTTACAATTAGATTTTAGACAAATATAATCGTCTCACATGTGTTCCATTTAACAGTCATGACGTATGAAGCAATAAAATAGATACAACGTTAAATTAATGTTCATACAAAGAGGTAATTCAAACCGACAGAGCGCTTCACAATTTACAATTAAAATTACACGCAATAATTGAATTACATGAAGAATTCATATCGAGCGCAGCATTCTGGCTCTTAGTGAATTAAAACAATATAAATTAAAGTACAGAAATGGAAAAATGGTTACAATAAATTTATATTCCGTAACATATAGGTTTTCAGCTATTTCTCTGAACCATGCTCAAGTGTATATGGAAATCATATAATACATAGCACAAATACATACTTAAACAATACATAGGCAAATACTATTAAATAAAATGATACCTTTGAGAGAAGTCGAAGGGTACCTTGATTCTCTATGGCGCCGGCTGCCTCTACGACCCGAGTAAGCTGATGGAATTAGCTAAAATGTGCTCGAAGTGAGGGAGCGGAAGCGTGTAGGTACATATATAGAAAGGTATATTGCGTATCACGTGACTGTTCGCAAAGCATGTGGTTGGTTCGAGAACTGGACAATGGTCCTAAAGTTACATAACATCTTGACCTGTTCTAGAAGCACCTAGAAAAAGGAAGCTTTGAACAAAGGGCCAAGGGTTTCAAATATTCGAATTTGAAGTAAACAAGGCAAGTGGGTCACGAAGTCGGACAATTTTATCAGACTGTGACACCCCCTTGCTTTTGAGGCGTTTATCTTACCAAAGATAAAATGCCTCCTACAAATTATGTATGATAAAATGTAGAAGTCCACAATGAAGAAAAATTTACACAAAAAAAATTTCGACATTCCTAGAAATAAAGTGTGCAACTATATTTCATATTTACAGGAAGGAATCCGTAGGGTTCAGTTAATTGATTAAACAACATTCTATCAGTACCGGCACTTGATGGCATCAAGCACGACTCATGTAATCTGCGCCAACATTCAAAGACCCTTTGATGTAATGAATATTTGCGTCATACTGTGTCAGAAACAAAGACCAACGCATTAAACGGCTGTTTGTAAATTGCGCCTGTCCGAGAAAGGCCAACGGCTGGTGATCGCACTCAATGACAAAGGTTTTTCCGTACAAATAGTTTTCGAACTTTTTTATGGCCCAAACTATTGCAAGACATTCCTTTTCACTGGTGGAATATTTCTGTTCAGTAGTTGTGAGTTTACGGCTTGCATATGCAACTGGGTGTTTGGTGTCATTGTGTTCTTGTAATAACACTGCTCCTAATCCTGTGTTGCTAGCATCAGTCCTTAACAAGAATGGTTTTGTCAAATCTGGCAGTTTAACAACTAAATCTGAAGTCAGTCTAGATTTCAGTGTGTCAAAAGCGTTTTGGCATGCATCAGTCCACACTACTTTTGTAGGCATATTCTTACGTGTCAAGTCAGTCAGAGGACATGCAATGGCACTAAAATCTGGTACGAATTTTCTGTAGTAGTTAGCAAGACCAAGAAAACTTCTAACTTGTGTTTTTGTTAGCGGTTGTGAAGTGTCCTTAAGTTGTGCTATCTTAGCTTCACTTGGCGACATAGTTCCATGACTCAACTTGTGTCCCAAGAAGTCTAAGGAGAATTGTGCTATTTCACACTTCGTAGGGCGGGCAGTGAGGTTGGCTTGTTTTAATCTGGCTAGCACATCTCGTAAGAGTGTTAAGTGCTCCTCCCATGTCTGGGTGCCTAGAATTAAATCATCCATGAAGTTCTCAACTCCACGTCCGTACAGTGGTTCTAACAATGACCGCATCATTTTAGAAAAAATGCTTGGAGCGTTTGAAACTCCGAAAGGCATAACTTTCCATGTGTAGTTTCCTACTGGTGTAGTGAAAGCTAGTATGTGTCGATCAGTGTCCTTGACCTTGATTTGCCAAAAACCGCGTGACAAATCTATTTTGGTATAGTAATGAGCGTTAGCTAGCTTAGTGAAGATGAGATCCGGATCAGGAAGAGGTTCGGCACAAAACTCTGTCACTTGATTGAGTTTGCGGTAGTCTACGCAAAAACGGAACGAGTTATCACGTTTTTTAATCAACACGATGGGTGATCCGTAGGCACTGTCAGTCTTCTCTATGACCCCTAGATCTAGCATAGTCTTAATCTCACGTCTAACGTCATCTATCTTAGCGTGTGGCAACGGATACGGCTTCAAACGTATCGGTTTGTTGTCAGTCAGCTTCAGTGAAAATTCTATTAAGTCTGTCAACCCTGGTTTGTCTGTCAGAGTAGATGAGAACTCATTAAGCAATTCATTCACTTCTTTTTTCTGTCTTTCTGTCAAGGCTTCATTTACCCTAACGTCTTTGACAGTTTCGTCCGTCTGTAGAGGACAGTTTGGTAAAGTACCAGTGACGCAATCAGTATCCCCCTCGTCTTCTGTAACTATCGTCGCTACGACAAAATCAGCTTGAGTGGTTTGATCCTCACGGCTTATGTACTTTTTGAGTAGGTTAACATGAAAGATTTTCTCTCTCTTTCCTGTCTGCACCTTATAGTTCAGTCCCCCTAGCTTGGCGGTAACTACAAAGGGTCCTTTCCATTTCATCTGAAGTTTGTTATGTGCTTCAGGAAGCAACAGTAACACCTTGTCATTAACTTCAAATTCTCTAGGTTTGGTGTGCTTATTGTAATATTCTGCCTGTCTAGACTGAGCTATCGTCAAGTTTTCCCGTGCTATCTTGCCTATAGTTTCAAGACGGTTTCTTAAGTCAGTGACGTATGTATAAGTTGTCTTAACTTCGTCATCTGTCTTTTCATCAGTCCAAAGTGCCTTCAAAATCATCATCGGTCCGCGTACAGTACGTCCGTAAAGTAGCTCAAATGGTGAAAACCCGGTGGAAGATTGTGGCACCTCCCTATATGCAAATAGTAGGGCAGGGATGTATCTGTCCCAGTCTTTCGGTTTATCTGTGGCGAGCTTTTTAAGTGCTGTTTTTAATGTCCCATTGTATTTTTCAATCAGACCATTTGCCTGGGGGTGGTATGGTGTGCAAGTAAGATGTTTGATGGAAAGTAAACGATTTACTTCCTTCATTACGTTGCCTATGAATTGACTCCCCTGATCTGTCAAAATTTCCGTAGGAATTCCAACACGACTCCAAAGACCGAAAAGGGCTTCGGCGACAGTTTCAGTATCAATATTTTTCAATGGTACTGCGTCGGCGAATCTTGTTGCGTAATCAATAGTGGTCAGCACGTATCGATTACCTCTCGTTGATGTGGGTATTATAGGCCCAATCAAATCCAATGCTACGCGCTTGTAGGGTTCACTGATCAGTTCAGGCTCTCCTAACGGTGCGGGTCTGATTGAATTTTTAGACTGTGTTCTCTGGCATGTGTCGCAACTTAACACGAATCTACGGATATCGGCAGTGATGTCCGGCCAATAAAACTCACTTGTAATACGACTAGTTGTTTTTTGTACACCCATGTGTGCACCAAAAAGACTCTCATGACCTAATCGTAATACGTCATTTCGTTTGGTTTGTGGAACGACTAATTGTTTCCGAAATTCGTCTCCCACTTTCGAATAGCGGTACAATAAACCCTTTTTCAGAATAATGCACGCTTTCTTATTCGAATCGTCAGTGTTGACGTCACTAACAAGTACAGCTTGTCTGCGTAACTTGTCTAGTGTTTCGTCCTCAGCTTGTAATATTTTAATCTCGCTAACTGTTGCTTTATCTACGGCTGGTGCGGCAGACATCGGTGCAGTTACAGATTTGTCTTTACTACTCGCTGCTCTGGTTACAGCGTTAACCAGTGGTGGTTCGATTGAAGTTTGTTTTTTGCACGGCAAAACATACTTGCAACCAAGGATCACGTCATGCGGTGAGTTTTCCATAACTGCCGCTTTGACTGTTCCTTCTACAAAGTCTGAAACAATCGAGACTTCAGCTACTGGTAAAATGTCTTGTTCGCCGTTTGCAAAGGTGACAGAGATTGTCTCCCCGGTGTAGTCGGTACGGTTAACTAATGATGCATTTACTATAGCGTCCAGCTCACACCCTGTATCAAGCAAAGCGATTGTGTCGTGACCGTTTGCCTGTACTGGTGTTCGATTCGACTTTTCTGTTTTAGGTGTATGACTTTCTACTGCGTAAACTTTAGCTGTTTTCTTTTCAGGACATGTTCGTGAAAAATGGCCACTATCACCACAAGTGTAACATGCAAGATTCTTTTTATCTTTCTGTTTGTCGGACTTGTTTTTAGTGTCGGGTTTAGATGTTTTATCATCACGCTCACTATGTGCCTTCCCGTCATTTTTCTTATCCTTTCGAGTCTGCGGTTCGTTCGGTCGAGACTTGTTGTTCGCGTGTGCGTTCGAGAATTGAGAATGTGCGTCATCAAAGCGATCGGCGGCGTTGCCTATCTCCTCTAGCGTAGATTTTTCCCTTATTGCTAAGTGAATCAGTAGATCTGATTTGTATGACCCGAGAATATGGTCTTTCACCATTTCATCCCTAAGACCTGCGTACGTCTGTGGAGTTTCGGCTAGATCTATCCATCTTTGGAACAAGTCAGCTACGCGTCGTATGTACTGTGCGTGCGTCTCTGAACTGGCTTTAGTGGCCTGTTTAAACTTACGTCGGTATGTATCTGCTGTGAGTTTGTAACGTTTCAATAATGCGGCCTTGACTGTGTCGTAATTATCTGACTCAGAATCGCTAAGCTTATTGAACTCGTTTTTCGCACTGCCCTGCAATAACCCCGATAAATTTATCGCCCAATATCCAACTGGAATGTTTGTTGCTCTGGCTAACTTTTCAAACGTTTTTAAATACGCGTCTATTTGATCTTTGTTCTCATCAAATGGGACCATATTTATCTTTGGAATGATATTTTCAATTCTACTGTGATTATTTCCATCGCTAGAATGCGAATCACCACTGCTTCTGCGGTCACGGTTTGGATTGGTAACTTCTAGTTTCTTCACCTCCCATTCTAACCGTTTTATTTCCGCGTCTGCCGCGATGCGTTTGGCTTCTGTGTCCGCTGCGATGCGTTTTGTTTCAATGTCGGCTAATCTTTCAGCTTCTAACCTTCTAGCTTCAGCTTCTAACTTTTTAGCTTCTGTTTCGGCTAGTTTTTCAGCTTCTAACTTCTTCAGTTCGCGATTAGCTACACGTTCCTCCCTTTCTATCTCTTGTCTCTCTTTTTCCGCTTTCTCTAGCTCAGTTTTAATGTAGCTAGTCAGTTCGTCACCCTGATATCCTAACACGATACCGGTTTCTTTCAGGTCTTCGAGAACCTGTTTGCGATCCATTTTACTGTCTTAGCGCGCTGGCTACAATAAGAATGTATCTTGTGAATTGTGTGTTTTAACCGTCGGCGATAACTCCGCTTATCCCGAAAATAACTTTTAGGCTACGACCTTACAAAAATTATTTAATTTATTCAGAACACCTTCCGAAATAAATTACGCGTTAACTCTTTACACGTTTCACCTGCTTGTCACAGTGTCCGCTGTTCCAAGACTTTCGTAATGTCACGGCTCCTACCATACAACATTACACATTATATCTAGCACCCTAAATATAATAGTCCGAAGTCTGTTACTACCGATAACTCTCCTAGCTGGCGGTATAACCTTCGACTCCTCACAATGAAGTACTCAGTAACACAATACTAAATAAATCATTCAATAGCTAACATGACATATTTAACTACGCTTAAATATATCAACATTAACTAACATGCACGCTACTCTGCAAAAGAATACATGCACATGTCACAACAAAAGCAAAGAAAATCAGTGATACAAAAATCAAAAGAACAATTGGCAATTCTGTTCGTTCGTTCGTTTCTAGGTTATGATGCGCCCTATGTATAAAAATGTTACAATTTACAATTTAATACATATCAATCCCGCGACGACCCACACTTGTTACGTTTCCAGTATTTATTTAAAGACCCTGCTTAGAATAATTAAAAGACTTTAAATATAATTAATTCTTCCTCTCATATTCTACGCAGACTGGTTGCTCAATTTATTATCTGACTAATTAAAAGTGCGTCTTGTAGTTCAGACGACAAATTTACAGACTAATAAACTGCGAACTTTTAGCTAGATTTGAAAACAGTTAAATCCCTCTAAATTAATATGCACTCGTCATCAACCTTTCTGCTCATCCGCCCCCATTCAAATCTAAGAATTAATCTAATTGGTCTATTGTGCATAGAAATCAACTACTAAGAGGTATTAACAAAGAAAATAAGATTTAATAAAGTTTAACAAATTAACAATAAATCGAATGCAACGCGAATAGTCTTCACTCTGTCTTTACGCGCCTATGCCTGATTTTTGTCAATCTAAATTGCCAGAAAAGTGTTCCTTTGAGATCTGTACACTTGATCTTGCACTTAGCTCTATTCTTGTATCCTTGGTCTCAACACTCAGTCATGCTGATTCATTCCCTCAGTCCCCCTTTAACGACACACGTGGTGCATAAGGAATGATGTCCCTTTGTTAGTGGCTAGGAACTGGAATTTTTGCAGCATGGCCCTCAGAGTGGATTTCGACACGCTTATACCAATAAGCTAGTGCGGGTGAGGCATGGTGAAACATGAACCATGAGCCGACCTGTGGATGCAACGTGTTTGGATATAATTCTCAACCTAACAGGCCCTACTTAGGCATGGCTCAATTAAATGCGCTGAACAAAGAGTTTCGACCTCGCGTCGCTTACAATTAGATTTTAGACAAATATAATCGTCTCACATGTGTTCCATTTAACAGTCATGACGTATGAAGCAATAAAATAGATACAACGTTAAATTAATGTTCATACAAAGAGGTAATTCAAACCGACAGAGCGCTTCACAATTTACAATTAAAATTACACGCAATAATTGAATTACATGAAGAATTCATATCGAGCGCAGCATTCTGGCTCTTAGTGAATTAAAACAATATAAATTAAAGTACAGAAATGGAAAAATGGTTACAATAAATTTATATTCCGTAACATATAGGTTTTCAGCTATTTCTCTGAACCATGCTCAAGTGTATATGGAAATCATATAATACATAGCACAAATACATACTTAAACAATACATAGGCAAATACTATTAAATAAAATGATACCTTTGAGAGAAGTCGAAGGGTACCTTGATTCTCTATGGCGCCGGCTGCCTCTACGACCCGAGTAAGCTGATGGAATTAGCTAAAATGTGCTCGAAGTGAGGGAGCGGAAGCGTGTAGGTACATATATAGAAAGGTATATTGCGTATCACGTGACTGTTCGCAAAGCATGTGGTTGGTTCGAGAACTGGACAATGGTCCTAAAGTTACATAACATCTTGACCTGTTCTAGAAGCACCTAGAAAAAGGAAGCTTTGAACAAAGGGCCAAGGGTTTCAAATATTCGAATTTGAAGTAAACAAGGCAAGTGGGTCACGAAGTCGGACAATTTTATCAGACTGTGACACTCACTACAGTGTGATTCTAATCTGTCAGTGCAGTGCTTCTAGAATAAACCAATAAACATGTTCTTGGAACAGGTAAGACGTGTAGTAAATAAAACAGAAAACAGTAAGACGTGAACGTAAATGTAGAAAAGTTATGTTCTTCCACTTTGCCATCAATGTCCCCAGGATCGAGTGGTTGGCATATGATGACCACAGTGGACTGGAAAGTGTACGATGGCGATTGGTCGACAACTTCAACAATAAAGAGATTGTTCATGGGGCAGCAAATGTCCCGCCTCAAGGAGAGAGTGAGGTGAGGTCTTAACATTATAATTCTTTTAGAAATCAAAGAATTTTTTAAAGGCTGAAAGATTTCTGTTCTTTCTGAAAAAGTTAAACATTTAACAACTGCTCAAGGTTGCGGTGGACACTAACCCGTTGTGTTTACATCTGTTCTTTTCTTTTCTCGTAGAATTTAGAACACTGTCGATCAAAGTACGGGAGTTATGCACGAGGCCCGAACTGCTACTGTACGGGACCTGTGGGCTGCTATCATCGTCATTTCCAGGTCAATCCAGGCATCATTAACATCGCTCAACAGCCCCAGGGTGGTATCTTCAGCAACGCCAGTACGGGCGTACATGACTATGACTACTATATAGAGGTCATAGTTCGTAACCATGCCAAATTGTCCTCGACTCTCAAAAAGAAGGTACCCATAGCGAGTTTCATCTATATCTTTAATTTATTTTTAAACGAATGGAACTCTACTTTGGGTTACAGTATTCTATTTTTTATTCAAATGAAAATACTTGTGGAGTAATTTAGCAAGGCACTATTGACGGCAGTGAGCAAAATCAACACGGAAGTAGTTCAGCATAAGGACGGGAAATACGCTAGAAAGACACTTCTGAATTAATAAAAGCACTACTGAAATCACTTTGCAGAAACTATACTAAATTCGGCTAGTATCAAATAATGAAGTCATTGAGCATAACCATTAATGAAGTCATTGAGCATAACCATTAATGAAGTCATTGAGCATAACCATTAATGAAGTCATTTAGCATAACCATTAATAAAGTCATTTAGCATAACCATTAATGAAATCATTTAGCATAAACATCAATGAAGTTAGTTCGTGAGGAAAACGAAAGAAATTCGTTAGGTTCAGACTAATGATAGCCATTTAATCATTTTATGCGAACAACAATTTCACTGACTCTTACTCTTAAACGTTATAATCAATTATCTGTTATTCTACAAACCGTCATTCAAAACCATGACTAGAATATATGATGATTGTTTATGAGGGTAAAATCCAGATATGTGATACCGAATGATAAATATAATCCATTTGTTGTTGACGTGCAGATGTTCGATACTGAATGATATATACTATTGTTTTTAATGATCATATATGTGATACTAAAGGACATATATACTGTTGTTGTTAATGATCAGATTTAAGCTGTTCGGGAACAGTAAATGACTTTAAAGAGGTGTTGTCAGCTTTATAAATTGTCAAAGGGAGATGATTGAAATAAGACAATACTTTCTGTTCTTACCAATACACACGGACAGAGACGAATAACACAATGAAAAAATATTATACTGACGACAAAGAAACAGACAGCGAGAGAAAGACAGCGAGAGAGAGAGAGAGAGAGAGAGAGAGAGAGAGAGAGAGAGAGAGAGAGAGAGAGAGACAGACAGACAGACAGACAGACAGACAGACAGACAGACAAAGGGAGATAGAAATTGAACGAAATAGTAAAAAAGACAGAGAGGAAGAGAAAGAGGCATTTGTTTCTATGTGTTTTTATTTCTTTTTCCCACTGCTTTCCTGCAGACAAACAACGATACACAAAGACAGAAAGACAAAAACTGTCATTGATGGAATAAACAAACGGGGTTTCTTAATGCTTGATGGAATTACCTAGACAAAGTGTGACTTTTCAGTTCATTTCTCAGGTTTTGTGTACTCTGCAGCAGTTTGTCATTGGAAGGTAGTCTATCGATAAAAAAATGCAATTTAAATTTTTTTGTACTTTTCATATTTTCTGTATTTTCAAATTCTTTTAAAACATAATGTTTCGAACGATTCTGTAATGCAAATTTTCATATTTATTTCGTTAATGATCACAACATTGAGATTTTAGAGTTACAAAAATAAAGGTGAAGGGTGAATTAAAGAATAAACTTGAGATTTAAAAACCAGATTTCACTTGACGCCAGTCCCCCGGCTCCAGGAGTGGTACACGATGGAATGGTCGGCTCCCCAGAAGTGGACTTCCAGTCCAGCAGGATTCTGCGTGCCTATTGGTCTGGATTTTTTGATCGTGAAAGTGGCGTCAAGTTCTACCAGTACGCCTTTCACACAGCCTGTCTGGACAACAACGTCTTCGGACATAACACTCGAGATGGACGAGTGAGCTAGACAATTTCACACTCATTATTGTTTTAATAATCTCATGACAACGGGTGAGCTAGACAATTTCATACTCATTATTGCTTTAATAAAATTCATGGCGGACGTGTGGGCTAGAAAATTTCACACCTGATTTTAATATAATAAAATTAATGATGGTTGAGTGAGCTAGACAATTGCACTTTCATTTTTATATAATAACGGGTTCTGACGTCACGATATATTTCAATCCAAACGGAAATGTATTACTTTTGATAAATAGTTTCTGATATATAGCCTAAATGAATATCAATCCAATAAGGCATATGACACCTTTTAGGAACTCGTTCAGAATCTAAATCCAGGGTGAAAAATCACGTTAATACGATAACACAATCTAAAGATATATTCAGAAATTAGAACATATATCCCTTAGGAAGGATGAGTTGATCCATGGACTGCATGAATGTATGTTGGATAGGAAGGAAATATCCCCCCCCCTCTCTCTCTCTCTTTTGTAAAATGGCTGGATCTAATTTCATGAATAAAATTTCACAGAAATTCTTAATGCTTGAATGGTGATGGTGGTGGTGGTGGTGGTGGTGGTGGTGGTTGTGGTGGTTGTGGTGGTTGCGTTAGCCTACTTCCATTCCAGATCCTGTGTGAGATCTGTCGTCGTACTGCGTTCTCGGCCTTGGACAGTTCTGGTTCATCACTATATTATTATTAGATGGAAATCTTCTAATCAGTTTGATTAATAACTGACTTTACTGTTAGAAGCAAGATGAATTTAATTGAATGTTTAACAAAAAGCAATATCTTGAAAATAATTGAACCAAACCATAGATTGAAATTTAGCATAATAAACAATGTAACAACTCTATCATTTAAAACTAATTTAAGAAAAGAGAGATGTGTTTATAAAATAAAAATTGTCAATTCCTCATCAGGTGTTTGTGACCTACGAAACAACAGCAACATGGACTGCTCCCGGGGAAGGAAAATATTACGTCACAGTGGTCGCGTTCAACAATGCCATTCAGCCCAGTTCACGGGTTTGTTCTGATGGTGTGACAGTGGACACTAGTCCGCCAGTCGTCAGTCAGGTGGACATTGAAAATGCACACGTTCCGAGTGGACTGGTTCGTGGCGAAGGCAGTGATGTATGGCTGATAGAATCGAACCGCAGGCGTCGAATGGTATACAAGCCCGACAAGACATGCATGTGAGAGAAATTAAAGAAAATATCGAGCCAAACTTGTTGCATTACAGTGTTTGCATACACCACAATACACACACACACACACACACACACACACACACACACACACACACACGCACGCACGCACGCACGCACGCACGCACGCACGCACGCACGCATACACACACTGAAGTATACACATGCATTTACATAAACACACACTATCATTACACATGTACACTACACTCATACAAATCGAAGATAACACATTGAGTATACAAAAAAAAACCCACACACATATTAAAAACGAAATACTGCAACTTAACTTTCGTTACTTTCGTTACTACTCCTACATAAGGTTTGAAGTCTTGCTCGTGTCTGTCATATATTTTTTCTTTGTAAAGTTATTTATTCTTTGTATTAGGTATGGTACTCTTATATCAAAGCATATGTATAAGTGTTTGCCCCCCCCCCCCCACTAAACGTAATATAAGAATGGAGTAATTTAAAGAGAGTGCAATTTGTGTCTTGTATCAAATACCACTTTTGATTTATGCGATATGTGTCTTTTGCCAAACACCTCTTTTGATTTATGCGACACGTCTTAAAAACGAGTGTCTTATGTTAGCTGCGTTTATGTGACTTTAGTCTTTGTGAAATATAGATGACGCCCAAAGATAATTTATTGTTGTTGTTCAGTATGCAAAACTTTTCACATTTTCGCCTTCTTTAATGACATTTATTTATTTATATACTTTTATTATCATTTGTATAAAGTATTTAATTTAATTCAGTAGAGGTATATTGTTGAAACGAACTTAAAATCAATTTAATTTCTGATTTCTCAGTGACAAAGCTACAGTTCTAAACTTAACCGTCAACGTGTTTCCCCTGCATCCAATCGAGTTGTTTCCCCTTCATCCGATCGCTGCGCCAATACCAGCAGTAAACGCCTGTCAGCAAGAAGCCTTTGACCCCAGATTTAGTCAGTCCTTTTATCTCAGTAAAGATCGCCTTGTAAGTATCACCTTCCTACTAAATATCTTACACGCTTTGTGAATATTTATACAGTAAAAGAATTGGACATGTTCGCAGTACTTGGAAATACTTGGAATTTTCCAACCTTAGATTAATATTAGAAAATTTCCCTATAGTTTGCTTCTATTTTTCTGTATATTATTCATTCATTAGACACTGTTAAATTAAATACTATGTAATAGAATACTAATGAATTATTTTCTGTACGTTATTAACACCCATTAAACACTGTTAAATATTACGGAATTATTTTCTGTATGTTCGTATGTTTTTTCTTGTAATCTGCGTGTCGTCTGAAAATTGTGTCTTTCTGAGATTCTGGCTTCTTAAATATTTCTTAACTTTCATATCTTCCCTCATTGTTCTGCGAATATGACTGTGGCTTTGGGGGGGGGGGGAATAAGGAATGTATTATTAAAATTGAGTCAGCATTTAAACCCTCACGTGACCAACCACACTTCAGTATTTTCATGTGTTACAAAGTATTTGAAAATTAAAGGTATTTTATGTGTGTATATATATAATGGCTAAGAACCCCCAATCAGAGCCTGACATAAAGTCGATGACAACAATTAAAAGGAAAACGCAAATACTTGTAAACTTAGGGATAGATGAAAAGATACAAATAACGTAATGATGGCAGGAAGATATTTATAAAATCAACATGACAGGAGAGCATTGTTACAGTTCGATTTTTGCATAGTATCCACTGTATAACATAGAGTGAGAAAGAGTTATGTCTCTATATCTCTTTAAAACTTTCCAGGGGTGTCTGATACGTTGACCATGAAGATTTGGTGGGTCTTTTTATGGGCCTCATCAGCAGTCTTTGGGTTTTGCATTGGTCGAGGGACTTAGTCGGTCGTGGACTGTTCTGTTCATCACTGGACGAGCACAAAGAGATGGCTTGTACTTGTTGTTCAGGTGTCAATAGCGTGCCTATTTTTTCTCGCAAAATTATACCAGTGACAGACAGACCGAGCCAGTAACGTGGTCAGTCGGGCTAAATAGTTGGCGAATTATTACAACCTGACCTACTAGTTCAGACAAGATTGTATAATATTTTCAGTGGTCTCCAGGGTCTCTGCACAAGAGGCGAGTTAATTGGGAGATGCGAGTTAATTGGGAGACGCGAGTTAATTGGGAGACGCGAGTTAATTGGGAGACGCGAGTTAATTGGGAGACGCGAGTTAATTGGGAGACGCGAGTTAATTGGGAGACGCGAGTTAATTGGGAGATGCGAGTTAATTGGGAGACGCGAGAGCCAAAGTTGGATCTGCTCTGACGAGTCTAACTGTGTTTGGAAGCCCTGAGACTAAAGATTATTGAAATGTTAGACCACTACCCTTTGTACCGTCACGGTCATCGACATATTACTAGTGGAGGTGGGGCCTGAACCACGGAGGTACTTAAAGATCTGTAGACAGGAAAATACCCCCCCACCAGCCACACACTCCCAGGCCAGTGGCAAAGCTTGTAAATTTGGGATGTATTATAATAATCATTCATTCTAATATCATAATCCTTACACGCCGGAACTAGCAAGCACAAACAATTATGACTTACATATATTATGATTATTTACACTATAGTTCATGCCTCTTAGTATTTACAATATAATAACACAAGGCGGGGCGGGCTTAATAAATAAACACGGCACTCACAATTGGCACAATGCCAAAACACTCAGTAATAATGCTGCACTAACATAACACAGTACTTTTGCAGCACTAATATAGCACAATACTAATTTTGCACAAACGTAAAACAGTGCTGATGCTTCAATAACATAATACACACCATAGTGATAAGATAATAACAAAACACAAAGTACTGCTTTTAGAATAGCATTATACACCTCTATTTAATGTGGAATTACATCATTAAAGCCGATGATTTGCTGAACTAAAGGCTCTGCTCATCGGATTATTGTTTTTAATTCGCAAAAGCTTTACATGAACTGGACAAGCGACGACCCTGAGAGTGGTATCCATGACTACGAGGTTGGGCTCGCTACGACATCAGACAACACCGAAAATCCAGACCTCTCGCCGTACACCAGCACTGACCACAGAGCCTTTTATCGAGTGCTTCACCCGTCACTGACAGAGGGCGCTCCTTTCTACATATTTATTCGGTCTACAAACAGGGCTGATGTGTCGTCCATTATGGTACGTTAGCCTTGATGGAACAATTTAGAAATCAACTTATTTAGGTGAACATATTTGTACTGAGCTCACCTAGAAATATCTTTGATTATTTTTTTTTGTAAAGTCACCAGTTTTAATCGGAAGTTATTTACACATGGTACAATGTGACAATGACTTCATTAATCATTTTAAACACAATTACAAGATAACAATAATTATCTATCCACGGTCAATTTTATGCCTATGCAGATCCACCAAGTGTTCAAAACAGAAATAAAACAAACATAAATGCAAATGACAAAAACTAATCATAATTTCCACCATGGACATTTAGCGACAATCATTCATTGTTCTTAGTAATACGTTAACTTTATAATAGTTTGTTTTGTTTGCCATTTGTTTGGTCTGCAGATGCTGGGACCTGTTCTTCTGATACGAAGACCCTCCTCATATGCTGGAAATGTGACCTTGACCCTCGTTTCAAACAGACTGGTGGCCAGCTGGGACTTGAATTTGCTGACCGACGTAGAACCTCATTATTTAAAATTTTCTGTTGCGTTAGGTACACTGTCACATTACTGCTGCTTGCTATTTTGACACTACTTTCAGTTTCATTTAGAGATTGTTAGAATAATCGTTATTATATTCCTTATTATATGTGTAAACGGAAAAATGCTAATTATTACACTTACGTAATTAATTTAATTAATCTTTAATTAATTTCGTTATTTCTCCAAATTTTAAATATAAATTTGATTTGAAGTTCACAATTCAAGGTTGAGTAGAATTGTTTGGCATAAACAACGCTGACCCACAACTGTAGTTGAAAGGAGTTAGAGTCAGGGGCCAATAATTCTTACATAACATGGACCTATCTTGGGCATCCATCTCACTTAGTCTATTATGTGCATGCGCTCAGCCATGACTATTTTTGAAAGGAGTCAGGGAGCAAAACAAGTAGTAGCCAGAGGCTAAGAAATTCTAGAAGCTTCCATGACCTCTGAAAATACATAAAAGAGCAGACCCAAATTTCTCTACACTCTTTTACACATCTTTGGAGTCCCATGCACGGCTCATTGGTTAGAACTGAGAGAAAGGTATGTCCGATATAGAAATTGCATTGTAACTGATTTTAACATTTACTTTTGAATATGTTGAATCATGTTTCTTGTAAATAATTATAACGAATTTAATCTATGATGCTTTATTTTCGTTTAAAGAAAGAATCAGATAAATTAAATTGTTAAAGGGAATTGTAATGAGAAACTGAGATGTAAGTACAGATTGCAGAATTTTAAAGCATGATCCTGATATGCGCCATTACATTATCTATTGCAGTTCAAAGCCGTTGTTGCTCTTTTACGTTTTCGTCGTTCTCCTGGTTCCTGGGTTTGTTTCCATTGCGTCTCATTGTCTGGTTGTCTTGGATGACAACAGTACTGCCACTCAGCCTGCTGAATGTGTGAGGGCCAGTGTGGAGTGACTTGTTTGGACTCGTATGTACCGGGACCAACAAGGGAGACAGTATTACGAAGTGAGCTGCAGCAGGTGCGTGCGTGAGTCTGACTCACTTGTAACAAAGAACTCTCCAAACCAGCGTGAACTCGGACTGTGTTATTCAGTACCAGTGAAAGGAGTATAATATACTGTGAACTCGGACTGTGTTATTCAGTGCCAGTGAAAGGAGTATACTATACTGTGGATAATTCTGACTGTGTGGTATTCAGTGCCAGTGAAAGGATTTTTCCATATACTGTAATAACTGTTCTTGGACAAAGTGCTATGTGTACAGAACATTCATTTAACGTCACCAGGCGGGCTAAACCACGAGACATTTAATTGTCAAACCAACCCTGCCGAAAACGAGGCTACTGCTGAACAAGGCCGTAATCAGGTGATTCAATTACATGAATATTCTGTGTAATCTGTACATGTTTCTATGATTTTTCATTCCTTGTTCTATGTCTGATTCTTCTATGAAATTTCTTCTATGTATTTTTCCTAAAGTGTTGACTATGTAGTTGGCTTATTTATGTGAAGTGTTTATGTAAGCTTAACTAAATTGGATCATAGTGTCACATGAAATTTTCTAATAATTATTCTCTAAAACTGTATTGATATATCTTTTTATTAATTGTAATTCTAGAAGTCTTACGAGATTTGTGATTTCGGAATTGCCTAGTGTGTGATTTTGAAGTCAATGTAAATTTATTGAAATTGTTATCTTTATTTCTTTTTAATAAATTTGTTTTCTTTAAAACTATTTACTCCTTCATTCTCGGAGGTACATGTGTAAATGATGGGTGGGGGCAGACAATGACGTAAGACAATTGAGAAGACGGTCTAGACACATGTTTTAAAATAGTTCCCATCATTGACAGTGATGAGAGATTTGTGGTAGGGCCGGAATAGTGATAGAACGACTGATAAAATAATCGCAGTGTAGTCACTATTCTGAGACAGGTAACACTTGGGAGATGGTCACTGACTGACGGACTGCTCAAGGCTTGACCTAGTCACTCTCAGACCGCACAAGACCCTTAAGGAGGTTGTGAGCGATTGGTATGAAAGATATTAATATAAATTATTTATTAATTACCAAGACGCACAAGAAGGAAACCCCCTTTCCGCCACATATTGTGGGCTCGCCCGGTGGATTGTCATAATCGAATTATAGAACCATAGGGAGACCCTTAGACAAGACCAGCTAGAAATCTCTAAGACAGAATTAGAATTCATTCTTTTATCTATCCTTTATCTTTCCTATTCCTTTGTAAACTTTGTGAAGTCACAGTTTGTCCTGTATGTACATCTTGTTGTACTGTACTGTTTGATATTGATTGATATTGTTTATATTGATTGATATGGATGATTACTTACTAATTGATTCATGCATTGATTGAGATGATATTGTATTGATTGATATGAGTGTGTAAGATTTGATCATATTGTACACTATATCGGACATCCCTTTCAATAGGCGTGAATTAATTTATCAAGTAACATTGTCAGCACTAACTGGGTAACGAAAACGCGTAAAGTCAATAAACGTCCACTTAGCATTATTTCTAAAAAGCCGAAAATGTCTAGCTTATCTATCACGTTTGAAATGCGCCTAGCATGGATTAGAAAAGCGAAAGAGGAAGCGAGAGAGAAAGGCATAGACAATGAAAATGAGTATGCTAAAATATTCATGGCTGAGAAAGATATAGAAAGGAGAATAGAACATTTAGAAAGAATGATAGTTTTGGGAAATTCATGCCTAGAACTCGTGAAGGAACGTGTAAATTCCTCGCGTTTTCCAACCAAAAGAGAATTAGAGGAAGTGAAGGAATTAGAGAATAGGTCAGAAACAGAACGCTCTGAGTTAAGCAAGTTAAAGCTAGAACTTAGAAAGTTAGAGAAAGATAGAGAAGGAATGAGGAAGGCTGAAAGAAAGGAAATTAGAAATAATGCGACAGATATCGCTAAAGTAAAAAATAACGCTAAACAAAACAGTTCCAAAACTGAAAGGGACGTGCGACACATTGACACGCTACACAGACCAGTAGTGGACAGGCCGCACACATCAAAAGTTAAGCCTGTAAGTGGTGTGATAGAACCACAAAACACGTCACATTTTAATGCTACAAGAAACAAACGTAGTGTTAAGGAAACTGATGACATCAGAGACACTAAGAGCCTAGCAACAAAACAAAAGCTAGATTTCGAACATAAGAAACGAAGTCTAAACTCAGTAAGGCAAAGAGTTGGAATAGACATGGAGTCTGATTTCACTAGGAAGGCGGGAATAAGTGCACGAAGGATGGTAACTAAGGTTGTTACGGACCGTGCATTATCTTGGTATGACGTTGCTAAGAGAATAGAGGGCGTACGTACCAGTAGCGAGGATACTATGGCCACTGTTGATGCTAACAAGGGTGTTGGTGTAGCGGTGAGTCACGGGAGAGTATCAGATGAAGGAATGGATGACAGAGTTGGGATAGTGCCAGTACCAGAGTTAGAGATAAATAAGTGTTCGAATTCTGACGCAATTTCAGGAAACAAAGTTATTGCGCCATGCCAAGCTTTGTTGGCTACTAGTGGTACGGGTTGTAAGCACCTCCTACCAGAGAGGGGTACTGCAACTATTGGTTCTTATGGTTGCGCCAATAAGGAATGGCAAAACACCAATAAGAATGAATCGCCTGTTAAGGAGAATACAAAGGTTATTGCTCCAGTAGAACAAGGCGATGTGTTGGCCACGCCCACCCACAGAGAGGTGCACGGAGCCAATGGAACGGGTGAAACTAGCGAGACTGTCGTGGCCAAGGGACTGGTCAGTAGGGCAGACACGCACGAGGTGACCCCGTTAAGGGACACAGACAATGTGTCCAGTACTGTTTCATTGAGTAAGGATAATGAATCAGTAACCACGGACATGGGTTGTGTGATCAACCCAGGGGACACTAGCCATGTGTTTAATACTGTCTCATTTTGTGTAGATGATTCAGTAGATGTTATGGGCTGTAAGATACACTCAGGGAACACAAGCAAAGTGTCTAGTACTGACCCATTGAATGCAGATGGCTCAGTAACCATGATGGTTTATGGAGAAAAACCATGGGACACAGTCAAGGTGTCTACTACTGATTCGTTAATTGTGAATGATTCAGTAACCACTGATATGGTTTGTGAGACCAAACCATGGGACACAGACGAAGTGTCCGGCACTGATTCATTGAGTTTGAATGAGTCAGCAAGTGACGACAGTGACAGTGACAGCATACCTATGACTAGCACACCTACTTACGAAGACATGACATTTGACATGACAGACCAAGACACAGACAGTTTGGAACCACAGAAAGATAGGGGTGATAACAGAGAGTGTTTAGACACTGACGACTGTTCAACAGACCCTGGGTTAGATTTCATTGACAAAGAGACAGACTTGAAATCTAATGTGGACCAAGAAAACAGTACCGATGGTTATGCAGACGAAGTGTGTGTGTTGACCACGCCCACTCATGACCAAGATGTCAGCTCTCGATCAAGGGGAAGCAATAATTACTTTGACCAACATCGTAAACTTCAGAACCCTGATGAAAAGAGAGATGTGACAGAGACTGACGTAGCTGTTTTAGAAACTGATAGTTTACTTGAGACATATGACAGACTGACGGGAAAAGAGAGTGAAATAAGCATTGACGCCAACCAACCGCCACAACACTATGAGTTTACATCTGAACAGAGTCTATCAAAAGCTACTCAGAGTAGACAGGACGTTACAACAACCGACAGAGTAGTATGTTGGGAGGGCAAGGACACTTCTTGGAGCTTTGAAATAGCTAAAGATAGTGAAATTGCAGTGTCAGAGATTGAGGGAGTTGTTGCTGCCACAGGGATGACAGTTGAAATAATTCTGCTCAATAGCACACAAGGGGTAACAGCATCTAGTGTTGAGCACTGTAGTAATATAGAACTCATGGGTACAGAGAGCTTGAATCTAGTTACAGCCACGGTTCTGAAAGACAGAGTGCATGATGGTCTGGAGGAAAGAAATAGAGTCAAAGACGCTAATTTCAAAATGGATTTGCCAGTGACACTTTATGACACGAGGTCTAAGTGCTTACTGAACATGGAAAAACCGAGTGCTAAAGCAGTAACAGATAAATACGGGTCAAACATGACCGCGAGTTATGCTATTAGTACTATGACCGAAAATGAAGGAAACACGGACATTTCCATTCATTCACGAAGAAGAGGGAGGAGGCAGTTGATGGACATTCGGACCGATCGTAGGAGAGGTGAGGCAGGCAAGACATTGGTTAAAATTATAGACATGAAAACTGTCACTCTACCAGATGCAGCAGTTGAGCAATGCTACCCGAATGTAAGGGTGAGCGAAACAGACAGTCTACCTATCATTGGAGACTGGAGGATGGCCTGCATAGATGTAGAATTGTATTGGATAAAAACAATCAGTCAGACAGTTAGTTTTGACCAATCAGACGAGTCTCTGCAGAGTGACGATCTGTCAATCAACGTACAATCTGTATCCTTAAGAGAAGGGCAGATAATTGCGACACAAGAGCACATTGTTGCTACCAAGAGCCATCAAGCTATGACTGAAAGCAAAGACGTCATCAGTTTGATGAATCTGCAGTGCGAGACTGAGACTTTAGATCAGAAGTTTCAATCAGGCTCACAAACAAGGTTATTGTCGACAACCCGCAAATTTATGTTGACCATTACCAGAATTAGGACCAAAAAGAAAAGAGATCAAGTAGATAGTGGAATGGAGGGCAATTAGTGCAATAAACCCTTAATACACTGTACACTTGAGAGTGGGGACACGCTTAGAGAAAGTGTTAACTCACGTGATGGAAGGTATGGTAGGTGGGATCGGGCAACAGAAGTCGAACGCGACCCCAGTGCTCGAGAGACACAGCGTCAGACAGGCACGAAGTTCAAAGAAAAATTACCGCCATGTATGATGCTAAGAACCAACTTGCAACTTGAACACACAAGCCGAGATTGGGAACACAGTTACACTTTTACAAGGGGGACAATCTTCAAAATAAATAAGAAGGGCAAACCTAGCACACTGGGTGTGAAAGAACTTGTAAAAGGCATTGTAATATCTGTATTAAACAGGAACCCAGTCAGACTGAAAACTCAATAAAAATACGGGAGCTAGTAAGACTGAAAGCTTGTGAAAATAAGGGACGTAGATCAAAAAATATTCCCTTGAATATTTGTACATATTTGTAGGATCTCTCTTATTTTGTTAACCTGAATTTTCATTTTTCCTTAGTGGGCAAGATAGTTCACCCTGTTCACTATCTTTTTAGTGGGGAGGAATGTAAACGGAAAAATGCTAATTATTACACTTACGTAATTAATTTAATTAATCTTTAATTAATTTCGTTATTTCTCCAAATTTTAAATATAAATTTGATTTGAAGTTCACAATTCAAGGTTGAGTAGAATTGTTTGGCATAAACAACGCTGACCCACAACTGTAGTTGAAAGGAGTTAGAGTCAGGGGCCAATAATTCTTACATAACATGGACCTATCTTGGGCATCCATCTCACTTAGTCTATTATGTGCATGCGCTCAGCCATGACTATTTTTGAAAGGAGTCAGGGAGCAAAACAAGTAGTAGCCAGAGGCTAAGAAATTCTAGAAGCTTCCATGACCTCTGAAAATACATAAAAGAGCAGACCCAAATTTCTCTACACTCTTTTACACATCTTTGGAGTCCCATGCACGGCTCATTGGTTAGAACTGAGAGAAAGGTATGTCCGATATAGAAATTGCATTGTAACTGATTTTAACATTTACTTTTGAATATGTTGAATCATGTTTCTTGTAAATAATTATAACGAATTTAATCTATGATGCTTTATTTTCGTTTAAAGAAAGAATCAGATAAATTAAATTGTTAAAGGGAATTGTAATGAGAAACTGAGATGTAAGTACAGATTGCAGAATTTTAAAGCATGATCCTGATATGCGCCATTACATTATCTATTGCAGTTCAAAGCCGTTGTTGCTCTTTTACGTTTTCGTCGTTCTCCTGGTTCCTGGGTTTGTTTCCATTGCGTCTCATTGTCTGGTTGTCTTGGATGACAACAGTACTGCCACTCAGCCTGCTGAATGTGTGAGGGCCAGTGTGGAGTGACTTGTTTGGACTCGTATGTACCGGGACCAACAAGGGAGACAGTATTACGAAGTGAGCTGCAGCAGGTGCGTGCGTGAGTCTGACTCACTTGTAACAAAGAACTCTCCAAACCAGCGTGAACTCGGACTGTGTTATTCAGTACCAGTGAAAGGAGTATAATATACTGTGAACTCGGACTGTGTTATTCAGTGCCAGTGAAAGGAGTATACTATACTGTGGATAATTCTGACTGTGTGGTATTCAGTGCCAGTGAAAGGATTTTTCCATATACTGTAATAACTGTTCTTGGACAAAGTGCTATGTGTACAGAACATTCATTTAACGTCACCAGGCGGGCTAAACCACGAGACATTTAATTGTCAAACCAACCCTGCCGAAAACGAGGCTACTGCTGAACAAGGCCGTAATCAGGTGATTCAATTACATGAATATTCTGTGTAATCTGTACATGTTTCTATGATTTTTCATTCCTTGTTCTATGTCTGATTCTTCTATGAAATTTCTTCTATGTATTTTTCCTAAAGTGTTGACTATGTAGTTGGCTTATTTATGTGAAGTGTTTATGTAAGCTTAACTAAATTGGATCATAGTGTCACATGAAATTTTCTAATAATTATTCTCTAAAACTGTATTGATATATCTTTTTATTAATTGTAATTCTAGAAGTCTTACGAGATTTGTGATTTCGGAATTGCCTAGTGTGTGATTTTGAAGTCAATGTAAATTTATTGAAATTGTTATCTTTATTTCTTTTTAATAAATTTGTTTTCTTTAAAACTATTTACTCCTTCATTCTCGGAGGTACATGTGTAAATGATGGGTGGGGGCAGACAATGACGTAAGACAATTGAGAAGACGGTCTAGACACATGTTTTAAAATAGTTCCCATCATTGACAGTGATGAGAGATTTGTGGTAGGGCCGGAATAGTGATAGAACGACTGATAAAATAATCGCAGTGTAGTCACTATTCTGAGACAGGTAACACTTGGGAGATGGTCACTGACTGACGGACTGCTCAAGGCTTGACCTAGTCACTCTCAGACCGCACAAGACCCTTAAGGAGGTTGTGAGCGATTGGTATGAAAGATATTAATATAAATTATTTATTAATTACCAAGACGCACAAGAAGGAAACCCCCTTTCCGCCACATATTGTGGGCTCGCCCGGTGGATTGTCATAATCGAATTATAGAACCATAGGGAGACCCTTAGACAAGACCAGCTAGAAATCTCTAAGACAGAATTAGAATTCATTCTTTTATCTATCCTTTATCTTTCCTATTCCTTTGTAAACTTTGTGAAGTCACAGTTTGTCCTGTATGTACATCTTGTTGTACTGTACTGTTTGATATTGATTGATATTGTTTATATTGATTGATATGGATGATTACTTACTAATTGATTCATGCATTGATTGAGATGATATTGTATTGATTGATATGAGTGTGTAAGATTTGATCATATTGTACACTATATCGGACATCCCTTTCAATAGGCGTGAATTAATTTATCAAGTAACATTGTCAGCACTAACTGGGTAACGAAAACGCGTAAAGTCAATAAACGTCCACTTAGCATTATTTCTAAAAAGCCGAAAATGTCTAGCTTATCTATCACGTTTGAAATGCGCCTAGCATGGATTAGAAAAGCGAAAGAGGAAGCGAGAGAGAAAGGCATAGACAATGAAAATGAGTATGCTAAAATATTCATGGCTGAGAAAGATATAGAAAGGAGAATAGAACATTTAGAAAGAATGATAGTTTTGGGAAATTCATGCCTAGAACTCGTGAAGGAACGTGTAAATTCCTCGCGTTTTCCAACCAAAAGAGAATTAGAGGAAGTGAAGGAATTAGAGAATAGGTCAGAAACAGAACGCTCTGAGTTAAGCAAGTTAAAGCTAGAACTTAGAAAGTTAGAGAAAGATAGAGAAGGAATGAGGAAGGCTGAAAGAAAGGAAATTAGAAATAATGCGACAGATATCGCTAAAGTAAAAAATAACGCTAAACAAAACAGTTCCAAAACTGAAAGGGACGTGCGACACATTGACACGCTACACAGACCAGTAGTGGACAGGCCGCACACATCAAAAGTTAAGCCTGTAAGTGGTGTGATAGAACCACAAAACACGTCACATTTTAATGCTACAAGAAACAAACGTAGTGTTAAGGAAACTGATGACATCAGAGACACTAAGAGCCTAGCAACAAAACAAAAGCTAGATTTCGAACATAAGAAACGAAGTCTAAACTCAGTAAGGCAAAGAGTTGGAATAGACATGGAGTCTGATTTCACTAGGAAGGCGGGAATAAGTGCACGAAGGATGGTAACTAAGGTTGTTACGGACCGTGCATTATCTTGGTATGACGTTGCTAAGAGAATAGAGGGCGTACGTACCAGTAGCGAGGATACTATGGCCACTGTTGATGCTAACAAGGGTGTTGGTGTAGCGGTGAGTCACGGGAGAGTATCAGATGAAGGAATGGATGACAGAGTTGGGATAGTGCCAGTACCAGAGTTAGAGATAAATAAGTGTTCGAATTCTGACGCAATTTCAGGAAACAAAGTTATTGCGCCATGCCAAGCTTTGTTGGCTACTAGTGGTACGGGTTGTAAGCACCTCCTACCAGAGAGGGGTACTGCAACTATTGGTTCTTATGGTTGCGCCAATAAGGAATGGCAAAACACCAATAAGAATGAATCGCCTGTTAAGGAGAATACAAAGGTTATTGCTCCAGTAGAACAAGGCGATGTGTTGGCCACGCCCACCCACAGAGAGGTGCACGGAGCCAATGGAACGGGTGAAACTAGCGAGACTGTCGTGGCCAAGGGACTGGTCAGTAGGGCAGACACGCACGAGGTGACCCCGTTAAGGGACACAGACAATGTGTCCAGTACTGTTTCATTGAGTAAGGATAATGAATCAGTAACCACGGACATGGGTTGTGTGATCAACCCAGGGGACACTAGCCATGTGTTTAATACTGTCTCATTTTGTGTAGATGATTCAGTAGATGTTATGGGCTGTAAGATACACTCAGGGAACACAAGCAAAGTGTCTAGTACTGACCCATTGAATGCAGATGGCTCAGTAACCATGATGGTTTATGGAGAAAAACCATGGGACACAGTCAAGGTGTCTACTACTGATTCGTTAATTGTGAATGATTCAGTAACCACTGATATGGTTTGTGAGACCAAACCATGGGACACAGACGAAGTGTCCGGCACTGATTCATTGAGTTTGAATGAGTCAGCAAGTGACGACAGTGACAGTGACAGCATACCTATGACTAGCACACCTACTTACGAAGACATGACATTTGACATGACAGACCAAGACACAGACAGTTTGGAACCACAGAAAGATAGGGGTGATAACAGAGAGTGTTTAGACACTGACGACTGTTCAACAGACCCTGGGTTAGATTTCATTGACAAAGAGACAGACTTGAAATCTAATGTGGACCAAGAAAACAGTACCGATGGTTATGCAGACGAAGTGTGTGTGTTGACCACGCCCACTCATGACCAAGATGTCAGCTCTCGATCAAGGGGAAGCAATAATTACTTTGACCAACATCGTAAACTTCAGAACCCTGATGAAAAGAGAGATGTGACAGAGACTGACGTAGCTGTTTTAGAAACTGATAGTTTACTTGAGACATATGACAGACTGACGGGAAAAGAGAGTGAAATAAGCATTGACGCCAACCAACCGCCACAACACTATGAGTTTACATCTGAACAGAGTCTATCAAAAGCTACTCAGAGTAGACAGGACGTTACAACAACCGACAGAGTAGTATGTTGGGAGGGCAAGGACACTTCTTGGAGCTTTGAAATAGCTAAAGATAGTGAAATTGCAGTGTCAGAGATTGAGGGAGTTGTTGCTGCCACAGGGATGACAGTTGAAATAATTCTGCTCAATAGCACACAAGGGGTAACAGCATCTAGTGTTGAGCACTGTAGTAATATAGAACTCATGGGTACAGAGAGCTTGAATCTAGTTACAGCCACGGTTCTGAAAGACAGAGTGCATGATGGTCTGGAGGAAAGAAATAGAGTCAAAGACGCTAATTTCAAAATGGATTTGCCAGTGACACTTTATGACACGAGGTCTAAGTGCTTACTGAACATGGAAAAACCGAGTGCTAAAGCAGTAACAGATAAATACGGGTCAAACATGACCGCGAGTTATGCTATTAGTACTATGACCGAAAATGAAGGAAACACGGACATTTCCATTCATTCACGAAGAAGAGGGAGGAGGCAGTTGATGGACATTCGGACCGATCGTAGGAGAGGTGAGGCAGGCAAGACATTGGTTAAAATTATAGACATGAAAACTGTCACTCTACCAGATGCAGCAGTTGAGCAATGCTACCCGAATGTAAGGGTGAGCGAAACAGACAGTCTACCTATCATTGGAGACTGGAGGATGGCCTGCATAGATGTAGAATTGTATTGGATAAAAACAATCAGTCAGACAGTTAGTTTTGACCAATCAGACGAGTCTCTGCAGAGTGACGATCTGTCAATCAACGTACAATCTGTATCCTTAAGAGAAGGGCAGATAATTGCGACACAAGAGCACATTGTTGCTACCAAGAGCCATCAAGCTATGACTGAAAGCAAAGACGTCATCAGTTTGATGAATCTGCAGTGCGAGACTGAGACTTTAGATCAGAAGTTTCAATCAGGCTCACAAACAAGGTTATTGTCGACAACCCGCAAATTTATGTTGACCATTACCAGAATTAGGACCAAAAAGAAAAGAGATCAAGTAGATAGTGGAATGGAGGGCAATTAGTGCAATAAACCCTTAATACACTGTACACTTGAGAGTGGGGACACGCTTAGAGAAAGTGTTAACTCACGTGATGGAAGGTATGGTAGGTGGGATCGGGCAACAGAAGTCGAACGCGACCCCAGTGCTCGAGAGACACAGCGTCAGACAGGCACGAAGTTCAAAGAAAAATTACCGCCATGTATGATGCTAAGAACCAACTTGCAACTTGAACACACAAGCCGAGATTGGGAACACAGTTACACTTTTACAAGGGGGACAATCTTCAAAATAAATAAGAAGGGCAAACCTAGCACACTGGGTGTGAAAGAACTTGTAAAAGGCATTGTAATATCTGTATTAAACAGGAACCCAGTCAGACTGAAAACTCAATAAAAATACGGGAGCTAGTAAGACTGAAAGCTTGTGAAAATAAGGGACGTAGATCAAAAAATATTCCCTTGAATATTTGTACATATTTGTAGGATCTCTCTTATTTTGTTAACCTGAATTTTCATTTTTCCTTAGTGGGCAAGATAGTTCACCCTGTTCACTATCTTTTTAGTGGGGAGGAATGTAAACGGAAAAATGCTAATTATTACACTTACGTAATTAATTTAATTAATCTTTAATTAATTTCGTTATTTCTCCAAATTTTAAATATAAATTTGATTTGAAGTTCACAATTCAAGGTTGAGTAGAATTGTTTGGCATAAACAACGCTGACCCACAACTGTAGTTGAAAGGAGTTAGAGTCAGGGGCCAATAATTCTTACATAACATGGACCTATCTTGGGCATCCATCTCACTTAGTCTATTATGTGCATGCGCTCAGCCATGACTATTTTTGAAAGGAGTCAGGGAGCAAAACAAGTAGTAGCCAGAGGCTAAGAAATTCTAGAAGCTTCCATGACCTCTGAAAATACATAAAAGAGCAGACCCAAATTTCTCTACACTCTTTTACACATCTTTGGAGTCCCATGCACGGCTCATTGGTTAGAACTGAGAGAAAGGTATGTCCGATATAGAAATTGCATTGTAACTGATTTTAACATTTACTTTTGAATATGTTGAATCATGTTTCTTGTAAATAATTATAACGAATTTAATCTATGATGCTTTATTTTCGTTTAAAGAAAGAATCAGATAAATTAAATTGTTAAAGGGAATTGTAATGAGAAACTGAGATGTAAGTACAGATTGCAGAATTTTAAAGCATGATCCTGATATGCGCCATTACATTATCTATTGCAGTTCAAAGCCGTTGTTGCTCTTTTACGTTTTCGTCGTTCTCCTGGTTCCTGGGTTTGTTTCCATTGCGTCTCATTGTCTGGTTGTCTTGGATGACAACAGTACTGCCACTCAGCCTGCTGAATGTGTGAGGGCCAGTGTGGAGTGACTTGTTTGGACTCGTATGTACCGGGACCAACAAGGGAGACAGTATTACGAAGTGAGCTGCAGCAGGTGCGTGCGTGAGTCTGACTCACTTGTAACAAAGAACTCTCCAAACCAGCGTGAACTCGGACTGTGTTATTCAGTACCAGTGAAAGGAGTATAATATACTGTGAACTCGGACTGTGTTATTCAGTGCCAGTGAAAGGAGTATACTATACTGTGGATAATTCTGACTGTGTGGTATTCAGTGCCAGTGAAAGGATTTTTCCATATACTGTAATAACTGTTCTTGGACAAAGTGCTATGTGTACAGAACATTCATTTAACGTCACCAGGCGGGCTAAACCACGAGACATTTAATTGTCAAACCAACCCTGCCGAAAACGAGGCTACTGCTGAACAAGGCCGTAATCAGGTGATTCAATTACATGAATATTCTGTGTAATCTGTACATGTTTCTATGATTTTTCATTCCTTGTTCTATGTCTGATTCTTCTATGAAATTTCTTCTATGTATTTTTCCTAAAGTGTTGACTATGTAGTTGGCTTATTTATGTGAAGTGTTTATGTAAGCTTAACTAAATTGGATCATAGTGTCACATGAAATTTTCTAATAATTATTCTCTAAAACTGTATTGATATATCTTTTTATTAATTGTAATTCTAGAAGTCTTACGAGATTTGTGATTTCGGAATTGCCTAGTGTGTGATTTTGAAGTCAATGTAAATTTATTGAAATTGTTATCTTTATTTCTTTTTAATAAATTTGTTTTCTTTAAAACTATTTACTCCTTCATTCTCGGAGGTACATGTGTAAATGATGGGTGGGGGCAGACAATGACGTAAGACAATTGAGAAGACGGTCTAGACACATGTTTTAAAATAGTTCCCATCATTGACAGTGATGAGAGATTTGTGGTAGGGCCGGAATAGTGATAGAACGACTGATAAAATAATCGCAGTGTAGTCACTATTCTGAGACAGGTAACACTTGGGAGATGGTCACTGACTGACGGACTGCTCAAGGCTTGACCTAGTCACTCTCAGACCGCACAAGACCCTTAAGGAGGTTGTGAGCGATTGGTATGAAAGATATTAATATAAATTATTTATTAATTACCAAGACGCACAAGAAGGAAACCCCCTTTCCGCCACAATATGTTTTCATCATTTCTGTGCTTATTGGTCATCATTATGTACAGACTTATTTGAAACTGAAATGTGCATTTGAACAAGACATAAGCTGTCTGCTTTACCATTGAGCTATTATTCCCAATTTTTTTCTTATAAAGAGCTAAGGTTAAACACAAATAGAAAATATTATTTATTTTTCTTACTCGAAATTGTGTACATGCATAGCATATATTTATTTATATTCCAAATGTCAGTGTTTATAAAATAAAATGCACTTGATTCAGAATATTTTGACTACGATTATTTCCCCATATAGAGGAAGAAACAAGCGGCGCAACTCTGCAGCTGCACGCGCCACCGCGTTTTTTAGGAAACTGTGTGGAAGCTAGACCTCCATCATGTACCACCTTTGACATCAACGATCTTGACTGGCAGGTACACCAGAAACATACTTACTTCGCTCGGGTAAAGATCACCAATATCATTGGCCTTGACCTGCATTGGACCTCCCAAGCGTATGTGCACGACACTCGCCTAGCATCAAGAGGAACGGTGTTTGACGTCATACCGGATGCTGAAGAAGAACTTCTGGCTGTTAAAGTAAGAATTTTCACAGTGTCACAGTGTCACTATGTCTAGTGACATTAGCAGTCAATGCAATTAAAGAGAAACGGCATCTGTAAAAATATTTTAAAATTTCAGTATCATAGTCCCATTGAATATGTTATTATTGTAAAGCGTCTAATTTTTTTTTTCCAAATCTTCTGCCAGTTTACACAATTTCACATGCACTTTCGACAGGCTATCGCGATGTCGCCGAACATGCGTTCTTGTAACTACAGTATGACACTATCACTAAATATATGGCACTTGGCAGGCATTGTTTTATACTGTCACTAAAAGTATGACTCTTGGCAGGTGTCATTTTACACTATTGCTAAAGGCATGGCATTTGGCAAGTGGTGTTTGTCATTATAACTAAAGGTATGTCACTTGAAATATGTTGTTACACACACTAAATATATGACACTTGGCAGATGTTGTTTGACACTTAGAAGAAAGTGTACCACTTCACCTCTACCTTAACTGCGTATCGCATATTTTATCTTCATTGGAAATAAAATATGTCTTCACTGTTGAGGCTATTGTTGTGGCTGCTGTTGTTGGCGCTGTTGTTGTTGTTGTTGTCTTCACACTTTTAAAGGCTACTCAGTTGACCCAAGGGCAGAACTGCATCCAAGCTTCCATTCACACATAGGATTTACAATACTTCCGACTTCTTTCCCTTTATTAAACTTGCGTACGCTAAAAGCCACCTCCCTCCCATGTCAAGTGTTTAGCTTACTACATATAACATAACAGTTCACAATTTCTGGAAATTGTAGGCTATTCACATAATACATCTCTACGTAAAATGAAAACATATCAATAGGAAAAAGCACGAAATATTTCTAAGTCCAATCTCTTTCAATCAGTCAGTTAACTCACCAATAAACTAATGACCGAATTTCATGACCGGACTTCTTCCACTCCGAATTCAAAGTGATAAAAAAATAAATTCTTTCCAATAGGTAAACTTTGATCTCAGCCCATTGGCTGGTCTCGTTCTTGTAAATCTTAACCATTTGATAATAAAAAAATACTCATCCACCTAAAACCGGTTTAGATTACATCAGCAATTTTCTAGTACATTCTCCACCTGAGTTGTTTACTCCAATTCTTGGCACTTACATAAATATCATCATAATCAGTATCCAAGGTCGGGTCACTTTAAAATTAAAAAAAGATTATATAACAATTAAATTTTAAAATAGGGATAGGCAAATTTACCTCGCCACAACACCCTTTTTCTTTCGATTGTTGTTAATGGTTACTCAAATATATTGAAATTAATGTAGCTCATTTTATCTAGAGAAAAATCAGTCTCGTTCTGACTCTACGTTATATCTCGTTCCTTAAGAGATCTGAAGACGCTGACTTCCAACTTTCTAGAATAGTATTTGAGGGCCGATGGTTTGGGTTTGAAGACGAGACTCAACCCGTAACCTACTGGGTGGCAGCAGGCACACAGCCCGGGAGTGATGACATAGCGAAGTTTTTGCATGTTGGGACCGTGAACTCGTTTACATTTACAAATTTAAAACTTCAGAATGAAACGGTAAGCTATTGTTTGTGTTCTTCGAATAATTGTGATGTGGATGAGTCTGTAGCTGTGAGGTCATATTTCTAAGAGTAAAAGTCAACTTCTAGCTGTGCTCAATTGGCTGTTTTGTCCTTTATCAGTCAACAGTTTCAAATGGCTTTATCATATAACTAAGGAATCGTGTTCTTAGTTTTGTTTCTTGTTTCCTAAATGTATCCTGTTATTGCTCTGTATTTAAAGTCATCCGATTTAATACAAAATGTATTTCTTGTGCAGTAATGAACAAAATTATTATTACGTCACAAAAGTGTAAACATATCGGATTCCTCTCCCTTTAAAATTGTTACAGACTTATTACTTCACTGTCACCGCCATGACGTCATCAGGGAACGTAACTGTGTCCAGTGACGGTGTCCGAATAATTCGTGACAATCAACTTGTGGAAGGTGTTCAAATCTTTGATGGACCGGGGTGCAGTTCATATACGGGTATGAGACTGCGTAGATAATGTCGTGTTATTGTTTTTTAAATAATGCCGGTGGAGAATATTCTGGGACATGAAAATGCAGAGAGAATGTTCTTTCCCTGGTGGTTACTATACAGGTTAGCATTGGTACAGTACTTATTCAGGTATGACCTTGTAATCGTAACGTTATAGCACTGGACTGATGTAATCGGGTAAATGAAAGCTAGAAATCTAATTCTATAATGTTGACAACACTGGACAGATGCAAATTCTATTCCCGGATATGTGACAACACTGGACAGATGCAAATTCTATTCCCGGATATGTGAATACATCGTGAGAGCTATTCCGACAGTGGTTACATCACTTGAGAGATAAAAAGTATATAAATGGGTAAGAGAAAACATCAACAGAAATATTTCTACGTTACAGCAATGGACAGAGGTAAAGTACATAAGCGTGTGGAGAATACATATGTATTGTTCTATGACCATTGCAAGCATTCATTAATTAATCATTGTGTTCTGTTTACATTATACATAAAAGTATGCTGTTTATAATGAATGCTCACATCTTGATAACATATATTGTATTGTTTATGATAAGTGCAGAAACCCTAAGTGTCAATATTTTTTTTATGTTGTAGGAAACGCGTTGCCTAACAATCTAACAGTGCCCCAGCACCACGCTGATGTGAGTTTACTTCTGAGTAACTTTTATAAAGTTAAATTTTATCTAGTGTTTATTACTCCTTTAGACAAAAATGTACAAACAGTTTTACATGAACCTGTGCTCTAAATCATAATATAAAATAAAATGTTACAAAATATTTCTTCTTTAAATTAGCTGTATCCACGCATATTAAAATTATAATCACTGACTCTCCATTTCTCATCCCGTTATGTACGTGTTTGTTATAGGGACCGCATTCACAAAGGGGGTCGTGAAGGGTTGAGCTATATTAATGTTATCTAAGTTTTACATATGACGAGATTGTTTGTGACGAATCATACCCACTGTGCGTCCTTGTAACTGTTTATGAATTGTGCGTGCGTGCGTGCGTGTGGCTGAGTAACGCGTTATGTTTCCAGTAAACAGTGAGTGACTAATTAAAATAGCACTTTATTCTTCCTTGTTTTTCCCTCCTCGTGAATTCACACGTAAACAAACGGTACAGTCGTGTATACATGATTGTGTATATATTACATAATGTGTGTGCAAGTTGTGCTGTATTTTGTATGTATTACATAATGTGTGTGCAAGTTGTGCTATATGCATACATTATAATTATAATACGTTTACTAACGTATTTGTAGTGTAACATTGTATGTCTGTGTGGACAAGTATGTGCCTTATTGTGTGTATGTATAATGTGTGTTTGTGTGCGTGCGCGGGTATAATAATAAATGTCTATATGTGTATTATTATACTGTGTGCAGTATTGGCCTTATGTTTATACATGCATTGTAATAATGTGTGTCTCTGTGTGCATACGTATGTGTCTGATTATGTGGTTTGTGTGTTTTACGTACAGGTTCTTTCTACTCCTTGTGAAGAAGACAGTAGCTTTCAAATGTCACGTGATAAATTTGCTGCTCATTGGGCGCTGAGTAATGAACAACATAGAAGGTACCCGGATGTACAATGGAAAGTGCAGAAGGCGATTTCAGGAACAAGTAGGGTTTGGTTTTGTCCTTGCTTTATCTTATTATTTTTTTTGCTGTTGTTGAAGCTTAAATCTCTTCTCTTTCCCGCTCTCTCTCCTTCCCTGTCTCTCTCCTTCCCTCTCTCCTTCCCTCTCTCTCTTTCTCTCTCTGCACACACATACACACATAAATAGATAGATAGATATTCTTTTAACGTTAATATTTTCCTCAGATTCCTGGTATGACGTCACACAGTATGGCCCCTCATCTGGGCCTGACAGCACCACGGCAGAAGGATTGTCGCTTCAGGCTGGTGGAAGATACCGGGCGGCAGTCAAATTTTGTGTGGGCAACGCGTGCAGCATGCCACTGTTTAGTAGCGGGGTGTTCGTCACATCTGATCCACCCGTAACAGGTTCCATCGAGACTTCCTATAAACTGAGTGGAAATGGATCGATGGTACGTAGAGATGAACATCGTTTCTTTCAAAGTTAAAATTGTATTGATTGAAAGTGTAATATCCCTGTACAAGTATTGATTTAACGTGTAATATCCCTGTACAAGTAGTGATTTAACGTGTAATATCCCTGTACAAGTAGTGATTTAACGTGTAATATCCCTGTACAAGTAGTGATTTAAAGTGTAATATCCCTGTACAAGTAGTGATTTAACGTGTAATATCCCTGTACAAGTAGTGATTTAACGTGTAATATCCCTGTACAAGTAGTGATTTAACGTGTAATATCCCTGTACAAGTAGTGATTTAACGTGTAATATCCCTGTACAAGTAGTGATTTAACGTGTAATATCCCTGTACAAGTAGTGATTTAACGTGTAATATCCCTGTACAAGTAGTGATTTAAAGTGTAATATCCCTGTACAAGTAGTGAATTAAAGTGTAATATTTCCGAATACTATTGAATTAAACTGTAACATCTCCGTATATTTATTGAATAAAAGTGTAACATTGCTGTGTTTGTATTGAATTAAAATATGGAGATATTACAGTTTAATTCAGTACGTATTGAGAGAGATAATATTAACCTTTCAATGATGGCAGCTGTCACTAGCATGTGTTCACAATCACCTGGTTTGTAACGAATCAATTTGTTTCTTATTTCATGACTGTCCAAAATATCCCTTCTAGGCACATTACACAAATGTTCCAGAATCTTCGATGCACTCACAAAGCATACTGTAGAGAATCGTCCAGAATTTTGCATGCGCTAGTTATCAGAGCTTATCACATGGAGTGATGGAGTGTTCTAGAATCTTCTGTGTGCACTCACAAGCACACCTTGAAGAATGTTCATAAAGTCTTCGTGAATTCTCGAGACCAATTCAAACTTCAATTTTCGTTGTATTGGCTCATGAACGAAATTCACAGGAATCAACTTACAGCAGCACGTTTACTGATAAGTTCGACAACAACACTGGATACACACACCAACGTGATTGGGTAGAATACGGTAGTCACTGCAGTCTGAAGCAGATGCAAGGTTACAAAACCGTCAAAAGAAAAATGTGCGCTCATTTCAGCAAGTGGTGAATTAAGGGCAGGACTAAGTTACATCATATTTCATTATATTTACATCATGTTTCATCTCTGAACTCCTTTCTCTCTCACACACATTCTCAACTTACAAATCCTGCAGCGAAATTCGTTAGCGTGATGCACATGCAGCATAAGAAATATAGCATCAATCAAACTTCACAAGTATAATGTACAACATAATCAAAATAGTAAACATGGAAAAGGTGGTTTAGTTATATAAAGCATTCTCCAAGTCGAATTATACTTCAATAGCAAGCAGGTACGAAATATTTCCATTCTTTCTTTAGTCAGTTAAATTACCATAAGCTAATGATCACATTTATGACTGGACTCGAGTTATGTCAAAATCAAAGTGATTAGAATACAGAACTTCTTCAACTAAGTAACTTTCAGTCCATCCCCATTGGATGAAGTTGTTATGAACAAGTGTGACACTATTAGTCAGAAAAACTATTCATCCAGTTGGAACTGGTTTGGATTGCATCAGCAAGTTCTGGCATATTCTTCAACTCTGGCACTTACAAACATGCCATCACAGGCAGCGCCCTTTGGCAAACAAAAATATATAATTTTAAGTTTAGAAATAGGAATAGGCAAATGTACTCCACCACACATTCACCGTCAAACTGTTTCTGACTTATAATTTTACACTTAACATGATTATAATTGATAATCAGAAAAGATGAAATAAAAGGACATACACAGTCAAATCGTAATTTTATGATACTTTATATAAATACGTGTTCGTCCTTTCTCCTCCTGTTTTGCTTTCTTCTATAACAGATTTGTATTTATATGTCGCTTACTTGCTTGTTTGTGTTTGCAGGTCGAGGTGACATTTGAAATGTTTAAAGATGCTGACATCAAAGACTTTGTCGCTGCCAAATCTGTAATGGTGGGGTATCAGTGGGCCCTGGCGGAGAAAGGGGATGTGATGCGACTTCTTCAACCCTGGCAAACAGTGCAGGATCTGAAGGTCATCAATGATACGCATGTGAGTAGATATTCATGTGTTCTAAAGGTCATTAATAACATGCAATAAATCGTAGTCGTGGTCTAAAGGTCATCAAAGGTATAGATTTAAAAACGCAATCATGTGTGATCTAAAAGTCATCAATGGTACAGATTTAAGAATGTAATCAAATATGATGTAAAGGTCAAAATTGTACAGATTTAAAACGTGATCAAATATGGTTTAATGGTCAGCAGTGGGATAGATTTAAGAACCTAATCAAGTGTGGATAGTATAGATTTTAGAAATAAACAATTGGATCTCTTAAATAATATACTAAAAGAAAACAACAAGTTGATAAGTTTATTGGCAAGTAGAGAATGTGTGTGTGTGTGTGTGTGTGTGTGTGTGTGTGTGTGTGTGTGTGTGTGTGTGTGTGTGTGTGTGTGTGTGTGTGTGTTACAAATATGTCCCCCATGAAATGGTAAAATTCAACATATCAGTTGTATATAGACATATTCTTGAGGATATATACCTGGTGAAAGTGTACGTGTGTACGTGTACGTGTGAAAAGTCCATTACATTTGTGTGTAGAATCTAAAGTTCATCATAACATACTTCAAACTAAATAAGCACAATGCAATTTTCAAAACATGAATCGGAATCATAATGAATAATATATTAGTGAATAAGTTTTTGTTTTTATTTTCTAGAGTCGTTTTACCGCGAAGTTCGCAGGTCAGCTGAGTGTTCACGTGTGTCTTCATTTGGTCATTCGCGGCCTCAGCCGACTGGGACTAACCTCTGTCCTCTCAACTCCTGTGAAAGATTGTCGACTCACAGACTCAGTGTTAACTGTACCACAGTCTGTCTTGGATGCCGTTGGCGAGACCGTTAAAAGTCGGTTGCTATATTAATTACTTCCTAATTCGAAGTCGATAATGGTGTTTATTTATAATTTTGATTATTACTGTGATAGGATATTAATAATATACTTTATAAACAAATGATTTTGAAGTTCGCGTAGTGTCCTGCTATAATTTCGTTCCAAACACAGCTCAACAAATATAAAACTATTGCTCATACTTTTAACCTTTAATGTTAAACTATTTCTAGGTGGCTTTGGTAACGAAGGAAGCGGGGTGACCTTGGACTTGAATGCAGTTTGGGGTCAAGATGATCGTGACTACACTCCACACACAAACGTTATTTCCGCTGTGTGGCCATCGGTACGCCATTTGAAAATATCCTGGATTGTTTTAGCCAGTGCTGGACCGGAAGTGAAGTCTCATTATTTTGTCTCTGATGCGCCATCTTTGCAAGCTATTTGCTCATCACCTTTGGCTATTGCATGTGGAGACGTGTTAGGTAAAGTGTATATCTTTATGTGTATGCGTGTGTGAGTATGTAAATGAGATATATCACGCATAACAAGTACAAACAATTTGTATCTAGAATATGTGTACACTAACAGTAGAGTTAAACACAACACCAATGGAAAAGTAAGGGTATATTTTAGCATTGGAGTTTAACCTTTATGAAGTAATTATGGTTTGTGTATCGTCTTTCCTCTGGCATATTTCTTTAAAATGTGTCAAACATAATTTTATAGAGTACTTCTCTCAATCAATACATTCATTTTGATACTTTGGGGTTTGTCTTCGTAAAATTTCTTATTCTTGTTTTTTCAAAATATTCTTTTTCTTTTCTTTTTCTTTTTCACATATTTTTGTAGAATTTTATTTTAAATTAATTTAATGATGAATCTTTTTTCTACCATTCTACCATTAGAGAGACAGATTGTGTGATATGTGTCTTGTAAAGTGTGAAAGGTGCTTAATTTAACGTAAACTGTTTCATGCTACTTCATTGCTTGAGAAGTGTCTAATTTAGTTTATATAAAAACGTTAATTCGTGAAAAGGATGCGTCACTAAGTATAAACGAGCTTTTTGCTGCGTCAGATTAAGTTTTCAATCATTAGATATAAATGTAAGTGAGTTCTGTTAAATTAAAATTTTGTTGAACGAGAAATGCATGTCATGATGAGTATGATAAATCTGTTTGACCTTTGTGAACTTTTGAACCCATTTCATCTTGGAAATTCTATTGCAAATATTCATGTAATCATTATTAATTTTTAAAATTTGCTATGTGCGAGGAGTACCATATGTGTTCTGTGTGACTCGTTACATTCCAGACAATGTGTAGTGCCTTTAATGTGTTATGTGTGAATCGTTACATTCCAGACATGTTTTGTGTGATTCACTGCAATGTGTAGTGCCTTTAATGTGTTATATGTGACTCGTTACATTCCAGACATGTTTTGTATGATTCACTGCAATGTGTAGTGCCTTTAATGTGTTATATGTGACTCGTTATATTCCAGACATGTTTTGTGTGATTCACTGCAATGTGTAGTGTCTTTAATGTGTTATATGTGACTCGTTACATTCCAGGCATTTTATGTGATTCACTGCAATGTGTAGTGCCTTTAATGTGTTATATGTGACTCATTACATTCCAGATAAATTACAAGTGATTCATTTACTGTGTAGTACCTTATATGTCTTGTTTGGGACTCGTTACATTCCAGAAGTTATGTGTGATTCATTGTGCAGACCAGAAATACATCAACGTATACTTTGGACCCAATTCCGGACGTCCTCTCTTGGAAAATGGCCAACATTATTACGTCTGCATACATGCTGAGTCCCAGAATTTGACGTACGAAAAGTGGAACGAGGAGCTGCCAGCTATAAGTCTGTGTAGTGATGGCGTCACAGTCGACACAACACCGCCACAAGCTGGCACTGTGTCCATAGGCGGTGTGATTAAAGGATTATATCTGGTCAGTCATTTGCAATAATTAAGTTTGATTGGAGGATTATATCTGGTCAGTCATTTGCAATAATTACGTTTGATTGGAGGATTATATCTGGTCAGTCATTTGCAATAATTACGTTTGATTGGAGGATTATATCTGGTCAGTCATTTGCAATAATTAAATTTGATTGGAGGATTATAATCTGGTCAGTCATTTGCAATAATTAAGTTTGATTGGAGGATTATATCTGGTCAGTCATTTGCAATAATTAAGTTTGATTGGAGGATTATATCTGGTCAGTCATTTGCAATAATTAAGTTTGATTGGAGGATTATGTCTGGTCAGTCATTTGCAATAATTAAGTTTGATTGGAGGATTATAATCTGGTCATTCATTTGCTATAATTATGTTTGGTTGGAGAATTGTATTTGATCAGTCATTTGCTATAATTATGTTTGGTTGGAGAATTGTATTTGATCAGTCATTTGCTATAATTATGTTTGAATGGAGGATTACATCTGGTCAGTCATTTACTTAAATATGCTTGATTGGAGGATTAGAATATATCAGTCAGTTCCTTCAAAACGTCTCGTAAATAGAGGGTTATATCTGATCATTCAGTTGCTATAGTATGACTTCCCTTGAGGGTTACATGCGGTTTATCACATTCTGTTAGATGTTACTTTCAGATATTATATATCATCATCAACTGTACATAGATGTCTTCATTCAAGCATTACATTAATTCATTTTGTTGCATTTATTTAGTTTGATTGACAGAAAAGAGGGGATTATGAAACTTTGTGAACTATTATTTTAGGATATTAGTGAAATAGATAATCTTTTATAACATATTGGGCAACTATAGTGTAAATAAGTAACCATTTTTAATATACTGGACAGCTATAATGGAAATAAGTAACCATTTTTAATATACTGGACAGCTATAATGGAAATAAGTAACCATTTTTAATATACTGGACAGCTATAATGGAAATAAGTAACCATTTTTAATATACTGGACAGCTATAGTGGAAATAAGTAACCATTTTTAATATACTGGACAGCTATAGTGGAAATAAGTAACCATTTTTAATATACTGGAAAGCTGTAGTGGAAATAAGTAATCTTTGTGATCATGAAATTAGAGAATTAAAATGAACATAGATAACCTTTGCAAACATATATAAGAAAATTATAATGAAAGAGATTACTTTTGTGAACTGACATTTTGCGATCTTCATGACAGAATATGCTGATTAGATATGCTTTTTTGTATTTTTCTTATTTCTCTTTGATTTATACTTCATAATTATTTCTTCTAGTTCTAAACTATTATGATTTTTATTATTTGAAATGTTTATTTCTCAATTTTTCGTGTTTATGTTTACAGACTTCCTTATCGGTCGTTAATATCACGTGGTACGGATTTAAAGATATCGAGGCTCTTGGTCTCACTCCTCATCATAGTGGTATTCTTCGATACCATGTTGCTATTGGTCAGTCTTAAGTCAGTAGTCAGTCTTTTGTAACATGACTCAGTCTTAAGTCAATAGTAAGTTAGCCTTTCATAATATGACTTCAGTCTTAAGTCAATAGTAAGTTAGCCTTTCATAATATGACTTAATCTTAAATTAGCTCTTACTCGCTCATAACGTGATTCAGCAGTTTGAAGCCAGTCTTTAATTAGTATTTCATAACATGATTGGGTCATAAGTCAGTCTTTAGTTAGCCTTTCATAACATGATTCAGTCTTACGTCAGTCGCTAGTCATTCATACCATTACTCAGTATTGTAGTAAGTAGTTAGTTAGTCTTTCGTAACATTTGAAGGTATTATATATTTTATTTAGTTCTTAATCTTTCGTAACATTACACAGACTTAATTCACTTTAGTAAGTTTTAATTTAGTTGTTCACGCCATTATTTAGTTTTAAACCAGTTGTTATTTAATCATTCATATCATTCCTCAGTCTTAAGGCACTTTAGTCAGTTCTTAGAGAGTTTTAAATAACAGATTTTAATAAGTTAATATTTTTTTAAAAATCATCTGTAAATACTTTAATTAGATTTAGTGATACATATTACTTGAGAGTGTGTAGTTTTCTTTAATAACTTTAGTTAGTTATTAGTTCATCTTAAATAACTTAGTTATTGTTTACCCTTAATTAACTTTAGTCAATTGTTAGTTATTCTTAAAGATATTAAGAAGTTTTAGACAGTCTTAAATCAATGTAGCCAATCATTAGTTAGTCTTAAAGATACTAAGAAATTTTAGACAGTCTTAAATCAATGTAGCCAATCATTAGTTAGTCTTAAAGATACTAAGAAGTTTTAGACAGTCTTAAATCAATGTAGCCAATCATTAGTTAGTCTTAAAGATATTAAGAAGTTTCAGACAGTCTTAAATCAATGTAGCCAATCATTAGTTAGTCTTACATCATTTTAATGCTTTAATCTGAAATAATGTATGTTATTTGTTAATTATTGTTAAAGAACTGCATCCAGTTGCTAGATCTAAATAATTGCAAAAGGATAAATAATCTTAATTGATTTTGTCTAATGGCTATTTAGTTATACATGATTTCTGTCTTCCTGCCAGGTTTAACTGACTGGTAAACGTATGATATCAGGTTGATCTGTAGTTATGCAATTAGCTCAGATGCACTTTACGCGCTAATTCTTATCGATGTCGAAGCAGGTCATCCATTTTGTTTAGTTAGGGGCGATAGTATGGTATATGTTGTGACAATGACGCGAGGAAAAAAAGTGTTTAACAATTGACAATTAAAATGTAATATTAAAGAAAAAATAAAAGAATTAGATCTGAACGATATACAAATATCTCGATACACATGGTAGTGACCAATCTTAGGCTTATCTCCAGTTTTATTGGTTTCTGCTGGCCATCAAGGGACTCTCGCTACCAAGATAGCAGAGTGCAATTAATTGCTTCGTCATGAACTACTTCTGGTTGTGACCCCCCCCTACCCGTCTACCCTGTTCACCTCACTTATTAACCAGTTAAATTTCCCAGTTTTCAGCCCATGCTTCTACGTGGATGGACAGCTGGACATACGTAGGCATGTGCAGTTGTCTGAACAATTTATCTCTCTGACTACTTCCCATCACGTCACACTGCCCTTCCAAACCGCACTCCAAGGAGTCCGACAAGCACTCCAAGGAGTTCGACAAGCACAGACATCTAATCCTAATGCTAATCAATGCTCTCTCTTGCATACTGTACACCTTTAAGTGTTCACTCACTATATGGAAGTACTTTTCTTGGTTCATAAACCAAAATAGGCAACAGACTACATGGATAAGTTTCTATTCATTTAGCTGTGTATTTTCAAGTTCATCATTAAAAAAATAATAATTTATTAATATATTAAAATTTTGAAAGTAACAAACTGATGAAATTTCCATTTCATGATACGCACAAAACAATTTATTGCTTTAGTATTTTGTGCGCTTAATATTCTCTAAACGAAATTTCCCTCACTTTCCTTTTAAACGTAGACGCATTCTCTTACTCACACGAGTAATGTCCCAAATTGTCAGTGCACAAATATGTACTATTGCACCAAGAAATTATATTAAACATTTCTCTTGTAGGATCCAGTATTTCTGGAGAAGACGTCACAAAATTTAAAGATGTCGGTCTTGTCAACGAGTTTACGATGCATGGACTGAGTCTTCAGAATGGACACAAGTATTTCATCACTGTTAAAGGTATAAAAAATTCATTACTGTTATTATATCATTATTTACTACCTGTTACATATACCATCTCTATTAAAAATACACATTAATTCATCATTGATAGGTACGCTTATTTCATCACTATTGAAGGTATACGTACTTTAATTATTACAGATACTCTAAATTCATCACTTAATTATTTCATTACTGTTAACATTACATGTAATTCATGAATGTTCAATGGCAACATATTTCATCACTATCGAAGATTTCTAAAGTATTTTAACACTTCAAGTATTTATTTTTCTATATTTGTTTAAAGAGCTGACATCTTAACAGTGATATAGTTGAAGAAGTTATCATCATTGTGAACATAACTATAAGTGTTTCTTCAGTGTAGGAGGTACACGTTTTGCAAGGTTATTTAAGATACGGGTAAATGAAATATTCCATTAGTTTTGTTCAGATTAAGGATATTTTATTGTTGTTAAGGTACGGGTAAATGAAATATTTCATTAGTTTTGTTCAGAGTAAGGATATTTTATTGTTGTTAAGGTACGGGTAAATGAAATATTTAATTAGTTTTGTTCAGATTAAGGATATGTCATTGCTGTTAAAAAGTAAAAATATGTTATTGTGTCAAACGCACAAATACCATACTATTATTAAGGATAAAATTAAATCACAACTAATGAAGGTCACATTAAATATTTCTAGTTCCGTGCTCTGCTCTCTCCTACTCATGTTTAAAGTTGCAATTTATGTTTATTTTTTATATGTCGTTTAATCATGTATTTCTTAAATAGCTCACTTCTTTCTTTTAATCTAAAATCAATATATGCATTATCATTCATATTTAAGAAGACGTTGAAATATAAACGCCCACATCAAATTAATTCTCTTTAATATTGCCCTCCTTCAGAACATGATTGAGCATATAAGATATGGTTGAAAATATAAACAACAATCTCCGTGAATTTAATTCTTCTCTGTCTTATATTCTGCACAATGTGACAATGCTTCTCTACGACTGTTTAGTGGTAACATGTGACCTTGTTTCCAGCTGAAGATCACTTTGGGCGATTTGCTGAATCCTGGAACACAATAGTAGTGGACAGCACGCCCCCAGCTAGAATGACCAGCCAGTTCCTGTTTCCTTTTCCGTACTTACCATCGGCCACTGTCGTCAGTGTGTGGTGAGAAATAATGTCACACATATTAGTAATTATCGCCCATTGTCGTAAGTGTCTGGTGATAAATAGATACCACACATGTATAAGTAACACCCATTGTCATCAGTCAGTGTCTGGAGGGATGGATGGAAATAGATATTAAAACAGATATGTTTGTGTGTTTGATAAATAGATATATAAACACATTTTTTGTAAGTATTTGATAAGTGGCATTTCTATAAAAATGTAAAAAATATTTTGATTGAAGGCTGGAGAGAAATATCTCTCTGCTGACATTTTATTTACAGCTGGAAGAATATGTTCAGAGATGAGGAAAGTGGTGTGGTCAGTTACCGTGTCACGCTTGGCTCAAGACCAGGACAAAGTGACGTCATGCAGAGCAAAGAGGTCTTCAGTGAATGTGGAGACTTCACGCCTGAACGCTCTTTGATAGAAGGTCACGCGTATTATTTTACCGTCAAGGTAACCAAGTAATTTTTAAAATCATGTTTGCTCCCTTCCATCTCATGCTAGAAATGTAATGGCAATAGTGTTGATTTTATTTAATGTGTGAAATGCTTTCAAGTTGATAAACTGTTAATAATTACACCATGTATTTATTAACTGCAATACATCAGTAATTAACACTTAATTAATTGTGTTGTTTTAATTTCAAATGTATGTAGTATTAATCTATTGCTATAACTCATTTCGATATTTTAAATCAAATTTTCTCCTTGAATTGAACTATTTAATATACTACTGAAGCAACTATTAACTTTCGAAAACTTATGATTGAACATTTAAACGAATTAGGAAAGCATTTGACTTAACACATAACTAAGTATCTTGATTAACTCTGGATAACTTTAAACTTAACATTTTGTTTAACGAAAAGAAACATACACTTAAGAAAAATATAATCAGAACACCGAAAGTCAATGCATTTCGCAGCTTATATTTGTACTATTTTGTTTTTACATTGTTTCATATTCCAAAAGTTAAAATTGCAATACTAATTCCTCCAAGAACATTTTCACAGGCAGTTAATGGTGCGAATCTCCAGACTACTTTTTCCTCTCACCGAATGATTCTTATGACAACGTCTCCATCTTTGGGTCACGTGTTTGATGGCCGACCATCCAACATGGAGAAAATGAATATCGACGCCGACTTCACGACATCCTATGACGACATTGCTGCCTTTTGGCGTGGATTTGCAACTCCACTTTCTCCAGTGACGTCATACACCGTGAGACTTGGCACATGTCCTGGGTGCAGGGACGTGGTTGACGATTTTGACGTTGGATTAATGCAGGGTAAGGAAAGACTTAGTGCCGGATAAAGGACTGGATTAGTGCAGATTAGGGATTGATTTGGTGCAGGATGAGGGTGAGGTTTAGGCGTGATGTAAATATCAATGCACTTCTGATTATATTCATAATTGTTTATGTTGTATATTTGATTGTTGATTTAATAAATGTATTGACCTTATTGCACATATTGAAAACCATATGTTGGAGAGATAGTGGGTGGAAGAGGGCTCACTGAATATAGGTTAAAGATGGATTTATCTTCTCCTTTGGTAAGAATTATTCCACTTAAAGAAATATTGTATGACGGTGAATGATTGTCTTTAATGTTGTGGAAGAGAGAAAACGTTTACAGCGGCCGCATATCAGCCATGTGTGACAGACGAGTGGTGTCTGCTAGGGAATTATTAATAACATAAATTAAAGATTCTCATCACCTGTAATTAGTTAAAAGTGATTAATAATAGCCATAACCAATGACCAGTGTGGCGTTGTATCACACGTGGTGAGGGACTAAATTTGTTGAGGGTGAGGACAACATTCAGTGCTAGATAATTGACTGACTAGATTTTCGGTAAAGAGATTGTCTTTTCGCAGTGCCAGGGAATGGCTCGATGCAACGTAAATGAGTGAATTGGTTCGGGTAGGAGACAAAATTGATGAGGTTAAGAGATTGGCTTAGTATAAAAAGAGGAATGGCTTGGTAATGCGAAAGGAATGTAATTTGTATTAATTCAATGGAAGAGATTTTTGAATATTTTATATTTTTTGCTTCCATTCGCAAGTGTAACCAGAGATTCTTGTTTAACATTCTACGCAATCACATAGCGTATAACACACATTTTCTTTGATTTAAATTGAATGATTTGCAGAATCAAGTATTTTGCAATTAACCTTTTAGTGTCAGCACTTTATTTGTTGGAAGTCATGCATGCAGAATGTATTCATTGAATTCGTCTCTGTAAATGATATTTGCAAGTGAAAGACGTTTTCATCTCTGAAATGTTCTTTGCAAATGAAATAATCTTTACATATGAAACAAGTTTTCTTCCCTGAAAATGATCGTTGCAAGTGACAAAACGTTTTCATTTCTGCACATGCACAGAAATCCAGTGGAACCTTGCAACGCTGTCACACGGGGTGCGTTACTATACCACTGTTACAGCATGTAACGCTATTGAGCTATGCACTGAGGTAACCTCAGACGGCATCCTAGTTGACGTCATGCCGCCAATAGCAGGACTGGTATGGGACGGCAGTGGAGATTGGGACATTTCTTTTCAAGGAGAGCGGTGAGTGAAAATTATTGTCTCTAAGTTATCTGCCCATTTTATGATATCAGTTTGTTTATATATAGTTATTGTCTACGTAATTTAGTTGTTCATTTCATGATACTAGTTAGCTTATACTAAATTATTGTCTCTAACTTAATTGCCCTTTTCACTACTAACATCGCTTATTTGACACTAATAAGTGTCTTACGTGTCACGACATAGATTACTTTGGTTAATAACTGTCTTACGTGTCATGACATCGGTTACTTTGGTGCTAATAACTGTCTTACGTGTCATGACATCTCTTATTTGACACTAACTACTGAGTGCCTCACGTGTCATGTCGTTACTAATATTGTAGCAATTACTGTGTTCCTCATGTGTCATGTCATCTTTTATTTGGCAGTATCTACCGTCTGTCTCACGCATCGTGTCTTCATTTTTATTGCAGTCCCTACCGTCTGTTACGTGTGTCATTCTTTTTACACGTACATTTATTATTGTCTATCTCAAGTGCCATTTTCTTTACATTTGTCTATGTTGCAATAACTCTCTCACGTGTCATTCTTTACAGTACTCATGTTGTAGCAACTTCTGTCTTGGTAACGTGTCATTTAGTTACATGTACTATTACTGCACTAACTATCGTATGTCTACGTGTATTTCGTTACAGGTACGTATGTTGTAGTAACTACTGTCTGTTTGAAGTGACATTTCGTTACACGTATTATATTACAGTAACTACTTGGCTTCACAGTGGAGAGGTTTCCAAGATCTAGGATCTGGATTGGCTACCTTCACCTGGCGAGTTGGCACCATTCCAGGTGGAAAAGACTTGATGCCGGAACGTGACATTGGTCTGACATTTTCAGCCTTCACTTCCCATCTCTCAAACCCGTTACCAGAAGGCCGGCGTATTTATGTCACCGTAACTGCTACAGATCGAGCGGGTTAGTACTGAGAAAAATGGCTTTAACCCGTCCTCTTTGAACCATTACTTAACGGAAGTCATGCATGTAATAGGCCAGTTATAATAAATATTTATAAATAAATAAATGTCAATAAAACATTATACAACGTTGCCGACAATAATGTCACATTGTAGGTAGGCATATATAAAGACAGGTCTTAGTATGTCATTTGCAAGTGTTGCCACATACAGATAGGGGTGTGTAAATATTCAGTGATAATAAACTCATTCGATATACGTCATTTACAGTGATACCAACTAATGTAGCTTAGTATGTACGAAAAAAACCCACTATTAATACGTTACTTATTAGAAAGTATCACAGGTTAACATAGTCAGGCATACATAAGACTAATGCTAATATGTCCTTGATAGTGTCATTAAATGTAGTCAGACAAGCATTTGACTCTGTTAATACGCCATTTACCAGTGTCATCAAATGTAGATAGACGTATGTATAAGACATACATTCATACGTCGTTTACAAGTGTCATCAAATGTAAGCAGGCATGTATAATAAGATCAGCGTAAATACATCATTTGATAGTGTCACCAATCACCATATGTAGTGAAAATATACTGGAACATTACTTTTAAAACTCTTCATAACATAAATGTATGTCACAAATTTTCTTGAATGCATAATCTTATTACTCTAGCCACTACCAGGATAAAAACTGGTCTTTATTTTCTGCTGTTAACTTTAGTTTGTAAATCCATTAGAAGGCATTTGATACTTATTATTATGCATCAGCCATAACTACTTGTGGACAAATGAATAGATGAAGTAATTTAATCATAATTAAATATTTTACTTTACAGTTTATGGTTAAATAATACTACATATTTTGGAAAGTTATAGAATTTTGTTGCATTAATTATACCACTGGAATTTTCCCCTATAATTCTAGGGAACCAGATTTTAAAATCAGATATACTAAAAAAAATCCTAATAATTGGAATATTAATAGGGACAAATGCATATATTTAAGCTTAATAAGACTATTCAACTATTAAATTAACACTGATCATTAGTTTTTAATTTTTAAAGGTTTAGATCAGTGTTAATTTAATACGCTACAAAAATGGAATTTGGAAATGCTGTTTTGAAGGTAATTCAGTGGAAGTGACATCCAATGGGTTTATAGTAGACCCGAGTCCACCTGAAGTGGCCCGAAGGCCAAACTTAGCCCGTGGCCTCGGCACTTTTGGAAGAGGGCGGCTGGTCAGCAGAGATGCATTGTCTGTTACTTGGCAGTTCCAGGATCCAGAATCAGGCGTGGAATTGCAATACATTTCACTCTCTTCACACTTGTTGGGCGACTTCAATGCCAGCCTCACTCAGGTAATGTTGTCATGGCAACAGCATGCTTAGCTTTCTGACTGCTTGACTTAATAACTAGCCCGGTGAACAGTCAGTTGTAATCAGGTAGTGACGATGCGATACAACTGCGTCTATCATATTTTGAGGGGGGGGGGGAGGAGGAGAGAGAGAACGCTCTGTTTTAAACTAAGAGATATATTTGTATCAACTGTATTTTTTTCTGTGCTAGGAAATTAATGAAAACAGCGGAGAGTTGACTTTACATTTCTATTTATTAATTGGGCATGAGGTGTAATTTTATAGTAAAGAATTAATTTAAACAAAGAAAACGTCTGTTCTGTTATTTTCTGTTTTGTTTAAGCAGATTCCAGGCCACTTGACTGAATACACTTTCACGAAACTGAGTTTGCACGATGGAAGTTTTTATAAGGTCAAGGTCACGGCGTGCAACAGGGCTCGTCTTTGTTCAACGTCCGAGTCTGAAAATTTCTTGCTGGATAGTTCACCCCCTTCCACAGGTGAGATCAGGAACCTAACTTATTTGCGTATAAATCCACAGGTGTGTAGATTAAAACTCTTTATTTGATTGTATGAATTTTTACATGTGCGATAAAATCTCTTTACCTGAGTGCCAGACTCACTGGACACAATAGGCGATAGTTGTAGATAAGAATAGCATTAGAATGTCACAAATGTAATTTTGTTTAAATCTTCAATCATATTGTAAACGTATAATACAATTCTTAATGAGGAGTGAAAACAACGTTGCTTGTGTTCGCTGTTCTGCAATGTTTTTCCATTTGTAAAAGATTTTTATGAAAGGAGACAAACTATACCTTAGCAAGCTGCTGGCGTTTGATAAAAAGTAATTATGTAAACTCTTAACATACACGCACGCGCGCACTCATGCACGCACATACACACATAAATATTCTATAAATAAGATCTTTATTTAAGAAAATAAACTCACGTTTCAATTAAAATTCTCGACTTCAATAGAAGAGACACGCAGTTTTAATAGTCTTAAAGGAAATATTTATAGACTACCTTATTAAGCCTCTTGAAATACATTTAAATAGATGACAACCATATTAAATTTCAAGATCTGAAGAAAATGAAATAAATTCACCTTTTCTGCATTTTACGTAGGCCTATAACTGACCGCAAATAATCATATTGAACTATTGGATTTACAGTAAGCACTCACTTCATAAACTTCAAGGCTGGCATTAAAACAGACGTCAATAACCTGTATTAGTATACCGAGCTTGCAGTAAAAAAATGTAACTGACATTAATAGACTTAATTAGATACACATTCTAATCAAGATATTAACCAATAAGTATTAAATCAAGTATCCAAATGTACATTCTCTAATTCAGCTCGCAATTAAAGGTTTGAATGAGGCACTCACTTCCAGTTACTGAGCAATAGATTCAAAGAGACAACTGTTTAGTGGACATAAGGCCGTACAAAAACAAAACGACTTTAATACAGCACGCATTGTAAACATTACAAGACGATATTAACTTAATTATGTGATATACACGAAACTCATTATATACATATATAAACTGATAATCATGAAACCTGTTAGTACACAATTTAGTACTGTAATTTAATGATCACAGATATAAAATCTAATATAGAGTTTATTACTATAATTTACTGACAATAATGAATCATGCTTATACACAGTTTAGAAGTGTAGTTTATTAATAATATCAAAGCTTACTGCACAGTTTGTAGATGATGGTTTATGTTTGTGTAGTACTTTTAGTTTATGATAAATCTACTGAAAAATAAATATGTTTATACTTCAACTATAACAGGCATGTTTGCTGTGAACACTGACCATGCCGCAGACTTACAGCGTCACATTGACGGGTGGATGCAATGGACGGGGGACAGACTGAGATTGGCCTGGTTGGGTTTTCGGGACATTCATTCCGGTGTCGAATACTATACCGTCAATGTGGGCTCTTCGCCATTTGACAAGGACTTTCTAGTAGTAAGTTACTGATTAGCCATTTGACAAGGACTTTCTAGTAGTAAGTTACTGATTAGCCATTTGACAAGGACTTTCTAGTAGTAAGTTACTGATTAGCCATTTGACAAGGACTTTCTAGTAGTAAGTTACTGATTGGCCATTTGACAAGGACTTTCTAGTAGTAAGTTACTGATTAGCCATTTGACAAGGACTTTCTAGTAGTAAGTTATTGATTGGCCATATGACAAGGACTTTCTAGTAGTAAGTTATTGACTGGCCATATGACAAGGACTTTCTAGTAGTAAGTTATTGATTGGCCATATGACAAGGACTTTCTAGTAGTAAGTTATTGACTGGCCATATGACAAGGACTTTCTAGTAGTAAGTTATTGATTGGCCATATGACAAGGACTTTCTAGTAGTAAGTTATTGATTGGCCATTTGACATGGATATTCAAGTAGCAAGTTATTGATTGGCCATTTGACAAGGATTTTCTAGTAGTAAGATATTGATTGGCGATTTGACATGGATATTCAAGTAGCAAGTTATTGATTGGCCATTTGACAAGGATTTTCTAGTAGTAAGTTATTGATTGGCGATTTGACAATGACTTTCTAGTAGTTAGTTTATGTATGGTTCTATTACAAAGTGTACACCACCGTACTGCTTAGATGCCTCAGTAAATTTCTTGTAACTAAAATAGACTATATTAATAACAGTTCAGTATGCATTTTATATGGTTAACATAAATATTTATATTATTTTATTCACGTTCTCAATCTTAAAATTGCATGCAACTATCATAAATTAAAAATTTCAACATTAACTTAAATATAATTATTTATATTCACTACTCATTCTTTATGCATTTTGTCATAAGTGTATGCATGTGTATGTGTATGCTTCCTTCATTATTCTGTGTGAAATGGAACACTCATTCTTAGGTCTGTAGAAAATGTTATTTGTGTTTCATTGTGTGTCTCTGATATGTAGTTAACTGTATAAAAGTATATTACGTTCATTTCCGCAACAATTATATAGACAAAATATTTCCCTGTAAAATGAACACTTATCTATAATTTCTGTTTCAAACTTTTTACTGTATGTATTGACAAAATCTTTACAAACAAAAGTTTGTATTTTCTTCAGAAATAAAAGTATCTTTAGAAATAATTGTCTGGTTATTTTTCAGAAATTACAATATCTTTAGAAATAATTATCTATATTTTCTTCAGAAATAAAAGTATCTTTAGAAATAATTATCTTCATTTTCTTTAGAAGTGAAAGAATCTTTAAAAATAATTAAGTCTAATGTCTGTAGAAATGAAAGTGTCTTTATTTCAAAAGTTTAACGTGCTCTGTGGTACTATGATTAATGTCCATATTTCAAAGTGACAAAGGGAAATAACTTCTTGGGTTTTATAAAAATAAATAAATTGTATACTGTTCTTAAATGGATTAACACCAAACACAAATACCAACACATTTGTTCTTGTTTCTCTCTCTCAAGAACGACACTTACGTTGGTCTGCGACACGAGGAGTCCGGCATTACCTACCAGGACGAAGGCTTTGTACAAACGCACGAGGTGGCCACCAAAGATCTTGCAGCAGGAAAAACTATTTATATCGCCGTGTGGGCTGTCAATGGGGTATGATGTGTATATGACTATTTTGCCGTCAGTACCGTTAATGGGTTGCAATATGCATGTGATTCTGTCGCCCTCTGGGTCATTAAAAGGGTTGCAATATGCATGTGACTGTGTCGTCTTGAACATTATTGGATACAAATTGTCTCTGGACTGAGGTATTTGCAGGACAGCTATGTCTTTGGTCTGAGGTATTTAGAGGACAGCTGTATCTTTGAACTGATGTATTTGTAGAACAGCTATGTCTTTGGATAGAGGTATTTAGAGGACAGCTGTCTTTGGACTAGGGTATTTGCAGGATAGCTATGTCTTTGGGCTGAGGTATTTGCAGGACAGCTATGTCTTCGTACTGAGGTATTAGCAGGACAGCTATGTCTTTGAACTGAGGTATTTGCAGGACATGTACGATTTTGGACTGAGGTATTAGCAGGACATCTACCTCTTTGGATTGAGGTATTAGCAGAACATCTACGTCTTTGGACTGAAGTATTTACAGTTCAGGTATACCTTTGGAATGATGGTCTGCAAGACAGATGAGTTTGGGATTGAGGTATTTGCAATACTGGTATATTTGAATTGATGTATTTATAGGACAAGTGTGTTTCGAATTAAAGTACTAATAGGACATCAGTATGTCTTTGAACTGAGATATTTCCTAGATAGTTGTGTCTTTGGCCTAAAGTATTCACAGAACAATTGTCTTCTGATTAAATCATTAAAATAACACCCGGTTCTTTGGACTAAAATGTTTATAGACAGCTGTTCGGACTGGGGTGTTTATCGAGTATTTGTCTCGGAATGGAGACATTAACAGGACAACTAGGTCTTTGGGGTGACGATGCATACACCCTTTGTCGTATTTAATGTCCGTTTGTTAGTTTGGTTGTTTGATTGATGGTTTGTTTGTTCATTTATTATTGTTTTATTGCTGTTCCTTTTGCTGTCTTATTTAGGGATAATTATGCGTGTTGTTTAAAATGTAATATTTAGAGCACGGTTTCTCAACCGGGGCTCCGTGAGAGGTCAGTAGGGTTCTCAGAGAGATCGTGATTGTAAAACGTAAGCATCGTAGATAAATTAATTTTGTGCAAGGGTTCCTTGAGACGTGAAAATTATCTCCAGGTTAAAAGGTTGAGAAATTCTAATTTAGAGGATTAATGTCTTTTATAATATAGGGTTCATATATTGTTTCTTTGCTTCGAGCTATTTGCACCAGGAAATCTCAGAGGGTAAGACACTTGTGCTTCATAGAAGTCGACAGCTGTCAAAGTTTGTTGTTTTAGGTGGGATTGAAGAGTCACCCGGCCGTGTCTCAGTTTGACCTTGAAGATGGCGGTGGTCTCTCACTTCGTCGTCGATGTTTGCCTTACAACTGTCTGTCTCATTGCACATGTGCAGTTCAAGGCTGGACGTGTGGAGCTATATCATCTTGTACACTATTGACTAAAGGTATGCTTAGAATTAAAGATTTCTGTCTACCAGAATATCATGTAAAATATTGACTAAAGGTATGCTTAGAATTATAGATTTCTGTCTACCAGAATATCACGTGATATTTACTGTTTAACGGTAACGTTATATCATACTGTTATTATTCGGTTAGAGTACGACACAAACGATGAGTAGAACTACTTAGCTGTTATTCCCCTTGAGTTATTATAAACATGACTGCCTTTGCGGTATTAGCTCCCTTTCGCAAAAGAGCAGTTTCAAAGATTAAGTGATTCATGATTAACTCTTGAAAAATAAGAAATATCTATTATTGAAACTGAACACACTCTATTAAATATCGTAGATGTGATTTAAATTGTCTAAGGTTATATGTATATATTGATCTATGACTATTGCCAAATAAATACTACTCATTAGTATAAGTAAAATACTTAAAATAATTTATCTCTACATGTTTCCCACTAAGAAATTGTTTAATGTTCATCGTGTTTACTTGTCATTACTTCTTTTCAAATTAAGTTCTATTACTCTACAATTACTTGTATCTTGTTTTCTATAACTCTACAATTGATATTTCTTATTTTCTATAGCATTTCAATTAATGTTTCTGATTTTTCTATAGCTCTACAATTAATGTTTCTGCTTTTCTATAATTCTACAATTAATATTTCTGATATTATATAATTCTACAATTACTATTTCAAATTTTCTTTAACAACAATTACTATTTAAGATTTTCTATAATACTACAATTAATATTTCTCATTTTCTATAATTCTACAATTCATATTTCTCATTTTTATAACTCTATAAATAATGTTTCTTATTTTCTCTAACTCTACAGTTACTTTTTCTTATTTTCTATATAACTCTACAAACAATGTTTCTGGTTTGTTAATAATTCTACAAGTAAAGATTCTAACTTTATAATTAATTTTCCTGTTTTTCAATAATTCTACAATTAATATTTCACATTGTGCCTAACTAAAATTAATATTTTTTATTTTCTATATTTCTACAATTAATATTTCTCATTTTCTATAACTCTATAATTAATGTTTCTGATTTTCTATAATGTATAAACTCTACAATTAATATTTCTGATTTTCTATACATCTACAATGAATGATTTTCATTTTCTATCACTCTACAATTAATGTTCCTGATTTTCTATTACTATACAATAAAAGTTTCTCTTTGACTATAACTCTACAATTAATGTTTTACATCAGTGGTCCCCAACCCCAGGTCCGCGGACCGGTACCGGTCCGTGGACCATATGTTACCGGTCCGTGGACCAAATGGTACAGGGCCGCCCACTTTTATTTTTACTCTGGTGTATTTCTTTCGGGTTTGTGCGACTTTCCATGGACGAGATTGAGCCTGAGCATTCATTCTCCCAGTTGGTGCACGCTCATCTGCTTTTAAAGAATTCGAGCTCTACTTCCCAACCACACCAACTCACTTCGCTTCGGATCACCGACGAACGCACTCCATCCATTGGACCGCCGGGAGGAGAGTCACGTCAAAGCGCCACACCAGACAAACCAGCACTAAGACTCAGCCCTTTTCAGGGCTGGCAAAAATGCCACTACTGCCCACTCCACCAAGTGACATTTTACGCGATTCTGAGTCAGTCACAGAAGATGCGGACGGCCCTTTCTGTTTCACAAACGAGCGCATAGCCCAGCTGAGACAGATACGGCAAAAGAGGCTAGAAGAGGTGCAAACAAGTACAAAGGAGAAGACTGGACAAAATACTGCTGTGAAATCAGCAAACCAACCGAAAATGGGGGCATACGAAAAGTTACCCCCTTCAACTTCACACTAGAAACTAAAAACGTTGAACTAAAAAATGCGTTCACTAATTTGCTGTTGACCCTCTTCCACAAAAACAGAAGATGAACTTACACTAGACAACAAGCCATCTTAACCGCAATTGGTCTCCATAAGATTTTAAACAAGCACCTGACAAGGCAACCCGAAAAAAAAAAACTACATCAACAGACTGTGAAACACAGACAGACATCTTCTGAAAAATAACGCCGACAACAAAAACACGCTCTTCAGAAACGGAAAAGGAGGAAACAACGCGAAAACCCACAGAGGAAGACGACACAACTCAAACAGTCAAAGGAAAAAGCCACGTTTCCACCCAAACTCTACAAGCCACTACAAGAGAAAGTGGAATAAACACCAACATCATCTGGAAAATTCCACCTACGGCCAAAGTGAATTCAACTCAAACAGCAAAACAAGAAATCAGCCAGGCATTCTCGCAAACTCCTAAAACCCACAACAGATAATAAGGAAACTCAGACTACAAGCTCTATCAGCAAAGAAAAAGAAATTAAAACAACTATCACCGAAAATAAGAAGAAACGCCAAAAAATCTCCAGCACACAAACGGTACATATCAAGACGCAAGAAAGAAAAATACAAACAGAAAAAGAAGTGAAGACAACTGACGCAAAGACCGAAACAGAAGTCGACAACGCTCCAACTACACCATAAGAAACAACAACATCGACTAAACCAACTGCCCCCAATCCACAGCCAGTCACCACCAGGGACTGCAACAAAGACAACCACAACAGACACACGAGGAAACACTACAGAACGGAGCCCCAAATCAAAAAGAAGGCGCCCGCCACAACACATCAGACGACAACAACAATATCATTTACTACAGCCACAACAACAGAATCCACAACAACAACGGCAGCGCTGCGACAACAACCACCGCCGACAACAACAACAACAATGGTGGCAGGACAGGGAGCAACATCACATGCAGTGGGGATATTATAACCACCCCATTGCGGATCTAATTCAACTAATGCTTGCCGCCAACACCCACCTACATACAGTCCAACGGCTACCGGGGATATCAACAACAACAGTGCCAATGACAACAACAACACCACTGGTGAACATTACAGGGTGGGGAATGAACATCCTGGGCGCACATACACCCTAAGTACAGACGTTGTGGTATTATCCTGGGCTCTGTAAACCCCCTCACCTGCCAATACAACAACGGCCACCACAGCACTTAAATCCGTATTGCCATTTCCGAATCCTATTTGTGTGAAGCGGGGTTTTCTGCAGTGACAGCAACCAAAACAAAACAACGAATGGACATAAGCAACTCACTTCGGGTGTAATTGTCTCCTATTACCCCCAGATGGAACCGTCTCGTTGCAAAGAAACAAGCTCAGGGTTCTCTCTTATTTAGCGTTCTAGTGAGTTAAAATGTTAAATCACTTTATATTCATTTTTTGGTGTAACTGTATTTTAATTTGAAGGCACGTTTAAATACAATTAAATTAAAATTATTAAATCAAAACAATCTAAAATATAAACAATCAACGTCCCCCCACATCATCGGGCCGCGGTAAAATTATCAAGTGTTGACCGGTCCGCGGCAAAATTATCTAGCGTTGACCGGTCCGCGGCGATGAAAAGGTTGGGGACCACTGTTTTACATGTTCTATAATTCTGCTTTTAAAGATTCTGATTCTCTCTAACTTTACAAATAATCTTTCTATTTTTTATTATAATTCTACTATTAATATTTCACTTTTTATATAACTACAATTAATATTTCTTATTTTCTATGATTCTACAATTGATATTTCTGATGTTCTATAACTACTTAATTAATGTTTCTGATTTTCTAAAATGCATAACCTTTACAATTAATATTCTGATTTTCTATAACTCTACCATTAAAGTTTCTGATTTTCTATAACTCTACCATTAAAGTTTCTGATTTTCTTTAACTTATAATTGATGTTTCTGACTTTCTATAACTCTACAATTGATGTTTCTGGTTTTCTATAACTCTCCACTTATTGATTCTGGTTTATAAATAACTCTACAGTTAGTGTTTCTGGTTTCCTATCATTTACAATTAATGTTTCTTATTTGCTATAACTCTACAGTTACTGTTTCTGATTTGCTATAATTTACAATTAATGTTTCTGATTTACTATAACTCTACAGTTAATGTTTCTGATTTTCTGTAGCTAAACAATTAATATTTCTGATTGTGTATAAATCTGCAATTAATATTTCTCATTTTCTGTAACTCTACAACTAATGCTTCTTATTTTCCATAACTCTAGAATTAATGTTTCTCATTTTCTAAAATTCAAATTAGTATGCACTTTTGTGGAAATTCAGAGATATTAATTAGTAGAACATTAAAATACCAGAAATATTAATTTCTAGAGTTTAAGAAAATCAGAAAAATTAAATTGTAGAGAATTTGTTTAGATAGATAGATGGAGGAATGGATAGATAGATGCTTGTTTGTGCATGTATGTGTGTGTGTGCACTCAACTTCGGTACGAACAATATGTTTCGACTGTGTACACATGAACGTGTTGTGTATGACAGTATGTGATAACAACTCATTTGACAACTGGTTTTTTTAAATTCCAATTTACTTCATTTTTACATCATAATACATAATTTATGCTTCTTGTTACAATGTGGAAGATAACACCACCAATACATCGTTCAACGTGTACGATCACGTCGACCTTCGAGTCCTTGAATCACAGACGTCACCCTTGACCAGTGATGCCTACACGCCAAGTGGCACCGTGCTGGCCGGCACGTGGTCTGTCCCAAGAGAACAGGAGATCAAACCTGTCAGGTGAAGATGATATCTTTAATCCTCATTTCTTCGTGCTGCTCAACGATTTCTTAATATATGTCATATCAAAGCACTGATTAGTTTATTGATTACCACTGATTAGTTTATTGATTACCACTGATTAGTTTATTGATTACCACTGATTAGTTTATTGATTACAACTGATTAGTTTATTGATTACAACTGATTAGTTTATTGATTACAACTGATTAGTTTATTGATTACAACTGATTAGTTTATTGATTACAACTGATTAGTTTATTGATTACCACTGATTAGTTTATTGATTACAACTGATTAGTTTATTGATTACCACTGATTAGTTTATTGATTACCACTGATTAGTTTATTGATTACCACTGATTAGTTTATTGATTACAACTGATTAGTTTATTGATTACAACTGATTAGTTTATTGATTACAACTGATTAGTTTATTGATTACAACTGATTAGTTTATTCATTACAACTGATTCTTGCTTAGAATAGTAGAAATCAATTTTGCATTTTAAGGAAACAAATCATTTTGTTTCTTTGGTTCTCGATGAAATAAACATATTTAGATGCATCTTTTTGTTCTGCATAATGTAAACAAATTCAACTTGTGCGCTTAGGTTCTCAATAATGTAAACAAATCTAGTAGTATTCTTATGTTTCTCAATAATGTAAACAAATCTAGTAGTATTCTTATGTTTCTCAATAATGGAAATATAAGTAGCTATGTTGTTTGTTCTCATTAATATCTGTAGACCTATGGTTTTACTTTGCAATGGGCAGGTTTCTAAGCGATCACATATTTTGTCGTATTTATTAAGGAAGATATGCATACTGTGACAAGATCGTATACAGGTTATCGAAGATAGGTGTACTGCGAACATAATTTTACAAGTTAGGGTCAACCTGAAAGACATGTACAAGTTAAAGTAGACATGACAGGCATATACAAGGTTAGGTAGACAAGTAGACATAAGAGAGATTACAAGAAAAGAAATTGACACAATGTTTTACAAAGTGTTGTGCTGCAAATATGAGATGACTGTAGGTAACGTGACAGACGTATAAGATAAACATGACAGAAACTACAAGGTAAGACATTCATACATATCTATTAAGTGTGTTCATACAAATGTGTTCATACAAACCTATTCAGTATGTTCTTGCAAATATATTCAAACAAATATGTCGAGTTTGTTCATACGAACATATTCAGTGTGTTCATACAGTTATATTCATACAAATATGTTCTGTATTCATACAAATCATTGCAGTGTGTCATTATACATCTGTTCAATATGTTCATACTAATTATTCATTATATTCATGCACATATGTTCATAAAAATGCATTCTGTATATTTATACAAATATTTCCGTGTGTTCATACAAAGCATTTCAGTTTGTTCATAGAGATCTAATCAATATGTTCATACAAATAATTCATACAAATCTTTTCAGCATATTCATACAAACGTCTTCATAAAAATCTTATCAGTGTGTTCATAAAAACATGTTCCAACAAATTTGGTCAGTGTGTTCATACAAATATGTTCAGCATATTTGATCAGTGTGTTCATACACACATGTTCAAACAAATTTAGTCAGTGTGTTCAAACAAATTTGGTCAATGTGTTCATACACACATGTTCAAACAAATTTGGTCAATGTGTTCATACAAACATGTTCAAACAAATTTGGTCAATGTGTTCATACAAACATGTTCAAACAAATTTGGTCAATGTGTTCATACAAACATGTTCAAACAAATTTGGTCAGTGTGTTCATACGAATGTATTCAGTGTGTTTGTTTTCTGCAGATTCGAGGTGACCGTGGGCCGCAGCAGTGAAGACAACCCTAATGGTGTGTTTGTTGCTGCTGAGGACCATATGTGGCTTGATGTTGGGCATGCTACTTCAGCAGTCATTACTCTTCCTCAGGGTAGACAATTTGACGTTGTTCTTTCCCTTGGTATAGTTTAGAGACGTAATCAGTATTATATAGCTCATTTTTCCTTTCGATATATTATAGAATTAGTCAGTGTTACAATTAATTTTATACGTAGTCAGCGTTACAACGTTTAATTATATACGTAGTCAGTATTACAACGTTTAATTCTATACGTAGCCAGTATTACAACGTTTAATTCTATACGTAGTCAGTGTTACAACGTTTAATTCTATACGTAATTAGTGGTATTTTGTTGGGTTCTTCTTCCACCACGGCACAGTGCGTTGTTTTAATTTTTAATTTTACTAAAAAAGTACTGTTGTTGTTTTTTTAAAAAGTGAATCTCTTCGCTATTATTGAACATGTCTTCCATCGGTTACGCATATGTTTATCCAATACATAAGGACATACACCGTTTTCAGTATGCATCTGCAATATTGTCTATTTATAAATAGTATTTGCTCTGTCAAACCATTGTCTACATATATGTAGAATATATTTGTGAAACCATAGTCTACTTACATTTATTATATCGTTGTAAAACCCTTGTCTACTTTTTGTAGTATATAATCTATAAACCATTATCTATTTATATGTATTTTATTGTCTATATACATTGTCTACTTATATGTAGTATATAGCCCGTAAAAACATTGCCAACTTATATATAGGACATAGTCTGTAATCATTGTCTACTTATATGTAATATACACTATGTAAAATCATTGTCTACTCACAGAAAGTCTGCTTATATTGCTTCCTTTGCAACTAGAGTATGATATAATTGTAGTTTCTAGAAATGTGTCTACTCTTTCTCCCTGACAGGTCGGTCGTTAATTCCCAAACTGTCTTACTCAATCTTCCTTCGTGCCTGGTACTCTGACGACAGCTTTGCCATTTTTAAATCACCTGGCATTATTCCTTTGGTCCAAGCACCAATGACCACAAACCAGTTTGGAAGATCGGTGAGATAACTTACAATGTTACATGTGAGATATACGATGTTACATGTGAGATATTTATTAGCCCGATACACGCACATAGCATAATAAATACAGCATATCACTTTATAAAGAGGTTCACTAGAAACAATTTAAAGTGTTTAGGATATTACATATTAGCATCAGAATTCACAAATTGTAGAAATAATAGTCTACTTACATAATACATGTCTACATAAAAAGCGAGTATAACATATCAATGCACGAAATATTTCTAAGTCCATTCTCTCTCAATCCGTCAATTAACTACCCATTAAGCTAATGGTCACCTTTCATAACCAAACTTCTTGCCACACCAAATTCAAGTGGTTAAACAATAGAATCCACTACAGCATGTGAACGTTTGATCTCATCCCATTGGCTGATCTCGTTCCCGTAAATCTTAACCATTGGATAATGAAAACTGCTTATCCATTTGGTACTGGTTTGGATTGCAACAGCAATTTCTAGCATATTCTCAACTCGAGTTGTTTACTCCAACTCTGACACTTACAACAATACCATGATAAGGAGTGCCTAAGGTCGGGTCACTTCAACAATTTAACAGTTTATATAACAATTAAGTTTAGAAATAGGGCAAGGCAAAATTACTCCCCCACACATTCGCACCACATTAATTATCCAGAGGTGATCTACATTATACAGTAATGGAGAGGTAGTGCTCTAAACGCACAATAACGGTCAATATTATACACAGACACTTTCAATATTACACTCAAATATTGTCTATATTAACCCAATCACTGTCAATATTGTACATGGGCAGTCGGTATTACATACAACCACTATCATAATTATACACAAGCACTGTCAGTATTATACATGGGCAGTCAGTATTACATACAACCACTATCATAATTATACACAAGCACTGTCAGTATTATACATGGGCAGTCAGTATTACATACAGACACTAACAACATTATACACAAGCACTGTCAATATTATACATGGGCAGTCAGTATTACATACATCCACTCTCACAATCATACACAAGCACTGTCACTATTATACATGGGCATTCAGTATTCATACATCCACTCTTACAATTATACACAAGCACTGTCAGTATTATACATGGGCAGTCAGTATTACATACAGACACTAACAGCATTATACACAAGCACTGTCAATATAATACATAGACACTATGATATTCGTATTACATATAATGATGGTATCATTACACACATAGATGGTCGCATTACAATCAAAGATGGCAAATATTTCAGTACGATGCCATTATTTGTTCATTATTTCAGAAGACAGATACGATCTGTAGATTGTAGAAATGGTCATTATTACATACAAAGATAGCCAGTATTATAAATGACAGACGTGATCAGGATTACCCAAAGATGGTTATATTATTAAAAAAATGATGGTTAACCACACACATACACTGATTGACATTGTTAACAAAGCCAAGAACGTCAATATGACAAAGCACGTATTGATAAATTTTAAATTATTCATTAAAGTGAATAATTAATTTACTGGTGATTTTACTGTAGGTCAAGGAGCATGGATCGGTCAGTGAGGAGAAAGATGTGGATTACGTGACAACAAACAGTTCTGTATTTATTTCATGGAAAGGAAAGTTTCTCACAACTTCTGGACCAATCGAGAGGTTTAACGTGTACATCGGCTCTATACCCGGAGGTGACTCTACCTACAGACTTTGGTTTAATGATTTCATCTTGTCTCCTTTTAAGTTAAACAAGTCATATCAATCATCCACTTTTTATTAATTATAGTATCAAATATTTATATGTCGTATTATTCTTTCCAAAATTCTCTAGTTTTGTTTTAATCTTTAATGTCGTTATGTTCACCATTATTAGTCAACTAATAATTCCGAATTATTTGCACATAATAATAAAAGGAAGATGAAAAGTATGTTATGACGAAGAGGATTATATATAAAAACGAACTCATTACCTATCTGACTGTTTTTTAATGTATTTTGTACCATTGTACATGTATATTTATCCGTTTGTCCGCTGAATATTTTTAAACCTAGGGAATGACATTCACATCTCAAGTGATTTGCCCGGAACGTCACAAACTTACCAAGCTGTGAACTTAACCCTGGTGACAGCCACTTTCTACTTCACATCTGTCACTGCCTTTGGCAGCAGCGGTTTGCTGACGTCAGCCGTTTCAGACGGTTTTTTGCTGGACACTCGGCCACCTACCTCTGGTCTTATTTTAGATGGACTTGGTAATTAATATATCTGCTTACGTCTAGTCCCATAGTTTGATTGTCTGGATAAATTAATATAATTAATACATCTGCCTACCCTGTCTTAGAGATGCCTTCGGTAATGAATACATCTGCCCACCTATCTTGTTATATTTGTTTTTGATAATTAATACTACTTGTTATATTTGTTTTTGATAATTAATACAACGTGTTATATTTGTTTTTGATAATTAATACAACTTGATATATTTGTTTTTGATAATTAATACAACTTGTTATATTTGTTTTTGATAATTAATACAACTTGTTATATTTGTTTTTGATAATTAATACAACTTGTAATATTTGTTTTTGATAATTAATACAACTTGTTATATTTGTTTTTGATAATTAATACAACTTGTTATATTTGTTTTTCATACTTATTAAATCTGCCTACCTATCTTGTTATATTTGTTTTTCATAATTACTACATCTGCTTACCTATCTTGTTACATATTTGTGATAATTAATACATATGCCTAATTGTCTTGTTACATGTTTTTCATAATTAATACATCTGCTTACCCGTCTTATATTTGTTAATGATAATTAATACACCTGTCTACCTGTCTTGGTATATTTATTTTGATAATTAATACAAGTTGTCCTGTTTGTTTTTTATAATTAATACATCTAGCTGTCCTGTAATATTTGTTTTTGATAATTAATACATCTGGCTAACTGTCTTGTTATATTTGCTTTGAAAATTATTACAACATGTTATATTTGTCTTTGAGAATCTATCTATCTTCTATCTATCTATGCGTGTGTGTTTCTGTCATGTACAATCCCATCAGTGATATTATTTATTAAATTTGTAATGAAAGAGATATCTACACATTCAAATTTTGAAGTCTGAGTGGTGATAGTGTCATTAAATTGTGAAGTCAGAGGTGATATTGTCTTTAAATAGTAAAGTTAGAGGCAATATTGTCTTTAAGTCGTGAGGTCAGAGGCGATATTGTCTTTGAATGGTGAAGAGGTGATATTGTCAAAATGTCGTGAAGTTTGAGAGGCGATGTTGTGTTTAAGTTGTGAAGTCAGCGGTGACACTGTATTTAAATAGTGAAGTCAGAGACAATATTGTCTTTTAAACTATAAAGTTCCAGAGGCGATATTATCTTTAAGTTCTGAAGTCTTAAATCATACAATAATTTCTCTCTGTGCTGATTTCTCGAAGAATTTGTTCGTTACAGGACTGCACGATTTTGACTATCAGTCGCGTGATGATCACGTGAGCTCCACCTGGCATGGATTTAGTGACGTTGGTGGAGGTATAAGGCGTTACTTCTGGTGCATTGGCCTCACGCCAAGGAAAGATGAATGTGACGTCAGGAATTGGGCTGACGTAGGATTATCAACCAATAGCAGTGCTTCCCAGCTAAAAATTCCTCAAGGTGAGTGATTTCAAGAAAACGTAAATATATCATGTCATTTTAAATACGTACCATTTGTTGTCAGTTTCACAATATGATCAGAATAGTTATGATGATGCTGAGTTCATTTTGACGTTAGTGTCCAAATTTTGAGGAAGTGTATTATTTACAAATGTTTACATTGTTTGCTTTCAGTTTCCTTTAAGTGCTACTTTCAATGATTCCATTCATGTATTCGATACGGAAAACAATGTCAACATATTCTTTTCCAAAGCTTTTTTGAAAGTCTCGCAATAGTAAAGATATCCTGTCTTTCTTTTTTTTTTTTACATTAGTTAAACCTATTTTATACATTATTTGATACATAATGTGTACAAGTAATTACTTTTTTACTTTTATACAATTTCTGAATTTTCTATAGGTACGGTATACTGATGAACAAGGCATTTCTGTGATCTCTTTAAGCACGGTATTGTTGAACAATGGGTTTCTGTGATTTCTCTATAGGCATTGTATTGTTTAGCAAAGTGTTTGTGGCATTTCTATAGGCAGGTATTAACAAAACGTTTGTATGATTTTTAGAGGCAGGTATTGTTTAACAAAACGTTTGTGATTTCCATAGAAATGGTAGTATTTAATAACATGTATATGTGATTTCTACAGGCATGATACAAAGTGTTTGTTTGATTTCTATAGGCACTCTCTTGTTTAACAAAGTGTATGCAGAAGATTCCGTGGGCCACAAATCAAATGTCAGTGTGTCCGACGGTGTGATAATAGATACCACACCGCCCGTCGTTCAGGATGTTGTGTACACTGATGTGGTCAATTTGCTGGACAACCCCTCGTTCGAGGCTGATATAGTTCCCAGCGTGAGACAAATGTATTGCAACTCCACTCCCCCATCGTCCTGGCAAGTAAGAGTTTGTTCCCTTTTCTCTTCTTTCTATTATTTTTATTGCACAGAGTTTGTTCCTTTTTCTTTCTTCTCTTTTATTGCACAGAATGTGTTCCCTTTCCTCTTCTGTTTTATTCTTTTTATTAGACAGGGTTTGTTCCCTTTTCTCTTCTTTCTACTCTTTTATTGGACAGAGTTAGTTCCCTTTTATATTTTTCATATTCATTTTATTTTTCTTCTAAGGACAAAATCACATCTGATAGAATAATAATAATGATAATACGTTCCAATTTTGTGCTAATTTTACTTGACAGCATTCATTCTTTTAAAGAAAAAAATAACTGATTAGAATAATAACGAATCTAGAAAATATATCTAAACAATGCTACAAAATGATTTAGTTCATGTGTATGATATACCGTCAATTAATTTACAATGTTATGTTTAATGAAAATTACTTAATCATCAAACTGTAAAAACAATGGACTAAGCATGCAGTATCTTCCAAAGGAAGATGTCTACAGTGTTATAGCCACACTTTTTTCTAAAAAATAAATGCAAAAAGGAAGGTCTCAAAAGTCTCATAAATATGGAAGTATAGTCTAAATTCCTTTTCTTGGTAAACAAAAATGAGAAACTTGTCACCCGCATCTAGAAGTCGTCGTATTAGTTATTCCAGAACCCAATCTGTTTTTCTGTGATGAGAAACTATAGCTTGAGAGAAATGGGCCTTAATGTTAATGTGAAGTTGTTGGTTTTATTTTATTGATCACACCCGATTCATGTTTCTTTGTTCTCTTACATCCAAATCCTGTTTATCGTTTAGTTCATACCGAGTCCCGTGTATCGTTTGGCTTAAACCCGAGTCCCGTTTATCGTTTAGCTTAAACTCGAGCCTGTTTATCGTTTAGCTTAAACCCGAGTCCTGTGTATCGTTTAGCTTAAACCCGAGTCCTGTGTATCGTTTAGCTTAAACCCGTGTATCGTTTACTTTAAAACTGAGTCCCTTGTATCGTTAGCTTAAACCCGAGTCCCGTGTATCGTTTGGTTTAAAACTGAGTCTTGTTTATCGTTTAGCTTAAACCCGAGTCCTGTGTCTCGTTTAGCTTACACCTGGTTCATGCGTTATCCTCCAACGCCCCTCACACGCCATTTCGTCAGATGGTGCTCAACACGTGTTGGTGTCGGGCGGCCTGCAGCAGACAGTGCGGGGATTAACCGAGGGAAATGTATATCGCCTGACTGTGAGGCTGGCCTATCCAGATAGTCTGCAAGCCCATCATCGGCCTGTGGATGGTGTGATACAGTTAGGGACTGAGAAACATGCCTTCCAGCTGGAGCCCAGCATGTGTCGGGGTGTATGTGATACTGGACTGGAGCCGCTCATCATGTGGCACAGGTGTGTTTGGCATTTCCTTGACCGAGGACCTTATGTCTATGTTAGAACTTAATTAGCAATAAGTACGCATTACAATGAAATACACACACACACATATATTGATTATGCCAAAGTAAATTATATTCATCAGCATTTTTATCAAAGTAAAATAAAAAATGCTGAGTGCAGTTAACATTATTCTACCCTTTTGAAGCATTTTCTATAATGTTTACTGGAAATATACCTGTGGTAGAGTAAATTTGTCTATCCATATTTTTAGACTTAATTGTAATATAAATTATTAAATTGTCAAAGTGATCTTGCCTTGGGCACTCCTTATGATGGTATTTTTGTAAGTGTCCGAGTTGGAGTAAACAACTCGATTTGAGAACATGCTAAAATTGCTGACCCATTCCAAACCAGTCCCAACTAGATGAGTAGTTTTTCTGACTAATAGTCTCACACTTGTTCATATCAATTTCATCCAATGGGGATGGACCAGAAATGTCTTTTTGAAGAAGTACTCTATTCTAATCACTTTGAATTTGAACATAATTTGAGTCCAGTCATAAAGGGCAATTATATGAATCTGGCATTGTCATCAGCTTGTAAAACTTGCTGCTCTAAGTTCATTACTTTGAAATCCATTCAAGTACCAATATGGCTGATATTGGGGCTTGAGTTTGGTTTTGATAATTCGTGAAGATTATTTTGAATGTGCTTCATGGTATTTGAGTAAACTCACTTGGAATATCAAGAAATTTCTCCTGATGTGCTTGATTACACATGTGAAATTCAATAAGATTCTCTACAGCATGCTTGGAGAGTGATTCAAATGTTCTGGAAGAGTTGTGTAACATGCCTCTAGAAGGGACATGTGGAACCTTTCCTAAATATGAAAGGCAGTGACTTGTTGCAAACTGCGTGATTGTAAAACATGTGCCGACAACAGCCGCCATCTTGAACAGGTTATGTGCATTAATTATTTATTTGAAATTCTACTCTCATTTTTGTGATGATATCTATGCACTTGATTATGTATTTATGATCGACTGTGTATGTCTATGCTAGGTTAAGTGAATGATTGTCCAGCACTAATTGAACATTGTTGTGAACTGATGCAAGTGTCAATGCTCTTTTTATTTTATTCCTATGTTGCATATTTGATTGTTGATTTAATAATTTTATTGTTAAGTTAATTGACCTTACACATATTGATAACATATGTTGGAGAAGAAAATGGGTGACTGGAGTCTTGCTAAATATAGATTAAAACTCGGATTTGTCTTCTCCTTTAGTAAGAAGTTTTCCATATATGGAAATATTGTGTGAATGTAAATGTTTAATATTGTGGAAGATAGAAAACGTTTACAGCGCCCGCATATCCACAAAGTGAGAAAAACGAGTGGTGTCTTCTGGAGAATTATTAATATCATAAAATAAGATTCTCGTCACTTGTAATTAGTAGAAATTAACAAAAATAATCATAACCATTAACTACTGTGGCGTATGCGTCACAATACCTTACATTTATCTTTTATTAATTTATGCAACATTTTCGTCAACTTTTCTTTGGAAAACAAAGTTACTTGTGTCTATTTTATATAATTTTTCTACATCTACTTTTCTGCAGAAATATTTAAATTTATCCTTTCTGTTACTTTTCTGTCGTCTCTTTAATGGATAAGTATTTGTAATTTATTTCTTTTTTTACATTTTCTAGCATCCATTTGTTGAAAAAAATAATTGAAATTTATGCTTTACAAATTAGTTTACATCCGTTCGTATGTGTAAACATTTAAATTTATCTATTCTATTTTACATTTTATCCTAAGAATATTTTGTTGCAGACATATCTAGCAGATGTCAAATAGAAATAATAGATACGAAATTTTTTTCAAATGATAAATCGTGTGCTTCCACCAGAATTAAATCTATTTGTAGAGTAGATGTTTAATAATTTGATTATAAGTCCTGATGTTTGTTGATAAAATAGCATTTGAAATACACTCCACAGCTACACCTATACGGTTCGAGCCCCGAGCTCCACTATGACCGTTATCGTAAGTACGACGGTGACCTCCTCTGACCAGCAGATGGCCGTCGATCACGTGATACTGGAGGAGATCCGTTACACTCAGACATCTGCTAACGTAAGCAGGTTGCAGCCGTCAGCAACTGCTGTCTTCCTTCCTCATTGGTCTACAGTTCAGATGTCCTGGCACTTCTTGGATGACGTGTCTCCCATAGTGGACAATCAGTGGGCACTAGGTTAGTGGGCTGGGTGCGGGTACTAGGTTAGTGGGCTAAGTGTGGGCAGGATATATTAGTGGGCATTACCACGCCTTGGGTAGTCCGTCAGTCAGTGACCGTCTCCCAAGTGTTACCTGTCTCAGAATAGTGATTATTATTATTATTATTATTATTATTATTATTATTATTATTATTATTATTATTGTTGTTGTTGTTGTTGTTGTTCTATGTAGATACATGCAATTAGCATAATAAATACAACATATCAATTTTATGAACATATTCGCTAGAAACAATGTCAAGTGTTTAGCATATTACATACGAGTGTCTTAGTTCACAATATTCAGAAATAATAGTCTACTCACATAAAACATTTCTATGTAAAACACAAATAAATCATGTCAAAATCAAAATGCATGAAATATTTCTAAGTCCATTCTCTCTCAACCAGTCAGTTAACTCACCATTAAGTTAACAGCCGCCTTCCATTACTGGACTTCTTGCCACTCCAAATTCAAAGTGATTAGACCAATAGATTTCTTTACAGCAGGTAAACTTTTGATCTCAACTCACTGGCTGATCTCGTTTTGGTAAATCTTAACCAGTGGATAATAAAACTACTCATCCACTTAAAACCGGTTTAGATTACATCAGCAAGTCTAGCACATTCTTTAGCTGAGTTGTTTACTTCCAACTTTGACAAATAAAAATAGCAGCACAAGCATTGCCAAAGGTAGGATCACGTTGTCATCTGGGGTGCCTGAGTGGTCGACAAGACTGAGATAGATTGTTAGGTAGATGCATGTATCGGCCTAATAAATAATGTTGCAGGAAACTGTAAGTTGAAAATTAAATGTAAGAAAGAATGGAGTTAGAGATGAATAAACTGGAAACTTAGTATTTGTTCCCTGATTATAAGCAGCTTTTTCTTGATTTACCTGAATCTCCCAGTTTACTGATTTATAAACCACTACAAACATGGATACGAGAAGTATCTACCCCAGTGTGTAAATGTAAGCATACACTGCACTCAGTTGATGTATGCTAGCAAAGTATGCTGACTATATCGTGTAATTTCTGGTACAAGGAATTTACTGGAAATTGCTACATTTGCTGTTCTGTTTGAGGGAGCTTATCCAGCAGAGCACCCAGATTAGCCATGAGATAACAGCTGCTCAACAGTGTTCTACAACGTGCAAGAGAAACACATGGAACTGACAATACAATTGTGACAATGAACTTGTGACTTTGTTATGAAAGCATGCAAATACTATTGAAAGACATTGCAGCTTCCCCTAGACAAAGTTATGTACAAATTATTATTTCTATAATCTCATAACTCCATTTCTTTTCTCTGATAAGAAGTTACCCTCTGATTATATTGATACTTATTTGTTGAATCATGGGTTAGGAAACAAGACTGTATAAACTTCGAAACTATTTGAGCATGGTTCATGGAAATATTGATGTCAATATTCTTTTCATTTGTTATATGTCTATCTGATTGATAATTTAATAAACTTATTGTTAAATTTATTGACCTTACACTTAGTGATAACATTATGTTGGAGAAGAAAGTGGGTGGGTAGAGGCTCGCTAAATATAGATAAAGTGACAGATTTATCTTCTCCTTTAGTAAGACGTTTTCCACCTTCTGAAATATTGTATGGCGGTAAATGTCTGTCTTTAATGTTATGGAAGAGAGAAAACGTTTACCGAGCCCGCATATCCGCCAGGTGATAGAGACCTGTGGTGTCTTCTTGAGAATTAATAATAACATGAATAAAGATTCTCGTCACTTGTAAGAAGTTATGGATGATTAATTAATAATAATAATAACCATTAACTAGGTGGTATTAGCGTCACACTTCTGTAGAGAAGAAAAATCATGAAGGACAGACGAAATGACCCAAGTCTGGCCGGTGACTGCACGCACAAAATTAATGAAAACTCGTGTTTCCTGTTTGGATGATGACCACAGTGCGTGAGGTCTAGGCTATAGTCACTTGCTTTAAAATGCACGGTTTGGATTGATTTATAAAACAACGGTAAAACGAAAAGATTTTTCTCTGTCCAAGAAAATAGATGACCTCTTGCGATTTGTCTGTGCTCTGAACTCAAGAATTTAAGTCTAGAATTTGTCGAGTTTATAATAATTAATGTTTTAAATATTTATTTAAACCGTGTAAACACTTCCAGTACTTTCTTGTGTGTATGTGTGTCTTTTTCTGTGTGTAAAAGTGTTTGTGTATGTGTGTCTCTTTCTGTGTGTAAAAGTGTTTGTGTATGTGTGTCTCTTTCTGTGTGTAAGTTCATTTATGCGAATTGTGTTTGTATTTAAAGAAATGAAAAAGTGTCTTGCGGTGTTGGCTATACTGGAGAAAATTAAATATATCGAATTAACGATTTAATGCAATTTTGTTCAAATCACTTAAATGCATTGCATTTGTAATGGCAATGATTAAGAATGCATATTAACGGTGTGGTTATGATATTTTTGTAATTTGAATAAAAGTCTAACAGAAAGGTGCAGTTTTATACTGTACATAACTGTGTGTGCATATCATTTGATGAAATTATTAATGCTGTTCTCTCATTGGTTATCGATCTAAATGTCTGTATACTAATAAAGCTGAGTCCGATTTTAACTTCTGTTATCTTTATTATAATTATAAACAAGGAACCGTACCGGGCGGGGTTCAAATCCAAGGATTTAAAAGTGTTGGAAAGCAGCAGCACGCGACTCTATCAGGACTTTTGCTTCAACACGGGACACCACTCTACGTCACTGTCGTCACACGCAATGCAGCAGGCCTGACGTCAGTGTCTTCGTCACTTCCTCTTCTTGTCGATATGACACCGCCAAATATTACAAATCTTGTTGACGGACTCAGTATGTCGACTTGAAAATTAATTATTTTTCATGACTATTTATACTTTTATCAATTTTTTCTCTTTATTTCATTTGTTATCTATTTATTTGGCGGTCAAATTTTTTCTGTTGTCTATATCATCTGAGTATTTCATCTCCTTTCTATTTCATCTGTTTATTTCAATTGTTGTCAATTTTATTTGTTGTCTATTTAATCTGTTGTCAGTTTTATCTGTTGTCTTTTTCATCTGTTGTAAATTTTATTTTATATTTGTAAAGGTAACTAACTGAAAAATGATCCCTATCCTGCAGGGGGATGGGGTACTACCCAATTGCTTTGATTACTGGAGTTGTATTACAAATGTGAAATTTTGATTGCTGATTATAAGTCTGCTGAAATGTATTTTAACATTTTACGGGTTACTACTTTAAAATATATAAATTAAACTATTTTGATAAAAAGTTCAGTGGTCTGTTCTGAGTAAAATTATTTGTTCATGTTGAAGATGGCTGCCAAGGCGCGGGATTTAATCCGAAATATTAGTTAGTCACGGTTGGTATTATGTATATTAGTTGATTACCCAATACCAGTGGTTCATTTTGTATTTCACTGACGTTTTCAGAATTATACATGCTAATTTAATTACATTTCATTTCTTGGTCTTAGTACAGTTTTTAAACGACCCTAATGTATATGGTGTTAAGAGACCTTAAAGAATGCATCCAACGGTAAAAATAACTTGAAGTTAACTTCTCCTAAATTTTTATTAGTATTTTTGTAAATATGAATTATTAATGCGCAAAGGGAAAGGAAAGTTCACATTGCTATGGTTGTGACAAATAATTGCATATTTCATTTTTTCTCTTAAAGACATTACATTTGCTATTCTTGAATAACCGAATTTTTTATGTTGTAAACTCTCTTTACGTCCAAGATGGAGATCATGACGTGAATTATCAAACCAGCCACGTTGTCAGCGCCACCTGGAGGGCTCAAGACAATGAGAGTGACGTCTCACGATGTTTATGGGCCATTGGTACGTATCTGATCTGCAACGTAACTGTGTTTTGTAACTTCCAAAGTTTAACGCATCTATCAATGTGATTCATGCATTCGCACGGGTCTTATGCATTGTCTTGACATTTACGTAAATATGCATCATCCTATATTGTATAACTCTCTATACATACCTTGCCTATCACTGTAACACTATAATATACACTGCACGCTTTATGTTTTGTAACTCCTTCACATACCTTGCCTATCACTGTAACATTCACTGTACGTATACATGTTTAGTAACTCACATTTACTGTGCCTATCATTGTAGCCTATAGTTTCACAATTCTACGCGTTATCGATATGAATATACGCGCATTTGCCTATATTGGTACGCGCAAATGCTTTAAAGCTTCCTATGTGTAACATATCTTATCCTTATCTCCTCCTACACTGTAAGTGTAACGTATCTCTACATTGTCACGGGTATAATTATGTGCTTTATCTGCCCGTTAATACATATACATATATCAGAAGTCATACTCTTCATTGTTACTTATAAGTACCTTTTGTTTATCACATATTCTGTGTCAGTGACGAATCTTTTGATTAACAGATCCCCTCGTGTGCATTGTGTACCAATATTGTTTATTAATGTAGGACATGTAATCATGCTCGCTTAATAAACTTTACTGTTTATTGTTTACGTAGGCTTTGAACCCGGGCGAGGGGATTTGTCCCCCTTTGAAAATGTTCTCCCGAGGGACAAAGATTCGTATCAGGCAACGAAAAACATCACGTCTATCCTGAGTTATCTACCTTTACCTCAGAGTCTCTTCGTCACGGTTCGATGCTTTAACAAGGCAGGACTACCCGGACAAGCTTTCACGGATGGTGTGACTATCGTCACTGACAATGACACACTCTGCGTGGAAGAATTACAACTCCCATCGGAAAGAGTGACTCAGTACAGTGCACGTGACTCGTGTCACGTGACTCCAGATCGACTTCGGCTTCGATGGGATAGCGTCACTTCTGGGATTCCTGTGTCTGGTTTTCATGTCAGTGGCTTCACAGTATTTCACTAGTGTCATGTCAGTGTCTTCACTATATTTCACTAGTGTTATGTCAGTGTCTGCAATGTATTTCACTAGTGTCATGTCAGTAGCTTCACTAATTTCCATTAGTGGTGTTATGTCAGTGGCTTCACAGTATTTCACTAGTGTCATGTCAGTGCCTTGGTAGTTTCTCCCTAGTATCATGTCAGTCGCTTCACAATAGTTCACCAGTGTCATGTCAGTGGTTTCACACTATTTCATTGGTGTCATGTCAGTGTGTTAACAATATTTTCTAATTTCATGTTAGCGTGTATTTTCTTCTATGTAAATTGATCTCTCGTATAATTTGTTAATGTTGCTGATGAAAGTTGTGTGTCTAATTTAACACTGTTTATGATCTGAGTCCACATTATGTAATGTTTATGTAATTTGGTTTCTAGCAGTTCAGTTTTTTTAAGTAGGCCTCATAATTACGTGGTGTCCTTGATAGGGGGTCGGTTTTGGTGAATGGGGGAGCTGCAGTTGACACCGATTTCATACAAAAATTGGTGTGCGATAAGGGTGGAGGGATATGTTAAATCCAGTTTTTGTTCCTTGCAATGTCTACTTGACCAGCCTTCGTTCTTGTGGCTTTTGAATCCGACCTTTAGTCGATTGCCGATTAAAACATGATATGCCTCAGAGTTAAGCCATTACAGAACGTCCTTTTGATCTTGTATTTTGTCTTTTTGACATTGTATTTGTCTTTTTGACATTGTATTTTGTCTTTTTGACATTGTATTTTGTCTTTCTGACATTGTATTTTGTTTTTTGTTTTGACATTGTATTTTGTTTTTTGTTTTGATATTGTATTTTTTTTGTTTTGACATTGTATTTTGTTTTTATGACATTGTATTTTTGTCTTTCTGACATTGTATTTTGTTTGTATTTTTGTCTTTCTGACACTGCATTTTGTCACTTTGTTATTATATTTTGTTCCCACTTATTATTGTGTTTTATGCTTTTATTACTGTATTGTGTCCCTTTGGAAATGTATTTGTACTTTTATTGTATTCTGTCTTTTTGTAATTGTATTCTGTCTCTTTCTTTTGTCCTTTTCTTTGCTTTTTTTTCTATGTTGGTCCTTTAGTTTCTTCGTCCGATTGTTTTTTTGTCTGGTTGTGTTACTGTAGTTTATCTTTATTTTATTTATTGTCTCATTGTTATTGTACTTTGTATCTTTGATTTATATTTTGTTATTTTTGCTGTTGTATTCCACTTATTCTAATTTATTCTGTCCTACAGTTTTTGTGTTTGTTTTGGTCCTACTAATTTATTGTTGTATTTGGTCTCTGTATTTTGACCCTTTGGTATTGCATTTTTTCTTTTGTTGATGTATTTTCTCCCTTTGTTGTATTTTACTACGGACATGTATGCTTTCTATGTTCTTTTACTTACATTGTATTATGACTTACGTTGCATTATGACTTACATTGTATTATGGCTTATGTTGTATTATCACTTACGTTGTTTTCTGGCTTACAATGCATTCTGACTTGCATTGTATTATGATTCACTTTGTATTATGACTTATGTTGTATTATGATTTACGTTGCATTATGACTTACATTGTTACTATATATGTTTTCATGTAACAAAGGGAATTTATCCTTTGGCATAACTGCAGACTGTATAACATCTAAATGTACGGACTTGCAATTCACTCTGACTTATTATTAATTCCTATTTATATTATTTCTATTAATTCCTATTTATATTATTTCTTTCTCTAAAACTAGAAACCATTTTTGAAAGATAACGTGTTACCTTTTTAACAAATATTTTTTAAAGTTGTAGAAATTTAAATGCTAAGGATTTCTGATCGAAATATGTTATCTTATGTATCGTAATAAAGATTTTTGCTTAAGGCATTGCATCGTTTATATCTTGGATAGAGATTTATAGTTGAAGACATGGCACCTATTGTATTTTCTTGTTTACTGTTAACTTTTTCAGATTGCATTCGAATCCAACAGAACAAAGGGTGCAGAACGAAGCCCGACCTTGCCCTACCTTCTGCACACGGCACTACTTGAAGACGTTCCTTTTGAGAACAACACCGTTTGGGACATCCGACTGTCTCCTGTTACCGTCTTGAATACTGAATGCGTTTCAGCCAACACGACCATACGAGTTTCCCCGGACCCACCTGTTGTTCGAGGTGACATTTCGTACAAACAGTCCTACTTTACACACACACACACACACACACACACACACACACACACACACACACACACACACACACACACACACACACACACACACACACAACATACATACACACGCACTACACTAACACCACAGGCACTATGAAATAATTCACTATTAGAACCCACAAAATAATAGAAATCTTTTTTCTAAGCGAGAAAAATATTTATATAATATTGCATCGTAAAGTTTTCATTTTAGACATAAATTAGGCTGTAGTGATGTGCAAAAGGTTTGGGGCCTTGGTATTTCTGTTGAGCCTGTTTTTAAATGCTTTGTTTAGGCTGTTCATGTTGAGCCTGTTTTAAATGTTTTGTTTAGGCTGTTCACATTGAGCCTGTTTTAAATGCTTTCCTTAGGCTGTTCACATTGAGCCTGTTTTAAATGCTTTGTTTAGGCTGTTCATATTGAGCCTGTTTTAAATGCTTTCCTTAGGCTGTTCATATTGAGCCTGTTTTCCTTGCAATCAACTGTTCGATCTACCCGAAGATTTCGTTCATCTGATTGAGATTAAAAATTATTATTTTGTTACCTGCTTACATCATCATGTAAGAATTTACAGATAAATATATTTTCATCCTTAGGAGGGAAACAGTTAAACTGGACCCTTTCTGGATCGAACCTTGTCCTTGCTTGGCCTGACCTGTTTTCGACCAGCTGGTCACAGTTGGACCTGAGGTATGAGGTGACAGTGGGGTCAGTGAGAGGCGGTGGAGATCTGGCCTTGCTGCGAGAAACACGTGACACAGAATTAGTTGTGTCCCTTGTCAGTGCCAGAAATCGTCCTTTTGCTGTCAGTTATACGGTGACTGCTGTGGATCCCTGTGGCTATTACGTCACGCATTCTGGATCTATTGTCGTCTGAAAATGTCATTTCTTGTAGTTCTGTTTTCTGTATTCATTTTCTGTTATACATAATGTTTGCTTCTTTTTGTTTGGTTTCTAGCTTTTTTTAAAACAGGCGTTTACAATATTGAGTTTTGAATCTTCTTATTCTTGTTTGCATTGTGTACATGAATTAAATTTTATTATAATGTAACTATTTTGCTAATAGCATATTGAAAGAAAACATTATTTTATTGAATTTTATTTGTAGAAAAATTAAGTAAGTTAGAAATTATTATTATCAACGAACAATGTGTGAGGTACTTGGAAGTGACTCTACTTCAATCGATTTAGAATATGGATGTAGGGTCATACAGACAAAAAACAGATATTACTTCAAACCTCGAAGATTTTATAATTTTATAATTATTTTAGTTTTCGTTGATCGAAGAAAATTAACATATATCTTTGCCAATATGAAATCATTGAAATCATTTTGTTAGGCATGAGAGAAAACGTGCACAAATATTGTTGATTTGCTCTGATATTAATTTTAGATTTAATACCGGTATATTTAAGTTTACTTATGTTGTATAAAATCATTATTATTACCGTGTTTATTTCTTGGAAACTGTGAAGTGTGTAAGAAAGATTTCGAAAGCTTTTAAGTGGATTCTAATAAAAATTAATTAAACCGCCTGATCTATCTATTGTCTGTCTGTTTTTCTGTCTGTGTCTTTCTGTCTGTCTACCTTCCTATCCATCCATCTACCTAGCTAGCTATCTAATATATACACACATGTGCGTGACTGTTTCTGTGTGACACTGTGAATGCGTCTCTGTGTGTATGTGAATTATGTGTCTATGTTTGTGTATGTGAATTATGTGTTTGTGTGTGCGTACTTATAAAGATCCAGATCTGAGACCTATATCTGACACGCAAACGTTAAACTGCTGAGACATCATTAGTTCTTCAGTATTTTGATGACATAGTAAAGTATTTTGATGACATAGTAAAGTATTTTGATGACATAGTAAAGTATTTCGATGACATAGTAAAGTATTTTGATGACATAGTAAAGTATTTTTAAAGAAAATGAAGTTCCCATTTTAGCACCCTCCTCAACAGCCGATCTATGTCTTACAAGCAGACTTTAATTCATTCTTTCTGGAGCCACTGGAGTGTTCAGAAAAGAACTGATTTTCTGTGTAAAAATGAAAGATGCTTAATCCTTTAAATTTTCAGGCTGAAGCGATTCCTCAGGCAAGATTACTAACTGAATTACCTTAACTCTATTTTGATTAAAGAGTCTGTTCAGAATTCTAATCATGAAAGCGACTGTTTTAGTCAAAATGAAGTGAGAAAAGAGAAATAACATTTTATTTCATTCAAGAAAGTTTCCAAGAGGATTTTATTTAACTGTATGATATAGAACATTTACCAAACGTTATCTCAATTCGCATCTATGAAAACAGTTCGATTTGGAAAGACTGTTTTTCTTTAAAGTTCAATTTCTTTGTGCTGAACATTGAATATTAGAATCTAGGGGAGGGTGCTAAAAATATTATAATAAAATACAACGTACAGATGTATGTCCTTTAGATTTCAACTGAAAGGGATTATTATGCTGGCCGAGATCTAATTGATCTGTACAAGTAGAAACGATCAGATATCGATCTGGTAACACTGTTTTATTTAAGATTAATAAAATGGCTGACCCAAGATTTGATCCTCCGTTAAAGATTGAAATAGCCTTTATAGGCCTACATTTATAGCAATATAATATTTATTCTTTCTAATTTAATTAAAGAGAAGAGTAAAACAAAGGGAAATTACTGTCACAGTTTAAAATAAGTTTTGTCTTCATGCCCATTTTTACTCATATCATTGACGTAATTAACTTGTATGACATTACAAGTGTTTGTGTTTTGTCCAGGTTTAGCTTATTCTTCCTGTCACGATGACATAATTATTTTATTAGCACTGTCAAAGTCTGTGTTTACGTCCTTATTTAGCCTCGTCCTGTTACCTTGATTTTAATACCTTAGTTTGCTGATTAAGTTTAGGAGAGATTATTATTATTATTATTATTATTATTATTATTATTATTATTATTATTATTATTTTACTTTACAAACAACGAAACATTATTCTCACTGCACATAAAATCACATTTCAAATTTCTATAGAAAATGAAGAGTAAAATCTTGTCAGTTTAAACTGACATATTCTTTTACTTGCACAATCCCGACCGCATGAGTGAAAGATTTCAAGCACCTAACAGGTAGACTATTTTTATAATGCTCAACAAAAATAGCTTTCTAAATTAGCATTGTTATACTCATCCATACGTACATAACTGACCAATAATATATCTATGCATTATAAGAAAATAATTATATTATCAAAGTAATCAGCTATTAATCCATGAAAAATATGCAATTTCGCACTTGTGGTCATTGCAAGGGTTTTATGAGTTTGACCATGCAACCAATGAGCTAAATATGCTATTAAGATATGCAGTTAAACTCTGATTATACTCTGCTGCTTTATAAAGTAGGTATTGTGCAGTAAACTTCACTGTACACAGTACAGTTGGTGTCGTGTATTACACTATGTTTCTATACACGTCACAACATAGTCATTGTCATTGGTGCCGTAGATGATGTAGTTGTAGTGTTCCACTTGCCTCAACCGCCCCTCGACTTTGACCCATTTCTCTCCTGTTGGCTTGACAGCGGTGATGCCATCCCTCTTGTAGATTTCATTGTCGGGAGTAACTCCAATGACAAAGTTTGCCCCAGAAGAAATGTACTTGATTTTTCTCCCATTTATTTTTTTCCAACTGGTGCCAGTCAGCCCGCCGTTGCCATGGGTACCCTCGCGATAGTAGACGTCGTTACTTTTGTCTACACCAAATGTACCTGCACTCCCGACAGACACCTGTTTCAAATTACCTTTGACCTGCTCCCATCTCTGGCCCACTGGATTGGCAATTGATGCATTTACTCGGTGGAAAATCTCGCCTTGTTCGTTCACCCCCCACACGAATCCTTCCGAGGCGACGCTGACTTGGTTCAGCCGACCTTCAATTTGCTGCCAATCGCTGCCTTCAGGATTTTGGGGACTGATGTCCTTGCGCATGAAGACTCTGAGGTCAGCGGAAACTCCCCAGACAACATTGTATCCAACATCTAACTGCGTTAGTTCGCCGGAAACATTGACCCACTTACTACCTTTTCTCATAAGCTGCCCGTACGTTCCACTGCGATAGAAGACTGCACCTAGCTGATCCACGCCCCACAGTCCACTGGCTCCAACAGACACGTGTCTCAGTTTCCCTTCAATCATTTTGTTGTCTGCACCTTCACAAGTCGATATGGCCAAGATGAGCCACACGAACAGTGAACGGCTGTTACTGCAAAGAAACGGTTTATGTGGGTGTCGAGAGGGTATTCAGAATCTTAAACAAAAGTAACCCAAACACTCCCATTGCCTCAGACGAAAGACGAAACTTCATTCAGGTCACGTTTACTTTTCATGAAACTATTTCACTTCCCTTATCTTATGATGTGCATTATTTATGTTGTTTGAATGTCATTTAATTGAAGAAACATTGTTAAAGAATATTGTTCACTCTAGGAGCCTCTGGGGAGAGCTAGAGGTAATTTTCAGAAACACTGTTATAAACAGTTAATAGGAAAACCTTTTCTGGCCGTTATAAACAGTTAATAGGAAAACCTTTTCTGGCCGTTATAAACAGTTAATAGGAAAACCTTTTCTGGCCTGAAGCTACATTAGACCATCAACAAATCTGTATATTTGTTTGTGCATTTCTGTATGTCTTCATTGTATATGTCACTATTTGTATTTTATCAATGTGGAATTGCTGTATACTCTATATTACATTACTTTGTACTATTAAATGACATCTTAGGCTATCTTACATCACATTGTACTGCTAAATTACATTGTTCGCTATATTACGTATGTTACAGTACATTGTATTGCTAAATTACGTTGTTCGCTATATTACATATCTTACATCACACTGTACTGCTAAATTACGTTGTTCGCTATATTACGTATCTTACATCACACTGTACTGCTACGAATTACGTTGTTCGCTATATTATGTATGTTACAGTACATTGTATTGCTAAGTTACGTTGTTCGCTATAATACGTATGTTACAGAACATTGTATTGCTAAATTACGTTGTTCGCTATATTACATATGTTACAGTACATTGTACTGTTAAATTACGTTGTTGCTATATTACATATGTTACAATACACTGTACTGCTAAATTACTTTGTTCGCTATATTACATATGTTACAGTACATTGTACTGCTAAATTACGTTGTTCGCTATATTACATATGTTACAGTACATTGTACTGCTAAATTACGTTGTTCGCTATATTACATATGTTACAGTACATTGTACTCTAATGTCATACATAGTACACCCAATTGTTCAAATAAATTACAAACATAAAACATAAATCTCTTTATCTCTATTTGAAAAATCTGTTGAATATAAATATAAAAATTTTGATACACACACACTACACACACACACACACACACACACACACACACACACACACACACACACACACACACACACACACACACGTAAAGTGGATATATTAAGACATTATTATTATATTTGTTACATTTGACTTTTTAAAAGACCTTTTGTTCCTAGTATGCATACTTACAGCATTGTTGCACTGTGTTTACTGGTCCTGAATTTCTATGGTCTTCGGCCTGAAAACAGCTAACAAAACATTTATATTATATTAATGCAAATCTTTGTATCCGACTCTATCCTGCATTTTTTCTAAAATATCTGTGATATATAGCATTTAGTATTTCTATTTAGCGTTAATTCTTTTTGATCGCTATGAATAAATTCTTACTGAAACTACCTGTCTTGACATGCATTTAGCTGTATTCACAATTGAAAAGGTCACAGCATCTCATGCGAGTGTGACCCCCCTGCATTGCTCACTGAATCACACTAGGCAGTTATAAATGTGATATATTATCCACTCATTCCAAAAGTATCACACTGTTCCGTCGTTATGATTTTGCATCACATAATCCAGACTTGGCATGACAAAGTCGGGCCATTATGACTGTAGCACACAGCGCTATTGTAATTTTAGTTAGAGTATGTCAATTACACTTGCATGTCTTCTTTCTACAAGACCTGACTTGTACAAATGCATGAATTCCCTTAGCACTGATGGAATTACAACAACCTGAAAAGTTACTTTTGAATGTTTACGTTTTACAACTACTGGCTAGACTTCGTGACAACACTCGGCACAATTTCTGTATTGATCTGTATTACAACTACTAGCTAGACTTCGTGACAACACTCGGCAGCAATGTCTGTATTAATCTGTATTACAACTACTGGCTAGACTTCGTGACAACACTCGGCAGCAATGTCTGTATTAATATGTATTATACAACTACTGGCTAGACTTCGTGACAACACTCGGCAGCAATGTCTGTATTAATATGTATTATACAACTACTGGCTAGACTTCGTGACAACACTCGGCAGCAATGTCTGTATTAATCTGTATTACAACTACTGGCTAGACTTCGTGACAACACTCGGCAGCAATGTCTGTATTAATCTGTATTACAACTACTGATTAGAATACCTGACTACTCATTACCATCTGTGTATCTCGCACGAGTCAGCCATCATATTTACATTCGCTTTTATTAAGAAAAATACTTATAGCCCACTTAATAGCTAGCAACGTTTGAGCTACCACATGTTTTTAAAAGTCAACAGCTGTTTGATGAAAACAAGATAACTCGCAATGTTTTAACCCCTATGCAATTTATTCGTTCAAACAATAAATCATCAGACTAATATCAACAGACAACTCGCAGTGTCATAACTCTTACACAAGTGTTTTATTACAACAACTACTGAGACCAATATCAACAGACAACTCGCAGTATTTTATTACAATAACTCGCAGTGTCACAACTCTTACACAAGTATTTTATTACAACAATAACTAAAGAGACCAATATCAACAGACAACTCGCAGTGTCACAACTCTTACACAAGTATTCTTTTACAACAATAACTAAGAAGAGCTCACATGTGTTTGGCTATTACCTGTGCTCTTGGTCTATTAAATACTAATTTAAATAGAGGAGTTCGCAAATTTCATACGTTGTTGAACTTTTAAATTACACACTTATTGTTTTCAAACTATTGACAAATGTATGTTATTAAAAGCAGAAGAATGAAAATATCCTAACCTTCAAATATCTTCAAGCCGGATCGCTCTCTACCACTTCACGCCAACAATTTATATTTCACTCAGCGCCCAACCACATTTCTAGCAAGCAAGCAAGTCTGACAAGACACAACCAATCAGCCCCAACAACAGATGGCAAGCTCGTTAGCTTCTTAACAACGCAGTAATTGACTGTTGCATTTCATTGAATATTGAATCACTGTAAATCTTGCCAGGTCAGGTCAGGTCAAAGCGCGGGAAAGATGGAGCTGCTTTTATAGGAGGAGGGCGACAACAAACCGAGACCAAAGATTATCGATCAGTTCCGTGTGCTTGTGTGTGCGTTTTTCTTGTGTGCATGAATGCATGTCTGTGTGCGTCTTTGTCTGTCTGTTATAGTGAGTGTCTAGTGTGTGCGTATACGTATGTTTTTAGTGTGTACGTGTATTTTTGTTTTTTTGTGTCTGCGTGTTCTTGTGTCTGTTAATCCTTTGTGTGTGTGTGTGTGTGTGTGTGTGTGTGTGTGTGTGTGTGTGTGTGTGTGTGTGCATGGATGATGTTCAGTGTGTGCACGTATGTGTGTGCGTTTAGTGTGTGTTTATGTGTCTGCGTGAGTTTGTGTGGATGGTGTGTGTGTGTGTTTAGCATGTGCTTATATGTGTGTTTAGTGTGTGTGTGTGTGTGTGTTTTGTGTGTCTGTATGTATTGGTGTGGATGGTGGGTGGGTGTTTAGTTTGTGTGTGTCTATATGTATGTTTTGTGTCTACATCATTGTGTTTGGTGGGTGTGTTTAGTGTGTGGCTTTGTATACTTGTGTGACATTTTGTGTATGTATCTGTGTGGGTGGTGGGTGTTTAGTGTGTGTTTAGTGTGTGCGTGTGTGTATTTATATTTATGCGTTTGTGTGTGTTTTTGTCTGTCTGTATCTGTGTGTGTTTGTATTTATGCACCATTACATTGACATTAATCAGTAAATTTACTGATAATCCATTTGTTTCCATGCAGTAAATGTCATGAGTAAAATTTACACTTAAGACATACGATTGTTTTCTGAATGATTGGAATGTCTACATTCCAATTTATTGGCTCTCCAGGTATTGTACAGCGCCGTATATTTACTATAATACGCTTTATTTGTTCTCCCAATATTCTATGGTGTTGTGTACTAACTATTACACACTAACTATTACACATACACATTAGTGGCAAGCCCAGCATTATAATTTTTAAATACACATTTTTGGCTCTCACAATATGTACATAGTGTGTTGTATACTCACTATAATTTGCTCTCGTTTTATATATACTGTTTTGTACACACTATAATCTCAAATCTACCTTATTTGTCTTCCAGTATTATATACTGTTTGTACTCACTATAACCTCAAAAACTCTTTATTTGTTCTAAGTATTTTATAGTGGTTTCTATACTCTCTATAATCTCAAATCTACACACCATCTTCCACTCGCTGCTATACACACAAGACAAATTCACACCTAAATATTAATCACATACATCGTCGTTAGTAGATCGATAATGAATGATATTATAAACTAAATATAAATTGTTTTGTGCTGTTAGTAGTTAGATAATGAATCTTTTGGTAAACAAAATTTAAATCGTTTCGTGCTGTTAGTGGTTCGATAATGAATTTTATGATAAGCTAAATATAACATTTTTTGTGCTGTTAGCATTTCGATAATGAATTTTATGATAAACTAAATATAACGTGTTTTATGCTTTCAATGGGCGGTATTTTGCACAAATCTGTATGGAGCCGACCAAGTGCCCGTGCATGTTTACTTTTAATTATGAAGTCCTTTGCAATTCATACTAATAAACCAAGTTACGCCATTATTACATAACACTATATACCAATTACATCATCGCTACATAGAAACCAAATGACAATTGCACCGTTGTTGCATAAATATAACCGCATCCCGAGTCTGCTCTCAAAGCTCTAGTCTGTACGTTAACCTGTACATAAGTACTAAAGTATAAAATGAGCTATCTCTCAATATTTTATCTGTATAATTCTGGCTGTACATTAAGCAATAGACAATGAACTGAGCCATCTCTCAATGTTTATCTGTATAATGGCTGTACATAAGCACTAGACAATGAACTGATCCATCTCTCCAAGCTTTAGTCTGTATACGGTTGGCTGTACACAAAGCAATAAAGAATGATTTGAGCTATCTCTCCAAGATTTAGTATGTATACGGTTGGCTGTGCACAAAACAATAAAGAATGAATTGGGCTATCTCTCAAAGCTTTAGTCTGTATACGGTTGGCCGTACTCAAAACAATAAAGAATGAATAGGGCTATCTCTCAAAGCTTTAGTCTGTATACGGTTGGCTGTACACAAAACAATAAAGAATGAATTGGGCTATCTCTCAAAGCTTTAGTCTGTATACGGTTGGCTGTACACAAAACAATAAAGAATGAATTGGGCTATCTCTCAAAGCTTTAGTCTGTATACGGTTGGCTGTACACAAAACAATAAAGAATGAATTGGGCTATCTCTCAAAGCTTTAGTCTGTATACGGTTGGCTGTACACAAAACAATAAAGAATGAATTGGGCTATCTCTCAAAGCTCATATCTGTATAATTTGGGTTGAACATAAAACAATATTGAAAATCAATTGAGCCATCTCTATAAGTTTGGCTTTACATAAATACTAAACAATGAGTTGAACCATCTCTCGAAGCTCTATTCTGTTTAAGTCTTGTAGGATATAAATACTAGACATGTATCTTAGCTTTCATCTGTACGTTTAAATGTACTTAAACATTAGACAATGAAGAAACGGATCTTCTCAAAAGTCAAGAAATCTCTAAAATAGTAGGTGCATGCACTCTGGACAACCATACCTCTCTTAGTATTTGTTATAATTAAGTAATTACTTGGAATAATATACTTGTTTTCTGAATACAGAATAAGTATTATGTCATGTTATTGACCATTATGATGGATTTTACCTAGTGTAGAGGAGAAGTGGTGGGTTTTCTAAACGAGAGTTACTTTTATAATATTAGTGTCAAGAAGCTTCCTCTCCCCACCCCACCCCTCACAGTCTAAAATTACTGTGACGGCAGCTGTAAAATGGTTGAAAACCACTGAGCTAGTTAACAACGGGAACATTCGACTAGTGCACAACTAATTATAAATGAAAATTATATTTACATCACGACTGACATTAACCAACAAGAGGTGAATGTATCAATATATTGTAAACAAAAAAGAAAGTACATGTAATGTATCTGTAAGTAAAAAAAATTTTTTAAATTGAAACCAAATAACACGACGGAAATCAAATAAATGCTTTGTAAATCAGTGCTTTATCAGTCTTGATAGTACTTTATTAATCTATCAATCTCTTTACATCAGTTAGTACATCAAGCATTATAACCAATCCCTCTGTCAATTTAAAACAAAATATATGCATAAAAAATGCATTATAAAATTGTCGAATACATTTTTAACAAACCAATCAAGTCAACCCAATCAGCAGTCAGACAAACGATAATGAAGAGTATTAACTAGGCAGCCATAGATCTAAAGTACATTTATACTCGAGTCTATCAATATACATTAAATACACTAGATCTATATACATTATATATACACTATATCTATATATAAATTCACACCTTTCGAGAGATATATAAAGAACGAAACAGTATATTTTTATTTTTATTTTATCGACTTTGTATATGTAGTCCACAAACTGTTGTGCAATTGTAAATAATGCAGTTTTATAAAAGTTAAATTCATCTTGATATGGTTACTAGAGTGCTAATGTCATTTCGAGGTGGTCACAGGGAAACACTATGAGTACATGTTGTTATGGTTACTAAGCTGACAATCTCATTTCTTTTGATAAAGGGGCAGGACGATTAAACCTTCTTGATATATTATTTACTGCATTGCCCATCTAATTAATTTACTTTATCAGATGAATACGTGTTATTGTGTGATTATGGTTACAAAAATGCCAATCCCACTTCGTTTTGGACGCATCTTGTGTTCTCAGATTTTCCGTGTGCTGTTTGTTGTAGACTCTTTCTTGGTCGTCTGACAAATATAAAATTTGTACAAATATAGTAGGGTAAAATTCTGAGTTTTGTTTTGTTCAGATATACACGCGTGTATGTCTGTGAATAAACACTTACATAGGTACAAACATACAGAAAGATAGGTAGTGTGTTTGTGTGTGTGTCTGTGAATAAGTACAAACATACAGAAAGGCAGGTACTGAGAAAGATAAACAAAGGGATGAAGAGACAGATAATAAACAAATAATCAATTTCGTATAATTATCACTTTAATGTGATAGTATTATGAATTTGAAAGATAGTGTTACCTTCTTGTTCGAAAAACTAAACATCTTTAAAGCAAAGATGTTCGGTCACTACGGAGTGTGCCTCAATGGAAAGAAGACAGAGTCATGTATGCTAACAGTTATTTCTAACAAATGTTAAAACAATTGTTTGATAAGTCAAGGTCTAGTACCTTCTTGCACACAATCCTCAAGTTATTAAATGGCGTGGATTGTTTAATTTTCTTACGGAATGCAGCAAAGTATTGAGATAATGTACATATTATTAAATTGCAGTTTGCGGAAAGGATGCTAATTACAGTTTGTAGATAGTTGTTAATGGCAATATAAATGTAGACAAGTATTAATAGCAATTTGTAGACAAGTGTTAATGGAATTTGTAGACATATGTTAGCTGCCGTTTGTAGACAGGCATACATTGCACTTTTTAGACAGCCCTTAATTTCAACTTTTAAAGAGGTGTTAATTACAACTTTAAAATAGTTGTTAACTGCCTTTTGTAAGCGGGTGCTAAATGCAGTCTGTGGACAGGTGTTTGAATTTTTCACCAATTGCTTCAAAAGAAGTATGTCAAATCAATTAAAATGTATTTCAATAAAATAACTTTTACCTCGGGAAGAATTGGTTTCTCGCAGATTGAGGACATCTCCGTGTCGCAGGGGAAGTCGTTCCACGCCCCCCACTGCTCGAACCAAAGCAATACACAGTCTTCAAACTGCAAGTTGTCAGGCTGTCCAGGGGCCCAGTTGGTGTAAGTGGGAGTTTGCTGAGTGGTGTCCCAAACAAAGCGCCCCTCGTGAAGTAAATCGCTCAGTCCGATCCACACGTCAGAAACTGCACAGTTGTATAAATATCGGCCACTGAACGACAGATGATTGTATAAACATCGGCCAATGAACAACAGATGATTGTATAAATATCGGGCCACTATGGTCAAAATCTAACAAAACAGCACTACTTTCTATGTCTACAGCCAAAGTCTAGTGGAGTAAAATGGATTGTGCAGGATGTAAACTGCACAAGGGCCCCACGATCAGAAAGGGGCCTGGCAGTGAGCGGAGTTGTTTTTTTTTTTACTTTCAGAATGTAATTAAAGGGGCCCACCACCGAAGGTATGTTCAAGGGAAGAAGAGCACTTGTCAAGCCACTAACAAAGTCTAACACAAAACGAGTAATATTATTGGTGTCTACAGTCAAAGTCTAACACAAAACGAGTAATATTATTGGTGTCTACAGTCAAAGTCTAACACAAAACGAGTAATATTATTGGTGTCTACAGTCAAAGTCTAACACAAAACGAGTAATATTATTGGTGTCTACAGTCAAAGTCTAACACAAAACGAGTAATATTATTGGTGTCTACAGTCAAAGTCTAGCACAAAACGAGTTATATTATTGGTGTCTACAGTCAAAGTCTAACACAAAACGAGTAATATTGTCGGGATTCATGTCTTAAAATCTACAAAAATAGCAAGATCATCCGTAAAAATATATAAGGTATGATAAGATGGCAATACTTTAAGTGTACACATGTATTATCTGTATTTATCTTACGTACAAATTATTTTCACGACCAATTGTAATAATGATATATGACTAGATCAGTGATAATAATGATCTATGATTAGACCAATTATAATTAATTTTATGATATTAACAATAACAGACATCTAAGTTCAGACTAAGATAATGAAGATATATGGCTAGACAACAGATAGTATAGATATTAGGCTCGACCAACAATAATAAAGATTATAACTAGGCCATTAATAACGAATATATGACCAGATCATTGATAACGGATACATGAACAGAACTGACCATTGATAAAGGCTATTTAACCAGGCCATTGGTAACGGATATATAATCTGACTATTAATAATGGACATATGATCAGATTATTGATAACGAATATTTGATCAAGCCGTTGATAACAGAGACACAGACTATTGATAAAGGATAGAAGCTATGTCATAAATAATAATCAGACTATAGATAACGGATAGATGAACAGACTATTTATAATGGGATATGACCAAACAATTGATAACGGATATATGACCTGGCCATTGATAACAGATACATGACCAGGCCATTCATAACGGACATATAACCAGTCCATTGAAAACGGATCGGACTATTGATAGCGGGTACATGATCAGACTACTGATAAAGGATTCATGATCAGACTATTGATATCGGATTCATGATCAGACAATTGATTACGGATATATGACCAGGTCATTGATAACGGTCATATGACCATGTCATTAATAACGGATTCTTGATCAGACTTGACAATGGATACATGATCATACTGACTATTGATAACGGATAAATGACCAGGTATTTGATAACGGATATATGAGTATGTCATTGATCTGGTATTTGCAATATCAATGGCGAGATCAAGGCAAATGTCTTTGGTGTTTATCTTCCGCGTTCATCATTAAACTTTAAAACACATGACAACCGGTTACAGTTCAGTGAAGATAAGTAGAGTCGTCATTTATGACTGGTCAAGGAAATATGCAACAATCACAAACAAAAAAAAACACACGTTAGTTTCCAATTTTGCAGTATGTATGAAACTAGTTACTTTACATACACAATTGTGTATGAATCGTGTTACTTTACATACTTAGTTGTATATGAAACTTGTTACTTTATATACATAGTTGTGTATGAAACTAGTTACTGTACATACATAGTTGTGCATGAAACTAATTATTTACATGCGTATTGTGTATGTAAATAGTTACTTTACATATGTAACTTTACATACATAGTTATGTATGAAACTAGTTACTTTAAATACATAATTATATATGAAACTACTTATTACTTTACATATATAGTTATATATGAAACTAGTTACTTTACATACATAGTTATATATGAAACTAATTATTACTTACATACATAATTATATATGAAACTAGTTATATCCATAGTTATAGATGCAACGGGTTATATTACAAATATACATAAAGTGATTTACATTACATATACAATATATATATATATATATATATATATATATATATATATAATACTAGTTAAACAAAACTATTTATGTTATATGTATAGTCATATGTCATACTAGCTACATTGCCAGTATAGTTGCAATACCAATATAGGTATATACACAACTAGTTATATTTCATATATATATTTATCACAATAGCTATATACATTACATTTAGTTATATTAAAAAAAACTAGTTACATTACAGTGCTTAGTGCAGTAAAGAGTGGGCGCATTATTCTTACTGTGTATCCTGGAAATATTTGCTGCAAATTTATCTTCATCTTCTGAGTCAATCCGAAGCAGGTGACTGCCAGCCGTCATGCAGATGACCTGAAAAGACAGACCGACTCGATTACAAAGCCGTCTTTGTCCAGATTAGGTCATTACGACCTAGGGAAAAGAATACATGAGTGTGTGTTGCATTAAATTAGACGCAATGTAGATCTTCTTGCTTTGCAATTGTCAAACATATATGACAGATAATATAATTAATATATGCACGGGAGTTAGTGTTTACTTGAGTTGGCAAACAGCTAGCAAAGACCTTTGTAATTTATGTGTCACTTTGAGTGTGTTTATGTTTTTATCAGTGTGTGTTTACGTGTTTGTGTGTGTGAGAGAGAGAAGGGGGGGGGAGAGAGAGGGAGAGAATTTACTTGTGTTTGCGCAAATACAGGCCCCATTTATCTTCTATCATTTATGTATTACTGGGCTCTGCCCATCATTTTAATGTCGTCCTGGCATGAAGTCGACAAAAGCGGATTTCAATGCTTCCATCTCCAGTCAGTGTCCACTTGCTGTCGTAACTACTCTGCTTCAAAATCAAAGTAATTCAATTGTAATATATTTTGCTAATGTGTCACTTTTAGGTAACTTGACTAATATGAAACAACTTCTGTCGCTAATGCTGCACTTTTAAGTGAACTGACCAGTGTGAAATAACTTCTGTCGCTAATGCTGTACTTTTAAGTGAACTGACCAGTGTGAAATAACTTCTGTCGCTAATGCTGTACTTTTAAGTGAACTGACCAATGTGAAATAACTTCTGTCGCTAATGCTGCACTTTTAAGTGAACAGAACAATGTGAAATAATTTATGTCGCTAATGCTGCACTTTTAAGTGCGCTCCAAAGTAAAATAATTGCTGTTGCTATTGGTGCACTTTTAAGGGAACTGACCAACATGAAAACGCCAGATGAACGGAATGACATCATATTCTAGAGATTCATGTATGTTCGAGGCGAGGGTGGGTGGGGATCAGCCAGAAAGATGTTATGTTGATAGTGGGAAGGGTTGAAACAGACATTCAACTAACAGGTTAACTAGTTAGAAGCATATTCAACAGTTAGAGTGCATACGGGTGCAATAGAGACTGATCCACCTACGTTAGATTAGGGGTGATACTTAATGATAATGCATTTATTTGCGATGTCATTATGTCCAAGGTATGCCATGTACAAGATGATATGCAAGAACAGGTCATGTGCACTGCAATTATCCATGTTCTTCAAATGTAATAATTGCAGTTTAATATATTAACCACCTGGAACATCTGGCTTCGCCTTATCACCATCATGTATGTAGGTTTGGAATCGTCAGCGTATCCTCTGTGGATATGTTGCTGTCCACTCCACGTCAGTGGCCAAGTGTCATTGACAAACCACAACACCCCTGGTCCTTCCTCCAAATCTCCTCACAATTATCAACACACGAATCCAAGCACACATACAGAAGCTTTGTCTTTCTAAATGACACTATTTTATCCAAAGATTTCTGTAAAACACTCGAATGCAACCACAGGCTTTACTACAACACTCAACACTCAAATGCAACCACAGACTTCACTACAACACTCAAACGCAACCATACACTTCACTACAGCACTCAGATACAACATCAGACTTCACTACAGCACTCAGATGTAACCAAAACCTGCATTGTTAAATATTTGTTTTAAAATGTTTGCTATAATATTAATATTGCTATAATAATAAGCTCGCACTTACTTGGGCGTCAAACCATGTTGTCTTCTCTTCAATGTACTTATAGCATGAATTGCCAAACGTCGTCCAGGTCTCCGGGCACCGACTGGAACTCTTAGCCTGCAGCAAAACGTGCGTGCAAGAACAGAAGTTAAAGTTTGTTTGTGTCCGAACATTTAAAGAGCTCTTAGACTCTGGTCTCAAAACACCACTTTTTCAATCTTGGCCATTCCATAGGCCATACTACCATGCAGCCATTGCTTCAGTCAACCGATTCCCGAGGTATGGAGATTTCCAGTGGAAATGTCATTTGCTGTTAATGTCAGTTGATTTGAAGCGTCTGCTAAGCAATAGTTCGAGTGAATAAGTAATGTTAAGTGTCTACAAAGGAATAGTTCAATAGTGAGGTAATTTTAAGTGTCTGCTAAGAAATAGTTAACGTGATAAAGTTAATCTGAGCTTCCGTTAAGCAATAGTTCAAGAGGTGAAAATATTTGCTGACAATACCAGTCAATGTTAAGTATCCGCTAAACAAATTATTCCGGTTAAGATAATTGCTGACAATGTAAGTCGATATATGTGTCCGTTAAATAATAGTTCAAGACGTGAAATACTTACTGACTGAAAAAATCAGTTAATTTTAAATGTCCGCAAAGCAATGGTTCAAGTAGTGAAGTAATGTTAAGTATCCGCTAAACAATACTTTAAGTGGTGTAATTTTAAGTATCTGCAAATGATGAATTAATTTCAAGTGTCCTCAAAGCAATAGTTCAAGTGGTGAATTAATTGTAAGAGTCCGCAAAGCAATAGTTCATGTGGGGATGTAATTTTAAGTGTCCACAAAGCAATAGTTCTAGTGGTGAATTAACTTTAAATGTCCGCAATGCAATAGTTCAAATGGTGAATTAATTGTAAGTGTGCGCAAACCAATAGTTCAAATAGTGATGTAATTGTAAGTGTCCGCAAAGCAATAGTTCAAATATGAATTAACTTCAAGTGCCCGCAAAGCAATAGTTCAAGTGGCGAATTAATTGGAAGTGTCCGCAAAGCAATAGTTCAAGTGGTGAATTAATTGGAAGTGTCCGCAAAACAATAGTTCAAGTGGTGAATTAATTGGAAGTGTCCGCAAAGCAATAGTTCAAGTGGTGAATTAATTGGAAGTGTCCGCAAAGCAATAGTTCAAGTGGTGAATTAATTGTAAGTGTCCGCAAAGCAATAATTCAATTGGTGGCGTAATTTTAAGTGTCCCTGCAAAGCAATAATTTACAAGAATAAGATTTTTACATCCAGATTTCATGTTCTCCGAAAATAACATTCGTACATTGAATTTTGTCAACATTTGCAATAAGTTTGTTCTTTTAACTAATGTATATATTTACAAGGATGACTATGTATGTATATATATATATTAAAGTGAGAGAGAGAGAGAGAGAGAGAGAGAGAGAGAGAGAGAGAGAGAGATAACATAAAATAAATAAATAAATACAGAGATAATGTTAACTCTTAAGTTGTACACTGTAAGAATAATATTCAAAAATGCCTCCTGAATACTTAACAACGCAAAGCGATTATTATTTTATGTGTTCTGACTATATGCTAGCGCAAAACGATTATTATAAAATATAAATTGTCCTTATTACATAATAGCGCAAAGAGGTTATTATAAATTGTCCTTATTACACATAATAGCGCAAAGCGATTATTATAAATTGTCCTTATTACACAGAATAGCGCAAAGCGATTATTATAAATTGTCCTTATTACATAATAGCACAAAGATGCGTCCCGAATACTTAATAGTGCATAGAGAAGAATTTGAAATGTACCCTGATCAGTAGCGTGCAAATTAATTATATATCTTGAATTGTCTTCAGTGGAACGATAATACTTACTCCGAATGTCAAAGACAGCGCCATTCCAAACACCATCAACAGTACAGTTATTTTCATTTTGTGTGCTCTTTGTTTCGCTCTTGCAGACGCTCCAAGAATGAGATGAAGAGAAATCGAAGAACTGTAAGAAAATTAAATATGTTTTATGAATTGAACATGTGTAATCGTTTCAAAATAATGTAACTGTTGTATGTCTGTTGTGAACAATTGTACATACCCCCTTGTAGGCCTGAAGACTACAGTTTCTGCAGGCTACTTCAGAGTTTAAATACACTTTATTTGCAGTCATAAACAAAATACGTGGAAATGTTGACCCACTTCGTCTCTGGTGTTTTGACGAGAAATGATTACGGCATCCCAGCTACGACAACAACATAAGTTTAAAAGTTGTCAGGCAGTTGACACCATGATGTTTTAGTGAATTCTAAGAAACGTGAAGTACTTGGCCAACATCGTTACAAATAAAGAAGCCCTCTTGACGTCACTCACTGTCTCCTCGGGCATTAGTATTCAGAGGAGGCTGCGAGACTTGGCCACTCAAACTTTTGTGTCTACATTGTTACGATAATTTCTTTGCCAGCGTTGTAACACAATACACTGTATACTTGGCCACTCAAACATTTGTGGCTACATTGTTATGATAAACTCTTTGCCAGCGTTGTAACACAATACACTGTATACTTGGCCACTCAAACTTTTGTGTCTACATTGTTACGATAATTTCTTTGCCAGCGTTGTGACACAATACACTGTATACTTGGCCACTCAAACTTTTGTGTCTACATTGTTACGATAATTTCTTTGCCAGCGTTGTGACACAATACACTGTATACTTGGCCACTCAAACTTTTGTGTCTACATTGTTACGATAATTTCTTTGCCAGCGTTGTGACACAATACACTGTATACTTGGCCACTCAAACTTTTGTGTCTACATTGTTACGATAATTTCTTTGCCAGCGTTGTGACACAATACACTGTATACTTGGCCACTCAAACTTTTGTGTCTACATTGTTACGATAATTTCTCTGCCAGCGTTGTGACACAATACACTGTATACTTGGCCACTCAAACATTTGTGTCTACATTGTTACGATAATTTCTTTGCCAGCGTTGTGACACAATACACTGTATACTTGGCCACTCAAACATTTGTGGCTACATTGTTATGATAATTTCTTTGCCAGCGTTGTGATACAATACACTGTATACTTGGCCATTCTGTTAAACATTTGTTTCTACATTCACGATAATTTCTTTGCTAGCGTTGTGACACAATACACTGTATACTTGGCCACTCAAACATTTGTGTCTACATTGTTACGATAATTTCTTTAATTACGATAATATTGTGACACAATATGCTGTATACTTGTCATGATCACTGTATCACATCATTATATAGCGTGTAAGCACTGCAGGCCTGAGTGATCAATTTATGACAACCGTATCTAGCGTGTAGACACTGCAGGCCTGAGTGATCAATTTATGACAAACGTATTTAGTGTGTAGGCACTGCAGGCCTGAGTGATCAATTTATGACAACCGTATCTAGTGTGTAGGCACTGCAGGCCTGAATGATACTGTATAAGCCTATCGTATGTAGGCAACGTTTAATTCTGTGTGTGTGTCTCTCTCTAACCCAATCATTCTTATCCATCTAGATATATATTAGCACAATTACATATCTAACATATGCGCCGTGGTGGAAGCATATTAAAAGCAGATAAATGAGTTCAACATCAGTAATTAATGCATTATATATAGATTATTTATTTAACTCTTTAGACAGAGCTGTTTGCTAACTATAATTTAGTTTTCTTTCTGTCCTGTCAGCGTTGCTATTATTAGGTTTGGCTCTATCATGTGGACACTTCCTGTCTCCTAGTTCATGTGCAAAGTCTGTCAGGGCACAGTGTCTTCAAACCGGAACACGTCAACTTCTCTCGCTCGAAAATCTTACTTCCAAAACGTACTTCATTTCTACGAATATCCTGGTATGCAACAGGATACTTAATTCGTGCAGGGTGATCCCCCTTCTCCAAATAAAAAGAAAGGGGGGGGGAAGAAAAAAGAAAACGTATTGGGCTCGTTCGAGGGCACCTTATATAATTTTAACCTTCTAGCCTTTCAGTGTATTTTTTTATATTTTACTATCAGTGTTTTCCCTACAGTATGCCAAAGATTTATTATGATTTGATAAAAGTAATGAACATATGTTTTTCAAAGTTGGGTGTGGTTTCGTTTTGATCATACTGATTATGTTAGAATTTTATTTCTTTAACACAAATTCATAGATATTATTCATTTATATAAATATACAAACATGTTTTAATTTCTTGGGAGTGGGAATATTAGAATTAGGGCACGAAGTATAATTGAATGGTTAGGAATATTAGAATTAGGGCACGAAGCATAATTCAATGGTTAGGGGGTATTAGAATCAAGGCACGAAGTATAATTGAATGGTTAGGGGGTATTAGAATTAGGGCACGAAGTATAATTCAATGGTTAGGGGATATTAGAATTAGGGCACGAAGTATATTTGAATGGTTAGGGTTTTACAGCACTTTTTATACACCGAAAGCGTTCATCCTTAAATTATATTTATTGATTTAAATATAACAATAACATGTAAGAATTGAGAAACATTAGAAATAAATGAAGAATATAACAATAACATGTAAGAATTGAGAAACATTAGAAATAAATGAAGAATATAACAATAACATGTAAGAATTGAGAAACATTAGAAATAAATGAAGAATATAACAATAACATGTAAGAATTGAGAAACATTAGAAATAAATGAAGGAAGAATCGATGTTTCCTGTAGTTGTGTTAAACCTGTTACAGTCATAGGTCCATTTATTACCAAAATAAAAATAGATCATTAAATATATTTATTTCTTCTTATGAATGACAGCATGGGCAACAGGTTAACATTCCTGTTTGGTGTAGTCATTGATGGGGATGAATAACTTCAAAATAAGTGTGAAACATTTACTCCAAAATTGACGAAATGAATGTATCTTGAATCTGTCAGAAGAAAACAACAACACAACACTGACAAAATAATCTGCAATCTGTAAGGCTCAGATAGCAACTGCACACAGACTAAATAAAATTATCTCCAGTATGTAAGGTTTAGACTAAATGACATTATCTTCAGTCTGTAAGGATCAGACGGCAACCTCACACAGACTAAATGAAATTATCTCCAGTCTGTAAGGTTTAGACTAAATGACATTATCTTCAGTCTGTAAGGATCAGACAGCAACCTCACACAGACTAAATGGCATTATCTTCAGTCTGTAAGGTTTAGACTAAATAAATTGTCTTCAGTCTGTAAGGTTTAGACTAAATGAAATTGTCTTCAGTCTGTAAGGTTCCGACAACTGTACATAGCCTAAATAAACTTATATCTAGTCTGTAAGGACAATATTCACTTACAATGTATGAAAGACCGCCCTTGAGGCGCTTTGACATTGTTGTTTATCGATGTCAGTTGACGAAAAATAGCTTCAATTTCTTTGCTTTTATCATCGGCGCCCTAGCATAACGGTAAACCCACCTTACGTTCAGCTTGAATGAATGAATTATTTTAACAGAAATGGTACGATAAAAGATTGTAAACAAACATTAAAGTTGTGTGTAGCTCACTTCATGAAAACAGTCTATCGCCCCCACCCTCTCTCTCTTCCTCTCATTTTAGAGAAACTCAGAAGTGAGTGGGGTTTACGTTTAGTTTAAAAGATAAACAGACAAACTTTTCGTTCATAAATTTCCGGAGATGAGTTTATAATTTTAGTTACTACTATTAAAATTGTCCTTCATTCTCATTAGGGGTGTCCATTCTTCAAACTCAGAATCTCGAACTAAGTCCATTCAAAATAATAAATTGGATTCTCATTAGGGGTGTCCATTCTTCAAACTCAGAATCTCAACTAAGTCCATTCAAAATAATAAATTGGATTCTCATTAGGGGTGTCCATTCTTCAAACTCAGAATCTCGAACTAAGTCCATTCAAAATAATAAATTGGATTCTCATTAGGGGTGTCCATTCTTCAAACTCAGAATCTCGAACTAAGTCTATTCAAAATAATAAGTTATAATTTGTTGTTGTTGTTGGAGTGGGGTGAGAGAATCCACTCATTCCACATTTACTTTGCTTGTTCATCAACAAATTGTATAACATGTATTTGGAGTTACGTTTACATTATTATTTAATCTTTATTTTTTTAATCTTGACGTTATTTACGTGAGAAGATAATTACTGTGCGAAACTTCTCGTTAGATGTCAAACCGAGCATGACGTCAAACAACGAACGTCGCCCCGCAAGGTGTGCACAAAATATGATTCTAATGAAGCTTTTACACAACCTAAAAATTCTCTCTGGCCTACCAAAACAAAGTACTTACTCACAATTAAAATGAAATAAAAACTAAAACCAAAAGGGTTCGAGAGCCGTTTATAATGCTTCAAATAAATAGGACACAAAGTTACAAGGGTTAAATTATCAGAAACTTTAGAGTAAAATATTACTACTAAGTTTAAAATTAGAACTATAATTTGACTACCAAGTTAAAAATAAATGTTGAACACATTTAATACTGCCAATGACCCAGAGGAGGTAACTAATATATATCATTTGGCGTTGATATTACCATAGCATTTAATGTCTCTCCTTCAGTGTTTGATGTCATTCCCTTAATGCTTGATATCATTCTCTTAGTGTTAGATATCATTCTCTTAGTGTGCAATATCATTCTCTAGTGTTTGATATCATTCTCTAGTGTCTGATATCATTCTCTAAGTGTTTTATATCATTCTTGTAGTGTTTGATATCATTCTCTTAGCGATAGATATCATTCTCTAGTGTCTGATATCATTCTCTTCGTGTTTGATATCATTCCTGTAGTGTGTGATATCATTCTCTTAGCGATAGATATCATTCTCTAGTGTCTGATATCATTCTCTTCGTGTTTGATATCATTCCTGTAGTGTATGATATCATTCTCTAGTGTCTGATATCATTCTCTTCGTGTTTGATATCATTCCTGTAGTGTATGATATCATTCTCTAGTGTCTGATATTCTCTTCGTGTTTGATATCATTCCTGTAGTGTATGATATCATTCTCTAGTGTCTGATATCATTCTCTTCGTGTTTGATATCATTCTCTTCGTTTATGTTGACGGCATTTAGTCGAAAAGTACACGAGTGTTCGATGGCGTTGAGTGTTAGGCAAATATTTTAAATTATTTCAACTTTCTGTTCCGTCTCAAGATGTTCCCTTTGTGCTCCATCTAATGATGTTCCCTTTTGCACTTTGTGTTCCATCTAAAGATGTGTTCCCTTTGTGTTCCATCTAAAGACATGTTCCCTTTGTGTTCCATCTAAAGATATGTTCCTTTTGTGCTCCATCTAAAGATATGTTCCCTTTGTGTTCCATCTAAAGATATGTTCCTTTTGTGCTCCATCTAAAGATATGTTCCCTTTGTGTTCCATCTAAAGATATGTTCCCTTTGTGTTCCATCTAAAGATATGTTCCCTTTGTGTGACTGACTTGTATGTTCTGTATTTAGGTGAGTATCGTTCATGGATTATGTTCCTTACTCAAGCGAATATTTTGTATAATCTGTTCGGAATTCACGTGCTGACTCCCAAAACAGCGAATTAAAAGGGAAAATGTTGTTAGCCGAATGCAAATCCATTACTGTGCAGGCGGGGTTCAGGATAGTTGCAATGTAATAAGCTCACTAAACTTACAAAGTTCAAATCAATTTAACGGAAAGTAATTGGGCTTCATGATTTAGCTTTTATCTTACTGGGGGTTGGGGGTGGGGTATCGAAAGCAGTTTTACGTACCACTAGAGCTTGCGTTGATCATTTTGTCAACAGACGTTCTCTGATCTGGAGTGCCCCAGAGAGACCTCACACTTGTGTTTGAGGTGGAGGGCGGGAGGCTGGCGGAAGGAGGATGAAAAATGTTGCATCAGTTTGGCACACCCTCAACTGCTCTCGGTCGGTAATTTACGTTATTGAGCAGGCGCGCGAATTTAATCAACAGCAAAGAAACTATCAAACACAGGTGTGGTTGGGGAGAGCTGGACAGGTAGAGTTACTTCTCTGAAATGTGGCGTCAGCGGTTTTTCTTTTTGTTTGTTTTTTTTTTTTTTTTTTTTTTAGGGGGACGCAGCACAAATATAAACATCAGAACAACAACTATGCCAGTTTCTTGCAGCTTTGGAAAATTTGATTGTTAGTAGCGTAAGTTGACGGAATATTTCTTTTAGTTATTTAGCAGCCTTTATTCTAAATTACACAGATTAGTTCCAGTGTACTTTCTAGGATTCCCTCCCTTTGACCTTACTAGAGTTTGCTTCATTTGGCCTATATTTTCAGTCTCCCCCCCCCCCCTTCCCGAATACTGTATAAAAATTACAAATTTTAATTCAGATTCGAATCTTAACGTTTGCGCAAAAAATTCTAGCTTTACTTATTTAATGCTAATATTTAATCTATTGTTGACAGAATAATACGAAGAAAACGGTTCAGATTTTGTATGGTAAAATGTCTTCACAAAGCGAAATTTTGTTCAATGCATAATTCTTTTTAAATACAGATTTAATTTAGTAACAAACAAAACATTTCCTCAAGTACAATGGATTTTATAAAACAAAAACTTTTAGTGAAATGACTTTCATGAAGGATTTATAACAGGATTTCCTCTAGAATGATGGATTTTATAAAGTAGAAACCTTGCTTAATGAAATAACTTCCATGAAGGCTGTCATTTGCTGAAACAAAGAATACTATCTGTGGCAAATTGTTAATTTTTAAAGCATTACAATGTTTATGAGCTTAAAATAGCTTCCCTCAAGTATATCGGTTGAATAATTTTAAATTATATCTGAAATTCATATTTATTTTACCATGTAATTTCCTGAGTTCTGAACTAAGCAAAATATATATTTATACTGATTTGTATTTATTAAGATTTTATTGAATCTAGTTAATATTGCATTTAATGAGACTAATTTTAAATGTATACATTTACACATTAAATTTTAAAAGTAAATGTTTTATTTAAAGAAAAACTGTTTTCGAGCTGTATTGAGGAACACTATACAATCACACTCATAAATTTACTGCCACGTGACAGTTTTAAAAAATAAATTTATTTATTCACATTTTTAAAGTATGATGAAATGAAATTAAATTCATCAAAATACATACAACTTCGAGCTTCATTCACTAAGAGTATAAAAATTTATTAATAAGTTTGCAAGAAAATACATATTATGAACTTATTTACACAAAGATCATGTCAATAATATTTATTTTGCTATTCACTAAAAGTCTCATTTCATTATATATATGTTATTATAAAAGTAACACACATATGTGTCATAAATGTTAAAATAAAAGTACACTTCATGTCACTAGAGAAAAACTTATTGTATAATTCACTAAAGGTATAAAATCACATTAAATAAAGCATGACAATTAGACAAACCAAACTTTTGATAATCGATTGCATGTAGGCCTACTAATTATCGTTGGCATTTTCTCTTTTTATCAGAGCTACATATCAGCAGAATCATGGCGCAACCGACATCACTGTAAGAATACTTTTTTACCACTTCAATTACTTGAACGCTATTTTTCTTTCTAATCTTTACATTTCAATTATATGAACACTATTTTTTCTTTACCATTTTAATATGTGTGTGCGTGCGTGCGTGCGTGCGTGCGTGCGTGCGTGTGTGTGTGTGTGTGTGTGTGTGTGTGTTGTGTGTATGCACGTGAATGCGTGCATGTGTGTGTGTGCATTTATGTTCAGATGTCTTATGAGTAATACGTCTTGTCATTTTCTCTAGCTGTCTTCTAACTGTGCATGTTTGTCATATTTTTCCCTTTGTAATTCCGTTTTGTATCCTTAGCATGATAACACCTTTCCCATCTTAAGTGTCACTGCTTTCCTGTCCATGAAGACTTTAAATCTTCAAAGCAAGATCTCTCCCTCGCAATAACTGTCTCTTATCATGACACACTTTGACTTTCTCAGATCTGATAACTTGTGTAGGCAGTAATTGTCTTCTCTTGGCACACTTTGACTTTCTCAGACCTAATGACTTGTGTAGACAGTAATTGTCTTCTCTTGGCACACTTTGACTTTCTCAGATCTGATGACTTGCTTAAGCAATAACTCTCTTGTCTCTCGTCTTTCAGCGTCCTGTACAAACACGGAGACTTCTCAATATTACACATCTTTTGACTGGTTAACTGCATCAGATAAACCTGATGACTGGCTAACAGTGCCAAAGAAGCATTTTTTCACAGTACTCTTATAAATTTAAAGTCTTACTAAGTACTCTTACAAAACTTAAGGTCTTGCTAAGTACTTTTACAAATTTAAGGTCTTACTAAGTACTCTTACAAACTTAAGGTCTTGTTAAGTACTTTTACACATTTAAGGTCTTACTAAGTACTCTTACAAACTTAGGTCTTACTAAGTATTCTTTCAAACTTAAGCACTTGTTAAGTAGTCGAATAAACTTAAGGTCTTGCTAAGTACTGTGATAAACTTAAGGTCTTGCTAAGTACTCTATAAACTTAAGGTCTTGCTAATTGCTCTGACAAACTTAACTCTTGCTAACTACTCTGACAAACTTAAGCTCTTGCTAAGTGCTCTTACAAACTTAACTCTTGCTAAGTGCTCTTACAAACTTAACTCCTGCTAAGTACTCTGACAAACTTAACTCCTACTAAGTACTCTGACAAACTTAACTCCTGCTAAGTACTCTGAAAAACTTAAGGACTTGGTAAGTACTCTGACAAACTTAAGTCTTTCTAAGTACTCTGACAAACTTAATTCTTCCTAAGTACTCTGACAAACTTAAGATCATGCTAAGTACTTTTACAAACTTAAGATACTAATATCGTGTCCTTTACAGTGTCTCCCTCTTGCTACTGCTTGCTCTGTTCACGTTGACGACAGCCAATGGAAATATCAACTTTGTACGACTGGATGGTAAGTTGAAACACATTTCTGTCGGCCCGAGTGGAATATTCGGCATCAATGACAAGGACGACGTCGTGTACCTGACTGGAACTTACGGAAACCCCATAAGCACTGGTGAAGAACGGATTATTATTCCCAGCAAAAAATTAAAGCAGTTGGATGTAGGGGCCAACATCATCTGGGGGGTCGACGAGCAGAGAAAGGTCTCCGTGCTCCGAGACTTCCAGGTGGACAACATACAGAGTGCCCAGTGGGTGGAGGTCGACGGACGGATGAAGCACATCTCTGTCAGCGCTTCGGGCACCGTGTGGGGGGTAGACAATTACGGGCAAATCTTCCACCGTGTGAGCGCCTCCCTCGCCAACCCCCTCGGTGACTCTTGGCGAATGATAGAAGGCAAGATGACGCAGGTGTCTGTCGGGGAAGCCGGTGTGTGGGCCATCAACAAAGAGAACGACATTTTCTACCGAGATGGTACCCATGGCGACACTGGCCGTCCTGGGTATGACTGGACCCGCGTGGACGGAAAATTCAAGTACGTCTCGTCGGGTTCCAACTTTGTCCTCGCCATCAGTACGTCCAACGACCTACACATCAGAGAGGGCATCAGCACCAAGAACCCCAAGGGTGTGACGTGGGTCAAGACGGGCATGAAATTGAAGCAGGTTGATCATTATGGTTACATTGTAGTTGGAACCAGTGAGAATGATGACGTGTACCATGCTATTGCATAAACTTATTATGTGTATTTTGAAACTGTTCTCATGACAAGTTTCATATGTTACTCATTTGTAAATCAAGCACTGGTGCAAGCTAATTAAATCTGCATTACTTAAATCATTCTTCATTTATGAAGTGTGTGTGTGTGTGTGTGTGTGTGTGTGTGTGTGTGTGTGTGTGTGTGTGTGTGTGTGTGTGTGTGCGTGTGTGTGTGTGTTTGTGTATGTGTTTTGAGTGTGTTTGCTTGTGTGTACTTGTGTGTGTGTGTTTTGAGTGTGTTTGCTTGTGTGTACTTGTGTGTGTGTTTCTGTGTGTGAATATAATGGGCGGGTGAATGGAGTTCATAAAGATATATTCTCAAATATTTTTGCATAATACACTCAAATGAATACAAACAAAATTTTATATAATGTAAATCAAACAAACAAAAACGAATATTTTTATTATTTTATTTATTAACAAAATCGTAGAAATTTATCTCTAAAAAAATATTTGTATAGTCTAGAATTGCAATTATCTCAAACAATACTGAAGTGAGTTCACTCAAAGACTTTTCTTCAAAAAATATATCTATATATTTGCAAATCAACTGTCAATCATTAATCCAAACATATAATAAAAATGTTAAGGGTGTGAGTTTATATAGACTTATGAAAAAGTACTCGGACTTTTTCTATTGTATACCTTAGTGCCATAGAATCAGGAAAGGCTATATAACATCATGCTTGCCAGTAGTCTTAAAAGTATGAAAACTTTCCGTTAAAAGTAAAGCGCAAGCAAGGCTTGCAGGCCTCTCATCAGTAGCCATAAAACTACAAAAAAATTCATTAGAAGAAAAACGCATGCGCAGAGGCCTTGGCTATTACATCACTGTAACCTCTGAACACAGACGATTCATGTTTCAATCAGATTGCATTTCTCATTCTGGGTATTAAAACGGCAGTTGAAAGATATGTAATATGTAATGTAAGAAAGCCCTGATTTAGCATAGTAACAGCTGCTGAAAGGTGTCAAAGTATAATGTACAAAATAAGTTGGCAGAGGAATGACAGTTTAAAGGTTTCAATATATAATGTACAAAATAAGTTGGCAGAGGAATGACAGTTTAAAGGTTCAATATATAATGTACAAAATAAGTTGGCAGAGGAATGACAGTTTAAAGGTTTCAATATATAATGTATGAAAGTATGGGTAGAACAAAAATAAAAAATATGAAAATACTAGTGCTAACTCACTTTCGAAGAATTTATCTCAGATATTTTTTTTAAATCAGAAAATAGGATAAATTTAAACATTACTAATATAAAATATAATTTAAAATAAATCATTATAATTTGTAAAATAAGTGTGGAAAATGCTCACAACAATTAAGCAGGCTTTCCATACTAATCTACAGGTCATTTTAAGGAACATTTTGCCAAACGTATGCTATTTATTTCCAAGAGATTGTTTTCACCCACTGAACTCAAAACTTACTTGTAGAACACTTGTAGTGAAGCACCTCATTTATTTCCAAGAGATTACTTGTCACAACATACTGGAGGTATTTTGTGAAAAAGTTGCTATCATTTGAATATGCTAATTAATTATGCAGAACTTAAGATAGTAATGGAAAGCCTGCTTTGAGCTTCACAAACCATTTCAAAATGCTAATTAATAACAGTAAACTAACTAAAGATACTGAATGGAAAAGTGTTGCTTCTTTAACAAATATAAATCATTTCAAAATACTAATTAATAGCAATAAACTAAATAAAGATACTTTATGGAAAGCCTGCTTTGAGGTATACAAATCATTTAAAAATGCTAATAGGAGTAAATTCAAAATAGTTTATGGAAAACCCACTTGAGGTAACAAATCATTTAAAAATGCTAATTAATCACAGCAAACTGGAGACATTTATTGAACAGTTCTGATGTAGTTCATCAATCACTACAAATCCCACACACAAAAGAATCATCAGAGTGAACTCAAGACATTCTTACTGAACAACTGCCAAGAAATGTGCCATTCATTTCCACCCTTGTGTCCAAACACCTCAGAACAGAAGATGAAGAAAAACCTCCAGTTAAACTTCTGTTTTTCTGCATCTGAACCATAAGTCTTATTGAAGATCTCCATCACCTGAATAATAACAGTGAAGTCAATTATTTACATAGATTCTTCTAATCAAAAATCTAATATATCAGAGTGTGTCAGTTTTTTTTTAAACAAAGATTCTTCTAATCAAAAATCTAATACATAAGAGTGTGTCAGGGTTTTTTTTAAACAAAGATTCTTCTAATCAAAAATCTAATACATAAGAGTGTGTCAGTTTGTTTTTTTTTAAACAAAGATTCTTGCTCAGGGATAAATTAATTTGTCTCACAGATATCAATAAGTTCGCTTTTGATTATTCAATCCACAGTCATTATTAAATTCACTATGAATCGATTCACAGCCTTTAAGTTTGATTCTGATTTTTGCAAATGAGACGATTCTATTCACAATCATCAATGAGTTCACTTCTGATTTGTTTCTTTGGTTTCTTTTGATTGTTCACAATGACTCTATTTAGTCATCATTCTATCCACACTCATTTTCAAATTTGCTTTGGTTGTTCAATATGGCTATTCACAGTCATTATTCAGTTTGTTTTTGCTATTCAAACTAACTCTATTCATAGTCATCATTTAGGTTGCTTTTGTTGTTCAATATAAGACTATTTCTAGTTATCATTCAGTTCTCTATATTGCATTTTTTAATTAAATATAAAACTCTACTATGGGTTCAATACAAATTTCATGAAAAATTAATGAAATATAATGAGTTACCATGCCTTCTAGTTCTTATCCAATCATTAAATATAATAAAACACTACCAAGATTAGATGGTAATGACAGTATATTCATGAGTTAAATGTTCTGTCATAACTTCTTGTTGCTATCCATGCACAAAATATAATCAAGCCATATAGGGGTTCAATGGTAATGGGAGTAAATTCATAAGATAAACATTCTGCCATGCTTTCTTTTGATATTTATGCAGTAAATGCTGTAATAAATCTCTTTATGGGGTAATGGTTAATAAGTAATGGCAATAAATTAACAAATAATAAGACAAATGGGCTACCTTATCCATGTTGCTGTCCATACGCTGAAGCCATGCTTCAAGTGTCTTGCTGTAATGCTGGCCATTCAACACCCAGGAGTCCACAATGCTCAGGTCTTTCTAGTATGCACAAATAATTTATAGGATACTGTTCAGAACTGAACACTGGCTGTACACATAACTAATTCAATAGGAAACCAATCAGATCTGAACATCATATGTATGCACAATTAATTCATAGGAAACCACTCAGAATTGGACATCATACACACACACACACACACACACACACACACACACACACACACACACACACACACACAAACACACACACAATTTACAGGAAACTACTTTCAAATGAATACCATATGCTTGCATCACTGGGTTGTTTCTTTGTGCATGTGATTTAATGCCAAGTCAACCAAGTCAAATTTATCTTGTGGCAGGACAACTCAAAGGAAAACATTCTTAACAGACATAATGTATGCACAAATAATTCAAGGGAAATCATTCAAAATGGATCATTGTGTACACAAAAATAATCCATAGGAAAATGCTTTAAACTGACACTACTGTATGCACAAATAATTCAAAGGGTTGTTTGTTTATTTTATATTTCTGAGTCAATGGAGTTAAAATTATCTCACAGCCAGACAGCTCATAAGAAACCACTTTGAACTGAACATCATGCAAACTATAATTAACAGGAAAGTGCTCTAAACTGAACATCATAAAAAATAATTCATAGGAAACAATTCCAACTGAAGAACTATGAATACTAAATGGAAATATTCAAATTAAAAATACATGCAAGATTCCAGATATATATCTAGTCCAAAAGTATGAAATAATCTCAACAGAAAATATGGATTCCATTTTAAAAAATTAAGAAAAATATATTGTTTAACAAATTATATCTCAAACTTTGGCAACAATTTGTTAATATTATGAATAGTTTGAAATGTTTTACTAAAAATAGACTGAAAAACTAACCAAACTATCATTGTTTATATTCAGAATAATAATGATATATTTATTATATTCAGGACACTATAAATTTAACTGTATGATGTATTCATATTTTTAAATATGAAAACAAGTTTATAATAGGTTTGACCCTCAACAGAAACTAACATTTACACTTTTAGTAAAGAAAGCAAAATGGAGTATTAAACAAAGTTTAGGTTCAGGTCCCTATATTTAAAAAATTAAAATACTCTTGGCAGCTTATTAAATGAAACATACCTACATAATAAGAAGTGATTTATATGAAACACACACAATTAATTTGCGAAATCATAATACAAATATAATTTTTATAGTATTTTTACCCTGAAAAAAATTAACATAATCAAAAAATGCTTTAAATAGGCCAAGTTGTGACATCCCTGTTGCTCCAATGAGCTGATCCTGCTATTAACCAACTTTAGATAACGACCTTGCTGTTAACCTGCTGCTGATCAGATTTTATATTTTTTGAAATAAAGCCTAACTCTAACATTTTTTGTAATAATTACTTAATTAGCAAGTGATACTGTGCCTAAAAATCATTCCCTTAAACTAGCATAGTGAATAATTTTAAAACCAAAATTATATGCAAACTCTTAAGCTACCATTACAAGTTTTATCTACTCATATATATAGATTTAGCTTAAATATTATAAATGTTGAGATGTAAGAAGCACACTATTTCATTAATGTTAATGAAGTGTGTGTTCTAAAATGAGAATATTAAATTCAGAATATGATTTCACTAGTTTTAATAAGGTACCCTAATCAGACACATTTTCTTGAGTTTTGAACAATGTTCCAATCAGAACACTATTTCATTAGTATTAATGAAATTAATCCTTTAATTAGACCACAATTATAACAGTTTTAATAAAGAAATTCGAATTTGGCACTACTAAATGAATTTTCATGAAATAAATGTCCTAGTTACCTAGTATTAAAATGAGTGGTTTTAATTAAATTTAATTGAATGTTCTATTTTAGAGTTATTCATGAAATAAATGTCCTAATTACCTAATATTACAATGAGTAGTTTTAATTAAATTTAATTGAATGTTCTATTTTAGAGTTATTCATGAAATAAATGTCCTAATTACCTAATATTACAATGAGTAGTTTTAATTAAATTTAATTGAATGTTCTATTTTAGAGTTATTCATGAAATAAATGTCCTAATTACCTAATATTACAATGAGTAGTTTTAATTAAATGAATGTTCTATTTTAGAGTTACTCATGAAATAAATGTTCTATGAGGTACATATAATATCAATCTTATCATTTCTTGACATCACGACATTTCTAGCAATGAGGATGATAAATATATTCATGGTATTAATACCTGGAATTGTATATAACATCAATCTTGACATTATTACATTTTTAGCAATGAGGATAGTACATATAATGATGCTGTTAATACCTGAAATTATATATAACATCAATCTTAACATTATTACATTTTTAGCAATGATGATAGTACATATAATGATGCTGTTAATACCTGGAATTATATATAACATCAATCTTAACATTATTACATTTTTAGCAATGAGGATAGTACATATAATGATGCTGTTAATACCTGGAATTATATATAACATCAATCTTGACATTATTACATTTTTTGCAATGAGGATGGTACATATAATGATGCTGAATACCTGGAAGTATAGAAAAAGGTCCATAGATGGCATTGTACCACCAGTGAAAAAGTTTTTAGCCATCCACTCTGTGTCCGAGCCTGGTTTGACATCAAAAGAATAGGGGTGCTGTCGGTGGCAAAACACTTGAAGAAAAAGAAAGCCACTGGGCAATAACCAGGATGCTACTCTTTGAAACAGAAGCTGATAGTTCTTCATGTGCTTGAGATAAAAACAAAAGAAGAGAATTCTTTGCAACAGAAACTGTGTTACGTTTCCAGTATTTCTTTATAGACCCTGCCTAGGATAATTAAGGACTTTAAAGATAATAGATTAAATTAATTCCTTCTCTCTATCCTATGCAGACTGGTTGCCCAACTTATCATTTGACTAGCTTAAAAATGCGTCTTGTAGTGCAGACAGCAGATTTACAAACTGATAAATTGCGTACATTAGCTGGTTTGGAGTCGTTAAATTCCTCTAAATTAATATGCATTCGTTACTCTAAATTAATATGCATTCGTTACGTCATTCAGCTCAATTCGCCCCCATCCAATCCATGAAAAATCATTAGGTCTATTATGCATAAAAATGAACTACGAAGAGGTTTAACAATTAAAATAAGATTTAATAAAGTTTAACAATTTAACAATAATCAGATACGAGTGCGAAGTCTATTTCTTAATTCGGCACGTAAGTGCTTACTGTTCTTTGAGAAAAAGTGCCCAATTGTTTCTTATGAATTTTAATCATCCAAGTGGTACTCAGCTTTGTGTCTCTGTGTCGCCTGGTCTTTTGATCTAGTCCGAACCGGTATCTCTCAATGTAGTTGCATCAGCGGAAATGCACGTGGCATACAATGGAAAACTGTCTTTTAGTTTTGCCTGCTAGTGAACTTGAGAGTAGACAAGTATTCGCCTACACGTTGGCGTTGCTCTACAATGGTGGTGGACTTTGGAAGAGTTGAACTCACTCCACAGAGTTCAAAAACCGGCTTGTACAGGAACCATGAAGAAGACAAAGACCGACCTATGGAAGCAAAATGTGTTCCATAATCGTTCTGTTAGCACATTTCGCTACTTAAGCACGATTAGCTCAAATGCTCGAATTAGAAATTCGACTAACGCGTCATTTACAATTTAGATTAGAAAATATAATCTTCTCACGCACGTTACATTTAACAGTGCATGATGTATGAATTATCAAATATTTACAACGTTAAAATTAGAATTCATACAAAGGGACAATTCAAATCAAGCAAAGCGCTTCACAATTTACAATTAAAATTACACGCAATAATTTGAATTACATGTGAAATTCATATCGAGTGCAGGCACTCCTGGCTCTAGTGAATTTAAAGTCAATATAAATTAAAGTTACAATGGAAAAGAGTTACAATGATTTATATTCCATAACTTATAGGTTTTCAGTCATTTCAACGAACCGTGCTCAAGTTATATAGCAATACATAGCAATACATAGCACAATCACATACATAGTTTAAATATACAGAATACAATCAAATAAACGTGATACCTTAGTGAGAAGTTGAAGTGTTATCTCATCAGCCGCGTCGGTCTGTTCCTATACGACTCGCGAGTAACGACGGTGTCGTAGTTTCTAGATCTCGGAGCGCAAGACAGGTGCGTTTTAACCATATTTATAAGAAAGCATAGAGTATATCACGTGACGGATCGCGTGGCATGTAGTTGGTTCTAGAACCTAGACAATGGGCCTAAAGTTACATAACATCCTGACCTCTTTGCTGGAAGCTTCTCGATACAGAAGTATCACGAGAGAACTTAAACAAAGGGTTTTCAAATCTCAATATTTGAAAAACAACAAGTGGGTCAAACAGTCAAGACATTTTTATCAGACTGTGACAAACTGGTAATTAATTTTCATGTGCTAAAAAGATTAAAAACAAAATTATAGAAAGAGAACTCTTTAAACAGGAAGCTGATACTTCTTCATGTGCTAAAGATAAAAAATACAAGAAAATTCTAGAAGATGGTAAACAAAAGAGATAAATGTCATCTCTATGAAACAGTTATTAGTTCTTCTTGAGACAATAAAACAAAATTCTTTAACCGCAAGCATTGTGGTAAAATGTATTATGTGGAGAGATAGTATAACAGATTCAAAAACTATCTAACAGTTTGAATATGTATATTATTAATGATATGTTATCTGACACCATCTGACTCTTTCAAAATTTGTTACAAATAGTTTACAGTTAATTGTAAATTTTCCAGTTGAGTGTCTACTAAAATTAGTAAAAAAAACTATGATTACTTAGCAAAAGTCTAATTAACAGTAAACATCAATGTATATTTTAATACTATATAATACATGTAGCTACAAAAATAACAGAACTTTTGTAAACAATTGCAAAGGTATAATTTAACTCATAAACTTAAATCAATATTATATATAATAATCTAATTAGGAGTATGGCTATAACAGAAATCTAACATTAACAATGCAAAGAGAATTACAACAACATTCATTCACACATAACAAAATACAACTTGAATGACTCTCCTTTACCTCAAACATTTCAATGGAAAATATTCGGTCATATTTTATGTCAGTGCAGAACGTATTTGCATCAGCTGTTATGACAGTGAGGCGACCAGAAAAACCCAACTGCTGAGCACGAGACTCAATGAACTGTCGCTGGGTGTTGGAGTTAGATATACAAGTCACCTGACATTGGGGAAATTTCTCGCAGACATACAAGCCCAGTGAACCCCAGCCACAACCCAAGTCCTGCAGAACAAGGCAGTTCAAAGAGTTCTAAATAATTTCATGTAAGTGCAGAACTGATGTAAAGGTGAACATTGAAAAGAAAAACAAGTAACAAACTTTAATATCTATGTTGTTAAATCAATTTTAAGTCAAATATGATAAAAGTAAAATTACATAAGGAAATAAAATACATGAACAAGTATTTTTTTTACAAGCAGACACTAAAATCATTACCCTTCATGAAATTACTCATCACTATATTAAAAACATGAATTCACATTATTAATGTATATTATTTTTTAAATTTAAAACCTACAAATATGTAATTTAACTGGTGATTTCACCAATGATGTCATATTTGTTTTATGTTTCTGTGACATAATATGGTTTTACATCTAGATACATATGAGGCAACTTGTGATGTCATTTTCCTAGATATAGTATCTGTGCCTGTGATGTCATTTTCCTAGATATAGTATCTGTGCCTGTGATGTCATTTTCCTATAATACAGTATCTGTGCCTTCAATGTCATTTCCAGTTATGTATCCACGTACATTTTTTAATTGAAGTTTACTTTGGGTTTTGTTTACTTTTTCCTGTTTCTTTTCAATCTACTTGTGTTCAGTTTATCTTCAATTTGGTTATTTTAAAACTTTCTTTTCTTTTTTTTCTTTTTTTTTTGTTGTTGTAAATTTCTGATTTTGTTTTATTTTATCTGCTTGAGGCATTTTACTTTTAGAACTATTTATGGCTGTTTGTCATTTTAGTAACAGCTAGTGTTATTAATGCTTTATTTAAGCTATTGTTGTAGATAAAGTTTTATGTTTTTATAATTGTCAAAATTATCTCATATGACAATTCAGTACAGTATGACAATTGTAATTGTCATAATGTAAATTAAATTACCAGTAAATTATGAAAAGAAATAATTCACCATTACTCATTAGGACATTAAACAAACATGTAAAAATAAACAACATAATTCACCATTTCTCTTCAGGACTATAAGTAAAACTATAAAATAAATTTTGTAACTAGTCATTTATCCTTTAGGAATTAAATAAAATGTAAAATAAGCAACATAACTCACCATAATTCTCTGACCATCCTCAAGATTAGCAAGCTCACAATACTTCTGTAATGTTGCATCTTCAGCTTAAGGGTGAAAAATAAATTACAAATTGCACAACTTTTGAAAATGAATATCTAATTAAACAGGAAATTGTGTGTGTTATGTTTTAGAGAGATAGCAAAAGTACCAACAACAAAAATAAGCTAGTTTGTTGTGTAAATTCTAGAAAATACAATGTGCACTTTTCATTTCTGCAATGCAAGTTTGTAAATTTGTTTTACATGTATACTATAGAAAATATTTCAAATAAACATCTGTACTGAAGATTAGCTACAATGTCAACCAACAATTGAGGCATTTTATACTTAAAATGCTAAAATGTTTTTGAATGTATAGCATGTAGCATTGTGACTAAATTATATTTAAACCATGTAGCAATAAAAAAAAACAGAACATGTAAACTTTAAGAAGTAGTAGTATGTTATAATAAAAACTTGTACATATTAAAATGTATCAAACCACATTTCTGAAAATGAACCATTGATATATGATGAGGGAATCATATAATACAAAAATACCATTATAAGGAATGCCCAAGGTCAGGTCACTTCAAGAATTTAACAATTTATTTAACAATTAAGTTCAGAAATAGGGACAGGTGAATTTACTCTGCAACACAAAGTAATACTGTATACACAATGAGAGGTAAACATTTTATCTTAGTACAAAGAAACATAAAGAATAATAGTTTATATGAAGAAGTAGGTACAAAAACATCTCAGCTTTCACAATAGCATTTCTAATACCCTCACAGAAGTAGAAATTCTTGAATAAGCATTCTTTGATAGTTATTACTTTATATATTTATGGAAATACTGATGTCAAGTAATCTTTCTCATTGTATTTGTTATATGCAGATTTGATTGTTGATTTAATAAATAATTTATTCTTAAATGTATTGACTTTCTAACATAAATTGATAACCTTATATTGGAGAAGAAAGTGGGTGGATGGGGGCTCACTAAATATAGATTAAAGACAGATTTCTCTTCTCCTTTGGTAAGAAGTTTTCCACCTACAGAAATATTGTGTGACAGTAAATGTTTGTCTTTAATGTTATGGAAAAAAGAAAATGTTCACAGTGCCTGCATATGTGTAAAATGAGAGAAATGAGTGGTGTCTGCTGGAGAATTATTAATAACAAAAATTAAGATTCTCATCACTTGTAATTAGTTATGGATGATTAATTAGTTAATAATAATAATATTAATAACCATTAACTGGGTGGTGTTGGTATCCACTTTGTATCCACCTTTACATATAAAGTACCTCTTGCAAAAGGCATTATTTTGTTCTTAACATAGTACCATTAAATAAGTGATGAAATACTTTCCATTAGCATCTCTTAACAGTAAAGAAATGGGAAGCTCTTCATCATGAACTCAGATATCCACAGAACATTGGCAACATAATGTGAAAGTATTCATATCCAGGGCTTTTAGTATCCAATAGGCACATGGTAACTGAGGAAAAGCAAACAGAACTACAACACTGATACTTATTTTCAATAATAGTGATTCCTAGCATAAGCATTCTTATTTTTCAGGTTACATATACCTGATATGCAAAGTTTGGCTGCACTCACTTATGTGTTGCAAAACTGTTTGATAAACACATTGATAGGTGATAAATTACTCATGTGATATGATGACAACAAAAAACTTAAATTATTCCACTTTTACAGCTATACACAAAATAAAATGTTATAGTTTTAAGGATATAATATATGTACACTTGTTATGATGCCAAACAAACTAAAAAGGAAAACAATCTAGCTTGTACAAATGTAGCAATCTCTTATTTTAAATATATATTTTATTTATATTTCATGTCATAAAAACAACACTGCTTAGTAATGTTCTTAGTAATGCTCATAATGATTAGAATAATATAAACAAAGTTATTATTGTGGAAAAAATGTAAATATTTATTTGTGTTAGTACCTTCTTCCAGAGAAGTTACTCCATCTGGCCAGTAGCAAGAGCTGTATTTAAGACGGTTACCTAAGACCTGCACATATTCAGTAATAATATACAGTTACTGGTGACTTGGATAATATATATTCAGTAAATGGTGTAGTTTTTGGTGTTGTATATTATACATTCACTGATAGGGTCTAGTTATCAGTGACTTGCATATTATATATGTAGTGATATTTTCATAAATTAATGTTTGGCTGATTGACTGAACATTTCTTTTATATTATCTATCCTTACATTTTGTCTTTTCATTGCTGTATTTAGTAATTTAGTAAATTACAGTGAAAATTGTATTATAAAACTGTTAAACTATATGCACAAGTGTATTACCAAAAAACTGGGGCACAATGCAAACAGAAATTGACACCTTATATATATATATATATATTATAATTGTGTGTGTGTGTATGTGTGTGTGTGTGTTGTTTGTGTGTGTGTGTGTGTGTGTGTGTGTGTGTGTGTGTGTGTGTGTGTGTGTGTGTGTGTGTGTGTGTGTGTGTGTGTGTGTGTGTGTGTGTGTGTGTGTGTGTGTCCTTTCATTGCATAAGAGCAGAAAAAATTTTCTAGACATAGTTTGGTTGTAAACTATCCATGATCAAATTGGTTTCAATGAGTTCTCTAACTAAATTTAAAAGTTATAATCATAATCCAAAATAAAGCAAAATCATGTGATCAAAATTGAAATAATCTGCTTTGACTTACAACATTTAAAATAATGTATCATTTTACCACTAATTACCAGCCTTTGATGACTATCCAAAAGAGAGCTTAAGGGAATCTTTAGTAGGGTTTCACATGGGCAGAGTCTAAAAACTGTAAAAGCAGCAAGAGGGGTTTTGAAAGATTTAACATAATTGTGAACCTGTAGGTGTACAGTGAACCTGAAAATGGTCTCCAGGATACTCAAAATAAAAAAAATAAGTTGTAATAATAATTATTTATTCATTATGAGAGATAAAAAAGATACATTTGCTACTGACTTACTAGTCTGTTATACAGCTGATGCATATATCACTTTACAGCAGCTTGTGAAAGTATTTTTAACACTTATTATATGAAAAATATGTTGCCTATAATCTCGATAACTCAATTTCTGTTCTCTGATAAGAAATTACCCTGTGATTTATACTGATAATATGACAGAGTAAATTTCCCCCCACCCCCACCCCGCCATTTTAAAATTTAATTATTATACAAACTGCTAAATTGCCAGAGTGACCCAACCTTGGGCACTCCTTATGGTTATTTTTAAAGTGTCTGAGTTTGAAAGTGGGTGAAGAATATTCTAGATTCGCTGACCTAATGGAAACTGAGTGAGCAGTTTCCTATTATCCAATGATAATCTTTTATGAGAACGAGACTAGCCAATGGGCTGAGTTTAAGGAGTTTACTAGAGAATTTTACACCCTAATCACTTTTGAATTTGAAGTAGAAGAAGAAAGTCCGGCTTGAAGGCAGTCATTAGCTTGGTGGTGAGTTTAATTGACTGATTGAGAGAGAATGGACTTAGGTACATTTCATGCACTTTTACTATGATATGTTATACTTGTGTTTTGTCAAAATGTACTATGTGAATTAACTTTTATTACTACAAATGTTTAAGCTGCACCCGTCTGATGTATTAATATGTAACATTGTTTGATATGCTGTGTTTATTTTACCATGTGCGTGCATGCAGCTAATGCCATAATGGATACTGTTATAGGAATTTTAAGTTTGAGAATGGAGTGTTGGACAGTTATATTGTGATGAACAATAGGAAACTTAGGCTTGCTCCTTAACTATATGTTGGAGTGATCAAGTGCCTTTTTGGTTTGAGTTTCATCCTGAGAGTGTGAGTTCAACCTTGAGCCATGAGTCTCAAGTTGGAGTCTCAAGTTCAATTTTCAAGTTCCAAGCTACCCTTCATTTGTTCACTGGTTGTGACTTGAATAACTGGGAAAATGTGTAGAGTGTGTTGCAGTTGTGTAAGCATAAGGGAGTATGCTGTACACTATTGTTGTATCAGAGCAAAATGAGCTGGTACATTCTAGAGAATTATGGTGCAGTGAAGTTACCAAAATTGCTGAAATCGTGTCCTACATGTGTAGTAGGCCTATCATAAAGTATGAGCTCTCTCTCTCTCTTAGTCTTAATACTTAAGTCTAGTTAATACTTTTGTAAGGTTCCTTGTAAGAGGATATTTATGATCAATTTAAAAGCACAACAACAACCAATAAAGGTAGAGAAATATCATGACAATCATATAGAGACATGCTAAAACACATTCTGACAGGTGGAAAAACCAATACTTTCAATTACCGTTAGAAAGAAGTCAGTGGGCACTTCATAATGTTGCTCATTAGCTTTGTCAGTAGATTCAGCAATGACAGAATTTCGAAGTCGTGAAATGAATTTCTTCTTAAAATTATGCTGTTTTTCTACATCACCTCCACATTCAAGTTTCTGGATCCACAACTTCATGTTTTCTCGCACACCTTTAATATTTAAAAATAATGAGTATATAAAAATCATTTAAAATAAATGTTTTTGTTTGCTATGGTGATCACAGTCATTATGATTATATAACATCAGAATATTTCAAACACAAACACACATACATACACACACATAAACATGAGGCATTACATTTTTTAATTTTTAAATAATGTATAATGTACCTTTAAAGAATTCTTGATACAAAAGTACATGTACTGCAAGCCTCAAACTCAAAGAAACTGCATCAGAAAACAGCCAGAGACATTGCAACTTATTTTAATTTTTATTATTGTTGCTATTGCTGTGAGTTTTTTAGTTTTTCATAAACGTATATTTTAGTAGCAAAACTAAGCACTGTCGCAAGTTTCTGACATTAAGACTAAATTCAAAATTGCTTGTTTTCTAAAGTACACCTAGTGACCTACCTTCCCTGAGAACTTGATCAGAAGCCATTCTTCTTTATTTCGTGAAAGTGCTTGGCAAAATGTTTAATATTTTTCTATTAAGCCTTGATAGAATACAATTTGAAAAAAATCACTGAACAATGGTCAATCAGTGGGTAAAATTCTTATATCAAACAACAAAGCTGGAAATGGTGTTTAAAATGCCGAGTCAACAGACCAAGCATGCACTTTGCCCCACTGATAGCTCTAATAAGATAACTCTTATTTCCCTGGGCATTATGAATGGGGGGGGGGGGGAATAATAGTTGTTCCAAACTTTGAACATTGAGATAACTCAGCTCTTGATATGTGAGTGAGAAAAGTATATATTATAGTTCTGAAAACTTTTACAAATTTATTTTTATTATTGCCATGTAGAACGAAATGTAGTGGCTTTAAAAATCATTGTGCTTGAGTGAGAGTGCTTGCAATTCTGGAAATCACAGAGGTAAGAGATATGTTTTCAGTATTAACAAAGAGGATTTCATCGGTAGAATTGGATTTGAGATTTTATTTTTCATTTTATGCATTACTTTCTAATGGATATAAATTATAATAACAATAGTTTAAATTTAATACTTTCAAGAACCTAATATAAATATTGTCGTCTGCTAGTCGTAAACATATGACAACCTAAAGGGAAATAACTCAAACTATACTCTTCATATATAATTTACATCGAGTAACAAATTGTCATCATTAATTAATCTTTGACAGATAACAAAATTTTGCACTGACTAACGAACTGTTATCATTAAGTAGCTTCCGCATAGAAAACTAAATTTCACAGACAATAATAATTTGCCAACATTCAATAAACTTTATATTAACCAAAATAATTACATCTAGTGTTCTTTGTGAGTGCATCAAAGATTCTGGAACAGATGTGTAATTTGCCTAGAAGGGGTACGTTGGGCTGTCATCTAATAAGAAAGAAAATGACTTGTTGCAAACCATGTGATTGTGAATACGTGCTAGCGACAGCTGCCATCATTGAAAATGTTATGTACATTGACTATAATTATCAAACTCCACTCTTATTTCTATGATGAAACTATATCTATGAACTTTATTAAAATCGTAGGTTATTGTCATAGTGTTGAAATTAGTAAATGTGGAATACACTTGTTGAAAATTTTGTTCATCTTAGAAACCTAAACCGGGATCGTTAGACTGATATCAGAATTAGAGAAGATACATTTCACTAGTGAAATAGACATTTATCAAGCAGTCTTTATTTATATTCCTATCTTTTGTTATTTGTTTAAATTGTATTAAATTCCTTTTTATATTGTTGAAACAATTATTGTAGCTGGTTCTTTATGCAAATAGACCTATAGGATTGGGTGGGGGCGAATAAGTCGAGAAAAAGGAGATTGAATGCATAATTAACTATAATTGTTTAACGTTTCCCAATCCATGCTTTGTATGCAAGTTTGCCTGTCTATAAATTTGTTGGCTTAAACTACAAGCGTTAAATTTGATCAGACTGAAGGGTGAATTTGAGCAGCCAGTCTGTTTCAGGGTAGGAGAGTGAATTTTAATTAACTTAAATTCTAAAATTCTGGAACAGGGTCTATAAATAAAAACTGGACACGTAACATATTGTTTAGTAGATAATATGAACGCCACCCTTGCCCTATCATTGAAGAAATTGTGTGTAGAAAGACCACGTGATTGGGATATGTATTTGCAAGCAGTTTTGTTTGCATTGCATGAAGTACCACAAGATTCAAAACTCTTTTCGTGCCTTTCAAATTCTTGTATGATAGAACTGTTAGAGGACTGATGTCTATATTAGGAGAATATTGGACAGAGAGTGGGCTAGTGGAATCCATGAAAAGTATGTACCAGCATGTGATTGAACTTGCTAACTATATCGACACTTCATGTCAAATAGCAGCTGAAAATGTACACAAAAGTAAGGTCAAACAAGCATGTCTGTACATTCATAAGATGAAAGCATCTAGCATTGAAGTCGGTACATGGGTGTTGTTGCTATTACTGATTCACCAAAACAAGTTAGAAGTATTGTGGCAAGGACCCTACAATGTCATTGAAAAGTTGAGTGGGTGTAATTTCAGAATTCAGATCTGATCCAAGACAAAAAATGTTCATGCTAATCTGCTGAAGGCATAGGAACACCTTGGTAATATGGTTGTTACCATTATTATAAAGGACGACACAATTTCTGTACCCAATTCCAAATCAGCACCACACTCAGATTGACATAGTAGGCTAGCTGTTCCTATGTGATCATACAAGGGCAGCGTCCCAAACATTTAATTTCACTTTTATTTTAATTCTGTTATTGACTTATTCTTTTCCCATCTCGTTGTTCATCTCTTATTATTTCATATTTATGTGTATCATCCTGTATTGTAAGTATTTGTCTATTGTCCTCTGTTGAATGTGGCGATTTACACGCCTGGGGGCCAGATTTACGAGCCAGTTATTCCCAGTGTGTGAAGCTATGTTTGTTTGCCTGTGTCCGTCACCAATCAGTAACATCATCGGGCCTTTCTTAAACCGGTTATAGGAAGCGACGTCATAGGCATGACATCTGGCATCTAGAGCTATATGTGGCTGGTATCTAAAGTTAGAAGTGTCTGGCGTCGAAAGGCAAAAGTTGGGGTCGGAAATAATCTCCCATTGTCTACAACATGATAACTGACCTTGGTAGTAAATGAGAACAGTCATTAAATGTAGATGTATATCATTTGCTATTGTTAATTATTTTAATGTGCGTCAGTTGTGATTAAGACATGCTGCAATGAATCAAGATGTATTAATTCGAGATAGCAAACAACGTGATATTCATGTTTTTAAGATGTAAGAAGAAATCAGATACTTGTTTGGAGAAGGAGTCTAGATAAATGAATACTTGTTTTCTCTTATGTCTAAAAGCATGGGTCTTGTTTTATTGTTTTGTCCTTGCTTCATAACAATATAATTTAGACATCTGTGTGTTCGTCTTTTGTTTGTAACAATCTATGGTGGAGCATAATGTATTAGTAAGTTTTGCCCTTCAAAGTGTTGGTACCCTGCAAAGAATTACATACACAACAATTGAGGTCAACCACTCCAGTGGCTCATTTACCCCCAGAGGATATGATCCTCACATATATAGACACTGACAATAGACAGATACAATGACTACAATTAATGAATTTTACATGAAATTCAGATGATAAGAAATGAAGCAGGACAGGTGAAAAATTAATAAAATACTTATATTAAAAAAGTAAACAATAAAATATAATAAAACAAAAATCAATTACCACATTACAATTCTCACAATATCTATCAGAAAAATTAGCCTTCCCTAGCTAATTAGATTTCCCTTGACTAAGTCTATAGATTCTCTTCTAGGTTCTTGTTTATCAAAATGTTCACACAAAGTTTCCAATAGTTCACTATTAATAGTATGAACATAGTGCTCCTTATGTAAAGGTGAAATCAGTTTCTCTGAGCACAATTTCACTACCCTGAAATAAACGTAAATTAATTATACATGACAAATTAATTATCATAATTATATTTAACACACAAAATTATTAATAATAAAATATTACAAAATGCAACTCTACCTTAGTTCAGCAAAACCAAGGATCAAAGTCATCTGTAACAACAACTTATGGATTTCCTTAAAAATCTCATATCCTCTCTTTTTACGCCTTCTGGCTATACATCCATGCAGATCTCCATTACTTTGGAATCTGGCATTCTCGCTACACACATTAGCATATGTCTTGGACGGTGAGAAAAGCAACTAGATTATGCGTGTTTTGCTCACACTCACCCCAGATGCTGCAAGAGACCTTTCATCTTCAGATGTTCTCAGTCTTGGTCTGCTTCTGGGGGAGCCCCACAGCCTTGTGGTGCATCTGAGGTGGAAGGGGGGTGAAACAGGTTGCACCAGTTTGGTGCACACCCTCAACTGCCCTCTGTCAGCGGTAGTGGGGGTTGAAGCCTGTCATTTGCAACTATAATAAAATTGTTCCCCCTATTTAAAGGCTGGTCAGTTGACATTAGGGTCAAGGCTACATCCCAAGCTCATTCATTCATAACTTCACCCTTAGGAGTAACAAAAGACTTCCGAGGCTTCTCCATCCCTACCTTCATTCAGGTGTACTTATGGTCAAAGTTGACTCTCTCAAACCTGTGCATGTTTATTATAATTGACTGGTCGGATTTCCATATGACCATGGCGATCAAGGTCGGATTTGCTGGGGAAAAATACATGTAATTTAACTAGCCCACTTTTGTGACCCAGAAAAACATCTGTTCTGTATTACTGGTGATGCAATAGCTACGTCAAACGTGTTTGTGTGCTTATACTAGATTCACTCTTACATCTGTATTTAGATTTTATTTCTTATATATTTCTTATATCTAAATTTTATTCTTTCTATATTTCTTTTTAATATGTATCGATAGGGGTCTGGGCGAGATTTATAAATATCCTGACACAAAGTTTGGCATTACCTTGATGGGATCTTAATAAATAATTTTTAAATATCAAATCAAAATTAATTTGCTTTAAAAGAATATTTGTTAAAAAGACAAAGGATTCAGACTAATTAAGTTTACAAACGATTTATTTGTATGTGAAAGACAATTTTTTTTTTAAATACTGTTCTATTTATGGCATGAATTACGAGATTGTAGTTGTAAGTATAGACGTGGATTCGGGGCCCTACTGATGCAACACACTAAAAATAGTTACATAAAAAGTTAAACAGGACTTTTTAGGAGGTCACAAGTAAAGCTAAAGGAGACTTTAATGCATCATGAAAAATACACACGAGAGTCACGTTATTTTTTTTCCCACATGAGCAAAGGCAATGCATGAAAGACTATGAAATTAAATTCGTTCAAATATTTTTTAAGCGCACGTTTCAAAACTTAATTACATTAATGATATTGTATTCGTATGGGTATACGTGTGTGTGAGTGTAGACAAATGTGGTGTCTGTTTGTGAACACGTTTCTGATAAATATTTGACTTAATTATGTGACGTTCATCCTTCTGACAGGATCCCAGTGGTGCGTACTTCACATTTCTCAACTTGTTTTACTCTAAAGTCTTTTTACCAGTGGTGCGTACTTCACATTTCTCAACTTGTTTTACTCTAAAGTCTTTTTACCAGTGGTGCGTACTTCACATTTCTCAACTTGTTTTACTCTAAAATCTTTTTACCAGCATCATTCTTATCCGGAACTTGTGATGTTTCTCTTTCCTCTTTTAATATCTTGTAATCACCTATATTATTTATTATTGGGAACTTAGCTGTTATCTTACTGATTCTGGAACCTGGTTATAGAAATGTTATTTCTAAATTCACTCTGACGTCAAACAGTATTTAAACGCAGCCCATTGTGACGTGAAACAAAGTATTCAAACGCAGCCCATTGTGAAGTAAACCAAACAATATTTAAATACAGCCCATTGTGAAGTAAACCAAACAATATTTAAATGCAGCCCATTGTGAAGTAAATCAAACAATATATTTAAATGCAGCCCATTTTGAAGTAAACCAAACAATATTTAAATGCAGCCCATTGTGAAGTAAACCAAACAATATTTAAATGCAGCCCATTGTGAAGTAAACCAAACAATATTTAAATGCAGCCCATTGTGAAGTAAAACAAACTACTGAAACGCAGCCCATTCTGTATAAATCAAACAGTATTTAAATGCAGCCCCATTCTGACACTCGAAGGAACGAGTAATCGTGAGGTGCGTATAAATCATTATTATATTCATTATTATCGCCCTTAGTTCCTGTGCCAGATTGTTCTATTTATTCGTGGTTTGTAGAATTTTGCAATCACAGGAAATTAAAATTTAATTAATGATGTGAATTTAACAGCAAGGTCTGCAGTTATAAATTAATTGTTATTGGCATTCTCTTTCAAGTGACAAATGCAGTATTGTTAGATTCCTCATGGTCATCTTGTCATGAACGTCTTCACAAAAAGACCTTGAGAGGTTGTATTTTACTTATAGATGTGGTGTCAAAAGAAAAAAAACTTTAAAGCATCAATAGCAAAATATGTGCTGTGACAGGGTAAATCTGCCTATTCCTATTTCTAAACTTAATAATTATATATGTGTGCTGTGGTGGAGTATATTTGCCTCTCCCTATTTTAAAATTTAATTGCTATATAAACTGTTAAATTGTCTGAGTAACCCGACATTAACACTTCTTATGATGGTATTTTCGAAAGTGTCTGAGTTGAAGTAAACGCACAAGAATATTCTAAATTTGCTGATGTAATGCAAACTAGTGAGTAGTTTTTATTATCCAATGGTTATGATTGTTCAGTCGTGCTTTGCCCTGGTCTGAAGCCTGCCTGTTCTTCAGCTATGATTTCCTCTGCCCGTAGCTTCAGTCTGTTTAATATGATCTTTAGCATGACTTTGCCAGGGCGAAGCACAACTGAACATATCTTTAACCTGAGATTACTATGTGAGAAGTACCTATAGCAATAACAAAACCTCTATCATGTCTTTGTAGATTTTAAGAAGGCATATGCAGCCTTTAGTCCACTGTGAAGCTGTACAACATCAAATAGATAGGATAGGATTTGCAAGAATATTGGGCTGAGATTCAAATGTTTACTTGCTGTAGAGAAATTTACTGTATAATCACTTTGAATGTGAAATGGCAAAGAAGAAGTCTGGTTTTAAAAGGCTTGATGATGAGTTAGATGACTGATTGAGAGAGAATGGACTTGGAAATAATTCATACATTTTTACTATTGATATGTAAACTTGTACAGATGTACTATGTGAGTTGACTTTTATTTCTACAAAAGTTTGAACTAAGCTGCTCACATTTAATGTGCTGTCACTTGACATTGTTTTGATATTGTGATATTGCGATTTTATTATGCTCTGTGTGTGTGTGCGTGCGTGTGTGTGTGTGTGTGTGTGTGTGTGTGGTGTGTGTGTGTGTGTGTGTGTGTGTGTGTGTGTGTGTGTGTGTGTGTGTGTGTGTGTGTGTGTGTGTGTGTGTGTGTGTTGGGCTAATAAATACTGTTGCAGGAAACTGTGAGACTGGAATGTAAGATAGAATGGAGTTAAAATTGATAAACTGGAAAGCACCACACTTGTCCCTTGATTATGTTTTTTCAGAGACAAATCATGCCATTCACATGCTATATGAACCTCCTGGTAAACTTCTTAAACCTACTCTGATAAAGGAGGGAACAGTGTGTAAGTGTAAGAACACACTGCAATCTACTGATGTGTGGCGTCAAGATTTGTTGACTGCCCAAACAAATTTCTAGTTTAGGAAAGGTGTTGGACATCGCTACATTTATTTTCCATTTGGAAGAGTTGGCACAGTGAAGAGAAACACCCAGGTTAACTCTAAGTAGTGGAACAGTATTTTCATGTGCGAGTAATACACATGGAGATGATGAAATAGAACTGAACTATAAATTGTGGCAAAGTGCATGAATGACTGCTAAAACCACACTGAATCAGGTTAATTAAAGACTCTTTTACTTATCTCTAATAAATCCATTTCTATCCTCTGATACCACTATCCTGTGATTTGTATTGACTCTATTGTTGAATTGTATTTATGATAGACTGTGTAATTATAAAATTATCTGAACGAACGTGGTTTCGTGCAGATATTGGAGAAAGTAATTTATTTCATTGTATTTGTCATTTGTATATTTGATTGTTGACTTAATAAAGTCTTTGTTAACTTTATTGACCTTATTACACAAACTGATAATCATATGTTGGAGAAGAAAGTGGGTTGATGGGGGCTCTCTTAATATAGATTAAAGACAGGTTTGAGTTCTCCTTTAATAAGACGTTTTCCACCTATAGAGAGATTATGTGACTGAACTTTTATCTTTAATGCTGTGAAAGAGAGAAAACGTTTACAGTGCCTGTATATCCGCCAAATGAGAGATGAGTGGTTTCTGCTGGAGTTCATTAATAAAATAAATTAAGATTATCATCACTTGTAATTAGTTTGGATGGTTAATTAATTAATAATAATAATTATCATTAACTTACTGGCGTTGGTGTCACAGTTGCCAATATCAATGTGACCCAAATGTAAATGCCTATCTTATTATTCTATAAAGAGTAGAGTTTTACGACACCCTTATAATCCGCCAAGCAAGAGACAGGTTAATATTGTGGGAGAATTATTAATAACTATAAATTAAGATTCTCGATCACTTGTAATTAGTTATGTGGTTGTTAATTAAGAAATAATAACCATAACGAGTGAAGGATGCTCCACAGAGATGTCACATATGCTAAGTATTAAGTGAAATTAATTGAATATAAATGAATTTATATCAGGTTAAATAGATAATATACATAATTCAAATAAGACAGATTAGATAGTCCGGATAAATTTGAATAGTATGAATAGATAAGATCAAAAGTTAAATGTACAACTGTAGAGTTCAAATCTAACTCACTTCACCTCGGAACACCGGACGGAAACACGCGCACGCTGAGCGGAGCGTCATCTTACAACCGTGAGGAAGAAAATCAACGGGAAATGATAACACCAGCAACACATCATATCTACGGCTGTACCAAATTAAGCTGTAAATCATGCGACCAAATTCACCACTCCATGGCCATACCATTCTACTAACGCCAAGACAACTATACAAATCACTTCAAATCATACCTGATTCCTCGTAGGGCACCTACATTAACGACAAAATCCCATCAGTGGGAGCCAGAGCCGCAGCTCACGAAATGTCACAATATTACTATTATTCGCCAGCCTCAGCTCGATACTCCTACTCCAATGCAAGCAACAGCGCTACAGGCCCTGAACTAGACGATACGATCATCTACTACAAACACAACACGACCACTGATGCAGCCACCATCATGGAAAAGAAAATCATCCACATCAAGACAGCTCACGTAGACAAAGGACTCCCAGTCAGCATTTATCGCCGCCACACACACTGGAAAAAATGCCGAAAACTTCAACCACATCGCAGACAGACAACACGGGAACAACCCAAACTATTCCAATCAAAACAAGAGATAGTTTCGCAATCACGCCAAGAGCTATCAAAAGATCACTGAAACACAAACCATGAAAACAAAGACGAAACAAAAATTCTTTTAAGACCGCAACGCAGTCAACAACAGACCAGATAACAGTAACCCGCTTACCTACAGCCTCCATAGAAACACAAACTGAAATTAAAACCTACAAACACACAAGCCAGACTTCAATAACTACAATCAAGAACACATCAATCGAGACTTAACTACAGAAAGCTCCTTCACCAAGACTAACATGATTGAAACAAGCACACAGGCTACAAAGAAAATAAGGACACCCAAATTGGTACGAGACCAACGACCCCAGCCGCCAACGCCAAAACAGGACAACAAGATAAATTCCAGTGAAAACATACACTCAGAACAACGGCCAAGACTGCTACCAGCAGGTTTCCTTCGGTGGCTCTACAGAACATAATTATGACCGTCGTTACTCATCCGATCAACAAAACCACCAACACGATAACCAAAAACGGCCACAGCAAAACGGAAACCAATGCTGAAATTCATTGCACAAAATGCTAAGCACAAGCCTAGAACCGAGGACAGTTGCAATTCAGGCGACATTCTTGTCAGAGTAGTCGGTGGTAAATCGCCTGCAGCCCTGCAACTATCCGAAACGGAGCTACATTTTAATTTAGAAAAACAAAAATTCAGCAACAGTCATGCCAGCACAGAGTACTCGTTGATAAATCGCCTGCAGCCCTGCAACTGTCCGAAAGGAGCTAAATTTGATTTTTTTTAATTTAGGAAAAACAAAAAATTCAACAACTGTCGAGCAGACACCACCACCTGACGAAACACCCAAATAGCAACACTACCGCCAGCCCTCTGCGAATACTCGTGAGGGGAGTGTACCACTGGAGCACTACAGATCAGAGAATGTCTTCAGATGAAATGATCAACAAAAGTTTCAATGGTGCCATAACCCCCACTACCGTGTCCAATTGTATTTGACCATAGTGTGCGTATATGTGTGTGTGTGTGTGTGTTTGTATGTGTGTGTGCCATTTGAGGAAGAGCTGAAATTGAATAAATAATGTTAATATGCGAAATTTTGAAAAGAAATAAAATTATCAGTTAGTTATGGATATTTTGAGAGCACTTATTATATAACATTTTAGGAACCAATCAGGAATATGCCGCTTGATGAAAAAGTATGCAGCTACCTAAGGCTGTTAATTGTATTGGGTTGATTTTCTATATGCTGTTAGAGAAATAGTGCCATTGCATAGAGTGCTGGATAATTCAGAGCTTATTTTGTATGTATGTATATGTGTGTGCGTGCGTGTATGTGTGTGTGTGTGTGTGTGTGTGTGTGTGTGTGTGTGTGTGTGTGTGTGTGTGTTTATTCTTCTATTTCAGTGATTATTTCTCTGAAGATAAATTAACTACAACAATGTTGAAACTGGTAATATTTGCGGTGGCGACATCCGTTTTGTTCAAGGTATTTAGCCATTTAGCTTGTAAGTCTTGATTTCTGTTGATGGCAAACATGCGCGTTTGTGTCTTTACTTTTCAATTCACCAATCAGTTACTTTTTAAACTTAATTAATTTTGTACGAAATATATTACAAGCTTTACATTTAATATCTATTATAGAAAAGTTGTATTAGTAATTTTTTCTCGTTGTGTAATTGAGGATGACAAAAATCTTTCTTGTTTTCTGAGATATTTTCATTGGTCAAAACTTAGATTCTTGTAATTTTCGTTATTCTGCTCTTTGTCCTCTATCTCATTCACTCTCCCTTTCACGCACCAAAACGAAAGTACGTATGCACAAATGCATCTAAAGTTTAAAAAGTTATAATTCTGCTTTCGTTTGTTATGAATTAAAAACAAGTTTCAAGCTGGAATCCCCGTCTGTATTAAGCAATGTCCCAAATCAAAATCTCTAATGTCTACATTTTCTTCCATTCCAAATTCACCTCCGTGTGACATTCTTTATTTATTTTCCTCCGAGTTCACCTCCGTGTGACATTCTCTATTTATTTTCCTCCGAGTTCACCTCCGTGTGACATCTGTTATATATATATCGTCACACACAAGATTTGTGGAACTGTATCTCTGGCCCATAGGTCATTCAGTTCTGGTGTTGCTTGTTGGCTCAAAACCACATCCAGAATAAAGTGACATCCAAGATAAGTGCTGATCTGCCAGTAAAATGAACATGGGCTAAGAAGTCGTCATATGTGTTCTCTGACACAACACTCCTACTTACATCGTCATTTATACATTTAAATATCGTAAGCGAAATATAACAAAATTATATTTAATATCAATAAATGAATAATATTAGTTAGGTAAGCAAAACCTCATACCTTCGGCAGTAATATATACACAGAGGATGATTTCCTTCTGCGGATAATCAGCAATAAGGTTAGTAGTATGAATATACTTTGTTAAAATAAAATAAAAAACCAAAATACATGTTGCCTCGACGGTCAGCTGCATTCCACTAATGATTTACAAATGCGTTTCTGGTACATTCGCTCACTTGGCTGAGTTGCGCTTTGATTGCTTAACTTAGTGAGTTATCTGGAATATTCAGGTATGCTTCCAGCCCAGGGATAAGGGTCAGTCTTTCTAGAAGGTAGGTTTCCATCTTGTCTATTTTTAGAGGAGGGGTGGGTGTTGGCTGCATAAACCATTATGTGACAGTATATAAGTAATATTGTTTAAGTAATTTATAGTTTGTGCTTATTTCTGTGCAAATTAAAAACGGCTTAAATCAAAGACAATCTTTACCAATATAATTAATGTGAGTAGCTGAGTTTAAGTTCATCAATGCATTAGTATTTGTGTACTGTGGCATTGAATTATTTATTAAGTGATGCATTTTATTTTACTTGTATTAGATGACTGATTCATTCATTAAATAACTGACGTACTTTTATTTAAGTATATTTCCACTTTCCAATTATTTCCAATTACAAATCGTGAAAGGCTAAAGTTTTAGAACATGAATCTATAACAGATCAAAATAGCATATACTGCAATTTATCGTAAATATATAGTTACGGCTTTGGTTAGTTTATGAGATTATTATATAAAACATATTATGTAGAGTAGAGAGTATTTATAAATTACCACCTTTTTTTTCCTCTAGCCTTCAGAGCAAGCAGCTTGTCCTGATACGTGGACGGCTTTTGGAAATTCCTGCTACAAATTCCTTCGAGATAAAATAACCTGGTTTGAGGCACAGGTAAAATCCTTATTACACTGTCCGTTAGTGGCCCAGATAGATAGAACGAATGACAGACAGACAGACAGATAGATAGATAGATAGATAGATAGATAGATAGATAGATAGATAGATAGATAGATAGATAGATAGATAGATAGATAGATGGATGGATGGATGGATGGATGGATGGATAGAGAGATAGATAGATAGATAGATAGATAGATAGATAGATAGATAGATAGATAGATAGATAGATTATTAATTTATATCGGAAAACATTACATATTACTCACCTCTTACCGGCAACGTTATGCGACACAGCTAGAAATGCACATGAAGATAATAGGGTCATCTCGTTAGGCCTTCTTTTCCCGGGAGAAGACAGTTCATTGCTGTTACGTCATCTCGTTAGGCCTTCTTTTCCCGGGAGAAGACAGTTCATTACTGTTACGTCATCTCGTTAGGCATTCTTTTCCCCTGAGAAGACAGTTCATTACTGTTACGTCATCTCGTTAGGCATTCTTTTCCCGGGAGAAGACAGTTCATTACTGTTACGTCATCTCGTTAGGCATTCTTTTCCCCTGAGAAGACAGTTCATTACTGTTACGTCATCTCGTTAGGCCTTCTTTTCCCGGGAGAAGACAGTTCATTACTGTTACGTCATCTCGTTAGGCCTTCTTTTCCCGGGAGAAGACAGTTCATTACTGTTACGTCATCTCGTTAGGCATTCTTTTCCCCTGAGAAGACAGTTCATTACTGTTACGTCATCTCGTTAGGCATTCTTTTCCCGTGAGAAGACAGTTCATTACTGTTACGTCTGATACGTGAGTCGTGCTTACGTTTGTTCTATAAATTATAGCACAAAATAGGGTTTGTTTTTATCTACTTGCGGCCGGTAAGCGGGTTTCACTTGGATTCTGATATATATATCCATATTAATTGAATGGTAAAGAAAGTGTTTACTCAGCTACACTTTATGCTCAGTTTTAACTTTTAAAATTAAATTTTAGTTTAAATCAGTCCGATTTGAGCCAGTCTCAGTTACCATAGCCACAAAACAAAAGCGACCACGAGAGATGGGCTTTAATTAATCTTTAATATGGACATGTTAAAAAATATCCCACACGGCCTCCAATCGGCGCATAATAAGTAGAAAAATTTGCTTCGATAGAATCGATTTACAAAATCGAGATAAAGAAGACAATTCTCTCTATTCACTGGTTTGCGAGTTGAACAGAATGAAAGCTAAAACAATACTAGAAACAAGTTCAAGGTGGTGGAATATTTGACGGTCTTCAGTGTTACCTACTATGGACCTTGAGATCAATCCACAGCGTAGCCTCGACAAAATGTGTTAGTTAATAAGCAATATTTACATTTCAGGTTTTATGCATGCTTGCTGGTGGACATATTGTAACCATCCAGTCAGAAGCTGAGGACAAGTTCGTTAGAAACATGGCACGTCTTTATGGTAAGAATATTTTGGTATTATTACAATAACGTAACTAAAAATAAACAAATAAGGCATGTTTCCCTACCTTTTTCGATTCGCGGTGCCCTTACTAAATTCACATTTTCCCAAGGCTCCCTGTGTATAATTTTAACAAGTGCACTCTGCCAAATAGCGGCTACCAATGCTTTTTTGTAGGGATCATTAGGTAAAATAAATAAAACACATTTTAGCTCAGAAAAACTTTAATGTCACTAACAGTTAAGTGTTGAAGTGTTAAACTAAATGAAAATGCGCTGTTTCAAGTAATTACATTAAAATTATTATAAATGGATGAATGGTGGAATGGATGAGCCTGTAATTCATCGCACATTTTCTCAAATCGTGGAATTAAACTGGACACAACCACCATCATTTTCTTCTCCACACTGATTTTCGAGCGATACTTAGATTTCATCACAGCGTGTGCTGATAACCCAGCTTCGCACAAATAAGAAGTCGTAAATGGGATTAAAACTCTTTGAGCTTTACCATATGAGTGGGCTATTCATCTTTGACTGACATCCAAAATTCAGTGAATTCCATGCTGCTAATTTTTGTTCTGAATGTATTGTCACAAGACAACTCAATAAGATTCTCTTCTTCTTCAGCAGTAAATTCAGAACACCATCAGTACAGACACCAGCGCACTTAGTCCACTCCAAACTGTTTTCGGATATAAAAGTATCAAGGATCTAGAACAAGTCTTGAGCCTTAGCACTAGTAGTGATACTTTTGCCATCTAGAATCCTTACATAGCAAATCAAGTGAGCATCAACATTACTATATGTGGCCTCATCCAGCTGCAAGCCAAATTCCTTCCCTTTCAATTTTCAGTTAATTGATCATTGAGGTCCTCCGCTATTTGCTGTATTCTGCAGCTGGTGGTGCTATTGGACAAAGGCACTTTTGATAGTAGCTTCCCAGGAGACTCACCGATCATAAGGTTCACCATACCTACAGCAGCAGGTAGAATGAGTTCTTCTGTGATTGTATGGGGTTTCTTACATTTTGTGATTGTATGGGGCTTCTTACATTTTGTGATTGTATGGGGCTTCTTACATTTTGTGATTGTACGGGGCTTCTTACATTTTGTGATTCTATATTCAACCTTGTAAGACGCCAGCAAAGCATTGAGGCCTGCTTATTAAAATCTACCCTTTTATTGATTTAACTCTTTTATCTTCCTGCAGAAGTAGTCATAAGATTTACTAACTGCACTGGGATGGGTGGTTTCTAAATGGCGTTTCAACTTACTTGGTAGCATGCATTCTGGTGCCAAAACTTTCATACACTTAACACATAGTGGCCTCTCTTCGCCACTGACTTCTATCGACGTAAAACAAAGTAATTTTCATAGAATTTGTAATCCAAGACTCATCTAAGATCAAAGTAATTGTCGTAGAATTTGTAATCTAAGTCGAAATATCTGTCATGTAGAATTTATAATCTTAGTCTAAATAAGTGTCATATAGAATTTATAATATAAGACTAAATAACAGGCATGGGGAATTCATAATCTAAAAAGTAGTTGTCAAACAAATTCGTATATTCACATCGTAGATACTACTAAAGGAGTGAAGTTTCCGGTGCTTCTGTTTAATTAACCATTCAATACAATTTGTGTCTGAAAGAAAACTTTATTTGTCTTGCAATATCATATTACTTCATATGTTCAAAACTTTATTTATTACAGCAGCTCCAATAAGGCTCTACTTTTCAATAAAAGACATAATGTATACTGGCACATAACAAAGTGTTGACAATTTTAGATTTTGACAGCTTTGAATTATAACAATTTAGAAGAGAAAGTAACGTTTTACAAACATACATTCACAAACATACAAAATTATGTATGCATGCACACACACACACACACACACACATGTGCGTTGTGTAAAACAAAATGGAATGTTCAGAGATATCTCACACACACACATAAACGGCTAAAGGAGCGTTTGTAATAAATACGTACTTAAAAAGAGTAAAATATAAAACTTGTATTTGATGTTTTGTCACTAGCATTATGGTCGTGTGGTTAAGCCCGATCATTTATTCCTCTGATGTTAGTAGTAATAGTGGGCCGGTTTGTGTCTTGCAGATGAATATGGAGCACACAAATAAACATTCAAAATAAACGTAGCACCTACTACATATATTTGGCGATGTCCATACAAACCAACAACACCAATAAAATGATCACCATCCTGCGTGAGATGATGAACTCCTTTACTCTTGACACGATTAAACAATGAATCAGTTAGAACATACCGCAATATGTTGTAAGAATGTCTTTAATATAAACATTTGCTATTTTATCAGGATTTCACCCTGTATTAGAACACTGCTTTCAGTCAATAATAATTATAGTAGCTTCTGTGATTTTAAGTGTTTGAAGATTTATTGAAACTGGTTATGGTTCATCTGAATACGTTTTAAAGGTAATTTATATTGAAATTTCTTGTGAAATGTTTTTGTGACGGGCCATTCCGCCTTAATTAAATGTTTATATATATATATTGAATATATATATTATATATATATATATATATTGAATGATGATCATTTAAAGCAGTAATAATCATACCAGAGGGGTCAATCTCGGACCAGCCCATTAATTATAATAGCACGTAATGGTGTTAACGGACCGCTTGCTGATCGACTCTATTAATCATAAATCAAAATCAGATACCGGCCATCACACGACACCCCTAAACTGTCTAGATCACGCGCGCCCCCTAAACTATGTCCAAAGGACGAACATCAGAAACATTTAATGAATATCATCCGGTCTTCCCCAACCCATGGGCTGTGTGTTTTCATACATCAAATAACAATGTCTGCTCGTTTAAAGAATAATAAAAATTTATGTACAAAAAATAAATTACCAGTCTTGCTCAGAGAGAGAACATAATGAAATCATAATTCAATCAACAAAGGAAACGATGTAAAATAAACCAAAATGTGCAAATAAGATATTAAAATAGCAATCATTAGGGAAGAAAGCAACTAAAACAGATTTTCTTAAACATCGATTTGTCTAACGAACGCGAGTTTTTACAATATAATAACATTTAAAGTTTAGGTAAATTTTACAATTTGGACAGGCGAGAATGTAAATAAAATACCTAGTGTTCTACATCTGCAACTTTAGAGGGCAGTTTAGATTAGTACAAACTGAATGAAGCGCATATAAAAATAACAGTGTATGAAAATATATTTTTTTAAATTAGGCGAAAACATAAGTATTAGTTTAATTACTCATAGGATTTCTCATTATTTACTCTACATACGTTATGTTATGTTATGTTATGTTATGTTACGTTATGTTATGTTATGTTATGTTATGTTATGTTATGTTATGTTATGTTATGTTATGTTATGTTATGTTATGTTATGTCGTATTATATAACGGTTCACGCTACGTTACATTACAGACTTTATTTCAGACTTTATTTATTTTGTCTAGTCAGTTTCAATGGTTTGTTTCGATTTGGTTTGGATTAAATTGGTTTAATTTAGTTTTAATTACTTTACGCTCATTTCCATTGGTTATGAAACCAATAATACCTAAGGATACATTTTAATTTCTTACTAACTAGTACTGAGTTTTATAGTTTAGAATGGAAATGATGAGGTCTACAATTTATTATATTGTCCTTCACAAAATAACTACTGTTTCAATGGCATCTATTTCTAGCTGAGGAAATAGTTATGTTAAAATATTTTGATTGTCTAGAAAAAAATTAAATTGGCTAGTAAAAATTTTAGTTTGGCTAGTAAAATTTTTAAGTTACTAGCCAAAGGCTAGTGGGACTTTTTTTTCATTTTCAGGGCTGTATAACTGCACGATATATTTTTAGACATAAATGTTGTCAAAAAGAAAAGGACATTTTTGTTATAAATATTGCGTGCGCAGAGAGCGATGTGTGGATTGGTATGACCGACCTGTTCGAGGAGGGCCGCTTTGTGTGGGCCATCACTCAGCAAGTACCCGTGTACTCAAACTGGTTGTCTGGTCAACCCAACAACAATGGAAATGAAAACTGTGGAAATTTGTGGTATGATAAGGGAATTTTGTGGAATGATAGTCATTGTCAAAGTGCAAAGTCGGCTATCTGCGAAATACCCACTTAATATCCAGGTAACGATTTTAACATTTTCATTAAATTAAATAATATTTTGTGGGAGAAGATTAGTTTCATAACAGAGCATCTTACTGTAATAAATTAAAAATATCAACATTATAATTTATTAAAGCAAGACATTTCTTAAGTGTGTGAGGAAAAATATTGTGCAATCAAAATAGTAATTAATTTTTATTTTATATTAGCTGTGATTCCTAAATAATTACATGAATTAAATATATCATTCTATCGACTGCCACATTTCATTTATCCTTTCAATATTAAGAATAACATTTCATGCAAAAAACTGACTGTCACAGGAAATGAGGGACAGAAATTATATTTTATTTCATTATCATAAACCGCTAACAAAACTAGTTGAAGTAACCCGAGTTTTGTTATTTTACATATTAGCATGTAACTTCCAGTAACGGTCACCTAAGATCTCTTTAGTAGACAGACGTTCGTGACGCAGTGTGTGTTAATATATCATATTGAATATATATATTAGTTTGTGAAATGTATATTGAACAATTGGGACAACTGCGCAATTCTAGTCACATGTTGTTTACGAGAGAATAGGCCAGTGCGCATTAGAATTGACCACAGAAAAGCGTGCAACACGCTCATCACTAAATATCCAAGGGAAAATCAAGTCACACGGCATAGCTTCTGGAAGATTCTGGAAACATTCAGTAAAGCTATATAAGAGGCAAAAGGAAGATTTTATTCTCAATGTTGAAAACGTCGATTCGTCTGAAGCCAGTCTAACTTCACGTATGAATTATCTCATGTACAGAGATTTCATAAAGGAAAGCTGCAATAATCTCTTTCCATCCGTTTTCCATCCGTCTGATGCCATATATTGAGTAACGAGGCAAAATTACTCAGTATAATTTTTGGCAAAGTGGAAAGTTCACTGTCAAGAAAAAACCCGATGTATGCGACGCTGGTTGTATGCAGTTAACGACACGAGGGACCAACTTGTTCTTCCCCCTGTCTGAGAGTTTGGTTGGACAGATCTATCCCGCTATTGGGAGGCTAGCACCGAGATTTCTTACAGATATCCGGATTTCTACACTCAATGTAATGCGACGACACATCCCACTGGACGACTCCATCCGATAATGCTAAACGTCGTTGAGATGTCCGTTTCCACGACAACCAAGAAACAACGACAATTATCGAGGCTGACAACAGTCAGCTAAATTTCAGATTTCTCCCCAGTGATAATCTGAAAGTGGTGCCTAGATTCTGCAGAATCTTCACCTGTAACGCGATGCCACAATTGCGTCCTGTCTTCACTTTGAAGTACCTCTTATAAGTGACGTGTGAACTCTGACATTAATAGTGAGTAATAATTAGCATGGCTAACATGCACATACTTAACTCTAGGACTCTAAGAAAATGAACACTATTATATCATTTGTGAAATACGAACTGTAATGTTAAAATTAATGCTTATTCTATATGTCAACTATTGTTAAAGCGGCCCCATTTGCCGCATAAGAATTGTGTAATTAATCCTTTATTTTATATTTTGAATTTCATCATTTTCATCTCCCCTTATTTCCCACAGAGTGTATGACATTGGAAAGTTGAATGAATGATTAATCACTGTGCGAAAGAGTAGTGCCCCTTTTAAATCGGGAAATAAATAACCTGATTTAAACATCTTTCAACTCTCTTGTTATTCATAGTTTTTGAGAGGGACGAAAGAATTTGTACTAGTGTTTTGCACCGTTCGTCTGTTCGTCCATTTATTCACATTTATGATACACACTCACAACACACACCGCCAATAAAACGTTCCTTGGCATGACACTAATAAACTGGGCCCCACCCAAACATCAATGGTGTATGTCATGTGTGTCTATGTAACAACTTGACGCGACGTAGTACTGGCATACGTCACACGGGCTTTTCTTGGAGGTGCACCGGAGCAGGCCAAAATTAGATTTCACCCCTTGCATCTCTAACTTCAGCTCGAGGTCGGCTTGTAACGAGCCTCCCGTTTCGTGACATCTGGTGACCACTGACCGTGATCTGACAAGGTAAATTGTGTTGTTGTAAGAAAGTGTCATCTCTTTCCTGCTTTTCTATCTCATCACCATTATGCATTGTTTATGGCATGTTAGGGCTTTGCTATTGAGACTTAGGTGAACTGGATTTTGATAAGACTTATTATTATTGTGTTGAAATAAGTTTTAAAATCTTTACGCTATTATCGTTAACGCGTACCGACTCGTGTTTAGACGTACATAGATCGATATTTTGTACGCTACATAGCAACTGTTGTTTTGCTAATTTTGCTAACTTTGCAAATTTGCGATTAGGATTTCTTTTATTCGTGTTTGTCATAATCCTAATCACGTGGTGGCTGGTGTTCATACGCACACCATTGCACCACTTGTGACCGACAGAGGTCAAAATCCCGCGAATATTCTAAGTCACTTTATCCATACTCGTGATAACTAGCAATTTTAAAAATGGCCGAGCTAGTAAACATAAAGAAAGAACTCATAGCTATGGGTAGAGAATTCGGGTATGAGAAAGCCGAGTTAAAGAAATACGTGGATGAGGAGATAGCTAAATGGTATGTTGCGAAAGAAAATGAGGCGAAAGAGGTGAGAGAGCTAGAAGAAAAAAGATCGAAAGAGGCGAGAGAGCTAGAGGAAAAAAGAGCGAAAGAGGCTATAGAGCTAGAAGATAAGAGACAGTTAGCTAAACAGCTAGAGATGCAAAACCTGAGAGAGCTAGAGGATAAGAAAAATGAGCTAGAAGAAAAGAGACAGATAGCTAAACAGCTAGAGATGCAAACTTTGAGAGAGTGAGAGGAAAAAAGAGCGAAAGAGGCGAGAGATTTTAAAGAGAAAGAAATCCAAGATATGAGAGAAATAGAGTTATTAAAGATTCAGTCAGCTAGGGATTTAGAAGATAAAAGGCAGGAAGTAGAAGAGAAAAAGCTTAAGTTAAAAGCTAGAGCACATCAGGAACAGCTTGAATTAGCTAAGCAAGAGGTAACAGCTAGAGAGAAGTTGTTAGATGGGACTGCTAAGCAACAGGCCGAATTAAATAAACCCCGTACACGGCTAGCTTTCTTTAACCCTGAAGTCGAGACGATTGACGAGTTTTTGACACGCTTTGACAGTTTCATTGCCAACTTTAATTACACTGACATTGAAAAGAAACAACAACTCGGTCAAATACTCCAAGGTGAAAGCTCGCGCGCATTTACTGATCTTACGCGCGATCCCGCTATTACTTATGCAGATCTCAAAACGGGTTTGATGCGTACTTTTCAATGTACAGCAGAAGGCTTTCGAAAAATGTTTAGGAGAGCCATACCCAAAGCAAATGACACCATGCAAGCCTTCGGTACCCGGTTATGCCATTATCTTGATAGATGGATTGATTTGACAGACATCCGGAAGACATATGAGGGCCTATTTGATTTGATATTAAGAGATCAATTTCTCCATATTGCTCCGCCTGCAATGACGACATATTTGCAGCGAAATCCCCCGACTAACTTCAGTGATATGTTGAAGTTAGCAGACACTTATAATGATTACCCTGATCCGGTAATTACGAGGAGTGCACCACGCCCTTTTCTTACAAATCAGCAGAAGTATACACCGAAACTGAACCGACCGATGGCGAAATCGGAAAAACCCGAACCGGTACAGCGGACATATACTAAGTCACAAGACGTACGACGTCACACACGTGACTCCCCACCTATGACATGTTACACTTGCAAAGGGAAGGGGCATAGTTCTCAGAACTGTCCCAGTCCACGTGATGTAAAAGTATGCACTGAAGCAGGTGCAACTCTAAAGACCCAACAGGCTACAGTAAACGGAAAAAGAGTCAAAATACTGGTCGATACAGGCGCGTCCATAAGCTGCATAAATGCTAAGCTTGTACGCCCAGAACAGTATCTAAGAGGTAGTGTCCGCATTCGATGTGTTATGGGACACCTTAGTACATGTCCAAGGTCGGCTTGTAACGAGCCTCCCAGTTTGTGACACTGACAATGCAAGATATTATGCACTTAATAATGACGATGAATATCATTTTACTGCCATAAAGGTTTTGTCCCCTAGGCTTCAATGACTGCTTGCCTTCCATTCCTATTATCAAAAAATCCGTAACGTTTAATTTGTTTTGAAAAGGAACGTAGGGCATAGGGGACAAAATAAATGGTAATGTGAATTATAAGTGATTGTCAGAGGAGTCTAGGCAAATTCTGCCAATTTTCTAACATTTTTCTATGTTCTAGTAAAAAAAAAATTATTTATGAGAAGTATAATTCTGCTAATCAAATTGCGCATTGGTGATGCAGTAGTTGTTTACAACCTAGTAAGATGTGGGTCACTCAAAAAAGTGAAGGACAGGGATGGGGAACTGTTAACCGGATACGAGACGCCCATACTTTGTCATTCGCGTTCCATATCATGACATAGTAGAATCCGCTAGCCTACCTAGATTCCATTCATATATACTCATCAATGAATTAAATCCCTTAGACGCACATTTCCACCGCACCCACTTGACCATGAGCAGACTACTTGCGTTCATTTGACCGCGCATGAATATTATGAGACTGCCGGTCTCGAGCCTAAACTATGAATGACGTAGGAATCTCTGAGAACGATGCCTAGAGCTCCTGTTCTGAAGTTGATTTGGCCATCTTGGAAGACAACTGCAGTGTGACGTCACTACTGTTGGAGCACAGTGGACAGTCACAGATCTTCAGAAGACTTTAGCTAAGTGTGCTCGCTACATAAATGAACAGATCGAACCTAACGGACAATATACGATAATTGGGCAGGGCAGGATAGACGGGCTCTTGAAATTTCTGTGAACCAATTAATGTCTTTTTATTACAATTTTGTTATTAAATTGTATTTGTTATCTTCACTTATGTTACATAATTTGTTGTAATATCGACTATGAAAGCTAGTATGGGGGCAGGAGCCGGAGAAATAGAATTGTGTCATTGAATAACACCCCGAATTTATGGCATATTCAAAGAAGATAGGTCAGGCCGTCTGGCTGTTGCTAATATTAGAAGATAATTAATAACCAATATTGATAATTGGGGAATCTAATGTAGGACAGAGTCGTTAAACATAACCAGACACATGACAGTGATAATAAGAGTTGTTAATTTCTTTTTATAAAACATGGAATCATTATACTATAATATCTTGGCACTGAATGACATTTAGATTTTATGTTTGTTTGTATTTCAGAATGCTCTGGGAATGAACATGATACACCTGGACAGATACGTCGTTCCAGATATGGGCGTTAACAAGAAACAGTACAATACTTAATAGCTAACACATCTGTACAAAATAAATAGCACATCTGGACTGAATAGATAACATATCTTGACAGAATAGATAACACATCTGGACCGAATAGATAACATATCTTGACCGAATAGATAACACATCTGGACCGAATAGATAACATATCTCGACAGAATAGATAACTCATCTGTACAGAATAGATAATACATCTGGACACAACAGATAATGCATCTAAACTGGATAGGTAACATATCTGTACAGAACAGATAACACATCTGGACACAATAGATAATGCATCTGGACAGAATAGATAACACATTTGGACACAATAGATAACACATTTGGACAGAATAGATAACACATCTGGACAGAATATATAACACATTTGGACAGAGTAGGTAACACATTTGGACAGAATATATAACACATGTGTATGGAATAGGTAACACATTTGGACAGAATAGATAACACATCTGGACAGAATAGATAACACATTTGGACAGAGTAGGTAACACATTTGGACAGAATAGATAACACATTTGTACAGAAAATGTAAACACATTTGGACATAATAGATGACACATTTGGACAGAGTAGGTAACACATTTGGACAGAATAGATAACACATTTGGACAGAATAGGTAACACATTTGGACAGAGTAGGTAACACATTTGGACAGAATAGATAACACATTTATACAGAATAGATAACATATTTGGACAGAATAGATAACACATCTGATCGAAATGGAAGATGAAGAATCTAAAATGCCACAGACATTCTAATTAACTAATAAAGTAACATAATAACTCATACATATAAATATGTTTAACTAATAAAGTAATAAACAAACGTCAAAATGTACATATATGTTTATATTTTGCTTGCTAAATACTCATTGTATGGAAGGATATTTATTTCAAATGTGTGTCTCGTGAAATTATTTAACTCGGAAACTTTCTGTCCGGCTGATAATGAATTTTGTTTTTGTCCGATTCCTTGATATTGTTTACACTTGGATCCCATTCCAAAGTAGATTCTTCCTTGAAGGTGACTTCTATTGTTGACAAATATAAACTCATTGTATATGCAATTTCATTTCTGACATACACAATGTCATTTAACCCACATTTGAGTGTTGACATTTAAGTAAATTTTAAAGATTACCCCATCCCCACACCCAAGTTCCTTAGAAGTTTTCTAAATAAAATACTATTTAGAAGAATTGAGAAAAAGATAGAATTTCATTAGCACTCCAAATGCTAATGAAGCTTACCTGCCTATGGAGGTGTACTGTTATATAAGTAAAAATATAGCAATGTAATATGAAATTTGAAAATTATCACATATATACCATAATGGACAGGCGTATGTTACACAGTTGCATGATATAACAAGAACAGACTTCTTTTATAAATTACAAGGTAAAACAAATTTTTCATATCAGACATTTCCTCTAAATATTCTGCATGAATAAAAGTTAGACTTTGAAGAAGATGCCAGAGGTTAGTAAAAAGTGTTATCAGGCCCTTTTATTCAAGCCAGACGAACTAATGTGTTATCAGACAACTTTATAAACTTAAAATAAGCCAGACGATTCTAATGTGTTATCAGGCAACTTTATAAACCTAAAATAAGTCAGATTATTCTAATGTGTTATCAGGCAACTTTATAAACCTAAAATAAGTCAGACGATACTCATGTGTTATCAGGCCAATTTATAAACCTAAAATAAGTCAGACGATACTCATGTGTTATCAGGCCAATTTATAAACCTATAATAATTCAGATAGTACTAATTAATGTTAGCAGGCCATCTTCTGCATTTAAATAAATTATATATTATCAAGTAATATGAAATTTTATCTTTAATTAAGTGCAAATATTTTATTTTTTCATTTTTTCTGTAACATCACAGCAAATTTCGAATTATTTCTCGCAATGAAAACCATTTTTATTGTTTTGCCGCTATCATAATATGATCGAAGTAACAAAGACATAAGTGATGTAACAAAGATATAAATGATGTAACAAAGATATAAATGATGTAACAAAGATATAAATGATGTAACAGCATTTACAAAACGAGATACAAGTGCAGTAGGAAAGACTTTATTTATTATGTACCTACTATAAATATACTTTCAAATTCATGTACTCAGTAAAAGTAAACATGAATTCTTGCAGAAAATATATCATTTTGAGAAGTCACAAACAAAAAGAGAATATTAAACGAACAGTGAATATTACAATAAAAATAGATTAATATGAATAAACTTAAACTGTTGTATGCTCGTCAGAACTGTAACATATAGTCTGCTGTGTGAGCAATATTGCACATAATAAAGTCCTATAGTGCACAGACTATAGAGACAGGTAAGTTCAGGGAAAATTTAGGGAAGTTTGGAATTCTGGAAAACAGTTGGAGCTGTCAAGCATAACATAAATAACTCAAAATGCTCAACAAGACAAAGAACTAATATAAAGAACTCAAAATACTCAGCAAAATAAAGAATTAGGATAATGACTATAACTACAAAACAGTGCTATAACTACAGTTTAAAATGTCAATGCTGTAACGATAGCTAAAAAATAACAGAGCTATAACGACAGTTACAAAATGACGTGCTATAAATACAACTAGAAATGACAATGCTATCACTACAGTTACAAAATGACAATGTTATAACTACAGTTCCAAATGGCAATGCTATAACTAACTAGAAAATGACAGTGCTATGACTACAGTTACAAAATGACATGCTATAATTACAACTAAAAATGACTATGCTATAACTATCACTACAAAATGAGGGTGCTAGAAATACAGTTACAAAATGGCAATGATATATCTACAACTACAATATGACAGATCTATAAGTACAGTAACAAAATGGCATGCTATACCTATAGTTATAAAATGACAATTCTATAACTACAACTAGAAAATGACTATTCTATAACTACAGTTACGAAATGACAGTGCTATAAATATAGTTGCAAATGACAATGCTATAACAACAACTACAAAATGACAGTACAAAAACTACAGTTACAAAATGACAGTGCTATAAAGACAATGCTGCTATACCTACAAAGAACCATCCCTGCTGAAAACCATGCCAAAAGAAGTCCCTGCCAATATCCAAAGTAACATTGTACTACAAATAAACACCTTGTCTTCTAAATGTCATATCTGTCAGGGTACATTTACATAAGTACAGAGTTGTTCAACGGTCAGGACGATTGTAAAGTTACTGTTTATTACTGAAAATGCATTTACATTTGAAACTTACTGCATATATCTAAATCGTGACTGGGATATTTGAATTATCAATGGAGATAGATAGATGATAGACAGATAGATAGATAGATAGATAGATCTCTCAGTAATACACACAGACATTTTGACTTATCCTCAAGTCATGGATTCACATTTTTACTTCCACCATCCCAGACATCAGAATGGACTTTCATTTTAACGTATTGTGCTTTTTTAAAACAAACCCACACATATATTATTGTGGCGAGTCCAGTTTATTTGCCGAGTGGAAGTCGATATTATTACGTAGCTATTTTCTTTATGTTTTAGTGTTTTATCTTCAAACACCCTACATGGGCAATACTTTAAGGGGAGATAAATCGCCCTTTTCTAAATCCGCCAGTTCTCTCTCTTTGTTGATCTGTGTGTTTAACAAATTAATGACAAGAAAGTTTTGTAATGCGACAAAGCGTATAGATGTTGAAGACTTAAAGAAGTGCTTCTGTGTTTCTTCCAATCGCTTGAAAACATGAATACCTCCCTCCCGCCTACAATCAATCGTATCTTGTGCAAAGTTTGATTGATCGGGAGAAAAGTATCTATTCTTAGCCTTCTCCGATTGTCGTTGTACCACAGCCCTATTTTCTTCCTACACATAATATATTTGCCAAGTCATAATAATTTCAGATCGCGAGATTAGTTAGGAATCTCGCGAGAGGTTTTATTGATTGTTCTGGAGTTTAATATTCTCTGAGGTAAAGCGTACTTCCGAAATCCTTAACGAGATATTAATAATTATAGCTATGTTGTCCAAACTCACGTGGGTGGGCAAGTTTTTAAACGTTCCATTTAAGACCCAGTCATGAACGGGAGAGACATACATAAAGAATATCAAGATATTTCTACTCCTCGTAATGGTAGAATTACACGTAAAGGAATTATTTATCGGAGGCCAACTCTCTTAACTATGGTAGTTTATAAATATACTATGTCAGTGCGATCAACACACTATTGCACTGCAAACTCACTATGGTAGAGTAAGGACTGTAAAGATTAATTTCCTGTTTTAAAGACTTACGAAGTTCGGGATAGGTTAAAGCGGAAAAGAGATGTGAAAGAAAACAATGTGAATTGGACTGTGTACATCTTCATCCTAATGTATCTTTGTATTGTCTGTTCTGCCTTTGGACATTTTTATCCTTGATGGAACCGGCCACAGTTCTGAATAGAGGGTCTAAATGTGCAAGAAAACTCTATTCTGCAATTGGTTCATGTGTTTTGTGCATGGATCTTCTAACACAATCATTAGATTAAGTATTTTACATATGAAGGCTTTTTGTTTCCTTTCGATAGTATATATCATCTCGGGATTTTTTTAAAGGAACCAAATGAAAACCTGATAGTAGGTTGAAATGTGGAATGGATATTTGACAGACTCAAGACAAACTTTAGACCAGTCAAAGAACTGTTGATTATATAGAGTTTATCGTGTAACTGTAACATATAATCATTCGGGTGGGGTGGGTTGAATGGCCCTAGATAAGGAAGGATTTAGGTTTACCTGTACTGTCTGAATGCCTGACGTGACAAGCCATATTATGGAAATATTTTATCCTTTGTTAAAATTAATCTGTTTAAATATTAGTTTTAATATTTTGTTAAGCTAATTTATGAGTTTTAAAGGGGCATATATTTTCCGCTTAATATACATATTAAATTATTTGTGTTAGATCACATATGTAAACTTCTATTTCAAAGCGCGCTTTTTCCATTTCATTATACTGAATTACCTTCTGCTGCCTTTTGTTTAAATAATACAAATGGGTGATTTTAAATTCCAGTAATGTCTGTTTATTCATTTATCTACATTTAGCAGACATGTTATTTTATGATCTGTGTATGCGGAACTTCTATATAGTTGTGTGGTTACTCCCCTTTGCTTGTGCAAGTTGATATATTCAATCTTTCTTCATTTTACTGATTTGTAAAATAAGTCTGTGACCGTCTATATGCAAGCTTTCTCTGTCAGTGATGTCACTGCAGTTTTCTGCAGACTGGAAAATTATAGACAATGAGTAAAGAATACAGACTGGAAAATTATAGCCAATGAGTAAAGAATACAGATGAGGCTTTTACTTTTCAATGGGCTTTTTATGCTAGGAAAGTTTATAGCAGAACACTTTCTGTATAAGTTCAGAAACTTGGAATCAAGTTTCATCCAGTTCTGGACGATTGCTATTGCCACTCTCTCAGACCCGTGCTACTAGACTATTTTAAATACTACTCATCCTAGACCAAGATGTCCAGTTTCCCTGGTTTGCAATCTGCCTAGATGACATTAATGATGATAGAATACAGACTTAAGTTTACTGTGTACTCATAAGAGAATGAACTCTTACAAATGTTACAGGGTACTCTTAAGAGCATGAACTCTTACAAATGTTACAGTGTTTCCATAGACTATGTGTAACTATGCACTCTTAAGAGCAAGAACTCTTACAGGACTAACATTTAGTATAGTTTTTCCTTAGACTGTGTGTGTGTGTGTGTGCGCGTGCGCGCGCGCGCTCTTAAGAGCATGAACCTTTACATGACTGTAACATTTGTTATTGTATTTCCATAGATTGTGAGGAGCTGTTTAATCTTTGTATTGTCTTACGTTTTAGCATATCAAAGGAAACTAAATGACTACAACTACCCATTTGTTATGCACTGAAAGTAACTATTTTCTTTATCAGCCTCTTCAATTTATTAACTGTCTACAACTGTGTGTGCATGATTAAGTGGAACTGAAGACAGCCATATATCTGTCAATCGATTTGTCTGGTGTGAAGCCAATCACGCCAGTTTGTAGTCATACCTAAGTTGCGGGGTGAAAGAGTAGTCTGGCACACTAATTCAACGTCATCTATAGGCACGTCTACAGAGCACTACGTTACAGGGTTAAACACACCCATTTAACATTGCAAAAAACTTTATAATGTTAAGTGCTTAACATAACGAACACATTTTATTCAATTTTTCTCGTCACGTTAGGACCCTTGGCACGAACCAGATTTTATGAGAAGAGCATAAAATAATCAGACATAATATTTTGTAATATTCCGATTTGATTCATTTACACCCACCCGAGACCTAGGATTGAACAGCATGAAAACAAGTGAATAGCATAGTTTTCCTTTTTAGACTTGTCCTTTTTACTTCCCAACAACAGATGAGACCTAAGATCGAAAGACCTAAGATAATGTCTGGACTCCTTTTTACACTTGTATATTTTACTTCCCAAGAACAACTGAGATTTAGGATCGAAATAGAACATGTCTGGACTCATTTTAACACTTATCCTTTTTTACTTCCCAAGAACAACTGAGACCTAGGATCGAAATAGAACATGTCTGGACTCCTTTTTACACTTGTCTGTTTTACTTCCCAAGAACAACTGATTTGACTTAATCATCTTAAAGTGTTGACATAAAAATAACAAACAACAAGTAAAAAATTAGTACATTCCAGCTCGTCTTTATTTTCTTTGGTTTATTGAAACAAACAATGCGGACTCGTCTTTGTTTGATGTTACAAGTTTTCGAAATGTTTCCAAACTTATATTTTAATAAATCAAATAACAGTATTTTTGTTCTTGACAGGAACAAATATTACTGACGGTGTTGTGTGTTCTTGGCAGTGTCATAGAATCAATTTTTCTCTGTGACGTGTTCTTGCTGCGTCATAAGTCTTCCAGTATAGTGAATCTTCTTGGATGTGCTGTGCTCTTCTCCTTTTCATGTATTCTTGACTGTGTCATGTTCTTTCTTAGTTCATGCATTCTTGGTTGTGTCATGTTCTTTCCTAGTTCGTGTATTCTTCGCTGTGTCGTGTTCTTTTCTGTTTCATGTATTCACAACTGTGTCGTGTTACTGTATGTTTCGTGTATTCATGATGGTGTCGTGTTCTTTTCTGTTTCATTTATTATTGACCGTGTCGTGTTCTTTTCTGTTTCATATATTCATGACTGTGTCGTGTTCTTTCCTAGTTCGTGTATTCATGAGTGTGTCATGTTCTTTTCTGTTTCGTGCTATTCATGGCTGTGTCGTGTTCTTTCCTAGTTCATGTATTCATGACTATGTCGTGTTCTTTTCTGTTTCGTGCTATTCATGGCTGTGTGGTGTTCTTTTCTGTTTCGTGCTATTCATGACTGTGTCGTGTTCTTTCTTAGTTCGTGTATTCATGAGTGTGTCATGTTCTTTTTTGTTTCATGTATTCATCACAGTGTAGTGTTCTTTCTGTTTCGTGCTATTCATGAGTGTGCGGTCTGCTCTTGGCAGTGCCGAGTTGTTTTGTTTGTTATTTGGGGGGATTTTTACGGAGTCAACATCCTACCATGTGTTCTTGAGTCCCAAGTTCCTGGCTGTGGTATTTGTTCCTGTTTCTGGTACTTGTTATTTATTGGCTGTTGTACTTTTATTGGCTACGATACTTATTGTTTATTGACTATGGTACTTGTTATTGACAGTACCATTTGGTATTGGCTGTGGTATTTGTTATTCGCTGTATCTATTTATTGACTATGGTATTTGTATTTATTGGCTGTTGTATGTGTTATTTATTGGCTGTGGTAATTGTTGTGTATTGGCCATAGTACTTGTAATTTATCGTCTGTGGTACCTGTAATTTATTGGCAGAGGTATCTGTTATTTATTTGGCTGTTTTACTTGTTATTTATTGACTGTATTATTTGTTATTGACAATAGCATTTGTTACTGACTGTGGCACTTGTTACTGGCTGTGGTACTTGGTATTTGTTGGCTGTAATAATTGTTACTGACTGTGGTATTTGTTACTGACTATTACTTGCTGTTGACCATTACTTGTTACTGTCTGTTACTTGTTAGTGTCTATTAATAGTTACTGGCTTTTACTTGCTCTTGGATGTGGTACTTGTTTTTGGCTTTTACTTACTGTTGCCTGTTACTTATTACAGGCTGTTACTTGTTGCTGGCTGTTACTTGTTGTTGTCTGTTACCTGTTACTGGCTTTTGCTTGTTCTTGGATGTGGTACTTGTTATTGGCTGTCATAATTATGTTCTTGACTTGGATGCGGACCTTGATAATTGCTCTCATAATTATGTTCTTGACTTGAATGTGGTACTTATTATTGGCTGTCGCAAGTATATTCTTGACTTGAGTGAGTCGTGTTTTCTTGGCAGTTTCTTGCGTTTCTGAATGAATTGTATATTTCTCTAATTGTAGATGCATTCTTAACTCATACATGTACATCTCACTGGTACATATGCATGCAATTCACATTGGTACAGGTTTTATTTTATTTTTACAAGTAACAAATAAATATTAAAACTTTAAGTTTCAAAAGCAACATTTTTAAAAAACATAACTACAATAATGTTTTAGGTTTGCTTGGTGAAACTGCAAGTTAAACATTACAAAAAAAGTATTCTGTCCAAACAACAATACGCTGTTCTAAAGTGTTATAATCGTGGCATATGAAAATTAAAATTCCTCTAAATAATATGAAAATATGTTCTTAAAGAAACTGAACAGCAGTGTTTAATTCAAGTGAACAGATGTTCTTCCAGGTGTGTCAAGTCTGTTTTAGCACTGAGTCGACAAACGTCTTCCCGAGGGTGGTTCGGTAGGTGGCAGACTGCGGAAGAAGATGTATCCGGAATTCCTTGCATTCTGTTGTCAGGCCTGTTTCAAAGTTTGCTGGGTGTCACTCGTCTGGTCAAGCTGCAGTGACGTGAGACATCAGTAAAATAAAATTCAGCAATGTGTACAACACATAAAGTCTTTAATAATGTAAATAAACGAAACTGAAATCGCAAACAATACAATCATTAACGACATAGGTGGGTTATTGTCTTCTTTCAGTAATTTGAAAATAGAATGTTTTTTGGAATAATGTTTGATAATACTAATTTAAGTAGAATCTATAACACATTGCCAAGTTTAAGAAAAATTACTTGAAGTTCTCATTTCCGAAACGTCACTTAAAACATAAAATGTTTCCCTGCAATCCACCGGTGACAATTTGACCATCAAGGAATGACCTGATCTCATTTCCCAAACAGTAGCGAAACACAAAGTGTGTATCTGTACATCACCAGAGATCACTTGGGAATCAAGGAATGGCCTATTGATCTCACTTCCAAACGTCAGAGAAACACAAAGTATTTACCTGCACATCACCGGAGATCACTTGACCATCAAGAAATGCATTGCTGGAAGTCCTGCTGTAACCAGATGAATCATTAGAACAGATGGGTCCGTTGACAGAATCGACTTTTTCAGACAGATAGGTGTCTGTGTTAGAACCAATGCAGTTGTTGTCATTGTTGGACAATTGCTTCTGGACGACGGACATATCCAAAAAGCTATTTTTAGTCTGCAGTCAAACAAATAACATTTAAGTTGTACGATGTCATCAAAAGGTTAGCTTTTGTCTGCAGTCAAACAAATAACATTTAAGTTGTACGATGTCATCAAAAGGTTAGCTTTTGTCTGCAGTCAAACAAATAACATTTAAGTTGTACGATGTCATCAAAAGGTTAGCTTTTGTCTGCAGTCAAACAAATAACATTTAAGTTGTACGATGTCATCAAAAGGTTAGCTTTTGTCTGCAGTCAAACAAATAACATTTAAGTTGTACGATGTCATCAAAAGGTTAGCTTTTGTCTGCAGTCAAACAAATAACATTTAAGTTTTACGATGTCATCAAAAGGTTAGCTTTTGTCTGCAGTCAAACAAATAACATTTAAGTTTTACGATGTCATCAAAAGGTTAGCTTTTGTCTGCAGTCAAACAAATAACATTTAAGTTTTACGATGTCATCAAAAGGTTAGCTTTTGTCTGCAGTCAAACAAATAACATTTAAGTTTTACGATGTCATCAAAAGGTTAGCTTTTGTCTGCAGTCAAACAAATAACATTTAAGCTTTATGCTTATTAAAAGGTTAGTTATGGTTTGCAGTCAAGCAAATAACATTTAAGGGCTGTTATCAAAAGGCTAGCTTTGTCTGCAATCAAACAAATAACAATGAAGTGCTGACATCATAAGGTTAGCTTTAGTCTGCAGTCAAACAAACAAAATTTAAGTGCTGTTGTCAAAAGGCTAGCTTTGTCTGCAATCAAACAAATAACAATGAAGTGCTGACATCATAAGGTTAGCTTTAGTCTGCAGTCAACAAACAAAATTTAAGTGCTGTTGTCAAAAGGCTAGCTTTGTCTGCAATCAAACAAATAACAATGAAGTGCTGACATCATAAGGTTAGCTTTAGTCTGCAGTCAACAAACAAATTTTAAGTGCTGTTGTCAAAAGGCTAGCTTTGTCTGCAATCAAACAAATAACAATGAAGTGCTGACATCATAATGTTAGCTTTAGTCTGCAGTCAACAAACAAAATTTAAGTGCTGTTGTCAAAAGGCTAGCTTTGTCTGCAATCAAACAAATAACACTGAAGTGCTACATCATAAGGTTAGCTTTGGTCTGCAGCCAAACAAATAACATTTAAGTTGTATGATGTCATCAAAAGGTTAGCTTTGGTCAGTTGTATATATTTGTTACACAATGCGCACTAAAGCTTTATGCTGTCGCCAAAAGGCTAGCCATGGTTTGAAGTCAAATAATATTTAAGTTGTATGTTGACTGCAAACCATAGCTAGCCTTTTGGTAACAACATACAACTTAAATATTATTTGTTTGACTGCAAACCATAGCTAGCCTTTTAGTAACAACATACACTTCTTCAATCATTCTTTTACATTTTTGTGTAGTTTTACCTTGGTAGGCGTAAACGCACACAAGCTTTGAAAATGTCGCCCATTTTAAAATTTCATGTGTGACGTCCAAAGTTGTTTGACTACTCGTTAACAAGTTCATATATACTTAGGAAAACAAAATCAGCATCTCCTTCAATGCAAAATAATTCGAACTTGTAATTTGCCAATCACAACAGAATTATATTTTGCACAAAATGGCTTTATACCAACGAAGCCCGGCCAAATATTTCCCATAGTCTGTACAACTTGTCATTATACTGATGATGTCTCGAACAATCATTTCTCATAGTCTTCAAAATCTGTAATTATATTAACAATGCCTAGACCAAACGCTATCACATATTCACAATTTATCAATGTAGCCTACTAATGATGCCTCCTACACCATACAATACAACCTGTCATTCTAGTAACGTTACCTTGACCACACACTTGTCACATCCTACACAACCTGCCAGATTTAACAATGCTTAAACATTACACGTTGTGTCACACAGCTTATCACTAAAGAAATAATGTTTAGATATATGCTTCCTATATGCTATACCATTTGTCATTCTAATGATGATTAGGTGATATACTTTCTATATGCTATACCATTCGTCATTCTAATGATGATTAGGTGATATACTTCCCATATTCTATACCATTTATCATTCTAATGATGATTAGGTGATACACTTCCCATATGCTTCACGAACCTCCACTTTTGTATAATACTAATGCTTAGGTGTACTGCACTCTTTCTAGGAGAGTTGTCAGCCATGTTTGTACAGACTTGCCGTATTTTTTCCACAAGAGTTGTCTGTCATGAATGTGTACATTTACCGTACTCTTACCCGAAGAGATGTCTACCATGTATGTGCAGACAAACTGTACTTTTTCCAGAAGAGCTGTCTACCATGTATGAGAGTTATCTGTCAAGTACGTGTACACTTACCGTACTCTTTCCAGGAGAGTTGTCTGCCATGTATGTAGAAACTTCAGACTGCTTTCTAGTGGTCGTTTCTATTGACGACACCGTTTTTTTCTTCTGCTTATACCGCCTTTCGTAGGCATTGTGGACCTGTAGTAAACATATAATGTGGACCTGTAGTTAATATATATTGTGAACATGTACTATGGACCTGTGGTAAATATTATTGTGAACCTATAGTAAACATGTACTATGGAACTGTATAGTAAACATGTATTATGAACACAGTGTGGACCTGTAGTAAATATGTATTGTGAACATACACTTATGGACCTGTATAGTAAACATGTATTGTGGACCTATAGTAAACATTTATTGTGAAAACGCACTATTAACCTGTAGTAAACATGTTATTGTGGACCTGTAGTAAAGCATTGTAAGCACTCACTATGGACTTGTAAAGTGACATGTATTGTGGTCCTTTGCAGTGAACATATATTGTGAGTCTGTGTAATGAACATATGTTGTGAACATGTACTACAATGAACTTGAATAGTGAACATGTTATTGTGGACCTGTAGTGAACATCTTTTGTGAACATGCTTTGTGGACCTTAGTGAATAAATATAGTGGATCTGTAGCATATATTGTGCACTGTGAATATGTAGTGAACATATATTGTGGATCTATAGTGAATATGCAGTATCAACATAGAATGAAAATCGCATATTAAAAATTATGATAAATGCGTAAGTTTAACAAGTAAGCATAACAAATATATGCAATTCGCAACAAAGATAAAATAATATTTTTAAAAGTTTCACAGCTCTAAACAAAATATTTTGCTAAAATTATTTTTTACGCTGCATGTAGGTGGAAGGAATATGTGTGGTGAAAACAAGAGGGAATATGAATATGCCTGCATCAGAAGTGAATGTAAGCGAGAATAGGAATACACTTGCATCAGAAGTGAATGTAAGCGAGAATAGGAATACACTTGCATCAGAAGTGAATGTAAGCGAGAATAGGAATACACTTGCATCAGAAGTGAATGTAAGCGAGAATAGGAATACACTTGCATCAGAAGTGAATGTAAGCGAGAATAGGAATACACTTGCATCAGAAGTGAATGTAAGCGAGAATAGGAATACACTTGCATCAGAAGTGAATGTAAGCGAGAATAGGAATACACTTGCATCAGAAGTGAAAGCAGGCCATGACAGGATTATGCGGTATCAGAAGCGAAAACAATCGAGAAAAGGAAACTCAGAAGTGAAAGCAATAAATGTCCCTAGTTACTTTATGGTCAACAAACTAAATTAAAGAAAGAGGGGGGAATACAACAACAGAGTGAAAAATGGAAGGAAAATTGAATTAAGCTAGTTTCTCTTTGAAATTGCATAAATAGAAATGATATTATACAAATCACAATTTTTTAAAAACTAATATTTATTTTTAACTGTTTTTTTTTAATTTTGTTACAAAAATCTTAATCACTGTACACACACACACACACACAAATATAGTGCAAGCATATACATTTAAATGTGTTTAATGGTACATACTATTTATCAATATTATACTTAGAATTTTGAATAATTTTTGAAGAAAACAGCTTTACTTACATCACCGTTTAGGAGACAATGGAAGACAAAGAACATAACACCCTGTGGGGGGAAAAAAACAAGCAAACATAAAGATAATATCTTTATTTCAGTGCATGCTTCGTTCTTTCTCTATTTCTTTATTTTAGACTACCTTCGTTATCAATCTATCTATGTGTCTATTTATCTGTAGGCACACCAGCTGTTTTCTTAGATTTTCAAGGACTCAGGTTATGTTCTAAGAATGAGTTCAGGAGTTCAGGCGCACCAGCTAGCTTCTAAGAATGAGTTCTTACACACCAGTTGTGTTCTAAGAATGAATTCTTACACACCGGTTGTGTTCTAAGAATGAGTTCAAATTCACCCATTGTGTTCTAAGAATGAGTTCAAACACACAGTTGTGCTCCGGGCTAAAATGTAGTTAGGACAGGCGTGATCAGTGAAAGAATGAGTTTAGACAACTCTTGTGGTCAGCGTAAGAATGAGTTTAGACAACTCTTGTGGTATGAGTAAGAATGAGTTTAGAGACAACACTTGTGGTCAGTGTAAGAATGAGTTTAGACAACACTTGTGGTCAGTGTAAGAATGAGTTTAGAAAACACTTGTGGTCTGAGTAAGAATGAGTTTAGAGACAACACTTGTGGTCAGTGTAAGAATGAGTTTAGAGACAACACTTATGGTCTGACTAAGAATGAGTTTAGAGACAACACTTATGGTCTGAGTAAGAATGCGTTTAGACAAAACAGTTGTGGTCTGGGTACAAATGAAGTCAGACACATAAGTATCTTATGAAATTAAACAAATCTTTAAAACAAAGGTCAAATATTCAAAGTACCTAGATGAATATGTGCCAGTACAGTTACAATGCTTTGCTCTTTCTTCTCACTTTGATCACGCTTGTACTCACTGTGTGAAAGGAAGTAATACATACGTAGTACCAAGTCCATAGAAAGGCGGCAGACATTTAGAATTATGTCAGAAGATGGTGGACATTTTATACTATCGAGACAGAAAGGTGCTAGATATTTTGTATTAACAAGACAGGTAAAAGGTAGTGATAAATATTTTGTATTACCAAAACATGTAAGGAGAGAGGTAAGATGGGGTTGATATTTTTTATCACAAATAAGGAGGAAGTAGAAATGAATACACTGGATATGAAAGGAATTAACAGAAAAAGTAGAAGATATATACTACCAGGAGAGGTAAAGAAGTGCTAGAAATATACTAACTAGAGAGATAACATAATTAGACAGGCAAACAGATAGTAGAAATATACTAACTAGACAGTTAAACATAATTATACAAATAGTAGAAATATACTTAGACAGTTAAACATTATAAGACAGATAAACAGATAGTAGAAATATACTTAGACATTTAAACATAATTATACAGGTAAACAGATAGCAGAAATATACTTAGACAGTTAAACATAATCAGACAGGTAAATAGACAGTAGAAATATATTGAGACAGTGAAACATAATTTTAGACAGGTAAAGAGATAGTAGAAATATATTTAGACAGTGAAACATAATCAGACAGGTAAAGAGATAGTAGAAATGTACTAACTAGACAGGTACAGAGGTGGTACGACAGTTCTACAAGATAAGTTGAGAGGTGGTAGAAATGGACTACCAAGACAGGTAAATTGGTGGTAGACATGTACTCACTGGACAGGTCAGATTAACGCGACAGGATTTTAGTAGATTTATTTAATAATTTTAAGAAATTAAAGAAGTGATTATCTTGTCTTTTGTCGTCATTGCAATTTATACGGAGCGGAAAGATATTTTTAATTTCTAAGAGACATATAATGTCTTATTCAGTCCATCTTTCATGAATTGACTATTTGTCTGTAATATAGCCCTTGCGACTCAGAAAATGTTTACATTTCCTAATCCTGATCTGATCAGACAACTGACATACTATTTACATTTCCTAATCCTGATCTGATCAGACAAATCACATACTATTTATATTTTCTAATCCTGATCTGATCAGACAACTCACACACTATTTACATTTCCTAATCCTGATCTGATCAGACAACTCACATACTATTTACATTTTCTAATCCTGATCTGATTAGAAAACAAACTATTAATAACTCTACATTTGCTTGTTTCCTCTAATTAAAGCACTGATTTGAATAGTTCAAAAATATAAATATTAAAATAATTTAAGTCGCAAAGAACTGTATTTATCGAAAATGTTAAACACAACTTTTAGAAATAATTCATAATCTAGTATGGTCCAAGCTGAACACCAATTATATTAGTTATTTTCTGTGAAATATAAGCAGAGTTTTAATATCCTCTTATTCATCTAGAAGCTGCTGGAGAAGGTAAAGGGGCATAAAACTTTAGTTAAGCGCCATAAAGCGAGAGACAGTCAGAGGTAGTCATGTGGTCATTCTTGTGAAGGTGAAGAGTTATGTAAAGATGTAATTCATGATGAAAGACATGTATAGGTACTCACCAAACGGTTGTTAGTGATGTTGAAGAGGTATGTTGTGGGAGTCGGGTAGATATACTCACCTGACAGCTGTTGGTGATGGTGAAGAGATATGTAAAGATGTACGTCATTATGTGGGAATCACCCGTTTCCACCGTTAGAAATCCGAATGTCCAAGTCAGTCCAAGCAAAGGAAGTAACACAGCCGACGCCTTCAGGCTGATTCTGCAGTGATTGATTGATTTGTCGCTTTGACTGACTGATTTGTTGAATGATTGACTGACTGTATAATTGTTTCAATGATTGATTTGTCGATTTGGTTGATTGATTGTTTGTTTGACTGACTGATAGAATGACTAATTACTTTTAGTACTTGTTTGATTGTTTGTTTGATTGCTACAGTGATTGATTGATTTGACGATTTGTTTGATTGATTGTTTGTTTCATTGCCTCATTGATTGCCTGACAGACTACGTGTTTGACTGACTGATTGCTTATTTGATTGACTGTTTGATTGTTACAATGAGTGATTTATTTGACGCTGTATTTGACTAATTGTTTGTTTGACAGACTGATTCCTTCAACGATTGGTTGATTTGTCACTGTGATTGACTGATTGTTTGACTAATTGTTTGCATGATTGTTTGATTGATTCAGTGATTAATTGAAAGACTGGTTAATTTACTGACTGTGTGACAGAGCAGAGTTGTCTGTCCCTATTTTTAATTAAATATTATATTACTTGTTTAATATTAGCATGACATGACTTTCGGGTACTGTGTGTTTTGTAAGTATCAGAGTTAAAATAACAACTCATGAAGAGAATATGCTAGAACTTGCTGATGTAATTTAAACTGGATGTGGATGTGGATGAGTAGCTTTTATTATCCAATGGATATTATTTCCAAAGAAAGAGACCAGCCAATGGGCTGAGATCGAAGTTTACCTGCTGAAATAATTATATTCTCTACTTTGAATTTGGTGTGGTTGAAGTCTGGTCATGAATGCTGGCCATTAGCTTAATGGTGAGTTAATTGATTAATTGGAACTAGTGCTGTGTTTCACTTACTTGGTGTTTGGTATAAAATGTACAACATGTGACATTTATAACTCAAACTATTCCTTAATTGCCTGTTGGTTTATAAAAGATATATTGGTAATTATAACTCAAGCTATAGTTTAATTACCTTATACCAGACTGATGTTCGCTGTTGGCTTTAGCGGTAGAATGAATGGATTTCAACATCACTTTTAGCACAAGGATTAATATCACTGTATTGATCTGTAAACCAACAATGAAGATCTTTCACTGAATTGGTCTATCTATAAGTAAATATCACTTAATCAATTATCAACACTATACTGATTTCTAAGCATATCAGTGTAATAATTTGTAAATAAAACCAATTTAATAAATTAATGTATATCACCATATTTACCATAATTACAAGACAGATAACACACATTAAATGATGTATGTACTTACCACAATTGCAATACAGATACCACACATTAAATGACATATATTTACCATAATTACAAGACAGATAACACACATTAAATGATGTATGTACTTACCACAATTACAATACAGACTGTAGGCACGAAAAACATAAGCAGCAGTTCATGGTTGAGCCAGCACCTGGCACAATATATATTTAACTATTTAAAAATCATAAATTTAAACTTCACTGTTATCAAATTAAGTATATGCAGTACTTTAATGATATGAAATAGTACACTATATTAATGTTGCTGTATCAGTGCTATAGTGAAAAAGTACACTATATCAATATCAACAGTGCTATAGTGAAATAGTACACTAAATCAATACTACTATATCAGTATTAACAATGCTATAGTGAAATAGTACACTAAATCAATACTACTATATCAGTATTAACAGTGCTATAGTGAAATAGTACACTAAACAAGTGTCAACAGTACTATAGTGAAAAAGTAGATTAGGCCTACATCAATACGATTGTCTTCAGCCTGCCTACATCGATTTTTAAAAATACCAATATAATATATTATTACTAATATGACAATAATTACTTACTTCTGAACTTAAAAGTATGTTGATTGAGAGCGTACGTATTACCCATTTATACTCGATTTGCTCCACAAACCAATTCAAATATGGGCGGAGGATCTCAACATTACTTAATTATAATTGCAACTGTAAAGTCTAAACACTTCATAAACCTAATTACAGATATAAAGTCTAAACACTTCATAAGCCTAATTACAGATATAAAGTCTAAACACTTCATAAGCCTAATTACAGATACACAGAGCGTAAAGTCTAAACACTTCATAAGCCTGATTACAGATACACAGAGCGTAAAGTCTAGACACTTCATAAGCCTGATTACAGATACACAGAGTGTAAAGTCTAAACACTTCATAAACCTAATTACAGATACAAAGAGTGTAAAGTCTAAACACTTCATAAGCCTAATTACAGATACAAAGAGTGTAAAGTCTAAACACTTCATAAGCCTAATTACAGATACAAAGAGTGTAAAGTCTAAACACTTCATAAGCCTGATTACAGATATACAGAGTGTAAAGTCTAAACACTTCATAAGCCTGATTACAGATACACAGAGTGTAAATGATACTCTCGTGCTTTGTAACTGCAGTAAATGTGGACCAAGAAAATAAATTTATTCTTAAACTGGGGATCGCTGATGAAAATAAGTAAATTAATGACATAAATATAAAATCTTTCTCACAAAGCTTCACAGACTTAAACAGAGCGGTCATTGACGTACAGAGTGCAATTATTTTTCTGAAATGAAGCAATGAATGACGAATACACTGTAAGCATTGTTTATTAGAATGATGAAAGAAGTATACATTGCATTCTTTGCATTTAAATAGAACGACAAATGACATATTCAATTTAAATAGAACGACAAATGACGTATACATTGCATGCATTCATACGACAAATGACGTTTACATTGCAATTAATTTTGCTTACATGAATGACATACACTGTGCAACCCTTGTACTTAGAGTGGTAGATTATGTACACAAGTCTTGCACTTAAATAGAGTGATGTTACGTATGCAGTCCAAGTCTTGCACTTAAATAGAATGATGGGTGACGTATACAGTACACGCCTCGTTCTTAGAGTGATGGGTGACGTAAGCAGTCCAAGTCTTGCACTTAAATAGAATGATGGGTGACGTATACAGTACACGCCTTGTACTTAGAGTGATGGGTGACGTAAGCAGACCAAGTCTTGCACTTAAATAGAGTGATGGGTGAGGTAAGCAGACGAAGTCTTGCACTTAAATAGAGTGATGGGTGATGTATGCAGTCCAAGTCGTGCACTTAAATAGAGTAATGAGTGACATATACACCACAGCCATTGTACTCACAACGATCCATCGCCATATTTGTCAAAGAAAACACCGACAGAAACTCCCACAATGACGAATGGAATGCCTGGAAATAATAATTCAGTCAAAGACTTCTCTCATTACCTCGCGCAATGTTGAAGAACCATCATCTCTCACACGTTACATACATTAAAGAATATAATAAATTCAACGCTTGTAACAATACGGTATTTACAGATAGTTATAGTCATAATTCTCGTTACATTTCATAGATTGCGGAACATAATATCTGATTACTCTACAAAAGGAAAGTATGCTAAGTACAATCATACAATAGTTATTTTAATGCATGCATTTGTATTTTTGAAAATTTGATTTGCATGTCTGCATAGTGAATACTTTAATATTTCATTAATAAAATTCTTTATATAAATAGTAAGGTCATTCTGGCAGGATATTAATTTAGAAAGTTGTCGACTGTCTGGCAATAATTGTGCTAAGTTCTAAATCCAGAACCATAAAGTGTCGTGTATTTACATTAAATATTTTGTTACAAGTATATTATGTGAGCGTTATAATAATTTTATGTCTAAAAGTTGATTTTACATTTGTATTTATAGATTGTGTTGGGATTGGTGCAAAGCCGTCTTAACAGCATATTAGACCCACGGGCAAAGCAGTGCACAGGGGCCCCTACCTACACAACCACTCACAGGACTAAAAATTGACAGCAAGTCACAACAGACATAGATTAGCATGGGGTCCCCGGGCAATTGCCCAGAGTGGCCATGAATTAAGACTGCATTGGATGGCGTGGGGAGAGTCAGTGTGAATGTAGAGAAGAACAAGAACCATTTACATCATGCAAGCGGCGTGCTGACATACAACAGTTGTACAACTACCACCCCGCACAATGTCTCTCATCCTCCATTTAGTAATGAAATAATTCTTGGAAAGCACCAAACAGCTGCCCCAGCCAATGGCACAGTACTGTTCACCCCAGACAATGGCACAGTATTGCTCCCCACACAGACACAAGCAATGACACAGATTTACACACCTCAAGCAATGACACAGTACTGCTCCCACCAACCAATGGTAGAGTATTGCTCACCCCAGCCAATGACACAGTATTTCACCAGGTATGATCCTCGCTTGAACACCTGGACAAGCAGAACGTAGATATGTAGACCTTCCACCAGCATCCAGCAAAACTGTGCAGTCAGGAAGTAATGCAGCAGGATGGCCACTAGCTTACACGCCCACTGCAAACCATATCAATACGCGTCACAAAACAGTGCAATAAGGAAGTAATGCAACAGGATGGCCACTAGCTTAAACGCCCATAACAAACGATATCAACTAGGTTACAAGTCCAATGCAAATGATACCAATGAGCGTTACAGGAAAGTTGCATTTAAATAATGACGTAGTGTAATTACCGCCTTTCACGCTCACTGCAAATATCAATAAACATTACAAAACGGCATTAAAAATTATGAAGAAATTAATCAATCTATAATGTGTTGTCTATCTATTTAACTACCTATCTGTCAAGTTAGCTACCTTCTTACCTGTCTATCTATCTATCTATATATATATCTATCTGTCTGTGTTTGTGCTCATTACCATTGATATCAATAAACGTCACATAAGACTGCACTTAAGTAGGGGGAGCGACTACACTCTTATATGCTTTCTACAGTGTACATTAATAATGCCACACAGAATGGCACTTCATGAAGTGTATGACTAACGTCCTACAAATCCACTGCAGATTATAACAATGACTCGTTAATGACAGTATTAAGTTAAATGTAAAATATAATTTAATGTTCACATTAACTGTATTTAGCTGAGGGAATGGCAGAAACAACGAACCATGCTTAAAGAGGAGAGATCAAATCAATTCTGACACTACTGCTACACCCACTGACTGTACGGTTATCCCCAGTTATATACACACCCACTGACTGTACAGTTTTCCTTAATTGTATACACACCCACTGACTGTACGGTTATCCCCAGTTATATACACACCCACTGACTGTACAGTTTTCCTTAATTGTATACACACCCACTGATTGTACGGTTATCCCTAATTATATACACACCCACTGACTGTACAAACTTAAGCACTTTCTTGCCAAGCCAAACGCAGGTGTTTTGCGTTTGGCTTGGCAAGAAAGTGCTTAAGTTTGTAATTCCATATCGCTTTTAAAGTTTTTCTTGAAGAAAAAAGAAAAATTAGTGCAAAACAAAATGATGGAATAATTTTAAGTTGGAGTCAGATCGTAATTTAACAATCTAATATTGGACTATTACCAGTGTGAATATTTTATATTTCACTATAATTCAAAATTCATTTGAAAAGACCAAACTCCTTGCCTCAGATGTGTGTTCTTGGGACGCCGTTGGCCCCACCCCAATGAGGAAGAGAACTTGTACGGCAATAATGGACAGCGCCAACTGCTCGTGAATACGAATGCGGGCACTTCGAATTCTACAAGAAAATGTCACGTCTATCAAGGCACTTCGAATTCTACAAGAAAATGTCACGTCTATCAAGGCACTTCGAATTCTACAAGAAAATGTCACGTCTATCAAGGCACTTCGAATTCTACAAGTAAATGTCACGTCTATCAAGGCACTTCGAATTCTACAGGTAAATGTCACGTCTATCAAGGCACTTCGAATTCTACAAGAAAATGTCACGTCTATCAAGGCACTTCGAATTCTACAAGAAAATGTCACGTCTATCAAGGCACTTCGAACTCTACAAGTAAATGTCACGTCTATGAAGGCACGTATGGCAGTATGGGTAACATACATATGAATGAAAAGTCAAATAAACATACACATACATGTATAATACAGTACAGTAGCTTTCGCCACAAAAAATCAACAAATGTACAGATTGGCAGCTTTCGTCACAAAAACATAAATACAGACTAACAATATGGCAGCTTTTGTCACATAAACTACACACGAACAATATGGCAGCTTTCGTCACATAAACTATAAACGAACAGTATGACATCTTTCACACTACATACAAATGTACCCAACAGCTTTCATACATAATAAGTAACACTGTTGTCTCAGCTCACCAGCTTTCAAGTAAAAATAAATCCATTTTGATTATACAATACACCAATTTATGTTCTCATTAGGTCAGCTTTTTGTTCACAGAACTATGCATAATAATTCAAGTTTTAAATTCAAGTGTTTTTTTAATACATCAGTATTTATTATATATATGCAGGTTTGTGTTGTGTGTGTTTGTGTGTGTGTGCGTGTGTTTGCATTCGTGAATCATCTGCCTACAAGCCGGGTGTATCAGGTATCCATATGGAAATAATTTTTCTTATATTTGCTCGTGTGGCAAACCCATTGCAGATTACTAAAACTGCCCGATGAGAAAGCAAGCCCTTGCATAAGACACTCAATAAGCAGTTTTAAAGGTGAAAGTATTATTCTTACCTGAAGAATTCGAAGACAGCAATGACGACAACACAAGCCAGTATGGAAAGAGATCCGCCGATGTAGGAAATGTATGAAAGTGCTGCACTGTTCTCTTCATCAAATATATTCTACGAACACAAAGAAATACCAAAGGAGATTAATATACATCATGCATCACACTATATTTTCATTTTTTAAAATTTCATGCATTTCATCTAAGACGAACTGTTCCATTGACATGTTTAAATGTAAGCACAGAAAGTAAAGACGATCCATATACTGTAACTAATGATGGTGATGATGATGAGACGACGATGACGAGGATGATTATGATGATGATGATGATTGTGATAATTACGTGTAATTATGACATCATTGATCAATGAGTTTTTGACGCCACTTTCTGAAATGATTGTAAATATGACATCACCGATCAATGGGTGTTCCGTGCCTCATTTTGAAATACGTGTAACTATGGCATCGTTGGCCAACTGGTGTTTCATGTCTCACTTTGAAATGATTGTAAATATGACATATCAATGGGTGTTCCGTGCCTCATTTTGAAATATATGTAATTATGACATAATCGACGAATTCATGTTTCATGCCTCACTTTGAAATGACTGAAAATATGATAAGATCAATGGGTGTATTATGCTTTTAATGCGTATAAATGACATCACCGATCACTCGATGTTTCGTACCTCGTATTTGATATACATGTATCTATAACTTTACCGATCAGTGGGCGGTTTCAAAATACTTGTAACTATGAAATCACCGATCAATGGGACAGCGTGTTTCACACTTCATTTTTATGTTTATGTAATTATGACATTACTTATCACTGGGTGTTTCATACCTCATTTGTGAAATTCGTACAAATTTTACAAAACCGATTACGAGGTGTTTCGTACCTCATTCTGAAATGCATGTAACTATACATCACCGATTACTTGTGTTTCATATCACATTTCGAAATACTTGTACTTATATATCACCGATCACTGGGTGATTCATACCTCACTTTGAAATACTTGTAATTATAGAATCACCAATCAGTGTTTCATACCTCATTTAAAATATATGTAATTATGACATCGCAGATCAATGGCTGTTTCGTACCTCATTTTGATATACATCGAGCAGTACGGCAAAGTTTGTCAAGTGATAGCAGTGGCACATCACATGAGTAGAATTTGACAGTGCCGCAAAGCATCCTTCTGAAAGCCATCTCTCAGTCGCGTTACTAAGGGAACAAAATGAAAGCAACATAATGAAAGCAAAATGAAAACAACATTACCGTGGCAAGCATTCACACGCTTGTTAGATTATGCTAGAGCCGGGTTAAGTCTTCCAGGGCAGTTGACACTGAAAATATTAGTTCCCCGCTCCGCCCCCCCCCCTCCGCATAAAAAAGAAAAACTGTAAAAACATATTAAGACAAGAAATATGTTTCTATTTTTGTTTGAAATAACAATTGTATTAAATGTTTAATTTAAAATAGCTTCTCTGTCGATTTTTCGAAATCCATGACTAGATCATCCAAAGTTATTCGACGAAGTGTGTCTGCTTCATTACAAGGTAGAGCAGGTGAAAGAAGTTTCGTTGTACAAGTTGCAAATGCATACAAATCTTAGCATATTATATTACGATAATTGTGTCAAAACATTATGGTGTAAGTCAGAAACAGGAAAAGAATGTTTAATGTTTATTCTTTCTCACATCAGAATGTGCATTGTGACTGTGATTGGTAACTTACTCCCATAAAGTGTTTAGCTTACATCTAAATGTTTTGCCCTTACTGGGTAATATGTTTACCTGTATACACAAAGTGTTTAGCTTACAACTAAATATTTTGCCCTTACTGATATACGTTGAGCTGACATAACATTTAAAAAAAACTTCGTGAAAATGGTTGTTAAACTACCTGTTATACTTTGTTCATGTTGCTGGAAACAACGCTCTTACCTCGTGGTCATGTTCATAAAAACACACACTTTGTCCAGATCCTGTCGTTTGGAAGGATCCTACAAGTAAAGCAAAGGTAAGGCTACATTAATGCTAGCGTACTTCTTAGGCCAAATTTGAATCACGTGACGATAACACAGCGGTAAATGAATGAAAGGTTAATGTATATTGCTAGAGTCAGTATTGGAATCATGTGACGTTAACACGTAGAGTTAACTGAATGAAATGTTAATGTATATTGCTGGAGCCAGTATTGGAATCACAAGACGATAATACGTAGAGTGATTGAATAAAATGTTAAAGTTTACGTTGCGCATATTAAAGGAAATAGTGATAGTGAAAAAAGTAACAATGAGGTTAGTAATAATGACATATAGTTATAGTGATTGTGTTGAAGATTGTGAAGACGATGAAGACTTCGATGACGACATTTTATAATCACTCTCTAATTATGTTAGCCCCCTTGTTTCTAAATACTCACTTATTTAAACCTCATTATTAAATAGTTGTCACTGAACGGGCGGCTCGTTACAAGCCGACCTCGAGCTGAAGTTAGAGATGCAAGGGGTGAAGTCTATTTTTGGCCTGCTCCGGTGCACCTCCAAGATAAACTCATGTGACGTATGCCAGTACTACGTCGCGTCAAGTTGTTACATAGACACACATGACATACTCCATTGATGTTTGGGTGGGGCCCAGTTTATTAGTGTCATGCCAAGGAACGTTTTATTGGCGGTGTGTGTTGTGAGTGTGTATCATAAATGTGAATAAATGGACGAACAGACGAACGGTGCAAAACAATAGTACAAATTCTTTCGTCCCTCTCAAAAACTATGAATAACAAGAGAGTTGAAAGATGTTTAAATCAGGTTATTTATTTCCCGATTTAAAAGGGGCACTACTCTTTCGCACAGTGATTAATCATTCATTCAACTTTCCAATGTCATACACTCTGTGGGAAATAAGGGGAGATGAAAATGATGAAATTCAAAATATAAAATAAAGATTAATTACACAATTCTTATGCGGCAAATGGGGCCGCTTTAACAATAGTTAACATGTAAAATAAGCATTACTTTTAACATTAGAGTTCTTATTTTGCAAACGATATAATAGTGTTCATTTTCTTAAGAGTCCTAGACTTAAGTATGTGCGCGTTAGCCGTGTTAATGATTACTCACTATTAATGTCAGAGTTCCAAGGAGATGACGTAAGCTCACACGTCACTTATAAGCGGCACTTCAAAGTGAAGATCACGGCGCAATTGAGGCGTCGCATTACAGGTGAAGATTCTGCAGAATCTAGGCACCACTTTCAGATTATCACTGGGGAGAAATCTGAAATTTAGCTGACTGTTGTCAGCCTCGATAATTATCGTTGTACCGGTTGTCGTGGAAACGGACATCCCAACGACGTTTAGCATTATCGGGTGGAGTCGTCCAGTGGGATGTGTCGTCGCATTACATTGAGTGTAGAAATCCGGATTGTCTGTAAGATTGATCTCGGTGCTAGCCTCTCAATTCGCGGGATAGACTGCCAAAACGAACTCAGACAGGGGGGAGAACAAGTTGGTCCCTCGTGTCGTTAACTGCATACAACCAGCGTCGCATGCATCGGTTTTTCTTTGACAGCGAACTTTCCACTTTGCCAACAATTATACTGAGTAATTTTGCCTCGTTACTCAATATATGGCATCAGACGGATGGAAAACGGATGGAAAGAGATTATTGCAGCTTTCCTTTATGAAATCTCTGTACACGAGATAATTCATTCGTGAAGTTAGACTGGCTTCAGACGAATCGACGTTTTCAACATTGAGAGTAAAAGTCTTCATTTTGCCTCTTATATAGTTTCACTGAATGTTTCCAAAACTTCCAGAAGCTATGTCCTGTGACATGATTTTTGCCTTGGATATATAGTGGTAATCGTGATGCACGCTTTTCTGTGGTCAATTCAAATGCGCACTGGCCATTTCACTCGTCAACAACATGTGACGGTATTGCGCAGTTGTCCCAATTTATTTAATATACATATTCTTCATAAACTAATATATATATTCAATATGATAATTAACACACACTGCGTCACGAACGTCTGTCTACTAAAGAGATCTTAGGTGACCGTTACTGGAAGTTATATGTTACATATGTAAAATAACAAAACTCGGGTTACTTCAACTAGTTTTGTTAGCGGTTTATTAAAATGAAATAAAATATAATTTCTGTCCCTCATTTCCTGTGACAACCCCCTTCTTAAAATTGATTGGAGCTCACAGAGTGGAAATCAAATAGGAACAAAAAAAAATTTCATTTCACACGATAGTCTCCACAGGAATTATATGCGCATCTGTGGAGAGACTATCCTCTCTCTTGTTTATATCGCGGTTATGGCATGCCGGGATAATGCATCGGCACCCGAATTTTCTCTGCCCGCGATGTGTTCGACAACGAAGCTATACTCCTGTAGCAGGAGTGTCCATCTAGTTAGCCTAGCGTTATCATACATGCTAGTGCGCAGATATGTCAGCGGCTTATGATCGCACTGCAGGATGAATGGTTTAGAGTACAGATAAGCACTAAATTTCTTGAGTGCCCATACGATTGCTAAGCACTCTTTTTCAATCGTAGAATACCGTGTCTCACGATCTAACAGTTTCTTAGACGCGTATGCTACCGGTAGGTATTCGTCATCTGTCTCTTGGAGAAGTATGGCACCGAGGCCTTCGTCTGATGCGTCGGTCCTGACAATAAATCTTTTGTCAAAGTCTGGTAACTGTAGGACGGGTTTACTGGTCAAGATGTCCTTCACTTTTTCGAGGGCGGTGCTACACTCTGCCGTCCATCGTATTTTCGTGGGTTGTTTGTTTCCAGTTAAGTCCGTCAGTGGTTTAAGAAGCGTACTGAAGTTTGGGACAAATTTTCGGTAGTACCCCACTAGCCCCAAAACTGCCCTGACCTGTTTCTTTGTAGTCGGTAAGGTCATGTCACGAATGGCTGCAGTCAAGTCTAGATTTGGGCCTATTTGTCCGTCACTTATGATATGGCCAAGAAACTCAATCTCCCGAAAGCCCGCGCGAACTTTGGAGGGTTTCACGGTCAATCTATGGCGCTCGAGAATGTCAAGTAGACCATCCACTGAGGATAAATGTTGGTCCCATGTTCCTGTTGCTACCAGTATGTCATCAAAGAAATTCAATGCGTCAACGCTCTCTAACGGTAATTTTCGCATGAAGCGCGCGAATGTTGCGGGTGCGTTCGCTAGTCCGAACGGTAGTCGGCAAAACTGAAACAAGCCTAGCGGAGTTGGGAATGCTGTTTTTGGTCTGTCGTCAATAGCAACTGACAGTTGCCAGTACCCTTTGCACATGTCAAACTTCGAAAAGTAATGTGCCTTAGTTAGTTTTGCGAATAATTCGTCCTGATTTGGAATGGGTTCCGCATCGAATTCAGTTATCTCATTTAACTGTCTGTAGTCCACACAAAAACGAAGCGTACCGTCTTTCTTTTTAACTAAGACGACCGGTGATGAATATGGGGAGATTGACTGTTCAATCACGCCCTGTTTTTGCATTTCACGCACCTGTTCTGCTATGTACTTTGTGCTCTCATATTTCTGTGGGTACTGTTTTAAGCGTATCGGTTTGTCACTTAAAAGTTTGATGCGGTGTTCAACCAAATCTGAGTGGCCCGGTTGGTCGGTGAATATGCGCGCGTGTCTGTGTAAGAGTTTTGACATTGCGTCGCGCTGTTCGACAGTTAAGTTCGAGTCAATCTCGACTTGATCGACTGTAACTGCGGGGTTAGGCGTGGTTTCGGCGGACATCATGTCTGTTCTGAAATTGGAGTCTTCCAATTGTATCAGTGCGACATTCACGTTTTGTATCTGTTCGTCGCTGCGTTCATAGTAACGCTTTAGCATATTTATGTGATAGGTTTTCTGCTTATTTCCTATCTGTATGCTATAATCGTTCTGCTTCACACGCTTAATAACGCGGTAGGGTCCACGCCAGTGCATTTGCATGCGGTTGTTATGCGTGGGCCGCAAGAGTAACACGAGTTGACCTGGTTCGAGGTCACGTTCCACAGCAGTACGGTCAAAATTTCGCTTGTATCGGGGTTGTTTTTCGCGAATGTTTTCCTGTGCTAAGTGACACGTTTCGGTCAGACGTTGACGTAGTTCGGCTACGTACGTGTGAACATCTTTACCATCGGTCACAGTGTCTCCCTTGACCCATGTTTCTTTTATTAGCTTAAGGGGACCACGAGGTTGCCTGCCGTATAGTAGTTGGAACGGTGAGTAGCCCGTACTCTCTTGTGGGAGTTCGCGATACGCGAAGAGTAATGGTGCTAGAAAACGCGGCCACTGGTCGGGTTGTTCCGAGGCCATTTTAATTAACATTTTCTTTATTGTACCGTTGAAACGTTCAACGGCACCATTAGACTGAGCGTGATATGGTGATGAGAACAACTGTTTACACGCCAGTAGACGCATTGTTTCAGCCATCATTGCTGAGGTGAATTGAGTGCCCTGGTCACTCAATATCTCTCGGGGAACGCCCGTGCGAGAAAATACGTCTATTAAAGCGTCTGCGACTTCGATCGCTGTGATGCCCTTTAATGCGACTGCTTCTGGATATCGTGTTGCAAAATCCACGATTGTTAGGATATAGCGATATCCTCCTTCGGCCGCGGGAATGATTGGGCCAATAATGTCTACTGCGACTTTTAGGAATGGTTCCTCTACTGTTGGTACTATCTCGAGGGGAACTCGACTGACACGCCCTCGGTCGATATGTTGTTGACACTGCGTACATGTACGAACGTACGAGCGAACATCCCTACTCAGGCCTGGCCAAAAAAAGTCCTCGCGAATCCGTTGTTCAGTGCGACGTGCGCCCTGATGTCCGGACATGATTGAGTCGTGTGCAAAGCTTAGAATCAGCGGTCTGAGTGGTTTAGGGGTAAATAAACACGTGGTGCTTCTAGTATCATTTTCCTTAAAGTCGGTGCGCCGAAACGCTAGCCCGTCCTTCAGGAAATACGTAATTGTCGCGTACTTGCTGGACGTAATAGTGTTTTTCCGTGCCAGCTTTAGCATTGAGGATAAACTTTTGTCCTCCTGCTGCAGGTGACTGAGTTGACTTGGGGTCAACTGCGGAAATGTGTTCTCGACTATCTTTAGAGCCGGGGGTCCTTGTTTACTACGTTCCCGTTGTGCTCTAGTGGTTACGGGGAGAACAGGATAGATGTCATCAGTGTTTGCGTCACACTGTTCGGGCGATAGTATGAATCCGAACTGCATGTCTCTTATTACTGCGGCGGTGACTGTACCGGAAAATACGGGTGACGTAACATGTACAGTGGCTCTTGGACATGTACTAAGGTGTCCCATAACACATCGAATGCGGACACTACCCCTTAGATACTGTTCAGGGCGTACAAGTTTAGCATTTATGCAGCTTATGGACGCACCTGTATCGACCAGTATTTTGACTCTTTGTCCGTTTACTGTAGCCTGTTGGGTCCTTAGAGTTGCACCTGTTTCAGTGCATACTTTTACATCACGTGGACTGGGACAGTTCTGAGAACTATGCCCCTTCCCTTTGCAAGTGTAACATGTCATAGGTGGGGAGTCACGAGTGTGACGTCGTACGTCTTGTGACTTAGTGTATGTCCGCTGTACCGGTTCGGTTTTTTCCGATTTCGTCGTTGGTCGGTTCAATTTCGGTGTATACTTCTGCCGATTTGTAAGAGGAGGGCGTGGCGCACTCCTCGTAATTACCGGATCAGGGTAATCATTATACGTGTCTGCTAACTTCAACATATCACAGAAGTTAGTCGGGGGATTTCGCTGCAAATATGTCGTCATTGCAGGCGGAGCAATATGGAGAAATTGATCTCTTAATATCAAATCAAATAGGCCCTCATATGTCTTCCGGATGTCTGTCAAATCAATCCATCTATCAAGATAATGGCGTAACCGGGTACCGAAGGCTTGCATGGTGTCATTTGCTTTGGGTATGGCTCTCCTAAACATCTTTCGAAAGCCTTCTGCTGTACATTGAAAAGTACGCATCAAACCCGTTTTGAGATCTGCATAAGTAATAGCGGGATCGCGCGTTAGATCAGTAAATGCGCGCGAGCTTTCACCTTGGAGTATTTGACCCAGTTGTTGTTTCTTTTCAATGTCAGTGTAATTAAAGTTGGCAATGAAACTGTCAAAGCGTGTCAAAAACTCGTCAATTGTCTCGACTTCAGGGTTAAAGAAAGCTAGCCGTGTACGGGGTTTATTTAATTCGGCCTGTTGCTTAGCAGTCCCATCTAACAACTTCTCTCTAGCTGTTACCTCTTGCTTAGCTAATTCAAGCTGTTCCTGATGTGCTCTAGCTTTTAACTTAAGCTTTCTCTCTTCTACTTCCTGCCTTTTATCTTCTAAATCCCTAGCTGACTGAATCTTTAATAACTCTATTTCTCTCATATCTTGGATTTCTTTCTCTTTAAAATCTCTCGCCTCTTTCGCTCTTTTTTCCTCTAGCTCATTTTTTCTATCCTCTAGCTCTCTCAGGTTTTGCATCTCTAGCTGTTTAGCTAACTCTCTCTTATCTTCTAGCTCTATAGCCTCTTTCGATCTTTTTTCTTCTAGCTCTCTCAAAGTTTGCATCTCTAGCTGTTTAGCTAACTGTCTCTTATCTTCTAGCTCTCTCACCTCTTTCGCCTCATTTTCTTTCGCAACATACCATTTAGCTATCTCCTCATCTACGTATTTCTTTAACTCGGCTTTTTCATACCCGAATTCTCTACCCATAGCCATGAGTTCTTTCTTTATGTTTACTAGCTCGGCCATTTTTAAAATTGCTAGTTATCACGAGTATGGATAAAGTGACTTAGAATATTCGCGGGATTTTGACCTCTGTCGGTCACAAGTGGTGCAATGGTGTGCGTATGAACACCAGCCACCACGTGATTAGGATTTTTACAAACACGAGTAAAAGGAGTCCTAATCGCAAATTTGCAAAGTTAGCAAAATTTGCAAAACAACAGTTGCTAATGTAGCGTACAAAATATCGATCTATGTACGTCTAAACACGAGTCGGACCGCGTTAACGATAATAGCGTAAAGATTATAAAACTTATTTCAACACAATAATAATAAGTCTTATCAAAATCCAGTTCACCTAAGTCTCAATAGCAAAGCCCTAACATGCAATAAACAATGCATAATGGTGATGAGATAGAAAAGCAGGAAAGAGATGACACTTTCTTACAACAACACAATTTACCTTGTCAGATCACGGTCAGTGGTCACCAGATGTCACTGAACGGGCGGCTCGTTACAAGCCGACCTCGAGCTGAAGTTAGAGATGCAAGGGGTGAAGTCTATTTTTGGCCTGCTCCGGTGCACCTCCAAGATAAACTCATGTGACGTATGCCAGTACTACGTCGCGTCAAGTTGTTACATAGACACACATGACATACTCCATTGATGTTTGGGTGGGGCCCAGTTTATTAGTGTCATGCCAAGGAACGTTTTATTGGCGGTGTGTGTTGTGAGTGTGTATCATAAATGTGAATAAATGGACGAACAGACGAACGGTGCAAAACAATAGTACAAATTCTTTCGTCCCTCTCAAAAACTATGAATAACAAGAGAGTTGAAAGATGTTTAAATCAGGTTATTTATTTCCCGATTTAAAAGGGGCACTACTCTTTCGCACAGTGATTAATCATTCATTCAACTTTCCAATGTCATACACTCTGTGGGAAATAAGGGGAGATGAAAATGATGAAATTCAAAATATAAAATAAAGATTAATTACACAATTCTTATGCGGCAAATGGGGCCGCTTTAACAATAGTTAACATGTAAAATAAGCATTACTTTTAACATTAGAGTTCTTATTTTGCAAACGATATAATAGTGTTCATTTTCTTAAGAGTCCTAGACTTAAGTATGTGCGCGTTAGCCGTGTTAATGATTACTCACTATTAATGTCAGAGTTCCAAGGAGATGACGTAAGCTCACACGTCACTTATAAGCGGCACTTCAAAGTGAAGATCACGGCGCAATTGAGGCGTCGCATTACAGGTGAAGATTCTGCAGAATCTAGGCACCACTTTCAGATTATCACTGGGGAGAAATCTGAAATTTAGCTGACTGTTGTCAGCCTCGATAATTATCGTTGTACCGGTTGTCGTGGAAACGGACATCCCAACGACGTTTAGCATTATCGGGTGGAGTCGTCCAGTGGGATGTGTCGTCGCATTACATTGAGTGTAGAAATCCGGATTGTCTGTAAGATTGATCTCGGTGCTAGCCTCTCAATTCGCGGGATAGACTGCCAAAACGAACTCAGACAGGGGGGAGAACAAGTTGGTCCCTCGTGTCGTTAACTGCATACAACCAGCGTCGCATGCATCGGTTTTTCTTTGACAGCGAACTTTCCACTTTGCCAACAATTATACTGAGTAATTTTGCCTCGTTACTCAATATATGGCATCAGACGGATGGAAAACGGATGGAAAGAGATTATTGCAGCTTTCCTTTATGAAATCTCTGTACACGAGATAATTCATTCGTGAAGTTAGACTGGCTTCAGACGAATCGACGTTTTCAACATTGAGAGTAAAAGTCTTCATTTTGCCTCTTATATAGTTTCACTGAATGTTTCCAAAACTTCCAGAAGCTATGTCCTGTGACATGATTTTTGCCTTGGATATATAGTGGTAATCGTGATGCACGCTTTTCTGTGGTCAATTCAAATGCGCACTGGCCATTTCACTCGTCAACAACATGTGACGGTATTGCGCAGTTGTCCCAATTTATTTAATATACATATTCTTCATAAACTAATATATATATTCAATATGATAATTAACACACACTGCGTCACGAACGTCTGTCTACTAAAGAGATCTTAGGTGACCGTTACTGGAAGTTATATGTTACATATGTAAAATAACAAAACTCGGGTTACTTCAACTAGTTTTGTTAGCGGTTTATTAAAATGAAATAAAATATAATTTCTGTCCCTCATTTCCTGTGACAATAGTCATTCTTGTAATTCTTCACTAAATAAGTATTGTATTTCCTCCTTATTAAATGGCCTTTCACTTATCTCTTTCTTCAGAAACTTTTCTCTTATCTCATTATTAAAAAAACTTTCTTTTTTCCAGTAAACTTTCTCTTACCTCATTATTAATAGCCTATCTTTTATCTCTTTCTTCAGTAACCTTTGTCTTACCTCATTGTTAAATAACCTTTTTTTTTTACCTCTTCCTTAAGTAACCATTCCTTATCTCATTATTAAATAGCCATTCTCTTACCTTTTCAATTAAAAACCATTCACTTTCCTCTTTATTATATTAATTAACCATTTAATTATCTTTTCATTAGATAACCATTCTCTTTTTATTATTATTATTATTATTATTATTTAATTCTATTTACAATGTATGCTATTGTAAAGGGCTTGAGATGCTTGCTTTCTGTTTAGCAATGCCATTATTATTTACACGGCAAAAGTTTACTTAAAATTAAACATAAATTGCTTCAAATTATCATATTATATTAAATATTATATTAAATTTTTGCAAGTTCACCTAAGCCATAACACTTTACCCTCTATTATGTAGTCTACAGACAATAAAAAGCAAAACAATCATCATCATTATTATTATTTCCAAATATTTTATATTTTCCGAATTCTGTTGACAGTCGGTTGTAGAGCAAGGTCTCGGGATCTTACTAAGATTCTGGGAGATCCAAGATTTTACGGAAGATGTGGGCACTTCCGAGGAGTGCTGCGTTAGTAGAATGAATCTGTGGTTTCCAGATAGACTTTTTAGATAGACTTCTATCTCAAAGGTTAAGTTTCACAAGGCTCCTATCACTATAGGTATCAATTCTGCTTTTACATCCACAATCTCTGGATTTCCAATCTCAGGTCATGGTATTTTTCTATTTTTTTCTTTTTCCTTTGTTTTTATGTTTCTATCACTTGGAACAGCGACCTCAATGATTGTAGCTATTCTGTTGGACTTATTGAGAACTAAAATATCTGGTCTTTGCGCATTTTTCTATTTTTTTTCTTTTTCTTTTGTTTTTATGTTTCTATCACTTGGAACAGCGACATCAATGATTGTTGCTATTCTGTTGAACTTATTGAGAACTACAATGTCTGGTCTTCGCATAATCTGATCTCGAAGTCCCACAGATTTTGACTACTGTTTCGGTGACTGCTTCTGGTTGGTGTATCCATGCTCTTTGGGGGGGGGTTTTACTCCATAGTTCTCACATAGATTTCCGTGTGTGAGTTTTGCCACTTTGTTGTGTTTTTTTGTGTATTCTTTTCCAGCCAGAACCTGACATTATTATTATTATATTTATTCGTCTTTTCCACGACTTCTGTTGACTGTCGATTGTTAATCAAGGTCTCGGAATCTTACAAGGATTCTGGGAGATCCAAGGTTTTACGAAGATGTGGGCACTTTCGAGGAGCGCCGCTTTTAGTAGTGGGGCAAGTCTGTGGTTTCCAGATAATTTATTCAAGTAGCTTTCCAACTCAGATGTTATGTTCCCCAAGCTCCTATCACTAAAGGTGTCACTTCTGTTTTTACCTTCCACAGTCTCTAGATTTTTTATCTAAGATCCTGCTATTGTAATATATTTTTTCTCTTTTATTTTGTTTTTATATTTCTATCACTTGGAACAACGACATCAATTATATTATTAAGTAGTAGTAGTAGTACTGTTGTTGTTAATATTATTATATTTCTATTGTTGCCGTTATTATATTGCTATTTTTAGTGGTAATAGTATATTACTACAATATTTAAAATGTATGGGGAATAACTTTTGTTGTTGCATATTATACCATTTCCTTTCAACTCTGGGCACTTTCATCGATTTATTCTTACCGTGAGAGGAAATGTAATTTGAACAGGATTCGTCAATTTCGAGAAAATACTGTTGGGCAAATCCAACACTTCAGCGGACACCACGTCAGAATTGAGAATTTTAGTTGTGTTCAGATCTTCCTCTCTGAAATTCAATAAGAAAATACTTTATTAATATATGTGGTATTGTTTAAGTCTTCTCTCTGAAATTCAATCAGAAAAAGTGTTATCAATATCTTTGGTAGTGTTTAGGTATTCCTCTCTGAAATTAAATTAGAAATAAACTTTATTAATATCTCTGTTTCCTATTTGAACTTTTTACCTATATATACTGAGTTCACACTTTCATCAGAAAATGTCTATAACTGATGAGCATATATCGTGTTGGATTTCTTATGCAATTGTATATTAAAGTATATTACAATAAACAATGTAATAAAACACGTTTCGAAAGGAAGACTGCTGAATACTTTTTCATCAGTCAACACTGATGTGCAGTCTAATGATTTGTAATCTATTTAATGCTGAATTATTTATTCATCAGTCAACAGTAATGTAATCTAATTAATGTTGAATTATTTATTCATCAGTCAGCATTAATTTATACTCTAATGATTTTTACTATGCAATTTATACTCTAATGATTTTTACTATAATGTATGTGATTCATTTAATCATCAATAAACACTAAACCAACTGACGACTACGCTTTCATATTTTATCGACAAGTTCCTGAATGAACAATAATATGACTGTCTCTCATTCATTATTTTATACTAACATTCTGACTACATATTTTGCTAATGATTGCTAACATGTTTATTAGTATTGGAACATCACTAAACACTATATTTCCCTCCTGCCTGCCTGTCTTCTTTTACTACTAAATCTCGACTACCTCTTCTTCATCAAAGAACACTAATTCGCGACTAAATACTGTTCATGAAAGAATATCTCGACTACATTTTGTTCATCAAATTTCCAGCAACAGCCTGATACATGTATACAGCATAATAACTATAGTGTAATAGTTTTATGAGCGGGTTCACTAGAAACAGTGTGAAGTGTTTAGCATAGTACTTATAAGCATCGTGGTTCACATTTTGTAGAAATAATAGTCTACTACTCAAATAATACATCTCTACATAAAACACAAGTATAACATATCAATAGCAAAAGCATGCATGAAATAGTATTAAATCTATTTTCTCTCAATCAGTCAGTTAACTCACCATTAAGCTAATGGCTGCCTTTCATGACCGAACTTCTTGCCACACCAAATTCAAGTGATTAGACAATAGAATTCCCTACAGCAGGTAAACTGTTGATCTCAGCCCATTGGCTGTCTCGCTCTCGTAAATCTTAAACATTGGACAATAAAACTTACTCATCCATTTGGAACTGGTTTTGATTGCGTCACAATTTACTCCAACTTTTACATTACAAAAATACCTTCATAAGGAGTGCCCAAGGTCAGGTCACCTTGTCAATTTAACAATTTATATAACAGTTAAGTCTAGAAATAGAGATAGGCAAATTTACTCAGACGAAAATGATTTATTATAATTATTTGTGTCAAAGCCTTTGTATGTACTACTGTGTATAAAGATTTATTGTTATTATATGTGTCAATACCTATGTATGTATTTACTCTGTATATAGGGCCTAGCTCTTTTTGTAATTATTTGTGTCAGTGTCTAAGTACATACTTACTGTGTAAATCGATATTCCTTCAGTGATAGCAGTGGCGTTAATGAGGTGAAGCGACTTGAGCACACTTTTATTTTACCACCTGCACAAGAATAACCATTTATATTTACATACTGCACAAGAATACCCATTTATATTTACATACTGCACAAGAATACCCATTTATTTTCACATACTGCACAAGAATACCCATTTATATTTACATACTGCACAAGAATACCCATTTATTTTCACATACTGCACAAGAATACCCATTTATATTTACATACTGCACAAGAATACCCATTTATTTTCACATACTGCACATGAATACCCATTTATTTTCAGATAACTATCTTCTACACATGAATACCCAAGTATATTTATATACATATCGTCCACATATGAATACCCATTTATTTCTTTAGATAACTATCGTCTCCACATGAATACTCATTTATCTTTACATAAACATCTTCTGCACATGGATATACATTTATTGTTTTAGATAAGTATCATCCGCACGTAAATACCCATTTATTTTTAAATAAACATCTTCTGCACATAAATACCTATTCGATTTACATAAATATCTTCTGTACATAAATATCCATTTATTTTTAAATAAACATCATAAGCACATGAATACCCATTAGTTTTACATAAATATCTTCTGCACATAAATACCCATTTATGTTTACATAAATATCTTCTGCACATGAATACCCACTTAATTTTAAATAACTATCATCTGTACATAAATACCCATTTATTTCCACATAAATACTCATTTTACATGAATATCTTCTGCAAATGAATACCCATTTAGTTTTAGATAACTATCATCTGCAAATAAATGCCCATTTATGTATTGATAAATATCTTCATGTGCAAATATCTATTTATTTTCTTATAAATATCACCATCTACTTAACTACTTATATTTGTGTGAAGTTTAAAACAATTACTCATCTGATATATTTATCAAATCGACTCCTCAATGGTATACATAAATATTAATTTAGAACTAAGTAAATGTTTTAAATTAGAACCAAATAAATATTTTAATGTACCCTATTTGTTCTTCAATAACGTCAGTAACATTATGTACAACCATTAGTCATTGACTTTCTGTAGACACTTAAATCTCTATTTGACTTACGTTCATGTACATTCCTAGTTGTCTACTACTCTTAATGTTCTTCAAAAACGTCAGTAAAAAAAAAAGAATGTACAGCCATTAATCATCGAATTTCTTTATAATACTACTAGCAGAGGACAACTTTCAAAATGCACATTGAAAATATTAAATTATTTGTCTATGTGACTGCTAAATGTTCTGTTCTTATAGATTTCATTCTAACTAAAAAATAATAATACGATTATATTAATTAAAATTATGGAGTGTAGTGATTAGGGAAGAACAACACGGAATTTTGTATTTCGTTCCACATACTGTCTGTCTCTGTTATGACCAGTTTCTTTAAGTGTATGTAAGACACACTGTCTATCTCTGTTATGACCAGTTTCTTTAAGTATATTTAAGACACACTTCTGTCTCTGTTATGACTAGTTTCTTTAAGTGTATTTAAGATAGCATGTGCCCATCATTTAATCTGAACACTAGTTCCTGACTGGTCACATGTCTATATAATACTATATAATAATACACACACACACACACACGCACACACACCCAAACATATGCACGAACACACTATTATTTAAAGATTTCACACCTGGGTTTTTCCGTCTGGCGAAAGTGACTATTTCGGGCGGTAGAATTATAGCTGACTGTTGTTTGCCACTTTGCCAGGTCGTAAGAGGACTCAGGCTGCCAGACTCTTCCCACTCAGACACCACCAGATCTGACGTCATGATAGAATATTAATTCCAGCTCTAGCAATCACCAGATCTGACGTCATGATATAATATTAATTCCAACTCTAGCAATCACCAGATCTGACGTCATGATATAATATTAATTCCAGCTCTAGCAATCACCAGATCTGACGTCATGATATAATATTAATTCCAACTCTAGCAATCACCAGATCTGACGTCATGATATAATATTAATTTCAGCTCTAGCAATCACCAGATCTGACGTCATGATCACAATGTTTTTCCAGCTCTAGATTGTTTCGATTAGTACAAGGCATTAAATCGACATTCAAACTCTAACTCGTTCTTTTATATCTTTCAATTGGTATTTATGTATGCATATATTTACAGATGTATGTTCATTCTGTGTGTATGTATATGTATGTATAAAATATATGTGTATAAAATAAATAATCATATTCGATATTATTATTAATATATTTATTCCTTCCTCTATGTTAAGGTTTGTTTAATAGAGTTAGGGGTTAGGGTTTATTCTAAATTTACTGTAAGAGTTTTGGCAACAAGTGAGTCGAGGGCAGGATATGACGTAAGAATTTACATTGCACGGGAACGCGTGTAGCGAATGACTCAATGAATTTCTGGATTGAATGGGAGTGAGTAAATGAAAGCGATGAGTCGAACTTCGTTCGAATGCAGGTACCTCTACTCACTTACAACTTCTTAATTGACATCCCCTTTCTCCAACATAAGATTTATAATATTATAATATTATGATAATATGCATAAGAAGGTCAATAAACTCAACAATAAATTATGTTATCACACTCAATATTATTCATTTATCTATATTATCACAATTACATAATTTACATGTTATCACACTCACTCTCGTACAATTAATCTTCGTTATCACATTCACTCTAACTTTATTCACACGTGCTCTAACTTTATTCACACGTGCTCTAACTTTATTCACACGTGCTCTAACTTTATTCACATGTGCTCTAACTTTATTCACAAGTGCTCTAACTTTATTCACACGTGCTCTAACTTTATTCACAAGTGCTCTAACTTTATTCACTTTATTCTCAGTTCGTACAATTTACCCTAGTTATACATTTACATGTTATCACACTCACTCAATCTTCGTTATCACACTCACTCTAACTTTATTCACTTTATTCTCAGTTCGTACAATTTACCCTAGTTATCGCACTAACTATCAAACACAATTTACATGAGATATCACTCTAAATGTACCTACGTTATCGCACTCACTACCACACACAATTTACATGAGTCAACACTCTCAATGTATTAAATTACCGCACTCAATGTCACAAACAATTTACATACGTTATCACTCTCAATGTACCTAAATTATCGCCGAATGCATACAGCACGGTTGAGGTGTGATTTTGTAGCGAATCGTCACGCTCCATGATGACTGAGTCCTGATAAAGATGTACTACGTTCTCTGCAAACCTCTGTGTCGATGCAATCAGTGAAATAATTTTTGCTTCAACTAGTTCCTGGCACCGGTTAACATAATATGAAATGCATTATATGCCTCTGGGTAAGAGAGCAGGATTATAACTTGAAAACAATTTAGTAGTTGTAAACATAGACTGTAAAACAATTTAGTAGCTCTAAATTTAGACTGTAAAATAATTAAATAGTTGTAAACATTTAGACTGTAAAACAATTTAGTAGCTGTAAACATAGACTGTAAAACAATTTAGTAGCTCTAAATTTAGGCTGTAAAATAATTAAATAGTTGTAAACATTTAGACCGTAAAACAATTTAGTAGCTGCAAACATAGACTGTAAAACAATTTCGTAGCTGTAAATTTACAATGTACAACTATTAAGTAGCTGTAAAAATTTAGACTGTAAAACAATTTAGTAGCTGTAAACTTAGACTGTAAAACAATTTAGTAACTGTAAATTTAGACTGTAAAACTATTGAGTAACTGTAAATTTAGACTGTAAAACTATTTAGTAGCTGTTAATTTAGACTGTAAAACTATTTAGTAGCTGTAAATTTAGACTGTAAAACTATTTAGTAACTGTAAATTTAGACTGTAAAACTATTTAGTAGCTGTAAATTTAGACTGTAAAACGATGATCTTTATGATGATCCATTATAAATTGCTGTCTCTGGATGTTCTGCAATGAAAGTTTCCTGAACCCAACAATTTTATTATTTTTCTGGTTAATTAATCTTTTTATCTCATGAATCTTTCTTTGGATGGCATTTTTGTAACAAGGCTCAACAGACATTATTAAGCATTTAAGAAGCGGTTATTTAATACTTTAAAGACTTAATGATGACACCTTGAACACAAAAGTAATCTTCTATAAAACAATTATTTTATCGTGTTTCAATGTTTGGTAGGCTGAAAGAGTATAGCCTGCATTTAACATTTCCTTTCATCATTTCAAAGTTTATTAGGCTGAAATAGTATAGCTTGGTTTTAACAGTTGTTTTAATGCTAGACACAGAGTTAGTTTCTGCATTACTACATTATCAAACCCACACAATATGTTGGTTTTAGCAAAGGTCTCTATGCTGCCATGACAAAACTATTCCCATCTCTTTCTAAACATCTCCTTATTGATTATTTAAAAATAGCTGTTATACTTTTTGGAAAGCAGATTTCTATTACTTTCGATAAAATTGTGTGCAATCACTTCTATTTAAGCATATTTATATAAATTATGACGAAAGTATGTTTTATTACTGACAACAAGATTATATTAGTTATGGACAAACGTGTGACCACACCTTACTAAAAGCAGATTTCACTAGAATTAAGAAAAGTATGTTATAATTTTTACTAAAGTAAATTTATATTGGTTATGACACAAATGCTACTAATACACAGAAAGCATATTTATTATAATCGTTATGACACATCTTTCATACCACTTTAGAAAAGGCAGTTTTATCATATTCTTTGTGATAAATTGTTTTGCTATTGATTGAAAGCAAATTTATATTCGATATCACACACAAGAGTTATCTATTTACTGAAAGGAAATGCATATTATTTCAGACAAAACTGTTTCCCATCAGAAAGCAAATTTGTATTTATTATGACACAACTGATCTACCACTTTATTACAAACAGATGGGTATTATTGCAAACAAAGCTGTTACCATGAGAAATGAAATTTATATTAATTATGACACAAAGGTGTTACCATCAGAAATATAAAATAAATTAGTTATGACACAAATATCTTACCACTCTTGCATTTTTCCACATGTCCAGCGTTGTGCTATCTATGATGTTGTCAACAGCAGAAGTAAAGTTCTAAAAGAGAAGACAGAAAATAACAGTTTCTTCTGTTAGCGATTTCTTTGTCAAACGATTTATCTACATGAGAATACACACACACACACACACACACACACACACACACACACACACACACACACATATATATATATATATGTTAATCAGCCGCGTATCTGTTTTATATTGCAATTACTTTACTCTGCTAACATGTTGGGTTGTTTTTTTTTTAATGAAACGTGATGGATGAATGCAATTATGAATGCGAGAGTTTCTGGATTGTCAGCATTTTATGAATTATGAACGTTTAAGCATAGTCAGTTATGAACGTTTGTTCACAGTCACTATATTGTGAATGTGTTCGTTTTAAAGTGCGAAATTATTTTTTTTAAACTGGTTTTCATTGAGTTGAAATAAAATTATTATTTAAATGTTTATGAAATGCTTCTCACAGATCTTTGCTATTTAATGTATGTGATTTTATTTTGGAACAATTGTTTATAGATCAATTAATGTTTATAGCATTTGATGTTGTTATTATTTAATTGCTACGATAATTTATGTTTGTGATATTGTAACGTTAAATGTTTGTACCTGTTTACTTTCAGGCATAAAATATTTTCGCCATACAATATTTAAGAAAATATATTGTTTCTGACCACGTGTTTGTAGCGAATTATATTTGTGAATATTTATACCTGAGGTCATTTTGTGTCGAACAACTTATATTCTTATTTTGTTTATATTATTTTTTTTTTACCATTTACGTTTGTGTCTGCTATCTTTGTGATCACTTAATTTCGTGTTGGCTTGTTGTTATTTATGTTTTGAATCTGTGGTCACTGAACTTATGTTCATGACCATTTAAGTTTGTGTTGACTTGTTGTTGTGACAATTTATGTTTTGAGGATAAGTATTTGTGACCACTGATTCTATGTTCGTGACCAATAATTTGTGTTGACTTGTTGTTGTGACAATTTATGTTTTGAGGATAAGTATTTGTGACCACTGATTCTATGTTCGTGACCATTTAAGTTTGTGTTGACTTGTTGTGACAATTTATGTTTTGAGGATAAGTATTTGTGACCACTGATTCTATGTTCGTGACCATTTAAGTTTGTGTTGACTTGTTGTGACAATTTATGTTTTGAGGATAAGTATTTGTGACCACTGATTCTATGTTCGTGACCATTCAGGACTCACCGACACCAATCCCAAAGTGTCCATTTCCAGACTCTGCACGTTCTCGACACCTTTAGAAATGTTCTCCAAGATGTCGGTCGAGATGAGCAAATCTCCCGGGTACAAAGTACTGTTGTTTGGATGTTTCAGTGCTGACGTCACGATAGCAAGTCGACGTGTGACGTTGTGTAACACTTCCTCAGGAACTTCAGGCTCAGCGAGTGCGCGAGACTGCAATAACATATAGTATATCAGTTACTCCCAAAGCAAAACTGGAGAGTTAGGATTTCTAAGTAAACATTTTACTTTGTTTTAGCTGCTCGGTAAACATAATATTATGAAGTCATGGACTTCTCGAGAAATATGTGAGGTTATTAACTTCGGTTAAATATGTGAAATTATTAATTCTGGTAAATGTGAAATTATTAGCCTCTCGGTAAACGTGTGGATTAACTTTTCGGTAAACATGTGAAGTTATTAACTTCTTCGTAAACATGTGGAGTTAGTAACTTCTCGGTAAACAGGTGAAGCTATTAGTTTCTCGGTAAACATGTGAAATTATGAGATTCGGAAAATATATGAAGTTTTTAACTATCGGTTAGAATGTCAATTTAATAACTCTTCTCCTTCAATATGTGAAGTAATTATTTTTATGTAATCACATATAGTAATATTAACTATTATATGAACAGCAAGACTTATTAACTTTCACATAATCAATAAGTGTTATAATATTTTGTGTGTAATCATACACACGCATTTGATTTGTATAACTTTCACATGCGCAACAGGCGCTGTAACTTTCTTGTATGCAAATGCGTTATTTATTTCCATGTATACTATAGCGTTTAACTATTGTGTTCGCAATTAGAAGAATTATTTTCCCATACGCAAAAGCGTTATACTTTTTCTATGCAATTGGTGTTATTAATTTACACATACATAATAGGCTTCTATTCAAAAGTCTATATTAATTTTCACTAAACAATAGTGATATACTTTATAATTATAATTAGCATTATTACTTTCACGTACACATTATAAGTTTTAGAATGGACAAGTGACATCATTAATTTCCCCATACACAACAAACGTAACAACACTACTAATTCCTTAAATTTTTAATAAAATTATTTCTGCATATTCAAGTTTATATTCGCTATTCTTAATAAATTTGTAAACTATATTGAAGTTAAACAACATGATGAAGTCCATTAAAAAGAAACTATTTGTAATGTTATATTAGTAGTTTTTCTTTCTTCAACAAAATAGTAAAGTCAAGTGCTGCTTTGTCTTGAACAAAATTGCGCGCGCGTGTGTGTACGTGCAAGAAAGATTACCATGACTTTGCGTGAACTGAACAGTAATGTTGATAATATCTTTGATGAAGGCATTGCTTGCTAATGTAGGGGGCGCTTTCGGCTTCCGCCGCTTTCGCGCAAATTGATGAAGGCAGGTGAAGTGAACAGCAGATATATGAGCATTTTGGGTGGCCGCAAGGGAAGTGAACTCCAGAGATAGGAACACTTTTGGTGACCTCAAATGAAGTGATCAACAGAGATAGGAACACTTTGGGTGACCTCAGATGAAGTGAACTTTGGTGACCTCAAATGAAGTGAACTCCAGAGATAGGAACATTTTTGGTGACTTCAAGTGCAATGAAGTAAATTACATATTTCAGAATAGTTCTGGTAGCCTCAATTGTAACGAGATTCAAAATATTTCATTTATTTATCTATCAATCATTTACCACTAATAAAAAGTATTGCTATATGCACATCAGTATACACTGAAAACCCTTCTTGTGAACTAAACAATATTTCGAATATGAATAATAAATATAGGTCTTTTTTACTTACCGCTTCATACAGATCCAGCAGAATGCGACTGACGCAATTAGACAGGTCCGGTCTTGTCCAAAGCCCTTGAGTTTGGGACTGGTCATTTTCCAGACAGTTTCTTGTGGCATTCCCTGACAGAAGAAAGTGAAACAGTAAAATTACTAAATTCTAAATTCATATAAATTACTCGTAAGTTTTCTATTTTGTCTTTTAAAGGGATGGGGACGCACTTAAATACTTGCTATTTTCTGTTAAAGACAGCAGTCTAAATCGCTTCAAAGGTAATGCACGTGGGTATTATCGTTTAAATATTTCTTACTGACAAATAGGTAACAGAATTGCTTAAACAACTTCTGATTGCCAAATAGAAAAATCATCTCCTCGGATATTTCTTATTAAAAGAGAAAGGGAACAAGAAACTCGTTTCATTAATTTATTTTTAATCCATATCTGGTTTATCTAATCAATGAGTAATATGTTTAGCAATAAAGGATAGAGGGATGTCTATTCTTTGATGGTCCCCTACTAAAGTCACGTATCGATCTTGTCTTCTTTTGGTTGTTGTAGACTATTTTTCTTCACACAAGACTTTTTATCACTCAGTGTTCTCTGTCTTGGATGACATACACACACAAACAACTTACAAAAAAACTTATTTAAAAGCACAAATAATTATACTTGCTAAAACAGAACCCCTTCTCACGATCATATACCCACCAGTGGCTAGCTCTCCACAGGTACACTTTACACAATAAAAAACAGCAAAATATTTCAACTTCCAACAATCACGCTAATAAACACATTAGAAACACAAAACTTATTCAGACCCATCTAAAATTCTATACTAACGGTTCCAAAACATCCGCAAGAACCAAGAAACATACACATGAAATTAAGCCCTGCTCAATCATTTAGCCATATAATAAGCACTTTCACAACTAGACAAAACACCCACCCACCCCTTACTAAAATTAAAAGATTCTAATACTAACAGATTCACTATCTTCAATGCAGCATTATGCAACATAAACAACACTTCCAGAACACACGCCACAACATTTCCAGAACACACGCCACAACACTTCCAGAACACACGCCACAAACGAAAAAAGACACTAAAAGAAACTAGAAAAAACCATTATTCATATGGAAACCCAGGAACAAGAAAATGTCAGTAAATGAAACAGCCGACAAGAAATAAGCCTGCTCAGTTCAGTATCAATCATTTATACTAAGACATGTCACAAACAAATCTTGTATCCATCTCGTTTATACAAACACACAGCACAAACAAATCCTGTATCCATATCGTTTATACAAACACACATCACAAACAAATCCTGTATACATCTCGTTTATACAAACACACATCACAAACAAATCCTGTATACATATCGTTTATACAAACACACATCACAAACAAATCTTTCATACAGTATATGGTATATCAATCCTTTAATGCAAATACACGTTACAGACTAATTCTATAACAGCTCTGTACACACACACAAACCAAACATACATACATACATGCTCGGTTGCAGACTGAATGACTCACCTTGTGTCCCGGAAGGGCAAGGCTCTGTGTCGTAGTTACCTGCCAGTGTATCTGCCCATTTGATCCCGCTCCCCGGGGTTGAATCTCTTTCCTCTTTGCAATGTTGCTTACCTGCAAACAACATGGCATGTATGAAGTTTTACCTGCCAGCAATGGGGCATTTACTGTATTGTTTTTCTGCCTACTCTTAATGAGACACTTAATATACCTGACATAAAGTAATAGTGTCATGTTTTACATGATTATCATGGTATCGAGTTTTGACAAAGTCATGGGCCAGTTATGTGTTACATGATCGTTATGGTGTCAAGTTTCGCCTAATGAAATGGGCCAGTTGTTATTATTAATATGCAAGTAATTGGACCATTTAAATTGTTTCAAGTTGTTAGTTGTAAAATGTTCTGTACTCTATACTTTAAAACAGGATTGAGTTCTGAGGTCACTGATTGAATTCTGAGATCATGGATTTCGGAGATCACTGACTGAGAATCTAGAAGATTATAATTTCTATATCTTTGTTGGGCAACAAGTTTTTTGGGTGATTCTACGGAAATGACAGGAAACGATTCTGCTGTGAAACAAGATAAATTCTAGTGGATAGATGAACTGTGCAACCATAAGCTTGAGACGTTGGAAGGAATGGCCGTGTAGCCGGTATATACAAATAGAAAGGTGGGTTAAGTCGACACTGGGTGGAAGTGCCAGTCTGGCGGGAAAAATTGTCCTGTCTACGTATATTATCAGCGAAGTATGATTGCCTGGCAAAAAAGTACAGCTAAGAAATTCCGTAACCTATTAATGACAAGTGAAGAACTAATTTTACAACTAAATTAAGTGTTACACGCTATCGAATACATGTACATTGTGTACTTGAAACAAAGTTTAGTAAGAAATGCAGATATTGGATACTAATGACATTGTATACATTTAATTTACATGAATATTTTTTAATCATCATTCTTGTTAAATTTAATAAATCTGGGTTTGTATTAATTTACACTATTCTAATTAAGCTAGACTAATTTGGGCTGTATTAGAGGGAGAGTATATTGTCGTATATAGTGATTTGTTCACATCTCCAAGTGTATAGTAGTGTATTTCCACCGAGAAAGGTATAGTAATGTGTTCACATCTCGAAGTGTATAGCACTTCGTTCACATCTCAAAATTGTATAGCAATGCGTTAACATCTCCAAAGCCATTGTTACCTAATATTTTACTCAAGAGACGGTGTGATGACTAACACTGTGTCTTTACGATAATAAGGACGTGTGTGATGACTGACACTGTATCTTTACGATAATAAGGACGTGTGTGATGACTGACACTGTGTCTTTACGATAATAAGGACGTATGTGATGACTAACACTGTGTCTTTACGATAATAAAGACGTATGTGATGACTAACACTGTCTTTACGATCACAAGGACATGTGTGATGACTGACACTGTGTCTTTACGATAACGTGTGTGATGACTGACACTGTGTCTTTACGTTAACAAAGGACGTGTGTGATGACTGACACTGTGTCTTTACGATAACAAGGACGTGTGTGATGACTGACACTGTGTCTTTACGATAACAAGGACGTGTGTGATGACTGACACTGTGTCTTTACGATAACAAAGACGTGTCTGTGCAAACACCGGAAATGAATCACGTTGTAATAAGAAATCACTGAGCAATTGAAAATATGAAAACGCTTTTATGGCAACACGATTGTTAAGTCAGTGTTACCCTTCTTTCATTGCTGGATAATTTCCCTTTTTTAAACTGGGGGGGGGGGAGGATATAGGTTGCAGATGAATGGTGCAAACCGCTAGAGGTCGCCTTAGAAAGGAAAACAATTATAGACTAGTGGTGTATAAAAATATTCAAAAGTAATTTGTTAGAGCTTGTTCCGGTAAAAGAAAATTGTAGACTACATTGAAATACAGATGTAAATCACTAGTCATTTTAGTAAGAGAAAATAATAAATTGCAATACAATGAAATACAGATGTAAGCGCTAAAAAAAAGATATTTTCGTAAGAGAAAATTATATATTGTTGTACAATGAAATACAGGCGAAAGCGCTAAAAATTATTTTAGGAAGAGAAAATTATAAATTGTTGTTCAATGGAATACAGACGTAATTATTATATATGCTTTTAGCAGAAAAAATTATAAAATTGCAGTACAATAAAACAAAGACGTCATTATTAAAGATGCTATTAGTAAGAGAAAATTATAAATTCCTGTACAATAAAATACTAACGTCATTATTAAAGATGCTATTAGTAAGAGAAAATTATAAATTGCAGTACAATAAAATACTAACGCCATTATTAAAGATGCTATTAGTAAGAGAAAATTATAAATTGCTGTACAATAAAATACTAACGTCAATATTAATGATGCTATTAGTAAGAGAATATTATAAATTGCTGTTCATTGAAATACAAACGTAAACACTAAAAGTTATTTTAGTAAGAGGAAATTATAAATTCTGAACAGTGAACGTACACCAGTGCTGTGGGAAACTTCATGAGAGAAAGTAACAATTGAAGAGATATTAAACAGGGCAATTTCTATTCATTTATTAATCAGAATGTTGTTGTCATGCATAGTTACTGAGATCGTACTATCATTCCTGTTGCCATTCACAGTTACTGAGATCATACTATCATGCTCAACTATTGGCATTCACGGTTACTGAGATCGGACTATCATTCCTAGCTATTACAGGCGGGTATTAACACTCATCATAAGCTCTGTACATTATATTTGCAAGTATGTTTCTACTCACATAAAATGATAAAGACGTTTACCTCACTAGTCGCGTATTTACATAATTCACCAACGGTTTCAGTTACTGAAGTGCATATTCTCAACCCAACTAGGTCGTCAAGATTGTTGCGTAAAGAATAAAAACATTTATACTCTTTTAAATCAAAGCCAGTAGTCACAGGGATTTGTGACGTGAACATACAGAGAGCAGAATGTGCTCTAAACCAAAACCAGTCGTCACAAAGATTCGTGACGTGAAGAAAAGAGATAAGTATGCAGTTCTAAACTGAAACGAGTAGTCACAAACATTCGTGACGTGAAGCACATTTAGAAGAGTGGTGTTCTACACCGAAGCCTGTCACAGCAAAGACTCGTGACGTAAAGCACATAAATCTGCTTTAATTTAACCGAACCCTGTCACAGCAAAGACCTGTGACGTAAAGCACAGAAAACTCCTCTAAACCGAAACCTGTACACATCAGAATAGAGACGCGAGAGACCTGTAGGAGATGGACGTTTCTTACCCAAAGGAATAGAACACTGCCTGCCTGTGTGGGTTGAAGGACACTGGCAATCAAAATTTTCTTCCCTGTTGATACACGTGCCGCCGTTCGCACACGTGACGTTGGCACAAGGGTCGACGAACACTTCACAGTTACTGCCCCTGTAACCTGCCTCGCAATCACATCTATAATCGTCGACCTTGTTAAGTGATCTGGAGCTAATGCACCTCTTGTAGTTCCGGCAAAACAAGTGGCAAGATGTGTTAGCTGTAAGTTTCGTAATTACAAAAAATAAAATTAAATATCAAAATATTTTAAATGTATTTTACCTTTCTTAATTTATCATTTTAAATTTTATTAATAAAATAAAATACAAAATTTAACACGAATGCTGGTGGATTTACCATCCTTTTAATACTCTATATACACTTACCTATGCCACATGACAACGTCAATTACAAAATACTTTTTTTCAAATAGTTTCCTTGACGATGAAAGATACAAGCTATTGGCCGTTACTATATAAATAAATGTCGTGGTTTTACTAACACAAAACGGACAAACGTCAGTATCACAAGTCGCAGAACATGTACGATGTTCTTAAAATAAAAAGTTTTTTTATTAATGAACGTCTTGTTTTGTAAAGATTACATATGCAAAACATCTAATAGATAGATTGTACCATACTGTAAATATACAAATACAATACATCCAGAAGTTGTTTCGTATCCTACACATTATAAAATTCAATTATTCGTTTTCAATCACAAAATGTACAAAACTTCCAGAGGTTAATGTCTTGTATCGTAGATATTATACAGAGAGAAAATATCGTTTTTCAACCATATTCAAAAAACAACTAATATTAAACATGTAGATAATGGTGTGTGTCACAAATATAGACATACAGTGCTAGCAACTTAATAGATAATGGTGTGTGTCATACACTTAACAAATATAGACATACAGTGCTAGCAACTTAATAGATAATGGTGTGTGTCATATACTTCACAAATATAGACATACAGTGCTAGCAGCTTAATAGATAATGGTGTGTGTCATATACTTCACAAATAAAGACATACAGTGCTAGCAACTTGATAATGGTGTGTGTCATATACTTCACAAATATAGACATACAGTGCTAGCAGCTTAATAGATACAGAACTTAATTAGTGGTGTTAACAATTATAGCTTTAATTAAAATACTTTAATATGAAACCTTAATATTAAACTGAAATCAATTAGTGATTTTAACAGCTACATCATAAATTTAAACCTACATCAACTAGTGGTTTTAACAGCTACATCATAAATTTAAACCTTACATCAACTAGTGGTTTTAACAGCCACATCTTAAATTTAAACCTAAGTCAGTTGGTGATTTTAACGGCTATAGCTTTAATATAGCCCTAAGTCAATTAGTGGAGCAAACAACTGTAGATTTAACAACCATCAGTTAGTGGTTTTAACAGCTCTAACTTTAATATAAACTTAAGTCATTTAGTGGGGCTAAGAGGTATAGCTTTAATATATACCTAAGTTATTTAGTGCTGGTAATAGCTATAGCTTTAATATCTAAATCAATTAGAAGTGCAAACAGCTATAGTTTTCAAATAAACCTAAGTCATTTAGCGGTGCTAATAACTAAAGCTTTAATATATAAACCTAAGTCAGCTAAAGCTTTAACATAAACCTAAGTCAATTATGATTTTAATAGCTATAACTTTAATATAGATCTAAGCCAACTAATGCTTTAAATAGCTATAGCTTTAATATAAAACTAAGTAAATTAGTAGTGTTAACAGTCCTAGCTTAAATACAGATATAAGTTATCTGAAGTTAACTGAAGTTTTCAGTTATAACTTAATAAAAACATAAATCAATTATATTAAAAGCCATGGCTTAGTTAAAACATTTTAGCATCTATTACACAACGGATACAGAAAACAAATAACACACATTGTTATAAATATAAAAATGTAAATAAGCATGGAGCTGAAAGTTTGAAGACTAAACATAGACTATTGTTTTATTCAGTCATAACCAGTCAAACAATATAAGCAATAATTACTCTTTAAATACAATGCTTCCTTACAATATAATTCACAAAATAGATTATAAAATAAAATAATTAACTATATTCCTGTGCCAGGGGAAAACCATGTACACATACATAAATCATAAAATACACTTAGAAAACAATATAAACTAACTTACAAAATTATATAAATATAAACTACATCCCACTAACTATTAGAATATCTAAACATCAACTTTACTTGATAAATGAATAATATAATAAAGGCGGTTAAACATGTACACACTGGCACAGCCATACACATTACTATATAGCAGACCGCGCCGCGCGATTCAAACTAGCGGCCGATGACCTACTTTGCTGCCCGGCAAAACAAGCGCTACGCACACTCTGTACACACGTACATCCACCCTTCCACAAAACAATCATTGATACCGCTATCGTATACTGTTTTCAATCATAACCAGTCTGTAACACTCGTATTACTGCTGTCATACTTTTTTTCAATCATAACCAGCCTATAAACAATCACAGATGCAAGTGCACTAAAAACTCATTAACTAGTAGGGCACGACTGTTACTAGTGCACTGAAAGCTGCAAAAGTATATATTCTATCTATCTGGTGCTAATGTACTGAATGGTCATATTAAACTGCTCCATTTGACTGATGGTAGTACACCCTAAAATATATACTAACTTATAAATTCTATCTGCAGACGTCCCGTCCATGAGATGTGAGGTGACTGAGGGTCATAGGTGATGATGACCTCCGACTGTGTCACAATGATTGATTTCATATTGCATATTTGTGTTCCATGACCATTTTCGTTGACACTGGTTTTCCACTGCAATATTAGAGAAAATATGAATTAATTATTCGAAATGAATTACTACTTCAAACTGTAGGAAAATAATTTATCAAAGCTATTTTTAAAATGTACGCCCAATCTTATAAGCATATTTATGCCTAGCACGGATTTTTACTAAGAAGTAATTGTTTGATTCCTATCTCTTTCTCATGTATGTATTACGATTTAATATAGATTTTACAAGGTAAGTGTGATTCAGGAAGCATTCTGCTTTAATCTAGATTACAGGAGATAAATGTGTTACTAGGAAGAACTCTGATTGAGTCTAGATTTTGAACGATAAGGCAGAAACCCGGTCAAAAGTTTGTTTGGGTGTACTGCATGCAATAACAAGAGATTGTAGTGCAGAGGTCGTTTTGTTTTTTGTTAAGTGCCACGCCTTCGGTACACAAGTGGCTATGTGGCCTTCCGTATACAAGTGGCTATGTGGCCTTCCGTACACAAGTGGCTATGTGGCCTTCAGTTTCATCATCAAGATCGTGAGTGTGCATTAATAAACTGAAACATCTCGAACATATCCTCTCTGTCCTTTACACTAGAATCCCCACTGGGACTGAGAAAACTTTGAAGTGTATGTATATTCAGAACACCTAACACTTTTCCTATGGCTTGTTTTACTACTTTGTCTTCTTGACGCGTAGTTTAGTGCACGCGGTGTATATCGACACTATAGCTTGCAGTTTATAACATGCAATTTATATTGGCACATTGTTAATAACGCAATTTATACCGGCATGCTCTTTAATAACATGCAATTTATACCGGCACATTGTTAATAACGCAATTTATACCGGCACGCTGTTTGTATTACAATTTATACCGACATGTTGTTTAAAACATGCAATTTATATCGGCATAATCTTAATAACATGCAATTTATACCGGCATGCTGTTTATAATTTTTTTTAAATTACCGGCATGCTGTTTGTAACACAATTTATACCGACATGCATTTTATAACATTTTATAACATGCAATTTATTAACAATTTATACCGGTATGCTGTTAATAATGCAATTTATATTGCTATGCTGTTTATAACATACAATTTACACCGGCATGTTGTTTTTAACATGCAATTTATATCGCTTTGCTGTTTATAATGCAATTTATACCGACACATTATTAACGCTACTTATGCCGGCACGATGTTTATAAAATAAAATATATACCGGTATGTTATTTATAATGCAATTTATACAGACATTCTGTTTATGAAATACAATTTATACAGACATTCTGTTTATAACATGCAATTTATACCAGCATGTTGTTAATAACTCAATTTATACAAACATGCTGTTTATATTGTGCAATTTATACAGGCACACTGTTAATAACGCTATTTATACCGGCAATCTGTTAATAATGCTATTTATATCGTCATGCTGTTTATACAATGCAAATTATATTGGCATGCTGTTTATAAAACGCAATCTATACTGGCATGCTGTTTATAAAACGCAATCTATCCTGGCATGCTGTTTATAAAACGCAATCTATACTGGCATGCTGTTTATAAAATGCAATCTATACTGGCATGCTGTTTATAAAATGCAATCTATACTGGCATGCTGTTTATAAAATGCAATCTATACTGGCATGCTGTTTATAAAATGCAATCTATACTGGCATGCTGTTTATAAAATGCAATCTATACTGGCTGTGGCATTTGCGTGAAAGGAAAGAAAGACAGGAAAAATTCAATCTTGTTTTAATGAATTTCTCATTCAATTACTAAAAAAATTAACGCTTACTTACAACTATCCGTCTTTCGTAAATACAGGTACAATGACGCACAACAAAACATGTCACGAACTCAGCAATGTTGCTAGAAGCATGTAATATTTAAATAGCTCTCAAGCCTCCCAAATTCCCCTTTTAGACTGAAGTCTCTATGACGTATATAAACATAAATACAGGTACAAAGACGCACAATAAAACATGTCACGAACTCAGCAATGTTGCTAGAAGCATGTAATATTTAAATAGCTCTCAAGCCTCCCAAATTCCCCTTTTAGACTGAAGTCTCTCTGACGTATATAAACATAAAGGGAAATAAGTCGAGAGGAAGGGTTCTTACACGCCTTGTCGAACTGAGGGAAGAAGTAAAGCAGTTTATGCGAGAATGAAACTCTGCCCTAGTAGAGCCATAGTTGGATAAGGAATAGCCTTCTCAACAAACTTAATATTTCTCATCACGGCTTTTACACAAATATTTGTACACTGAGAAATAAGACGGATGCGTTCAGAAAGAAGTTGGCTCTTGGGGATAGTCGTGTACATGAGGAAGATATAGAAATGTTTCCACTTTTACAAGAGTTTTTTTTATTGCTGCTGATGTCAACCAGAAAGTTATATTCAATATAATAAGTCAACATTTAAGGGCGTTAGCTCAAAACTTTAAAAATGAAAATGAGGATCCTCGGAATGGTTGCCTCTAGATTGATAATTTATACATGGAAGATGTCGACTCATGCGCTCTTAATCTTCATGAAAAAGAAAACCTGATCGAGTTGTCCTCTGATGTCACTCTGGTGTCCAAACATAAAATGCAATCTGTGGCGGAGTAAATTTGCCTATCCCTAAAGCTATTTCTAAACATAATTGTTATATAAATTGTTAAATGTCAAAGTGGCCTCACCTTGGGCACTGCTTATGCTGATATTTTTAATTGTCAGTGTTGGAGTAAACAGTTCAAGTAAAAATATGCTAGAAATTGCTGATGCAATCCAAACCAGTTCCAATGGGATGAGTAGTTTTTCTGACTAATAGTCTCAGACTTGTTCATAACAATTTCATGCAATGGAGGTGGACCAAAAGTTAATTTTCTGAAGAAAGTCCTATATTCTAAACACTTTGATTTTTGATAAAAGTTAGTCTGGTCATAAAGACGATTGTTAGCTAATGAGAGGACTGTGCCTTTTTTGTTTTGTTCTTTGATGCTTATGATCTCCATAAGACTGCAGTGATTTCTGTACTCTAGTGGATCTTTTTGCTGTGTGAATCCAGCATTGTTGACGAACCTAGCATTAAACGTGTTGCTGTGTGAATCCACCATTGTGACGAACCTAGCATTAAACGTGTTGCTGTGTGAATCCACTATTGTGACGAACCTAGCATTAAACGTGTTGCTGTGTGAATCCACCATTGTGACGAACCTAGCATTAAACGTGTTGCTGTGTGAATCCACCATTGTGACGAACCTAGCATTAAACGTGTTGCTGTGTGAATCCACCATTGTGACGAACCTAGCATTAAACGTGTTGCTGTGTGAATCCACCATTGTGACGAACCTAGCATTAAACGTGTTGCTGTGTGAATCCAGCATTGTGACGAACCTAGCATTAAACGTGTTGCTGTGTGAATCCACCATTGTGACGAACCTAGCATTAAACGTGTTGCTGTGTGAATCCAGCATTGTGACGAACCTAGCATTAAATGTGTTGCTGCAAGTTGATTCCTGTGAATTACGTTCGAGAGCAAATACAATGAAAATTGAGGCTTTAGTTTGGTCTCGAGAATTCTCAAAAATTATTTAGAACATTCCTCGTGGTGTGCTGAGTAGTGTGACAAAGATTCTAACATGCTCTGCAAGATGTGCTTTCATAGCATTTGTGAAGTTCCAGATGATTCCCCATGGTGTGCTTTGTGAGCGCATTGAAGATTCTGGAACAGTTGTGCAATGTGCCTAAAAGGGGTACGTTCATTGGACTGTCATCTAAAGGCAGTGACTTGTTGCAAACTTCGTGACTGTGAACATGTGCCACCATTGAAAAAGTTAATACATTGACCATAATTATTTCTCTAAAACTCCAGTCTCATTTCTGTGATGAATTATGTCTATGAACTTGATGTTTTATAGATAGACAGATAGACAGACAGACAGACAGACAGATAGATAGATAGAGAGAGGGATAGATAGATAGATAGATAGATAGATAGATAGATAGATAGATAGATAGATAGATAGATAGATAGATAGATAGATAGATAGATAGATAGATAGATAGATAGATAGATAGATAGATAGATAGATAGATAGATAGATAGATAGATAGATAGATAGATAGATAGATAGATAGATAGATAGATAGATAGATAGATAGATAGATAGTGGGAGGCTAAATACAGATTGAAGACGGATTTATTTTCTCCTTTGGTAAGAAGTTTTCCACTTAAGGAATACTGTGTGACAGTAAATATTTGTCTTTAAATGTTGTAGAAGAGAGAAAACGTTTACAGAGCCCGCATATCTATCGAGTGAGAGAGGCGAATGGTGTCTTCTGGAGAATTATTAATAACATAAATTAAGATTCTCATCACTTGTAATTAGTTATTGATGATTAAATAATAATAATTATTATTATAACCAATAACTAGTGTGGCGTTGTGTCACACAATCAATGTCTCAATTTTGGATATCACTGGAAATAAAATATCTATCTCTCAGTTACAGAGCTATTAAATTGTTGGTCATATTTTCGACTACCTATTTGGGTGAAAAGAGTTATTCAACCCTGTCAGTAATAAAAACAAACATAGAAACCAAATGGATGTCAATGCAGCACTTCGTCTCTCAGAAACAATGCTGCACAGAGATTACAACACATTCCTTAGATCACGAGTTTATAGCACACGGATTATAGAACACTATTTATAGCATGAGCTTATTATATAAAAAATTATAGAAGGTAGAGTGTAGGACAATTTATAGCATACATATTAGATAACACAACTTAGAACGAATTTATAGCATACAGATTAGATAACACAATTAGAACGAATTTATAGCATACAGATTAGATAACACAATTAGAACGAATTTATAGCATAAAAATTATAGAAGGTAGTCTATAGCACGTCTCAATTTTAGAGCATGTAATTTAGAGTAAACAAATAACAAATAACGCGGATGACAAATTACAGAAAACAACGTCTATACAATAAAACCTGTAGCACATGTTGAATACAGTTTACAGTACATGAAGACAGTTGATTTGATTGAACAATACCGTTAATGGCGAGATGTCACAAGATGGCAGTGTGGTTGTTGTTCCGTTCATCACAGGGTGTATGTACGTGAATCTGCTAGAGTTGGACATTATCCTCCAAGTACACCTGATACCCTCCGGAGGCGATTCTAAAATGTCAGGAGAGGAAATGTTGGACTCGCAAAGACCTGTTGTGGCGAAAGATATAAATAAAACATTTTATTCTGGCACTTAGTCCACGAGTGAATTTCTCTTTACAACGGCACTCAGTCCACGAGTGAATTTCTCTTTACAACGGCACTCAGTCCACGAGTGAATTTCTCTTTACAACGGCACTCAGTCCACGAGTGAATTTCTCTTTGCAATGACACTCAGACCACAAGTGAATTTCTCCTTACAAACTAATTTGTATCAGTAACAAGCCGAAGTCAAAATCTAAAAATGGTGATTCACTATAATACCATGTAAAGTAATAATATACTTTGAACGTATACTGTATAATTCTGTAAACAACATGTTCTTCATAAAAGGACTATAGAAACATTAAACACTATAAGCACCTTACATACTATACAGTTTTTAAGCAGATATGTTCACGTGCTGTTAAGTCTATGCTAATAATATGCGAGTGGGGGTCAGTTAAATAAGTTTTGCTTAAGTCGCTCGAAATAACAGGGTTTCCTTAATTCTGTACAACAGAACAAATTTGCTTAGACATGTTAACGGTAAATTGCGAAGAAAAGGTTGTACTTACGGTAGGGCAGAGACAGGATGTGAATAAGATAGGACAATGGGACAAGGTGTGTTTAAGTTTGGACAAAGGGACAAGTTGTGCTTAAGATAAGACAAAGGGACAAGTTGTGCTTAAGACAAAGGGACAAGCTGTGCTTTAGATATGACAAAGGAACAACTGTGCTTAAGATAAGACAAAGGATAAGTTGTGCTTAAGACAAAGGGACAAGCTGTTCTTAAGATAAGACAAAGGGACAAGTTGTGCTTAAGACAAAGGGACAAGTTGTTCTTAAGATAAGACAAAGGGACAAGTTGTGCTTAAGATAGGACGAGGGGAGGAAAAGGGGGAAGAACAGTGAAGATGATGATAATTAAACAGGACAACCTAAGTATTCTAACAATAATTTTCGTAAAGTAAGATAAAACTGGATTATGTTTGCGCCAGTACCTTCATAGGTTGCCATGAAACCTTTCCTTTCTTCAGATTCATCCGAATAGAATTCTATGACGAGCTTGTTTCCCTTGGAAACAAAAGACTGTCCTTTCCAAAGAGTGCCACAGCTAGAGTTCACTTCTTCGCCGTCAGTTATCTGACAGAAATAATTTAATACAACAACGCTTTAAAATATAATATTAAATAGCAAAATTTAAAACAACAATGATTTGAAAATGTTTCTTAGAAAAGCAATAATTTAACACCACCATTTACTGGTTGATATCAAGGACTGGTTAGAATCACATTTCCCTTGTGTTCCATAGTTAAGAGGCTTCGCCCTCCCCCCACCGACGGAGGGCGGTTGAGGGTGTGCGCCAAACTAGATGCGACCTGTTTCACCCCCTTCCGCCAGTCCTCCTGCCCTCCACCCCAGACGCACCGCGAGGCTGTGGGGTTCCCCCAGAAACAGCCCAAGTTTGAAAACATCGTGAAGATGAAAGGTCTATTGCGGCTTCTGGGGTGAGAGAGCGTAACACTCGTGTCCCACTGAAAGATTAGTTATACATTAAAATGTTTAAATATATTCAACATAACATCATTTACGATTAGTTTTACACTTTTTGCACAGACACACAGTTCTCTTGTTGTACAACCCATTTCTGACTTGTATATTAACACATACTGTATTAACACTTCTTTGTACGATCCATTTCTAACGTGCGCACACACACCTGTTTTATGTTCTATCCATTTTAACCGTGTACATACACCCCGACACACACATTTTTTACAAACCATTTCGCACATGTACATTTATACACACACTCACATACACACGCTTCTCTTGTATCTTTTTCAACTTATGTCAGCTATCAACTGTAACAAACCGTCACTCTATCTGTGCAGTTCAGTTTACGAGAAGCAGGATCTGCCCTAGTGAATCCTGATTCCAGTTGAAAGTCGTGAAAGGTTACATTAATTCGACTTGCTCCGTTCACTAGGATTGTCCATCGGCAGTTCTGGTTTGTCGGGTACAGTGCATTTTCCACCCAGCCCGGGCTGCTAAAGTTCCCCCTCCACGATGTCATGATTTTGTCGTCTCCAAGGTCACATGCGGCGTGTGCAGCTAGAATCAGATACAAAATTTACAAGAGAGTATTACATTATTAACAATATAATTATTTTCCATATTGGAATTCAGGGTCAACAGCGGTCAGCTAGCGCAGAAACTATGTAAGCAGATCAAACTGTTCTTGCTGTAATCATTTTAATTTGTCCAGAAAACTGATTAAAATGTTCTCAACTGTATTGTACATCTGGCATTTCTTTGTACTCTGAAGCGGATCAAGAAAACAATAATGTTTTAACAAAGAAACAAATCACTTCCTATCAGCACAAAATTCATGATAATGGGTGATATATTCGCAGTTTAAAAAAAAATAAATAAATATGACCCAAGTAAAGTGCCAAAAATATTACCTTTCCAAAATGGAATAATCAGGAGAGTGATGAGTATTGACATCACAGCGCCCTCTGTAGAATATTTTCAAAAAGAAAAGAAAACTGATCAAGTTTTTCTCCCATCGAATAGTAATAATAAGGAAAATGCAAACAAATTATAAGAGCTTAAATAATAGATCAGATGGGTGTGGTCTTAATGATCAGAGCGAATTGAGGCGAATTACGATGAAAGAAAGCATGACTGAAACGATTTACTGCACATCCGATCACCGCCCACCTGATAAGCTAAACTGATGAAGCGGTACTCATGCAAGCGGCTAAAAATAGCCAAGGGTTGTGTGGCAACCGGGAGGCTGTTTGAGTGGATGAAGTTGGGGGAGGCAAAATGTAAAAGAGAAATCTTGATTTGAGTCAACTTGAATAGAAAGAGATGGAAAGTTAATAGTTAGATCTTTACTTAACTATGTCGATTTTAATACGCTTGCCTGGTAGAAAGAATGGCTGAGATTTAGCAAGTGTGCCTTTAAATCTCTGCTCTGTAGAAACATGATGAATATTTAGCTAGACTACTTTTAATATGCCGGCTTGGTAAAGAGAATGGTGGGATTTAGCAAGTGTATCTTTAATACTTTGGTTTGTAGAAAAACCTACGAGTATTTAGCTGGACTGCTTTAATACGCCGACTTAGTAGAGAGGATGGTTGGGATTTAGCAAGTGTACCTTTAAATCTCTGGTCTGTGGAAACATGATGAATATTTAGCTAGACTACCTTTAATATTCCGGTTGGTAGAAAGAATGGTTGAGATTAAGCAAGTGTACGTATAATACGTCAATTTGAGAGAGAGAGAGAGAGACTGAGAATTAGCAATAGTAGCAATGACAGTAGTAGTAGCAATGACAGTAATAGTATCAGTAGTAGTAGTAGTAGCAATGACAGTAGTAGTAGCAGTAGTAGTAGTAGCAATGACAGTAATAGTATCAGTAGTAGTAGTAGCAATGGCAGTAGTAGTTGCAGCAATGGTAATAGTAGTAGCATCAGCAATAGTAGTAGCAAAAGCAGCAATAGTAGTAGTCAGAAGTAGAAGTAATTGCAGCAGTTGTGCAGCAACAGGGAAGCAGTGGTAGTAGTAGCAGCAGCAGCAATGGGCCCAGTAGTAGCAGTGGCAATGGCATAAAATAATTATATTATGTATTTTTTCGGAGCTATATTTAATTTATCTCAAGATCCAGAACTATAATAAACGCGTCCTAAAATGCTTTTATGAGCGGTTGTCACGTTTAATGACTGACGTGTTTTCTTTATACATAGTTCCAGTTTGCAGGGCGATAACTCGGCTTTGTAAACAATGGCCAAGGGCACTGGCGTGATTAATTCTTCATGTACAAAAAAGAAATCCCTGTCACACGATTCGGCGCGTGCTCCCATCAAATTGTGCGAGCGGTTATGTTGGCATGACTGAAATCAAAAGTATGCCAGGGCTTTAGTGACATGGGAAGTTACTCGAATAGTGACAACAGAGAAATGTGTCATTTATTTTCATTTGACAATGAAAAGGTCTTCTTCCTCTTTTACTGTTGGCTTTCAGTTGAGCCAAAATAACGATGCTGATTACAATTGTAATGATGATGATGATATGACAATGAAAACGTTAACGACGATCTGCTATCTGTATGATGACCACGACGTTGACGATAATGATGATATTAATTGTGATGATAATGATGATGAAATTATCAATTTCACTATGTCAGTATTTCTATTTATAATCTCTATCAAAGCTGATTTTCACTCCACAGAAAATTCAAGAAAAGGGATTCATAAATATTAATTATATTATCTAAATGCCCGGATACTAACTAAAAGGAAAATGAATGTGTGAAAATATTCAAATTTGAGAGATACAATCTTACTTCTAAGACACGTTATTACATAGAACTGAACATTTCTCTTTAATTTGTTTGTAAAAGGCTTTTACATTTGCACTCATAACTGAAATATAAAACCATTATTACACAACTTCTAATTAAATAAATATTGGTTCATTAATGACCCATGAACATTAAAATTACACGATTTCTCATTTTTAAAATTCACTAGATCTCGTTAGTGAAACAGAAAATAATTTACAATACGTTTTACAATAAAAAATTTAAACAATACACTAGTTCTCATTAATAAAGTATGAAAACTAGTATTCACTAGATCTTAATGAGATTTAAAAACCGTTATTCACTAGTTCTCAACTATTAAAATGTAATATCAACTCGTCAATAGTTCTCCTTACTGAGATTTTTTTTAATTGCTCATGGGTCAACCTAATGAAATTACTACCATGATTCACCAGCTCTCATTACTAACAATAAACTCATTATTCACGAAGTCTCATTACTAACAAATAAACTAGTATTTACGAACTATTATTACTAACAAACTCCAGTATTAACAAATAAACTCCAGGTTTAACAAACAAACTCTAGAAATCACGAACTCTCATTACTAACAAATAAACTCCAGGTTTAACAAACAAACTCTAGAAATCACGAACTCTCATTACAAACAAATAAACTCCAGTTTTAGCTATCTGGCATAAGAATGCATAAATAATTGCTTGCAAGTTAAAGTGTATCTTCTCATCATAAAAGTTTCTTTGCTATTAAAACTGTGATGTAGACGATAGTTTGATCATTTCTTACATAGTTTTATATTTACGAAGAACTGCTTACATCGCTCGCTATTAGTTTAGAGCAGGGGTCACCAACCTTTTTGATACTGAGAGCTACTTCATGAGTACTGAGTCATACGAAGGGCTACCAGTTTGATACTCTTCTGAAATAACAAATTTACTTAGTTTGCCTTTATACATTATTAATAATGTGAAGACTCTGATCATGTTAATGATTTCTCACAATAATTAACAACGACAAGGTGGGAAACAGATATCAATATTCAGCACTTTATTTCTATTTATCTCAGTAACTGTTAAATTTTCAGATCATCATTTACATTACATTTCTTAGGAAAAATGTCCAATTTTCACTAGCCACTGACACATCTTTTAAACAAATAATGAACTATGTTGCACCATGTTTCAAAAAGTTATCAATTATGTACATTGTAATGTCTGTAATGTAGTGAAAAAACTAAACATTTTAAAATCTTGTCACATTTTGAACTAATGACCACATCTGCTGTATTTTTAACAAAATAATAACTGTTACATATCATGAACACACATTTTAAATTGAACAATTCTTCAATATTTTAATTAAACTTTGCCATGGCACTGACATGTTGCCACTGACATCTGGTATCATTTTCTTTGTTAGTGGGAAATCTGGCATTGCGTGCTATTTACCATTGTATTGTAATCTGGTGTGTAACTTGACACTGCAACTGTGAGTAACTCTTTCAGATGTGCATCAGTGAGGCGTGCTCTGTGTTTGTTCTTGATGAAGTTCATGTCAGAAAATGCTGATTCACATAGATAAGTAGAACCAAACAGGCTGGCAACCTTCAAGCTACTGTACACACACCACTGTACTTCTCTGTGTCAACAAGACACCAAAAGTTTGGTGCAGCCTGGTAGGCTTTGAGGTGGAGGTCATTTTGCAATGTTATGATTTCAATCTCCACCTGTCCAGCATCCAAGTTGAATGGTGTACTTAGTTGCTCAGCAAAGCTTGTTGTGTCCACATTCATGAAAGGATTGGAAATGAATGATACACATGGCTCAAGCTGATCAAGGTCACAAAACCTATTCTCAAACTCTTGCCCAAGTCTGTTTATGAGTTCACAGTACTTGTCTGCAACTTTGTCAAATGTATCAGATGCAGAAGCATTGTCTTTCAGCACTGACTGCACAGAAGGAAAGTGCAGCATCTTTTTTCTCTGTATATCCACAGAGAAAATGTTAAGTTTGGCTTTAAATGCATTTAAAGCACTTATCATATTAACAACAGTCTTGCCTTTACCTTGCAGCTCGCAGTTCAAGTGGTTTAGTTTCCCAGTAATGTCCGTCAAAAATGCAAGGTCAAGTGTCCACTCTGTGTCCTCAAGCAGTGAGATGTCTTCGCCTTTGGACTGCATGAACTCTTTGATTTCACCCAAAAGTGACAAAAAACGAAGTAAAACACGTCCTCTGCTGAGCCATCTGATTTCTGTGTGTAGTAGCAGGTTACCATATTCAGCTTCCATCTCCTCCAATAGCACTTTGAAAATCCTGTGCTGTTTTGCTTTGGAACGGATATTGTTTATGATTTTCACAACGGGAGTCATCACATGCCCAAAGCCGATCACTTTGGCACACAATGCCTGCTGGTGAATGATGCAGTGGTAGTGCAGAAATTTTGGGAAGTCTGTGTCAACTTTACAGTGAGCGATGAAACCTGCATGTCGGCCAATCATAGCAGGAGCCCCATCTGTGGTCACCGCTACCAGCTTTTCCAATGGTACCTTTTTCTGCACGAAAAACTCCTTTACTGTGTTATAAATGTCAACTCCCATCGTACTTGTCTTTATGGGCAGTAGTGTCAGGAGTTCTTCTCTTGTGGAGAAATCTTCAAATGCCATCCGGATAAAAACCATCAGCTGCGCTGTACTACTGCTGTCCACGGACTCGTCGCACTGGATGCTAAACCACTTGCACCTCGCCAGATCCCGGTCCAGCTGATCGACCAAGTTACTGGACAAAGCTGACACTCGTCTAGCCATCGTAGATGCCCCCAGTTGCACGTCGGAGAGAGTGGCAATTACATCGGTTCCATGTTTCTCGTCTTTAAGTACAGTGTTAGCAATTATCATCATTGCTTCTTTGAGAACTTCTCCGTCTATAAATGCCTTCTTCTTCTTCATCAGGAAATGCGTAGCTCTAAAAAGAGGCTTCAGTTGCTTTCTGTGACTTTTTCGGCGGCCTTGTGAAAAAATCCTGTCGCTTACCCAAAGCTGTCTTTAGCCCAAGAGCTTTTTCTGCCCGTAGTGCGCTTCCCGGTGGGTAGTTAGCATTGTAGTTTTTGTGATTCGTAGTAAAGTGTCTCTCCACATTGTGCCGCTTTGCCGTTGCCACAGTCGCTCCACATATAAGACATAGGCAGGTTTCTTTCACAGTCGTAAAAAAGAACTCCGACTCCCATTCGTTGTGAAAGTGATAAGTTTTCTTTCTTTTTTCTGCCATGTTTTTGGGATAAGAAACTGCGTTCAGCTCCAATCTTTGCTGCGCGCACTAGCTTACTCTCCACGAGCACTGTATTGTCACACGCACAATACTGACCTTCGAACTGGAGTACGTCAGAGTTCAACTAACTTATCTAAACTTCATGCATAAGAAACAATTTTTTAAGATATTGTCATTTTAAAAATATATATAAATGCAAGTGTGATTAAAAAAAAAAGAATAGCAACAGAATAAAATAAGTGTGATTAAAAAAAAAGAATAGCAACAGAATAAAATACAATTTTATATGCAGCCGAGTTATGCTATTTTTAGAAAAGGCCTGCGGGCGACACATGTGGTCTTTGCGGGCGACTTGGTGCCCGCGGGCACCGTGTTGGTGACCCCTGGTTTAGAGAGTGTTATAATTGCGACCTCGAGCACGAAGGTCAAAGGTACAAATTTCCCTTCAAATACATCCGGGTCGCGGTTTAACATACTTTCAGAACAATTACAGGTATACTCTTTCTACTCGCTCGGGCACAACCATGGTGAACGAATGCGTCGCTTCCGGGTGTTCGAATACCCGTAAAGTTGAAGGAATAGGTCTTCACAGATCCCTGAAAAATTCCAAAAGACTGCGGCAGTGGATACAGTTCGTTAAAAAGGACAGATCGATTTTTTTTTTTTTTTGAGCCAGTAAATGGAGCAATGATATGTAACGCATTTTCCAAATAAAGCATTTACTGACCAATACACTAGGCCTTTGTTTCTGGAAGTAATGGGTCACATACCAAAGCGACGATTAAGAAAAGACGCAGTTGCTTCTATTCAATCAGAAAAATGTAAATTAACGAAATCCCGCGATGATGCTTTCTTTGACAATACTGTTGCAGCAAGAAATCAAAAAAGAGCGGTCGTGAAAGTACTTCGAAAAAAGTCACTTTGGCGACGATTTTCTTCATTCAAGTCTGCATGCAGTAGGCCTACATATACTTTATTCAAGTATGCACACAGTAGGCCTACATATACTTCATTGAAGTCTGCATGCAGTAGGCCTACATATACTTTATTCAAGTATGCACACAGTAGGCCTACATATACTTCATTGAAGTCTGCATACAGTAGGCCTACATATACTTTATTCAAGTATGCATACAGTAGGCCTACTTATTATACTCATTGTCAAATAAATTAAATAAAGGAGTGGCCAAACAGTTTTATTGAACATTATACAAGTTTGTAAAGTTTGTAAAGTTTGTAAAGTTTGTAAAGTTTGTAAAGTTTGTAAAGCCTCATGTCCGATTATGACCACTGATTCATATTCAAACGATTTCACTAAAATTTAAATATTTTACAAACACACGTATATCATATTATGAAGTATTTTCAGTTATTAAAACGTAACTGGTGCATGCTAAATATTTGGATGCAACATTTATTTTTAATTTTTAAGATACTTTCAGTAAAATGAAGAGCAAAAAATTAGCTTGTTGTTTAATGTATTAATTAGTTTACGTGGACGTTATCAATACAAACCTTGTTTAAAGTTTAAATTTCCATATAACTGAATTAACTGTCTATGCTTGTAAATTTTATTGTTTCTACACAGATTAAATGCGTTTCCTAAATGGATCATCGCTGAATGTAAAGAGTGTTTTTTCTCTGTAAATTTTTTATTTCTAAAATCTCTATAAATTAAATGTTTTTTCGTACACTTTTAAGGACAAACTTAAAATGTATTTTTTTAAAATATCGATAGAGATAAATATCTTATAAATACATCAAAATATAAATTTGTAATCATTAATCATCATCATGTGTGTTTTCCATTATAAAATTGCACATTTAAAGAATATATACAAATTATGAAGAGATTATTTTCGGAAATATATACATAACACCATAAATTTCCTTGGAGATTTTTGTTTGTTGTTGTGGCTTTAATGAGAAATATATATCTGATGGAGTAATACAGAGCAAAATGTAAATCGTACAATTACTATGTTTTTCATATTTAAATTTTCTGTACTATAAGTCACTTGTCTGTCTATGTAACTGTCAACTTTTGTCTACAGACAATTAGCAACAGTAATGGTATCGCTCTTGTGAAAGCCAATTTGACAATATTTGACTTGTACAGTTCTCATTTCTTTCCAATACAACTCATCACAAAACAAGGGTTAAAATAAAATTTAAAAATATCCATTAATCAATATCTAGAGTCACAAAGCAAATCGTGCTGTAAAAAGTGAGTCACAAAGCAAATCGTGCTGTATATAGTGAATCACAAAGCAAATCGTGCTGTAAAAAGTGAGTCACAAAGCAAATTGTGCTGTAACAATTAATCACAAAGTAATTCATGCTGTAAAAGTGAGTCACAAAGTAATTCGTGCTGTAAAAATGTGAGTCACAAAGTAATTATTGCTGTAAAAAGTGAGTCACAAAGCAAATCGTGCTGTAAAAAGTGAGTCACAAAGTAATTCGTGCGGTAAAAAGGTGAGTCACAAAGTAATTCATGCTGTAAAAAAGTGAGTCACAAAGTAATTCATGCTGTAAAAAGTGAATCACAAAGCAAATCGTGCTGTAAAAAGTGAGTCACACAGCAAATCGTGCTGTAAAAAAGTGAGTCACAAAGCAAATCGTGCTGTAAAAAGCGAGTTACAAAGCAAATCGTGCTGTAAAAAGTGAGTCACAAAGCAAATCGTGCTGTAAAATGAGTCAAAATGAAAGACTGCGAAATACATGCACAATACTAATTGGACTCACCATCGCGTGTATAATAGCCGCTACTAGTCTCAGGGCTGACATAGAAAGATATTGCTTTACCTGTTTTGGGATTTTTGTTTAGATTTAAACGAATATTGTTGTAGTAGCATGTTTTCTTTCTCTGAAGCGGAAATTTCCTCACGAATCGTGCTTTAAGTCACCGCTGATGAAAATTTTTGAAAGTGGTCAATAACGAATAAATGGCAAAAGACGATGCTGAATGTAAACAAAGACAATGACCTCTCAGTAAGCCACTTCCGTTTTAGGAAGATTCCACGAATTCTATTGGTCACAGTATCAAACAGGAATTTAAATAAACTTAGCGAATACTTTGTAAAAGGCTATTACATTTGTATGTAGTAAAGAGTTCGAGAAAAAGACACAAAATACGGTTAAGACCACTGGATCCAGTTTAATTAAAGTATATAGTAAGAGTTTGAGAAAGAAACTCAAACCCAGAAGAGCAATATAAGTTTTCTTGACAGGAGAGGCCTTTGAACAGGTGGTCAAAAATAAGCGGTTAGATCGTAAAAAAGATTGTAAAGAGCGAAAGGGCAGATGTAAATGTGAGAAAATGCTGATTTCTCGCACAAACCACTTCACTTTCACCGTAGCCCTTGAAATTCTCCTCACAAGGAAAACTCAAAATAATAATACAAAAACTATCTTCTGACTATTCAAATAATCTTCATTCGCAAAACGCATATTTTGCTTCTTCTTTATCTTTCTAAATTTTGTTGCATTTCTTATACTGAATTTGATTACTTTTCCTTTCTTCACTTTGTATAGTATGAAACACTTCTTTTGTTTTCTTTTTTCCTACGTTCTATAATAAACACTTCTCTGGTTACTTCTTTACCTTTCTCAACTTTGTTTTGTTTTGAACACAGCTCTGGTTACTTCATAACCTTTCTCAACTTTGTTTTGTTTTGAACACAGCTCTGGTTACTTCTGTGTTTTGTTTTGAACACTGCTCTGGTTACTTCTTTACATTTCTCAACTTTGTTTTCATCACTGTTCTGGTTACTTCTTTACTTTTCTTGTCTTTGTTTTGCTTTTAACACAGTTCTGGTTACTTCTTTATCTTTCTCAACTTTGTTTTGAACACAGCTCTGGTTACTTCTTTACCTTTCTTACCTTTGTTTTTGGTTTCTGCACTTCCTTTGATTCCTTCTTTTCCTCTAAACAATTCGTTTTGTTCTGAACATTCATTTTATTGTTAGCTCTCACCTTGGCTGACATTTGCACAGCTGTGAGTTCAAGCGCCAGTGGACACAGTACAGTGGCCTGTGTATATATAGACTGGGATAAAATGAAGGAACTGTACGTGTGTGTGTTGGTGTGTGTGTATATATGTCCGTTAAACGGGTGTAAGGCAAATGAAATGGATAGTGAGCACGTGGAGTTAAAGTGAAATAACTGCTGAAAAGCTCTATAATTTATTCAGTTTTTCGCATGGACAAAACCTTCTTCCCGTATTAGAATTCACATTTTATGTCTCCAGCCAGTTTCCAGACGTAAAGTTATTCCCCTTGTTGGTAACTGTGTGGCCCAAGTGGATGTGTGGCCCGTGTATGTGGCTGTGTGACCTGTGTGTGTGTGGCTGTTTGGCCCGTGTATGCTTCAGAACTACTAAATTTATAATAAACGTGAACAATGCAGAGATGGAGGTTGCTTGACATTAATATTCTGTATTGCAAATAAACTGTTGTATAATTTGAATAATTTTATTACTATAGTATATGTATTATTGTTTGTTCTTGATTTTGCAATTTTCTGATCGCTGAATAATTCAATACTATTATGTTGTTGTTTTAATAATATACTGACTGGTGAAATAGAGACATGTAAATTATCAATAGCTGACATTTAGGCACTAAGAATTCACTAGTGTACTAATATAAACCTAAAACCTTTTTTATATAAATTTTTTTTACATACTTGTCAACCGATAGTACTGAGGGAATTATTATTGTCTTGTTCGACAGCAATTAATCCACTAGCATTGTTCTTCAGCTAATCACTTCTAAATAAGGCAGAAAGTTAAAGCATCAATAAAACTAGGCCAATAAAGATAGCTTTGTAAAGAAGTAGTAATAATTATATATTTTTATTTTATATCATAATCAGTTGGAAATAGTGTTGTTGTGTGGTGATGATCTTTGACATTTAGCAAATGTACGTGAAAATAGTTTTCTAAAAATAGATTATACTTGTGGATGTAATTTGTTAAAATTTGTACGTGAAAAATAGTATTCTAAAAATAGATTATACTTGTGGATGTAATTTGTTAAAATTTGTTCGTGAAAAATAGTATTCTAAAAATAGATTATACTTGTGGATGTAATTTGTTAACAAATTAAATTATTTATACATTCATGCGTGCGAGCACTCATGCACACACACACACACACACACACAAACGTATGCCCACAAAATACACACACACACACACAAACGTATGCCCACAAATACACACACACACATACACACACACACACACACACACACACACACACACACACACACACACACACAAAGAGACATACATACGCATACTTAGACAAAATCTAGCAGAGTGATGTGAATATACATACGAAGAGAAGTGAGAAGCTTGTCCGATCAGTAAAGAGTCACTCGATGCAACCCTTCGTTCACATGCTGCCATGCTCACAGTAATGAAGTATACATTCTCCAGCGATTACAGAACGGGAGGAAATTTGGCCCGGTAATGGCCTCCGAGAATCACAGTGACGTAGGATTTCCATAGAAGTGCTTGAGTCGCATTCTTCTTCAGTCGCCAAACATTTCAAGGTATGCTTACTAAACTATCAACACAATTAGCTTTTGAAACTTCACACAAACTAACTGTCCTAGTACAGTTTTCTTAGTTCGTTGTCAACAGTAATGTAATTTACGTAACAACTTGTTTTAATATCGGGTTGGAACACGGTAACAATGTTTTTTTGCCGTTTCTGAATTTTGTCTAAAAGCGAATGTGTTTAAGTTTGCATCATGCATATCTTCTCTGTGTGTCCGGCTCGTTCTCGCTTGTGCTTGTTTATGAGTCTTCTTCTTTTATATCATGATGTTTGATGATTTAAGTCAAAAATTCAAATTAAAAATATGTTATAAATAGAACAAAAGCAGTTTCAATACCGCTAGTTGCACTGTAGTGTTTTCTGGAGAGTACATTATGACCTGACACCTTGATACAATTACTCAATGTCCATTGGATAATAAAAATTAAATGATGTAAGACTTCTATTAGAAAGTCCAAATAGCACTTCGGGCTAGCCCCTAACTCCACCTCACTATCTTATGATATTAGCCCAAGCCGGAAGCACCCTCTGTGATCTAATACATTCCTATACTACTCAGGGTTGACAAAAACATTTTCTGTTTTGTGTGCGTGTGTACGTGCGTGCATGTGTACGTGCGTAACAGGAAGGAAGAGTGGCGGTAGTACCTTTGATGTCTATTCCAATCTCTCAATCAGACTCTCTCTCTCTCTCTTTTTCTCTCTCTTTCCCTTCCTCTCTAATCATTGGGGGGGGGGGGGAGATGAGAGAGATAAAGTCGTAGGTATGGTAAACAAGACTTTCACTGACTTCTCTGGTTTGCGCTGTCTCTTGGGTTTGTGCAAGTTTTGGGGTTTACATATATACATTATGCTTATTAATCGTATGGCTGGAAGGTTGTATAACAGACTAGAAGATATTCAAAGAGACACGTCCATAGATAGATAGACAGATAGATAGATAGATAGATAGATTAACTAGTGGCATTCATTTTCTAAGAGGATGTATAGACAGATCTAACCAATCTCTCTAAGTTGCTTGATAGCATTAAAAGGAAAGTACTTATATTTCTATCCTTGAATTTTAAATATTTTTCTGTTTTCGTTGTGAGAGCATTTCCTGTTTCAATTTTCTGCAAAATGATTGTCAAGCCTTTACTGCTTTTTGATATATATATTTTATGTTATATTGTTTATTGAAGAACTTGGGTTTTTCTTTTCTATACACCATTGCAGGTTTCTTATTAGATATATTTTTGATGGAATTTTCTAGCATTTTCTGACCTTTTACCTTCAATACACACATTTATCAAATTAGTGTCTGTGACACAGTAAATTTGCCCATACCTATTTTAAAATTTATATTGTCAGAGTAACCCGACCTTGTGCACTCCTTATGATGGTATTTTTGAAAGTGTCAGAGATGGAAGTAAACAATCTGAATCGAAAATGTGTTAGAATTTGCTGATGTAATGCAAACCAGTGGGTACTTTTTATTATCCAATGGTTTTGATTTACGAGAACAAGACCAGCTGAGATTAAAAGTTTACATGCTCTAGAGAAATATACTGCCTAATCACTTTGAATTTGAAGTGGCAAAGAAAAAGTCCAGTTTTGAAAGGTGGCCATTAGGTTGATGGTAAATTAGTTGACGAGCTATGCACTGCCTGAAATATTCTTTCAGGAAAACCTACCTTGTACAGTAATCAAAATCACAAACAGTATGAACCACAAAGTATTGGTTTATATTACAGATAATTAATTACATTGTGAGAAATAAATCTTTATCACCATAATATCTGCAGACTGCCTCCCACCGCGAATTACACTTTATTTCCATGACAACATGAAAATTATTAGAGACCAATTTGACAGATTTTTGGCCATCTCTTTACTGCCAAGATACAGTGTCCATTGATTTTCTCACTACAGTTCTTCAGACATGTAGTCAAAATGATGCAAATTCGAAATGAATGCTGTCTGAATGTTCAAATATATTACATGTTCAAATTGGCATAATAAATACCTTTTTAATACACATCCTCTATCATTTTGTAAAATTGCAAGTCCCGATCCTAAAACATTCAAACACAATTGCTCGTCTTTAATCAGTCCTAATATCAAAGGTCACGGTGGGGGGGGAGTTATTTTGTCACAGTCAGCATCTCTCCTAATCTTGTATTTGACTCTATGACTCTGCTTGGTCTAATTCAGATCATCTCTGTCCACAAGGAAACAGTAAATAGAAAACTTCCCATCACAGCCAAGTTTCATTATACTGTCCAATAAGGGTTTCTGATGTCGGACTGGTACTTTCTAGTGTTATTGTCACCAACACCTTTTCCCAAAAGTAGCATAATGTCCCATAGAGTTCTGATGTCGGACTGGTTCTTTCTAGTGTTATTGTCACCAACCCCTTTTCCCAAAAGTAGCATAATGTCCCATAGAGTTCTGATGTCGGACTGGTTCTTTCTAGTGTTATTGTCACCAACCCCTTTTCCCAAAAGTAGCATAATGTCCCATAGGGTTCTGATGTCGGACTAGTTCTTTCTAGTGTTATTGTCACTAACCCCTTTTCCAAAAGTAGCATAATGTCCCATAGGGTTCTGATGTCGGACTGGTACTTTCTAGTGTTATTGTCACTAACCCCATTTTCCAAAAGTAGCATAATGTCCCATAGAGTTCTGATGTCGGACTGGTTCTTTCTAGTGTTATTGTCACTAACCCATTTCCCAAAAGTAGCATACTGGCGATACTAAAGTGTAAAGAAATGTACCTGTGGTGCTAATCCTTGAGTGATGAGAAATAGGTTATTAATGAATGATGATAAAACTGAAGTCATGTTTGTTGCTCCTAAAAAGATTTATAAACCGTTATCTCAGCCAGAGTCAATAAATATAACCATTATTCTGGTTAGCCTTAGTGAAGTTTTGTCCCCTCTCTCTCTCTCTCTCTCTCTCTCTCTCTCTCTCTCTCTCTCTCTCTCTCTCTCTCTCTCTTGTTCTCACCACACCACACCAAGAGATCTTCCATACTTGTTCTCACAACACCAAAAGCTCTTCCTTACTTTGTTCGCAGCACATCAAGAACTCTTCCACACTTGTAAGTAGTAAACCAAGGCTGAAACAAACAAGCTCTATTTGCAGTTTTCTCAATGTTGATACGATATTACAAAACTATTGTGCTTTCACTTGCACTGGACTATTGTAATTCTCTTCTCTCTGGTCTAACACTGTGTGTCCATTGGTACTTGACTATTGTAATTCTCTTCTCTCTGGTCTAACACTCTCTTCACTGTCACCCTGATGACCTGACTGTTATAACTCTCCTCTTTCTGGTCTACCACTGTGCCTTGTGAAGGAACTTGAAAAGGTTCGAAATACTACAGTTAGGATAATATTTTAGCGCACCAAGAACCGACAAAATCACTTCCAAATTCCATTCTCTTCTGAACAACTTTTCGCAGCAGAATACGGCATTTGATTTTTTCTCTTTAATATACGTCACTTTCATTGTAGACCAGTCTACCAGTAGACGCGTCACACAGTTACAAGAGGCATTATGTCTCTTTGATCTACCAGTAGACGCGTCACATGACTTATAAGAGGCATGACGTTTTATTTGCTCTAAGTGTAGCTGCATGTCACAAACTGATAAGAGGCATGATGTTTTATTTGCTATAACTTTAGTTATACATTCCAGTTACAAAAGGCATAATGTTTGTTTGGTCTATCTGTAGCTACAGATCACACAGTTGCAAGAGGCATCTATGTGTTTTTTTCATCCTGTAACTACATATCACACAATTACAAGAGTCAATATGTTTATTTGCTCTATCTGTAGCTACACATCACACATTTACAAGAGGTAACATGTTTATTTGCTCTGTCTGCAGTTAGCTACACATCACACGTTTACAAGAAACATTATGTTTATTTGGTTTATGTCATATTCTAACCACCATCTTCTGTATAATTACAGTTTTTAAATAACTCAAACTGCATGCGTTGAGAAATCTATCATCACATTTAGTGTGCATATCCCAATACCACAGAAACCAAAATTGAAACTCACGTTCTGACCTCAGTGTCAAGCTACACCATCATACTGATATTCATATTTTCTATTATCTAAATAACCAGGATTGTCTGGTGGCTGGCTAGAGCTGCTACACTATTGTCTATCTTATAACCATTAAATCATCCACAGTTATTCTGCTGTCCAATCCTGGAATACGGACTCTGCCTGTGGTTTTAATTAATCAGGTAAGGGAGGTGTGCATTCTAACTACTATTTATAGTGACCACTCATTGTACCATATGTCACAGTCTATCTGTAGCTAGCTACACATCACACATTTTCAAGAGGTGTGGTGTATATATGCCCTATCTTAGCTAGGTAATCGTCACACATTCACATCAGATATGATATCTCACTGATTTGTAGCAACTCGTCACACATTCACGACAATCATAATATCTCTCTGGTTTACTTGTAGCCACTCATCACACAAAACAATTATGATATTTTTCTGTCATTCATGTTGCAACATGATCGGTATTCCACAGATGTACCTGTATCTTTTCATCAATACGCTACAACTGGCATTTTCGGTCACATATTTTAGCTACCTATCGCTAAGTTACAAAAGGCGTACTTCGATTATGTGCTTTTAGCTACACATCACTAAGTTACAACTGGCATATTTCGGTCACGTATTTTAGCTACCCATCGCTAAGTTACAAAAGGCATACTTCGGTGATGTATTTTAGCTACTCATCACTCAGTTATAACAGGCATACTTCGGTGAACAACAGGCATACTTCGGTGATGTGGCTTAGCTACACATCACTAATTTACAACAGGCATATTTCGGTGATGTGGTTTAGCTACTCATCATTCAGTTACAACAGGCATACTTCGGTGATGTATTTTAGCTACACATCACTAATTTACAACAGGCATACTTCGGTGAACAACAGGCATACTTCGGTAGTGTATTTTTAGTTACACATCACTAAGTTACAAAAGACATTCGTCAGCGAATGCACTTTTAACTGCTAAACAGTCACATTCAACAGGCACGATATTCACTGATGTATCAGTATCTCAAGGACGTTTTGCTTTTCATTCACGGCTTTATCACACATTTAACTCCCTTGGCTGGCAGATCTTAATATATCATAAATATGTGATCGTTCACGACAAAATGAGTTGGAAGTCATAGTATCTCAGTTTCTGCTAGAGGCCGAAATATGTAAGGAGTGGCGTACTCGATTTTGAGATCCCACTTGATTTGGAAAGTTAAACATCTATTCTCTCGGCTAGTGACAGATACTTTATATGGCAGTGCGTTTAATGATGTTATCGTATTACAAATCCATTTGTGAATATCAGATTCAACAAATCTGTGATACATAAAATCAACGAATTACAAAATCTAGAATGCTTGTTATCATAAAATGAATTTGTGACGTCATAAAACCAAAATACATAGTACAAGATCTTCCTAGAAGACTATATTTTTGCACAGAACTTTGACGGTAGATTTACTTCCTAAAGTGGGTAGGTGAATGGGTACGAGAAGGATTTCGGTGAATTACTCTGACAGACGGACACTTGAGTTGAAATTGATTGATGAGAAACAAAAAGTTGTTCATCAAACTAATCCTCTAATCCTGAAAGAAACCTGCACACGCAAAAATTTTGGCAATGATCAACCTGGCTTGTACGTTGTTTTGTTTCTTGCTCGATGGATGACGTGGTTTAGCTGTTGGTGTGGATAGCATGAGTAAAACTGCACGTGTTTATCATCCAATCGACTTCGTCCATACCATGGACACGTCACTCTATCCGAGTCTGTGGAGACATTGTTTCAACACTAATAGCGCTAACTGACAGCGAGCTCTGACTCTCTGTCATTCCGAACCCAGTCTCCTTAATAGCGAACGCTACAAAGCAACTCCTTGGGAATTTAAAAGCGGATTATGGGGCCCGCAGACACTTTGGTTGCCCCGCAAGATTAGGGAACGTCGCAAACTCCGGCTTCATTATCGACAAACAAGGAAGATAAGTGTGCGAACACAGCGATCAAACGAACGCAACATAAAAAGGATAAATTGACGGTGAAGTCATCAGGAAAAGGCAACTCGTACCAAAAAAATACATTTAAAACACTCATAAAACAAGTAAACTGCACTTTTGTAGAGAAAGACTGTGATACGAGCAAATAATTCCGCGAGACGCTTAAGATGCTTGCCTCTGTAATTACTTGTGGCCGTATTAGGTTATTATCTGTACTTATTTCATTGACTGTACTTGTTGTATTATCTGTACTTGTTTCATTGTCTGTACTTACTGTATTACCTGTACTTGTTTCATTGTACTTACTGTATTACCTGTACTTGTTTCATTGTCTGTACTTATTTCATTGACTGTACTTGTTGTATTATCTATACTTGTTGCATTATCTGTACTTACTTCATTGACTGTACTTGTATTATCTGTACTTGTTGTATTATCTGTACTTGTTGCATTACCTGTACTTACTGTATTACCTGTACTTGTTGTATCACCTGTACTTGTTGTATTACCTGTACTTACTTCATTGACTGTACTTGTTGTATTACCTGTACTTATTTCACTGCCCGAACTTATTTCATTGCCTGTGTTTGTTTTATTCCTCTAGTATTTTGGTCTGTAAGATTTCATACGCTTGGTGTTGTTTTGGTTGTTAATGTTATCTTTGTAGGCTGATTCAACATCTCTTGTTTGTTAACTTTGTCTCTGTTGGCCTGCTTCAACTTGTTTGTTAACTTTGTCTCTGTTGGCCTGCTTCAACTTGTTTGTTAACTTTATCCCTGTTAGATTGCTTCAACTTGTTTGTTAACTTTATCTCTGTTGGCCTGCTTCAACTTCTTTGTTAACTTTGTCTCTGTTGGCCTACTTCAACTTGTTTGTTAACTTTGTCTCTGTTGGCCTACTTCAACTTGTTTTTAACTTTGTCTCTGTTGGCCTGCTTCAACTTGTTTTCTTGGTCACTTTGCACTTCTTTGCTGCTATTCATGTACCTCGTTTGAGTTATCGGTATGGATATTGTTTTATTTTTCTCTGCTTACGATTCGTGATTTAACAGTTAGAGAGGAATGCAGAGACAGTGGAAGAAATGCAATTGGAGAGACAAATATAACGTTAAACAGGGAGAAAGAAAATGATTGGTGGACAGAAATACAGACAGAAAGAAAATGATAAATGGACAGATATAAGAAAGAAAGAAAATGATTGATAGACAGACATAAAGAAAGAAAATGATAGGTGGACAGATACAAGAAAGAAAGAAAATGATTGATAGACAGATATAAAGAAAGAAAATGATAGGTGGACAGACATACAGAGAGAAAGAAAATTATAGGTGGACGACACACAGAAAGAAATAAAATGATAACTTGTCAGACATACAGAAAAAACAGAAAATTATAGGTGGACAGACATACAGAGAGAAAGAAAGTAATAGGTGGACAGACATACAGAAAAAACAGAAAATGATAGGTGGATAGACATACGGAGGGAAAGAAAGTGATAGGTGGACAGACATACAGAGAGAAAGAAAATGATAGGTGGACACAAAAAAGGTACAGTGAGGAAGGAACTCAGAGTCCGACTGTCAGAAATAAGGGAAGGAGTTAACTGTAGTTTTGTGCTGATGATGATGATGATTAAGATGATGATAAGGAGGAGGAGGGGGCCTTAAATGGAAGATCATTTGAATAAAACTGCAAGAGACTATAAGCCTGACCCTCTGTTATCAAGAGCATTCCTCGATAGTGACCATATTCGACTTTTAAACTTTGGACCTTACAGAACTGGAAGACCACTGTTAGCAAACAGTACACAGAAGGACAACTGATATAATGTTTTACTAAAGCATGCTGAGCTCATAAAAAAGAAAGAAAGAACATTTTAAACATATTTAAAAAATATATTTTCCTTCAAATCTTACTTTTTAAAATATTTTCCTGTTAATTCAAAATTGGATTTAAGAAAAATATAAATTCTCTTAGATTTCTTATTTATTGTGTAAATATGTTGCATTTATTATGTGCATCTTTTTAGATTTATTTATTGTTTTTCTGATTTCTTTCCCAAACAATCTTTCTTATTGATTATAATTTGCATATGAAGAAAACTAAGTTACCTACATTTTTAAATTTTCTCATTTGTTAAGTATTGATTAAGTTGTTAACAGTGCGGGTAAACAGAAGAACTGTGAACATATATTTTATAATGTAATACTATTAGATAAATTCCTGTTTCATACGCATAATTTCTTCCGTTTAGATGTTGTTTAGCGCACTGTATCACGTGATATTACTGTAGATCTCTGAGTTGTTCACTGTTGTAATAGGTACAACAAATATCTAGTGCATTGTGACAGGTAATATATGTACAGAACGGTTTGCTGTTATAATTCAACAAGTAACTATGTAACATAAAGTGTTGTTCATATATGTACAGAACGGTTTGCTGTTATAATTCAACAAGTAACTATGTAACATAAAGTGTTGTTCATATATGTACAGAACGGTTTGCTATTATAATTCAACAAGTAACTATGTAACATAAAGTGTTGTTCATATATGTACAGAACGGTTTTTGTATAAGTTTGTGTTGTGTTATGTAACAAAGTGTTGTACAGAACGGTTTTTGTGTATAAGTTTGTATTGTGTTATGTAACATAAAGTGTTGTACAGAACGGTTTTTGTATAAGCTTGTGTTGTGTTATGTAACATAAAGTGTTGTACAGAACGGTTTTTGTGTATAAGTGTGTGTTGTGTTATGTAACATAAAGTGTTGTACAGAACGGTTTGTGTATAAGTGTGTGTTGTGTTATGTAACATAATGTGTTGTACAGAACGGTTTGTGTATAAGTGTGTGTTGTGTTATGTAACATAAAGTGTTGTACAGAACGGTTTGTGTATAAGTGTGTGTTGTGTTATGTAACATAAAGTGTTGTACAGAACGGTTTGTGTATAAGTGTGTGTTGTGTTATGTAACATAAAGTGTTGTACAGAACGGTTTGTGTATAAGTGTGTGTTGTGTTATGTAACATAAAGTGTTGTACAGAACGGTTTGTGTATAAGTGTGTGTTGTGGGGGAAAAAAATACTTTGCTCGAACTTAGCACCATTTAGCAACTGACGTGTGCTCTGAGAAACGTGGGTGAGCGGAAATTAATGAAGACTAACCCGTCTGAAGCAGTCAAATTATCACCTCTCAGACGCCTGCCTAGGACAGCGACACTTGTGTAGGCAAGGAATAAATTAATGCCTAAGAAATGAGTGGGGGGGGGGAGAGGAGGGGAAGAAAATTAAACAATTAAAGCATGTATTTGAGTGCACATAATAACGTGTCTTACCTATGAACTATATACTCACTACATTAATATGAAATATTAACTGACCTCTTTCCCCATTCCTCCCCTCTCCTCATCACTGTCATCATTATTATTATTACCATATCTGTCATCATCATTATCGGCATTATTTTCATTATCACCATATCATTTTCATCGACACAAGTGACAGAAGCTGCAGTAGTAGTTATAGTAGTAGTAGTTGTAGTTATCGTACATTAATTTACGTAACATTCTTAAGCGTATTCCATTATTGACTTTGCAGTATTATATTATTTAATTTTACAAAACTACATTTACTGAAATAAGTTCACAGACCAAAATTTATTTATTTAGATTCACGAAACTGTATTTGTTTTAATATTCGTTATGTTCACAAAACAACAGTTACTCTACAACTGTTTATATTCACAAAATGCTTAAATTCACATAACTGTATTCCTCTATTAATGTTTGAATTCACTAAGCAATAGTTCTAATACTGTTTAGAAAAGACAGAATGCACAATTCTATTACATTGCTTTCAAGCACGATTTATTTGATAAGAATCTTTGACATGTTCTTTTGCATTGACTAGTCCAGTTAAAACAATATCACACTGTCATTAAAAACCGACAAATGAACTTTGACATGTTCTTTTGCATTGACAAGTCCAGTTAAAACAATTTCACACTGTCATTAAAAACTGACAAATGAACTTTGACATGTTCTTTTGCATTGACTAGTCCAGTTAAAACAATATCACACTGTCATTAAAAACCGACAAATGAAGCACGGCAGAAGACAATGAGATCAAAGACAACTATTCAATAACGCACGCACTCACTCACTCACACACACACACACACACACACACACACACACACACACACATACACGTACACACACAGAATGAGCGCACGCGCAGATATAGCACGACTCTTAATATTACAAATATAAAACGCGAAATTTCCATTAAAAATTGCTCGGTCGAAAGAGAAAGACAAAGAGAGTATAAAGGACAGAGTGACTGCAGACAGATATGTCAGAAGCAGAGTGAGAAATAAAAGAGATATAATGTGTATTAAAATGACTACTGAATAGATAGATAGACAGATAGATAGATAGATAGATAGATAGATAGATAGATAGATAGATAGATAGATAGATAGATAGATAGATAGATAGATAGATAGATAGATAGATAGATAGATAGATAGATAGATAGATAGATAGATAGACGGACGGACTAAAGATGGATGGATGAATGGACGGACATATTGGACAAGAAAAATAAGAAGAGAATGCCAGTGTAAAACACGGTTTAACGTTTTCATATATTCATAATGAATAAATTAATCAGAACAAGAACCTGATAATAAAGTTACTACTTCACTGCCTTGCTTCAAACATTTCAAAATTAATTAATTCATAAATGTCTTTATTTCCTGCCAATGCCGGCACTCTAACAAAGCCTTATAGATTAACGAATATTCATTTTTGTTTATTTCCATGCATAATGGTATCACGATCTTGTAAATCCAAGTAACATATAAAGTTTTATGTTAATAATTAACATTTCATTTCATATTCCTACATTGCGTGGACTAAATTAAATTTAAAAGTATGTGTTTGGGTGGAGGTACATTGTAGGAATGTATAAGTTCTAAAGTACTTTAGTTCAAGGTTTTGGAGAATGGAACCACATTAACGCATAATGTTTGATATAAATTAGTGAGATTGGGGCCACATTTTATAAATGTAAGTCCTAAAGTACTTTAGTTCAAGGTTTTGGAGAATGGAACCACATTAACGCATATTGTTTGATATAAATTAGTGAGATTGGGGCCACATTTTATAAATGTACAGCATAAAATATTTTGGTAAGTAGATGAAACCGGGGCCACATTCTAGGATTGTAATTCTTTTAGACAGTTTTTAAGTTGGTTCGAGGGGTGTGTATATATAAGACTTTAGGGCCTGAACTACTTTTTAAGTAAATGCGGCGCCAAGGGGAGACTGGGGGGTACTTTAACCCCTACCCCATAATCTACATCAGCGTCCCCAAAACAACCCAAGAGCAATGTGTTTACTGTGTAAACGCAACATAAAGTCTCCCAAACAACCCAAGAGCAGTGTACTTGCTGTGTAAACGAAACTTAAAGTCCCCCAAACAACCCAAGAGCAGTGTCTTGCTGTGTAAACGCAACTTAAAGTCCCCCAAACAACCCAAGAGCAGTGTACTTGCTGTGTAAACGCAACTTAAAGTCCCCAAAACAACCCAAAGAGCAGTGTGCTTGCTGTGTAAACGCAACTTAAAGTCCCCAAAACAACCCAAAGAGCAGTGTGCTTGCTGTGTAAGCGCAACTTAAAGTCCTTTATTCTTTCCCCCATCCCCTTTCAACCAGATTGTAGCCCCTAAGTTCCTTCTATGCTGAAATTCTGGTGCCGCCAGTGGCGAGGGTGACTTTATGAGAATGTATGACATAATTAAACATTTTGAAAGAGAAAGTGGCATTCCGGTTTTCATTCCAAATCAAAGGGTTAAAAAGATGTAATTTTATTAAAACAAACCCACCACAATAATCAAGAAATATGGAAATCAGAACAAAAATATATCCTACCTTTTTTCTTAATTTTAGCCGTCATTTCTTGACGTGACTTTGACCATTAAGACTTGTCATCCAGGAGAAATTTGGTGACTGTGTCTCATTATCTCTCCTAGACTTTGGTCTTAGATGTAATTATGATTATGGTCGTCAATTATGGTCCTCGCTTCTTCAGCGGTAAGCAGTCAAGGAACAACTGAGCGCTTCTTAATCTGTACAGTCCGGATCACTTTTTAAGTATATTACGTTTTGTTATGTTTTTTTTAAGATCAAAATGATCACGAGTACCGTCAAGCTGGGTGCAACTAACGACTCGCCGGCGACTTCTGTAGGATGCACTGCACACCTTAATTACGTAGGCGTACTGTTTACCGTGATCAAATTTTTAAAACAAGCTGTGCTCTAGATTGGTAGCGGGCAAGAACTATCCTGGTTTTATTTGATTCGTGACCAATTTAACTGCAAAATTTGTTGATGATGTGGTTTTGTTTGGTTTCTTTCTTAATGCGCAAAAACTTTCTAACAAAGGCTATTATTTCAGGTTAGACAGCAGGGTTCTTAGTTACTTATTATTATCAATTTATAATAATAAAATTAAATTTACACATTGAAATGTAATTTACGAAAATACAAACTTTATGAATATGCAAAATGCCTTTGATCTATAAAACTGTACTTTGAAACGGACATAATTGTAAATAACACATTTCTCTACCACAATAATGCTGCTATAATTATTTTTTTAATTCACAGAATATCAGAAAAATAAACAAACATTATGATTATGCATAAAACTATTTTAAAACTATTTTAAATCTTTAACTATTATTAATAGGACATGAGAGTGGACTATGACTGAGAAATGTATCGTGTTCTTCTTTTTGCAAAAATTGCAAATATATATTAGCAAATAAAACATAACGTGTTTAGAATTCAAACCAAACACTTTTTACAAACGCATGTCATAAAATGTACCTTTTTAAATGTAAACTAGAAAACTTGTACGGAGCGTTCACTCTTCCTAAACATACGCCTCACTTTGTGTCGTAACTGTGACATCGATGAGAAGTTTGGCAGAGCGGGTCATATTTACTTAAAGGGAAATCGCAGCCAAGTTGCCTACCTCACTATCAGCGCGATATACCTGCTCTCGGATACTGCTCAACCCGGTAAAATGCTGGTGGAATTCTTTCTAAAGTTCTCCACGAGAAACGAAACTTGTTACTTTAAAAAAAAAATAATAAACACATTTAGAAAAGTCTACTTATAATTTTAATAGACATTCCGCTAGAATTGAGACTAAGCTAAAATTAAAATTTTAAAGTGTAGACCTCAACTGACGAATTTGAAAATAGAATATTTAAAATGAACAAGTTTACAGTTAACGATACAAACAAATTAAAAACAGTACTACATATCAATTACTAAAAATAAAACTGTTCATTTTTCAGTCAGATTTGAAACTGAGCATGTTTTTTAAGTTTACATTTCAAACAAACAAGTTTAAGGCACGCATATATCATGAGAACTAATTAAAACCATAAACTGCGCATTTCTAAACAGCAAGTTGAAAATCAGCACATTTTAATGCCCACCTTTCGTGATCTGTTTTCTGCCATTCCAAATTCAAAGTGATTAGAAAATAAATTCTTTTCAACAAATAAACTTTTATCTCAGCTCTTTGGCTTGTCTCATTCTTGTAAATCTTAACCATTGGATAATAAAAACTATTCATCCACCAAAGACTGTTTTAGATTACATCAGCAAATTCTAGCATATTCTTTACTTGAATTGTTTACTCCAAGTAGAAAATATCATCATAAGCAGTGCCCAAGGTCGGGTCACGTTAACATTTGCAACAAAGATATAATTATTAAATAGAGAAATCATGATAGACAAATTTAACATCTATTAGGTGTAAATTTCAAACATAACTGGTGAACCTGCCACCATAATATAAAACAAATAACTATTGATAATTCAAAATTAAGACAAGAATTCTTTGTTAGTTTTAAAACATATGAATAATATAATTAATTTAACATGTTTTAGAAATCAATATAATATAATTTTACATGCCCACTAATCATTGGCCATTAAAATATCAAATTTCTCTCATTATAAGTTGGGAAATTACCCGTTTATGTCTCCACACTTAAGAAATATCACACAATTAATCAAGAAAACTATTACAATTACAATTTCCTTTGTAACAAGTTAGAGGCACAACCTGATTATGTCTCTACACTTAAGGAATACAATGCAGATCATATGCAAAAATCATTTTCATTATTTCTTTTCTCCTTATGATAGGAAAATGGAACATATACAATCATGTTAGCATTAAATAAATGAACTGTGGGTAAGATTATTCATTCCTCTCTACCATAGAGAAGATACAAAATATTTATAAAAGATTTCGCAGCATTTACAGAGACGTATGTACTGGACCCTTACACTTCCATTTCTAATGCTCTGGACAAACATTCGGCCCCTACATTGTAGGTGCATTTGATGACTTCCGTATATCTATACTGTTGTAGTATTAATGACCACCAACCTGTTTGCCTTAGATGAGTGGGCTAAGTAGAGGTTGATGGTCTGTCTGAATAACAAACTGCATGTAATGTAGATAGGCATAGAATTTCTGGACTGCCCAAACAATTCCAAGAGTTGAATCATTCTGCTCAGCCGCATTTAATATATGACTGGAATAAGCTAGAGCATACAAAATATCACCATGCTTCTGCATCAGTACAGCAACTAGTCTGGCATTGGTAACATCTGTTCTGAGTACGAATTCCTCATTGAAATCTGGCAAATGAAAGACAGGAGCTCATGACAGGCAGTCTTTCACACTAGCAAAGCTAGCTCCACACTCTTTGCTCCAAATCACTATGTCAGGTTTGCCTTTCCTCGTCAAATCAATGAGTGGTTTGGCAATAGCACTGAACTTTGGAATATTTTTTATAGCAATTGGTCAGTCCCAAAAGGGATTTAATCTTTCTCTTGGAGCAATTAGTCAATCCCAAAAGGGATTTAACCTTTCTCTTGGACAGGGATCACCCCATCTCTTCCGAGTTTCCTCACTTTTGATCCTCTAGCCACACGAGACCTTGCCCCACTGTGTGTCCAAATATTCAAGTTTGAAATTCCAAGGAAACATTGGTTGGTCAAGCAATAAGGTTACATTCTTTCAAATGCTGGAATAACTTCCATAACACTCCACTTCCAGGGTCAAGATAACCTCCAATATGTCTTCCATGAAGTTAGAGACAGATTCTTCGTTCATAGTTTCGAAGCGCAAATTCATCATCTTAGTGAAAACAATTGGCACTCTGAGAATGTTGTAAGGTATTACCCACCATTGATATTGGCCATCAGGGGTACTGAATGCTAATTTCAGCCGGACTGCTTCACAGAAATTAACACTTTTCTCTCATAAGTTAACAAATTATTCTTTATGATGATGATGACGATGATGACTTTGACTGTGATGAATGATGATGACTATGACTGATGATAATGGTGGTGGTGGTGGTAGAGGTGGTGGTAGTAATGATGATGACGATGATGATGATGATGATAAAACAATACAGATTGTTATAATTACACTAAACGAGACAATATTATGCAATATAAACAATAACATATTAAGAGAACTTACAATTAAAAAGTAAAATTGAAAATAAAAGAAAGAAAAAGTCACTGACAGCTTCTTTCAATACCGGTTTAATGAACTTCGTCCATTCTCCGGTCTAAGTTTTAAGGACATCTGGTTTGCTACCAGTCAACGTAAGTACACGCCTGATTAATCTCACTATCGCAAGTTAACGGTTATTATTTTACAGTTACGCTTTAATTATTTCTTTTTTTTTTTTTTTTTGGGGGGGGGGGGTCTCGACTGCCCAAAGAGGCAACCGTTTAACCAAGATCATCAAAACTTATCCTCCTCACGCTTAATACTTGCTAACTTACTTTTACAAGTCTGATGTTCCTCCTCATAGCTCTGTCTACCATTTGTATCACCAACTGGACAAATGCATTTCCGTTCTTATGCCCACATATGCAATATTATACTTAATAAGCTTAACATTCATATAAAATCCTTTGTTTCTAGCATATATAGATATTAATATAATATATTACAGCTTTATTGAGCACCATTTGGGAGATGGTTTATGACTATTTGTGTACGGCACAATTAAGTGACATTTTTTGAAGAAATAAATTATTATTTGTGGACTATTAATTAAGTGATATTTCTTGAAGTTGTAAATGATTATGTGTGGACTGTATATTTAAGTAACCCATTATGAAGTGTAATAAATTACAGTTTGTTTTATTGTACAATAAAGTTACATTTTATGACGTGTAATGAATTACAGTTTGTTTTACTGTACAATAAAGTTACATTTTATGACGTGTAATAAGTTACAGTTTGTTTCACTGTACATTTAAGTGAAATTTTTGGTGACGTGTAATAAATTACAGTTTGTTTCACTGTACATTTAAGTGACATTTTGAGTACATGAGTAAACGCTGGTTGTGTGAACTATACCATTAAGTGGCATTTTATGACGTGATAAATGACTGTGTGTGTAAAAGATACAATTAATTTGATTTTGTAACGTGACAATTTGAGTGAACATTACAATTAAACGGCATTTTTGTGACCTAATAAATGACTGTGTGGATCACACAATTAAGTAGCATTACATGACGTGATAAATGACTGTGTGAACCATACAATTAAGTGGTTTTTGGTGATGCCACAATAATTTTCTGTAATGCATTCAGTATACAGATAAGCTATACTACAGTTGAGAAAGTGGTTTTGTATACCATTGCAATGACGTTTTTTTTACCGAATGATATTTTGTGAGATCTAATAACGGCTTTTTGTTTACTGAATACCATTTTGCGTGATTTAACAATGCGTTTAGTTTGCTAGTCACGTTTTCCTGTGACATAATATTAAACTTTTTTAACTGAATGACGTTTAAATGATGCTCTGTTCACTTAATGACTTTTAGAGTGACCTAAAACTTGTGTTTCGTTTACATAATGACACTTTGTGTTGTCTAGTAATGACGTTCTTTTTACACCATTACACTTTGTGTGCTCTAATACAGACGTTTTGTTTATGTAATTGTGCTTTGTGTAGTCTAATACAGACGTTTTGTTTATGTAATTGTGCTTTGTGTAGTCTAATACTGACCTTTTCTTTGCTGTGCTTAGAAAAAGATTCTAGGTAATACAAGATTGAGAAAACGTGATAATATAAAATGTTCATGCACATCTCAACAAACACAGCCCTTAAATGCACGCGTACATACAATAAACCGACACACAGAAAGATGGATGTATGGCTGTGGATGAATGGAATGGACAGATGAGTCTGTGATATTTGTATCTGTGTATAAACGTGTATATGAGTTCGTGCATATTTATATAATGTTGTTTCTTGAACTGAGGTTTTCGTGAAATAAAGTCAGTGAGAGTTATCCCAAGCCCACCCTCGTTGTTCAAAGTTTACTTACGACGAAATTAGTCTGCTCTTCGCACACAAACGATAGCATCCAATTAGCCTCACTATCTTTGCCTTATTGCATCTCTCTCTCTCTCTCTCTCTCTCTCTCTCTCTCTCTCTCTCTCTCTCTCTCTCTCTCTCTCTCTCTCACACACACACACACACACACACACACACGCACGCACGCGCACGCGCACACACACACACACGCACGCACACACGCACACGCACGCACGCACGCACGCACACACGCACGCACGCACGCACACACACACACACACACACACACACACACACACACACAGAAACTTCCTCTTACACTTCTTCTGCCTCTTTTCTCTTCTTATCCCATAAACTCTTCTCCATCACTCTCCATTTGTTGTAAACAATAAGCGTGGATTAGATGATATATATATATATATATATTAAATCAGTCTAAGAAACGCAACCGACGAATTTGGTGTTAGGAATTTCACTCCATACTTACTAAGGTATTTTAAATCTTGCTAGTTCGTGAGGTTGTGAGACTTGAGGCTGGACGAACTTTCAGTCAGCTTGCTACTGTTTATTTCCTTGAACGTTGTTATTTACCTTCTTATTTGTCTATTTCTTCGACTCATGCTTGACTGGAAATGGTTGGAACATTAAATGTTCAATTCCCCGAACAATTTCTAATTCATGGAGTTAACTGGAGCCTAAATGTTCAATTCTCCGAATAATTTCTAATTCATGGAGTTAACTGGAACCTAAATGTTCAATTCTCCGAATAATTTCTAATTCATGGAGTTAACTGGAACCTAAATGTTCAATTCCCATAACAACTTCTATTTCATGAAATTCGCTGGAGCGCTAAATACTCAGTTCCCCGAACTACTTCTAATTCATGGAGTTCACTGGAGCATTAAATGGTTCCACGAACGACTTTATTTCATGAAGTTGGCTAGAGCAATAAATGGTTCAATTCTATGAACAAACTCTAATTCATCTTTCATTCCTCTGTCTAATAGTTTCATTTTATAAAATAAACATTATTTTAGAAAGTCTAGAATTCACAGCACATACTATTGTGTATGTGTCTATGTGCGTGCTTTTCTGTGTGTGCTTTTATATATGTTTGTGTCTTGTTGAATGCGTGTGTTTTGATTTTCTGCATAGTTGAGTCGTGGGTACGTTCTAACGCATTTATTTTGTCCTTGTAAAAGAAACTGAATCCTCATGAAAATGAAAACAAGGAGGTTCCTCAACTTGCTGATTCAACTTTTATCTGCAATCTTGCTTTTCTAAGACACAACATTAACCACCTGAGTGCACTGAACTTAAGGCTTCGGGGTAGAAAACATGCGTGACAGTGTGAAGTCATTCAAGATCTAACTTACTTCATAGGAGAAACAACTGACAATTTGGTTTATTTCTCATATCTACATTCTTTAAGAAATGTTGAAGCCAAATCCTGGACAGAATATGAATATACCATTTCTAACCTATACTCGCAGTCTGACGTGCGATTTAAAATAGCAAGTACTTGAAATAGTTTCAACCTTTTTCCACATTATTTGTCAAATTGGCAACGCTGCTGAGGAAATCCAGATGGCTAGTACGTGGAGTTTCATGTGATTATTATTTAAATGATTTATTTTAATTATTTATTTTTGTTATTATATTTTTTAAAAATGATAAAATTATACTATTTTGAAACAGAAGTATTTGGATGTTGGAATACCAGCATTTCATCGGCGATAAACACTGTCAGCTAAGTGTAAAATAGGTAAATATTATTAATGTTTCGCTATACATTTGGCTTGTTAACGTACTATATTATGCTTGATTTATTCATTTTTTAATAACAGATACTTGTAACCAGTAGTGTAACTTCGAATGCTACCCCTTCCCCCCCAAAAAAAAAAATCTAAAATGCTCTCTCTCTCTCTCTTTGCTCCAGAGAATCAACTTGTCGTCCTGTGAAAACTTGTTCAATGCTTGTATTTTTCAAATTTCGAGTACAATATTTTTTTTTTTTTAGTTTTCAAAGGAACAAATATTGGTCCCCATTCTGTTAAAAGACCCGTAAGCGCAGTGAGGACAGAGGGAGTAGATGAATCACTGCTTATAGCGTATGAAAGATGTTCTTTGTGAAGCTCTTTTAGTTACTTCACTAGTCCTTTTGCGACCCTTAGGTGATTTGAGTTCGCTTGAGTGGCATTGACAGTAGTAATTCTAATAGTATGTCTTGTTTCGTTTTCAGTTTATGTCTTATAGTGAGTGGTGTGTTAGTTTATTTAATAGTCCCTGCGTATTAGACCTATTTATTTTTGTTTATTTATTTAATACATTTAAGATTTAATTCACTTTTCTATCGACTTTGTTGATCTCGTTTGTTAGCACTTCTGTTAAAATTTGTTTTCACACGTTTTTACGGTTTACTCTAATTTATTACCTACGCCTAGGATCTGAAGTTTGAGAGAGAGAGAGAGAGAGAGAGAGAGAGAGAGAGAGAGAGAGAGAGAGAGAGAGAGAGAGAGAGAGAGAGAGAGAGTCAATAGCAATCTAACCGATAATCTCCCTTTAAGAATTAGTTTACTTTTTGCACCTCTTTATTTAGAAGAGTTCCATATCAACAACAGGAACATTCTTGTTCTCTTCCAACTCAGTGGATTGATACTTCGTAAGTAAACATCGGTAATTAACTTTGAGACATTTTAAAAATTATTATTGACGCACTTTTTTTCAGGTGTCAAAACGTATTAGAAAAATAAATATCTAGATATTTTTTAAGCTGTGCTTAAAACACTTGGGATGATTTGAACCGTTGAGAAATTGCCACTTCTTGAACTTAAGAATTAATGTTTCACCAATAAATGATTTATTAAATATACATTATAGTTGCTACATTTAAGCCTTCGACGCCTTAGTATGGAATTCTACAAGTAAATCAAAGATAATATTTTTCTATTTCATTCGCATTGTTAGATTGTTACATTGTGTAAAAACTATAAGTAAAAAGTTGAATTTTTCTCTAAGTATTATTTATTAATAAAGTAATTTTAATTACCTTACTTTTGATTCTTATTGATGTCCTGTTTAGTACAATGTTACTTATTTTAGTTATTAATTAAAACCTTCAGCATTTTATATGTATGCATGAAGGATTATGAAACTTGAAAGGTCTAAGTTTACTTTTTGTATGGGCGGAAAAAATAACGCGACTTGACGATCAAGAATTAAATTTGTAATATTATTACTAACAAATCCAGACAAAAGAAAGAAAGAAAAAATATCATCATTCTTAATGCTACCAGTTTTAACTGCTACAAGTTAAACATACATATTTGTAAAAGTTCATTAATTTACATTATATTAAATCCTTTTTTTTTTTATAATGTTCAAATAACAAGGGCTAAATTATTGAACACTCATACGGTCATAGAGTGAATTTAACTATTTCTCTCTTTCTGTTTTTTCCTACAGTATATTTGCAGAAGTTTCAATCTTTTGCTGAGGGGTATGGGATTACTGGAACTTCAGTTTTTTGAAGAGAATGTCCTGTCTCAAAAAACAGGGCTTCAAACAAAGGTTGATTTATATATAATATATTCATATGCATATGTCAGTAACCTTCAGTTCTATTATCATAGTCTGATATTAAAGCACAATATTTTTTTTATCTTCTTAATTGAGCTATAAGTTTATGCCAGTAATATGATTACATTTTTTTTTTTTACCAAGCTGAGGCTTAAAAGAAGAAACATGAAAAACTACTTGGTAGACATTAAACTATTATATTATTGCTAAGGTGTTTATTGCATTGTTAGTTTACATTTTTTTTAATGATTTATTTTAATTCAGAATCAGAAGCATCACTTATTCTTCATACTATCATCTTTCTTCGGTCACTGTTTTAATTATATTGTTACAAACAAATAACAACAAAAATCATCTGTTTTATTTTAGTTTTAATACTTGTAGATAAATATGTAGGTAGCAGAGATACTTTTGATTTTTGTTTTAAAGAGACTTGGAATGAACATAAATCAGTATATACTATTACTATACAGAGCAAAATAATAAAATAATGTTTGGGCATTATTTTTTAATAATGAATAAATGATATTATTCTATAATACTTGTTTTATTTATTTACCTTACTTATTACAATATTAATAAAGTAATACTAGGAGAAGGGCATGGTGAAATTCTTCTATTCAACTCTCTCTTTCTCAGTTCTGTCTCTGTCTGTCTCTCTCTCTCTCTCTCTCTCTCTGTCTCCCCCTCCCCACACACACACACACACACACTAAATAAAAAAATTTTTTTGTTCAATGGGATCAGTTGCCACATATTTTGTTTTAATTTTAGATTTGTTAGATTTAATGAAATTCCAGTGCTCATATTGGCTTTCTCATGTACTTACATACAAATATTTCTTTTTATACCAATTTTAAATATATGTTAAATCATTACCATTCACCAATATTTCTCAGTTCATATCCGTCAGTTTTAATTTTGACATCACAAGACTCTTCATAATTTTTCATACCTAAAAACAAGTTCAGGAATATATATTTTCCCATTGCCATCAAAGGCACACTTCATAACTGTGTGTACCAAATTCTCAACTGGCCATTGGAAGCACACTTTATAACTGGGTTTAACAAATTCCAAACTGGTCACTGGGAAAGAACATTTCATATTTGGGTGTAGCAAATTTTCAATTCCCATTCAGAAGTACATTTCATAACTTGGTATGGTAAATTCCTCACTGGTCTTTGGGAGGCACACTTCATAACTGGGTGTAGCAAAGTCCCCCACTGACCATTGGGAGGCACACTTTATAACTGGGTATAGTAAATTCCCAACTGGTCATTTTGAGGCACACAGGTGTATCAAGGTTACAACTGGCTATTTTGAGGCACACTTCATAACTGGGGATAGGAAAATCCCCACTGGCCATTGGGAGGCACACTTCATAACTGCATGTATCAAGTTCCCAACTAGCTATTTTGAGGCACACTTCATAACTTGGTTTAGCAAAGTCCCCATTGGCCATTGGGAAGCATACTTCACAATTGAGTGTAGCAAATTCCACACTGACTTTAGGAGGTACATCTCACAGCTGAAGAATCCTTGATAGCAAAATAGTTGCTTTCCAGTGAATACCAAGGCATTATTTTGTATTAAGATTCTTTAATTAGCCTGTTTACAAACCTATCACATGTTTAGCCAGTTAATGGTTGTTTTGTGGGTATTACAAGCCTTTTTAAAACTACTCCTAACATTATTCTGCATCAATAGATCATTTTCTTTTGTCAGATTGAAACATAACAAAACCAGTCTTTGGCTTTACTTTTTATTATTGTTATAGCATCAGAAATCTGATTGCTTTTAATTTTTTAGTCTGTTCTTTAAGTATTGCCTCCTTTTCTTTTCTTATAATATCTTTTGCAGACAGTCATTGTACAAAGAAAATAAAAAATTAACAAAAGATATATCAGATTTAGAAGATGCTCTGATACTTCACCAGTGCGCTGTTGATGCAGACCAAAATGACTTTCATGGGATTATCAGGTTAGTCAAACAGAAACAGATTTAATAACACTCTTATTTCCTTCTATTTCAAATAATAACAACACTATTTCAAATACTGACAACACTAAATCTGTGCACATTTTTACTTGCAAACTTTTTCATTTTATATTTTTTGCCTCAATCGTTTTGAAAAAAAATACAAATATTTGATGTTCTTATTTTGAACACATCTCTATCATTATACCAGTAAATGAAGTTTGTATTTTATATTTTGTTTGTGATGTTTAATTTTAATTTCCTTTTAGTTTCAATATTTTTGCTTTGAGCCCTTTATATAATTATTATTATCAATAAGATGTTTTATATTTATATATACTTTAAATTTGTTGCATGAGAATCTCGATAGCTACTTTTTACTACTTGAACTCGTGGAGCTGTGAATTAATGTGCTACTTCAAAATCTATTGCTTAACTAGCTTCAAAATCATTGGAACTAAATATATAGCTCCATCAGCGTGGTTCACTCAGTAGGTGTTTGTTGCAGGCAGGAGGTTGGCGGATCAAGATGGGAGTATGGGGGCAGTGGAAAGCTTCACACTTTCAAGTCTAAGCAAGACCTTCAAGAGCTCAGTAATCAGCAAAATGAAGGAACATTAGGCCACCAAGTAAAGACAGTCAAGGCATGCAAATCTAGCACTGCAGCAAAAGCACTTAACCAGGTTTGTTTTAAACTTCTTTAATCCTTTTATGCTGCTTTAACTTGAGAGGAATGTATTTCTTCAGTTTAGCCAGTAACAGGCTCTGTTCTTGAAATGCTTTCTTATCTGTGTTTTGTATCACTTCTAGTTCTACTTCTAAACTGAGATCATGAGTTGTATCTTTTTATAGCTCTTAAATTACTTCCAATTTCTTAAGAATTGAATTCAGTGCAGATATAGTCAGTAAACTGAATCCATTCTGGATACTAATTATATAAAGTGTAACCCTGTTTTATAATAGATGGATTCATGGCCTAGCATTGTTACTGTAACCTTTAATCCACTGTCCTTAAACATTGTTTTCCTTTAGCTTATAGTATACACTTATCAATCACTACAAATCAAACCTGACAACATTTTTTTTCACATTTTAATGAATTTAACAATTAATAAACTATTACTCACTCACAGTGCTCTTCAATAAATATTAAACTATTTGGAACTAAACACAAAATAACTTTTTAATGAAGTGAGTTAGTAGTGAGCTATCATTATCCGTGTTAGAAAATTATTTAAATTCAGATATTTCTGTGAAAATAAGCTATGGGTCTGTAAATATCTCACTTCCTAAATAAGTGGCTTGGACAAGTGAAATAGTTGCTTACTAAGACTGCTGTACACATGTCTGCATGCAGATAGATGTAATAATGGTAATAATGTTGTTTGTTGATTACATATGTGTGCTGACTAGTGTCTGCATGCAGATAGATGTAATAATGTTGTGTGTTGACTACACATGTCTGCTGACTTGTGTCTGCATGCAGATAGATGTAATAATCTTGTGTGTTGGTTACACACATGGCAGGAACAACAGGATTCCCTCTCTTGGTGGGAATAGGGGTTATCAGGGAATTAAATAGACCTTGTAGATAGAGGATGGTGGTCTTGACTTGACTAACAACAGCAGTTCTTGTCTGTTAGTATTTACAGACAAACACACTGGTAGATGGTAGATGATACTTATGTGCATAGACAAATGGTCCACACATAACACTTATGAATGAAAGGATAAATATCTACGCATGAATGACATTGCACTGTCTGTTTTAACCCAAACTGTTTCAGTAGTTCAGCTGTATACACCTATTAGCATAGCAGTTGTGTGAGAAAGTCTTTCTTCACTCCATAGTGAGAAACTTGTGCATATGAATTTTGATCCACACTAGTTCAGACATGGACAGTCCAACAGAAATATGTTTTCCAAGTAATCATTTTTCTTTTGTTGAAAAAAAAAATGTTGTCAGCACTTAATCAGACAGCAGTTAATGCATGGAAAGTTCACAGTCTCATACCTGAATGGTTAGTATTGTACAGATGATTGACATTTCTGTTCAATTATTGCTAAAAACCTGGTTGCTAATTGCTCAATACATCTACTAGGCCAGTGGTTCCCAACCTTGTACCTGCAGGTGCCATGGCACCTGCCAATGCATTTACATGCACCTGCAACAAGGTGTGAAAAATAGTGTTGATGTTGGCTATTTCATATAACTTCTTGTCACACATTTTAGGTTCTGTAAAAATCATTCAAAGCAGAACTGGTCTTGTTGATGTCACAAGTGAAAATGGTATGTGGCAGTGATTTGAATTAATTCTTCACCACTGGTTATCCACATTCAAAAACTTAATGTAGCAGTTTTAAGAGAGATTTCAACAATTCATCATTATCACTGAGCTTTGAGCCTTACCTATGAATTTGTTTACTTGCCAACTAGAGGTAACAAAAATAGCTACTTTGATTGCAAGTCTCATTCAAGTAAGCAGAGAAGAGATGGAACTCAAGACTTTAGACTTTTAGAATGATATTGTTCCCAAATCTTGCTCAACAGATGATGATTTTGGAAATCTTGTTGACCATGAATGGTTTCCTTCTTTGAAAAATGTAGAGTACAAAATAAAATCTTAATTCAATTCCACATATCTAAGTTATTTTTGAAGTTATTTTTTTCAGCGATGAGCATAATAAAGTCAAGACACAGATCTTGACCTTACAGATTTGCATCTTGACAATTGCTTGCAAACAGAAATATCATTTTATTTTCCCAACTGCAAAAAATTGGCTTTTGAAATGCAGGTCCAAAAATCACACTTACTTATTACAAAAGAGCATGTGAGTTAGTAATACCTTTCTCCATTCACTGCTGATGAGCTAGTATGATTAAAACTTGTGCTTAATGTTTTGCATATTTGTTTGTATATTGCAATCTGGATAAGTAGCATTGAAACTTGTTTAACATTTTTTCATAATTGTATGTTTACTTAAAATAATCCAGATACAAGTAAAAATACAAAGAATATTTTAAATTAACCATAACTGGCTATCTTGTTATACTCTAGTAAGAATAATAAATATCTAATTCAACATTATACTTTTTAAAAAAATAAATAACATGAAAACTGCTTATGATATTTATTTTATAAAAACTACTTAATTTATATTCCAGGTAAATTTAAAAGAACAAATTCACATAATAACAGTGAAAGAGTAGTTGCTGAATAGTTTAATGAAAACTATTTACATGTAAAATTTCATGTTATATATTCTTATATTATGTGTCACAAAATATGATATTTTGCATATTCTTTAATGTCTAATACAAAATAAACTTTGAAAAGTTTCTGGTGCCTGCCACACTGTTCTGAAAATTTAAATGTCCTCTTGGCTACAAAAAGGATGGAGACCATTGTGCTCTAGATATATTAGATTGACCTAGACTCCTTTGCTATGACCAAAACTTCAGTATGAGCAAGTTGAATAGAGCTAAGTATTTGTTTGTATATCTTGTAGTAATGTGCTGCTCTGCACCATCAGATACTATTCAGAATAGCAGCTGTTTGATAAATCCAATTTTGATCAAATGAGATTTCACTAAAAATAAAAGCCATAAAAATGTAGTGTTGTCCATATTTGCTTTCTTATCATCTAGCAGTGTTTGTGTCCATTGTTAAAATTGGTACAACTACTTGTCCACTCATCACAGACTTTTATCAGATTAGGAAAGACTTGGTTTATCATATGTAAATGCATCTTTTCACCATCTTTTACTGTAGTCATTGTTAAAATCCTATGTGTATTGTAGCAAGATCAATACTGTTTGTTCAGGTACATGTAATATGACATGGCTCTTGGCCTTTTCCTTTGGTATTATATCAACAAATTACAGTTTGCTGTTGTAACATGACCAGATTGTGGTACTATATCAACAATATCATTACAGTTTGCTTTTGTAATCTGACTTGGTTGTTGGCACATCTTTTTTGTATTATAGGCTTTGCATACTTAGACACTGTCACTTAAATTGTAGAAAACATTGGATGATTTTCAAAGTGACAAACAAATCTATAAAAATAAAAAAAATTAGCAAGCAGTTTTTTCTTTGCAAAAAAAGGCAGATATAATTAACAGAATTAATTATAAAATAGTCTGATAAAATGCTTCTTTTCTCAGTGTAGGTGATTTATTTTCAGGAGTTAAAAACATTCTATTTACATTGCAGTATCATGAAAAATTAACTTGCATGAGTATTAATTGGAGTCTATAAGTAGAATTTTAACTACTGATTTTTCCTGTTTAGAATTTTGTCATTAAAAAATTTAAAACTATTAAAAATTAAATACAAACACATGCATTCCTTTTTTTTATTAAGTTTAGAATTAAATATCATATTTCATAGATAATTTTTTTATCATTTCAGTATCATAATATCCTGTAAGTTTATTATTTTACTTATTTTACTTACTTTATTATTTTACTTACTTACTTTGCTTATCTGTATATTTTTCATATTAGGAGAAGACAATGCAAGTAGAAGCTGTGTCTTTAGGGAAGCTAGGTCCAAAATGTCTCAACCCAGAGACAAGTGCCAAGACTAGATCTGCTGATATTTCTTTAGTGCAAGGACCAGTAAAAGACAATAAAAGCCTAGTTTCTAAGACTGCTGGTCATACCCAGAAGCCACACAAACAGAACCTGGTTGGGAGAGATCCGGAGAGACAATTCTTCACTATACACAATAAAAATCAAGCTGGTAACTGTAAGCAAGGTCAGGACAGAAATGACTATTCATCATGGGCTGACTTACTTGGAACAGACAATTTTACCATGGAAGAAGAATACTCTATGGAAGAGACTTCTGTAGACATATCACTTTACACTGACAAGGATGGGGTGGACATACAAGACATGAAGACAAAAGTACTGAGAAAAGCTAGTGCAGTTCTCATAATGCATGGACCACCTAGGTCATCTAAAAAAAAGCATGAGATTTGGGATGACAATCCTACCTCATCCCAGCAACGTAAAAGTGTTCAACGACACAAGAAGCCAAGTTTGACTTCACGTACAGGACTTAAAAAGATCAAAAATGGCATAACCTCACAAGAAAACATGCTAGCCCTAAAAAGAGACAAAGCAACTTCAGACACGGCAGTCCAGTGTTTGAATGACAACATGTCAAATTCAGATGCTGAGTCTGCAAAATTAGCACTCACTTACTTGGACTCCTTTGAAACGCCAGCAGACAAACAAACTAAAAATCAAGTCAAAGATAACTCTTTAAAAACTAGAATGAACAAGTCAGCGCCACTTGAGAGAAGAGAAAATAATAACTTGTTAATGAGTGCATTACCCCCCAGAAAAGACATTTCAACTAAATACTCTGAATGTGATGAAAACAAGTCACAATCCAAAGTCAGTAAGATGCAGAAAAATAAAAAATCAAAACTTTTGAATACAAGTAAAGATTTATCCAGTGGTCTCACATTGAAGAATTCTGCTTATTTATCAGCCAATCAGAGCAGCAGCCCTGCACTTTCACCAGTGGGAACTAACACTCAGTCCAGGGAGCTTTCTGAAAAAAACCAATGGACTAGTGAGACTTACACAGCAGCAGAAAAATTACAGTACTACCTAAACACGGGAAACACAAATGCATCAGCTGTAAAGACTATTCCAGGAAGTAGTAGTCTTGTTAAGGAGTGGCTTCAGAAGAGTTTTGATTCCACTGAACATAACACATTAAATCCTGGTACTACAGAGACTTTTGGACTTACAGAGCTTCCGACTGACTCTGTTCAAAGCCTTCAATTTTTAGAGACTCCTACAATTGAGTCAGATGTTAATCCAAACCTTAGTTCTCAGCTTGATAAACATAACGCTATCACTGCTTCCACACATAATGACCACAGTACTGATTTGGCTCGACAGCGATTAATTGCTTTAAGTGAACTTGACAGTTCTGTGGCAGCCTGGCTTGCTCAATTGGGTCTTAAAGATACTGACACTTACCAAGAGATCTTTGGTCAGCACCAGATTGACATGAATAGTCTCCTGTCCCTGACTGTGCCCATCCTGCAAAGCATGGGCATTAACAAACTTGGACCCATCATGAAAATCTTGCAAGGAGTGGAAAAATTGAAAGCAAAGAAACAAATGGAAAAGGAAAGAAAAGACATACAATGCTTGGCTGCTGGCCATGATGACAAGATGGACATAGGTCAGGGAAAGAGTTTGGACCACAGTGTTCAAAGTAAAGTGACTACACAAGAGGAAGATAGAACTTCCAGACAGCTAGTACGGAAAGACTCTTTCGGATCTAATAAAAGAGAGATGTTTCATAGTGCTCATACAGAAGCAGATGGGTATGATTGTCACAGTACCAGTAACATAGTGAGTGGAAGTGGTTTGCCTTCAAATTCTGCCTATGTTTCACACAGTAATGCTAGAGAATCAGGTCATGGGTCAGTATCAACCAAAACAAATTGCAGTAATTTTGATGGTGAAGATTCTGAGAGTTTGTATTCTCAGCCTACGAAAGACAAAATTGTAACATTAAATAGCAGTTTAACAACAGTAATAGACAATAAGGTAGTAGATCAGATTGAACCAAAGAAAAAGACTGAAACAGAAAATAGACCAAATTCTGGAAGTATAAAGTCCAGTTGTAAAAGACATCAAGACAAGAAAGATAATAAAAAGAGTCAGACTGAATGTAATGGACCCCAGCACATGGTACATTCTGCTCAAACAGACTCAGGTATGTATCTCTGTGTTCTCTGACATAAGTTGAAACCATGTGCAATCCATTTCTTCTCAAATCTGCAATCATTGATTCATAACTGTTTATATTCTTATATAACTGATTGTACTTTTAATATACATAATTATAGTGCTATACACTTCCTATAATTTTAGTACTTACCTATGTGGTCATAGTACTGTACTATGTAAATTAAAATACAGTACATACATTTGTAAACATACATAGAATTTTACTAGAAGTTCTTTTTAATAATTGACTAGTTCCTATTATTCTCTATTACAGTGTATTAGATATAACCAGAGATTTGTAGCATTTTAGTTGGTGCCACTTTAAACAATTGAAATTGTTGGGCTTTAGTAATCTAAAATATGTGAATATCATAATCCCTCTATAACTATAAGGATTATAAAATGCATGGTCAAAAGTCAAGGGAGCAACATAAGGATTGCCCCTCTATAGAGTATATCTAATAACAGTTCATAGAATAATTTCCATTTACACAAACTGTTATGTTTGTCATATATAAATTAATCTCTCTTCAAAGATTTAAATGTTTATATGCTTAAAATTCAAGGATTTTCTCTATGCAAAACACTTAATAGAGCAGCTTTTATTAAACTATTGATTTAACTATGATGCTTTGGAAATTTGTCCGTTTTTACTTGCTGTATCTTGTATGTTGTATGGATTGTAAAGAGATTAAAAGATGGTGAATTGTGTTACTCTTATTAATTCTTTTTACATTAAATTTAAAACTATATATGTTCTTGCAGATGAATGTTGTGTTTTTTCATTTTGGCAATTGATAATCTTTGTACAATGCAGTTAGAACACCATTTGACTTTTATTTATTTATTGCAAAAAAATTATAAGCATCAGATTATAATATAGTTTAAAACAAATTGTTTTTACAGTGCTCTATGCAAGAGATTTTAATTTTTGACATAAACATTACTATGCATAGTTTGATTTTGATCCTAGTATTATTTACTAGTAAGTAGTAAGCTGTGATACAGTATTGTAAAAGAAATGTTTAGCATTTGTCAGATATTTTCAAATGCTCTCTTTTCATCTTCTTAGGTTGATATGGTCAGTATTATAAGTTATTTATTCATATTATCAATATTGTATATTAAATTATGTTATAAGTAGTAATAATTTTAATGTACAGGAAATTAATGGGTTATGAAGTGAATGTTAAGTATGTGATACAGTGTTTGTAACTGTCTAGCACTTGGATCAGAGCTCATAACTGACTCTTAAATCCAAGTTCATGACACTTAAACCAGAGTTCATAACTGACACTTAATCCAGAGTTTGTAACTGACACTTAAAACAGGCTCACAACTGACACTTAAACCAGACTTAAAACTGACACTTAAACTGGAGCTTGTAACTGACACAGATCAGAGCTTATAACTGATACTTAAAACAGAGATAAAAATGACACTTACACCTGAGCTTAAAACTGACACTTAAACCAGAGCTCATACCTGACACATACCAGAGTTCATAACTGACACTTATAACAGAGCTCAAAACTGACCCTTAAACAAGAGCTCATAACTGACCCTGATCAGAGCCCTTGTCCGACACTTAGCCCATAACAACTGCCCTGACAAACCAGAACTCTTAGACCAGATCTCATAACTGACACTTAAACCAAAACTCATAACTACCTGAGCCCTTGTCTAACAGTTAACGATAGTTTATAATTGCCCCTGACACGAACCAGAACTCATAACTGCCTGACATTTAGACTAAAGCCCTTAACTGCACTGACACTTAGAATAAAGCTCTTAATTATTTGATGGTTAGATGACAGTTCTTAACTGCCCTGACACTTGTGTTTCAATTTGTTTCTTGTTTAAAGTACATATTTGGTTGCCTTTATTCAGTCTTTATTCTTAAAACATTTACTTAATTCACTTTGCAGGCATTGCTTTGGCTATATACACATTAGGTCAGCAAGTTAAAAAGCAACTGAATGATAAGGTTTTTACAGAGCGACGGTTACAGAGAATTCGGGAACAGCGAGATGCAATGGCTGCCCGACATAAACTGCGGGAACGAAGTAAAAGCATGGATCGAGTGATTTCAAAGGATGGTGATAACACCATGAATCATTGTGCTACAAGAGACAGAGTTGAAGAGGTGGCTTCAGTCCTTTGTCAATCAAACAGTAGTATAGGTTGGTCTTTTTGTTTTTTAATTAATTCTTTCACTCCAAAGACACTTATTTTGATAGAGATTTAGTTTCCATAAACCCAGTTTATGGTTGTTTGAAAATTATTCATTTCTTTTTGGTCCTTTTAAAAAGATTTATTACAGTAGGCACTGCCTATTGGATCACATTTGTTCTTTTCATAGTGTGAAAAATTCACAATTAGTTTGATAAAAATACATATTTAACTATAAACATGTACTACCTAGACCTTTAAGAAATGCATCCTTCATTTTACACTCTCTTAGAACACCAAAAAAAATGAGTGATTGAAAAATGTGTAGCTTTGACAGTGGGTGGTTCCAGATGAAGTCATTTCCTTGTTCTACATGTGAAGGAGGTATTGCTATGCTTACCAGGAATACCATTTTCTCTTCTCTCACAAGTTAAATTCACATCTGCATTCAATTTCATCTTTACTTCTTTTGAGCTTTTAAATCACCTATTATCACTTCAAAACAGGAACAGATTTCTTTTGCATCTGTCATCCTCCTGAAAATAAGCTAATTAATTCTCTTTTTTTTAAAAAACAATTTCCAGTTCTTCTCAAATTTTATAATGTAACCTGTGGCATTTTAATGATTCTAGATTTTATCTTCTACTTTCATTGCCACAATGACCCATGATTGTTAAAACTCTTAGAATCCCCTCAAATTTTTCACATAGAACTGTCCTTCAGCATGTCAACTTATAGACATGGACATGGATTAGATTGGATTGTGTAGAGATCTAATGATGAGATTCTCATTCCAGTTCTCATGAATCAGACCACCTACCAGTTTAAATTTCCAACGTAGTATCAGCACAATTAACAGACTTCATTTAATAAATAACATTGAATCCCAATTCTTGACAATGTTGAATCTCACTTTTAAATAGCTATGTACATGCTTGCATTCTGTGTTTGATAAGCATACCCCAATAACCATCAGTCAAAGTATAATGCAGAAATGTATCCCCTGTTACGACAAAGTAAAGGCCAAACAATGGGGTGCCAAGAGAGAACATCATTAAGTTGAAAAACAATGGATATCCTCAAGTTTGACCATACATAAGCAAATTTATCAAATAGTCACAAAGAATGTTACTAATGTTGCTCTTTCAGCACAGTCTACTTTTTACAATTCCAAATTCACTGACAGCACCAGCCAGTTAATTGTAAATATGTCCATAAGGAAATAAATGTATGTTTCATTAGTTAGAATTAGAATCAAAATGAGTTTATTTTGCACTAACTGACATTTTGTTCTACCCATTTTGTGCAGATTATAATGTTGAGGCTATATAGTTTTTGCCTCAGTAATTACATAACCAGACCAGTTAATTCCAAATGCATTATTTTTGGCAGGTGAGGATTCTCAGAAGAAAAAAAAGGAAGACAGTACATTTAGGCCACTCCAGGTTTGTCATGAAATAAAAAAAGAAAACTCCAATGTGCACAAGTCTTTGGAACAACTCCAAATTGTTGCCCAGGTACAGGAGGTAGCGGAACTGGTAAGAAGCCATTTGACTTGATGTGTATGCCCAGATATAGGAAGTTGCAGAACTAGTAAAAACTAGACTTATGTATATTTAAAGGCACAGGAGGTTAAAAACTAGTAAGAAATAGTTTGTTTGGTGTATATTTCAAGATACAGGTACAGGCAGTAACAGAATTGGTAAATAGTTTAGCTTGATGTAAATTTCATATATATGTTAATAATGAATAAGTTTATCACCCTCTTGAAATAGTATGGTTTTGTATCCATATTAAAATATTGTAATTTTGGTAATTGCAACACTACCTGATTAACATTTCTGTCATAAACTTTGATTAATTAGTTTAATGGTAAAAAATCTTTTTGTTTATTTGAAACGCCCAGTAGGAGCCTAGTAGGACATGCTGTTTACAATCTTCAGTTCATATAGTACTGGTTATTGTTTTATTATCCTATAATACAATACATTGTTTTGTTTTAATATTTAGATGTTGTGTCTCTTTACATCTTTTACACAATTATCCATTAAAATTTAACATTTGACATATTTATTTGTCTCTAAGTCAGTGTATTGGCAATTTCCTCTACAGCTGAAAGGAGTAGGCTCTAGGCAGCAAGACACTGAGCAGGACATTGCACTTGGTGCCGTGCGAAATTTAAAACAAAAACTTCAGCAGCTTGAATGCCGTCTGCTGCATCCAAATGCCAGCAGTCAACCCTCCACCACTTCAGCCACAGCTGCAAGAGAATCACTCAGCCTTTATAACTGCAACTTTCCACAAGACAGCATAGATTGCAAACCTCATCAGCCACCAGGGGCTTTATCCTATGTTAAGAAGACTGGTGTGAAAAACAGCATTCATGATAACACTGGTCTTGGTGTCAGTAGCTTGCACGGTCAACAAGTATCTTACCAACCTAGCAAGCGAAATTATTCCAGCCAAGCAAGTGTTGAGAAAGATATTGTGGATGGAATTGTTTTGCAGGTACGCAACTTAGGAAAGCAAAAGACTTCTTCTGGAAACAACAGTCTAAACACTCATTCAGGAATAAAAGGAGAAGAAGGCAAAGTGAAAGCACCCGCAAAGGCAGATTTGAATGATGGCAACATTGCTACACTTACACCACATTCAAGCAAACCGGAGAGGTATGTACATGTCACAAACTTTGAAGAACATTCTGTGACTGACCTGGATAAAAATGTCAGGGATCTACAAGATGAACCAGAGCATAAGAAGAATAATTCTGAAGTATCCATGCCAAAGAGACAAGAAGTGGCTCACATCACTATGAGCAAGCGGCAACTTCTAGATGAAATTCGACGAGAGAAGGATGAGCACCGCAAACATGTCAGGTGATAAGATTTGTAACAGTTTGTGATAAGATTTGTAACAGTTTATCATACACACAAAACTGGCCTTATGAATATTTCACCAGTTATTACTGATGTATATACGTGTGTGTGTGCGTGCGTGCGTGCGTGCTTGTGCATGCACATGTGTACTTCTATACATTAGCTGATATCCGTAGACAAGTGTGAGTCACACTCTTGTACTTCTAGTCTCTCCAGTTCTTGATTGTAATAATCATTCTAGTTTCAGTGATGTGGTTCCGTGTTTGACCTAGTGCTTGCTGTTTGAAATAAAACTGATTAAGGCACACACTTCTCTTTAACTTTGTATACGTATGCATATTAAAGGCATAAAATGTAAAAATTGCACATTCATTTGCAGTCTGGAGTAAAATCGATTAAAGCACAAAGTTCCCATTTGCTTTTAAATACATGCATGTTGAAGGGCATAAAGTATCAAAGTGCCTAATTTTGTATATGCTAATATTAAAAAAGATAATCACAACTACTTATATAATTGATGATTTTTCTTCTTTTACTTTTGTAGTCTGCATTTCAACTACCAAACACACTTTGGGTTACATTAATACAAAATTATCCAGGGTTCACTTGTAAACCATGAACACATATTTTTTCTGGTATTTTATAAATATGTTTTAATAATAGTTATTTTTTTAAAACTTTTGTAGTCTAATTTTAACTACCATACACTCTTTGGGTTACATTAATACAAAATTTTCAAGGTTCACTTTTAAACCATGAACAGATATTTTTGCTGGTATTTTATAAATGTGTTTAAATAATAACCATGAACAGATATTTCTGATGGTATTTTATAAATATGTTTAATAATAATAATTTTTTTTTCAGGCATCTCAAGTCAGAACTTGGTCGTCTGCAGAACCAAGATCCTGTGAAGCAATCAGAAATGGATATAGATGACATCTTATTTAAAGAAACAGGTAATTTAAATAATTTCATTAAATATTTCAAAATTATAAAGAATCATTTATAGTTTTGTTATAATTTATAAAAGCCACTACAGTTCCCTTGTTTTAACTTACTGTTACTAAATGACATTTTATTCACACATCGATAATTGCAGACAAGATCGGAGAAGGAGCATTTTCCCAGGTGTTTCAAGGCAAATATCAGGGTGCTGAGGTGGCCATCAAACGCCTCAAGGTACCTTTATCATCGCAGGATAAAAACTACTTTGCAGCTGAGGTATGTATTTTTTCAAAACTGGTTAAGATCTTTTAAATGTTTTTATTTTTCAAAAGAGATGAGTTTGTTGAAATTTTACCAGTGGGCAGGAATTGATGTCCAGTGGCATAATCTGTAGCTATATCACATTAACCAAGAATGTTTCCTTATTCACTTTATCCACAGACAATCTGTAGACATTTCACATTGCCAAGATCTAATTTAAATGATTTTAAATATTTCTTATTCTTGTCCATTGGCATAATCTATAGATATTTCACGTTAACCAGGAGCAAATTTAAATATTTCCTTATTGGTGTTGTCCAATGGAATAATCTTATGTATTGCAAGTCAGCCAAGAACACAATAAAAAAAAAGTATTTCCTTTGCAGCACTGTTTTTGTGTGTATTTTAAAAAGATTTACCAGGAATTGATGTAAACAATAAGATTTTTTGGTGTGGCCATCTAAATTTACTAGAACAGTTCTAATCTCTGTGTTGACACCTTGCAGTACTTTTGTTGATTTCAAACTTGGCCAACTTCAAATTTATTTTTTTATTGTTCATAAAATAAACTAGGTTCATTCATAATAATGGTAGTGATATAACTGCTGGGACCTGAATAAGTAATTTGATTTTGACCAGCAATCATTTTGAAAAAAAAAAAACTCTAAGAAGTAATAGTTATTTTTCTTGTTGCAAGATATATTTCTTTGTTTTAGCATAAGTAATTACATTGTTCTAGATCTAGAATTGAAAGTGAATGGTTGTTATAAAGAATGTTATAAAATTGTGATGACTTTTAATAATACATGGGGAATTGAATATAACTTTTGTTAGGACAGAAAAATTACTTTAAGAATGTGTTGAAATACTCACACACACATACATAGACAAAACAGATGCACATATATTTAAAATATTTTTCATTTTATTATTATTTTAATGCCAACATTTACGAAGAAATATATTAAAGTTTGATTTCATCTTTCTGAAGAAATAACTAAAAGCAGTGTCTGAGTTTAGAATATAGTGCTCTGACTTGAGGCTGATTACATATACTGTCAATAAAGTACATTTTCTTTTTTTTACAAAACTTAGTAATAAAAACTCTCTGTATACTAATTTTATGCTAACTGAATAAAATATATATATATAATATATATGTACTTTTTAATCCTTTAAAATTCTATCATCATTTGTTTGGTACTGACCTTTAGGTGTCCCTGCTTCGTGACCTCAGACACCCTTGTGTTGTGTTGTTGATTGGTGTATCGACTGCAGAACGTCTTCCTGTTATGGTGCTGGAGTTTATGGCTGGTCGAGATCTGTATACACTCATCCATGACATTAAAAGGTGAACAAACCATCTTCTGCTTGTGTCCTTGAAAAAGCAAAATAGAGTTAGTAGTAGATTTTAATATTGTAACTGATATAACATACATAAACACTGATGTATAACAGAGCAAATTATTGGTGTCTTGCAATGGCAGAAAAAGAGCTAATAGTACTTTTTAATATTTTATCCAATTTGACCCTCTTGTGTAACAGAGTGAACAACTGTATCCTGAAATGGGAGAAAGGGGTTTGTAGTAGGTGTTAATATTTTCCCAATGTGACAGCAGAGTGGGGGGCATATATACATCTAGTAAGTATTAAAAAAATTTGTTTTTCTTAGAACACCAGAAGAGGACGTGATCAATGACCTTTTCCTGCTACTCAGACAAGACCCACTTTGATGTGCAGACAGAAATGAACATATAAATACACATCCCATTTGGGGCAACTGAACATTAGAGCAAACAATCTTTCCATGGGAATGGACTCTTTAGCTGTCACTTTTTCAGATGATATATATCTTTATTGAGGCAAGCCACAATTAGGCCTATTTGCTACAAGATGGAATATCCTCTTACCAGTTGTCATTTTCCCTTCCTAAATGTGAACACATTTCTTATGGAATTTTTGTCAGTCATTTCAAGCAATATTGTTATATGCATCTACCCACTTACCATATTGATTCCCATAACTCTGAAGCAGAAACAGTCTGTAAGCATCACTGCAATTCTTATTGCCTCACAGGGCTGGAAAGGTAGGACTAAACATGCTAGAATTTGCATTGTAAATTCCCAAAGTAACTGCCAGCCAGACCAGATGTACTTAGCAAGCTTTGTGCCACCTAAATCCAGGATTTCTGGTGTTATGTGTGTGATCTTATCAAGCCAGCATTACAAAATAATGTGGCAGTGGCTCAAATTATAGCATTAGAAGGACCAGCACTTTGAAGGCATAGAAAGCAAAATGCTGCTGATATGATATTAGGGGTTTGATCTTAATATCTCTATTGCAGCTTTAGTGCTCTGAATCATTTTAATGGGATGTATTTTTGTTGATAAATTGGCATCAAGTGTTTGATCTCTTTAATAACTCTGTAGCAACCTTAGGCAATTTATTCATCTGGCTGTTTGAGGTCAAAGATCTGACACTTCCCATGATTAAGGGTTATAGATCCATGTTTTTGTAGATCTGAGACAAACATCTTTAAGATTTTTTGGCTATTATGGCGAGACAGGTCAGAATTTGTCTATTTTGTGGGATATGGTAATAGGTTACATCTATTTGAATTCTGTTTTTAACCCCATAAAACTAAACGTTTGTTTTAAGTGTATTTAAACTAATCTTTTATTTGACTGTTGAATAAATTACCTTAATTACCATAGCTATTCTTTCTGTTACAGACCTTCTCTAGATCATGCAGAGTTTTATCAGATTGCACGAGATATCACTTCTGGGATGGTTTACCTTCACAACCATCGACCACCTGTTCTCCATCTTGACCTCAAGTCTATGAATGTCTTACTAACAGCAAGTCATCGAGCCAAAATTGCAGATTTTGGTTTTTCTAAACTCAAGTGAGTCCATGACATTCACATTTCACACCTTTGTTTTAGAAATCACATCAAAATTATCAAAGATGTTGCTATTTAATACACACACACACACACACATCATTATATGTGTTGGTCAACTAGCAACAGAATATCTCTAGATGGAATACTTTTAATATTGTACCTGTACTCTTATGTACAAAATAGAGCTATAGATGATTTTTTATTCCAATTTCAGACATGATGCAGACAAAAAAGTGAGCAAGACTACTCAAAAAAAAGAAGTCAAAGGGTCACCAGCTTGGATGGCTCCTGAGTTGTTACAGGGAGGAGAAGTTACTCCTAAGGCAGATGTCTTCAGTTTTGGAATCATTCTCTGGGAGATGATGTCACGTAAACACCCTTATGAAGGTTGCTCAGTGTTTCAGGTTTGTTAACTTTATAATAAATTAGTCAGGTATGTCATTAACTTTATAATAAATTAGTCAGGTATGTCATTAACTTTATAATAAATTAGTCAGGTGTGTCATTAACTTTATAATAAATTAGTCAGGTATGTCATTAACTTTATAATAAATTAGCCAGGTATGTCATTACCTTTATTAACTTTATAATAAATTAGTCAGGTATGTCATTAACTGTATAATAACTTAGTCAGGTGTGTCATTAATAAATTGCAATTAGTCTTTGCCCCAAAAACATTTTAATAAAAACATCCCTCATATGGTGTTAAATTATTTAGAATCATTGCATTTGCTAGATATCTGAAATCTGAATGCTAATACATTTTGTAGATTTAGAGCTTTTAGGTTGATAGTATTTGGAGTATTTTATACATTATTTATGAGTACTTTTATTGTCTTATTTCAAATTTTATTGTCATATCTTGAAACATAATGTTACCAGATTTTGGAACGAGTTAGAATAAACAAACGCCCTGAAATGATTGAGTCATGCCCTCCTGACTTGGCACACCTTATTACACAATGCTGGGACCAGAATCCAGCTGTCAGACCAAATTTTAAGGTGAGTTTGTAATATTCATTTTCATTTTTCTATACTTGTTTTTCCTTTAGTATTTTACACATTTGTAGAATTTTTTTATTTCTTTTTTATGGTGAGTAGTTGCAGAGTCAATTTGTAAATTATACTCACTTCTTTGACATGACTACAGTATGTACCACTTATTGAGATTAATGGTTTATAGACTCAACTTGTTTTTGATTCAGAAAATCCAAAAATGAATTGATATCACAGACAAAGGAAGCAATTCCAATTAAATAAAGATGTTAGGCATTAGATAGCATGAGATCATAAAAAAAAAGTCCAATTTAATTAGATTACACTAGTTGGTATTATTTCAAGTTAGTATTATTTTTCATGAGAACACTTAAGATCTAGCATGAGGTTACACAAGGCTCTGTTTAATTAGATTGCTGTAGTTGTTTGAAGTTTGAATTCAGTAAATTGGTGTGAGATTATCAGTGTCCCAAACTGAATTGTGGCTGTCCATACTAATTAGATTGCTGTAGTTGTTTGAAGTTTGAATTCAGTAAATTGGTGTGAGATTATGAGTGTCTCAAACTGAATTGTGGCTGTCCATACTAATTAGATTGCTGTAGTTGTTTGAAGTTTGAATTCAGTAAATTGGTGTGAGATTATCAGTGTCTCAAACTGAATTGTTCCTGTCCATACTGAGATTATTACTGCTACGAAAAGCACATTGCAGACTGCAGCTGCGAAATATAATGAATTATGACCAGATCTAAGATCAGCTTCTAACTTGTTTCTAGAGTCATCTGATTTATTTGAATAAATATTAACTCTGTCACAGTCTTTAATTTGTTCAGTATTTGTTTTAATATTTCTTACAAATTCAAATTGTAACCATCTTTTGTTTCCTGTTTTTCTTTGAATTTCAGGAAGTTCTTAAACAGGTGGAGGACCTTTCTTTCCCTCCTGGCTGGAGAGCTCTGTTCAAGGCAGCTGGTGTACCAAATGAGGCCTTAAATGATCTTACATCCACACGGCAAATTATTTCTTTGGTCACTTCAACACTTGAGTCATCATCATTGAGTAGTGCTGTTGAGGTTGTGGAAGAAAGAAAGGGACTTGAATGTGGTGATATAGCTGAAATAAAGCAAGAGAAATGTAGTAAATCTTCTCTGCAGCTTGACACACATTGTCTGCATGGAACTAGTCATGAGCAAGATTCTTTGCAAACCTTTAATTATAGTAGAAGTGATTTGAGCATTGGTAAAGATATTTCTAATTCAGGAAGTGGCAGTTTAGATACACTGATGCTTAGTGATAGTTTAGAAGAGGTTTCTTCAAGAACTCAATCATCTAGTGATATCTATTCAGAGGACAGCCTTTATAGCTGTAATAAAGATTACTTGTCTAATTTAACACTTGATTGCAGACACTCATCACCTGATATAAGTCTCTCTCAGTGTGAAACTCACCCGGAGAAAGTGGTTGGATCCACATCAGATCAAAGTACACATAGTACTTGTCAACTGACATCTAGTCCAGTTAAAAAAGGGTCAGGTAACATTTGGAGTAGGAGTGGTGTTGGTTCAGATCTTTATGAATGTGAAAATAAAGATTCATTTAGGGCTTCTGACACATCACTTGGTCATGGAAGCCATTTTGAACATCACTCCCCGAGGTTGAAATCACCCAGAAAAATGTTCAAAATAAAGAGTGATGCTTTTCAAATGTCCAGCAATACAACAGATCCTGAAGTGCAGATATTTTCCTCTAAAAGAAAACACACACAGCATAAGTCACCTACTCATCAGGAAGGCTTTGATGTAGATGTTGCTTTGAGAATGAGGACTTCTGACAGGAAGTTACTACCCTTCATTTCCCACCAGTCCCTTATAGACAGCCCTGCAGCAGGAGATAGCATGTTTACACAAGACACACTTAAGTCATCCCCAACTATTTCACCCAGAGCTGATACCTCAAATTGTCTTTCACAAAAAGAACCTTCTGCACAAGCAGAAATGAATAACATGACAGACATGAAAAGAGAAGATCAAATAAACATTAGTTCCTCATTGTCAGCTAGGCAAGCTCGACGGCTTGGGATATCCAGACGATCATTTGCAGATTACCAACTTTCAGAATTATATCCTAGGGTGGATAATGGTGGATTGTCCATGGATAATGTTCAAACAAAGGATGAGCACACTGTCATATCTACACATAATGAAGTCAAAACTGTGGGCAGAAACCCCAGTGATGTTGGGAAGTTCGACAGCATAAAAGAATCTAGTGGTAACAGGGGGGCAAGTAATCTTGCAAGCTGTATGCATTCTACTGAGATGAACAGTAACAACAATAACCCTGATGCTGGGGGTATTAGAGCGCTATGTGATGCAGTACCTCCACTAGATCATGCTGTCACAGAGGGTGCTCAAACATGCAACTCCAGTGACGACATAAAATTTGGGAAAATGAAAGAGTCAGTAGATTTGCATATTTCTGGGGAACATAAAATACATTACAGTTCCCAAAAAGCAGAGCCTTCAAACAGCACTTACACACCAGCACAAGAGGAAACCATGGTCACATTACTACCTCCACCTCCACCACCACCACCACCACCGCCGCCGCTGCCACCTCTTCTCCCAACTTTGACCTCCCACACTCCTCAGTTTTCAGTCTCCCAATTCTTCACCACTCATCTTAATGAAAAGATGCAGAGTGTATCATCTAGTCCCAAAGAAGCATCATTGATATTAAAATCTACTGAAAGGGAGCATACAACAAGGCACAAGAAGCGCAACTTGTTAAAGGAACGTTACCATGGCAATCCTCACATTTCCGTTGAAGCCAGTGCATTGCTCCAGCAGAAAGGTCAGTTGAAGTCAGCAGCTCTTCCACATCCAAATCAGCTGCAAGAGCTACCTGCCACAGGACATGTATTTTCTTCAATGGCAGACATTCTACGGAAGGTATGCTGTAAGATATTTCTTTTTAAAAAATGTTTTGCTCTTTGCTTAGAGTTGAGAGTTGACATACTGCAGACTTAAAAATCTGTAAATATTTAACAGTACCATTTGTTTCATTCTTTTCTCACTTATTGAATCATCTTTTTATCATAGTACTGAGCTATGATATTTTTTTTTTGTGATGTCAAGGAATGATTCTTTGACATATATTTGCCATAACAAAAAATGATTCCAGGTGACATTTTTTTTGCCATAGCAAGAAATGATTCTTTGACATATTTTTGCCATAACAAAAAATGATTCCATGTGACATTTTTTTTTGCCTTAGCAAGGAATGAGTGCATCACACATGAATCAGTGCAGTTGTTGTTTAATATTTTTCTTATATCTTGTGGTGAACTAAGGAACTAAATTTGTTAAGGTAATCTTAAATGTAGTTTAAATTATTCAAATCCATACAACATAGTTTTGAAACCAATAGCACAGATCTGTAGAACTCACCTGTTAAGTTGTAATTAAAGAAGAAAAAAGGAAATAAGAAAGAAAATAAATATGAATATGCAGTAACTTATATCTTACTTTATGCAAATTTATATATAAAATTAGTTCTTTTTTCCTCATTTGAGAATACTGACATTTGCTGTCAATTTACACTTGATATATTATTATTGGTATTACAGGCCATGACAGACAGGAGGTTTGCCATGGGGGAAAATCCAATGACTACCAGCAGCCAGGATTTCTCAGATGTTAGCTGGTCTATTCAGGATGATTAGGCATTTGATATTATGATCAGAACTGCAACAGCTGTGTGCAAGGCTTTTATCCAGACTTATGGAGCATTTGGTGTTACCAAATTTGCAATAGCTATAAGCACGGCTGTTTCCAGACTTCTGGAGCATTAGGATGTTATCATATATACAACAGTTATTTCAGTTATTTCCAGACTTATGGAGCTTTAGATGTTATCAAATAGCATTAGGTGTTACAAGATATGCAACAGTTGTGTGCATGGCTGTCTCCGGACTTCTGGAGTATTAGGTGTTACCAGATAAAATCAGCTATGTACATGGCGGTCTGCAGACTTTGAAACATTAGGTGTTACCAAATAAAAACAGCTATGTGCATGGCTGTCTCCATAATTTTGGAACATTAGGTGTTACCAGATATGCAACAGCTGTGTGCATGACTGTTTCCAGACATATCTCCAGTGGACCTGTCATTTGGCTTGAATAAATATCCACATCAGTAAACATTCAAAATTAAATTGTTTTTGCATCCTATTATTTAATGTTTCATGTTTTACAATGTTTGTCGTGTCACTCTGTATAGATGTGTTTTGTGTGCTTTACAATGTTTGTCTGTACTGTCACTCTGTATAGATGTGTTTTGTGCTTTACAATGTCTATGCTGTCACTCTGTATAGATGTGTTTTGTGTGCTTTAAAATGTCTATACTGTCACTCTGTATAGATGTGTTTTGTGTGCTTTACAATGTCTATAATGTCACTCTGTATAGATGTGTTTTGTGTGCTTTACAATTTCTGTCTGGACTGTCACTCTATATAGATGTGTTTTGTGTACTTTACAATTTTCTGTACTGCCACTCTATACAGATGTTTTGTGTACTTTCTAATTTTCTTTACTGCCACATATATAAATGTGTTTTGTGCTCTACAGTTTGTCTATACTATCACTGTGTGTATAATCGTTTCGTAGATGCTTAGTCACTGTGTGTATAATTGTTTTGTGTGTGCTTTACATAAACAAATTACTAATATGAAGCTAGTCACAATGAAAATGTTTTTTAAAACTGGTATACTTTAAAATGTACCTATTTATTTATTAATTTTTTTTAATTCTTGTTATATTACTTGATTTAAACAAATCTAACCCACTCCCATAAATAATTTATCAGTTTTTTTTTAAATCTCACAGACAAAAGAAAATATGTATAAATTCTTAGTGTGCAAATACAAACACACACACACATATATATATAGTTTATAATTAGTTGTTTGCCAGCAAACATTCCATAACTATAAGAAAGGAGAAAAAACACGTTGTACATTTTATAACATAGGCCGTGCTACTTAGTGTCATTATTTTTACTCTTGTATATATGACACAAGGCACCAAATATCATATGCAGTTTTTTTGGCATTCCTTTTTGGAAAAAAGATGTAATATTTATTTAAACATTTTTTATATCACTTTTATTTTTTTAATGGGTTTAAATTAAATTGAATATTTTGGTTTTTATATTCATGATTTTATATAAAAACTTTTTTTTAAAACTTTTGTTTATTCTGGTTTTTAAAAACATGTTTACATTCAAATCCGTCCATTTATTTTTCTCTCATTGGTTATTGTTGTATCTACTAGAGTAATAAATAGTACAAACTATGCAGTTTATTCAGTTATGTTCTACTTTTTGTTATCATGCTTAGAAAGTATATAATGTCATTTGTAATTAGAAACAAATACATTTGAAAAAAATGTGTGACAAGGCTTGACTATACAAAATTACAAATACAGTGGCTGCTTCTTGATTATTGGTGTAAAATAATACCAATTAGGAAAATATTATAAAAGAATATACTGCAGTAAGTTAATATTTATTCTACAATGTTGCAGTACAGAATTGAGAGAAATTTGGAGTCACTTATCTCATTTGATCGTTAACATTACACTAATCGAAAATGATTTTTGTCAGTATTCAATCATATATTTTAATGAGTTTTCCGTTTTTATTTTAAATCAAAGAATGCACAAATTCATATTAAAAATTAATAGGCTAATTATTTAACTTATCTGAAAGTTCAAATGTCCAAACCTCATGAGCCACAAATGAGTTTACAAAGTACACCTGGTATTAATGCACATGAAATGATAGAGTATATTATTATGGCACATGAAAAATAGTTTACCATTATGGCTTATGAAATGACAAGAGTATACTATTATGGCACATGAAATGAAGTATACCTGGAACTATGGCACATGAAATATACCTGGTAATGTAGCAAATAAAATTTGTTATGCATTGAAATTATAACTAATGACTTTTGTTCATTTTTAATAACTTCACTTCAAGACAGTTAAAACTTTAATTGATTCACTATTAATACTAGTATTGGAAGACTAAGTTTAATTGATATTCATTCATTATGAAATTAACACTAACATTTGAAGACTACATTTAATTGAAACTCTTTCACTGTGAAGTTAACATTATCGTTGGAAGACTTATATTTGAGAGTGGAGTAAAAAAAAAAGTTATTTCAAGTGAAGTTCAATTCACAGTTCAGAACTTGATGTGTACACATCACTAACATTTGTAAATTTAATACACACCATCTCTATGAAATTAATGCTAGCATTGGAAAACTAAGCTTTTATTTAAAAGCAGAGTTTAAAAATATATAAAAATTTGTAAAAAAAAAAAAAAAAAAAAAAAATAGTGATTTTGAGTGAAGTTGAATTAACATTTTAAAACTTAAAAAGTGAACACATCACTAACATTTTAAGGCTGTTATATTGACACCCCAAAAATCTTCCTTATCTGGATGTTTTCCGGAGAAAAGATTTCCTTGTTCCAGTAAATTTTAGATGAGCAATGCATTGGTGTAAATGAGACATGAAAAGCATTTGATTCAGATATTAATTAATTAATTAAATATTAAAATATTTATAATTTTTGCTTTGTTTTATTGTTCACTTTTTGATCTGTGATAGTTGGCTTTGTGATGTTGGTGCTATCACTTTTTCTTACTAATGTACTTAGCACATATTTTCTATTTTTAGAATAGTTTTGTGTTAAGAATTCATTATTTGTCAAATAAAGAAAACGTAGTATGAATCATTACTTCTTTATTTGTTGTTGTTTATGGGTCATATGAGTTATATTAAAAACAGTGATTCTCAAACTTACAATGCTGTTACCATTATTTTTTTTTTATAGATAATTACTATACTGATAATACTTTACACTGTTTAGAGATCTCAGCGCAGTTGGAGAACTCTGTATAATGAATATATAATGCTTCATTTATTGTTAATATGCAGATTAAATTTAAATATCTTATAAGACAGAATTTGCTGGATACAAAATAACAGTTCTGAATTGACTTATCTCTTACAATGTGTCTGTCTCACAACAGTATTCAGTGGTGGTGAACTCTTCAATTGTCTAGGTTCCAATTAGTCAGGAAAAAAAGGCATTAGATAAGCTTGAAATTGTATATGTTCTTTGTTCACCTGCCCACCCACCCCCCCCAAAAAAAAAAAAAAAAAAAAAGAAAAGAAAAGAAAGAAAGAAAACATGAAAAGAAATATTTTAAATAAATCAAATACCTTTATTTTCCCTTCAAGGGATATTTTTTGTAGCTCTGTAGTGTGCATTATATTATGCAATCATTATTTCAATGAATGCAAGTATGAATTGGCAGCAAAATCATTTGGGATTTTACAGATCTGGCACCAAGATCATTTATGACTTTACTGATTTGGCACCAAGATCATTTAGGAATTTAATGATCTGACACCAAGATAATTTTAAGAATTTACTGATATTGCACCAAGATCATTTAGGATTTTACTGATATTAGCACAAACTTTTTCTAGACTGATTCTGGTTACATTTAATGGTTGTTGTCTGCCAGATAGCAAATTTCCTAAGCTTGCATGCAGACAGTGGATGATATTATCAGCAATTGCACATGCTTTCCAGCAAATGACAATTATTTCAAATTAGAGTCTTACTTTTGGAAGTCTGAGAAACTTGGCATCTATACTTGATTTTTTCAAATTTTTGTTTTATAAGTTTACTTTGGTTAGCAGTCAAGAATGTAAAAACAACATTTAAAGAACATATACTGCAATAAATCAATAGTTTTTCTACAAATGCTGCAGTATAGAAAGAAAAAAGTTTGGAGTATCAGAAGTTGCTACTGGCATTTTGGAAAGAAGCAGTTATTCAGGCCCCTCCAAGAGAGCAAAGTCTACTCTGTTGACTGAAAATGTTTAGAAATTCCTGCTTCTTGTGCACAGAATTTCAAGAAAATGACTTGGCATGCATTCCTGTGGGGCTCAGGTAATGGAGATAAAGAAAATGTAATGACCTTGAATTAACACTTCTATGTAATCAGAAACAGAGCCAAATGAAGGTGAAAACATCCATATATATATATATATTAACATAAAATTGATGATTACATTAAAGACAGAAGGGAAGTTAATAAATATATAGCAGAAGCATTGCAAATAACTTAATCCACCCTAGTATTAAATATAAAAATGAAGAGTAGCCATGGTATCATATGTTCCTCCTTCACGACAGTAAGCAAACTGTCAGAAGAGGAGTTGGGGAATGGATCAGCAATAGAAAGTTTCATAGTTCAATTTTTTTTTTTTTTGATTTTGAACACTATAAAATATCTGTACTAAAATACTATGACTGAACATTCTGGGAAATTTCTATCTTTAAACTTTGGGTTTTTTGTAGTGCAAGGAGCACTAAAAACTTTTGCTATCAATCTTTGTCAGATAAACAGTACATTTGTAAAATTATGTTCTATATAATTAATCTTGACATCTTGTTCAAGGCAGAATTCATTTTTCCTCTCTTAAGTTTCCTTGATTGATTCCAGCATTATGTATCTGTTTTAATCTCTAAAAATGAAGACTGTGTTCATCATCAAACACACAATTGTAAGCATTCAGAAAGCACAGCACATATTAATGGTCAATGTTAATTACTTAGCAGGGCCCCTCTACATAAACTACACTGTCTTGACCACCATTTTCAATAGAGCTCTCAACGCATCTTTTTAATTATCAAGAATTGCATTCTCTCTCTCTCTCTCTCTCTCTCTCTCTCTCTCTCTCTCTCTCTCTCTCTCTGTCACATTCATTCTGTAGAAAATCTGTTTTCAATTGAGATTTCATTATGCAACTATATTTGTTTTTATGTTGTCATTTTCAAGTGCAGTCATAATTTGGTTTTTTATTTTATCTTTAAAATATCAAATATTTCTTATCTTGAACAGTTTGCATAAAGACTTTTGCTATGTATTTCAAGTTTAAACTGTTTACCCACCAAGAATGATAGGAAGGAAAGTGTTTATCCATTAAGAATAATGGGGTGGGATTGAACAGCATTAAATAAAGTAAATTTTATTTATTAAATTTATTTATTCAAAATTTCTTTAATAATTACATTCATCATCAATATACTTTTCTTAGTACAGCAGGTTTTATAAAAAAAAAAATTAAGTTTTTTTTGTGATTTTTTCTTTATTTATCCTTTTTCTTCCAACTGAAGTACCTTGTGCTGCCAATAGCATCAATCTTTTTCAAAAATATTTATCACAATGTTATGCTCCTGAACTTCCAATAAATAATACATTTTTTTGACAAAACTCCAGTAATGCATTATTTGAATTGAAACCCTGACATCAATTCAAAAAAGTTAAAAACCATGCAAATCAATTAAAGAGCTATGTTGTTGTTTTCAATCTTTATTAAGAAGAAACCTAAGGGGAAAAAAAAGGAAGAAAGTGTCTGACAAGATTCAGATTTGACTGTTTCAGTAGTATTATGATACTTATAAAATGAAACTCTTATTAAAATTTTTGTAAATTTCAATGATATATATATATATATATATATTCTTTTTCTAATTTCAGACATCAAGATATCTAGGGGTTTTTTTTATAAAAAAACTTTTAAGAACTGCTACACCTTTCACTGATACAGTCCAGTTATTTAAGTGGTGGTGGTGAAACAGATTCAATAAAGCTTTGGTAATGCAATATTTTCTTGGTGTTTTCAAGTGTTAATGCTTTTTCAAGATAATTTAGTTTGCTTGTCACAAAATAAGTAAATATATAAGAAATATCGGTCAACCTAAGAATATATCTATGGCTGTAGTTTGAGATAGATTCTCTTACAAATTTAAGGAGAATTGTTTCAATAATTTATAGTTGCAAACTTTGTTCATACTGTTGTGTATATAATAAAGGGGAGAAAATACTGTGTGGATAGATAATTAATTTATACAGCCTTTACCAGGACCTAATACATAAGTCTTTCATTTTTATACATACAACCTTAACAGGACCTAATACACTATGTCTTTCATTTTTATACATACAGTCTTAACAGGACCTAATACATATGTCTTTCATTTTTACACATAGTCTCGTGTACTATTTCCTTCAGCTTTATACATACAGTCTTTACCAGGACTAATACACTATTTTTTTTATCTAACACATATAGCCTTTACCAGGAACTTGTGCTCTATTCATCTATCACATACAGCACAGATATCCAGAAAAAGCAATGCCAATGAAGAATTTTCTTAAACAATATTTTGATGCAAACAAGTGCAGCAGTATTTGTGGTATCTAGATTTCAACAGGAACACTTATTTATAAAGTAAATATCATTTCAAAAATTGGGCGATTCAATAGCCAAGAAAGCTTTGCTGTTACAAGTTAGGAAGCACAATTGTATTACAGGCAAACCAGAAATATACAGATAAAACTTTGTAACCAATGCTGGCAACTATGCAAGTGTTGCAGCAAAGCAGTTAAGTCAAGTCAGCAATTGTGATAAAGATTTGTTTAACATACATCATTAGTCACAATATAGATACATATTATTGTTGTCTGTTTTTTAAACAATCAGAGTCCTTTTATCTCTACACATCCTGTGACGTAGGCAATAAATGTCTCCAGCAGTGCAATTCCATCTCCAGTTCTGGAACTGAAGAGAAATAAAATGTTTCAAAGAAATATGTCATAAGTCTGAAAGAGAACAAAATTTACTGCAATATCTCTCTACCCTCAAATATGCATTACAATTCTTGCTACTAAACTTTATTTCATCAGCAAGTTCCTATAGTGACATGATAAGAGAGGATGGAGAGAAGAGCAATTGACACTGAATACCAGTTGTCTGAGGTTCCACAGAAGGTTTGGGGTGCTAAGGAAGCCACAGAGGCACCACAGAAATGTTTTTGGATGCTGCAGAAAGGTTTTGGGGACCATAGCAAAGTTTTGGGTTACTACAGATGGGTTTGGAGGACCATAGCAAGGTTTGGGGTTGTTAACAGATAGGTTTGTGGTTGCCAGTGAAAGGTTTGGGGGAAGTCACAGACAGTTTGGGGGTTGCCACAGAAGGGTTTGGGATGCTACAGAAAGGTCTGGGGTTGCCATGGATGAGTTTGGTGAACCAAGCAGGATTTGGGATGTTGCAGAAAGATTTGGGGGACCACAGCAGGGTTTAGGAGTGCTAAAGAAAAATTGGGGGTTGCCATAGATAGGTTTGGGAAAGCTACAGAAAAGTCTGGTGTTGCCATAGATAGGTTTGGGAGAGCTACAATAAAGTCTGGTGTTGCCAAAGATAGGTTTGGGAGAGCTACAGAAAAGTCTGGTGTTGCCATAGATAGGTTTGGGAGAGCTACAGAAAGGTTTGGTGTTGCCATAGATGGGTTTGGTGGACCACTATGGAGTTTTGGGGTGATGAGACAGGTTTAGGCACATTACAGAAGGTTTGGGGGGCACTGCAAAGGTGTGAAAATGTATTTTTGAATGATAAATTGTTTTACAGCCTGCTTTGAGCCATGAAAATTTTGAAAGCTATATGACTGATAATGAAAGGAAATTCTCAGAGGGAAGGTATAAATTTTGATGTGCAAAGTTTGAAAATATTTCATTTGTTTTGCTGTTTTATGTCCGCATGAAGAAAAATAATATTTTTTTCTTCCTTTTTCAACTTCTTACCTTGCATGGCAGTATGAAAGATTGATTCTGACGGGGACATTGCCCCTGAGTGTTGTCAGTGGTGAGTTCAGGCATAACAATAATGTTTATGTCAAAGTGCTTAAATATGAGATCGCGTCTATGAGCTAATTTATTTACTCGATTTCAGAAGGCAAGTTCACTTCTAACAAATGGTGTCTGTGTCACTGTACTGAAGTTTATAAAATAGTGAATTAAACTCAAGCCAAAATATGCAGAATGTAGTCTGAACTAATTTATTTACTTGATTTTAGTAAACGGGTTCCAGTCTAATGAATACTGATATGTCATTGTACTGAAGTTTATAAAATGCTGTAAACTTGAGCCGAAATGTGTGGATTGTGTCTGAACTAATTTATGATTTTAGTAAATGGGTTCCAGTCTAATAAATACTGACATGTCTGTAAACTTAAGCTGAAATACTGAGAACAAACACAATGGATGAATATAATAAATAATTCTTTTTATAAGGGCAATGTAATACAACAAAACACTCTCTTGTAAAAAATGGCTGGAAAGACTTGAATAGCAGTAACTAAAAAAGAAAAGAGATGTGTGACACTGACCTCATAAAAAAGGCTTGGGAAAATTTGCAAGATATGAAGTAATGAAAAAAAATCTGAAAAAGCATTAGTGCTAACAACTAAACATGATGCTGATCTGTTACAAAAAGGCTGAAAAAGCATATATATTAATATATTCTACAATGACCTGTAAAAAAGGACAAAAAAATATATATTAGCAGTCTGCCAGTGACATGGTAAGACAGCTTATGCAGACACACTGACACTGACCTGACAAGAAAAGGCTGAGAAAAACAGGTGTGACCAGCAGTTTTTCTGCATGCTTCTAGTACAGCAAACAAATTTTCCAGTAACTTGTGTCTCCCTACCTTGTCTATTTTTGTCAACACTATCTGCAATCAAACAGTGCATTTAAATATTATTCTTGTTGTTACTTTCACATACACAGATAGATAGAAAGAATGGAAGAAAGAAAGTTATTCATCTGATTAATGACCCAGCACACAGCCTCATACAGAGCTAATTAATTAATGACCCGGCACATTCTCACAGAGTTAATTAATGGTATGGAACACATCTTCATATACAGTTAATTACTTAATGATCTGGAACACAGCCGCATACAAAGTTAATTAATGATTTGGCACACAACCCTGCACAGAGTTAATTAATAGTGTGGTACACAGCTTCAGAGTTAATTAATTCATTCATAGTTAGGCACACAGTCTTATATAGAATTGTTTCTTAAATAATTTTGATTTCTTATTGAATAATTTAAAACGAGATGAAAACTGGATAAATTAAACAAATTTGTGTTGACCATTTATTTGCTTTACTAATAAATGAAAATAACAAAGTTGAAATTTTCACTTAGTTTAAATAAACCAAAACTGTCAATAATCTTGATCAATCATCATACTGACCACATATGAAACCCCAACCTCTTGCAACATTTCCAAAGCAATTTCATCCGTGCTGATCAAACCCACTTCAGCATCAATCAGAAGGAATGTGCGACATAACCTGAAATAAAGAAGACTGTTGATAGAAATATAATACTGGGCACTAGGCAGCATGATTGGAAAACATTGATGAGATTAGTTTAAAACCTAACCATTGAAAATATGCACTTAAACCTTCATTTTGCATTTTATCAAGTATAAATTATAAATAATTTTATAATGACATTTATATTATCAGTGGTCAAATTTTGTTGTCCTAATTAAATGAACTTTTATAAATTTTACACTTCTCTAATAATAATTGATGATAATTATAAAAATGAGAGAGTTGATTGCTAAGAAAAATTAACTCCTGTATATAGTTCATTATATGTAAATCAGATGGGTTAACTATTAAGAAAATGTAATTCCCATATGACTGCAGTTTTCTATAAAATGTTTCTAGCTTTCAGTGACTGTGTGAATTCCTGGAATAACATATAGCTATGTGTAATTTAAATAAATCAGCTGAGAATAAGGAAATACAAAATTGAGAAAATATAAATTCTGCAACAAAGAACTGTGGTTTTCATAGAAAATAAGTTTTAAATGATGTTCCTTAAATTTATGGGAGTTCATAAAAATTTCAATGTATGTGATTTATTATTTAAGATGTATAATGTATATCTACAGAACAGTGAAAAGTATTAAAGTGTTCGTTCCAGCATGAGTTATTTCCCTTGTTGGCTGATTTAAAACCTATTCAAACTAAACCAAGACTAAACTTTGTTAGTTCTTCATTATTAGTAAAAAATATTGAATTTCAACAACATGAAATTAACTGTTTTTCTATAAACAAATGCCCTGACAGTGGGCTTTTATTAACACTATGGACCTTTTTAATAGAAGCACCCTACCAATGGAATTTTTTAACATCCAGAAACCTTTTAGTGGCACTACAGAAGCAACTGGTGATCTCTACATAAAGCTGACATAACTAACAGCTGGAAAGAAAATACTGGTTGAAAAAAGTATCAAAACCTAATATTATTTTATCAATTAGTTTAAGTCTCTAATAAAATTTTGATATTTATAACTAAATACCTTTATATGATAATATTGCATGTAATCTAAAAGTAGTACAGATCAATATTTTTATCAAATACTGAAACAGTTACAGTTTCTACTTATTATATAATTCAATAGTTTTATACAAATATATTCAAAGCAAACTACACTCATGACAACCTAATGTTATTTGATCAAAGAGATAGTATTGATATAACTAAAATAGCTCAACAAGAGAATATTAAGTAGCCTAAAGCATATAATATTATATGTAATCTAAAAGCATTACAAACTGATATAGTAGTTAAAGTTTCTAATGAACTTAAAGATATACTTTTATATGAAAGCAAAGTTTTATATTAAAAGCAATCTAATGCATAACAATCTAATGTCCTTTGATCAAAGAGATAAAGTTTCTGATATAACTAAAATAGTTCTACTAGAGTATATTAAGTAGCCTAAAGCATTATAATCAAATATTACACAAGACAGGCAGTTCCAGCTGGATCACAATAAAGTAATATAGATACCATATCAGAAGCTCCTTAGGTTTGTCTCCACTGGTAAATACCTTATCACATAATACAGCGATTTTAAATCCAATCATAGGTTTAGCTATCTGAAAAGGCTTTGTGCTTGGATCTAACCTGCGCCTGCTTCTAAGGTATGCCTCCACTGATTGCTGAAAATGGTCTGGCATATTGTATCCATAGCCTGGCATGTCCACAAAGGTGAAATGGCGACCCAAAGAATAGAGGTTCAACTTTCTGGTATGTCCCTGAATTAATCAAGGGCACAACTTTATAGTATTAACTAGTGGGTTAATAGTAATAACAAATGAGTTTATACTAATAGCTAGTTGAGTTTATAGTACTAATAGCATACATACTGGGCAGAAAAAAAAAACTGCATCAAATAAATTTATACACAAAATGGACAAATTATAAATTAGATAAGTAACAATACTGCAGAATACAGAAGTAAACTCTAAAAAAAAAAAAAAAAATGTAATATAATTAAAAGGCATGCTTCACTAATATTATAAAAAAAATATATAAGTTGTGGACAGCTAATAAAAAATTCTGAAAATATTTGTAAAGTAAAATAAGGTTGAATTTATAATGCAGATTCATTACAATGAAAATATTAATATTACTTAGGAATAGGAATCAGAGAAGCCATTGTTAATAAATAAAAATATATTGCAGGGAGTAGGGTAAGTTTGAATCATGGGATCCCTGTCAAAAATCTAAAATGCCTCACCCCAATTTTTACATGCACACACTTCGGCACATACATACACACTCTCTCTCTCTCTCTGCTCCACAGAGAATCAGCTTGCCATGCACTCTGTGAAAACTTTATCATGTGTATATTTTTCAAAGTTTAAGTACATTTTTTCTGAAGGAACAAATATTGTGCCTCTTCTATTGAAAGGACCCAAGCACCGCAGGGCTGCAGGGCTAACAGAAAAGATCTGTTTTATAAATTTATAAAAATTGTCTCAATAAAAGTGCAATGGTGAAATAAAATTACTGCATAATTAAATTATTACAGAGGCAGAACAAAAACAAATATAAACAAACATTAAACAGTCAGGAAAAACTGTTGCCCTGTAGGAGCTGACCTTCACTCCTCAACCAAATGAGGTGAAGTGCTCATGGGCATAAGCATCCTCACATCCAGGAATCCTGCAAAACAGACAATGATAATTGACATGATCCTAGAAACAAAAAATCCTGGCAAAGTTTGTCCATTAAACCCTTGTGGTTTGATAAAGAAGTTTGACAAAGCTTGCCAATTAACCATAACAGAATTATAAGTGTACAGTTTACAAAATCTATTTTCTTGCCAAATTTTATATAAAACATGTAGTTTTAATATAAAATTAATATTATTATTAATCAGTTTGATGAACTGACTTTATAAAATTTTATTTATAAATTATTCTATCCTATGAGTATGATTATGATGTTGGGTGCTTGCTAGAGTAATGACACCATAATAAACTGAATAGTTGCAGTAAAATAAGACTATATAAGTATAAATAAATATGAAATGAGCACTCAGTATACGTTAAATTATTTAAGACTAGTAAAATTATGTTTATATAATGTGCAAAATATGTCTAAAACATACTGGTTGTTTGGAGACTCCAATCTTAACATGTTGGTGTCTGTTCAGCATACTCCGAATAAGTGATGACTTTCCAACATTGCTGCGTCCCAAGAATGCAATCTGATAATGGCAAAATTAGCAATTGTAGATATTTATCATTATGTTATAATCAAATAAATTAATAATTTAAAATAAAAGTCTTAAAAATGTTTATGGGCCAAGTGCAAGAACTCCTCTTCATACTCAAGCAAACCAACAATCAAACAAAAACCATACACACACTAAATAATTATTAAATACACAGTATCTGTAATCAAAAACTAAATCACTTTACCTCTGGTAAATTGTTTTCTGGCAATGTCTTTCCATCAGCATATGATCCTCTGTGCTCCAGTAGGCTTCTGTGGCCATCTGCTTCCCCCGAGAAAATGGCCACTGCTTTCAATACCTCATTTTCTGTGGGAGAGAACACTGCTTCCTGAGGAAGCAGAATTGGCGTACTGACAAATTCCTGTATTTCTAAAAGTGGATTCATATTTCCTGGCAAAGACTGTGATTTCATCCCTCTTCCAGAAATTTTTGATGCCATCTGCTGTCCTTGTAGTAAGTGACACAAGTTTGCCTTTAAAAATCTGATTGTTTGGCTACTAGTACTACTACTAGGAAATAGCATGAACTTTGATTTTGTTCTAAAACTTTTAAAAGAATTTTCATATTCAACTTTATATGTTCTTTTAGCGTTACTGCATATCTTAGTCTTCTGTTCTTCAGATTCACTGGCATTAGTTAAAGATGATATTGATCTAGTTTTAATGCTCCTGAAGAAACTATTAATTGTAGCATTGTCCATTGTGTGTGTTATGTATCCACCGTGCCAATTAAAAATGCAAGAGGGCTTATGTAAGCCCCCAAAAGACTTGTTTAATTCGCTAAAAGTATTATGCTGCACGGATGCAAATTTTCTACAGTTTCCAGGTATAAACTTTTCCCAATGTGTTTCTAAGATTCTTTTACAATGAATTCTAATACATTTATAAGAACTGATAAAGTAATATCTATTTTGTAAATTGATTAAACACATTTTTACGTATTTCATTTCTTCTGTATTACTTTTCCACAAAATCCCCTCTAAAATAATGGAAAGAAAACGAAAAGAATAGCAGATGAGTATTACTTTTAATGTTGCTGCTGGTTCCTTTATAATACGGGCAAGTCAGATTCATTGGAATTGTGAATTTAAACAAACACTTGCGTCCATGTGAGAAATTGTTAGGTCTAGACACAAGGGATTCAACTCGGAGACTACAATTAGAAGGACCGACAATTTTGAGATTTAAAATGGCTGACAAGTTAACACTACTTGAGCGAAGGAATGAATTATTTGTCTGTAATTATGAAGGGTGCAACAAACGATTTAAAAGAAAAGATAGACTTAAAATCCACTCAAGAACACATACAGGCGAGGTAAATATATTAAACATTATTCTTATCATTGCTAAAGTCTCAAGCTCTCTAAGACATTGGAGTTATTTTTTCCTAAGAGATTTCTGTGAATGCTTATTTTAATAATGTTTTAATCAAGTAATATTTTGGGGGGTTGTTATAAAAATTTTAATTAAAGAAAATATAAATAATTTTAATAGTGTGAGGGAAGTAAATATACACTCTAGTTGGGGGGCGCTAAATTTTCGAGCCAAGTCAGTCTTGACTAACCCGACTTGCTGACTAGTAGTAGTACTACTAGTATTACTACTACTACTACTAGTGATGTGTTTTTACTCCCGGATAAAATTTAAAATTAAAAAATACTAATACTGCCGTGGGACTGAATAATTTATTCATTCAACCTTAATTTTAAAAACTAGGGAAATGCACTCTTACAGCAACGGTTTTATAAGCTCTTTTAATTTTTTCACTTGTATAATTATCTACAACTTTAGTACAAGTACAACTACAAGTATCGTCTTTTATTTTCGGGGCCTGGTAACATTTTAAAAACAAAAATATAACATAAAATTAAAAATAGACACTTCCATTATCCATCAGTATTTTCAAATAATACTTCTAAACTCTTTTATTACTTTATACAAGTCAGAGACTTGTAAAAATAACCACAAACTAGTCACACCTTGGTATATGATAAATATCCAAAAGAAATAATAATATAAAATAACAAGTATTCATCTGTCATAACTGGAAAAAATATTCAAATATTGACCCACTTTGCATGTCCAAGTGAATTCAAATTTATTTTATTATATGTGAAGTCTTTGTATGATAGAGGTCAAAATAGACCCAGGTGGCAGTCTTAGGCAATGCAGTAGCAGGTTAATAAAATAATAATAGATGTTGGTTAAAGTTAGTAATCATGTTTCATTTAAAAGTTATTCTTCACTGCCAATTAAATAAACTCAACTTTGCAAGGTGGTTCAATGTGTGTAACATCTTGTACTGGTTCCATAATGGTACATAGGTTCCCGAAATTGCAGACTAATATCCCAATAAGGTGGACTAGTCAAATGATGATAGGTTTTCCTCAAAATCAAAAAGGAGGTTTGTCAGCTTCATGTCAAAGTAGCCCAAGATACTTCATTTACTTGTGCTTAGACACAGTATTAATGTAGCCAGTTCAGTAGCAGCTAAGCTTAATATCATGAAAGTCAGACTCAATTAAAGACATTTCTGTTCAAGGGTAGTATATATTTAGTACTATGATGTTAGGTCTTTCTCAGCGTCAAAGCCGGTTTATCAGCTTTATGTCAAAATAGCCTAGTATACTTGTGGTTAGTTCAGTACTAAAGTAGCCAGTTCTGTAGCAGTTCAGTTTAGTAGCAGCCAGGTTTTATAAAATCATGATAGTCAAGAGACCTTCAAAGACAGGATACAGTACTTGCTTTTGTTTTTGGCTCAGCTCTTATAAATGTTGGCTTTTCAGAATATGTTGCTTAAAGAAAAATTATAGTACTTTTTTGTTAATGCCAGATAAGAAACATAATACAACATGCCAAAAACATGCTTTTTTAATAAGTGTCATGGAAATCTAACCTGTTGGTATGCCTACAGTCCACAGATGCTCATGGGGAACTGTATTCATATAAACTTAAAAAGTTATTTGGAATAAAGGGTATTCAGGGGATGAACAACTGATTCTCCTCACTAAACCATGTCAGTATGGTCACCTCAGTAAGATTCCTGTGCAGCTGCTGCACCTGCAACTTTGTTCCATTGCATAATTTTAGTGGGTTCAGATTATGAAACATCATTATGGGTGCACCTACTTTTAGTATTATTTTATGGATGGGAAGACAGGGAACCATTGTTTAGAAAGTCACTTGGATAATGAATTGTTTCACAATGATGTTAAATAAAAATGCAAAAATGGGAACTTAGTGCACAGCATAATGTAAGTTGTAACCCACCAAAATACAATATTTACTGTATACTGAAATGTAACACGCAGAATCAGTGAATCCACAAAGCAAGTGAGTGCCAGCAGTACATGGAGGCCAAAGCAATATAGAGCTGTTTATAGCCCTCTAAGCCTCGCATACATTTACTTTACTATTTTTGTAATATTAGGACTACTGGCAAACCCACTTATGGGATAACATGGTGTTACATATACCATCTTGATTCTAGGGCACTAAGGTAACAACAGCGAAAGTCCAATCAGAATCAGTCCAGCAGTTTTTTAGTTAACCCCAGCCAAATAGACTGACAAAACAGAGGTAAGAATTTTATTATATGTATAGATTTCTTAATACAGTCATATTGCTCCCTTATGTTATATTGTTGTCATATGGGCATAATATTACATTACTGGAAATTATTCTCACTTGATATCCATGTGATGTTTCTTATGGTTGTCAGTAGAGGGTACCCGTTGCCGTGCTAATACCTAGGTAGTAAAATTGTGGACCGGGTACCCGTGATAACGTGGCCTTTGGCACAGAAATGGGTAATGTAGAGTGGGGTGCAAGGGAAACTGACAGAGGCAAGCCAATCGTGATAGATGAGAGAACTGAAACTGGTTGTCTCATTTAGCACATTATTAACAATCTGTTGAATTATAGTGCCACTTGTTCAAAATGCAATTCCTGTGACTGCTGTGCTCTAAACATTTTATTCAGTTTGTGTCAGATGGTCATAGCTTTGATTTGAAATCAAGTAAACCCGGTTGAACAATGATTCATTTAGTGTGTCACAATGACCGATCCAGTGTACATATTAGCTTCATGAGTTTATCTGATTGAGTATTTCACTTCACTTATGTCTGTTCACAGAGACCCTATATGTGCACACACCCTGGCTGTGAACGTTGCTACTGTCGCCTTGCACACCTTGTGAGGCACCAACAGAATGCTCACACAAAGGTGGAGGATATGGTCAAGTTTAGGTGAGAATGAAATTGTTGAATGTTGTACAAATGTACATTTCTATTTACATGCAGTATCAGCACTGAAATCTGTAAAATCGTGAGTCTTGTTCAGATGAGAATGAAACTGTTGTACAATTGTACATTTCTATTTAGATGCAGTATCAACGCTGAAATCTGTAAAATCGTGGGCTAGTTTAGATGCAAATGGAACTGTTTGTTGTGAGATAAAATTGTTTCCTCATTTTTAAAAAATACATTTTCAATTTTTAATTCAGAATGTTATGGTAATCAATTTTAATTCAGAACTTTATGATGACACTTTTATTTGTAAAGTCTTTGTGAGATGAAAGATAGAATGATGGGAAAAACTAGGTTGCCTGACTAAGGGTGAGTGAAATCTGAGAAATGTGGGGTGAGTGGCGAGTTGTCTGAACTCTTAGCTGGAGATAAACAGAAGGCATAGTTATTGATGAGCAGTCATCTGAAACTATTTTAAACAGATTAGATTGCATCTCACATTACCAAAAGATTCTGTACCTGACTATTTCACTTAGAGACTTGTGTAACCTTGAACCCATTTTTGGATAAGTTATGTGTGTTGACAGACTGTACATATGGAAGTTGTACGAAAGTCATACATATTAATTAGCAGTAGAATAGTTCTAGATGTATCCTGTAATTCTTTTGATTATTGAGAAAGATATTCAAGGGAAAGGTGGATGGAGTCTTTAGACTGAAGACCAGGGTGTAGTTCCTAATATTTTGCTCTTTTAAAAATATACTCTTTGGGTGAGGTATTCTGTAAGAAAACCTTCTGCAAAGATGATAATAGCTGATTTTGCTTAAAGGAACAAAGACAGACCTTTTGGCAGGAGAAAGGTTAAAAAAAAACTTTTGTATTTGCTTATGGGAATGATTAGGATTTTTATATTCCAAATAAGAAATTATCTCTTTATTACAAGTATATCTAATACTATTTGTTTTTCAGAGATCCAATTCCAAATCTAAATAAGTAAACATTTGTATAAGTTACTGTATACTTGAGATCTGTAATTAATTATGTTTCATGGTTATTGTTCCCTTCTTTTCAACTTTTTGCTGTTGTTATGCTTGAAGTTCAGAAAATGTGATAAAAAGAAGATAGTGTGTTTTGTTTGATCACCTGCTTCATTGCTATTTTATCACCAAGTGTTTTCCCAGATAAGTGGAAATGTGTGACAACTGTTGATTACTTAAATCTAAAAAGCATTCATTTTAGCTGACTCATTGAACAGTGAAAGAGATTATCAGTGATGATAAAGACTACTTCAGAATACATTAGGAGAGTATTTTGCCTTGATCTATATTTGAAATATTGTTAAAATTTTCTTTATTAAATCCTTATAATTGTCTCCATCTTGCATATCTGTCAGTGTGGTGTAACTTCTTTTTGTTTTTTTGTCATGAAGTGTAATAATAAATATTTCTTATTCTTTATTTTGTCTATTTGTCTCAGTTTATTGCTGAGTCATTACTAATTTGGGGCTGAGAGTCATTTGACCAGCAAGATAACCTAAATAGCATAGCCAGTAGTCCATAGCTTGCCTCAGCACATTATAGGTATATGCTTAACAACAAAATTTGAAATAATACATTATTATGAGGTCACCCTGAGATACCTCATGCACAACTGTAACTTTCTATTTACATGTAGCGTAAACACTGAAATCTTCATAAATCAGTTAATCACTATCACTTAAGGTATAAGTACTATTGACAACTGGCACTTGATCAGGATTGAAACTTTTCAGTGATGGACTAATATATAACAATTTAATTATTCAAGCATATATTCTCTTGGTCCAGTCAAGTAGGACCTGTCAGCAGTTAATGAATTACAGTCTTTATAATATTTTTTAAACAGTACTTTCACTAAACTTAAATAGAATGATCTAACATTATATATTAAAGTGAAATAAAGTTTTCTTACTTTTTGTTTGTAACACTGTTTTCTTAAACTAATTTTGCAGTTGTACTGAGAGTAATTGTTCAAAATCCTTCTTCACCAAATTTGGCTTACAGCGACACATCAAGACAGGGCATAGCAGAGAGGCAGAGCTCAAGTATAAGGTGGGACAATTGAATACTATTAATAAACTTCAGTTCCTAAATCTTGACAATCAAGAAGTACATCAAGACAAAGAACTGAGCTCCTATTAAGGTAGAATGTATTTGTGAAAGCATATGCCAATGGACTTTGTTCTTAACTCTTGACAATGTCAGAGATGTTATGAAATAATTTAATAATTTGGAGCACATGAAGACAAAGCATATAAAGAGGCCGAACTCAAATAAAGGTAGGACACTTGGGATATCATTTAGATAGACTTGGGATAAATTTATCCTTGCCATTGCCACTGATGTCAGAGAATAATTAGAAGCACATTAACGCTTTCCCTGATGGCCATTATTGATAGAGCAGCTTTCTCAGTGATGCTCATTTAGATCAAAGCAGCTTCCTATTGACTAGTCAATTTGCTAAGATCTGACATCCTACAGATGGTGGGGTTTTACAAAATGAGAGCAAAAATGGATTATCTGAATATATGAATGTTTGAAATGTTATATCACCCACAAAACGAATCCTAATCAATTTATAATACATGTAATAACAAAAGTTACTTAAAATGATTTTATCATTTAATATCTATTTTTTAAAAATCCTTTCAATGAAATAATTACAAAAACAATGATACACCACATTTTAAATTTTAAAAACTGATAAGAAAGAATAAAAATATTGGGCTCTTTTGCAGCAGACATTTTGTGAATAAGAATGCTGCTTGCACTTTCCACTCTGATTCCCAATCTACCTGTTGGATCTAAGCTATAAATAAATAAATAGATGTTTGTATTTTCTTGTTGTTGCATTTGAATACATACACTGCTGAAATGTAATTATTATAATATTGTGACTGCTTGTAAAACAAAACAAATGCTTGCAAAATCAATCAAAACACTCTTACTTTCAGAGTGGGTACAAGGGATTGATATCAGTTAGTGTACTGACACTTTACAGTTTATTGGTGATATGACAAAGAACCAATTATTCCTTATTCTTTGCAAGAAATACATTTACACTTTTCTTATAGCTATTTTACCATATATAACAGTTACCTAGTTGGTCTAAAGTAAATTTGTCTTTTTGAGTCCACAAAAATTTATTAGACATATTAAGTAGAGAGTTGGTATGTTTGGAATGAAAGACTTGGGTAAAGCCAGTCTTTCTTGAAATATCAGTAGTGCATGACACTAACAGAAGTGTACTAGGATCAATGTACTATTGGTATTTTTTAGAATACAACATTAAACTTTTCCATTTTTTCTGGTAGTGTGACTTTGATGGATGTGGCCATTCTTTCCGGAAGCGTCACTTGCTACAAAAACACATAAACAGTACTCATACTATGTTCGATCCTTATACTTGTTCCTACCCTGGATGCTCACGGACCTTTAAGTGGCCCAATCTGCTGCGCAAACATGTTAAGACACATGAAGGTATTTATGACATGTAATAGGGTCTCATTTTTCTTCTTTTTTAACCTATTAACACAATCGTCTTTTACTTTTAAGAACCTGTGACACCACTCTGGGCACTCATTATAATTATTATTTATTAATTTATTATGTATTAACAATACATAATAATTACAAGTAATCAAGAATTTTAATCTGTAGTTATTAATAAGACCAATATGTCTCTCACTTGGAGGATTATAAGGGTTTTGTAAAACTCTGCTCTGTACACACTCTGCTCTTTACACAATAATAAAATAGACTTTTTACTGTCACATAATGATCTGCAGGTGTAAAACTTCTTACCAAAGGAGAAAATAAATCTGTCTTTTTTAATCTATATTTAGCGAGCCCACCAACATGTGATTATCAGTGTGAATAAGGTCAATAAATTTAACAATATATTTATTAAATCAGCAATCAAATTTACAACGAATGAATATAATTAAAAGAGCATTGATATTTACATCACTTCACAACAATGTTCAATTCATGCTAAACAATCATTCAGTTTATCCTAGCATTAGACAGAGCAATCACATTAACATATATTCAGGCTATTACTCAACAACACCTCGCTAGATAAATCAGTTGACTTGCCTGAGCTAGCAGCATTATCTCCACCTTATTTATAAATTATGATTTATAATCCTTTATTACGGCTCTCCCCCAGCTAGCTAATCCAGTCGTGCTACAAACAATTATTTAACAATGGGTAAGATAACAACAAATTTAATAACAACTCATGATAATAAAAAATAAACATTAACGTAACGCGGATTATTAGATATAATCTATCCTGTTTAGCCCGAATTCCGAATGGCTATGTATACGATATTACTGTCTGTTCTGTCTATCACTGGGACATGTCCCACTTAGTAGTTCTTGAAGTAGTTGAACTGTTGCTGTCAGCTATTTGACTGGTGTGGTTGATGTCACGTGGCAGTTATCTTCTGTCTGGTCCCTCCAACGTCGGGTAAGGCACTTGGCACAGTCCTAAAACAGTTGGCCACAGATTTCAAAGATTCTAGGTTTGACTCCAAGTCTAACCTCTGAATCTAGGTCTCATCTCCAAGACTCCCAGATCGGCTGTAAAAGAGTAACATCATTGTACAATATCATGTTACAATAAGTGATTATATGGGCTTTGTGGCAACAGCGATAGATTACTCTTTACAGTCTCCACTAATTAGCTACAGCTAATTCACAATTCCAAATCAATAAAAATATCTAAATGAACACATGATTTAGCTCTACAAATGTATAGCTTCTCAATACAATATATTTAAGCCTGTGGTTCACACGATGCTTGTTAATGATCATCTATTTACCGTTAGCGTTTTCCCGTTATAACAATTTAACAGCTGGAGTATAGCAATACCCAGGTGGTTATTCTATCTTGATCATTCTATAAAATGTATCAATCACTAACACCACTTAGCTTCTGTGAGAAAAATACATCAATCATTTAACAATCATTTAACAATCACACAAATATTTTATACAATATTTTACAAATGAGAACAATTTAGAGAAGTCAACTATATTTACCATTATGTAAAGTCATGTGTGGTCATCTAATGGACACGATTCTCTACCCCTGGATAATGGGCAGTGTGGATGAATAACGAGCATCTAAAGAATTCCAATTCATTCACGCGTATATATGAATGATTCTAGGTCAGCTGGCGGATTAACACTACATCACGATATGGAACGCAAGTGACCAAATATGGGGTCTCGTATCCGGTTAATGGCCTTTCCCTCACCCCTAGTGTGACCTACATACTCTCAACTCTTAAACACATTATTGCACCATCCGAACGCGTCTAAAGGAAGTCTCTTCTTATAAATTAAATAGATACAATTAATAAAATGAAAATAATATCTTCATAACTTGGCATAATTTGGATTCACACACCAATGTGATCTGGTAGAGTACAGTAGTCACTGCAGCCTAAAGCAGATCAAAACATTCAAGAAAAAAATAGGTGCATTCCTTTCTTCAAAAGTCAAAATAAGGCAATGCTAAATCTCAGGCATATTTCATCTCAGAACTCCTTTTTTTCTCACACACAATCTCAACTTACAAATCTGCAACAATATTCATTAACCCGATACACATGCAGCATAAGAAATATAGCAGTGATCAAAATTCATAAGTAAAATTTTACAATGTAATCAAATTAGTGAAATAGAAATAGTGGTTCAATTACATAAGCATTCTCAAATTCAAATCATAGATCATTAGCAAGCATGTACAAAATATTTCTAAGTCCATTATTTCTTTACCATTCAGCTAATGATTGCCTTTATGACCAGACTCAAATTATGTCAAAATCAAAGAGATTAGATTATGCTAAAAGAGTCTAGCTAATTAATGACTATTGTAGGGTGTTTAGTAATGATATTTTGTAGTATTTATTGTTTGTGTCATAAATGTATGCTAATGAGCCTAGCTAATTAATGACTGTTGTTGGATGTTTAGTACTAACTAATTTATTGTAGTGTTTATAGTTGGTATCTGTTATAGGGTACATATGTAATGTTGATGGCTGCTCCAAAACATTCGATACATGGACTCTCTTAAGCTCACACAAAAGGACTGACCACTCACAAGGTGAAATTCTCTCTTTTTTTAATTATTTAAATATATTTGGAAGCTTCAAAAAGACTTTTCTAAAGATATGAATTTAACTAACTTTATCATGACAAGAAATAATTTATAATTAAAATTGTTTTTACTTATGTTTTGAGTATTATATTTTCCCAAATACAATTATTATAAATGTTCTCAGATGAATTCTCTTTCAGATTTTATCTAGTAAAATTAAATGTTAACTTGTTTACAAAGGTGTATGTTTCTTTTTTTTTAAACAATTCTCACAAACTCTCATGCAGACCTTGGTAACATTGTAAGTGTATCTTTGGGCCATGAAAGCCTTTTTTTAATGGAAAATCCATGGATAACAGGATCTCCGGGTAAGGTTCTACTTTACCCATACTAAAAACTTACAAACATTAGCTGACTATTTCTTAATTTATCTTTGTATCTTTTGTGAAGAGTTTATCTGTGGTGTTTGTGGAATGACCTTCCCAAAGAAGCAGCAGTTGAAGACCCACCAGAAAATGCACACTGATCTACGTACACCTTTTCCATGCCCATATGATGGATGTGGGCGCTTGTATCTTGAGAAACGTAACTTGAAAATGCACCTGCGCAGGTTCCATGAAAAACAACGTTTTGCTTGCACTCATCCTGGCTGCAATAAGACCTTTGCTTCAAAAGTATGATTACTTCCTTGCACTAACTTTTGTTGTCTTGTTCATTTACATTTAGTATTCTCTAGACTGATATAAAGCAGAACCACTTAACAATGCAGTCAATTGTTGGATTCTATTGTTTGCTTGCTATGGTTTAAGATTGCTTAAAATGTAGTCAAGAATAACAAGATTTCAATTTTATTTTTTTTGTCAAACAAGCTTTCAGTTTTCTTGCATATGTAGTAAGCAATGAAATGCAGTCAAGAATTGGACTCAATTTTTTTTTTGTAAACAAACTTTCCATTTTTGCACTCATTTAACAAGAATGTATGACTAATTTAAAATGATGTTTAAGAAGTCAAGTGGATTGTGTATTTTACTTTCATCAATAAAATTTTTTAGTTTCACAACTAATTGCAAGTATTTAAAATAAAATATCTTTAACAGTTATTTTACTTATTGTCTTCTAATTTTGCCTGCTTACAATAGGTGATAAAGTGAGCCACAGGTATTGTTTACCAAGTTTATTTAGATCAATGCATTATTAACCATCTTTTCATTAGTGAAAAAGCAAGCAATTTAATAACTCCTTTCAGTTGTCTGCCAGGTTTTGATGGCATGTGCTGCTACCTATCTATAGTTTAATAGAACTATTTTTTTTTTTTGGTTTTTGTTTTAAAATAAATATTATATTAAAAATTGTTCTTGCAAAGATTTGCTATGCCTCAAACTGTAAAATGTATTATAGAGATGTAAAGGGGTAACTCACTGTTTATATTAATAAAATTAAAATGAAAGAACAGGGACTCCTCACACATTTTTATTTATGGATTTTTAATTATTGTTAGTATACTTTTATTTCTAATAACTCCATATGTCTGAGGGACTTTTCAATAGAAAAGTGATTACTAAACAACTATTTGTACATAGATTACCACCAGCCCAAACTATTGTTTATGTTCTATACTAAAGAATGCCATGCCTATAATGAAGAAAGGAAATTGTTGGTGTTGTTAATATTTTCTTTACATTCTTACAAACAATTGAACTTGATAATATTTGAATGTATTTTGTCAGTGAAGTCCATTACTTTTTTTTATATATCATCCTTTGTGTCTTGAATGTATTTTGTCAGTGAAGTCCATCACTTTTTTTATATTTCATCTTTTGTGTCTTGAATGTATTTTGTCAGTGAAGTCCATCACTTTTTTATATTTCATCCTTTGTGTCTTGAATTAGATTATCTAGTAATTCTTTTGTAACAGTTGTGTCTTGAATTATATTGTCCATTAAGTTTTTGGTAACAATCTACTTAATGTTAAATTTTCAATATTATTTTACTTTGTTTCAGCAAAAGCTTCATCAACACCATGGACTTTTCCATGATCCCAACAGACCTGTTCCTGTTAAAATGGTAATTTAATTTATATTATTAAATAGACTTCCCAATGAATCACTTTCTGTTAATATGGTTATTTTACTTTGTAAGGAGGGAAAAGGAGAGGAAGACAATGGAAAAGAGGGGAGGATAATATCTCAGAATGGACAGGACTGAAACTGAGCGATACAGTAAGATTATCAGAGAACTGAATGGAATGGAGGAAGCTGGTTGTCGGGTCATCAATCGGCAAGACTAAGGGATAGATAGATAGAAAATAGATTTTTCCATGAATATTTGCTTTTTTAAAATTGGTAATTGCACTTATAAAATAGACTGCTTTTTTTTTTTATTTTTTTATTGTATATTGCTTTTTATTAAAATGGCAACTTCACTTAAATTGTACAATAGACTTCCCAATGTTTCTGTTCATATGGTAATTTCACTTATATTTTAAAATAGATTTCCAACAGTGATTTCACTCATAATGTAAGAACAATAATTACTACAGACCAGTTCCTATTAAAATAGTTATTTCACTTAAAATGTAGGAAAAATATTCCCAAGTTAGTTACGATGCCAGTGATAATTTCACTTATATTGTAAGAAAAATAATCCCAGCAGTTAATTAAGATGCAACAGTAATTTCACTTATATTGTTTTTAAAAAAATAATTCCAACTGACTAGATAAGAAAGCTAAATTATGTTTTTATCTTCTTTGAACTTCTCCTTACTCATGTCCTTGGCATACCTATCAACTTTGGTTGGAAATATCAATGCAGCAGATTTTTCATGGCTTCGCACTTTTTTATTTAAAAATATGCATTGTTTGCAACAATCAATCTTGCTACAAAGAAAACAAAGCACATTTTATAAGTTGTATTAAAACAATAAATTAGATTTTTTTTTAATGCAAAGCTGTGGAGGAATGAAATTCTTGACAATCATAGTTGTCTTTATCAATCACCTTTTTTGGACAATATGCTGTTCTTAAATAACATCTTACATAGTTCTGTGAATTGATCAGCAAATGTAAAATGTTTTGTGAATTGATCAACAACTGTAAAGAATTGAATGGCAACTGTTCTGTGAAGTGATCAGCAACTGCTACATAGTTCTTTGAATTGATCAGCAACTGTTACATAGTTCTCTGAATTGATCAGCAACTGCTACATAGTTCTGTGAATTGATCAGCAACTGTTACATAGTTCTGTGAATTTATCAGGATCTGTAAAGAATAGGTTGTTTTACCACTAATTAGAGAAGAGAACTTAAGCATTTATCTCACTGTCTGTATATGTACATATATAAGGAATATACAGTAATAATTATACAAAATTAAAATTGCTAATTGAGCTGCAGCTTCTATTAAACCATTAACCTAATTAAAGAAATGTTACAGATAGATATATAAACTATACATATAAAAGAATAAATATCATAAAAATAAACTAACAGGCAAACTCATGTAACTCTAACCTTAAAGATGTAAAATATTAAAATGAGAGAATTTCAGTTTGCTGGATTTTTCTCAGAAGACAGTATTTGTATTCCACATTGATTGATATTAATTCAGAGAACACAGTTCTTAATTAGTGTCTACAGATCATAAATACTGAAAGAGAATACTCCAGTTTTAATAAATAAAAAAATTGAAAGTGCACGACCTCATAGTTATCACTCTTAAAAGATAAATTATTATCAAAGAGAAGATATATAAGAAAAGAAATTAGAGGGAAAACAGCACTCTTGGCTTAAATAAATAAAATATTTAATTAAAAAATAAAGTAGCGTGCCAAGCATTAAGAAAATGTTCTAGAAACAAGCCATAAATTACTTTTAAGAGACTCCTGTGACATACTACTGGAAAAACTCTCAATTGTTTACTTTCCCCTTAGGATGTAATATGGGCCTCTATAGGGCTCTGACTTTTAAGAACCAGTACGTCTCCTTAAATATACTCATCTGGTTATATGATGGAGTAATGTTATTAAATGTTTATGTCATATAATTAGCTCAATATTGGTGATTTCTCTCTGTGCAATGTCTCATGATTTGAATTTTAAAAAGCAAGTCATGTTAATAATCCTATTTTATCTTACAGGAAAAACAGAATTCACTGAAAAGACATTCTAGGAAACCAAAAAAATGCAAACATAGTTTTGCAAGCATTCTTACAGGACTCAGAGATGGTCAGATGACAGTTCAAGATATTGGTTGTCCTCCTCTCAAATATGACAACCAGAATCACCTTGGAAATTCTGTGGATGATAGATTTGAATCAGTGAATTTCCCAAACCAGTCTTTAGAGAAAGGATTTGGAGTCAAAATTTCAGTGTTTGCCACTACAGAAGTGCCTAAGAAAGAAATTAAATCCAAACTAGAAACTCACATGCCATTTTGTCAAAATTCTTCAATAACTCAGGAGGTTTGTGTCAGTAATGGAAAAGATATCTCTAATATTCCAGGAAACAGAGATATGACAGAGGAGAGAAATGATGTCCAAAATATACAAGGTATGATGTCCGGCATTTCAGCAAGCTTTCAGAAAGAGTTGACAGCAACAGAGAACAATGGCAATGGTGGAAGAGATGAGATAGCTGATGCATTACTAGAATTGAAAAGAGAGATGACAGAAAAAGAAAATAGTAGTTATAATGGAAGAGATGAGATGGCTGATGTATCACTAGACTTGAAAAGAGAGATAAAAGAAAATAGTAGTTATAATGGAAGAGATTTGATATCTGGTCTAGCAATAGATTTAAAAGAAACAGTTAAAAAGATAACAGAAGAAGAAAGCCATGACAATAATGGAAAAAATGTGATGTCTGATATAGCAGTAGATATTAAAAAAGAGAAAGATATGACAGAGAAAGAAAGCATTTATTATGAAGGAAGAGATATGATGTCTGAGGTAGTCATAGACTTTCAAGAAGAGAATAAAGAGATGACAGAAAAAGAATTCATTTGTAATAATGAAAGAGATATTATTCTGATGAGCTAGGATTAAAGAAGAAAATAAAAAGATGACATACATGGTCCATTTGTAATATCAGCTTGTTGAAAAAAAGCCCAATGTAGATGACATGCACAGTCCATTTGTAATATCAACTTGTTGAAAAAAACCAATGTAGATGATATATAGGATCCATTTGCAATATCAGCTTGATGAAAAACAATGTAGATGTGATACAGGTTCCATGTGCAATGCCAGTTTGATTTATTTTTTTTAAAATTCAGATGACTTCCAGGTCCATGTGCAATATCAGCTTGATGAAAAAACAATGATCACGGTTCTTTGAATAATCCTAAAACAAAACAACCAAAACAAATAAAGAAAATATGTTTTATAAAAGATTAACATAGTGATGTTACATTTTTTGCACATTTAACATACACGAATTCAACTTTTAGGGAAAAGGGGGGGGGGGGGGCGGGGCAGATCTGCCTGAGCATTGCGATGAAAAGTCATAGTTGTCAGTGCCATTTCTACACTGTGTGTAATTCTAGTCATGGATTAAAATAAAACACAATAATCAGTCATGGATTAATATTCAACACCATCAGTAAGTCATGAATTAAGATATAAAATCATCAATCATGGATTAAGATAAAACACCGTCAGTTAGTCCTAGATATAAAATCATCAATCTTGGATTAAGATGAAACACCATCAGTCAGTCATGGATTAAGATAAAACTCCATCAATCTGTCATGGATTAAGATATAAAATCATCAGTCATGGATTAAGATAAAACTCCATAAATCTGTCATGGATTAAGATATAAAATCATCAATCTTTCATTAATTATTCATCAGTCTATCATGGATTAAGCTGTGATGTTATCAATCTAAAATTGAAGTCATCAGTATCATGAATTAAGATATAATGTCATCAGTCTGTCATGGATTACAATGTAATGTCATCAGACTGCCATGGGTTCTGATATAATGCTACTGGTCTGCCTTGATTTTGAATATAATGCTATCAGTCTATGACGGATTCGAATTTATTGTCATCAGCTCTCATCAATTCAAATGTAAAGCTCTCAGTCTGCCATGGATTCAGATTTAATGCCATTGACTACCATTGGTTTCATTGGTTGGTTTTATATATATATATATATATATAAAATCTGTTAAAGCTGTGAATGGTTAACTGGGTAACTGATCATTCGTATTTAACCATTTAGTAAAATTTTTAACTGCTAACCGTTCATTCCACATTGTCCATTCTTCTAGTCATTATTCTTTAATCTGTTTGTAGTGCGAGTATGCATTTTTAATCTTTTTAGTTAATGTGAAATAAAATCTGAAAACAAAATTGTCAAGTGGTCAGGCATAATTTGTTTCACACTGTTTGTGATTGAAATAACCGAACATGTGGGTTCCTAATTATTCATTATATATTGCTTTCAGAATTCTTTTAACTGTACTTGTTTATTGTTTATTTTTTTCAAATGAAATGTAGATGCAAAGAATTACTATGCTATTATCAACAGAAAATATGCTTTTAACACATAAAGCTATATTCTTTAGTTTTTGCCTGTTAATATTTTTCTTCTAAATGTTTATAAAACGACTAGATCATATTTGATTATTTAATGTAGGACTTGCACCTTTAAATATAATGGATTTTCACTAGTGCTATCCCTGTTTGAGACCAAGAAATTTGTGGAAACCAACAGTTAACTGACCGTTTGATGAATGGGCATTTTTGTTTAAATTTCAATGCAAATAAACACCAAACATTGTTGTGACTTGTATTAGCTGCACATAAAAAAAAATTGAGCTGGTTTTAAGCTGGCTGACAATTGGCACTAAAACTCACAGATATATAGTGATGTATGCTTCCTGATGACATGTATGCTGATTTAACGAATCCTCTCTCTCTCTCTCTCTCTCTCGCTCGCTCGCTCGTTAATATCACACATTTCTCTTGAAGAATAAAATAAAAAGAAAAGAAAAATGCATTACAAACGGAGAAATAGGTTTCGCTTTAATTCTTCAAGTTTCAGTGAGTATGGGGATCCCTTCATCGTCGGCTTGGTGGTGGTGGTGGTGGTGGTGTGTGTGTGTATGGAAGGGGGGTGGGTCATTCTGAAACTCCGATAGTGGACAGTTTGGTGTATAGAAAATAAAATTAAAATTCTAAACAAAATAACAAGTTTGCGATAATTATGAATACACACACTTTTCATAACATCTGTATTTACAGGTTTCGTGTCGTAACGACAGTGATCTTAAGAAGTGGAAATAATGAACAGCGACAGTTTAAATTTTCAGAATTCTAAAATTATATATACGTGGCGTGCAGATATGCTTCTAGTGATTTGATTGAAGTCGAGTTGACCATTACATAATAATTATGGTTTTAATAAATTAAATAAATAAATTTAAGAAAAGTTCGAGAGGAGACGACCAGTAATTAATGTCAGTATCGAGAATTTCTGTCAAAAGTAATGACAACAGTTACAGGGACCACGAATGATGTCAGTATCGACAGATTTTGTCAGAGAAATGACAACAGTTACAGCGACCACTAGTGATGTCAATAATGACGAATTCTGTCAGAGTACTGTCTACAGTTATAGCGACCACTAGTGATGTCAATAATGACGAATTCTGTCAGAGTACTGTCTACAGTTATAGCGACTATTAATAATGTCAATATCAAGATCTGTCAAAAGACAAAATGGTCCCCTCAGCTGAATCGCTTTTTCACCAACTTCACAACCTACTCTTTTAGTCTTCTTTCGTCATGAGAATTGACAGTTTTAAAAATAAGAATACCCCCAGCCTACTCTTTTAGTCTTCTTTCGTCATGAGAATTGACAGTTTTAAATACCCCCAGCCTAGACTTTTGTCTTCTTTCGTCTAGACTAGAGAACTAACAGTTTTAAAAATAAAACACCCGAGCCTAGACTCTTTTTTCGTCTAGGGAACTGACAGTTTTTAAAATAGAATACCCCAACCACCCTACATTTTTTGTCCAGAAAAATTATAGCTATTAGATTACCAACTCTTTGACTAGATTGTCATATTGAGAAGTGACAGTTATAACAATAGAATTCCCTCCGGCCAGGACTTTTCATCCAGAGAAGTGACAGCTATTTTCTTTTTTTTAATTATTCCTTTCACAGTTTAGCTGACTCTCACAGTCACTGCCACAAAACAAAGCTAAAAACAACACATACAGTGTCTGCTGCCAGCTACACTTGCTACAGCACGAAGATTTCAAGTAATCACATCTGAGTCTTCTCGCAAGAAAAATATTTACCCCAACTTGTAACGGGAATGCACCCTCGGTCACTCCAACATAGATGTACTGATCAGTCATTTCCATGCTGTATGAACAGAAACCTCTTTGTGGTTGACTGTTGTAGAGTGAACAGAAACCTCTTCGTGGTTGACTGTTGTAGAGTGAACAAAACCTCTTCATCAGTCTTAAGGATGGTTGCTCTGTCACTTAAAGTTAATGGATGCGCTCAGCCTGTTCCAAGTCTAAACGGACACAAACTTACATCGCTCCACGTTAAACGGACACAAACTATATTCGGGTTAAATGCACATTCAGGATTCTGCAGGAATTAAAGGACCTTACTTTGCAACTAATGTATCCAATCTTTTCTCCTAACTCGGTTTTATCTCAAAACATCCAATACTTTTCTAATTCTGTATTTTAGAAACATCCAATACTATTCTAATGACACACTCCCAGTAGTCATGGTACAAGCTGACACACTCCGAGTAGGCATGCTACAAGCTGACCAACCCCAAATAGTCATGCTACAAGTTGACAAAGTTCAAGTAGACATGCCACAAGATGACACACCATGTGGACATGCTACAAGCTGACGTACTCCAAGTAGACATGCCACCTGATGACATACTCCAAGTAGACATACCTCAAGATGTCACACTCCTAGCAGACATGCTACAAACTGACACTCCAAGTAGACATGCTACAAGATGACACTCCAAGTAAACATACCTCAGGATGACACACTCCATGTAAACATACTACAAGATGACACACTCCAAGTAGACATACCACAAGCTGACGTACTCCAGATAGGCATGCTACAAGCTGACGTACTTTAAAAACACATGCTACAAACTGACACACTCCAAGTAGACATACTACAAGATGACACATTCCAATAGACATGTTACATGAGGACACACTCTAAGTAGACATGCTACAAGATTACACACTCTAAAAGACATGTTACACGTTGACACACTACAAGTAGACATATTACAAGAGTTCACACCCCAAGTAGACATCCTACAAGCTGACACACTCCAAGTACGCATGCTACAAGCTGACACACTCCAAGTACGCAAGCTACAAGATGACGTACTCCAATGTAACATTCAAGTACACACATACGCACACACTTTCAAAACTCAACCATCGTTGCTAGCGTGCAAAGTGAAGGATCTTTGTAGTGCACAATGAATTTAGTGTGTCCGTTCCATATAAGAGAGGAAATCAGTCTCTGCTCAGTCATGCTTGCTATATGTCTCTTTTCAAATCGAAGGGGGTCATTTCATCCACTCTTAAATCAAAGGAGGTCATTTCAGCCACTATCAAATTAAAGGGGGTCATTTCAGCCACTCTCAAATCGAAGGAGGTCATTTCAGCCACTCTCAAATTAAAGGAGGTCATTTCAGCCATTCTCAAATCGAAGGAGGTCATTTCAGCCACTCTCAAATTAAAGGAGGTCATTTCATCCACTCTCAAATCAAAGGAGGTCATTTCATCCACTCTCAAATCAAAGGAGGTCATTTCATCCACTCTCAAATCAAAGGAGGTCATTTCAGCCACTCTCAATTCAAAGGAGGTCATTTCATCCACTCTCAAATCAAAGGAGGTCATTTCATCCACTCTCAAATCAAAGGAGGTCATTTCATCCACTCTCAAATCAAAGGGGGTCATTTCATCCACTCTCAAATCAAAGGAGGTCATTTCATCCACTCTCAAATCGAAGGAGGTCATTTCATCCACTCTCAAATCGAAGGTCATTTCATCCACTCTCAATTCAAAGGAGGTCATTTCATCCACTCTCAAATCAAAGGAGGTCATTTCATCCACTCTCAAATCAAAGGAGGTAATTTCAGTCATTCTCAGCACTGGAAATAATTTCAGCCATTCTCAAATCATAGGAGGTAATTTCAGTCACTCTCAGCACTGGAAGTAATTTCAGCCACTCTCAAATCAAAGAAGGTAATTTCATCCACTCTCAAATTAAAGGAGATAATTTCATCCATTCTCAAATCAAAGGAGATTAATTCATCTGCTCTCAAAGCAATTGGTCTTTAGTTGGAAGTGAGGCCATTACTCAGCATTAACCAAGGGAATAAACCGAACTAAGAAAGATAACTGGCCTTTGTACATGGTGAAATCAAGGAAGGGAATCAGTTACCAATGCAAGTCTACAAAATTTATTATTGAGTGTTGCAAAACATGCATTTATTACTTTTTACAGATAAATGTTTCTTTGCATAACATTGTGTTTCTCTTGACAGTTTAATTTTAAAAGTTTTAATTACCAAATATATATACTTAAAATTAGTTTTTAAAGCATGCACTTTTTATAGAACACTATACTTAAAAGTAGAAAAACAACTCTTTAACACATTTCTTAAGATTAGGAATATTAATTTTAAAAATACTAACTGAAACAAACATGAAAACATAAAAGTGGGTTCCTCTATTTACTACATAAAATATAATTAAAGATTGGATCGCATTTTTAAATGAAGGGAAATAACCTCATCAACTTTCTAAAACAGGGGAGGCAATCAATCTTTATGTTCAGTCGCATGTCTGCACTCACACTTTTAAATCAAGGAGGTTAATTTCTCACAGCTGCCATCACAAACCAACTTTACCCAAAAAAGAATTTATAACTATTTCGTTTCTGCATATTAACAAATCCTTATAAAAGCCACCCACTTTTAATTGAGCACCAGGTTTGACTCAACCGAGATTTTTTTTTTAAAAATAATTAAAGGGAATTATTTTCCACACTTAAGTGCAGTGTTAAGAAAGTTATTTTCGACTTTTAAGTGCAGTGTTAAGAAAGTTATTTTCGACTTTTAAGTGCAGTGTTAAGAAAGTTATTTTCGACTTTTAAGTGCTATATTCAATATGCTACACGCATTGAAACACGTTTCTTTTGGGGAAAAAAAGTATATTTTAACTTCGGTACTACGAGTGAAAAACTAAAGGGCACTCATCCTGAAAGCATACACGAAATAAGACTGAGGGTGTGCGTTTATTTTAGTGGAGAATGGGCTTAACTTACGATCTTGACCAATGTCACTCAATAGCCTTTATTAGCCTGAAAGCTGTCTCTCGTCATTTAGACACTATAGCTTCTAGCCTGAAAGTTGTCCGTCAAACAATCAACAGCTTGTAGCCTGAAAGTTGACAACCCTCGTCGAATAGTCAATAGCTTATAACCTGAAAGTTGTCTGTCTTATATAGTCAATAGCTTTTAGCGTAGAAGTTATCTGTCGTCATAGAGTCAATAGCTTTTAGCGTAGAAGTTATCTGTCGTCATATAATCAATAGCTTTTAGCGTAGAAGTTATCTGTCGTCATATAGTCAATAGCTTTTAGCGTAGAAGTTTTCTGTCGTCATAGAGTCAATAACATTAAGCCCTAGAAATTGTCCCTTAGCCCTAGAAATTGTCCCTCATCATACAGTCAATAGTACTTTTCCCTAAAAGGTGTCCCTTATCAATTTGTCCCTGATCAAATACAAATTATCACTCAATATCATTTATTTTTAAAGCTGTCCCTTACCATACACTCGATAGCACAGCCCTAAAAGGTTGTTCCTAATCAAATAGTCACTCGGTTGCATAACGCTCTAATAATTGTCCCTGGTCATATAGTCAGTCAACAGCATGTAGCCTTAGAAATTGTCCCCGATCGTATACAGTTGCCACACAACAGTATTTAGCTCTGGAAGTTGTCCCTGATCAACACAAAGCTGTCATACAACAGCGTGAAATTTTAAAAGTTGTCCTTGATATTTACAACTTAGTCATACACCGCTCAACAGCGATGCGCTTGTGTGAGCAAGGTGTATGAACATAGCTGTTAAGTGCAGCTCTGTCTTGACGTGCATCCTTGCCGTTAAATGTTGACTCGCAGCAAGTGATCTCATTACAGAGAGCAGTTCGCTTTACGCGTGTTTTGTAAACAGGGCAGTGTACGTAAGGTTAGACCACTTTATTATTTCCACAAACATTATTTACCGGCGTATTTTCTGCGCTCGCACACCACCGCAACTAACACATGCACTAGTGAACACCATACGAGTGTGGAAGTGAACACTGACAGACCTCCCTCCACACTAACGCACCGCCGCACACCCTAAAGTAGACGGACCGGCAGACGAACATTAGAACACTAACAATGCATGCCGGCCAGCCGTCTCTTGCTCTCAATAACCGGTCTGATGCACCTTGTGACCCGAAGGCGTACCTTGTGACCCAAACAATTGAAGAGTGGGAGAGAAAGGGAGAGTACACCTAAGTGCTGACCTTTGCTCTCCTATGTGAAAGAGGCATAGAGTATAAAATATGCTATATTGAGGAGGAGGGGGGACTGCTACGCATGTCGTATCTTAATGAAAATTGACGTTCGAGTGATACTGAACTATTGTTATAAATCTATTCACTGTTAATGTTAATATAATAATTATTAATTATCAATGCATTGAAAGTTCTATAATGGTACTTATAATCCATAATCAGTTTACCTATTTATGCTCAAAAGTAATGATCGTTATCCTATAAATATATTTAAGGTGTGATAGTGGTATCCACTGACCCCATAAAATGCAGATAAAAATTGTGTTCATTGTCACTGTACAATTATATAAGGTTCTAAAAATAGTAGATTACTCATCTTCATTGAGAAAAGAGATCAATGTGTGACTTTCTGTTATTCTTTAACAATGAATCATTCTCTCTCTCTCTCTCTCTCTCTCTCTCTCTCTCTCTCTCTCTCTCTCTCTCTCTCTCTCTCTCTCTAACTAAGTATGTTTTGATTCACGTATTTTGTCCAAAAAAATAAGAAAACATGCTTTAAATGTGCTTACAGGCACAGTGACTCTCCCGTTTGTTTATAATACCCTAAAACATTGATAAAATTGAAAGTTTGAAGATAAAATCAATATACTAAAACATTGATAATTGGCCACCTCTCCCCATAAAAGTAATTACCAGTTCCTGAAATGTTAAACAAAATGCAAAGAAATAAATTGCATAGTTTTCTCCGTCCATAATACGCACAGCGCATTAATTCTCGTAAACAGTACGTCGCAATCTCAGAATGAGGTTCAAGCTATATATAGTTCTATTAATTAACTTTGTCAGTCTCAGAATGAGGCTCAAGATACTTATAGTTCTGATAATTAACATTTCAATCTCAGAATGAGGCTCAAGCTATTTATAGTTCTATTAACATTGTCAACCGAAGTTAAGAAACAAAGAAAACGTGCTTGGTGGAAAAATCTTTTCACGGAGTCGACTGATCATTAATGAACAATTTTAAAAATCGAATTTAATGCTAAATAAATAAATATTGAATAACAAATGTGCGTCTAGTGCTGACCTGGGTCAAGTGTTGGGTCAGGGTTGGTGGGTTTGTTTCTTCATTTGTTAAAAACAAGAAAAAAGAAAAAAAATAATTTCTTTTAGTTTTTCAACTACTCGGTCTACTTCTTCAGAGGATTTTAAGTTTAACAACTTTCCGTCGGTGGTTTGAAGTTTATTTGGCCAGTGTTAGATTTTGAAAAAAAAATTACAAGTGTTTCCGGAGTCTGGTTATAACACTATTTTAATCTAAGTGTATCTGATTTGAAAATTATATTCACTGTAATCAGTTTGTTTAAGAACTATTTTTGACAAAATAATAAAAGGGTTCTTCTGTTAAATAAGGCCACACACACAACTATATATTATTAAAAAAAAAACTTAAATTAGATTTGTTATAAATACACTTTGCACATGTTGTTTGAGCTCGCCTTCAATTTCTTCCCTTGGTGTGTTAATGACGTCAACCTTGAACATATGCCAAAGACCGACCGCCAAACAGTAGGTCGAACTGCAATCAGCCTTTTCAAACATGTTGATTTTTTCGCGCTTAAACAAATTTATGAAATTGTAAATTTAACCCACTGTAGTTTTTTGTTTGGAGTTTTGTTTGATTTCTTTCTTTCTTTATAAATTTTCTTCAGGACAAGCTTGTGAACAGGTTGATCTGTATTGGACCCGAAATGTAATAAATAAGAGCGAGTAGGTTAAATGTTTTAAGTCATTGTTACTGTTTCGTATTATATCCATGTTATTCTTTTCGTGCAGAAACTTACAACTGTTTTCCCCTTTCTTGCACTAAGCTGACCCCAGCAAACACACACACATACACACACACACACACACACACACACACACACACACACACACGCACGCACGCACGCACGCACGCACGCACGCAGGCACACTCACACACACTTGTATATTTAGCGTTTAACAAAAGTTTTTAATTCATACTCCTCGCTGTTAACATAATCGGTAACTATATTGCGTATAGTTTTAGTAAGTGAAGCCTAATGTAAAGTATCAATTTTGCCTAAATTTACAATTATTGATTTTAGGAACAATACTGTCTTGTTGAGTGTTGCGGTCTTGCCTGAATTTACAATTATCGACTTTAGTCAACATATCTGTGTTGTTGAGTATATAATTGCTTGGTAGCATTGCTCATTTCTGTTAACATTTTGTGGCATGGTTTTGTGTATTTTTGCCAGAAAAAGAGGACTGTCGCCTGTAATTAATGTTGTGGTGTGTTGTTGAACGGTCAGCTGTTGTCAGCACTGCACAATGCACGTATTTCTTATTGAAGTTGATTACTGTCAGCGTTACTTAGTATGTATTACTTATAGAAGTCGAGTAGTGTGTCAGCCATATATATTACATGTATTTCTTTTTTTCTTCTAGGTGAAGACAAATTATAAGACAATGCTAGAGAATAATTTTAATTACAGAATTCGTCTACTAAGTGAAGACAAATTATAAGACAATGCTAGAGAATAATTTTAATTACAGAATTCGTCTACTAAGTGAAGACAAATTATAAGACAATGCTAGAAAATAGTTTTAAAATAATACATAAATAAAAAAATTCTATGGTGAATATAAATAGTAAAATATAAACATATGTTTTTAAAAAAACAACATAATAATGCTTGTGAAAGTAGAAAACAAGGTTATTTCAGAAAGTTAAATAGAAAGGAAATACTCTCTCACAGCTGAAGAAAACAATTATACAGAAGATCCCGACATTTAAGTTTCTTACAAATAAAAGGGATTATGTATCTTATTACCATGAATATGCAGTAATAATATAACAGAGTTCTGAAGACTTACTTGGTAAAATCAGTCTATAATTTGTGTCCTTGAAAAAGAGTTGGTGAGATAGATAGATAGATAGATAGATAGATAGATAGATAGATAGATAGATAGATAGATAGATAGATAGATAGATAGATAGATAGATAGATAGATAGATAGATAGATAGATAGATAGATAGATAGATAGATAGATAGATAGATAGATAGATAGATAGATAGATAGATAGATAGATAGATAGATAGATAGATAGATAGATCCAAGAGCTGGCTCTGGACAATTCGAGCATGCTAGATATTTCTCTAGTCTGTTATGTAATCTTCCAGACAGGCGATTAAGATGTATACACAAGCCCAACAGCTGGCTGTGTTTACTAAGCAGTTCGGCTTCCATGATTTTTCTATAAAGGAGGGAAGGAAGGCCAGACATCAAGGATGTTGCCGCAGCTTTTTCTTTCTAACTCACATGCAATCACACATATGCATACAGAGAGAGAGAAAAAAAATACTTGCTTAAACCAGCAATTGAAATCATACATGTGTATACAGAGAGAGAAAAAAATACTTGCTTAAAACAGCACATGAAATCACACATATGCATACAGAGAGAGAGGGAAAAAAATACTTACTTAAACCAGCAATTGAAATCACACATGTGCATATATATATAGAAAAAATACTTGCTTAAACCAACACATGCAATCACCCATGTGCATACAGAGAGAGAGTAAAAATACTTGCTTAAAACAGCACTTAAAATCACACATGTGCATACAGAGAGAAAAAATACTTGCTTAAAACAACACATGCAATCACCCATGTGCATAGAGAGAGAAAAAATACTTGCTTAAAACAGCACTTGAAATCACACATGTGCATACAGAGAGAAAATACTGCTTAAAACAGCACTTGAAATCACACGTGTGCATACAGAGAGAGAAAAAATACTTGCTTAAATCAGAAAGGCACTAAATGACACGCCCTATTCTTTATGTTAAAGAACGTCATAAAACAGTCAATAAACAATAATTTGGGTCTGAAAAATGTTTTGAAATACTAAGATGTTAGAGAGTTTTAAACAGAAAACCTCAGAAAACACAAAGCCATCACTATCATGTGAAAATAAACACGCGTAACGGAATTGAGAGCTGTGATTGTCTTCAAGATTTTTATTTCTAGCATGATCTGCAAATGAAGGGGGACTAATTAAGGTCGCTTTAAATCTAAATTCGCATTATCACGGGGCGCATTATTACAGAGTTTTACTGTAGATATTACTTATTGGAGAAGGAATTGCCTTCATCCTAAATATATTTTCTTATTGAAAAAGGACCATGACTGATTCATATTTATTGCTCCGTGTTACAATAATTATATATAAAGTATATCAATAAATTATACATTAAAAACAATAACAAATTACATATAAAGTACACTAACAAACTATACATAAATTACAACAACATAAACGACTTAATTCATCATCTACAGTTCTAGACTGAATACACCTGGCTTGTATCGTTTAATATTTTTAAAGAGAGCACCTATGTTTATATTTTTCGTATAGAGTTCAGTAAATACGTGTTCACCTTTTCATTAATGACTAGCAACACCTGTTGTTGTCTTTTTCATAATGCGACTAAGAATGCCCGCCAGTTATTTTGTCATGTATAAAGGAGAAGACCTGGTTTGTATCTGTTTCATATGTAAATGAGAAAACTGGTTGGTATTTGTTTCATGTGTAAATGAGAACAACTGGTTTGTATCTGTTTCATGAGTGAATAAGAACACCTGGTTTGTATCTGTTTTATATTTAAATGAAAAGATTTAGGTTTATCTATTTCATATGTGAATGAGAACACATAGTTGTATCTGTTTCACATCTGAATGAGAATATCTAGCTTGTATCTGTTTCACCTGTGAATGAAAACATCTGGTTTATATTTGTTTCAACGTGAATGAAAACATCTGGCTTTCATGTGAATGAGAACACATTGCTGTTATCTAATATAAGACTGGGAACACATGGCTGTTTTCAATTTTGGGGTATTTTTTTTGTTTATTCAATATAATAATAGCAGCTTTGAATATTTGCTCTCATTTAGGACTGAGAACACCGGGCTGTTATCTATTAAATACAGAATTAAGAACAAACACCGGGCTGTTATCTATTAAATATATGACTGAAAATATCTTGCTATTATCAATTGTAAGACAGAGAACACCATCTTGTTATCTAATACAGGACTGAGAGCACCGTGCTGTTGTTTACTATAAGACTGAGAGCAACTTGTTATTTCAGACAATTTGTTGTTATCTAATATAGGACTGAGAGCAACTTGCTGTTATTCATTGCATTTAGGATTCTTAGTAATTATAAACCCTTGAGAAAATTAGCAGTGTTTAGGCTCCATTTTAACTCTTTCAGAAATGTAAAGGGCAATATGTTATAATAAACCTTTTAAGAACGTTACACTCTATAGGTCTTTATGGAGTTTTCAGAACTGTATTAGTCAACTGGTCAAAGTAAGAACGTTATAGTCTATAGGCCAAACCCTTCAGTGTTTTTAGAAATATAACAATCAACTAGACAAAGTAAGCTTTTCAAGAACGACTATATAGGTCAAACCTTTTAGCGTTTTTAGGAATATAACAATCCACAGGTCAAAGTTAGCCCTTTAAGAACATTACACTCTATAGGCCAATCCTTTCAGCGTTTTGAAAAAAGTAACAGTCAACTTGTCATAGTGAGTCTTTGAAGAAAATTATAGTCTGTAGATTATGCTATTAGCATTTTTAAAACATTACAGTCAATAGGTCGTAATAAACCTTTGAAAAATGTTACAGTCAATAGGTCTTTGAAAAATGTTACAGTCAATAGGTCTTTGAAAAATGTTACAGTCAATAGGTCGTAATAAACCTTTGAAAATGTTACAGTCAATAGGTCGTAATAAACCTTTGAAAAATGTTACAGTCAATAGGTCGTAATAAACCTTTGAAAAATGTTACAGTCAATAGGTCATAATAAACCTTTGAAAAATGTTACAGTCAATAGGTCGTAATAAACCTTTGAAAAATGTTACAGTCAATAGGTCTTACCATTACAGAAATGTACTAGTTTCTCGGATACTCTAAACTCTTCAGAAACCAAAATGCACAGACCATGTTAAGCCCTTAATAATATATGGATCAAAAAATGCAAATCTGTATAATAAAAAAAAAATCATGTTTTAATAATGCTTTTAAAATCTGTTAGGTCATGCTAGCTTTTATTTCATATCTTAAGTCTTTGTATGTCTGGGTCAAGTGCGGTTCCCGCCGTAAAATTATGCATGCCTACTTAAGATTTTTAATTGAATGATAACGTCGTTTAGGACTCACTAAATCCAGTTTCGGAGTACGTAGAATCCACCCTACCAGTGACGGCTGCACTCTGAGGCTGTAAAAATTGGCACTGAAATCAAAATGTCTCAGTGAATGAACTCCCCTTACCGACGTGTACCTGGGCCCTATTGGTTCCGGGGTGCAAAACGACAGAAATAGCGATTCGGTGCGTAAAATTAAGCACAAGGAAGTTTATGGGGAGGTACTATAGTTGGAGACATCCGGTAGGAAATGTAGTCAATAAGTCCACGTCCGCCACCATTAGCTTAAGCGTTACCTCCCTTCGACAGAGAATACTGTCTGAAATCTCTTGTTCTTATGAAGCTGTCTGCACCATAATTTGACAAACCCTTTTCTCTCTTCTCTTATCTGGCAACCTCTCTTATCTGTTTACTAATCTGTTAAACTTTCTTTCTACGCTAATCTGGTAAATTGTATCTGTTTATTAATGCGGTAAAATTTCTCTGTTTACTAATCTGGTAAATCCATTTTGAATACTGATCTGATAAACTCTCTGTGACGCCTAAGTCACAGTAGTTATTGGTTATGTGACGGGCATGCCACTTATTTCTGAAATCATTTTTTTTTTTTTTTTTTGGTATTTGATAGTTTTACAAGACTAATGAAGTTTTTTAATGAATAGCTCTATTTGCCGTAAAGTGTATGATTTATTTCAGGTCTGATGAATGGCTATATGATATAATGCCTTTCAACTCTGTTTTTCTGGCACAAATATATTTTGTTTGTAAAAGAATGACCTGGTCAGCAGTATCTTTGATGTCCACCCCAGTTAAGCTCCCCTCTTTCTTTCCCTCCCCCTTTCTCTTGACGACTTTAAAAGCCCGGTCAAATCTTAAGTAGCAAGTACTTGACTCGTCTCTGACTGTGCTTTAGTATTTACTTTTGATTGTCGGACATGATTATATAATAGACCAGAAAGTACTTGACTCGTCTCTGACTGTGCTTTAGTATTTACTTTTGATTGTCGGACATGATTATATAATAGACCAGAAAGTACTTGACTCGTCTCTGACTGTGCTTTAGTATTTACTTTTGATTGTCGGACATGATTATATAATAGACCAGAAAGTACTTGACTCGTCTCTGACTGTGCTTTAGTATTTACTTTTGATTGTCGGACATGATTATATAATAGACCAGAAAGTACTCCAAATACCGGATCCTTCTGGAACTGATATTTCCTGTGTAAAGATCTTGATTAGAGTGGGTATGCTAAACACTCTATAAGGGTAAATAGAAATGCTGCTTTGATAGAATAAAATTCAGTGTTCCTGTTTTGATTTTACAATTTATTTAAACCGGTGTTTAATTTTCTTGCTTCATGTGGAAAGAGTAAGTGCTTTATAATCTTCCACTGTTGTAGTTAGGACTACTTTTCTAAGCTTTGAGGATGTATTTCTTGTGCATTAAGTGTAAATTATTTTGTTTTTCTTGTTATCCCCAAAGTTCAGGCTTTAAAAAAAAAATTCTCGTGCATATTACATTCATCGTATCTCTCAGAATGTTCGCGTACTCAAGTATAATAATTCTTTATTATTTCTCAAACTTTCTACTCTTTCTATTTGACTTGTCCGCGTACTAAGTACAATAATTCTTTATTATTTCTCAAACTTTCTACTTGACTTGTTTCGTTCAGGTAGAGATATTTTGCTTTATTACTGTGACTGCCTCCAACATTTATGACGTCGCAGAATGCCGACAATTCATTTGTGACGTTACTTGGCACTACACAAGACTTCCTGTGTCGCCTCTTCCAACCCTAACGCATTATATAGTTCAAAATCTAAGTAGCATATACCACCACTCTAATGCTAGCCTCCGTCTTTTCAGGGCAAAAATTCTTAAAGTCGGTGAAGTTCACTCATTATGATTCTCTCGATAGACAGTTCTTGGCATTTTTCTGCCCTTCCTTTTCTTTTCTTTTCCACCCCATTGTTTCTTTCCGTTCTTTCCATATTAATAAATTTAATTAATTAATTAATTAATTTCTAAAGCCATCCATCATATTTTAAAAGAAAATTACCTTACCTAATAAAGAAAAGTCAGTCAGACTTACACATTATGTATTATATTGGTGTAAATGCGTTCTTCTTCTTGTCATTATTATAGTTGTTATTAAGCGTGCTCTATTTATTTAATTGTATTAGTATGGAGATACACCTTCATTAAATGTCATTATATTATTTCCCTTTTTCTTTGATTATCATTGCTTCTCAATTTTCTTCGGAATAAAGTTTAAAGTGTCGTTTTAAGACTGACAAAGACTCCCCTTGTCATGACTATGACCATATAACTGTAATTAATTCAGATGATTTGACCCAGCACACACAACACTCTTTGGTCAGATCTTAGCCATCTGGTGTCTGTCTCTCAGAAAATAGAGTTTGAACCCGATGTAAAGGCACCACTCGAAACTGGCCATAACGCTGATAGGCTCAACTGACGAGCAAAAGAGCAGTAGCAGTACTACTTCCAGTAAAAGTAGTAGTAGAAGAAGTAGTAGTAATAGTAGTACTGTAAAAGGAGTGAGATAGGCTGTACTCTTATAACTAGTGAAATGTTAAAAATTGTCCTAATATTTAGTTCAACCAGCTTGGCGTCAGTCGCAAAGTAAAAGGTATGCTTTCATTTGACCTTCCGTGACGTCTGGTTTCTAGGAGACTACTCAGTTTGACGTCACAACATTGACATAATGACTAGTGTACACTTTTGTTTGACATCAGTGACGTCCCGTTGAAAGGAGACATAATTCAAACAACCTGGATACAAATTAAAGCAAAATTTACATATAATATTAGACTCAGAACACTCTTAAAGTAATTTACATAGAGTGTTCTGTTATTTCTGAGTTAAAAGAATTATATATAATTAAATTCCTAAAATGAGTACAGAACAGGGGGCAAAATCAACCATTCTACTCCAAGTAATCAGTAAACAAAAAACCCATAGTAAATCCAACAAATATTTAATCTTTTCAATTCCGATGAGAATAATATAAGAAATGGGTTGAATGAAGTGTATTGTTTAAATTATTATAATACTGTTTGTACTTTTGTGTGAAGGTATTCTTTATTTGGCTTTGTGCTTGTGTTACACTAAACAACAACAAAAAAAACAAACAACCGCAAAATTTATTCCCCGTATACACACCCTTACACACACACACACACACATACCCTCACACACACACACTCACACACACCCTTACACACACACACACACACACACACTCACACACACACTCACACACACACACACACACACACTCACACACACACCCTTTCACACATACACACTCACATACACACACACACACACACACACACACACACCCTTTCACACATACACACACATACACACACACACCCTTTCACACATACACACACACATACACACACACACACACTCTTTCACACACACACACACACACACACACACACCCTTACACCCTTACACACACACACACATACCCTCACACACACACACACGCACACACCCTTTCACACATACACACTCACATACACACACACACACACACACACACACACACACACACACACACAAACTGTGTTACAGACTTCGCACAGACCCTGGGCAGTTAATACTCGGAAACAATGTGCCATTGGCTGGCTCCACAAAAATCCACCTAACATTCATTCAAACTTTCTCTTCACCTATAATAATTCTTCCAGAACGTAAATCTCTTACCCCGCACCACCACCACCCCATCCCCTGCGCCCATTCTCAAAATCAGCAAAAGTTAGGATCGGATTCAAACCCAAATTAAACAACAAGGCTTCTTGTTTTCTTTCTCCCTATTTCTGTTGAATGCCTCGTACAGGCTTGGTCAAGCTCTGGCCAGGGCACTCATTATATCTGCGCAGACTACACTGGCATACCTGTCGTCAGAAAGTGTACTGCCAAGCCCAGCATCTTCAGTAGTGCGCGAGCAAGAAGGGCACGTGCTAAAGCCAACAGGTGGCGCCCTCAATCAGGTGTGCACGTTCCGCGAACGAGCGCGTGGTAGGTAAGGGCGCCCTCCCGGCGAGTCTCTCGTGGCTATTTAGCTTGAATGGGGAAAGGGAGATAACGAGATGGCAATTCCAGACTGCCGACCTGCACTGCCAGAAAACACCAGTGATGTCACAGGCACGTGCAACGTGACGTCACTTTCAACAGACCACACCCTCTGTTCATGTGACTTTGCGGTCGAGACAGCGTGGTTACAAGTAAACAAACTATTTTCAATATTCTTTCAGACGTAGAACACTCTCAATGGAAATCCCGTTAAAAAGACCACCCACAAGTTCTAGTGATCCTGAGTTAACACCAAAGTCAAAGTACGAATTACCACAGCTAAAAAAAAAATAATTCGTTTGAGTTTTCAAGAGGAAAAGAATGACATTACCAGACTTCTAGGAGTGACTATATTCGGTAATGCCGGTGGGATGGAGTAGGGAGGAGGGGGCGGGTACCAGATGATGATGCGCGTTGAATTGTCAAGACAATTATAAACTTCAGCTGTATATCTACAAGCTCTATTTGCGCCTACGTTACGCTACGTTACTTGACAGATTTTTGTTGTTGTTTTTTTACAATCGTGAACGCTAACTTGTCAAGGTATTATAACAAACTTGCTGTATTTCTACAAGCGCGATCTGTGTGTACATTACGTTACATGACAAACTCATAATGAAGGACGTCCAGTTTTCAAGGGAAAAGATTTTAGACATCAAGCGATTGACAAGGTAAATTCTAGACAATTTTAGACAATACTGAGTCAACATGGGGGTCTTCTAAGTGGTGGACACAAAAGAAAGAAAGAAAGAAAGAAAGAAAGAAAGAAAGAAAGAAAGAAAGAAAGAAAGAAAGAAAGAAAGAAAGAAAGAAAGAAAGAAAGAAAGAAAGAAAGAAAGAAAAAAGAAGTTTTAATCTAGCAATTTTCTTTCCTTTTAATGGGTGTGTACAAGTACATCTCCAGTGGTTTCAATCCAACCGCTAGATTCCCCTCTTTTACTTATCTTTAATTTTAATCTGCAGTTCCTTCTCAATCGTATTTCGTAACAGATTCAACTTTGCAGACTGTTTGAAAGAAGGTATCGTGTCAGGATTCTGGAATGCACCCGCTTAGATCCCGCCTCTCCCCGCCCAACATCAGCTTCAGTGACTTGACAGTTATAACTGAAAGACACTTCAGTGAATTCAAGTCTTTCATTCAAATAAAAACCGATTAAAACAACAGGATCTGTGACGCATACGCCACACTAGTTATTGGTTATGATTAGTATTATTATTAATTAATCACCCATAACTAATTACAAGTGATGAGAATCTTAATTTATGTTATTAATAATTCTCCAGAAATCTCTCTCAGTTGGCGGATATGCGGGCGATGTAAACGTTTTCTCTTTTCCACAACATTAAAGACAAACATTTACCGTCACACAATATTCCATACCTGGAAAACATCTTACTAAAGAAGAACAAAAATCCATCTTTAATCTATATTTAGCAAGCCCCCATCCACCCACTTTCTTCTCCAGCATATGGTATGAATATGTGTAAGAATGTCAATAGATTTAACAATAACTTTATTAAATCAACAATCAAATATACATATAACAAATATAATGAAAAAAGATTACTTGACATCAGTATTTTCATGAAACACATTTGAACAATTTTAATACCTATACAGACTTATATCGTAACACACAATTCAACAGATTAGTGTCAATTCAAATAACAGGATAGTTATTATAAAGAACAAAAATGGAGTTATTAGAGATAAGCCATAATAGTTTGTACATAACCTTGTCTTGTGTTAAGCTGCAATAGTCTTTCACATAAAGTCAAAAGTTTAGTGTTCATGTTATTACTGTCAATTCCACGTATTTCCCTCACAGGTTATAGAATACTGATAGGCTGCTATTAAATGTTAACCAAGGTTATCGAGCATCAGGTAGTTTGTAGTTTGTAATCCATTTATAGTGACTGTTATCCCTTTTAACATGTCTGAGACCTTTCTAACAAGTCAGTAATCTGTTTACAGCGTGATGTGGTATTACATCACCTGGTCCAGTTGCCAACATAAAGAAATGTATAACACAAAATGAAAACATTGAAGAAAATAGTAAATGAATAAAGATAAAACTTCAGTTATTAAAACAAACATAATTTGCCTATGACTGTATGAAAGTAGGCAACTGGCAACTGGAAAGACTACTTGATCACTGCAAAATATAATTAAGGAGCAAACCTAAGTTTCCAGTTTATCACAATATAACCCCATTTTTTCTTACATTCTAGTCTCAACTTACAATTTCTTGCAACAGTATTTATTAGCCTGATAGATGTACATGACAAAATAATTCAGCATATCAAAGCAATGTCAAGTGTCAGCACACTAAATGCAAGCAGCCTAGTTCAAACACTTGTAGAAGTAAAAGTCAACTCACATAGTACATCTCTACATAAAACATGAGTATAACATATCAATAGCGAAAATGCATGAAATATTTCTACGTCCATTCTCTCTCAACCATCAAGCTAATGGCCACTTTTCAAAACCAGACTTTCTTCTTGCCACTCCATATTCAAAGTGATCAGAGAATAGAATTTTCTACAGCAAGCGTTTGATCTCAGCCCATTGGCTGGCCTCGTTCTCGTAAATCATAATCATTGGATAATAAAAACTACTCACTGGTTTGCATTACATCAACATATTCTAGAATATTCTTGTCTCAAGCATTTACTTCAACTCAGACACTTTCAAAAATACCACCATAAGGAGTGCCCAAGGTCGGGTTACTGTGACAATTTAATAACTTAAATTTTAAAATAGGGATAGGCAAATTTACTCTGCCACACAAAATAGGCTGGGATTTTTGCTTGATTAAATCTAGCACGGCAAATCACATTCCAAATAAACTGAGATCTTTGCTATATAAAAACTAGCATGACAAATCATATACCAAATTGACTGAGATCTTCACTTGATAAATCTAGCCCGACAAATCAAATACCAAATAAACTGAAAACTTTGCTATATAAAAAGACATATACCAAACTGACTGGGATCTTCACTAGATAAAATCTAGCACGGTAAATGACACCAAATGGACCGGGATCTTTCTGGCTCAAAATATAGCAGGACAACACGTGTCAGAAATGGATTATATCTTGGCTATTGAAAACAAGTAAGGTGAATCCTAATAAATAGAATTATGATTTTTGCAAGATGAAAATGAAGCAGGACAAATCTTATCTGTGACGTTAGATTAAAAGTGAAGTGTGTTTGACTGTAATTGTGACTTTTGACTAGAGGCAGGGCTTTTGAATTAATATAAAATAATGTAGTATTATTTCTTTTGTTCTTGCACGTGACACTATATACCATTACATTTTGAGTTGACCAGTATGTGACACTATATATTGACCTTTTGCGCTTATCAGTATGTGTGACATATTTTCTTAAGTACAATATCAGAAATTTTGCTATTATTAATTAATACAATGTCAGAGCTTATTTTGCGAGATGTTGCTAATATTAATAAAAAGTAAACTGTAAACATAATATAACTATATTTACAGATTTAATGTTAGATAAATACGTTGTCGGTAAAATATTTTATTAAAAATAAATTGCTGAGATAAAACTCGTCTCCCGCTGAATACTTTAGGAAGTGATATTTTTTCAACTCACCGACCTCTGACAGGCATTTGGAGCCAGTTCCATTATTCTAATCAGTCTAGTTAGTATCGGAGGTCTAGGTACTACCGGAAGATCCTCGTTTTCTGTTTCTTGACTGATCTACCTAGCAGTCTTAGCTAATCTCAACAAAGGGAAATAACTAGTACCAAGGACTGCTAGGTGCTTTTGAATACCTGCCACGATCTTTAGACACGAAGCCAGCATAATTTGCCTTGTTATGTGCCCTTCGTGTCAACAGAGTTCTTCAGGAATTCCCTCCCCACTTGGCATGACTGATAAGGGCGAGCGCGACCTAGTTTTGCCAGACATATTGTGCTTGTACGTTAGATCGGCGTGCATCAGCGGGTGATTGAAAACTTATCATCAATTTTATCTCTTTCATGCTACAGTCCCACGTGGAACATTTTCTTCGGGTGTAAATAGTTGAAATGTACCTGTGGTGGGAAGTGGGCCTACGCAGTGTGTTTGCAGACTGAAGTACACACAAATGTAACCTCCACGTACCTGTGAATTGAACAGGTATCGATTGTAAGGACGAAGATGTAATCTAGTTGTATATCGAAGTATACATAATCACCCCTCAAAATGCAGTCTTTCTGTTTGAGTGAAGTATGTATCTAGAGTGAATTGTATAATCTACCTGTAGAGTAAAATACGTCAAATTCCTATAGATTGAGGTACGTGATCTATCTGTAGAGTAAAATACGTCAAATTCCTATAGAGTGAGGTACGTGATATATCTGTAGAGTAAAATACGTCATATTCCTTTAGAGTGAGGTACGTGATCTATCTGTAGAGTAAAATACGTCAAATTCCTATAGAGTGAGGTACGTGATCTACGTATATTGGGACGTACATAATCTAACATAAGAGTGAAACACTTCAGATTCCTGTAGAGTGAGGTACGCGATCTAAGTAGAGAGAGATATGAGTGAAGTATGTAGAATGTATACGGAGTGAAGTGCATATTATCTATATGTAGAGGAAAGAATGTTAAAGGACAAACTTATAATGAAGAACGTCGAATTGTCAAAGCCATTAATAGAAATTTGCAACTTGCTGTATTTCTACAAACTCTATCTGTGTGTACGTTACTTTACATGACAAACTCATAATGAAGGTCGTCCAGCTTTCAAGGGAAAATCTTTAGATACTAAGTGATTGACAAGGTGAATTTCAGGCAACATGGAGTCAAACATGGTGATCTTCTAGGAATCTAGGTAGTGAACCACCGAAAGAAGGAAAGAAAGAAAGAAAGAAAGAAAGAAAGAAAGAAAGAAAGAAAGAAAGAAAGAAAGAAAGAAGGATCTGCCGGAACAGAAACATAGTCTATCTATCTGTAGAGGCAGTACTTTATTCTGTAAGTGGAATTCGTGATCTACTTGTAGATCAAGTGAAAAACAATTAAGGAGCAAACCTAAGTTTCTCGTTTGACACAATATAACTCCATTCTCAAACTCTCTACAATTCCTGCTATGGTATTCATTATCCCCATGACACCGATACAATAAAGACAATGTATCAAACAATGTCACATATTAATACACCACATGGATGCAGCTTAGTTTAAACATTTGTAGTAAATAAATCAATTTACATAGTATATCTGCATCACTATATACCAAATTAACTTTTCTTTAATTTAATTTTGTTGTAATTTTACAAAGTTTCTTATTTTTCATTTTAACCTTCTCATTGTCAAATTTTTATTTTATTGTATATAAATGTAATGTTTGTACTGTATTGGTCTCATTAATTGTTCAGTGGAAACACCATGTGGGGCCGCGTTTCACAAGCCAAGCACTTTTAAAACCATTATAGTTGGTCTGGATCTGTCCACATTCATTTAAACACAAGTGTAACATATCAATAGTAAAATGCATGAAATGTTCCTAAGTCCATTCTCTTTCAATCTGTCAATTAAACTCACTATTCAAGCTAATGACTGCCTTCAAGCTGGACTTCTTTCTTCTTTGTCACTCGAATTCAAAGTGAATAGACAGCAGAATTCTCTACTGCAAGTAAATTCCTTAAACGCAACCCATTGGCTAGTCTCGTTCTCATAAAAATCATTGGATAATAGAAAAATGCTCACTCGGTTTCCATTAGGTCAGCAAATCTAGAATGTTTTAGCAGAGGCTGTTTACTTGAGACTCATACACTTTCAAATTAACACCAAAAGAAGTGCCCAAGGTCAGGTCACTCTGACAATTTAGCAACTTAAATAACAATTAAAATTAAAAATAGGGAGGGACAAATTTACTCTGTCACAGTGTGTATCTACTCTCAATAGGATCTGTGATTTGAACTTTAGAGTACGACTTCTATGGCAGTGGAACCTAATTCATACTGAACTTATTTTGTTGTGGGCTACTGGTTCACTAGGACTCGTTTTATTGAAGTCAGAACCACTTTGTGTGTTAGAGAAGTTTACTAAGACACATGGAAAACATTTTAGATTCTTAGAATGACAATATCTGCATTAGCTATTCCAGTGAGATTAATCGGGCTGCATCACTATATACCAAATTAATTTTTCTTTAATTTAATTTTGTTGTAATTTTATAAAGTTTCTTATTTTTCATTTTAACCTTCTCATTGTCAAATTTTTATTTTATTGTATATAAATGTAATGTTTGTACTGTATTGGTCTCATTAATTGTTCAGTGGATAACACCATGTGGGGCCACGTTTCACAAGCCAAACACTTTTAAAACCATTATAGTTGGTCTGGATCTGTCCACATTCATTTAAATTTTTATTAAACGGCTTTCATTCACTGGGCCTAGGAAAACAGCAGACACCAGGTATGACAGATACTGTGTTTTACATATAGCATGAACCAGACAGAGAAACCTGACATACAGAGGAGATACTGTGTTGTATATAGGGCATGAACCAGACAGAGAAACATGGCATAGAGAAGAGATATTGTGTTGTATATAGGGCATGAACCAGACAATGAAACATGGCATAGAGAAGAGATAATGTTTTGTATATAGGGCATGAACCAGTCAATGAAACATGGCATAGAGAAGAGATACTATGTTTTAAATAGGGCATGAACCAGACAGTGAAACATGAAACATGACATAGAGAAGAGATATTGTGTTGTATATAGGGCATGAACCAGACAGAGAAACATGACATACAGAAGAGGTACTCTGTTGTATATAGGGCATGAACCAGACAGAGAAACATGGCATAGAGAAGAGATACTGTGTTGTATATAGGGCATGAACCAGACAGAGAAATGTGACATATAAAAGTATACTGTGATTTACATAGGGCACGAACCAGACAGTGAAACATCACATAAAGAAGAGATACTATGAAGTACATAGGGCACAAACCAGACAATGAAACATGACAGAGATACTGTGATGTATAGAGGGCATGAACCAGACAATGAAACATGGCATAGAGAAGAGATAATGTTTTGTATATAGGGCATGAACCAGTCAATGAAACATGGCATAGAGAAGAGATACTATGTTTTAAATAGGGCATGAACCAGACAGTGAAACATGAAACATGACATAGAGAAGAGATATTGTGTTGTATATAGGGCATGAACCAGACAGAGAAACATGACATACAGAAGAGGTACTCTGTTGTATATAGGGCATGAACCAGACAGAGAAACATGGCATAGAGAAGAGATACTGTGTTGTATATAGGGCATGAACCAGACAGAGAAATGTGACATATAAAAGTATACTGTGATTTACATAGGGCACGAACCAGACAGTGAAACATCACATAAAGAAGAGATACTATGAAGTACATAGGGCACAAACCAGACAATGAAACATGACAGAGATACTGTGATGTATAGAGGGCACGAACCAGACAGTGAAACATGGCATAGAGAAGAGATAATTTGTTGCATTTCACTGAGAACAGGCAGACACTGGAGGCTGAAGAGAAATGGAGTGACAGCATCAATGTTTGTTGCTTTGAGAAAAATCCTAGCTGAGTGCTTTGAGCCTTTTGAAATCTCTTCAGAAGATAAAATGGTAAGCCACAGAGGAAGGAGTATTATTGAGTGTTCCAGTGAATACCTATTTCTGAAGCATCACCTGTGAAAAACGAGTAAAAAGTTTAAACTTCTTTGAGCACCAAACATGTATTGGAGATTTATTAGTATAGCGACAGAAAGCTATTAAGCTATTTTTAAGTGAGAATTAAAAATATATGAGTGTCATTGATATTACTTAATTTTGAATAAGAATATATGCCATATTACAGAGTACTCATAACATTGGTGTTTACCATACAGTATACTTGAATAGCCTGTAAACTATTTCCTGTACAAAAAACCGTGATTATCGATTTAAACACATGTAATCGCATTATTTACGTTACTCGTATTGCATCACACTGTATTCGGCGTATGTGTTCGTATTGTACCATATAAAGTGTCTGATATTCCAGATATTAAACTGATATAAAGTGTCTGATATTCCAAATATTAAACTGATATAAAGTGTCTGATACTCTGATACTCCAGATATTAAACTGATATAAAGTGTCTGATACCCAAGAAATTATACTGATATAAAGTGTCTGATACCCCAGATGTTATACTGATATTCTCATCACATAACCGAACGTTGCAAGAAAACGTAAATAGCCTTTGTACATACATGCTTGCACACGTTTGCGTAGCATACACTACACTACACACCTGCACACATATCACACAACAGAGTGTTAAAGCCAATTTGTGATCTAGAAGAAAAGTAGGACTTTATCCTTAAGCTAAATGCAATGGACTTTTAGAAACTCTTCACATCTGTTTATTGTCGTTTTAATACTAACTTCTAGTCATTAGGAAACAGACAATGTTTGGCCCTAAGCACGGATCAAAACATTTTCATTCTGTTTACGTGAGACAGACACACGTCTCTACTTTATGATCTCCACTAACCAGGAGCCGTAAACAGATGCCACTTTGTGGCGCCCGCTCAGACAATTAATAGTATGCCCAATAAAACTGTGCAAAAAGAAGGGACTATACAGTCACGAATGATTGAAACTGTCGCGTCCGCTTGAAATAGCCATGTCACTTTAATACGTTTCCGGCCCTTACTCGGCGCCGAGCCGCGTCCGTCAGAGCCAAACGCCCATTAGGCACAACAGCTACGACATGCTGGTGAAACAGTCGCGTCTTGTTGAAAAAGCCCAGTCTGACACCGGTCACGTTGTCCCTTCCCCCACCCCTCACACACACACTCCCGTACACCTCGGACAATTTGTTTGATCAAATTAGTTTTCTTATACTTAAAGCCTTGTGCAAAACTATCTATTCTTTTCTTTTTTGTTTGGGTGTTTCTGTTTACTCGTTAAAAGTTATTTATTTGTTAAATTTGTTATCAATCTAGACTTTGATCAAACTAAATCTCTTAATTGTTAAATGTTCTATCTTAACCAGTGATCGAACTCTACACCAAGAAAGGGAGACAACCAATAGGCCGGTCCGAGACAACGAATAGGCCGGTCCGAGACAACCAATAGGACGGTCCGAAACAACCAATAGGACGGTCCGAGACAACCAATAGGACGGTCCGAGACAACCAATAGGACGGTCCGAGACAACCAATAGGACGGTCCGACAACGCTGTCATGTTATGTAGGAAAGCAATGGCATAAGCGCCTACAGTAACATGGCTCTTTCCAAATAAGATGCGATAGAGATATAAACCAGAACACTTCCTCATTTCAAATGAATCAATGGTCATCTAAAGTAACCGTAGTGACTTATAAATTTCAACTCTTTATCTAAACTAAAGCATCGTTAATTTCACTCTAAACAAGAAAACGTTAATGAAAGTACGACAATAATGGTAATAAAGTTTTATAAAATCATATTATTTTACTGGCAATCAGCGGTGGTGCCATCATTATTTTATTTTTAAGCTGTTAACATTTAGGATTGATTATAAACTGCCTGTAGTAAAAATTGAAAAGTTCAAAGGTTAAAATGCACACTAGTATGAAGTTTTACTCTTTTGAGATTATTTGTACACTTATTCAATCTTTCTCATAAGTTGGTTGCATTTCTTATGGTTACGCCTTAATGTATTGTCAGTGGACTAATATCTTTTTATTTATTTTAGAAATGTCGCTGGCATTTTATAAGAAAATTGCATGCTAACGTTTAGTGTTTCTTACTGATTGTTCATGCTAACTTACAGGTCTCAGCAGCTGGTGTTCAACCTGTATCATTTATTAACTTCATTTTTGCTCAGTCTCTATAATTTATTAACCTCACTTTTTGCTCAGTCTGTATAATTTAATAACATCGTTTTTTGCTTAGCCGACATAAATTTAATAACATCACTTTTTGCAGTGTTATGCTGAGTAATCAATTAAACATTTTTAAAAAGCAATATATATAAATTTAAAGAAGTTTAAATGACTTTTTCTTTACAATAGTATAATATTAAACACTATGGTAAACATAAACACAAGTAGGAAAATTTGGTTTAGGAAAGAAACACTCCTCCTTTCCCCACTCTTTAAACACACGTCAATTAAATCATTTTCACACAAATATTACACACAAGCAGGAATGAACAATATATATTATATTCTTATTAAATAACGTATATGATTAATTCCAAAAGGTACACAAAGCACAGAGTGGGGACCAAATTATGTGCAAGATTCCAAATCTAATAAGAAAATGAAATAAAAAGTCGTAGCGATCCATATAACAAATTTCAGTTTCTTATTTTTAAACAAATAATCTTTCAAGAGTTTAAAATGGAAAAGTTAAATGCGTATATTTGAGCATGTGAAAAGATCGTTGAATAACGAGAAGAAAAAAAAGAAAATAGTTGTTTATGTTATGTTATTAAATACAATATATTATAAAATAAATAATTTCAAAAAATAGTATTATTTATCTTCATTACCTTCTCTATTGCTGATATTAAAGTGTTAAGGGAATGGCTTACTAAAGTGACAATCTGATTACAATGCATTATATAATAAGTAAAATTATCATCATGCTGTGTTGGATATCAACAAATACTGTATTCTACTTTGAAATCATGAACAATATATTAGAAAATGTTCATTTAAAAAAATAATAGAAACATACTCATTTGACTTTTTATTTACTCATATTCTGAAAATATTTCATGTAATCACAAATGTACTCATAAACATAATTACTAATGATAAGCATTGTTTTTTAAAAAATTATAAAACAAATCTGAATTAATACAAGAAACATTCAAAATGTCATCGGATCTAATTCATTTACCTTCAATTCTTGTTTGTTGTCGACAGTAATTCCCCTGACAGTTACATTTTCATTCAAATCAAATCCGTTGTGCTTAAAATTAATATTTAATTATTTATGTCAGACTATTCTTATTGATAATTTATTTCTAATATTTCGTAATTAAAATTTTACAATAAACTAAAAAAAAAATCGAGTAGTTACATTTAAATCGCAGTATATTTTAGCATACGTATCATTCAGAGCTAATCTAATCATAATTTAATTAAACCCAAGCTATTAAATGATTTTTTTAATAATGTACAGTCCGCGTAATTATTGGTTTTAAATGTCATTTTGCTGACATACCGATACATTCAGTTGTGACACAACATACTGATACATTCAGTTTTGACACAGCATACCGATACATTCAGTTGTGACACAACATATCGATACATTCAGTTGTGACACATCATACCAATACATTCAGTTGTGACACAACATACTGATACATTCAGTTGTGACACAACATACTGATACATTCAGTTGTGACACAACATACTGATACATTCAGTTTTGACACAACATACTGATACATTCAATCTTGACACAGTACGATTAAGATCTAATAAGACCTGAAAATAATACACGTTAGTGAAATCTTAATAAATGTATATTAAAACCAGAGTACTATGAATAGTTGTTATCATTAGGTTACACGTAAATGTAAGAGTTAATTACTTCATGACGTTACACTCACTATCATAGTTCCTAAGAACTATATTATTTATCAAAATCTGATATGACCATAGTTAGTTCCTAAGAACTATATTATTAATTATTATTAATCAAAATCTGATATGACCATAGTTAGTTCCTAAGAGCAATATTATTATCAAAATCTGCTGTAAATATAATTAGTTCCTAAGAACTATATTATTAATCAAAATCGGCTGTGACCATAGTTAGTTCCTAAGAGCAATATTATTATTAAAATCGGCTGTGACCATAGTTAGTTTCTAAGAGCTATATTACTATCAAAAACTGTTTTGTGTCTATAGCTAGTTCCTAAGAGCTTTATTATTGTCAGAACCTGCTGTGACCATAGTTCCTAAGATAATGACATTGAGATTAATCAAACACAACGTTTTCTTCGTTAACTTAACAACGAGATATTTGACGGAATTAACTGTTAAATGTTTGTTAAAATATTTCTCTTCCTTGTTCTATTTTGAATCAAGTTCTTATTTGTTAAATCGTTGTTCGAACTAGTTTTATTCACCTGTCCAACCTCTGAAAATGCTGAGTTTTCACTCATGTATGAAATATAATGATCAAATAATTTTTACAGCTATAGGAAGTATTGATCAAATAGTTTTTACACTTATAGAAAGTATAGATCAAATAACTTTTACAGCTATAGGAAGTATTGATCAAATAATTTGTACACCTATAGGAAGTATTGATCAAATAACTTTTACACCTATAGGAAGTATTGATCAAATAATTTTTACACCTATAGGAAGTATTGATCAAATAACTTTTACACCTATAGGAAGTATTGATCAAATAATTTTTACACCTATAGGAAACATTTAATAAACAATTTTTACTCCCATAGGAAGTATGGATCAAATATTTTTTACACCTATAGGAAACATTTAATAAATAAGTGTTACTCCCATAGGAAGTATTGATCAAATAATTTTACTCCTATAGGAAGTACTGATCAAATAAATTTTACACCTATAGGAAGTATTGATCAAATAATTTTACACCTATAGGAAATACTGATCAAATAAATTTTACTCCTATATGAAGTATTGATCAAATAATTTTTACTCCCATAGGATGTATTGATCAAATATTTTTAGACCTATAGAAAATATCTTATCAAATACTTTTCATATATAAGAGGTCTTTGATAACATATTTTTAACATGAATGAAAATCTATATAGTTTAAGTGTGTGGCAGAGTAAATTTTCCTATCCCTATTTCTGTCAGGGTCAGGATATTCTCTAAATCTCACCCGAAACTCATCAATAAATATTAAAAATTTAGAAAGGAATACAAATTTACATTAAAAAATAAGTGGAAAATGAAATCTAAATTTAGATGTAAAAGGCAGTTTAGCAATGGCTTGTACAGACGTATGACAAGTACAATTACATCAGCAGTAAGACAGGACAGATGTTTTTTCTGGGTCAGAGAAGTAAGCTAGTTACGTTGTGAAGCCTGGCCAGTCCATTAAAAAGTAAACAAGCATAGTAAGAATGTAAAAGGGTACTGAATGAAAGAGGGAGGGAGGTGGTAGTTTAGCATAGGAAAGTTGATTGAGCAGAAGGAAGTGGGAAGTATTAAATCCTTCCTGTGAATGAGAGCGTGGACAAAGGTCAACCCTAAGGTCAAACAGAAAAACCTTTAAATAAGGGAGCCCACCCCAGCTATGAATGAGCCATGCACTTTTTCCCATGACAATGACACATGATACTAGTGTGTAGCGGAAACCCAGATTTCAACGTAGTGTAAATCTGAAATTTTCTGTGTGAATGATAAGCCAGAAGGCTTGAGAAGAAAAAGAGCGTATGAGATTTTTTTAAGGGAATCCATAAGCTATATTGTTACAGATTTCTTTAATCCTTGGTTTTTGCTGAAATGAAAGGTACCAATTGCTTTTACATTAATCATGATTAATAATTTTGTAAAGAATGTAATCTTGATAAATTGCCATATAAAATTAATTCATGTTTATTTCAGGTTAGTGAGATTGAGAAAATGATTAGCTTTTATTGAGTGAGCACTATGTAGTTGATGTTAGCAGTCTCTGAGTACTTTAATTATAAATTGCAGGATTTTGCCATACGTTTTGGAAGCTTGACTACTTCAACCCCTATTATGAGCCTCCAACCGCCACACCAACGGAGGAAGACAATGATTCCCATGATTAATATCCTAATCAACGGAGAAAACTAACAGAACTCGATGAGGAAAGCAGAATTTGACAAAGGCAACTATGTAGAAAAAGACTGCACAATAAACTGGTACACATATGGTGAAGGAAACGAGTATCTACAACGAAAACTCACCCCCCTTCAACCTACAACTCACAACAGAGAATGAAGACTTGAAAAATGCATGTGGAACCTGTTTTATTACAAGAAGTTGGCAGTGAAAAACGCCTAACAATCTAACAAACTATAGTGAGCGCTGTTAATCTCCATCAAGTACTCCAAGAGCATCTTCAAACAATGCGAAAACCCACACAGGAAGACAGCACAAATCAAACAGACTTTGAAGAAAAAAGCCACGTTTCCATCCAAACTCTACAAGCCACTACAACATAACAGGGAATAAACACCAACATCATCTGGAAAATTCATCCTAAGGCCAAAGTGAATTCAACTCAAACAGCAAAATAAGAAATCAGACAGGCATTCTCACAAACACCAAAACCCACAACAGATAATAAGGAAACTCAGACTACAAGCTCTATCAGCAAAGAAAAAGAAATTAAAACAACTACCACCGAAAATAAGAAGAAACGCCAAAACATCTCTAGCACACAAACAGTACATATCACGACGCAAGAAAGAAAAATACAAACAGAAAAAGAAGTGAAGACAACTGACGCACTGACCTAAACAGAAGTCGACAATGCTCCAACTACACCACAAGAAATAGCAACAACGACTACACCAACTGCCACCAATCCACTGCCAGAGTTACCACCAGGGGCTGCAACAACAATGACAACCACAACAGACACACAAGGAAAAACTACAGAACGGAGCCCCAAAGCTAAAAGACTGCGCCCGCCTCAACACATCAGATGACAACAACAGAATCAACTACTACAACCACAACAACAATGACAGAGCTGCGACAACAACAATGGTGGCAGCACAGGGAACAACACATGCAGTGGAGATATTATAATTACCCAATTGCGGATCTAATTCAACTAATGCTTGACCACCTAATCTGGCTGCCAACACCCACCAATGGACACCGGGGACATCAACAACAACAGCACCAATGACAACAACAACGACAACAACACAAGTGAACATTACAGGGAGTTGAACATCCCGGGCGCAAATACACACTAAGTACAGACTTGGTGTGGTATTAGCCTGGGCCCTATAAACCCTCCCACCTGCCAACACAAAAATGGTGACAACTACAACAGCCACTTAGTAAACGGAAACCCAGACTAAAGCCCACCTCCACCAACCGGACATGCCGACAAGCAGCACAACACACAAGTGATCACCTACAACACATACCGACACATACACTACATCTACTCGACACACAACCACCCCCCGCCCTCTCCAGAAACAAGTGAGGAGAGGAAGTTCTCTCCAGAGGACCTCCAAGCTGAGAATATCTTTGAAAAAAAGGCTTCCCACAGCAGGAGAAAAAAATTCACAATCACTGACCAGATAATACCTCACACGGTAAGCTATGTCTTGTGCTCCCTATGTCTGGCCCAATTAAGGAGTTTCCATGAAAAGGTCTCACAATGAGTGTACCACAGAATTATAAGTCTAAACTGTCATTTTCATGTCTCTCTGCAGTTAAACAAAATATAAATTTTATGTCTTTTCTTTCAACTGAGCGACAATGTATTTCAATTTCCATGTGTACCTTGTCTGTTGTTTTTATCCTAAGATATCATTGTTATTTTGTTCAATAGAAATACAATTCAGTTTATGCTGGTTGATTTATTTGTAATTAACATACTGTTCATTGTCGTAACTTTGAAATGAGTCTGATTTCTCAAATTTGGATCTCTGTAGAATAATGTTTATGATTCAGAGCCATAACCTTGATCTGTAAAATTTTGGTTATGACTTAGGGAATTTCTATTTTCATTGTTTTAAATGTAACTTTTCCTTGTTGAGACTGAATAACTGTATCTGGAAAATATAAATGTAACTTTGTTGATGCTGCATAGCTGTATCTGGAAAATATAAATGTAACTTTAATTTGTTAATACCGTGTAACTGTAATTGGAAAAGCATGTAATTTGAGAAAGGACGAGTAGTCGAATTCATTGTTTACTTGTGGGGAACTTAATGATTGCATTCAGTAATTGTAAATATATTCTGAAGAGTTATTAAGGAAAGAGATAGTCAATGCCTGTCCTTGTGAAATTCTACAAACGAATTATTGTTGTGTTTCTACAGCCATTGACAAACTCCCATTTGCTTCCTTTGCATTGATCCACTTGAGCTATGTTGGTATGTGTCTCTGACACTATTTGTTACATTTGCTGGTAACAAGGTTACTGGAATTCAGTTATATGAATCTCCTTTCCAGAACCATATGACAGATTTTGGGTCCGGCTTTGGTCTGGAGAGATTGCACACAGAATTCTTGGAATAGTTTGGGTAGCGTGCATAGACCCATTAACCAAGCAGGCAAAGTGAGCCTGTGACATTGTTGCAAAAGCCATGCCAGTGACAGCTTACGTCATAAGAAGGTCATGTAAATTAACTATTGTTCTTTTCACTCCTAATATGATTCTTTGACTAGAAATAGGCCCACAATTTGATTATTGATTACTAACTTGACTATTTCATTGTTAGGATATAGACTAAATAAGTGTTGGACATTATCTGAACATTTATTCTTAGTAGAAGTATGAGAGTCTGTATTCGTTTGTATATTTTGATTGTTGATTTAATAAATTTATTTCTTTTTCTTATTTTTTGTCCTTCTTACACATACTATTAAATTACACGTTTGGAGTAATAGTGGGTGGATGGGGGGGGGGCTCATTAAAATAACTTAAAACAAAGAACTAATTACTCCTTAAGTATGAAGTTCCACCTACGGTGTGTAGAAATTACGTGTGTAGAACGTCTAAATGTTGTGAGTAAAGAGTAGAGTTCTTCAGCGCCAGGTGATCTGCCAAGTGGAGACAAGTTGGGATGTATTATTAATATATGGATTAAGATTCCAGCCACTTTTATTTAGTTATGAATTATTAATTAGAATATAATAATAATCATAACCAGCAAACTGAAATCTGGAAGTGGGTGATTCTCTAGAAAGGTGACCCATAGATATGACTTGAGGGTCAAAAAAGAAAAAGTTAGAATTAATATTTTCTTTTTATACCAGCAACAGATACACGAATCGTTTTGTGTAATAAACTGTTTTCTGATGATAGTCAGCTCATTGTCAGTTACTGAATGCAGAATACTTTCCGTTAGAACCTGGATAGTAGATGACGAAGTGGTGAATTGTTTCTCTATCAAATATCCAGTCACACAAAGTAGATATGAAATAGGAAAAGGAAGGAAAACTAGTATTGGCCTTATTGCAATGTTCCCATCAAAAATTAAAAAGATTTGTATTTTTTTTTGTGTGTGTGGTTGCAGACGATCAATACCACCTTTATGTAAACAGTTCAAACAAAGTAACCTTATGGGCAAAAAGTTAATGTATCTTTAAGTTCTGTATATATTATTATTTTTGTCATGTAAAACAATCAGTTTATATGTACCATTATAAGTATTAGGTACTTGACGGGATCTAACACGAAGGAGTATGTGTTGTACTACTGCTCTTCTTTCGACGGAAAACAAATCAGTATTCAGAAACAAAATGCTTGAAACAAAAGTCGTGAATTTAAAGACACTAGATACTCCATACAACACACTTTGATATGGAGAAACAAATCAGTATTCAGAAACAAAATGCTTGAAACAAAAGTCGTGAATTTAAAGACACTAGATACTCCATACAACACACTTCGATATGGAGAAACAAATCAGTATTCAGAAACAAAATGCTTGAAACAAAAGTCGTGAATTTAAAGACACTAGATACTCCATACAACACACTTCGATTTGGAGAAACAAATCAGTATTCAGAAACAAAATGCTTGAGACAAAAGTCGTGAATTTAAAGACACTAGATACTCCATACAACACAGTTCGATTTGGAGAAACAAATCAGTATTTAGAAACAAAATGCTTGAAACAAAAGTGTGAATTTAAAGACACTAGATACTCCATACAACACACTTTGATTTGGAGAAGCAAGATACTTGGCACAAAACACGTCGCTTTATCAATATAAGATTCTTAATGAAAATCAAGAACTACAACCTCATTCATTCATAAAACTGGGCTATTGATAGAAAGCATAAAGGTTGATAGTCACTGGATCCTTAATAAAAAAAACACGATGATTTATAGAAAATGACTACTTTTTACCAATCTCTGTGATCTGTAGAAACTGGATACTTGACAAAACACATCGATTTATAGATAATAAAACACTCACATCGATTTTACAAACTGAAAGTGGAAAGCCAACAATTCGTACAAAATGGGTACTTGATATAAAACAAAACACGCCGATTAATAAAATTCAAATTCTTTGGTAAATCAATTCAATTTATAAATAGTGGATATTTGAAACAAGCACCACCACCACAATGATATATATATATTATAGATCTATATATTTAGATGCGTACTGGGTACAGATACAACAGGCATCGATTTATAAAAAGATGTGGGGTAGACTGATACACAACAGATCGATATATATATCAACTGATTACTTTCATCTTTTTAACTTGTTATTTGTCCAGTTTTTATTTATAGACCTTGCTTAGGAATTTATAGAATTTTAATTAGTAAGCAGAGGATGTGCCCGAGTAATTGCATTCATTTCATGGATTAAGTCATTTATTTATATTAATCCACCTTAGAACAGCCAGTTTGAGCGAACCAGTCGTACATAAGTGTACTTAGTTGTCAGTCGATAAAACTTTGTACATACTTCTCTTTATTATGTGACGTAAGGCAGTTGTAGGTCTATCACCTCTATTTTGCGAGAGAGAGAGAGATGAATGTATGTTTTTAATGTAAGTGTATGCTGATAATTTAATGTAATACCTACATTAGTGTGCATTCTATGACAAAATTCTTGCAAAGTAAGTGATATTTATTTATGAACATTTTCGACTTCATCGCCATTAATTGCGAGTCTTTTCACAAAATTAGTACGTCAATTTTCCAAGCTTTTCATAAAATGAGTACGTCGATTTTCCAAGCGTTTCAAAAAATTAGTACGTTAATTTCCAAGCTTTTCATAAAATTAGTACGTTAATTTCCAAGCTTTTCATAAAATTAGTACGTTAATTTCCAAGATATTCATAAAATTAGTACGTTAATTTCCAAATTTTTCATAAAATTAGCACTTCAATTTTCCAAGCTTTTCCAAAATTAGTACGTCAATTTTCAAAGCGTTTCAAAAAATTAGTACGTTAATTTCAAAGCTTTTCACAAAATTAGCACGTCAATTTTCCAAGCGTTTCAAAAAATTAGTACGTTAATTTCAAAGCTTTTCACAAAATTAGCACGTCAATTTTCCAAGCGTTTCAAAAAATGACTTCTAGCACCATAGGTATGTTTGCAATTTTTTGTGCACGTGCAAGTGCGAGTCTCAATTACACTGATCGTGATCACGCAGTCGAAAAATCTCATGGCATCGACCCCATGCCTCCATCCTTCTCTCTATCTCATCTTCTTTATATAACCCCATCTTTCTATCCTTCCATCCTACTTATTCCTTCCATCTCTCCATTCCAAACCCGTCTATCTCTCAATCCATTTCTCCTGCTCACTTTCTTCTTCACAGCGATCGAGTTCCTAAACAAAACAGCGTGAGGTGTGTGTGTGTGTGGGGGGGGTTGTTGGGGGTGGGTGGGGGTGGAAGAGAGTCGTAGTTGTTTAACTGCAAGAAAAAATAAATCGTCTTAACTGAAACACTATCATTGGCACTTGAACAATAGAAATACTTCCACCGTTTGCTTCGACACTGTACTTCTATCGATTCAACTTCGGCCATTTTGCGTGCCATGTTGATTGGATCACCTGTCTGCTGCGTTTGATGGGAAAGATTGGCACCGTTAGAATCAAGCCAGTTCACAATAGGAACTTAACACCTGGCCCATACTAGCCCAGTTAATACCAAGCAAGCTCGTTATAGAAATTTAACGCCTGGCCAATTCTGACATAGTTAGTATCAAACCAAATTCACTAGACACTGTAGTTATTGCGTGCCTAGTCAACAGGAGAAAAATTAGGCCTAATTTGTTAACAATAGACAAAAATCATGATGAAGCCCATACAATATGTTTTAAGTGATTGCATTAAAGGGTGGCATTTATCACCATGTCGTTTTATTTGAATATCACTAAACCCTGTGCTGTTACGAAGTCTGTGCTGTTACTGAACTCAGCGCACAGGTGACCTGACAAAATGAAAGTAGATGGTATGGTTATCTTCATAACTTGTTTCAAATTCAATGGACAACACAAAATCCCATATTGTTCAATTATGTTCTTCAGACATAAGAATGCAAGCAAAATATGTTTTAAGTGTTATAATCGGCTAAAGGTTTGTTATACTTTATACTCTATAACCTCCAAAGTCGGCAACACCGTGACCAAAGTCGGCAACTCTATGACCAAAGTTGAAAATGTAGACACTGCCAGCTCTGCTAAGCAACCACTGTAAGTAACCTTCCGGACAGGCATTAGGTGGACTTTTGTGTAGTCATTTGAATGTATGAACGTACTTAATTCAGAACACACATGGTTCGTTAGCACACATACACCCGTACACACAAACAGAAAAACAATAATTTCCGCTTAAAACATATGGACAAGTTTATTTCCCCTTAAAACAGAGATCTAGTCATTCTGTGTAAACAAGATTTCAACTGTCCTTGAAAACCAATATTCTAGGCACTTCCTAAGAACAAGATTCTAATTATCCCCTAAGAAAAACATAGTAATTGTCCCTTTAAAACTAAGATTATAGTTATCTCCGTAGTAAAAGAAAAATAGTGATTGTCTCTTTAAAACCAAGATTCTAGTTATCCCCATAGTAAAAAAAAAAAATAGTAATTGTCCCTTTAAAACCAAGATTCTAGTTATCCCCATAGTAAAAAAAAAATAAATAGTAATTGTCCCTTTAAAACCAAGATTCTAGTTATCCCCATAGTAAAAAAAATAGTAAGTGTCCCTTTAAAACCAAGATTCTATTTATCCCCATTGTAAAAATATTGACCCTTTAAAGTACTAATTCTAGTTATCCCCATAGTAAAAAAAAATAGTAAGTGTCCCTTTAAAACCAAGATTCTATTTATCCCCATAGTAAAAAAAAAATAGTAATTGTCCCTTTAAAGTACTAATTCTAGTCATCCCCATAGTAAAAAAAAATAAATAGTAATTGTCCCTACCGCGATTCTAGTCATCCCTTGAGAATACAAATGTAAAATCTAATCATCCCCTAAGAATAAGATTACAATCGTCCTTTATATACAGAACCTATAGTTATCTCCAAAATACACGCTTGTAATTGTATCCTAAAATCTAAAATTCAAGATTCCTTGTCTTTTTTAAAAAAAAAAAAAAAAATACAAGCTGTCCATCCCCAACAAATGTATTTGTCCCCTAAATATGATTATAGCTGTCCCCTCTTCCCAGCTTGAGGTGGAAACGTCACTCTCTGATGCCTATCAATACTTACAGAGTTCGACGTGCCAAGACTGGCGTGCCGAGACCTCCCTAGTTGAGGCGTGAGACCGCACAAGGAGCAGCGCCGTGCTGCGGCAAGCCTTTCACCAGTCTCGACTCTCTCCTGTACTCGTTCTCACCTTCCTGAATTATTCGCCACCACCTCCGACGGCGCCTGATTCAACTCCACCAGCCATTCGAACAACGGAAATGATCATCTCTCTAAGTGTCCCCATGCACCTATTTTCATGAAAAGTAACGTGCTCACCTTCTGGTGTATGTGTGTGTGTGTGTGTATGTGAAAGAGAGGCAGAAATAGATTCTTCTGTGCACGATACACATTGCTAGCCGGCAAGTATGGAAAGGGATACTAGTTGCCTTTGCAAGAGGAAAATAAACAAAATATAAATATAATATACCCCAATCAGTTGTTTATTTTTACCTTTTCCCGCCCCACCTCTCTCTTTTTTCATTCTCATTGCTTTTCTCCTCTCTCTCTCTCGTCTATTTCATTCTCATCTCTCTTTTCTCTTTCTCTCTTTATCTCTCTCTCTCTCTCTCTCTCTCTCTCTCTCTCTCTCTCTCTCTCTCTCTCTCATTTCTATGTTTTGTTTATCTGTCTCTGCACTCATCTGTCTAAGCATTTTCTAGTTGTGCGACACACGTGAAGTTCAAATGTCAGTCACTTTGACCTCCAAGGAGAGAAATATTGGCTTGTGTAACCTCTATCTCTACACAGGGATAAGTATTGGCTTGTGTCACATCTATCTCTACACAGGGAGAAGTATTGGCTGGTATAATCTCTTTCTCTCTATGGGGAAGAGGAATGGCTTGTTTAACCTCTATCTCTACACAGGGAGAAGTATTGGCTTGTGTAACTTCTGTCTCTACACATGGAGAAGTATTGGCTTGTGTAACTTCTGTCTCTACACAGGGAGAAGTATTGGCTTGTGTAACCTCTATCTCTACACAGAGAGAAGTATTGGCTTGTGTAACCTCTATCTCTACACAGGGAGAAATATTGGCTTGTGTAATCTTTCACAGCGTTTGCCACTTTCAGAACCTAGCATGCGTCTTCTGTCTTGTTTCGCAACCAAGGATTTTTGTGTTCGCATCAGTCCACTCTTCCAGACGTCCGTTGTTTTTTCCCTCACTCTACATTTTCGTGTAGTCACATTTTTTCAAGCACCCTTTCAAAGGACCGTGTGATTGATCATTTCACTATTTTATACAACTGAGTTTTTCCATCAACTCACCCTTTCACACTACCATCTTTTCATAAGAGCATGTTTTATTCATTATTTCAGTATGAGAATTTCATAGGATTTTATCTGAATTGTTTTTCAAACAAAATAAAGAAATAAGAATTTAAAAAAAGCTTGGGGTTTGGTAAATAATCTCTCTTCTTATTTTTTAAGTTAACTTTTTCCCTTTGCTGCAGAAACCTTCCCTCATAGCCTTTGTCTTTGAAGTCTTCATAAACTCTGGATGATCAAAGAAAAGGTATTACTCTGTGTTTCAACATTAAACTGGCTAAAGCGCTTTTCAATAGACGCTTTACTTGCCTGCTTCCTTTCAAAATGTGTCTGCGTACAGACAGATCGATGTAAGCCTGAGGACGAGGCAGAGAAGGACTTTTGCATACACTTGAGAGACCGAGAAGTGTGGACACATAGATTTAATACAAACACACAACACACACACACAACATACACACACACACATACATACACACACACGCACACACATACTTGGTAACGCCTCTAATACAAGTACTGAAAATGACGATTAACGTTAAGAGGACTTGATCTTTCTCTAAATCTAAAACGACTTTTACTCCTACTATCACTCTCTCTTTCTCTCTCTCATCCACCTGTGTATATGTTTGTGTAATACACATCTATCACAAATTCACAAATACCCAACCTCAAGCACACTTAAATACAAAAATAATTTCGTTTTTTAAACAAGTAACAGAAAAGATCACGAAAGTACGGCGTGTTATAGATATAAAAGATATGATTAACGGCTTTTATGAAAGATATTAAAGAGTGTCTATAATAATGACGACGATGACTTCATAGAGAGCTTATTGTTCTAAAAGCTCTCACAGTTGAAAATAAATAGACATGAAGTACTAAACAAGGCTTTAAACAATAAATAGACTTGAAATAACAAGGTTTCAAACAATAAATAGACAAGAAATACTCAACATGGTTTCAAACAATAAATATATATATGAAATACTCAACAATGCTTCAAACCCAATCAATAGACACGAAATTCTTAACAATGCTTCAAACAATCAATAGACACGAAATTCTTAACAATGCTTCAAACAATAAATAGATACGAAATACTCAACAATGCTTCAAGCAATTAAATATACATGAAATACTAAACGTGGTTTCAAGCACAATAAACAGACACGAAATACTCATCAAGGCTTCAAACAATAAATAGATACGAAATAACAATGCTTCAAGCAAATAAATATACTAAATATGGCTTTAAGCACAATAAACATACATAAAATAAAGGCTTCAAACACAATAAATATACATGAAATAAAGGCTTCAAACACAATAAATATACATGAAATAAAGGCTTCAAGCACAATAACTATACTTGATAAAAACTACAAGTACAATAAATATACATTGAATACTAATTAATGACTTCAAACACAACAGAAAACTAAAGCTAATAATGTAAGGGAGAAAAAGGACACTACTTAACAGATACATGTTTGTATAGAAGAATCAATAAAATTAAAAGGATGTACACATGCTGCTTGACTATACTATGATACAGAAGAGGCAATGCTGTTATTGCTAATTGACTATACGTCGGCTATGGCAATTTTATTATTGCTGATGGGAATATACTTCGACACAAAAGAGGCAATGTTATTATTGCTGATTCATTATACTTCGACACAGAAGAGGCAATGTTATTATTGCTGATTCATTATACTTCGACACAGAAGAGGCAATATTATTATTGCTGATTCATTATCCTTCGACACAGAAGAGGCAATATTATTATTGCTGATTCATTATACTTTGACACAGAAGAGGCAATGTTATTATTGCTGATGATAATATACTTCGACACAAAAGAGGCAATGTTATTTTTGATGATGATAATATACTTCGACACAGAAGAGGCAATTTATTATTGCTGATGAGAGAGATGTGTCGTTCTGTTTGACGATACTATCAACGAGATATCAACTTGGGACTGTTTCTTTGGTGCAGTTATCTAGGACACGTTTCGTAAATTTTTCTCTGAAAAATTATGTTACTTTGTGTGTTTATTTAAGGTGTAACTATGCACGATTCACAAAATGTCTTGTCTTTCTCTGTTTACATTACTTGTTACGTATGTTTATAAAGTGCTTGGTGCTGTTTCCCAGTTACGTATGTTTATAAAATGCTTGGTATAGTTTACATTACGTTTACGTATGTTTATAAAAAGCTTGGTGCTGTTTACATTACTTGTTACATATGTTTATAAAGAGCTTGGTGCTGTTTACATTACGTGTTAAGTATGTTTATAAAATGCTTGGTGCTGTTTACATTACGTGTTCAGTATGTTTATAAAGTGCTTGGTACTGTTTACATTACGTTTACGTATGTTTATAAAGAGCTTGGTGCTGTTTACATTACTTGTTACATATGTTTATAAAGTGCTTGGTACTGTTTACATTACGTTTACGTATGTTTATAAAGAGCTTGGTGATGTTTACATTAGGTGTTAAGTATGTTTATAAAGTGCTTGGTACTGTTTACATTACGTTTACGTATGTTTATAAAGAGCTTGGTGCTGTTACATTAGGTGTTAAGTATGTTTATAAAGTGCTTGGTGCTGTTTACATTAGGTGTTACGTATGTTTATAAAGTGCTTGGTGCTGGCAAACATTCCTTCACTATAATACCATCCATTTCAATATTGTCCAGCTACCTCATTTAAGTTTTTAAAATTATCCCTCCAACGATTTCATTGTTTAGAATCACACCCCTGTTTCAGTATTGACTGTTATTTTTTCTTTCAGTGTGCCATTTCATGTCTCATACACCTTTTCAGTAGTGTATATTATCCTACTTCTTTACAGTGTTGACTATTACATTCATATAGTTGTATGTCTTTCTTCACCTTTATAAATCGATAGCTTTTTTCACCTTTATACATCGATATCTTTCTTCATCTTTAAGTATCTATATCTTTCCTCACCTTTTATACATCTATATCATTCTTCTCTTTTATACATACATATCATTCTTCAATTTCATAGGTCTATTTCAGTTCACTGTCATGGAAAAAGTTCAAGTGTTAGTATATCCAAAAGTTTTTAGTGATTCCTATTATAGCTTCCATTTTAGAGATCATATATATTCAATGCTCTATTCAGGTGTTCACGATCAAAAGTCTTGTTATGTATTCACTATCAATGTTTAGTGCTTACAATTCTAACTTCTACTTTAATGTTTATTTACATAATTGGTGTAAGTCAGTCATATTATCAACATCATACTGATTATATTAACATTATTACTAAATTAGGGATGCAGCGAAGGTCTAAGAAAAGATTGAGTTGCTCTGAACATTTGCCCAATGACGCTAAGTAGCAAACAAACAAAAAAATGTAGTTCTGCAATGAAACACCTTAAAGACAATACAAAAAGAAGATCGACTGTACGCATAATCTCAAATGTTTCATCTGCGAGCATCTTTTAGATATACATTTCATTTACCATGAAACTTAGCCTAGTGACGCTATGTACAGACAAATAGTGCTTCAGTTCCACCACAACACTTTAAATACTTGCCATGACACTTAGCCTAGTGACGATAACACAACTCAAGTAGTGTTTCAGTTCCGCTACGAAACAGCACTATAAAGGATTGCATGAAACGTAGCCTGGTGATGATAACACAACTCATGTAGTGCTTCAATTTCACCACAAGACAGCACCATAAAGGCTTGCATGAAACGTAGCCTGGTGATGATAACACAACTCATGTAGTGCTTCAATTTCACCACAAGACAGCACCATAAAGGCTTGCATGAAACGTAACCTAGCGATGATAACACAACTCATGTAGTGCTTCAATTTCACCACAAGACAGCACCATAAAGGCTTGCATGAAACGTAGCCTAGTGACGTTAAGCACAGCTTAAGTAGTGCTTCAGTTTCAGACACCTGTTAGATAACCATTTCGCTTGCCACACAATGTGCGTCCGAATACGGCTGACAACGTTTGTGACTTAGTCACCGCACATGAAGAGGTGGAATCAAATTACTGGATTATTGTCAGACAAAATTTCTGCATAATAATGTTTTATGAAACATACATCAGACTGCAGGTGTTCAAGTCCATTACTCCTGATGTTCACTGTTCTTTTAATGTGTGCATACATTTGTGTTAAAAATCCCTCATTTTAGCAACCCAACTAATCTTATGTTAAAACACACTCACACAAAGACACAAACAAAAACACAAGCACATACGCACAACATATAAATATATTGTGCTATATAACTGAATGTCTCTTTATACAAGTAAACAGTATGCTATTTTGTTCCAGAAATAAATCAGTATTTCACATCGGAACACACCCCTAGATTCGACAGTGTTCGGTGACAGAAGACAAAACGCATTGCCATGCAAATAACGAAACATAATCGCTCAATGATTCGTTTAAAGCATGGCAGCCTAGAGACTCCCGTCTAAAGTCCGGACGATTAGGAGATTACTTACATTCAAGTGCTTTTCAAACACGACCCAAAGTGGGCCACTTTATTTCCATACTTAAGTCAAAGTGGGCCGTTTTATTTCTAAACAAAGGCTAATGTGGGCCAACTTTCTTTTCCAAACCGGGTGAATGTGGATTATTTTATTTGTAAGCACGGGCCAGTTTCTGCCATTTTTATTTCACGTCATCAGTATTTCCTAACAGATCATAGTGAATATTTTTTTTTTATTTCTGTAAACTGCCCAAAATGGGGACGTGTTTAATTTTGAGCAGACCAGAGTCAGCCTTCAGTGTTTCTAAACGCATTAAACGCATGCTTCAGTGGACAGTGTATGTTTGTTGACACAAGATGAAGAAGTCAATTTTACCGATAAACGAGGCCACGAAGTAGATCATTTTATTCGAAAACTACAACTTCAACTACAGCACAAGAGAGCAGATGAATTTCTTTGTATTGTGGTCATAATGCAAAAGAAGAATATATTTAATACTTGTATAGTTTGCATAATCGTTTACTAAAATCATTTTTTAATTTGTACCAATGCATAAACCGGACAAGAAAGGATGTATAAGACACCAGTTAAAATTAGCATTATTAATATATTGGATTTAGCTCTTTAAAACATTAGCATACAAGTAATGATATTAGCTAGTATTTTATGGCTTTTGTAATGAGTCTTGCTTAGGTTCATGCATCAATCAGTCTGATTTATAAAGTGTTCTCCTTACGGTTTATGACTTACTGTGTTTTAAAGTGTCCTCCTTATTGTGTAAGACTGACTGTGTTATAAAGTGTTCTCCTTACTGTCTTATAAAAGTTCATGTTACTTTTATGACTGCCTCATAAAGTGTTCATGTTTCTGTTTTTATTACTGAGTGTGTTATAATGTGCTCTACTTACTGTGTATGACTGAATGCATTATAAAGTTTTCATATTACTGTTTATTACTGATTGCGTTATAATGTGTTCTCCTTACTGTGTATGACTGACTGTTATAAAATGTTCATGTTAAAGTTTATTACTTATTATGTAATAAAGTGCTCTCCTTACTGTATACGACTGTGTTATAAAGTGCTCATGTTTCTGTTTATTACTGATTGTGTTATAAAGTGTTCTCTTTACTGTTTATGACTGACTGTGTTATAAAATGTTCATGTTACTGTTTATTACTGATTGTGTTATAAAGTGTTCTCATTAATGTTTACGAAGGACTAAGCTATAAACTGTTCATGATACTGTTTACGATTTTAAATATTATAATCTTTGTTTACTGTTGTTGAAAGGCTATGTTATAAAGTGTTCGTATTACTGACTGTTTGCAAGTGATAACATTTCCTGTTAATGACTGATTGTATTTATAAAGTATTCGTGTTACTGATTAGGACAGTATGTTATATAGTGTTCGTGCTTTGTATTGTTTGTGACTGACTTATGTTATAAAGTGTTCATGTTACTGTTTATGACTGATTTTAACTGTTCGTACGCTATAAAGAGTTCAAATTATTGTTCATCACTGAATAATGCTTAAACGTAAGATATTTCATAATAATGTTTATAATTGGCTGTGTGTTATACAGAATTCATTTTCATGTTTATGGCTGATTATGTGTTATACAGAATTCATTTTCATGTTTATGGCTGATTATGTGTTATACAGAATTCATTTTCATGTTTATGGCTGATTATGTGTTATACAGAATTCATTTTCATGTCTATGGCTGATTATGTGTTATACAGAATTCATTTTCATGTCTATGGCTGATTATGTGTTATACAGAATTCATTTTCATTTTTATGGCGGATTATGTTTTATACAGAATTCATTGTCATGTTTATGGCTGATTATGTGTTGTACAGAATTCATTGTCATGTTTATGGCTGATTATGTGTTGTAAAATGTTTTTTAAAAAATACCGATTAAACCACCACCTGCAAGTAACTTTAACTTTTGGAAAGTACATACACCCAATAACCTTTGCATACATTGTTCAAGCACATCACTTCTCCTTCAAAATCTGCCTTGTACTCCCCCCCCCCCCCACTCTAAACTATTCTCCCGCTCACAGCTCAAATAAATTTATGAAAAGTTAACAAATTAATTTTTCATTAAAATAGAAATGGTAATAGTAGAGAATTCACACTGATCTCCACAGCTGTTGCCATGACTTAGCGCCAGCATGATAAGTCATCACTTTACGTCCGCAGTGTTTATGCTCCAACGTCTTTCTCTTGGCTCGCACCTGAGTTGCGAATTCTCCAAAATATATACATTTAAAAACGAACAAAGAAGTATCATGAACTTATTACTTCTCTCTTTGAAGATTTTCAGGTTTTCATTTTTGTTGGGTTGGCCCCGATCACTCATATGTCTGCGACTAGGATTCCAAGATCCATATTCATCTGCATCCCGAGAATGTCACCAAGAGCAGTCACGTCCCACGATCATAGATATAAAGTCTGGCATAATTCCATCAGTTCTGCCAACATCATGGAAACGTTGATCATGACCCTTGTCACGTGTCAGCCAAATTTCCAAACTCGACCGTTGTCATAGAATGTTAGTAGTAGGACGTCATTTCTATATATCCAGTTGTTACAAACTTAATTCCTATGTATCTTATTACAGACCTAATTCCTATGTATCTTATTACAGACCTAATTCCTATGTATCTTATTACAGACCTAATTCCTATGTATCTTATTACAAACCTAATTCCTATGTATCTTATTATAGACCTAATTCCTATGTATCTTATTACAAACCTAATTCCTATGTATCTTATTACAAACCTAATTCCTATGTATCTTATTACAAACCTAATTCCTATGTATCTTATTACAAACCTAATTCCTATGCGTCTAATTACAAACCTAATTCCTATGCATCTAATTACAAACCTAATTCCTTGTATCTATTACAAAACTTATTCTTGTTGTTTTAATTGTTACAAATGTAATTCTTATGGGTTTAATTTCTACATCTGTAATTCCTACGTATCTAATTGTTACAACTGTAATATTCCTATGAATTGAATTGTTACAACTGTAATTCCTACGCATCTAATTGCTGTTGCTGAAAGAGACCTGTCGCTAAAAGTAGCAAACGTAATAGATATGTAACTGTTTCATACTTTATCACTAACGGATTGGCTTTCCGTTCTAGTAAGTTTATTGTTACTTCTCTCACTATATTTTCATATTCCATCATTATAATTCTACAAATCAAAGTAATATTCCAGTAGCTGCTTGTTTTATACTATCATAGTCATATCACATTTCAATTAGTAGTTTAATGGTTCTGTCTTTACTGCAGTTTTACGTTATCAAATTACGTAATAATTCGACAAAGTATTATTCGTTATATGTTTTGGCACATATAAAACACACATACTGTGTAACATAATGATTAAGAAATCTAAACAAAACTGAAAACTTTGTGCACCATGTCAATTAAACATACAACATGCCAATGAAACATGCATGTGAGTGAAACATACATGTCAATTAAACATACTACCAAATAAACATTCTTCAAGAGATCTGTTGACATCTGAAAATAACACACTTAGGTTTGTCTTCTATAGTTGCAGTATTTCTTTCACACTATCTAGCTAGTTCCTTAGATTCCATACAACACATTTTTTTCTCTGACGGCATGGGTTTAGAAAATGATTTGTGTGTTCACATCCGCAGTATGATTTGTTCATAAGCGTTTCCATTGTACGTCGTCTCAATTAACAGCGCTCCAATTACGCAGCATAGTTTTTCTTGTGTCTCCCACACCAGCCATTAATCCACACACACAACACACGGATAGATATATGATACACAGAGGTAAATATATAATACATATAGGTAGAAAGTAGATACATGCAACACATAGATAGATATATAATAATAAAAACGGGTAGATATATGATACATATAGGAAGACACATGCAACACACGTGTAGATTTATGCAACCTGATGGTAGATATATGCAACACATGAGTAGATATATATGATACACTCAGATAGATATCTGCAGCATACGTGCACACCCAATATCGGCCAAATCTAGTTGTCTACCCCATTCAGTTTATGCATACCAGTCTGTCTCATTTCAACATCCATACACGTACGTGAACAAACCACTACACTAGCCATTAATCTGCACACACACACACACACACACACACACACACACACACACACACACAGTGTAAACAACCCACTATACCAGCCTTTAACCTACACACAAAAAGCATAAACAACCCACTACACCAGCCATTAATCTATACACACAAAAAGCATAAACAACCCACTACACCAGCCATTAATCTATACACACAAAAAGCATAAACAACCCACTACACCAGCCATTAATCTATACACGCAAATATACACACACATACACACACAACCACACACACACACACACACACACACACACACACACACACACACACATACGTACACACATACGTACACACAGGTGAAGATTTCACGAACAGCATCCGTTCCCCCTCCCTTTGCATTACACAACAAAATATGAAGAAGGTTTTATTCCATCATAATACGATGATGTAGTATTTTGTTATCTAAGCAATTAATTAAATTATTATTAATTACCAGTTTGTGGCAGAATAAATTTGCCTATCCCTATTTCTAGACTTGATTATTATATAAATTGTTAAATATTAAAGTGACCCGACCTTGGGCACTGCTTATGATAATATTTTTAAGTGTGAGATTTAGAGGTAAACAACTCAGGTGGAGAATAGACTAGAAATTGCTGATGCAATCCAAACCAGTTCCAACTGGATGAGTAGTTTTTTTTTCTGAAAAATACTCTCACACTGCTCATGACAACCTCAACCAATGGGGATAGACAGAAAACTTCTTTCTTAAAGAAGTACTCTATTCTAATCCCTTTGAATTTGAGCACAACTCGAGTCCGGTCACAAAGGAGATTGTTAGCTAATAAGTAGAGCAAGCCTTTTTCTTTTGTCGCAAAATGCTACAGTGTCTGCTGCACTTTAGTTGATTACGTTGGTGTGTGCATCCAGCGTTGTCGTCAAACTTATCAGTAAAACGTGTTGCTGTAAGTTGATTCCTGTGAATTCCGATCGAGAGCCAATACAGTGGAAATGGTGGCTTGAGTTTGGTCTCGAGAACTCATGAAAATTATTTGAATGTTCCCCGTGGTGTGTTGAGTACATGCACACAAATCTTCAAGAGCATTCCTCCAGATGTGCTTAATAATGCATGTGAAATTCAGGACAATTCTCTATGGCGTACTTTGTGAGCTCATCAAAAATTCAGGAACAGAATTGTCCCTGGAAGGGACACATGGGGCCCATCGCTCTATTCTCATTTCAGTGAGGATATCAATTAACTTGATTATATATTTATGTTAATTGACTGCTAATGTCTATGCTGGGATAAAATGAAATATTGTTCAGCGTTAATCGAACACTTAAAAGTAAGATGTACGTAAATAAACAGAAAAATACTTAAATGAAAAGATTATTGCTTTTTGTAAAGAAATAACAAAAATGTATTCAACCATGCATGGAATATAAAATTCTTGAAATGGGTTTTTGTCTTCACAACGATATGCAAGTCAATGAGCACTAAGAAATGTTCACTTGTCTGCAGTATTCACATTTAATTTCATTCAGGATAATACCGTCAAGGGTACTCAGGATAATACGTCAACTTACTCAGGATATTACCGTCTCTTGCATTCAGGATAATACGTCAACTGTACTCAGGATATTACCGTCTCTTGCAGTCAGGATAATACGTCAACTGTACTCAGGACATTACCGTCTCTTGCATTCAGGATAATACGTCAGCTGTACTCAGGATATTACCGTCTCTTGCAGTCAGGATAATACGTCAACTGTACTCAGGACATTACCGTCTCTTGCATTCAGGATAATACGTCAGCTGTACTCAGGATATTACCGTCTCTTGCAGTCAGGATAATACGTCAACTGTACTCAGGACATTACCGTCTCTTGCATTCAGGATAATACGTCAACTGTACTCAGGATATTACCGTCTCTTGCAGTCAGGATAATACGTCAACTGTACTCAGGACATTACCGTCTCTTGCATTCAGGATAATACGTCAGCTGTACTCAGGATATTACCGTCTCTTGCATTCAGGATAATACGTCAACTCAGGATAATACCGTCAACTGTAACTTAATATTTTAATGTTTAATGCATACTCGTTTTACTTAATATAATTAGTATCTGTGCTTTCTAAATGAAACTTAATAGTCTAATATTTAATGCGTCTTCGTGTTACTTAATAGAATTATTATTTGTGCGTTCTAAGCGAACTTAATAATCTAATGTAAAATGCTTAAAATAATTAGTATTTGTTCAGTCTAAGGGTAATTTAATAGTCTAATGTTTATGCTTAACAGAATTAGTATTTGTGCGTTCTAAGCGCAGCTTAATAGTCTAATGTTTAATGCTTAACAGAAAATAAAATTTGTGCATTCTAATCGTTACTTAATTGTCAAATGTTTAATGCTTAACAGAATTGCTCTAAGCGTCACTTAATAGTCTAATGTTTAATGCGTCCTCGTGCTACTTAATAACATTAGTATTTGAGTGTTCTCAGCGCAAATTAATATCCTAATGTTTAATGCGTCCTCGCGTTACTTAATAGTCTTAGTATTTGTGCGTTCTAAGCGTAACTTAATAGCCTGCTGTTTAATGCGTTTTCGCGTTACTTAGTTATGCGTGTGCTCTAAGCGCAACTTAATATTTTGTTGTTTAATGCGTCCGCCTATTACATAATAGCATTAGTATTTGTGCGTTCTAAACAGATTTTAATATTCTAATGTTTTAGTGTTTGTGTGCCCTAAGCGGAACTTAATATTTTAATGTTTAATGAGTCCTCGTGCTACTTAATAGAATTATTATTTTGCGTTCTAGCGTAGCTTTATAGTCTAATGTTTAATGCGTCCTCTTACTTAATAGCATTAGTATTTAAGTGAACTAAGCGTAACTTAATTGTCTAATGTTTAATGCTTAATAGAATTAGTATTTGTGCGTTCTAGGTGTAACTTAATATTTTAATGCTTAATGCAACCGCGTGTTACTTAAAAGCATTAGTATTTTGCGCTCTAAGCGTTGTTTAACCTGACAGTTTTTAATTAGTCTTAATCGTTACTTAATAGAATAATATTATTAACAGAATACTTCTGAGTGCGTCCTCAGTGCTAATAAAACAACATTTGTGTGCTAATAGACTAGCTTTTAGTGCATCCTAAGCATTACTTAACTCATGAGTTCCTTGTGCCTCCAAAACGTTACATAACGAATATGTTTTTTGTGTGCTCACACTATGCTGGCCCTTCACATATATTTCCCATCGGTAGACGGCACATTTTCCTGGTGTGCCCCCACACCTGGCATGACACGTGGCTGCTTGAATTTTGCTTGTGTTTTCATTATTCACTTCGTGAAATGCGACATCTACAACGGACGGACGGACGTGCTGAACACTTGTTCTGCCAGCTGTAAGTTGTAATCTAAGTAATCGCCCGCAGCCAGGAACTAGTCACAAAATTAATCGACACCGCGGCGAAACAAGTTCACGTCAAGGGAGACAATTGAGTCATTGACAGGGGCTGATCCTCTCCCCTTCCATTCCTTGGTGCTCCAGCGCTGACACCTATGGACATTTTCAATTAATTGGAAAATGGAGTATCTACTTGTGCGGAAGCAAACTGAATTTTTAAAAATATTAAAATGTATTTCATAAAAATTGTGATGCTGAAGTGTCTGGGTGGTATGAAAAATGATCCACGCAGAATATACAAACCACAAAGCTCGTGCCAGTTTCATAATATACACGGTGTGAGGTACATCTAATGAAAGACCACGGGAGGTAATCGAATAATAAACCAGGTTGAGGTACATTACATATTAACTCGGACCGAGATACTCGAGTAACAATAACAGTGTGAAGTACATCAAGCCACAATCTGGTGGTGAGGTATACAAAGTTACCTAATGGAAGAGGGGTGAGGCACTAAATATAATAGCATAGGAATGAGGTATACAAAGTAACAGTCAAATGTCAAGTGTGCACAAAAATTAATACAGACATCAGTTATGCAAAGTATGATCACATGGGTGAAGTATGCTAATCAAAAGAATAAGGGCGAGGTACACAAAGTAATCTGTGACACCCCTGGGCACCCTTTACTTGTTATGGTTATTATTTACTAATTAGCAACACATAACTAATTACAAAGGATCGAGGATATAAATTTATAGTTATTAATAATTCTAACACAAGTCAACATGTCTCTCACTTGGCGGATTATAATAGTGTTGTAAACTCTACTCTCTATACAATAATAAGATAGACGTTTTAATGTCGCATAATTGTTTCTGCAGGTGGAAACGTCTCACCAAAGGAGTATTAAAATTCCGTCTTTTATTTATATTTAACGAGCCCCATCCATCCCATAAGGTTTCAATATACGTGCAAGAAGGTTAATAAATTTAACAACAAATTTATTAAAACAACAACACATGAATATAATCAAAAGAGTGTTGGCATTTACATCACAACAATGTTTGATTAAACATTAGACACTCATTCAGTTTAATCTAGCATAGACATCAGCAGTCAAATTAATATAAATATATATATATATATAATCATGTTCACAGATATGGGTTCGTCATAGAAATGAGAGTGGAGTTTCAGAGAGATAATTATAGTCAATGTATATAACCTTTTCAATGATGGCAGCTGTCGCTAGCACATGTTCACACTCATGTGGTTTGCAACAAGCTGCTTTCTTTCTTATTGGATGAAGGTCCAATGTACCCCTTCTAAGCACATTACACAACTGTTCCAGAATCTTTGATGCACTCAAAAAGCACACCATGGAGAATCGTCCAGAACTTCATGTGCGCTATCAAAACACATCATGAGAAGTGTTCCAGAGACTGAATGTGCGCTATCAAAACACATCATGAGAAGTGTTCCAGAGACTTCATGTGCGCTATCAAAACACATCATGAGAAGTGTTCCAGAGACTGAATGTGCGCTATCAAAACACATATGAGAAGAGTTCCAGAGACTGAATGTGCGCTATCAAAACACATATGAGAAGAGTTCCAGAGACTGAATGTGCGCTATCAAAACACATATGAGAAGAGTTCCAGAGACTGAATGTGCGCTACTCAAGCACACCATGAAGAATGTTCGACAGTGTTCATGAATTTGCATCAGTACAACAACTAGCCCTGCATTACTTTGCATCATTTCAGAGATCAAATTCTTTATCAAAATCTGTTAGGTGAAGGACAGGAGATTGTGACAATCTTTTAAACTATAAAACTGTTTTACACTCCTCTCTCCAAATCACTGTCTCTGGACTGCCTTTCTTTGTCAAATTAATAAGTGGTTCGGCAATAGTGCTGAATTTGGGGATGAATTTCTGATAGTAACTGGCCAATCCCAAAAAAAGATTTAACATTCATCTTTGAGGCTGGTCTTTACTAATTTTAATACTATGACAATTAGTTTAACAATTTTGAACAAATTTGCGCACTTTGCCGGACAGATCCTCCACTTTATGACACCTCTGGGCACCCTCCACTTGTTATGGTTATTATTTATTAATTAATAATGCATAAATAATTACAAGTGATTGAGAATCTTAATTTATAGATTAATAATTCTCCCTGAAGGCCAACATGTCTCTCACTTGGCAGATTATAAGAGTATCATAAGAATAACTTCAGGCTGGATGACTAAACTTGTGAATCATAATATAATCTAAATAATCCTAGAATATTTTCTTAATTCTAAACGGTAATCAAAATTTACGTGAAATCGAACACCAATTTAATTTTAATTAAATTTTATTCATTTGTAATCGATTGCAAAATTTTTACCTAAAGTTGTGAGATGTCAGGCTGAAGATTTATTCTACACCTGTCACTGCTTTCAGTCACAAAAATAAACTGTCATAACGATGTCTTATGTATACTGAATTTGACTTCGATATTTTCCTTAAGGGCCTACCACATTAAACTGTCAATCTGGTTAATTCAAGGGTACAAAGATGTATACAGTTTATAAATGTGTGTTTGTGTATCTCTCTCTCTCTCTCTCTCTCTCTCTCTCTCTCTCTCTCTCTCTCTCTCTCTCTCTCTCTCTCTCTCTCTCTCTCTCTCTCTCTCTCTCTCTCTCTCTCTCTCTCTCTCTCTCTCTCTCTGTCAAACTCGTCATTTGCGTATCTTGCATAGAGAGCAAAATGTGTTCCAAGTTTAAAGAACGATAGATTGGTTCACAAGTTTAATAAAATGAGATATTAAGTAGGCACGAATTATCAGTAGTAAACATTACTTTGGGTTCTTAATAAGTTAATTTAGTAGATATGTTTTTTATAACATTGATCAAAGATTACAACTGAAAACTGAACGTTCAATAAGTCCGATTAGCCGGATTTCTAATCGAATGTGGTGAACGCATGAGAAAATTATTATAGTCTAAATGTTCCTTCTTTCACTGATTAGATCTATGTTAAAAACAGCCAAGAAAATTATTCAAGTCTACATGTTCATTCTTTCATTTTTTCGCGGATTTGTATCCTTCAATTAATCGTTGTACCCCTCATTAATTACTGTACGCCTCTCGTTAATTACTGTACCCCTCACATTAATTGCTGTAACTCTCACATTAATTACTATACCCCTCACATTAATTACTGTAACTCTCACATTCAATTCTGTATCCCTCACATTAATCGTTGTAGCCCTCATTAATTCTGTGCACCTTTCATTAATTACTATGTCTCTCTCATTAATTACTGTACGCCTCGCATTAGTTACTGCACCTCTTTCATTAATTGTTGTGCCCCTCACAATAAATAATGTACTCCTCACATTATTATACCCTTTCAATAATTACTGTACCTCCTCCCCATTAGTTACTGTACCCTCTCGTTAATTACTGATCACTTTCATTGATTACTGCGCCCCTCATTAATTACGGATGGACACAAGCGTTCCGAAGAGCAAGCTGCAAAGCGATTTCAGAAAGGAATCTCGATTGGACACCCACTTTAGAAAACTCTTTCTGTAAACAACGACCAAACCCGAATATTAATGCTACTTTTCTTTAATTTTCTTGCCCTTAACTGGCATTTTACAGTAGTCACTTATGGAAAGATTTTCATAATTTCTACTTATGACTAATGGAAAGATTTTCATAATTTCTACTTATGACTAATGGAAAAATTTTCATAATTTCTACTTATGATTAATGGAAAGATTTTCATAATTTCTACTTATGATTAATGGAAAGACTTTCATAATTTCTAATTATGACTATCATTATTTTTCTGCTTATGACTTTTTATCATAATAGTTTTCTCTTATGTCATTTTATCATTATAGTTTTCACTTTTGATTTGCTCCCACTATAATTTCCACTTATGATTTTTTATCATTTTAGTTTCCTCTAATGACTTTTTATAATTATAATTTTCATTATGACTTTTAATCATTTCTCTACTGATTTCATTCTTTATTTCGTTCGAAAGAGATTATTACAATTCTCAGTTCATATCCTCTTCTTCAAAGAACGTTTTTTCATTTATCACAATCTATTGAAATTCAATATGGCGACAATCATTATCAATTTTACAGCCAAAACAAACAAAAATCCATTTTCTACATATTTTCACAAGCAAGTTGAGCAAAAGTAGCATCAAATAAACAATTCCAAAGCAAAGTTAAATGACGACAAATTTGAAGGCATCATTCTTGCAGCATACAGCAAAGTGTCTGATCAGTGTTTTGTATAACTTCTACTTAAAGCGTTCTTGCAGCATACAGCAATATGTCTGATCAGTGTTTTGTATAACTTCTACTTAAAGCGTTCTTGCAGCATACAGCAAAGTGTCTGAGCAGTGTTTTGTATAACTTCTACTTAAAGCTTTCTTGCAGCATACAGCAATATGTCTGATCAGTGTTTTGTATAACTTCTACTTAAAGCGTTCTTGCAGCATACAGCAGTGTCTGAGCAGTCTTTTGTATAACTTCTACTTAAAGCTTTCTTGCAGCATACAGCAGTGTCTGAGCAGTGTTTTGTATAACTTCTACTTAAAGCGTTCTTGCAGCATACAGCAATGTGTCTGAGCAGTGTTTTGTATAACTTCTACTTAAAGCGTTCTTGCAGCATACAGCAATGTGTCTGAGCAGTGTTTTGTATAACTTCTACTTAAAGCGTTCTTGCAGCATACAGCAATGTGTCTGAGCAGTGTTTTGTATAACTTCTACTTAAAGCGTTCCATCACTAGTGCGTTTTCTTCAGGCTTCATTTCATTTGCACCTAACGTTCTGTCATTTTTATTTGACGTCGACAAAATATGGTGACAGGTGACACGCATGATTAACTTTTGAAATCCTACTCTTTGTGAAAGTATCCTACTGTGATTATAAACCATCATAAAAGAACAATTATAGGAGAATACTGCCTTTCAAAGTAAACAGATAATAATAAAATAGCAAAGAAATGAAGAATGCTCAGAAGTCTGACCTGCCTGACTCGAAGAAAATTACCTAGGCTCGTTAAAGATAACAAAAATGAAGTTATAAGGGTAAAAAATAACCTCACCTTCAAGTTTTCCACCGCGTGTCTAGGAGAGCGGTGACGTCACGCTTTGGACAGGACAGGCAGACAGACGTGTCTAGGCGAGCGGTGACGTCATGTCCTTTTGACAAGGTCGGGCAGAGCGACGCGTGTAAGGAAGCGGTGACGTTATGTTCTTTGACAGATCGAGTAATCAGGCGACTGTCGGCCGGACATTGCTGTCTATTTAGTACTCTGTCAGCATCCGGGTCTCACATGGTTGGATGTCAAAATGCAAAGCTTCTATTCAGTTCTTCTCTTATCTGATATGGTTCTAATTTGTCTCTCCAGTTGTCGATAATATCGTAATGTTGGTGACATTCGAAGCACGACTAGGGTGATTCACATACGTCTTGACAGCTGAGAGGGAATGGGGGTATAGTAAGTGCTTGAGGCAGTCCGTTGATTAGAGGTTACCAGTGAATTCGTATGTTATCTTCATTACTACTGAAGCAGTAACATATTTTTTTTTAAATTAAAATTGAAGAAGACTTTTAGCAAAATGTAATTATAGTTTGCGTTTTGTAAGGTGCGTTTGCCTTAGTCAAGTCGGTTAATTAATGAATGTGTACGATGTGTATTTGGAAAAGGGTGAATGTGTACAGTTTAATGTTCAAAGACTATATTTGAACACATCAAAATGCATAGTAAAAGCAAAATAGTAAAACAAAGAAATTCTTTTTATTATTATTATTACTGAAATAACAAAACAAAAAGCAACGTTTGATTAAAATAGCCAGAGAAGCAGGTACATTTACCTCAAAAGAAAGAAAAAACTCTATTAAATTAAAATATAGAAATACAAATATTTTTCTAAAATAGACAAAAGAGAAAACATCCACTTAAAATAGTCACGGAGATTTTAAAAAATAGTTAAATTAGCCCAAAAGGAAATAAAGCTAATTAAACAAGCCAAACAGAAAAACCTAGTTAAAGAGAAAATAATCTAGTTTTAAGAAAGCCATGGCTCAAGCAAATTAATTTTTTTTAATTAAATAGTTAAAATAGCGAAAGAGAAAGGAAATATAGTAGAAATATAGTTAAACTATTCAAAGAAAAAAGATAGTTAAAATAGCCAAATAGAAAAAAAGCTAATTAAACTAGCAAAAAAATGTCAAATAAAAAGCTACATAAGCAGCCAATGAGGGGAGAAATATAGTTCAAATAGCCAAAGAAAAATAAAAGCTAGTTAAAGTAGTCAAAGAAAAATAAATGTTAGTTAAAATAGCCAAAGAAAAATGAATGTTAGTTAAAGCAGCCAAAGAAAAATGAATGTTAGTTAAAGTAGCCAAAGAAAAATGAATGTTAGTTAAAACAGCCAGTCCAAATAGCCAAAGAGGGGAAAATATGTTTGACTTTAGCCAAGAATTCGATCTCCACCAAGGGCGCAAAGGCAAGATAATACTCTGGGTACGGTTTTCTTTGGTAAAAATGGGTACTGTTTTGTTTGGTAATGGTCTGGGTACTGTTTTGCGGGTACAAGTCTGGGTGCGGCTTCGTTAGGTAACAGTCTGGGTACTGTTTTGCTTGTAAAGATCTGTGAACTGTTTTGTTTGGTAAAAGTCTGGGTGCAGTTTTGTTTGATAATAGTTTGGGTACTATTTTACCAAAGAAGTCTGGATGCTGTTTTGGTTTGGTAATAAATAGTCTAGGTACTATTATTTTGTTCGTAAAAGTCTGGGTGCGGTTTTGTTTGGTAATAGTCTAGGTATTGTTTTGTATGGTAATAGTATGGATACTGGTTTAATAAAAATAGCCTGTGTACTGTTTTGTTTGGTAATAGTCGGAGTACTCTTTGTTTCGATAATAGTCTGGGTACTGGTTTTTTGGACCAGTCTGGTTTTTTGGTAGTAGTCTGGATCTGGTTTCTCTGGTAATAGTCTGGTACTGTTTAGTTTGATAATAGTCTGGATCTGGTTTCTTTGGTAATAGTCTGGGTACTGTTTAGTTTAGCAATAGTCTGGTACTGGTAGGTAATACTCTGGGTACTTGTTTATTTGGCAATAATCTGAATTCAGACGTTTTTGTTTGTTAATGGTCTGGGTACTGTTTTGGCAATAGTCTGGGTATTGTTTTCATCATAGTCTGCGTGCTATTCTGTAACAGTCTATTCTGTTTTGTTTGGGGCAATAGTTTGGGTAATATTTTCCTTACGCAATGAGTAATATTTTAGTAATAGTCTGGGTACTCTGCTTTTATTTTGGTAATAGTTCGGATACGTTTTAGTTAGTATAGATACTGTTTTGATAATAGTCTGGGTGTTGTTTTAGTAATAGACTGGTTACTGTTTTGTGTTGGCAATTGTTTAGTACTGTTTTGGCTATAATATGTATACTTCTTTTGGCAATACGAAGCATATTGCTATTTGGAAGGTAAAGGTGGGCAGTTTGGTAATGAATACTTATACTAATAATTTTGGTATTGAATACTGTTTCTTCGCAATAGTATGGTAAAAATGTGGCAATAGGCGGGATCCTCCTCTGTTCTAGTAATAATATGTGTGGCAGGAGGTTGGATATTTATTGTTTGGACAGTCAACTGAGTATTGTTATGACAATAATTTGGGTCTGTTTGGGCATTAGTTCAGCCAATAGGCAGGGTACCGTTTAGGCAATAGGCTGAATACTGTTTAGGCAATATTTTAGATACTAGTTTGTTTTGGCAATAGATTAGGTACCGTTTTTGGCAATATGCTAGATACTGTTTTGCTTTGGCATTTATCTGGGTAGTGTTTTGAAATAGACTGATACTATTTTGTTCCGGCAATCGCCTAAGTTCTGGTTTGGTAATAGTCTTCCATTCATATTGATGTGGCAATAGTCTGAATATTGCTTTGGTAAATTAGTCTGGTTACTAGCTGGGTAATAGTTACGACTGTTTGGTAATTATCTGGTTACTGATGTGGTAATATTCATAGTACTAGTTTGGTAATAATCTGACTACTGTTTTGACAATTGTCTGGGACCTTTACCTCTTTTGGTAAAAGTCTGAGTACTGTTTTGGTAATTTGACCACAAGAAAAAAACTTAAAATCATTTATTTGCTAGTGTTCAAATTATTCACACTAAAATGGGTAAGTTGTTGAACTGTCAATCAACGATTTGAAGGGAAAATACTTTATCTTTACTGAGAGCGAATGCGCTAGTTTGTTTTGTTTTTTTACTTCAATGCAATGATATAATTCATTATGCAGAGGAGAGCTTATTATTAGATGGCTGAGTTGTTGTACTGTGTATGTGCTAATAACTGGCTTGTAATGGGTGTTATAAGCAGCACACGGATTAATCTCTTTGTAATTAGAAATTGATGCTACCGTCAACAAGATTTTTTAAATACCTCTTTTAAACTTTTGTGCTTTCTGTTGCAGGATTTATATCCAGTGCAATATCGTTGTGATTCCGGTGTAATAGTGTCGTATATCTGGTGTAATAGTGTCGTGTATCTGGTGTAATAGTGTCGTGTATCTGGTGTAATAGTGTCGTGTATCTGGTGTAATAGTGTCGTGTATCTGGTGTAATAGTGTCGTGTATCTGGTGTAATAGTGTCGTGTATTCAGTGTAAAAGTGTCGTGTATCTGGTGTAATAGTGTCGTGTATCTGGTGTAATAGTGTCGTGTATCTGGTGTAATAGTGTCGTGTATTCAGTGTAATAGTGTCATGTATCTGGTGTAAAAGTGTCGTGTATCTTGTGTAATAGTGTCGTGTATTCAGTGTAAAAGTGTCGTGTATCTGGTGTAATAGTGTCGTGTATCTGGTGCAATAGCGTTGTGCATCCAGTGCAATATTGTCATGCATCCATTGTAATAGTGTTCTGTTTCTAGCGCCATATTGCCGTGTGTCCAGTGTAATAGTGTCTCATATCCAGTGCAATAGCGTTGTGCATCCAGTGCAATATTGTCAAATATCAAACATAAAGTGAAAGACGTGAGCGCTTTAATGTTTCTTGCGCATGGGCGAGAGAAGACACCAGCTGAGAAATCCTAAAGGGAAATTACTGTTGGCAAGGGAAGCGACTCAAAATTAACGTGTGTAAAAGATGAGGATTTGTTTCACACTGTCACCAAGGTGATTAATATAGAAACGGTAATGTAATTATCTTACCAAGCATATAATGTTAGTAATTTCTTGTAGAACGAAACTAACTCTAAGGCCATGTGAATTCATAAAACACAGTAGCTTTGTCATGGACACTAGTTTTACTTACCAAACAACCATAAACTGTATACAACAATGTGATGCAAAGAAATGCGACTCCCTACGACAGACAATACGAGTGCCAAGCAGTCCAACAAAATGTAACATGGATGGACAGAATACGACACATATGTAGTTCAAGGTATTCAAAGCCAGAAGGAATAGAAAAGCGAAGGCCAATTTATATGTGAAAGTTAAAGAGAAGACGAACTGTGTGTGAAAGTTAAAAGGGAATGTCAAGTGTATGTGAAAGGTCTCAGGGAACTCCTGCATAAAAATTACTATATCAACGATGATTAATTTTTTTTTTTAATCACGAGCTCTTAGGGAACCCCTAGCGATTCTCGCGGAACCCTGAGAATCTGTGAAAACCCGGCTGGGAAACTCTGGTATAGACCCTTGGCTTGTTTGCTGTTTCTCTTTAATATCATGAAAGTGGCTTCGAAATAAGATTACTTCAACAAACTGCTATGGTCATTCACCTTCAGATTGAAGATTCTGCCAAGTGATCTAACAACACTGCACGGATGTCCAAACTTTCAGTATTGAGTAAAGAGCATGCCACAGGTGGGATCACTGAGACCCGACCAATGAAATTGTTTTGGGGAAGACATATATCACAGTTTTAACCAATCAGCATCGCCAAGAATGACGTGATACATTCTACCGTTTCTACTTCGACTTTGCGTGCGGTTGTTAAAGCAATTATGCTTTGTACATCAAGCTAATAATTTTATTTTATACCATATGTTATTGCTGTTTGTTTGTTGACTGGCTCAACAGTATTTATGTCATTGTTTCTTATCAATAATTGTTGTTTTGTAAATCATAAGGTACGTCAGATACACATTAGCTCCAAGGGTCGTGTCACCCAGTACGGTTCGAAGTTTAGAAAAGGATTAACAAACCACATAAAGTCAGTCAGAGAGAAACATATGGATTGATCATATTTAATAATGTGTTGAATGTATTAAATAATTTTCCAATGATTGGATAAGTGTATGCGTGTTGAAAATGGGTTATGTTTTTTCATTGATTGGATGCGTGTGTCCGTGTGAAACGCGTTAGGTGTGTTCCACTGATTCAGTGAGTGTGTGTGTGTTGATAATTATAATTGGTGAAACCAGAAATAGGCCTAGAAAGATATCTTGCTAGGTCTAGGATTTCTTTGATTTTCTTTTAGGGTGGGTTTCTTTTTGCGTGCGTGCGTGTGTGTCTGTGAGTGTTGTGTATATATATGTGTGTGGTTTAAAAAACTTACGTAATGAAGCCTCTTCTGCTGGATAAAAATATTAAAGTCACGTGCTCAGACCCATTTGTGTCTTAAAATTACGAGTATCGTGTTGAGATCATTTGTGCTAAAATTTGAGTGACGTTTTGAGATACATTTCCGTTAGAACTGTGAATGCAGTTACGTTGAATTTTGAAAGCGCCGTGATGAGTCCATTATGTGAAGGTTGAAAATTATTAGCTCCTTGACGAGTATTTTGGGTTTTTTTAGTGTAGACAACTCTGAGAGCCGCGGTAAATTATTGCATCATCACACTGCACTCCGTGATACTGTGGACGGTAGCCATAGATACAGAGGCAATAGGGAAAGAACTTTAGGTTTTCGGTAAATCCGCTCACAGTTTCTAGACATTTCTTTCAGAAAGTATTTTAAGTTACAATTTCCTATCATTCTAGTCACAATCTCCAAATCCAGTCTTAACAATGCTACAACAATGATTTTTTTTTTACATGACACTGATTGTCTTTACAGTACATGTTATAATGCTGATTGTCCTTACAGTACATGTTATAATACTGATTGCCTTTACAGTACACGTTATAACACTGATTGTATTTACAGTTAATTTTATAACGCTGAATTGTTTTTACTGTACCTAATATAACTGGTTGTCTTTACAGTATATGTTACAGAACTGATTATTTTAACATGTTATAACAATGATATCTTTACAATATAATTTACAGATGTCTCTACAGTACATTTTATAGCATGGCTATTTTTATAGTGTGTCACCGCACTGTCTTTACAGTACTTGTTACAACACTGATTATCTTTGCAATGTATGTAAAAGAAAATCAGTATCTTTACAGTGTTGATAACAAATTCATCCTAATAAGATTGCGTCTAGTACTTGTAATGTAATATATAAGCACTGAAATGTTTTATAATGTACTATGATGTCTAACTTTATGTCTAACGGCATTTTGAAACCCCATCCTTATATATGATACTAGGCAGATGCTTACGACTACATTAAGGTTAATGACCGTATGACACCTTATCCTTATATAGAGGCAGATTTTTAGAACTACATTATGGTTAATGAGAGTATGACACCTTATCCTTACGTATAGGTGTATGTATAGAAGTACATTATGGTTAATGACAGTATGACACCTTATCCTTACGTATAGGTGTATGTATAGAAGTACATTATGGTTAATGAGAGTATGACACCTTATCCTTACGTATAGGTGTATGTATAGAAGTATCTTATGGTTAATGACAGTATGACACTTTATCCTTACATATAGGTGTATGTATAAAAGTACATTATGGTTAATGACAGTATGACACCTTATCCTTATGTATGGGTGTGTGTATAGAATTAATTTTCCTCCAGACTTGACTGAAATGCATTTTGCTGTGGGTTTGTTTTGTTTTATTTTGTTATGTGCACAATTGCTGACCATATATTTTAATATATCTATCATATTTACTTCACTCGAATTAGATAAACACTGTTTTAAGCTGATTATACCTTCAACTACCATTACTACGCTCAATGATGAACAATTTATTGTACTTTTGATGACATGTATCGTTTATATCTCCAGTTGTTTACATGAACTATTTATTGTACTTTTGATGATATGCATCGTTTATATCTCCAGTTGCTTACATGAACCATTTATTGCCCCATGATATGAATTATTAACTGCCTCACTCATAGCATTAAGTATTGCTGTCACGATGTCATGATGATGCACAAATGATGTCATGCGATATTCACTCCCATTGATGACATGCACCAATTACTGTCTCCTTCATGACTCGAAACATTACTGCCTCTTTTGACGACATGCACCATTTACTTTCTCCTTCATGACTCGAAACATTACTGCCTCTTTTGACGACATGCACCAATTACTGTCTCCTTCATGACTCGAAACATTACTGCCTCTTTTGACGACATGCACCATTTACTTTCTCCTTCATGACTCGAAACATTACTGCCTCTTTTGACGACATGCACCAATTACTGTCTCCTTCATGACTCGAAACATTACTGCCTCTTTTGACGACATGCACCATTTACTTTCCTCGTTGATAAAATGAACCATGATGTGAACTATTTACTGTCGGTATTCATGACATGAAATATTACTGTCTCTGTTGATGAAATGCATCATTTAATTCCTCTCTTTAATGACGTGATCTGCTTACTCTCCCATTCATAATATGCAAGCGTTCATACTAAACAGTGAGCAGTCAGAGATTGTCAACTTTCATTCTAAACAGTAAGCAGTCAGAGATTATCAAACTTTCATTCTAAACAGTGAGCAGTCAGCGATTATCAAACTTTCATTCTAAACAGTGAGCAGTCAGCGATTATCAAGTGAAACTCTTTAACAAATGTGAAGTTACTAATTGTCAAGCGATGATTCTAAAATGCCTTTTCTGGTATTTACAGTAAATGTACACTCATTTAAATTTTTATTGTTTATAAAGTAAGTGCGCACTTATTAAAATTTTAATTGTTTGATTCGACTGTCATTTAGTAGTCAGTGGGTGTAAAGTGTCAGATTTAACTAGAAATGTAAATGTTTGATTTAACAAAATATGTTAATCGATTTAAAAGAAAGTGGCTTTATAAAGAAGATCCTAACAGTGTAACAAAGTGCTATCTTCATTTAATTAATCAATTAAATAGAAATTTATTATGTTTGATTTCATAAGTAATTTTTTTTATCAATGTAGTTTAAAGTTTTGATATAAGTCATTTTATCGATAAGTTTGAAGAGTTTGATATGACAAGTATTTCTTATCAATATAGTTTAAAGTGTTTGATATAACCAGTCATGTTCATCAATATAACTTAGAGTGTTTGATGCGCAGTGGATAACTGTACCTTCTAGTTTATAAGAGCACAATGGCTAACTACAATTGCAGGTATGCTATAAAAATTTCGTAGCTTTGTGTAATGCTAAGGATGTGAGTGTAACTGTATCTCAGTACTGTACTAGACAACAAATCAAAACACCCATTTCTTATGTTTGGTAGTCATGGTCACAATGTTTTAGGCATCGCTGTCAACTTAACAGGATCATTCACTTTACCTAAGAACTTGTAGAGACCTTGAACTTTCAACCAATGCTTTTAAATGATGCGTTTATTGTCTCATTCTCTTAGCGGTTCCTTAATTACGATCACTTCCAAGACAAGCTCATCTTGATAGATAGATAGATAGATAGATAGATAGATAGATAGATAGATAGATAGATAGATAGATAGATAGATAGATAGATAGATAGATAGATAGATAGATAGATACATACATACATACATACATACATACATACATACATACATACATACATAGATAGATAGATAGATAGATAGATAGATAGATAGATAGATAGATAGATAGATAGATAGATAGATAGATAGATAGATAGATAGATAGATAGATAGATAGATAGATAGATAGATAGATAGATAGATAGCCCTCTAACTTCGGCACTGTCGTTTTAAACTCCAGCCTTGCCGTTGGTCCGTTCACATGTTTTACACCTGTCTCAGAAATCGCTCCGATAGTTTCCTGAAATATCTGGCACAAATGTACCTTTTATTTCTACCTGGCAACCCCACCCGATTCTCTACGACCCCACACCCACTAGTCGTCGCCACATTTACTCTCAGTGTGCCGACTCCCTCTCCCCCTTCCAGCCCCTGTCTTGACAGCACTCACACCTAGGCCCCTCGGTACCTTGGACCACCCACATCGTCACTCTCGCTCTCTCCTTCCCTCGCTCTTTCGCTCTCTCACTAAGTTTTCTCCTCTCTCTCTCTCTAATGCTTTGGCAGGGATAATTTTCAACTTGTGGAGCGGTAAAATTATTTAAACCCGACACTTTTGACTGGCAGTAAGTTGATTGTTTTCTTTCAAAAGGAAAACAATTCGCTTGAACAGATATGTTTTTGATCTGTCAGTCTCAGGTTAGGATTAGTTGCAGTGTGGTTTTATTCTACTGTTGAAACGTTTTTTAAAAAATAATAAAAATAATCTGCGTTGTGTTTTAAATGATCTACACGTACTTCAATGATTGCGGTAAAAAAGGCAGCAAACTATTATTTTTTTTTAAATGTATGATGCGCTTGAATATTTGATGTAAAATATTTTAAAAGCTTTGCAGCAGAATCAGCCATATTTCAAGTTGTGGTATGTGTTTTCAGTTTGTGTACTTTTGTCATTTCCTACAATATTCCAATCTGAAGAATTTGAGAGTCAACTCTCAGAGCAGACTCGTATCTCACACAAATTTAAGAAATACAGTCTATCTAGTACACTCACTTCAGAAATATAGTGTATCTGGCACCGTCATTTAAGAAATACAGTCTATCTAGTACACTCACTTCAGAAATATAGTGTATTTGGCACCGTCATTTAAGAAATAGAAGGTACCTAATAAGCTCGTTTGAAAAATCTAGCATTCTAATTCTAGCATTCTAAATCTAGCATTCTAATTTAAGATATATATAGTGTATCTACCGCACTCTAGAAAATAAGATTATTTAGAACACTCATTTAAGAGCTATTACGTCATTTAGGAAATCTAGAGCTCTCCTGTTTTAAAAAAAAAATACAATGTATCTAACACAGAAGTAGAGTGAAAATACCGCACATTATTTGAAATAAGGTGTATCAAACACATTTACTTACTTAAGAAATAGTACACTCGTTTAGAAAATCAGGAACACGCATGTAAGAAATACATTATATCTATTACACTCACTCAAGAAATATGGTGTATCCAGTACACTCACTTAAGAAACAAGGTCTATCTAGTACACTCTTTTAAGGACCCAGAGGTATCGGAAGCCTTCCAAGCAAAGAGAGGAGGGAAATTTGCACCACTGTTACTTCTTAATGCAGAGAATACAGACACAGACACTTTGATTGACATATTTAACACCTCATTGATCCAAACAGCCAAAGAGATCCTTGGCAAACATAAACGAGCAAAGAAACCTTGGGTTACAGCTGACATCCTTGATCTGTGTGACAAGCGTCGAGACCCCTAAGAAGAAAAAATCAGAAGTAGAAAGAGCAAAACAATAACAACCAGATTATCAAAAAAAACATGAAAAGGGCAAAAGAGACATGGATTGAAGACGTGTAAAGATACAGAAAATAATTCACCATAACAGGTGAAAGACTGTAAACAATGACGCTCCTCCACCATTCAAGATAGTGAAGGGAATTGTCTTACATGAGATCAAGACATTCTTAAGAGATGGACAGAATACTGCTCAGACCTATACAACCACAGACATACAGGGGACCCATTCAAACTCAGCACCCCACCAGTGACAAACACTGACAACTACCCCATCCTCCGAGAAGTAGAGACTGCAGCGAAATCAATGCAAAAAGGGAAGACAAGGAATAGACAATATCCCTGCAGAATTAGTCCAAGAAGGGAGAGAATCCATGATAAACGCCCTAGTAACAATCTGCAATAAAATCTGGCAGACAGGGAAATGGTCAACACCATGGACTCTCCCAAAAAGGCAATTTGCAGCAATGTCAGAACTATCATATGATAAATCTTATATGCCACCCAAGCAAAGTCATGCTAAAGATCATATTAAACAGACTGAAGCTGCAGGCAGAGGAAATCATAGCTGAAGAACAGGCAGGCTTCGGACCAGGTCGAAGCACAACTGTACAGATTTTTAATCTGAGACTGCTATGTGAGAAGTACCTCCAGCACCAACAAGACCTTTGTATATTTTAAGAAGGCGTTTGACAGGGTGTGGCATGCAGCCCTTTGGTCCACCATGAAGCTGTACAATCTGATCATAGAAATCCTTTACACATATTGATATCCACTAAGTATCATGTGAGCAGTAGGGTAGCATTAAGCACGCCAAACGCACGCCACTCATACTTGGGGGGAAAAAGGAAAGACTGATTACAAATAAACAAAGATTAAAATTGGGGGTCCATTATAGAATTGGCCCATATTAGTATTGCTTCACTAATTAGGGTGTCCATTCTATTTTGTGCTTCTGGAAATCTGGGGTCCATCCTAGTATTGCTTCACTAATTAAGGTGTCCATTCTAGTGTTGCTTCTGGAAATCTGGGGTCCATTCTAGTACTGCTTCAATAAATATGGGGTCCATTCTAGTTTTGCTTCAGTAAATCTGAGCTTCGTTCTAGTTTTGCTTCAATAAATATGGGTCCAATCTAGTCTGGTTTTATTAAATCTGGGCTTCATTCTAGCTTTGCTTTAATAAATATAGGGTCCATTCTAGTTTTGCTTCAATAAATATAGGGTCCCTTCTAATTTTGCTTAAATAAATATAGGGTCCATTCTAGTTTTGCTTCAATAAATATAGGGCCCATTCTAATTTTGCTTCAGTAAATATAGGGTCCATTCTAATTTTGCTTCAATAAATATAAAACTAATTACGAGACTAGCATAGCTAGGACATAAATAAAACTGAAAGTCTGTAAACATTTCAAAATCACATATAATTTTTTTGTTGTAAAGTCTGTTTCAAATATTTTAAATTAAATAAATAAAATAAACTGAACATAGTTATTAAAGTGACCAGTTAAGATTAAATTTCTTATATACTAATTGCAGCTGGTCATGCTTTAATTAATATTTTTCAACAGGGTATAAAATATAAATTTACACTGGTTATTATTTACATTAAATATAAAAAATACGTATCCTATAATAATATTTTTCTGATTTAAAACAATCAACAAATTACAATTTCACACCTTTCCAGCTGAGGTAATTACTGAATATGTAATGAGCAATTGCAAAAGTCTTAAAATAAATAAAATTAATTTAATTTTGTTCTGTCAGTCTGAACTTGTTGATATTGTTAAGTTACTCTCTGTCATGTCCCATCAAACATCTCCGTCTTGAAATGAAATATTTGGGGGTTGTGCTATTTTATGTCGCTGCCTGCCATGTTTTTCTAAACACCTCTCTTGTTGGATATCCTTTGTCAAATGGCATCGGGTTGATTTGTCTTCCAGGATTCCCAGACACCTTTCTGTTAACTTACCCTTTCACTGTCGTCAAGTCACTATTGCCATGACCTTCGAAACACCTGTCACGTCTCATGTTGACAGTTTTACCCCTTTCATTTTGTGGCCAAACCGATTTCACGTTCAAGTAGGATTGTAGTGTGAATTACGCAGTTTTAATTTCACATCTTGTTACCCGATACGAGGGTAGAATGCTTGTTATGGAAGTAGGCTAATGTGCTGTTAATCTCGATCACAGTCCTTCAGAGAGGATATTAGTAGTGATGATACTCTATTCAGACAGGATATTAGTATTGATGATACTCTATTCAGACAGGATATTAGTTTTGATGATACTCTTGATCACAACCATTCAAACAGGATATTAGTATTGCTGATACTCTTGATCACAACCATTCAAACAGGATATTAGTATTGCTGATACTCTTGATCACAACCATTCAAACAGGATATTAGTATTGCTGATACTCTTGATCACAACCATTCAAATAGGATATTAGTATTGCTGATACTCTTGATCACAACCATTCAAACAGGATATTAGTATTGATGATACTCTATTCAGACAGGATATTAGTATTGCTGATACTCTTGATCACAACCATTCAAACAGGATATTAGTATTGATGATACTCTTGATCACAACCATTCAAAGAGGATATTAGTATTGATGATACTTTATTCAGACATTCAGACAGGATATTAGCATTCCTGATACTCTTGATCACAGCCATTCAAACAGGATATTAGTATTGATGATACTCTATTCAGACAGGATATTAGTATTGCTGATACTCTTGATCACAACCATTCAAACAGGATATTAGTATTGATGATACTCTATTCAGACAGGATATTAGCATTCCTGATACTCTTGATCACAACCATTCAAACAGGATATTAGTATTGATGATACTTTATTCAGACATTCAGACAGGATATTAGCATTCCTGATACTCTTGATCACAGCCATTCAAACAGGATATTAGTATTGATGATACTCTATTCAGACAGGATACTAGTATTGCTGATACTCTTGATCACAACCATTCAAATAGGATATTAGTATTGATGATAGTCTCGATCACAACCTTTCAGACGGAATATTAATATTGCTGATATTCTATTAGTATTGCTGATAGTTCGGTTTCTTCCTGATACTGTCAACCATAACCTTCAAACTGGGCATTGATACAAACGTCTCCAGTTTCCAAACCGCAAAAATATTCTTTCAAGAAAATTTACGTACAGATATTTTCAAAACTTCCAAATTTACAACACTAATGATGACGTGGGTGTTTACAATGATGAGGATGGCTTGGTGGAGATGTTGACGAAAGTGATGGTGATTCTATTTTGTCAGTGTACGCCTTTTATTTCAGTTTCACTTGTGATTATATTCGTTACAAGATCTCTATATCCCTGTATCCTGTCACTTTATACTGAATATACTCACTGTAAATGTTCCAGATCCCTAAATCTTCGGTCATTGTTTACTTCTGATTAAACTCCATATAATAGATTTTCAGATCTTTAAATATTCAGTTATTGTTTACTTATTATAAACTCCATATAATAGATTTTCAGATCTTTAAATATTCAGTTATTGTTTACTTATTATAAACTCCATATAATAGATTTTCAGATCTTTAAATATTCAGTTATTGTTTACTTATTATAAACTCCATATAATAGATTTTCAGATCTTTAAATATTCAGTTATTGTTTACTTATTATAAACTCCATATAATAGATTTTCAGATCTTTAAATATTCAGTTATTGTTTACTTATTATAAACTCCATATAATAGATTTTCAGATCTTTAAATATTCAGTTATTTTATCACTCGTTACAAACATTCCAGATCCTTTTTTACCCCAGTCATTTTTCATTCTGGTTACACTCATTACAAGATATTTTTAGTCATACTAGTTACAATATTTTTTTGTCATTCTCGTTAGTTATCTGCATTTGCACAAAAAGTACTTTATTTTAGTGATCTACATTTACATAATATAGTATTTTATTTTAGTGATCTACATTTACACAATATAGTACTTTATTTTCGTGATCTACATTTACACAGTATAGTACTTTATTTTAGTGATCTACATTTACACAATATAGTACTTTATTTTAATGATCTACATTTAATTTAATTTTAATTTTAAAAAGTATTTTATTTAAACAGTCTGTATTTGACGGCACAACTGCATTCTATGACTAGCCCATAACTCATTACTGAAACAATAAGTGCATTGTTAGAATATTCTCTTACTTCAATCCAAAAAACTTTAGTTTAATAGGCAATCGTGAAAGTATCCTTATTTATTTTCTTCGCCACATTTTATTTTAATGAACATAGCTGTAATCTTAAAATGAGCCTATGTTTTAGTTACTCGTGTATTTATTTTAACCGTTGTCTATAAATTCCTTGTAAGAAAATGGTTGTCACAGAGTATAAATGCGTCCAATAAATTATGCATGGATCATAAGAACATAGTTGTTTTAAAGAATGGGCTTGTAAATCTATTAAAAGTCTCAAGTCATAATTTTCTAATATCAATCGGTATAAAAGGAGAAAATAGTCCATTATATCTGTCTCGCCTCATAACTTTCTAATATCAGTACAAAAAGAGAGAATAGTCTATTACGTCTGTCTCGCCTCATAACTTTCTAGGATCAGTACAAAAAGAGAGAATAGTCCATTACGTCTGTCTCGCCTCATAACTTTCTAGGATCAGTACAAAAAGAGAGAATAGTCCATTACGTCTGTCTCGCCTCATAACTTTCTAGTATCAGTACAAAAAAAAGAGACTGATCCATTACATCTGTCTTCCTCAACGCCATCAGCATTACATCGGCAAAGTCACCAGCGTCAGCTCCTGAGATTTGATTTTCTAAATGCAATCGCAGTTTAAGATAGACCCTTACCCTTATCATTATATATTTCTTGTGCGTGTGAGGCCAGCACTAAATCAGTGCACTAAGCTGACAATTTTATAATGCGTAGTCCTTCTTTCCGTCTTGTGCGTGTAAGGCGAGCACTAAACCAGTGCACTATGCTGACAATTTTATAATGCATAATGCGTGTTAGTCCTTCTTTCTGTCTTGTACATGTGAGCCAAGCACTAAGCCCAGTGCACTAAGCTGACAATCCCCAGATACGGTAACCCGACGCTAAGCTCCAAAACGGCGCATTTCCTCAATACATCACCTCCGGCAATCGACAGCATCTCCAAGTCACGGTGTGTACACTAAAAGGTGCTCAGTTTTCATTAAGACTATCGTTATGAACATCAGTTTACTCTACGTCAAGCGTAACATAGAGCTAGTTGGGAAGAGGGGTGGGGGTATGTTTTGCTTTTCATTGACAAGATTTTACTCAGTGCACACAGCAATATCATGGAAGATGATGGAGTTTGGGGGGGGGGAAAACGACCAGTATTTTTAGCACAATAAACACAAAAAAAATGTTACAGTTGTTATTATTCTTGTTGTTTTGGAAGATTAACTGTTTTGTTTTGTAAAAAAGAGAAAAGCAAACCTATAAATCTGTTATGTTAAAGCTTTAAAAGAACGCATCACTTTGCCCTTAGATTGTTTATGCTTATGTTTAGTGTGCGAGAGCTGAAACCGTGCTATTTAATATGCAATATTCTTACTGTTAAAATAATTTCCATTCTTTAAGTTGCTTCCAGAATGCTTTTTTATGATTTAACGTAACACGGTAGATTGTCACGAAATGGGATTTTAATCTTATTAAATTATGTTTTTAAAAAAATATTAATTATTACTCAGAGATAAATAAACAAAACAGAAGTCGCGAATTCGAACTTATGCAGTATTCTGTTCCCTGTGTAGCTTTATGGGCGGAAGTTCAAGAAATGTTGCACGGTAGCATAATCGAACTTATCCAGTATTCTGTTCCCTGTGTAGCTTTACGGGCGGAAGTTCAAGAAATGTTGCACGGTAGCATAATCGAACTCTCCAACTTACCATATGCAGTGCCAATCATACTAGTTCAAAACGAGGACGGAAAACAGGTTCCATGTAGACTACTGCAGTCCTACTTATGTATAGCTGGATATAATTATCAGAAATTCTTTCCTGGCTTTATTCAGGTTGCAACCCCACTATCTAATTTGGCTCTTAAGGCTACTGTAAAAGTAGTATATAGACCGAAAAGTGTGAAGCTGCATTTAAAATGCTCAATAACACACTATTTTCATCACCAGTCCTAAACTCAGAGGCCTTAGACTTTGTACCACTGACCATTTAATATAAAGTAATAATTAAACATATTTTTTTGTCCATCATTCTGTCTGGCGTGCAACCAGTCACATTATTTTTGTTGCCTTGTGCCTCATTGCGGTATCCTAGAGGAGTGAGTGTTGCACACAACACCAACATCTATAATAGTATTCATCCATCCAGACTTCTGTGATGTCGTGCTTATAGTCACATAAATATATGGGTCTTTGTTATCCTGAGGTAATGGTTCTTGAAGAAAGATTTGTTCTGTCATAGATTTAAGGATACACGAGCAAAATTATGTGTATTGTCATAAAATATTGGTTAATATAAATATATATGTATATGTGTGTGTCCACGCTTGTGTATGCGTGCGCACGCGCACTAGTGTATATGTTAGTCGATTAGACTATAAAATAACACAAGGCTATTTCCAAATACTTAATTTAGAAAATAATCACGTTTTCTCGACTATGTGCAATAGAATAGCGCATTATTTTAATTTCCTCTATAGAAAAAAATATCTGCTTGAGTAAGTAATGATGCAATTGATAAGCTAGTGATTTTAAGCTTAAGTCATAATCTTATAACTGAGTTATTGCCTAGGATCGATGACGTAAAAGACAGCATTCTGCTAATGGACTAGAAGAATTTCTTGTACTTCACAGAGAACGTTACAACCAAGCATAAACATTGAATTAATTTACTATATCTTGTCCCTGAACTGGTTGACTTTTAAGAGAGCCTAAATATTACTGAACATTTTAATGAAGCCTGTTGGTCATCTTGAAATCTCCATACTGGAACCTGCAGCGTAATGTTTATAATTGCCTAATATCACTATGCACAGTATTAGAAGAGTTATGTAACCTTGGCAAAGCGCATTCTGTGGAAGAGTTATAAAACCTTGGCAAGGTGCATTCTGTGGAACAGTTATATAACCTTGGCAAGGAGCATTCTGTGGAACAGTTATATAACCTTGGCAAGGAGCATTCTACGGAAGTTATGTAACCTTGGCAAGGAGCATTCTGTGAAACAGTTATATAACCTTGGCAAGGAGCATTCTATGGAAGTTATGTAACCTTAGCAAGGTGCATTCTGTGGAAGAGTTATGTAACCTTGGTAAGGCGCGTTCTGTGAAATAAACTATCTTCGTTTTGTTTGTCCACTATTGCTACCCTACCTATGAAGAGAGATTATCATTAGGGTCAAATTTGATATATTAGGGCACTCTAAATTACGTATTTTACAGTCTATGTATTCTATTCATTACACAGGTTTTATATTTCTTGTGAAATACATAATTGCGGGTTTCTTTCTATCAAAGCAATTATTGTTGTTTAATAATTTAAGAAATGTGACATGCAGTTTAATCAACCACCGTCACCTGCATATATTTTAATCTACCAACGCCTTAGGCATTTAGTTTATTCTCCCACCGTCTTCTGCACGTAATCTACCACCGTCACCTGAATGTAGTTTAATCTGTCAATGTCTCCTGCATATATTGAAGTCCATAACAATAATATTGTTGTAAAAGAGTTGTAGGCGGGTAGCAAAGTTATTTTTTTGAGAAAGAGTTTTGGTTTTGTTTAGTAATGGTTTTGTTCTTGATTAATTGCAGTTAAACAGCAACACTGTTATTTGCAGTCGTCAATAGTTAGCTCAAGATTAATTGCATTCGTCACTAATTACTGATGCTAATAAATGCTTGCAATTATTAATAATAATTTTGTTCTTGACTAATTCAGTTATCATTAGTATAATTATTCTTGATTAAACGTAGTCAAGTAGTAACAGTATATTTTTAATTAACCATTTGTTGTCATCAGTAGTACTGTTGTTCTTGATTACTTGTTGTCCTCAGTAGTACTGTTGTTCTTGATTACTTGTTGTCATCAGTAGTACTGTTGTTCTTGATTACTTGTTGTCATCAGTAGTACTGTTGTTCTTGATTACTTGTTGTCATCAGTAGTACTGTTGTTCTTGATTACTTGTTGTCATCAGTAGTACTGTTGTTCTTGATTACTTGTTGTCATAAGTAGTACTGTTGTTCTTGATTATTTGTTGTCATCAGTAGTACTGTTGTTCTTGATTACTTGTTGTCATCAGTAGTACTGTTGTTCTTGATTACTTGTTGTCATCAGTAGTACTGTTGTTCTTGATTACTTGTCATCAGTAGTACTGTTGTTCTTAAATACTTGTTATCATCAGTATTACTGTTGTTCTTGATTACTTATTATCATCAGTAGTACTGTTGTTCTTAAATACTTGTTATTATCAGTATTACTGTTGTTCTTGATTACTTGTTGTCATCAGTAGTACTGTTGTTCTTAAATACTTGTTATCATCAGTATTACTGTTGTTCTTGATTACTTATTATCATCAGTAGTACTGCTGTTCTTAAATACTTGTTATCATCAGTATTACTGTTGTTCGTGATTACTTGTCATCAGTAGTACTGTTGTTCTTGATTATTTGTTGTCATCAGTAGTACTGTTCTTGATTATTTGTTGTCATCAGTAGTACTGTTGTTCTTGATTACTTGTTGTCATCAGTAGTACTGTTGTTCTTGATTACTTGTTGTCATCAGTAGTACTGTTGTTCTTGATTATTTGTTGTCATCAGTAGTACTGTTGTTCTTGATTACTTGTTGTCATCAGTAGTACTGTTGTTCTTGATTACTTGTTGTCATCAGTAGTACTGTTGTTCTTGATTACTTGTCATCAGTAGTACTGTTGTTCTTAAATACTTGTTATCATCAGTATTACTGTTGTTCTTGATTACTTATTATCATCAGTAGTACTGTTGTTCTTAAATACTTGTTATTATCAGTATTACTGTTGTTCTTGATTACTTGTTGTCATCAGTAGTACTGTTGTTCTTAAATACTTGTTATCATCAGTATTACTGTTGTTCTTGATTACTTATTATCATCAGTAGTACTGTTGTTCTTAAATACTTGTTATCATCAGTATTACTGTTGTTCGTGATTACTTGTCATCAGTAGTACTGTTGTTCTTGATTACTTGTTGTCATCAGTAGTACTGTTCTTGATTATTTGTTGTCATCAGTAGTACTGTTGTTCTTGATTACTTGTTGTCATCAGTAGTACTGTTGTTCTTGATTACTTGTCATCAGTAGTACTGTTGTTCTTAAATACTTGTTATCATCAGTATAACTGTTGTTCTTGATTACTTATTATCATCAGTAGTATTGTTGTTCTTAAATACTTGTTATTATCAGTATTACTGTTGTTCTTGATTACTTGTTGTCATCAGTAGTACTGTTGTTCTTAAATACTTGTTATCATCAGTATTACTGTTGTTCTTGATTACTTATTATCATCAGTAGTACTGTTGTTCTTAAATACTTGTTATCATCAGTATTACTGTTGTTCGTGATTACTTGTCATCAGTAGTACTGTTGTTCTTGATTACTTGTTGTCATCAGTAGTACTGTTGTTCTTGATTACTTGTTGTCATCAGTAGTACTGTTGTTCTTGATTACTTGTTGTCATCAGTATTACTGTTGTTCTTAAATACTTGTTATCATCAGTATTACTGTTGTTCTTGATTACTTATTATCATCAGTAGTACTGTTGTTCTTAAATACTTGTTATCATCAGTATTACTGTTGTTCGTGATTACTTGTCATCAGTAGTACTGTTGTTCTTGATTACTTGTTGTCATCAGTAGTACTGTTCTTGATTATTTGTTGTCATCAGTAGTACTGTTGTTCTTGATTACTTGTTGTCATCAGTAGTACTGTTGTTCTTGATTACTTGTTGTCATCAGTAGTACTGTTGTTCTTGATTATTTGTTGTCATCAGTAGTACTGTTGTTCTTGATTACTTGTTGTCATCAGTAGTACTGTTGTTCTTGATTACTTGTTGTCATCAGTAGTACTGTTGTTCTTGATTACTTGTCATCAGTAGTACTGTTGTTCTTAAAGACTTGTTATCATCAGTATAACTGTTGTTCTTGATTACTTATTATCATCAGTAGTATTGTTGTTCTTAAATACTTGTTATTATCAGTATTACTGTTGTTCTTGATTACTTGTTGTCATCAGTAGTACTGTTGTTCTTAAATACTTGTTATCATCAGTATTACTGTTGTTCTTGATTACTTATTATCATCAGTAGTACTGTTGTTCTTAAATACTTGTTATCATCAGTATTACTGTTGTTCGTGATTACTTGTCATCAGTAGTACTGTTGTTCTTGATTACTTGTTGTCATCAGTAGTACTGTTGTTCTTGATTACTTGTTGTCATCAGTAGTACTGTTGTTCTTGATTACTTGTTGTCATCAGTATTACTGTTGTTCTTAAATACTTGTTATCATCAGTATTACTGTTGTTCTTGATTACTTATTATCATCAGTAGTACTGTTGTTCTTAAATACTTGTTATCATCAGTATTACTGTTGTTCGTGATTACTTGTCATCAGTAGTACTGTTGTTCTTGATTATTTGTTGTCATCAGTAGTACTGTTGTTCTTGATTATTTGTTGTCATCAGTAGTACTGTTGTTCTTGATTACTTGTTGTTATCAGTATCAGTAGTACCGTTGTTCTTGAATACTTGTTGTCACCAGTAGTACTGTTGTTCTTGATTACTTGTTGGCATCAGTATCAGTAGTACTGTTTTCTTGAATACTTGTTGTCACCAATAGTACTGTTGTTCTTAAATATTGTTATCAGTAGTACTGTTGTTCTTGATTATTTGTTGTCATCAGTAGTACTGTTGTTCTTAATTACTTGTTGTCATCAGTAGTATTGTTGTTCTTGATTATTTGTTGTCATCATTATTACTGTTGTTCTTGATTACTTGTCATCAATAGTACTGTTGTTCTCAGCAATAGTACTGTTGTTCAACGCTGTCATCAATTGTAATGTTATTGCTGTAAAAAAAAAAATTAAGTGCACAGGTTGTGATTTAATTGTTCAGAATTAGTATTTCAATTAAGTTATGACATAAATAAATGACAAAATAGCGTAATGAACATGTCGACATATATTATCTGTCAATTTTTGAACAGTTCATAAATACTATCAGGCATTGTTTAACAATATTTGCTACTTTCGTCAATCAGCTTGTTGAAATTGTCGTTAGGTATTACTATTTCTCTCCCCCCCCCCCCCCACTCCTTCTCTCTTCAGCTCCCATTCTCTCCAATTCTCACTCGTTCTCGCGGTTATCCCACTTTCTTATACTCTCTACAATGTTTGCTCTTACTCTCTCTCTCTCTCTCTACAATGTTCTCTCTATTACTCTCTACAATGTTTTCTTATACTCTCTGCATGTTCTCTTAGTCTCTCTACATGTTATCTCTTAATCTTTACAATTTCCCTCCTTTCTACAATTTTCTGCCTTATTCACTCTTAATCTCTCGGCAATATCAGCAATTTTCTCTTAAGCTCTCAACAATATTCTCTCTTCATCTCTCCTCAATGTTCTCTCTTCATCTCTCCTCAATTTTCTCTCTTACACTCTCTACAACGTTCTCTCTTATTCTCTCTACAATGTTCTCTCTTATTCTCTCTACAATGTTCTCTCTTATTCTCTCTACAATGTTCTCTCTTATTCTCTCTACAATATTCTCTCTTATACATTCTCCTACCGCCTCTCTCTCTCTCTCTCTCTCTCTCTCTCTCTTTCTTACTTTTTCTCTTTTCATTCTCTATCCTGTCTTTTACATTTATTCTTTCTAGTTCTCTCTCTCTCTCTCTCGTTCTCTTTCTCTCGTTTTAATTTAATTGTGTTTATACATGTTTATTTCGGTTTTTTATATTAAATGACCGATATGTTTCTTGTTATATTTTTTTATTTCTAATTATACAAATATATGTATGAAAGAATTTTAATGTTATGCAGTGTGTGTGTGTGTGTTTGTGTTTGTGTGTGTGTGTGTGTGTGTGTGTGTGTGTGTGTGTGTGTGTGTGTGTGTGTGTGTGTGTGTGTGTGTGTGTGTGTGTGTGTGTGTGTGTGTGTAAGAACTTTGTTTAGCGTGTCCATATATAAAAACTGATGTGCTAGATTTACTTGAGGTAAGCTAAACTGGTCAATTCTAAAGAAATCCGCCAGTGAAGAAACAATTGCTACAGACAAGGTTTGACACTGCTCATCGCTGCAGGTTATTGATTGTCGATGTCAGACTGCACTTTAGAGGAGCAGGAGGAAGACGACTACAATGGTGGTTTGTTGAAAAGAAGAGGTCTTTAAAGAGAAGTCCTTTGAGTGGGCGTGCAAAGTGCCCGCCCCATCATTCAACTGCACTGGGCACGCCACAACAGCGGCAAGTTTATGTGAACTTGTCCACTTTTCTAACAGCGGCCTCCTGTTCTTTCTGACCCTTGCTATTATTCTGGGATTCCTTTAAAGAAGTCACTATGTGCCTTCGAATAATTGTGTACTTCAGTTAACGTAATGTCAACGTGAGATGTATCTGACACTGCATTAGTCACAGTGTAGAGACCTTGGCAGACTGCCACACTAAATTAGTCACAGTGCAGAGACCTGGGCAGACTGCTACACTAAGTAGGGACAGTGCAGAGACCTGGGCAGACTGCTACACTAAGTAGGGACAGTGCAGAGACCTTGGCAGACTGCCACACTAAATTAGTCACAGCGTAGAGACCTGGGCAGACTGCTACACTAAGTAGGGACAGTGCAGAGACCTTGGCAGACTGCTACACTACATTAGTCACAGCGCAGAGACTTTGGCAGTTGCTACACTACATTAGTCACTCATTACAAGAGATGATGGGTTTGGGTCTAAAGGCAGTCTAATTTTGGATTTTCCTAACTCGCCTATTTAAAGCTTTCTGATATCTGTTGCCCAGATTTCCTGCTCTGGTTGACACTTTTCATATCCAGTGTGAGCCTTCTAAAAAGTCATTAGAGTAAGTCAGTAAGATGTCATTAGTAATTGGAGTACTTCATTAAGACATCATTGGAGTAAGTCAGTAAGCTGTCGTGACAGTAAATCAGTAAGCTGTCACTGGAGTAAGTCAGTAAAATGTTATTAGAGTAAGATGTCATTAGAGTGTCATTAAAACGTCATTTGAGCAGGTCATTAGTAATTGGAGGATGTCAATAAGTTATCATTCGAGTAAGTCATTAAAATGTCATTGGTAATTACAGGAAGTCATTAAGACATCATTAGAGTAAGTCATTAAGATTAAATTAGTAACTGGAGGAAGCAATATGATGTCATTTGGAGCAAGTAATTAAGACGTCATTAATAATTGGAGTAAGTCAGTAAGATGTTATTATAGTAAGACGATATTAATAATTGGAGTAAATCAGTAAGATGTCATTGGAGTAAGTCAGTAAGATGAAATTAGTAATTGGAGTAATTCAGTAAAATGTCATTAGAGTAAGTAAGACGACATTAGTAATTGGAGTAATTCGGTAAGATGTCATTCGAGTAAGTCATAAAGAAAGTCGTTAGTAATTGGAGGAAATCAATAAGATGTCATTCGAGTAAGTCATTAATATGACATTAGTAATTGGAAGAAGTGAGTAAGTCATTAATACGACATTAGAGTAAGTCATTAAGAGGTTATTAGTAATTGGAGTAAATCATTATGACGTCATTAGAGTAAGTCATCACGACGATATTAGAGTCAGTGAGTAAGATATCACGTTTCGGGGAGTATGATCACATCTTCAGCATCCGTCACATTAATGGAAATAGATGTCATGATTTGAGAAGTAAGATCTTGTTGATAGTAAGACGCCATTTTGTTCACAGGAAGACGTCACTTTTCTTGTCTGTATGTTACAGGCAAATGTTCTTGCAAAGAAGCAATATATTCTTGTCAATAGGATATCATCATGTTCTGAGTAATCTATCTGGTACTTGACATTAAACATCCTGTTTTTGGCAGTGAAATATTTGTTCTTGGCAATAAGACATTATGTACTTGGCAAAAACACATCACACCATGTTCTTGGCAGTGAGACATCATTTTTGTGGGTTGCGAAATATTTGTTTTTGGCATTAAGACATCAGTTTGTGATGTGATATATTTGTTCGAGACTATGTGGCTGTGAGATAAGTTCTTGGCAGTGAGACCGCAAGTTTGGAGGTGTGGAATATTAGCAGTAAGACATTGTTATTGTGACAATGAAATATTTATTGTTAGCAGTAAATCATCTTGATTGTGGCAGTGAAATATTTGTTCTTGGCAATGAGACACCATGTTCTTGATAGTTTAAATCATCATGTTTGAGGCTTGAAATACTTGTTCTTAGCAACAAGAGATAACATATTTAAGGCAGTGAACAAATTCTTCTTGACAGTGAAATATGTGTTCTTTCAGTGAGGCATCATGTTCTTGCCAGTTAAATATTTAATTTGACAATTCAGTGTTCTTGGCAGTGTTACGTCATGTATTTTGACATTAAATATTTAATTTGACAATGAAATATGTGTTCTTGGCTGTGTGGCATGTATTTTGACAGTTAAATATTTAATTTGACAATGAAATATGTGTTTTGGCAGTGTGACATCAAGTATTGTACCTGCTAAATATTTAATTTGACAATGAGATTTGTGTTATCAGCAGTGAGACATCATTCTGTCCTTCATGCAAGACATCTTACACTAAGACATATAATAAACAAAGTCTATACTCATTAAAGGCGTTTTGTTTCTTGTTTGACAAAAATACTTAGTAGTTCGTAAGCAGTAAATGAATTACTTCAGCATATAATGCAAATTTTAATTCAATTTTAAATAATTATGTTTCCTTGACAGCAAAAAGCATCAAACACTTATGATTAAATTTTATTTAAAATTCATTAATTCATTTCCATATAATGTTCAAAAATCATCTACGATAAAAAAAACAGTATTTAAATGTTAAATGCATTTATATTTATTTATCTCCTTGACAACTAGCTAAACGAATGTACCAGTTAAAGGCGCTGTCGCCACAAAATAAACATGAGCGCTGATCTAGTTAAGTAAAAGTATACGTTTACGGCAATTAGTGCTTACTTTGCTTCTTTCATTATCCACAGCAAGCAGTCACTGTAGAAAGTTTCAAAATTGTTTGCTCTCCATGCAGATATACCCAGTGAACTGTTTTGAGACACAGCGCCACCTTTGTTTTGTTTGATAATGTGACTCTTGCGATTGATGAGATGAAGGGACGCAACTCTCGACCATATTACTGTTGTAGGATTTCATAATTCGAGTTCGATTAAAACGATGATTTGGATATGAATTTAGATTGTTTACTAAATTGATGATGTGAAAATACTGGAATATAACAAAGAGGCACCATGCTAATTTAAATATGGACAAATGAGAGATCTTAATTTTGCATTGCCCCTCTCAGTAAAATAGGTTTAAAAAATATATTTAATTGTTCTTTTCTACTGTTACCCTATATTTATTATACATGAATTCGTGACTATATAATATTTGGATTTATGTCTTCTATAATAATAGAAACTGATAAAAATTTTAAGAAAAAATCTCAGCACATAAAAATATTAAGTAAACGTAAAAGACAAAATGATAAATCTACATATGCAAGGATAATATATCACGACCTTACAGTCAACTCAACACTGTGTGATACTCGATCTTACAGTCAACTCAACACTGTGTGATACTCGATCTTACAGTCAACTCAACACTGTGTGATACACGACCTTACAGTTTACTCAACACTGTGTGATACTCGATCTAACATTTCATGAACATCATGTGGTACGCGAACTTACAGTCAACACCGCGTGTGATACATGACCTTACAGTTGAGTCAACACTGAAGTGTGGTACACGACCTTATTACAGTCAACATCTTGTGTGAGACACGACCTTACAGTCGAGTCAACACTGGAGTGTGATACACGACCTTATTACAGTCAACACCTTGTGTGAGACACGACCTTACAGTTGAGTCAACGACCTTACTACATCTGTGATTCACGACCTTACAGTCGAGTCAACGCTGTGTGCGATACACAATCCAACAGTCCACTCAACACTGTGTGTGATACACGACCCAACAATCCATCTTGTGCGTGGTGCACAACTGAATAATCCACATTTTGTGTGTAGTCCATGCATGCTTTAGTGAATACTCACTATAGTCTGCGTGTGGGACACACGACCTAACTAACAATCTACTGCTACTCCAAGTGGTGTGACGCACAACCTAACTATCTACTACATGTGGAGTGACGCACGACCTAACAATCTACTGCTACTCCAAAGTGGTGTGACGCACAACCTAACAATCTACTACATGTGGAGTGACGCACGACCTAACAATCTACTGCTACTCCAAAGTGGTGTGACGCACAACCTAACAATCTACTACATGTGGTGTGACGCACGACCTAGCAATCTACTCCGTGTGGCGTGAAGCACGAACTAACAGCAATGAAAGAGCAACTGTAATGCAAACCGAACTCTTTCTCTCACTATTAATTATCTCCTGTCTACCAAACAATCGTCAAGAAAGATCGAGTTCGTGTTGATGCCATGTGCTTTGAATTCAGTCCCCTTGCTCACTGTGACTTATCTATGTACACTTAACTACTCAACGTGAATGTAATGTGTGGACTTAGATATCCAAAATAATGTCAGACTGATCTATATTTCCCTTGTCAGTATTTGTTATTAACCTGCACTTTAGCTACACAAAATATTTTGTAATGTATCGACATAAAGTTTAAGTATTCAATATAATAATCCAGGCATAATTGTTCCCCTTTCAGTATTATTTATGTTTTGACGTTCTTCATTTAATCAGCCTAATGTGCTATCTCCCTCAACACTACCCGGTCATGAGAGTCAAATGACTTAAATCGTCACCATAAAATTCCTATCTCTCTCAACCTGGTCCATAGTCACGACAGTCAATTGACTTAAATTATCACTATAATCTAGTCACGACAGTCAATTGACTTAAATTATCACAACAAAATTCCTGTCTCTCACAACCTGGTCCCTAGTCGTGACAGTCAATTGACTTAAATTGAAAGAAACAATGGTTCAGTTACATAAAGCATTCTCCAATTCGAATTATAGATCAATAGCAAACATATACAAAATATTTCTAAGTCCATTCTTTCTTTATCAGTTGGTTAACTTACCATAAGCTAACGATCACCTTTATGACAGGACTCGAATTATGTCAAAATCAAAGTGATTCGAATATAGGACGTGTTTCAACAAAATCACTTTTGGCCCATCCCCATTGGATGAATTTGTTATGAGCAAGTATGAGACTATTACTCAGAAAACTAGTCATCCAGTTGGAACTAGCATGGGTTGCATCAGCAGGTTCTAGCATAATCTCTCCCTGAGTCGTTTACTCCAACTCTGACACTTAAAATTATCAGCATAAGCAGTGCCCAAGTCATGTCACTTTGACATTTAACAAGTTATATAACAATTAAGTTTAGATATAGGGATAGGCAAATTTATTCCGCCAGACATGGTCATGTTAAACTATAAACTCAAAGCAGTAGAAATATTATATGTTCGACCGGTAGTGAATACTTCTTAATAGTAATTATTACTTATAAATGTATCACTAAACTGGATCAATGACAAGAAAACAAATAATAAATTGAAGCAAAACGAGCTTATTGTTTGTAACTTTATTCATACAAGAAATAAGTCAACAAAATAAACAGCTTTGCATAATTGTTAATAATTACTATTGTTTGTAACTTTATTCATACAAGAAATAAGTCAACAAAATAAACAGCTTTGCATCATTGTTAATAATTACTATTGTTTATATTAGACCAGTCGATTTTAAATATATTTTATTCAGTAGATCCAAAAATTATTTTTAAAAGTGCACTATATAGCGATGGAATACTAACACTGTATAACAAACAGCAATAAGTTTATAATAATTGTTTATAGTATACTCTATTAGAATAATATAGTAATTATAACAACCTTTATTTAATACTTATGTTTATGAAATAATTAAAGTTTATGTTAAAATTAATAGCCATAAAAAGATGATACATTGACTTTAACAAGGAAACTCCTTTAAAAAAGAAAAAACTCATTAACAAAATCTCCATCGTTTTCCACAGATATTCCGTGTGTACCATGTAGAGTTATTTTATTTCCATTGAGTTCTAAGTTTCTCCTCAACGTAATTTTGAGATGGCCTCAAGATGTTCCGTGCAAATTATGCTGAGTTTCACTACACATTCTGATTTCAACAAGTACAAGAAAAACACCTTTATTCCTACCACTCAACTGCGCATGTGCTGAAAGACCCGAATGGTAATGGAAACAAATTACGCCGTACCGATAGCCTGACTATACATGTATTCTAAGGGCATTTGCTGTGCTAAATCTATAGTCTGACTATACTCTAAGGGCAATTGATATGTTAAATATATAGCCTGACAGTACTCAAAGAGTACTTGCTGAATGTCAAATCTAGTACCTGTCTGTGCTCTAAGGGCTTTGCTCATGTCATATCTAGTATCTGTCTGTGCTCTAAGGGTTTTGCTCATGTCAAATCTATTATCTGTCTGTGCTGAACGTCAAATCTACCAACCAATCAACAATTTTCTAGTCACTAGAAAAATTAACCTGAGTCCCGTTCTAAGATTAGTTGAATGTTGGTGTCTTCAATCGCAAAAAATAATGTGTATGCCTATGTGTGTGTGTGTGGGGGGGGGTGTTTGCGTGCATATACTGCACTTTTTCCTCTTGTGCATCATTTTAATGTCAGCCAGTTAATTATACGATCTGACCAATAATAGATCGCGTAGCATATTTTTATCTCAGTTAAAAAATAGCTCACTTCAGGCATCCCAACCTGTCTCTTGTCTTAAGTTAAATATCAAATGGCTTGCAACTGGTAGGTAGTTTTTCTTTATTCAAGAATGCTTTAAATGACGAGACTGTCAAACCTGCTTGTACATGAAACAGCAATTGTTTGCAGTGAACTTTTGTTATTTTGGAAACTCCACTGACAGGCAGGAGAAAGAAAGACATGCACTTATGTATAACTGCACAGTTAGTGACATGCGATGTCATAATAACAGGAGCAAATTGAACGCCAGAATTGGCACGCCAGAAGTTAGAACAAGTAGCTCTAACAGGTGTATCATATTCCGAGAGCCCGTGTGTGTATTAAAAACCTTGTAAATGCGCTATTTCTGTTTTTAAGGGTGTTTTAACTTACAGGGATGCAAGCCGGCGGGCGCTGGCCGTCTCACTGCTTGGTTGACGCCGCAACTCGGGCCCCGTAGCGCTGTGTGAGGTCTGGGCTTCAGTGTTTCGCTAGCGCCGTAAATATTTGCACAACTGTGGGGCACGCAGTGAGACGAGAGTGATCGGCCCTGCTGCGACCACGACCCTCCGTGCTCATCCTCCGACCCTTGCCGCCCCACCCATCCTCTCCACTCTCTGATACTGACAACCTTGCCGTTACTTTATTTTACAGCAGCACTCTCACATACACAGATACATAAACACTTTCCAATACTACAGTAAAATCTTTATGATTCATCGCATTTAACCAATGCTTCCCTCAAACTCTTCGGATTGTAAATCAATGTCTTTCTCTGACTTCTCAATCTGTCTTCGAACCCACCCCAGACGATAACTTTGCAGACTGGGTCTATCCTTCGTACAGCACTTCATTTTTTCTTGAACTATTTGTTTTTAAGCCGAATCTCAACGTATTCTTTAGTTTTGATCTAAATTGTTTTCTGCTCTTGAATTAGTAGCAGAACAAAGGTGGGTGTGGCCCCGCTGTGTGTAATGAACCCCGCCCATTGGCCCTCCCCTTGTCTTCGCAGTTCCTTAATCTTTTTCTTTATTTTTTTTAAAGCATACATATAAAACTACACATTGTCAGCTTTCCCTGACTTCTCGCAACCCTACTCCATCACCTCGCCCCTCCACCCCCCAAACCACTCCTGCATCTAGTGGCCGACTCCCAGTGCCAAGCGGATCGGAACGAATACGCAGAGGTGTGAATGCCATGGATGGGCACAAAGAACGGTAATCTTTCAGCAAACATGAAAACTTGCAGCACACAAGTTGACGAATTACGACTTACCTCCAAAATCAAGGTAAATTTAAAAGTTATTTGCCATCGTTTTGTTAATAATCGCCATTAATCAAGAATCTAAAATAAGTGGACATGCTCACAGTCTGAAAGGAAAACGTAGAAAGGCAGACTGCATCGATCGACTTTTGTTATTAGCTCATTTCTATGATACTGCCTTACACGAATATACATTTATTGTACGCATTATGTCTGTAGTAATATACATTTATTGTACGCATTATGTCTGTAGTAATATACATTTATTGTACGCATTTTGTCTGTGCTAATACACATTTATTGTACGCATTATGTCTGTAGTAATATACATTTATTGTACGCATTATGTCTGTAGTAATATACATTTATTGTACGCATTATGTCTGTAGTAATATACATTTATTGTATGCATTATGTCTGTGCTAATATACATTTACTGTATTCATTATGTCCATACTAATGCACATTTGTTGTATGCATTATGTCTGTACTATTACACATTAATTGTTTACATTATGTCTGTAACTAATATAGATTTATTGCTTGCATTATGTCTGTATTAATATACGTTTACAGTATGCATTACATCCTCACTGATATACATTTACCGTATGCATTATATCCACTACTATACATTTACTGTGTACAGATGTATGTACTAATATTAATTTCTTGTTTGTTCTATATCTGTAGAATATACAATTATTGTATGCATTATATCCACTAATATACAATTATTGTATGCATTATATCCACTAATATACAATTATTGTATGCATTATATCCACTAATATACAATTATTGTATGCATTATATCCACTAATATACATTTACTGTGTACAGATGTACGTACTAATATGAATTTCTTGTTTGTTCTATATCTGTACTAATATACAATTATCGTATGCATTATATCTGTACTATTTTACATTTTGTGACGACAATGCCACTTAGTTAATGGATAGGATTATTATTCTATTACTAATCTCTTGAAGTCACCTAGGCATTTTCACCCAGCCATACCAACTCCCTCAAAGGAGAATAACAATTTCAGCAATTCTAGTACTTCCTTATACCAGAAATTGTTCATATAGTCAGCATACTTTGCCACAATACATCAAAGGAGTGTAGTGTGTTCTTTTACACTTAAACACACTATGGCAGATGATTCCTGCATCTCCTGTTCGTAGTGGTTTACAATCAGTGAACCATTTGATTCAAATAACACGTGAAAGTGAAAAATAGAAAAGGCTGCTTGCCTGAATAATACAATCAAGGAGCAATGATAAGTTCCAGTTATAGCTTTATAACTCCATCTTTCTTACATTCCAGTTTCAACTTATAATTTTCTGCAATTGTATTTATTAGCCTGAGCGTAATAAATACAGCATATCAAAACAATGTAAGTGATTAGTACACATTATAGAGCAGCTTAGTTCAAACATTGGTAGAAATAATAGTCTACTCACATAATACATCTTACTAAAATGCGAGTATAACGTATCAATAGCAAAAGTGCACGAAATATTTCTAAGTCCATTCTCTCTCAACCAGTCAGCTAACTCACCATCAAGCTAACGGCCGCCTTTCAAGACCAGACTTCTAAATTCAAGAGAACAGATAATAGATTTCTCTACAGCAAGTAAACTTTAGATCTCATCCCATTGGCTGGTTTAGTTCTCGTAAATCATAGCCATTGGATAATAAAAGCTACTCACCCAGTTGGGATGGTTTACATTACATCAGCAATTTCTAGCATATTTTCAACTCGGGTGTTTACTTCAACTCTGACACTTTCAAAAGCAAGGAGTACCCAAAGTCGAGTTACTCTGACAATTTATAATGACAATTAAATTTTAAAATAGAGAGAGAAAAATTTACTCTGCCACACATTTATTGTGTATGCATTTCATCTGTACTAATATATATTTATGTGTACGGGTCGTCTGCACTAATATACATTTACTGTATATAAAGTGTCGATTGCATGTGCTCTCTGTAGATTCTAGAAAGTGAACATCAGTCACCAAAGTGTCTCGATTTACGTTGTTGGAACTGGACAGGTTCGGATAACGAATTGTCAAACGTATCATCCGCCCAAAAGATGAAGGGCTTCTTCTATCAGGACCTGCCATCTTAGTACAGGAAATACTTTAGAAAAGAAAAAATAATTAAGTTGTATTAGATATGTTTAATTTATTCACCATCAATAAATTCTAGCTAAATTAAATTACGTATTCCTTTTCAGTTACAGGGGCATGCAGCTTCAAATAATGGCGTCAAATGAAAAATTAAAACTACAAAAAATAAGAGAATGGAAAAGTAACTGAGCTTTTCATTAATTTTGTTTGAAGACTGTCATTTCAAACTAAGTAATGCTACGTTATTTCATTTCGATTTACCAGAAAAGTTGAGTTGTTTTAAAAATCTTTACAATTGCTATTTTCTTAATATTGCAGATACAGAAAATACTCAACTGGCACTGTATATGTGTGACTTCTTAATATTGCAGATACAGAAACTACTCAACTGGCACTGTATATGTGTGACTTCTTAATATTGCAGATACAGAAAATACTCAACTGGCACTGTATATATGTGTCTTCTTTCGTTGTTTATCTTTAAATTTCGCTTTAATGTCACTGAGATAAACGTATTAAATTCTTCCAACTATGGACTTCCCAATGACTTATACTAAAATAGACTTGTACCAAACAAACCTTCAAATAACTTTTGAATGCAACTTAGTGTAGATCTAACACTTCATGCCTTCGTGCATTTACAAATAAGAATTTCATGGAAGGAAGGATGGAAGGAAAGGAGGAAGGAAGGAAGGAGGGAGGGAGGGAGGAAGGAAGGAGGGAGGGAGGAAGGAGAGAGGAAGGGAGGAAGGAAGGAAGGAAGGAAGGAAGGAAGGGAGGAAGGAAGGAAGGAGAGAGGAAGGGAGGAAGGAAGGAAAGAAAGGAGGAAGGAAGGAAGGAAGGAAGGAGAGAGGAAGGGAGGAAGGAAGGAAGGGAGGGAGGGAGGAAGGAAGGAAGGAAGGGAGGGAGGAAGGAATCGGGAGGAGGGAGATTATTTTGCTTATGTTTTGTTATTTGTTTAAAAAATAAGCTATTGAAAAAAGATATTACTAAAGTCTTGAATGGAACTCAGTAAACATTGAAGTTTTGAATGGCACTCAGTAAACATTGATGTCAGTACCCATTATGCACTGCATGAAGTCAATGAATATTTACAACATAAAATTATATTTAAAATCTATTTTTTAAAAATTCATTTTATTTATTTGTCTTTGAATATAAGCTTATTATTGATGTTTGCTGATTAATTTTCTTTTTAATCTTACATTCTTTCAATAAAGCTTATTTCTTTAAGTGAAATGGCATCACTGATCTGTTTCAACTTCGGGGAGAAATACAGTGTAAATGTTTACTGATACATTTTTTTATAGTCAATAAAAATGGCAAGAATTTGTATTACTTTTCATTCATTTATTTTTCATTTCAGTCTGCCGGTTACACCTGTGAGCAAATTTTAAATTCGTGCCAGCACTCTGTAAATGCTGTCTACAAACAAATGTTCACTAGCCGGATTGTACTGCAAAAAGTGAACAGCGGCTTTTACAAAACTTGATCGAAAACCATCGGCTGTCTCAGAAATAGTTTTACAGGGCTTAACCACACAGATTACACAACATATTAAGATCATCAGTTTTGACACATAATACGTCAGAATACATCAACTGAATACGTTAGTCTTAGATAAGACTTTATCGGAAATAAATATCTATTTGACAGAACATTGTCAGAGGAACGACTGCTTTCAGAAGACTTCTTCATAAAAGTATTAGACGTCAGCACGAATGCTTTGGCATGGCTTCAACAGAATACATCAGCTTTGACAGAACTTCATTAAAAGTGTTTCATCAACAGTCTTTTTCTCACATTCGAACAAATACAGCCCCGCAGACTGTATGAGAGAGAAAAAAAAGAGTTTTGCAAGCACTGTGTTTAAACTCGCTTCTCTTTCATCGTAAAAAGCAGCTGGGAGCAACACACGCTAGCCGAGAGCCCAAGGCCGAAGCTAGTGCTTTGGGTACTTTAGTTTATTTCTGCTGTGGCGACGTCCAGCCCAATCTGTGTCGGCTTCGACAATCGGGACGAAACAATTACTTGTGTCTCTTACTATAACGCTAGCTGCAAGGCAACTTAATAAGTCGAGCGCTCTTTATTTACCGTCATGTTTGCAGCCCCCTGAAACACGTGCCTTCCAGATGGTCTTTCTAATCCGCCACCTGCAAGTCAATTTGTAGCTGCTGGCGGGAAGTCAGCCTGGAACCGTTTAGTTAATCGTGCCGCTAAGCGAGTTAGGCTACCTGCGCCCAGAGCAACGCAGCATAGCGAGTGCCTGGAGAGCAAGAGTTCGCTCCCTTGGCATAACCGTTATCACCGCTCCGTGCTGAAGGCCTACTTTACTGGCTGCAGAATTGAACACTACTTCAGCGCAGGTAAAGCTGGCACGCGTGTAAAAAAAACATTTTACATAAATCGAGTCGAGTGGGAAAGAGAAAATTAAAGTAGCGCTGAAGAAATATTTTTTACATTAAGAGCAGAGAATAGTTTATACACTGATTGCTATTTAAAAAGTAAAGGGTTAAAAAAAGGGGAGGGAATGGACCACGAATAGCATCAATATCCAAACACCCAGAAACGACTAATGACAGCCTGAAGAGTACACATATAGAATAAAGAATCATTTTATAGCGAGTTTCCAGCCGTTTGAATCGCAACAGTGCATGGTGTTGAGAACACGTGTGTGTTTAAATGGAGTAATTAAAGTCAAACAACGATTTTTCAAATAAACTCGAGTTGCTGTACATTTTATTCGCTTTTCTCTTTTTTCTATCTTTTCTTTCACTGAGTCACCCCCCTGCCATCCGTTTGATGTTATCTTGCACTTAAATCTGAGTGTATCACAAAATCAGCCTTTAAATGAACGTGCAAAAAATTTTTTTTAAATACCAGTTTGATTTGATGCTTGCTTGAATCTTTTGTTAAGTTAAAGCAAACGTCTTCAATTAAACAATAACAGGTATATGACTGTCAGCCCGAGAAAAATTAGTATATATATATAATCATAATGACCCTGACGCGTGATACAATTTATGATATGACAATCGTATTCAGATGTCTTGAAGTTATTTCAATATTAATAAAGTTATGGTTGTTTGGACTGAAATGCTCACTAGGCTACAGATGAAACATTTAGTTCGCATTTATTAACTTTCTGTAACCAAAAAGAAGCTCAAATGCAATACATGAACAGAATATTATTTCATATGACTGGCATTTCAGTTCAGCCTTTCACCAAAATTGGAAAATCCTCTTTAATTAAATGTATCCTTAAAGCAAAGTGACTTTGAAACATCTACACACACAAAAATTGTGTTGACTACCAAAATAGGAAAAGAAATGTCTCCATTTAAATGCCACTAACCGTTGGACAAAGCATTATAGGAGTTTTGCTAACTGCAATGAACCCACACAACTAAACATGGTAGTTTTAATATACTGCCGGTTATCTTGGAAATTCATTTGAAAAAGAACGGAAACAATTCATTGAAAATCCCACCAGCAAGCTATTGATCACTACATTTTGTTCTGAAGACTTGCAGGCAACTGAGCACGACTTCACCCACAATCGATCTTTCAGAGCAGGGAAGTTCTGGTCGATTGAGCACAAGACAGTTGAGAATTATTCCAGGTGGCTCTGTCAGGATATGAAAATGGATTGCCGTCAGCTGATCTTGACTTTTCTCTTCTGTTGTCTGTTGCCGCTGGTGCAGGTTCGCAAAAAGAGAGAAAAAGCCACGCTTCGCTTTTCTGATTGCGGTACGTATCGATGCTTTCAGTTTTAACGATTGACCTACAGTTTTTTACCCACCCACCCCTTTCACTCTGATGTGGACATATTGCGTTGTCTCCCTTTCTCACTTAACACCACTTATTACCAGGCACCACGCTTTGTCTCCTGTCAGCTTTTTACACTGATGTGGACGCAAAGCTTTGTCCCCCCACCCCACTCTCTCTTTTACTTTACAACAATGATACGGACGCAAGGTTTATCTTCTGCTAACCCTTTACAGTTTATAGCAATAATACGGACTCCTGTTAATCATTTACAACACTAATACGACGCATGGCTTTGTCGTCTCTCAACCCCTTACGACACTTAAACAGACGGATACTTTCGTCTTCTGCCAACCCTTTCCAACCTGTTACGGACGCATAGATTCGTTTTTCCCCCTCTCCACTTTACACCACTGATACGGACGCATGGCCTCCACTTTACACCACTGATACGGACGCATGGCTTTGCCATCTGTCCACCCCTTACAGCACTAATACGAACGGATAATTTTTGTCTTCTGTTTAACCCTTTACAACAGTGATATCGATGCATAACTTGCTCTTGTGCTAACCCTTTCAATACTAATATGGACGAATAACTTAATCTTTAGTCACTTTTAAAAATAAAAAAAATTATATATATTTTTTTCATTTACTAACACGAGTTACATGTATTAACATGATTGACTGATATGGCATTTATTAACGGTAATGGTTGATTTATCATTTATTAACAAAGGTGCATAATGTCACACTTACTGACAAGAGTGGCTGATGTGTCAGTTGTTAGCAATCTGACTGATGCGTTAATTACAGGCATGAATGATTGATGTTTCATTTGCTGTCCACGAAGTGCTGATGTGTCAGCTAATATCAGTAGTGGCCTATGTGTCATTTGCTGTCACGAAGTGGCGATGTGTCAGCTAATATCAGTAGTGGCCTATGTGTCATTTGCTGTCACGAAGTGCCGATGTGTCAGCTAATATCAGTAGTGGCCTATGTGTCATTTGCTGTCACGTAGTGCCGATGTGTCAGCTAATATCAGTAGTGGCCTATGTGTCATTTGCTGTCACGTAGTGCCGATGTGTCAGCTAATATCAGTAGTGGCCTATGTGTCATTTACTAACAGGAGTTCTGGTGACCTAAGATGCATCAGTTAATAACAGAGACTGATGGTGTGTGAATTACTGACAGACGAGTTGGATGTGTGAATTACAGGCAGAATTGTTGATGTGTGGATTATGTGTCAATTACTGATAGGACTAACCGATGTGTTAATTATAAAGAAAAATGGCTACCAATGCTCCCTCTAAAGTGCGCGGCGCGCGAAAATGCCTCACAACATTTTCAAAATTCCGCACACAAGTTTTGGTAGCAAGCTCAATCAACCGCCAGTTCCGCGCACACAGGAAAAATATTAGAGGTAACGTTGGTGCTACGTCAGTTATTTTTAGGAATCGCTGATGTGTCAGACAATGATAAAATTGATTAATTTATCACTTATGAACAAGACTGGTTGAAGTTAATATCGAAAGTTAAAAGAATGGTTGTAGTTAATATCGAAAATAACTAATATATCATTTACTGACAGAAATAACTGTTATTTTAGTTACTGGCGGGAATAGCTGTTTGATCGTATTGTTTCACTTTTGGAACGCGCTGATTTAAATTTACGAGTTATACTCATATCTGAGGGTTTGAACTGTCACTGTTCTGAGTATTACAAGGATTTGATTGACGGACACGATCGTCTGGTTTCGGTTTCAACTGTAAATCATATCTGAGTGCACAAAACGTGCAACATTTATTATAAAAATTGAGAAGAAAACTTAGCAACAATATGCTGTGATACCTTAACGCTTGACGACAGAAAGCACACAGTGTGCTCAACGGTACAGTAGCTTCCGTGCGCACGCTTTGACTCATCAATTCATTCAGCCTCACCTGCGCTAGGTGATTTCAGTTCAGGTGTCCTACCTGCATTGATGACGTATACGAACATGGATAAAATTAAATGGCATTGAAAAAATACTCAGCCTCACAATAGACAGTGGTTTCAGTTCAGGAGCCCAAATTGATGACGGCACCAAAATCTCTCCGTTTGAATGTAATAAAATGGCATTGAAAACATGAAGGCGCGGTAAATCTATTTCTTAGACTGACGTTATGACTGACAGTGACATCAAAATATTTGCTCTGATCGACGCAATGTAGACAGTTCTACAAGTATCCTACCACAGGTGCCATTATAAAATGTATGGAAAACTTACACTGCAATAGACAGACTTTTCTTTTTAAATAATGCAAATAATGCTAATATTACAAACAGCTAAAGCCTTATTTTCTGCTGTCAGCGTAATGCGACAAGCGTCAGAAAGCACTTCTTGTCTGCTGTGCGTCAGAAAGCACTACTTGTCTGCTGTCAGCGTAATGCGACAAGCGTCAGAAAGCACTACTTGTCTGCTGTCAGCGTAATGCGACAAGCGTCAGAAAGCACTACTTGTCTGCTGTCAGCGTAATGCGACAAGCGTCAGAAAGCACTACTTGTCTGCTGTCAGCGTAATACGACAAGCGTCGAAAAGCCCTATAATCTGCTGTCAGCGTAATGCGATAAGCGTCGAAAAGCCCTATAGTCTGCTGTCAGCGTAATGCGACAAGCGTCGGAAAGCCCTATAGTCTGCTGTCAGCGTAATACAATAAGCGGTCGAAAAGCCCTATAGTCTGCTGTCAGCGTAATGCGACAAGCGTCGGAAAGCCCTATAGTCTGTTTGTCAGCGTAATGCGACAAGCGTCGAAAAGCCCCACTTGTCTGCTGTCAGTATAATGCAGAATAAAAATATTTCTAGTGGGTGCTAAAGACTGGCAGAAGAGAGATACCTCTACCGCTCGGTGCTCCAGATTGGCAAAAGGAGAGGTAACTCCGCGCTGTGTTAGAGACGGGCAGATTGGCAAAAACTCTTTTTGGTAACTCCCCGCTATGTTAATTGCAAAAAGAGAGGTCTCCGCGCTTAAAGACGGGAAGATTGGCAAAAAGAGAGGTAACTCCGCGCTATGTTAGAGACTGGCAGATTGGCGCTGATTTAAATTTACGAGTTATACTCATATCTGAGGGTTTGAACTGTCACTGTTCTGAGTATTACAAGGATTTGATTGACGGACACGATCGTCTGGTTTCGGTTTCAACTGTAAATCATATCTGAGTGCACAAAACGTGCAACATTTATTATAAAAATTGAGAAGAAAACTTAGCAACAATATGCTGTGACAAAAAGAAAGGTAACTCCGCGTTATGTTAGAGACGGGCAGATTGGCAGAAAGAGAGGTAACTCTGCGCTGTTAGAGACGGGCAGACTGGCAAAAGGAGAGGTAACTCCGCGCTATGTTAGAGACGGGCAGACTGGCATGGATAAGGGTAATTTTCAAATTGATTTAAGGTTTATTTCACAGATCCAGAGAACGAATTACAGCAAGATTTCACAGGAATATCACTATGCCATCTTTTTCTTTTCCCAGGGAGTCATCTGCATCGGCCTCTCCATTTTACATTGGTTAAAGCCCACCCAATGCCGGTCATCGTCCCTGGTACCCTCTACGTCACATTGGTCGGCAACCTGACCTCTGACCTTCCGCGCAGAATGACTGTGGAACTAAGTATCATGAAATATTTTTTAGGATTCCCTTTCACAATTCCATGTTTTAAGGGAAAGATTGGTTCCTGGTGAGTTTAATAATTTCCTTTATAAGTTATGAGAATGTTACTAACAGAAGGAGTGAAGCCGTAGGGTAGTAACAATAAAAGAAAATAGAACAAGGAATAAAGTATATTTATGTTTTATGTTTATTAAAACAAGGAATAAAACATATTTATGTTTATATAAAATGTTGAGAGTTGTGTAGAATTATATATATAAAACGATTATTTAACTTGATCACTGTAAAACCTATATGATTTATATTGTTAGAGAGACTATGACGTTGGTAGTTAAAGGTACTACTTTTTATATTGTAAAAGCTACTACATGTCTTACGTATTCAAGCTGTAAAATGATTTTGCATCGCTTTACATCGTTAAAGTTACTACATGACTTTACGTCGTTAAACCTATTACATGACTTTTACATCGTTAAAGTTACTACATGACTTTACGTCATTAAACCTATTACATGACTTTACATTGTTAATGTTACTTTACGTCATTAAACCTATTACATGACTTTACATTGTTAAAGTTACTACATGACTTTACGTCATTAAACCTATTACATGACTTTACATTGTTAAAGCTACTACATTTTACATTGTTAAAACTACTATATGACTTTACATCGTTAAAGCTACCGTATCACCCTGCATCGTTAAAGCTACTACATTTACATTGTTAAAAGCTATTACATGACTTTACATACATAGTTAAAGCTGTGCATTTTACATTGCTAAGACTACTATGTGACTTTACTTTATTAAAGCTACTATAACACTTTACCTCGCTAAAGCTACTTTAATTTACATTGTTCAAGTTACTGCATGACTTTACATCGTTTTAAAGCTACTACTTAATTTCACATCATTAAAGTTACTACATTTCACATTGCTAAAGCTAATATGTGACTTTGCATCGTTAAAGTTATTGCACGACTTTACATATTTAAAGCTACTATACAACTTTACATCGTTAAAGCTGCTATATAGTTTTATATCGTTACAGCTATTATAACGCTGTACGTAGTAAAAGCTGCCTCATGACTTTACATCATAAAATTACTGACTTCACACTTTGGAACGAATATTACTTATATTATTATGAGTATATCTTTAAAGGGACTAAAACTTTATATTTTTAGAGCAACTATGGCCCATGTCGTTAATGTGAATTCATATTTGTGTTTGATTTTGTAATAATTTATTCCAGTAAATGACTCCTGGATTATTTTATATCATTAGAAGGATTTGGCTTTATAAAGAAAATGATTTTATATTACTAAAGCCACTATCAGAGTTCATTTCATTAAAGAGCCTATGATTTTATATAATTAAAGCAATTATCTTATTGTATAGCGTTAGATTAATTGTGGCTCTCTGTCAGAGGGATTAACTTTATATTGTTAAAGAGACTACGACTGTTATCATTAGAGCGACTATTTAATTTTATCTCAAAGTGACTTTGACCTTGGCTTTAATATTCAAGATACAATTACTCTACATTTGTCTACAACATCTTAGAGATTGCGACTTGACATCATTTGAGTAGCTATAAAAATTAACTTTATATCAATAAGTGACTTGGACACTGGCTAAATGTTAAACGTACAATGACCTGATTTTTAGTGACTACAACATTATCTCATTAGAGCTACTATTTAAAATGAGCTTCTTATGGTAAAATGACTTTGATCTGGGCTATAATTTTCAAGATATTTGTTGCAACAACGACTTTATTTCGTTACAGCTGTTTTCAAAGATAACTTGATATCTTTACGTGGCTTTGACATCAGTTATAATGTTTAAGAAACAATTACTTGATACTGTTAAAGCGGATATAATTTTATACTTTGGGAGTGTGTGACTTCATATCGATGAAATTATATGACGTAATCGATAAAGCGACAGTATGACGTTATCAATAAAGCGGCTTATAGCGTTATCGATAAAGCGACTATTATAACGTTATCAACAAAGCGACTATATAACGTTATCAACAAAGCGACTATATAACGTTATCAACAAAGCGACTATATAACATTATCAACAAAGCGACTATATAACGTTATCAACAAAGCGACTATGTAACGTTATCAACAAAGTGACTAAAGCGATTATGTAAAGTTATCAACAAAGCGACTATGTAACGTTATCAACAAAGCGACTATATAACGTTATCAACAAAGCGACTATGTAAAGTTATCAACAAAGTGACTAAAGCGATTATGTAAAGTTATCAACAAAGCGACTATGTAACGTTATCAACAAAGCGACTATATAACGTTATCAACAAAGCGACTTTATAGCGTTATCAACAAAGCTACTTTATAACGTTATCAACAAAGTGACTTTATAGCGTTAACAAAGCGGCTTTATAGCGTTATCAACAAAGCGACTATATAACGTTATCAACAAAGCGACTTTATAGCGTTATCAATAAAGCGACTTTTATAGCGTTAACAAAGCGACTATGTAACGTTATCAACAAAGCGAAAGCGACTATATAACGATATCAACAAAGCGGCTTTAAAGCGTTATTGACAAAGTGACTGACGTTGTCGACAAAGCAACTATATGACTTATGAACAAAGTGACTCTGTGATATTATCAACAAAGCGACTATCTGATTTTTAATCCGAACTTTATCTTTGCTTGCCCTTGCTTCAACAGTTATAATTTATTTTTCCTTTAAACGAAATCCTCCCCTGTGCTTAGTTTATTTTTAGATGGGAGCATTTAGTGTTCCCGTTTGCTTTTCATCGGATTCGTGTTCCCCGAAAATAGAAATGAAATGGCGATGAAAAGATTTTTCTAACAGTAGCAATGATACTAAAAATACATTTAAGAAAATACTTACTTTTAAAAAAATTCTCCGTGATTTTCATTTAGTTTCTATGTGCTTGGTTGTCGATCGCATCACTCGGCAGAGAAGAGCAGTAACTGGAGCATTTTCATGAATTTAGAGTTTTGCATAGGGAAGGGAAATACTGAGTTATCTGCCTGTCACTTGACAAACTTCTCGTGCGCAGCTTATTTTAATGGCAAACAGCCATCGTTTATTTGCATTTACTGGTAAAAAGCAGACGTTTATAACGACTAACTGACAAACAGCAATCGATTAGTATTGTCTGAAAAACAGCGGTCATTTATTACGTATAAATTGGCAAGCAAATGTCATTATTAATTACTTGACTGGCAAACAGCAATCGTTTATTACGCATCAAATGGCAAACAAAAATCATTATTAATTATGTCTTGATTGACAAAGAGCAGTCGTTTATTACGCATCAGCTGGCAAGCAAAGTCATTTTTAATTATGAAGGTGACTGGCAAACAACAGTCGTTTATTGAGCAACAAATGGCAAACAAAAGTTATCGCTATTTAAATATCAACTGGCAAATAACAGTACTTATGAGTTAATTGGTAAAAACAGTTCATTTTGTAGGCAAACAAACTAAATTAAGTATGTGTTTGCTAACCGACGACGACGGTGATGATGATGGTGATGATGATGGTGATGATGATGGTGATGGTGGTGGTGATGATGGTGGTGGTGGTGCGCTTAATCTTATAAAACGCTCTCTATAATCACGGGTATAAAATACACTATATCAACTACAGAAAATGACACTACATGCAAAAGGACAATATCTGAAAAATAAATGTAATAAAAAAAACAATTATAAATTAAATGAAACAGCAAATGTATAGTTCGAATAAAACAATAAAGTCTTGAGAGCCCTCTTGAAAATGGCCATAATCTCTCTGTCTCACTTTAAATGGCGGCCAATTCCAGATGGGTGGTCCTGATCAGCAAATAAACGCAGAACGAACGATTTAGCTTTTGAACGTTGGCAATGTGTGCGTCTGATGAGGCGCGCAAGATCTGAACAGGAGTGAGAACAGACAGACTGCTAATATTAGACAGTGAAGCAACAAAAAAAAAGAGACTGCGTTGTAAATTATACTCTGCTGTGCACTGGCAACGGAGGAAAACCTTGGAGAAATATAGAGTAGTCAGATGAATTCTAAAAATAATCTTAATTGCAAATCCTTGTACTTTTGTTGCGTGTTTGCTGGCAAATAGTAGGACGTTTGTTGCGTGTTTGCTGGCATATAGCAGGACGTTTGTTGCGTGATTGCTGGTAAATAACAGTCCTTTGAATGAGAATTCATTTGGTAAACAGCAGTTCATTAGGCAGTTCACTTTATATGTATTTGGCACAGTGTTTCAAACTATGTGTCTGGCTTCATTCATCTTATAGATGCAGGTAGTTGGCACAGTATATTAAGTCCGAGTCAACTCATTATGAGGGTCGTTTAAAATTATACCAGACAGAAATTCGACACATTATGAGGGTCGTTTAAAATTATACCAGACAGTTAGTCGACACATTATGAAGGTCGTTTAAAATTATACCAGACAAAAAGTCGATACATTATGAGGGTCCTTTAAAATTATACCAGACAGAAAGTCGATACATTATGAGGGTCGTTTAAAATTATACCAGACAGTTAGTCGACACATTATGAGGGTCGTTTAAAATTATACCAGACAGTTAGTCGACACATTATGAGGGTCGTTTAAAATTATACCAGACAGAAATTCGACACATTATGAGGGTCGTTTAAAATTATACCAGACAAAAAGTCGACACTATGAGGGTCGTTTAAAATTACATCAGACAGAAAGTCGACACATTATGAAGGTCGTTTAAAATTATACCAGACTGAAAGTCGACACATTAGGGTCGTTTAAAATTATACCAGACAGGTTAGTCGACACATTAGGGTCGTTTAAAATTACACCAGATTGAAAGTCGACACACTATCAGGGTCATTTAAAATTACACTAAACAGAAAAACGACCATGATCAGAGTCATTTAAAATTACACCAAACAGAAAAACGACAATGATCAGAGTCATTTAAAATTACACTAAACAGAAAAACGACCATGATCAGAGTCATTTAAAATTACACCAAACAGAAAAACGATCATGATCAGAATCATTTAAAATTACACCAAACAGAAAAACGACCATGATCAGGGTCATTTAAAATTACACCAAACAGAAAGACGACAATGATCAGGGTCGTTTAAAATGACCCCAGACGGTAAGTCGACACATTATCAGGGTCGTTTAAAATGACACCAGACGGTAATCGACACACATTTGTCAGGGTCGTTTAAAATTACATTATAAATAACAAACCATCTCTCTAGCAAACTACTTTGTCTGCTTATCTCCACTTCAAGTTTATTGCTTCTGCCAAACGACAAATTCTACTTAACTCCGCTCTCCTTCAGCACACGTTAGCCTCAGCAAAAAATGAATATACAAATACAAAAATATTTTAAATATATTTTCGATTCATTTTATTTATTATCAGTACTTACTCACTGACAACTTTCATCACTATGCGCCTAAGAAATTTCCCTAATTGCTAAAATGACTTATATCTCCCAAGATTATCATAGGTTGTTCAAAGTTCCATTCATCGGTTTTAATTAAGGGAAATTATGTCAACATTTCATGCACAAAACTTTATATTTCTCTTACGTTTGCAGTACCTATGACAACATCTGTACTTCGCTGGAGCACTTTGAACGAAGTAAGTGCCCGAGGTCGTTACGCCAGCGAGGTTTACAGTGCCACTGCCCTTTCCAAGCAGGTGACTTTTCTGTGAGCGACCTGCCCGTGAACGTGCCCCGGGTGCAGGGCTACACAGGAAACCTTTTGAATGTGAGTTAGAATGAAACGTGAAATCTGATTACACTAGCAGCATTAATTTTCTTTACGGATTTGAGGTTTCCATTTATAAACTAGTTTTCTTTACGGCCACAACCCTTGAGAACTCGTACGGTATGGCTGCTTATATTGACAGTGAAACCCAACTAATGTCAACTGTTACTAAGACAAGCTGTTTGTGTACTAACAGTAAGCCAAACTGTTTATCAGTAGGTCAAGTTAGTCGTTTGACTGATTTTATACTAACAGAAGCCAAACTATTTGGCTGTTTATATACTAGCTGAAAGTCAAGCTATTTGCTTGACTGATTTTATACTAAGAGTAAACCATTATATTTGGCTATTTTATATAATAGCAGTATGCAAAACTGTATAATAGCATAAGTCAAGCTAACTGTTTGACTGATTTCATACTAACAGTGAACCAAGCAGTATGTTTACTTACTGTCACCTAAACCATGATGTTTGGGTGTTAAAGTAAGCCCAGCTGTTGGTATACTCACAGTAAACCAAGCTGCTTGTATACTAACAGTAAGCCAAAAGTTTGTACACTCACAGTAGGCCAAGCTGTTTTTATACTAAGGGTAAGCCAAGACTTACTCTGCTTTAATCCGGCCCTGTTACAGACCAACATTAGTCGTTTCACATTCTGTCATAACTTATATTCATTCTTTTTCAAAGTTTGTAATGGCCTAATTCTTTTCAGGCAGAAGTTAAAGATGTAATTGTTATTTACTCCTACACACATCTGAGTATAATTTATACCAGAATTTTTCACAATATGAACCATAATTTGTTCACAGTTTAGATCAGAATTTTTCACAGTTTACACCAGAATTTGTTTACTTTTTCCACCAGAATTTTCTCACAGTTTCAAGCAGAATTTTTCACAATTTGCACTAGTATTTATTATCACTTTGCGCCAGAATTTATTCAGAGCTTTTGTTCACAATTTATTCCAGAATTTATTCACAAATTTACACCAAATTTTGTTGACTGTTTAAATCGAACTTTCTTTAAAATGCTAAGAATGTAACTAATCACACAACGGAACTGACTTTGCTGATGGTCATCCCCAAAGTTCGACACAGGCGGCTACATTCCGAGCCTACAGCCAATTCTTCCTTGCTATTATTGTCATGGATTATTTCACGCTTACTTCTTCAGGCAAATAAAACTGCATTGTGCGTGCAGCTTGGATCCATTTTCTGCTTTTGCCCTAATTTATTTTGTAATTTGAATCGGTGACTTTAGACAGCTGATGTTAAATTACAAAAGATTCGGCTATACAATCGTGTAGGTTGCTATGGTTGTGAGTGCCTAACCCGAGAAGCATACAAGACTTTGCATAATACAAACTAAAACCATAAACCAGGCTTTGTCAACTTTGCAACAACTGCAATACACACACACACAACAACAACAACAACAACAACAACCACAAGCGATCACGTGATATCGCAGTCACACATACACTGTGTGCGTGCGTGCTTGTGTATGTGTTGCGTTGTGTTTGTATATTGAAATAGTTTGGGAAGGATAATAAATAAAAATAAAAATCAGCACACATTCTTGTAAATCAAATGGTTGGTCAAATTCCTCGACGGCATTAAGGCCCAAAACTTTCACTACCAATATCTTCTTAATGAGTCCATAACGCCTATTCACTTCTTATTACATTAGTTGATTAAGAGGTGAAAGTGGTAGCATTCAGTTAATATAACTAATTGTTATATTTCATTTCTTGTCTCTTCTCTGTTTCTTGCTGTAAATATTTTGATCTTTAAAATTAATATTAATTCAAATCAAGTCAAAACTTTCGCAAGGGAAATGTTAAATATGTGACAGTCTTAATATTGTTCTGATGTCGTTACTATTCACTACTATTTTTATTATAGAGCATTTGTAAATATTTTAAAGACTAATTTTTAACTAAATAATTTTTTTAACTCTCGTGTTTTGTTGTTTTCCAGGGTGATTACAAATTAGTGTTAACTGTACTTGATGAAAACCGCCTAGAGCTGGGATGCCTTGAGTTGAAATTTTCGATGAAGAAACGTCATAAGGGCTGGCTTTTCAAAATATGACACCCTGGATTGCGTATCTGCCTTCGGATCTGACGTCACTACTGCCAGGGAACGGTTTTCCAGATTAAGTTCTGACAAATTCTTAATGCGACAAATTCTTCCTGTTAAACATAAGACTTTTTTTTTTTAAATGATTAATTAGAAAGCCTGATGGAGAGGTATGCAGGGTTCTTTATACAATGGCAACTTGACCCTAAACTTTGACCTCAAAATAGAATACATCGAATTAGTCAGCAGTCGACCTTGAGAATACTAAAATCTCCTCTGCTGATACACGTGAACTTTGTCAGATTAATCAAGAGTTCGATACAAAACACTAAATCTGTTCTAACGACACGCGTGTACTGACAAGGCGACACAAATTGATCGGGAGTTCGTCACTCAAAACACTAAATCTGTTCTAACGACACGCATGTACTGACAAGGTGACACAAGTTAATCAAGAGTTCGTCACAAAACACTAAATCTGTTCTAATGACACACGTGTGCTGACACAAATTAATCAGTTCTCGCACAGAACACTAAAACTGCTCGGAATATTTCGAAAAAAAATCGCATGGTGGGATTTGGGGTCACTATGAAATCTGCAAACAGTGACTCACTGGGTTTTTTCACGCAGGAAGTTACTAAATTTCTCCTGTAAAAGACTAAAACTATTTACTCCTGCATACGACTAAAACTGTTTTCTCCTTTAAACGACTAAAGTTGTTTACTGAAATTCTCCTGTAAATGACTAAAACTATTATCTCTTGTCAACGACTGAAGCTATTTTCACTGTAAACGACCAAAACTATTTTTCCTTGTAAACGAATAAAACTATTTTATCCTGGACACGACTTTTCCTGTAAATGACTAAAACTATTTTTTTTTTACATGCCTAAACCTTTATTCTCCTGGACACGACCCATGAAAACGACTAAAGATGTTTACTGAAATTCTCCTGGAAGCGACTAAAACTATTATCTCTTGCAAACGATTAAAGATATTTACTGAAATTCTCCTGTACATGATTATAACTGCTTTCTTTTGTAAACGACTAAAACTATTTTCTCCTGTAAACGACTATGGACTAAAATTATTTTTCCATGTAAATGTTGTAGATGTTCAGAGATTCTCCTGTAAATTACTAAAACTATCTTTCTCTGTATTTTTCGCTTTAGATGTTTACTGAAATTCTCCTGTAAATTACTAAAGCTATTATCTCTTGTAAACGACTATAAATGTTTACTGAGATTCTCCTGTAAATGACTAAAACTATTTTTCCCCTTACGCACTGTAGATGTTTACTGAGATTCTCCTGTAAAATAACTAAAACTATTTTCTCTTTGTAAACGCTAGTTGTTACTGAGACTCAGCCGTATACGACTGCAGTTATTTATTAAATTTGTTTCGTGGACGAGGATGGAAACAGCTCTTTTGTTGTATATATTTAAACTAAATTAATTGGATTGTTTGAGTCTTTTAGGATTTAAATTGACATTTTTAAAAGTTAAAAAATAAAAACTTCATAGCCTGTATAAAATAAATTTTACAGGAAGGAAAAGATAACTTCTTCACATGCAGTGTGTGATGATTACTAACAATAGATAAATTCACTGATGGAAACGGCATTGCACATATTAAATGAGGACACTTGTTAACCAAACTTTTTATGTGATTAACTAACACAAGGTATTACTTACTAACTAAATAAATTATCATATGGAGATATTACTTGCTAACGAAATAAACTCTCTTATAAAATCAGTGCGCGTTGAGAATATAGACACTCGAAAATCGACCAATGTTGATATCTACTGTAAGTCTGAGAAGAGAGGTGACCGGAATTATCTTATCTGTTTCTTTACATGAACACATATTCCAAATAGTGAATTCTTACAAACGTACTTTTACGCATGAACTATGGGGAAATCCACCCTTTAATTTGTTTTACTAAAAAGGCAAAGCGCCAAATGAACTGTGCAGAATATTCACTCTTTAATGTGCCTTACAAAGCGAGTCATGCGCCAAATGAATTGTGCAGAATATCCACTGTCAGTCTCATTAATGTGCGTCATAACATGAGCATCACCCAGTGGATCGTATTGGACATTGGGTCTCATTAATGTGCGTCACAGTACGGACAATACATGTAATGAAATATCCAAATTATCCTTTCATTAACAGTAGATATGAGATATTGCAATAATATCTTTTTATTGTCTATAGAGCAATAGCGCGCACACACACACTAACATTTTCAGACATCCCTTTAGCTTTACCTTACAGCAAAGACTGTGAATGTGTCATATTAATATTGCTATAAAACACAGACTGTTAATGTGTTATATTAATATTGCTATAAAACACAGACTGTTAATGTGTTATATTAATATTGCTATAAGACACAGACTGTTAATGTGTCATATTAATATTGCTATAAAACACAGACTGTTAATGTGTTATATTAATATTGCTATAAAACACAGACTGTGAATGTGCCATATTAATATTGCTTTAGAACAGAGTATGACTACCAGCGTATCATGAATTGTTTCAAAAACAAAACCTGTAATAACTCTATTTCATATAATGTATTAAAACAAATAAATTGAATATTCTACTTCATATATTGCTTTAAAATCAAAGACTGTCAATACTCTAAATCATTTTTGCTTTAGAACGCTCTCATTCATGTGTTACTTGACAGCAAAGACTGTCAATTACTCTAAATCATTTTGCTTTAGAACGCTCTCATTCATGTGTTACTTGACAGCAAAGATGGTGGCAAACACTGTTTCATGTGTTACTTGACAGCAACGACTGGTGGCGAACGCTCTGTTTCATGTATTACTTGACAGCAAAAACTGTGAACACTCTATTTCGTGTATTACTTGACAGCAAAAACTGTGAACATTCTATTTCGTGTATTACTTGACAGCAACGTTTTGTATTAATTATTACATTAAAACCAAGACTTTGGACGCACTATATTAGTATTTTATTTTAAACAAAGATTGTAAACACTCCATATAGTGTATTACTTTAAAACACAGACTGTCTACCTGTTAGTATCGTTACTAAGTAAAAACTATGAATATGCCGTATCATATATTACTTTAAAACACAGACTTTCTACATGTTAATATCGTTACTAAGTAAAAACTATGAATATGCCGTATCATATATTACTTTAAAACACAGACTGTCTACCTGTTAGTATCGTTACTAAGTAAAAACTATGAATATGCCGTATCATATATTACTTTAAAGTAAACGCTATGAACGTTTTATGCAAGTATTGCTTTAAAACAAAGGATGTGAATACTCCATATTATGCATTGCTTTAAAGCAGTGACTGTGAACGCGCTGTATTAGTGTTGCTTTCAAATAGAGATTGTGAACACTCTATTTCATATATTGCTTTTTATAATTTTTTTTAAAATGTAAAGCCTGTGAATGCGCCTTACTAGCATTGCTTTAAAACAAGGACTCTGAATGTATCTTATTAGCATTGCTTTAAAATATTCTAAGACTGTGAATGTGCCTTATTGGCATTGCTTTGAAAAACCAAAGACTGTGAATGCGCCTTATTAGCATTGCTTAAAAAAACAAAGAAAGACTGTGAATCCCTTATTAGCATTGCTTAAAAAAAAACAAAGAAAGACTGTGAATCCCTTATTAGCATTGCTTTAATAAAAAAAAACAAAGACTGTGAATCCCTTATTAGCATTGCTTTTAAAAAAAACCAAAGACTGTAAATCCCTTATTAGCATTACTTTAAAAAAACAAAGACTGTGAATGCGCCTTATTAGCATTGCTTTTTTAAAAAAAACACACACACAAAGACTGTAAATCCCTTATTAGCATTGCTTTTAAAAAACAAAGACTGTGAATCCCCTTATTAGCATTACTTTAAAATACACAAAGTATGTGAATGCACCTTATTAGCATTGCTTTTAAACAAAGATAGTGAATGCACCTTATAAGCATTGCTTTTAAATATAAAAAGAATGCACCTTATTAGCATTGCTTTTAAAAAACAAAGACTGTGAATCCCCTTATTAGCATTACTTTAAAATACACAAAGAATGTGAATGCACCTTATTAGCATTGCTTTTAAACAAAGATTGTGAATGCACCTTATTAGCATTGCTTTTAAATATAAAAAGAATGCACCTTATTAGCATTGCTTTTAAAAAACAAAGATTGTGAATGCACCTTATAAGCATTGCTTTTAAATATAAAAAGAATGCACCTTATTAGCATTGCTTTTAAAAAACAAAGACTGTGAATCCCCTTATTAGCATTACTTTAAAATACACAAAGAATGTGAATGCACCTTATTAGCATTGCTTTTAAACAAAGATTGTGAATGCACCTTATTAGCATTGCTTTTAAATATAAAAAGAATGCACCTTATTAGCATTGCTTTTAAATATAAAAAGAATGCACCTTATTAGCATTGCTTTTAAAAAACAAAGACTGTGAATCCCCTTATTAGCATTACTTTAAAATACACAAAGAATGTGAATGCACCTTATTAGCATTGCTTTTAAACATAAAAAGAATGCACCTTATTAGCATTGCTTTTAAACAAAGATTGTGAATGCACCTTATTAGCATTGCTTTTAAATATAAAAAGAATGCACCTTATTAGCATTGCTTTTAAATATAAAAAGAATGCACCTTATTAGCATTGCTTTTAAAAAACAAAGACTGTGAATCCCCTTATTAGCATTACTTTAAAATACACAAAGAATGTGAATGCACCTTATTAGCATTGCTTTTAAATATAAAAAAAATGCACTTTATTAGCATTGCTTTTAAATATAAAAAGAATGCACCTTATTAGCATTGCTTTTAAATATAAAAAGAATGCACCTTATTAGCATTGCTTTTAAATATAAAAAGAATGCACCTTATTAGCATTGCTTTTAAAAACTGTGGACGCTTCATATCATGTAATACTTTTAAGACAGCGACTGTAAACGCTCCATTTCTTGAAAACAAAGATTGTTAGCATTCTGTATCATATATTGCTTTATAATAAACGACTGTGAACTTGATATATTAATAGTACTTCACAGCAAAGTTTGTGAATGCACTATATCAATACTGTTTTAAAGCCAAAAACGTTTACGTGCTATATATGTGTTGTTGTTTTTTTTAAAAGAATTGTAGAGTCTGTATTTATGTAGACCGTGGACGCGCTAAATTAAGTTAAGCTTTAGCGCAGAGACTGTGAATGCGTTAAATAAATGTTGCTTTAACGCAGAGACTGAACAGCCAAGTTAGTACTGCCTTAAATAAAGATTTGTGTGCTAAATTAGCTTTGCTTTAATAAGACTGTGAGTTCTCTAAATTATTATTGCTTTCAAGCAAAAGTGCAAATAAATACTGCCTTAAAGTAAACACTGTGAACGCGCTAAATTATACTGTCTTAAAGCTAAGATTGTGAACGCAATATATTCTACCCTAAAGCAAAGACTGTGAGCGCAATATATTAGTACTGCCTTTAACTGAAGACTGAACGCATTATATTAATACTGCCTTAGTGCAAATACTGTGAGCGCAATATATTAGTACTGCCTTTAACTGAAGACTGAACGCGTTATATTAATACTGCCTTAGTGCAAATACTGCGAACATTCGATATACGAGTACTGCCTGAAAGCAAAGACTGTGAACACCTATTTTTGCACTGCCTGAAAGCAAAGACTGTGAACGCTATTTTTGCACTGCCTGAAAGCAAAGACTGTGAATGTGCTATATTAATATTGCTTTAAAGTAAAGTTTATAAAAGCACCATATCATTGCTTTAAAGCGGGAAGCATAAATATTATTTCGTTAACCAGCTGCTTCAGTTGCAACAGATCTTGATCAGGATGTACTTTTATAATGGTCAACAGATTTTGATCAGGATGTACTTTTATAATGGTCAACAGATCTTGATCAGGATGTACTTTTATAATGGTCAACAGATCTTGATCAGGATGTACTTTTATAATGGTCAACAGATCTTGATCAGGATGTACTTTTATAATGGTCAAAAGATGCTAATGACTGTTTCAAACAAACATCTGCAATACATGAAAGATTCAACCAAACATAATGTATTTTTTAATTAACATTTTTCTTAGTTATACTATTGTATCTTCTTTCTCTCCAATGTTTGTTAATTCCTTTATGTAGTATTTGTTACTGTTGTTTTATTTTTAACAGTTAGAAAGGCCTACTTTTGTGCTTGAAGATTATGTAAATTTATTATATATGTATATTTGCTGATAATTTTTATATCATGAGATATTGTTTCAGCGTCTAAAGCAAGTACGTGTATTTGTGGTGATTAAAAACTGGACAAGTAAGATTGCTTGCAGTCGAGTGTGCGTGTGTGTATTTTGTGTTTATTAAAAACTGGACAACTAAGGTTGCTTGCAGTCGAGTGTACGTGTGTGTATTTTGTGTTGATTAAAAACTGGACAACTAAGGTTGCTTGCAGTCGCGTGTACGTGTGTGTATTTTGTGTTGATTAAAAACTGGACAAGTAAGATTGCTTGCAGTCGAGTGTGCGTGTGTGTATTTTGTGTTTATTAAAAACTGGACAACTAAGGTTGCTTGCAGTCGAGTGTGCGTGTGTGTATTTTGTGTTTATTAAAAACTGGACAACTAAGGTTGCTTGCAGTCGCGTGTACGTGTGTGTATTTTGTGTTGATTAAAAACTGGACAACTAAGGTTGCTTGCAGTCGCGTGTACGTGTGTGTATTTTGTGTTGATTAAAAACTGGACAACTAAGGTTGCTTGCAGTCGCGTGTACGTGTGTGTATTTTGTGTTGATTAAAAACTGGACAACTAAGGTTGCTTGCAGTCGCGTGTACGTGTGTGTATTTTGTGTTGATTAAAAACTGGACAACTAAGGTTGCTTGCAGTCGCGTGTACGTGTGTGTATTTTGTGTTGATTAAAAACTGGACAACTAAGGTTGCTTGCAGTCGCGTGTACGTGTGTGTATTTTGTGTTGATTAAAAACTGGACAACTAAGGTTGCTTGCAGTCGTTTGTACGTGTGTGTATTTCGTGTTGATTAAAAACTGGACAACTAAGGTTGCTTGCAGTCGTTTGTATGTGTGTGTATTTTGTGTTGATTAAAAACTGGACAACTAAGGTTGCTTGCAGTCGCGTGTACGTATGCGAGTAATAAAGTGTTAGTTTGTCGTGTACACTAATACAAACGAAATCTTTCAGTGGTCCCTCTTGAATTCAGTGAAATATGTACCCATTTCACCAGAACTGGTACGTGAAATATATACTTACTTTACAGAGAACTGTTTAGTTAAACATGTACTCACTTTACTCAGAACTACTCAATAAAATATTTACTCACTTTAGATCTGTTAAGTTAAATATGTAGCCTACTCACTTTTCACTTAACTACTCAGTGAACTATGTGTCCACTTTACTCAGAACTGTTCAGTGAAATATGTGTCTACAAACAGAATAGGTAACTGTACTCAGAGGCAAGCAAACACAGTTCGAATACTCATGCACATCACGTACACTGATGTTTACATTTACATACAGTGAGATTGTACAATTAATTAAGTGAGATTGTACAGTTAATTAAGTGAGATTGTACTCTTACAAACACTGGCGTTATACACTTAGATACGTTGAGGGTACACTTACATACCGATTAGAGTTAGACTGATCACCGACCTGCATGGGTCAGCTTGTGGGCGTATAACAAAATATTTAGAGTACGTAATATGTTACATTCGTGCATGTGGGTGAGCAATTTGTAAGATATGAATTATGACAGTAGTTTTAGCGCTTACACAGCCAATAATATATATATATATATACAACCACAGTTTATTTGATATATTCTTAGGAAGGCGAACTAAATTAAATTAAAATAAAAGTAAAGAAAGCATAACAGTTTGATAAATATTTGTAGCAAATAATTCTAAACGAAGTTTCTAAAAAATTACATTCGGGTTGATAATGTCAATGGAAGCGAAGTTATGTAGTCCGGCAACAACCACGATTGACCTCTCTGGTTAAACTATAATATTAGAATACTTATTAAGGCAAACTGATTTATTACTTAGAATATATATCTAGGTAGTTTAGCCTGCCGAATAATTGTACTTTCTCTATGTAAACATTGTTTTAAAGCAATGCTTGGAATTTTAGTTTGGTCATATTCCTATGGCGTGTTTATTATCAATTTGATATAATGTATACATTGAAGTTTTATGGTAAGGTACAGATAAACATTAATAATAATAGAATTAAAACTGAATAAAATAGATAAAGAAAGCAACCAACACACTTATTATGAAAGTAATAAAATTTACAAGTATGATTGATAAATAAATTAAGTATTATACACAGAAACCTATCTTTGAAGTCATTTAAGAAAAAAAATATTGGTTTCCATCCTAATATGTTTATCAACAAACACATGTTATTCTTGAGTTTCTTGTTATCATTTCTCGTGACAATAAAAATTCATTTAACTTTTTTTTATGGCTTTAAAATTCAATTAGAAATAATACAATTAATATGCAAAACCAATATCTGTAGTGTTTATATTTTAGTAAAATTTTGCTGTTTAATAAGAGTGCAAATCATAAATACATAAGTGATGTATCTTACCAAATACTGTTAAGTACTACTGACTTCAACTATTAAAAACTTTCCTTAAACTTTCATTCCAATACTGTGATAGTTTAACCAATTTGACTGCTAAAGTCAGGTTCAGGAAAACAATACTCCAAACCCAGCTATTCCTGTCACAACTCCAAATTGGTGACATTCAATAAACATGGCAGCTAGTAGCATTGGTAGTAGTCTCCAGCATTTGTCTCACACCCTAATAGGATCTTGATCAGAACAATTCAGCTAAGAACTCTTTCAAGATTACTCATATTAAATTATTAATATATACATGACTTTCCAGCATGCACCTTGGATGAAATAGAATATGAAAATACTGCTGGCATCATATCATTTTTAACTCATTACTTCTTCCTTCAGCAGAACAGACACCAACTTTTGGCATCTGATCTGACCATTCACAAATGTACAAAACTTTTCAGAAGAAAGTTACTGCTGATGGTACCTATTAAAGTATTAACAAATAGTTGTTTCGTATGATTTGGATTTTCTTTCATCACTATAATACTTTAATGGCAAGAAATAAAATATTAACATAATCATTATCAAAACTCTAGCCACTGTTTACCTCATTGAACTGTACTAATGAAAACTTATACACAGTAGTTAGTCAGAAATGCACAACCAAATCTATCTTTAACATACAGTTCTGATGAGTTTCAATTGTTTCCTTTGTTGTCATTTGAAGCTGCCACTTGGGATTTTATCACAGAAATCAAGAAGTGTGCTCCAAGTTATCTGACTTGAATCCAATCCTTACATCACTCTTACTCCCTACAATGATCAATGTAATTCATACCATTCTATCATCTGGAGTGTTCCAGAAATCTTTAAAGCTGCTATTGTTACGTTTCTTTATTAATTTTTAAACTCTTTGCTCTAATAATATTTTTTAAGCTACACCCCTATTTATGGCAAATATACGTGTGATGACACTGGAAGTATTAAAAAAAGGTATGTGTGAATGTTGGAATTAGCATAGTTGCACTCGAGGCTTTAAAAGAGGTATGAGCAAGTAGCTGAAATTAGTGTGATTGTATTTCAGGTATTAAAAAATAGGTAGGAAGCAGATAAGGGTACTGTGAATCACTTGTGAATTAGTTAAGTAGTTTAGTGTGAATAAGTAGCAGAAAGAGCAACTGTATATTAAATCAATAAAGATCTTACTTGCTATTCTGGAGGAGCTTGTAAATGTTTCGAATTGATTGCTTGTTAAGACTGAATTACTGTTAAAAAATTCAAATAACATTAATCATTTGCTGAAATATATAAACTTTAATTTAATTTCGGAGAGTAGATAATATATACACTATATATGTGACATTATTATGATTACAGAGAAACTCAGTGTGAGACCAAATGATTCTGATACTTGAGGTATTGTTCTCAGATATATGTGATGTGTGATGCACAATTTAATAGATCACTCATCTTGAATTAAGAAAGCTTTTAAAAGATAGGAAAGTGAGACATTTGTGCACAGCTTGTCCTACAACTAAAATGAACTGAAAATTAGATGCTGAACTGATTTATTAACTCTTTCATTATTATTAATTGAATATTCTTATTAAATATAGTTTTTAATCTTTATCTATTCTTAGCATCTGTTATGTGCAGTGTATAGTGGCATAAATTACATAAGTATTAATGTAACCATACTGCCACTTGTCTTTAGCTATGTTACATACTTCACAATTTTAATTAATTGCACAGTGCAGATGATGAACCAAACTGGTGAATCAAATAAGTAATCTATTTTTAAAATATTAGAGCATTTCAAAGATTTTTTTTTTTTTTTTTGGGGGGGGAAGTGCAACATAGGGGAGATGTTATATAAATATACACATACACACACAAACACACACTAGTACTTTCTAGATTTAATGTTCAGAAGATACAAATTTGAAAAGTTCACCAGATAATATTTATGTACACATTAATTATACAATAATAGTAAAATAAATTAGTATATGTAAAAAACATCCTGCTGGTACGTCAAATTATCTTTGACTAAAATTGACTGTTATATCAAATTATTCAAAAAATTAGTCTTTTACTAACAGTGAACAAAATTTATTTTGAACAATCTACATTTATTGTCTGATACCTATATTATACAACTTTTACAAGGTTAGTACTAATTGTAGCGGGAAGGCATTAGGTGTTAGCTTGTTCAGTTGATGGGAAAGAACTCCTCGTTTGGTCTTATAATATTGATGTATATAGTCATCTCCCCTAAGTTACATCGCGCACCAAATATATCTTTCAAACGCTCTAATATTTCGTTTTATTGATAGGCTTGCTGCACATTATACAAAAATTACAAACTGTACATTTACCTTTGCAACTAAACTTACATGTCTCACTTCATGACAAGTGTCTGTCTTACTGGAGGAGAAAAAAAAAGTTAACACAATAGCATGACCTAATTAAATGACCTCCCACAATTCCATATTATATGTCGCTGCGCACGCTCAAACGAGGGGAACCTGTTCAAAATACAGACCCGGAGACAGAAGGACCCCAGATTTTTTTTTTTTAAGATAGCCACATGTTGTGTCTAGTTCCGAAATCGCATCAAACTTTACAGGGTATTTTTTAGCAAAAGTGATTACACCATGTCTGGTGTCGCACATTCCGGAAAAAAAGCTACACTGTGCAGATATTTTATGAACTCTGGAAGTTGTGCCTTCGGAGACGAGTGTCAATTTCTCCATCAAAACACTACATCGATACAAAATCCATATCAAAATGGTCCACCTCCTATGGAAAATCCAGGTAAGTCTAAATGATTATATCGAATGTATCATTCATTTCGCTTGTTTTCGCTTAAGATTGACATCATTGATCAGATGTCTTAGAAAGACTACCTTATTTAGCGTTAAGCCCTTCATATTTAGGTCGTTGTGTTCCGATCCAAACCACACTGCACATGACTTATTTTTGAGACAATATGTTTTATCTTATTCTTTGTTTGTTGTGATGGCATTTAGGGAACTAAAATTTTAGTTATAACAAAAATGTTATATTATCATAAATAAACCTTCAAAGAATATTTGACTATATATGTTGACATCTCAAAATCATGGTCAACAAAGTAAGGGAGGTGACTCATAATTACTTCGTCACAACTTTGGCGGAAGACAGAAACAGTCGTACAATCTAAATTTAACATTTTATCCCATCATTATACATTCCACAGGTAAGCTATCATAGTAATAAATGACAGATTTTTATTTCCTGTACGTTCTTATTGAAAGTATTTTCATTTCCCCTCAAGATGATTTGGTTGGTTTTATTTTTAATATGATGTATATGCACACGAGTCACGATGCATCATCACTGCCAATGTCAACTCTTAGATTTCTAATTAGCACTAAAAGTAAAACTAGACTATCATACTTTGAAAGACTGCTGAGTTCATTACTGAAAGAGAGAGAGAGATTATTATAAAGTCTGACTGACTACGTGTTGATTTGAGAGGCCATTTTTACATCTTGTAAAGTTGCATTACTATAGGCTTAGTCAACTATTCCAAATTATTATTATTCCAAAAAAGTTGAATAACTGACCAGTAGTTTTTACTCTCTTCAACTAGATTAAAATAAGTCTTGCTTCATTCTATTACCATTATTTTTACTAAAATAGTTTATACTGTCAGTGTCACACTTAATAATTCTTGTCTTGCTCTTTCTTGTATTTATTAATTTTAAATTAAATATGGCAGTATTTTTTTTTTATTTCAAATGAATCATATATGATTTTAATCAGTAATATTATTCATTTATTTTTATAAATATGTGTATGTGCCTTTACTTAGCTTATTCGTATCTGTCTCTTTGAGCCCAATTACTAATTAATACAATAAAGTTATATGGGTTTTATTTTAACATATGCACATAGGTCTTTGTGGAGATTTCTGGTCTCAGATGTCATTAAACTAGTTTTATTTATAACTTAGTACATATTTTATACATATACTGCTAGTATTATTGTTAGTAAATCAGTAATTCACCCTGATAGAAAGTAACAACAAAAGATTTTGGGTAGAAACTAAGAAAGTGAGAGGGACATAACACTTCACATAAACTGATAAAGTGGAATAAACAACAGTTGTGCTCAGCTGCCATACTTTCTTTATTTTTGTTTTAATGCTGATGAATGCTAATTTATTTCAGGGCAAAACAGACCAGCATATTTTAAAGTCAAAATTAGTATAAATCAAATGTAACAGTGAATATTATTTAGACTTTTCTTTTCCTTCTAACTTTAGCAAACAAAAATAACTATTGATAAGTAAAGTGATACTATTAGAAATAGAATAAATGCAACTTACACACAGGTAAAGTCTTGTCTACATTTTGACATAATATTTGAATTTATGTAAACCATCCTCCCAAGAATCTAATCGCCTCACACTATATAGTTTAATCATTTCACTTTAGCATGTCCATTTCAGTAGTTTTAGCTGTTTGCAAGAATTTATCTGCTTGTCACTTAAAATAATTTAACATGCTTTTTTTCAATACAATAGAGATCTTTTTTTTTTTTTAATAAACAACATATATATGTGCAAAATATGAATATAAAATATATACACTCTATAAGAAAGTGTGAGAGTTGCTATTATATGACCTTCAAGACCTTGTGTGTTTCACTTTAATTCAGTAACATAATTTATTTATAATTATGTTTTCTTTTTTACTAAGTCACGGTTCATAATTTACACAGTAAACATTCAAATTAATACATGAACATGTATCATAATTAGCTAAATGACATAAGCTAAATATAATTTATGTAGTACATACTGTACACTTTAAGTTTTACAGCAGTTTATCTATGAAAAAAAGAAGCAAAAACGAAAAAGTCCCATTAAATTAAAATAAATACTGATACATGCATTTGAAATTGTAAGAAAAATCTTTTTCATTAAAGTCTAATAATCCAAAAAGTTGCTACATTCAGTACACTAATTAGTTTGGCTATTTTATTGTATTATTATTTTATTATTGTTATTATTCAGTTTTGTTTTATTAATTTTCATTGCAGGAATGGGAGACATGGGAGGTGGTGGAGATCAGTTTTACAATCCTGCCTTTAACCCTGCTCCTGGAGGTGGCATGACTGATTTCCAGGCATTTGTAAGTTCTTTTCCTTGTTTTCTTTTAATCATTTGCAATTACAGACACTGTTGTCTTGTATTTCATTCCCTTGTTCTCATTTGATTTAATCAGTGACATACACTGTTGTCTTGTTAGCTCTTTCATTCTTTTGCAGTATTTTCCATTCAGTCATAAAATCATTGTGCTAATAGTAATAGTAATATAGTGGTTGTTCTGAAAGAATATACACTTACAATATTTTAACAACCCTTAAAAATTGTAGTCCTGAGTAAATCACAGTTTGTTAAGACATCTCACTTGCAAAAGAATGCCAACATTTTTTATTTTTTATTTTTATTTTTTTTTTTTTTTTTTTTTTGGGGGGGGGATGACTTAACATTGAATATATATAATAATAGGCTCAGGTAAACAAAAATAGCTATGTATTTGTCTTTCTCGTAATAATAAGAAATACTTCAGTTTTATTATTTCTTTTTTCTAAAAATAATTTGATAATTGCAGTTTTTAATTTTATAAAAACATTTTGTCTAACCTATAAATCAGCCTCTGCCACATTGCTTTTTTAATTTTTTTTATTTGCATTTGAGGAGTTAATTGCTGCAAAGCTCAGCTCACCTCTACTCCACCACCCCCACCCCAGTAACAGAAGATTTGTCTGCTCCTGTATATTCATGAATTTGCTGCAATTGTGCTGGGCAATAATTGTTCCACACATTTGTTTCCAGTATCACTTTTTGAACAAATAAAAATATATTTGACTGCTTTACTGCCACTTAATAATAATATGTTGAAGGTTTTAATTATATAGATTTTTTTGAAGGTTTTAATTATATAGATTTTTTTAAAACTAGCTATAGAAGTGGGTGACGAATGAAAGATATTGAATGTTTAAAATAAATGGACACCAAATGAAAAGGCAAGCATTCTGTATACAGCCGGAAGTCCCAGTATCTCCATAAATGACAAGAGGTCAAAGACAATAGGTAGTATACTAATAATGATGGACCAAATTTATATATATATATATATATATATACAAAGTGTTAATCGATACTATTTTTACAGCAATATTTACACACAAAAATTACCAGAAACAAAAACTAAATAAGGAAAGAAAAGTTAATGGAAAGATAAATCTAAATAAAAACAGTTTTAGTATATGCATTTATTTTCTGTTTTTTATTTCAGCTAATCCTCACCCTAACCACTTCTCTAAAACAATCAACCTCTTTTAAAAATAGACAAGACACAACAGTCATTTGCCACTTTGGGTTGTATACAAAGAAACTCCCATATGAAAAAGAATGAACCTAAAACAAAGCCTGCAGAAACTAACCCACAACACTTGATACTCACATCAGCCACTGATCTGAATATTATTGAGTTACTTTAGTACATATGCACAGTTGACAATATGTTGAAAAGGGTGTGTATCTATAGGTGCCGAATATGCCTTTAAAAATTCATGCCTCTCGCCTATGCAGGGCAAGCATTCAAGAAATATAATAAGTACATTATTATTATTTTTTTTTAATTTTGGGGTTATTTTAATTTTAATTGATCAGTGTGAGGAAGGTTTTTGACCTGCACTCACACAAACACAAAACTGCTACACACTTGTAAAGTAGCATATGTGCCAGAGCTGTTTTGGTTTATTTTAGAATCTGGTTTGTTTGATTTATTTTCATAGAGACGTGGACGACCGCGTAGTGCTGTTGGGCAGCTATCCCAGAATGCTAAGCCCTTCATACCTTCCCAGGGCCCCACGAAACAGTCACTTGCTAATGATTTTGCTGCTCTCAACTTAGCAGCAGCAGTTTCTGGCATAGCCAAAGTGAGTGTGAACACCGCTTGCCAAGTGTCATAGTTTACATCTTATTACTGTGGATGGGTAAGTCAGTTTACATAAGGCCCAAAAGCCTGTTTAGAGACTGTCTTCCCATACTGCACCAATAGAGAGTTCATTTCTGGTGATTTCAGCTCTGTGTGTGTGTGTGTGTGTGTGTGTGTCTTATAATATTAAATATTTTTCTGTTAAAATAATTACTGACAAATCCATTTTATGTAGAATCCCTTCTTAGGCAATTTTGAAAGTGTTGGTCAAATACTCCTCCATCTATTTATCGTATTATAACACAAAACCTTTTAGTGAGAGCTTAGACTAGACTGCACCTTCTTAAATTTCAACTTTGATCAGAAGGTTTTAAGTTTTAATAATAAAGATATCATTTTTGTTTTGTGATGATTTTAACCACAAAAAATAAAAATAACTTTTTCCTCCACATACAGCTATATAGAGGAAAGATGTGCACTTCCTCTTTTGCAATGCTTTTTATAGCATACAGAAGTGACTGTTTACATAATACCACTTTGACTCAAAATTTATAATTTGTGTGAGTTCAAAGCTTATTTATGTAAACTACAAATAAATTTATGTTATTGACTGCTAAAGTATAAGTTGATCTCGAGTATAAGTCGACCCCTGATTTGCCCCTTGAAAAGTAGAATTTTACATTTCTTCGACGATCACTACAGTAAACTCATGGCCTATAAATAACTTATACTTCTGAATAGCATACTCTGCCACCTGAATCTTCATTTGGGCTTCTTATGAATGCCTTTTTCTTTTCTTGTTTCTCAAATTCCGAAAAAAATTGTGCTTAAGAGATTTCTGGGTAGATTTTTTTAATCAGACAAAATTATACCGTAGGTGAAAAATGCGAAGAAAACGTGTGCATAGCCCACATACAGAGAAAATGGCAGACATTTTGAATTCAGTTTTAAAAAACGTAGAATTTTAGCAAAATCAACTGAAATAATGGTAGACATTGGAAGCATCATTTTTATTATTCAACTATCAATAAACACTGTAACAGAAAGGTAGGTGATTGCTGTGAAATGTTCATTGAAATCATGGAAACGTATTTTGAGCGAAAATATAGCATTTATCGTGTTGCTAAAATTTATAAAATGAGTTATGCGAGTATAAGTCGACCCCCTGATTTGGGCCTTGAAATTTCAACAAAAAAAAACTCGACTTATACTCAAGTATATAATTATATGGTATGTCTGTGCTAGGATAAACTGAAGGATTATCCAGAGTTAATTGGATATTGTTGTGAAGTGAGGTAAATGTCAGCGCTCTTTGATTATATTCATATGTTATATGTTTGTGACACTGCAAGGCAAAACCCAGTTAAAGACACTAAAATTAATTTTGAGCCGTATAATCATTTTAGTCTAATTACTCCCCTTTGATAGTCCTGGGGTATGTACTTAAAAAAATATATAGTGGAAAAACTATCTGACATAAATTAAATTTTTTTTTTCAAAATAAACATGAGATTCTGAATTTTAATAGAAAAAACACTTATTAATTTTTTAATTTTATGCTACAACCATTTGTTGTCTGATTACTTCTCTTTGATATTCCATAGGGTATGTACTGAAAAAATTGTATAGTGAAAAACTATCTGACAAATTAATTTTTTTTTAAAATAAACATGAGATTCTGAATTTTAATAAATTTGAAAAAAAACACCTTTGAATTTTTTACTTCAGCCAGTGTCACATTTGATTGTTGATTTAATAAATTTATTGACCTTCTTACACATATTGATAACTTTATGTTGGAAAAGACACTGGGTGGATGGGGACTCACTAAATATAGATTAAAAGATGGATTTACCTTCTCCTTTAGTATGAAGTTTTCCACCTACGGAAATGTTGTATGACGTTAAATGTTTGTCTTTAATGTTGTGGAAGAGAAAAAACGTTTACAGTGCCCACATATCTGCCAAGTGAGAGAAACGAGTGATGTCTTCTGGAAAATTATTAAGAACATGAATTAAGGTTATCATTACTTGTAATTAGTTAGGATAATTAATTAATAATCATGACCGTTAACTAGGTGGTGTTAGCATCACAGTATATAAACTGAAAAGGAAGCTGTGCACATTGTATATGCACTTACATTGTACATGATGTAGTATTAGCAAGACGGACAAAACATTTTACTCTTTATTGTATGTGATGTAATATTAGCAAGATGGACACATTTTTTACGCTTATTATAAATGATGTGCCACAAGATGGACAAACACATTATAATTAGTGTTATACAACATAAAGTCACAAATTGCAAAGCATTATATCTGTACTGGAAACACAAATAGTAGAATCGACAATTTTATCAGCCTGTTAAGTGTAGATTAAATAGCATAGGAAAACTTCTAGAAATTATATTCGCATAATAACATTAGCTGAAGAAATGGTAGCTGCGGTCATAAAAGGATGTTCGGTGAAGTTATAGCTGGAAAATTATCATTATAAACAAAAGCTTATACAAAACAATTTTCATACAATGAAATTGAAACCTACCTGCTCACTTAATAATAAAAGCATTTTCTTCTTTCTTTCAAATTATATAGCCCCAACTATATATATTTTTTTAAAAGGTTTACATAATGAATCAGTATTTAAATTTAAAATAATTTTATATAATGGCTGTATATAAAAAATTATAAAGTTGTGTTGAATTTTTAATGCATGTTTGTTTTGTTTTGTTTTTTGATAGGTAGTAGAGTTTTTAACCTTAATGGTGACTCTTAAGCAGTTTTATTTTATTTCTGTATATGAAACTCATTTTTCCTGCTGAAACTACTTTTGCCTCATAATGTCCTTTAATTTATAGATTAAAGAAAAATCACATGTAATTTGCTTTGCTTTGCAAAACAATAAAATAATTCATTTTCAGCACCCTACACTGAAAGTTGGTTAATATAGTAGTAGCTAATACCTTATGCCGGTTTTTATCCTGGAGGCTGTTTTGGGATATTCAGTCTCACAGTAAAAATGTTTCTTTTCTCTGGAACCATCTGTGGCACAAAATTGGTTTTCCTGTCACTTTAAACAGCAAAACAAAATTATTAATGAAACACTTTCCCATGGGCAGATTTTAATTGTTCTTATATTTCTTTGTACCTTTAAATGACAAAATCTGTGAAGAAAATTCAGACAGCAGTTTTTACTTTCAGAATACTAGAATGCTTCATCCAATCAAAAACTTTCTTACAGGCAGATTTTAATTATATATCTTGGTGGGGAGGGGGGTATTTTTAAATAACAATATCTATGAAGAAAATTCAGACAGCAATGTGTATTTAATGATAACATTAAGGACTAAAAACACACTTTTATTTTGAAGATATGACACTTGACTGTCTCATGCTGTTACAAATTTTAACTACACACAAACAACCAATCTAGACTGGTCTTTAGCCCAAAGCATTTTAGCCACTTTGTGTCATCATATTGCAGTCTTGTACATGATAGAGAGGTTCACTTTATATTCCACTTTTAACCCTAAAATAATATTTTTAAAAATATTTTTATATTTTGGTTGCTGTTTTTTTTTTTTTTTACTTCATTAAGGGGCCCTCTGAATATGCTGGTCCACAGACTTCTATTCCGCACAGCTCAAGCACACCATCCTTTGCTGCTCTTGCAAGCATGTACAACCATCAGCCACCACCTCCTGTTACTGCCCCAGTCAGCCATGTCATTACCACTGGTATGTTGTTTTCAGTTCTGATTAATTGTTGTCATGTTGTCTTGTATTGCGATGGAAAATTTAGTTCCAGAAATTCTTGAGTTATAATTGCATTGATATGGATATGAGCTTACTACTTTATTTACATTTTTAATTTAGTGATTATAAGATTTTGCTTAGATTTCCTCCATTTTTTTATTTATTTTTTGTTTGTTTGCAAACCCTGGTAAGAAAGTATTTATCAAGACATATATTCCTATTTTTGATCAGCAAATACATACCTAAAATCTAATATCAGACATACTGTTGCTGCATGTAGTATGCTGTCATTATATATATATATATATACAAATTCTACTCATCGTAATTAAGTTGTTCAATTTGGTAATTGTTAAAGTAAATAAGTTATCTGCAGATGTGTTTCCTTTATGGATTTGCCATAATCATTACAGAAAACTGACTTAAATCCTGTTGTTACAGATTGATAGGCAACAGATCATGAAAACATCAATATTTCAATCATTCATTTCACACATATCAAATTTTGTAACTGTAAAAATCCTGAGAGGATGTTGTGGATGAAATTTTGTAAAAAAATTAAAAAGAAATTGATTTATCCTTCCCTGAATTTCCTTAACCTTTTTGCTTTGGCTATACAATTAAGCTGTTCACATAGTTCAGAAACACACCAACTTGAATGCACTTTAGTTCTGGACTATTGGGTTGGTGTAATAAGTGTATTGAGTTACATCTCAATCTACCAATGTCAAACAATTCCAATTCTCTTTTAATACTGTCAGGAATTTCCCACTGGCTGTTTTAATATTGTGAAAATCTGCTAGTGTCAGGCATTTCCATATGGCTGTTTTAGTAATGTGAAACTCAGCCAATGTCAGGAAGTTTCCTCTGACCGTTTCCATATTGTGAAAGTCAGCCGATGTTTGTCATTTCTAACTTGCTCTTTGGATATTGTGAAGCGATAATATTGTCTCACTAATGTAAACAGTTATAGCATAAGGGTACCTATCATTTCCTAAAATATGCAGTGTATATGGTGAATATAAAATCTGTTTACATCCATAGCATACAAAACAGGGGTAGGGGGAGAGAATTCATTTTGTACTAAATTTCATTTGTATTCACCCTGCTTGTACTAGGATGCACTCTCACCTCATGCCTGGTCTGCTTTATAGTAGACTTAACTTTCAACATATAGCATACTCTTGACTTTTAAAAGAAATCAGAATATAAATTTATTAGGGAATGTCTAAGTAAAATCTTGATTAATTGTCATTACAAATTAAATATGAATACTATGACTGATACAACTTTATGTTTGCCATTAGTGAATCACTTTGGAGTGAAAAGGTTGTCTGCTGGACTATCCTTTTCTAAAACAGCATATATTATTTAACATTCTGGTTTATATTTTTGCAATACTGTTAATACTGTAAAATACTTAGGGCAGGGGTGCACAAACCGCAGTCCGCATGCGGCCCGAGACAGAGCTCTATTTTGGCAGTTGTTGCATTCCATACTTTTTGTATAAAATCACTTTTAGATTGATTCTAATACCATTAGTTGTTTGTAGTGCTGTCAATAGGTACCCGGGTTCCCGTGGACCCATTGCCATGCTAATACTAGGGTAGTAAAATTGTGAATGGGTACCCATGATAACGTGGCCGATATGTCTATACACCAGCTAGGGCACTGCACAGCTGAGGATGAAACACAAAAATGGGTAATGCAAATGGGGTGCAAAGAAAACTGACAGAGGGAGAGCAAGCCAATCATGCTTTAGATGAGAGAACTGACACTGGTTGACTGGATACACTCCTCCTCCAGTCACACTCGCATTACTCACGTAGATTTCGGCCTGCTAAATCGTGCCAGTGTTGGAAAATAATTCCTCCCCCAGAGTCTCCCTAAAGTGGATTCATTTTAAAATAAAATCTCTGAGAGGAGAAAATGGATTCTCTCAGATTAAAATAAAATCACCCATGGATGTAAAATAAATCCACCCCAAAATAAATTCACCTATGGGGGAAAAAGATTCAGACTTTAATCAATTAAATTTAAATTTACAGCTTAAGTTTTATAAGCCAAGCTATTTCGCAATTCTTTGTTCTAGGCTGCTTCCGTTGAGTTGTTTATAAAAATCTAACAGTTTGAGAATTATTTTGAGTGCCGTTAAACTTGCATCTAAGCCTCACCCTATCAGCAGAGAACCAGAGTGCAGCGCTCAATAGTGGCTATGTCATCCGGTTTCGCAATGTCATACTGCAGAGCCCTGTTGTCTTATGCAGTGCATTGTTAATACAATTAAGGGGGGTTATATTTTAATTAGGAGCTTTTATTTTAAAAATAAATATCCGTCGGAGAATTTGTTTTAAAATAAACCTCCCTAGGAGACTTCATTTTGGAGGAGACTTTATTTGATGACACCGGCCGTGGATAGGCTCATGCACTGAGCAGCCGCTGTACCTAGATCTAATTATGGACAACATGGATAACCATAGCTCGCACACTTCCTTTTGCTTGTATTAACACCTGTAGCAAGTTAATAAGACTTCAATAAACAAACTTGTAAATATTTTAACGTCACTAAATTAAATAATAATGTAATATTTTTAATATGGGTAATATATCGTCTGGTGGAGTCACGCCAAGCGATTGGATAGCGACACAGCAAAATGCAGTCTGTGCGATGAAATTATGTCGGTGAAGTTTAGTTTATGTAATGATTGATCATATTAAAAATTAAAGTTTGTGTTGTACATAAAAAGATCATAACTAAGTCACTAGATGCACACCATTGGCTACTGTGTGAAATAGAGTGCATGCCTAATGGCTAAGTAGCCTTGTGTATGTAGAGATTACGATTTGCAATGGAGATTATGCTAATTTTCGAACAGGTACCTGTTCAAAATCTGGATGGGTATCCGGGCTGCTTTTTTAGAAAAAATTGACAGCCCTAATTGTTTGGTGTTCTGGCAGTTGTTACATTCCATACTTTTTGTATAAAATCACTTTTAGAGTCTAATACCATTAGTTGTTTACTTTGGTGTTCTGGCAGTTGTTGTATTCCATACTTTTTGTATAAAATCACTTTTACAGTTTATCACTATTTGATATTCTGGCAGTTGTTGCATTCCATACCTTTTGTTTAAAATCACTTTTTAAGTCTAATAATTTACTAAGGCAATATTTTAACAAGTTTTTAGAAATGAAAAAATATGTTCTGGTGAAAACAGTGGATTTATATAATAATCATTATCCCTTTTTTTTTTTTTTTTTTTGCCATTCTGTTAGGCAGGGCTTAAGAAAGCCAGGGTGAAATTTCATGTTGGCGACAAGATTTTTGAGGGAAAAGTTACATTTAAATCTACAATAATGTGGATGAATGTAAACTGAGCTCCAGTATTTCCTACAAAATACAGAGGTTTGACACCACATCTATAGTATTTGTCAAAGTGAATGAAATAGTAGGTCTTGCCTTATTTGTGATACTCATAATTCATAAATATAATTGTCTCTGGTCATCTATTATAGGCCAAGTTAAATATAAAACTTAAGAAAAAATATAGTGTCCATCATTGAATTCTCAATGCAAGATTTATAAGCTTGTTAAGCAATTCAGATCATAAGTGCATCAGAGAAAATTGTCAATTAGCTTAATAGTCAATAGAAAAACCTGTCATCATTTCTTATTAGAATACCTTCAGAAAAATACATATTAAGAATATTATAATAATAAGGCATTAATTTTTATTTTAAAAATCAATTTATGAAGGAGATATTACAAGCTGTTGGAGTAAGAAATTTTATTTTAATTTCTGTAGAAGTTGTGAAATTTTGTCTGTGTGTGTGTGTGTGTATAGTATTTTTTTCTTCATGGCTTCTAACTTGGGAACTGGGATCAATATTTTCCACAAAATTTTCTTAATCTCTGTGTGACTTATGAATATTTCTGGGGTTTTTTTGCATTAATTAAGCCTACCATCAAAATAATTCGTTTATTATGCATTTTTCTTTGGGAAGAATTACTTTTATTCTATTTTTGTTTGTTGTTTATAAAAAAATAATGAAAAAAAATAAGTATATAGAATGTTTGTATTTTTTTTCCTGCTGACAGACCTTGACAATGGTATGTGTGTTGAGGTAGGATTACTGATAAACCCCTCAGATTACTAGCAGATTGGCTTCATGATTGCAGACAAACCTCTCAGATTACTAACAGATTGGCTTCATGCTTACAGACAAACCTTAGATTACTAACAGACTGGCTTTATGATTATAGACAAACCTCTCAGATTACTGACCTCTCAGATTACTAACATATTGACTTCAGGATTACTGACAAACCTCTCAGATTACTAACATTTTGACTTCAGGATTACTGACAAACCTCTCAGATTACTGACAGATTGGCTTCATGAATACGGACAACCTCCCAGATTACTGGCAGATTGACTTAAGGATCACAGACAAACTTCTTGGATTACTAACAGATTGACTTCAGGATTACTGACATATTCTCTAATTACTGACAGATTGACTTCAGGATCACTGACAAACTCAGATTACTGACAGATTTGACTTCTGGATCACTGACAAAACCTTTCAGAATACTGACAGATTGACTTCTGAATGGATGATATGGTAAGAAAGGAGTAAACAGATGCGTGTGTATCTGCATAGCTGGTAACTACAGACAATATCCCTGGCATGTTTAACAAAAGAAACTAAAACAAAATATATCCTACAGAAATTTAACTGTCAATGCTATAGATGTTAGAACATCAAAAAATATTTAATCAGAGCTGATACCAAGCATTGATTGAGATAGAAATACTTTGATTCCTTCACAGGAAATGTCTGTTTTGATCTCATCATAGATTTAAAATGATTTTAATAGCATTAGTTCTCCTTGTGAATTATTAATTGTAAGTATTTTGTAGACACTTTATTGGCATTGCATAATACGTAAAAGTTTCTTCAATTTGGAGCTAATAATCTAATATAATTTTAATACACTGGGAATTTTTTGGTTATGTTTGTGTCTGGGGATGATATAGTTTAAATTTTTAATGCATTGGGATATTTTTCAGGTGTTTCAGGTGGAGGATTAACATTTTCAGCTGGGATGAGTCCCAGCAACAGTCCAGGAATTTCTCCCACAAACTCACCACACATGTTCCGTCGAAACCCAAACTCTTCACCGGTACCACCTCATCGCCAGACCACAATTCCGCAAAAGGCAGGTCCTGCCCCTGTACATCAGGTACTGTCTTATCAAAAGCTTTGTATTACAAAATTAATTCTTAAGCTGTCCATAGTCTTTGTATCTGCGCCATTTTGCATGGAGTCAGGTTTTAAATATTTGACATACTAAGCTATCAGTTAAATGTTGTAATATAATTTATTTTTAACTCTGTAATCTGAATTATATTTATTTATGCTGTATTTTATTGCTTATTGTTATAAAAATAAAATAAAATCATTGAAAAGATTTCATGGGTATGCTTGTATTTCGTTTGAAATTTACTAAAATTTAGTGTTCATCGGTTAAAGAAAAATTACTATTTCTAAGTTTACTCTTTAAATTTGAACTGATAAACTAAACCAAAGATAGATATATATATAGCTCATTCTCTGGGGAAGTGTACCATTTTGGTACATGAAGTGCAAAAAATAAAGTGGATTAAATCTAATTATTTTACATGTTAAAGGGCCAAATGCTCACATAAATACATAAGGAAAGATACAATTTATTAAAATGTTGATGTTATAGGAGTTTGAAATCCATAAAAAGCATATGTTTCTATTGAAAACTTAGGAAGTTAGATTTTACTAGAAAATAGATTTTTTTTAACCAGTAAAAATATTTTAAAAGAAGCAATATAATTATTTCATTACAACCAATATATTTTCTTTATTAGCCTAAATTATTAAATTAATCTAAGTACATTTTTATTTAAATAAGGTATAAAACTACAACTTCACAACATGGAATCCGTATTAACAAAAATTATCAGCCATCATAAAAGAAGCTAAACATAAAACTAACAAAGCTAATAAGCTGCAAAAATAATATTAGGTAATAAACAAAGTATCTATTTATTTAATTTTTTGTAATATAATAAGCCTAATTGCGATATTTCTATTCTTGAATGTAATTCACAAGTTTTTCTACCCTTTCTAGCTCAGGTTTAAAACATACACACAGCTATGTGAAACTTTAAATGCAAAAGAAACCATATGCTTATATACATAAATATATAAACTATTTATGATGTTTAATCAAAATATATTGATATTATCAGTAATCTTAACTGTTTTGAAACGTCAGTGATTCCAAAAATTTTCCCACCTTCACTGCTGCAACCAAGTTGATCTGAATGGGAAACAAAAGTTATTTTTCTTATTTGGTACTTAAACTCATCACACCAAGAAAAATGACATGAGAGTTATCTAATAAGTCATTGTTTTATTTTTACAAATTTATTAGTTCCATTGTAATGTAATAAAGAAAAAAATGAAGTTAAATTAGTTTTCCTAAGGCTAAATATTTCTTAATATAACGAATAAATTTGAAAACATTAGTGTATTAATACTTCTGATAAAAAAAAAATAATTAAATCTACATGATGTATTCATCTGACATATTGTATTTGGTAAAAGAATAAAAGTTTTGGATCCAATTTATATGTAAACTGAGCATTGTGAAGAATCTGCCTTTTAAAAATATTATTTCACAAAATTGGCCATTGGCAGATAAAAGGAGTATTGGATATTGCTTTAATGTATTATCGCTTCTAAGAAAACCTTGATACTGTAAGTTTGTTGGATTATATTTATAACAATAAAAAGGCAAGAAAATGGCTGTGTCCATATAACAAAAAGAGGTGCCATTTTTCAGTTCAAGACAACTTTGTACTACAGATAATTACAAAATAAATAAACACATATTCACACAATTATCTTATGTATCTCTCAAATCAATTCTGAATATATATAAAATATAAACACGTGATATTTCAATGCTTTATTTTTAAGAAAATACATTTGTGGTACTAATGGAGATTCCTAACTGAAGCATTAAGATCTTTGGGTATGACTAACTTAAAAACATACTAGAAAGGAGCTCCTTCTCAGAAATCTTAAAGATTTTTCATTATAATGTTTGGTCAGATTAGAAAGAAACTTTTAGTGCAACTTTTCTTTTTTGTTTGCTCACACAAATATGGCATCTGATCAACAGATAAGAAATTATTTGCATATTCTATTCTATAACTTAGGGGAATTTACAAAAATGAATAATTAGAGAAGTTAACAGTCATTTTGGCAAGAAATTTTTTTTGTGACAAAGGTAATGGCAGTTTTGTGGTCTCTTCTGAACTTTTTTCAGAAAATGTAAGACAGTTTATGATCTAAAGATTGTATAACAGTTGTGGATTTCAAAGTTAATGGACCATCAGGACCTTCAAATTTGATTTCCCCCAATACAAGGGATGATAAATTGATATTGAATTCTATTATTTTTTGCACTTAATGAATATTTGCTTGTAACACTTTATGAGCACAAACATATTGATAAATAAGTTTAAAAAGCATTAACAGGGAAGAATTTAGAAGATTGTTTTATTGTTTTGAAAGTTTTGAATATTGGAATATGTTTAACATTGTTTTGTGTTTCTTTATATTCTAAAATTGTCTAAAACAGATTATCATAGCATTTATTCAGTCTTCTTTCCATATGTATGTATGTATAAACAATTGTACAGACAATTTTAACATATGTTGTAACAAATTTATAAATTTTCATCACTTTGATATGCAGATGAGACTTTTATTATTGATGATAATTGTCATTTGATTTGCTGCTTATGTTTCAGTTCTGAAAGTTTTCATTCATTAGAAAGTTGGCAGATTTTGACATTTTATTACAGGCTGACAGTATACTAAGATAGCTGTCTTTCATATCATGCCTGTATATCATACACCAATTCCAACTCATGTATGAGCACAACTGCTGAGTCACTGGGAAAAAATAACATTCTGAACATTTATACACACCTTTATAAGATCAAAAATTAGGTGCATCTGAATATTTAAGTCAAATTATATGCACATAAAATTCACCACAAATAGTTTTCATATTTCAACACTCAAAGCTATTTTATTGCTATAACCCTTCAAAGTAATTATCATTAATTAAAATTATATACACATGTTTATTATCCACTGAACTGGAGGAAAATGGTGAAAGTATCATAAATTTATTTCATTATTTTAACAAAAGTTTCTTCAGTTTCAAAATTGGTACATTTTGCTTGTTCAAACATTACAAAAATAGTAATGAATACCATGGAGTCAGGGATCACTTTTGCTCAAAAGAACTGGTTGATTTTATTGAGTGTCCATTAATATTTGTTGTTTTTACAAATTATTTTTTACAATTTTATCTTGCTTACTAAATTTTGCCAATTATGATCTATTTTTTTCAAAACAATTAATCTTTCAGAATTGATTTTAAATACCTTAAAATCCTCTCTCTCATCTTTCTAAGGAAAATAATACAGGGTTTTTTTTTTAAATCATGGTTGACATTTTATTGTTGAATTAAATAATTAATTTTATAGCTTTCATTACATAATTAGTTACTCGTTTTCTTTAAATAAATAACAAATGATAAAGGTACACCAGCTTAAAATTTCACTAGATTGTTTTCTTTACTTTTGTTTGTTAAATGTGGAGATCTTCACAGACTTATTGCATTCATTAAATCTTAATCAAGTTTATGTAATATAAACTGTTAAACTCTGAGATAGCTTTGGTACATTCTTTTGCCGGCACATGACTTGTGCAAATGAGTATGTGCCTTGATGTTCATTTTATAGAAAAATCTTTTCCAGGAAAATGTTGGAGGGACAACATACTTTTATTCTCCAGATGATTTCAATCCACAACATGAAGGCTGCGTAAGTGACCTTTCTCCTTTACCTTTTGAATTGGTGTCATGTTATGTGCTTTGACTTTAGAGTGGCAGCTTTAGAAGTGGTAATACTTATTTGCTTTTATAAAGTCAGTTTTAATTGATGTTCTTTTTCTCTTTTGTGTGTGGGTGGGGTAAAATGACCTGTTAGAATATACATATTTCACTATATATATATATATATATATTTCACTCCACTTCAAAGGTCACGTAATTTCCCAAATATATATTGTGTGATCTGATGATAGTTTGGATGTTTGTGTGTTTGAAAGCCTCATTGTTGGTTCATTGAGGTGTTAGTAACACCCAGTTGTAAGTTTAATTCAATAATTGAATCTGTTTTATGTTGTCTTCTTTTTTCTTTTAACCATTGTTTAATGGATTTGGCCACTGCATTTGTAATGATTCAGGTGTTAGTGCTGTCAGGTCTAAAGTTTAATTCTAAAGTGAAAATATTTAAAAATATGTTTATTTAAATTCATTTTGTGTCTTTCAGTCACTGCCAGACTTCACTTTGTATCACTCCGTACCACATCACATTCGACACATGAAGCTTAAAGCTCAACTGCCAACCTTCTTCATGGCTGACGAAATAAAGACAGTATGTAATTCTTATAGTGGGTTTTTATGATAATAACAGTCAATCACGGGTTTTTGTTTTTATTTTGAATGTCAGCTTGCCTGATGCTGATTTTGCAGTCTTGTATCTGTTAGTAAAAATGAAGGGTAAGGAGGGAATCACATTACAAGCTGGCTTATTCATTTCTAATTAAATATGAAGTAAACTCACATCTAATTTTGACTCTTATTATATAAACCTCCCAGTTTTAAAAGAAGGCTTGAATTTCCTCATTTTCGGGTCTGTAATATTAAACTTTGAATTGACATTTAAAATAATTTTTAAGCCCAAATGTATAAGTGTATTATTTGTTTTCTGCATAGTCGCTCTAAAACATTTGTTTTAGTTATCAGCATTAGTGTATTATTTGTTCTTTACATAAATGCTCTAAAACTTTTGTTTTAGTTATCAGTATAAATGTATTATTTGTCTCTGCTTTGTTGCTCTAAAACTTTTGTTTTAGTTATCAGTATAAATGTATTATTTGTTCTCTACATAGATGCTCTAAGAAAAGATATGAAAAATAAACTCATATGAAAAATAAACTCAATTTATTGGGATCAGTTCAAAATAATTGTCAAATTGCAGTATGTGAAACTTACGTTGTTGCATTTGAAATGGAGAGTATTTTCTTTATCTACATCTTTCACTAATAAGATTTTAATTCAAACTAAAAGATTAGTGAAGTATTTGACCAACAATTATAATTGTCTTCAAGTGAGCCGTTAGTAAAAACTTATAAATAAACAACTAAGCATAAGAAAAAAAGTATGCTGGTAAGATATTTTTAAACTTTATTTTACTTTTAAAAGCACTTTGCATGAAGTATTTGTAAAATGTGTTATACTTTAGTCATTTTGCCCTCTTTGCTATCAAGCCTTTGGCCTTGGATACTTCCCTTATTAACTTTCCTACCAGATAAATAGCATTCATTGTTTGTTGACAAAAATTTTTAAATAATGTAAATGCAGTGAGGTAAAAATGCACTATAGAGATGTGAGTTTGTGACTGAAATAAACCATGTTGCATTATCTGAATTAATTTATACTTCAGTTTTAACTGAACCAAGTGTAAAGGGATTTTAATTAAAAGCCTTTCCGCAAGCTGTATCTTAAAAATTAAACTGGGAGTAGAACCATGAGAACACAACTCAACATGTCACATCAAACAGAAGAACAAATGGCATAGAGAAAATTGTCAGATCAAAATATGCTGATTATCATAATTGACCAAGTGGAATTGGTTAACTCATCAATAATCATAGATCATAATTGCCTCAGTGTCTACTAAAAAAGTCTTAGTAAACATGTACACACAAAAAATCTAACCATACAATATTATCTGAAAGGTAGTTTCAATCATAACACTACATATGTATACACATTAGGAACACATTCACAAGCCACAGTCAAAAGGGACACATACCTATAGAGAGAGAAAGACAACAGATTTTTACATACTCCCTGTCTACAGTAGTCTTCTTTTTCACTTGGTACATGAGGACGGGGCATTTTGCAGTTTGGGGCTTCTGCATCTTCTCTTCCTGTCAACATGCTATCTGTCGCCAGGTCATGGCAAGGCGTATTCTTAACTGTTTGTTTGCAGACATCTTTAGCTGTTTTGTCTCACTTATTTGATGTTAACATGTTGGCTTTTATGTTTATTTAAACTAGAGACGTTTGAAAGAGTATTTTGGCTCTCCCTTCTTACATTCATGCACTGACATATTTTGCCAGTGTTGATCAAATGTGTGTTGGGCTGGGAGAAAGTAATCTGTCAGTGGTTAGCTACTCTGGTGTTAGTATTTTGCATTACAACTTTTTTACTTATAGATAGGCCTAAGTTCCCCTTTCTTATGCATCCTAATGCCATTTCCATGATTAAAGACTCATTTCTTCAGATGCAGACTTATGAAGCTTGAGCCTATGATTAGTGTGCACACCATTTCTCTCATTAACCAGTCATTAAGTGGAGTGTCTTATATCAGCATACATCGCATTTTGTTTTAAGAGTGTTGGGTGATGACTTTGTCAACAAAACATTGATTATTTTTAACTGTCTAGTGATGTTAGTGTAATAAGGGATTGTATCAAGAACAACTGACAAGGGAACTTCCTTCTTTGTTACCAATATTAACAGTACGATCACCTGTAGGCATCAGTATGGTCACAGAACAGCACAGAATTGCATTCAATAGTTGAACACTAAAACTAACACTTGTGACGTCAGGATTTCTGTATAGGAGGGACATCAGTCTAGTTGGGAAGGGAGGGGTGTCTAAAGAACTGGTATTGAAGTTACATAGCATGCACACTATCATTCTAGTTGGGTAGGGAGGGGTGTCTAAAGGGCTGGTATTGAAGTTACAGTTACATAGCATGCACTCTATCATTCTAGTTGGGAAGGGAGGGAGGGGTGTCTAAAGGACTGGTATTGAAGTTACAGTTACATAGCATGCACTCTATCATTCTAGTTGGGAAGGGAGGGGTGTCTAAAGTTACTGGTATTGAAGTTACAGTTACATAGCAAGTGCACTACTGGCTGGTGGTGGGAGTTAAAGCTGCCACTGAAAACCATGTTTTTCATCATAGCATCATCACAACATTAGCCAGTTATCTTTTTCCAGTTTTTTATAAACAAAAAGAAAAATTGAATTATTTTTAATTATTTTTTATATATTTATTTACTAGTAATCCACTTTGAGAAAAATAACCAAAACATAAAGTGTTTTTGCATGCTGGATATGAAACTGTTTCTGACAATACTTGTGCACTTTGCACTAACTTTTTTGGTAGGGGGAATCATAAATGTAATCTGAGGCTAAGTTGTTCAAGAAACTCAGCTCTGTCTATTCAGATGTATTTTGATTCCAGGAACTTCTCAACCGTCAAGCACTGTCTGGTGCTCACATAGACCCTGCCACCAATCCAGGCAAGTTGTTTTATTTTCATTGTCTTTTTATCGATCATTGTTTCTCTTCAGCAGGAATTAACTATTATTTTTCTTTGATGTTACTGTTCATCTTCTGAAAAAAATATTGTTTTTTCTTCCATTGTTAACTTTTACCATGTCTGTTGTGAACAGTCTGAGAAAGCTATATAAAAAAATTTTTATTTTGTTAATTTTTAAATAAATAACTAAATGTTTATACATAATAGGCATATAGAGCAATGGGAGCTAAGTCATCTTTGACAATCTTTTCTTTTTTAACTGAAGAGTTATGTATATTTACCCATGAATGTTAATTGAAATTATTAATTTCTTTTACAATTTTTTTTTTTTGGGGGGGTACAGAATTGATTTTTGTCCAGAATAACTGATGATCTAGTTGATACAGCTTTAAAATATTAGTTTATTTTATTGAATTCTGTTGTTACAGAGAAGTCATTGCAGCATGCATCATCTAAAGGTGGTTGTTTACCATGTCTATTTCATGTGTAATTACTGAAATAACTGTTTAACTATTGTAGATATAAAAAAAATACCTATGTCACACTTCAATCAATAATTTAAGTAGCATAATACAATTACTGAATTAGTCAGGTGAAAATAGATTAATTCAGTAAATAGCTACAGATTTTTCTCAAATAGCTATAGTCATTCAGATAACTGCCATTTGCTCAAAGCATAGTACATTGGAAATCCGAAATTGGTACAAGACATGCAGAATAAGTGTAAGCAGCTTATGTTTCTCAACAGTTCTAAATTGATTACATGCCAATAATTTGTTAAATGTGTATCTGAAAGAAAGTGACTTAATAGTCAAATGTATTTATTATATACAAGCTTTGAACACAAGAATATAGATGGGTTCCTAAAAACTAGTCCTTAACCTGTTCCTTGGCAGTTGATCTGCTGCTAAGCGATAATTGAATGGGTCAATGTGCTAAAAAATTAAAACCGACTGTAATTATAAATGGACTTTCAAATTTTAAATTACTACTTATTATAGACATATTAATTAATTTAAAACGTATAATTTTGAATTTATTTCAAATTCAAAAATAAATAAATATTAAAACGTTTTCTTATCCTTTAGTAGAAATTGAAAATTATAGCATTCGGGGTTGGGGGGTGTTGTTATTATTATTATTTTATTTTTATTTTTATTATTATTTTTTATTACTATTCTACAAATATTTTAAAAAGTAGTTAATTGAAAACTATTATAGACTTAGTATTAAATTTATTTTTAATTTATTTCAAATTCAAAAATGAATAATAATTATAAAAAATTTTCTTACTTTTTTGTAGAACTTGCAAACTAGCAAAAATCCATGAAAATAAATCTAATAAAACCATTGTCTTTCTTTGAAAAGTTCCAAAGGAATGATCAAGTAAATCCCATATAATTTTTCACATATGAAAATGTCAATGTTTCAAGCAAAAGCTCCATGCTTTTTCCACACAACAAAAACCACACCATGTCACTTGGTGCTTTGACAAAGGATGACCGATTTTAGTGTATTATCACATGGTCACATCAGAAATTCCAGTAGGGGCTAGTTGAATTTAATCTACAATCTACAGTTAATTAGAATCAGCCACACAATACACTTTATTAGGTAGGATCAACCAATCAACACGCCATTGGCCTCCAAACTTGCCAGTTTTGTTCAAAATGTCTGCCAATTGGGGGGTGGTAGTGGGAAAGCACCTTTTTCAATGACATTGAGCATTCCAAATAAGTATCCAATGAAAAAATTAGAACACATTTGGCTGCTGAGGAGGTTACATGTTTACTTCACACTGATTGGTTAATTTTTGAATGGCAAGCATGCTAACACTAAGCCAGCCTGCGTAGCGGCCGATTTCGTCCTGACACCAGCAAACAGGTTAATAAGAGTTTACATCTAGAATTATAATGCTCTTTTATAAAAATTTTAAAAAGGAAAGAAGAAAAGGTGTGTTAGGTTTAAATATCATGAAATAAGAAGTTAAAATTAATATTAAAAATATATAAGGGCACAGATTTTTTAAATTTTTTTAAGCCACTTTGTACTGTACAGTACCAGAGTTTGTGCCAAGATCCCAGTTTGAATGCTCTTTGAGGTTGAATTGACATGAAGAAACACACACAATCTTTCAAAACTGTAAAAGCACCTAATGCTAATTCCATTGTGATTTACAAAGTAAAACAATGCTTATTCATAGTAGCAAAATCAGTCTGTTAATTTTATTTTAATATATTTACTGATTTTATATTGCAGATATTCCACAAGAAGTTGATAACTACAACAATCTCGTGCCTCTAGAGAGAAGCTTGCCTCCCTCAGCACAAACAAAATCACTGCTGAGCTATCAGAGCACGTGCTATAAGGCAATTAATAAAATAGATGGTGGCATCTACTGCTTGCGACGGATTCACAGTATGTTTATAATCTTCAGAAATTCTCTTGTAATTTTTTTTATTTAACATCAGCCGTGTTAAAGAGATCACCTTATTTTATAGGTTATTTTTAGACAGTAGCAAAATTAATCACCCATAGGTTATTTTTAGACAGTAGCAACATTAACCTCCCATATTTTGAAAGTTTAGAAATTCAAATGTAAATAGTAACTTGATTTTTTTTTTTAAAACTATCACACAATTTACATATTGGAAGCAGTTAAATAATGCAGATGATCTTGGATTCAAACCTTCTTTTGTCATTTGGGATTTTTCTCAACTGCTCTGAATATGTCACTTAGTAGCCATGTCTGTGAGCAACTTACAGCTTTGTGAAGAATTAGTACAAATAAGTACAATTTATTATTGGTTTCACATAAATTTGTTTATTTTCTTGAAATTACATTGAATGTAATTTACTTTTGAATGTCAGAGTAGACCATTCATATTTCATATTCTCATGCTTGTGTTTTCACATTTGTTCCTAGCAATGATTGAAATTGTTGATTGAATGTGCCTTACATTAAATCTCCTCAGTTGTCTTTCAAAGTATTTTTAAATTGTTTCAGACTTTAGATTGAACCCTTCATTGAATTCACGATTGATGTCATTAGTGGAAACTTGGAATAAGCTGTATCACCCTAACATTGTGCAGCTTCGCGAAGCCTTCACAACAAAAGCTTTTGGTGACAGCTGTAAGTATTGTGGCTGAATATGTTGTGTCATGTAGCTGGATGTGTTGTATCTTTCTGCATCTGAATGCGTTGTGTCTCTATTGTGCCTGAATGTGTTGTATCTTTGTCATGTGACTGAATGTGTTGTATCTTTGTCATGTGACTGAATGTGTTGTATCTTTGTCATTTGACTGAATGTGTTGTATCTCAATCGTGCCTAAATGCTTGTATTTTGGACATGCTGAATGAGCTGTATCTTTGTCTTGAGTTAAATATGTTGTATTTCTGTCAGGAGCTATATGTGTTATATTTCTATCAGGAGCTAAATGTGTTGTATTTCTATCAGGAGCTATATGTGTTGTATTTCTGTCAGGAGCTATATGTGTTGTATTTCTATCAGGAGCTATATGTGTTGTATTTCTGTCAGGAGCTATATGTGTTTTGTTTCAGTCATGAGCTATAAGTGTTGTATTTTTGTTAAGAGCTAAATGTGTTGTATTTCTGTCAGGAGCTTAATGTGTTGTATTTTTATCATGAGCTAATTGTGTTAGTTCTGTTGTGAGCCAAATGTGTTGTGTCTTGTCATGAGCTAAATATGTTGTATTTTTTTATATATAGCTGAATGTGTATGGATTGACAGGTACTGTTTTATCTCTCTTGTAAACTGTGTCACATTTCTGTCATGAGTTGAATATGTTGGATGAATGCTTTATATCTGTCATGGGCAAAATGAATTGATTTTGGTCATGTGCTAGATGTGTTGCATTTTTGAATGTAGCAATATTTGTTGTAGCTTTGAAATGTAGTAATATGTGCAGCATCTTTATAATGTTTTATATCTCTCATAAGCTAAGTGTGTTGTACTTTTAACATGTACCAGAATGTGTTACAGGATGCCAAAGAGCACATTTATTCATCCAAAATACCATCATCTTTTACACATTAATTTTACTCAGAATAAAATTTCATAATTACTTATGCTTTGAGTATACTTGCATTCTGTAATTTTGTTCACGAATAAAATTTATTATTTTAAAACTACAGTGCTTAGTAATTTTTAAAATTAAATTATGATTGATTAAAACTGAGAAAATACATTCATTTTATGCTTATTGATATGTAATTTGATATGTAATATAAATATATATATTACATATCAAATTAGATTTTTGAAGTTTTAATCATATTATTGTTTTTTTTTAGTCATTATTCATTTCTTTTGATAATTGTTTTTAATTGAGCTTCAAATGCTTATTTGGCATTTAAATAATTAATAAATTTAAAAGATATTAAATAATATTAAAATAAAAGTTTGTTTGTGGGCTTATGATTTAACTAGATCTTGAATCTAGTTAAGATTTACTGAATACACTTTTCTACTGCTGAAATTTAACCAAAATATAAAAATACTTTATCATGTTTGTTTATTTATTTATTATTTCATTTTATTAAATCTCTCCCAGCTATTGTGCTGTCATTTGAATACTTCCCTGGAGCTACCACACTCATGTCAAAACATTTTAATAACCCACAGCCTCTTAATGGCTTTACTAGTCAGTTCAACTTGGAGACTGGAAATGCTCGACCTTTTAGCAGTAAAGGTATGTTTAGCTCTTCATAATGTCTCTCATTTCCTCTTCTCATTATTCTTTTTTTTTAAAAATAATATCCCTCAGTTTGCTTTCTCAGTCAGCAACAGAAACATATCTTCAGACATTATGCATATTGAAAACTGTTTTGTATGTATATTTTTCTTCAGTATATTGCAGAGTTTTTTCCTCGTTATCTTTTCCCATACCTTGTCATACACAATTTAGAGCAACTTTATGTCTGAAAAATAGCAGATTTGTTTCAAACAGGCGTAGCCAATCGAAATGCACCATCACTGCTGTCAGAAAGCCTTATCTGGTCATATGTAGTGCAGCTCAGTTCTGCTCTTCGCTGCATCCATGGATCAGGTCTGGCTGCTCGCACCATTGAGCCATCTAGAATTCTGCTTTATGGAAAAGCAAGGTAGCATATGATTTTAAATTTTACTTATAATATTTTCCATTTTGTTCCATCTTGGAAGAAAATTATTTCTGTGTATATTGTATCTTCTCCCCCTTCTCCTGTCTGCCTTTAACCATTAACTGCTAAAATATTTCAGTGTTCATAACAACTATTACAAAATGTATACAGTGCACACATAAATAATGTGTGCTAGCTAGGTATCTCTGGCATATAAGATACAATTTAACTTTTGTCTTTCAAAAAATTAATGAGGTATCAAACAATTACATGCACTTCGACTTTCAAAAAATGAATGAGGTATCAAACAATTACACATATTTTGACTTTCAAAAAATGAATGAGGTATCAAACAATTTACACACACTGACTGGAGCCAGGTAGGTTGATTGTTATTTATGCGAAATGACTGAAATGTGCACTGAGTGATGTAGGCTATGTTTGTTATATTTTATGTCGTGTTATATTTTATTTTATATGCATTGAGTGAAGTACAGGAAGTACACTCTGTGGATTATCTTTGCTTGGCTAAATGTTAATTATTTAATTGTGCAACATGAAAATTTAAAATGTTTTAATTAGATCTACAGAAAAATTTCATAAGATGAAGTTTCAATTAATTAGCCATTTTGAAGTTGGTGCATTCATTAAGATTATAAGAACACTTACAAACAACTATGGAATGATAAGTCTTGATATTTTTACTGAAATCTTATTCTCTTACAATTTTGACTTTCACTCATCGTATATTTTTTTCTTTACTTCATCTGCTATATGTAACCTAAAAACTTATTGGTGCCTGTCATCACACTATGGAAGTTGAAATGAAGGCTCTGGCAACCTAGTTACTATATCATTTATTGTCATTGGAAAGAGATGGCTATTTGTGGTATGTCTCTGAAATGGTGACTGTTTTACTGATGTTGCAGATTGCGTGTGAACTGCTCTAGTGTGATGGATATTCTCTCATTGCCTAACATGGACCAAGCAACTATGTTAAACTATTTACCACACTGGCAGGTACTGGCATATTATATAAAGTGTATTAAAAAGTTCATGTGAGAGTAAGTGAGAAATATAATTTGCTTTGTAGCAAACACTAAATAATTATTGTAACTATTCATTGTATCGGTCTAGGGTTTGATATACGACTTTTCCATCTTACTACATGTGTTTGGAATACTTAGCCTATTATGCTTCCCATTACTGTCATGTGTTCACAGGGTTATGACTGAGTTTAAGAACAACCTCCTTCCTTAATAACTGGGAAACTGTTCTTTACAAAGCATTAGAACTTAGTGTGGGGCTGTTTTGTGAAAAGTATGGTACAGTTGAATCCACTTATCTCAACCTCAGTTAACTCTCTAATCCTATTAAGTCGACATTTTTGAAGTGGAACCGCCTAATTCCCTCTTTGTTTTAGCATTTTCTCATCAGTTTTGTCGATTCTTTTATGTTGCCGAACCCTAATATCTCGAGCACAAAAGAGGGCCAAAATCACCACTTAACATCAGTTATCTTGATCCTCATGACTAATCGCCAGCTTTTGAAAATGTTAGTTATTGATGCCATTTTGCCATCTCGCTAACGATAAATGGCCACAGCTTGTTAACAACCTGCAGCTTGAACTTAAGGGCATTGTTTTCCCCCTCGGGCACAATCCTGCCAGGGTTTACTAGGCACACTGATGCCCTTTAACTGGCTCTCACCTCTTTTATATTAATTAGCCCATTTTTAAAGCTTAATGTTTGTAGAGGGTAGCACAATAAAATTACAGATGAACCCACTTATCTCGACTGTGTGTACTATACTTTTCAGAGCTGTATCAGAGTGAAATGACTCGCAAATTTAATTTTGACACTGGTTAACTATTTTTTCTATACACCTTATTTCATCAGAATACATATTTTGAGAATAAAAGATTTATACAATATCAAGTAGAAAAAAATGAGAGGGACTACCTACTGTAAGCCAGAATTGTTGTTAAACTATAAATATAAAACCTTAAGCATATTTTTTTTAGATTAATTATAAATATTTGATTTGTCATAGATGTGGTAATTATCTTATCAGTATTGACCAGAATTTGCACAATTATCTTCCTTTTTCTTATTCATAATATCACTTTTGACCAGAAGCAACATATTTCTTTTTCTGTTTGGCAATTTATCTGATCAGTTTTGACATGAGATGGCTTTATTTTAATTTATCATATCAGCATTTACCAGAAGTTGCACAATTATCTTCCTTTTTTTTATTTTTTTTTAATTTATTTTTTTAATATCGCTTTTGACCAGAAGCAACATATTTCTTTGGCAATTTATCTGATCAGTTTTGACATAAAATGGCTTTATTTTAATGAATCATATCAATTTTGACCAGAAATGATATAATTATATTCCTTTCTCTGATTCATCAAATCATTTTTACTAGCAGTGACATAATTATTCCCTTTTCATATTCATCAAAAGTGGTGATATAATTATACCTCTTTTTCTTATTCAGCCTATCACTTGTGACTCACAATGACCTAATTATATTACTTTTTCTTATTGGTGATATCAGCAAGAGGACTTGGTGGGACTGGGTCGTATAGTGCTAGCCCTAGCTTGCAATACAGCATTGGCCTTGCAGCAGCAAAATATGGCACATGCAATGGAACTAGTGCAAAGGAACTACTCACCAGATCTCAAAAATCTCATTTTGTAAGTGATTAGGAATTTCATTTTATAATGATTTCAACAGTCTCACTTTGTAAATGATTTTTTTTTCAAGAATCTCATTTATAAATCTCAAGAACCTCATTTTGTTATGTATTGTCAAAAGGAATTTGTTTATTATATACATAGCTTATAATGATCTTTTTCTGAAACTCAATACCAGATCTCAAAATCCTTATTTGTAAGTGATGTCAGAAAGAATTTTTACATAACTTGAATAAGTTTTTCTGAAACTAAATGCCAGATCTCAAAATTATCATTTTGTAAGTGTTGTTAAAAGAAATTTTTATGTGCTAATCATATCTTTTAATCAAAGTATACCATGAATATCTTTTAATCCATGAGGGATTTATATGTTCCATGAATATCTTTTTTCCCATGTTAAAAGGAATTTATATGTACCATGAATATATTTTAGTCCATGTTAAAAAGAATTTATATATACAATGAATATCTTTGTTTCCCATGTTAAAAGGAATTATATGTACCATGAATATCGTTTTGTCATATGTATCATGAATTTTTCACCTGTTAAGAGAAATTTGTATATATATATATATCATGAATATCTTTTTCTCCATGTCATTAAAAGGAATTTATATATATTGTGAATATCTTTTTCTCTGTGTTGTTAAAAGGAATTTATATATGCCATGAATAGCTTTTTCTCGTTGTTAAAAGGAATTTATATGTACCATGAATGTCCAGTGTTCTGTGTTGTTAAAAGGAATTTATATATATATATATATATATCATGAATGTCATTTTTTTAATCATAATTCCTTTTTTTTTTTTTACTATAAATTAAGTTGTATTATACTTTAAGAAGTGTTTGTACTACTGGGATTCTTCTGGTAAACAAAGTAGGATTATTCCCCCTTCCTTATAAAGTCAAAGTAGGAATAGTATTTGCCTCTTAATACTATTGTGATACTGACAGTGTTTGGCTCAAAATATCATTATCATACTGACAGTGTTTATTTCTAAATAACATTGTCATACTTAAAGTGTTTGTCTCTAAATACCATTGTCATACAGATAGTGTTTGTCTCTCAAATAATATTGTCATACTGGCAATATTTGTCTCTAAATGTCATTGCTATGCCAGCAGTGTTTGTCTTTAGATTCCATTGTCATGCTGAGTGTTTGTAAATATTGTCATACCAATAGTATTCTTCTTTTACAGCTATCTACTGAATAACCAAAACCGGCCACGCACTGTCAATGACATCATGCCTATGATTGGTGCACGATTCTTTACTCAGCTTGACACTGCTCAGCTGCGCTGTGATGTCCTAGAAAATGAACTGTCAAAAGTCAGTTAATCTATTTGTCTATGCAGCAGTTTCACAATTATAACATTTCATGTGTTGAAAGTGTTAAATGGAACGCTCTCCTTTATTATGACCTCCACTCTGTCTAATCTCATCTTAGCCTTTGCCCATCTTTTAAAATTTTGTCTGAAACTTAATGAAATCATGGGTAAATTCATTATTAATATTGTAAAGTTCAGAGCTTCACCTGAATCTGAATTCAAAAAATCGCTTCATGTTTTCATTTCAAGAGGTAACCTCACCTATTTCTATATGAAAGGGTACGTGTCATCTATTCACAAGGTATCATTAGGTACTGTTCTGTGTGCTTGTGTGCCTGCATGCATGTGTGTGCATGTACTCTTTTCTTTACACATATTTTTTTCAATTTTATATTTTGTATGAACATACAGAAAATCACATTTTAATACATACACATTAAATTTACTAATAATTTATAAATTTCTCATAGCAGGGTTCATACAAACAATAAAATATTAAATCTGAGGGAGGTCATTTTACATAAAAATTTATGAAAATAGCATTTTAAGGATAGATTAATGAAAATTTATGAGTTTCACCATTGTGTTTTTATTTTATTTCATTTTTTAAAATTGTCATTTAAAAGTATTTTTTGTTTTATTTTGTAGGCATTAATTAATTTTCTTTTAGGGAAGCTACACACTGAATTATGTTCTCCATTTTAACAGATTTGCTATTCTAAATTTCTCCTAGAAAATCATAGTTTCAACACTTATTTCTAAAATCCTAAAATGTGTACTTTTTTCTGTTTTCCATTTTGTTTTTAGGAAGTGGAGAATGGACGCTTAGTACGATTGGTTTTCAAGCTGAACTCCATACTGGAGAGACCTGAGTATGATAATCCTTATATTATGCTTTACGTTTCCAAATATGATTCTTGTTATTGATGTCTTTTAAATTTTACCACCTTATAGCTTGGCTTGATTGATCTTAAGCATCTCATTTTATTAGCATCTTCATAGCCCATCTTCCCGCCCCCCAATTTTAGATCTTAGTTTCATAAGTTTATCTTATTATCAAATGGTAATAGAATGATAAACTACTGTGTAAATTACTCAAATCTTATATAATTTAATTAGGTTTTTTCATTGTAAATAAATTTAGTTTGTTTTTATATTATCATCATTCTTATCACTTCTACTTAGTGATACTATTATTATCGTTTCATGCTAACTTAGTGATAAATGGCTGAACTGGTGGAAAATATTAATTTCCCAAATCTTGAACCATTTCATTATTTTTTATTTTAAATAAATGTAGTTTATTTTAAAACTAATTTATCACCATTATTATTATCTTTATATGGTAATATTGTCATTATTTTCATCACCCCTGCATGGTAACAGTGATAAATTATTGGCTCTTAAATGGGTAATCTTCATAACCCAAATCTGACACTAGTTCATTATTCTTCAGTCAACATTTATAGCATGCTGCAGGCAGATTATTTTGACACACACTGGGAATTCCCTCTTAGGACACTGAAAATCTGAATATAACTAATTTAAACATCCTGGGCTTCTCGCAATCATAAGCATTTTGAACTATGTTGTTCAGTTAGATCAGAAAGAATTTTGTATGCCCTTGATATTTTTATTGTATGCATTAAAAAAAAAAAAATCTCACACAGCTGATACAGAAATTATTATCTTATTTTATAATAGATGATTTAGATGATAAAAGCAAATAATGATAGCCATTATGTTAAAGAATCAGTCACAAGTGATAAAGATGGTGGTTTGGGATCTCTTTTGAATTTCATCACAAAATATAAAAAAAATTACAAACTCTGAACATGTAATGATGGCTGTGGATTTCACATTTTGGATCATTTGAGGCCTTCACATTCTCTTTACTTCATTTTAAAATAGGATAATATTATATGTTGTTATTTCTGATCATACTGAACTTTTATTTGTAGCACTTTATGAATACTAATCTGTTGATAAATAAGTCTTTAGTAAAAACTCCTGCACACATTTCATCACTGTTTTCAGATTTTTTTAACATTTGTTTTGCAGAAACATTTATAAAAGAATTTTGTCATTGTTTACTGCTTTATTAATTTTGAATAACAGAATATGTCGATTAGTTTGTTTTTAAAAAAAAAAATGTGAAGTATCTAAATGAAAGAATTATGTATTCTTGTCAAGAATCTGATGACTTGCATTACACACACATTTGTAACATTCATCCTAATAATTCTTTTAATTTCACAACATTATCAAAAGTTAAGAACATTTTTATTTATTGTCATCTGATTCTGTGTTTGTGTTGTGATGAAGAAAATATATCCTTTGTTCAACATTTTGGCATTTTATTACAAATTGTAATGATGAATGTCTATCTTAGTCGTCATGCACCTATATTGGCTATAAGACTTATACAGCATTGATTCACTGGATCAATGAAAAAATTTACCTGTATACATACATGCAATATCCACACACTTGTAAAATACAAAATTATATGCCACTTTTAAATGTTCAAAGACAACACAAAGACAATTACAGTTTCACCAAAAATGTATGTTACATTTCAACATTAAATATTAATTTATTTTATTATATTTTAAAGTAATTCGTCACCCCCAAAACTGTATACTCATATTTTTCCTGTTATCAAAGTATTTTGAAAGCATCATGAGGGTATCTGAATTTTTTTTTTTAATTATAACAATTTAAAGTTGGTATACATTGCTCCTTACATTGTAAAAAAAAAAAAGAATCTAAGTCTACATTAAATCAAAAATCTAGATTAAATATCGTTTTTCTTTACCTGTTAATATCACTATTATTATCATTGTATGACAATAACTATTATTATCAGTATACAGAAATAAATGTTACTGGTAATAGTATCATTATTATTATTTTCATTACATTTTAATAGTGATACATTGGTGGCTGATAAATGTCAGTTTTTATGACTCAAATCTTTGGTCATTTCATTATTTTTCACTATCAGTAAATGTAGCTTATTTTTACATATCATCATCATTATCCTCAATAATGTTGGGCATTATTATTATTGCTTATTATTATTGCATGGCTGCTAAGAAAAAAGAAACCAGTGCAGCATGAAAATTCAAAATGTATTATAAGTACTCAATACACAACTACAGTTATCAATGTTTCAGCTAAGTAGTCTTGAATAAGACAATACAGTTACAGCTTACAATCACTGAAATGAGTAAGCTAATTGACATATAATAACCTGTCTGGAGAGATGGTAGCTGCAAAATTCCACAAATAAACAAAACATGAAAGTATAAAAACCAAGGTTTACTGCCTTTCTATCTTTGAGTCTGTCTGCCCCATTCCTAAATATACTAAAGAGTGTTATGTTAACACTTAACTCCCATTTTTAATAAACAGGTCTGCAGATATTCTTTTAGAGCACTGTAGCAATGAATACCGATTTAACTCCCATTTTTAATAAACAGGTCTGCAGATATTCTTTTAAAGCACTGTAGCAGTGAATACGATTTAACTCCCATTTTTAATAAACAGGTCTGCAGATATTCTTTTAAAGCACTGTAGCAGTGAATACGATTTAACTCCCATTTTTAATAAACAGGTCTGCAGATATTCTTTTAAAGCACTGTAGCAGTGAATACGATTTAACTCCCATTTTTAATAAACAGGTCTGCAGATATTCTTTTAGAGCACTGTAGCAGTGAATACGATTTAACTCCCATTTTTAATAAACAGGTCTGCAGATATTCTTTTAGAGCACTGTAGCAGTGAATACGATTTAACTCCCATTTTTAATAAACAGGTCTGCAGATATTCTTTTAAAGCACTGTAGCAGTGAATACGATTTAACTCCCATTTTTAATAAACAGGTCTGCAGACATTCTTTTAAAGCACTGTAGCAGTGAATACTGAGGGATTGCTTTCTTTCTCACTCTGTGTTTTCAATCTCTCTTTCTACTGAATATACCCAAAAATACTAAATGTTCCATTTGACCCATGTTTTTGGTAAACGGGTCTTCTGGTGCTCATTTAAGTTTATTTATAAATGATAGGAAGCAGTAGAGTTTTGAAAAAGAAAAGTGACGATATTAGTTTTAAGTGATATAAGGTTTTGTGGAAACAGTTTGTATATGTCTGAAATAAAATTTATTTAAAAAGGTGACATATCCTAGTTGTATGATGTGGTTTTTTTCATTCACTTATGTTATAACCCTAGTTATAAGTTGCATTAACATATGAAAACTTAACTGCATTTCATATCACACTTGGAACCTCCATGATCTGACCGGTGAATGATGTTATCACTCTTTTTGAGCCTTTTAATTTCAGATTCAACTTGGATCCTTCATGGTCAGAGACAGGTGATCGCTACATGTTAAAGCTCTTTCGGGATTACCTTTTTCACCAGGTGGATGAAAATGGTCTCCCTTGGATGGATATGTCACACATTGTGCAATGCCTAAATAAGGTTAGTTCTAGAAGATTTCTGGCTAATTCTGAACTTTTATTCCCAAATATAAATGATCTCTTCCTTTTTTTTTTAACAGGATTTAATACAAAATGGATTGGTAAGGGTTTTAAGAAAACAAAATACCTTAAATAAACAATTCCACTAGTTCACATGGGAGACTACCATAATAGATCCTCTCGCTTCTGATGAAGCATCAAATGCTGCTGGCAGATTGTTTTATTTTTACAGAAATTATTTTTTTCTCGAATATCGACTAGTTGTTTTCTCACTGATTTTTGTTATGAGGTTTTGAATTTTTTAGCTGAGATTTCGATTATGGCATGATCTCATTTCTTCACATTGTTTTTTGAGAGCATTGCCATTGAAAGCTGCTTGAGTACAACATTGCCATGGTGATTATCAAGTTTATGAAAATTGACTGTTACCAGTTGAAGACTGATATTTTCATGTTTCACAAGTTTTAATTATACAGATAATTTTGGTAAATGAAATACTTCAATAAGATTCACTTTTGACATTTATTTATTAAGATACAATAGGGTATAAATGCAAGTGGTTCATTGTAATACTATACTGTGTTTAGGAAATAAAATCATAACATTAATAGCATAATAATCTAGATCAGCACTGCACAGGATTATTGATGACGAATTTGTTAAGAAAGAGCAATGAAAAAGTAATAGAAATAATATACTGACTCAGAATTGAGAAAATGTATGTTAAAAAACTAATACCGTGTCAGAAACAACCCACTTTTACCTGTAGCATTTTAATGACCATCCATATCCAGTATTCAGTTTTGTAAGTTTTATTATTCAAAACTAATTGTAATTGTATTCAGTGAATAAGCTAAAAATAGATTTCCTAGTTTAACTTACAGAAAAAGTTATCATAATTATATCTAAGAGATGTATTGTCATACATAGAAGAACTCTTTCTGTGAAGCTACTAATGGAAAAATTCTTTTTCTGGACTCTGCAATTTGAAGCTTTGGCAAAGTTTATAATTATGCAATCTTTCCAGTAAACATTTTTGCATTGTTACCAATAAACATTCTGCAGTCTTATCAGTAAAGTTTATATTTATACAGTGTTATCAGTAAATATTATATTTACGTAATATTGCTAGTAAATTTTATATTTTTTAATTGAAATGTTACCAAAGTAAAGGTAAAGTTTGCCAGTAAAATTTATATATATTTTTGCAATATTTCTAGTGAATACATATATGCAATGTTACTAGCAGTATTATGCCCATAAATGTATGCAAGGATGTAGCTTTGTGTTGCTTGAATCAGTTTGCTAGTAAAGTTTATTATGTTTTTGCAAATGTTTCCAGTAAATTCATTTGTGCAGTGTTTAGCAATATTATGCCCAGGAATGTATGCAAGGATTTAGCTTTGTGTTGCAGCTTGACGCAGGTGTGCCAGAGAAGGTTTGCCTCATGACGCGGGATGAGCAGAGTGTGTTCATTGTGTCTTATGCTGAACTCAAGCGTTGCTTCATGGCAGCTTTCTCGGAACTTCTAAATGCAGGCCAGCCCCCCAGTTATTCTTAGCTCTGCCACTTTTACCATTCTAGAACTTTGTTAAACAAAACAAATTGTTTATTTTGAAGTGTTTAATGTGCATTGTTTAATTCACTGCTTGACACCTAAGGCAGTGTTTTATTAGTTTCATTTACACTTACCTAAGCAGTGTTTTATTATGCTGTTACCTAAGCATTGTTTTATTGTGCTGTTACCTTAAGGCAGTGTTTTATTACTCTGTTACCTAAAGCAGGTTTTATTACTCTTACCTAAGGCATGTTCACTGCCCTCCTTGTCTAAATTTGAAAGCCTTTTTTTTTTTTGTTTGAACAATTGTATTTATGCACATTTACACACACCTTATCTTTCTCCACTCTCTCCTACTCAATATTCTACATAGACGTTATAAACTTGCTTGTTAATAGCTACAAACTTGGATGCACTCTTTCCCTGCTCCCTCTCTCCCCCTCTCTCTCATACACCCATACACATGTACACACACACACCACACACAGTTCATACAAATACAGGCAAAGACAGGCACAGTGTGGTGAACCTTCTGTATAATTGAACTTTCGGTGACTATTTTATTTCCTTTTATTAAAAAAAAATATTCACTACTGTAATTATCATTGCAGAAGCAAGGTTTATTAACAAGGTTTCCTCCCCTTTAATGAACATTTTGAAATTCATGTTTTGAATTAAACAGTTAAAGAAAATTTATGTTTTCAGAAACTTTAGGATTTGGTTTGGTATATTGTTTTTATTTAAAAGGTGGGCTTATGGAGAGTATATTTGTCTACCATAGCCCACGTCCTTGAATTTTAGTGTCATTTTATTTGTTTTAACTTTTTTCTTTTTTCTTTTCTGGATATGTGTTTGCATGCGCATAAATGTGCGCACTTTTAAAGGTAAAGAATTTGTAAATAATCGTATTCCATGAATAGTTCAGTCAACCGTGATTTAAAACTTTCTTTTGGACATACATGTATATTTGTATTACAATGATGGATTACTGATTGCTACATTCTTGCCCCCTTACACTTCAAAATTGTCAAATTAAAAATATTAAGTGTTAGGAGTGACTAATTTTGTAAAAATATTAAGCATTAGATGAGATTTATTTTATCAGTATAAATATTCTAATTTGTCAAATATAAATATTAGGTGCGGCTTGTTTTGTAAAATAGGAGTGGTCTGAAACCATTATTGTTCCACAGTCTTTAATTTGAAGCTCAAACATTGTTATGGCAATGTTCCAGCAAGTGTTTGATTGTAATAATTGTGTATTTATTCAATGATAAAGTAATGGATTTGGGTTGAATTTGTTTACAATACTTAAGGAGGGTAGATCCATGACTGATATTGGAAATTGTTTTGTTTTTTGTTTTCTTTTTATTTGTGCATTTTTGCTGCTACTGTATAGCAGCGAGAAGGAAAGAGTATTTTAATCTTTTACTATGTGAAAGAGATTTTTTCCTTTGGCTTTTATTTAAGTACCATGGTTCCTTATAGGAGCATATGATCTGTAAATTGAGGGATAAGGACGTGAAGGTGATGATTTTTTCTTGAACTGACTTATCAACAAATATGTGGATACTTGACTAGATTTATCAACGCGTATATGGATAATTGACTAGATTTATCATTTAATATCTAGATACAGAGCAGATTTCTATTTCTCTTTAATTTATGCATACTTTCTAGAATAGATTTTCATCACCTCCTAATAGCTTAAATATTTCCTAGTTGTGTGCCCGCTGTGTACTTCTCTGATGTAGGCCACTTTTCTTCCTTAATATAGGTCAACTGTTATATAGACCTGCTGTATTCTGTGGCTGTGTGTGTCCACTACACTCTTTAATGCTGGTCCCCTTCATTGTAAATTGATTTATCTGTTGTAGACACACTGTACTCTGTAGACTGCTATATTTCCTAGTTGTAGGTCCCTTGTACTCCTTTGGTGTAGGTCCATTATACTCCCTTGGTGTGGGCCCACTGTACTCCCTTGAAGTGTGACCACTGTTCTCTAATGTAGGGCTGCTGTACTCTTAAGTACTATACTATACTATACTCCCTTGATGCAGGCCCACTGTACTCTCATATAAGTACACTGTACTTCTATGATGTAGGCCCACTGTACTCTCATGTAAGTACACTATACTCTCTTGATGTAGGCTCACTGTACTCTAATGTAAGTACTCCCTTATTCTGAGCCTGCTGGCTGAAAAGCTCTAGTCAGTTTTCTCTTTTGTGCTTGTATGTTCTGGAAAAAATACTAATATTATTTGGGGAAAGATTAATTTGATCTGCTCACAATGTATAGGGAAGTAACTTCTTAATATGTTTTGGTTTTTTTTGTCATATCCACTCCCAGAGTTTGCCATATCCACACCCCAAGTTGTTGCACAGAATAGATAGGGAAAAGTATTCTCATAGATGTTTAATAAGCTACACACACACACACACACACACAAATTGTCACACAGAATGGATAGGAAAATACATTCTCATAGATGTTTAGTAAGCCACACACACACCCCAAGTTGTCACACAGAATGGATAGGAAAATGCATACTCATAGATTTGGTAAGCCACACCCCCCAAGTTGTCATATCAAAAGATAGGAATATTAAAATAATTTTTCTGTTGTCATTTTTATTGTTTCAGATATGTAGCAAGTTTGCTTATTGTGTTCAAAATGTCTCTATTAACACTTTGAATTTGTAAGTCATTGCACTATGAACTTTACCAGTCAAATCTTATTTCTCTTTGGACTGTCAACATAAATGTGCTTTTGTAAGAAGTAGATACCTTCACAAAGAGCATATGAAACTTTTATTATTTCAAGTTGGAGTTAATACATCACAGTGTTCTGGGGACAGTGCTAACATCACAGTGTGTTGGCACCTTAGAATTGATGGTGATAAGATTATACGCTGACAACATGCTTGAAAAAGGATGGTCAAAACATTGTATGTTGGTGTGTGGCTTGAAGATGGTGGCATTATTGACTAAGCCTTGAATGGCCTAGAGATGAGCACTGTGTGCTGACAAGCTACAAATTGTGATATAGCACAGCGCATGACAGTATAGAATTAGAAATGGCAATACATCATAATGCACTGATGCTTGATCATGTTCGCAGTATTACCAAAAAGAATATTGTCGCTGTTTTGTTCTCTGGACAGTTCTAGTTGTACATATGTGATGTACTATCACAGAAATAGTGGAAACTCACAAAGTATGTATTCATGTATGTTACGTATTAAAATGAAAACCTGCTGAGTATTTATTATTAGTGATCTTATATCACAATACTTCAACCCTATATTTAAGTGTGTGATACTTAACATTTGCACCTTCCCTTAAAGGTAAGTCAGTAAAATAGTTAAAGGAACCTGGATGAAAGTTGGAGATTGTTGGATATTTTATTTGAAAGCTTGAAAGTCAGATGATTTGTTTTTAGTGTTGGATGATTTTGCTTTGCAGCAAGTGGCTATTACAGGCAGCAAGGTTATCTTTCCTGAATCATGCTTGCAGACTTATGTACATAATATTTTTCTCATTGTTTGTACAGTAATATCCACATTTTAACTGTTTCATTTACATAATGAGTGAGTTCTTGTATGTTTCCTCATTAGAGGTTTCCATGGAATTGGCTGAAAGCATACTTTGTCAAAAGTGAATGTTACTGTTTTTATGAGCAAAAATATATTTTTTAAATGCTGATGCGATGTGGCAACTGTTGGATGTAATTTCTTCCCATTTTCCTCTTATAAATGCTTATGCCTGAAGTTGTGCAACTCACAAAATCATTTAAGAATTAAACTATTTCTGTGCAGTGGAATATTCCCTGAAAATGCTCTAGTGAGTTGCAGAGTGATTCTTTTAATAAGCATCACTTCTGTTGTTATCTCTCTTTCTAATGTCCAGGAGAGTTTTTGTTTGAGGCCTTGCTCATATATTGATAAGTGGATCCTCAATTGTCTTGATGTGGGGCCATGCTCATATATCGATAGCAGTGGATTCTCATTTGTCTTGATGTGGGGCCAAGCTCATATATCGGTAGCAATGGATCCTTATTTGTCTTGATGTGAGGCTTGGTTCATATATCAAGAGCAGAGAATCCACATTTTTGTTGATGTAAGGTCTTGCTTATATATATTGAAAGGAGTGGATCCAGTTTTCTTGATATAAGGCTTGCTTGTTTATCGAAGGCAGTGGATCCAGTTTTCCTGATGCAAGATTTTTCTCATGTCAAGAGCTGTGAATCCAAACTTTTGTTGATGTGAAATGCTCAAGAATGTTGCATGTGCATGTTATGTTATGGGAAATTTTTTTGAGTGTTGATTGGTCATCTTGTGTTAAAAAATTAATTAAAAAGTATTAGCAAGGATAAAATTATATAACTTTAACTTTTTAATGCGTTATTTCTAAAGCTTCTTTCATTTAACTTGTATGCCAATCTTTCCTAATTTGATGACTTCAATATATTTGTAACATTTTACACTTAGGCAGTATATTTGTTACATTTTATAGTCAGGCAGTATATTTGTTACATTTTACAATCAGTGGTAAATATCTGTAGATTGTAGAGTTTTGGTACCTAGACATTTGCATTTATAAATATGGTCACATACAACTTTTGAAACCTTAAATGAATTATGCCTTGATTCTAGCAGCTGAAGTACTATTTTATATATTAAACAAATTCCATTACAAATAAATATCATTTGGGTAATGTCAGCTCTTGTTATGCTTGTTTTAAAAATATAATTAAAATTGATTATAATTAGGATTTAATGAAAGGAAGACTTTTTTTTAATTAAAAAATCTAAGATAAGTAAGTGTTTTGACCAGCAGTTGAGTCTTTTATAAATTTGTATTCTAACTGCAGGACATTTTAATTATTATGTGTAGAAGGGAAAAATGTGTAATTTTATTGTACTAACAAAGAAATTGTGCCTGAAAATGGGTTGTTGTTTGTATAAATAAAAGAGGCATATAAAATCTGGGTGAAAGGGATTAAGATTGGGCTTCAGGTGTATTTGCATTGAGTCACACATGGTCCTGTAGAGAAAATTCAGATTTATTAATGTGAGTACACACCCACATCAATACATTTTAAAGCAAGAACACTCACGTCCACATAATTTTATAAAATTTTACTCATATAAATGTCCACAGCTTTGGATAGGATTTAATTTGACTCATTCATACACATACTGTTATCTGCAAAGATTCAGATTAAGTATACATTGACATCCAAAATGGATTCATTTGTGATATCCACAAAGCTCTTCAAGTTTCCCAAATTTAATTGAAAATTTATTATTAATGGTGTGTTGGTTTGTTATTTTTTATATCTACATATACTGTGTTTGATACTTTCTGCAGAGTTTATTGCAAGACATTCTGTCCAGACGGGTAGAATTCACTTATACTTAGTTGACCGACTGAAAATCACTTACCTGTGGCACTCCTCTTTCTAATAACTGAAACCCTAAAAATATAAATCTGTTCTTTTTAAAGTAAGTTTTACACTCTGCAATGTCTTTATAAAATAAATAATGTCAAAAGCATTTTTTGTAAATAAAATGTTTTCTCCATTGTGTTCACAGACACAAAAGTGTGTGTGTGTGCATGCATATGTGTGTGTTACAAATGAACAAATTGTCTTGACATTTCAACAACACCCAAAATTAGGTTAGAAATTTCTCCTGATAGAAATTCTATTTGTAAGAAAAGCTCATAATTACCAGAAATATAATTAATGACTCATTTGAATACAAAAATTAAATTAATTAAAAATAAGATTGTTTTATGTCTTACTGAAATTTATTTATCAGGAGTACTGTAATTACTCTTTTATAGTTTGCCAATTATACAAACAAGTAGCTTGCATAATTAGTCGCAAAAATACTATTAACAAAATAAATCAGGTCTCTGACAAGTAGTTTATATGGTGAAACCTTGCTTATCCAACCACCAGAGGGGAAACCACTGGTCTGGTAAGCCACCAGTGATGAGAAGAATGTGGTCAGAAATAAGAAGATAAAGATCTATATATGCCCAAGGAAAAAAATGTTGATTTACAATTAGCTGATGTTATATCTGCAAACCTTAAATTTCTATGGATTTGTACACCAACAATGGTTAAAAACTGAAGGAAAGAAACAAGTTTATTGTGATCAGTGTTTAGAGTAGATGAAACAAGGGGATTTATTCTCATCATGATACTACCGCTGCAGTTTCATGTACACAATGGCAGAACCAACATATTAATAATGAGCTTGTGTTGCCATTTTCTTATTAAGCATGGCGTTTATCACAGTTCATCCTCATGCCTATGCTATGAAGAACATTTTTCGTTAAGTGCACCCCGATATAAAATAGAGTGACACTGTGCAGCAAGACAGCACTTCAAAAATAATTCGTTAATTTAAAAATTATACAAGTTTTCACCTTACCTACCCTTACACTTAGGAAATATAATCGTAGACTAACTGTTTTTTGTTGTAGCCCGTATAATTACATTATGTATTCCTTCATTAGTGATGCTTGAACGGTCATGATGGATATTGGTGCTGTTAGTCTCGGAACTGTACACTGGCTTTATCATCATGGAAGGCAGCTTTCTTGTTTTGTCACTTTGGCATATAGAAATTGAGAAAAGTGAATATATAAATATACACCCTTTTTATCTGCTACATGCATGTTCTTTTGTGGCCAAAGTTAAACATTTCTTTGTGACCCCAGTGCAACATTCCTGTCTGGCCACAGTTCTTTGAAGTTCTCATGGAAAGCATTCTGCAACTATGTTCCATTCAAGTGAAATTAAAAACTGAAAGTGTAACTTTACAAATACTGTTAAGCTTGTTGTATGTTTTATCAGTGTTGAAAGTTTAATATGGCTGGATACCCATATTGCCATTTTATTTATATTTGAATACCTGTAAATTTCTGTTTATATTCTTATTTTAATAACAAACCACTTTTTGAAAATTATGCAGTTAAGGTGGTGTGGGGGAGATATGAAGAATTCTGTATGATAAAACCAATTTTGTTTGACCATACCCAACATAAATTACTTTTAATTGCCAATTTCAGATGTATTGGGAAAGAAAAAAAATAAACTGTCTAATAATTATTGTGAAGTTTATGATTTATTAATTTTTTGGATAAAATTTCTCAAAATAATCTGGTAATTATGAGCCTTTCATGTACTTAATGATATAGGGATCTGGTTGTACAAATAGTTTATAGCTTTTTTTAAAAAATTGTTTTCTTTTTAAACAAATTCTTTTTTCCAACTATGATAAAAGTAGTGTGTGTGTGTGTGTGTGTGTGTGCGTGCGTGCGTGAATGCATGCGTGCATCATTTGAGAATGTTTTAGCACTCCTAGCCATTACCTGGTTTTAGTTGGATTACATAAGCAGCTGCTTTACGGTCCACAAAGGAGATAAGGATATGTAATTCCTTCTTGTAGCATTGCCTCTAAGGTCTCACTCATTGTGGGCTGCTTTGTGGTCCACAGTTTAGAGGTAGGATAGGGATATGCTAATTTCTAATAGCATTGCCTGCATGGCCTCACTTATTACAGGTTGCTTTATTGGTCCTTAGCTTAGAGATAGGGATATGCTTATTTCTTCTCATAGCATTGCCTCTGCGGCCCCTCTCATTATAGGTTGCTTTATAATCCATAGTTTAAAGGTAGGGATATACTAATTTCTTCTCATAGCATTACCTATAAGGTCTCACTCTTCGAGGGCTGGTTTGGCAAGTTTCTTTATATGTATTTGCAGTGTGCTGTAATTTTGGATGGGACAAACAAAATAAATTATTAATATTTATAAAGTAATACTTATTGTTTTAAATATGCATTTCAAATAGTTTTTAAAGAAAATGAACAAAATAAAAATCAAGCCAAAAGTATTATTGATTCTCCGTGCTCCAGATTTCAACCTTGTGATGTTAGCAAGATTAGCATGTAAATATTTAAGTATTGTAAAGTAATTTTATTTTGTATGTAAAAATAATAATGAACAACATTAATAAAATGTTGTTTACTTGTTATAGCATATATTTTATTTTAATGTAAGCTAATGAATGATTCAGTTTTGAAGTGAATGTGCAATTTATTTGTGTATTACTGTTATCTTGCTGCTTCAGCAAAGTAATTTGTATTAATTTGATTGATGTAATGCCTTAGTTGCAGGTTTGCCTTAACCTGGTGTGAAAGGCGTGCCCTGACCACAAGGATTTAGAAATTGCCCTGACCCTGTTGTTTTTTTGTTTTTTTATAAAAAAGAATGTAAGTCTGGTATAAAATTTTTAAGAAATGTTTTAAAACTTTTAGTAGCAGTGGAAACAGTTTTGAGGGAAAATGTTTCCCTGCATTTTTGTCAAATAAGATGTCCTTGAATTAGTGACTATAAATTGGCATGAAGTTTTTATGAATATATTTTAATGTCAACAAGCATTCACTTGCTGTTTTGGTTTTGAAATTTGAGACTTGGGATTAAAATAGCAACTTCAGAAATTGTTAACATTATATTTTGTGCATCTAGATTTTTTTTTAATGTTACATACATTTCTTTTTCAATATGAAATGTTAAAGGTTCATTCTGAGCATACTGGTTAATTTGTTTACCTGTAATTTTTATTTATTCTTCAGTTTCTCATCATGTTGTATTCCTACATGACAAGACTGCTATCAGATCTGGATTTCATTCTTTCATAGATATGTCTTCAGTCCTTGATTTAATGTCCTATTGTTTTGGTAGGTCTCTCACATTGTCCCTAGCAGTGTATGAGTTTCTGGGCATCCTATTCAAAAATTCAGGTTCTTGAAGACTAAAAATTACTCTGGAAATGTAAAATGATCTGATCTAACCTAGCAGTATTTGTCAGATACTGCCCAAATCCTGAGTAGTTTGTTACAGCAATGGCCAGTGACTATGTGCATCATTATGTTTTATTTTGGTTATTTTAGTGTGGTTATTTTCTTCCCTGTCAAGACAGGCAGCTACTTCAGGCATTTTGAGTGATGGTGTACAATAAGGTGAAAGATTGTGAGAACATTCATGATGAAATAAAATTACTGTAAATAATGTTTTTGACTTTTGTCATTTTTTGCTTGGTTATATTTACTTGTTTTAGAGTAACTTTGTTTCTTTTTCCTAAAATAGATTTCACTTTTGCACATTTGATTATGCATTTTTATATTCTTTTTTTTTATTATTAACTCCTGAATACTAATGAATCTGCTTATCAGAGCTCATTAGATAATTAATTCATATACCCCACACAAATTGTACCCTTGTCTAAAATCACATTATGTACTGTAAATACATATCAAGTGAATCGTCAGTCTGAAAAACTTGCATAGGAACATAGAGTGTTAGACTGACATGATCTTTGTACATTTTTGGTGCATTTCAATATTCCATTTAGAACTAATACATTGTTTCCCTTGAAATTTGTCAGATATGACAAATGTAAATATATCACTCATTTTAAATTAATTCATTATTTTTTAGTTATCATTTAGCAGATGAATCAAAATAGTCCCCATCCAACCCCAACTCATAGATAAGGCACACACATTTTAAGCTATGCTTAAAATCTAAACAACCCTACTTCTAACTGCTTATACTCCTCTGTATTTATTAATTTCTCAGAAATATTTTCTATATACATGTTGAATTTTTTTTAACAAAGTATGGTAGGCTTTTTAAGAAGGCTTTGGGCCAAAATAGACTATGTAAGACAACTCACTTCATGAATAAATAAACACATGCACACATACACAAACAGGTGAGGGGGGTGGTGGATTTGGGGAATGTCTTAGGAGTTTTAACGAAAGGAAAGAAAGACGGGTTGTCTGTAACTAAAATGGGGGGGGGGGTAGTTTTGCTAATAATTAAATTTACATAATTCCTCTTATTTCATTCCAGGGGACCTATCTCCCTATTCCTCAGAGTCTTCTTGTGTAAATCTATGGCTTGCCAAAAAAACAACAAAATAAACCCTCACCCCTGGCCTCAGCTACTGATTCGCCACCTTGAGAATGACGTAGGAAGTCAATAACATCACAACACATATGCAAAAGAACTTTCAAATTCACAACAATTCAATTCAAAGGTATAACAATTTAATAGATGAAAGCTTGCAAATAAAATATGAGTCAAACCCAAGAAGAAATACAAATAAGGCAAATGTTGGAAAAGATAACTCCAAGGAAAAGATTCAATACAGACCAATAACTCTATAATGGTAGTTGTAAAGAGTAGGCAGTCAAGTTAACAGTTTTACACCTAACCAGGAACAATACATGAAGGCTACATTCACCACTCTTATCATAGTTCATACTCACTGAACTAACCTATTTCTCAATGATTTTCTGTCCTCAAGAAATTCAGTCCCCCAGTATTTCTATAAATGATCTTTTTCTCTCTATGTACGACCCTACTTCATGACCCTACATCAGTCAGCATTTAAAGTTCTACCCAAACAAACGACTAAACACTCAAGATGTACCTAACACAGGCTGTAATGAAGATCATGATACCAGTCCAGCTTTGATATGGCACTGAATTTCAACCCTACCAAATCCAGTGACCACTAAAGCCAGACAACTGGTAATCACTGGAGTACCAAATATATAGAAAGTTCTGTGCCTGCCACCTGGCTCTGGCACTAATCATTGCAGGCGTGTACAAACATCCTTGTGGGTTTTTCCCAATTCCATCAGACAGTCTGACGTGACCCTAGCAGACCTGACGACCAAACACCCATGCCTCAACAGGATGCGCGTCAAAAGAAAGGCCACGACAACACTACAAGCAGGACAGCTAATATTATTATATTTATACAAAATACCTACATTTCAACCCACATGCAAAATATTACAAGATAGGATTACAAAATTTTAAAAAATGCATAAATGTTATTAATATTTGTCATAAAACAAAATGGTTGAGATTATTTTTGTTACATGGTCGTTTAAGCAATAACAACATATTTTCTTTCTGTTTATATAAGTTTGGTAAAGCAGAAATGCAGGTCCTGTCCTTGTTTCAATTTTTTCCCAATTGCACATTAATTCATTCAGAAAGTTTTCCCCTTCAGATACTAATGGAATTAGGTTATAAATCTATTTTACTATTTCTATGCAATTAAAATTGTAGTTTAAAAATCAACTTCAAACAATATTTTTTACTATCCGACTGGACAAGTTAACCACGTTTTCTATTATTTTGTCATGTGTTAATCAAGTTTTGTTTTATCAACCAAAATATGGCCTGTATATGTAGATTTTTTCCTTAAACAATTTTTCTTCTTAACCCAAGATTTCCATTTAAATTTCAAATAACTGCCACAACACTACTGCCAAATACAAAATTCTAACTCCACCAATGAGTTAAATATGGAAAAAAATTGGTATTCTGCAAAGACAATCAGAAGTCTGAAAGTAGGAATGCCAATTTTACACACATTTATGGATTGTCACCAGTAACTGACAAATTCAAAGATTCAAGTCATCAAGCTGCTGAAATTCTCAGCAACTTTTCCGTATTGATAGCTGTTAATGTGAGAGGATCACCAGTACACAATCTCTCTTGCAGTTGTCAACTTTTACCAGTTACAAAAATAAAGTCTTTTATCTTTTTTTTTTTTTTTTTTTTTGCATTAATGGTGTTCACAATAATAATGTAATGACTAAGAACTATGTACATGCAGCAATGTCACATTCTTGTAGCTTGACATACAAAGTTCATTTCTCTCTTCATGGAAAGTTCAAAGTTCACCATTTTAGTGCCAGGTAACTCCAGAATGGCATGCTGCAGGAATGTTTAGCTACATACAAAGTATAGCAGTATGTCCTCTCTTGTGCCAGTGACTAGTGTGCAAATATAATTTACTGGAATTTTGGTTCATATTGTTCATTTATGCAATTGCTGAGTGTATTTCTTCTCCAGTCCAGTTTGGGTCTGGAGTTCATTTTATTTAATTATATTTCACCTCTAAAATGTGACCAAAACATTTTAAAATATAATACACAAAGTGAGGTTACTAGAACTGAACTTCTATTTTCCCATCAAGCATTAGAGTCACACTTGTGATAATCATTAATACTATAACCACACACACACCAATACTGACTTCTGTATTCACAAACAGACTAATGCATAACTGCACACAAACTAATTTTTACAAACATTCTTTTTGCACATATTTTATTTTCTAGTTACAGTGACATTTTTTAAATGTTAGAATTTATTGAAATAATTGACTTGTCTTTTCATACAGGCAATACATACAAATATATTAATGAAAAAGACAAGCAATTTGTAAAAAAAAAAAAAAATTATTCACATCTTCAAATTCTTTTAAGGGGCTTTGCAAATTTTACACAATAAAACAATATTAAACAAAATTCTCATTTTAAAATTAAAAAATGCAACAGTAATTTACAAACAGCAAGAGTAATAATTTTGATTATTAGCAAACAATATGCTTTGATGTCTTCAAAATCAAAGGCAGGCTACTATTTCCAGTCATCATGAGTAATTTTTATGCAATGTTTCATACTTGCTGACTGGCTTGGAGTTTTACGTCCACAATGACCAGTTTATTTTACAGCCAGACATGCTTAATGCTGTTAAAATCCCACAAGTAGGACACTGGCTACCATTTTCTGTGAACATAAGTAATTTCTAGCCAATGCCTTAAATTGTTGAATAAAGAAATTGGCTTCTACTTTCTGTTATCATGAATAATTTCTGGCCAATGCCTTAAATTGTTATAATAAAATAATTTGGCTACTACTTTCTGTCATCATGAGTAAATTCTGGCAATGCTTACTATTATAACTGAATAAGCAAAGAAACTGGCTGCTATTTTCTAAATGTCTTGATGCTTTATGTTAAGTACTATAAGTTTTTGGCATGTTCATGATGTACACATATTCACTAAATTTTTCAATCCTTATGTTTTGTTAATGAATTCTGATAGGACAGATTACAATTGTGTAACCAATATTTAGTGCTCACTAAACCGTGAGGCATCTGGACAACTCGCAGTACTCACCAACCCGCAATCACTAACCACAATAAGACCAGCCATAGATTTTAAAGTCTGTCATATATATATAAACAATTTTATTCAAACATTGATTCTTATTGCCAATCTAGTTTTTCATCAATGCAATCTTGTGCTTAAAATTTTATTTCATTTCTGCACTGAACTGCTTCTCCTACCACTCACTCTGAACTTTTCAAGTTTTATCAAAAATATTATGATCCTTAATAAATACATATTGATTCTATCTCTACTGCTTTCTTTAATAAATACATCTCAGTTCTAAATCTTCTTTCTTTAACAAATACATCTCAGTTCTAAATCTACTGCTTTCTTTAATACATCTCAGTTCTATCTCTACTGCTTTCTTTAATGAATACATCTCAGTTCTATCTCTAATGCTTTCTTTAATAAATACATCTCAGTTCTATCTCTACTGCTTTCTTTAATACATCTCAGTTCTATCTCTACTGCTTTCTTTAATAAATACATCACAGTTCTAAATCTACTGCCAAGACTACCAGCCCCAGCCCATACATAGAACGATTCAAATAATCGTCGTTGTGAGAGACGCTACGACTTTTGTCCCCTCTCCTCGGACATTCACAATCAGTGAGTAGAAACATGGAGGCAAAGCACATTTAGAATATTTGCAGTAGGATTTAGGAATTCTTATCGGGACAAACATTATTGCTATATGTAATATGAAGTAAAGTATGGTGATTAATCCATGTTTTCCGTGAATTGTTTCATGTTGGCGGTACAATTTAAATTCATCGATTTCATCTCCCCCTTCCTAGAGTGTATGTCATTTGAAAGGTGCGTGATTGATTTAACTACTGTATGAGAGAGGCGCTGCATTAGGTTAATAAAACTTAAATCATACTTTCTGAAAAACACATTATTCACAGTTTTTGAAAGGGGCGAAAGAGTTCGTGTTTGTATTGTTTCGTTAAGTTCATCCAAGTATTCATATTCTCACACTTGCAGACACAGCCAATAAGACGTTCCTTTGCATGACAGAATAAATTCGGGCCACACCCAACCATCAATGGCATATTTGTCTTGTGTTTTTTGTAACATCTAAAAAAACTGGCACGTCACGTACTGCCCACCCCTCGCAAGAGAGAGACAATGGAGCAGCTAAATGAGACCCTCCATGAGGAAATATCTGTCACTCATCATACCAAAGATGTAGAGCAGACAATTTCTATTTCGTGATGTTATAATTTGGTGGTATAAGATCTATATCCAAAGATGTTATGATTCAATAGCAAATAATTTCTGTTCATGTCTTGATGTTATAATGTAGTGGTGTTGAATTTATCTCCAAAGATGTTATGATTCGAGAGCAGGCAATTTCTGTCCAATGAGCAGGTTATTTTTGGGACTGCAGTTCTGAGGGTATAGTGAGCAAAGGGTCACAGTATATCCTGATTCACGGGCAAGTTCAGCTCGATCAGTGTCCACAAGGTTCATACAAAGTCGACCTTTCAGTAAAGAAAACTTTATATAAGCACATTAGCTGATAACAAATATAAAATGTATGCATGCACACACATACAAATACAATAGTAATGTCATCTTGACATACAGTTTAAGTCCAATCAACAAGAAAACAAGTAAGAGAGAATAATGGCTGAAATAAAAATTATTTTCTCACCGATTCCTATGCTTGTGTTTGATCAACATATTATTTGCTTAAGTGTTTGCACATAAATGGATCACACTGAAATCTGGGCAACATCAGACTGTTACTGAATTGCTTTTTTGTATCACTTGAGCAGTTTTTTTTCCTTATTACTCAAAAGTTATTAAAGTTCCATATTTAATACACTCATCCATATTACTATCTGTTACAAGGTTAAAATCAATATTATAACTAATACAGCTAATATACAACAATATTTAAACAAATTACCATGCACAAGATGCAATTTTACTCCACTAATACTACAAAACATGCTTATGTCAGGGATGGTAACTGCTAGTCTCTGCTTCTTAATTTCGCACATGTACACACAACATGTTAGAATATGTAATAAAATATTGTGAAATACTGCTTTGATTATTAGTATCAATTGAAAATCTCAGCCAGATATCAGTCAGCGATATTATACTGTTTTCTGATATACAAGAAAGACTTTTGATCAAATGCTGATCGACAATACTTTGCAAGGCACTTGAACAGACAGCACTAGTAAGTGGATTGTAAAAACAAGCCCCCAACAGATTTTAAATATAATCAAGAATTCTGATACAGAATCAATTCTAAAATAAGCCGATTCTGATGGTAATACCAACTGCTAATGAGAGGATTTCAAACAAGACAATATTTAACTTGAATTTACTGAGGGCAATGGCTGGCCAGACAGATTAGATCGGTGGGCCAGATTAGACTTGCACACATATGCTGCAGGTCCCTGCTCTAAAGATTTATTTCTGATAATACAACAGACTAACCTAATACCTCCCTAATGTCTAAAGATTTATTTATGATGACACAACAAGCTAACTTCTTGTCCATAATGTCTAATGATAATTTCTGTGCATGGGCCTTTAGACTACTATAAGCAAAATTATTTTCTGACCAATCATATTTTATAAAAAATTCCCATCATGTAAGCATTCACTGAAAAATTTGGCATCAAGCCAAATCAGTTTGTAATGATGTACTATTCTTTACAATTCAAAGAATCAATCAACTTGTTTCTATAGCATTATACTAACTCAAACTATAAAGATTGAAAATTCAAAGACTAACTTTTATTTCTGTAGCACTTTGCTAAACGAGTTTGTCATGGTTTCAAATTCAAAGAAAAGCACTATGTAAAAATCAGTATGTAGTGGTTTAAAATGTAAAAAAAAAACTGCTCAAGTTGTTTTTGTAGCACTTTAATAAATCAGATTATAAATGGTTTAATATTGAAAAAATGCTCAAGCTGTCTTTGTAGCACTTTAATAAATCAGATTATAAACAGTTTAAAATTGAAAAAACTGCTCAAGTTATTTTTGTAGCACTTTAATAAATCAAATTATAAATGGTTTAAAATTGAAAAAATGCTCAAGCTGTTTTTGTAGCACTTTAATAAATCAAATTATAAATGGTTTAAAATTGAAAAAATGCTCAAGCTGTTTTTGTAGCACTTTAATAAATCAGATTATAAATGGTTTAAAATTGTTACTCACCCTGTTGCTCTAATGCTATGTTGAACTCTGTTTGATCTGCAGCATGGCCCAAAGTCAGGAACTCCTGGAACACAGCAACAAAATTAAAGAACATTAGACAATTAGCTACTGAGCAATGGTTAAGATAAGATGGGTACCCACTGGGTTTGCATTTTAAGAAAAATTAAAAAATGGCTACAATAACAAGCTAATTTTCCTTAGCAACTCATTTATAGAAACCACGTTTGGTACAAAGAGACAATATAACACAAGGAAATAGATTCCAAAGTTGTATTGAAGTATCTCAAACCAATCTGAAAATTTAAAATAGAAAAATTGTTACACTTGATAAAAATACAAGTATATCTATTAGACTATACCAATGATCAATTTTGCATTCTAACACTAAAACAATGACAGAAAAAGAAAGCTAGTGGGAACTGACATCAGGTATAAAACGACTCATCACATGCATATGATTATTACTATTACTTTCTCGTTATGTTAACTTCCTGCCAAACTGTTGCTATCCTGTTTAAAATTCATTGCCCTCTATACAGAACTGTACTAGGTAAGAGAGAGTGACATCTATTCCATTCTCAAATCAATATTAACTATTAATATATAATGCAGAATGTCAGTTTTTCTTTTGACTGATTCATAATGACTGCATTAACACAAGTTCAAATAATGTGTGCAGTATAATGGTATGTACATTCATATGACAAACTATCACTACCAGCCTACAGTAATCTGTTACTGCCAGCCAACGATGAACTATTACTGCCAGCCTACAATAAACTGTTACTGCCAGCCAACAATACACTATTACTGCCAGCCTACAATAAACTGTCACTATCAACTTTAAATAAACTGTTACTTCCAACCTACAATAAAATGTCACTGCTAGCCTGCTATAATCTGTTGCTGCCAGTTAAAAGAAACTGTTACTGCCAGCCTGCTATAATCTGTTGCTGCCAGTTATAAGAAACTGTTACTGCCAGACTACAATGAACTATTACTGCCAGCCTTCAATAAACTATTACTGACTGCAAACAATGAATGTTACTGCCAGTCTCCTATAAACTGTTATTGCCAGCCTATAATAAGCTGTTTCTGCCAGCCTAATATGAACTGTCACTGCCAGCCTGCAATAAACAATTAGTATCTACCTTCAATAAGCTGCTACTGCAGATTTCAATAAACTGTTATGTCCAACCTGCTATAAAATGTTACTGCCAATTGATAATAACCTGTTACTTGCCAGCATACAATACTCTATTACTGCCAATCTATAACAACCTGTTACTTGCCAGCCTACAATAAACTATTACTGCCAATCTATAACAACCTGTTACTTGCCAGCCTCAAATAAACTATTACTGCCAATCTACAACAACCTGTTACTTGTCAGCCTCAAATAAACTATTACTGCCAATCTACAACAACCTGTTACTTGCCAGCCTCAAATAAACTATTACTGCCAATCTACAACAACCTGTTACTTGCCAGCCTCAAATAAACTATTACTGCCAATCTACAACAACCTGTTACTTGCCAGCCTCAAATAAACTATTACTGCCAGCCTACAATAAACTATTACTTCCAATCTACAACAACCTGTTACTTGCCAGCATACAATAAAATGTCATAATTAGCATGCTTTTAACAAAGTACAACACAAATTACTTAATTTAAGGAGAGCATTTATTGCCTAGGCCGATTTTGTGCTGAGGATTGGTGGAGGTGAGGAGATATGATGGGTGTTTTGTGAGCTTGGCTGGGGACTTGTCTCATATAGTTGTGTATAATGTTATTTTCTATACATTTACTGCTTTTAGCTGTTGGATAGTTTTATCAAATAAACCAATCTTAATAAAACAACCAATGTTTTATCAAATAAACCAATCATGACCATTATACAGTCAGTTATCAGAAAAAGTATTACACATGCCCTAAAATGTACAATTAAGTGAAAAAGTTGACTTACTGTGTATGTTACATTTTTCTTCTGGTACATTTGGCTTTGTGGGTATGACAAAAGATGAGTGCGCTGGATACTGCCATAACAGCAAGGGCAGATAACAAAGGCTGCACTGCTGGCAAGACACTGATGGAGAACCATGTCAGTGGCTGATCCACATGCATGAAGACTGACTCCCACACTAAACTTGCCCACAAAGTAATCCAGGTTGCACTGTTGAAATAAACAGAACTGAATCAAAATCCACACAATATTAAACTTGCCCACAAAGTAATCTAGGTTGCAATATTGAAACAAACAGAACTGAATCAAAATCCATACAATATTAAACTTGCCCACAAAGTAATCTAGGTTGCAATATTGAAACAAACAGAAATGAATCAAAATCCACCCAATATTAAACTTTGTTCACACAGTAAAATGTGTTTGCACTGCTGAAATACAAGCTATTGAGAATAAAATTCCCAGAATGTTGATTTGCAAACCATATTTCTACATTCATATGCTATGGCTTTTTACACTCTCAAAACAGCAATGGATGTACTTAGTCCAAAGATAACACAATTAGTGAAACACCAGTTCAATGTGAAATATCTTTCAGGATTCCTGTTGTATTTTTGTAATCTTGTCAGTCACTGAAAATAACCCTTGCTTTTGAAAAAGCAAAATTTGCAAGGGTTTAATTCAGATATTGAGGTGTATGGTCTAGTTTTGTGTTTGAGTTTTAATTTTGCCCCAAACTGCTTGATTATGAATTCATCAAGGGCAGCATTATCAATGGTGCAATATGTATGAGATCAAAGCTACTAAGTTTTTGTTTTTATTTTTTTTTGGGGGGATGTATGTCAAAAATAAATATATTTTTATATTTATTTTTTATTTTTAATATATTCATCAAATATTCCTGGTTCACCATTTGGCCTTTGACCACTGCAGCATAAGGAAGCAGAGATATATTGGATTTTGTTAAAACACTCAAGTCACCAGATTCATCAAGGCATAATTGGAACTTTTACTGTGTCACTTCATAAACAATACACAGTTAAAATTACACCACTTCATAAACAACATTAATTAACTAAAAAAAGAAAAGATGGCTGAAAAGAAGAAAATGTTACCACAATATAAGTACAAGATAAAAGATAAGATATCTTTCGTATCAGGTTCGATTATAAGAAAAGAATTCAAAATGAATATTTTAAATGTTTACTTAACAAGAAATCTATTGCATACAAAAAATAATAAAGTATCAACCTGAGTAACATTGCATAAAGAATATGAAAGCTTGTTTACCTGATAAAGTAAAGCTTGTTTACCTGATAAAGAAAAGCATGTTTACCTGATAAAGAAAAGCTTGTTTTGTGATAAAGTAAAGCATGTTTACCTGATAAAGAAAAGCATGTTTACTTGATAAAGAAAAGCATTTTTACCTGATAAAGTAAAGCATGTTTACCTGATAAAGAACAGCATGTTTACCTGATAAAGAAAAGCATGTTTACTTGATAAAGAAAAGCATGTTTACCTGATAAAGTAAAGCATTTTTACCTGATAAAGTAAAGCATGTTTACCTTATAAAGAACAGCATGTTTACCTGAAAAAGAAAAGCATGTTTTTACTTGATAAAGTAAAGCATGTTTACCTGACAAAGAAAAGCATGTTTACCTGATAAAGAAAAGCATTGGTCAAATTCAATGACTCCATTCTGTTCTTTGCTCGCAAAAGGGATTCATCTTTGTTTTCAACCAGGTAAACCTATCAAAGAATGAACTTTTAAGTCTTTAATGCATTTATAAACTATTTTAATAACTTCATGATTTCAATCTGAATTTTAACATATGCTGAATCTTTTATACGGCAAAATATAATATCAAGAATATTAATGTTTAAAATGGAAACAATAAGCCCATTGCTAGTTATCTGCAGCCCTATGCAATTTAAAGTAAATTAGAATAAAACAGAATGCTCGGGATGGGGGGGGGGGTGAGAGAGAGAGGAAAAGTGACTGCCATTTTATTTTTCAGTAAAAACAAGCTGCTATTCCTCTGCTCAGAAACCAACCTTGCTGATGTTGAGTTTAAATGCATCAAATCTTCATAATCAAATTAGTACTTATAGGGATTAACCTTGCTGATGTTGAGCTAGAATGCATTAGATCTTCCTAATGAAATTAGTGCTTGTAGGAGACAACTTTGTTGATGTTGAGTTAGGATGCATCAGATCTTCCTAATGAAATTAGTGCTTGTAGGAGACAACTTTGTTGATGTTGAGTTAGGATGCATCAGATCTTTCTAATCAAATTAGTGCTTGCAAATCACAACTTTACTTAAGTTGGGTTTGAATGTATCAAATTTGCTCCCTAATAAAGTATGTAGATCAGCTCTTAATAAAATTATGATGGGCAAAACCTTCAAAGTCACATGACTGCTGAATAAGACAAATTAGCATGCGCATCTAGGTACTTGTTTAAAAAAGAATTGGACATACAAAGTTCTGTGTACCATTGGGTATTTTGTTTGAAAAAAAGAATCAGACATACAAGTTCTGTGTACCATTGGGTATTTTGTTTGAAAAAAAGAATTGGACATACAAGTTCTGTGTACCATTGGGTATTTGTTTGAAAAAAAGAATCAGACATACAGTGCTTGTGGAAGTGTGGTCATAGAAATGAATGGCCTTATAAATCAACCATAATGGCTGAGTAAATATGTGTAAAAGGATGAGATCAACTGAGTTAGTATGAATGCAGGTTAAATGAAGCTTAACATTTATCCAAGTGACCTAACTGAAGTATTGTGGCATTATCTGACTGGAGGGGGGACAATATATGCATAAAATGCCTTGATCCTAAAATTCATTACGGTAGGGTATGCGAGAAGATGGCTTCACTCCCAAAGATACAGAAACCAGTTGCTAAAAGGTTTGTTGTGAATTTATTTTGTTTTGCATCTTGAATTTTATATTTTGTGACAGTTTAAATAATATTAATGATGCAATGGAATTTAGTGCTGTTCATTTCTAATGTTTAGCAACATACAGTTTTCTGGTTAAATCAGAAGAGATTTATCCTTTGTAATAATCATTTTCAGTATACTCTGGCTAAAGTTTAGCTTAAGAGTATACAGAGCAAGGCATTTTCTAGATAACCTTGATAAATCTAGTGATGAGTTTAAAGTGATTATTTTTGATTGGATTCTAGTTGAAGTGGTACTAGGTGTATATAGAATACTGGAGAAAATAGCAAATTCAAGATGTTCATCTGTCTGGCCCTAAGATCTGAGATTTGAATATAGTGAATTCAATTGCAAGTACTTAGGAGCCATCATGATGAGGGATCAAAACCTGAAATAGTGTCCAGGATTGCGATGACAATAACAGCAATGGCAAGGCTGAAGTCAGTTTGGAAAGACAGAAACATCTCAGTAAGCTCAAAGATCAGACTGATGTGCTCCTTGGTTGTATCTGTGTTTTTATATGCCTGATATCTGAGACTCACTATATCAAAAACACACTCATGCACAAATCTAAGACTTACTATAAAATAAAACCACACTCACAAACAAATCTGACTTACTACATCAAGGCACATATTAAAAAAAAACAAATCTCAGACTTACTCTATAGAGACATAAACAATTTAAAATTCACTATTACCAAACATATAAACAAATCTCAGACTTAATATATCCAGACACATATACACACAAATCTCACACTTGTTCTATCAAAAAATATTATTCTGAAAAAGAAACAAATCTAAGTCTTACTATACAAAACTGTATACTCGTGAAAAAAAATGAATATAGTATTTAAAAGTAAACATTGAAAATCAAACTGGAGCAAGTCATACTAACCTTACAATGTGGTAGAGTGTATGCAAGGGCAATCCCTAAATGACCCTGCAAATTAAATTTGATAAAACAACTTAATTGCCTTCCACTGTCAATTAGAATAAACGTCTTTTAAAAAAAAATAACCTGCCTACCATAAAAGGAATATCCCTGATACAATAATCTGTCTACTTTTCTGAATGAAAACAAATATTTTTGATTCAATAACCTGCCTTTTTCAATTAAAACTATTATCTTTGATAAAATAACCTGCCTATTTTCAATAGCTTTATCAAAACATGAGGTTATATATTATTTATATCTTGATTTCATGCAACAAGACCATTTGAATGAAGAAGATGCCATTTTGTACAGGACAAATCACCCCATGCTTGATAAATCAAGTATAACAAATTCATTTTTACCTGCCCACCATCAGATCATTAGAAGAGAGATTAATATGTGAGGTACTGCATGTCAAAAGCAAAATTAGGAGGTAAATTTGCACCACTGATACTTCTTAATGCAGAGAACGCAGGTGCATACACATGGATTGACATATTTAACACTGCAGTGATCCAAACAGCCAATTAGATCCTTGGCAAACATCAACGAGCAAAGAAACCTTGGGTTACAGTTGACATCCTCAATTTGTGTGACAAGCATCGAGAGCTAAAGAAGAAGTCAGAAGTAGAAGGAACAAAACAATATAGAGAAATTAACCAGATTATTAAGAAAGGCATGAGAAAGGCAAAGGAGACTTGGATTGAAGTCAAGTGTAAAGACATTGAAAATAATCTTTAAAAAAAATAACAACAAAAAGGCATACCATCTGATGAAAGACCTGACCAGTGCAAAACAAGGATGCTCCTCAACCATTCAAGATAATGGGAGGGGATGTCTTACAGACGATCAAAACATTCTTAAGAGATGGACAGAATACTGCTCAGACCTTTACAACCACAGATTTACTGGGGACCTAGGCATACTCATCACCCCACCAGTGACTAACAGTGACAACTACCACATCCTCCGAGATGAAGTAGAGGCTGCAGTGAAATCATTGAAAGTGGTCTAAACTATTTTGAATTAAAAACATATGGTCCAAACTACTTCAAATTAAAACATGGTCCAATCTATTTTGAGCTGAAATTGTATGGTCCTGATTATTCTGAACTGAAAACATATGGTCCAGACTATTTTGAACTAAAAACATATGGTCTAAACCACTTTGAACTAAACACAATAGAGACTCTATCATGAAGGAACAACAGAATGTTTAGAGTAAAATGACTACTTTATACATTTTACCTAATTAACATTTGCAGCAATGTCCTGTGAAGCAGATAACTCAAATGTTAATTTGTGTAGAATTCCATGTGAAGAAAACAAAAGTATAATGCCTGCAGTCTGAATTTCAGTATGAATTCAATTCACACAATTTATTTTGATAAGCTGTACTTTCAAAATTACAAATTAATAATTATTATTCATCACCACTGCAAAAATTAACAATAATTTGAACTGGTATAAAATATCACTAATCCTGAATCATCGGTAATATAAGACAATATCATACTCCACCACTGCAGAAATCCACAATAGTGTCCCCTGGTTTGGCCACTTCATGCACAGCAGTAACCAAGTTCTCCAGCTGCTGACATTTACGCTCAACGCGCTTCAATGGCACTTCTCCTAAATATTACAATAAAGACATTAAAACTCAATCCTATACAATCTTATATAATAATAATTATAATAATAATAATTACAATAATAATAGCACTGACGGTGAGCCAGTGATGCTGAGAAAATACGATAGTTATAACTACATTTCCCTGCACAAAATGTTAAAACATACAATAGAATAACAGAGCCATGATCTCAGTGATGCAAGCAAACATGGTCAGGTTTTTTTTACAATGGCAAATTAAATGGATTAGGACACCACTAAATAAGCAGAGTGGGTACACTAACCATTAATCATTCACTGACTGGAGTAGTGCTGACACCGTGACTAATTGGTATGAATGACAGCAATGGTCAAAAACCGCTGATGATACATAATTGTTTGATGTGACAGAAAATGACCATTTTGGGAATTGGAAAACATAAACTAGGTTAGCAATGGATTACTCCTTTATTACTCCTTGAAGGTAGAAAGAAAGGGAAACTAAGACAGGTGAAAGTGTAGCCAAGCTATTTGCATTGAGTAGTGACAGACGCTGTCAGGTAACTAACTCAGTGAGAATGAACCAGTAGAAGTTCCTACAGAATAAAGAGACAAGCATCCATAAGTAATTAACTTAAAAGCACTAACTGATTATTTTAAACCAATGCATTTTCACGTCTATTCAAATACTCATGGTTGGACAATTGCAAAATCAGTTTTCCTATCTTTCGAAAGGTGTAAATAAATATAAGTAAAACCATTAGGAGTGGAACACCTTTCTTGTATACTTCTTTTTGATCAGGTGATCCTTTTGAGATTTCCTCTGTCATCTTTTATTTTGAATTTGTGTGCGTGCATGTGATTTTAGTTTTCTTAACCTTGTGGTTGTGGTTTGAAAATTATTTTAAGGTAAGACTTTAGTTTTTCCCTTCTATACTGAGGAGCTAGATGTAATTTAAACCAGGAGCATTTGCTGAAAAACTGTTTTGTCTTTCACTGAATTACAACAAATTACCAACAATTCAAGTATGTGAATAAACATTCATTATTAGTCCAACTACAAAATATGTGTGTAGATATGTTTGTGCATGAAGCAATCTCAGAGCAAGAACATTTAGAACATGAGTAGAAGTATATTCTAATATTTAAAAATATTTATTTACTTTTATATATATATATATAAATATTTATCTTATTGTTTATTTATAATTCTAATGAATGTCAGTGTTCAAATTGTCACAACTATGTATCTATGTGTTTCCTCTACTACTTCTCTTATTACAAGGTATGAGAACAAACACTGGACTGTTTGTGCATTCAGTGATTATCTAGATTTTCCAAGAGACTGACAAACTGTTTTCCTTTATTTCAAGGAGTGTTTTCCCGATTCATGATTGAGAACATCATGCTGAAATACATATGAATATCACTTCATCAGAACTGACATTTTCAATGTGTGTACCCAGATTGCATTGTTTAATTAAAAATCACTCTTGCTTGTATTTTCTTCTTTGAGAAGAGACTATAGGATAGAGTATCATTAAGTAAAGTAATTTTAGCTATTATTTATTATTAAACAAAGATTGGTTATGTGAGAAATTACTGTACAATTGTCTAAATCTTTCTTCATTATAGTATGTTTAAAAATTTGCTGCTTTCTTGTTTTTAATATATATATATATATAAATCCCGATTTTCAACTGATCAACTTGCAAGTCCCCAAATTTTGTAAGCAAGCTAGTCACTAAAGAGAATGAATTTGCATCCTCAGCTCACATGAATGATGACACTCCACCTGAACTGCTGCTACTCAAATATAACTTCATCTTAACTATTATCAATTAATTATTGTATGAGGCTGCATTTGCATACATGTGCTGCTAAATCTGCCTGCTGTTCATTTAATAAAATACTTTATGTTTTTTTATGTAATCTATCAATATCCCTGCAAGCAGGAGCTGGAATATCATGATCTTCTGCATTCAATATTTTCAAGATAAAACTGAAAAGTATCTACTGGGTTGGGTTTTTTTTTTTTACATATTTTTATAGTTTAATACTCAATTCAAGCTGTAATCTGAAACTCAAATCTGCACTACTTTTTGTTATATGTTTTATATACTTATATATAATGTCAAATTGTGCACTACTTTTTGTTATGCATTTATACATTTGATTACATATAATGTTAACTTGTGCACTATTTCTGCTTATATATAATGTTAACTTATACATTATTTATTTCTTTTTTTATTTGCACAAATAAAGTTATCTTGTATACTATTTCTTGTAAGGTGTGTTTATGCTTACACATATAGTGTTACATTAGGCAGGGTTGAATGCAATAAACAAGTTTTAGTTTAGTGTCTGGTTAAAGGTATTTATGTTCAATACTGTAAATATATGGGTTATATTTATCACATAATTTTACATCAAAAAACCCAATTTGGAAAGTTTAAAACTGATTTTGACAGGTTACTTTCAATATCTCCAACAATTTAAAATAAAATAATGCACCCATCCTAATTAATAATAAAATAAAACTACAAAAACAATGCATATTTAACAGAGATTATTATTATTAACTGTGTCAAAGACAAACACAAAACCAAAAAATATTAACTCTCTTTAACTCTGTCAGAAATTCACTAAAGCTGTTTGTGGGACTATCGAGCTGCTGGCACAATATAATCAAAATGACACAATTAAAACTGAGGAGTAAATACCTTCAAGAGGGTGAACAGCAGAGGGCATATTTTGCCAATCAAGTTGAACATTTGTTCCTCTAGGATGTTTGCTGGTGACTGGTTCAATTCCATATGCCTATCCAAAAAAACAGTCTTAAAATATTTCAAGAGTAAAATCAAAATTAAATTTTTAAGCAATAAATCCAGATAAAATTTATCTGGTAATTAAAGCACAGCAGTAAAAGTTTTTCAATTCAGTGATTTAAATACATTGTTAAATGAATAATAATAAAATGGCTACACTAAAATAATACCTTCATCTTCTGGATAGCATCAATCACCTCTGGCTTAATAGCTTTGTGCTTTGTTCGACATCTTCGGCTTCAAAATAAAATAAAATAAGAAATGGTTATCATAAATATTTCACACCATTCAAGATCTCTCTATGGATTTTGCCATAAATACAATTTCAGGGATAAGGATGGAGAATACCACACAAATATATTTACGTAAACAAGAAAAGGAGTTATATTCTCTATAATAAGGATAAATGGGTGAAAGGAAGGAAATGAGGAATGAACTAACAAAAGGAGAAATGGGTTGAAGACAGTGACAAATAGACTAGGTTTAGTTATAGGTGATGAGAGAAATGGGGCTGGGAACATGCTGAGGAATGGGAAGTAAGAAGTAGAAAGGACTTGGGGATGGGAAGAAAATACAGAGGGATTGAAGGACTTGGGGATGGGAAGAAAATACAGAGGGATTGAAGGACTTGGGGATGGGAAGAAAATACAGAGGGATTGAAGGACTTGGGGATAGGAAGAAAATATAGAGGGATTGAAGGACTTGGGGATAGGAAGAAAATATAGAGGGATTGAAGGACTTGGGGATAGGAAGAAAATATAGAGGGATTTAAGGACTTGGGGATGGGAAGAAAACATAGACAGACTGAAGGACTTGGGGATGGGAAGAAAATACTGAGGAATTGAAGGATTAGGGGATGGAAGTAAGGAAAAGGAAGAACAAACTATGTTTTGACAGTTTGGGGGCAGATGGAGAAGTCATCAGAAGGAGAAAATGAGGAATGTAAGGAACAGAACAGAAATATTGAAATGTAGCTGTGATAAGAATGAAATGGGGAATGAAGAGAATGGCTTTGAAAATGAAGTGAAAATAGGAGAATGCATTGGAGAAATATAGAAATGGACTGGGAGCAGAATTTCACCAAAATGAAATGAATTGCAGAATAGGAAGAATTAAATGAAGAATAGGAAATTTTAAAAGAAATGGAAACCTGATTGGTACACAGATGAGTGGGGGAGGAATGGACTGGGACTGAATGAAATGGAGAATGGACTAGGGACTGCAAGAAATGGCAAATGGATTGGAGACTAAAGAGAAATGGTGAATGGACTGGAGTCTAAAAAGAAATGGCGAATGAACTGGAGACTGATGAGAAATGGAGAATGGACTGGAGTCTGAAGAGAAATGGAGAATGGACTGGAGACTGAGAGAAATGGAAAATGAGAAAAATAGACTGGAAACTGAAGGAAAGAGATAATGAAAAAAATAGACCGGGAAGTGAGAGAAGTAGAGAATGAGAAAAATGGACTGGGAGTTGAGAGGACTTGGAGACTGAGAAAAATGGACTAGGAAGTGAGAGAAGTAGAGAATGATAAAAATGGACTGGGAAGTGAGAGAAGTAAAGAATGAGAGAAATGGACTGAGAGTTGAGAGGACTTGGAGACTGAGAAAAATGGACTAGGAAGTGAGAGGTGGAGAGTGAGAAAAATGGACTGGGAAGTGAGAGAAGTAGAGAATGAGAAAAATGGACTGGGAACTGAAGGAAATGGAGAATGGAAAGTGGACTGGAACTACAGAAATGGAATATGAAAAAATATACATGGAAGTGCAGAAGTAGAGAGTGAGAAAATTGACTGGGAAGTGAGAGAAGTAAAAAATAAAAATAGACTGGAAACTGACAGAAATGGAGAAAGAGAAAATAGTCTTGAAACTGACAGAAATGGAGAATGAGAAAAATGGACAGAGAACTGACAGAAGTGAGAATGGATGGAATGTAAGGGAAGAAAAGTAAGGGAAGAAATTAATGGGAGGAGAGATCTGGTGAAATAAGGAATGAATTGTAAAATATAACACAGTTGGACTATTCTGGTTTTACTTTTGTTTTTAAAAAATATTCTATAAAATTTTATTGACTCTTCTAAGAAATAAACCAAATAACAAATAAACCTAAAATAAAAGAAATAAGTGCTAATTTAATGAACAGCTATAAGAAATGACAAATTTTATGCAACAGAACCATATTCTGACCTGAGCTCCATTTCATCTTCATTCATATCTTTCATAGATGGAGGGGTAAATGTCACATGCACATTGTTGAATGATTTGTCACACTCTAATGAACTTTTAAGTTTAAAAATATCAAGCCCACAGGCTGTGGCTGCTGCTTGCAAGCGTGAAATGGTAGTCAGGTGATGAAGCCATGATAGAACTCTTGGTATGTGACACATCAATGTTGAGCTGTCAAAGAGGAGTGCCTCCTAAAAATAATGACCAAATGACATCATAACAATATACATCAATGTTGATCTGTCAAACTGTACTGCATGCTAAAAAAATGAACAAATTACATCCTAACAATATACATCAATGTTGATCTGTCAAACTGTATTGCATGCTAAAAAAAAATGAACAAATGACATCATAACAATATACATCAATGTTGATCTGTCAAACTGTACTGCATGCTAAAAAAATGAACAAATTACATCATAACAATATACATCAATGTTGATCTGTCAAAGTGTAATGTCTCCTGAACAAAATGATCAAACAATATCATAATACCATTAATGTTGAAGTGTATAAAGTGTAGGGCCTCCTAAAAATGAACAAATGACTCATTACCAGTACACATCAATGTCAACCTGTCAAAGTGTAGTGCCTCCTTCAAAATGTACAAATCATAATAACACTAATATCGGAAAATGCTAAAGTGACAAAGTAGCTTAATGTGTCAGTGTCAAACCAAAGCAAAAATGATAAAATTCATGAATAAATGAATGATTACTAACATATTAATATCAATGCCTCATTCTACATTCACAATGATGCTTATTTAGTGTACTTATATCTGTGAGTAAGGACCATATTCTAGCGTACTCATGCCTTGAGGTAGTGATGTGTACTAGTGTAATTATGGCTCTCAGTGATGTGCTGTAGTATACTCATTTACATGAGACAGTTCTAGATCACATCTTTTCAGTTTAAGGGAAGAGCAAAAGCAAATTTTGCAATATTATTATATTTTCTTATTTTTTCTCCATTTTGGGGTACTTGACTGTTATTAGCTCTACTTAGCCGAACATGAGGATTGTTCACCAGTATTATTACTGTTGTTTTGTAATTTTCCTTCAATGGGGACACTTTAAAGACATTTTACTATCAATCACCCTCTATAGTGACATTCAGGGAATGATGGGAGAATTGCCTAGAAAGTCCTCCTAAGATTAAAAGAATCAATGATTGATTGTTGGTTTTATTGTTCTTTTCCCCCAGTACAGATTCTTCTATCATGAAATAAACAATGAGATCCTTCTACGATGAAAATAATCAATGATTGAAATATGCTTTTAATTCACTGGTTCTTTCTCCCCCAAGATGTCAACACCACAACAAAATATCACCAAATTTATGAATAACGTGCCAAAACATCAGACTTCCTACTAAAATGATATACAATTGAAACAGTGATATACAGACAGATGTCTACAACTGTGCTAAGTATTTTTGTTCTTTACAAGAGATACTCGAGGTAAGCAAACAGACATGTCTTGAACTGAAGAAGTATTTTTGTGTTCTTTATAAGATGCAACAACAAAACATAGAGGTAAGCAAACAGGCAGATCTGCACATGTCTAAAGTAATTTTGTGCTTATTTTATAAGACATACCAACAAAACACAGAGGTATACACACAGGCAAATCTGCACGAGTCCAAAGTATTTTTGTGTTCCGTAAAAAACATACCAGCAAAACATATAGGTAAGCAAACAGGCAAATGTCTGCAACTGTCATCTCCACTCCCTCTGAATACAAATGTACCAGCTGTATATCTTGAAACGTCAGGGAAGAAAGCAAGGTAGTTAACTGTTTATGTATATCTGGAAAGCAATAAACATGCAGATTTGAACTCAATTTACACCAAGATTTCCAAGATCAATAAATACTTATGCACATCACCATACTCTGCTTGCATGAAACAAACATCAAAAAAGATAATGTCTCTTTCCAGTACCTTCTATCCCAGAAACTTTTATTTCATAATATTAAATAAGTATTATATCACATGAACATTACACACAAATACACAATAAACATACACAGATTTGGGGCTGGATTAAAAAGAGAACATTATGTGTGTCAGTTTTTCAAAATAGGAATCTTGTTTTGGACACACTTATTGAAAAACTTTTGACATTATATTAATGTATGCGGACTGTGGAGTCAGCCAAAAAACTTCTGACACTCAAGACTCCAGAAATCCTGAAATTTTAGAAGTCTGACTCCTGACTTCCAACTTAGTATGATATTACTAATATCATATATCATACAAAATTATACCCTTATATGCAGTTTATATGTATGAGTGTGGTATAGGTGTAAATAAATGAAGAAGGGGGCTTTCATAGATTTCATTTTAAAACTATTTTTCAATTGTACAATAATATAATACCAAAAAATCTCAAAATATATTTAATATGATAATGTTTATCTAAATTGCATTGGTTCTATATAAAGGTTGCTTCTAATAGGTCCAGCTTCACTGCTGTTCTGAAGTTGGATTTGATGATTCTGAAGAAGGAAAACAAACGTTACTCTGTGACTCGATTCAGTAGTTGTGCTAACAGTCCAAGCTGGTTCTTAAATAATTTTGGGTTAGTATGGTATTACATTTTTAGCACTCCAATTCAGAAATATACAGTCAAATTTCTGAACCCCTTTTGGTGCTAAAAATGTCATAAACCCCTTACTTGACTAGTAAAATAAATAAACATACTGCTCTATGACATAAAGCACATGCATGCAAGCAAACGCACGCACGCACGCACACACACACACACACACACACACACACACAGACAAATATTTACTTGTACGAAACAAGTGATAAATAAATGCTAACAAGTCACAAATACCTATACCCAATAAAACTCAAATACCTTTATCTAGAAGAGAGGAACTGCCATTCACATGCATAAGATCCACCCCAGCTGACATCTCTCTACCAGACTGTGGTACCAAATTTGCAAATTTCTTTTCTATCCGATATTTTCTAACTCCATGATGCAACTCAGTCACCTTTTCAAGCAAAAAGTGAGAGTTTTCTATTCTGCAATTTGTGAGCAAATCTAAATCAAAAGCATCAGTTTGCAGTTCTGCCACCTCCTGGCGTCGTAGTCTGTCGTCATTGTGCACTCGTGGTGGCTTTGCAAAATGGGCTTCAAGTTTTCCCAGATCTTGTGGTAACTTCAGTTCAGCTCTGCAACCAGTCTCTTTAACTGATAACCTGTAATAATAATGAAAAATCAATTCTAAAACTTAAATTTGCAAATCAACTTGAAATTCCAACTGATTAACTAAAATTGCATAATAATATTAATTCAAAATTTGTAATAATCAAATTTCTGTCATTCAAGTTTGCAAGACAACTTTATACAATGTCTATATCAAATAAATTTAGACTGTATGCTAAATTTTAAATGTGTAATCAATTCTAAAAGTCAATTCTGCAATTCAAGTATGCAAACTATACAATTCAATTCTACTATCAGCCTGTTCAAATTCTACAAGGGACATAGCAAACACCATATCTGTTACAACCATTGGTAAAGTCTTAACCATTTAAATAAATTGTACATTATTTTTAAAGTTTGAATAACTCATCCATGTAGAAAAGCAAAATTTGAATCGTTTTAATAAGACTAAATATCTCTGACAATGGAAAATGGAGTATACTAATTGGAGAAAAAGAAGTCAAGAGAGAGAGAGAGACATGTGACCAAAGAGAGCTATGTAATGTCAGAGTAACAAAAAAAAAAATAAAGATGAAACAACAGTTTCAATTACAAACTCATGGAGTTTGAAAGGCCATTGTGACAGCAAAAAGAGGTGACACAACACAAAGTCACAGAATACAAAAGGCCAGTGTGACAGCAAAGAAAGATGAAACGACACAAACTCGGTATATGCAATATCACTATGACTGCAAAGAAAGATGACCCAACACAAAACTCACACAATATTTAATGTCAGTGTGACAGCAAGGAAAAATAACCCAACACAAACTCACAGAATATTAAATGTCAGTGTGACAGCAAAGAAAGATGATACAACACAAACTCAGAGTATGAAATGTCAGTGTGACAACAAAGAAAGATGACAACACAAACAGATTATTAAATGTCAGTGTGACAGCAAAGAAAGATGACACAACACAAACTCACATAATATGAATGTCAGTGTGACAGCGAAGAAAGATGAAACAAAACAAACTCACAGAGATGTTATCTGATTTGTCAATGATCCAATACTAAATGGAAGGTCTACTTCACACAATTTTGTCCACCCAGACACCTGGGGAAATGTAAAATTAATAAAATATCAGTTCTGACAATCTAGGTAAGAATTCATACATCTGCATTGATACATTCATTGATTGAATTATTTTAGCGATTTTTAAATATATAAAGTTAACCAACAAAAACATTTCTTATTCACTTTTGTAAAAATTAAAACATTTCACTAGTGAAATAATTTAATTAGAATAGTGAAATAATCTAATCAGAAATGTGAAATAATCTAATCAGAAAATTCCAGGAAAAACTTTTTCACCATATCACAATTAAACTGCTTTATTTCAACAATAGCTTGTTTGTTGTTAAGAACAGAAATTTAAAGGCTATATAAAAGAATATATGAATACAAAACATTTAAATAATTATTAGATCAAACTGACTTCTTCTTATGTAAAATACTTATTACAACATGCCAAACTGTGATTATCATTAATATCCTAAAAATATTTTTTATACTGAAGACAGGGTGCAGCAAATATGACTATGTAAATGTCCAGAACAGGTTAAAGACAAGTACAAATTATGACAGATGTAAAGCACTGTCTGATATCATAGGTAAAATATTGTTGCATTTAGATGTAGCAGAATCTCTTTCTAACTTCACATCTGGTAATCAATCACTGCTGGTAATCAATTTTTAAACAAAATCATCAGGTTACATTATTAGCATGTGCTTGAATGAAAATCATATTTATTTCCTATTCAAACCGGATTATGTCTGCAGGAAATGTTTTTTTAAAGTTGTTGCCCATACAGCTGTGTGTTCACAAAATGCAACCCAAGGGCAATGCATGTGTATTAGTAAATTACAAAATATTGCTGAGTATGTTAGTCATGTTGTTTACATAAATGTATTCAATGAATATGTTGTCCAAGATATTTCTGTTTCATTTGATATTTCAATAATAATAATAAACATAATTTCAATAAGATGTGCATACATTATATTATGGGTTGTGTTTCTTTTTGAATATCCTGTATGTCCAAAAGAAATAAAAAAATATTGTTTGGCTTGGTTTGGTGCAGTTTGGTTTGTTGTGCTGTGCTGAGTTTGTTTTCTTTTACTGTTATAATTTTTTTAAGAAAATTCTTGAGATAGAATTTGGAAAAGGTATCTATAACCCGGCACTATTATTAAGGCAACACTCTGTTCTACATTTCTGATGGATAAGCCAGTAAAAGTGAATTTGTTAGTCTAGAGAAGAATATTTTTATTTCTCCAAACACAAATTATTTCCCCTTAAATTCTTCAATCTAAATAGTAAGTTCAAATGTTGACTGGCATTAATTCTGGGAATGAATTAACAAGTTGTGCAAGTCTAAACAAGTTCTATTAGAACAAATATACAAAAATTATGACATCATCTATAGGCAACAGATATGCCAAAATGATAAAATCATCTATTTGCAACAAATATACAAAAACAATAAAATCAGTATTAGCAACAGATATACAATATGGTAAAATACTCTTTTAACAATAGATATGCTACATGCTAAATGACCTGATAATTAATAACAGATGTGCAATATGTTAAAATGATCTATTAACAACTGTGCAAGCATATTAAAAATATCTATTAACAGATGTGCAACAATCCCCAAAATAATCTATTAACAGATGTGTAACATAATGATCTATTATAAACAAATCAGTAAGTGCTAAATTATCTATTAAAAAGAGATGCAAAAATTGCTAAAATGATCTATTAACTTCTGATGTCTTAACAAGCTGTAAATGATATATTGCCAACATTATGAAACTGATCTATTTGTACTAGATATGATCTATTAAGAACAGATACGTAACATTTTAAAATGATCTTTTAACAGATGTGTAACATGCTAAAAACAGTCTATTAATCACAGATATGTAACACATCAAAAAGGTTCACACATGTCAAAAAGGCTCTATATTAACAATGGATTTGCAAATTGCTTAAAAGATGTAAATATTTACTACAGAAGATGCACATATAGTATACAAACCAATATTTGCTCCAAGAAGACACCAGTATTTAAGCAAACATCAACACCATGACATTAAATGTGTGCAGTATAAAACTTTATATCTGCTTTAACAAGACACTAGCATTTAAGCAAATATTAACACCATGACAATTAAAATATGCCAGAGAGAACAAGTATTGAGTTTGACAAGTTGCTTACTTCAGCACACATGCGAAGGCTGCCTTGCCGAAAACCCTGTTAACGAAAAAAATAAAAATGATTAAATATTGAAATAACATTGAAATCAATTGTTTTCTTCCCAAACTTAAAAAGCTTCAAAATAGCACAAGAGTAACAACATGCAATATGGCCATAGCCATTGTCCATCACTGGACTATTTGTGAATTATATGGTAAAATGACATTTCATGAATGACCCACAGCAATATCTTTGTACATAATTTCTCTTGAAGTGTGCATGTATAGTTTGAATGATCATCAAAATACAAGATCTACATTGCTGACAATGATGTGTCAGCTCCAAAACAATTAACATGATCATTAAAAGACAAAATCTATATGGAAATGTGTTAGCTGGAAGAAAATGGTCAACCAGAAGAGAGTTATCCTAATCAATGACTTACAAGATGTACAGTGCTGACAGTGACGTGAAATATATCAGCCAAAAGAGAAATGTGTCATCATCCAGTAGAGAATTGTCATAATCACTGACAGAAGATGCATGGTGCTGACAATGACATACAATGTGTCAGTCAGAAGAGAATTATCATGTTTGCTATATATAAAATACAAGATCTATTGTGCTGGCAACGAGCTAGAGGATAATCTAATTTAAATGAAAGATTATACTTGCTCCATTCTTTTCTCATTTTATATTTTTCATTTGTACTTTCCTTCTTTTTCATTTTATAAATCCATATGAGATCTCTGACATCTCATTTTGTATCGGATGCTTTCTCATATTAGATCTCTTTCCATATTACTTTTATTAGATCTCTGACATCTCATTTTGTATCTGATGCTTTCTCAACCTTTTCTGATGCAAGATAGATAGATAGATAGTGGCTGGACAGACAGACATGCGGATGGATAGATGGACAGATAGACAGAGTTGTATAATTTGCGTTCTTAGTAACCCTAATCCTGGCCATTTCTCAAAATTTTACTAGCATGCAATGAATGACAAATAATCTATTCATTTCTGTAATTAAAATATGTAAACTATTAATTAGTGGAAATAGTAGTAGTAAACATAAATGTATATATTAGTACTTGTTACAAACTAAAACTATTACACCTTACAATTTACTTAATTGTGACCTGTCACCACAAAAAGATACTTAAGTCGCGCAAGGCTAAGCCGAGAAAAACGGCAGAAACGAAGGTGGGGGTCTACATGGGTGAAATTGAGATTTTCATTTTAGCGTGTTCCCAAACCATCGAACAACAAATTACTAGCGTGTTTTTCCTTAATTCGAACTAGAAATAGCTTTATTATTATTTTTTTGTGACCTACTGTCTAACTTCGAAGGAAAAATATGGCCCAAAATTGCTATAATCTGATGATCGTAGACGGTAGTATCCCTGGCTGAACCTCATCATGTTGTATATCAGAATGCTCAGGAAAAAGCCTATTTTTATGCTGACGACACTGGTTATTAATAACGTGTAATCAGAATGTTTTATAAGGCTGTGCTTGGCGTAAACAAAGTGAAAAGCGGCAGCCAATCCGCAGACAGTTTATCAAAGCTTACTATAAGTTACCAAGCATGCTCTCATAAAAAGACGGTCGCGATTGGTTGAAACGCACACAAGGGGAGACAGTTTCATCCTGTAATGCGTAATGCAAACATGGAGAAACGAATCGCTAATTTGTTGAATTCATGTAAAGAAAGCAACATCTTAGAAAAAGAAAGCATTCAGATTAAAGATTTGATATTTGATTATTTTGCTAATGAGGATGTAGCTGATGGATTTTCTTCTGAAAGTGACACGGACAGCGAATCGCGTGATCGAACAATGTAAAAGACGAAGCAGACGACAGCTGACGATAACTGACTGTACACTGAAGTGAAAGGTGTGCTATAATTACTGGATTATTTAAACGATATTTTTTTTAAGAATGTGAAAGTAATGCAGCTTTAATCTGTGATTTATTTAGTGGAGCTAGTATCAGATTTAGAAAGAGGTATCAATTCAATATTATGCCTTAATTTTAGAATATTCTGTGAGCCACAATAATCATTCTCGCATACAGAAATTCTAATCTTTATGGCTTAAAAAGACTGTTGTCTGTAAATGATTTAACAATATATTTGTTGTTTATAGTTATTACAGTGTTAGCTATTGTGTCTTCTTCAACTCTGATTGCAAATGAAGCAGATTAATATATGGTTGCGAAGGAAAAACCTCTCAGAAATGTGTTCAATCTTTGAGGCCGATTTTCTCAAAATGGCCGTCCGGACAGTAGTGCACTTCAAACAAACATAACTTTTCCATATTTTGTCCTACACTCTTTATTTTTATATCAACAGAAAGCCCTTTCAATTTTCTTTCTATTGATATATATATCTCAATACCCCCAAAATCCGACTTAAGTATCTTTTTGTGGTGACAGGTCACAATTTATTACTTTCATATCCATTGAACATTCCAAATATCTGTCATCGTTTTATCTGATCTATGGATTGTTTCTATTATTAGTGAGTATGAATGAAATTTAAAATAAGAATGATAAAAATAGGTTTTCTATTTGAACTTTTTAAAATCATATTAGGAAAGTATACTAGGAATTATGTTTCGCAGAAAATGCTTTTACAAGTTTTCAGCTTAAAATATGTTTTTCAGAAGATTAAATACACATTTCTATAATTGTTACTGCTAACTCTAAACTGTTTTCCATATTTCCTATGCTACGATGCATTAAAAAAAAAAAAAAAACACTTTAAGTTCCCAGTATCTGTGTTTTGTATGGTCATGTGTATCATTAACATAAAATATGCATGTGAGGTCCCCACAACTGGATGCTTGGTCCCCAGTGTTAGATATCACACACATATACTTACAGAATTATTTTTTTTAAAGTAATAAGTAGTAATTTTTTTAAAGTCCAACTGCTGGATCTCCTTATAAACTGCGTTTCTATATATGAATTTTTAAAAAAAAGAAAATATCTCATGTCCTTAATAGAGTCTGTTTACCAAGTCCCCTGTACTGCATCAATACATGTGTGCATGCATGCATGCATGTGCATACACATAAGTACAAGAGTTGCATTGGTGCAAGTATGTGTGTGTGTTATTTATGTGTGTGCATATGTGTATATTATGTGCATGCAAGTGCATTTGAACAAAATAAAAATGTAAAACAAAGGAAAAGATTATGGAAAACTGTCTAACAATTTTATCAGAACAGTTTAGTAAGTATGATTGTTTTATTAGAATTCTGCTTTGTAAGACTATATGTTTTATTAGAAGTCTGCTTTGTAAGACTATGTTTTATGAGAATTCCAAACTAAATCTATCTTGTTGGTGCACAATCAATATGACATTATACTCTGGAAAGTTTGTTTCTTTTAAGGAATTAAAATATAAATGCAAACAGACTAACAACATGTAGAATTAGAATCTTACCTAAAAAATTGTATTAATGTATACAAATCAACACAGCACTAAAAAGCTACATTTTGAAACAGAACTTTGTCCACAAAACTTATCCCTTGTGGCAAGGAGTTCACAAAACCAAAGTGTACATAACTAAAATAAAGCAAGATATGAATGGGCAACTCTTGCATCAAAACATTTTCCAATATTCTTACTAGAAGATCCTTCAGGTGTTGTTCAGGAGCCATTTCATCAGCCATTTTAATGATGTGGCGCAGAATCACACACAGACCACTACGAACTAGACCCAGTTCACATTCATATGTGGCAGGAAGTAGAACATTGTGTATATGTTCTGGCAGCAAAGAAACATCTGTGAATTTGCAAGTCTCTTTGATGATACCTGCAAGCAAGTAAATATCAATGTGTAATTTTATTCTTTTATAATAAAACAGTATTTTTCTTAGAATGTTACCAAGTGTCCACAACAAGTGAGCTATCTTCTGGCAGAAACAGGCCCAAGCCAATGACTCAATATAGTATATGCTCATGGTTCAAGACAGGAAGCCATCTTTTAATGTACAGGTAAAGGAAACATTTTTATCATTAATAAATAAATAAACCTATAAATAAATATAAATAAATAAGCCTCAGATAAAAAATAACAGGAAAAAATCTTGTATAGTACTCATGGATACAGCTAAATGCATAATGGAGATAATTACATTTTAATTGATTGACTAAAACATTGCAGGTTAAGCGTTCAAGTTTTGGCAAACTCATTTTCTTAAGCATCTCACAATATATTTCTGAGATGAAAAGAGTTATATAAATCCTTCACTTACTGTGAAGCATTACCAAACCTGGCTTCTTTTAAATTGCTTAGTGTTAACCATCCAATTAATAAAGACTATTCTTCTTTTCTTATTTTCCATATTGTTTTTCTTTATGTAATGTGGCACCAACTCACCATTTCAACTTTTATTTATTTAAAAATGAAAATAAATGTTTTTAAATAATAAAGATATATCCTAAAGTTCAGGAAATGCTCCAAATTTACCTTTGGCTGAGATAGTTACATAGTGGTCAGTGTTGAAACAATTTTTATCCTTGACAAATACCAACTGAATTGGTATGGGGTGGCAATAATTACTGACAAGCAGTACTGCACAGGAAGACAATGGCAGTGATATGTGTTGACCATCAGAAATTAAGACTCCTTCCAAGTACACAGGGCCAGACATCTTTTATATGACCTGAGACAACAAAACCAATATCTGAATGGTGAAATAGTAAAGAATCAATAATAGAACTCAAATAAATGCAAAATCATAATGAAGAAAATAAAACTGGACACATTAATATGTAATCAAGATGAAAGAAACAACCCAAGCAATTAGCTTTAGTCATGTTCATATTAATTACTGTATCAATTAATTCTTACACAAGTTAATAATAAAATATCAAAATTAATAACATAATAATCTCACTGAAACTATTGTCTCACTGACACCATCAACATTGTGATCTCACTCATACCATATCATTGATAACATGACCAATCAATTAAAAGATAAAAGTTATATTAGATGAGACATATTATCTCACGTCTTTTCAGTAGATTACTATACTTAACTATCCAAATGATGTTAGAGAAAATACCTAAATACTTAAAACCAACAAATAAAACCAGGAGAAAATTGTTTGACCAATCAAATGAAACTGGCATGAAATTAATATATAGAACTTTAATCCAGAAACTTCAGTTAAATATCAAAGAACTACATATTAACAAATGTTATAATACTAAGAAAACTGGATTGTTTGAATGGCTGAACATGTGTGAAAAGAAAATAATATTTAGTTTATTTGCAGGAAATTGTTATTTATCGTAGAACTATTTAATTTGATTTAAATATAGACTTGTGAAATGGCTATTTTCTTTAGTAAATAATATTTAATTTATTTGCAGAAATCATTATTTATCATAGAACTATTTAATTTGATTTAAATATTGACTTGTGCAATGGCTTCTATTTTCTTTAGTAAACCAACAGCAGTAAATTATAATATGGAATATGAAAACATGAAGAAAAAGTTCTATCAATAGTTATATAAACATACTAATGGCCTGAATGGAAGTATAAAAGCTGTGTATTAGTGGAACATAACATTGAGATAAACTAGAAAGGAAGTCAATCCTATAGTTTGTGTGTTGAACAATCTGTGATGTCAATGACCTAGTAGCAAAGGTGGACAACTCTAAGGCCATTGGCAGTAAGTTTCACATTTCCAGTATATAATTTTGTCTGCTCAATGGAGAAAACTGAGTGATATTGAAAAATGACCATTATAGACTGCATCTCAGAAACAATCATAATTTCAGGCATTCTACTGTCTGCTCACGATGCATGAAACTATTATAAACCATTCACAATTATGGAAAGCACAGTTCCATATTTATACATTAATAAAAACTTCATCCTGATTATCCAGAGTTTTCATGAGCAAGACAATCAGAATTATCTTTGTTATAAACTGTTTCTTATAAAAACTTATAAACCATTAACAGAAATAAAAGAAGAAATGAGTGAATGGAATTTAGAGTATATTATTTTGTGAATAACATTACAGTTGTGTCTAAATTAGATATGTCTAACTACAATAGAGGTCACTTTATTATCTGTTAATAAATTTATTATTGCATGATGTTAATTTTTTATATGTATGATTATTATATATATAGAAGAAATTGCATTTGCAAGAGAGATTTAAATAGTTTTTAATGTGAGATTCTCTATTAAGTGTGGCAAATTGATGTGATGGCCCCAGACAGATTCTGAAGTAAATGTACATGGATAAACTATTTCAGAACAAAGTAATATATTGATGATGATTGATTATGATCACTCATAATTAATATGGGAGTGTCCTCTGGATAGTCTGTTAAACTTTCACTATAGGAAGTGTCATTACCTCATCTTATTGATAGATACTATATTCTCATGACATTTTAGTCTCAACACTAAACTCTCACTACATATAGTTATACTATCTTATGTAACACTAGTCCCAATGCTATAATCTCTTTGACACTTAGGAATTGATATTATCTCATCTTACTGACATAGTGATACTATCTTCTTATAATACACTAGTCTCAATGCTATAATCTTTGACACCATAAAAACTGACATGATCTCACTTATGCATAGTGATGCCGTCTTCTTATGAAACACTTACTGACATTTAGTGATACTATTTTCTTATGAAACAGTCTCAATGCTTTATTCTCTTTGATATCTAGGAATTGATATTATCTCACTAACGTATAGTGATACTATAATTATTCTCATGTTGCCATAGTTTCAACACTAAAACTTACTGACACTTAGGGATTGATATTATCTCGTTTTACTCACAGAATCATACTATATTCTCATGACACCAACACTAATCTCTTTTGACATCATAGAACACTGACATTATCTCAACTTTCTAACAAACAGAAACTATGTTAGATACTATGGTCTCAGAACACCTTTGTCTTAATACTATAATCTCTCTGACACCTTATGTGGTCTATCAAAACTATATATGAACAGAAGTATACCATTTTGTGTAAACACTTAAGGTATGTGATTACTACTATTACTATACTGACAGGTATCCCCTGACACCAATCTGATCACACCTTAATGCTGGACAAATATTTTAAGTATATTTCTTTCAAGAATATTTTCAGCTTAAATATAGTATAGAGAGGTCTTACATTTGAATGAGGCAGATTGGTTGTTCTCTAGAATGAGAAATAGTGAAACCTTGCTATAATGTGATAATTGGGGTCCATAAAATCAGACTGCATTAATAGCAGGGGGTCATGTTAATGTAGGGTTTTGCAATAGAATGCATTATTAAGATATATAATATATATTTCAGGAGCCATGCCATGACTGCATTATTGTGGGGTTTCACTGTATTAAAAATAGGATCCTCACATTTATTTTAACATACATATAGTGTAGCAAGACCTTACATTTGAATGAGACAGATTGGCTATTTTCTAGGATGAGAAACACTAAAAATAGGACAGTGATACATATTTCAGCTTAAAGATCTTACATTTGAATAAGAAAGATTGGCTCTTCTCTAGCATAAGAAATATTAAAAATACAACTTTCACACATATTTCAGCTTACATATATAGTGTAGTAAGGTCTTGCTTTTGAATGAGGCAAAATGGCTGTTCTCTAGGACATTCACACATATTTCAATTAATATATAGTGCAGCAACATCTTATAGTTATACTTGAACTGAAAGGGATTGATGTTAACCTTAATAAAGGAATATTATTGTCATGTTAAACATTAAACTTCCTTATTTTTTTTTTTAATCCATAAAATTTGATGTTTTGATTCAGAAGAAATAGTTTAATTGTCAATATAGAAGAAAACAAAATATTTTTATATATGTTACTTTTTCATTGTTTCATTAATATCTCTTTATCTTATAATGTGTGTATATATATATATATATAAATCCAATTAAACTTTGATCAGAATAAATTTTTTTTCTCAATCTGAGAATATATGTACTTTTCTTTACAATTAAACCTATTTGACATTTCTTAAAATTTGCTCTTTTTTACAAATATCTTATTTTCATTACTTCTTTCTTTGAATGGCCAGATTGCTTTAAAATAATGCTCTGACATTCTCTGAAACTCTAAACTAGCACTAGATAGAAACACTCTAATTCCAACTTGAGCCAGAACTATGATCTATTAGTTTTTCAAAGATTTTGTATCATTAATCTTTTTCTATAGGCACAAAGTTTGGATGATGGACTTCCAAAAGGTCTTGAGTTGAAGATCCAACCCAGTCAGTGTGATTATTTTTCAAACACCTTCTCCTTAGAGTTAGAGATCACAGTTAAACACAAATAAAAATAATAAATCCGTTAAAAAAAACAAAACAAAAAAAACTATACTCAAACTAAGGACAAGTGAATCCAAGTATATGTACAACAAAGTATACTTTTGATTATTCAAAATTAAACCCGAAAATAAAGAAATGTCATCATATTATTAAAGCAAATTCTTGTCTTTCTTGGTTTTCAGTGATATACAATTGTTACTTCTGGCTCACATTCTAATATATTTTTATATTTATACTTAGGAATTATTGTTATTGACGATCTCTTTGATAGTGGTTGTTTTGTATTACGAAAAACTATTGCAGTGCTCTAACGCCTGATCCCATGTAGAAAGAACGTCTAAAGATTCGCGTAAAATCCTAGCTTTACTCCTGCTGTTTGAGTTCAGTACCCTTGTGAAACTTTTGCGGGTCAAAGCACGGTTTTCATGCTCACCCTGCGTCCCCAACTTTGCATTGCTCTAACTAGTTCTTTGGTGCTTCCTTCAATCAAGACTGGCGCATTCCTCCACAGCGGAGGTGTGTTAACATTTGCACAATTTTGAGTAAAATTGAATGCAAACATGGAAATCTGAAAGAAGGTCAACTATAATATGCAAGTAAAATAGTTATGCGAGTTAGACTGCACTCCATGGAAGATCGTTCAATAAAAGGGTATTATCACTCTAGCGTGAATAATCTGCCATCCCTGTACAAGCGGTGGGTCATTCTGGCCGACAGACTGTCGCCACTCGCTGCTGACGTCATGCCCTAGGGCGCACCGGCAAGTTAGTTTTCTACCTCTGAAAAATAGGTAAATCCGCTGAACAAAAATATATCCATACTATGTATATAATTTTACTTGCATGGTCGGATCTAAATAAACCAGATAACGTATGTTGTCTAATTAAAATATATCTCTATTGTTTTATTAATATAATTAACAATTATTCTCTCTGAAAATATCAAACAGGAAGTTAGGCAGCTTAAGATTGGCGGAGGGATATAAGGTTCCACTGTTGTATGAAAACTACTTCCCGTCTGACTGTCGCCAGTTACAATAGCAAAGAAATTTTTAGTCTTGTACTGCAAGTGAATTTAATAGAAATTTATACATGGCTGTTTTTTTCCCGCCTTGAAACCATATTTATCGTCGAAACAGATCGCGTGTACAATCGACACAATTTTGACGTTATCTCCGAAAGTGTTTCAGGTAACATTTTCACTTCCAAATAGGTTTTTCGCCATTTTTGATCATTGAAATCGTAGGAAAGTGAGTATGCAATACTTAATCAAGGAGCGGGTGTGAATATGGCGGTACGACCATAGCATGTTGGCACTTCACTTGATAAGTTATTTAAATTGTCACATTGGCTAGCGACGAATGGAGAAGAGTTGGAAGTTATATATTTTATGTAATATCGTATGAAAATTACATATTATGACAGTGTGGAAGAGGATAGAGGGGATTTAGCATCGAGTACGAGGCAGGGAGGTGGTCGCTGGGGAAACGGCTACTGCGGAGAGTAGTAGGTGTAGTGAATCCCTATATTTATTCTGGGCGGCGGTGTCGATTTACTTGGCCATGGACAGTGCACTAATTTCCAGGCATCAAACAGAGCGTGCAATAGTTCGGACTATAGTGTTACAGTATCCAATAAGGTCATATGACATAATTATCGAGAATCCAAAAGTTACAGTGACATTTTCATGATTTTACTTTGGCTAAGTGATGAAAGAATGATTTGTTGTTTTTTTAAATAGGTTGTTCACAGTATTCACTGCGTAAACACCAATGCAAATACTGTTGTATATTTTATGTGTGTATGGTGAAAGTTTAAATAGAGCGTTTTATCTGCAGGCATTACAATTAGCCTAATGTTTCGTTAGGAGTAAATTTAGTTTCTTTCCACTTTGGGGCTGTTAAATAAAGTTGAAATAGTTATGAATATTATTGTACTTAAACTAAATTGCTAAAGTAAAGTTGTTGGTTATTTGTACTTTTTTAACATTTCAAATATTACATAAAAAGTTGACATTCTGTCATTTTTTCCTTTCAACTTTCCATTTAAAGAAATTTTAACACAGGTTATTTTTGTTTACTAATGATGCATAGTAGTTTTGTGATGTATTGAAGTACCATTGAAGAGTGACATCTTTCTTGACCTTCATGATTGTAAATGTGTCATTCTCTGTTCAAGTTTACTTTAATGTGAAATTAAGTGGGGAAAATAAAAAGAGTTGATCTAATTATTTTACATGTTAAAGTAGTGTACAACATGGCTTAATGCCCACAAAAAAATATATGAAAAATTATATAAATGTATGATTATAGGAGTTTGAAAGCACATTTGTGTTGAAAACTTAGTAAAGTTGAGATGTGTCTAAAATATATTTTCTTTATTAACCTAAGTCGTTACAATGTTAGCTTGATCTGGATGAATAGCCTACTTGTCTAAAATAGGTTATAAAACTATAACTTCCTACATGCAGCCAAATTTGTTTCCCAATGATAAAGAATATCAACCATCATTTTAAAATAAAGCTGTTTTCTCAGCCAAACATAAGACGGACCACATTATTTAAGATGAGTAATAGATATATGTATGTTTAAATACATTATTTTTGATACATAATATGCCTGATTCGAATGTTTAAATTCTTCACTTGTAATTCACACATTTTCTATCCTTAGGTTTAAAACATACACTTTAAAATCAGAAGAAACTGTATGGATATGTAGGCTACATAAAAGTGCATGCTATTTACAGTGTTAATCAATTCTTTTAAAATGTATTGAGATTATAAGAAATTTTAGCTGTTTTCAAATGGCGGTAATTTAAAAATTTTGTTGCAAATAATGTCACAATGTGATCTTTGATGAAAATAATGATTGATTTTCTTATTTGTTATGATACCATGAAAAAATTTGAAATGGGAGGTGTCTTTCGGCAATATGACACCTTTGAAAACTGTTTGTGATATTGTCATTATTTTATATTTATTTTTCTTTATTAATATTATATGCTAAAACAGAAATGGATGCAAATTAGTTTTCTTAAAGCTAAATATCTTAGTTGCATAATTTGTTTAAATAATGGTTTTTATGTATGACATTTAGATATTTGTATTAAAATAAAAGTTTTGTATCCACTTTATGTGGAAATTAGATGTATTAAAGAAAATGCCTTTTTTAAAAAATATTTTTTCTTCCAAAAATTGACTTGTTTCAATATAAAAGGGATCTAGAATGTATTCATTGTATTGTCACTTCTAGTGCTAAGAAAACCTTAATATGGTAAGTTTGTCAGATTATTTACCACAATGAAAATTAAATAACATGGCAATACATTAGCATATCACAAAAAAAGAGGCAACATTTTCAGATCAAAACACATTTTTATTACAGATAATTACAAAATAAATAAACAATAATTCATGCAAATATCTTATGTAACTCACATTAATTCTGAAAATATAGACTGTAAATGCATATTTATTTTTTAAGACAACATATTTCAAATAGACTCACTCTAAGTGGTACATTCAGGCAGAGATTGTTCCATATTTTTTTGTTTTGGATTTTTTGTTTTTATAACTTCAGTTCCTTATAGCTATACTTACAAGAATCACATATGGTACAGGATCTGCTCTTTTATGTTTTCTTTATATATTTGATTTTTGTACCTGTTGGTGTAGTTTATAAGATTTCTTTTATTATTTTTTTGTATTTATATTGGTCATTTTCTGAACAAGTGTACTATTTTATAACATTAAGTGCAAAACATAAAGTAGATTAAATTTAATTATTTTACTTATTAAAATTTTGATATAGAGATTTGAAATACTGAAAATGTATTATGTTTGTGTTGAAATGAAGTAAACTTGAGATATTATTTTCTGCACAAAGGTATTTTTTAAATAAGCAATATAGTTATCTCATTACATAGAATATATTTTCTTTCTTATTTCTTAACTTCATTAGGGATTATATTTATATTAAAGAGGTTATACAGGGTGGCCCAAAAGTAGGTTTACAGTTATTAAACTACCTTTTTGATTTGAGATTTGAAGAATGTTGCAATGTTGAAGGAGGACATTTTGAGCATCTGAGAGATTAAATTGTTTATGTTTATGTTAACAGGTATAACGAATTTCCCGCTGTTCTAGTGTTGAATTTTCAAATAAATAGTCTACGTGATAACTGTAAACCTACTTTTGGGCCACCCTGTAGAACTGTAACTTTGTTTTCCAGTAACAAAGAAGCTTGGTTTTTCTCATCTAAACATACAACAGACTAAGTTATTGTGAACATAAAGTGTCTCTAATTATAACTTTTTATTTATAATAAATCTAATTGCAACTTTAAAATTCTTGAATACTTGCTCAGGTTTACAACACACACAAGCTGTGTAAAGGATTAAAAGAAATATATGGATATGGACATAAATATGTAAGCTGTTTACAGTATTAATAATTTAATTTATTCAAAATATATTGATATTATCTTAACTTTTTTCAACTGTCACTGACTCCCAAATTTTCGTTGAATAAACTGTTGTAACATGATCTTTGGTGGTAATAAGGGTTATATTTCTTATATGGTATTTAAACTCCTCAAACCAAGACAAAATTAAATGGAAATTGCCTTTCCACAATATGGCACCTTTGAAAAATGTAAGAAGTAGTTCACAGTATTTTCATCATTATTTTATATTTATGATTAATTTTTCATGTGCTATAAATGGAAATGAAAGCAAATTAGTTTTCTTATAGCTGAATATAATGAATATATTTGAAAAAAATATAATATATGAATATTGAGAGTGCAATGATTGTTTGATTAACACATGGCATTTATGTATGATATGTAGATGTTTTGTAACACGTAACAGGATAAGTTTTGGATCCAGTTTATATAGAATCAAAATGTTACAAGGTAATGCCTTTATAAAATCTTCAAAAAATTTACCGTTTTTTGAGATAAAAAGGATCTAGAATGTTGTTTTAATGTGTTATCAGTTAAGAAAACTTTGGTATGGTAATTTTATCAGATTATTTGTCATGATGAAAATTAAAGGAAAAAGCAACACATCCGCACATCACTAAAAGAGGTGCAATTTTCATTTCAAAACGAATCGTTATTACAAATAATGTAATTATTGAATAACGGCACATTCACTCAAATATCTTCTGCTTCTCTCACATTAGTTCTGAATATGTTAGAATATAAGTACTTGATATTTCAGTGCTTTATTTTTAAGACAGCACATTTAAATGGATCCACCCTATGTTAAAGTCCAGAGAATGACTCGTATACATATTCAGATATCTTAATTAAACAAGTTGCAATTGTGTCTAATCAACTGTTCAACAAGAATCCAAATAATAATGTGGCCAAGAGTTATTGATTGGTATGGAATTGTCTCACAATAAATCTGCACTTTTCCTAGTTTCACTTCAAGCTTTTGATAGGATGAATGTCAAAAGAAGACAAATTTTGTATTCAGATTTGATAAAGTGTAAAGCCTTTCAAAACTTCCAATTTCAACAATTCTGTCAATCTCTCTAGAAATCATACCAGTTTCCAAATATTTATTAACTTGGCATTTTATTTTTTTTTCCTTCTAGTAAATTTCATGGAATATAAATGGGAGTGATAAACTGATATTTGTAAAAGATTTCAAGATGGGAGGGATAAATATTTTTTTTAGGGGGTGGTAAATGTGAATCTGACATTTATGTTGGTGAAAAATGAAATTAGCACAATATGTGCAAAATAGTTACATCATTTGCATTGTTGTATGTTGTTGTTGTTTTGTTTTGTTTTGTTTTGTTTTGGGGGGGATTAGTTTATAAGCTAAGCTTTGATTTTGAATCTTTGAAAATCTTAGTACTGCATGTTTCTCTTAGACAACTTTTACCCTGTATTAATCCTTGTTGTATTAAAAAAAACAACACACAAATGCATTGCTTTTGTTTCTTAACATGAAAGCATTTATTTTGCAGGCTAGTACTGTAATAGAAAAGGATGACCTCACCACTGTCCAGCATCTTTTCTTTTACCAGTCCAGCAGTGAAGCGACTTTTAGGGTGGAAGCAGGGGGATGAAGAGGAGAAGTGGGCTGAAAAGGCTGTGGATTCTTTAGTGAAAAAATTAAAAAAGAAAAAGGGTGCACTAGAGGATTTAGAAAAGGCTCTAAGTTGTCCAGGACAGCCTAGTAAATGTGTAACTATTCCCCGGTCCTTAGATGGGCGGTTGCAAGTATCCCATCGTAAAGGTCTGCCACATGTTATTTATTGTCGAGTGTGGCGATGGCCAGATCTTCAGTCCCACCATGAACTGAAACCACTTGAGTGCTGTGAATATCCATTTTCAGCCAAGCAGAAGGAAGTGTGCATAAACCCATACCATTATAAACGAGTGGAAAGTCCAGGTGAGAATTGGTTGAGTTTTTATTTTTATTTTATCCTTTTTGACATATTAAGTTCTTTTATATATTTCCTGCTTGACCAAAGGATAGCCAAGAAAAAGTATATGGTTTATGTTCAGCTCATAAACTCTTGGCTTACAAGTTTTAGAGTGATGTCCAAGAGTGAAAGCATGTTGAAATTGCATGCAAAAAAAACAGGTCGGAGTAAAAATAACAAATGTTTATTATTGAAGCGATTGACTCATTGAGCTTAATGTAGATTTTGCTCTGGTTGTTATGTATTTAGGTACCATCAGCTATAAATTATGTTAATGAGTAACTGCTTAAAATATTTTTTTTTAAAGAAAGTACATGAAAATGCAAGAAAAACAAAACAAAAAAATAAGTGATTATGTTCATTGGTTACAGAGATATATATACCCTTTTATAATCATGAATTTATGTTGCATCAAAAAGTAATGCATTTTTTCACAAATTTAACAAGTTGCAGTTCCTTCAAAAAAGCCAAAAGTTACTTATTTTGAAAAAGTTGTTGTGAGCATATAGCAAGAAAATTGAATCATTTGAAATAATTATCATCATACAACTAGCATGTCAGAGTTGTTCTAAATAGTAAATTTTCGCACTCCAATTTACACGAAACAGTATTTTTTAGGCTGACCAGTGGTTGATGTAATAGACTGCTAGGTATTATTTTTTTTTTTGGCAGTACCTATTACCTACAACAGTGATATTTTTTCTCCAGCAAGGTCTATCACTTACATTTAAAGATATACACCAACAAAATTTGAAAAATCATCAATTTTTGTAACATAGTTGATTTTTCGAGAAATGTCACCGAAAATCATAAGTGTTTTTAAATACCTCTGCATTTATTGCAATGAAAATTTTCATGGTGTTTTAAAGTTGTACAATTCTATTTTTAAATATTTTGAATTTGAGCAAATTAATGATTTTTGAATATTTTCTTTTTAAAAAATGAAAACTGGCTGATGAACCGCGTATATAGTTTTGTCTTCACATTATTTAATTATTAATAGCCCTTACTGCCTTAGGTTAATTAAGATGTGTGGTTCTATACTGAATTTTGTATATTACAATTTTAAGAGAAGAAAAGGTCTCTCATTTGGCTAGGACTAGATGTTTGAAATTCATTTGTAAAATGTTTACTGATAAACCAAGCCAGACTTCATTGCAGTGGATGCAGCATTTAATTATCTTTATTTTGATACCAAATATATGTGTGTGTAATAATAATGTTTGTGTGTGGCACACAAGCCAAGGTAAAATCATTGTATGCCAAAATGCACATTCTGTCTTGTATTTGTAAATCTGCTGGACAAAACTCCACATAGATGAATAAGTATCAACTTTATTCAATCCATGTACTTTCCACATACAAGCAATATATACAAATTTACAATCATAAGAAATAGAAACATTAAGTTTGACTTTGAATGTTTGTTTGAATTAAACAATGCCTTGGATGTTGAGAAATCAGTGAATGGAAAAGTAATGAAAATTTTCACTTTTATACATTGATTATTGCTGGCTTACTACTATGCTGCTAGTGCTACCTACTAATTGATATCTTAACATTTTTATGATTAACTTTTTGTACGTGAAACATCACAATAACTAATTTTGTTTGGTATAGAGCAAACAAAGAGCAAAACTCAAGCTTTTGACATGATATGAAAAATTGTTTACTAATTCTGTGTAATTGCACAATATTTGTATTCATTTTTAATGCATAAATTTACTGTTAGTGCATAAAAGGTGTTGAAATTTTTTACAAATAATGAGCAAATTAATATTTATCACACTGCAAAATTTCATGTTGATCATGCAAATGGTTCAAATGTTATGGCCAGTTTTGTGCAAAAAACTAAAAAGTGTAAAAGTGCTGTCGTCAGTCATTTTGATGATTTTACAAAGTTTGGGCCTACCTGTACATGAATCAAATGGGGAAACTCTTTATATACATTTTAACATAACAGTTTCAATAATATATTTCAATTAATGAGTCAGATATGCTGTGTCAAACTTCATCAGTCATGTTATTTCTAACTATCCTGATGATTGTTTTTTATTAACTTTTGCATCTAGGCATTTTGTTATCTGCAAGTAGTAAGGAATAAAGTTTCAAACTTTCATAACTGCATTTTAGATTTTAGTTAGTCTTTAGCAAGCCTAAAAATGGTCGAAATAACCATTTTTTTCACTGCTGCCATTTTTTTAAAACTTAATAATAGCATATCTCTGGAACCAATTAAGATAGCTTCACAATTTTTTTTAATTTTTCATGTTTTAATAAGTTTTAAATGAAAATAAAACTGAATTCTTGATTTTATTATTTATTTTTTGGTGCCGCTACCTACTTAAACTTATACACTACAGTAGTTGCTTCCCACATCAATGGAATGGTTTATAATCAATAAACCAGAAGATTCAAATAATACAAGGAAAGGCTGCTTTATCCCTGTAAAAATATATTTGGGAACAAACACTAATTCATTCCTTTTTTTTTTAAACTCCAAGTATAATATATCAATAGTAAAAATACACAAAATATTTCTTAGTCCATTCTCTCTCAGTTAGTCACTTAACTAACCATGAAGCTAATGGCCACCTTTCATGACGAGACTTCTTGCCACACCAAATTCAAGTGATCAGACAATAGCAATAGAATTCTCTCTACAGCGTGTAAACTTTTGATCTCAGCCCATTAGATAATAAAAAAATCTACTCATCCAGTTAGAAGTGGTTTGTATTACATCAGCAATTTCTCGCATATTCTCAACTTAAATCAAAATGTTTACTCCAACTCTGACACTTACAAAAATACCATCATAAGGAGTGCCCAAGTTTGGGTCACTTTGACAATTTAACAATTAAGTCTAGAAATAAGGATAGGCAAATTTACTCCACCACACAGTGAATGCTCTAATGCTCTTCTTCCCCACTTAACAGCACCAGAAGCATTTTTCATCTGATTAGCATACAGATGGGTTTGCTGTGCTATGACTATGAGTCACCAAATTGGCAGAAAATCTCAGATCAAAGAACTCACCCCTTTGAGCATCAAATTATAAAAACGCTGTTGGTCCATGCATACCATAATAAACAGGATCCTGTTTTAAGTGTTTATCAATAAGAATATCAAAAGAATCAGTATGCATTGACTGCTGCTCAACGTTTGCATCACTTTGACAATTTTGTCCACTAACCCACCCATGTATAATGAGGCCACGCCTACCTGTTGATGTACTCGGTTATGCTTCAGATTCACTGAGTCTGAAGTAGTGTTCTCGATATCTTCTACAACATAATTCCTTTCAGCACCACTAATTTCTTCATCACTAACATCGCCATCAAATATCAAGCTGACTCCTTAACACTGGGTTGCTTAGACGCCATTTTGGCTGCTAGAGAAAGTTAGACTTCACAACTTTGACACAAAAATGAAGAAAATTGACCTAAAGATAAACAAAGGCAGCTGCCATTTGCAGAGATGTGTGTTGCTATCACGTGACTTCAGTCACATGATCTCTGCTGTTGAAATCAAAGTACAGAGCTCTCTATGTACTAGTGACCTACATACCGCACTCTAAAGCGTGGCTGGAAGTCAAAAGGTCTATATATATTATAAACATGTGTTAATTAGTATTGTTAAACAATTTACTTCTTGCTATATGTGATAATTATGTCTAGGAATATGGAATTTACAACCTCTCTTAATAATTAAAAAATTTCATTGCTGATCGCAGATTAATATCTAAAATTTAGATCTAGATACAAATAGTAGTAGTAGTGTTTGATTTTAGATGACTTTCACTTTTTATTCACTATATTTTTTCTTTTATTTCATGTTCTTAAGAGGTTAGATCCCCCCCCCCTTTTTTTTTTTAAAATTATTTTACTATTTATTTGCATGTTATAATATGGCTCGTTTGCTGGGCATGTGTACCACAAAAGGTGGGCCCATTTGAAATGTTTTCTTAAAAATAAAGCATTGACATATATTATGTTTATATTCAGAATTGTTTTGAGAGAAACTTGAGATAATTGTCTGAATATGTGTTTATTTTAATGATTGTTTTTAATACAAATTGGTTTTGAGCTGAAAAAAAATGGCACCTTTTTGTGACATGAACACATATAGTCATGTTCTTTAATTTTCATTGTTAATGTTATAATTAATCCAACATTTTTGGAATCATTGATGCTTCAGAACAGGATTGCTGATAATCTTGATATATAGTTTGATTAAATTGATTAACATCGTAAATAGCTTACAATAGTTACATATTTATGTACATTTCCATGTGGTTTCACATACCTGTTTAAACCTGAGCTAAATAAATACTAAAATAGTTATGTCATATTTCTGCATTTTCATTGTTTATTGTGCTTTTATGCAAAAGTATTTAAGAAGGTAGTATAGTTTGGCATGTCAAGATTAGTTCTTTTGTCTCAAAAGCTTGCTATTTAATTTTAATCCAACTTTATAATGTTAGTCTGATTGTTTGACTATTTGCAATTTTTCAGTATTGCCACCTGTGTTGGTACCACGATACAGTGAATTCCCGACTGGTGGCAGCATGACACCTTTCCAGTCTGTGCCTGAACCAAACATGCCTCACAATGTCACATACCCTTTTCAACAGCAGCACTCACCAAATCCTCCCAGTTCAGGGCCAGGCAGCCCGTTTGGTTTGCCAGGTTGGTTCCAGTTTAATTTTAATTGATAATTTGATTAACCTTCTTTCTTTTTTTTGAAATTACTTCTCCCATATGTGATGGGGTGTGGCATAGTGTTGTTATGGGTCACCCCAAGATGTGAGATGAAACAGTGATGATGATGGAGACAATATGTCCCATCTTCCACAACAGCCACAGCAAGAGATGACAACACGCAATGTCATGTTTACATTTACATGAGGCCTTTATTCATGGCAACATACTGCCAAATGCTCTTTCTTTCTCTCTTTCCACATCTCTCTCCCCACATACCGCCAACCAAGCCTTTGGACCCTCTCACACTCCACTAACATGAAAGTTCTGGCCACAAAGAAAACCCACAATAGACAATTCAGACACAGAGACTGAAACCTGTGCTATCTTACTTTGGTCCTAATATCAATTTCTTTTAAACTACTTAGAGTTGTATAATGCTTTTACTACCTAGAAAAACTACACTAAATACTCTTTAAATATAACACTTTCTTACCATGTGCTTTACAAAATAAATTATCAAATAAAATAACTAACTATATTCCTGTGACTGGGGAAACCATGCTCACACACATAAATCATAAAATGCACTAATAAAATAATATAAACCAGGATACAAAATTATATAAATACAAATTACAACCCACTTCCTATTTAATACATAAAATATCAACTTTGGTTAATAAATGCATAACATAAAGAACTATTAAAATGTACGCACTAACACAGCATTACACATTAACTAAACAGAGGCAATACAGCGCCACATGATTCAAAACAAAGTGCGGCAGACTACTAGCACGTCCTCCATGCTTATGAAACACCTAGTATCCTGCTAGTCTGCTTGTCTGCTTTCATCAGTGAGTGTGACCCACCATCAAGCACTCAACCTGCCAGGGCAGTCTACTAGCACAGGTTTCATACGTGTGAAACACCTGGTATTCCACTAGTCTGCTTTATAGGCAAGTGAATCATACATAGCACAAGAATGCTTCACTCATTTATTAATTAATAAGTGTGTATCTTTCTACAATATACCATTTTCATATATTAAAATATGAATTTTTTCAGTAAGCAAAAATTTTGATAAGTAAAGAAACAAATTCTGCCATGTACCCCTTGAAACTCTTTCACATACCCTCAGGAATGCACATACCACACGTTGAGAAACATTGCCTGGTGTTTAGTCCATGTTATTCCACATCGGAATTTCTCATTATAATCAGTGGATTCTGACTTTACCAGTGTTGATCCCTAAGATCATCGATGTAATCATTGCTTAATTTTGAACTCTGGTATTTTTTGTGTTGAACTTTTAAAAAATTAATAGTTAAGAAAATTATAGGGTTATAGGCTTTGGAAAATCATTCAAGGAAAAAAGGGTTTTGGAAAGTCATTCGGGAAAAGGGGGGTTTTAAAATAACAAAGATAAAAGATATAGAATCAGAAAGTGCAGTTTGCATTGCTTATCAAAGTTATCTTAAGACAGCTCTGATTGGATGCCTTTTCTTAACACTTACTGTCTTGAGTTCTGATGGTTAAAGAAGTCGGCTTCGTTCTTACTTTGTGTCGCCATTTTTGCATGCACTGTGACTGAGTTCTTGAGTGATTTTCAAAAATATGCCTGGAAAGTGCCAATTAGCAAAAAAAAATGGCTGTCAGTAGATGACTACAAAGACTGGATATCAGAACATCCAACTCTCTGAACCATGGCTACTTGCACAATGTGTGTAAAATCATTGGATGTGTCAAACATGGGTGAAGCTGCATTGAAAAGTCACATGAAAGGAGCAAAGCACGTATGCCTACTAATGGCTAGGAAATTGGCTTTAAATCACCGTTGAATAATAATTTTGTAAACTGGGCTGTAGTTCTGCTGATAACATTTTGAATACCAATCATCCATCGACAAATTCTAACACCACTGCCAGTAGTGTTTAGTTTTAGACATGGTTTACCTGTTTCTTCAGATTCATTATACTAAAAACAGAAATTCTGAGGACATTAATAGTTGTTAACTCACATTATTTGCTACAACGAAAAGTTCATGAGGTGGATGGTGTTACGTACAATGAATCACTGATTCAATGACAGGCTTAATTGATGTGATGGACAAGCAGGCCAGATGGCAGTGTTAACTGTGAATAGCTTGACAGGCACCAGACAAAAAATCTTTCATCTGACCCACGGGCCTGAGTTTGCCTGCCCTGGCTTAATGAGAAATACTTTTTTGTTGGGCTTTAAAAAAATAGTAGTTTAAAAAGTATAAGGTTATAGACTTAGCAATGAACTTTCTTGTATTTCATAGTTTGAACACTTCATTGTTTTCCTTATTTTGTTTTCAGCTGACACCCCCCCACCAGCTTATCAAGCACAAGATGACAGCCAACAAGGCAGTATGGGTTTGAGCCAGCCAAACAGTGGAATGCACCGACCCCAGCCTCCTGATCAAAATGGACCCCAACCAATGGATACGACTATGCCACCTACTATACCACTTCCTAAGCATGTCTCCAACCGTGGAATAGGTATATTAGTTTGGATACAAGTACATATATTTTCCAGAGAGTTACTCTAATAACTCGTGATAACAGGTCTTGTGCCTAAAAATTTTCCATCATTTTACAAAATCTACAATTTTTACAATCATATAATTCTATCATAAAATCACTGCTGATTATAATACAGCAACAGGTGAGAACACATAGAACTATAAATATTGCTGTCAGAAATTAAATTCCCACCACCTTTTTAAAAAAGTACTTTAGGACAAAAGGGCTTCAATGTTTGGGTTGTCATAGTAGAAAAATAAACTGTGTATATTGAGATCTTTTTAAATGTTGATTCTGTTTTAATTTTTTTTTAATGTTTTTTAAGTATTTTCTAGTGTTAGTATTTAAGTTTCCAGTTTTTATTTATCTCTTATGAAAAATAAACTAATCTACTCAAATAATATTGATTTATACTCTGTCATTTTACTGGGATTCTTCCACCTTATGCCGATTTAGTGAGAGAATAAGGATGGGGTTTGTTAGTGGCAGAATTGGGGATTAACAATTCATTATACCTGGTGATGGACATCAATTTTTTTAATTTATGAATTTATTTAATTTTAAATTTTTAAATTTTGGTTGAAGTGAAGTTATTGTGTAATTTTCTTTTACTTTTTTTCTTATTAATTATTTCTTTCTTTTTTTTATCATTACTATTAGTTTTATTACCATTCCATCACACCATTAGTTTAGTTGACATTTTGTTATATTATGATTTTTCTTTTATCAATTTTCCTATTTGATTTATCTTGACTTTCTAAAGTTTTTTATTGTTATTAATTAATGCATTAAATTGTTTTTCGTGGAATTTGTTAGTGGCATGATACTCATGTAAGAATCTTCTTCAGGTATCATTTATTCTGGCATTATTTCATTCCTGGAGTTGGTAAAACTGAAGAAATGTTTGTTTCATTTTTTGTTTGAAATGATGTGATTTGTCCAATAGTTTTCTTTCTCACGCTTTTTGTATTATATAGTTTGAAATGAAATAATTTTCTGGGACAGGATCACAAGTTTGATATATATATATGATATATATACAGCCAAATGTAGGTTTACAGTTATCACGTAGACTATTTATTTGAAAATTCGACACTAGAATAGCTCACATTTAGCAAGGAAAAAGCTGTTTATGTAAGTTTTATACTCTGAGGAATGTTTTATATTGGTATTACTAAGCAAGTAACTTCAATCATATAAAAGGTAGTTTAATAACTGTAAACCTACTTTTTGGCCACCCTGTATATATATCAGTAATTATTGCTCCTGATACTAATAAAATAGAATAAAATACAATTTATTTTATTGCAAAATTTTGGTTATTCTTGCCCCTTCAACAATATATATGCATGTTGAATTAGTGGAATTTGTGATTTTTTCATGGTTTTTTTTTTAAGTCTTCAATTGACATGATTTAAACCTGCAGCAGCTTCAATAAAAATCCAGTATACGTTAGTGCTTTTCAAATACACTAAAATAGTTATCTTTTAATATATATGTAATAATATATATATATATATAGGTCAACATTCTCTGAAAAAGTCTTACCGTTTTATGACACTTTAAAAAAAATAAATTGGATTAAATCTAATTGTTTTATATGTTAAAGTTTACAATGGTCTTAATGCTTGCATAAAATCATTAAAAAATATAAAATTATAAAACTTCGTGTCATAGGCATTTGAAATATATCAAAAGCATCTTCTTTTTCCTGTAATGAAAAAACTAAATTAGATTTACCAAGTAAAAGTATTTTTTGATTAAGTAACTTGTATATTTTCTCTTTAACCTAAATTATTAACTCCATCTATATATATAATAGATTATAGACCCATAACTTCATAACACATGGAAACCACATTCCCATTGACAGAGAATATCAACTCCCATAAAAGAAACTGTTTTTCTCAACTAAAAATAAAACTGACTTATTGTGTTGAAAACATATTAACTAATGCCTAAGATATTATGTTTTTACTAACATAACCCTAAATCTCACTGAAACCCTGAAAAATCATCTTTTCATCTTAGTGTCTGACTCTGCTGTTCATGAATTCAACTGAATAAAAATAAAATTTCATGGAGGAAACACCCATCATAATTATACCGATAATGAAAATTACTGGGGAAAAGAAAATAATCTTCATGTGTGCTAAAATTTATGGTAATTTTTTATGATTATAAGTATACACATCCATGATAGGTGCACTGGTACTGATACACTTAGTGGCAGGTTCGTTTGCTGGAAGATTTTATTGTTAAAGAGATTAGCCCTGCCATCACACATGATACGTGAACTTGGAAATGAATATAAAATATAAACTATTATTTTTTATAATTAGATTTTTCATTCTATAGAGCCTTTGAAAATCCAGGCTTTGCCCTGTTGATAATAAATGTAATCTGTTGTTTAATGCAAAGTCTAAAACTTCTTGTTTTTCAGTTGATCTGCAGCCAGTAACATACCAAGAGCCTCAGTACTGGTGTTCAATAGTATATTATGAATTGAACAACAGGGTTGGAGAAGCTTTCCATGCTTCCCACACTTCCATAGTTACAGATGGATTTTGTGACCCATCCAACAATGCAGATCGCTTCTGCCTGGGTTTATTATCAAATGTCAACCGAAATTCAACAATAGAGAACACCCGAAGACATATAGGAAAAGGTATTGTTTATTCACATAAGTTTTCTTCTTGTAAGATTTTCACTTCTGAGAATAGTGGGCAAAAAAGAAAAGTAATACACACACTCGTGTGCAAAAGTAGGGTGCTGCAGAAAGAAACCTTCCAGAAATTTACCATCTGATGAAGTTAGGTGGTGATGCCCAATTGAAAATTTAGACTTTCAAATACCTGGGCTTGAACTCTAAATCCCTACATTCTGCATTTCCATTTTACCGAAGTTAATGACAAAAAAAAAATTCTTGCTTGCAGACACCTTTTGGGTGGTACAATGGAAAGTAAATATATTTTTCTTCTAATACATAGAAATGCTGTGAGGAGATGGTTCGTTTCTTTCTTTGATCATATCTATAATATTGACATTGTAATTTTATAAATATATTTTGCCACCACCTTGTTGAAAAATATACTATCAGGCATCACAGAATATAGTGAATGTAAATGAATGCTTTTACCCATCCTGCCAGATTGGTCAGTTTCTTACTTCATTAATTATCTTACTTGTCAAGGGCATTTTGTTACATAAGTAGTAAGTAGGATTTTTATATTTCATGTTATTATTGGTTTGCATATGTCACACATTTTCTTTACTTTGGTATTAGAATTTTAGTTCCGCTTTTAAAATCAGAAAGTTATACACATTTGAAGCCGGTGTGTTTACTGTAAACCATTCAGAGAAAACCTGGTTTATGATTTACTTATACTTATTATTTTCCTTAGCAATAAGGTTTGATGTGTCTGTTTTCTTTTTTATCATATTTTGACCCTCCTTTAAAATTAATCAAGTTGACAAGCATTTGAATTTGTATTTGCACTTGTGGGAAATAACAAAATATTTCTTGTAAGTAGTTTTCTTAATTTTTAAAAACAAAGCAAAACTAAAAGTGGCTTATTTTGTGAGATTTTTTTATTATACATTATGATTAATATTAATTCTGTAATATAACTATAAAAATTTCAGATACTATTATATTTTATTTTAGAACATTGATTATCCGTACATCATTTATCTGAACTACCAGTGCCATCACAAACACACATACTCACAGTAGTTGTTAGATTGTGCACTAGGCACTAGTTGTTAGATTCCTTTTTCCGCACAGTTAACCAAGACTTACTGGTGTCCTTGCAGTGCAAACATAGTTCACAGTGTTCCAATCTATTTGATGCAAATGATGACATTATTCAATAGGATATAAAGATTCCTTCTCAGTCCTGCCACTTAATGCATTAGTTTTGAATTATTTTTTTAAGATATATGCAGTAGAGCATAGAAATAGTCTTAATTTGTCTTCATATGGGTTGAAAATCAAATTTTGGCTTTAGCAACTGTAGACTGTTCCTGTCACCTTGATGCGTCATTGTTGGGAGGAGTGAGGTGTCTGAGTATATTTTGAATACGGGAGAAATGATCTTGAATACAATAATTTAACTGTAGGGTCAAAGAAATTTTTAAATGATGCATTTGTAATTATTTATAGTACTAAAATCTGCAAATGTTTGACTGCTTTCATTTCATAACAATTAGTCATGGCTTTAATATAATTTAAATGTTAGGATAAGAGTTATTATAGCAAAAACCTCCAAATCAAAGTCATACGAACATACTACTTAAAATTAAAAATGAAATAAATAATTGCAAACTTAATTGTATTATACACAGTTCAGTTAAAATAAAATTTAAATAGTCAGAGATTCCTTAGCCTCGTACTGCTTAAAATAAGCATTTCATTCTTGAAACGGTTTCATTCACAGGTGTGCACTTGTACTACGTAGGAGGTGAAGTATTTGCAGAATGCCTAAGTGACAGCAGCATTTTTGTACAAAGTCGCAACTGTAATTACCATCATGGATTCCATCCAACCACTGTCTGCAAAATCCCTCCTGGCTGTTCCCTAAAAATCTTTAACAATCAAGAATTTGCTGCACTTTTGAGCCAGTCAGTCAACCATGGCTTTGAAGCTGTGTATGAACTCACAAAGATGTGTACAATACGGCTAAGCTTTGTGAAAGGTTGGGGTGCAGAGTATCACCGGCAGGATGTTACAAGTACTCCTTGCTGGATTGAGATACACCTTAATGGACCATTGCAGTGGCTGGATAAGGTCCTGACCCAGATGGGATCACCTCACAATCCTATTTCTTCTGTGTCATGATTAAATCTAATTTGAGGGGGGAAATGCACAATTTCATATCTCATGCATTTTGACAAAAAAATGGTTGACGTTGAATACTAATGTCATATCTGCAGAGAGCACTGGATTTGTGTTATGTTTTTCATTTTACCATATGGTGAAAAAAGAACTTTGCCACAGTGTGGATTTATAGAAAGCAAACATTCAGATGCTCCTTTGTTAAATTCATAAGGGATTCACCTTTTCTTTATCTTAAAGAAATTTAGTTTCAGGTGAATATCACCTACACACAGTTGCCATTCATATGTTCACTGGTAATTCATGAGAGAAAGAAAAAATATTACTTAAAATTTTAGTTGGAAGATGGCTTTTATGGTCATTTATATTTTTATTGCAGCAAATATTAGGAGAGATAACATCCATTTGGTTAACAGGCAGAATTATTTTTTAAAAAATCAAATATGAAGTATTAAAAATAAAAAAATAATGTTGCTGTCTTGTTTAAATTAAGTAGCTTACGTTTTTTTTTTCCTTTTAGGATACATCATAACACGAGGAATGTGTTTCAGCATACTTACTATAAAATTGTTTATGAAAAGAACATAATTTTCTCTTTGTTTCTTTCTTTTTATACATGGAACACATAGATGTTAGGTGTTATTTGATACTTTGATCATCTTCAATTTTCATGTTATTTGTCATTAATTCATTCTTTCACAATCCGATAGTTCTGAGTTTATTTTGATTACCAAACTTGTTCAGAACTTATCTAGCTTACTTTATATCTTGAGAATTTTTTTACTTAAAAGATTCTAATGATATGTCATTTCAAGCAATTCTGTACTACATTTTCCTTTCTAATTTGTTTGCCTCAAACTGTATGAATTATTTTATCATTAGGTTTTTTGTTGTTTTATGTGTGTTTATGCATCATATTTTCCTTAGTCTTCTTACATAGAAACAAATTACCAGCAACCAAATTTATTAAAAGACTAAATCTTATTACTCACTATATTTTTCAGTTCGGGAGGACAAAGTTAGCATTTATACCTAGTATAATCAAAAAAAGTTTAGAAGTGCAGTACTTGTCTAGAGCCAAAAGTCCCAAGTGCCACTGTCTTGGCTATTAATAAGGGTTATATATTCGTATTGTGTTATGCATTGTGAAATCTGTATAATTGATTATTTTCTTGGCGATGGTCAACAGGCTGTTGTCAAGTGGCCATTTACACTGTTTTAATTTTAAATCCACTGTATTAACGGCTAATCCACATTTTTTAATAATATACATATTAGAATGCTAGTTTAATATTACGTTTATCATTTTAAATTAACTTAAAATTAAAAGAATATTTCTGTTAGCCCTTTGTCTTAAAAGAATAACACAAAGAGTGTACCTGTTCACAATTTGTCCCACACATGATTAGAATTCGAAAAGCCTGCCAAGGCCACTCAATTATTTTTAATACATAGTTCTGAACTGGTGGGGAAGTGTTCTCTGGTGTTTACAAAGATCCAGCATTATCACCCAACACACAAAGCAAACATTTGGTCTGTTCTTTTAGTGCCCAGCATTTTAGCAGATTTTTGTAGGAAGGAGTGCCACCTTATGGCAAAGGATTGGTCAGATTTTTACAAAATGTTCAATGTTTATTTAAATAATACTCAATAAAAGTATGGTTATAATTAATAAAATACACATTCATTTTTGTTCAAATGTAAGGATTTACCTGATGCACTATTAACTAAATAGCTAATTTGGTTTATTGTGTTATTGCACACATTTGATTTTTTAATAAATTGTTGCATAAAAATAACTGATTGTTTTTTCTTAAGTAGATTTTTTAAAGCAAATTATGGCATTTTATCTCATGCTAATTTTGAACAGGAAAATAATGCACCCAGTAAAATCTTGGTATAGTGTACAAGTTGATCAAATTGTACAAATTTTAAAAAGTATTTAATGAGTCAGTATAGGCCTGTTGTTGCTTTTAGTTCATATGGTATGATTTTTTTTTTTTACTTGTGCTAAAGTATGCAAGAAAAGTAAATATATTCTTCTACTCTTAAAAAATTTTATTGCATGTCTTTTTATCCAATATCGTGGGGGTGGCATCATGTGCATTGCCAAATAAGCATGTTTATTGCAAAATCTGAATGCTAATTATGAAGGTTAAATGAAAATTACATAAATAAAATAAAATTATCTCTTTCTCAGAACCGCCGCACCACCACCAAAAAAAAAAGAAAGAAAGAACAAAAGAACCCCAAACAAATAAAAAATTCGTGTAAACTCTAGTTGGGTTAGCAAAATCCTTTTTTATAATTAATTATTATTAAAGATTATGAACTCAAAATACTTTTTTTTTCATTGCCCAATTACCATCTTCATTTTTTCAGTAAACTAATTAAAGTGTAATGATGCTACTAAAACATTTTAACCGATTCATTATTTTGTTTTCAAGTTATCAGGACTAACCATACAATTTGCATGAATGTATTCAAATATTCCACTGTGTTGCATATTCTGATTTTTTTTTTTTTTAATGGCCAATATAAAGTAATATATGCATAAAGTAAATAAAAATATATATGTGTTTAATCCATACATTTGTACATTGATAAAAGGTATAACCTGTACTTCATGTTAGTTGATTGTTTACATGTAGGTAAAACCTAATTTTATTTATTTGTTCAATCTTTCTCATAAAACATACTAATATATTTTGGGAAATGTTAAAATTCAAGTATAGTGCTGTAACTTAATTTTATATGAATGAAAGTCATAGTTAATAAATCTGTCATAGTAAATAAATCTATCACTTAAATGGTTGAGATGACAAATTTTCATTGTAACCTTACAGCAGTTAGCAATAAATTGGTTAGTACTAATATTTTTATAATTTCTTTTGTTGGATATATCAAATTATGTCCATTGCCAGTTTGAAGAAATCTTCAAAATGGATACTTTTCTGCCTTGATTTTTAAGCACACAGAAATTGTTCCCCGTTTGTTCTTAAGAGTTTTTTGGTGCTGATTTATGGATTGAGGAGGATACTTAATGCACAGATATTCGTTTTTAATTTTATCCTAAATGATTAAATTTTAAATTTTAGCAGCGTTTTTAGCTGTTTGATAGACTAAAACTATTTAACTAGTATATTTAATGAATCAATCTTGAAAAATAAAAGGGTTCAAAGTAACATAATACGGTGAAAATATATACTTGTAAAATTTTGTGTATTGATGAGTAATGTTTCACGTTTGTACAGTGTCATATATCTAATTTGTCTCTAATAATTAACTAAAAGTCAGTTTTTAAATAATCTTGCATTATGATTTTTATGTTTTTGTCACTGCATGGGTGCAATTTTCTTTTTTTGCTCTTTTTGTATTTCAGCATGTATTTATCATTAGTACAGAAGCAATATTTTTTAATGATTTTCTTTTATTATTTTTTGTTTAACTATTGTTTTTGTTCAGTAAAAATATAGACATATTTTGAAAGTGTTTTATATACTGCAAAATGTATAGTTTCATATTTCTTCTATTTACAAGTATTATTTTTTCACTAGTTAGTTATCATTCATGTTATGTATTTATTACACGACATCTGACAAATTGTTTGTACATTTATCTCCGAATTCACGGTAGGTCCAAGAAAATATGTCATAAATGCAATGATGCTGTGTTAAATTGTTATTAGTAATAGCAGTTATGATTAATGATTCTGTTTTAAAGCAGACTTTAATATAAACCATGCGACTACAACCAGTACCCTGATATCAATTTAAACAAAATTACAAGTACAGGAGCTAAATGTTAGTGGCCAAAACACAGCACTTGAGAGAAAATATATTGTATATACATTTTGTGTTTTCATTTTAAAATTAGTGCATAAATACAATGAATGTGTGTCTAAATGATTAACCAAAGCTATCAGTGTTGATTCTTAAAGTCACAAAGAAAGAAGTTTGGGGAAACTAACTAGAACTAGTAGCCAAGCAGTGAGGTCAAAATGTTCCTTTAAAAATGACTAAATTTGGGGGGCTTACTTAAAAAGAAGGGAAAAACTGTGCTTTTTTTTTTTAATTAATGCTTTGCTGTAACATTGGCTGCCAGTTTCAGCTGACTTGATCAAACAGCAGTCTGAGTCATATTGGGGGGAAATATACAATCTTTGTTTTGTTTCTCACTTGAAAATAAATACCTAAAAGACTAACCTAGCAATTAGTAAATAAAATCTGTAGCAAACTTTAATCCAGGACAAATTGCAGTGACAAGATAGGCCTTGGTGGAGCCAGTAATGAGTATGCACTTTTATCTTTTTTTTAAAAGTGTTCACTGAGTGAAAATGATTTTTTTCTCCCTTAAATCAGTTCAAAACTAGATTAATAATACTCTAATATTTGCTACAACATATAAATCACACACCCGTTTTAACTAACAAGTTCGTTTGTAGCAGCATTTTATCATTATCATCCCTTATGGACTAAGCAGTTATCTCCTCCAGTCTTTGAAAGACGTGAACTAACATTATTTGCAGTGGCTTACTTTTTATACGAATTGTACTATACTGTTCAAAGACATCAACATGTACATAAAGTATACCAACAACTGCATATGATGTATACATCAGATAAGAATGCATTTCGGACACTATTTTAGCTTATATCCATATTTTTTTCTGGTGTACAACCTCTGTTGCCTATTTTGGATCGTTTAGATGAAAGGAACTGTAAAATATAGTTTTGGCATTGTAAAGTTAGTTTACTTTCAGTAAAGTTCTTCATACCTTTTTTACTAATTTTAATACTCTTCGCATTTGTTTTTTGTTCTTTTTGATTGCTCATATTGAAGTCATCGTTACAGTTTTATTTAGTTGGTTGGAAATCAGAAGGTGCCATCATATTTTATACCAGGATTTGTTTGTGTGATAAATCTATATTCTGTTTGGTAAATAAATTGCTGAATGTTCTGTAACTGGTAATGAAGCAGTTAATTAACTGTGTATATGTTGTGCATGTTTGGAAAATGATTATGACTAGTATTATCAGTCTTCCATCTGTGCTTATTTTGATCCATTGTTGTGTTCATTGATATGTGTGTAAACTCTAGCAGGTTCAACCAAGTGTACATACTGACTTGCTGATTTTCTGTCTTGTTTTCAAAGATTTTTGTATTTATCTTTTTTGAAAAGTCCTTGTTAACATTGGTGAGCCTTTCTTAACAAAACTGCTGAGGGAAAGAAATAATCTATTTATATAGCAGTTATATGTGCATGTTTGTATCACTCTGTTTACTTTTTCTATCAGAAACAAACAAAACTGTAAATGTACTTGAAAATAATAGCACCAAAGTTTAATTGTGATTGTTTTCAGTGTATATTAATTGACATTTTTTCAAGTGTGTGTTCATGTCTGAATATATATGCAAAATTGATGAACATCTATATATATATATATATACACACAATATAAGGCCTGGCTGGTCAGTAACAGAATGCACAGTTTGCAATAGGCATAATTATCTGTAATTTAAATGTTCAAGTAGTGTTTCTTTTTTTTCTTTTTTTTATTTAAACAAAATGCATCTTTTTATCATAATTCTTTATGGAGGTAAGCAAATAAGAATACCTGCTTAATTCTTTTTTTTTTTTTCAGTGATTGTATCATCATATCTTTAGTATAAATCCTTATTGTTCCTTGCATTAGATTTAAGATATAGATTTGAAGAGTGAGGTTTAAGGGTGAAGTGCACAGATAGGCATTTGATAACAGAAAAAAAATATTTGCGTTCCTGTCACATTTTGATGTTTCATTATATTACATTTTTATTTTTTAAGTTTTCTATATTCTGCTCTATGTATAAGCAACAGCCCATGGTTTCTATATTTATGTAGATGACCAGGGGTTTTGCAACCAGGACTGGAGTACATTAGTATGCTTTCATCCTAGCATAAGCATCATTATTGTTTTCTCTTGTTTGCAAGATTCATCCAACAAATCAGGAAAAAAATTAACAGTTGGTCTTTTATTTAATTAAATATTAAACTATCCACCATTTTTCTTCACTATTTTTAATGTTAGGCTTTAGGTATATAAGGGAGTGTATGTCATTCCATTGTAAACTGAAAGAGGAAACTTATCTGTTTAATAAATGAACATACATGTGTGTATATAATAAATAATATCGAGCAGTGTTGTACAATTGTAAGTTTTTCTAAATGTGTATTTTATTTTTTACATATGTTCAATGCAGCAGAGACCCACGTTTTTTATTCATAATTGCATTATGGTGCCTTTTTGTTAAAGTTATAGTATAGGTGACATTTGAACTTGTCATAATTACTTTGCCATTTTAAAAGTTGGTTATTTTGAACCATTTATGATGGTCCCTCAAATTTCAGTACAAAGTTTTAGAGTGTTGACGTTGACAAGAAAAAATAACCAGAGTATTTCTATATCACAATTTTTTTTTTTTACAAACTGACAAGATTTATGTTACAGGCAGCTTAACCTCTCCACAACAAATTACATGTATTTTCAACTTTGTTGCTACACTTGCACACTGTTTTGATTGATTCTTACATATGTAATGTAGCATTTGGTACTTCTTTATTTATTCATGTTTTGTTTAAGTTTATTTGTGATTTATCAGGTGCTTGCAAGCTGCTATAATTATGACCATGCCTTGGCTTATTACTGAGTTGATCTGTGGATTGATATAGTATCATTTAGTTATAGAAGTTTTCAACAATATTTACATTTATGGAAAAATAAATGATATAGATTTATGAAAAACAGATTCTTTGGGGCTGTTCTTTTATATTCACTTATGTGATTTCTGTGGTGAAATTTGTGTAAAAGGTTTCTGAAAGCTTTAAATGTTGTACTTTAACTTTTACATTGGAACATTGTGGTGGTAGAGCTTAAGTGGATATTTTTACAATACCGTAAACTTTTCTTGAGGGGGGGAGTCCACAGTGAAAGATGCATTTTTTTTAAAAATCGATTTTGAGATAACTCTAGATTATGCACTAATTAAGTCTTATAAATCCATTTTTGTTTGCCTTTTTATTAAAAGTAACTAATTTTTAAGTGTAAAAGGGGGTTTTTTACAGTGCATGTGGTTTGGGTGGAAAAAAAATCATTACCATTCAGACTACAAAACACACTGTCGCTGAATAAAAATAGCACTGTGATCTATTGTACAGGAAAACCACATCTGCATAATGATGTCAGAGGTCCAGGAAATTCCATTCATGAATGTGCAGGCAGTAAAAAATCAGAGGAGACTGGAATGAACAAAAACCTCCGATCAAGTTGTGCTAAATATTGATTGGTCGATTCTTATTTTGTGAGTTTCCGTTTCCACTGAAGCTGAGAATGCACTTCCATGACATCCTTCACCACATGCTTAACGACCCTTGTTTACACCATTTTGAAAAGCAATCATTTCACAATATTGTGAGAACATATAAAAGAATGTCTGAGAAGTTGTGCATAAAAAATTTATTTTCAAAGAAGATATTTTACACTTGTAATTACATGTAGTACATTTTATGTGTGTGAAGGATAGCTCTCAAGTAGTAAATGATAGCATTGGGGGTTGCCGAAACAAAACAATCTTGTGGCAAATTGTATTACATAGGTAATGTTAAATATAAATTAAGTATCCATCAAATTAAGTACATTGATGGACTTTTTTTATGAAATGACTGGACTGTAGCAAAAGTTCCAGAAAACGAATTTGACATCCCCTAGATTGAATAATCAGCAAGAGGTAAACAGGATTGAAATTCAGTCAGAATTTTATGCCTCACCAAGTATATAAAATTCAATATTGTATTGAATTAATTTCTTTTCACTACAGATAATGAAAATAGAATAATAGACTAGTGAATATAATACAGTTTATTTTATTTGTTACTATAGATAATTTTAGAAGTTTTATTAACGTTCACAACTTTTCATTTTCAACCAAAAAATGTGAATATTTTAATAGAATTAGCATGATGCTGAAAACATTAAACAAAACAAAATTCAACATCAAACAGGTTATTTTTTATCAGATTGAAACACCACACAAAAAAATTGTTTGAATACCTTTTATTTCTCTAGTAATAAAATTTGGCAATCTTTGATGACCATCTCCAAAAGTAGTTTTTTTTTTGGTACTGGTGGTTCATTTCTGACAGCAATATCTCTGGTTATACTTAGCTATTTGCATACTTTTAGTTTTATTATATAACCAGCATTGATTTTGTGAGGGAAGTGCAGAGGCCTTTTCTTAGTATTTCTTTATATGTAATATATACTTTTAAAAACATTTCAGCCATAATTTGTATGTCTTTCCCAGTATATAAAAATGAATCTTTTTTAGAGTTGGAATAATTTATTTTACAGTAAAATTTTATGGAAATACTTCAGCAATTTTTTTTAAAAATTAAAATGCCAGTAAATATACATGTAATGCAATTTATTTTATTTGTTTCTGTAAATAATAGAAGTACTTTTTTTCTGTAAATGTGAATATTTTCAAAGCTTTAGCATGATGAATAAATAAAAAACATTAAATTAAACATATTTCTATACAAAACAAGCTGTTGATTATATTGAAACTCGAAAAATTCTGTTAGAATACATTTTATTTCTCTAGTAATAAGATCTAGCCATCTTTGACAGCCGTTTTCTCCAAAAGTACTTTTTTGGTGTGGATGGTTCATTTCAAAAAGTTACATCAGTAGTTCTACTTATGCTAGCATCATACTTTTTTTAAAATTATCATCATCAGTGATTTTGTGAGAGTTATAGCGGTTTTTCTTTATATTTAGTTTGTTTAAATTTTCCGACAGATTTCATCCTGTTCATAAATATCAATATTATGTTGGGCAAGCTACCTTTTCTTATACAGTTAAATTACATGAAAATGCATGTTATTTTTTAAAATTAAAATGCCAGTAAATATAATGCAATTTATTTGGTTTGTTTCTGTAAATAATTGTTGAAAGGTTCTGATTTTTTAGTTTTGGTGACTTTCGGTGCTAAAACATGGAATTTTGTTTTAAATGATGCACATATTGCAGAAAATTGCTTTATAGTCTTTTCTTAATGTGTTAAATAAAATTGCATTGAAACTAACTCTATATTGTTTATTTTAAAAAGAGATGTTTTGGAGTGGACTCTCCCCTTAAATCTACACTTGTGATAAATTACCTTAAAATATAATGGATTATTCTGGTTAGGCAATTTCAACAACAAAAAACTGTAATAACATTTATTTTTTATGTAAAATTCTTTTGATGTTAATTATAACATTGGACTCCCCTGACAGCTCATGAATTTGAAAGAAATAGAAATACATGTAATTCTAAATAAATGTCATACTTAGCAATTAGGAAAAATATTTTTGATTGATGAATCGGTCAGATAGTTTATTTTTTAAATTGCTGATTATTTATTTGTAAAATCCACATTTAGATGTTTTTCAAAATATTCAGAATTTAATTCTAATCCAGTGAGTTATTATTTCTGCCATTTCACACACACATACCTTTTTCTTTGCACCACTTGATTAACTGATTGTTTAAGCAAGTATTTATTTCAAATTTATTACAAGTTTTGGATGTACTTTTCTTTCTGGTGTCTTAGTCTGCGTGTTGGCTATCTTGTGGATTTTCTTTTTTTTTTCCTGGTCTGTTTTAGTTTGTGTTTCTTTTTCATCCATGCTGGTGGCTGGAGTCTGGCTCTTTTTGCTCTCTGTGCTCTTTGTTGGAGTATTTGTGAAAGTTTGTTTTTTTTTTTCCTCCTACATTGTCTGTGTAGAGTTGTTTTTGTTTTTTGGTGGTATTGTCCACACAGTTTTGGTGTTGATCTCTTTGGTGTGGGTGAGGTTTTTGTGTGTTTTTTTTTTTGTTGTCAATGTAGTTTTGGAGAGGTGGTTATAGTGGTCCAGGAAATGCTTTCTTAATACAAGCATTCTGTTTATCAGTGCTTCTATATCTGTTGGTCTGTTTTGGTAGATTAACCATTGCACTGTATCAACAAAATAATTTAGGTCTTCATCAGGAGTAGTCATTTGGTAGTCCATAGGTGATAAGACTTTCCAATAACCAGTTCCGTCATTTCCATCAAACCAATGTTTTATTTTGTAATCTCTTAGTTTAAATCCCTCTCCAATGAATACATCATCGTCTGTTTCTTTTTTGTTTTCTCATCTTTCATCTGTTCATCCTGCTCTGGCAAGGGCTTGAGTGTCGGCAGTAAGGCTGGTTTTTTAGTCACCAGCCCTAATGAGGGTTTAGGTGCAGAGGCAGTCCCCCATGTGCGTCTCCTGTCCTTGCTTTTTTCGGTAGTCCTGAGATGTCTGATCTGGAAAGGATGAAAAATGTGTGAGGATTGAGTACTGAAAACTTGCTTGCTAATGGGGGTGGGGGGCGCTTTCGGCTTTCGCGCCGGGTGAGGGAGTTGTGGGGGGAAAGGGAGGGGGTGGAGTACTGAAAAGGTGTTTGACTGGCCATTTATACTAACTTCGCATGTCAGCTAACTGGAATCACTCATCTCACCCCTCTAGCCACCTTTAGTCATTCAGTCGCATTCGCAACTACATATTTAAGCTTCCGGCTGGAAACCATCTCTTTAGTCAGATTCATTCATCTCAGCCCTCCAGCCGCCGTTCATCATTCAGTCGCGTTCGCAACTACACACTTAATCTTCTAGGAAATCGTCCCTTCCGTCAGATGTCACTTACACTCTCAGCCCTGAGCTACGAGTCCGTTACTCTATCCACATCGACTTAGCTCACGAAGAAGTGTGAAAAATAAATGGTTATCTGTACCTCTACATTAATCTTCTTTCCATTATGCAAGAGTGACTCTCGAGCGTCACACTATCTAAATTGTTTTGTTTACTTTTGAACGCATTGTCGAAGTTAGCCTGAACATCCACTCTCACAATATGCATCTTTAATTTATATTATGACATAGAAAAATTATGATGATGTACAAGGAAATGTTATTGGACGTACAAAGAACCATTATTGTAAACAAAGAAGAATTATTGTGACGTACAAGGAAGCATTAATATGACGTACAACGAAACATTATGACGTTCGTGGAGCATTATTGTGACATCAAGGAAGAATTCTTGGGATTTTGTGCAGCCTTATTAATCTTGAGTAATCAAAGAGTTTGTGTCTAAGTCACACATGGACCAAGACAAAAATCATGTCTGTGGAACTGGAGTCGGAATCATGGAGTTGGTTGTTTTTTTAGTGGAGTCAGAGTTGCTAAAATGTTCCGTCTCCGTATTTTACTAGATTTGAGGTCAATACAGGTCCACGATTGAACTATGAGGGAGTAAAAAAAAAAAAACTTAAAAAAAATTTGAAATAACATCTCAAGGTAGCTCTGTTTATTGTTAATTTAGTACATTTTGAGCAACGGAAGTAAAAAGAACTTTGTGAAGTTCCTGAAATAGTGAGCTAAAAAACAAAAAAAATCTGCTGCTATATAAATTAGAAGTTCGGATGAAAAGTATACAAGAGTGAGATAATACAATAGCGGGTCGCTACATAACAGGATTCAATCACCTTCCAGCAAACATGAAGATGACGATTTTGAAAAGCATCTAAAAATAAAGGATTGATCAGAACGTCGGCGCTTAACTTTGGAAAATTTCAAAGAAAGAAAATCTCCAGCATGACTAATTATATTTAAATTTTTTTTTTTTTACCAAGCACTGAAAGAGGTTGAGAAATGTGACCGTAGTTCTCAAATGAACTCTAAAATTACATTACCTTGCTACCAAGAAATTATTCAAGATATCGCTTTGACTGTCACGTACAACTAACCCGAGTCAGGTCGGGGTGTCTTCTGCCCTCAGAATCATCAAATCCAATTTGAGGACAGCAATGAAACCGGACCTGTAAGAAGCGATCTTTTTAAAGAATCAATTCAATTTAGATAAATATTATCATATTAGATAAACATTTTAATAGTAAATATATTTATAGTTTTTCGTATCATATTGTACGACTGAAAAATAGTTTTAAAAGTGAAATTTATGAAAGCCACTTCTTCGTTTATGTACACATATACCGTCCTCATACATTTAACTCCATATAAGTATATAATTTTATGCCATATGATTAATAATAAATTACAGTCGGAGTCAGACATTTTTTAGTCCGACTCCACAACCTTGATAAAAATTAATAAAAAATAAACAGCAACATATGGTCTGTTCGATTTTGTTTTCTTAATAGTTTTTAAACCAGTGCTCAAGTGAACAAGACTTCCAAAGTGAAAATTCGAGTTAATACAAATCACTGAGTTAAATGGCATTTCGGAACTTCATTATGCAAATATTGCGTTTTCCAGATAGTGCGATGTTTAATCTGAGAGAGAACTTTTATTGATAATATTTTTATATTGGGTTTAGTTTCTCGCAATAAAAATTTCAAAGGCTTTAATTAATAGAAACTGCAACACAAGATGAACCTCCCTCATGATATGACTGACAAGATGGACCTTACTCATGATGTGGCTGAAAAGATGGACCTCACTCATGATGTGGCTGACAAGATGGACCTCACTCATGATATGACAGACAGGACCTCCATCATGATGTAGCTGACAAGATGGAGATTCCCCGTGATATGACTGACAGGATGGACCTTACTCATTATGTGGCTGACAAGATGGACCTTACTCATGATGTGACTGACAAGATGGACCTTCCTCATGGTGTGACTGACAAGATGGACCTCACTCAGGATATGACAGACAGGACCTCCATCATGATGTAGCTGACAAGATGGAGATTCCCCGTGATATGACTGACAGGATGGACCTTACTCATGATGTGTCTGACAAGATGGACCTTACTCATGATGTGACTGACAAGATGGACCTTACTCATGATGTGACTGACAAGATGGACCTTCCTCATGGTGTGACTGACAAGATGGACCTTCCTCATGATGTGACCGACAAGATGGACTTTTTTCATGATGTGGCTGACAATGTCATCTGGTTTATTGCTGATTATATCGACTATAACACAGCAACACTAGACCTTTTAGGATATTTTTTTTTAATTGAATCCATTCTATGTAGGGGAATTCAATCATAAGAAAAGCTGTATGTTTTGCGAAAAACCAAGCACTTTATTTCATAATGATGATTGACATGTATCGTATATTTTATTGTACAAGCAAAACAAAATGCTACTTCTAACATTGCATTTAAGTGACCTTTGTACCGGAAGAAACAAACAATGGCTTCATGTGAGACCGTCATATTCTTCACGACTTGGTGATAAATATTCATTGACTCATTGTAGATCTGGAATTGCTAGAATCACATGCTCCAAAAGCAGAAGACTGAAAATACCTTTCTAGAGCTTTAGGGTTATTACCTTCTTAGGTCGCATTAATTGCTCTTAAAGTTCAAGCGAATTAGTATAAGACATATCTGAGTAGAGTGAACAGCGACCTGACAGATGATCAAGTTAGACACCGCATCAAGCGTACGTTGTATGTTGTTTTCCTCTTGTTGTCCGAGTCTTCCAATTAAAAAAAAAAGTACAAACAAGTGAACGTGTTTTTAGGCTAAACAGCTGCTTTTCTGAACACATTACAAAAGAAATTATACTCGGAGGAAACAATGGGTATTCTGTCTAAATATATGGTGGTGAAAATGCTAACAGCTGTGAACTTTCGAACTATCCAAATTTATTCAGTAGTTCTCAGTGAGAAATGTATTTGTGCAAGTAAACCCACAAATCTTCTGCAGCAAAATATTCTTCTCTCTGGGTACATATGTGGCGTGGAAGTGTGTGTGTGGGGGGGAGGGGTTTAGAAATGTATTAGGAAAGACTTAATCAACATTATAGTCTAACCATATGCTCCATCATGACAGTATCGTCAGGCGTTGCAAAATTAACAAAAAGTTATTAATTACAAAAAAAAACGGCTAAGAACCCCCAATCCAATCCTGACGTAATAGACGAAGACAAACAGTTAAAAAGGAAAAACGCAAATACCTGTAACTTTAGGGATAGCTTAAAAATTTATAGAAATTATGTAATGATGGCAGAAAGATTGTTATAAAATCAAAGTGACGCGAACGCGTTCTGGCGTAAAGTCTGGGAGAGTTTTCCGACAGTGTTTCCCAGACGATGACAGGATCTGCTCTTTAAAGCTTATTTAAGTGCACACAAAGAGGGACTAAGGTGGTCACATGGTCAGTCATGCTAAATATCTGGTGAATTATTACAACCTGACCTACTAGGTCATCCAAAATTATAAAATGTCGCCAGTCATCGCCAGTTTCCGTGAAATGAGGTGAGCTAATGAGAAGATACAAAACGTGAGATCTAAAGTCAGGTCCGCTTTGATGAATCTAACATTGTTTTTTGAAGCCCTGCTTGATGCAAGCTAAAGAGTAGATACAAAACGTGAGGTCTAAAGTCATGTCCACTTTGACGAATCTAACGGTGTTTTGAAACCATGAGAACCTAAGATGAATTAAATGTTGGGCGACTACCCCTCATACCTTCACAATATGAATAGCTTCATGTTGAGAGTTGGGTGTTTCTCAAAATAGAAACACAATTTTACCACTGTACTGGGGGGTGAGGGTGGCAGAAATGTCAAAAAAATCTGTTGACCCTTGCTCCTTAAGAACTACGTCACATTATTTGCCCTAATTTAAAACAGATTCTGCCTCATCAAACTACAAACACAGAAAAAGACAAAACTGTTTGCCTTGTTCTCTACTCTGGAGACTGTCAAGATGTTAGAATAGTCCTAACCTCAAAGTTAAATCAACTGTCACCTGTCATGTTAGGACTGTCCTGCTGTCCGCTTTGAGGTGATTGTCATGGATTTCAAGTTTATATGATCTGGAATGTTTTGTTTTCAGGGTTGTGTACTATTTTGGTGTTATGAATGTCTTTCTCTCAATCTACTGTACTATTTTGGTTTTAATAAATAACTTGTTATCAGGCTGCTTTACTATTTTGGTTTTAGAATTGTCTTGTGCTTAGGCTGATATACTATTTTTGTGTTATGTCTTATTCTCAAGCTGGTGTACTATTTTTGGTGTTTTAATTGTTTATTTTCAGGCTGATGTTCTATTTTGGGTGTTGTAACTGTCTTATTCTCAAACTACTGTACTATTTTGATGTTGTGTCTTATTCTCAGGCTGTTAGAATTGTCATGTTTTCAGGCTGTAAAATTGTTATGTTCTCAGGCTGTAAAATTGTTATGTTCTCAGGCTGTTAGAATTGTTATGTTCTCAGGCTGTTAGAATTGTTATGTTCTCAGGCTGTTAGAATTGTTATGTTCTCAGGCTGTTAGAATTGTTATGTTCTCAGTCTCCTAGAACTCTTATGTTCTCAGGCTGTTAGAATTGTCATGTTTTCAGGCTGCTAGAATTGTTATGTTCTCAGGCTGCTAGAATTGTTATGTTCTCAGGCTGCTAGAATTGTTATGTTCTCAGGCTGTTAGAATTGTTATGTTCTCAGGCTGTTAGAACTGTTATATTCTCAGGCTGTTAGAACTGTTATGTTCTCAGGCTGTTGTACTACATGCATTTTGGTGTTAGGACTGTCTTATTCTCAACTGGGCTGCATTGCTTAATTTGATATTATACTGTTGTCTTTTCAGCTAGGCTGCTGTGACTTGGCTTTTTTTGTGTTATGATTATCTTACATATTCAGCTAGGCTCCTCTTACTTTTTTGGAGTTAGGGTTGCCTTGTTATTGGCAAGGCTGCTAAGACTATTTTTTTGGTGTTAGGATTGCCTTGTTCTTGGCAAGGCTGCTAATACTATTTTTTGGTGTTATGATTATCTTAAATATTCAGCTAGGCTCCAGTTACTTTTTTGGTGTTAGGATTGCCTTGTTCTTGGCAAGGCTGCTATGACTTTTATGGTATTAGGATTGTCTTACACATTCAGCTAGGCTGCTATGACTTTTGTTGTTGTTAGAACTACATGTATCTTGTTTTCCTTCCGATGATTGCCTTTCATTGTCCTACTTTTCCAAGCTGTGGTTTTGGTGTCTTATTTTTCCAGGCTGTTGTTTTTGTTGTCCTATTTTTCCAGGCTGTGGTATTTGTTGTCTTATTTTCCCAAGCTGTGGTTTTGTTGTCTTATTTTTCCAAGCCGTTGTTTTTTGTTATCCTATTTTTCCAGGCTGTGGTATTTGTTGTCATAATATTGTAGGCTGTGTTATTTGTTATCCTATTTGTTACCCTATTTTTGAAAGCTGTAGTATTTGTTGTGGTGTTGAAATTATTTTCTCAATGTTATAAAGACCGTTAGGTGTATTTATTCAGTTACCAGTATTGAAAAGGATAATTATATAAATTTTTAAATAGTAGGTACTTGTTCTTTTTTATACATTTACTCTATTTTAGGTAAGTTTAGCACACTTCTATCGTTCTTTATTGTAGTGCAGGCTTTGCACAATTTTAATCAATTATAATTTAAGTCTTTACATTTGAACCACACACACACACACACACACACACACACGCACGCACGCACGCACGCACACACCCCTCTGTCCCAGCAAAAAAAAGGGGGAAAATAATGAGGCAGCTATCAAAAGCGCCGCTTACAAAGTCAAACTTTCTTCATAATTGTACAACAGCAAGTAAAAAATGAATACAAATATCTTGCACATGCGGCATTATATCACAAGGCATGTTGAAGCGCTCTGAGAAACTTCAACGTTATGCCGAAATAATCTATGGAACATTCGCATCGACTTTGTTATTCCCATAAGACATTTGCAGGAAGACGTCCTGGTTGCCCGCATAATAGTGTAACAGCGCTTTTAACATAAATCAATAACTGAAAGTTAAGAACAGTCTACTCTCAATTGTCTATCAAACAAACTGGAAGTTAAGAACAGTCTACTCTCGGTTGTCTATCAAACAAACTGGAAGTTAAGAACAGTCTACTCTCAATTGTCTATCAAACAATATGCACATGAGTTTGTATATATATATCTTCTGCATTTTCTTTCTTTTCTTTTAAATAACAGATTTTGTGGCTTTATATTACATTGACTTGAGTCGTTATAAAAAAAAATATAACTATGGGGAAGGGAAGGTCTCACCAGTATATTGCCTGACGTAGTATAGAGAGAAACCCTTCATCTCAGTTTCATTCTTGTAAGATAACAGTCTATCAGTGTTTCATAATATCAATTTTATTGTTGTCTGTGTCTTTGATTTGGGGACTGTCAGGTTATGCTTTGCATTTTAGCAATAAAGAATTCCGGCCCTATATTTTGTCACCCATGTTATCGATTGTAAAGTTTTAAAAATCTCACTGACCTTGCAGCTCATAATTTCAGACTGATGACAGTATCCATAACTTTATGACTAGTCAAAGCTCAGCATATACCAACCATTTACTTACAGCCCAGCCTAGACCAACCATTTACTTACAACCCAGTATACAAACCACTTACTTAGAGCTTAGTCTATACAAACCGTTACTTACAGCCCTTTCTATACAAACCTTTTTACTTACAACCCGGTCTATACCAAACATTACTTCCAGCCTTGTCTCTACAAGCCATTTACTTATAGCCCAGTCTATACAAACCATTTACTCACAGACCTGTCTAAATCAACCATTACTCATAATCCACTTTATACAAATTATTTACTTACAGCTCTGCATATACAACTATTACCCACAGTTAGCTTATACAAACCATTAGTCACAGTCCTTTCTATACCAACCATTTACTTGCTAATACCTACCATTTATTTACAGCCTTGCCTATACCTACCATTTATTTAAAGCCTTGCCTATACCTACGAGTTATTTACAGCCTTGCCTATACCTACCATTTATTTACAGCCCTCTCTATACCAATCATTTACATACATGCCTCTCTATACCAATCATTTACGTACAGCCCTCTCTATACCAATCATTTACATACAGGCCTCTCTATACCAATCATTTACATACAGCCCTCTCTATACCAATCATTTACTTATAGCCCATTCTATACCAACTATTATTCACAGTTCACTTATACCAACCATTTATACGCAACTCAACCTTTCCTAACTATTCACTCATAGTATCGTTTGCATATCATTAACTTTTGAAAAGACGTAATACATGTATAAGATTGCCAAAAAGTACGTTTACAATCGTCAGTGCTTCATAACTCAATAAAAACAGTTCTAATTATGCCTTTAGATTTGTGAACAACACATAAATATATTTCTGCCGCACGTTTTTTACCAAATGCAGTGAAGCCTTCTTTCACCAGTTTCAAGTGTGTGGGCTGTTATCGTGGCTTCAGGTGGAACTGATTAATATATCAGAAATGCATGTATTGATGATAATATGAAATCTTTCTCACCCCCTTTCCCCAAATTGTAAGTTATAGAAGTAATTTATGTAGGGCTTGTGAAGCTGTTCTTATACTACTGTAGCATATAGAACTTTAAAGCGATTCTTTTAATAATATCTAGGACTTTGAAGTTGTTCTTTAATAACGCCTAGGGCCTTGAAGTTGTTCTTTTAATAACACCTAGGACCTTGAAGTTTGTTCTTTAATAACACTTAGGGCCTTGAAGTTGTTCTTTAATAACACCTAGGGCCTTGAAGTTTTGTTCTTTTAATAACACCTAGGGCCTTGAGGTTGTTCTTTTAATAACACCTAGGGTCTTGAAGTTGTTCTTTAAATTACATCTAGGGCTTTAAAATTGTTCTCCATAGTAACTTTCTAACTTTTTGGTGAAAGTATATGTATATGCGACGGCGCCCTCTGTCTATTAATGTCAATATCAATGTTTATCTTTAATAATTAATAATCACATTAATACAGATGGACAGGTCACATGTATATGCTGGCCTAATTATCTGACTTCTATTTAGTCCTCACCATGCGGATCTTTCTGGCACTTTCAGAATATTATTTAGATGCACACACCATAAATAATCGTTCTTCTCTCATACAAGTATGCTACTGACGGGAACTTCTTGCTTAAGCGGAAGGTTTCGATCCGTCTTTAATTACTGAATCCCCAATCCGTCCTCTACCCGAAACTAATTAATTAATCATGCGCAAGAAGCTAGTTACAAGAAATAACAATATTTATGAATAATGAAAGAAAGGAAAAATACAGTTAGTTACAAGCGAACAACAGGTCAAAATATTACCTAAAAAGTTCAAAGTCATGTTCCCAATAGAATAAATTCACTTTTATAGCTGCTAATTCTTATCATAGAATGATCAGCTGACCTGATCTTTGTTTGCAATGCGTGACGTCACTGGCACGTTGACCGCTTGTTGTCCCACGTTTATACTGCTGGCTTTGGTAGTATACAACACATGTCAAACGCAAAAGTCTCTGCCAACAATCTTTCTACAACCTTCTCCTTAAAGTTGCCTGAGTAAGGACACACTTTTCTTCGATCTGGCGAGAAGTACACGTTACCTCCATGCCACAACGACTATTAACCATACAATGAACACTGGCAACTCCGCAGAAATCAATGTCTGAACGAAGTTCCAGTCACCCTAGGAATGCAGACAATTAGAACAACCTTTGTCTAAAGTCTCTCTGTCGTAGCATGATTTGGAGACTTGGGTCGGGAGATCTATATCGACGGTTCAAATCATCGGTTTAGATCGATGATTAAAAACTTGTACACTGTGGTTAGCTAATGGTTAATAACGTGCTACACTATGGTTAGCTAATGGTTAATAACGTGCTACACTATGGTTAGCTAATGGTTAAAAACGTGCTACACTATGGTTAGCTAATGCGGCGTTTTTATCCACGGACTAGAATTCTCTGTAGTGACTTAGCAAGAATGATACCCAGTATATAAACTAACATGGTGTTATTTTACAAGAATGGTACCCAGTATATAAACTAACATGGTGTTATTTTATAATCTGACACTTAATCGCGTACTTCTCTTCCTTTAACACGTCTTCCTAGAGGAGTTGGATCGGCATTGTATGTTTCCCTCTGATCTCCACTGTCACACGCCGCACTGTGGGAACCAGTCAGCGTCTAGAGTGATGATCTCCACAGTCACAAGTCGCACTGTGGGAACCAGTCAGCGTCTAGACTCTAGAGTGATGATCTCCACAGTCACAAGTCGCACTGTGAGAACCAGTCAGTGTCATCACAGTCCTCTACATAAAAAAAAAATGCTACTTTTAATGCGTGATTAATAAATATTTATATTTTGCGTTTGATACATATTTTGCAGTTTGATAATAGGTAAACATATTGTGACAGAGTAAATTTGCCTCTCACTATTTTAAAATTTAAACTGCTAAATTATCAGAGTAACCCGACCTTGAGCACTCCTTATGGTGGTATTTTGAAAGTGTCTGAGTTTGAAGTAAACAGCCTAAGGCAAGAATATTCTAGATTCGCTGACCTAATCGAATCTACTAAGGTCGTAGTGGTTATAAATCAGTAAATCAGAAGATTCTGGTAAAACAAAATGTCTGCTTCTTCCCTGTAAAATATAATCAGGGAACAAATGTTAAGTTTCCAGTTTATTCATCTCTAACTCCATTCTTTCTTACATTTAAGTTTCAGCTTACAGTTCCCTGCAACAGTATTTATTAGCCTGATACATGCATACAACATAATAATTACATCATAACAATTTTATGAAAGGGTTCACTAGAAACAATGTCGTGTGTCAATGTCATGCTAAACAAGTGTTTAGCATGCTACACATTAGCATCATAGTTCACAATTTATAGAAATAATAGTCTACACACATAATACATCTCTATGTAAAACACAGTTATAATATATCAATAGCAAAATGCACGAAATAGTTTAAAGTCCATTCTCTCTCAATCAGTCAGTTAACTCACCATTAGGCTAGTGACTACCTTTCATGACCAGACTTTTCCACTCCAAATTCAAAGTGATTAGAAAATAAATTCTTTTCAACAGGTAAACTTTGATCTCAGCCCATTGGTTGGTCTCGTTCTTGTAAATATTAACCATTAGATAACAAAAACTACTCATCCAATTAAACCAGTTTAGATTACATCAGCAAGTTTCTTTTACACTCTCCACCTGAGTTGTTTACTCCAAAAAATCATCATAAGCAGTGCCCATGGTCGGATCATGTTAACATTGGTGTGAAAGTATATTAAAACAAATTTTGTAATTTTAATAACCTTTTTCATATTATTAACTGTTTCTTTTATATACGGGTTTTTTCCCCCAGTCTTATATCCATTGAGAAACTTCCATTAGGGATTAAACTTAGAGATTGACGAAATACCTGTTTACTCCTTCAGAGAAAGTAGGTTAGATCACAAGTGAAGGTCACACCCAAAATTGGATACTAACAACCCACGTATGGTCATTTGTCTACCGGGTAAAGTCGTAGCGCTAAGATGTGAATTGACCTTTACCTCATTGATAAAACCACATGAATGGGTAGACCGCGTCAGACATGCAGACAGAATAGTGCCCACATGCCAAGGGTAACAGCCGTCCATTGCTTATGACCGCACCTATCAGAAAACACATAGTGGTATTGATTTCTCTAAACCGAAATTCTTTCTTGTAATTAATTCTATATATATATTGTATTGTGAATGTATGTAGAATATTCTTGTGAATTTTATTGCTGTTGATATAGTACATTTTTCTACAGAAGCTAAGTGGCACAGTGATATTACATTTGTAAATGTGGTGAGAATGCCACATGTATGTAATGTTACTACTGTCGATTAATTGTTATCATGGGAGGGTTAACACGTGCTGCGTGGTCACTAGCTAAAATTGTATTACAAACAACTATGGAATAGCCAAGAAATATATATTATAGATTTTACATATTTGAATTTTCATGTAATACAAATTGTGAGTTAGTGAAGATTGTAAAGATGTATTGATTATCGCTGTTGCCATAAGGCCCATAAAAGTTGTTATCATACACGAAGCTGTAACATAAGTAACCATGTATTTTACAGCCAGTCCTGAGTTTTACCTCAGAACTCTGATCTGACTGCTCAACACTATTTGATGGGAGTCCAAGTTTATTGAAGCCGGAGCTGAAACATCAGTGAACAAGCGAGCGTCTATGCTGGATCCTTATCCCTGCCTTGTTGAACAGCGAGGACTTTCAAGGGTCACGTGAGCAGCGCATGTCAGTAGATGACAACAACATGTGCTTATTAAGCTAAGTCTAAAAGACAATCGAAATAGATTTTTTCATGGTGTGAATAGTAAAGTGACTTTTCGGGTCGCGCGATAACATTCTGAATTCGCGGAAATCAATTTGTTCATTTTCTCGTTTTGAATTTAATTTTATTGTTAATTTTCTTAAATCTCTCTATGTTATTACATAAGTGCATGTAATCGACCAAAGGAGATTGCCACTGGGGACCAAGCCATAAATAGAGAAATAAAGAACCATATTTATTAATCTATAAATAAAGGGGGAGATAACATTGTGGCAAGAAGTCAACTAATTTATCCGACTAGGTGTTGTGAACAATCAGCTGAGGTTGTGGCATTTGAAAGGGAGATAAGTTAGGCAAGTCCAGCTGTCGCTAATGTTGAGGATTATCCTATATATTAATATTGATGATTAATGCCTAAATTAGGACAGGATCGTAAAATGAAAAGTGGACATGTGACAATTGGCAACAAAGATATAATTATTAAGTTTAGAAATCATCATCATCATCTGTCCTTGACCTAGTGTAGTCATTGGGTCGCTGAGCTGCTGAACGGTGGACCAGCTCCTTCCTGGTCTTGGTCATGTGCCAAACTCTGTGTCTCTGCACATTTTTTTCCCAGTCCATTCTGCGATGTTGTCGGCCTACATTTTTCTCTGTCTGCCACCATAATGCTACCCTCAAGGACTGTTGTGGAGAGTTTGTTGGCTCGGGTAACATGGCCATACCATTTCATCTTTCGTTGTTGTTTTTTTTTTGACAGTGATGAAAGGACTTCATATTCACCAGCTTCACATCTGATGGTATTGTGCACATCTTCATTGGTGATGTGATCTTTGTAAGAGATGCCAAGGATGGTTCTGTAGTATCTCATTTCAAGTGCTTGTATTCTGCACTGTACTTCTGCCGTCAGGGTCCATGCTTCACAAGCATACAAAAAAAAAAAAAAAAAAAAATTGAAATAAGGATAGGCAAATTTACTCTGCCACAGCTAGTTTGGCAATTAACAAGAGTTAAAACTGCCTGCCCAAACAAAAATCAGGCAGATGCAAAAAATATAATTTGATCTCTATGATAGTGAGTCGTATTTCCAAGGCAGATATGCAAATTGGTGAAAAGAATAGAAATATATATATATATAAATATTTAAAACTCTTTCTCATACTGTACATTTTCTTATTTATTTTGTGCATTTAATAAATTACGTTTCCTAACTTTATAATGAAATCATATAAGCTGGCAAGAATGTAAATCTGAGCTGCATAATTGAAGCAGCACTGTTGATTTTCTTCATAAAATTGGATGCCGCGCGGGCAAGATTAAATCCAGAATATCCACCCATTCATATCTTCTCTACTTACAGCGTTATTTATCTCTCAACATAAATCTCTTTCTTGGCACTTGCTTCCGTCTGCGAAATCAGCGAAAGTTGGAAGCAGATGCAAAACCCATTTATAGACCTAGCTAGATCTTATCAAACAGTAGAGGCGTATTCTTTCCAATTTTCAACTGCATTTGGATTTTAACGTGGGTGTTCTGTTGCACACGGGACTTGATTTATCGTCCCACAGGACGGACTATTTATAGACACTAAACTCACCACGTCAGAAATGATTTTCTCTTGTGAGATTCGGATAAGGGAGGAGGACAACAGCTAGAGACTCTCCCGAGGTAGGATCGAACCTTGCTCACGCCAATCTGACTCGTGTCCTTAATTAAAATTAAGAAATAACCGATTTACGACCAAATGCTAATCTCTAAACACATTTTAAAAATCAGGTCTGGAGAATGAATGTTCGACCGAACTCTGTCAGGATTCAGACCAAAGTTCTGTTTGCACAATTCATATTTACTTAACACATTACCATTCCGAAAAAAAATCATAAATCCGGGTTGATTCAAGCAGCTTCTAGACAAACTAAAAACTTTAGCAGATACCTTTGTCATGATCACTTTCCGCCCCCTCCCAGTGTCTAATCAATCTTAATTTATTTTTTAAAAAAATCAAAGCAATATTTTAATAATGTAGAGTTTGATTAGCGTTTTTGTTATCCTTAAAATCTCTTAGCGCTACACAAATCGGTCGTTCAGCTCGATAACTTTCATCAAACAAATAAATACCATATACATGTAACTGTTCCAGTTTCACTCTAGTTTTATTTAGCATTGAGAAATATTAAGAGTCCATATTTCGCAATTACTAAATTTCTAAAACAAAAGATCTTTTCGAAAGTTATTTTTTTAATTAAAGACAAAGTTTGCAACTAAGACTCAAAAAATGGATGACGTATTTTACTTTTTTTTAGGCGCGTATGAAATAAACCGCCATTTGTCTTTAGAACAGAAGCGCGAGAAACGTTCTCGTTCAAAACTCTTCAACGCGGACCGAGAGAAACTCTCGCAAAAAAATTTAAGTACTGTACCAAACTGTACGCTACGTAAAAACAAGCTTCGCGTGATACTACGAGATTTAGAAAGAAAGTTTGTGTATTGAACGATTTCCGTCCCGAACAGTTACGATGCTGATGCATGCTGGGACACACGCGTTTCGGCTTGTCGACTAAACACGCTGACCCAGAAAAACGAGCAAACCGCTTCAGTCTTTGGATTGATTTTGATGTTATTGTCGACGAAATACTCAAAGAGTGCTTTTTTCTATTGAATGTTTAGCTGTTAAAGGTGAGTTATTTACTTTAAAATTGATTAGAAAGAGTACGATGCTTATACTATGGGCGATAACCTCCACGCAAACAGTTGTGGATTTCAAAATGGCGTTTGATTACTGCCCTTGCGGTAAGGGGCGACAATTTTCCTGCTTTTCTGCGGCGAATTATCCCCCAAAATTCAAATAACCATCGTTTTTCAGTAGAACAATGCTCTTTGCTTCTTAGTCCAAACCTTTAAATAAATATAACATGCCATATATAGTGAGTTTTAGTCCTACTTATTGACAAAGAAAGACGGAAGAAAAATGGCGTTCCTGCGACCGGCAACCGGCGGGACAATATCGACCCTCTGTCTTGTTTAGCTAAAGGGGAGGCTTGGAGTAGGTTCCCCTGCTTGGACAGATAACCCTCCTTTCGGTTTTTTTCCTTCAAAAATCCTAATCCTGGATCCAAACCCATAGTCTTTTGATTTGTTTGTTTCTTACTTAGATATGCACACAAAAATTGATAAATTATGTTCAGCACCGTTCAAGGTCACGGCATTTCACACGCGTTGTCGGTTGTACCATGTGACTTTTCGGGGCTATCACGTCGTTTGGTCATGAAAAACTTTGCATATTGTATGACGCCATGTCTGAGTCAATTACATGTCGCGAACGGTGATTTATAGATTCGGTTAAAAAAAAAATTACAACGACTTACTACCTTTTATAGACTAAGAGTAATTCTTTATGGATGAACAGTTTCAAAAATAAATTATTAATTTATACATGGATTACTAACTAATAATAATATAACTAGTAGTAATAGTTCCAACTGGTTCGTCAGTCTGTCTATAGGTGATGACGGAACTTTACATATCAGCGAAACTTCGGCATGGTCGCAAGAATTGTGGTTATATATGATGAGAATATATAAGCGTACTCTTGATTTATAAGATGAGCGTTAATAATTGTAGTTGTTTATACAATATCAATGTTATATATGATTCTACTCACCCAAAGTATAGGTCATAACTTTACAATTTTATATAGGTAATTTACTAATTGCATTAGCATCTAATACGTTTGTAATCATATCTAGATGTGTTCAGAACATTTGTCATTAGAGATAACGCAGTATAATATTAGTTACTATTAACAGATAAATTATTATGTCTGACACTGTAAATGTTTACTTTAATACTAATAAAGTAATAGTCATTCATTTTTTAAAAAAATATTAAAAACTTGGGACCAGTTCAGTATAAACTATTTCTTCTGGATTTGCTTTCTCTCTCTTTTTAAAAAACAGCAGGTTGTCATTTAAATTGGGAAATTTAATACAAATTTGTCTGAGATTGAGAAAGTTGTTACTTTGTAATTAATATTTATAGTATGCACTTGTAAATTAGGATAGATTGAATATTTAAGATTATGATATATTAATATCATTGCAATATGATTAATTTAAAAGTACTAGGTCAAAAGTAAACTTTTTTACATCATAAACTATAAGGATATGCTTAAATTATAACAACATTATGTATCACTATATATCATTATAAAAATATATGGTAATAAAATATCTTCCCAGAGTTTTGCCAAGTACTGGTCATGACTTGCACATGAGATAGGTAGGCAGCTAGTTAGGGAGTGGAGATGTTTGTGTTACATTCGAAGGGCATATATAATATGATTTGAACAGCTTTCTGTAACTATCTGATGAGGTGTGTTGCCCTGAATATATTCATGAAACTGAGTGATATACTTTTGAGTATGACACCCAGATTTCTGGATGTTTGGTAAAATTAGATGGAAATGCTATTAATATTGATTAATTCAATAAACTGTTGGAGCACTTCTGAGTGAAGATAATTTGGAATTGTGCAATATTGCTTCATTCATTCATCCAGAGTTTGTTCTTCAATAATATACAGAGGGCCCCTACTTGATGGTTGATGTGGCATATGATCACATCACTTTGCAATGGACTTATCATAACAAATTAAGGTTCACTATAGTGTTTGATAAGGATGCTCTTTATAATGGGCTTATAGTTGCCACGAGTAATACTAATAGTGTATTATCACTTTACAAACTATTCCTCATCATGATGGGGTCTCTGGAATGAATATCAATCATACACAAAAGTTTGGTGCAGTTATAATATATATACATGCCAAAAATTTTGTGGATGATTTTTTTCTGTAGAGTAGAAATTTTCAACTAGTTCCAGGGTTTTGCTATATTCTTATTGCCCCCAGTTTCTATCGGGAGTTGAAGACTTTACTGGTCACCTTCTCGCATTTCAAAATGCATAGCCATTTTGCTAAGAATATAAATAAAGTAAGAGAAAATAAACACGAAATCTTCATGAACAAAGATTTAGTCATTATGTGGCATAAGCTATTTGTTGTAATTTATAATTTTCTTTGAAGTCTATCTCCCATAAATATAAGCTTAAACAATCCTTCACTTGTACTGAGGCAGAAATACCTACTTCAGTATGACAAACAGCCCCCTTGACATTGCACTGTTTACGTTCATCAGTCTGCATTAGATTAATGATGAGAACATATTATATAATGCTTGTATATGCTTGAGATAGTTTAGTATTAATAAAAAAGACATTGCTTTGAGCAAAGTTCTTAATGAAAAAAAACACCACTTCACTGTTGCTTGAATGAGAGCACTATGCTGACCATAACAATAAACATATTCAGCAGTTAGTTTTTTATTTCTAAACAGATTTAATTTAATTTAATACTAATAGTAAATAGTGATACTGATAGAATGCAGACTTTCATAGGCTGGTAATGAGGTGGCAAAGAAAGTCAAAATGGCTGAACTGAGCAAAACCTCGAGAGGGAATGAACTGGCACAAATTTGAAAGTTTTGCCTTGAAGGAATAGTACAAAAGACCAATTTTTACTTACCTGTACACAGTTTTAGCCTAGACCGTTGACTAGTGAAGATTGCTTCTGCATATCTGTTTTGATGCAGTTTTTGCGCACATTCTCCTAAAAGAGGTGTAATTTTGATATATTAATTTGATATATATTAATTATTATTGAACAATTATTCCATAAATGGCAATATGGTATTGCTACTGTTTTGAGTTAATTTTTTTTAAAAAGTTTCTTTTAAAAAAAAATACAGGTATAAAAACTTTTCCTAAATATCTAAATCTAATTTAATTTTTACCATTGAATGTTTTCTTCATTGTGAAGAGAAACAAAAGTAAAATGTGGTTAGGAAAGAACAATTTTTTTTTCAGCCTCCTGTTGAACAAGTAGAATATAGATTTATCTTTATCAGTTTATGGCTAGTTACCTGGTGTTTTGTATATGTGTTGATGAACAAGTTGAAATAAAATCATATATGGGTCTCTTTTTCTTTTTTTTATGAGTGTACCATTTTGTGGCAAGAAGTGCAAAAAATAAAGTGGATTAAATTTAATTATTTTACATGTTAATGTCTACAACAGGGCTAATGATTATATAAAAAATTAAAATAAAGATAAAATTATAAAAATGTTATATATATATAAAAAACACATGTTTCTCTTGAAAACTTTGAAAGTAAAGTTGATGTTTTACCAAAAATTTAAAAAATAAAGAGTAATATAATTATCTCATTACAATAAATATATTTTCTTTATTAACCTAATTATTAACTTAATCTGGATATATATTTATTTAAAATGGGTTATAAAACTTAAACTTTGTCACATTGAAACCTTATTCAGCTTCCAATGACAAAAGTGGTCATCTATCATAAACAAACTTAGAAAATCCCACTTGCAAGCTCACACTCAGAAATGTAGCGCAGAAAATAAGCGTTATTTTTTCACAAAAATGTTGTGATTTCCTATCTGCTTTTTAAGAAAATAATTTAATTACTGGCAATCAATTTGGCCAAAGTTAAATGTGAGTTGTGATTGCCAAGAACATAGAATTAGAATAACAATAATAATGTACTTGTATGTCTTGAGTGCTTGTCATGTGCAAGCATTGCACCTGCATTTTTAGAGGCCTATTCATTTGGCTCATGGATACCCACCCTTTTTGGCATATTCTTGACTGCTAATCTGTACTGAAGTAACAACTAAGCAATATTTGGATCAATTCGGATTCAGAAGAGTTGATTGTGTCATTTATATATAACATGGTCAATATTTGCTCTTATGTGTTAGTTTGTGCGGACTTTGTTTTGAGTTCATTTTTTTTTAATCTTCAGTATCAATAGCTAGTTTAAAAAAATCTAAATATTGCTTTTGTGTGTGTGATGAAAGCAGTTTCCAATTTCGTTGTGTGCCACTGTTGAGACTGAGAAGGGTGAAGATGGGTGAAAGTCACAATGGAGTGTTGTTGAAAGAAAAGTTGTAGAATGGTGATAATGCTGAAAACAGGTTGTGTGATGTCTAAATAATTCAAACCTTTAATATAATAAGTAACAATGAAGCAGATATATTTCCTTTTTTAAAATAAAAATGTGAAACTTAATTGGAATAATCATTACCCAGCATATCGAAGCAGTTCACTGAATATGTAGGAGCAAATGAATCTTGTTATCAGGATTGGAATAGAGGTGTATTGTGTAGAAATGAATTCTTTAATGCAAATAAAAATGTATGGTGACAGTGGATGATTTATAGGTTAAAAAAAAGAAGTAATAAAACCAAAGTATTTTTTATTACTACAAAGACAAATATTTAGTTAGTTCTTTTTGTTTACCTGAATCTATTATTAATATTATATACGTTTTCAATATTAACAGTTGTCATTGCCCCCATGCCCCATTGTTGGCATTCTTTTGCTAGCAAATTGTCATAAATTGCGAGTTACTCGTAGCTAGAGTTTTTGAGGGTTGATCATAAACTTAAAGGATGTTCTATTTTTCTCAACTAATAAAAGTAATATAAAAAAAGAAGCTAAGTTATTATGCTGCATAGATAATACTAAGTAATAAAGAAAGTGTCTCTTTAAATATAATGTTTTTTTTAATATAATAAGCATAATTGTGATGTTTATACTCTTGAAATATAATTCACAATTCACAGGTGTGTTTTTTTTTTACCCTTACTAGGTCAAGTTTAAAACAGAAACACTATATAAGAAACTGTAAATGCAAAATAAACCATATGGATATATACATAAATATGTAAGCTATTTATAATGTTAATCAATTTATTGAAAATATATCTAGATTATTAGAAATCTTAGCTGTTTTGAAAACTCGATGATTCCAAATAATTTCCTGTTGTTGCTGTCGTTTACAGTGTGATTTTAATGGAAATTGGAGTTGTTTTTCTTATTTTGGTACTTAAAACTCCTCACACCAAGACAAAATGACAAGAGAGTTATCTTTCTGTAATTTGGTGCCTTTGAAAAATGTAAATAATTAGCAATATTATTGTCATTGCTTTCTATTTACAAATGTATTAATTTCTTTATCAAGCGCTAAAATGGAAATTAAGACAAGTTTTCTTAAAGCTGAATACTTCTGGATGAACTGATAAATTTGTAAAACATTAGTGTGTAAATATTTTGATTGTATCTATTGTTTAAATAGCACATATCGTTTGTGTATGATATGTTGATGTTCAGTAAAAGATTAAAAGTTTTGGATCTGATTTTTATGTGAAAACGAAGTGATAAAAATAAGAAGCCTTTTAAGAACATTATTTCTTCATAAAATTGACCGTTTCAAGATGAAATGGATCCAGAATGTTGTTTTAATGTATTATCACTTCTAAGACAACCTTGATACGGTAAGTTTGTTGGATTATTTATATAACAATGAAAATGAAAGAAAATAGCAGTGCATTACCCTGTCATACAAAGTGGCTTCATTTTCATTTCAAAACAAGTTTGTATTACAAATAATTGCAAAATAAATAAACACAAATTCCTGCAACTATCTTATGTATCACACACATTAATTCTGAATATATTTTTAAGACGACACATTTCAAATAGACCCACCCTGTGTGTTATGCTCATCCAGAGAATGAGCCATATACAGAGGTTTTCATCCTTTTATCTACCTCAGATACACATTTTATAGGACCAGTCAGTTTACTTCATTGGATTATTACAAGTCATATTACAAGGTTTTACACCTTGCAATGCAATGCAACATTTTTACCTTCCCATTGGACAGGTTTATAATGCTCTCTACCTGACCAGCAGATATTGTATTTGAGGGTCATCATATTTGTTGCACCATGTACATCATTTATGCTTTTTAATTATAATAACCTTTATGGAACTGCAGGATGAGCCATAGATTTTAAAAAAATGAATGCTTTCTCTTTTTCAGGTGATGGCAGAAGCCGAGCAGCAGTTTGTAGCAGGAGAGGTTGGTGAAATCAGCCAAGGTGTAACTGATGCCCAGGTGTTGCATACTTTAGAAATTCCTAAAACACTTATGCAAGGAGATGCTGCAGGTGATGCCGCAACTGTCACCCAGTACATTGTTGTTAGTCAAACGAATGGTGCTGCAGATGATCAAAATGGGGATGTGGCTGCTGCTGCAGGAGAAACTGTTGTTGTTATGCAGGTGGATGAGGAGTTGACTACACAGGAAGATGGAGCACAGGAAGTCGTTACAATGGAGGAACAGGTAGTTGAAGAAACTACAGAAACTGTTGCCATGGAAGTGGGTGGTGAGGCTGCAGATGGAGACCGTATTGAAGATGTAGGTGATGATAGCAACATATCGGGATTGTTACAGCCAGGAGAGGCATTGACAGGTGGTGCAGATGATGAAGGTGAAACTCGTATCATAAACTTAGAGGAAGATGAAGGAGAAGAAGAGGAAGGAGCAGATAAAGATATAGAACCAGACAATGATGACGGAAAATTTGAAGGCAAGGATGATGAAAATAGAAACAAACCAGATAATGAAGAAGATGAAAATGAAATCTCTCACACAGTCTTGAATTCTTCTGTTGATGTGATGCAATTACCTGCCCAGGCTATGCAGGATCAAACACTAACACCAGCACATGAGAATGAAGAATTACAGAACCCAGAACAGGTAGTACCCACAACAAAACGCACCATCCGCTCACCTGAAAAACTGGCAGCTGCTCGGAAAGCAGCAGCAACTGCATTTGGTTTTGATGATCCTGAACCAGAGCCAACTACAGAGGAAGTAGAAGAGGAGGAAGAGCACCATATTCAACAAGAAAACCAAAGCAACAGATCTGAAAAAGATGCTGAAGTGTTGGAAAAAGAAAAAACTGAACGGCCAGAGAAGATTATTACAACCACAGAACGAAAACGAGGCAGGCCTCCCAAAGATAGATCACATGAAGATGAAAACCTTCTAGAATCAGATGCAGAAAAAAAGAATCGTAGAGGTAGAAAATCAGATGTTGCTGCTCCTGAAGAAACTGATAAACGAAAAGGGGAAGTAGAAGAAACCATACGAAGAAGAGGCAGACCTCCCAAACGGTATATAGAAGAGGGTGCAGAGCCTCGAGAGGAAAAGAAAACACCTTCATCAACTGGTAAAGGACGTGGACGTCCTCGTAAAGAACCTGAACGTGAGACAGAAGATACACCCAGAACTGCAGACAAGAGCATCAAGAAAGTTGGTGAAAGCACTCCACAGACTCCACATGAGCCTTCCAGAGGAAGGGGTCGACCTAGCAAAAAAGAAGAAATTCGCATTGATGAACCAGTCCCTGTTACTCCTAAGAGAGGCCGTGGTCGGCCAAGAAAAGAAGATACAGTAGTAGTTCACCCAGATTCCGGAGATGCTGAGGAAGAAAGTATAGAGGAAGAAGATGTTCCAGAGTTGGAAGAAAATGAGCATCGTCGTAGGCCTGGTCGACCATCTTTGAAGAAGTCTTCCACTGAAGAAAGTAACAAAGCTAGTCCCCGCACAGCAAGAAAAGTTGTTAATCAGGAACCAGAGAAAGGCAGAAGTAAAGCTTTTAAAGATGAAGAACTGGTTACACCTGTGAGGCGTGGCAGAAAACGATCTCGATATGATGATGATGATGATGACGACGATGATGATGATGATGACTCTCAAGGTGAGCAAGAATCTTTAACTGAAAAAGAATCAGAAAGGCAACTTGCCCAAGAAGAAGCAGGAAGACGGTTATATAGAAAACGATTCCGTGATGAAGATGATGTCTTGGGACCTCAAAATACCACAACCCCAGGTCGGAAGAAACCACGTTCACAAGCAGATATTCAGATTGTACCTGCGGGTTTGTCTAGGGTAAAAGAGGAACCAGTGGATGACGATCATGCATCACAGCCTGTGCAGCTGATCATTCCACCTATACCAGGTACACCGGCTGCTCCAACTGTTCATATCATTGCCTCTCACTCAGTCAATCCCATTGAAACTGTGGTAACCAGCACACCAATAGCATCACAACATGACAGCTATAGCTTTGATGATTTAGATACATCGACAGAAGATGTAAGTCGTTTGGATGGTTCTGGAATAGAGGATTCAAGTATCATGTCAACTCAAGGCACCCAGACTCCCCAGGAGCCTGAGTTTGTTGAAGTGCAGACTATATATGAGTCCTCTACTCGACGTTCTGTTCAGACTCAGACAGACCCAAGGTTAAAGAAGAAAAAATTTGGACCATTGAATGTTGATGCAGAAGTGGACACTATGGACATGGATGATGAAGATGATGATGACGATGATGACTATGATGATGAGACAGGTCGGCGAAGAAGACGAAGGGATGATGACATTAGTCTGTTTGAAGATAGTGAGCCAAGGCGCAAGTCCATTAAGAGAAACACGGAGGAAGCGCTCAAATGTCCTTTCTGTGAAAAGGCCTTCATAGGACTGGTGAAACACATTAAAAGCAAACATTCTGAAGAAGCTGATTATGAAGAGGAGATGCGTAATGCCAAATGGCGTGAGCGCATAATGAAGGTTTCTACAACTGGTTCTGAAGACATGGGTGACACCTGTCCAGAGTGTGGCAAAGTGAGTTTAAATTTCTTTTTTAAACCAAAATTATCTTTAAAATATGTTTCTATTAAATATAGTAAATGGTAATTTTATGTTTAGGAACTAAAAATTTCTTGTGGCATTTGCCAAGGTAACATTATTCATATGTGCAAAATGGTTGCAGTACAATCCTAAAGTGAGTTTTATAATATATGTGACCCTCTAGTAGATTTTATGATTACATCTTTCTTTGTATATTATTGCAGGTAACCAAGAACATGAAACGTCATATGGAACTTCACCAGCAGAACCGAATGCAGATTCCATGTCCAATTTGCTCAAAAGTTGTGCTGAAGACAGGCATGAGTTCACACATGCGTACAGTTCACTCAGGACGAAAACCATATAAATGCCCCCACTGTGACTACTCTTCAGCTTTTCGTGGAAACCTGAACACACACATCAAGGTGACTTTAAAATAAAAGAATCAGTATTTTAGTTGGCAGTAGCAGCCACTTATTATTATTGCATATTCTGAAGTAGCTTGATAAAATCAATTTTATGAACAATTCCTGATTAATATCAATCTGGCAAGCATTGATAGAAATCAAAGCCAATTCAAATTTCATATGCTATAGTGAAATGAGCAAGTATTAAAACAGAAATAAAATATAAAGTGCTTGGGGAATGAAGAGTATACTGTTGATTTTTCTTAAATTGGCCATTTGTTTTGACAGTGGAAAAGTATAGTAATTATGCTCTGTAATTTAAACATCACATAAATCACATGCCAATTTTAGCAAATAAAACAAATTGGTCATATCATTTTGGCATCACAGAAGTATATTTCTGTAGAATTTGCACATAAATTTCAGGTACTCTCCAGCAGAGATCACAGTCACAAATAGGAATATTGAAAGTATAATGATTTTGATTTTTAGATATAACCACCAGAGTTCTAGAATAAGTTATTTTCCTTAATTCTTTCTGCATCTTTTGCAAAAGGTTTTCTTATATATTAGTAGCGGCACAGTAAAAATAAAATCTAGTGGTCAGTTTTGTTATTTTCATTTAAAACTTTTTAAAACATGAAAAAATTATGAAGCTATCACAATTTGTTCCAGAGATATGCTGCTTTTAAGTTTTAAAAAGTGTCAGCTATGGAAAAAATGGTTATTTCAACCATGTTTAGACTTGATAAGGACTAATTAAAATCTAAAATGCAGTTAGGAAAATTTAATACTTTATTCTTTTCTACTTTCAGATAACAAATACAAAGTTTTAACTTTCTATATGATAAAAACAAAATGCCTAGCTGCAAAAAGTAAAAAAAAAGTCATCTAAATACATGTACTTAGAAATAACACAATTGATGAAGTTTGACACGGCATATCTGATTCATTAATTAAAATATATCACTGAAACTGTTCAATATTAATATATGTTTATAAAGAATATGCCCATTTTTTTCAGGATGTTATTTTCATTTGATTCGTGTACAGTTTGGCCCAAACTTTGAAAAAAATCATCAAAATGACAGCAGACCTTTATACATGATTTTGCACAAAACTGGCCATAGCATTTGAACCATTTGCATTATCATCATGAAATTTTGCAGTGTGATAAATATTACTCTGCTCATTATTTATGAAAAATTTCAACACCTTTTATGCACTAACAGTAAATTTATGCTGTAAAAGTGCATTAAAAAATTGCGTAATTAATCAGAATTTTCATGTCAGAATCTTGAGTTTGAAATTTAAAACTTCCCAAACAAGGTTTTGAATATTTTATTTTAGTCAGATTCTCTATAATGTGATTTTCATTGTGCATTCCATTATCTTCCCTCTCTCTGCTGTATTCATTAAACGTTAAAAGAAAGTAAGTATTAATTTTAACAATCATTTTAGCATTTTTCAGATTATCTAAAATCAAAACAACAAGTTTTGCTTGCATCTCTGCACTAATGGAGAGGCTGGTAAAATGAGTTTGTTTGCAACCTGTTTTTTCGAGTTCTGACCTCTTATTCACAGATATTGCTTTCATTATCCATTTTTTTCCTTTGCTAATAAATTAAAAGTTCTACGTCAAATTTAAATGAAGTTGTGAATAATGAACATAATATGCTTAATGAGGTTCAGGTTTCTTGTGGTTACACACTAGATTTGATTCTTTTGTTAGAATTATTACTTTAAAAATGAAATTTGGTCTATATTAAATATTGTATTTGTTCAATAATAAATTTTAAAACAACAAAAATATTGATTTAAATAGCAAATGTCGAAAGGACATCAATTTCTTTCTGCTTAACAGTCAAATTTCAACCTTAATAAACTACACTCTATAAGTTTTTAGTATTACCAAGGAAAATGGAATGTTTACAGTGTCTCTCTTTAATGCCACATTTTTGATTTAGAAAAATTTGTTTATGTTAAATTACTCTTTGAAGAGTAAAATACACAAATTGATCAGTAGGTAGCTCGAAATCTAATAGAAAGAGGAAATCATATTGTGAAGATTAAAATACACTTTGAATAGTAGTAAAGTATATAAATTGACCAGGCAGCAACTCTAATTCTAGTTGCAGAACAAACAAAATGAGATTTCTTTGACAATTTGAATACAAAAGGAGCTGGAAATTTAAAGATCTGCTGGATGTCAGTACTTATACTCTGCTGGAAAGAATAAGGTGGATAGGGCTTTATATTCCTATTTATCTTGTGAATGGTATCACAACACTCATTTCTTATCTTCATTGCCAATATCGATATTTTTTTGCCTTTTTTGTGAGTGCAGGGTATGCATTTGCACACTCGTCAGTATCTGTGCAATACCTGTAAGGCTGCGTTCAAGACTCTTGGTGCCCTCATTGGTCACACCAAACGTGTTCATGAAGGCTGGAAGTCTCCTAATCAGAAGATTTTTATCTGCTCAGTGTGTGAAAAGCGTTTCACTAAAAAATACCATGTGGATAGGCACATGCTGATACATACAGGTGAAAAGCCACACAAATGCACTGACTGCGGCCGTTGCTTCAACAACAAGTCCAACCTGATGTCACACATTCAATTGGTTCACAAAAAACTATCACCTTATATGTGTGACATGTGCCATGAGACTTTCAAGCGCAAGAAACTCCTGCTGGAACATATTGGAAAGGTTGGTCCTTTTAGCTCAGTTCATGCGTTTTTTTTAAAGCCCTTTTTTTTGCAATTAAATGTTAAACACATTTTATTCACTTCATTTTGTTTTAATACTCTTGCCTATTTTGATCATTCATATAAAATATTTTCTGTCCATAATGTAATTATCATTATTTCAAGACTAGATAGATGATCAAAGATTAGAAGTAAACTTTTCAGAAAATCCTCTGTTATAAAATATTCTTTAAAACTCTTCTTCTGCAACATCTTTAGGAAAGCATTCAGAGAACAATATTCCTCAAACTCACTATTCTACATATACTTACTGTCCTAGTAAAAATGTTTACAACCAAGTTGAATTTAGTCAAGAAATTTATAAATGACAAGCATTTTGGTAAACATAGCTCAACCTCAGTAATCCGAATTATTGTTATTAAAGAGTATTCATATATCAAAGTATTTACTTTGTGATTTACTAGATTTATTAGGTGCATAGCGTTTAAAAAATACAGTCAGATATCTTGAAAAGGTTAGGCATAAACAAATTTCATGAAAGTGACAGATGTCTCAGCTTTGCATCATGGCTACTAACAACATACTTAAAAAACAGATGTGACTTGCAATTTTGCATCATGGCTGCTACAACAGTCTTGTGTCATGACCTCTAGTAACATGTTAACGTTAAAAAACCCAGATACTATTCATAATCTTGCATCATGACTACTAACATTAACAACATACTTAAAACATATATGACTTGCAATCTTGCTTCATGGCTGCTAGTAACAATCTTGTGTCATGGTTGCTTGCAGCATGTTAAAAAAACAGATACTACTAATCTTGCATCATGACTACTAAGCTGTTAATAGTGTTTACATACTTGTGACCAAAGTGAAAAACTAAATACAAATTGAGCTTAAACCAGTTAATGTGGGTTGATGTTACTGAGTTTGTTCCTGTTAATGTGGGTTTTTCATTTACTGAGTTTGCTCCAGTTAATGTGGGTTCATATTATTGAGTTTGCACTGGTTAATGTAGTTTCAGATTATTGAGTTCGGTACATGTAGACAAAATAAATTTTATAGTAATAATAATATATACACACAAATGCACATACATATACACAATTTCACATAATGTTTTACGTTAACACCTTGAGTTAGCACAGGTTTAAATTTACACTAAATTCTAATAATATATTTTAATTATTAATAAAGAGTAGTGGTTTTATTAATGACTATATTTAATAAAACTATTGCTCATTGATAATCATTAACTATATTTTTTTGGTCTATTTTTAAAAAACTGCTTTAAATTAAAAATAAGGCAAAATAAATTTGATAAAATATTGTAATTGTAAAAATATGTGCTTGCATGTGTGCTTGTGCAGTGTTTGTGTGTGGTTACTTCAATTTCAGAATTTTTTAGTTACAGCTCCTCAAAATACTAGAAAATATTGAAAATAAAAATTATTAAAATGTGATTCTTACACTTGCATCATTAACCACTTAGAAATATAGCCAGCACTTTTTGTATTTCCATTATAAAATGAGATCACCACTTAACACTCATGGTGCATAAGAGAGAGTTCATTGGAAAATAATTATTCTTATTATGATTATTATTTGTAAAGTCATTGAAAAACATTTTTTGTTTTATTTTATTGCTTTTTGTCAGTTTTCTTTTTTGTTAACATTTGCATTTTATCAGGTAAATTCAATTTCTTTATAATGGACTACAAGAAATCAGCCATGTGTTTCAGGTTCACGTAGCACATGGTGAAGCAGCTAAAGCCATGCAAGCCTACATTCGTAGAATTGAGGAGGAGGCCCCTGAGGATGATATGGATGCAGATGAGGGTGATAATGAGCGAGGACAAACAATCACGATATCTGCCCAGGGAGATGGTGAAGATGGTGACACAGTCTATGCTCATGTATCTGATGGTACCTACCAGGCAGTTGTCACTGATGCCTCACAGGTTAGACTTTTTGCATAGGTAAACTTTGTCCAACTGAATTCACTCAACTTGAAAATGTCCAGTACCCAAAATTCATCTTTTTGGGGTGTTTATTTTTTAATTACAATTTTGATTTGTTAACCCTTTACTCAGCAGGCATTTTCCTTTTTTTAATCTCTTTGCAGGCAAGAATTTTCAGGATTTCAGTGAGATTTAGGGTTACGTTAGTAAAAACATCATATCTTAGATATTAGTGCATATATTTCAATGAAATAAAATGCAAAATGAAAGGAAATGAAAACAGCTTTATTAATATCCTTAATTGAAGTATACTTTCAGGTGTTAAATTTGAATCCATGCATGAAAATATTTATTTACACAAAAAAAATATTGTCCCATTATTGTCCGCTACAAACACTATGTACACACACTTTGTTGATGCCAGGAGCACTAATCTGTCATCAGACGACCAATACATCTATTTTTTTCAGCAGGTTGTGAATTCCTATCAAATCATAAGTCCAAAATAAGCCTTAATTTCAGTGGCATTAGTTTCCTTCCAACCTGAATTGCCATTTTGTTTTTTTGCGATTTTCGGACGTGCGTACTCGTTCGTTTATTCCGCTATCTTGTCAAATGTTTCTTATTTGAAAAACTGGTAGAAGAAAGCCATCTGAGTACTATCATTAGTTACAGTCACATTCGGCCCCATTTCTGTTATAAATTCTGATATATTCAGTGCTAAAGTACTACTATTCCAACCATGTGCATCTCCAGATACCCCTTCCCCCTACTCCTCTTCGATATCCTCAAAATCTGATGCACTCTCCTCCAAAATTTGAAAATCTTACATGTGCATGCTACTGACATTAATGTCATTTCTAATCTTATCATCCGATTCAAAATAAACTTCTCTTACCTCATTATCTGATAAATTGAATCCAGAAAACTCCTCCCTGTTGATCGACGATTCTAAGAAATTCATTTGAAACATCAAACGTGAAAAACAGAAAACTTTATGAAAAAATGAATGAAGCAAGGAGAAAACATTTCAAAATGGCACGGAAATCATTGTACAAACGTCATACTTCCTGTAGACACTGCAACTCTCACGATATGAGAAGAAAAATGCACTGGTTGCTACGGACGCGTTTGGGTGTTTTGCCCGATATGATGTTATGGTGTTTTGGGGAGCACCGCGCGATAAAGGGTTAATTAAATCTACCCTTGAGTGAACTCAACTCTTTCCTTTCCAGTGACCTAAAAAACTATGAATTATGGAAGCAAAATATATGGATTGTGCCACAATTCTCTATCATTGGCAATGTTATTGAAGTATTTTATTTACATTTCTTGTCCCAAGTGATTCTACATCTGAGTGCTGGGGTAACCATATCAGTATACCGAAGCTAGAAATAACTTGAAAAATCACAACCTACATCACTTTGAGAGACACCTTCATTTTGTGTTTTGTTTTTGTAAATTGAAATTGTACATACATATTACTAATTCTGTTGATCCTTATGTGGCAGCAAAACATGACTATTTTCTCAGCTGCAGCAAACTTTGATAAAATTTCACTTCATATTATATTTTCTTGATATCCAAGTGAACAAAATATTAAAATTGATGCTAGTTGTATTAAGGAAAAGGTTTTAATGTTTCTCTTTGTATTCTTGGCATTTTTTACTTTTAGAGCACCTTTGCCTTCTCATTACAAATTATTAGTCATTATCAAACAATTCAAGTTTATATAAATATTATTTTAAAATAATAGTATACTGTTACAAATTTCATCCTAATTCCTCTTGTTGCCATGGTATTAATCACAGATATACATTTGGTACAAAATACACTAAAAAATGTCTTGGTAAACCTGGAATAAGAATGTTCAAAATAATGTTACTTGCACAACTTCAGTTTTAGGCTTGAAAGGGAAAAGGCATTTCAGGAATGGGCATTGGTGCTTGGTTGGAAATTATAATTTACGAACATCATTTGAGAGCAGTCTCTATTTACAGGTCTTTTCCATGTTGTTAAATCTCTTGTTTTCCCTGATAGGTTTTACAAGGCCAGACCTTTACCACGTTGCAGACAGAGGGTGGGCAGGAGACAATAATCATTGTGCAGGCTGCTGATCCCAATGAGGTGACTCATGCTATTGTGGAAGGAGATGAGGGTGCCGTACAGTTTGCCATGCAGCAAGCGGATGGTGAGGCAACATCTTCTGCTACCATTTTCACTACTCAGATGCAGACATAAGAGCTAAACTGGTATGTAACAGTGTAACATTATATATAAATAAAACAAGGGGTCTTCAGTGGTATGTAACATTATATATTATGTATAAAACAAGGAATCTTCATTGGTATGTAAAGGTGTAACATTATGTATATATATAAAACAAGTCTTCAGTGGTAGGTAACAGTGTAACATTATATATATAAAAAAACTAGGGGTCTTAACAGTAATGTTATATATATTTAATATTATATTTATATAAAGAAGGGGTCTTTACTGGTATGTAACAGTAGCATTATACACACACACACACATATATATATATATATATATATATATATAAAACCAGGGGTCTTCATTGGTATGCAACAGTAACATATATACAGGGGTCTTCAGTAGTATGTAACAGTAATATATATATGTAAAACAAAGGGTCTTCAGTAGTATGTAACCATAACATTATATATATGAAACAAGGGATCTTCGGTGGCATGTAACAGAAACATTTTTATATATATATAAAACAAGGGGTCTTAAGTGGTATGTAACAGAAACATTATTTTTATATAATATATAAAACAAGGGGTCTTAAGTGGTATGTAACAGAAACATACATATATATATATAAAACAATGGGTCTTCAGTGGTATGTAACATAAACATATATAACAAGGGGTGTGTAACAGAAACATATATATATATAAACATATTTTCATATGTATCTCTTTATTTCATGCTTAAAATACTCAGTTTCTGAAACTTCATTTTCTAGACTATGTTTTTGCACTGATTAAATGTTTCAAATGGAGGTTAATTTTCTGGATATTGGACAAGATATTTTTGATCATGTACTCAATAAGTGAATAGTTTAATAATTTTATTGTCAGACCCAACATTTGAAACATTTACAGCTGAAGAAAATAAAAATAATTTGTAAACATTTATCATTTCCTGTTGTGCCTGGTGTATGTCTTCAGATGAAATTTCACGAATGTTATACATTAAATAAGTTGTTTTTTTTGGTTTGTTTATTATTTTCATTTTTTTCTTATAATTTAAAAAATGAAAAATTAAATCTTTATTCAAATTTGTGACATAAGTTTGTACAATGAACTGCACTGTAAAATTCCAAAGATGGAGAAATATCACTAGGTCTGCTGATGAGTGCCTGTTTTTTTATAAATGATTTTTGTTTTGTAAGCAGATTGAGAGGGAATAAACAAGTTTTATTTATAATGTTTTCTTACTTTAGAAAATATTTTTTTTCTGTTTTCAGGTTTCAGATGGAGAAAGTGAACAGGACAAAATGTTTTTATGACAACTGCAAACTAGTCTCTTCAAATGGATAGGGTTCTTAATACAGTCATAAGATACACTTTTGATTGAACTTGAAATGGCTTACAACTGCCAACTAGTCTCTCCAACTGGAAAGGGTTCTTAATACAGTCAGAAGATAACTTTTGACTAAACTTGAAATGGCTTGACAACTGCAAACTAGTCTCTTAACTGGATAAGGTTCTTAATACAGTCAGACAGAGGGCACACATTTCACCCAAACTTCTGCACGTTTGAATAAATTTGAAATAACTTGAAACAGAGTAAAGAAATGACATCAGTTGGCAAAGAAATAAACATGTCAATCAAAGAAACTTAAAATCTGAATTTATTAGTGAATATATTTGTACTTGGTGGATGACCTTGCATTTGAATATTCAGAACCTGGTGTAAATAATTGTTAAATATTAATTTCTCCATAGCTTTTTCAATCGAATTTTCTTGTTTTTAGCAGTTTTATGTTCTTAAAATGCTGTTGTGGCTGTATTTGTTGCATATTGATATTGCTCTGCAGTAAAACTTTCATTCATATAGACATTAGTTTTCATGTTCATTATCTGACTACATTACTAACTTGCCTTCATCAAGTTGCTACGTATAGTTTATGAATAATTACTGTGTATTTTGTGTGCAAAATTTGGCTCTGGCATGAAATATTTCTTATTTCTATACTTACTAATAATGATTTACATTCTAATGTTTAAATGCAAATTTGTCATTGCAGAATTCCATTACATACTTTTTATTTGTATACTGCTTTTAATTAACATTCATATAATCTAGCAATACCTAGTAATACATGCTTGCTCAGTTTGTTTGGTATTTTTAAATTATTGTAAATAGTTGAACTTATCATTTTCCCAAAAAATTGTTATGCCCATTTTAGTTTATTTAAGTCAACATTACATTTTTGCTTAAATCCATTCATTACTTTCTCCTTGAAAAACTGGCAAAGCAAGTGATGCATTAAATAATCATTCTGAGTCATCTTTATAAAAATAAAAATTAATTTGAATATTGTTACTTTATGTATGGTTTTGTAGTTAATAATTTAATTACTTTTCAAGTAAGTTAATATAAATATGAATTAACTTTTTAGTTGTATTCCTTCATGTAAAAAACAAACTGTTATCTTAACAAGTCTGTAGTACAGTCTTTGTTACAGTTATTTAATTAAATTATTCATTAGTTGAATGAATTAACATAAGTGAGACAAGCACAAGTGACTATAAAAGGATAGTTGTTCTACTCAAGCTATTTATTTTTGTGAAGAATTGCTTCAGGGGTTGGAAAATAGGCACACCTGACTCTAAACCATACTTGTTCTACTGAAGCTGTTTATTTTTGAGGGTGTAGTAATTGCATTTTTGAAGAAATATTTTTTTGTAACATTTATGAAAAAGTCTCTAAGAATGAAGTGTATTATGCTCATGATTGATAGCTATCAAGATTATATTAAAAATACTTCAACCACTGTGCAAGTTGTTTAATTTTTTATTTTAATCACCAGTTTCAGAGAGTATTAGAATTGAGACAATAATCTGATAATTAATTACTTTTCAGTAGTTTTTCTTATTTTACAAGCAATGAAATTTACATTCAAGAAATGAAAAATAGAGATGCTGTCATTGTAAGCTTGGTGTGAAAGTTTTCATAATCTACAACAGAATGTACTCTAAATTTATAAGTGTAGTGCAAAAGAGATTACTCACGGGAGTAGTTTTATACCATCCATAGATGAAAGAATATCATTTGCAGATGAATTTAATGACATTTCCAGTTTTAATGACACCTTTAATTATAAGGTACAGGCTACTTTAAAAATAAATATTTATTTATCTTTTTTCTATCAAATAATATAAAAATAATATATATATATATATGAGAGAGGCCTAAAAATAAATGCACTATTAAATATAGATGAAGCCCTAAAAAGTATGATTTGTTAGGATGCAAGTTAACCAAATTCCAAACATTTACTCACACACATGCTTACAAAGTATTTTGTAGGCATCTGATGCTATTTGCTATTAATGGTACAAGATGAAGAATGACAGAACTTGTTTCTTGTGCAGGAATATAATTAGTTTGTTTTGTGATTTATGCCAGTGAAGTGACTGACAAATTTTCCAGAGTGCCATCAGCATCTGCTTAAAAATAGTGGTTGGAAAAAACGACACCTTCCATACTAAACTTACTTGGACATGACACTTCTTTTTGTTTGAAAATGAGGGAAGTAAAAACAAAATCTCTTCATGCAGACTTTGAATTAAATATTAGATGTGAAATAAAGAAATATGGACAGCAGTATAAAGGCATTGGTGCTTTTCTACTGTTGATGAATATATTATTATTAAATTAATTTCTATATTCAAAAGGACATTTTTGTAATAAAGAAGGGTTTAATAAAAATACTGATGTCTGTATCTGTGTTTTAATAATATAATTACATTAAGAAACAAAACACTATGATCTGCTGGTGGTAACATAGTAGTTAAAAAAATTGCCATTGTCTTTAGTTTTAGTAATATAAATATATATGGTTAAAAACAAGAAAAGATAACTACCGGTATTATTTAAAACTTTGTAAACTAAAATGCCAAGATGTTCTTAATGAAAACATTTTCAACAACAAAAAATTAGAAAGGCTGATCTGACTTGCAACTTGAATATATTTTTAAAATTGGCACTGATTGACTTATTCGGTGCTCTGCCACAATAATTCATAATTAGGAGTACTTATCTATGGGCTAGATTCCTTCTAACTGTATGGATCAAATTTGCAACTGTTTAATATTTTATTTATGAATTCTCGATACTTCCATCAGTGAAATGCTATTTCAGTTTCTGACTAAGGTTTTGTGTACCTTAAGTGTAATTCTCTTTATTTTGCTATTTTCAGAAGAGAGAATTGAACAAGCAAACACGTGGACAAAATATTGTTCAACAAGAATATTTGCAAGTTGGTTTCATTCTTGGACTTTTAATGTATAGCTGCAAGAGTGTTCTTTATTGATTAATTTTTTTATTGGACACTTTCAAAGCTTTACTTACATCTCATAAACTAATACAGTATCTATGTACTGCAAGTCTTTTTTTCTTCTAAAGAAAAGAATCCTTTCAAAAATCCTGTGCTGTAGAAAGCCATTTTATGATGTATAACATCATAAAGTGGTTATATACCATATAAATTACGACAATGTATATGGATGTTCAATATTTTCAAGCAATACAGAGTCAAAGTGCTTTTGGGCTTTGATAATGATATCAGATATTTACTAAATTTCTTTTCCAATTGTGTAGTATCATTTCATTTTTCTTTTTTTAAAATTTGTATGTCAGTTATCCGAGAAAAAATGTTTGAAAGCACATAAGGTTTTGTTATGACATTATTATATATATATTTGAGGTTGTAAATGTCAAGATGAGTGAGAAAGACAGATTTCTGAATGAATATTTTTTCCTTCATTTTTTAATTTGAAGATGGAAGATATGACACATTTGTAATTTTAGTTATGAGAAAGAGAATTTTAAGAAAGAAGAAAGTTTTTCTCTTTTATATGAGTGTATGTGAAAGAAGAAACTGTTGTGAAAATATTCACCTTCAGTATTTTTATTCATCTCTGCCAGGCATGAGAATGTGTTTACAAAGAAATTTTATGTGCTCGCGACACCAATTATTGTAATTGTTAATAATATATAACAATCTATATTAACTAGTTGCACAGTTTTTTAAGTGGATGACTCAAAACTTAAAATAAAGAATAGAAATGGTAGTATGTTGCATAAAATTGGAATAATTTTAAGCAGACAAAACCCTTTCCCAACTTACAACCAAATGATAATCCTGTAGGATTCTTATGCATACAAACTGGAGAGCCAAAGACCAGTCACATCTCCTAGTAGTACCATTTCTTGCTAGAGAGAAAAAGATTTTTTGTCAACAAAAACAACACAGGGCTGTGTATTTCAAGTTTTTATGATGGTGGTGGTTTTCTCCTACATTATTTTGTTGGTTGCTGTGGTTCTTGTCTTTTTATCAGTTTCATTGAAAATGTACTTTAATAACAAATTGTATTGGTTAGCTGTAACTGGAGTTTTGATTTTTATTGAGTAATCTGGTAGCATCACAGAATAACCGTGTTCCTTCTTATGGCTGACCTAGAGAGTATTTTGACTTCCATCCACCTGTGTCATTTGTTTGGTTTGCATGCTGGATATCTGCTATTTATATCTGCTATTTGAAGTTGGCACAAAAAGCTACCCCTGTTAAAGGAAGGTATTATTATGGCAGGAAATATGGTTTCCACAAAATCTGCTATATGGTTGGTGAAAATTACAAAACATGAACACTAAAATACATATTATTTCCAAGAGATTATATTCTTAGTGCAGCAAGTATAAAATATAAGCAAAACATTAAAGTAAGGGTGTTGATTGCTTTTGCAAGCATGTGCATGTCTGCATAGGCACATACGGACAAAAATTGTTCATTACAAAGTGCTTGATCAATGTTTCACATAGTACATTTGGTCTAGTAGACATCATTAAAATTAATTCACAACTCTTTTAAATATCTCCGTTTCTAAATAAATAGTTGAAATTTAGCATGCAAGATACTTATCATCCCATTGATAACTCTAAAAAGTAAATTATAAAATAGAAGTTCTTTTTCAGTACAAATACTTTGTTTAACACTGCATTTAAATGCATAATTTAAAAAAATCCAGATTGGATTAAATTTGTGTTCCAAATGAAATGGGTGGTTCCATTGTACTATATATGTCCTATTAATCTCAGAAGTCTTTATTGAGTAAACAACATTCCTGCTGATGAAAACGCGACAGTTCTTTCTGAGAGTAAACTATGTTTCATAAGTGGACCCCCCAAAGTACTTCTTTTCAGTGCAGCAATCACTAAATGCCTGTAAAAACATTCTTTTTTAAAATAAAAATCCATTTTATTCTTCTTTTCTCTTACAATTTGCTTTACAAAACCCCCAACCTTTTACAGTAATTTTATAATTAGTATGCAATGCATTTTAGATAGATCAAATATCCATTCACACTCATTTATTCCCTAAAATTTTGATTTTAAATGTAAGTATCTGTCTGAACTCTCACAAATAATTAGAAGACAATATATATATATGTTTTTATATGTTATATATTTTAGTATGACTAAAATCTGTGACCCAAAAATTATTGTTAATTAAGTCCGAAATCAAATATGTCTTGGCTGGCATAATGATGATATGCTTATACTCTGCAAATCCACAGTAATAAACAAAAATGCATAAAATAAAAGTGTGTTTCAAAGAGTTTATACATTTAAACGTTTCAGATATGATTATATAACAAAAGTTTTTCAATAAAAAAATCTTACTAATTTTTACACTGTCTAAATCTTGAATGCAAGAAACAAAACAATCTAATTTATATTACGTTTTATTTTATTTTAAAAGCAATATGCATCTGATATAATTACTAGGAGCATGAAGGTGTTTTGTTAGAAAGTTTGAAAAAAGAACTAAATGTGAATATGAGTTTATAAAGCATTTATTATTTTCCGCTTGCGTTGTTCCTTAATATAAGACTCCATCTTCTCATGACCAGTCAGAGGTGCTGCATAGTAGTATTTTGGTGGTTGTCCTTCACGCAGTCGCACAAAGTAATGACAGTAACGATAATGAATGATGCCATAGCGAGGTCCTCTGTGTTTGCGGAAACCTTTGATAACTCTTCCTTTGCCTGTAAACGAGTCACCTGCAAATAAATTAAAAGAAATAAAAGCATAAAGCACAAAGCATCAATTACTGAATATTATGTAAAATGGTTCCAAACAAATACAACTCTTGTAAGGATTTGGTAAATCAATATTCCTTTAAGAAAGCTAGATAATTGCTTTTACTTTAAAGTCAACAAATCATTCATATTATTGGCTTCATTTAATATTCTAGTTAATGATTGTTTCCATGTTTCTTTTCCATTTCCATCATCTTGCTTGTACAGAAAATTCTGTTCATTTTTATGAACATTAGTGATACAACCAGTGACTAAAGCAAATAGCATGGCCTGTTCCTTGCACTTATGATACACTAAAGCAACAAAGGCTAATGTAATTGTAGTGAATAAGTGACAGCATACAACAGGAAGTGTGCTCATTTTACTATAATGAATGTAGCACTTATGTTGTAGGAATGACTACCCACAGCTTGAAAGTTACCTCCTTTTCAATGATTCATCAACAAGGAGATATCAAATACTTTAGAAAGTCAATATCTTAGGAATAATGCCACATCACAGTAGATGGTAGGTTAATTCTACACAAAATAATCAATGTTCATTTGAATAAACTACTCACGGTAAAAAATAAAATCCCACTACAATGACAATAATTACAAGGTTTCTGTGCAGGTCTGTAATTTGGAAAAAGTCTGGAATTTTAATTTTAGAATTTCCAGGCCTGGAAAATCAGTAAAATGTCAAAATAGTATGGAAAAAGTCTTAAATTTTATTTCTTTACCATTTCAATTTTGGGGATCCGTACATCTTTATTTTATTAACCCCAACATCTACAAATCCATTTCTTTAAAAATAACAGTTTTGTGCATCCTTTTCATTAACTTTCGATTAATTTTTGTTTCATTTTGATATTCCCATAATTTTATTAAAAAAAATATATATCAATTTTGATTAAAAAAAAAAGAAGTCAAATTCCTAACTCACAAAATGAACCATCTGGTTTTCACAATAAACAACCTTTTTTCGATACTGCTTGTCAGAAATACATCTAACTTTGCAGGAAGCAAGAAGAATCTATCCTGAATCAGAAACAAAAAACAAAATTCAAATATCTTACAGTACTTAAAGAGATATTCGCACCCCCCAATCTCCTACCCCCAAAATCAGAGTAATGCAATTTTTGTGTGTGTACATCATAACTCAGGAACCGTTTGTCCAACTCTAACCAAATTTGGAACTATTCTACATGTGCAAGACAACTACAAGCCTGAATTATTTCACAATTTTCCATTATTAATTTACAGAGATAACTAGCTTCACTAGCACTAAAAATGGCACATTTTCTGTTCCGCCATCTTGCATGACGTTCCTTGCATACTTTTGTACATTGTATTAACATTCTAAATTGTACTAATATTTTCTTGATAGTATTTGAAAGAGACATTAATTTCCAATTGCTGGACATTAATTGTAAATTGTATATTCAAAACTTTTCATATAGCATGAGGTTAATCAAGGTCATCCATTTTCGCCAAAAATGCTTTGAAAATACAAAGTTGGATTTTTAAAATCTAGACAATATTACACATCAAGCTATGAATGAATAAACTATAATAAAGTGTGCTGAGCAAGATTCTGAAATTAATTTGTAAAAATTTACAATACTTTAGGAAATATTGAAATATTTATGAAAAATAAACACTAATTAAAAAAATTAATAAGTCCAACAATTGCCAAAATTTAATTCTGTAAATTTATGTACACCAACACCATACACACCTGTCTACAATATTTAAAGGATAGCTAGGAAAACAAAAAAATTATATCAACAACAAACCTACACTTAACAATGAAGGAAACATCTGTTAAAATAAGAATGGTTTCAAAAACAGATTTAGCAGATTCTACACTCACAAATCCAAAGATTGGACTTGAATTCTACATTATGATCCCTGACAGCAATCTCTTGAGCCTCTTGCAATACCTGAAAAATCAAGGATATTCATCAAAACAAGCTTCAAACATACAATTTGCATTCAAAATAAGTATTTAAAACAAATTTATCAGTCTTTATCAACTGCCATGATAGGATTAGCTACCTTGCTATGACAGGTCCATGCCATCTCCGAAACAGCTAGGAAGATGTGTGAAATTTCTGAAATCTTGCCCCACCCTCAAACATTTTTGCAAATACACTTGCAGAAACAAGTTTTCTTTATGGCCAATCAAGAACTTGCTACACTGGAAGCATTTGTCAAAAGTCCAACAGCTCTGTAGGTAACATTGGGATAGATAAACAGCAATTTTATGAGATTTCTGTCATACTTTCGAAAAGGTACTGGTTAGGGAGGAGAAAGAGGCATAGATGTATGTGGCAGATAGATATGTATAATTTCAGGAGGAGAAAAAGACGAGAAAAATAAAGTGTTGATTGATTTCTCCCCTCCCGGTTTCTCAGTCACACACAGCACAAATGAACAGACGCACAACAAGGATGACACATCACAAACAGTCTAGTCCTAGGGTAAACGTAAAATTTAATATCTAGCTTAGAGTCCCCAGACTCCCATGGTAGATACAGTCCCTATAGCCAGTACACACACGACATAATGGGACGATATATGAAGAGTCAAATTTGATGATTCTGACAAGGAAAAGCCAGACAAACTTGCTCTCACAAACTCTTTTGTTCAAACCTTCATACAAATAATATATGAATAAGTATTTAAACAAGCTGCGGAATAAAGATACTAGTTTTAATAACAAAGGCTAGAGAAACCACGACTATGAACCTTCTGCTGTCATGAATCCGAATTACAAAATCCAGTGAAAATTATCCCACAAAAAGTCTTCAGACTTATAATAATTTTGTCTGGAAAGTTTTACTACAGGAGGTAACTGCACTCTCTATAGGAGATGGTGTGAAGGCAACCCCCAGTGCTCCTACTTATTATTATTACGCATTATACTAGCGGTTGAGAATGATTTGCTTATTCTGCTAGCATATCTAGTCTCCAGTCTGAGTGGATGCTGGTCAAGGGACAAGGATTTGCACTAAGGCTTTGTGCAAACGTTATGGCAGCCAGCTAGACTGAGAATTGCATAACTAGCTAGTCTTAGAGCTTGAAGCTACACCTAATTAAAGTCAAGGTTTCGGGTTGGAAACACTGTTTACAAGAGTTCGAAGCAACAAAGTTACAAAACTTTTATTATTAATTTAAATTATTATTAGATTTGAAATAAGATAATTTTATCTGTTAATTAATTTAATAAAACTGTGTGAGGGTGCAGACATGCCACATTAACTTAATCCTAGCTGACCAATAAAACACTTATTGCCCTTAGTCTTAAATGACCAATAAAGTCCTAACTGATCAACTAAAAATCTAATACACATAATCAAATCCTGACTAATAATACATCTTTTGCCCATGGTCCAAAATAATCAATAACACATATATTGCCCACAGTCAAAATGAAGAAATAACAAATTTTTGCCCAAACACTTAAATATAGATAAAACTTTACCTCAAGAACTGACTGTGCCCCTTTCCGTTTATAGAACTGAAGTTGTTTCATGGCTTCATCAATGGTCATACCACGCAACTTGAACAAACCAGAAAAGGAAATAATTTATTACTATTACTATTTCTAGCTGTATCAATATCTTCAATTCAAAATATATGCTCTGCATCAGCTCACAAAAGTGTATTGTATCAACAGTCTGAATAATTTATTACTTTCTACAAACACTTTCCATGGAAAAGTGTCCTAAAATAGGTGAAATGTGGACAACAGATTTAAGATTTAAGAACTTACAGGAATGTGTTGTGTGCCTAAATGCATGTATGAACAGGAAAAAGTAAAGCATCAGATGGAATGTAAATTTGTATGTGGTAAATCAATGACATAGATTTTTAGGTGGTTGAAGTCTGAATTGTTTTCCAAGAAGATTCAAAGTTGTACAAGTGATTGCTATAATGATAATAATATTACTGGGCAGAATGAATGGCCTTCCTCTTGCTCTAACATCAATGTAGAATACTCAAGTGAATTATAAACTGACCTCTAACATCAATATAGTATCTTAATGTAAATAATGAACTGAAATCTTAACTGCAATATAGTATGTTCAGATAAATAATAAATTGATCTAGTTCAGTAAAAACTGCCAAGGTGAACATTTTTATAATTAGTTTTCTATTTATAATTTACAAAATATTAGTTGTATTTATTTCAGTAACTATGCTTGAATTGTGTGTGTGTGGTCTGCATGTGTGTGAATTAATACAATATTTAAGTGATTTTTAAAAATCTTTGTATATGTAAAAAAAGAAAGTGTTTCTACTTTTACTATTACACTTTAATTAAAAACAAAGCAATTTTTCTTTTCCAAACAGATGAAACTATTATTATATCAGCTGAAATCTTACAATTACAATGAATGTACACGCACTGATTTCAGCTGGATTTGCACACTAGTATATTATCAACTCAGTGTTAATGTTACTTCAAAACACTGAAATGTCAGCAAAGACCTCTTGAATAGAGTTATAACACAATGTTTCAAAATTTAAAACAAGTAAATGGTATTATATTACTGTGAATGTAAGCAACGACAAACGAAAAAGTGGCAACAAGTTTTAAACAATTAACTGGCAAATAACAGGGAAATCTGAATCAACATTCCTAAACTTGTATTGCTATTGACTAGATGACATGTTGTTGGTCATTTCTCTATCTACTTTTGGTCAAGCATAGCATAAGACATGTGGCAACAAATTTATATGGATGTAAAGCATTTTAAATTCCCTGCTATTTGTACATACCAGAAAGCTGTACAATTAATATACAAATTATAGAAGGTATTTAAAAACAAAAATAAAATTTCTTGAAAATTGGATGTGGAATACACCATGGCTACAAATCAATAGAAAGTAAGCTAACTTCTACAAAATCAATAATAATAATATTTTAATAATAATAATAAAAATCACTCTTTAGTTGTGATATTGAATAATCAAGTAAACTTGTAGACAGAATGATTGTAAGTTACTTCATGCAATGATTTAAATAAATGAAAAACCATAAAAAAGAATCTTTAAAAGTTTGTCTTATAAAATCACGAGAAATGAAATTATTTGTTCAAAGAAATATGCAGTATATTTTTTGTAATATGTGAGCTACTTGCCTCAAAATGCTGTTGAATATTTACTGTACATAAAAGCATTAAGTGTATGTGAGCATGCATGTAAATGTGTGTGTGTGTGTAAATAACATATTTGCAACAGTAAATAACAATATATTTTTAGTTTGTTAATTTAAAGTAAATGATGAAAAATGTTTAAGGGGTTAAAATAAGGAGCAAACAGTTTCCAACACAAAAGAGAGTGTAAAAGGAAAAAACCCAAATTAGCTGAGTTCAAGCAAAGTAAGAACTTACCATTGAAGCAATATACCACATTTTCTTGGGGCTGTACTTGATATTAAACCGGGAATGACAAATCTCCTATCATAAAAAACCGAAGTAAAATTAAAACAATTTGCAAACATTTGTAGTTTCCTCCAGACTTGCTTTTGTACATCTGCATCCATAGATATCATGCACACAAATGTATCATCTTGCTGTACTATTTCAAATAGTCAGAAAATCTGCATCCACAGATACCATTCATACAAATGTATCTTATTATTGAACTACTTCAAATAGTCACATAATCTGCTCCATAGACATCATGCACACAACTGAATGCTCTTGCTGAACTAATTCAAATAGTCACACAATCTGCCTGAGTGTAGAAAGTACTGACTAAGCAATCACTTTCCCATTCTAGGAAAAAAAAAATCACTTTTCAAATAAACCAAGACAACTCCTGCTTTAATTTTTGTGTGTGAAATTCCTTTAACTTTCTTTGCTTAATCAATAATATATTGCAAATATTAATAATTCTTGTTTTTAATTGTAAATTTTAACATTTATTTTACCCAATGCATTAAATTCACCAACACTTTGAATAAATCTTTAAAAAAAAAGTATGATTTAAAAATATTTCTTTCTTTTTTAAAGAACATAGCTAGCTATACAAGACCAGGACAAATAGCACAAAGACCATTCCTAGCCTCAATCTTTTCTTTGATTATTCATTATGTGTACACACATCCATGAAGATAATTTTTTAGAATATAAAAATTGTTATGAAATAATACTAGTAAAGTGCTGTGACTGAAAAGAAGCTACAATGATTATTACTGATTACATTAATTTACTGAAGGATGCTATCACATACTGCTGGTCTTTTTTCTTCTCCTTCTTTTTGTGGAGGGTAGACAATGTCGTTATATTTATTCCACTTTTCTGAGTGCATCTTAAAGCCTAGGTCTTGGTTATCAAACTCAGTATTGCGGAATATATGCAAAACTGCAGAGCTTGTGTGGAGATTCCGAGAAAACAACACTGGAGATCCAAACATAGCCATGCAGTTCAGAGGTTGAATACTATTCCATGTTTGAAGTCGGATGGGAAGGACTGAAGAAAGAGAGCTCTGCTGCATCTGTGAAAGACTGAAATAAATTTAAAAAAAACAATACTATTAGTGTTGGTATGCATTTGAACCTGTTATGAATTTGATTGACTTCTTTATGTTTAACAACAACAAAATAATGATCTTTTAAATTTCATGTCACAAAGCATAAAATCAATGAATTTCTTAATTACAATACTAAAAATAGTTATCCGTCTGAAAGTATTTTCCACAAAAGACCCGGAATGTGACAATAAGACATGTCATGTAGTTCACAACGATTTACCTACCCAGTTGTGAGAAACTGGATCAGACCTGAAATGAGAAAAGAATTTTAAAATATAAAATAATGAACAATTCTTTTAATCATAAACATAATCAACTCTTATTTAAAAAAAAAAAATCTAGATTTGCTTAAGAGGAGTGTTAAGGATTATATTCATAATATTCAAATAATTAAGATGGGGTGGTATCAAACCACTCACCCACTCTTTCAAGGATTTCATAATTTATATTTTACTCTGACAATACAATTTTCTTAAGGACTTTATTAATAGGCTATCTCAAAACTTTCATGAGGTACAATCTTCTGTTTTGTTGTTGTTTCTTTGTGTATTTTTTTAATTAGCAACTAAACATGACTAGACAAGTATAAAGTGTAATTACTATTTGTTTTAATTATATTTAAAAGAAAATGGATATAAAGGAAATTACAATAAAATAAACAAATTTTCTCCATAATAAATATTAGAAGGTGGCTATGTTTCAGTCAGCATTTTAACATCTGACATGCACCTAGTAAGAAATAATATGAAAGATCAATGTCATTTCCTGACTTAAATTTAAAAGAGACATAATATTAACAATTTAGAATAGTGTACACACTGAATAAGGAGTGAAGCCCTGAATGAGTGGGAGAGTGTATAATGTCATCCATATTAATTATTATAATTAGTAACAACCACTGTACAGAGTAGCTGAATCACTTACTGTCCATAGTAATGAAAACTACACTGAGAGCATATAGATAAGTGTGCAAATGCTACATCATACAAATTACAATAAAAATGACAGCTATACTGAAGACTAGTAAATAATATCTCTGTATATCCAGCAACAATACATGTATATCAAAACGATGAAGAAAGAGAGGTGAAAACCAAGGATGAAGTGTAGTCTATATTTTTTAACTATGGGAGGTGACCAAACAATTAAAATTTATAAATAACAAGACTGTTTATATTAATTTATAGTTACTATAATAATTCATCTCAGCATATGCTTTCAACCTATGCTCTGAGTTGATTAAATTTATTTTAAAAAATCTACACATAACCTATACACATATTATATTATTGATTTATATTTCATATCGCAAATTTAAGCTAAATTATTAGGTAAGGGAGCTCCTAATATCATATTATTTGCATGTATGAAAAATGAATAAAATTAAAAATCAAAAGAACTATTTAACTAAGTTCAAATGCAAGAATAAGAATGTAAGATTAAAGTTAACTTATAGCACAAATCATATAAATCAAAAACAGTAACAGTTAAAATTTAAAATTATAATGACAAGTGGAAAAATAAACAAATGCATTGTACTACATTTTCAGCACAAAGAATTCATCTTTAATAATACATTAATAGTAATATCAAACAACCAGACAATCGATATTAATTGGATTAATTGTTAAATCATAAATGTATTCAGCAAGCAATTATACTCGTCCATGATAATAATTAACTTTTTTTTTTAGAGAAATGGGCAAAACTGTTAAGCATTTTCAGCAGATAAACAAATAACATTAACAACTAGTTGCGGCGAGGGCGAAATAATTCAACTATTTGCAGTGTTTACAAGTTTTCTTCAGTTGAGTGAGATTAGTTTATAATATTATCTGAACATAATTTATAGATGTTGGTCTATTGGACAGAACACGCGCATATGTGTGGGAGTATGTAACATTTTGAAAGTTTGCTCAAATCCAAGTAAAATAGATGCAGGCACTCACATTTCTTAAAGGGCGCCGCCATGATTTAGTATTTACCAGCTGTCGTAATAATTGCTACAGAAATAAAAGTTAAAAATAGAATAAGTATATAAGTACAAACACGTTAATATGTTAACGAGTTAAGTAATAATTACACATATCTTTAACTATTTAATCTTACTTCTTATACAAAGTAATAGGATAAAAAAATTGATTACGACATATCACAAACTAACAGTTTGAACTGAACGGTCTTGTAACTAAACAGTAAACGTACAATCCGTGTCTATTTACTGGGGGGAAAGCATTATGGCTCTTAAAGTTCTTCCACCATCACCAAATTGGTATCTGAGTTCAGTGAGCGATGCAAATTACGATGGAATTTATGTATATGGCTCAAAACAAAATGTTTATGTGTTTGATATCTCAATTGCGACCTCAGGACCACGAATGATCGGCTGCTACACTGGACACACAGATCGTGTGACATCGGTTGCATTAAACCAGGTTGTAAATAATACTGTACAAAATATTAAACCAGATTTTCATTTTGATCCAGAGGTAACAGAAGAAACTAAGCATTCTGAAGATGCTAAGAAATCTAAAGGCATGGCTACATCTCAATGCTGTAGTGCTGGAGATGATATGCTTGTGCGAATTTGGGATGTGAACACCCAATCTGATGTCCAGTCTCATAGTGAACACAAAGTAAATAAATTAATAAATTGAGTGTCTCTTCTTCAGTTTCTCTTGTTTTGTGCAAATGTTTGTATTTGTTCTTTTGTTGTTGTTGATAGATTAAAATTAATAAAGATCGAGGAGAGTAACATTATCAATGCTATTGTAAATTGCTAGTAAATAAAGACTCATAAAATAATTTTAACCAAATATAACAAGGAAAGGAATTTTATCGATGCAAAGCACATTCAGTATTGTTATGAGGAGGACAAAAAGACCAAATACAGGTTGTATAAAACATATTGACCTTTTATAGTCAATTTCAAGTTTGCTTAAAATTAAATTGTTAATTGTATTATTACATTCCATGTGTTAGTAAATGAGGATTATTTAAAAAAATCTTTCTGAATAATTGAGACCATTTGTGCTACTTTTGTAATAGAAAGGCAAATTTGAGCAGTAAAAATTATTGATTGGGATACTGTTTGTTTCACAAAAATAATAATTCAGTACTAGTACAGTAGTAGGGCAGCATAACTGGAGATGATTTAGTTTATTTGCATATTTCTCACAGGTTATCTACAAAAACCTTAATCTGTTCACCAGTGCTCTTTCATTTGGATTAAAATGCAACTCTTTTCTTTTCTGGTACATAACACTTTAACTATGATAATTCTTAGGGTACCAAGAACAGATTTTGTTATTCCCTTCTCCATGCTTTTTTTACTGACTACCTGTTCACAGCAGAACATAAGATCTCTTCTTTTTGTTATGCTTCACTGTCTGGTCCAGCCCTAAACATCTATCTGATTTCATATACATTCCTGCTAGAAGCTTGTATCATCATCAGACTAATGCTTTTTCAACTTTCCAAAAGCAAAGTAGAACTCAATAGTCATTTACTGATCAAGGTCCATTTATCTGGAATTTGTTGCACTTTGAGCTCAGATTAAAAAAAAACAACTCCACCACCACTCAGAAAAAAAACCCAAAAAAAACAAAGCAAAAAAACCCCCAACCAACCAACCAACCAACCAAACAAAAAAAAATAAACAGTCATTTCCCAAAGCTCAATGCACATTATTTTTCATTACCAAGAAATGGAGCTCAGTACATATTATTTTTTTCATCAGCAAGAAATACTGTGTCATTGTTGATTTCAACTTTATTAAAGTTTATATTTGTAAATCCATTTTATTTATGTTTCATTGTGTAATACATTTAATTTTTATGTATTTTCATTTAGAGTCCTGAGTTTTCATCATTTTATTTTGTTATATTATTTTTAGTTTTGGATATGCTTATGTAGTTTGTATTTTGTTATGTTCTTTATATGTGTAATATTTAAAGTGCTTTGTAAGTGTTTTGTTAAGTCATTATTAATATTATTACAAAGAAAATGTACATTAATGCCATCAAAATTATATTTTTATTTATTTGACTAGAATAAAGTAACAGCAGTAAGCTGGTCACTTGTCAACAACTATCTAATTGCCAGTGGTGATGAAAAGGGAGAGGTTGTTTTCTGGAATAGAAAATGTAACATTTTGACAAAATGGCGACAAGAGAAAGACTACATCTTTTGTATGTCCTTCTGTCCTCATGACCCAGCACTTCTTGCTATAGGGTGAGTAATCACTGAATTCCTGTCTTTACTATTCTCTTAACAATCTCTACTATCTATAAGTCCTTTTGACCTCAGTGGCCTAGCACTTCTTGTTCTGGGTTGTTGTAATCACTGAATCCATTATCTTTTATTACTGTTCTCAACAATCTCTGCATGGGGCATATTCTGGAAAGTTTGACCAATTTAAGCAGTATATGACTGAATAGTATGAGAAATGTACCCTTCTCTAGGTCATAAGCCATTTAATATTCTCTGCCAGTCCACATAGTTTTTCTAACACTCATTCTTCAAGCTATACAGTTTCCATCAAGGTCCATGTACAGAACATTAAGGTGAACATTATGAGAAATATATTACTCTCTAGCTGATGAAACATTTAATGTCAGACATCTAGTTTTTTTAACATTCACTCTTCATGCTGTAGAGTTTCCATTAAATGCCATGTACAGAAAGAACAATTTAAACAATATTAAAAACTTTTTATAGATATTCAAAAGTTTTAATTTTGTTTAAAATGAGTGGCAATATCAAGCTTAAATATATCAAACTGTAAAAAATTATCTCTTTATTGCAGATTTCGCCAGGGAACAGTTTTTTTGGTGGACTTTTCCACAGGAACTGGATATTTAATACACAGACTACGTGGTCATGAAGATGAAGTAATGTCCCTTTCATGGTGTCCTATTCCTGGAGAAAATTTCCTGAAGGATTCTAATGAAATGTCTACAGAGGGTGAGTTTTTCTTCCTTAGTATCTAGTGAATTTGGGTTGGCATTCAGATATTTAGTGGTGACTGACAGTTGCTTGTATGATCCATAATCAGTATTGACTGTATTATGAAGACACTGTTTGGATGGCGACACTCAGTACTGAAATGTTTGATAGTGTCATTCATTTCTGATTGATGTTTTGATCATGACATCCAATACGGACTGGTGTTTTGATACTGACTCTGAATATTGACTAATATTTTGATACTGACACTGAATACTGAGTGATGTTTTGATTGTGATGCTGAATACTGAGTCAGTGAGTGATACTTGGATATCTCATCATTCAATACTGACTGAGGCTTGGGTAATTTGACACTGTGTGTGTAAGCTGACTTGTGCATGGATAGCTTGGCTGTCAATATTGACTGCTACATGGGCACTTGATTCTCAATACTATTTCTCTGACAACTTGGCTCTCCACCATTGACTCTTGCACAACTTGACTCTCAGCATTGAAATTTTAATGTTGCATGGACAACTTGAATCTTGACTGTTACTTGGACTGGACAACATGACTTCAGTGTTGACTTTACTTTCTTTACTGATATTTACTTCATCAACATCTCTCTCATTACTGCCTGTTGCTTGGATAACTTTACTTTCATTATTGACTGTTCCTTAGACAACTTGACTCTCATTACTGAGTGTTTGACAGTTTGACTGTCAATTGTCATTACTGATTGTTGCTTGGACAACTTTATTTTCATTGCTGACTGTTGCTTGGACAACTTTCATTACTGACTGTTGTTTGGACAACTTGATTCATTACTGACTGTTGTTTAGACAATTTGACTGTCATTACTGACTTTTCCTTAGACAACTTGACTCATTACTGACTGTTGATTGGACAACTTGACTCATTACTGACTGTTGCTTAGACAATTTGACTCATTATTGACTGTTGCTTAGACAATTTGACTGTCATTACTGACTATTCTTTAGACAACTTTACTCTCATTACTGACTATTGCTTAGACAATTTGACTGTCATTACTGACTGTTGCTTAGATAATTTGACTGTCATTACTGACTTTTGCTTGGACAACTTGACACTCATTACTGACTTGCTTAGACAATTTGACTTTCTTTACTGACTGTTGCTTGGACAATTTGACTTTTCATTACTGTTTGTTGCTTGGACAATTTGACTCTCATTATTGACTGTTGCTTGGACAACTTGACTCTTATTACTGATGGTTGCTTAGACCTTGACTTATTGCTGTCTGTTGCTTTGACAACTTGACATTTATTACTGACTGTTGCTTGGACAATTTGACTCTTATTATTGATTGTTGCTTGGACAAACTTGACATTCATTACTGATTGTTGTTTGGATTGCTTGACTCTCAATATTGATTGTTACAATGACTCTGTTTTACTCAATCCGGACTATCATACAGTGAAAAACATTTTTGCTTTAATAATATTACTTATCCAATGGTATACATTATTGTCCTGTATCTGCCATTTCATGATGTTAATTCTGTCAGCTAATAGCACTCTGAATCTCTGACATAATCACTTTTACTGAAAGCAGTACAGTTACAAGACTGCACTAGATCATCTCAGTACAAATCAGTATAGAATTTGGTTTAAAATTAACAGTTGATGTAAGATCCTAATCTCATAATATTACTCAATATTATATTACACCATTATACAATTTTTTTTAATTATACAGGTTCATAATTACTTAGTTATTTTTTATCATGATACACTTTTTACATATTTTTTCTCGCATGTTTGGAAATATAATAATAAAAATGAAATATAAATTGACTTCATGAATGAAATATGGATTTAGGAATGTACAAAATCCTGAAGAGTAAACCGAATAAGTATTTGAAAGACAAAACATTCTAATGATATTTTTTGTATTTATCTAATAAAGATATTGATTGAAGAATATTTATGAAGATCATTGTAATCCCATTCACTGCTACTGTTTTGGCAGAAGTGGACAAGTCTGTGGAAGGCTGCCTTATTGCCACAAGCTCTAAAGATAGAAGCATCCGTATTTGGAGTCGAACCCAAGGGAAACAACTGTTCATGAAAAAAATGCCCCAACAACGACACGAGCATAGGGAGCAAGGTGGACGAGTCAAGGTTTGGGTGGCTGTTCATTGGCTGAAACATAACCCTGAGCAACTTGTCTCCAGCTCTCTTAGGTATTTTGTTTGTCTCTTTCTTTCACTTTCAGTCATGATACTGTGATACTGTGAAAGAGAATGACTATTTGTCACTTAATTTGATGTTTTATACAGCTCCTTGACTAGTATTATGAATTTAGATAGCACTAAATCTAATAGTTAGTACGTCACCTTGACTATTAGTAGTATTATGAATTTATACAGCACTAAATTTGACTGCTATAGAGCTCCTTGGCTAGTATTATGAATTTAGACAGCACTAAATTTGACTGCTATAGAGCTCCTTGGCTAGTATTAAGAATTTAGACAGCACTAGATATGCTGCTTATACAACTCCTTGACTAGTTATATGATTTTAAACAATCTTAATCTGATGCATTTGCTCAGTTCATTGGCTATTCGATTGATTTAGACATTTCCTAATCTGGCTGTACTCGACGATAATTTAGATAGTCTCGTGATTTCAAAGACACCCCTTTGTGAATGATCACATTGTTCTTTGGCTAGTCTTAAATGATATTTGACACCATCTAATTTCATTAATTATTGGCTAGTAAAGTGGTTTAGTCAGTTTCTGTAAACTCAGTAGAAAGTAGCCAGAATTATTCATTCCTGGAATATCTGTAGTTAAACTTTGTAAATATAAGGGCTGTGGAGTGAGAGTTGGTTGTTTTCAGCAGAGTTGGAGTCAGTAAAAAATAAATTTCTACCAAGCAGTACAAGAGGTTGAGAAATTTGACCGTAATTTTGAAGTGAGTACTAAAAATGCAATACCGTTTACCCTGAGATTATTCATGATGCTGTTTTGACTGTTAGAGCATTATCACTGACTCATGTCACTGGAATGTTTGTGTCCTCAGAATTGTCAAATCCAATTTGAGAGCAGAAGTGAAGACTACCCTATTATTTTTTATTATTCAATTTAATATATTTTGAGGGTTTTTTGTATTATATTATTGTACAAATGAAAGAAAATAAATGAAATCTATGGAAAATCACTTCCTATACCACATAAGTACATAATTTAATGCCATATGATATTAGTAATAAACTATAGTTGAAGTCAGTCAGAAGTTGAATTTCTAAAATTTCAATGAGTTGGAGTCCGTTTGAAAATTTTTGGCTGCTTCAGATAAATATAGAATTTGATTCTAAATGAACTCATCATCAAGAGATCTGCAAATATTTTTGAATTATATAAACTTTATCATTTTGAATGTTTGGAAATACTTCTTATAATGGTCTTGGGATTGCTCAAATATTTTATCCTTAGTGCTGGTCCACATAAGTTAATAACTTAACTTAACATACCATTCATTGCTTTCTGGAAGAAAATAGAGTTCTAGGAATTTAGTCAATCATTCTCTCCCCCTGCAAGTTTAGGAAGAATGCCTCTGTTATGAAGGACCTATCATTATAAAGTACAAACATTTCCTGCCCCTATCTCCCAAAGATTAATATATATATATATATATTAGAGAGAGAGAGAGAGAGAGAGAGAGAGTCATCATGGTCAAAACAAATAATTAGATTAAAGAGGCAGATAAAAATGCTGAGTGTATCTACCCTGATTTTGCAAGAATTTTGTAAGAATCAGTTCATTGCTTTTGATATTTGTATGAATGTGACTCTCAAGAATCATAGTTGTGAAGGGTTGGAAAAACATCTTTAGCACTCTCTCTATTCATCGATTGCATCTGGTCATGATTAGGAGCTCTTTTGTAGCCTTTTTTCCTTTGCATGTACACACACATACACAAGAGAAAATCACACTTACTGTTCATTATTTTGTGTAGTACATGATGTGGTTGTTTGATAGAAAACAAAATTTAATATTCCTGAATACTTACCAAATGAGCACATGCATAGCTTCTAGCTTTCCTGCTTTTTTGATGTATGCCTCTCTTTGATTAAGATAAATTCTCATGTATTAAAGGGTGCACTACTGTTGAGCTCTTGTATCATTTATCCCTACCCCACCCATTCTTCTCCTGAGCATTATGTAGACACCTTGGTTTATCTTTAGAATTGTGTATGTTTCTCTGGTAAATAATTAGGAAAACTTACTTTCTGTGGAAAAAAATTATTTTAAAAAAGTCATAATAATTACAAAATTTGTTTGTATTTAGTGGTGATTTGCTGCTTTGGAACCTAAAATATAGCAAGAGTCAGGCATATCAGACTTTTTATAGTGGAGAGTTCAAGTCTCACATGCGTCCAATCTTTAACATTTGTGCTGGTGGGCTGAGTGGCAGAACATTGTGCACTTTCTCACAGGATCGAATGGTGAGTTGTTGTTTTGTCAGTCAAAATTATTTTTAAAAAGAATAATTTTTCAACAAAATCTAGTATAAATGAATTTTTTTTTTTTTTTTCGGGGGGGGGGGGGGGGCAGAATTTATTGATAAAATATACCTTTCTATCAATGAAAAACCCAGGTAATTTGTATTTGTTGAAGTATCTGATAGTTTTGTCAGATATTGATAATCCTCACATTAGAAGTGAAACTGGAGGCTGGGTGGTTGACAGGCTTGGGGGAAAGAGAGTGAGTGCACTTGCTGCAGTAATCAAACTGTCATGCTCTACTAATTTTCAGTATTAACTATTAGAAGGTGTCATATACCGTCATCAAATTGTGGGAGGGAAAGCTGTTGATGGAAGAACACAAAAAAATATTAGTTACTAGTTAAAAAATGTAATTTTATTTCACTACAATTACTGTACTATAAAAAACTCACTAAAACTCATAAAGGCTACATCAGTACAACTTTTCATACAAAACTGCTTCACTATCTTTACTACACTGTATAAGACTGCATCACTACAATTTTACTGTAATATACAAAACACCTAACTACAATTACTATACTGTGTAAGATTACATCACTACAATTACTGTACTATAAAAAAAACTACCTAGCTACAATTACTGTACTGTATATCACTGTCACTGCTATTTCTGTACTTTGCCTAGTATTACTGTGTTGACTATTTCAGTGCTATTTCTGTACTTTGCCTAGTATTACTGTGTTGACTATTTCAGTGCTATTTCTGTACTTTGCCTAGTATTACTGTGTTGGACTATTTCACTGCTATTTCTGTACTTTGCCTAGTATTACTGTGTTGGACTATTTCACTGCTATTTCTGTACTTTGCCTAGTATTACTGTGTTGACTATTTCACTGCTATTTCTGTACTTTGCCTAGTATTACTGTGTTGGACTATTTCACTGCTATTTCTGTACTTTGCCTAGTATTACTGTGTTGGACTATTTCACTACTATTACTGTATTTACAAGATTTCCATTGATGAGAACTGTCTACTTCATATAGGTGCATGGCAAACTAAGTTTCAGAGATTCTTTTTGTCAGTAGAAATTGAAAAATATCTATGTATACTTCATAGGCATCATTTATACTTCATCCCATCTCTCTCTTTCTTCTTTTCACACCATGACTATTATGGTTTGCTTACTCACTGTTTATTTATCTACAAGAGTAAGTTAATAGACTATGTTGATGTGTGTGACAGGCATGCCACTTAGTTAATGAAAATGATGATGATTATTATTTAATCTTTCTTAACTAATTACAAGTGATGAAAATCTTAATTTATTTTATTAAGATCCCCACAACAGACACCATTCATCTCTCACTTGGTGGATATTTGGCACTGTAAATGTTTTCTCTATTCCACAACATAAAATAACATTTACTGTTACATAATATTCCCTGAGTAGAAAACTTCTTACTAAAGGAGAAGACCAATCCAACTTTTAATCTATATTTAGCAAGCCCCCCCCCCCCCACTTTCTTCTCCAATATAAGATTATCAATATGCATAAGAAGATCAATAAATTTAACAATAAATGTATTAAATGAACAATCAAATATACTGACAATCACAATGAACAGATTACTTGACATCAATACTCCACAACTCACGTTCAGATAATTTTATGTTTACATACACAATAGAGCCAATACAAATCACAGGTTAGTCTTGTCAGAGAATAGAAATGGAGTTATTAGAGGCATGTAATTTAAAGTCCTTTTTTACATGACTTGGATTAAATGTTGCTTCAACAGTCTTCACTTGCTTTTGTAACAATGTCACAATGTCCGTCTCAACATGTCTCCTGCCTGGAAAACACTGATGCACTATTATTTTCTTGAATAAACTTCAGCGCTCTCCTGATTGTATAAGTTCCTACAAGCAGAACATGATGATTACAGTAATTCTGGCAACTTCAATGTACTAGAATTCTCCTGATGTATCCAGCAAATACATCAAAGTGTATAGAGTACTCCTTACGCTTATATACCGCAATACACATTCTCGTGCCTTCCCAATCATTCAAGTTTCTAACTGGTGAACACATGAAGGGTAACCTTGAACTCGAAAGTGCAAGTGAAAGGCCTCTAGTTCACTGCAAAATGTAATTAAGAAGCAAATCAAAGTTTCCCAGTTATCACAATATAACTCCATTCTATCTTACAATCCATCCTCAATTTACAATCTCCTGGAGCAGTATTTATTAGCCCGATGCACAAACATGGAAAAATAAATACAGCATATCAAACAATGTCAAGTGTTAGCACACTACATGTGTGCAGCTTAGTTCAAACATTTGTAGAAATAAAAGTCAACTCACACTGTATATCTTAATATAAATACAAGTATAATATATCAATAGTAAAAATGCATGAAATGTTTCTAACTCCATTCTCTCTCAACCAGTCAGTTTAACTCACCATCAAGCTAATGGCTGCCTTTCAAAGCCAGACTTTCTCCTTTGCCACTCAAATTCAGTGATCAGAGAACAGAATTTTCTACAGCAAGTGACCTTAATCTCAGCCCATTGGCTGATCTCATTCTCATAAATCATAATCATTGGATAACAGAAAACTATTCACTCAGCTTGCATTACATAAGCAATCTTGAATATTCTTGCCTCGAGCTGTTTACTTCAACTCAGACACTTTCAAAAGTAACAACATAAAGAGTGCCCGAAGTCGGGTTACTCTGACAGTTAGCAGTTTATATAAGAATTTAAATTTAAAAATAGGGAGAGGCAAATCTACTGTCACAATGTGTTTATTGGTTAACTTATTCATTATATGTATAGTTTGATTTGTTATTATAAATTATCTACACTTGCTGCTAAAACTTTTATTGTATGTAAGTTTATTTTAAAATTAGTATATGAATTTTTATTCTTTTTCTTTTTTTTTTTGTATTGATTTGAGAAAGATTGTTTTGTGGGATGCTGAAACCACTCAAGCAGTATGCTCTTTTCCCACGCTGGGTGGATTTGTCTACTGTCTTCGTAACTCACCTATAGACCCAGGTAAATATTTTTCATTATTTGTTGAAAGCAACATTATTAAGAACAAATCATTAATTATATGTCAACTGTATGCGGATTATTGTGTTAACTTGCAAAGTATTCTTTTGCACTATTTGTAATGGTTTGCTGACCTATGCAGTAAACTTTTGTTGGTGTTTGTACATATTATATTATACATACTATAATAAAAGAAAAAAGAAAGAAAAGAAATGAATAGGACTAGAACTTTCTCTCTGTTTCTCCTTTTACTTACTTGTTATAATTTAAAATAAAGAAATAAATAATCTTCTGACACCAATAAAGATAAGAAAGATGAAAATAGGACTAAAACTCTCTCTTTTTCTTTTTTTATGTATGTGTTATAAAAATTTAAAATAAATGAATAAATAATCTCACTTCTGACACCTATGGTAGTATAAAGATAAGAAAGATGAAAAGAGGACTAAAACTCTCTCTTTTTCTCCTTTTATGTATGTATTATAATAATTTAAAATAAAGGAAAGAGGGTGAAGTAATAAATGCCACTACTTCTATTTATCTCCACTTATTTAGAACTTGCTGGACCACACATACATACATGGCTTTTGCACAGGATGTTATAGTCAGGATTTTAGTTAGAGCCAGCACCATATATGTATTGCAACTCATTTTTTTTTAGGGCCAGCACCTTGTATGTTTTGCAACTCAGTGTTTAGTTTGCCAGATTAATGCTACAGCTGAGCGTGTGCAGTCTGTCGAATTCATTACAGACATTCTTTCACGACATTACTTCTACACCACAACAACTACCTGCAGTATTCCACTCAGGACCCTTTTAAAATGAACACAACTATTTATGCACCTAAAACTAAAGAGCTCCAACTTTTATGTACAAACACACTATATATGTGACTATATCCTCTATATATGACTAATTATTTACAGGACAGTACAGTCAACAACAACTTTATACAGCTAAAAGAACCTCCAACTTTTATGTACAAACACACTATATATGTGACTATATCCTCTATATATGACTAATTATTTACAAGCACAGTGCAGTCAACAACAGCTAAAAATATATGGGCATAAGTAAAATATGCTTCAGTTTTGACTATTCATTAATAATTAAAAGTTTCATACAACTGTCCGGTTCCAATATTCAAATGACTAAGTATAAATAGAAAGTCTCATTCTAAAATTTACTCTAACAATTTCCATCAAATAAATAGCAGCACTTCAACAACACAATGTCATCAATTCTCAAAATTCACCCAGACTAATCATTCTGAATGTTTTATAAAATGTTTATAATGTTTAAATGTAAAGATGCATAAAGAATCAATCAATAAAGAACTTGATAGTCAACATCTGATCAACATAAATCTCAATCACACAGCGAGTAACATTAGTATTCGAATTCCCTTGTTTGAACATATGAAAACAGATAACCTAACAACTAACAAAGTACAATAGTGGTAAATTGTAATTTATTTCCATAACATCAACATCAATGGCAACCCTTAAGTAGCTAGCAGTAAAAAAATATAGACAGCTTTAAAAAAAATCTTTACATGAGGCATTGTTCACTAACATATACATAGGGTCAATATTTTTATTTCCAATGCTTCAATCATACATCACTCATTAACCAGGGATACCATACATATAAGAACAATTATCAGGTATATTATTACTAAATGAATTCATTATAAAAAAAAAATCTATTCTCTGGTGATACACACACAAAGAAAAAATATAAACAAATGTTTAAAGAAACATTGATTCCAGAAAGTATTAGTTCTTATATAAAAATAATTAATTACTAATTCACATGCATTATAAGTTAAAACCTAAATGCTTATTGTAATTTTTTGTAGATATATCTACACATAGTGTTAGTCTCTCATTCACAGTAAATGCTATATCTACACATAGTGTTAGTCTCTCATTCACAGTAAATGCTATGACAACTAATATAGCAAGCAACCATCATTTCAGTACTTGTCTGGTTTATAATATTAAAATTCTAAATTTTATAAGAACTATTTAACGATGTATATAGGTTGCATTCATCATTTAGAAATATTTGGGGGTTACTAATTTATATTTTATTTAAAGACTTACAATTCCTGAGCGAATCTTCTTGGAATGTCTTTGATGATATTTATTAGGTGAAATGAGATCAAATTTTAGAATCTTATTTTCTCATACATTCATGTGACAAATTATTATGGGGTGATCAACACAGCATGAAGAACTTATTTATTCTTACCAACATACAAAGCAGATCTGGTCAGGGGTCATCAGTATACAAGCCAGATCCCATAAGGACCAGCACTCCAAGGATAAGATGAACATTAAAGAACTAATATTGTAACAAAATTTGGACAAGATAAACATTACAGACCTAGTATTGGAACAAAATTTGACAGAAACTGAAAGTTTTCCTGAATTTCATTTGAAGAATGTTTCAAGAGTAATTGCTATAACCATCTTCTTTAATTTGCTTTTAAAAATATTTCATCATCCATCCATTGTTATTATTGTTTTGATGATTTGACAACAGCATTTTATTTTGCCTATTTATAAAGCATTTAGAAATTTTATATATTTGTTTCTGATTTTAACATTGCAGTCTTGCCCTTTTTTATAGTTTTAAAAATGTATCCATCATCCATGAGACAGTTACAAAAAAATATATTAATAAAAGAGAAATTTACTTAGATTAAGAAAGAAGATTTGCATTTGATAATAATAGTGAGGTTAAGAGAGGTATATTTGGGCCTTAAAAATAACTGGATATGCATAAAAAATGTGATCTGCTCAGATATAGTGAGTCTCCAGATGAATTTTCTCTAACATTATTAACGTGATCACAAACTGTTTTGTTCATCTGACTTTTATTTTTATTGTTGCCATTTATGTGTTTTATTTCATTTAATGGTACAATTGAGTTAACTGGAGTTACAAGACAAAATTTCATGTAAATATTCTGTACTTTTTATTGGTTCATTCTTTGGCTGCATGTTGTGAGGGTTATAGTATATTGCACTGCATTTAATCAGTTTATATTTTAGCCTCTTATTTTTGTACATGTATTTGTGTAATTTTTACCTTTGCTTATTATTTATTTATGGCCATTTGAATTCCACTCTTCTTGCTTTATTATTTGTATTAATGTAATTTTTAATCAATGTGTACAAATTTGGTATTTAGTGCTTTAGTTTTTTTTTGACTTTGCTCTTTGTTTAGGTCGGGTGGCAATAGGTGTTGGGGACAATATGATCCGAGTATGGAACACCTCCAACAAGACAAATCTGTATGATGTGACCACAATGTGGCAAGGAATCAAGAGCAAAGTCACTACAGTAAGGATGAATTGATTGTGTCTGTCTGCTGCTTTAACAAACAATTATAATGTATATAAAAATTCTAAAAGACACAAGATCAAAATAGTTTGGGTTGCAAACAAAAACTTTTATAGGCTTAAACAATTGTCTGATTAAAGATAAGCACTGTATGATCTTGCATCTCCATGTATGTATGTAATAAAAGCAACATTGTTTGGGGGACTACCAGCATTGGAAGGATATTTAACCAGTCAAATTTATGCATGGATCTCAAAAGTCATAAACCAGCAACATTTACTTAACCCCTTTCCTGCTTATCTAAAAATGAATGCCATTTTTTTGCTAAAATATTTTTAGACTGTTAATATCCATTTCATTCCTTACTCAGATGCCATTATCAGATTTGTAAACTATCTTGATTTCCCAGGTTTACTGACCTTTTTGTAAATGATACTGTGTTTATATTCACTTAGGTAAATGCTGTTTTTATTTCTCTGAAGTTTTCTTTGTTTCTCTGCTTCTGAGTTGTCTGGAAAATTAAATCTGAACTATATTTATCAAAATAAGCTTGCATAATTTTACTTTGTAGGTCTTTATTGAAAAGAATTCAAATCTCTTTGACAATTTTAGGCTGAGATGAAAAAAAAATCCTAAGCAGTTTCACTTTTGTTATTTTTTCATTTGGATGATTCCATGCATTTTTGCAAGTCAGGCAAAAGTACAATTTTAGTTTTGACAGTGACATCGATTGATGTGCATATCCTCTTTCATTCTTATGTGACACTGGCATCAATTGTTCTACATATCTTGTTTCATTCTGATGTTGTTGAAGTTTATTCTGATCTGTATGAAATACTTAAGTCTTAAATTACCAGTTCACAAATTAAATAATTTCTTAAGAAACTTGTTTACTTTTGATTGCTTTGATATTGTTCTGGTATATCATACTTACATCACATTTGTTGTCAGTATCAATTTTGTTTTTGAAATTAATATGAAAACTGTTCAATCCTTGAAAGATTGGCACTGTCTTTGTAAAGTCCATAAAAATCATTAATTATATATGTCTCAAAATGTAAATATTTTGATTATGAGACATTTTCTCTTCCCACTTGTTTAATTTTCTAATAGTGAATTGTATCTTGCCATTTCCATTTATCCATGTGAACTTAATTGAGTGATATATATATATATATATATTTTTTTTGTTGTTGTAAGTTTTCATTTATAATTTTCATCAGAGAAATTTTGTTTTGAAAATACCACTGATTTTATCAGTTGTGTGTTAAAGCATTACAATGAACATATTGATTTATGATTTTATGATATTGATCATAATATTTGATTATTATCTGTATTATTATTAATATTTGTATTCTCAGACAATATTTATGTGTGCTATCTTTTTCACATTTGTGCTTTTGTTCACCAGTCTTTGCAATAGTTTGGAAAAGCGAACACTTGGATTATGTAATGTACCTTTTGTTCTTGCCATTAGTGGTGCTTAAGTGTAAATGCAATTTTGTTTGTTATCAGGTAGCCTGGCATCCTTTGAAGGAAGGGTCTCTTGGATTTGGTACATTTGATGGGCGAGTGGGAGTCTGTGATGTTTTGTCACACAAGTAAGATTTCTTTTAGCAGTGAAAGAGTACATTTTATTTACATTCAAATAATGTTAACCTGGTTTATATTGGATCCTATGATTTGATATCAGAAGAAATATAACTAACCTAATGAGATATTTGATCACCAAGAAATAGAGAATTGTATCATCATTTTATTAAATATTTTTCTCTAAATGTGACTTAAAATAAATTTCTTATAGAAAGTTTCTTGACCACAGTAACTGGATCCTGGTTGGATTCTTAGACTGTTTATTGAATAAGAAGTAGATATTTTTTTATTGCAGGATGCCTTTAATGTCTGGAACATTTCATAGCCACACAGTGTATGTTGTAGCATGGGGACCTCCTGCTTCTGGTATTAAAGGTAACCATTAGATTGCTTATGTAGTACTGAATTGAGTACAATAGTTAATTTGACAAGGATAATGAAACAAACACAGTGACCATAAAGTTAGTCATAAGACTGCTTATGTAGTATTCAACTCAGTGCAACACTTTATTTGACAAGGATAATGTTACAATGACCATATAGGTAGGCATTGGACTGCTTATATAATATTGAATTGAGTACAACACTTTATTTGACAAGGATAATGTTACAAACATAATGGCCATGAAGGTAATCATTAGACTACTTATTGAATTAAGTACACTATTTGACAAGAATAATGATAACCCCAAAACACAATAACTATACTATAAACCTTTATGGACTTTGATATTAGTGTGGGTACATTGGGTCTGATCTAAATATTTCATATTCTTCACAAAGGAATGGATATAAGAGTGGAAGAGACACAGTAGAGGAAGAGATACAGTAGAGGAAGAGATACAATAGAGGGAGAGATACAAGAGAGGAAGAGATAAAATAGAGGAAGAGATACAAGAGAGGAAGAGATACAATGGAGGAAGAGAGATACAAGAGTGGAAGAGATAAAATAGAGGAAGAGATACAAGAGAGGAAGAGATACAATGGAGGAAGAGAGATACAAGAGTGGAAGAGAAATACAAGAGAGGAAAGAATATAAGAGTGGAAGAGATACAATAGAGGAAGAGATAAAAGAGAGGGAAAGGTACAAGAGAGGGAGAAATACATGTGTGGAAGAGATACAAGAAAGGAAAGGATACAAGAGAGCAATCTTCATAGTGAAAAAGAGTTTGAGGTTTTGTCTGATAGCTGCTCTAGTGCTGGTCAGAACAGACGTCAGTAGTCAATAATGACAGCATTCAAAGGCTCTGATTAGAAGCTAGAGTGTGCTTGTGTGGAAATTGCACCACTCATGCAAGGAATGACATATATTTGTCATCTCTGCTACCATACGTCCAGGTTTATTGAGATATACTGAAGGAATTTGATGAAAATAAATTAATTGTTTCAATCTTGCATATATGCCAGTTATTGATGATACTAATTATTTAGATAAAGTCAGTAGAAGAAAATTAACTGACCATTTTGTTGATCTTAGTTATATGAGGCTAGTGTTTGGGTCACTACCCTTGTTTCTCATCTCCATCAGAATGAAACATCTTTTGGGTAGGAAAGGAAAATTCGATTTTGCTTTTACACTGCACAATACTGATATTGGTGAATTGCACAGCAGGGAGGAAAGTTCTAAACCCTATCACTAGGACAGTGAACTCTGTACTGAACCAGTACAGAGGCACTTGCCACTTGTTTGATTTGTTATGTCCCATTGGCATGGAAAACTTGTTTGGTTCATCAACTTATGCCCTGTTACAATGATTCCCAACATAGCGCCCACTGAGGCATGTATATATGCTCACAACGAGATGTGAAAAGCAGTGCAAATGAAGGTTGTTCTGTCCATCCTCACATCACTCATTTTAGGTTCTGTAAAGTCATTCAAAGCAGAGCTGATATTGTGGAAGTCATTTATGAAAACATTCTCTTGTACATTTTCCAAGTATGAGGAAAATGGTACGTGGTAGTGATTTTAACTTTTCACTACATTCAAAGATCTCAGGAGCAGTTTGAAAAGATATTTCAATAGTTCATCATTGAGTCTGTATTTGGCTTACTTGGGAATCTTTTTACTTGCCAACTAGAGGTAACAAAAATGGTTCATCTGCAAGTCTCATTCAAGTAAGAAGTGGAACTCAAGATTTTTTACCTTCAAAGTGATATTGTTTTCAAATCCACCACAACAGATGATAATTTTTGGAATCTATAGCATACAGTAAATCTTAATTTGATTCCATTTTTCTTATGTGAGCTGTTTTTAATGATGAGCATAATCAAGTCAATATACCAGGTCTTAGCTTACAGGCATATTGGTGATTGCTTACAAACGGGAATATCATTTTACTTGCTCAACTGCTAAAAAGTGGCTAATGAAATACAATGCCAAAAATCAAACTGATATTTTACAATAAAAGCACATGAATTAATAATACCTTTTTTCTATTCATTTATGGTGAGTGCTTATGAATATTCATATTTGTATATTTATAGAAATCCAGTTACACGTAACATTAAAAAATGTGCTTAACTTTTTTTCATATTTATCTTTACTTGTTGAATTCTAAATCCAAATCCAAGTAAAAATAGAAATAATATTTTTAATTAACCACAAATGACTTTTATGCTGAAGTAAGAATAATAAATATATTTCAGCCACTAGTTCAACAATATTGTACTTGTAAAAATAAATAAGATGAAAACTGCCTGCTTATGATATTTATTTTGTAAAAGATACTTAATTCATCTTCCAGCTAAAAGAGCACATTGAAAGATTGATGGTACCTGCCAAACTTCTGAATATTTGAATTTGCTCTTGGTCACAGAAAGGTTGGGAACCACTGCCCTATTAGGATGGACACCTTGTTTGATTCGTACAATTTACTGCTGCAGAGCAAATGATTCATCCCTACTTCTTTCTGACTTGTTTTAGAAAAAGAAAATAATTTTTTATTGTTCTGTTATGAAACAAAGTACCTTAACAGTGATAAACCAACTTGATTAGACAATGACATGCACAAGTTTAGCATGTGAGCAACCTGCCAGCACTGCATCCACAATTTTGTGCATCTATATGAAATTAAATAAACTATGCAGTATGTATTCTTGTATCCAAATCATTTATGTTAATGTGTTCACTGTTAGTATATAAATAATATTTTCTCTTTTTTGTCATTGTTTGTTCAGACTGTATTTTTGTAAATGCATTTTGTTCATCTGAAATAGTTATATATCATTATATATAATGACATTATAATCACTGTTACTAGAGATGCATTTAATTTTGTTATATTATTTTTATTTTCTTATTTGTTTAAGTATATTGTATAAAGACCTTACCTTAGATTTTAAATATGCTATAAAGGACGCCCCCCCCCCAAAAAAAAAAAAAAATTGTTAAAATTCTTTTCATTTATAAGACAAGACGTTGAGTAAAAAAATGGAGCTAGTTTACTTTTATCAGAACATTAGTAATAAAATAATAATTTTTGAAAGTAAATTAACTAAATTATTTCATTTATTAAAATTAAATGTTTTAGTTTGATTACTTGTTCTCTGTTAAGAAATTGTTTGCTAATTTATTATGACTTTAAAAAAAAATGGAATGGCTGACCTCAGGTTTATCTAATTGATTCTCATCAATATATTTTGTTTGTTTGTTAGATAATAGTAGCTTCTCACTATACTCAGTGGGTGACTGCAAAATCTTGGAACATAACACTTCTTGTCTCTCAAAAGCAGAGGACAAGACAGAGGCCTTAGATTTCACACAGCTTCTTGTCAACATAAATAGCCAAAAGGTGTGTATTTTTTAGACTGGAGTAAGAAAAAAGATCTTAAATTAATTTTAATATTGTTTGCATAAACATAAAATGCTATTACTATTGAAAACTGTTTAAGACAGGCTAGGGTTATAAACATCTTACTTGTTTTGGGGATATATATTCTTTAAGCGTTTGTTATGTGTGTACAGTTATCACCTCCATTTCTGTTCATTTATCACCCTCAAAAATATGGTATAGAATATTTGAATGTTAATACTGATTCTCGTCTTTGTGATAATGTTTAATAGCTAGCTTTATTACCTGTTTTCAACTAATTACATGAAGGTTTCTTAATTTCCAACTTTAATTACCAGATTTAACAAAACTAGAAAACCTGACACCAACTAATTACAAAAAGATTTCTCAGTTTCCCAATATTATAAAACCATGATAAGAAATAAATAACTGACATAATGAAATTACATTTTAACACATTTTGAAACCAGTATTTATGTTTAATTTTGAAAGGAAATCTAGAGAATCTCTGTCTTTTTGAAAAATTAAGTATCATATTTCTATTTAATGTTTGTGGACAAGAAACTAAGCATGAAGATGATTTCATTTGAAAGTAATGATGGTGGAGTGCACACCTCATTGCTTAGAATGGTAGCATTCATTTTCATCAACTGGCTACACTTACAGAGCTGTATTACCAACTGCAAACTCTGCAGTCTCTTTAGTTTTGTCTTATGCTTATTTTCATGTTCTTTTGACAACTCAAGTCAGGAAATGTTTTGCCCTGCATTCTTGGAAATAATTGATAATTTGGTGGTTCTATCTTTCAGTTTGACCTTGAGCACATAGGGTTTACATGTTACAATTTTACACCTGTCAGTAATCGATATCAGCTAGATATGAAATGATGCACCATATAGTGTTTGTTGTAGCTCATATCAGCCAGTTATCAGTATCCGCTAGATGTAAAATCATGTATCACATACAATATCTATTTATAATGGGTTAAAAAAGTAATCTCTGAGTTATGAAAGTATTAGAAACACTCAATAACACTTGATTTTGGCAAGATAAGGCCTTGAGATATATCCTAATAAGTTTCAGATGTGTGACACTTACTTAACTAGTCACCTTTACTCACCTTTGCTATAAGTTTGCATCAATAAACCAACTACCTATATTTATGAATTTATGAAAGTGTAATAGTTACAAATTAGTGTTCTAATAGTATTTTAAAAGGGGACATCTGTAGAATCTCATAGGGTGATATCTGTAGAGTATAATGAACTGTCCCATAATTGTCCCATAACAATATTCATATAAGAAATTTTTTGAAAACTGTGTTGTAGTTTTAAAGCATTGTCATTTCAATTCTTTCAGCTGCAAAGTTTGAGAGCAAGTGAATTGTCGTGGAATTTCAGCCTGAATGCATTTGCTGTGGGAACTGATGATGGGTATGAGTTTTATTTTCTACAAGTTATGTATTCCTTTTGTTCCTCACATCATTTGGTTCATTGCAGCAATATGTTTCCTTCATTTAGATCTTTGCAGTTATATGTTCTTCATTAGGTTTTTAGACCAATGTGTTCCCTTCATTAGGTCCATCACAGCAACATGTTCCTTTAATTAAATGCAAGATGTTCCTTTCATTAGGTCCTTTACAGCAACATAATGCAAGATGTTTCTTTCATTAGGTCCTTTAATGCAAGATGTTCCTTTCATGAGGTCCTTTACAGCAATATGTTCTTTTCATAGGTCCTTTACAGCAGTATGTTCCTTTCATTAGGTCCTTACAGCAATATTTTCCAAACATTAGGTTTTTAAAGCAGTATGTTCCCTTATTTAGGTACTTTACAGCAATCTGTTCATTTCATTAGGTCTTTGGAGTAATATGTTCCCTTAATTAGGTCCACCACAGCAATAGGTTCCCTTCATGGACCCTTTACAGCAATATGTTCCCTTCATTAGGTCTTTAGAGCAATGTTAGACTTAATTAGGTCCACCATAGCAAATGTTCACTTCATTAGCTCTTTTACAACAATATGTTTCCTTCATTAGGTCCTTACAGCAATTTGTTCTGTTCATTAGGTCCTTTACAGCAATATGTTCCCTTCTTTGGATCCTTTGCAGCATTACCTGTCATTAGGTCTTTACATCAACATGTTCCCTTCATTAGGTCCTTTGCAACAATGTTCTCTTCATTGGGTCTTTGCAGCAATATGTTCATTTCATTAGGTCATTTACAGCAATATGTTCTCTTCATTAGGTGCTTTGAAGCAATAAGTTCCCTTAGATCCTTTACAACAGTATGTTTTCTTCATTAGGTGCTTTGAAGTAATAAGTTCTCTTCATTAGATCCATTACAACAATATCTCTTCATTAGGTCCTTTACAGCAATAAGTTCCCTTCTTTGGATCTTTGATCCTTTACGGCAATATGTTTCCTTCATTAGGTCTTTAGAGCAATGTGTTCCCTTCATTAGGTCCTTTACAGCAATAGGTTCCCTTTGTTAAATCCAAAGGTGGTGACATTAACTGTAAATAAAACAACTCTATATGTCTTATTTTTAACTTTTTAACTTTCTGATTCACCTCTAAAATGTCATGTCTTGCAATAAAGACAGTGTTAATAATCTCCTACATAGATATAATTCTTTCACATGACAAAACATTTATTTTTTAATGTGTTATTTACTACAATGGAGTCACCTACATATAGTTTGTATCACAACTTTTAATACAGTCTAGACTCTAGAATAAAAAATAAAAAGTTCTTCTCTCAAGGCTCAATGACTAAATGTACTATCTAATAGCGAAGTGCACAGTTCAAAGAATAAAAAAAGTAAAGTTTATGTGAAAAATCATTTGAATCTGAGTCATTTACCATAATTAGACATCAGGGTTTACATACTTGCAAAATGTTCAATAAAACTGGCTACTCCATTATTTAGTTTATTTGACATTATGTTCAACAAACTGGCTACTCCATTATTTAGTTTATTTGACATTATGTTCAACAAACTGGCTACTCCATTATTCAGTTTATTTGACAATGAGTATAATATGTAAGTGTATTATATGTAGACTTGAATGAAGAAAAACATCACAGAAATGACATTTGCAATATACTTTCACGATTGCTCTTTTTGTTCTTCTCTAATTTCTTGCTACAACAGAATTGTCAAAGAAAGCATCAGCACACCATCTCTTTCAGTGGGATTAGACTTATTTGCATTTTTCTGATTGACTAGAAGGTAACACATTCTCTTTTAATTCACCATGATTGTGTTCGGGCAAGCAGAAACAGTATAACTGGGCAACAGTCATTCTGAAAGTATATCATACCATGATATAATTAATGATAAATTTATACCTTTGACCTTTATGCTCAAGTTGACACTTTTAGCACTGAATAGTGAGCGATGTAAGCATTTCTTCGTAAACATAAAACTATGTAAGAACTGCTTAAACTATCATCTTTATCACTGTTTTAATAACAAAAAATATTTTTTAATGAGAAGATACACTTTAAGTTGTACCAGTCTAGAGGCACTTGTCATAAGACTGCAAACCTCCTCATGAGAATATCAAGTTGTACCAGTCTAGAGGCACTTGTCATAAGACTGCAAACCTCATGAGAATATCAAGTTGTATCAGTTTAGAGGCTCTTGTCTTAAGACTGCAAACTTGTCCACGAAACTATATAATGACTGAGATAGTCCATTATTATCTCCCTTTTGCCAGTCTTGGAATAGACTCCCTTTTCCATGAAGGATATTTCAGTTAAAGCATTAAAAGTTTACCTTCAGAGATCAGAATCACTCTGGTCTAGATTTTTTCTGACAGTCTCTCATCTTTGTCATGGTGTACCTTATGGCTCTGTTCTTGGACTAGTTCTTTTTATTCAGTTTACAAAACCCCTATCCAGTGTGACATTTTGCTGGGAGATGGGCAAGATGTTAATTCTCCACCACCCGGGTTGCCCATAACCTTAGGCTAATTCCCTAAACACACCTTCTGGCTGGCCACACAGAAAGATAGAAGATAGATAATATAGAAAAGTAGAGTGATGGTTCTAGAAGATATCTCTGAGCCTCTGATACATACAGCCAGATATATTAATTAAATACAGAAGATTGACTACAAATATAAAATGTAAGTGAATAATGTCAACACAAGTGGTCTAAGTATCAACAATAAATATATTCATCAAGAAATAAAATAAGACAGCATGCTTACATATAGTGAATAATTCAATGATTACAATTAGAGTTTATAAATGGTTATCATTCATAATCACAACCATGTAGTGTTGTTGTAAAAGAAAGTTCATTTGAGTCCAATGGCATTGTGGTAGCTATTCGGTTCATTTGTATGAGAGAAATAATAGGTGACATCCCTTTGTGCAAGGAATTGCCTGATTAGCAAGAGTCTACTGTACTGTAAACTCACATATATTAGATATACATCCCAAGTGGGGTGTGCTGTTCTATCAGGTATGTTTATCATAGAAAAATAAATAAAACAATTAGACCTAGATATAGTAAGAATAAGTTTGTATAACTAGGTATATTATTAACCAAATTAATTATCTGAAGACCAGTAGAGGATGCAGAGATGTTGCATAATACCAGATAACAACTAAAATATGCCACCAGATCGATGTGAATATCAATGAGCCATATATAAATCTGCTGCTAGATGAGGTTGTGAATTGCAATGGGCTGAATAGAAATATGTCAGTAGAAAAGATTATGAATTACAGTGGGCTGAATTGACATGTTGCTAGAAGTCTGTAAACTGAAATTGGCAGAATAGAAATATGCCACTAGATAGATTTAGAAATCTGATTGTATTTTTGGACAGCTTTCTCTCTGTAACAACATATCTTGAGTACTTGTAGAACAGTAAATCTGGAGCTAATAAAATAGAATAGAACTGGCTACCTGTTTACAGCCTTCATTGGGTACTTGCTTACAGCCTTCACATTTAAATGCCCGTCAGATCTCACACTTGTGTGCACTCCTACTGAAACCTCACTGTCTGGTTCTAGTTCTAAAAACCTGTCTGATCTTGCATGTGCATGCACTTCTGCTGAAAGCTTCTCAATTTAGTTCCAGCCCTAAATACCTGTCTGATTTCACTTGTGTACACCACTTGTAAAAGCTTCTGTTTTGTTCCAGCCCTAAATACCTGTCTGATTTTACTCATGTACACCACTGGTAAAAGCTTCTCAGTTTTGTTCCAGCCCTAAATACCTGTCTGATTTCACTCGTGTACACCACTCATAAAAGCTTCTGTCTTGTTCCAGCCCTAAATACCTGTCTGATTTCACTCGTGTACACCACTGGTAAAAGCTTCTGTTTTGTTCCAGCCCTAAATACCTGTCTGATTTCACTCATGTACACCACTGGTAAAAGCTTCTCAGTTTTGTTCCAGCCCTAAATACCTGTCTGATTTCAATCGTGTACATGACTGGTAAAAGCTTCTCAGTTTTGTTCTAGCCCTAAATACTTTGATTGATCTCACATTTAATAAATACCCATGCTAAAAGTTCAGACAAAGCTCCATCATCATCATACAAACACACTTTGAACATTTCAAAAGCAAGTTACAAGATCATTCAGTCAAAATTCATTGCTTATCAGGGTTCATCTAGCTAGATTATACTGTTTTTTGAGTTGAAATACCAAGAGACCATGGTCATTTTGAAAAGGGTTTTCAAGGCACATCTTTTACATGGACAAGTGTAGATCTGACTCTTTTGTCTCATTGTTTATTCAAACTACATTTGTAAATCCATTTTATTTTGTTTATTTTTCTAAATCCATTTATTTGTTGTATGGTCATTTGCATATATATTGATTTATTGCATTGTTTTCTGCACATTGAGTATACTCAAATATTCTTAGAACCCTTGAGATTAAAAAAATTGCATCTAGAGTGGTATTTTATTAACATATGACCTTAAAGGATATCATAGTAGTGATGGGTTGAGGGAAAGTATGTTTGCCTTCTGACCCTTCTGGAGTGCCTTGGCAGTTGTTCATTCTGCTGCTGTGTCCTTTCATGATTGGGTTTTTCCATTGCCTTGCATCTTCACACATTGTACATAAGTATGTATTAATTTTATATATATATAGAGAGAGAGAGAAAAAGAGAGGGGGAACCACAAACAGCATCAGTAAGTGGGAATTTTCCAATCAGATTATATATATATTTTCTACACAGTAGAACCCCGATAGTGATAATTTTGGATATAACGCGGATATGGCATGGCTCCCGAAATTTCATATATTCATTTGCATATGAAATTTTTTGTCAAAGCACATGAAAAAGAATATAAAAAATATTTAACTTCATTTTGGAGATGAGATCATGCATGAATTTGAATATACATGTAATAGGATCGTGGCATGGTTCCTAAAATTTGAAATTCATGTACATGTATTTTTCTAGTACTGGAAAAATGTTTTTTTAAGTACATGTATATATTAGATGTTGAATTCAGACACAATGATCTGTTACAAAATTATTGAATATTTTTAATCTGTATGCAATTTTTCAATGGAATTACATGCATTATGGATGAACTGCATGGCACGATGGCGCTATATGTTGTTGTCACACTATTCATGATCAGTCGGGGTATTATCGGTCAATTTGTATTATCGTACAAACAAATAAAAATTAGTAAAACTATTTAACGCAAAGTAATAACCTATAAATGTATCAGCAGTCCATTAGTTTGAATATATCTTAATAATGCATTCCATTTAATATTTGTCCCATAATAAACAGATTTTTTACATTAGACATGAATACATGTATATTTCTTTGAAAAAAGTAAAATATTGTAAAACCCCACATTAACGCAACCCCACTATTAACACGATCTAATTATCACATTATAAGAAGGTTTCATTGTATATATATGTGTATGTGTGTGTGTATTGTTTTCCCTAAGTGTGCATACACATAGGTCCTCCTTGTTTCCTTGTTTTTTTCAAATCTTGTTTTAAGGTACTAAAGGGAGATTACTCAATATCCAGAGACATTACCTTACAGGATCCTATGCTTGCCACTTTGGGAATTGGCTTACATGCTTGTGTCATTTCTTAAAGTATGCACATCTGGAAAGATTTCAAGAAAAACTTAGTTTATTTAGAGAACTTTGTTTTTATCTATTTCATTCTTTTTCTTTTCAGTTCAGTGTACATCTTTATGGCTGAAAGTTTTACACTGCTTGCAACAATCAGAGTGCATTTGAAATTACTGAACTGTATTCGCTGGCATCCTTTTGCAACAGGCCAGTCACCTGGACATTCTCCATGTTTTCATTGGGTGGCTTCGGGGGGCAATGACCAGATATTACAAGTTGTTGATCTAACCAGTGTTTTTGGTCAGTTGAAGATTGTTCATCAATTTCTTACCTATTTTGTTTATCACAATCTCATGCAATGAAAAATCTTGTATGTCTAAGTTCACTATGTTAATGTATTTTGATTGCATTAAATGTTATATTGTATTATATAAGTAACAGAAGAACTGAGGAAGCACAAGCAAGCATTTATTATGAATTTACAGCTTTCCTTCTTGCTTATCAGTGTTTGTGATAGTAATAAATATTATAATAACTTGGTGTTTGCTTGGATATCGGTTATCAATTGTTTCCTTTTAAGTTTAACATGCATTACTAGGAAGTAAACGAGAATCAGTTTAAAAAAGCCCATGTATTTGATCTTTGCTCATGAAATAGTACCTTTCATCTCTGCTAATAAGCTCCTTAATTTTTAAGATTAAAAAGAAATTTTTTCTTTGTTTTCCTTTGTTCCCTTTAGGATAAAACTTCTTCCATTGACAACTTCAATCAGATAAATATTTAAATTCTTATCTTAAAAATACCCCTGCTTGTGACATGAATGTTTAATGATTATATTTTCCAGACCATCCAGAGTTTGATATTTTTGAAAGCATAACAGTTAGAAGTAGATTGAATGGCCTAAAGAGACATTATTACTTTTTTAGTGAATATCAAACTGAACAGGTGGTCTAAACAGAATTTATATTATATTTAGTGAGTATTCATTATGTTTTAGTGATCATCCAGCTGAGCAGATGGTCTGGTCTAAACAGACTTTATAGCATTTATAGTGAACATGTTCAATTGATATAATAATCATCCAAGAACTGAGTGTAGTGGATGGCCTAAACCAAGCTACAAAATACATTTTAAGGCTAAAAGGAAATAAAATCAACAATTGCATAAATTCTGTATCAGGAATTAGTAAAAGAAGTCATATGTTTGATAAACTGTTCTCATGACAGGCAGGAGAAAAGAGGATAAAGGAGATGTGCTTTTGACCAATAGTTTGAGAAAACTTGTTGGCCATAACAGCAGAATCACAGACATCTGCTGGAGTCCCCACCAGGATGGAAGAATAGTGTCAGTTGGATATGATGCTGAGATATTTGTGAGTTGTATTTGTTGTACATTTCATTATCAAACATGAAGATAGGTACCATATGAAAGCTGTAAGAAAGTGAGAAATGTTTTGAAATGTTGTCTTCCTATGTCTGAGTCAGTGTTGCAATGGTTTCATAAGTGTGTTTGTATACACACATTTATTTTTAAAATACATGAGTAATACAGTTTGTATAAATGCAAAATGATAAATTAAAATGATTAATTGATTAATTAATTAGCAATTAGCACTTTTATTTAGCTAACTGTCAGCTTACTAATTGAAAAAAATAATTTCATTGTGTTGCCTGTTAATTGCCTGTTAAAATAAATATTGTGGAAATAATAACATGAAACATACATTACCATCACCAGTTACCCAGTAACTTTTCAGCCTGAATTGTACTGTAGTTCTAGTGAGGCTTTTATAAAATGAAAGGATAATAAAATGTAAAACTTTGTCTTGACTAATTTTACTTCCTATATCATACCAGGTGTGGGATATTTTGAAGGGTGTTGCCTTATGCCAGTTCAGAGGTCACCATGGTCGCTTATTTACCTGTCAGTTTGGTGGTCTTGACCCTGATCTTGTGATGACTGCAGGAACTGATTCTGCATTAATGGCCTGGCGACCATCTGAGCAGCCCTCTGCATCACTCAGTAAGACTAGTTTTGTGCCAATCACAAGCTATTGTTCAGTGTGTTTCTTATCTCAATGAAACCAGAAATATTCAGTAGGAAATCTAATATAGTTTTGTTATAGTCACAGGTTGTTTATTTATTGTTTAGTATAATAGGTTTCAATGAAGCCAAGGGTATTAAATACATAAACTAACATAGTTATGTCCTGATCACAATGTTTTGCTTATATGCTTGTGTTTATCAAATTTCATTGAAGTCCGAAGTATTCAGTAGGAAATCCAACATAGTGATGGTCATAAGTTGTTCATTATGTTTATTGTTCATTGAATTTATCAAATATTGTGTTTATAGTTCATTGAATTTATCAAATCTCTGTGAAGCTAAAAGTATTCAGCAAGGCACCTAATGTAGTTTTGTGATAGTCAGAAGTTATTGTTTATTGTATTAATTGCTCATTGTGTTGTTTGTTCATTATGTTTATTAGATATCAGTATTAAATAGGAAAGCTAATATAGTTTTGTGCTAATTGCTTATTGTATTGATTGTTCATTGTGTTTATCATATTTCAATGGGGCCAAAAATATTAAATAGGAAAGCTAATATAGTTTTGTGCTAATTGCTTATCATATTGATTGTTCATTGTGTTTATCATATTTCAATGGGGCCAAAAAGCATTAAATAGAGAAAGCCATCATGGTTTTCTGCTGGTGACAAATTATTGTTTATTTCATTGTGTTCATCACATTTCAATGAAATCCAAACTAATATAGCTTGTCACAATTTTTTTCTTTGTATCAATTAAACCAAATAGAGTAAATAGAAAATATTAGAAATAAAGATAAGCAATATAAGTTATAGTTTCAAATAGAATCCACTTTTCTCCCCCCCAACCATCTCCCAGCAAAACTGTGTTAAATATAAGAGTCTATTTGTAGAAACTGAATTTTCATTTTTAAATGTATGTGCCAAATTTGTATTTTTAAAATATTTGTTATTTTTTGCTGGTAAACCTCTGAACAGATTTTGTTACCAGTTGATTTATCTAATTTCAGTTGAAAAGAAGAAAAAGAAGAAGAAGAAGCCACATGCACATTCATCCACTGTGTCTGAAAACATAGACCCCTGTATGGATATTTCCAGTAGAAGCCAAAGAAAGATGGAAGAAATTGAGACTGAAATGGACAATCTTCATAGACTGTTGGAAAAGAAGCGCCAGGAACTGAATGGCACTCAGGAGAAAGAAAATTATGTAGGAGAGGAAGATGGCGAGAATGTTTCAAGTGATAGAAATGAAAACACTACCAATAATGCAGCCCATGTGTTGCACTCTGCAGACACAGGTTTGTGCATCTTGGCCTTTGATTTTTAAAAAATATTGTTCTGTTATTTTACATCTAATATACATACATCCGCTTGTTCCACCAGGGCATGAGAATGTAGACTTGTTTTGTATTCATTCATTTTCACTAGCCATGGGATGCTTGCAGATTTGTTTTGTTTTAAGTCACTTCTGCTTTATTTTGCAACAGAGCTAGGTATTTTTAGTTTAAACTAGCAGATATACCGAGCTTTGCCCGAGTTATAAAAACATAACTGAACTTTTAATAGAGTATATGTTTTGTTTTTTACAGTCTGAAGTGCACACGACAGACAATGGTTGTTTTATTGTATTGTGAATATACCTGGTGTTGCCTGATTAAAAAACATAACTGAAATTTTAAGAGTAAATGTTCCCTTTTTACAGTCCGAAATACACATGCAGATGATGGTAGTTTTATTGTGTTGCATAAATATGTCATACTAAAAATAAATGGCTGACGTTTTTTCACCCTATAGAACGATGTTTTCCAACTAAGGCAGTTTTATTTGTTGACTTAAAAACTGTATGTGTCATTGCAGATGACCACAGGGGTAATTGTTTAATATTTGCCCAATGAACATCGGCAGTTCATGTAGTGCTTATGTAAGACACAGGATGGGAGGTCTGTGGGTGGGGACGGGCATATATTATATTTACATATATTTACTAAACCCAATAAAACTGTCGTCATTTGCCACATGCACAATCTGATTACCTGTATAGATAGCCCCAAAGATCATAGCCCCAAATATCTCAGTTTAAAGTATATATTTACTCAATAAATCATCTACCATATGTCTTCAGACCCTATACATAAAAAGTCCATATTTAAAAAAAAAATAAATGAACCAAATGACTCATTTACCAAAAGTCCCTAGGTAAAATGACCAAAAAGGTGTGAAATTCTGACAATCACTGCAAAGTAAACCAACCTAAGAGCTAAGTGCTCTAACTAAACTACTAACATTTTAGAAGGCACCTCCACCATCCAAAAATTCTCACCTTCACCTCCATAAATATATTGTTCTGTAGCCAGAGTTCTTTTGTCATTGAATAATCACCTGGGTTGTACCACACAATGCCTCATCCAACCCATTGACCAAGCCTGTTTTTATATGAATAAGGGGATACCACTGCACAAAATGAAATATATATATTTTTTTTAGTTGTCTTTCTTAAGTGAAAAATTCATTATTTGGGGAGTTTTGGATCCAGAAATCCCAGTAAGGCTTCTGAATTTGTCTAAAGCTTCCTAACAAATCCATTGATATATATTGGGATTAAAATGAGAATTCTTTGGTTTTATATTGGACAAAAAAGAGGCAACAGACAAACAGATATTCAAAATTATAGTTATAGATTATGTTAATTTTTGAGGTGTTAACCTTGTTCCCATAGACATTATTACTCATCTGATTTGCACATTGTCAGAACAAAAAAAAAATCAATGATTTTAAAAAAAATAAAAATATATATACTTTTTAAACTTATTTCTTTAAAATATCTGTCCACAATAGTTGCTGTCACTTTAATCCCAGACTAAGCTATCTTTTGTCACATAGGTATGTTTTGACTTCACAGCTGGCATTGCTTTTGTTACCTTCATTCATTACAATTTTAAATATCACAGCGTTTTCTGTTTAATCATTTAGGTCTACATTATATCAGTTCAATACATTGATTTTAATACCGAAAAAATGTCCGTACCATATGTTTTCTCTTAAATGATGCAATTGAATCATAAGTGTTCCTTCTTCAGATTTTTAATTGATATCAGTATACTGGTCATCGTTTAGTAGGTTTATATTATGGTTGGCTTGGAAATAGAATTATTAGTTATTACTGCAAATACTGCTAACATTATAATACAGTTTATTTCATATGCAAATGTTTGTCACTTATGTGCATTTTCAGGGCAGTATTTTGTTTCATAGATATTTTCTTTGGCACTAGTGTGTCCTCTGATAAAAGTATATTAGCTTTTCACTGAGTGCATTTTATTTTAAAAGATGTCTTAATCAATTACATTTTGTGATGTATTGGTAGATGACTACAGCTCTAGATGTCAGTTGATTACATTTGTAATATGTGGTTGGAGAACTACAGCTCTAGATATTGACAGTTGATTACACTTTGTAATATGTGGTTGGAGAACTACAGCTCTAGATATTGACAGTTGATTACACTTTGTGATATTTGGTTGGAGAACTACAGCTCTAGATGTTGTCAGTTGATTACACCTTGTGATATTTGGTTGGAGAACTACAGCTCTAGATGTTGTCAGTTGATTACACCTTGTGATATTTGGTTGGAGAACTACAGCTCTAGATGTTGTCAGTTGATTACACCTTGTGATATTTGGTTGGAGAACTACAGCTCTAGATGCCAATTGATTTTTGTGATGTATGTTTGGATAACTACAGCCCTAGATGATGTTGAGTGTGATGTACGATTGGATGACTACAGCCGTAGATGATGTTGTTCATTGTGATGTATGGTTGGATGACTACAGCCCTAGATGTTGTCTATTTGTGATGTTGATTACATTTTGTGATGAATGGTTGGATGACTGCAGCTGTAGATGTTGTTAATTGGTCACATTTTGTGATGTATGGTTGGGTGACTATAGGTGTAGATATTGTCATCTCACAACTTGCATATTGATGTAATTGGTTTGTACACCAGATAGATTGATTAACATATGTGGCTCACCATCACTCACACTCAGGTATGCCTAGACAGGTGAAGATAGTTTATGGAATGAACAGAAAGTCTGATGAAATGAAACTGTGACATTTGATATGTAACAAAAGGGTCGATTAAGACTGCTGGTTAACGATAACAATTAACAATTTGCATTGTTTTGCATCCACAGGGGATGATGATTCTAGAGCAGTTATAATCTTGCAGAGGTTGTATTTCCCTGACAAAAGTTTGCTAACTGATCAGGTGACTGACAGCCTGGTCAGGATATGTAGAAACCTATTCAGTTAGTAGTACCAGTTTGAACCAGAACCCAGCCAGCCAGGAGTCAAAACTGTTTTGTGTACACTTTTGTTGAAAGTATTCACTTAGAAAACTCCAGCATATGAAAACACTTTGTTTATAAACTGCAACTTATACACTATTTTATTTATGAACTACTTCCTATGAACTACTTATTGAACTCCAGCATTTGAATACTTTATTTATGAACTCAGCATATGAACCATTTTGTTCACAAACTCTAGCAAATGAACCATTTGTTAATGCATTACACAAATACACAAGGGTAATAGCTCACTTTATTGTACATTTGTTTAAGATTTGCACATTCCTTTTATATTGGCAAAACATGATCTAATTGTGCTATCTCTCTCTCTCTGTCTGTCTGCCTGCCTGCCTGCCTGCCTGTTTATCTGTCTGTCTGTCTGTTTGTCTGTCCATCTGTCTATCCACCCACCCGCTCATCTGTCTGCCTGTCCATCCATCCATCCGTCTGTCTGTCTGTCTATCTATCTATGTATTCAAAATGGACCAAGTTAAACAAGTAATACACTTGCACACAATAGTCTTCTAATGATCAGCATACTTACTCATTACATATGGAATTTGATGGCCTTTCTGAACAAGGAGAGTGGGAGGGAGGAAAATCTGATTGGACATCAAGAAGGCAACAGTCTTTCTGGCCACATGAAACCAAGAAAAAGGAATTTGTACCAAACCAGCATAGTTTCATGAAGCATTTGGATAGTGTATACCTGGTTCTCTCATAGAAAAACGTTTCTTCTTCTCACCCACCCCATCTATGATGGATACTGATAATATTACACATTTAAAAATGTTTTCTTTCTATAATAGAATGATACATATTTCTATCTCGGGTAAGTATTAACTGTTATTGTGTTAATACAACTAGGCCTACATTAGTTCAATGATGCTGAATTTTATATATGTTGATTATTTTGAATGCTAGTCTAATTAATGTGAAGGACTCATAAAATAATTGGTGTCTGAAATAGATCAGTGATTTTTCTTAGCAATCCATGCTATAGTAGTGTACTACCAACATCCTATATTATTATAGAGATAATGCAGTATTAAGTACAGTTTTTTGTTGTTGATGGGTGTTGATCTTGTAACTAACTGTCTTTACAGTAAAGTCAGATGAAAAATATTGCTTTCAGCATTCCAGAATAATTTATATTTGGACATTAAAGTCATATGAAGTATGTGTCACATGTCCGGTTATATTTTACGACCCTGTCGCTATATCAGACTCCAAAATATCAATATTAGATTATCGTTTCACTTCCACTACTGGTGACAGCTGGACAGCCTGACCTATCTTTCCACTAATATGCCAGATTTTGGCTATTACTCAAATGACATACCAACAGATAAATCAGCTGAAGTACCCAAGCTGGTAATGTTATCTCCCCCTTTTGTTAGTTATAATTACAATATTAGTTCTCTGGCTCAGCCCCCATACCAGCTTTTAGTCAACAATTACAACAAATTATGCAACATGGTGAAGATAACAAAGTAAAATTTAATAACAATAATAGTAAGAAAAAGACATCAATTTCTGAATTGCAGAATATACAAGAGTTACTATCCTGCCTGCCTGATTATTTGTATAAAGTTTGTATTTGACTGATCAGTTTATTTGGAGAGAGCACACTTAACTAGAGTCTCATGAAGACTTGCAACAGCTCACAGCATCCTTGATAGAATATGACATCACGTTGCAGTTGTCTCCCAGGTATAACCAACTTGGTGTCGAATAAGTGTGCTAGATGTTGTCGTCAGAGGATCCAGAGACTAGTATACCTTCAGACCCAGAACTGGCTGTAATGAACAACATTCTTCTATAGCAATAAACAGCGATAGATTACTCTTTACAGGTTCATCACAACTCTTTAGCTACACGCTAACATTACAATTCGTAAACTCAGTGAAATATTTATAAGTGAATAATAATGGTTCCACTCATAACATTACATAAATTCATAGACACAACAAATGGTTTACAGCAATATTCATTAGACAATCACTTGATCTCTATTTAGCTCTACTGGCTACAAATAGTTTAACAATGTGTGAGCATAGCATATACACATGTTTATGCCGTCTCGACATTCCTTCATAAACGTAATCATTGCCAACGCCACTTAGCTTCTGTGAGAAGAAATACATTAGTTCACACAATCATTTAGAAAATCACATACATATTTTACACAATATTCTATCAATAATATATACAAATAATTTAGAGAAGTCAATTATATTTACCACTCTCATAATTCATGCTCGGTATCAATGTATGCAAGAAATTGACCCCTGGAAAGTGGGTGCAGTGAATGTGCATCTACGGACATGGGTCATTGATATGTATATGAATGGTCTCTAGGTCAGCTAGCAGATTTTACCATGTCACAACACGGAACACGAAAGACTAAATATGGGCGCCTTATATCCCCCTCCTGCCATCCCCCTTTACCTCTCTGCATCCTTCACCCTTTCGAGTGACCTACATCTTAATAGGTCGTAAATACCTATTGCACTACAGGTACGCAACCTAGCTAATGGTACCATGTTTATCATAAAACAATAGAAAACCAATAATTAATAAAAATGTTTAGCTAATCGGCATAATTTGTCTAGAACTCATCTGACAGTATGTAATTCTCAGTTACTTACGCATTTAAAGTTTAATTGTCCATAATACTGCCATGATATTTTTCTGTGAATTTTTGTTTGTTTGTAAAAATGAAAGATCTCTCTTTGGCTTTAAATTCTTGTTTAGTTTTGATATTATCAATATTTTTGTACTATTCTCTTTTAGTAGTGTTGTAAAAGTAAAGAACTTACTAGGACTTCTGTTATTTGTTAACCTTTATTGCAATGTACTCATGGTATTGATGTACTAATGAATTAGTGTTAGTTAATGATACATCTACAAGGGCTGATGCAGAGTATAGACCAGTGTTTAAGTATGCATATCTGCAACTGTTACACCGATATTCTGGTGCACCACTGTCAGTTTGACTCGTGCCCCTTTTTATAAAATAGATATATAGATGGATAGAGAACAAGATGTAATAATCAGACTATAGCTACAAGAAGTTATGTTGCACTAACAGATATGCAAGACTAAAACAACAAAAATTAAATAAAAAGAAAAGTTTAAGAATGTTTAAAAAGAATAAGCAAAATACTTTCTGACCTATTTTCTCATTATTAACACTTAAGCTAAAAAGGTCTTTTTAAGTTCAGTTAATTATAATGCTGCACTGGAGTCACTGCCCATAGCAAAACTAAGCTTCAGTCTTTTCTCTGTTGCCTGCAGCTCTCACAAGATATGTCACACGCTAGTAAACATTCAGTAGGACACAACATGAATAACATTGAGGTAGGCACCCAAAGCCTGCAAAATAAACTTAAGAAGAAAGATAGAAACTGAATCTTTGAAACATATGTAATTGCAGAATATACTGCAAATTACTAATTTAATAAATACTTATTTTGGCTATGCCTCTGCAACAAATAAAATTTAGATGTTTAAAACCTAATCTTTCACACTATTGACAGAGATGCTTTTACCTTATTCAGCCAAGGGTCTTCTTTGTTCCTTTTACAACCCATTATAGGAAGGGACCCAGTACTATTTAATGCTCAAAGAGTCATTTGTAAAGAGTAAAGAATAGAGTTTCCACTCTGGTTTTCTTAGATTTGAAACCACAACCCCACTTCTATCTAGACCACTCTTTTACTCCATCAAATGTAAAAATCCACCCAGAGCTAATTAATATTTATGAAATTCTCATATCTTCCACACCTACATTTTGTCTATACACACATCACCTATCCAAAACCAAGTTCACAGTTACATCAGCCTAAAAGTTGCATAACATAAGCAGGTCAAAAACAAGACTAAAAATCTACTGAAGTCATGAACTAGCTTCTATTTCACTGGTTCTTTATAATTTCTTCTGTTACATTCACTGAATTATTCTAATTCATGTCCTTCACATAAACTTCTGCATTTTTATTTTTATTTAATTAATTTATATATAGTATAAAAATTACTTTTATTGTATGGTAAAATGCTTGATCCTTATTGAAAACTATTTCAAAATCTAAAAGGCACTAGTTATTCTGCAAATATTAGTTGTAATTAACAATCCTAAGACTGATCAAGGGCAGCATAGATAAGTTTCCCACAATCCAAATATTGTTGCACTTGACCTGATCATATTAAGGACAGGTCATCTTGCATTTAGCCTAGTTCATGCTTTATTGGTCAGAATGCAGTTAGGATTTGAAATCAAAATGATTCTGTCACTGACTTATTGGTCAGAATGCAATTAGGATTTGAAATCAAAATGATTGTCACTGACAAAAGTAGCACTAAAGTTCAGAATACTTGTAGGGTTAGAGTTTGAAAAGATTTTGCCTTTGATAAGAATAGCACTTTTGTATAGAAAAGACTGTAACTGATGAAAGCAACAATATTCAGAATGTAAGCAGTATTAGAGTTAAAATAGATTCTGACACTGACAAAAGTAGCACTATTGTTCAGAATATAGACAAAGTTAGAGTTAAAAAGATTATGTCACTGACAAAATTAGTACTATTGTTTTGAAGGCAGGCAGGTTTAGAATTTTAAAAGATTTTCTTACTGAAAAATATATTTCTTTGAAAGTAGGCAGTCTTAGAGTTAAAAAGATTCTGTTGCTGACAAAAAGTAGCACTATTGTTCAGAATTCAGGCAGGTTTAGAGCTACAAAGGTTCTCTTATGACAGAAGTATCACTGTTCAGAATGCAGGCAGGTTTAGATTAATGAAGATTTTAACACTTACAAAGGCAGAACTATTTCTCAAAATGCAGGCAGGATTAGAGTAATGAAGATTTTATCACTTACAAAGGCAGAACTATTTCTCAGAATGCAGGCAGGATTATAGTTAAAAAGGTTCTTTCATGAACAGAAATTAGAAGTATTGTTCAGAATGCAGAGTTAGAGTTGAAAAGTTGTCACTGACAAAAATGGCATGTAGAGTGCTTTTTTCAGGTAAAAAGTTTCTGTTAGTAACAGAATAAAAGAAGTAGAACATATGCAGGCAAGACTAGAGGTAAACATTATTGTTCAGAATACTTGCAGGGTTAGAATTAAAATGGTTCTTATGCTGATAGAGGTAAAACTGTTCAGAATATAGGCAGGATTAGAGTTAAAGAGATTTTTTTTTTTTTTACACATTATAGTTTAGTTTGTATAAATATGTAAACATGTACCTCACTTTTTGTGTGTAAACATATGGTGCTTTAATTTGCCCTTAGTTTGTGGGTTAACTTATTGTATTTTTGTTTTTATTGTTATCATATTGTACTTTTTGTGTTTATCATATTGTACTTTTTGTGTTTAACATATTGTACTTTTTGTGTTTACCATATTGTACTTTTTGTGTTTACCATATTGTACTTTTTGTGTTTATCATATTGTACTTTTTGTGTTTATCATATTGTACTTTTTGTGTTTAACATATTGTACTATTGTTTTTGTGTTTACATATTGTAGTATTGTTTTTGTGTTTAACATATTGTACTATTGTTTTTGTGTTTAACATATTGTAGTATTTTTTTGTGTTTACATATTGTAGTATTGTTTTTGTGTTTAACATATTGTACTATTGTTTTTGTGTTTAACACATTTACTTTGGTTTTGTGTTTAACATATTGTACTTTTGTATTTGTGCTTAGCACACACACACACACACACACACACACACACACACACACACACACACACACACACACACACACATATATATATATATATATGTACTTTGTTTTTTTTTGTATTTAACATATTGTACTATTGTTTTTTGTATTTAACATATTGTAGTATTGTTTTTGTGTTTAACACATTTACTTTGGTTTTGTGTCTAACATATTTTACTTTTGTATTTGTGTTTAACACATTTACTTTGGTTTTGTGTTTAACATATTGTAGTTTTGTATTTGTGCTTAACACATATATATATGTATATATGTGTACTTTGTTTTTTATATTTAACATATTGTACTTTTTAACATGTTTGCTATGGTTTCATATTTAACATATTGTAGTTTAGCTTGTGTGCATAATTGGAAATTAAATCCATTACTTATTTTGGGGTATATTAGAAAATGTAAATTTTGTTCTTCACTTAATTCTTATGGTGTTCTTTTATTCTTACACGATAAAAATCATCATTGGAATTTATTTTCTAAATTATTTTAATTTTAAATGTTGTTTTTTATTTTTGTTATGCTTACCAGTTAAATACAACTCTAATTATCATGAAAGCTTCACATTGTAATGAATTGATTTTTTTTCTGCATGTCTTACTATCACATTAATGACTGACTGACTCACATGAAAACTGCTTCTATTGTTTGAGATTAAACATTCATATATTTATAAAAGAAAAGGAAATATATGTACATAAATACACACAGTCAAAGAAAAGATTGCTTTATAGAAATGAACTTCTTATGGAAACTCCAGAAATTAAGAAGGACCAGAAATCTAGCTTGAAAAAAGAGATAAAAAAAGACTGGTAAAATGCAGTATGTTTCTTGTGGAATCATAGAATTCAAAGTTCATATGCATATTAAACTTGAACTCTACTGTGTACAGATGATTTAGTAAGCAATAAAGAAATATTTTTATGCAGTGACCTCATACATTATCTTGATTTTCTAATCCATATTTGTTCTATAACCAGAAATGGGGAAGATTCATATATTTGGACTGGGCCATATTCCATTCTTTCAGGATAACTGGTTACTTCTGTTTTATACTATACCAGACTGAATATATATATAATAGTAATATACATTTTACAAGCCATGTTTTAAAAAATATTTAACTGAAATATATAACATGTTCTTCATAGCTTACTATACATTTTTGGGCAAGATAATTAGAAAGAGCTAATAGAAATTTATTCTGGTATACTATAAGCTTGTCTCCTGTATTTTTTACATTTCTCTCTTCACTGTTTTTCTTGTTCTTTCATCACCAACCACTTCTGCAACAAATGTTTTTGATAAGATTTCACTTTAATGAATTTCCTTTTGATCCCTATTTATTGTGCATGTATTTAATTTGTCTTAAATTTATTTTATGCCACTAATGTAGATTTTTTAAAGCAATATAAGAACTGATAAAAAATAATAAGAATCTTTAACTATGCTTAATCTTTACTCAGTTTGCTATTGCTAAGGTTTCTTCCTGCACCATTCTTATCAGATTCTCATCTCTTAATCTCCTGGGCCATCGTGAATTAGTGACAGACCCTTTAAATGTTGCACTAGGATTTCAGCATAGAAATCAATACCGCTTCCCTGCAGCCTTATAATCTGTGCCCACGAATACCATTTTTCAGTACAGCATGGCAATGTCCACTAAAGGTCATCGTTATCATAACTGGCAGAGCTGGGAGGATTTTATGGATTCTCAGCCCTGTGGTATTAGCAGTCTGAGATAATGTTATGTCAGAGGAGTTCTTTGACATTTATTTTCAGGTGGTTATTGAACAAGATTTTCAGACAATAGTTCTAATTTAGCAGTTATTGAACAATATCCAGGCACACTTTCTAGTTTATAATAGTTAATTGAACAAGGCATTCAGACACATATTCCTTAGTTATTGAACGACTTATTGACCCAATATCTAAATAAGGAGTTACTGAACAGTGTTGTGAGTCAATAGTTATTAAACAATTCTATCAGGCACATTCAGTAGTTACTGAACAAGATATTCAGATGTAAATTCTATTCCAGTATTTATTAAATGATAATGAGATAGGTTGTAGTCTATAATGGTTATTGAACAATGATCAGACAAGTTGTAGTCTATAATGGTTATTGAACAATGATCAGACAAGTTGTAGTCTATAATGGTTATTGAACAGTAATCAGACAAATTGTAGTCTATAATGGTTATTGAATTAATTATCAAGTTGTAGTCTATAATGGTTACTGAACAATGATCAGACAAGTTGTAGTCTATAATGGTTATTGAACAGTAATCAGACAAATTGTAGTCTATAATGGTTATTGAACAATAATCAGACAAATTGTAGTCTATAATGGTTATTGAACAATAATCAGACAAATTGTAGTCTATAATGGTTATTGAACAATAATAGACAAATTGTAGTCTATAATGGTTATTGAACAAGACTTTCAGATGCAAATATTATTACTGAGAGGCAGAAGAAAGATAATTACAAACATTATGACTGGAATAACAAGTGCTTTTATTAGTGCTTATGTGCATCACTCATAAATTATTTAGGTTCATTTTGAGCAGAACAAGAGATCACATTAGTTTGCTTAATTATGATTAGGTTTAACAAGTGTTTGTAGATTAAATCGATAGGTACAAGAATATAACACTAGTCTGCTTAATCCTGTTTACCAAGTGTGCTTTTTTAGATGAGAGCAAGAATATCGAAATAGTATATCTAATTTTGATATAGGTTTAGTAAATGTTTTTTATATTCAAAATTTAAAATGATGGAAGCCAGAATATCAAAGTGGGATACCTAATTAATGATACATATTTATTGAGCATTTTGATTTTACATAACCCCAGACTGAAAGTATTATTTTTACATTTTGATATTACATAATCCCAGACTGAAAGTATTATTTTTACATTTTGATATTACATAATCCCAGACTGAAAGATATTATTTTTACATTTTGATGTTACATAACCCCAGACTGAAAGATATTATTTTTACATTTTGATGTTATACAACCCCAGACTGAATGAAAGGTATTATTTTTACATTTTGATGTTACATAACCCCAGACTGGGGGGAGATATTATTTTTACATTTTGATGTTATACAACCCCAGACTGAATGAAAGGTATTATTTTTACATTTTGATATTACATAACCCCAGACTGAAAGATATTATTTTTACATTTTGATATTACATAACCCCAGACTGAAAGATATTATTTTTACATTTTGATATTACATAACCCCAGACTGAAAGATATTATTTTTACATTTTGATGTTACATAACCCCAGACTGAATGAAAGGTATTATTTTTACATTTTGATATTACATAATCCCAGACTGAAAAGTATTATTTTTACATTTCTAAATTTGCTGGTTGTCTCCGCAGTTATGGATTTGTCTTCCTTTAGCTTAATATAATCCCTCTCTGATCACTACGGCTTTTCCTTATTAGACACATGTACAGTCACACAAATACACACACCAACATTAACACACAATCACCTCTGTGATATTTCAGAAATATGCTTGGTTTGCACTACTGTCATATATTGCTTTATATAATAATTAAATATATAAAATGAGCACACACACACACACACACACACACACACACACACACACACACACACACACACACACACACACACACAAACACACACACACACACACACACACACACACAAACATAGACACACACCTCTTGCAGGCATAAATGCATGAGTAACATTTAACCACCTTGAATATTTTTAGTTAAGCCCTTTCCATTCATTGCTTCACTTAATGACAGTTGTATATCGTAATTTGAATATCAAATTGAATATATTTATTCAGCAAAATATATTGTTTAATACCTAAGTAGCAACACATCTTCCCACCCAGATGAACCAAAGAAAGCTTTTTGAACCACCATATGAAGCAACAAACCTTAACAAATGAATTACCAAACGAACTGTCAAACAAATAAACCATTGACCAAATAAACAAATCAAAAATGCAAACTGATAACTAAATGAATTAATATATTCCCAGGTACTGAAAGAAACATTTCAACTAACCAATGAAAAAACACTGAAATTGTTACATTTTTATGACCCAAATAATAATACTTGTAACAGCATTGCAAACATTTGAACTTATACATTGACATTATCTATATAATGTACAAATTTCATTTGAAAGACATAGTTCATTTGGTTTTGTTTGGCTTCATTTGGTTTGTTTAGGTGAAAAGATTGTTCCCCTAAATAGTGATAGTAAAAGTAATTTAGATAAGATATATGATTGTTGCCCAAACTGATACATTTTAGATGACATTCCCCAGGAAATCCAGAAAAAGTCATCTTTCAACAACAAAAAATTGCTTCGATATTCTGAAACATTCCAGTTTTGCAGCTTACCTTTCAGGATTCTTTGGATTTCTTGACAGTCTTCTAAAGCATATTTATTTTTTTTTTAACCCATTTCTAATACATTTTTCAGTAAAGGGAATCCAATTGAGTCCATTTGAATGAAGAAAGTCAAAGTGTATAAGCAAGGGATTAATGTAAAATATTAAAATAAAACAAACCCTACATAATTTTAGTTTACACCTTGAATTTGAATATGTGTATCAAACTCATAATTCATTTTTAGTAAGGATTTGAAATTAACTAATACCCACATTCATAGTCTGTATTTTAATTTATTAAATTTTATTATTTTATTATGCATTTTGCATTAGTTTAATATTATGCAACATGTGATTTTTGTTGATATAATAGTGTATATTTGAGTGATGTTTAGAAATTAACTACTAAATATCAACATTTTTTGCTTGTGTGTATCAGTCAGATTTATTATTTCATTCTATACATATATAAAACTGCTTAAAAGATGAGCTCTTCTACCCTCCTTCACAGTTTCATATTTTTCAGTTGTTTTTACCTTTTATATAAATATGTGATTTTATCTGAACAATTACAAATAATGTAAATAATGTGTTATTATTTTTCTATCTACTGTAGTGCACCTTTCTAACTTCAGTGCATTCATACTTAGTAGTACATTTTCAGAGTTCCTTAATATTAGTGCACCTTTAAGATTAATAGTAGTAGCGTACCTTTAAAGTTCAATACATTCGTAGTGCACCTTTAATGTTCAATACATTAATAGTGCAACTTTAAAATTCATTATATTAGTAGTGCACCTTTATAGATCATTATATTAAAAGCGCACCTTTAAAGTTCAGTACATTAGTAGTGCACCTTTAAGATCATTATATTAATAATGCACCTTTAATGTTCAATACACTAGTAGTGGTTCTTTAAAGTTCCATACATTAGTAGTGCACCTTTAATGTTCAATACATTAATAGTGCACCTTTAAAGATCATTATATTAATAGAGCACCTTTAAAGTTCAATACATTAATAGTGCACCTTTAAAGATCATTATATTAATAGTGCACCTTTAAAGTTCAGTACATTAGTAGTGCATCTTTAAAAGTTCAATACAACAGACTTACAATTTAGTGCACTGCATTGTAGCAGTGTATTATAAATGAACTGGCTTGAGAGATTGATAGATTCTCCACAAATTCACTTAACATACTGGTTTGACTTTGTAATTTCAATTTTCACTTTCTCTTCCTATTTTTTCCCTTCTCCTTTAGTTTGACTCCTCCTATCCTAAAGTTCTAGAAATAAAGCACTTCAGAATATAAGTACGTAAGAACTAGCTTTCTTTTTTTCCCCAGCAGAATAAGGAAAGACACATGATGACTGAGGGATCAACTTTCAATTGGAAAAAAATATTCATTGAAAATTGAAATAGATTGTGTTTTTTTTTTTAATTCCTGATTTAGCATCGACGAAGAGGATTCATACTACATTAAACAAGGAAGCTGACAATGCTACCACACCATTTTATGTGGCATTAACACCCACTTATGCTGTGGAGGATTCAGATGCAGACTCTGAAGAGAGAGCGAATAGCAGAGAAAGGAAAGTCGTCAGGCATGAACCACCTACACTCGCTACCATTGATGTTGCTAATAGAGGAAAAGGTTAGGTCTCATCTTTTATCTATCCCATCACAGAGGGTGTCTGTTTTCATTTTGCTGTTAATTTCTGAAAGCAGTGCACAGTTTATCTTTATACAAATATCGTAGCACACAGTTTAACTTTATTTTTAACTACAAATGTTGTATCACATAGTTTATTTTTAACTGCATATATAGTAGCACACAATTTAACTTTATTTTTAACTCTATATGTTATACACAGTGTAACATTATTTTAAATAATTTTTAACTATACTGTAGTTGTACATAGTTTAACTTTATTTTTAACTGTACATGTAGTAGAACACAGCTTAACTTTATTTTGAACTGCACACAGTAGCACTGATAACTATTTATATTTAACTATATGTACTCAAGTCACATATCCATGTGGTTATATTTTAACTGTGTGTACTGAAGTCACTTATCCATATGGTTATATTTAACTGTGTATTGAAGTCATATATCCATATGTTGATATTTTAACTGTGTGCACTGAAGTCACATATCCATCTGTTTCTATTTAACTATATGTACTGAAGTCACATATTCTTGTATTGATATTTTAACTGTGTACTGAAATCACGTATCCATGTGTTGATATTTTAATTGTGTGCACTGAAGTCATGTATCCATTTGTTGATATTTAACTGTGTGTATTGAAGTTATTAAACACTAGTCCAACATATACTTATTGAACACTAGTCTAATATAATTATTGAACTTTAGCACTATAATGCTGTAACTATTCTAGTCTGACAGCTATTACATAGATATTAAATACTAGTGCCATGCTTAAACTGTTAAATGCAAATGTGTATCTGGTTCTTTTTTTTTGTGTGGCTTACTGGAACATAGTAATACTTTGCTTCAGTCACCTGCTGATGACAACATAATATCCTTCAGCTTTATAATTTGCCAAGTATTAAATTATTTTTGTTTATAATAAATAAAGTGTTTAAGTATAACTATATTAGCATAATGTTAAAAAAGAATAATTTAGTATACTTTATAATTAATTAGCATAGTGTTAAGAACAATTAAGTAGACTGGAAGTATCACATGAAAGTGGACTTAGAATATCTGAGCTTCAAGCAAACCTACAAGAAATATTTTCTTTATTTATTGTGAAGTCTCAAAGTTGTGTAACTATTGAACATTCATGGCTAAATTAGCACTGGCATTTTGTTGTTTCACTGTCATTTTTGTTGAGCTATATACAGACTAACCAAGATTAATTGGAACTGTGCTTCACTCTGTCCCTCCTCCTATCTCTCTCTCTCTCTCACACACGCATGCACGCACGCAAACGCAAATGCAAACACACACACACACACACACACACTCTCTCTCTCTCTCTCTCTCTCTCTCTCTCTCTCTCTCTCTCAATTCTACATTTTTACCTGTGTTTGAATTGTGTTTTATTTTTTTCATTTACACAGCAAATTCAGGTAACTCAGAACTCAGCAGCTACTTGTATTTGTACTTTTGTTGTTGTATTGAGATCATCTATAAGTGTGTTAGCCAGACAAGGCTACATGAGCATTAGCATCAATATTTATTCTTTTATTTATATTTAAAACATTGATTTTGAAATTGAAGTTTTTAGAGATGTGTTGAGGATGTCTTCTAGTTGAAGGAATGGAATAGAAATTAAAAATTAAAAAAACCCAGCAAGTAGATATTGATATAAAAGAGTAATAAACATTGTTTAAATTTAGTCTCTAATGAAGAAAGTGGCAAGAATACTATACTAAAAAGAATGGTCAAACATTGGCATATTTTAAGACTAGCTTCTGGCAAAGGAAGTTGGAAGTTATTAATAAAAATTGCAAAAATTGCTTCAAGATCTTCTTATAGAATTGGCAGGTAAAAAAGAAAAATTAAAATAAATTACACTAAGAAAAAATGGTGTAAATGTGTTGTTATTTTTCAGGGTTAATTTCTTTGTGACTGAGACTGTAAGGATAAAAAAGGAGTAAAGAAAAATAAATTGAGAAGTAAAGTTATTTTAGTAGTCATGGATGAAAGGAAAAATAAAATAAATTGAACAAAAAAATGCTATAAACCTGTTGTTATGTTTCAGGACTAGTTTCTGTGGAAGGAGGTGGGAAAAAAAAGCGGCGTTCCAAATCTTTCTTTCCAGAGACTGCTGCTGCAGAAAACAAAGGACGACTAGCAACCTATGAAGACCTGTTTTTCTTAACCAAGTTTCATGCCCGTGAGTAGTCTGCCTGTCTCTGTCTCTGTAACCACCTGTCTTAATTTCATTATATCTCTCTGCCTTCCTGTCTCTATCAGTCAGTCTCTTTATTTCTGTGCCTGACTGTCTGTTTCTCTGTCTGTATTTTTCTGTCTCTCAGACTGTTTCTCTATCTGTCTCAGTCTTTTTGTGATAATCTCTGTCTTCTGATTTTTTACTCTTTTTTTTACTTCATCTATGTATGGATGAAGAAATATCTTATGTTCCCCCAACAAATGCTTGATTAGGAGCCAGAATATGGTACTGTTATACTGTTCCTGAAGAGGCATAGTCCACTCTTTTTTTTGTGTGCATGCATTCTCTAACCATATATTAAGAATAAAATTAGTTTTCATTGAAAAGCATTTTTAAAAGTATCAAACATTTCTCTGTTTATAAAAATTTCTGTTTATTCTCTGTTTATTTGAAAATATTTATTTTTCATTTAAAAATATTTATATAACTTTGTAAGAACAGTATGGATCTGAACTAGCTTTCTGTCTTTGTGCTGTCGCCTAAGGCAGTAGCATTCCCTTCATATTTTCCTTCTACCTCCTGAATTTGTCTTTGAGTCAGTCATTGATTAAAAAGAGATGGCATTTGTTAGTAATTATTATAAAAAAATATGTGCGTCACTCATCAGTTATTATTTGTATAATAAATAATACAAATAATATTATTTGTATAAACAGTCATTCACTGTTTATACAAAGATGTTTTGCCATTTTTTTAAATTATAAAGTGATCTTGTAGTATGTTTGAGAGATTCTCTGATTATAAAGAAATGTGTTATCATTCATTGGTTATAAAGAGATGTATTATCATTCATTCATTGTAAAGAAATATGCAGTCATTCATTGACTATAAAGAAATGCACTGTCATTCATTGTTTATAAAGAGATGTGCTGTCATTTATTGAGTATAAAAAGATGTGCTGTCATTTACTGAATATAAAAATATGTGCTGTCATTCATTGAGTACCAAGTACTGTATATATATATATATAATTTGGGATTATTGTATGAATTATATGCTTTTTTTGGTAAAGTGGATATTTGCCCATGTGCTGTCATTCATTGAGAACCATGTACTGTATATATATAATTTAGGATTATTGTATGAAATATATGCCTTTTTTGGATAAAGTGGATATTTGCCAAACACTGATACATGAATGAAATGTTTTTCTTCCATAGCATGTTTTGTTTCCCATGTATATTTTGTAAGTGAAAGATAGTCTTAAAGTATTCAACACAAGATTGATTGGTATACTCAATTATACATTAAAAGTTAAATGAAGGAATAAAGATTAGGTATATAAACCAGATTAACAAATCAAAATTACTCTGTATAGTCTCATTAAGATTGAACAGCTCTGCTGCCAATTTCTAATAGTTGAAACTGCACTGTGTCATGTCATCGAGTTAGAATGGCTCTGCTATCATTTTGTAAAGATCAGAATTGCTCTGTACCATGTCACTGAGTTAGAATGGTTCTGCTGTCAGTTTGTAATAGTTGAAATTGCATTGTGTCATGCCAGTGATTTAGAACGGTTCTGCTGTCAATTTTTAATGGTCAAAATTGCTCTGTGTCATACCGTTGAGTTAGAATGGCTTCACTGTCATATTGTGATGATCAAAATTGCTTTGTTTCATGTCATTAAGTTTGAATGTCTGATGTCAAATTGTGATGGTCGAAATTGCTATCATTGTCATTGAGTTTGAAGGGCTTTGCTGTAAAATCATGATGGTCGAAATTGCTCTGTGTCATTTCATTGACTTTGAACAGTGTCACCTGTGGGGTTATTTTAATGACCCTGTCACAGCATTAACTAACCGAATAAATAATTATGAACTTGATTTTAATGCTGATAACAGCTATATTAAATCAAACTGCTTACATTTACAGAACAGTTGATTATTCAGTAGAGTGACAAGTAAGTTAGTTGATGTGCCTTCTAGAATCGGTGACATTATCTCTCCCTTTTAATTAATTAATAAACATTCATTCATATACAGTTCATCCCCCAACCGATTCCCATTAACAGTCATTCCAAAGAATTAATTAAGTGAAAAAAATTCAAAAGTGGGAGATATTCTAATTTATTAAAATTCAGAATCTCATGTTTATTTTAAAAAAATTAATTTATGTCAGATAGTTTTTTCACTATACAATTTTTTAAGTACATACCCCCTGGACTATCAAAGGGAAGTAATCAGACTACAAATGGCTGTAGCACAAAATTAAAAAAATTAAAAAGTGTTTTTTTCTGATTAAAATTCAGAATCTTATGTTTATTTAAAAAAAATCCATTTTAATTTATATCAGATACTTTTTTAAAACTATACTATCAAAGGGAAGTAATCAGACTAAAATGGCTGTAGCGCAGAATTAATTTTAGCGTCTTTAGCCAGGTTTTGCCATGCAGCATCACATATATATTCTGACCAATTCATTTATTTTGTTAAGACCTTATACTTGCATTCACTTATCAGCCTTTCCCTGGCAGCATGGCGCTGTGTGAATGAATGGGTTTTGGACTACAGATCTATCTTGGTTTGACCACAGTTTCGTGTATGTCACGAGTGGAACTCAAATGCCCATATATGGTTACAGTGCATCCAGTCACCTTCACCCACCTCTACAAATCACTCCATTTCCCATCCTCTATACTCCACACATAGGCTAATGGACCACTACTTAACCTACATTCCTCTGGCCAATTGTGAGGTGTGAAACTGACACTATGAGCAACTGCAAAATAAATCATTCTGAAGGTCAACGACAAATTATATGCTACACAGTATTAATTACCAATTATGGATAAATAGAAACAACTAGAAGGGAAAATTAATAAATTAACAAAATCTAGAAGGTAAAATTAAAAAAAATAAAAAACCTAGAAGGTAAAATTAAAAAATAAAGGTAAAATAAAAACTAGAAGGTAAAATTAAAATATAAAAAGCTAGAAGGTAGAATTAAAAAATAGAAACAACTAAAAAGTAAAAAAAAAAAGTAAAAAAAATAGAAGGTCAAATTAAAAAAATAAAAATACTAGAAGGTCAAATTTAAAAAATAGAAACAACTAGAAGGTCAAATTAAAAAATAGAAATATTAGAAGGGAAAATTTAATGTTTCTTTTTGTTCTTGTGTTTCTATGTGTTCTTGTGTTTGTATGTGTTCTTGTGTTTCTATGTGTTCTTGTGTTTCTGTGTTCTTGTGTTTTTATGTGTTCTGTTGTGTTTCAATGTTTTCAATTCATGACCGCTTGGTGAGAGGTAAGAAGTTTAAATTTTGCCTGGAGGTTTGGCTTACCTTGAGACAGATGTGTATGTGGATCAAGAGAGTTTTTATTTCTCACACTGGAATGATATTTATCACATGTATCAGTATTTTTGACTATGTGTTCAGAGGACTTGCTTGGGTGGAACAGACCCTGACTTGATTTGCAACTTTTAAAATCATTATTATTACCTGACAGTTTTATAACAAGGCTTGCGCACATGAATATGACGAGAAGAGAAAGATGTCTCATATTTAATAAAAACATGAGCGTCTTATTCTTTGATATGGTAGTAGATCTCTAGATATGATTGCATTGATATTGCAGTAGATCTATAGATATGATTGTATTGATATCACAGTAGATATAAATATATGATTGCAGTGACATAATATTACATCTATAGTTTTGATTCAGTGATATCGCAGTAGATCTCTAGATATTATTGATTGATACCGCAGTAAATTTATAGGTATGATGCAGTGATATCACAGTAGATCTATAGATACATTGCATTTTTATCACAATAGATATGTAGATATTATTGCATTGATATCACACTAGATCTGTGGATTGTTTATTTAGATTGTAATAGACTGTTTGACCTCATCTGTGAATTTCTTGTTTATTTTATATTGTAATAGATCTCTAGATATACATTTTTTTTCCTGTTTATATTGTAGTAGATTCCTAGGTGTGAATCTCTCTTTTATTTTATCATAGTAGATCTAGATGTGATTTCACTTTTCACTTTATTATAATTGATCTGTTGATGTGAAATTCCTTTCGATTTATATCGTAATAGATCTCTCTCTATTCATGAAAATCATAGTACACTGTAATATAATTTGTATGATTGAACTATCTGAACTTTCATTGGAAAGGAAAACAGCACTCTGCACATTTCTGATTCCCATTCACTGAGGACAGGCATAATAACACTGGATAGGCCTTTCAATTTTTTGACCTCATTCCATGCACTGAGGACAGGCATTGAACAGGCCCTCCACTGTTTGACCTCATTCAGTAGTACTGAGGACAGGCATAATAACACTGGACAGGCCCTTCCACTATTTGACCTCATTATGACCCCATCATGCACTGACAGCTACACATTTTTTGGCTTACAATTTATGCATCTGTTGTGATTTAAATTTAAAAATTATTTTACTTAATAATTTATATTTGTCCTGTACATCTTGAATGTATTATATTTTACAGGTTTCTTGTATGTTATGTTTTACAGATTGTATGTTTTATAGTCTACAAGTTACCTGTTTTTAGTTGTTTTTTTTTAACAATACACTGTTTAACAAGTTTTAATATGAGCCTGTGCTGTTTTAAATCCAAGTTATATGTATCTTTTGTTTTACAAATTTATTTATGCATATATTTTAAAAGTTAGATGTATTGTGTTTTACTTGTGCTGTGTTTTACATATTTATTTATGAATGTATTTTTCAGGTTAGATGTGTATTGTGTTTTACAAGGTAGACATGTGCTGTGCTTTTCCAGTTATATGTGTGTTTTGTTTTATAAGTTATTATACTTCTGTTGTATTTTATAAGTTTATATTGTTGTGAGGAATAATTTCTGTGTATTTTACCAGTTATACACATATTTTACAAATTTAGTTGTACCTTGTTGCGTGCAGGTTAGACATCTTTTGTGTTTTAAAGTTTTATATATATATATTTAAAGTTATATTTTGGGTTTGTTTAACAAGTATTTACACTGCTATATAGATAGAACAGGTTAATAATGTAATTTGTCTTGTGTTTTACAAGATTTTGCATATTGTGTTTAGAAGTGATGTCTGGTATTATATTGTTCATTGTTTTCTTCAAGTTGTACCTGAATTTGAGTTACATAAACAGTAACATTCTGTAATTAACATATCAGACCTAGCCCCTTATATAAACAGTAACATTCTGTAATTAACATATCAGACCTAGCACTAGATATAATTGGTAAAATTCTGTAGATAACATATTAGACCTAGCACCAGATATAATCAGTAACATTCTGTAGATAACATATTACCACCAGGTACAATCAGTAACATTCTGTAGATAACATATTAGACCTAGTATCAGGTATAATCAGTAACATTCTGTAGATAACATATTAGACCTAGTATCAGGTATAATCAGTAACATTCTGTAATAACATATTAGACCTAGTATCAGGTATAATCAGTAACATTCTGTAGATAACATATTAGACCTAGTATCAGGTATAATCAGTAACATTCTGTAATAACATATTAGACCTAGTATCAGGTATAATCAGTAACATTCTGTAGATAACATATTAGACCTAGTATCAGGTATAATCAGTAACATTCTGTAGATAACATAGCACTCTACTAATGGCATTAGCACATCACATGTGCTATATACAGGCCATTCAGTCAAGTTGATATACTACTAATATGAAGAATTTTGGCTATGGTCCATTATTATTCTTTTGGACATTGCAAAGAACCAACAAACCAACAACAAAGCAGAACTAGGATAAAACCACAGTGATAACAGGAAGCTATATATGCTTATCATTACAAGCTAATGAAATAAGACTAGCCATAACAAAATAATTATGTATATATTGTTCTATCTGAAGACTGATGAACAAAAGAACTGTAATTAAATGACTATATGCATAACCAACCCTCTTCCACAAACTCAAATAATTTTAAAATGAACATTAAATAAATTAACAAAGTTCCTATATCAAGAATGCATTCATACAATGAAAACTGAGTGTTCATTCATATGTCCTTTGAAAGGCCATTATGTAGTTTGCATTTCATACTTGATTAAAATGTAATTGAGAATGTTCCCCAGCACATACTGTGATCTATTCTAAGCACAAGCAGCAAGCTTTATAACTGCACTTCTAACTCAGCAGTCTTCATCCTGCTGCAGCTTAAAGTTGGTCATAAAAGAGACTCCCACCCTGAACTGTGTAGATGTACAGCCAATGAAACATAAGTAGGTCATGAGATCTTGGTTAAGTAGTGGTGCAACTTCAACAACAAAGCTTAAAAGTAAGTGATTTCAGGAAATTGCAGCTTTTAAGTACAGTCATACCTATAGTCTAATTCAGTAATGAACAAGCTAATTATTGATTAGGATATAAAAGCATGTTTAGTACAACTATATATTTAGAATTCAGAAATGAACAAATTATTATTGATTAGGATTTAAAAGCATGGTATAGTACCATGTTATAGGAGTTTGAACTATGTAAAAAGCAAATGTTTCAGTTGAAAACTTAGTAAGGATGAGACACATTTTACCAGAAAGAAAAAAAATTAAATAAGCAATATAATTATCTCATTACAATGAATATTTCATTAACCTAAATTATTAATTTATTTTGGACATATTTATTTAAAATGGAATAGAAAACTGTAATTTCATAATATGGAAACCTTATTTGTCTCCCAGTTAAAGAATTATCAACCATCATAAAATAAGCCTTTTTTTTCTCAACTAAACATAAAATAGGCTGTTATTATGCTGCAAAGACAGTATTAAGTAATAAACAAAGTACCTAAATGTTTTTTAAATATATAATAAATAAGCCGAATCATGATGTTTATATTCTTGAATGTAATTCACAGGTTTTCTACCCTTACTAGCTCAAGTTTAAAACATACACAGCTATTTGAAACTTTCAATGAAAAAGAAGGCACATGGATTTGTACATAAATATGTAAGCTATTTATGATGTTAATCAATTTAATCAAAATATATTGAGATTATCAGAAATCTTAGCTGTTTTGAAGCACTGGTGATTCCAAAAATTAAGAAATGGATAAGTTAATTATTGCTTTGGCTTTAAAAGCATGGTATAGTTTATATGGTATATTTGTTTTCCAGTTCAGACTTGGACAAGTGAAGATTCATTAGGCTTTAAAAGAATGATTCAGTACTTATATTGTGGTTAAAAACAAATGAATTATTGATTAGGATTTGAATGCATGATAAACTCTATGTATGCATATAATCTAATTCAGAAATGAATTAATGATTAATTTTATGTATATACTGTGAACAAACTGCTATTTAGAGTATGAATGTTTGGTATCTGTGTTGTGTATATATATATATAAAACAAATGAATAAGTGAATTATTGATTAGCCGTTGAAAGCAAGGTAAAGTACTCACTACTATACATTTATGGGTGGTTGTGATATGGTTCATTCTCTGGGCAAGAGTACCACAAAGGGTGGGTCCATTTTAAATATGTTTTCTTAAAAATAAAGCATTGAAATATATGTTTATATTCTATATATTCAGAATTGATGTGAGAGATACACAAGATAGTTGCTTGAATATGTGTTTATTTATTTTGTAATTATTTGTAATACAAATTTGTTTGAACTGAAAAATGGCACTTCTTTTTGTGACCTGCATACCTATAGCCATTTTTTTCAGTTTTCATTGTTATAAATAAAATATAATCCAACAAACTTACCGTATCATGGTTTTTCTTAAAATTGATAGTACATTAAGTATTCAGTATTCCTTTTATTGGCAAACGATCAATTTTGTGAAGAAATAATATTTTTGAGTTACATAAACAGTAAAATTTTGTAATTAACATATTAGACCTAGCCCCTTATATAAACAGTAACATTCTGTAATTAACATACCAGACCTAGCACTAGATATAATTGGTAAAATTCTGTAGATAACATATTAGACATATTAGACCTAGCACCAGATATAAAAGGCATATTTTTTTGTAACACTTAGTTTCCACATAAATCGGATCCAAAACTTTCATTCCTTTACTGAAAATCGACATGTCAGACGTAAACTCCATGTGCTTTTTAAATAATCTATTTTTGGGAAGTATTCATACACTAATATTTTTCAAATTTATTCATTATATTCAGCTCTAGCAAAATTAATTTGATTTTGTTTCCTCTTTAACATGTTACAAAGAACTTCATAAATTTGTAAATATAAAATAATGATGATAATAACATGAGCTACTTCTTATATTTTTCAAAGGCGTGATATTCCAGAAAGATAGCTCTCATGTCACTTTGTCATGGTGTGATGAGTTTAAGTACCAAATAATAAAAATAGTTTTCATTTCCATTAAGATCACATTGTTGTTACAGTAAGGGCGGGAAAATTTTCAGAATCATTGGTGCTTCAAAACAGCTACGATTTCTGATAATCTCAATATATTTTGATTAAATTGATAACATCATAAATAGCTTACATATTTACATAAAATGTAAAACCTTACTTTCAAAGTTTTCAGCAGAAACATTTGTTTTTACAAATTTCAAACTCCTATAACATCCCATTTTTTAAAATTTTGTTTTTATGTATGCATTAGGCCCTTTTGTAGACTTCAACATGTACAATAATTAGATTTAATCCTCTTTATTTTTGCACTTCATATCGTTTATTTTGATATGATGAACTAATTGCATAAAAACGGCTTTAAATGTACGCATTGACCTATTTGTAATTGTTAGCATAGTTCTAAAAATACCTTTATGTATAAGTAAATTAATACTGGCCTCCTTGTACACCAAGTATTTTCAATTTAAATAGTTTTAATCTACATATATGCCTTCGATTATGTATAATTCTATGCACATCTAACAGTCTTAATTTACCTTTTCGTTTTGATCTTCATGTATAAATATATGCGCTTCAAACATTTTTTTTTCAACATATTGGCCTAACACTGTGCACACCAGGAAGTTTTAATTTGTGTGTAGGCCTAAGTTTAATTCTTGCACACCATACCGCTTTCGCTTGAATGCACGCCCACTGCAGATTAGCACTGTGGCGTTTCCCTCCTAAAACGTTTGAACTTGAGGTCTGAACTTGCTTCAGGCATTGAGGTTCCTTTGTGAATCTGGACTTATTACGGTCAGTGGTAAAGTTAAAAGTCTGTAAATTATTTCTGTTATTTTGGGCATTTTATTTGAAAGCATTACCAATATATTGTTTTTTTTAAATAAAACCTAGTATGTCACTTCCTTGGTTTTTTTCTTGATTATATTTATGAAGTTCAACCTTGTTGGTTAATTTCTATTTATAAAGTTCAACTTTATGAATTGGATTAGATTTATAAAGTTCATCTTTGGTCGGATTATATTTATAAATTTTCACCTTGTTAGTTGGATTATATTTATAAAGTTCAGCCTTTATATATTTATAAAATTCAACCGCGTTGGTTGGGTTATATTTTTTAAAGTTTCATCTTTGTTAGCTGGAATATATTTATACAGTTCATCTTTGGTAGAATTATATTTATAAAGTTCAACTTTGTTAGTTAGATTATAGTTATAAAATTCAACTTTGTTGGTTGAATTTATAAAGCTCAACCTTGTTGGTTGGATTTTATTTATAAAGTTCAGCCTTGTTGGTTGTGGCCTCTTCTCTAAGCAGTGTGAGTTTCACTTGGACACACTGAAGGTGTCCTGAAACTTGTGCACCTAATGGTGGCACTCTGCCGAGGGAAGTCTTAATGGAATTAATGATTTTTCATGTTGACAGTGTTGCGCCGTCAGAAATGATTCTAACGGTTCTGATGAAACTTCTCAACACCGAAAAGCGGATAGTTTGAGATAAAGTGAGTTAAGTAAGGTTGCCATTTACTAATTCCTTTTGACGAGTAGTGACTTGCGTGCTTTTGAAGAAAAGAATGCAGAGCTGTGAGTTGCGTACCTTTATTAAGTTCACCCTTGTTGGTTGTGGCCTTTTCCTCTTGAAGGAAGAACACAATGCAGAACCGTGAGTTCTTTTGAAGGAAGAACACAATACAGAGCCGTGATTTGCGTACTTTTGAAGGAAGAACACAATGAAGAGCCGCGAGTTGCGTACTTTTGAAGGAAAAACACAAAGTGATCGGTCAAGTAAATATATATGGTTTAATGTCGATCTTCTATTGCATTATTCTGCCGAATGGGATCTAAGGACATTTCATAAACATTTTCAGTTTGCTCAAGTTAATATACTGCAGTCTAATTTCAGTTTAAACTTACTGACCTAAGACATGAAGTCCAACACCCAAATCATTTCTCTTGAGCTTAATTACTTAAAGTGCAGCATTCAACCCTATCTCTTAATTTAATGACCAGGGACTAGAAAGTCCAAACCCATACCATTTCTCCAAAGTGACCAGAATCTTGAAATCTAGCACCCAGACCCTTTCTCCAAACTTAGTAACCAGGGACATGAAGTCCAACATTCAACCCAATCTCCAAACTCAGTGACCATGGATTTGAAGTCCAACACCCAGACCCTTTCTCTTAACTTGATGAGCAGGGACTTGAAAGTCCACCATTCAACCCTTTCTCCAAACTTACTGACCAGGAACTTGAATCCAACACCCAAACCCTTTCTCTTAAGCTAACTGAATTGTGTAATATCCCTTAGAATTAGATTTGAGCCCCACAGACTTTTAAAGGTTTGGTAATGCACTTTCAGACTTAATTATATCTAAAGTTTTTAAGTACATGCATATTTAACTTTATTTTTTGTTTGCGTAGGTACGTGTGGACATGCATATAAACTATCTGTGCGCGTATATGTATCAGAAATGTATGTGAGCATATATTTCTGCGTCTGTGGTTTATAACAGATTCTTACATGCATGTAAATCTGGAATATTTGTGTATATAATTGCTGTTGTGTAGTTTATGAAAACCTCTGCATTTTTATGCTTGTTTGTTTGAAGTCGATATGTTTTGAGTGATGATTGCGAAAAGCTGACACGTGTACATTTATTTCAGTGTTGTTACATGTGCGCGCGCGTATGCATTTATTTCAAAGGTGTTACATGTGTGTGCACGTGCATATTTATTTTAATGTTGTTACATGTATGTGCACGTGTACATTTATTTCATTGTTGTTACAGGTGTGCACATGTGTACATTTATTTCGTTGTTACAGGTGTGCACACGTGTACATTTATTTCATTGTTGTTTCAGGTGTGCACACGTGTATATTTATTTCATTGTTGTTACAGGTGTGCACACGTGTACATTTATTTCAACGGTGTTTTACCTGTGTGCGCACGTGTACATTTATTTCATTGTTGTTAAAGGTATGCGCATGTGTACATTTATTTCAAAGTTGAAATATGTGGTTGTATCCGTTCTGGAAAAACAAATGCAATTAAAAAACTATCTATAAGCGGTACTCTACCGTTGATGTGTTTATGTACTTATTGTTTCTGACATGCAAGAAAACATTTTTGAAATACTAATTATAAAATGTCAATGTTCTTTCAAACTAAGTTGGCAGACAGGTGGTTCAAGCCTTAATCTGCGCAGAAATTATTTTATCCGTCGCTGACTCATGAACAACCCGTTAACATCAGTTTGATATATGATTCTGATCCTAACCTAACCATATTTGTTTCTGTTTACCATTTCCATCAAGTCATGCACACATGTCTGGTCGAGTTGCTACTGTTTAGAGCCATTATTCCATCAATGCCGTCAAGTTTGCAAACAGTTCGGTTGGAGTTCCTACTGCCGTGCCTGCGAATGACTTTATGGATGCTATTTTTACAGAAATCCTTAGGGGGAAAAGGGAAGTAGAAAAAATGCTATTTTTACAGAAATCCTTAGGAAAAAAGAAGAAGAAAAAATGCTATTTTTACAGAAATCCTTTGGGGAAAAAAGGAAGAAGAAAAAGTGCTATCTTTACAGAAATCCTTTGGGGAAAAAAGGAAGAAGAAAAAATGCTATTTTTACAGAAATCCTTAGGGGGAAAAAGTAAGAAGAACAAATACTATTTTTACAGAAATCTTTATTGAAAAAAATTGTAAGAAGAAAACAATTGCTATTTTTACAGAAATCCCTATAATAAAAAGGAATAAGAAAAAATTAACATCCTTTACATTTCCGATATGCGGACAGCAGAATTTGTGACCATTTGTTTATACATTTTTTACATGTTTGTGAAATTGTAGTTGAAGAAACCAACAGGAAATATCGTTCATTACCAAGCATTGACACTAGAAGGAATAATCACTTGTTTCCGACTATCGAATTCTTCTGTACACATTAATCCTTGTTGAAATGAAATAGCTTTGTAGTCTTCAAAAAAACCAGAACGTACCAGTCTTCGCAAGAGTATACTCTGCTGTGTATAGACCATAACTGAAATATGCAGCATTGAAATAAAAACAAAAATCACCACACAAACACAAATCTGAACGGAAGACAGGAAAAATATAAAGAAAAAACAAAACATTCATGACTGGAAGGCAGGAAAAAAGCAAAGACACAATAAAGAATAACAAAACATAAATGACTAGAAGGTAGGTAGCAAAAACACAATAGAGAATAACAAAACATAAATGACTAGAAGGTAGGTAGACAGCAAAAACACAATAGAGAAAAGCAAAACATTAATGATTGGAAGGCAGGAAAGAAGCAGAAACATGTAAAGACAAACAAAACGTTAATGATTTGAAAGCAGGAAGAAAGAAATAACTTAAAGAAAACACAAAACGTCAATGACTGGATGGAAGAAAGAAGCAAAAGAATAACAAAACATAAAATGACTAGAAGGTAGGAAGACAGCGAAAACACGTAAAGAAAATCAAAACATTAATGACCAGATGGCAGGAAGAAAGCAAAAACACACAAAGAAATTAAAACAATTGCTGGAAGGCAGGAAGAAAGCAAAAACACACAAAGAAATCAAAACATTAATTATCGGAAGGAAGGAAGGAAGAAAGCAAAACATAAAGAAAAGCAAAACATTAATGGCTGGAAGGAAGGAAGAAAACAATAAGACGTAGACAAACAAAACATTAATGATTGGAAGTGGGAATCAGTCTAAACATATAAACAAATACAACACTAAGGCCTAGAAGGTGGGAAGGAAAACGAAACACGTAAAGAAGACGAATATCAAGTCCTGAAAGGTGGGAAACATGTCAAGACAAAATATCAAGTTTTGAAAGGTGGGAAGTTAAAGAAGATAAAATATTAAGGACTGACAGTTAGGAAGGAAGAGAAGACAAAAATATCAAGGCCTAGAAGGTTGGAAGGAAGGAAAAGAAGACAGGCCTGAAGTGTGGGAAGGAAAATAAGACAGAGAAAGGCCTAAAATATGGGAAGGAAAATAAGACAGAGAAAGGCCTGAAGTGTATGGAGGAAAAGAAGACATAAAGAAAGGCATGTGATGGACTACAACCAACGGGCATCACTTAACTTGGCGTGAAACAGATCTGTTAAGAGCCATGATAAGCCTTGTTCGGTGGGATTGCCATTCTACAGGGATAAAATACTTTCAGAAAAAAATAAGACACGTTTTTCATTACATAAAGTGTGCGGGAGTTTAAAAAAAAAAATCATTCACTGCTCTTGCTGCATTGGACATGAAGGTGAGTGCAGAAACCTGACTTTAATATGATGTAGAATTGCAGAGGCTGATTTTTAGGTACGTGTCTAATCCCGATTTTGAGCGAGAAAAGGCTGACATTTATACTAATGAGAAGATTTTGAAAATAAATGTTGGTGCTCACGATACAGAGCGGGGACAAATAGCTTTAATAGATGATGGAAATAAATATGTCTTTGATAATATTCTGTAGGGACAACCTAGCTTTAGTATGATGTAGAATTGTAGATGATGGAAATAAATATGTCTTTGATAATATTCTGTAGGGACAACCTAGCTTTAGTATGATGTAGATGATGGAAATAAATATGTCTTTGATAATATTCTGTAGGGACAACCTAGCTTTAGTATGATGTAGATGATGGAAATAAATATGTCTTTGATAATATTCTGTAGGGACAACCTAGCTTTAGTATGATGTAGATGATGAAAATAAATACGTCTATGATAATATTCTGAGGGAACAACCTACATCCAGTATGATGTAGATGATGAAAAAATAATTTTGTGATCCTGATTTAATAAAGAGTAAAAACACAATAAGTCTTTTCCTCAGGCTGATTATATTTAGATAGCGCTTGAAGACAACACTTGCAGTTAGTACGTAGATCGACCTATCTCATTACTAGTACGTAGATCGACCTATCTCATTACTAGTACATAATCGGCCTATCTCATTACTTGTACATAGATCTACCTATCGCATTACTAGTACGTAGATCGACCTATCTCATTACTAGTACATAGGTTGACCTATCTCATTACTGGTATGTAGATCGACCTATATCATTATTTGTACATAGATCAATCTGTATGTATCTCATTACTAGTACATAGATCAATCTATATGTATCTCATTACTAGTACATAGATTGACCTATCTCATTACTGGTATGTAGATCGACCTATATCATTACTAGTACATAGATCAATCTATATGTATCTCATTACTAGTACGTAGATCGACCTATCTCATTACTAGTATGTGGATCAACCTACATGTATCTCATTATTGTACATAGATCAACCTACATGTATCTCATTACTAGTACACAGATCAACCTACATGTATCTCATTACTGGTACACAGATCAACCTACATGTATCTCATTATTGTACATAGATCAACCTACTTGTATCTCATTACTAGTACACAGATCGACCTACATATATCTCATTACTGGTACACAGATCATTTAAGATTGTACCTACCAGCTGTTCATGAATTCAAAAGAGCTAACTATAAAAGTTAAATTATTTCATAAATAATTTTGTTTAAAGGATTATATTTCTTTACAATAAAAAATTTGCATGGTGATAACATCCCTGGGAATTTTTGCCGGTTATATTTTTTTTCTCTTTTTTGGGATTTGTGTGAATTTCAATCGAACGTCGCCATGCACAAGCTGAAAAAATACATCAGAAACTAAAACATAACAGAAGCCAGAATTTAAAAAAAAATGAATGGAACGTATTTAAATTTCACACACCGTTTTTTTTTTAAAAAAAAAAAAATTAAAAATATAGTTTTATTACGCAACACAAATGAAAAGCTGATTAAGAGTGACTGAGAGTGTTTTAAATTTGTATGAGAGTGAGCACAAAATTGATATCACTAATCGACCATCATGTCGACACTTTTTGTGAGTAAAAGACGGTCGACATCTCCGAGGTCTAAGTTGTCATCATTTTTATATGACTGAGACTGACGTAATTTCTCTATGACTAAGTCTTGTTAATTCTCTTTGAGAGTGATAACACTTTTTATGACTGACACTGCCAACATTTTTATATGACTGAGACTGACGTAATTTCTCTATGACTAAGTCTTGTTAAGTCTTGTTAATTCTTGTTAATTCTCTTTGAGTGATAACACTTTTTATGACTGACACTGCCATCATTTTTATATGATTGAGACTGCCGTAATTTCTCTATGTCTTGTTAATTCTCTTTTTATGACTGACACTGCCATAATTTATATATGACTGAGAGTGATGACACTATATGACTGCCATAATTTCTGTACGACTGAAAGTGATGACACTTCATATGCCTGAAGCTGCCATAATTTCTCTATGACTGCCAGTGATGACACTGTATGACTGAGACTGTCATACTTTCTCTGTGACTAAAAGTGATACTTCGATGACTAAGACCATAATTTCTCTAAGATAGAGTGTTGTTAATTTTCTGTGACAGAGTGATGACACTTTTTATGATGAAAGCTGTCATTATTTCTGTATGACTCAAGAGTGATGACACTTTGTATGACAGAGTCTGTTATAAGTTCTGGTTGACTGAGAATGACTAAACATTGGATTGGTATTTGACCGAATTCTTTGTCAATCCTAAGCTATACTTTGAATTATAATTTTATTACCATGATAAGACGAATTAGGGGAGTCATTATTATTAATATAGATTAAATTCCTTATCTTGATAATATGAATATAGGGAGTCATTATTGTCATTCTAACGAGTTATAATTTCATTACCTTGATAATACGAATTAGGGGAATCATTATTGTAAATCTAACGAGTTATAATTTAATTACGTGTTCATTCGAATTAGGGGAGTCATTATTGCCAATCTAATGAGTTATAATTTCATTACTTTAATAATATGGATGAAGTAAGTCATTGTTGTCCTAGGCTATCTGTGTTTCAGTTATAATGATTTCCGCGATAATATGAATTAGGGGATCATTGTCAATCAAAGCTATAGTGTGACTGAGTTATAATCATTGCCACGATATGAGAGGAGAGGAGTAATTGACAATTGGGGCTGTGTTGTGACTAAGTTTTAACCAATGCAATGATAATATAATGAGAGGAGCATTTGACAGTCGGGGCTGTGTTGTGACTAAGTTTTAACCAATGCAATGATAATATAATGAGAGGAGTATTTGACAGTCGGGGCTGTGTTGTGACTAAGTTTTAATCAATGCAATGATAATATAATGAGAGGAGTATTTGACAGTCGGGGCTATGCCGTGACAGTACAATTGAAGGGAGTCATTGTAAGCCCAATGCACATTTGCGAAACTTGACAGGCCAGTTCTGGAACACACTCTTGCATCAGCAGTCCTACGGCAGTTTAGCTTTTTTCCTTTCTCTAAGGTGCTTCAAAATTAATCAAATTTCAATATGTACCAGTGATAACCCTGACTTCGCAAGTAACATGAGATTAGAAGAAAACATCGATGACTCTCTCAAGGCACAAAGAGCTGACCTGTATAGCCCTCTGAGAACAGCAATGGCCGTACCGCATTTTCTGCTGGCCTACATACTGACTGGAAACGCACGAAGGCTGTTTATAAGGAATGTTTGTATGTTTTTTTTTTTGGTTTTATTTTTTGTTTTTTGTCGGGCTTGAGCATATCTTTCTTTATCCCAACCACCGATCCGAGTTCACAGACTGCCAGCTGTGTTCCAGAACAGCATTGAGTGGTCTAGAAATAGGGCACAAAATGCTGACTGACTAGTCTTGTGTTTAGAACTCCAGGAATAGTTTCACATTCATAGCTAAATCACTGTATTCTCTTGTAGAACCAACCACGGTTTTTAAAATTTCAAGTGCTGACAGAGTACTATGCATGCAAGTGTGTGTGTGTGTGTGCGGCTGTGTAGGTGGCCGGAGAATGAAACAAGAATGTATTTTGCATACTGACTTATTTCTGTCACTTACTTCATATCAGTGATTGTGTTACTCAATCCCCGCCTAACCCACTTCTCGAGATGTCAAGGTTTGATCAACTTTGCGGTATCTGTGTCGTCTTGAAATGCTCTCACTGACATCTTTCGCTTTGGGTCCCGCACGCGTAAGTGAACTACAGCCATGCGGCCGGCTCTCGAAACAAGACAACTTCCCCACGTGCGCCCAAATTCCAGAGAAAAAAGCACGCGGCATTTGACTCTTTTGCTCTTCAGATTTTTTTTGAACGACAAATGTTAGCATTCCGTTGAGCACTGCCTTAGGAGTTGATTTCGTTGTTACACGTAGGCCAGTTATTAGTGGTGGCCTGTTACACGTAGGCCAGTTATTAGTGGTGGCCTATTACACGACCTGTGGACTGGAAATTGAAAACAGCGTTTCCGGAGTGTGTCAGTAGGGTAACGGAAATCGGTTTGCGAGTGAAGCAGGCATTAACAGATTAAAGGACTGGCATTAGTTTTCAAGGTAAAACTTGCTCTTTCTTCCTTTGTTTTATCAAATTGGTGACCTTAATATTAAATTTAGCGTATCCAGCTTAGACAGGATGACTTCATTTTGCGGCCTAACTGTCTTCTTTTAAATTGTCAGTTAAACTAAATTCGAGTAATTTATTACACACACACACACACACACACACACACACACACACACTACGCACACCACATGCGCACATAAAACAGTCAGAAAATACTTCAACAAAATTATGACGTGACGCTTACACGACTGATAAGGGACAGAGATATTGCACCCGAAGGTTTTTTTTGTTTTTTTTTGTCTGACTTAACATTGTGGAGTTACTTCTGAATTATTAAATCACTGTATGTTGATTTAAAACGACAGTTTTGTCAAGAAAAGTATAGATTAACCGATCCATTAACAATGATTTATCACAGATAAGCATTCTGTTTATTTTAACGGCTGGAATAGAAATCAATGAGTTATATTCGTAAAGTGTAAAAGTGAAAAAAAAAAAAAAACACCAGCACGCTGCAGTTATTAGTTATTCACGTGTGACATTACTGTTTCACAGTTATTATTCATCTTTCACAACGTCTACACGATACTGTATCACATTTGTATTAATCATTAATGAGGCACGCTACTGTTTCACAATTTTTTATTCATCTTTTGTCTACACGTTGCTATATGTCATTTATATTTATCATTAATGAGTGCACGTTTCTATTTCACAGTTATTATTCACCTTTCACGTCTACTCGTTAATAAGTGCAAGTTACTGTATCATATTATATTAATCGTTAATGAACATACTCTTCTGTTTCACATTTATTCACCTTTCACATCTACTCGTTAATTAAAGTGCAAGTTACTGTATCACATAAACATTTATTCACCTTTCACGTCTACTCGTTAATTAAAGTGCAAGTTACTGTTTCACATCATTTTAATCAATATAATGAGTGCAACGATACTGTTTCACAATTATTATAATCATTTATGTAAGCACATTAATGTACCATAATCATGTTAATCATTCATGTAAGCACATTAATGTACCATAATCATGTTAATCATTCATGTAAGCACATTAATGTACCATAATCATGTTAATCATTTATGTAAGCACGTTACTGCATCAAATTTATAGTTATCATTCATTATTGTACTGTACTGTTTCACAATTATAATACTCATTCGTGTAAACCTGTTACTGTTTCACAGTTGTAGTAATCATTTATTATTGTAAGTTAATTTTATGATAATCATTTATGTACGCACGTTATAGTATCATAATCATGTTAATCATTTACGTTTCTCTGTGACATAGTTATAGTTACCATGCATTATTACATGCTATTGTTCCACAATTACAATTCTTATACGTCTGAGCATGTAATTGTTTCACAGTGATCATTCATTATAATATTTATTCGTGTTAAGCACATTACTGTTTCACATTTATAGCAACCATTCACGAGTGCATATTTCTATTTCACAATTATAATACTCATTCGTGAAAGCATGATACCGTTTCTCATTCACTTACAGTATTCATTCACGAGCGCATATTACAGTATGAGACTGACCAATATCTTCACTCGCTGACATCTGCACACGACTTAAAGAAACAGCTGAAACAAACTGTATATGAGGAAGAATTGAACATATTCTATGGCTATCTGTATCATAAGTTGAAATAGTAAAAAAAAAAATTGGATTCCCTGATGTAACCCATTTTCCGAGATTTTTTACCTGTGTCAAATTTTAATCGAACATTTTCAATGCTAGGTAACTTTTCTTGTCTTTAATATCTTCCATTATTTGTACCGAGGATGTTGGCGAGCAGTTGTCGAACATTTTGTGTAGGATTAAAGTATTTTCCTACATAATTCGCATTTAGTATTGAAAGCTGCAAGATTAGTACTGCTTGTAAATATATAATGTACAATACTATTTTATTTATTAATTTTGATGTTGGCGATGATCCCCGGATTCCATTGATTTTACACCTAGTGATTTGTCTGATTACTGTAATTGTCTCGTTCGTATGCGTGTACAGTTTCGTGAGAGAGTGATTTGTCTGATTACTGTAATTGTCTCGTTCGTATGCGTGTACAGTTTCACGAGAGAGGATTTGTCACCTAGATAGGTAGTACCTAATTGAATAACTAACACTGTAATAGTTTGTATTTGGGCGTTCGTATCTCTTGAAAACAGAGTGCTCTAAACTCTCCTAAGTAATACTTTTGTTTTTAGACATTCTTGTCTCCAGCTTGCTCTAAACTTTCATAAATTATAGTTTGTATTTGGCCATTCTTGTCTCGAGCGTGCTTTAAATTTCCAATAAATAGCTTTCAAGATGCTGCAAGAAGATGAAGAGTGACACACCAGTAATACAACTTGACACACAAATAATGCACGACACGCGAATATACAATCCAACACTCAAGTTAATGCTACTTGGCACATGAGTAATATATGACACTCGAATTGTACAACTTGACACACAAATAATGAATTACACACGAATATACAACCCAGCACTCAATGCTACTTGGCACATGAGTAATGCCTGACACACCAATAATACAACTTGACACACAAATAATGCATGACACATGAATAATAAACTTGACCCACTAATAATACAACTTGACACACAACTAATGCCTGACACTCCAATAATGCAACTTGACAAAATAATGCATGACACGCGAATAATATAACTTGACACAAATAATGCATGATGACACAAATAATACAACTTGACACACAGATAATGCAAGACACACGAATTAATACAACTTGGCACACGAATAATACAACTTGATACATGAATTATGCATACCACAAATAGTACAACTTGATACTCGAATATTATTTGACACACGAATAATACACACCATGTAAACAGATGAATGATCACCAGATAGGAGAGCATAGAGGATTAGTAATTTGAACATCCAGGCATCAATACACGAGCTAATAAGGGAGCCCTCATGATTAGTCATTGTCACATAATGGTTTATGTAGCTCGCCCCCACCCCTCCTCTAAAAATATACTACACATAAACCTACCTTCTAGAAAGGCTGACCCTTATCCTCAGGCTGGAAACATACCTGAATGTTCCAGACATCTCACTAAATTAACCAATCAAATTACAGCTCAGCTTTGTAAACGAACATACTAGAAACATCGGTAAATCATTATCTGCAAGCTGACTATTGAGGAAACATTTATATTTGGCTCCTGGTGTTAACAAAGTATAATCATACTCCTAACCTTATTGCTGGTTATCAACACAAAACAAAATCATCCTCTGTATATATTACTGCCGAAGGTTTGTGGTTTTGCTCACCTAACTAATATTATATTTATGTTTACCTCTTGACATTAACTATATTTTATATTGTTAAGTTTTGCTTATGATATTTAAATATATGATGACTATGTAAGTAAGAGTATTCTGTCAGAAAACACACAAGGACAATTTCTTAGCCCTTGTGTATTTTATTGGCAGATCGGCACTTTATCTGAGACTTTTATCTGAGGCATTGATCGATGAGCATTGAGCCACAAATGAATGCCAGATCAGAACCACTTTATCCTGGATGTTGACTTTGATGAGTAATGCACTGCAAAGCAACACCAGAGCAGAACGACCCACGAGCCAAGGACCAGTTCAGCAGACTAAGAGTGCGTCTGTTAACGACATTCACTGGGATCCAGATGACATATCAGGCAGACCTAAAGTTATGTATTTATAAAGTTAACATCTGCACAGCTTCATTATTTTCCATGCCTGCACAGCGTCATTCAAGATACAATCAAATTCACCTGAACTTTAATCATATACTTTTAGAATTTACTCAGAAACATTCAGTTCTCTTATAAAGTCATTTATAGTTTGAACGAACCGAATATCTATTACAGGCCATATGACTCAAACAAACCAAACATTCTCTTATGACACCATATGGTTGTGATTATAAATTATAAACATTTATAAATTCTAATTGTAATTGTTGAATTATTTGCTATGTGTAACCATGCTGTCTTATGTTATTTCTGATACATTTATTGCTGATACTTAGCCACTCGTGTTAGCGTGACTCACTTAACATTTTATATGTTGTAGTCTGTCACCTGTATTTATTTTCTATCCTGGCCCTATGTATCTGGGGGGCTCAAGCTGTCTTCTAGAACTATCAATCTTCTATTCTAAATTATCTGTCTTTTTTTTTTTTCTAAATGTGTGGCCAACGAGAAGGTGCGTTAGTCTAAAGTTACCGGCGGTCTGGGGTGGTGGAGAATTAACATCTTGCCCATCTTCAGCAAACCGCCACAGTTACTTTGAATATTTGGACATTATCTAGATAAATGAGAAATATCCTGATAGGGGAGCATACAGGATTAATTATTTTTAATATTTAGACAACCCTCACACGAAAATATGGACATTGTATTTCACTAATTGTCAATAAGTCAACTGTCTTCGATGTTCATGTACCAAACGACAGAACTGTAAAAGCAGAAAAAGACCAGGTAAAGATAGATAAAATATCACGGTCAGATTAGAAATCCAGAGATTATGGAATGTAAGAAATAATACCAGTAACCATCTAAAACATAATAATATTAAGAATTTATTTTTAAAAGAAACAAATACAGGAAGAAATTAATAAGTAAATAAAACTGATATTAAGAAATTTATTTTTAAAAGAAACAAATACAGGAAGAAATTAATAAGTAAATAAAACTGAAAGATCAATTAAAAGAGGATGTAGGTCATCCGTGTAAATAATAGAAATCAATAGTGTTGGATGTTCTGATTAAATGTAATAGATTTGAGGGCGTTTGAAGTTCTATAGATATTGTAATAAACGAATGAAACAATTTGTTGCGATATTTTGACTGAAACACGCTACACAAACGAACTTGGTGACGTCACAGTGGGCCCACGGAGTTATTCTTTTATACTGAAGGTTTTTGACACGTGGCAAAAGCAGAATGATACCTGTGCATACTATTGTCACATGCTATTGCACGCCTTAAATGCACGTGGAAGAAAGAAACAGCTTTGGTCAAGTGATGATTCCGTAGCATTGGAGCCACTTTGTGTCGCCATGCGACGACTTCACGCTGTTGCAAGAATTTTGATTTTTATGCTACTGTTAACTTCAAATTTCTTAAAACTATTGGCGCTTCGAAAAGTTGAAATTACCATATATGTTTGTTTTATAAATATTTATGTTGCATATGAATTCCTGTTCACTTGATCATTAAATTAAAATATAAAAAATTTACTAAAAAAATATGTAAAAAACCACACTCACTAAATAAATACAAGTAATGCATTTAATTTTGGTTAGTCTAAAGCTCGGTCATCAGTAAATATTGCAGATTATCCCCTCGGATATTGTATGTGTATTTAGTGACGCTTTTGTTTTCGACTTGAAAGATTGAGATAGTTTTGATGAAGTGCCAATCGCACCCTGTAATGGACTTGCATTGGATGGTCGATTACCAAAGCCTGTACGTGGGAATGGCCAGCTCACGTTGTAAAGTAACGGGGGCAAATACTTCGATCGTAAATCGGCAATGAGAAAGGAAGGCGGAGTTAGTTTTCTCTTTCTTATTTTGAAAGTGCACAATCGATAGTTGGGTCTGATAGTAGGTGTTCTTACTACTAGTATACTTTAATCTACATGTGCATTTAACGACCAGTCTAGTGATAGGTCAAGGCCTTTTGCAACTGAAGTTTGTGGGAGACTTATATACGAACATGTGTGTACGACGTTCATCTGTTGCAAACGTGCTTGCTGAATAGAAATCTAACGACGCTAGTGAACTCCCATTTTCGGTTTCTGTGCGGCAGAGGAGAGCTTCTATTGGATTCTTTCGGGAATCTTTTTTTTTGTGGTTGAAATGTACATTATTTTCCATGCATGTTAAGTGTATTCACTATTGGCCCTTATGGTCTAAGCAGGGAAACCTGGACCAGGTGTCGAGACTGTGTTAGTGAAAATTGAAGAGGTCGCCAAGGCTACTGTTTGTTTTGTCCCGTAGTTGATTAGTGAAAGCCGAGCAAAGCAGTGCTGTAGATTATTTATTACCCACTCTATACGTCTTTTACACATTTGTCACTACAGCTTTCGCGTAACAAAAGAAAGTAGTATACAAGGTAAGTTTGTGATGTTTTCTTTTTAAATTGAAAACACTTTAAAATAATCAAATACTCAAGTGAAATTTCATCCACTAAATACAGATTGTTTTTCACTGTAAAATGGGAATATTAAAACTTAATTATTTCAATCAGTTCGTCTTATAAAGCACTTTATGAACAAATGAGTATTTTGGGGATAGGGGTGGGAAGAGAGGGGGGGGGCGGAGTCTTTGGAAATGCTTATCAGCGCAACATTTCTTGAAAGGCACTGTCGTCTACAAACGAACGCTCAAAAAACAGACGGTTCAGAAAATCAATTATTTGTTTATCATAATTTCTTTTTCATTTGACTAATTTTATCTGTTGCTGTCCAGAATTTAATATTCCTTGCCCTCCATGCCGAGAACCCGGTTACAGCAGTGACATTCTCCTTTCTGAAATAACATTAAGTGTCACTGTGGTAACATATTAAGGTCAACAGAACGTAGAAGTGGCACTCTAATATCACAATAACGTGATAATGTAAATGCCATCTATTTCCCCACTTCCACTCTCAATGTTTTACTCTCACTAAATTAGTTCTTCTACTTCCACTGAAATTACGTTCTTTTACTTCCACTAAAATTACGTTTTTTTTTACTTTCACTAAAATTACGTTCTTTTACTTCCACTAAAATTACGTTTTTTTTACTTTCACTAAAATTACGTTCTTTTACTTTCACTAAAATTACGTTCTTTTACTTTCACTAAAATTACGTTTTTTTTACTTTCACAAAAATTATACGTTCTTTTATTTTCAATGAAATTAAGTTCTTTTACTCTAACTGAAATTAGTTCTTCTACTTCCACTAAAAATTACGTTCTTTTACTTTCACTAAAATTACATTCTTTTACTTTCACTGAAATTACGTTCTTCTACACTCACTAAAATTACGTTCTTTACTTTTACCGAAATTACGTTCTTCTACTTTCACTAAAATTACGTTCGTCTTCACTCACTAAAATTACACCCTTCTACTCCCACTGAAATTTATTGTTTACTCTCCCTCTGAAATTACGTTATTCCTTACACGTCGTATCTAAAACTGTACTTCATTAAAAGAAGGGATATGATTTTTTTCTTACGTATGCATAGTTTTCTTTTTAAATGCAACGAAGGATCTGTATTCATAGTTATTCAATTTTCTTGATTTAAAGTAAAATAAGATTAAATGTATTACATCTTCAGCATTGTAAACTAATTTATATTTGACATACTGTTCACGAGGCCGAAGAAAACAGACACGATAATACATCATTCTCGATCACCGAATCCGTTTGGAAATAATAAAAAAAGCATTGCAAGAATCTGTCGAAAGTTTAATCTTCGAATTTGCACGTGAATTCCGATAAAAGGACAATTTCTAGCTAAATTTGGACTTTTTGCAAGTAAGTTATTAAAATCTCTTTCTTAAATAGATGTCCTTTTCCACCTTGAAGCCGCCTGTTAAGTTTAAAAAAAAAAATTATTGCTTTTATGAACTCCCAAACAGTTTAAGAACAAATGTTGTGATAATGTTTTTGATGGAATACAATATTTGCTTTTAAAAGAAAAGTAATGGATGTTACAATATTCTTTGCGATCCTTGAAGAGTTAATTGTATTAGTTGGAGCATGTACGCTAAAGATTTTTGATTTAAAAAAAAAAAATGTACTGGTTAAACAATATCCTTTATGACACTGAAGGTGAACATTCTTCTCGAGACTCGTGTCATATTTTAAGCCAAGTGACAAAAAAAAAAAAAGGACATTTTAAAGTCGAGTGGCACTTGTGATAAATTCACTTTCCCGTCTTCTGTCTTTTTGAGTTTACCGGGAACTAATCTCTTGGAGCTTGGTGAGCTCTCGATTGTGGCGCGATACCTAGGGATTGCTAGTAGACTTACCATGTTGGGAAAAGGGATCTTATAGTGACTTGCTAGTTAGTAGGCCATACAGCGTAAAATTGGCAGTTATTGGCACAGTAATACCTCCATTCGCATATTATCCTCTGTAACCCGAATCAAGCATCATGGCCTCACATAATTTATTTATTATTTTTTCTAAAAATTTACAAAACACCTCAGTCTAGAGAAATTTAGAGTCTTTAAGTCAAATATTTCTTATTAGGGTACACAATACATCAATCTAGAGAGGTCTGGAGTCTTTAAGTCAAATATTTCTTATTAGGGTACACAATACATCAATCTAGAGAGGTCTGGAGTCTTTAAGTCAAATATTTCTTATTAGGGTACACAATACATCATTCTAGAGAGGTCTGGAGTCTTTAAAATATTTCTTATTAGGGTACACAATACATCAATCTAGAGAGGTCTGGAGTCTTTAAGTCAAACATTTCTTATTAGGGTACACAATACATCAATCTAGAGAGGTCTGGAGTCTTTAAGTCAAACATTTCTTATTAGGGTACACAATACATCAATCTAGAGAGGTCTGGAGTCTTTAAAATATTTCTTATGAGTTACAAAACACGACGATCTTGAGAAGTTTATAGTCTTTAAGCCAGATATTTGTTATTGGGTACAAAAATACGCCAGTCTAGAGGAGTTTAGATTCTTTAATCAAATATTTATTAGGGTTCAAAATACAACTATCTAGAGAAGTTAATCTTTAAGTAAAAATATTTGTTATTGGGTGAAACACTATCTAGAGAAGTTTAAATCTTTCAGTCATATTGTTATTAAACACGTCAACCTAGAGACTTAAAGTCTTTATTATTTGTTCGTATAATTTAATATCACGTCAGTTTAAAGAATCTTACTGTCTTGAAGTAAAAAATATTTATTATTAGAATGCAAAATACTTCAGTCTAAGAACCGTAAAATGTTTAAGTAAAAATATTTATTGTTAGGGCACCAGTCACTTCAGTCCACAGAACCTTAGCAGCGTTTTGAAGTCAGAATATTTATTAATATGATATAAAGCACATCAGTTTACAGATCCTTAAAATCTAGATGTCAGAATATTCATTACTATGGTATAAAACACATCAGTCTACAGAAGCTTAAAGTCCTGAAGTAAGGATTTTCGTTAAAATGGCACGAAACATCAGTCTTCAGAACCTTGTCCTGGTCACGTCTGGAGATCCATGAATTGGTAACATCTAACGACCCTTGTATTGGTCACATTTAAAGACCCTTCTATTGGTCACATCTAAAGACCCTTGTACTGGTCACATTTAAAGACCCTTGTATTGGTCACATCTAAAGACCCTTGCATTGATCACACCTAAAGACCCTTGCATTGGTCACATCTAAAGACCCTTGTATTGGTCACCTCTAAAGACCCTTGTATTGGCCTCATGTAAAGTCCCATGTATAGTCACATCTAAAGACCTTTTCAAGGTCACATTTAAAGACCCTTGCATTGGTCACATCTAAAGAACTTTGTTTATATCACATCTAAAGACCCTTGTATTGGTCACATCTAAAGACCCTTGTATTTGTCACATCTAAAGACCCTTGTATTGGTCACATCTAAAGACTCTTGTATTGGTCACATCTAAAGACCCTTGTATTGGTCACATCTAAAGACCCTTGTATTGGTCACATCTAAAGACCCTTGTATTGGTCACATCTAAAGACTCTTGTATTGGTCACATCTAAAGACCCTTGTATTGGTCACATCTAAAGACCCTTGTATTGGTCACATCTAAAGACTCTTGTACGGACGTATCTGGAATCTGGAATGTGATTGATCACATCTTAGTTATACTAATGTCTGGAGTCAGAATGGGGATTGATCACATCTTAGCTATACTAATGTCTGGAGACGCAATGGTATTGATTACAGCTTAGTTACTAATGTTTGGAGTCAAAATGGTATTGACTACATCTTAGTTAGACTAATGTTTGGAGTTACAATAGTATTGATCATAATTTAGTTATATTAATGTTAGGAGTCACAATGGTATTACTACATCTTAGTCATACTAATGTTTGGAGTTAATTTTTTTAACGAAATGACAGGATACAATAGTTCGTTAATATCTATTCACTTTCACTCGTGTGAATATCTGTATCTATCCACTTTCAGCCATGTTTACTATTAAATATGCACAACTCTAGTCATTCATGTATACACAGACAAACACGTACAAAATTAAGACATGCACACATATTTTTTTTAAAGTTACTGGAGAAGAGTAAGCAGTGATTAAGACTATGGGCAGTATTGATTTACAATAAATAGATGCATTGTCTGATTTTTTTTCTATCGCAAGTGGCATGAACCTGTATATAACTATACTATATTAGATGACTGCAGATGTCTGCAGCTTGATATTAGTTCAGGATCATTTTAAAAATGTTATTGTAGTGAGGTAAGCAGTGATTAAGTCCCTGGCCTTTATTGATTGCAATAAATAGATACATTATCTGATTTTCTTGTTCACAAGTGGCATATATTTGTGAATGAAATAGACTAGGTTAGTTGACAGCAGACACATTCAGCTTGATATTAGTTTTAAGATCAACTTGGTGTTTTTTGTAAATGTCTTTTTATTGTTTAAAATAACATTAAAAATAAACCCAACAAAAACACAAGATATTTTTTTAACGCCATGTTTCCGGGCTGGCACTAGCTCTGTCTAGGAAAGCGGTAGAAACCATAGAGTGAAAACAAGGCGGACAAATGAAAGATCACTTCAGCACTCTAAGGCTTCACAATGTTTTCATGTTGGAAAGTGCACGTTGCGGCCCAGGCCCCAATCAAATTGGATGGCTATCTGTGCACTACTCACAACACCAATATTCCATCTTACTGGCTTTTGCTATTGTATGGCACAAGAGAGAAAAAGATGGAAGTGATGATATATTGGTGGGATAGATGACACATCTCGCCCTGCAACCTTGGATTGAGCTAAAGTGACAACATTGCCTAAAGGCAAATTACTAAAATATCTCTGTATCTAGATGCAAATAGATTTCGCATTATTTAAGCCTAAATGTTCAATGGGTAAACAAGTAGGATAAAAGCTCTTGATAGCAGTTTGTTCTACACATGGTTCTAAACTAAGATTACTTTATTGATTTCAATTTTCAAATCGAATAGAAATATATACTGTAGGTTTGAGTTTGTGTTGAGCACTTGTTTTCCTCCTCTCTTGAGTATTTGTGAGTTTTGTTGAGCACTTGTGTTCCTCTCTTGAGTATTTGTATCTAAATAGGGCACTTGCGTTCCTCTCTTGAGTATTTGTATCTATCTTGGTTATTTGTGTTCCTCTCTTGAGTATTTGTATCTATCTTGGTTATTTGTGTTCCTCTCTTGAGTATTTGTATCTATCTTGGTTATTTGTGTTCCTCTCTTGAGTATTTGTATCTATCTAGAGCACTTGCGTTCCTCTCTTGAGTATTTGTATCTATCTTGGTTATTTGTGTTCCTCTCTTGAGTATTTGTATCTATCTTGGTTATTTGTGTTCCTCTCTTGAGTATTTGTATCTATCTAGAGCACTTGCGTTCCTCTCTTGAGTATTTGTATCTATCTTGGTTATTTGTGTTCCTCTCTTGAGTATTTGTATCTATCTAGAGCACTTGTGTTCCTCTCTTGAGTATTTGTATCTATCTAGAGCACTTGTGTTCCTCTCTTGAGTATTTGTATCTATCTAGAGCACTTGCGTTCCTCTCTTGAGTATTTGTATCTATCTAGAGCACTTGTGTTCCTCTCTTGAGTATTTGTATCTATCTAGAGCACTTGCGTTCCTCTCTTAAGTATTTGTATTTATCTAGAGCACTTGCGTTCCTCTCTTAAGTATTTGTATTTATCTAGAGCACTTGCGTTCCTCTCTTAAGTATTTGTATCTATCTAGAGCACTTGCGTTCCTCTCTGAAGTATTTGTATCTATCTAGAGCACTTGCGTCCCTCTCTCGAGTATTTGTATCTATCTTGGGCACTTGAGTTCAGCATAAGAAGCCGATAAATACCATAAACCAAGGCTATTTAAAAAAAAATAATTTGACATATACAAGAAATAATAACTTATGATAGAGAGAAAGGCGTGGGGAGAGATCGAGAGATCGTACAGATGTGAAGTATGGATGAAATCACTGATTTTTTTGTTTGTATGCTTTGTGACAAATCAGACAAGTTCTCTTTGTCTATACATGCATACCATCGTTTGTTGGCACTGCAAGGCGAATATAGTCACCACAAACAGAAACACACACAACTGTAGCCATCAGCTCCCATCTCCATTCTCACCGCCCATTTACACAGACTGAGAAAATGAAAGCGCCTTGAGTCTTTAAGTCTTGAAATTTGTCTGTAGGCTAGGAGGTATGATGTTTTATTTTATTTTTAATAAAGCAATTTGTTGTTTGGAGTTGATTTGAAGCTCCGGACTGAAACCCTTCACCTGACGTATTAATCACATGACATCGTGCAGGGCAGGAGGATGCTTTGCTTACTGGATCACAACTAGGACAGTCACTACACGGACAAGAAACATTTCTTTTAATAGAACTGAGATGTTTTGTGCCGGTTACACAATAAGGAAATACTTGTTAGTAAAAATTAATTTTGTGTTTGAAGATATTCCAGTTACGAAGTTCAAGGTATTTTCAAGTCGTTTTTATTATCATGTTTATCGGATTTGATCTTGGCACGTTGAAATTAAAGTAGCATTCAGGCATTTCTTCTACGTCCAAGTGTGTTCTTAAGAACATTACTGTTGAACATTCATCATGGCTTACCGTTCTATTAATATTAATTACCTCGACATATTAAGTAAATAGCTTCGTGATCACGGAGCACCATTGGTGTTTTTTTTTTCTCAACAAAATTGGATTACTGCGCACTATTACTTTTTCCTTCCAGAACTTAGAGGTTAGATATAGCTAGATCGATCAACACGTTTGCCAGCTGTCTGACTCGGCCACCCCCATTGTTTTTTTTAAAAAAGTTATCCTTGTGGGTCTTCCGAGTTGGGATCTGACTTGCTCCAAGTGTTTTGTGGGTCTTACAAAATTCAACTCCTGTGTGTGTGTGTGTGTGTGTGTGTGTGTGTGTGTGTGTGTGTGTGCGCATATGTGTTGCACAATGCAAAACTAAACGCAGCTGAGGCTCTCAAATACATGTATATTTATATAATGGCAGGTCTGTTATTTGCACAGTGTAAAGCTGATCTCAAGCCATCAAATACATACATATTTATTTGTAGGCAGTCCGTTTGTTGCACAAAACTCAGTTCAGACTTCATACCATACGCAAGTAAGTCTACGTGCTAGAGTTAGATTTCACTCCCTACAGAATGTATGTGTACATGTATTTATGTATAATTTATGTATTTAATAATTAAACTCTTTATTGTGTAGGTTTCTTTTGAAATATTGACTTGATAACAATTTCCACTTATTAGATTGCAGATTTAATATAATTTTCAGAATTTCATCTGTGTACTGTATACATTGGTGGAATGCTAAATTCATTTAATTATACCTATACAACGATTTTCAGCACTGCTTCTGTGTGGTGCACATAATTATACCTATAATTAAATGATTTTCAGCACTGCATCTGTGTACTGTACACATTGGTGGAATGCTAAATTCACTTTAATTGTACGTGTTGTGGAGGAGTAAATTGGCCTATCCCTATTTCTAAACTTAATTGTTAAATGTCAAAGTGACACAACCTTGGGTACTGCTTGTGCTGCTATTTTTAAGTGTCAGAATTGGAGTAAACACCTCAGGTGGAGAATATGCTAGAACTTGCTGATGCAATCTGAACTAGTTCTAAATGGATGAGTAGTTTTCTAACTAATAGTCTCATACTTGCTCATAACAATTCATCCATTAGTGATGGACTGAAATTTATTTTATTTGAAAAAGTCCTATATTCTAATAACTTTGATTTTTACAAAACTTGGGTCCATTCACAAAGGTGATCATTAGCTTATGGTAAGTTAACTGACTGATAAAGAAAGAAGGGACTTAGAAATATTTTGTACATGTTTGCTATTGATCTGTGATTTGATTTGGAGAATACTTTATGTAATTGAACCATTATTTTTCCATTATTATTGTTCACTAATTTGGTTACATTGTACATTATACTTGTGAATTTTGATATATGCTCTATGCTGCAAGTATACCAGGCTAATGAATATCATTGCAGGATTTGTAAGTTGAGAATGTGTGTAAGGGAGAAAGGAGTTTAGAGATGAAATGTGCCTGAAATTTAGCGCTGCCTTAATAATTTGACTTTTTGTAGTCTTGTACCTGCTTCAGACTACTGTACTCTACCAGATCACATTGGTGTGTAAATCCAGCACTGTCATCAAACTTAGGAGTAAACATGTAGCTGTAAGTTGATTTCTGTTAATTCCGTTTGGGAGCCAATATGGAGAAAATTGAGGCTTGAGTTTGGTCTTGAGGATTCATGAAAATTTGGTGAACATTTCTTTTGGTGTGCTGAGTGGCACACATGAAAATTCTAGACCACTCCATGTAATGTGCTTTGATAGTGCATATGAAACTCAGGATGATTCTCCATAGTGCGCTTTGTGAATGCATCAAAGATTCTGGAACAGTTGTGTAATGTGCCTAGAAGAGGTATGTTGGACTGTCACCTAATAAAAAAATGAAAGTGACTTGTTGCGAACCACCTGATTGTGAACAAGCGCTAGTGACAGCTGCCATCATTGAAACGTTTATTTACATTGACTATAATTATCTCTGAAACTCCACTCGTGTTTCTATGAAGAATTATGTCTATGAACTTGATTATACATGTGTGTGTGTGTGTTAATTAATTTGACTGCTGATGTTTATACTAGGATAAATTGAACGATTGTCTAGCGTTAATTGAACATTGTTGTTAAGTGATGTCAATGCTCTTTTGATTTTATTCAAATGTTGTATATTTGATTGTTGACCTTTCTGAGTATATATTAAAACTAATGTTGGAGTAATAGTGGGTGGATGGTGGCTCATTAAATATACATTTAGTAAAGTGATTTGTGATACTTTACCTGTTACATTTAGCAAAGTGATTTGTGATACTTTTTCTTCTTACATTTAGTAAAGTGATTTGTGATACTTTACCTGTTACATTTAGCAGAGTGATTTGTGATACTTTACCTGTTACATTTAGCAAAGTGATTTGTGATACTTTTTCTTCTTACATTTAGTAAAGTGATTTGTGATACTTTACCTGTTACATTTAGCAAAGTGATTTGTGATACTTTTTCTTCTTACATTTAGTAAAGTGATTTGTGATACTTTACCTGTTACATTTAGCAAAGTGATTTGTGATACTTTTTCTTCTTACATTTAGTAAAGTGATTTGTGATACTTTACCTGTTACATTTAGCAAAGTGATTTATGTTGCTTCTTATATTTTGCAAAGTGATTGTCTATGTTTTCTTGTCAAAGCCGGAAACACCTGGTGCTGGTTTTCTCCATGTCTTATCTCCTTTCTTTTCACTAAATTTGAAATGCCATACATTAGGAAATGTCATATAGTTTGGAAAATTTAATATTAAATCTCAAATAAAAAAAAAATAAACAATCACAAATTGTAAATCATTTTCCTTGAAAAAGTTTTTTTTTTTTTTTTTTACAGAATTCATTCAAAACATGTAGCAAAATATTGGTGCATTATTTGTTTTAAAAAATTGCCAGAAATTCTCATTGATTAATATGTAGAACATTACTTTTATTTGTTTGCTTTATATATTGAATTTAGAAACATTTGTGTGGTCAGAAAGTACTTATCTCAGCACAAGACTTGTATATTAGATATAATTCTTTATGTTTATTTAATGACCATGATGATGAAATATATGTATCTATTATCTCTTTATTATGCAACTCATTTGAGTGTGAAATATCTTTATTATCCAGCTAATTTTAGTCTGACATCTTATTATCCAGCTCACATGAGTGTGACACATTTTTATAACAAAGCTCATTTAAGTGTGACATCTTTATTGTTAGCCCATTTGAGTGTGATAAATCACTTCTCTAATCCATACACATATTCACCCAAACTCTCTCCTTGTATACATTTATTTAAAGTATTTTAATATGGAAATATATTTACATGCTGTGAAACATTTTAATATTAGAGAAGCAAATCAGTTTCTTTTAAGCTGAGCAAATGGTTTTTGTATGCTCAGAAGCTGGTCCTGATGGGTTAAATGCTCCTATATCAAAGGAGGATGAAATAACACTAAAATAACCTGTGATATAATAGTCTCATGCATCATGTCACATAAGGAAAAATCCCATGCCCTGACATGACCTTGCTGAACCTAAGTGATGTACATTTGTTAAACAATAATGCAGTCATTACTTTATTCCTTTGTATAATGTTTGTGTGTGTGTGTGTGTGTGTGTGTGTGTGTGTGTGTGTGTGTGTGTGTGTGTGTGTATGTTTGCATGTGTATGTTTGCATGTGTGTGAGATAATGATATCAATTTTATGTGAATAAAGCTGAGAAATTTCACATTTGTAGAACAGTTTTAGATGCATATGCATTAAGTACTAAAAGGGAGAAGAAAGTGAAACTAAAAGTGTTTATAAAATATAACTTTATACTTATCTGTCTACCTAAATCTACTTGCCTGCCTATCTATCTATCTACACATTTAATACTAACATACATCATAACTGAGTGTATTATCTTCATTGAAATACAACACATGCATTGTATTGTGAAGATTTTTCCTGCCTCAGCTTCAGAATGCTTTGTAAAAAATTAATGTGAGTTTAATGAGATTTTTTATTTTAATTTTAATATTTTGTGTATAAGATGTGCCATGCTTGTGATGATTGAGTGATCAGAATATTAAAGGAAAATTTACAAGTTCTTTCTTTAACTAAACATGTTCTTCGTAAGTGTACAGAGTTCTTTGTAGTGCTAAGTTTTATTCTGCATGAAATCTCTTACCTGTGTCTGTGTGTGAATCATGTATGCGCATCTTATGCATAATGCACATATTTTCTTTTGGCAGTTGAGGAGACAGATGGTTGTAAAGTGCAAAGTTTGTCCTCTGACAAGTTTCACCTAGGCTTATTTACTGATCGCATTGGCACCTACCAGTGTCTCCAGCAAGAAAGTAAGTAGTATTTGGTGACTTTTAGTTTCTGTCATCCTGTTAAGTATTTTGCTTGTAGAAATGCTTACCTATTCCATAACATAGATTATATAGTGCCTTGAAAGGCTGCCAAACACTTTTGTCACAAACAAATAATCCAATTATTGTTTCATAACATTTACTGTACAGCACTTTGCTCTTGTCACTAAAGACTGTCAAATACTGACCAACATTCTGTCACAGACAATTAGCTGTTTCATAAAAATTACTGTATAGCACTTTGGGTTTTTTTTTGTTAATAAACAACATTTTGTCAGATACATATAGCCATTTCATAACAATTACTGTATAGCACTTTGTATTTGTCACTAAACATTTTGTCACAAACAATTAGCTGTTCCAAAACAATTACTGTATGGCACTTTGCATTTGTCACTAAACATTTTGTCACAAACAATTAGCTGTTCCAAAACAATTACTGTATGGCACTTTGTATTTGTCACAGAACAAAATTCTATCACAAACATATATCTGTTTTATAACAATTATTGGCTGGCACTTTTGTTTTTATCATGTAACAATAATGTCACAAACTTGTATCTGTTTCATAACAATTACTGTATAGCATTTTTGTTTCTGTCACTGAACAACATTGTCACAAACATATAGCTATTTCATAACATTTACTGCATAGGATTTTGTTTTTGTTGTTAGATAACATTATGCCACAAACATTCAATTGTTTCATAACAGTTACTGTATAGATTTTTGTGTTCATTATTAACAACAGTCTCACGTACATTTAGCTGTGCTATAATACTTAAGGTTGCTTTCATTAAAGAAAGACTACAGAAATTGACCAGTGTTTTCTTACCAACAATTAAGCATTTTGTATCAATTAATGTATAGTATTTTTAAAGAAAAACTATCAAAAATTGAACAGTGATACTCCACAGATGTTAAGTAATTAATAAGTAATGTTGACATTCTGACTCAAGAAGGACTTGGATAATTTTTCAGTTTGTTAATTCACTTCATTAAGTTTAAACAGATTAAAATCACACTCGGAAAGGACATATATATATATAATTAATTGATAATTAGGTCAAAATAATTTTAAAATAATCTAACAGCTTTGATTTTCAACCAGAATAATTTTAAAATTTAGCAAATCTAATTCTTTCATGAATGAATTTTCTTGTCAATGTCATGATTTATTAAATTGATTCTTTTGAGTATCCCTTTTAATGTTCATCCATTTCATGAATGGGTCATATGATAACTGATTGGTTGATCAACTCTGATATGTTTATCATCTGCTTACGACAGTCACTGCTTTCAAAGACATTCTGAAGATGAGAAAATCAAGATGTGTGTTGACTTTTGTTGGATTTAATGATGTTAACTTCATATAAAGTTAACTGTATAGATATTTTGTCTTCCTCTGGCTCCAGTGATACTGCATTAGTGCAAGATATATGTCACACAGTTTGTCTTAGAATCTTGGAACCACTAACATATTCTATCTTTATGCTTGAGGCTTTTATTTAATTGCATATAAATGTTTTAAATGCAACGGATGATGTTTGGCTGCATTGAATTTTGCAAATGTGAGTGTTTATGTACAGTGTATGTGTGTGTGTGTGTTTTACATACTTATTTGTAATAATAGATATTTTTATATTATTAATTGTAATGAATGCAAGAATGTCATGAATGGATTTTTAAAAAATGGGAAAGTTGTCTTTGCAGTGAGCTTTATTTAAGTGTACATGAATGTACACATACATGCACGCACACACATGCAACCACACACGCACTGATGTAGTTACAGTATTGTTGAATAGCATGCTGAAAAAATTACATTACTGTTATTAGTCAGCTAACATAGTTACATTATTCTTGATATCAATGCTGATATAGTTACATTACTGTTGATATCATGCTGATGTAGTATTACCATTGCTGTTAATTATCAGTCTGACATATTTACATTACTGTTGATGTCATGTTGCTGTAGCTCCATTGCTGTTAATTATCAGTCTGACATAGTTACTGGTGATATCGTGTTAATGGTACATTTTCATAAACGGTTTAAGAACTTGCAGCAAGCAGTGCTTTATTGTTGCAGTATGATTTCCCCAAATTCATACAGTTCTGTTCTTTCTTCTTCTTTCAATTAATTTCTTTTCCCCACAGGAATTGTGTGAAAACTTTTCATCTTCTTCATGTTCTCGTTTTTGTAGGGTTCCTGTGGGGCCTTCCTCCTTTCCCTCTTATTCAAGGAGAGTAGTGGTGTTCTGTGTTGCTGTGTTTGGTTGTTGTTTTCTTCGACTGCTCTGGTTTACAACTTGTTTTGAGTCTTCTTCTTTTTTTTTTTTTTTGACAATTGCAGAGCTACATTGATTTCCTGATGAGTTTGAGACTGTCAGTACTTTCAACTGAGTTACAGCTGTCTTGTTTTAAATTGGGCTGTATTCGTTGTTAGAGTTTGAGTTCGCTTTTGCCATTGGGGTCGGGTACATGTGGGCTGGGTGGGATGTTTTATGGTGGAAGTGTGGTGTAGTTGTATTTGTGAGGTTTAGTTTGGTAATGACCATTGTGATGTGTAAATGTTGAAATAAGAAAATGTGTGTTGAGGTGTAGGTTGGTTTTTTTTGTTGTTTGTTTGTTTGTTTTGTGGGTGTATAAATGTATAGAAAAAAATTTTAAAATGTGTGGGGAGGCTATTTTGTAACTTCCTTTCACTGTGTGTGGTTTATCTTTTATTAATTAGTGTGTAATTGTGTTTGGGTTTGTTGTTGTTTGTTTGTTTTGTGGGTGTATAAATGTATAGAAAAATGTGTGGGGAGGCTATTTTGTAACTTCCTTTCACTGTGTGTGGTTTATCTATTATTAATTAGTGTGTAATTGTGTTTGGGTTTGTTGTTGTTGTTATGTCAGTCTTTATAAATTCAAAAAGTGATAATATTTGATAAGGCTGATTCGCATGTGTTTTAGGCTTCTAATTTCTGGACAGTGTTTGTGGGCTGTGGGTTGACATATATTAGTTAGGGTGTATGTGTGTGTGTGTGTGTGTTTATTTAAGTTGTTTAAACATGTTGATTATGATGTTTGTGTGGGAATGCTGATATTGTTGGTTATATTTTAAAAAATATATTTAAGGTGTGGGTGCATAAAATTTATAGATAAAAAGAGGCAGTTTCCTAATTTCTTGTCAGTGTCTGCGGTTTACATCCTATTTTGTTGAATGTGTGTGTGTATGTGTGTTTCCCCCCAGGTGTGTGTGTATAAATGTATAGAAAAAAATAAAAAATGTGTGGGGAGGCTATTTTGTAACTTCCTTTCAGTGTGTGTGGTTTTCCTTTTATTAGTGTGTAATTGTGTGTAGTGTTTTTTTAAAAATATTTTTCTATACAGTTCTGTTTTCCAGGCTATTATTTATAGCCATATATATAATATTATGTTTACCTTGTGAAGTGGGTCTTCATTGACTAGCTTGATACTTCACATATCCATCACTTTGTTGCAGGGTTGTCAGCTTTGGAATATTGCCTCTGGTATACCTGTCACTTTCAGGATCTCCAAATATATATCTATTTGAATTAAAGCATTGTGGAGTTTTTCTTGTGTATTTATTTTGCACAGTTCACATTTTATTATGGTTGTGCCTCTGTCATGCATTTGTCATATTGCATAAGGCTTTATTTTTTATTCTTACTATAATTTGAAAACATACCTGATTGAAGCATTTCATTTATATTTTAATTGAAGCAGCAGTCTCTCAGTTGGTCTTGATCACAAATTATTATTTCACTTACTAATCACTAGAGATTTTTTTCTATGATTTTCTTTGCAACTTCTAATAGCAGCAATAAGATATCATTACAAATATGTAGAAGTTATTTGCACTTAGTCCTAATTTGATCCAGTTTGTCATTCTGCATCATCAATTCACAAGCTTATAATAATTATAGATTATGTTCTTACCTGTTACCAATGTGTATTCTATGCAGAATTAACAAATTACTTATTATGGTCTTTAATGTCTGCTACATATAAATACACAATTGAAACACAGATTATGTTCTTTGGTACCTGATTCGTACATGTATTTATGATACAAAATTCACACAGATTTTGTTCTCTAATTCATACAAGTAATTATGACACAATTCACACAAATTGTGTTCTTTAGTACCTGCTTCATACATCTATTTATAACAAACAAAGATTCATGCAGATTATGTTCTTTAGTACCAGCGTCATACACGTATTTATGACACAAAATACATACATATTGTGTTCTTTAGTATCTGCTTCATGCATGTATTTATGATATAAAATTCATGCAGGTGATTTTCTGTAGTGCCTGCTCTATAGAGTATATACATTACAGAATTCAAACAATGATAGATTATGTTCTGTAAAACTAACCCTTTACAGTACATATAATGCAAAATTCACACATATTGCATTATGTGGTGCTTGCCCTGTACAGTATATACAATACAGATTTCAAACAATGATAGATTGCTCCGTAATGCCCAACATATACACCAGTACATGTATATATAATACAAAATTTATATAGTGATAGATTATGTTCATAAGTGACTGCTGTTTACATGTTCATATAACATAAAGTTGAAAATTTAAAGTAAATAACTTAAATACCACACAAGACAGAATAACTTTTGTAGGATGTGAATAACTATGAATGAATACTGAACAAATAGATTGACACTTAATACAGCTGATTATGAACATAATGGATATAACATCACATACTGTTGATTTTGATGAAAAGAGAACAGCTGATTACTTATTTTAAACATAATGGATATCACATACATGTATATTGATTTAATAATCAAATGGACATAAACATTATATACCACTAATCAATGAACATATAGGCATAAACATTAATACTGCTGATTATGAGCAAAATACATATATATATATTATGAGCAATTCACACATAAATATAACAACATGCTAGACATATACATCTCATACTACTGATTATGAATAAAATAGACATATATATCCATATACTACAGACTATGAGTAAAATAACATTATTAAAATCACACACTATTTATTGATTACAAACAAAATAGGCGTATATATCACATGCTACTGATTATAAACATGTGAATTTGACATATGCATCTTGAACAAAATAGACATACATATATACCACATACTATTGCTATGAGCAAAGTAACATAAAAAAATCACACACTATATTGAACAAATAGACATATACATCACATACTACTGAACATTATGAACATGTGAATTTGATATATGCTTCACATACTACTGACTGTGAGCAAAATAACTAAAAAAATCACACACTATTTATTATGAGTATGAACAAAATAGACATATACATAACTGAATATGAACAAAATAGACATATATGTATATTATACTACTGACCATGAGCAAAATAACATTAAAAAAAATCCACACACTATTTATTATGAGTATGAACAAAATAGACATATATATCACATGCTATTGATTATGAACAAAATAGACATATACATCACAAATTATTTATTATTGATTATGAACACAATGGATACACACATCACATACTCCTGATTATGAACATAATGAATACATACATAACATATTGTGATTATGAACACAATGAATAAATACATCACATATTATGATTATGAACACAATGGATATATACATCACACACTACTGATTATGAATGCAGTGGATATGTACATCACATACTTTTAATTATGAACAAAATGGACACATACATCACATACTACTGATTATGAACACAATGAATACATATATCACATACAAATGGACATGTAGAGCACATACTACTGATTATGAACAAAATGGATGCATACATCACATTCTACTGATTATATACACAATGGACACATACAAAGTACAATATATATGTAGAAATCATACATGATCAGATACATGCCTAAATGCTGATGTAGACATTCAGTATTTAATTATTTATATAACTACACATATATAATTAGATATAGACTTATAAAATTATGTGCATGTAGAGGAGAAATAGACATGAATTTCTGTCTGAAGTAACTGGAGATAGTTTGGGGTAATGGTTTTGCTAGTGGCTCTCTATCATGTAACAGGGTGTGTTGCAGCATAGTTATAATTTACTGTTTTACTTTAGCATTATTGTTCAGTGCACTTCATTTTTTATGTTCCATCATTAAGGGGAATAAATAGACTGTCATCAGTGATTACTTGTAATACAAGATCATAGCACTATAAATGTGTTATTGAACAGCCATCTAGCCTATATTTACAAAACAAAAAAAGAAAAAGTGTTCTGTTTTTTTTTCACCATTGCCTTAACTAAATGCATCAAAATCAATAAAATGAAGTGAAGTTTAAAAGAAAGAGAAAAAAAGTTAGAGTTGGTAATTTAAAAAAAATTGGTTGACCAAAGATGTGATTTTAGATAGTAAGACAAAATATAGAAAATAATATAAATGCAGAATCTTAATCCAAATTGTTGTAATGTTAACAGTTATTTTTATTCCTTTCAAATGCTGGTTTAAATACTACTTTATATTAACTATTATTTGTAGGAAATATTGTGGGTTTTTTGTGTGTGGGTTTTTTTGTCTGTGGGATTCTAGGCATTTTATCTTGCAAATAATGGTTTTAAAAGTCACATATACAGCAAAAACAGTGAGTAAATATTACTGAAGTGAGGGATCTTGTTTGGTCCACAAGAAACTATTTTTGGTCCACAAACTATTTTTTGGTCCACAAATAACTATTAATCATTTCCTAAGTACACTATTTTTTAGTCAGCAAACAAGCTATTTTTTGGTCCACAAGTAAACATTTTATCGGCCTATAAGTAAACTATATTTTCATCAACAAATAAACTATTGTTTGGGTTCACAAGTACACTATTTTTTGGTTAGCAAACAAGCTATTTTTTGGTCAGCAAGTAAACTATTTATCGGCCTGTAAGTAAACTATATTTTCATCAACAAATAAACTATTGTTTGGGTTCACAAGTACACTATTTTTTGGTCAGCAAGTAAACTATTTATTGGTCCACAAGTAAACTAATATTTGATTTGGTTTACAAGTAAACTAATATTTGATTTGGTTTACAAGTAAACTAATATTTTGATTTGGTTTACAAGTAAACTAATATTTGATTTGGTTTACAAGTAAACTATTTATCAGTCCACAAGTAAACTGTTTATTGATCCAATAGCAAAATCCACAGAAAAAAATTGGGAAGGGATAAACAACAAAAAATATATTGCCTTAATATCAATGTGAGATATCAAAAATATCAATACAATATAAAGTTTCAAATGAGACTTCAACAACTGTGACTTAACTTAATACATGGTCTCTTCAGATCATATATAACTGTTACTGCCTGAGAGAATTTAATTTTAACTATTCATTTATTATGAACTTTTAGCACCATGCAAGATTGAACAAAATCAAACATTATAAATTAGAAATTAAATCATTTCTCAGAGTAATGTTTTCTTCAGCATTGCATTGTTTATGTATATAGCACACCTTTATTTTTTATTTTTGAGATTAGATTTATAGAAATAGTTTGTTGTACATCATAACTGTACATCACGTAGGCAAATGCATCACTGGCTGAATATAACAGATTACATATTATGGCCTCCTTTTTTTTTCACTGACTGCATATAATGGCCTCCTTTTCAGTGACTGCATAAAATGGCCTCCTTTTCAGTGACTGCATAAAATGGCCTCCTTTTCACTGATTCAGTGATTGTATGTAACATCCTCTTTTTCACTCACTGCATATAGTGGCCTCTTTTTTTACTGACTGCTTATAACCACCTCCTTTGATTGTCTGCATATTATGACCTCCCCTTCTTCTAAAGAAATTTATCCTATCATATTTCTGTCACACATTTTGTCTGGCGATATAGATAAAGATCATTATGCATTGGGTCTTTATGTTTAGTGTAAGATTAAAGGCACTGATGCCATGAAATTAACCTAATAAAGAAGCAGATGATCTGAAAAAAATATTATTGACTACATTTAATTTAACTTATGCCAATCTGTCAGTTATCCAAACTTTACACTTCTTTACTCTCCATGCCGTTGTACCAAGATGACCCAGTTGAGACAGCTACATCTACTTTTTCAATCAACATTAAGTGTTACCATGCATTTAGCATTTGCAGTGCTTTCCCAGTATAATACAGACTTTACTACTAGCTGTAAAATAAAGAGGTCTACAGAGAAAGTTATTTTAAAACATAATTGCAATGATTAATTTCTCTTCTCTACATATGACGATTGACTGATACGGCACAACAGCGCGAACATAAAAGTAAAAAAGACGTTAAAATGCCGCTGTCAATTTTCTGCACTGCTGCTTATTGAAGTGCTGTTCAAACCCATCCAATTGATCCGTCATTATACTTAACAGAGGCCACACCACACACTACTTTTTCTTACGTCAGCTGTCTTGTTCTACCGATCTAGAGATGAGTGCTCTGCACAGTGGAAGATCAATTATTACGTTGTAGTAGTACATGACGTATAGAACATTAAGTTTTAGCGTTTGACTACACAAAGGGAACCGACTTGTAATTACTGGACACAAATCAACTGCGTGCGTTTTTCCTTTCTGCAATGGAAGGTTTCGACCTGCGTGGCTTGTCAAAACAGTGGTTGATCATCCCATTGGTAGTAAGATAAAATTTAAAAGAATACATACCCTGTATTTGACAATACGTTAATTTTGCAAAATAAGATTAAATTTGTAACTACAATACATAATCTTTCGATGACTGCATCCATTTGGAAATAAAGGAGATGGTTTGAGAAATCGATTTGAAGGTTTAAATGTGGAAATTACATTTGATAAAAGGACATTTTCCAGTAAATTTAGATTGTTTTGAAGGTTATTTATGGAATACTTTTTTAAAAAATAGTTTCCTTTTTAGTGGACATTGCGCCTTTGAAATGAGAAAAAAATTATCATTGTATCGGTGCCGACATCTATTTGTGTTCTGTTGTTAAGAGGGTTAACATGTTTTACATAATATTTTACGTTACGATTGCCCATGTCAATATCTGTCTATTTATCGATCTGTCTCGTATGTGTGTGTTCTTTTACGAGGGTTAACATGTTTACATCTTATGTTACGTAACGGCTGTCCATGTCTATATCTGTCTGTCTATCGACCTGTCTCGTATCTGTGTTCTTTTAAGAGGGTTAATATGTTTACATCATATTTTACTTGATCTTTTCCGCGTCTGTGCATGCGCACACTTTTGCTAGATATATATTTTTTTTCCTGGAGATTTTGTTTGGATGTATTAGATATTTTCTGACATTTGGCAATTTTTATGTGTGTGTGTGTGTGTGTGATGGAGAGAGAGAGATGGGGGTGAAGGAACATTTATTCTGACCGACTTGCATAGCTGGTTTTAGAAAGAAAAAAATTGTGTTTGTTTCTGATACTGTTTAGTTTGCATTATTTAATGCTGTGTAATTTAACCGTCACCACAATCATTTGTTTAGGAAAGATCAATTTGCAAATTAGCGAGAATTCATGAATGTGTATTTGAAATCCGTTTTAAATTCGAATTCTTACTAGTTTGTGATTGAAGCTGCCAAAGCGAGTTTCCCTGAATTTGTATTTTAAATCAGTTTTATTTTAATAACACTTAGAATGGACCAATTACTTTGTACAACAAGTAGCTGATCTCTGTCTTAGAGTGGACCCGTCACTTTGTACAGATGAAGTAGCTGATCTCTGTCTTAGAGTGGACCCGTCACTTTGTACAATCACTGGTCTCTGCCTTAGAGCGAACCCACCACTTTATCTTTTATCCATACAATATGTGTAAAGCTGTTACTGAAATAATTAATTAAAGACTAAAATTTAGCCAATGACATTAAAATATTTGAAAATTCTTGTTATAAAAGTACAAAAGGCACAAATAAGTGCAAGAAACATCATTGAAACACGTGACTTTTCTTCCGATTAACTTCGAAAGCACAAAGTAGTGTAAAGAAAGAGAGACGTAAATCTTCAACAACAAAAAAACAAACAAACAAACCAAACTGTTTACGACACAAAGCCATATTGCAAGATTCGGAGTTTCAGAACAATGCGACCAACTGAAGGAGTGTGTATATATCACGTGATTAAAGCAGCCAGTCACCGAGTCAGGCAAAGAATAAAAGATTCGTCAATTGACCATATTTATCTGTGGAATATTACTTTAGTTTTGTTTAAATTAAAACGCCTTTGGTTGTTTGAGGTTGAAAATTAGTTTATGTAAGTTTGTTGACATTGTGTCGGTGTCATGATTTGAGAGGTAATACACAAGTTTAGTTTTTTTTGCTACTCACAGTAACGCAATTTGTGTGTGTATATGTGTGTGTGTGTGTGTGTGTGTGTGTTTAAAAAAACTAATATAATGCGTACCGATATTCGACAGATCTGCTGTTTATAAAACAAATTTTAAAAGCTTTATAAAATATTTTATCATTCAGTAATATATTCCGCATTCAAATTATATAACACAAGCCAATTGTGGTTATGAAAAACACAAGTGTTCGTCATTTCTGATTTCTGGTTATATAAACGCTATCAAGGCTGGCATATTGTATATTCAGGTCTGTCGTTCTGAATACTAGTTATGTGAACGCTAACAAGGTTGGCATATTGTATTTTGAGATCTCTCGTTCTGAATATTGGTTATGTAAAGGCTGGTATATTGTATTTTCAGGTCTCTTGTTCTGAATATAAGGACTAACAAGGCTGGCATGTTGTATTTTCAAATATCTCTACGACTTGATTCATGTTTACATATTATTCACACGCACACACGAGCGTTCACACACTGATTTTTGTATTGACGCACATACACGAACTAATATCAAACCATACTGGCCAGAGAACATGCAAACTGACATTTATTCTTGTATACATAGTAATCATACAAGACCAGTATCAAACCATACTGGCCAGAGAACATGCTAACTGACTTTTGTTTGACTTTCATGCATTGATTCTTGTATACACATTTGTGTTATAGACATTCTTTTTCCTAGTATTTACCTCTTATTTTCTATTTTAAACATTTTTGCATAATAGAAGTTTTCCTCCCTTTATTTACCTTTTTTTCTGATTAAGCATCCTAAGGATTATACGACACATTCCTCCCAGTATTGACCTTTTTTCTCTTTAGACATTATAAGAGTCTATGATGCTTCGCCATTGCCCCACATAATTTACCTCTTTTCTGTTATAAATATTCCCCCCGCCCCCTGCACTTCTTTCTGTTTCAGTATTTGATTGAATCTAGTTGTAGTAAAACCCTTATACTAGTGGCAGTAATACAATGTAAAGTCAGTCTTCAATAAATATACTGCTTGCTCTAATACTAATGACAATAATACTATGTAAAGTCAGTCTTCAATAAATATACTGCTTGCTCTAATACTAATGACAATAATGTAAAGTCAGTCTTCAATAAATATACTGCTTGCTGTAATACTAATGACAATAATACTATGTAAAGTCAGTCTTCAATAAATATACTGCTTGCTCTAATACTAATGACAAGAATAATGTAAAGTCAGTCTTCAAACAAACATTACTTTGCTGTTTCACATATGTATATAATATAACCTCCACATTTTCCAAAAGCAAACTAAATTGGATTCATCAGCTGATAATGATGATAATAATAATAGCAAACGAAGACTTACTAAAATTCTTTGTCTTATACATTTTTAAGCCCTTTTCAAGAATTACATATACAGCATGCAACAAAAGTCTTTATGCAAACTACTTGAACACATAACAAAAGATTATATACACAAAAGTAAATGAATCTACACTGAATGACACTATATAAATGCACTTACAAGAAGAATCATTAAAATAAATGCATTAATGATCAGTGATACAGAAGACAGTGCTAGTTTAGCAAAGAAAACATGTCTTGAGAGTTCTTTTGAAAATGAACATGATTTCTTTGTATTTCAGCTTAGTGTAGACAGACTGATAAGCAAATGAATGTTGACCTCACAGCTTCTATTGTGCTTTTGAAAATGTGTGCATGATGACGAGTACAAGTTTCTAGTAAGAGTGCACACATTTGATAAGAATGGTGTTTATGGCTAAAATTATATACTGAATCAAGATGTCTAATCCTATGCATTTCTAATCCTATACATTAAAATTTGGTAAGAACTTGCATATAGTATTCATCCCTTGGCATATATATATTGGCCATCCATTTGCATATAGTACAGTGTATTTTCTTAAACTCTGGACAATGGTTAATGTGTGCACAGACATACATATACATACTTGCACTCACATATGCACACTCACAAATATGCATACATCTTATCTATATCTACAAGTCTTTCTTCTATTGGTACATACACAAAATGTTGATAGAGGCTGATGCACACATACCGAATAAAAGTTGGGTTTTTAAAAATGAAAATAAAGAAAAGAAATGTGTTGTAGAAAAGAACATGAAAAAGAGAAATCAAGTTTTCAATATATAATGAATGCACTGTTTTGCCTCAGGCCTTTTTTCTACCTGTTAGGTAATGGATGATTAATTTCCTCAACCACAGATCAGGGCTTGTCATGGTAATCTTAACTTGCTAGACAAGATTTCTCTTTTCCTTTCTTTCTCCCTTCCTTTGCAAATGTGCATTATAATATTGGGCCTTATTTTGTGCAATGGCAGTGGGTCTATTGCTTAGTGGGCCTAAATGACATCACTGACACATTTTGCTGTGTTGAAGGTGGTTAAATAACATATTGTTGACAAATGTTGCTGTGTTGAAGATGGTTAAATAACATATTGCTGACACATTTTGTTGTGTTGAAGGTGGTTAAATAACACATTACTGACATATTTTGTTGTGTTTAATGGAACTGAACATCTAATCACTGGCACATATGTGTTTCAGGTAACTACAGATAATTCATTATTAACACATTTTGTTGCGCTTAAGGGGCTAAATAGCTCTTTACTGACACATTTTGTTTTGTTTCATGGGATTAAATGACTAATCCTTGACACATTTTGTTATATGCATAAAGGTGCTAAATAGCTCTTTACTGACACATTTTCTTATATGTATAAAGGGGCTCAATAGCTCTTTACTGACACATTTTGTTATATGCATAAAGGGACTTAATAGCTCTTTACTGACATTTTGTTATGTGCATAAAGGGACTTAATAGCTCTTTACTGACACATTTTGTTATATGCATAAAGGGACTTAATAGCTCTTTACTGACACATTTTCTTGTATATAAAGGAGTTACATCGTTCATCACTAACACTACACTTCATATTCTATAAATGTTCTGATTTTAAAAGTACATTACATCTGTAGCTGGAATGTCACTCGCAACGAGGGCACACTCACGCACACACAGAAACATGATTATTTTATACTTTCTAAAGTAAGACTTTTGTCAGCGATTGTGGAAAAATATCGGATAGTTTAAGTGATTCACCATGGATGTTTCCTCTTAAATGGAACATAATTGTAATTATATTTTCGCTCGTTATACCTCGTGACGGCGCATTCTCTTGGATGATGTGAGGGGTCGATTTGGAAGATGTGACTGTAAGATTGTGGACGTCCAACCCGAATGATGGATGAGCCTGGTTTGCGCAAAGAGAAGGGCATCTGTTTGGTAATATCAGATTCAGGAACGCTGCCCTAATCAGGGTTATGATTGTTACCGGCGGCCTCAGTTTGCGTCACCAGCCACCAGCCTAAGGCACAATTTTATTTATGTTTCCACTGGCAGTGCGAAACTGTTTGATCGCCGCTGGTAGATTTAAACGCAGTAGATTTCCTAATTTGTTTGCCATCGGGTACAGAAAGGTGACCTGACTGTTTACTGCGGAAACATTCTTGTGTAATTAATTTCGTCAGTCTCCTGCTGGTTATATAGTCTGAAACACTCACATTCCTACTAGCCGTTCTCCTCCTCGCAGTCTGAAATACTCTTAGTGCTACTAGCTGTTCTCCTCCTCCGCAGTCTGAAATACTCTTAGTGCTACTAGCCGTTCTCCTCGCAGTTTGAAACTCTTTTAGTGCTACTAGCTGTTCTCCTCCTCCGCAGTCTGAAATACTCTTAGTGCTAATAGCCGTTCTCCTCCTCGCAGTCTGAAATAGTTGAGATATTCTATTACCATGCACTATGTTTTTCTTATTCATTTGCTAAGCGTTAATGACCTTCTCTGCTTTATTATATGTCGTAGTTTTCTTATACTGTTGTTAAATTTTAATTAATTCTTGTATTTATAAAGTTGACCTCATATCAGTAATTTCGAGAGATACAAGTGCTGCTAAAGAAATCCTCAGGTATCGGGTAAATAACTCAGGCCGTCTCTCTCACACTCTCTTGTGTGTGTGTACATGCGCGCGAGAGAGACGCTTTTCTTCACACACACACACACACACATACGCGGCCCAGTTGATGGGTCTGAGAGTATTCCAGCATTTCCGGGTCAAACACGACAGCGCAGCAACATTTTGCTACAGATAGATCAGACAACAAAGATGCCGCCTACACAGCCAAAGATCGTTTAGTCAGATGCAAACGGTAGTTGAGTGGAAGGAGAGTGCCACCCGTTGCTGTGAGCATCCCAGAAACTTGTTGACAAGCAGCATTCCATCTCTTTCACTCCCCATGCAACAAAACATTTTCTCTTTCACATCCTATGCAACAAAACATTTTCTATCTCTTTCACTTCCCATGCAACACAACATTTTCATCTCTTTCACTTCCCATGCAACACAACATTTTCTATCTCTTTCACTTCCCATGCAACACAACATTTTCTATCTCTTTCACTCCCCATGCAACACAACATTTTCTATCTCTTTCACTTCCCATGCAACACAACATTTTCTATCTCTTTCACTTCCCATGCAACACAACATTTTCTATCTCTTTCACTCCCCATGCAACAAAACATTTTCTCTCTTTCACTCCCCATGCAACAAAACATTTTCTATCCCTTCACTTCACTTGCAACAAGCACTTGGAAGACAGTATTTTACATAATGCAGTCCAGTGATAATATTGGAAAAAATCTTGAGAAACAAGTACTGGACTTGGAAGACTGCAATTTACATAATGCAGAGCACGTTTTGCTTCTTGTGACAAAGTCACTGTGTTTGTAGTTTTAAATTACGTCTTCTTGTACGACATGCATGAATTGGAATGTTTTAAAACTTTGTTTCATTGTCAAAGAGCTGACGTTTAATGTAAAGGCATACTCAGAGAGCTGTAAGAAAGTCTTTACTATCAGAGCATAATTATTTGGTGAGCTGAAAGAAAGTCTTTACTATTAGAGCATAATTATTTGGTGAGCACTCAGAGCATAACAATTGATTGGTAAGCTGTAAGATTGTATATACTCTCAGAGCATAATTATTTCGTGAGCACTAACACTGGCAGTATAATCAGAACATACCAATTTTTGGTGAGTATTAACAGTTTCAATACTGCTAGAACGTAACTATTGTTTGGTGAGCAGTAAAACTGACAGTATTGAATGAACGTAACAATTGATTGGTAAGCAGTAACACTGGCAATATTGCCAGAGCATAACAATTGTTTGTTGAGCACTAACACTGTCAGTACTACTAAAACATAATGAATTGTTTGGTGAGCAGTAAGACCGTCAGTATTGCTAGAGTGTAACAGTTCTTTGGTGAGAATTAAGACTGTCAGTATTGCTAGACAGCTAGAGCGTAACAATTGTTTGGTGATAATTAAGACTAGCAGTATTGCTAGACAGCTAGAGCATAACAATTGTTTGGTGATAATTAAGACTAGCAGTATTGCTAGACAGCTAGAGCGTAACAGTTTGGTGAGAATTAAGACTGGCAGTATTGCTAGACAGCTAGAGCATAACAATTGTTTGGTGATAATTAAGACTAGCAGTATTGCTAGACAGCTAGAGCGTAACAGTTTGGTGAGAATTAAGACTGGCAGTATTGCTAGAGCGTAATGATTGTTTGGCGAGAGTTAAGACTGGCAGTACTGCTACAACATAACAGTTGTTTGGTGAGTAGTAAGACTGGCAGTATTGCTACACAATACTTGTTTGGTGAGTAGTAAGACTGGCAGTATTGCTACACAATACTTGTTTTGGTGAGTAGTAAGACTGGCAGTATTGCTACACAATAATTGTTTGGTGAATAGTAAGACTGGCAGACTAACCCAGAATAATATATACACTCATTGACTCAATCTAACAGAGTCTAACTCAGATTAACATATACAATCAAAAATCTAAGAGATACTCTTAGTCTCTCAGATTCACTCAGACTAATATGTACATTTAGATTAACATTTGCACTCAGCCGAGAAGATGAACTCAGAAACTAAAATATACAAAGAGTCTAAACGATGCATTCAGGCTAAAATATACACACATTCTAACATAATGCACACCCAGACTAACATATGTACTCAGTTGGAAAGATGCACTCAGGTTAACATAATGCACACACAGACTAACATGTGTACTCAGTTGGAAAGATGCACTCAGGTTAACATAATGCACACCCAGACTAACATATGTACTCAGTTGGAAAGATGCACTCAGGTTAACATAATGCACACACAGACTGACATGTGCACTCATTGGACATCTATGGCTTCTCTGTCACCTTTGTCAAGAGAAATCAATCATTAGAATTTTATTTTATTCATTATTTAATGATATAAACGATGCATTTTATATTTGGTTTATTATTTACCTTTATCAATTTACGACTATTCCTTTTCAATAGTTCTTACGGCAACTACCGTCTTCGTAAATGTTTCGTCGCTGAGTACTTACTATTCATCGTCTTTTGATGTAGATAACATAAATAACGATATTTAGGTGGGTATTGACATAAATTATCCAAGTAATCACTTGGGAATGGAGGCTGACAAAATCCTTTATTCTATATTCTATAAATTCTGTCTTTCTTTTGTCACGTCTCTTTTAGGTTCATTTTAGTCCTTTTTGGCAGCGACATTCATGTCTCTTTTAGGTGTGACTTTAGTCTTCTCTGACAGCGACATTCATGTCTCTTTTAGGTGTGACTTTAGTCTTCTCTGACAGCGACATTCATGTCTCTTTTAGGTGTAACTTTAGTCTGGCTGCGATATTCACGTCTCTTTTAGGTGTAACTTTAGTCTGGCTGCGATATTCATGTCTCTATTAGGTGTAACTTTAGTCTGGCTGCGATATTCATGTCTCTATTAGGTGTAACTTTAGTCTGCTTTGGCTGCGATATTTACGCCTCTTTCAGATGTGACTTTAGTCTTCTATGGCAGCGAAACCCGTTTTTCTACTCTCGTGTTTTTTTAAGCGTGCTGTTAATCTGCGGCGGCCGCAACGGACCGAGAGGAATGAGAATACCTTATGTACTTTATTTAGTACATTAATTATTTTATATAGTGTACATTATTTTATATGGTGTACACTAGTTTGTGTAGCGTACATTATTTTATATGGTGTATATTAGTTTGTTTAGCGTACATTACTTTATATAGCGTACATTATTTTATATTATATAGTGTAATAGTGTATATTAATTATATAGTGTTCATGTACATTTATATAAGGCACATTACTTCATATACTGTACATTACTTATATAGTGTACAACACTTTGTATAGTGTGAATGTATTTTATATAATGTAATTATTTTTTATATAGTGTACATTACATAGTGTACATGACTTTGTAAGGTCGAACATTATATAGTGTACATTACTTTATAAAATGTATATATTTTTCATATAGTATATATTACTTTGTATAAGGTATATTGCTTTATATAGTGTACATTCATTTTATGTATCATACAATATTTAATGTACATATATTTTATATATTTTTTTTGTAAATGTATTTAATACAGTGTATATTACTTTATATAGTGTAAATGTATTTCATATAGTGTATTCTGACGCCAACGCCACCTAGTTAAATGAATATTATTAATAATTAATTATTCGTCCATGACTAATTACAAGTGATGAGACTCTTAATTTATGTTATTAATAATTCTCCCAGAAGACCCCACTCGTCTCTCTCACTTGGTGGATATGCGGGCGCTGTAAACGTTTTCTCTCTTCCACAACATCAAAAACAAACATTTACCATCACACAATATTTCCTTAGGTGGAAAACTTACTGAAGAAGAAGACAAATCCGCCTTTATTCTATATTTAGCTAGCCCTCTTTTACTCAATTTCTTCTCCAACATAATGTTATCAATATGTGTAAGAAGGTAAATAAATTTATTAAATCAACAATCAGATTACATATTACAAATATAATGAAAAAAACCCGGATATCAATATTTCCTTTAAACCACATTCAAATAAGTTTTATACTACACAGCCTTATATCCTAAAATACAATTCATCAATTTAATATCAATACAAATCACAGAATCAGAGAACAGAAAATGGAGTTTTTAGAGATAAATGATAATAGTTTCTATGTAGTCTTGTATAGATGCTGCTGCAATTGTCTTTTTCTTGCACTTTTCATATAAAATTCAGAAGTTTGTTGTCCATGTCAATTCCACGTGTTTCCCTCCACACGTTGTAAAACACCAACTCGTTGCTTATTCTCTCCAGCTAACCTGGGCGCTCATTCACAGTACCAGCTTGCTCAAGCAGAACAACAACTGTAGCAATTTCCAGTAACTTCCTTGTACCAGAAATTGCTTGATGTAGTCAGCATACCTTTCCGACATACATCAACTGGGCGTAGTGTATTCATCGCACTTAGACACCTCAGTAGGGCCTCCATGTGTCTACCAAGGTCTTATTAGTTTACCAAGAGATTCAGATTATACAAAGAAAGTCTGCTTTGTCTCTGTAAAAATATAATCGGGGACAAATGCTAAGTTTCCTGTTTATTCCTTTTAACTCCATTTTTTTTTTTTTACATTCAAATCTCAATTTACAGTTTCCTATGACAGTATTTATTAGCCCAACACCCACACCCACACGCACGCACGTACACACACACTCACTCACACACACACACACACACACACACACAGAGTATAATACAGTTTAATAGTTTTATGAGTGGGTTCACTAGAAACAAAGTCAAGTGTTTATAATACCACATATAAGCATCATAGTTCACAATTTGTAGAAATAATAGTCTACTCACATAATACATCTCTATGTAAAATGCAAGTGCAAGTATAACATATCAATAGCAAAAAAAGCGCAAAATATTTCTAAGTCCTTTCTCTCTCAATCAGTCATTTAACCCACCATTAAGCTAATGGCCATCTTTCATGACCCGACTTTTTGCCACACCAAATTCAAGTGATTAGACAATAGAATTCTCTATAGCATGTAAACTTTTGATCGCAGCCCATTGGCAGGTCTCGTTCTCATAAATCTTAACCATTGGATAATAAAACTGTTCTTCCATTTGGAACTGGTTTGCATTGCATCAGCAATGTCTAGCATATTCTCAACTTGAGTGTTTATTCCAACTCTGACACTTAACAAAAATACCATCACAAGGAGTGCCCAAGGTCGGGTCACTTTAACAATTTAAAATTAAGTTTAGAAATAGGGATAGGCATATTTCATCCGCCACATGTACACTACTTTTATAGTGTTCATTACTTTATAGTGTGGACCACTATATAGTGTAAATTGCTTTATATAGTGTACATGTATTTAATATATAGTGTACATTATATTGTGTAAATTTATTTCATATCGTGTATATTACTTTATATAGTGTATATCAATATATAGTGTACATTGCTTAATATAAAGTATATGTATTTCATATGAAACTTTATATAGTGTACATTGCTTTATATAGGGTATATGTATTTTATATAGTATATAGTGTACACCATTATATAGTTATATTGCTTTATGTAGTGTATAATGTATATTATTTTTTTATATTGTACATTGCTTTATATAGTGTATATGTATTTTATATAGTATATATTACTTATACTGTGTATAATTATTTTATTTAGTGTATATTACTTTATATAGTGTATATGTATTTTGTATTGTATATTTGTATATGACATGATATAATACAAATACATTATATTATATTTTATATAAAGTACACGTACAGTCACATCTAATCAACCCAAGTACTATCTATTACGTACATATATATAGCCACTCGTAATCTGCAGTGCAATTATTTTGTATATTGCACATGCACATCTAGCTACTCCTAATCACCGTCATTATTAATGTGTAAAGTGTATATGTATAGCAACAAGTACTTGTACACCTGTCCTAATAAACATCGCTAGTATTTATTGCCATCGAAATCGACGACACGCCTAATCATGGGATATATGCTACCACCTTCCATGAGTAGATATATATACCGGCCATATGCACCAATGAATCTGAAAGTTGAGTTTGGGGTTATCAGTAATAGTTTCGGCCAGACAGGTCTTTTCAAACTACAGTTTTCTCGTAGTACGATAGCAGTGATACTTGAAAGTGTGAGCGTCATTGCACGTGAATGAGCTATTGCTCTGGACCGCGTTGCTTACACAGTACGTGCACTGAACAGTCACACACATATCACAATCGCACGGATTGCTCTGCGTGTCTGAAGTCAGCAGTGCTAGAAGGTATCGGGTTATTGATATTTAGTCAGTTTGTACATGATCTAGGCCTGTTCCAAAACTTACATTAGAAACGGAGATGTACACATTTTACTTAATTTTAACTGACGTCAAAAAGGAAAGATATCATCAATTCTAACTAACGTCATAAAAGAAAGATATCAATTCTAACTGATGTCATGAAAGAAAGATATCATCACTTCTAACTGACGTCATGAAAGAAAGATATCATCAATTCTAACTGACGTCATGAAAGATATCATCAATTTTTACAGACGTCATGAAAGAAAGATATCATCAATTTTAACAGACGTCATGAAAGAAAGATATCATCAATTTTAACAGACGTCATGAAAGAAAGATATCATCAATTTTAACAGACGTCATGAAAGAAAGATATAATCAATTTTAACAGACGTCATGAAAGAAAGATATCATCAATTCTAACTGACGTCAAGAGGGAAAGATATCATCAATTCTAACTGACGTCAAGAGGGAAGATATCATCAATTCTAACAGACGTCAAGAGGGAAAGATATCAATTCTAACTGACATCAAGAGGGAAAGATATCATCAATTCTAACAGACATCGTGAAAGAAAGATATCATCAATTCTAACAGACGTCATGAAAGAAAGATATCATTAATTCTAACAGACGTCAAGAGGGAAAGATATCATCAATTCTAAAAGAGGTCATGAAAGAAAGATACCATCAATTCCAACTGACATCAAGAAGGAAAAATATCGTCAATTATAACGGACGTCATGAAAAAAAGATATAATCACTTCTAACTGACGTCATGAAAGAAAGATATAATCACTACTAACTGACGTCATGAAAGAAAGATTGTCATCAGTTAATTGACGTCCTGAAAGAAAGATATCATCAATTAATTGACGTCCTGAAAGAAAAATATCATCAATTTCTAGGTGACATCAAGAAAGATATCACCAATTAATTGACGGTCATGAAAGAAGATATAATCAACTGACGTCAAGAAAGGAAGATGTCATCAATTCTAACTGACGTCAAGAAAGATAACATCCCTTTATCTTTCTTACTCCCTTTCTGTTTTTTACCCCATTTATTAATTGTTTTCTCCCTCCCGTTCTCCTTCTCTGTAATTATATTATTGTTTCTTATTGGAATGTCATAAAATGTTCCTGTTGTGTAGCAAGTCTCTATCTTCTAGTTTCAAAAACAAGACTTTACATACCAGTTTTATATACCAGACTTTACATACCAGTTTTATATACCAGACTTTACATACCAGTTTTATGTACCAGACTTTACATACCAGTTTTATATACCAGACTTTATATACCAGTTTTATATACCAGACTTTACATACCAGTTTTATATACCAGACTTTACATACCAGTTTTATATACCAGACTTTACATACCAGTTTCAAAACAAGACTTTATATACCACTTTCAAAACAAGACTTTTTATACCTGTTTCTAAACAAGACTTTACATACCAGTTTCTAAAAAGGACTTATACATATATCAGTTTCAAAACAAGACTTTATATACCAGTTTCTAAAAAGGACTATATCATTTTCAAAACTAGACATCGTATAGCTCTTTCAAACTCATTATAAATAACGTTCCTGTGCGCTTTGCCTGCCGCCCTCTGTCACAAACACTTGGCGGGACTTCATTTTAATGTCAAAAACAATTTTAATGTACGTTTTCTCGCACAATAAAAGTTTCGTTTTTGTTTTGTTGTTTTTGTTAAACACATTTATTATTTGATTAAAGCTGAAAGGTTCGCAGTAGCTTTGCAGTGTTCTTCTTCTTCTTCTTCTTTTTTTTAATAGCCAGTATCAGTACAGGTGAAAGATAATTCTATCATCACTTCATGGCTGCTGTCAGTACACATTGAAATACATTTTAAATTATATCATCATGTCCTCTGATTCGTAAGTATTGATGAACAGTTAATCATTACTTCATGTTCTCTGTTCAGGCTGAAAGGTAGATATATTATTACATCATGGCTTCAGATTATATAGGCTGAAATATAGTTATATTATTACTTCGTTGTTTCAGATTATACAGATTGATATATTGTTATATTATTATTTCATGGCTCCAGATTGTACAAGTTGAAATATAGTTATATTATTACTTATGGCTCTAAATTATACAAGTTGAAATGTTGAAATATAGTTATATTATTACTTCATGGCTCTAGATTATACAAGATAAAATATAGTTATATTATTACTTCATGGCTCTAGATTATACAAGTTGAAATATAGTTATATTATTACTTTATGGCTCTAGATTATACAAGTTGAAATATATTACTATATTATTACTTCATGGCTTCAGATTATACAGGTTGATATAGTGTTATATTATTATTTCATGGTATCTAATTGTAAAACTGAAATATTGCTTCAAGGCCTTAGATTGTACGAAATGAAAAATAGTTAAATTATTGTGGCGCATTTCCGGTGCTCACGTGTTGCAAACCAGAAATCTTTTTCACCGCTGTCATTGATGCTAGAACGAGTTAAGACTTCATTGCTCACATCTGCAGTAAATGTCAGTCAAGGACTAGTACATGTGTATAGTAAATGTCAATCAAGGACTAGAACACGAGTATAGTAAATGTCAGTCAAGGACTAGAACACGAGCATAGTAAATGTCAGTCAAGGACTAGAACACGTGTATAGTAAATGTCAGTCAAGGACTAGAACACGAGTACAGTAAATGTCAGTCAAGGACTAGAACACGTGTATAGTAAATGTCAGTCATGGACTAGAACACGTGTACAGTAAATGTCAGTCAAGGACTAGAACAAGAGTATAGTAAATGTCAATCAAGGACTAGAACACGAGCATAGTAAATGTCAGTCAGTGACTAGAACACGAGTATAGTAAATGTCAGTCAAAGACTAGAACACGTGTATAGTAAATGTCAGTCAAGAACTAGAACACGAGTACAGTAAATGTCATTCAAAGACTAGAACACGAGTGTAGTAAATGTCAGTCAAGGACGAGAACACGAGTATAGACGAACGACAAAGAAACGCAATGCAAGTATAGTAAATGCCGTGTTGTATTTCATAATGTTGTGTCGTGATATCGTGTCCTATTTCGTTTATTTTTTATTTGCAACAGCAATAATACTTATAAAATTATATATCTTTATTTTCTTACCAGCAATAATACTTATGAAAATTATATATCCTTTTTTTCTTAGCAGCAATAATACTTATAAAAATTATATATCTTTTTTTTCTTATCAGCAATAATACTTATAAAAATTATATATCTTTACTTTTCTTACCAGCAATAATATTTATTAAAGTTATATATCTTTACTTTTCTTACCAGCAATACAATTTATAAAAGTTTATATCTTTACTTTTCTTACCAACATTTTCTACATCGGACAGGGAGTATGGCACGTTCTATTTCTGTCTAATTAAATCGAGCGAGTGTCCTGTATGAATGAGCGAGTGTCCTGTATGAATAGAAAGTCCGATAGATGAATTTCTGTCTAATTAAATCGAGCGAGTGTCCTGTATGAATGAGCGAGTGTCCTGTATGAACACAAAGTCCGATAGATGAATTTCTGTCTAATTAAATCGAGCGAGTGTCCTGTATGAACACAGTGCCTGACAAATGAACTGTCTAATTAAATTGTCTTGTATGATGTCTTTCACTCCCTAAAAAATGAATATTATGAAAGGTATCATTTTCCAACTGATATACCAGAATATCCCGACAGAAGAAATATTTTAAAATACTTTTGAGAATCATTGAACAGGTAAATTGAAACGATCATTGTGTGCATTGTCTGTTCCGCACGGCCATTATGGTTCAACAACATTACAAACACGATCTACTAATAAGAATGTATTTAGGGCAGACGACTACTTCCGAAATATTTCGATGCGTGGTTTGTGGCCCCTTATTCGGATTACTGTCATTAATTTTAACCACTTTGGAGCTTTATTTACTTCGTCGTTCTCAACTTTCCAGTTTAGTGCATTATTTTTAGTCTTATTTATTACCGTTTTAGCTCTGTTTCTGTACATTGTTTTCAACATTAATTTTAGTCTTATTTATTACCGTTTTAGCTCTGTTTCTGTGTACATTGTTTTCAACATTAATTTTAGTCTTATTTATTACCGTTTTAGCTCTTTCTGTACATTGTTTTCAACATTATTTTTAGTTTATTACCGTTTTAGCTCTGTTTCTGTACATTGTTTTCGACATTATTTTTAGTCTTATTTATTACCGTTTTAGCTCTGTTTCTCTACGTTATTTTCGACATTATTTTTGGTCTTATTTGAAAACTATTACCGTTTAGCTCAGTTTTTCCGTACATTATTTTCGACATTATTTTCACGCCTAGTTTTGGGCGTTGTTTAGTTTCTATTTTATAGCATTATTGTAGTGAGCCGTTTTCAGTTTTATTTTAATATATTAGGAGGGGAATCACCACTAATCAACAAAATGGGAAAGCATTGGTATTTTAAATATTTTTTGGCAAAACGTGCTTGACCATAACATTCTTTGTATTAAAGTTGCATTTCTGTTATTAACAAATAAAATAAAATGTTGGTTTACTGCAGGAAGGACTTTTTAAACAGTATGTACGGTATTAGATATAGCTGGAACTAAAGTATACTAACAGAAAAACGTGCACAGCTTTTCTTTAAAATAATATGATGGTGATGGCGATAGTGGTAGTAGTGGTGGTGGTAATGGTGAACCTGTAAACCTAATTTAAGATCACTTCATAAATATAATTATTATTTCATTTCAAAGACATGAGTTTCTGGCATTTCTTGTTAGGTCAGAGGGTTTTGTATCAGTGTGTAATATTTACCGAAAAGTATTCTGACCCACGTGAGAATGTTGATTTTCTTATTACAACAAATAAGACGACTGACGATTCTGTATGATGTACCATTGAGACAGATTTTTAAAGTACTGTGGTTATTGGACGTAAATATTTTTACCTTACTTGCTAGTTAAAGCGTTCTAATGATCAGCCATTGAAGACAGATTACAACGAGATAGATTACAGTATAATGGTCGTCATTGAAATAGAGATTAAACCACACATAGGATTACTGATAAATCTCTCCGGTTATATATAAAATAGTGATTTAAACTTACATGGGATCACTAATAAATCTCTCTGGCTTTACATTAGAATAAAGATTTAAACATACGTGGGATCATTGATAAATCTCTCTGGCTTTACATTAGAGATTTAAACACACGTGGGATCACTAATAAATCTCTCTGGCTTTACATTGCAATAGAGATTAAAGCAAATATGATTACTGAATAATCTTTCTGGCTATCTAGTGCTACATTGATTTTGTAATTTTATGTGTATATAATGATCTCCATGTAGGGGTGTTTGCATGACACTTAGGGAGGGGGTCTACAAAACTACAAAGCCTGACACCTCAACACCCACGCACACTATAACAAAAGACTGAATGCAGAAAGGAAAAGAAACAAATATGTTTACTAAAACTCTCTCTTATCGGAAAGTTATCCTAATGTCACTCTTGCGCTGGAATGGGAACTTAAGAAATTCAAAACACTCGCTACTTAACACATTCGCCCCAGTGACAAACTTTCATTGTAGCACAACCATGGACCATTTCGGAGAATTATGCATGCGAGTCACCTTTCGGGTCATGAAGGTCAGGTTATTTCCGGTCCACTTGCCTGACGCTTTGCAAATATTAAATATACTAAATATTTAATATTAATAGTAAACGGACGATGTCTTAACGATAAATAATTATCATCGTACAATTTGTGTTCGTGACAGAGCTTTTGTAAGCTTCAATGTCCACCATTATCATTCTACCCACCATTATCATTCGACACGTTTCTCAAGGACAAACAACTGAGAAAGCTAGGGATTATCAAAAGTTTGCATCATAAATGACAATTATTTTAACTTCTTGTTAGTACAATTATTTTAACTACATGTTAGTAACAACAACAGAAAAATGTGTGGTTCATTACCCATTTTCGCTGAACTTTGTGAAATATAACATGACTTTTTATATACAGTAAGGCACATTTTAAGAATTTAAACCTCGTTATCAAATATATTGTAATTTAATCACTGCACATATCCTAGATAGTCTTAGGAATGATATTAATTATTGCATGATGAATTGGTAGGAACATAATTTCACTGCAGTTAGTAATAGTAATAATGTTTGTTTTTTTTAACCCCCATTACATACCATTAATAGAGCAGATTCTCAATTAAAAATATATCTAGAAGTATCTAAATAAATTGTGCTACCCAGAGTTAAGTTTCAGTGTTAATTTTCATGTTAATATTTATAAATTATTTCCAGCGACATCACACACTTATCAAGGCTTCTAGCAATAGCAGGAAAACTAGATTGGTATTATTTACCATTAGATTAATTTGGGCAATTAATAGTCCAGATCACGCTTGAATGCTTGATGCTTCATTCAGGACAATTATATTTTCTTTTGTATATACATTGAAACTAAACACTAAACCTTAACAGCGCAGTATATGACTCTCATCTGTGTATCTTACTAGTGCTAGCACAATTATATCATTACTCTCTATTTACTTCTCTTTGTAAATTTGATCCTTCTCACATCGCACACTGTTCACAAAAAATGTACAAAATATATTATCTCTCTCAAACATTAAAAAGATTTTAAAATCATCATTAATATTTGAATGATCATTAAATATTTTTATTAAATTTTTTATGCAGTAATTTATGGTACAACGCATTTCACATTTATTAAAGTCATAAATACACAGTCACGGCTGCTCATACTCATAGAGACTGTTCTGTTCGTACATATTAATAAATCCTTATGTATCTGAAGTAACTCCAACAGTAGAAATCACAAAGCAAGTTTTTCTTTTTAAAATAATGTTTTGAGACCTTATAATCATTACCAAAGATGCATGTGTAAGAAATATGAACACTAGAACCAGCACTATAATTATCATTTTCACGTTGTATTGACTGTTATACACACAAACACACAGAAGTTTAACAATTGGCATCTGTGTACAAGCACTTAAGCAAGTGAACCGGAAAGTCATCCACGTGAATAATTCTCCGAAATGGTCCACAGCTCACTAATAAATAACACACTTAGATTACATTCTCACCACAGTGATATAAGTAACAAAACTGCCAACATTAAAATAACCCAAACAATTTCACTTTAAACTATTAACAGTCAGCTTTAAATGCTCTGAAATAGTACGTTGCAAATATTGTAAATCTAGGATGTACATAAGTGCTCTGTTTGAAAAATGATGTGACCGATGTTTTTATAAGTCGTAGACGTAGGAGATATATATGCTCTCTTTGAAAAATTATGTGACAGATGATTTTGTTAGTCGTAGGTTGTATATAAGTGTTCCGGTTGAAAAATTATGTGACAGATGATTTCGTTAGTCGTAGGTTGTATATAAGTGTTCCGTTTGAAAAATTATGTGACAGATGAATTTGTTAGTCGTAGGAGATGTATGTGTTCTGTTTGAAATAGTATATGACAAATGTTTTTGTAAGTTGTGGGAGACATATAAGTGCTCTGTTTGAAATAGTATATGATAAATGTTTTTTATAAGTCGTAGGAGATATATAAGTGCTCTGATACAAAAGTACTCTGTTTGAAATAGTATATGACAAATGCTTTTATAAGTCGTAGGAGATATATACGTTCTGATACATAATTGCTCTGTTTGAGTATATGACAAATGTTTTTGTAAGTCGTAGGAGGTTTTCTGTTTGAAATAGTATATGATAAATGTTTTTGTAAGATGTCAGAGATGCAGAAATGCTGTTGAAAATAGTAGCAATTATTTTTGTAATTCTAGAACATGCTTTGTGTAGGTAAATGTATCAGATGACGATTGGAATCAATTGATTTCTTGTTTTCAGTAAACACCTCTTTGAGAATTGGCTCCAACCGATTTGTAGAAATTAATTAGAAGGTCGAGGTCTTGTCTAGTGTCGAGAACTGCGGTCAAGTAGATTGTAGTAATCAAACAAATGACGTGTGAATGAGAGCCGAAGTAAGTAGTATTTAGTAATCAAACAAATGACGTGTGAACGAGAGCTGAAGTAAGTAGTATTTAGTAATCAAACAAATGACGTGTGAACGAGAGCCGAAGTAAGTAGTATTTAGTAATCAAACAAATGACGTGTGAACGAGAGCTAATTGAAAGAAGACACGTTGACGACTGGCTCACTGATACACGGTTTACATACATTTGCTCTCAAGACTCGCTTGCTAGGTAAATATCTATTATTGTTGTTTTCCCTTCATTACCTTTTCCTTTTTTTAAAATGTAAGGTAGACGAAATATATTGTAATCACGAAAACTTTCCCTTTTCAGTCTGTTGTCCACTTTATCAGTGTACAGCCTGATCATGTTCAGGAACAAAGCACTCCACGCATACACGCACACAAAGACAAGCGTGCATCCATGCAGAGAAAATTTACAAACAAAACCGATAGCTTTCTCTCGTCTTGCCGTTCGCTTTCCGTGACTTGGGCGCACTAATTACGCGGAGTCTACATTGGAGTCCACTTGCTTTAACATGAAAGGTGTGGTGAAGCTAACTCTTTTCAGTGCAGAATGGATCTTTAAGGAAGCGTTTCGAATAAGTGCCTTGAAATATTCTTTTTGATTGCTCAGCCCACATAGTGAACTCTTAAGTAGTTTGTTTCCTTGCTTTGCTTACATGTTTTCATGTTTGCATCATTCATTAACATTCCAATAGTGCTAAGTGGCCAGGAATTGGGGTGGGGGTTGTTGTTTCTGCTTTTCGTTCTTAACATTATGTTTAAGTGGGTTTGCTTTATCCTTCAGAGAGTATATTCATTCATTTTCAACTCAACCCCTTTCTCTCTTCACTCCCTCTCTCGCTCGCACTCACACACACAGAAACACAGACAGTTAAGGGTATGCCTCGCTTCTCAGTGTTGTTTTTATTATTGGCCGTGTTCTGTTTTAGAAATGTTATGACAGTAAAGTATTACAATTGCTTTAAAACCAAGAAATTTTAATATGTTAAAGTGTTAATTAAAACTTGTAAAGTTGCTGTTTATGGTATCAGTATATTTAAAATAACCGATGTTTATATCATCGGCATACTAATAATAAGATAGAGGAAATAGATATTTCTGCTTGAGGTTCGAGAACATTATTTTTGTTATTTAAATGCAAAAGAAGAAAAACACCCTTACTGTCGCTTGGGGGTAGAGCATTGACCGTGTTAATAACTGTTGGGTTGTGGTAGAGCACTGACCGTGTTAATAACTGTTGGGTTGTGGTAGAGCATTGACCGTGTTAGTAACTGTTGGGTTGTGGTAGAGCATTGACCGTGTTAGTAACTGTTGGGTTGTGGTAGAGCATTGACCGTGTTAGTAACTGTTGGGTTGTGGTAGAGCATTGACCGTGTTAATAACTGTTGGGTTGTGGTATTGCATTCCAGATTTGTTGACAGAAACATAAGTCTATTTTTAACAGTCCATTGTGTTTTTTTTTTCATTTTTAATTTAAGTTTTGTTGTTGTGGTTTTTTTTTTAAAGTCGTTTTCATCAGCGTCATGTCTAACATTTTAATTTCTTCAAAGGCAAAAATCGATAATAAAATGTTACTTGTAAATTGAGTTTTTGTTAAGCATTTTTTTTCGTGTTAGTGCTAAATTATTTTAAATTACTACGTAAACGTGTGATGTTAAACAGCTTTTTCATGTTAGTGCTAAATTATTTTAAACTACTACGTAAACGTGTGATGTTAAACAGCTTTTTCATGTTAGTGCTAAATTATTTTAAATTACTACGTAAACGTGTGATATTGAACAGTTTTTCATGTTAGTGCTAAATTATTTTAAATTACTACGTAAACGTGTGATGTTGAACAGTTTTTCATGTTAGTGCTAAATTGTTTTAAACTATTACGTAAACGTGTGATATTGAACAGTACCACACACTTCTAGTTAATTTACAATTACATCGCTTCATGTAACTCGACACAGTGTTTTCTTTCTGATAATCCCTTCAGGTAAACTCGCCATATTTCTTTTCTTTCTGGTTATCCTTCAGGTAAACTTGCCACACCTGTTTTCTTTTTGATTACCCCTTCAGGTAAACTTGCCATTACAGTTTTCTTTTTGATCATCCATTGAAATAAACTCGCCACCTTGTTTTTTCCCCTGATAATCCCTTAAGAAAAATATCGCCACGCCTATTGCTCTTCTGATTATCCCTTCAGCTAAAAGCTTGTCAAAATGTTTTTCTTTAGATAATACTTTCAGGCAGACTCTCCACGCCTGTTTGTTTGTGTATAAATCTATGCATACTATTCCCCACCTATACCTAACATGCCAAGTTGAACACTTTCAAAGTCTTCTTTACTCCATCCATACCTGTAAAACCAACATTACAGCTTTCAGAGTCCTCTTTATTCCATTTGTACATGTAAAACCAACATTACAGCTTTCGGAGTCCTCTTTATTCCATTTGTACCTGTAAAACCAACAAATACACATTTCGGAGTCTTCTTTATTCCATCTGTACCAGTAAACACAATATGTAAAACTGTCTGTGACTTTGTTTTCTTCTGTATCTTGTAAACTAAAGTGTTAAATCCCCGGTGTCTTTTTTCCACCTATACCTATAAAACCACCTGTACAACTCCTTGGGTCTTTTTCCTACTATAATTATAAAACCATCAACTCCTCTTCTTTATTTACTTGTACATAGGCACAGACGTCACTCTAATTATGATATTTAGGCTGATTTAATAACATTAAGATTATAATAATTTCTTTTTTAAATGGCTCAAGTTTATGAATATTAAATGTACAATAGTCTCAAGACTATGATTTTAAAATGTCTTGGAATAAAACTGATAACTTTGAGTTGCAAAATTAAATTAGGAATAAATAATATCTTCAGAAATTAAATGCATTTCAGTTTCTCATTCTTCTTGTCAGACATCTAGACAAAAATAGTACACCTCATTTCAGTTTCTCATTCTTCTTACCACACATCCAAGCAGAAATAGCAACACCTCATTTCAGTTTCTCATTCTTCTTGCCAGGCGTAAAGACAGAAACAAAAACACTCCGTAAACCAGGAGATTCAGATAATACAAGGAAAGACTGCTTTGTCCCAGTAAAAATATAATCAGGGAACAAACACTAAGTTCCCAATTCATTCCCTTTTTAACTCCTTTCTTATATTCAAGTCTCAACTTACAGTTTCTTGCAACAATATTTATTAGCCCTATACCCGCACACAGCATAGTAAATACAGCTAATAGTTTTATGAGTGGGTTCACTAGAGACAATATCAAGTGTTTAGCATACCACATATAAGCATCATATTAACAATTTGTAGAAATAATAGTCTACTCATAATGCATCTCTATGTAAAACAAGTATAATATATCAGTAGCAAAAATGCACAAAATATTTCTCATTCTCTCTCAATCAGTCAGGTAACTCACCATTAAGCTAATGGCCGCCTTTCATAACCAGACTTGTGGCCACACCAAATTCAAGTGATTAGATAATAGAATATTCTCTACAGTATGTAATCTTTTGATCTCAGCCCGTTGGCTGGTCTCGTTCTTGTAAAACTTAACAATTGGATAATAAAACTAGTCATCCAGTTGGAACTGGTTTGAAAGCATTAGCAATTTCTAGTATATTCTCAAACTCGAGTGCTTACTCAACTTTGATACTTACAAAAGTACCATCATAAGAAATACCAAAAGTTCAGGTCACTTTGACAATTTAACAATTATATAACAGTTAAGTTTAGAAATAGGGATAGGCAAATTTACTTTGCCACAGTGTGTGTTATTTACCTTTCTCAAACATTAGTTAGTGATGGATATAGTGTGTGTTTGTTATGGAGCCTAGGGTAAATTATGCCTGTTCTACTAACAATTTTATCTTCAATGGTTATTAAGCTCTTTGGTGTTTTCATCTTTTGTATTATGCATTTCTTTGTGCTGGCGATCACAGCCAAGTTATGTAATTGCATGCATCGCGCTTTAGCAGATTACGGGCAATTAGAGGGTCCCTTGAGTGTTAAAAGTTATGTCTGTTACTATAAACAGATTACATGCTACACTCGAATGATTGTAGGGAAGGGGGATTTGTTGTTCAAACCTTGCATTTTCCTGCCTATGATTCATAGATGTGCATAAATCATGTGAGACCGGATTGGGAAATTATTCACGAGGGAGACTTTGCCTAAATGTACAGAGGCTGCACTATTTCTGTGAATCGAAGATAAGCCTGCTAAATATTCAGACAAGGTAACACATCACTTTCATAATAAATGTTAACTATATTTCATTAAGAATGTTGTATCATGATTCTGTGTATTTCATTGTGATTATGATTTGTTGCTATTTTCTCCTGATGTTGTGGCCAGAAAATAGAGTGACCAAAGTTAACACATGTTCCATAATTTTAATAATTTATTGAGATGTGTAATGATGTTGTGGACCGCTATTTTATTTCCACTAAAGTAAATGTTAATTTGACAATTGTAAAATGCTGTGCACATTCGAGCATTTTGTCTATGCAATAATTATAACCCACCTGTGTGTGATATATTTTCATTCTAATTGTAACGCTCATGTACATGGTAACTCTCATGTACATGGTTTAATCCATTTTTATCTTCATTGTAAAAATACGAATTGAGGTCATTTATGATAGGACACCCATTGTCTGTTGCCACTACATACAGATTGGCGAACTATAGGTTTATTGCTCATGGAAATAATTGCTATTGTTTCAGACAGGTTTTTTGTTTGGATTTTTGGTTCCAGTTTGGTTCCAGTTCTTCCTTGGAGTTCAGTTGGGAATTCCTGGTTAGCATTTTGACTATTGCTGAGTTCTAAGGTTATTGAGCTGGGAACCTGATGCTGAGAGCACTATTCATGGGAAGTCCAAGGTCGGCTAGGGTATTTAATGATAGACTGTTGATGTCAGTTAAATAAACCTTCAGTTTCAGTTTCTGAAAATTAAGGTCGCTATCACAACGCCACCATGTACACTAATTATCAGGAAAGACTACCCTTTTGGAAAATTGAGGTCACCATGTCGACACCACTATTTATGCATTCACTGCGCACGCGGGAATAACCAAATTAAAACAAATAATCCGATCAACAAATTAAATGAATGGTTCTCAAGTCTTCAATCCGGACGTTTAACTTCGCTACAACGGTTTTGACCGTCACTGCAAGTGACGAAATAGTTTGTTGCCTGCTTTATTTACAGTAAAACTAGTGTGCTGTATTTCTTCTGTGCTTTATTTACAGTAAAACTAGTGTGCTGTATTTCTTCTGTGCTTTATTTACAGTAAAACTAGTGTGCTGTATTTCTTTGCTATATTTACAGTAAAACTAGTGTGCTGCATTTCTTCTGTGCTTTATTTACAGTAAAACTAGTGTGCTGTATTTCTTCTGTGCTTTATTTACAGTAAAACTAGTGTGCTGTATTTCTTCTGTGCTTTCGGACATTTCAATTTCGGGAGTGTTCATTGTACATGTATATACAAACAATTTTACAACTGGCATAAAGTGTTTCCGTTTTTAAAAATGTTTTGCTAGACAAGCACCATGGCATAATCTTAAGGACACTTTATAATAATTTGCTTTGTGATATGTACACAAGTGTTTGCCTTTCATAACGTTTATCTTATTATTATCAGTTGTTTTGAGATCAGAATACTCAGTTGTTCTAAGTAGGATGTATATCTTGTCATTACGATCGGCTGCTATAATTTATAAGCATGCAGTTACGTTTCATCCCTGCATAATTGATCAAGTAACTAACTACCTATCTATCCATCGATCAGTCTGTTGGTCTGTCTATCTATCTGTCCATCCATTCATCCATCCATCCATCCGTTCGTCCGTCCGTCCATCTATCTATCTATTTGCATGCACTAACAAATGTATACACACCAAACTAAATAAACTCAAACGAACACAAAATAGAATCATTTGTTTAATACATTAGTTACAGTATCCAAGATTGTAGTCCAAGGTAAACAGTGAGAATTCAGTGGAGAAAATTAATTTTCCATGACTGTATAAAATAAATTTTAAAAGAAAGAACGGTTATAATTATATTAGTTTAATTTATCACATTACTTTGTAAACACGCAAATAGTACATACACCACACTCCTGAAGTTATAAAAATTGAAACTACTCACTCGCTCACTCACACACACTCACGCACGCACGCAAATCTCTCAAGTTTCAATCATCGTAAATAGCACACATTCTCTACATCGCTCTGTTATTCATGTTCACCCATGTAATAGTTAGAGCAAAAGCAGAATGGTGTCACCCGAATATTTCCGGTAATTAAAAATTCACTTGATAGATTCATTGTCCCTTCTGCTGTAGACTGGAACCACATAGATAAGGAAACAAAATTCGACAACGTCCTCTTTCCACAGAGACGGTTGGCCAGAAAATATAGCGTGCTTGCCAGAAGGTGTTCCGTTGCAGAGTTATTCTCGTCTTGTTTGCATCTGAAGACCGATCAATTAGACACATTTACTCTGGCCTAAATTTAGCCAGGGCTGGTCAGTCTGTCGCCTTCCTCCACTAGCCTGGCCTCGTTCATCTCACTTTGGTGGATGATGAATGTTCTTCCCTGTTCGCCCGACGTCTTAAGCATACTGCCGCTTACCTTCAGTAGTCTCGTTTGTCTTCTTGTCCACTTCAGTTCAAATGCATTTTAATTCCTGTAGCACTCATTCCTATGAACATTCATTATAATATCAAAATCCGCGTTTTTACAACAGCAGCTGTAGCAACACATCCTATTATGATAGTAAGACATAAAGCGTTTGTAGGAACCTCTGCAATATCAGCAACCCTTATTATTATTATTATGATCCAGACAGTCAGCGTTTGTAGGAAGCCTCTGTGCAGTATAAGCAACCCTTATTATTATGATACAGACATACAGCGTTTATAGGAAGCCTCTGTGCGCTATAAAGCGATGTTTAACTTAACAACCGAGCAGTATACATGCTATAGATCTAGGAAGCAAGCTTTTGCTCTTACAATCCTTACATCGTTCTTTGAAACATTGTGCACTTAGTATTGTGCTAGTATTGTTAGTGTGTGTGTGTGTGTGTGTGTGTGTGTGTGTGTGTGTGTGTGTGTGTGTGTGTGTGTGTGTGTGTGTGTGAAATAAATGTGTATGTTCAAACACATTAATTAAACAAAGCAGTATTTTCTAGCTGAAATATATCAGTCTCTTGTGTAATGAGTTTAATTAGAATAGTCTTTTCTACTTTAGTTACATTTAGTGGGTAAATTAGAATAGTCTTTCCTACTTTAGTTACATTGAGTGAGTCTAATTAGAATAGTCATTCCTAATTTAGTTACACATTTAATGAGTCTAATTAGAATAGTCATTCCTAATTTAGTTACATGTGTAATGAGTATAATTAGAATAGTATTTCCTACTTTAGTTACATTGAGTGAGTCTAATTAGAATAGTCATTCCTAATTTAGTTACATGTGTAGTGAGTCTAATTAGAATAGTCATTCCTAATTTAGTTACACGTATTGCTAGGCAAGAAATCCGAATTTGAGAATGGCGTAGGTAATCGCTTATTTCTGCATGTTTGTAAAAACAAACACACAAAAGCAAATTGCTTGGATGTATGTGTGTGTGTGTGTGTGTGTGTGTGTGTGTGTGTGTGTGTGTGCGTGCGTGTGCGCGCATGCATGTATTTATGTGCATGAAAGATAATGTAGTTAAACAAGAGGTCTGTTTTCAGTTAAAGAACTACAAAATTGATAAAATAAAGGTTGTGTAATTTAGACTCGAGAGGTGCTTAATGTATTGTAGACATTTGCTGATTACGAAAAAACCAAACAATTATGTGTTCCTTAATATGTTTATATATCTTGTCCATTCTCCCTTCTTTCCACACACACACACACACACACACACACACACACACACACACACACACACACACACACACACACACACACACACACACACACACACACACACACACACACACACACACTATACTACACACTACGCGCGCGCACACACCACACATACACACTATACACACAACACTCGCACGAGTACACCCATTTCACTTTTTCTTTTTTTATTTACCTATTTGTTTTCTGTACGCTTTTTAATGACACCTTTTACTGTCTTGTTTTTCGGCTCTTCCTGTGTCAAGCACGGAACTAAATTCCTTTTAAAAAGTAAACAATATGACTTTGGTCGGTATTAAAGGGTTCTTTCTTACGTTGTTTGACTTATTGATAATCTGTGTGGTGGCTAATAATACAGTACTAGCATGAAGATTTCTAAAATAGTCTTATACGTTTCTCGCAATGCTTCGTTAAAAAAAAAAAAAATAAAAGAATTCAAACGAGCGATTTTAAGCGAAAGTGCTTTTTATTATCTGACGTCTTGATGGAGTGAATTAACAGGGGTGGCTCTGTGTGCCATTCTCCCGCCTTGCAGCCTAGGGAAGAACCATTGTCGCCATTATGTTATTAATTGACAGACATTAGACAAGCGTAGACGTGTACATTAGCTAACTGTAACACACATTGTTCCTATATATTAAGAAGTATGCAGAATTAGTAAGGAGTATACATGGTAAGGAGCTGCTTGCTAATGTAGGGGGCGCTTTCTCTTGTATACACAAACCTTCCATTATTGGATTAATAATTAGTAAACAGACAGGTTTGAAAATAAAGGCATTTACGTCTCTCAATCTCATAAATTAATAACCTTTCCTTCTCCCTCCCTTCCTCTGTCCCTCCTTTCTTTTTTGTCTCTCTGCGTCTTGTCTTGAAATGTAACTGTCACCGAAAGGTGAAGGAAAAGAAGAGAAGATAAAAAACATGAACAAAGAAATGATCAATGGAGCGTCTTGTAGCGTACCGCTAACGTCACGTCAGTATCATCCCAATCACCACTTCATTCGTCCTGTGATTTGTCATCTCCTCGTACGGACATGTTGGTTGTTCGTCATGCATTCACCTTGGATGTTTGTCTTGGATCTTTCTATTAATGCATGCAGGATTACATATGCCGACGTGTTTGTATGCGAGACTGCTCTTGGAATGATAAATATAAATGATACTGGATAGTATCACGTGGAATGGTAAATATAAATGATACTGGATAGTATCACGTGGAATGGTAAATATAAATGATACTGGATAGTATCACGTGGAATGGTGAATATAAATGATACTGGATAGTATCACGTGGAATGGTTGTTACGTTTCCAGTATTTATTTATAGACCCTGCCCTAGAATAATTAAGGACTTTAAATATAATTAATTCCTTCTCTCATATCCTATGCAGACTGGTTGCTCAATTTACCATTTGACTAATTAAAAGTGTGTCTTGTAGTTCAGACGACAAATTTACAAACTAATAAATTGCGAACTTTTAGCTAGATTGAAAACAGTTAAATTCCTCTAAATTAATATGCATTCGTTATCAACATTCTGCTCATTCGCCCCCATTCAATCTAAGAAAATCTATAGGTCTATTATGCATAAAAATTAACTACTAAGAGGTTTTAACAAAGAAAATAAGATTTAATAAAGTTTAACAAGTTAACAATAATCAAAAATACGAGCGCGAATAGTCTATTTCTCGATTCTCTGCGCGTACATGCCTTATCGTTTAACCAACGAAATGCCAATCGAATTGTCCTATGATTTTTGAATGTACACCGAGGTATACTCAGCTGATTTGTCTGTATCTGCCTGGTCTCTTTATTCAGTCAGCCAGTCTATTTTCACAGTCTCACTCTAGCGACGACGCACGTGGCGCCTAGGAAGGTGTCCCTTTATGTAGCTAGTGAACTTGAATTTTTCAATGGCGTGGACTCTCGGAATAGAACTCACTCTTAGAGTTCGACCAGTTCGTACCAGACGGAACAAAGGCAAAGGCAAAGCAAAGCCCAAGCAAAGCAAGCCAAAACCAAGGAAGGCATGGACCGACCTGGAGAGGTAAACGTGTCCTAATGTAATTCAGATAACACATTCCTACTCAAGCATGTCCCAGTTAAAATGCGCTGAATCAGAGATTCGACCTCGCGTCGTTTTACAATTAGATTTAGAAAAAATGTAATTGTCTCACGCGTGTTCCATTTAACAGCATGACGTATGAATCAATAAAATTAGTTACAACGTTAAATTAATGTTCATACAAAAGGGTAATTCAAAACAGCAAAGCGCTTCACAATTTACAATTAAAATTACACGCAATAATTGAATTACATGAGAAATTCATATCGAGCACAGGCATCTGGCTCTTAGTGAATTAAAACAATATAAATTAAAGTTACAAATGGAAAAAGAGTTACAATAAATTTATATTCCATAACTTATAGGTTTTTCAGCCATTTCTCTGGACCATGCTCAAGTATATATGGAAATAATATAATACATAGCACAAATACATACTTAATCAAGATATACAAAATACTATCAGATAAAATGGTACCTTTATGAGAAGTCGAAGGTATGGTTCTTATCTGCTCGTCGGTTGCCGCATGACCCGAGTTAGCCAGTGGATATAGCTAGTTGTGTTCTCACAGTAAAGGAACGGAAGCGTGCACCCATATTTATAGAAAAGCATAATGCGTATCACGTGACTGATCGCGAGGTATGTAGTTGGTTCGAGAACCTGGACAATGGACCTAAAGTTACATAACATCTTGACCTGTTCTAGAAGCGTCTCGAAAAAGGAAGCTTTGAACAAAGGAGCCAAGGGTTTCAAATCTCGATATTTGAAGTAAACAAAACAAGTAGGTCACCAAGTCGGACATTTTTATCAGACTGTGACAATGGTGAATATAAATGATACTGGATAGTATCACGTGGAATGGTGAATATAAATGATACTGGATAGTATCACGTGGAATGGTAAATATAAATGATACTGGATAGTATCACGTGGAATGGTAAATATAAATGATACTGGATAGTATCACGTGGAATGTAAATATAAATGATACTGGATAGTATCACGTGGAATGGTAAATATAAATGATACTGGATAGTATCACGTGGAATGGTAAATATAAATGATACTGGATAGTTTCACGTGGAATGGTAAATATAAATGATACTGGATAGTATCACGTGGATACCTTACTCACTCTTTTAAAACAGAAGTAGGCACTTAACTTTTTTATTTAAATTTATTGTCCCTATGGATTCATCTCGTGAGGTAAAGAAAAGAAAAACGTAATCACCCGTCTCACACACCAATCAATCATAAATCACAAACTTTGTGAATAAAAGGATAAATTTCTAATGATAAAAATAAGAAAGGAAAAAGAAAAAAATAACCAATTATCAAATTGCATAATTGTGCCAATTTCTACTATGAGAAAACTAACAAGAAATAAGAGTTATTTAAAATGTCAAAAATAGAATCCCGGAGCCACTTGATCCCCCCCCCCCCAATTAATAACAAATATATGAAGACTTAAATTCAACTCTGTGTTCTACATAATCCTATTTACTCATAACTATTTTAGGTGCACTGAGGTTTATAACTAGTCTGAATTTTAAATCACGTACAGACTTTTTGGTACCCTCAAAAATCAAGTTGGATGTATAGATGATTCACAGTCAGATGTTCGACCCCCATGCAGAAAATGTGACACTCAGATGTATACATGTGTAGGTGCTTGGCTGTAAAAATCCCCTGCAGACAAAAGAAGAGGATCATATTTCCGATGTATACCTGTGATTGAATATACTGATTTTATATCACTGCTTGTACCCAATGTATACCTGCGGTTGAATATACTGCTTTTATGTCATTGCTTGTACCCGATGTATACCTGTGGTTGAATATACCGATTTTATATCATTGCTTGTACCCGATGTATACCTGTGATTGAATATACTGATTTTATATCATTGCTTGTACCCGATGTATACCTGCGGTTGAATATACTGCTTTTATATCATTGCTTGTACCCTGTCTTGTTGTATATGGGTTTTTTGCTCCTCTGACACACTTCCGGTGTTGGGTGATCAGCTCTCAACACGATCCCAAACAAAATTAAATGAACTGTGTATGGGCTGGGTCAGACTTTACCAGGTATGGGCTAAGACTAGTCAAACGGCGTTGGGTGGCTTCTCAGACTCCCATTAACATTGACAACAGGTTGATGTCTCACTCCACTATTAATGAAGTACCATCAAGCCTGGTATTATCATTTACCGAAGTTCTGCGTAAATGTAATTGGTCCATCTTGGAATAGCATCTGAAGTTGAGGCACTTGGCTGTGTCCACGCCAGTTGTCTATGATCTGATCTGTCTCGTCACTTCATTGCAATGGCTTATTATATGATTAATGATTTTGCAAAGGAGGTGGGACTTTCTCCTCTTCAGTTAACTTCAAAGCATTAGAAACCCACTTGCTTTACCGTCACAGCTATAGATGGGCATTTAACATGGCATCATAAAAAAAATAAAATGATGTCATGCAGTACCTGTAGCCCATGCACCACCACTGAAAATAATTCTGGTCTCGGTCAAAACAACTTTCATATATTCATTTTCATTTTAAGTGCCCTCTAGCAGCCTAAAATACATTGCTGTTCGATTGGATACAAAAGTGTGTATCAGCTAAAGCATTGCTTTTGTTATTATAACCTAATGAATCGTCCTTAATACCTCCATGCTGATCTTGTGAAACAAAATATTATGCTTTGTTATTACATCCTGATGGACTTGTCTCTGACACTGCATGTATTGATCAGATGATACATTTTTCCTACCTCAACCTCAGGCATGCCAATTTTAAAAAATTCAAGTTCACATAAGTTTAAACTTATCTGTTTATTCTAGCAAATACTACATTCTATGATCATATTTCACAGTTAAATTGCTGCGTTCTTTCTAACTTTTAAAATATCCAATAATTCGTAAAACAGAGTTTCAAAGCGGCATAGAGATATTATCAAACAGTCTCACTTAAAGTCTACAACAACAAAATTGGAAAACATCGCTGCTATGAGCTGACAGATGTTTTGAAATAATGATGATGAATTTAGGGAGAGTGCTTCTAACCTAGATCAATTTCGGGCAGATGTTTTGAAATCAAATTAAGGGAAGCTCTTCTGACCTAGGTCCATCCCCCCCCACATATGTTTTGAAATGGGGGTGGGGTGGGGTCACACTGGAGCTTGCGTTGATCATTTCGTCATCAGACATTCTCTGATCTGGAGTGCCCGAGTTGGACCCCACAGCCTCACAGTGTTTGAGGTGGAGGGCGTGAGGGCTGGCAGAAGGGGGTGAAAAAGATCGCACCAGTTTGGCGCACACCATCAACCCCCCTCTATCAGTGGGTCAAATGTTTTGAAATGGGGCTAGGGGATGGATAGTAGTTTTACGTCACCACTGGAGTTCGCTTGATCATTTCGTCATCAAACTTTTTCTGATCTGGAGTGCCTCAGTGGGACCCCACAGCCTCACATTGTATTCGAGGTGGAGAGCGAGAGGGCTGGCAGAAGGGGGTGAAATGGTCTCAGCAGTTTGTTACACACCCTCAAACAGATATAATAATCTTCAGCAACACGATGTATGCATATTTAATAAAATATTGTTATCAATATTTACTCTCACAACATTCCAACCAGCAGTAAATATAAAGGAATATGTAACAGGCATATTAGTTATGTTTTTCATATGGTAAACTTAAGTAAAGAATTCACTTTAATTACAATGTACATGACACGAATATATAAAATACATGATAATCTTCCTTGCCTTTAGGAGAACAAAATCCCCGAAATACCAACAACAATATCCACAAAAAAAGGAGTAGTACTGTCGCGACGAAGCCAGAAATTTGTGACAGTAAATATATTCGATTTTGTGCATTTGATATACATATATCTACTTATGTGAGTAATGACAAATGTTATCATTTTATATAAACGATTGCTTTTATTTTCTTTCGAGTGTAATATATTAAGTATAAGTAATATTTTAATTATTTTTAGTGCAGAGGTTACGTTGCAGTGTTTTTTTCTTCAGAGATTGGCCTTCGGCTGCAGTAAATCACTGGTTACCGTTTAATGATGTGATTTGAACTGATTTACTGGAACTAAGTCCTTTCTTTTCTTAATGATTGCTTTGTTTGTCAGTATTGATTTCTTACAGACAGATGGAATTGGCTTTTTTTTTCTTCGGTATTTGTGACCATTTCTAACGCTTATTGCATTTTTTGTTCTCGGTATGTTGAAATCATTTCTGTAGGGCATTTCTAGTTCCTTGTATGTCGTTACCATTATTATCGATCTTTGCGTTTCTAGGTCTCAGTAAGTTGAGAACCATTTCTATCAGTTATTGCATTTCTAGCTCTATTGATACCATTTCTCTTGACTATTGCATTTCTAGTTCTGTTGATACCATTTCTCTTGACTATTGCATTTCTAGTTCTGTTGATACCATTTCTCTTGATTATTGCATTTCTAGTTCTGTTGATACCATTTCTCTTGACTATTGCATTTCTAGTTTTCGGTGTGTTGATACCATTTCTCTTGACTATTGCATTTCTAGTTTTCGGTGTGTTGATACCATTTCTCTTGACTATTGCATTTCTAGTTCTGTTGATACCATTTCTCTTGACTATTGCATTTCTAGTTCTGTTGATACCATTTCTCTTGACTATTGCATTTCTAGTTTTGTTGATACCCGTACTATGGTTTATTACATTTCTATTTTCGGCATAGTGTTACCATTATTGTTTTTACATTTATTGGTATATTGGTACCATTGCACATTGATACCATTATAAGTGTTGGTGATTTCCATTTAGTAATGAGCCATGTTTACTCTGCTTGTCGTCGAGTAATTTCCCTTTGTTAGTGGTATGGTTTTGTCGGTTTATTAATGATGAATCACTTATCAAACACGCATAGGCTAAAGACGAAATGCTTGCCAAACATTCCTAGACAAAAGACAAATGTTTGATAAACATACCTAGGTAAAAGATGAATTATTTGTCAAACATGAATAGATAAAAGAAGAAAAATGTGTCAAACAATGCCTGGGTAAAAGAATTATTTGTCAAACATACCTAGTTTAAAGACAAATTATTTGACAAATATGCCATTGTAAAAGACGAATTATTTGTCAAGCATGTCTCTTAATGACGAATTATTTGTCAAACATACAGAGATAAAAGATGATTTCTTTTGCCGAACATGCATAGATATAAAATACGAAATACTTGTCAAACATATCTAGGTTAAAGAAGAAATATTTCTCAACATGCCTAGATTGATAATTATATATAATAGACGAAATATTTGTCAAGCATGCATACATAGATAAAAAACGAAATATTTGTTAAACATGTCTAGATTGATAAAAGACGAATTATTTGTCAAACACGCCTAGATTGTTAAAAGACGAATTATTTGTCAAACATGCCTAGATTGTTAAAAGACGAATTATTTGTCAAACATGCCTAGATTGTTAAAAGACGAAATATTTGTCAAACACGCCTAGATTGTTAAAAGACGAAATATTTGTCAAACACGCCTAGATTGTTAAAAGACGAAATATTTGTCAAACACGCCTAGATTGTTAAAAGACGAAATATTTGTCAAACACGCCTAGATTGTTAAAAGACGAATTATTTGTCAAACATGCCTAGATTGTTAAAAGACGAATCCTATAAAAAGCATTAATTAAACTCGTAACCGAATGCACAAAGGTATAGGTTATAGGTTAGCACAGATTGAAAACAGAGAAGATTAATATCGTTACCTGTCAACAGGGTTTTAGGTAATCAGTTCTCGCATTGGACTTTATTTCCCCCATCCCCGAGAATTGACACCTTGGATGGGCGTGTAGTTATTGACCACGTTTAGTGTTCAAATCAGCAATGGGTTCGTCGCTACGTCAGTAGGAGACGTTTTACCAATCAAATCCTTTCATGTCTTTTTCCTCAGGTGCTACACAGGGAACTTATTTAATATCAAGTGTAACTGCTGCCTTGCTACAGGGGAACTTATTTAATATCAAGTGTAACTGCTGCCTTGCTACAGGGGAACTTATTTAATATCAAGTGTAACTGCTGCCTTGCTACAGGGGAACTTATTTAATATCAAGTGTAACTGCAGCTTGCTTGGTTTTGTTTTGTTTTGTTTGAATGTGGCAAAATTTCATTACTAAGCTTTCGCTGAACTTCGTTCAAGAGTCTGTGTTTCTTTTATAAACAAAATGCAATATTATATTGATTTTTTAATTGACAAGTGTGACGTTATATATATATATTTTTACAGACAAGTGTAGCATTGTTTTTTTTTTATTTTTAAAAAGACAAATAGTACGTTATCTCTGTATGGACAAGTATACATTATTTTTTTAATGTTGTTTTTTCTGTTGTGACAAATGTAATTTATGTTAAGTTTTCTAGACAGATTTTATTGTATCGTTTTATAGATATGTTTTACATTATCGCTCACACTCACATACACACACACACGCACACACACGTAAGCGCACGCACGCACGCACACACGCACACACACACTAACACAGACACAATTTTGACAAGTATACATCTGTGTCGGATTTTTCCTAGACAGTTTTTACTTTATCGTTTTTCTAGACAAGCTTTATACCAATTGGGTTTTCTTTTCGCTTTTTTTTTTAATTTTTAAGAACAAAGTAATCAGTGTACATTTGTGTTTTTCTAAACACGGTTTTCGATATCGTTTTTCTAGATAAACTTTTCATGTGTGTGTGTGTGTGTGTGTGTGTGTGTGTGTGTGTGTGTGTGTGTGTGTGTGTGTGTGTGTGTGTGTGGTGTTTTAAAGACAATTAAACATTTATGCTTGTTTTTTGCTAGACGAGTTTCATGTTATAATTTTTTTCTCTGCAGTTGTAAGTTTTTTCTAGTGTAAATTTATGTAGTATTTTCTAGACAAGTTGTCAAAAGGCTTTAGAGGATTGTGTGCCTATCTATCCATCTATCTATCTGTCTGTCTGTCTGTCTGTCTGTCTGTCTGTCCGTCCGTCCCTCCGTCCCTCCCTCCCTCCCTCTGTCTGTCTGTCTGTCTGTCTTCTGTTTTCTTCATCCCAGCGGCTCCTACTTTGAATTATGAGTAAGGGAGGAAATGCTGGTCTGGAATAATTTATACATAGTTCTTACTACACGAAGATCTCTACTGAACCCCAATACGATGCATTTGCAACACAGATAGTGTAACGAGAGCTTTCTCAATACATCAACTCTCCTAGCGTCTCTTGGGCGTGGCGTCATGGTGCACATACTTCAACTTGAGCTCAAAGTTTTGGTATGGTCACGTGCTTTTTTTTTTCTGCCGCCAGTATTCATGTCATCTTGGCACTGTATGACGTCAGTGAGATTTGAAAATATATCGGCAAGTGAATTCAACTTGGGCTAATTACGCTAATAATTTGGCCGTTCCGTACATTATAAGTAAATATAACATTGTTCACCATCATCTTATGTATTGTTGTCTAAAAAGTTCTCTTCTGATTCCCAAATGAAGCTCTTTTCTGAGACCCAAATAAAATTCTCGTCTGAGTGTCAAATAAAAATCCCTTCCTCTTGCTCCTTCGCTTTCTGTCTGTCCATCCACACTGGAAATCTATATACCTTAGCTAGTTGAGTATATCATTTTCATTTATATACTGCATGACTCTCTAATTTTAATCTATTCAGTTGAAAACTGCAAGACAGTGCTGATCAGATAAAGAGCCGCGTTCACTGAGTGAATCAGAATAAGTATTTAAAACGTTTCTTACAATATCAATTAGTGAAACCTGTTTTAAGACAAAATATTAAAACGTGTGCTGTAAGGTAAAGTATGTAACAAAGACCTTAAAAACTAAATCGCGTGTTCTAAGTAATGCCTTATAAAGCGTTGAAATCGTTTATTGTAAGTTATGTACAATAAGCCTTAAGCCTTGTACAACATGCGTTGTGAAACGTTTGTAGTACGTACAATTGTGTTGCAAGCAATTGAAAAAAAACCTTACCTGTAAGTATGTAAAACGCATATAGCTATATGAAACTAAACTGCTTTGTAAAATGTGTGTTTCGGATTAGAATTGCTTGTGAATCCACTACATGTGAACAGTGAACTCTGTTGTTGCGGGATTTATTTTTGTAAACTTTTCAATTTTACTGGTAGCTGCAGGGAGTCAACTCGCAGGCCCTGCGCAGTGTCTGTACAAAGAACGTTATCTGCTCGTCGCCTCGAGTCTTGCTAGCGAACACTCCACGTCAGTGCTCGAAGTGATAGGATACACGTAGTGTACATGTATGCAGTAGTTAAGTAAGATAAGCGACAGCTAGACGAAAGAATGTTTTCCAGATTGCAGTTCACAACAGGCAAATGGAGATTACGGATCTTGCGCTACTTTGTTAATTCGCGAGTTTGGTAAGGGATAAGTTACGTGTTGGGAAACGACGTGTGTGTGTGTGTGTGTGTGTGTGTGTGTGTGTGTGTGTGTGTGTGTGTGTGTGTGTTGTGTGTGTGTGTGAATACAGAGGGGGGGGGCGACTAATTGGTTAACGGGATTAGATCAGACATTATCTGCAAGGCGTTAGTACCTAGTGAATTATATATTGTTATTGCTAATTACAACTTGACCGTGATTTGAAAGTTGGTGGTAACCTAAAGAATATCACTGAGAGTTGTTTTTTTGCAAAGGCTGTGATGTAGGGAGGACCCACTTTGAAATGGAGTTCTCACTTGTTTGCTGTTTTCTGGTATTGAAAGATAGGGTAGATTTAGGGTGGGTTTTTCCTCTTGCATGGTGTTTTCTGGTATTCAAAGTAACGGTAACTGTCTGGTGGCTTTTTTCTACTGACTGGTGTTTTCTGAAATTCAGAGTACTCGTAACTTTCTGGTGTATATATATATATTTTTTTTAATAATATCTGGCATTCCATGTAATAATAGTTTTCTGATGTATTTCGCTCTCACTAATAATGGAAAAAAACGGCTCAGTCCAAAACATCTCACTTGGCTATCTGTGACTTGCTCTTTCACAGGGGCGCGACTTGGTGATCCAGGCGTTAGTGTGACAAGGAAATAAAACAAACTTTTCCTGGAACTGTTATGTGAAATGCGCTTGCTGCAGACTGCTTGATTTGACCGTTTCGTCTAAACCCGTGGAAGGACAGCAGCAGGTACCCTTTACATCAGCACTGTTCTTTGGAATAACGGCTGGTGTAAACAATGGCCTTTACATCAGCACCGTTCTTTGGAATAACTGTTTGGCGACAGCCGGCAAGTTTGGTTCTGTATATGAAATGTGCAACAGTATGTAGTGCTCGATTTTGTTAGCGTCAATGATATCCATCCATATCGCACTGACAATATCACTGTCAGAGGCCTCGATGTGGATGTGCTTCATTTCACATTGCTGTGGTCATCGTAAGTGGCAATGATATGCATGTAGCCAGTATCAAACTGCAATCCTAGATACGCCGGCCTTGCATAACTGCTGTTGCTATCCTTAGGCCGTATAATTTGATGTGCATTCTCCGGTTTCTAAGCAGTTGGATCATTGTATTGTGTTTCTAAAATGACAAGACAAACAGCAATGTAGGGGGAGAGACCAAAGAAAGCAGGAAAAAAGAAAACGAACAACAAGAGCGCTTAACAGGATAGCTGCACAGCTAAATATTTTATAATAGGAAGAAGATCTCTTGGTACTGTTTGGACTGAATGTATTTTATGATAGGAAGATCTCTTGGTACTGTTTGGACTGAATGTATTTTATGATAGGAAGATCTCTTGGTACTGTTTGGACTAAACATATTTTATGATAGGAAGATCTCTTGGTACTGTTTGGACTAAACGTATTTTATGATAGGAAGATCTCTTGGTACTGTTTGGACTAAACATATTTTAAAATAGGAAGATCTCTTGGTACTGTTTGGACTAAATGTATCCACCGCCTTCCTTCAACACGACACCTGGCTTGAAGGCTTTAATTTTATCTTTGTTTACTGTAAGAGAAGCCAAGAAATCAGACAAGGTAAGGAATGCAATCAGCACTACCACTAACTTTGTACAGGATTAATGTCTATCTATCTATCTATCTACCTATCTATCTATCTATCTATCTATCTATCTCTGTTTCTCAGACATTTTTTAAATGTAAAATTTCCTGTTTTAAAGTGTTTTCTACTTCGTAAGTAGGAATGACCATATAATGCCCTCTGTTTAAATGAATGTTATACGCTGAACGTATAGAACGGTAGTACTTCACAATTACATTTACATTAATTTATTTCCATCTATCTATCTATCTATCTATCTGCCTAACTGCCTATCTGTCTGTCTGTTGTCTGTCTATCTGTCTATCAGTACATTGACATGTGCATTTATTTCAAAGCTTGCACTACACTGACAAAATAACATGTATGTTCTACATCAGTAGCCCTCAGGAGATTTCCACAAATAACACTTTCCTGCATAGCCAGATGTTATGAAGAAAAAGCCATAGTGACACTTTTCTGTTTTCTGTCTAGCCAGGCATCTTGTTACTATTGTTATCAAGACAAGAATAAATTGTGGGTTTTTTTTAGAAATATTGAAGCACTGCGATTATACCGAGTAAGGACTGAATATGATTGATTACAATGTGAGTGTGTTGAATATGGTTAGACCAAGAGTGTGTTGAATATAATTATACTGTGAGTGTGTTGAATATGATTAGACCAAGAGTGTGTTAAATATAATTATACCATGAGCGTGTTGAATATGATTAGACCAAGAGTGTGTTGAATATAATTATACTGTGAGATTGTTGAATATGATTAGACTATGGGTTTGTTGAATATAATTAGACCATGAGATTGTTGAATATGATTAGACTCTGAGATTGTTGAATATGATTAGACTATGAGATTGTTGAATATGATTAGACTGTGGGTTTGTTGAATATGATTAGACCCTGAGATTGTTGAATATGATTAGACTATGAGATTGTTGAATATGATTAGACTATGAGTTTGTTGAATATGATTGACCATGGGTTTGTTGAATATGATTAGACCATGAGATTGTTGAATATGATTAGACTATGAGTTTTTTGAATATGATTGACCATGGGTTTGTTGAATATGATTAGACCATGCATATGTTGAATAAGATTAGACCATGAGATTATCGAATATGATTTGACCATGTGATTGTAGGGTATGTATGTTGAATGTGATTAGACCATGTGTTTGTATGTGTTTGATAAATATGATTAGACATTGGTTTTGTTGAATACAATTGTGCCATGAGTGACTAATTGCTTTGATACCATTGTTCGTTAAATATAGTGATATAGTGAGTTTTTTAATATGGTTATTATCTGAGTGTGTTTAATACGATTATACCATTAGTGTATTGCTTATGATTATAATTTGAGTGTGCTGAATTGTTTATGCCATGTGTTAAATACATTTATACCATGTGTTGAATATTTTTATACCATGAATGCATAAATATTATTACACCACGAGTGTTTTGAATATGTTTATACCATGAGTTAAATATGATTATACTACATGTGTGTTGGATTGCATTTGTAAGTTGATCAGTACAAGATGTATTGTATATAATTATAAGATCCATTTAATACAAATTGGATTGTATGTCTGTATAATGTGTGAGTCATTAAGTACACATACATAGATTGTTATAGGACTGTAAATCTACCTGATGAGTTGATCATTCAAAACACAAGAAGTTGCAAGATGGGTTACTTGGTACATGTGTGGGTTGTTCAATGTGTGATTATTGTATCACTTTATAATTTGTGGTTAGCAATGCACAGGAATGAATTGTTACAAGTGCCATGGTGTGTGACTGGCACATTAGTAGTACAGTACATATGTGTAGGAGTGTTGTACAAGTGCCATGGTGTGTGACTTCCATGTCAGTTGTATAGTACATGTCTCTCCTTTGTGCCCAACTTTGACCCTCTATGAGGACAAAATTGTACCTCTTTATGCTGAGCTTTGGCTCTGTGTTAGGACAAAGTTGTAATTTGTAATCTCTTTATACCCAGCTTTGTCCCAGTTTAAAGACAAAGTTGTATTCCTCAGTGCCCAGTTTTGACCCATTGTGAGGGCTGATTGGAAGGGTTACAAAGCCTGTCAGTATGAAAAATCTTTTTATAAGAGTGGCCCACAGAAGAGTTAGATTTTATTCTTGTATTTATTGTACCTTTATCTATGCATTAGTATGTTTAATTTGATGTTTGTTTCTAGTTCTGTGTATTGAAATTGTAAGCCTTCTTTCATTCAGGCTGTGGCAACATTGAAAACTGATTCTGTTGATTGAAATTGTAAGGTGGAGCAAAACAGAGAACTTAAACATAGCAGTGTTGTTAGTCACCATGTTATTTATTATTAGAAATATTTGTTTGGAGTGTTTGTGGAAATGACTGCATTTATCTTGCAACCTTTTGGGTTGACCATCATGTTGAGCTTATGGTCTTGCTTCCTACAGAACAACATTGAATTGTAAACTGGTACTGTCCTGATTGACATAATGATGGTTTTACACTTTACTAAACATTGACTCACAGTTTCACAGATGAGTTTCATGTATTCCTCTTGGGGATTTGCATGAATTTCATATGCTAGCAGTGTGTGTGTATGTTGCATGTGAAATTGACATTTTATTTTTTACTGAAACAAAATCACATGTGGTCAAATCATTGCATCTTGGCTTCTTGTCTAGGACTGTTGCATTCTCAAGTATGGAAAGGTGCACCAACTTTGACATAAACTAATTCATGATGTGTGCATTGATATTATCTGTTGTGGCCACATCTTTTTTTTTTGTTATGGTGTGTCAATGCATCATGTAGCTTTGAAGAGAAAACTCCCAATGTCCTTTCTCAAAGAACCAGTTTTAAGACAGACACATTGTAGACAGGAATGAAAGGGCTCATTATGGCCTTAGTCAAAACCAGTGAAAGACATTTAGGTATGTCAATCACCTGCATCTTATTAAGTGATTATGTGTGTATGGTGTGAGAGACTTGTCAGTGATAGTATAATGTATGCGTCTATGGTGTGAGAGAGTTGTCATTGATAGTATTATCTATACATCTGTGGTGTGAGAGATGTGTCAGTGATAGTATAATGTATGCATGTATGTGTGAGAGACTTGTCACCAGTTGTATAATGTATTTGTGTATGGTGTGAAAGACTTGTCAGTGATAGTATAATGTATGTGTGCATGTGTGGGAGATCAGTGATACATAATTTTGTTACATTTTATTCACCACTTCTATACACATTCACCAATCAGAAACTATTTATCACAATGTTACAGGTTATTAAACACTTAGGAGTACATTTCCTAACATCTTTCCAAATCACTGATCAATGAGAAGTTAATTATACTGATAAGTCTTTATTGAACATTGACAAGTAATCTGTGGACACACTCTAGGCACCACTGACCTTTGAGAAGTAATTTTGTTGACACACCTCTAAACACCACTGACCATTGAGAAGTAATTTTGTTGGCTTACCTCTAGGAACCACTGACCTTTGAGAAGTAATTTTGTTGGCCTACCTCTAGGAACCACTGACCAGTGAGAAGTAATTTTGTTGATACACCTCTAGGCACCACTGACCTTTGAGAAGTAATTTTGTTGATACACCTCTAGACACCACTGACCTTTGAGAAGTAATTTTGTTGATACACCTCTAGACACCACTGACCAGTGAGAAGTAATTTTGCTAACTTTTGTACATGTCCCTGACCATTGATAAATAATATGCTGATAACCCTTTACAATATCACAGACTTTGAGAAGTAATAATTTTTATACCATTTCATGTCATTGAAATTTTTGACTGATCTTTCTTTACCTGTTACTGATAATATTTCTGATGTGCTTTTTTGGTCACTTATAGTATTTCTCATACACACTGCATGCCACAATTATTATTTAATACAAAAGTTTACATGTCATTGATATTATCTCTGACAGAATTAACATGTCATTGACAGTAATATTTTGACATTTTACATGTTACTGACTCTGAGAAGTACTATTTCTGACAGACCTTTACATGTCACTGACTTTGAGAAGTACTATTTCTGACAGACCTTTACATGTCACTGACTTTGAGAAGTACTATTTCTGACAGACCTTTACATGTCACTGACTTTGAGAAGTACTATTTCTGACAGACCTTTACATGTCACTGACGTTGAGAAGTACTATTTCTGACATACCTTTACATGTCATTGACGTTGAGAAGTACTATTTCTGACAGACCTTTACATGTCATTGACTTTGAGAAGTAGTATTTCTGACAGACCTTTACATGTTTCTTACCATTGAAAAATAATGTTTTCAAATTTGTTAATTGTTCTATACAAGTTTATTTATTATGTTTATTGTTCTATACAAATTTATTGTATCATATAATAGTCTCCCAAATCCATCTACTACAAGTTTTCAACATTTTTCTTGAGTTGATTTAATTTGTGCTGAAGAGGGAAATATATATTTATAATAGTTTATGATAAAACTTATGTTCGAAGTGTCATTTCAGTAAAACTTTGTAAAAGTTGTATCACTGTGCACAAATAAATCATGTGTGTGTGTGTGTTTGTAATGCATAGTGTTTTGTTATTGGTTTTCTTGAAATAGTATTGTAGAATTATTTTTCTTAAAATAGCAAATAGCTTCTGATCATTGAGAAGTCATTTTGCTGTCTAATCTTTACATGATATTAATTATTGAAAAGTCAATTTGCTGTCACATCTTTACATGTTATTAATCATTAAGAAGTCATTTTGCTGTCTAATCTTTACATGATATTAATTATTGAAAAGTCATTTTGCAGGCACAAATTTACATGCCATTGATCATTGAGAAGGAATTCTCTGACATTGATTGACAGGCTACTGACTGAGAAGTATTTTTGCTGACAGGCATTTCAAGCCTTTGACATCTACACATCTTTGATGATTGTCATTTAGGCTCACAGACAGTTATATGCCTTTGATGATTTGTCATTTTGCTAATTTACCTGCCTCCATTCATTGTCATTCATTAATATACCTGTACTGACTGATACTGACATGAAATGTTTACCTGGGTTGACTGATGTCTTTTGCTGACATGAAATGTTTATCAGTGTTGACTGATGTCTTTTGCTGACATGAAATGTTTACCTGTGTTGACTGATGTCTTTTGCTGACATGAAATGTTTACCTGTGTTGACTGATGTCTTTTGCTGACATGAAATGTTTACCTGTGTTGCAGAGGAGCACCATGTGAACCATGACAACATGGACTATGCCCTGCAGATGGAGGTTTGGAAGGGCAATATCATGGGTGCCCTTCAGTTTGCTCGGGAGCGGAACCAGCTTACTGACTGGATAGTTTCCCTGGCGCCGCTAGGTATTCTTGTTTTCTGTCTTCTAAATTTATTAGACTTAAGTGTAATGTTAGTTGTTCTTATTTCTGTCTTCTCATGACTTAAGTATAGTGCTAGTGTCACGGGGAAGGATGGAGCCAAAATTATTTTTTATTTTACGATCTAAAAATCGCTGACAGACTAGGGGAAGTAACCCGGTTTTATTATTATGCATAATATGTGATTCCAGAAATTGTTCACCTAAGATCTCATTAGTCAGACAGACATTGTAAACACAGTGTGTGTTATCAATTCATGTTTATATATATATATTTTAGAGAATTATATATATATTGAGTGAATTAGAGTATTCATGCATGACTGATCACAAGTGTTTACGAGAAAGAAAGCCGATGCAGAGTAGAATTGCTGACAACGAGTGTCCACATGCAGAAATTAAGCGTGCAAGTACAAATTATGTCACAAGACATAAAGTTTCTAGAAGTTTTGAAGACTTTTAGGAAAACTATATAAGGGAGGAAGGAAGATTTATACATTTTGCTGAAAACGTGGATTTATGTGAAGACATCTTGCTTCATATGTATGGAATTTTTGAATACAGAGATTTCATAAAGGAAAGTTGGGAATATCTCTTTCCACCCGTTTTTCATCTGTCTATTGCCTAGTGTTGAGGTGACAAGGTAAATTGCTTCAATATTTTCCTGGCAAAGTGGGAAGTTCAAATTCAAGACAGCTTATGCACGCAACATTGGTTGTATGCAGTTAACGACATGAGAGGCCATTTTTGTCCCCCTATCTGAGCCTCTTTGAATGCATATTCTGCAGTTGGAGGGTCAACATCTTGGTGCCCAACGGAAACAAGAATTTTTGCATCCTATAGGATGCGACGACACACCCCACTAGACGAATCATCTGGTAATGCTAAACATCTTTGGGTTTTCCGTCATCACGGCAACCAAGAAAGCAGCGACAATTACCAGGGTTGGCAACATACCAACAGAGCACAGATTTTTTTTCCCCCATGGCAGAATCTGAGACAGTGTCTAGACTCCTGCAGGTCTTCACTGTCGGGCGACACAGCCATTGCATCATATCTTCTCTTCGAAGTACCCCGTATGAGTGATATGTGAGATTACATCATCTCCCTCGGAACTTTTGACATTACTAAGTGAGTAATTGATAGAAAGGCAAACGTGCATCTAGAACTGTTAAGAATATGAACATTGAATCTATTCTTGTTTAAATTCATTACTATTGTATCATTTGTGTAATATGAACTCTAGGATAATGTTTGGATTTATACCTATTTTGTATATGAATATGATCTAATTCTTCATCTCTAAACAAACTTGTTATTCACAGTTTTTTTTGAGAGGGATAAAAGAATTTGTATTTGTATTGTTTTGTACCATCCGTCTGTTCATCCGTTTATTCACTTTTATGATACTTGCTCATCTGCATACACAGCCAATAAAACATTCCTTTGCATGACATAATAAAATTGGGCCCCCGCCCAAACATCAGTGGTTGTATGTCATTGTGTGTCTATGTAATATCTTGACATGACATATTAGTGGCACATGTCACGTGTGTTTTCCTTGGAGATACACCGGAGCAGGACAAAACCGACTTAATCCCTTGTGTCTCTAACTTCAGCTCGTGCCACTCACCCAGCACTTGTGACAGCTAGTTATTCCTATTTTCTGATTTTCTCTAGACTTAAGTATAGTGCTAGTTATTCCTATTTTTTGTCTTCTCTAGACTTAAGTATAGTGCTAGTTATTCCTATTTTTTGTCTTCTCTAGACTTAAGTATAGTGCTAGTTATTCCTATTTTTTGTCTTCTCTAGACTTAAGTATAGTGCTAGTTATTCCTATTTTCTGTCTGCTCTAGTCTTAAGTATAGTGCTAGTTATTCCTATTTTCTGTCTTCTAATTTTTATAGACTTAAGTATAATTTAGATCATTTTCATGTTTCCCTGGAAGTATTTTGAGCTGATATATATGAAATCAGTATATAAATCATGAGAAAATTGTCCACTTCCATAGTTTTTTATGTGTACCAATATACCACATTTTCATTAAGACATTTCTTAAAGAGTAATTTGCAACTGTTATGTTGAACTAAATGGAAGCAGTTACTTTTAATGAACCTTAACATATTGAATCAATATTATTTTTTATTTTTAATGTTTCATTCTTTTTTAAATTATACACATATAACTGGTGCTTACATTAATAGTTGTGCTTCACTAATAGGTCTTATGCTGATATAAAAATATAAAAATGTGTATAATACTGTAATAGTAACCCAACTCTTAATGTTTCATAAAGCATATATTTTTCCAAATTTTGTTTAAATTCTCTTTAAAATTATGCACATTGATAACCATGTATAAGTGTAATCATATACATGCACAAGTACTGGCTAGTGTACATTAAAGGTAACATTATTCTTAATGTTGCATAAGGCAGATTTGTACAGTGATATGAAGCAAACAAAGACAGCAGCTTTGATGCTTATGTTCCTTGTATTGCAGCCTCCTATGAAATGTGGCTGCAAGTCTGTGAGGAGTATGCAGAACAGTTGGAGGAGGATGGCCAGTATCACAAGGCTGTGTCATACCTTTTAGCTTGCAACAGACTTTATCAAGCCATCGACCTCTTCAGAAGGCATAAACAATTTAGGTCAGTGATATCTCCTTAACCCACTTATGTCAGATGTTTATTGAAGTAGTTTTGGAAAATTGTTTAGTGCTCGTTATATCAGTGATATCTCTTTAACCCATTTATGTCAGATGTTTATTGAAGGAGTTTTGGAAAATTGTTTAGCGCTCGTTATATCAGTGATATCTCTTTAACCCATTTATGTCAGATGTTTATTGAAGGAGTTTTGGAAAATTGTTTTAGCACTTGTTATATCAGTACAAATGTTTCATCCAGCTTTTGACATAACTGACTGAAGAGTAAGTATTCCATTGCCTGTTTGGAAATGAGACTTAATTTTTTTGTTGTTACAAATGCTTTGTCATTTATTCATCATTGTTAAGTCAATTCTCTTTAGAAAAAAACAAACCTACTTCACAAAAGAACCCTAACAACAAATCAGCAATAATCACAGAAATATTGAATTTATATTCTATTGTTATGTTCATAGCTGAGGTTAGTCTTCTTTTTAAAAAAAATACATTTGTGTACTCTTGCAGATTATGTCACATAAACTATTTACCAAAATAAAATGTACCCTTTATTTCTTCTTAATCCAGAATAGAATCAAGTTTTCTGTTAACTTGTTTTATGTATGGGCTGATAAGTCTGCTGTTAAGAAATGTTCATAAAGTGTATTTATGGGATGTCTTGGCCACCAAGAAGGGCAAAATTGGTTTAGGAAAGACTGTAAGTCTAATAGATAAGATTTTTTTTTTCTCTCACTAGTCTGAATGTAGTCAGCTCTTTTCCAAATCCTTATCCTGGTCTGAAGGTAGTTATCTCTTTTCCAAATCCTTATATTATTCTCAGTAGTCTGAATGTATTCAACTATTTTCCAAATCCTTATATTACTCTCACTACTCTGAATGTTTATGTAAACTTACTAAAGGATATATTGATATATAGACTTACTGGGAAATGTAATGTTAATTTGTTATATTTGCAAACATTATTGCTGATTCCAGAAGAATAAATCAGTGCTTGTTGGCAGATTTAGTAATTTCCCAAAGGAGATGTAATCAATACTTGCTGGCAAGTAGTGTTAAACAAATCCCAAATGTTTTGTTAGCAAGCAGCCTTTTTAAATCCAAAAGAGTTACCAAGTGAAGACTTTTGTTGACAAACAGCTTTATAGATCCAAAAAGAGTTATCAAGTGAAGACTTTTTTGTTGACAAACAGTTTTATAGATCCTGAAGGAGGTTTGTCAGTCGAGACTTGTTGACAAGCAGCTATGGATCCCAAAATTGTAATCAGAATGTTTGCCACTGCTTTACAAAGTTTCTTAGCTTTCCAGTTCTCTTGTGTACTTTGGAGAATCTAATTTATCTTCTTCCTTCCAGTAATTTGCCCAGAAACCCATATATAACACTTTTTTTCTTTGAGGGGTGATCAGACACTACAGCCGTGTGCTTATTTACAGTTCTCGATACAACTTTTAATTAGTAGTGTATGCAATGAATAAAATGTATTTTCTTAATTTCATCCTGGTTAGTACTTTTTTACCTGTATAATAATTTGCTCACTAATCCACTTGGCTGAAAAATATTTCAGTTTTCATTTGTCTTTATCAAGATCAATGATTACATTCTTAACATGGCATATCATTGCATATCATCACAATTGCCCCTAATCTACAGTTGTTTTTTAAAGTCGCAGCAGCAGTTTCTGCTGCTTTGGAACAGATAACTCTTTTTCTATATTTGAGCATCAGATGAAGTAATTGGATTGCTTTGGGGGGCTATATAGAACAAAGAATACTGTGATTTGAAAACCTAAACTCACATCCGGCACATCAAGATAAGCATGCAATGAGAGACAGGCTAGCATGTGTGGTTGACTTCACGTAAGTTAAATGGGCATATGAAGATAATATATTACTCCTAGCTCCTTTCTGCTCACACTTTGATGGACCGGAGTCATAGCTCCTTTCTGCTTAATGATTTGGAATTTGGATGTTATATGACTTTGCATGCATGAATCTTCCAAATTTCTATGATTTTCTTTCATGGATTCATTGGCTTCTTTTATTCAGAAGGTCTTTCTTTCAAAGCAGCAATAGAAGAATTATAAAAATGTGTGTGAATAATCATCACTGTTGGCTACTGGAAAGCATAGTTTTTGTACTGAGTCAGGTGTAAAGAATAAATAATGGCGTTTGATTTACACAGAGATTATTTTTATGCTAACTCTTTATGACTAAAGAACAAATAAATGTAAATTTAAACCTTTTCATTTTTAAAAATCATTGTTTAAATATTGTAATATAATTTGTTATTAAATCTAATTATTAAACACAATTAATTGTTTAGTTAATGTAATCAGTTTTTAAACTTAGTACCTATAAACATTTAGCTGTTATGTGAATATTAAACATGCAGTTAGATGATTGAATGTACATGATTATAAAAATATTTAATTTTTCACAGTTTAATTTTTATGTTAAATGTAGTCATAATTTTAATTCTACATCTTGGGTTTGGAATTTTATGGGAATGGATGACATAACACAATAAGCTAAAACCCATTTGAAAATTGCTCTCTCAAATGGTATTAAATTGAAAAATCAAAGAGTCACAAAAGGATTTCCCTGGAGATAGTATTATAAACATTTTTGGACATGCATCAGAAACCTAATTGTTACGAATATTATGAACCGCCCCAAGGATATATTGCCATTTTCTATCACTCTTCAATATTCAGATTGCATGTGTCAGTTACTAAAATTCTTTCCAGTTTCACATTTCTAGCAAAGGAAGCAAAAGACCACTTATTTTATTAAGAAAATATCACATCATGCATTATAGCAAAAACAATAATAATAATAATAATAATAATATAGTATCTGGATGTCACTTTCTGGCTGGAACAGAATATACCAAAAGACACAACGAAGTGGCAAAAATCCTACATAAAAGTCTATGTGAGAAGTATAGAGTAAAAACCCTGGAAAGAGCATGGATGCAGTAAGTATGGAGTAAAAATCCCGGAAAGAGCATGGATGCACCAATTGGAAGCAGTCATCGAAACAGAAGAAGTCAAAATACTGTTGGTCTTTGAAATAAGGATGTACTAAGTGATTCCTGCATAAAGACCTGATATTGTAGTTGTCAGTAAGTCTAATAGAACAAGAACAATCATTGATATTGCTGTTCCAAGTGATAAAAGCATAAAAACAAAAGAGAAAAAAAAAATAGAAAAATACCAGGATCTTAGATTAGAAATCCAGAGACTGTGGAATGTAAAAGCAGAAGTAATTCCTGTAGTGGTAAGTTCTTTATATATATAAACATAACGTGCCTGAACTACACAAAATTGCCCCATTGCTAAAAGCACTGCTCCTCAGAAGTGCTCACATCCTCTGCAAAACCTTGGATCTCCCAGAATTTTACCAAGACCTTGGTTCATAACCGACAGTCAAGAGAAGTTGTGAAAAAAAGGATAATAATAATAATAATGTTATAGAGACCTAAAAAGCAAGGGAAAAAGGGAAAAAATAGAAAAATATCAGTTCACATTAGAAATACAGAGACTGTGAAATGCAAAAGCAAAATTGATGAGTGCCTTGGGGAATATAACATCTGAGTTGGTAGGCTATTTGAATAAACTACCTGGAAACCACAGAGTCATCCCACTACTAAAAGCAGCACTCCTTGAAAGTGCATGCATCCTTTTTAAAACCTTGGATCTCCCAGAATCTTTGGAAAATTCCAAGACCTTTATTCACAACTGACAGTCAACAAAAGTTGTGAGAAAAGGCATAATAATAATAATAATAATAATAATAATAAACCAGTCAAACAGAAGTCATGGAAAGAGGCTGAATAATAATAATACTTAGTAATTTATATCATTTTTAATCTGAGTGTTGTACAGTCAAAGACAACTCAACAGTCTTGAGAAAAACTTACCCTGACCTGAGTGCAATTTGAATTTTCTTCATTCTGCTTTAGATCCACCACCTGGACCTCACCTCTGCCTTATACAATTTTCCAGTTAGATAGAATTGAATGAATATTCTTGAGAGTGCACTTTAATTGTGGAAAAATATTTGAATTGTTTATGATGGGAGAATTAAAGTAGAAAACAAAAGTCTCAAGAGAGCTGTGGGGAGAGAGTGTCATTTGCTAGGGTGATATCCCCTTTGGACCCTTTTCTGGAAGATCTGTACAATTAATGATTGGGGGTGGGGGTGGAGTAGAAGCAATAAGACTTGTATGTATTATAGAGAGGCAGTGTCACTTATTCCCTTTGAATTCTGAACTGAAAGAGCTGTAGAATTGATGTTTGAGGTAGGGGGAGGGGGACATAGAAAACAATGAGTCTTGTATGTATTGTAAAAAGGCAGTGTCACTTGTTCTCAAGTAAAAGAGCTGTAGAATTGATGTTTGAGGTAGGGGGAGGGGGAAATGAGTCAATGAGTCTTGTATGTATTGTAGAAAGGCAGTGTCACTTGTTCTCAACTGAAACATGAAAGAGCTGTACAACTTATGTTCATGTGAGGGGGGTTAAAAGAAAACAAAAGTCTTGTATTTGTTGTAGGGAGGCAGTATCCCTTGCCAGAGTGAGGTTGTCCCCTTTGGACCCTGTTCTGGAAGATCTGTATAATGACTGGTCAGAGCAACTTATGCGAGATGGAGCTTATGAACAAGCAGCAAAATGGTTGGTGATGATTAATTAGAATTTTTTAATTATAATTCAATTAATTGTTCATTGGATAAATCTGTTTGCATATTCCATGTAGTTGGTGTGCATTTTTGTTTCTTGCACATTTGTTACTCTTTTAATTAGCTGCTATGTGAATTACCATGTTTAAATTTATGTCTGATCACTATATCTAGAAGTCTTTGTATGTTTGCATCCTGCTGGGAATTTTGTGTGCGCTTGGTTAATGAGAATATTTCTTATTGTCTGCTAAGTGAGTTTTAATGTTTATGTGTATTTTTTGTTTGTTTAATGGTTTCTAAAATTTATTTTGGTGGGGGTGTTTTATTTTTGTTTTTTCCATTTACATATTCCAGATCCAAAGAAGAAAATAATAAAAAAGCTTTTCTTCAATTTTTTAAAAAACTTTCTGGTTCAATGAATTAACTTCATTTATTTCAGTTTAAAAATTGAACTTAAAAATTTCTTTCAGTTAAATGATTTAAGTTAAGTGATTCTAGTTTAATGATTGACTTCAGTGATTTCTTTTTAATGATTTAACTTCAGTTATTTCGTTATGGTTTTGTTTTAATATTTCAGTATAGTGATTTAGTGATTTAATTTTAATGGTTTAATTTCAATCATGTCAGTTTAATGATTTAACTTCAATGATGTTAGTTTAGTGGTTTAAATTAATGATCTATTTGACCTATATTGAAATAGTATAACATCTTCAAAATTAAAATACTTGAACCTCTTTCAAAAATCAATACTTCCTTACAATGCATTGATTGCAGCCTGCAAATTTTGGTTTACTTTTACTTTTTTAAAACCTTGCATTTTATTTGTTTGTTTTTCATTTTCCTACCATAATACATGTAAATATGAATTTTGTATTGATTGTAACACTACTCATGACCCAGTTACATATGTTACCATCACAGGATGTTTTTATTCACCAATGCTTGCTGAGCTGAAGTGGTCATGGATTTTTTTTAAACTTGCCAATGCTGATAGTCAACCCAACTACAATATCTTTCAACATAGATGTTGATAACAATTAAATTTGCTTGCTTCATTCAACTATTTGTTTTATTTCCCCACCTATACACACAGGATCATCATATCTTTATCAAAGGCACACTCATATCGACTGTTCCAATAATTTTCTTTAAATTTCAGCTAGTTTCTTTTCTCCATAAAATTCATTAAATGCATACTGGGATGCCTTCTACTGTCATGCCTTGTCACGCTGTGATATCAAGATGTGTTACCCCGACTCTCAGCTATCTACATTATTTATTAACACCAACTTTCAGCCATGTACATTATTTCTTGCTGTTTAAGAAATTAAACACAAAATAATGTTCATAGGAGGCACATCAATAAACCCATTCTGTCTGACATGATCAGTAAACCCATTCTGTCTGACACATCAGTAAACCCATTCTGTCTGACACATCAGTAAACCCATTCTGTTAACATATTAGAAATTAGGTCAGATATACTGGAAACATTGTGTGCATGCATCTCCAGATAATATCTGGATGTTGGCAGCTAGAAATAAATATGTTAAACTGTTTATTAATAAATCATTATTTCTAAGCCATTCTGCACTTATTTCTGCACTGAGAAATTCAGTAGTTGTCAAATACCTCCATAAATATATTGATGGATACCACCAGTGCAGTGTTAAGAATAACCTAAACCATTCTATATTCTAGTTACCTTGCCATGAAGCAAATCCAGGATGCAGCAAATGTTATTGCTCGGCGTTGTGAACAGAATGCACTGAAGGCAGCCTGTCAGATGACTTTATTAGCCAATGAGAAATCACAAGGCCAGCTATATGCTCAACAAGTCATCACACGATATATGGAAGATGGGCAGTGGTCTCAGGCCTTGTCTTTCCTTAAAGAACATCAACCACTGAAGGTATTAAGAAAGTAATTAGGCATGGGTGTGTTAATCTTAGAATGTTAGTCACTTAAGATAATAAGAAAGTAATTATGCCATGAGTGTGTTAATCTTAGAACATTAGTCACTTAAGATAATAAGAAAGTAATCCTCTATCTTTTCATTTTTGGCATGCTATTTAAATTAATATTAATATATACATTAGAACACACAGTGCATATATATAAGACAAAATGAAAAACATTTGCCAACTGTCCAAAAGGAGACATTTTCTTTTAGAAAACATGCAAGACATTGATATGTCAAAAAAAAGCACAAACATAAACTGAGAAAACTATTGGCTTCAATGCAAATTTGTTTGCCCTTGAATTCTATCATGTTTCTCACCTTCTTTATCAAAGGGCTGGAACTGGGAACTTTCTTTGACCCCATGGTGGCTTATTTAGCAGTCGCACTCAATAAACAAGCACAAAAAAAAAATGGGTTATTATGAAATGTTTGGATGAATGAGCGGGGTGATGCTCACTCAATGAGAAATAAAGGCAGACTGAGTCACAAACACATGGGATGCTTTGTGTGGGCGCTCAATTCCAGGAAATGAGTGGCAGAGTCACGCGGGCAGGCGGACAAGTTTGGTATGAACTATTTTCAACTGTACGAAAACCAAGCAAACGTATGAAAACTGGGATAAAATTTCGATGAAAATAGTCATTGAAAACCAAATCATACGAAAACTAGGCATACGAAAACCGAGGTTTGACTGTAATTCTGATGTATTGTTTAACTGCAGTTCTGTTGACATCAGTACAGCACGATATAATAAATATAATTCTAGAGTATTATTTGCACTACAGTTATATTGACACCAGTACAGTTTGATTTAATAAATTTAATTTTGTTGAATTGTTTGCCCTAAAGTTCTATCAACAATAGTACAGTGTTAATAATATAAATAATCTAATATACCCTTATTAAATTTGAATATTAATGTGTATAATCTAATTAAAAATCTGAAAAATTCCAGGTGTTTGTTCCATATGTTAGCATGCATAAAATGGTTGCTATGGAACTGATGTCTATGGTGCCAGATATTGTGAATCCTGTTGAAAATGATGATGTCATGAACAGGGAAAATATTGCTGCTGACAATGCTGGAATTCCAGGTAAAGAAGTTTGTTACAACAGTTGAACATCTTTTTCCAACAGCAACATTTTAAAAATTCGAAATAAAGAGTAGCAGTTGACACATGGACTAGTGTATACTGAAATTTGTTATAGCCAAAACATATTAAGTCATCGTACATGAATGAAGATCTCTTTACATTGTTTTATTTCTTCATGGTTTCTTGCACACTGAATGTTTAACTAAAATTAAATCTAACTAGGATATAACTGGATTCTAGTAAGATTTCATGCTTAATATAAAACCTTTTCAAAATTAATGTTGAGTTATAGAGACTGTAATAGTTATTCTCATTCAAAGAGTGAAACATAAACAGCATTGAAATACTGTATATCAGGGGTGCACAAACTTTTTAGGCCAGAGGGCCACATTTCCAATTGATAGTGCTGGAGGGCCACAAGTCAGATTGCACCTGGATGGCTCAGTAGGAAAAAAACAATACAAATAATGAAATAAAGTCCTCCGGGGACCGCATAGAGCCCTGTCTCAGGCCAAAGTTTGTGCACCCCTGCTGTATATAGTGCATTCAAAAAGTGAGAACATGGAAAAATACAGTATATATGGTACACTTTGAATGTGACTTCAAGATCATTTAAAAGTAAATACTGTATATAACGAATTCAAAGAGTGAGGTTTCAAGAACATTACATTTAAAAATAAATACTGTATAAACTGAATTCAAAGAGTGAGGTTTCAAGAACATTTAAAAATAAATACTATATATACTACATTCCAAGAGTGAGACTGCAAGAACATTTAAAAATTAAAAAAATAAATGGTTATGCACTTCTTTTTAAGACTGATGTTTAAAGAACATTTGAGAATAAAGAGCTTGATACTGATTTTAATTGGCATATATTCATTCTTACTGTGCTGATTTCTAGATGATTAATTTCATGATTTAAAAAATATATTGTTCTCAATTGAATGAATATTTCTGTGATAAGAAATCTTGAATCATGAAATCATATATTTAGAATCATGAACTGACCATTTAACAGTTAATATACAGTTAAGAAGATTTTAAAAGTATTCCTTACAAGTTAAATAAATCTCTCGATATTTTACCTAAAAATTAAATGCTCTGTTCTTGATTCATAAGAGATGTACCATATAAGTTAAAGCATCCATTCCAGATTTTATAGAGGTATAGCAAACAAGTTAAAATATCCATTCCAGATTTTGTAGAGATATAGCATACAAGTTAAAATATCTATTCCAGATTTTGTAGAGATGTAATATACAAGGTAAAATATGCATTCCAAGTAGAAACAGTGATGGCTTAGCTAGCAATTGAAACTGTGGTGCAGTTTTTAGCATTGTTAGAGATATTTAACAGAATGATTCCATTTCTGTAGATGTAACTTAGTGGGATGTTATGAATTGCTAAGCTGCTATTTTGAAGAGGCCAGCATTTTGAAACAAGTTAAATTTTATTATTTTACCTCATGATTAATTCATGAATGCTGAATTCTCATCAATGCTGAGATAGTGTTATAGTTAAAAATCTTCCTTTGCCAATGTATAATTTGTAAATAACTCTTGTTATTCTTTCTGCTGAAGTTCTCGTTACAAACTCATTTCGCTTTCATAAAAGGTTGGAATGTGGGTCACTCTCTTCTTTTGAATGCAAGTTTATTTAGTAAAGGAATTGACCGATAATTGAACCATCTCCTTTCTTGTTGTAACAGTGTTTATCCTGGATCCTAACGATACTGACCCAGTTTTACCATGGGAGCCTCATCTGATTGGTAATCATACTTTTGCTCATCAAATGCTACGATTGTGGCATATGCAGCTTGGTGTTTCCATGGAAACAGAGCATTTGCAATTTGTTTACCGAGCCTTGCAGCAGTTGCATTCTGGTCGTCAAGCCCATCTGGATATTCAAAAGGTTTTTCTTTTCTGTTTTTATTTCTAAGTGATTAATGAATTGGAACTAGAAATTCTGGAAAGTTTTTTAGTTTTTTTTAAAAGTTAAAGAAAGTAAAATAATACATGTTTACGGTAAAAAGTTTTGAATTTTTTTGTACATTTTATTCTACATTTGTTTCAGCAATTGTAATTTTAGCAGCTGTCCATGTTTTAATAATTTCAGAGTTGCACTTTGAGTCAAAGATGTCTTTCATATTACATCTTATATATTTATATATATTTATTGCTTATATATTTTATAGTGGTACTTACATGTTAACAGTTTATATTTTGTATAGTGGTTCTTTGACTGTTATGTAATCTTTAAGTAATCTGTTAATCTTAATCTTTTTTTTAAGGGAATATTACTAACTTTGAGTGTTGCATACAGGTTTTGCTGCAAGTGTGTGCAGATGTAACATTGTGGCTTCTGGCATTATTGTTGAACCAGACATCGCATGCTATTTCTCACCTCCTGTCTGCACTTTCTACACTGCATGATGCTGGCCACCACAAACTGCTCACTGCCCTATGTCGTTTATTGCTGCCTCAAGGTAATATATTTTATGCTTTAGAACATACACTTTTTCTTCTTTCATATTTTATTTATATATTATATATGTGAACACTTGGTTGCCTATTGCTTAAAATTAGTGTTTTTAGTAAAGCTAAGGAACTTTATGAACAGCTCACTTGGCAAATTATTTCATATGATACGTAGATGTTTCATTTGAAGAGGGTCTGTTTGCCTAGCTACATTAGAATAATATAGTTGATTTGCATTCATTATGTGTCATGCATTTTTGCATTTTATTTAATTGAGATCATGTTCCTAATAGAAAACAATACATATTTTAATGGATTCTGATGTATTGTTTGCAATGAAATAATTTGATTTGTACAATAATTTGCTTGCATTTGAATGGTAACTCAGTATGTACAGTAAATATAACTAAATGGGTAAAACAATCATCTACAACTATGCGTATTTTTTTAGGTACACAATTATCAGTAGATAATTATCTTTAACTAAATTAATTTTTCAGGTCTAAAGTATCAGCAGATAATTATTTATAACTAAATGTATTTTTCGAGGTCCATAGTGTCAAAGGATGATTATTATCTGTAACTTAATTTATTTTCCAGGTCTATAGTATCAATAGATAATTATCATTCTTAATTAAATGCATTTTTCCAGGTCCATAGAATCAGTAGATAATTAATTATTACAGTAGAACAGGGTGCACAAAGTGCAGCCCGCGGGTGCGACCCGAGACCGGGCTCTATGCGGGCCCCCGGAGGACTTTCGGATGTTACCATTATTACGAATGTAAAGCACATTATTTCATTATTTGTGTTGTTTTTTCTACTGAGCCATCCATGTGGCAGCCCTCCACCACTATGAATTGGAAATTTGGCCCTCGGGCCTTAAAGGTTTGTGCACCCCTGCAGTAGAATGTCATTTATCCAAACTAATTGAGGCCACAGTAGGTTCTGTTAATGAAATATTAATCAAACATACATGAGAATACCCAGTTTATTTGAAACAAAGTGTAATCAGTCATACAATTAAATTATTGAATGCAAAGGTATTACTCATATATTTTGAAATATAAAGCACTCTTTAAAAAAATAATTGACCTAGGTTTGTAATGGTTTGTAAATAATAATCAAAACATTTTGGAAAAAAACTGTGTATATTATCTTATTATTACCTTATTATTATATTGCTTTTGAATTTAACCTAATTGTTTTACATGGTTTTGACTATAAACCACAACTGACATAAAGGTCAGTGGCTCTGATATTTATGGTTCGGATGATTGATGTTTGGATAATCAGCATTCTGTTGTATCTGTAAACTAATTCATTTTTTCCAAATCTTTGGTATCATAAATGTATATTTCCATAGTATCAGCAAATAATTATTATCTGTAACTAAATGTATTTTTCCAGGTTCAAAATATCAGTAGATAATTATCTGTAACTAAATGTATTTTTCCAGGTTCAAAATTTCAATAGACAATTATCTGTAACTAAATGTATGTTTCCAGGTCCATAAATTCAAAAGACAATTATCTGTAACTAAATAGCATGAAGTCAGCCTAGGCCAGAAGCACTCTCCACAAATTAAGTAAAGTGTAATGAAATGATTTTTCGAGGTGCAAAAGTATCTGTAACTAAATGTTTTTCCAGGTCTAAAATTATAAATCGGTAATTATTTGTATCTTAACGTGTTTCCAGGTCCAGAGTATCAATAGATAACTATTAATAATTCAATGTATGTTTTTGGGTACAAAATTATAAATAGATAACTATCTGTAACTTAATGTATGTTTCCAGGTCCAAATTTATAAATAGATAACTATCTGTAACTTAATGTATGTTTCCAGGTCCAAATTTATAAATAGATAACTATCTGTAACTTAATGTATGTTTCCAGGTCCAAATTTATAAATAGATAACTATCTGTAACTTAATGTATATTTTTAGGTCCAAACCTATAAATCAGTAATTATCTGTATCTTAATGTGTTTCCAGATTCAGAGTATCAATAGATAACTAACTTAATGTATGTTTTTAGGTCCAAAATTATAAATAGATAATTATCTGTAACTTAATGTATGTTTCCAGGTCCAAAGTATGTGCTGAAGCTCCAGCATGAGGTGACTGCAGTCAGAGTTTTGATTAGCATGGATGCCCATGTCCATGTGGAAGGAGGAGGTAAACATCTTAGTTTACATCGCTATTTGTCAGAGCTGAAGGAAGAAGCCAGTGTCTCTACTGGAAGTGTGCGATGTCGACAACTTGACTGCGTGCGAGCTTATTACTACCTGGCCATTCTGCACCACCTGCAACAAGCAGCAGTAAATCCAATTGATGATGTGGCAAGGGAAACAAGTGCCAGAGAAATAACAAAAGACATCAATTCCCAGGTACTTAAGGATGTTAAGGAAAAACAGGGTGTGACTAGTGATTACGATATAATATCTGACAAGCCTGGGATCTCAGTAGTGCAGGAGTGTGGAAGTGATGACACTGGTATCAGTATTGAATTCATTACTAGTCATGACAAAGATCAGAATTCAGGCTTACTAAAGACCAAGCCAGCTGAAGTGGCCTGTTCTGGTGCCAACATTATAAAGGCAGTGATAAAATCTCCCACAAAGCATTTAAGTACAGACAAAATTAAACCTGATTGGAATTTGACACTGCCAATGTTGTCATTGCTTTCTAAAGGATTGCTGTGGGACATCCAGGCCAAGCGGTTAGCTCTTACAGAAACACTTGGCTATATTCACCGAGCCATCTCTAACCATCTGCTTACTGACAGTACTAAAGAGATTGCCCGCACCCTTTCCCACCATTCACATGCCAGTGGGTTACTTGGCATTGGTCACCATCTGCATTCTTCAGTCTTGCCAGACAGCATGGCTGCATATTTTCCTGCAGATCCAGCTTCAGACAGTTTTGACAGCAACACTTTTCAACCCTTGTGTGATGTAAATTCTAGTAAGGCAAATCCCAGTGTTGAACCTACTTCAGACAGTTTGGATAGTAGTACTTTTCAGCCCTTGAGTGATGTGAATTCTAGTAAGGCAAATCCCGGTGTTGAGCCTACTTCAGACAGTTTGGATAGTAGTACTTTTCAGCCTTTTGACATGAATTCTAGTAAGGCAAATCCTGATGTTGAGCCTATTTCAGATGTTAGCAAAGTTGCAGTGCCCAGAATTTCAAAGGAATCCTCTTCACCATCACAACTTTCACCACATTCATCAATGTCATCGCCTGAATTGTCAAAATTGATTACTAGTGATAAACCAGCATCACAAGCCAATGCTGGTAAAATAGTTTTGTCCAGTCATGATCTTCTTGGTGAATCAAACTTTGACCTTGACCTTGCTACCTTGGGTCAGCAGTGGGATGGGTCTCGTAGGGTGTTGTGGGAGGATGATCGAACATCAGGGTTAAATCGTTGGGCTAGTGGTCATTGGGTGGGTAATGATGGCAGCAGCCACAAGCCAACTAGTTTGTTCAATCCAGCCAAATACATCAATGTTCCTGATGAGTGGTACTCATTGCCTGTGGATGATAAGTATGCCCGCACCTATGTCACGCTGTCTGTGCTTAAGGATGAGCAAGATTTCGTTATGGGTGAACTGAAGTATCTTTCAGACAATTCTCAGGTATGTCATGAAATTTATATTTTCTACTTTTTCTTCCAGTTTGTAGTTAGGTTAATACTGCTGATACTGTAGTTTTGAGAAATTTATTAAGAGTTTAATTTGTTGCTTGTTATAATAACATAGCATAAGCATAAGTTATTGTTTATTACAAATAACTGGGTATAAACATAATTGGTTGTTTGTTACAAATAATTGGGTATAAACATAATTGGTTGTTTGTTACAAATAATTGGGTATAAACATAATTGGTTGTTTGTTTTACAAATAGCTGGGTATAAACATAATTTGTTATTTGTTACAAGTGACTTAACATAAACATAATTCATTGTTTATTTCAAATAACTTAATGTAAACATAATTTGTTTGGTACAAGTAACTTGGCAGAAGCATTTGTTGTTTGTTACAAGTAACTTTGTATAAACATAACTAGTTGTTTGTTACAAATAACTTAGCATAAACATAATTAATTGTTACAAGTAACTTAGCATAAACATTATTTGTTTGTTACAAGTAAACTTAACTTTATTATGGATATTTTGACTTACTATGCTTTGGGCTTAAATGTAATATGCTATACTAAGAGACATGTACATCTCATGTCTGAGTTAGTGTGAGTGCAAGCTATGTAGTACTATTAGGAAGAAAAAGACATAGTGCAAGCGTAAGCAGTGTTGTACTTATAGGAAGAAAAGGACTTAGTGTGAGTGTAAGCAGTGTTGTACTTATAGGAAGAAAAGGACATAGTGCAAGCGTAAGCAGTGTTGTACTTATAGGAAGAAAAGGACTTAGTGTGAGTGTAAGCAGTGTTGTACTTATAGGAAGAAAAAGACTTAGTGTGAGTGTAAGCAGTGTTGTACTTATAGGAAGAAAAGGACTTAGTGTGAGTGTAAGCAGTGTTGTACTTATAGGAAGAAAAAGTCAGGTTCATCATGATTTACATTGAGCCCCAAAGCACTGTATTCACAAATGAGCAATTAAATCATGAAAAGACTTACTATGACTTTGAGCAAGTGCAAATGTAATTATAATTCTTTTTTTTTTAAATTTCCAACCACACCAGTTAAATTCTTGAGCATGAGATACCATCCAAAGAGTGAACTATGAACTTATGTATTGAAAAGATTGATGACTACATGTACTCTGGTTAGGTATCAGCTAGTCTGACTGATCTAAACACAGACATAGAAAGCAGTAAAAGATGACTGATCTAAACACAGACATAGAAAGCATAAAAGACAATGACTGATCTAGACAAAACATAGAGAGCAGTAAAAGACAATGACTGATCTAGACAAAACATAGAGAGCAGTAAACGTAAGAGGGAATGTAATTCCAATTTCACTCTGCCCTTGGACTTAAAAAATTAAATCCATAAAGATTTGCAATTATTTTTTAAAATATAAATTCCAGCTTGGAAGATTCTGGATTTATAAATGGTTGATTTTGAGATTTGTGTTGGATGTCATGGTGTTCATGCTTAGAACTAGCTGAGTTGTAAACTTGTATGATGAATAATAACATTTTCTTTTCATGCTTTTGCTGAGTTGTGTGGTAGATAGCAAATCTTTTTCTTTACATATTTAATATGATTTGTGGTGGATAACAAATATTTTTCTTTACATAAATATTATGTTTTGTGGTGGATAGGAAAACCTTTTTTAATTTTTTTTTTTTTTTTTTTTTTTTTTTTTTTACATATTTAGTTCTAATTATGGTATTATGGTGGATACCAAAACCTTTCATTTACATGTTTAATACTATTTGTGGTGTATAGCAAACTTTTTCTTCACATATTTAATACTATTTGTGGTGTATAGCAAACTTTTTCTTTACATTTTTAATACTGACTTGTGTGGTGGATTGCACAATTGTTTTCTTTACAAGTATACTACTGAGTTTGTGGTGGATAAAACTTTTTCTTTTCATGTTTATTACTGGGTTTGTGATAATAAAAGGCTTTGTCTTGACATGTTTATTACTAAGTTTCTGATGAATAGCAAAACTTTTATTTAATATACTTGGTTAGTATATAATAGTACTGAATTTGTGATGAATAGCAAAACTTTTTTTCTTTTAGTTTGAGTAGTATTGAAGTATTGTGAAATTAACATGCATCACTATGAGATTGACATTCTAGCACTGTGACATTTACATTATCATTATGATATTAATCTCATAGCACTGTGACATTAACATTCTAACTCTGTTATACATGTATTGACATTGTAACACAGTAACATTAACATCCTAACACTGTGATATTAACATCCTATCACTGTGACATTAACATCCTATCACTGTGACATTAACATCCTAGCACTTTGACATTAGCATCCTAGCACTTTGACATTAGCATCCTAGCACTATGACATTAACATCCTAGCACTGTGACATTAACATCCTAGCACTGAGACATTAACATCCTAGCACTGTGACATTAACATCCTATCACTGAGACATTAACATCCTAGCACTGAGACATTAACATCCTAGCATAGCACTTTGACATTAACATCCTAGCACTGAGACATTAACATCATAGCACTTGATATTAACATCCTAGCTTTGTGATACTAACATTGTAACACTGTAATATTAACACCATAACAGTGTGATATTAACATCTTAACACTGTGACAGTAACATCATAATGCTGTACATTGCCATTGAAACATTATGACATTAAAATTGTGACATTAGGATTATAGCACAGCATTAACACTAAACTTTCCACATTCTTCGATTTATAGGTTCCATTCCCAAGTCCATTTTCCAGTGTGGATCTGCTTGTCAATGTCTGCATAACCAGCACTGCAATGGCAACTGAAGACAAGCACAATTACTTGAAAAGTTTGCTGTCCTGGGCAATGCATTTTGCTGTTACTGCACAGCAGAGAGGACATATTGATACTTTATTCTCACAGGCTGAGAAAGAACTTGGATTGTGAAAACATTTGATAAATCTTACTTTCAAAGTATTAATTTTATGGCTTAAACAGTCTTGTGAGAGTATTATGAAGTTTGCTTTCTGAATATTATACGGCAGACAGTTTTATGAGAACATTAGATTAAGTTTGCTTTCAGAGTATTATATGGCCGACATTTTCATTAAAACATTAGATTAAACTTGCTTTCAGAATATTAATTTTATGGCAAAGGACAGCTTTATGAGCATATTAGATAAAACTTGCCTTCATAGTATTAATTACACAGCAAAGACATTTTATGAAAACAGAGATTAAGCTTGCTTTAAAGTATTAATTATCAAAGATCAGAAATGAAATATATTAAGTATTGCAGTAACAAAGAAAACATTGGATTTAGTTTGCATTTAATGAATCATTTACTTTAAAGACAAGGTTGATTTTTTCTTGATATTTATATTGGTTATGACTGTTATAAAGTGAGGACAATATTTTATGATTGGAAAGAAATGCATCATATAATGGGATCAATTACTGCTTGTGTTATATTTTAATTTGTTTGTTTTCATTAAATCCCGATCATATTAGTTTTCTTGTGCACTTACATTGAAAATATTTCTTTAATCATCATTCAGATCCATCAGTATTTTAATTTTGACAATGAAGACTGTTGAACCCATGATAAAGTGACCTTGGCTAAAAACAGGTTCAGGGAGATATATTCCTGACTTCAATGGACTGTACACTAAACATTCAGAATGTCAAATTGACATAAGAATGTGTGAGGTAGAAGTAATCCCGGTTGAACAATGATGTATTTAGAGTGTCCTTTGAGTCACAATTAGAAATGTGTAAACCCGGTTGAATAATAATGTCTGTGCTTGTCAGCTTCCCAGCAAATTTGACAGTCGCATCACTTGCTGAAAGACTCTAAAAGTAATGCCATGATTGGTACACTAAACCAAGGCCATAAGGTCACTTTTGAGACAGTAATTTCATTAGCCAGTGATGATAGCTTGCCACATTCATTGAACCAGTGATGTTAAACAATGATGTCTGCACATCACCTTCAGACTGAACCAGTGATGTTAAACAATGATGTTTACACATCGCCTTCAGACTGAACCAATGATGTTAAATAATGATGTCTGCACATCACCTTCAGACTGAACCAGTGATGTTAAACAATGATGTCTACACATCGCCTTCAGACTGAACCAGTGATGTTAAACAATGATTGCACATCACCTTCAGACTGAACCAGTGATGTTAAACAATGATGCCTGCACATCGCCTTCAGACTGAACCAGTGATGTTAAACAATGATGCCTGCACATCGCCTTCAGACTGAACCAGTGATGTTAAACAATGATGCCTGCACATCGCCTTCAGACTGAACCAATGCAGGTATTGGCTTCAGAACAGTGGAGAATCTAGCACTTTATATAATCAGATTAGCTGCATATTCATTGGTCACAACATGCCCAAGAGTTATGATAGTGTTATAAAGTAAAGGATTTTGTTGGCACAACAGTGCAAAAGAACAGTGTGCGTATGCTTGTGTCATGCCAGAGGAGGATGAAGAGTGAAATAAAATGAAAAATAAAAACATGGCAAATATAGATAGCTCAATAGCTTGTCACGAAGTTTGATTTTACTCATTAGTTTTTCTTCACAAAGACATGCATTGTGATTTCTCACACTAGTCTCTCTTCACAAAAATGTGCCATTATTGCAGCTAAATAGTAAAAGAATAACCTGTTTCAGAAAAGAGAATTTTTATAAACAGTTCAGAAATCATTTTTTTTTCTCTTTGTAAAACCAGTGGATGTAATTTATTTTTAGATGGAGTAGTCATCTTCTCACTTTATTGAAATACCTACATGAGTCACTAATGGCAAAAACCTTCTTGAAAAACTAATATATATATATATATATATATATATATATATGTGTGTGTGTGTGTATAACTAGATTGTTTTGATCAGTTTGGAGATAGATTGCTATTATTTAAACTATTACTTTATTTTTTACTAGTTTGGTGTTTGTTTATTAGAGACACAACTCCCCCTCCATTAATCACACACCCTCAATTCTTTTTTTTTTTAACACCGGAAATGTTCTAGAAGTTGATATCTCCTCAAAGTAGGCATTTTGTCTGACTTTGTCATCACTAAAATTAACTAATTTATTTTAATGCACAATAATGCTAACATACTAAGTTGTTGATAAGATCTAGGAAAGTTTTATATATGCATACACCTCAGAAAGTTTATAAGTATGTCTTTGTATAATATTCAGTGTGCGAATAGAAGTGAGCATAAACCAGTCTACATTTCAGACCATTAGCAATGACAAGAAAATATTTAGTATTTTTTTTTATATTTAAAAAATCAACTGCTTTAGTCTTCTTATATGTAGATAGATTTGTTCTTTTGAGAACACCTGCTCCATATTATTGCTGACAGATTTGTTCTTTTGAGAACATCTGCTCCATATTATTGCTGACAGATTTGTTCTCTTGAGAACACCTGCACCATATTATTGCTGACAGATTTGTTCTTTTGAGGATGACTGCTTCATTTTATTGACAAGGCAGCTTTTTAAAAGTGGATTTTGAATATTAGACTTAACAACACACAGCTGGCTGAAAGTTGATTTCAGATAGTAAATATAATTTATTAAAATTTCCAACTGTAAACAGTTTATTTCAAGTAAAATTTGATGAGCACCTGGAAAAGTAACACTTAATGAAAGCTAAAAGGGTTTTTTTTTTTATATTTGTAAGTGATTACCCACTCTAACTATTGTATTGCTTTCATTTCAGTGCATTATCTCTTGTAAGTTACTCATATATAACATAAATTGCTATTGTTGTCTTGTAAAGTTTCAGATAGTGACTTAACATGCAAATTGCTATTGTCTCTTGTAAGGTCACAGAAAGTAATTCACACATATTGTAAACTGCTATTATTGTCTCTTATAAAGTTGCAGACAGTGACTCAACATATTGTAAATTGCTATTATTGTCTATTATAAAGTTGCAGACAGTGACTCAACATATTGTAAATTGCTATTGTTGACTGTTGTAAAGTTGCAGATAGCAACCCATACATAATATAAATTCCTGTTGTCCTTTGTAAAGTTGCAGACTGTTATTCAATATTTCTGTTGTAAATTGCTGTTGTTGTTTCTTGTAAGGTCATAGAAAACAACTCACATAATGTAAATTGCTATGTTCAGTAATGACTTTATTACAGTTGCCTCATCTCAGTTTGAGGACTGTTATTCAACCACCTCACATACATTTTATTGTGCCTTTGATATGTATTTATTTATTAAGTTTTAAAAAAAGAAATGATGCCTTTGATATTTGTTATTCACTACAACAGATTCATTTGGTGGTATTTGTTATCTAGTACAGTAAACTGGTATGATAATACTTGTTATCCAAGTACATTTGACTCGTACGATGTCTTTGGTATATGTTATCCAGTACAGTAATATGATAACTTTGATTTTTGTCGATATGCTTCATGAGGCTTCCTCCAACCTTTTGCAGGTTTTGTTTCAATATCAGTGCTGATATATCACTATAGTATGACAGCTATACTGTAACTGGCTTCCATTGGGTCCCACAGTAGTATGACAGTTCATATTTTAATTAACTTCCACTGGGTCTAGCTGAAGTACGATAACTATATTGTAAGTTACTTCGCTGGGTCTCACTATAGTATGACAGCTGTATTGTAGGTAACTTCCAGTAGGTCTATCTGTAGTATGATCATTACATTGTAACTGACTTCCATTGTAGTATGAAAGTTACATTGTAAGTGACTTCCTGTGGGTCTAACTATAATATGATAGCTATATTGTAAATAACTTCCACTGGGCCTAACTGTAGTAAGAGTTACATTGTAAGTGACTTCCACTGGATCTCATTATAGCTATATTGGTAACTAATTTTCACTGGGTCTCACTGTAGTAAGACAGCTATATTGTAACTGACTTCCACTGGATCTCATTATAGGTATATTGGTAACTAATTTCCACTGGGTCTCACTGTAGTATGACAGCTACATTGTAAGTGACTTCCAATGGGTCTCACTGTAGTATGACAGCTATACCGTAACTGAAATCCATGAAAATTATTTTGGGCATTGCTTTCTAATACATTTATTATAAACTCTTCTTGCCTGGTTTATAAATTGTTCCAGACTTTGGATGACCATTAGCTAACTTCTCTGTATCATTTAGGCCTGCCTTTCAAGTTTCATTATTGTATTGATTATTTCCACATACTTTATAATTTATACATCAATCCATACTTATTGTATCTATATCTATTGATAAACCTTTAAAGTTTATTGGTCAGTCCAGATTTATTGTATCCATATTTACTGATTATTTCAAAACTCTTTAAAGTTTATTAGTCAGCCCAGATTTATTGCATTCATATTTACTGATTATTTCAGAACTCTTTAAAGTTTATTAGTCAGCCCAGACTTATTGTATCCATATTTACTGATTATTTCCACATGCTTTGAGTCCACACTAACTGCTCAGTGTAATTTATCTTTAATATAATGGAATTTTGGGATTGAAAACCAAATTCACAGCTGCTAAACAAGTCAGCAGAGGCATTGCTTTGTAAGGAAAGAAATAAACAAGATTTTGTAACTAATTACAAGATTTTTAATTACAAGATTTTAAGATAATTTTATCAAGATTTTATACTTTTTTAACAAGTCTGAAGTTTGCTGTACACCAAAGTTACTATATAATTGCATAAAGTGAGACCTCCCAATCACTAAATGCAGACATCAGACACGTGCTATGCACGAGTTCACTGTGCGGTATTGCAAAATGAGACTCTCAAGCACAAAATGCAGACATCAGACTCAATTGGCTGCCATCAGAATTTTAAATTCAGTCTCAGACCATTTTAGAAAACATAATGGAATTTACTGGAATTGAATTTTTGGAATAAAATTTACAATTAAAGTGGACTGGTGTTTTCATGAAATTTGTATCTTATTCAAAAGTTATATTAGTAGTACAGAATGAAGGATTAGGGAGGTAGAAGTACATAACTTTGTAGTGATTAGGACTTAGCTTAGCTCTTTGTTTTCAAACCAACAAATTTGTGAGTATTGGATGTCTCTGCAACCTTACTTTAATTTTCATCTAAGTCCAATTTTATCCACTTTAAAATAACTAGAATTGGGTAATTTCTGAGCAACCCTTTAGTCCAGATTAATCAAAATTGAGAAATTATTAAAAGAAATATATATTTTTTCAACAACCATTTTAAATCCACTTGATATTAATCAAACCTTAAACATTTGCTACAACAGGAAAGTGTAAATTTACTCTGCAATTTGCTTTGTTTTGTGAAATTTTTTCATGTGACTGTTATTTAATGAATTGATTGAAATTATATCCATGTTAATCAAATCTTGGATAACTTGTAATTTGTAAATTGCAGATGTTTTAGCATTAACCATTGATTGGTTTATGATTCTCTCCCCCCCCCCCCCCCCCCATGTGAGTTTAGTTTAATAAACTGATTAAATCAACTTAGAAGACAAGTTTTTAGAATTGTGTATTAAATTGCCCTGAGTGTATGTTCACTGTTACAAGAAGGCCAAGAAAGTATATATAGGTCATATTATTAACATGTGTGATATCACTGAATGAACATAATGTACACATTCATACCATACATACTGACTGAACACACATTCTTTGGCAGAGTAAATTTGCCTGTCTCTATTTCTAGACTTAATTTTTATTTTTTAAAATTTATTTTTATAAATTTTCAGTGACCTAACCTTGGGCACTTCTGATGGTATTTTGATGTCAGAGTTGGAGTAAACAACTCGAGTTGAAATTTATATGTTAGAAATTGCTGATGCAATACAAACCAGTTCCAACTAGATGAGTAGTTTTTATTATCCAGGATGATGATAAATATGTTTGCCAGTTTATTCATTGCATGCAGGTATTTGGTTTGTCTGCTAGGTAAAGGTTTGTAGTAATCCCAAAATCCATAATTACTAGATAGATGGTTATATTTCTGCTGTCTTGCTTTTTTCATTACTGTTCTTGTTGTCTTTGGTGGTGTTGACATTGTCCACAGTGTTTTCTGTTGAGATCGTGTAAATAGGAGCTGGAGGCTGGCAAAGATGGTTTAGTATTAACTGGATAAAGTCCACAAGATTTTAACCCTTACAATTAATGTGTTTTTAGCACACCACTCATATAACACTACTAATGTATCACACTTGCAACTCTATTAGTTTTAATCTACTAGTGGTTTTAATCAATTATCCACACAATAAAATAAGTCTATAGGTGTGGTTTTAATCAATTATCCACACAATAAAATAAGTCTATAGGTGTGGTTTTAATCAATTATCCACACAATAAAATAAGTCTATAGGTGTGGTTTTAATCTATTATCCACACAATAAAATAAGTCTATAGGTGTGGTTTTAATCAATTATCCACACAATAAAATAAGTCTATAGGTGTGGTTTTAATCTATCACACTCACACAAGTATGATTTTATGTTGTACTATCTTTACAAACATTTTACTAATGCGGTTATAATCTTGTATCAATCTAACAACTTTATTTGCGTGATTTTAATTTATTATTATAACAACTCTACCAGTGCAATTTTAAATCTTGTACCATACTTACAACTCAATAACATGTAGTATGGTTTTTATATATCTCTTTCACAAATGTCTTAGTGTATTATAAATCTTGTACCCTCCTTACAACTCTAGTAGTGTAATTTTCATCTTAAACAACCATACAATTCTACTTGTGTGATTTTAATCTTGTATCACAGATACCACTCTATTAATGTGGTTTTAATCTTGTATCACATTTACCACCCTTTTAGTGTGATTTTAATCTTGTATCACAGATACCACTCTATTAATGTGGTTTTAATCTGGTGCCATCCATACTATTCTAGTGTGGTTTTAATTTTATACCACCCATACAATTCTACTAGTGGTTTGATCTTGTACCACCCTTACAACTCTATTACTTTATTAGTGTGCATTTAATTTTGCACCATCCTTACATTATCTATTACTGTGGTCGTAATCTTTTTCCACCCCAACAATTCAGCAAGTGGTCTTAGTGTTGTACCATTCTCCTAATTATTTGTTTTTGATCTTCTACCACCCATACAACTTTTATTAGTGTGGTTTTAAATATCACCCTTACAAATCTAGTATGGTTTTAACCTATCACCCTTTTAATTCTACTAGTGTGTTCTACCACACTTACATATCTTAAATGGTGATTTTGACCTTTTACAACCTTTACAGTCGTAGTAGTGTGATCTTAATCTTTTACAACCTTTACAGTTGTAGTAGTGTGATTTTAATCTTTTACAACCTTTACAGTTGTAGTAGTGTGATTTTAATCAATTACCCTTAAAATTCTGCTAGTGTAATTTTATTTTAGCATCATCATTTCATTTTTATTAGTGTAGTTTTAATCTTGACCCACCCTTTTAGCTCTACTGGCATGGTTTTAATCTTGTATGAAACTAAGAGCTCTACTAACATGGTTTTATTCTTGTGTGAACCTAACAGCTCTACTAGCATGGTTTTAATATGTCATCGTTACTCAAAAAGTGTTCTTTTAATTTTGTACCACCCTAACAATTGTATCTGATGAGTGTAATCTATTATGACACTTACAAATTTACTTATTTTAATCTTGCACCTATCTTACGACTATGTTGTGCAATTTCAAATCGAGAACAGATTATTTACTTAATAGTAGAAGCCACCTCTGTGAGTTCTGTCGTGCTTCATTAACAGTACAGGTCCAAAGGCAAAATGTTTTGTTTCAAGGCAAAATGAAAATCTTGCACTCTACACACTCTCTTCACATTTATTCTTATTTTAAAAGTGAAGACTATCCAAAAACAAAATATTTTAATGCACTAACGTGTAAGGTTCCATATACGAGTCTGAGCCAAATCTTGCTGCACTGAGATTGTATTACTCTTAGAGCCAACTGTGACAGTAGCAAGTTTTAAAACTGATGGTAAATATGAAAGATGCAGTTGAATGGTACCCAATTCACAAAGTAATATTATTAACACTAGAATAATCAAAACAGAAGTGTCAACACAAGACGTCTTGGCATTGTCAGTTATCTCTATATTGGTATTCAGACTAAATTTTTATTCCTTTCAAAAGTAGTCTCTCCATTCCTTTCATCAGTAAATCTCTCCACTCCTTTCATCAGTAAATCTCTCCACTCCTTTCATCAGTAAATCTCTCCTTTCATAAGTAAAATCTTCTAAGTCAACAATGCAAATTTGAAATTAGAAATGAGGACAGCCTTGTCTATGTTCTCTAAAGTCAACTTCATTAAAAAATATAATTAAATATATATATATATATTATTTTTATTAAATATGTACAATATTTTTAATGCATCAAACAATTTTCAGATTGTAAGGCAAAACTCTTAACTAGTGCCAAAGAAGGCCAAAATTCAACTGTGTTCAGAAACATCTTTCAATAAAACAAGTTTTTTTATCAAAAGTTCATAAAGAGAGGCAGAAGCACATCTACGAGTTATTAACTATTTCTAGTGACAAGACTGATCTAATTGTACCTATACTTGAAATACAACATTCACTGTTTCTTGCCATCAGACAATCTTGAAAACTATGGGACTCGTAAGGAAATACAGGCGACTAGAAAGACCTCTTATTTGGAACACAACAGAACAAACGTAGTAATTAGTATATCAAACACCAAAGTCCACAATATTTTGTTTGGTACACGACAGAACAAACATGTAGTAATTAGTATGTCAAACACCAAAGTCCACAATATTTTGTCTGGTACACAACAGAACAAATGTAGTAATTAGTATGTCAAACACCAAAGTCCACAATATTTTGTTTGGTAAAATGGTTTTATAAATATAATATACATATTTTTTAAATACTAAGAATTATGACTAATTAACAAAAATGTTTCCATGTATAAGTTTATGTTTACCTTATTAATAATAAGTATTTTTTGTCCTATAAATTATTTTGGTACAACAGCTATTTTAAAATATAAATCCAAATAAGATCAAATGTTTTCTTATCAATAAGAGATTTATAAAAATTCTTTAGAAGTCATAATTCGTTGATCTTTTAGGATAATTTGTAATATTTCAACACTCTTTAAGAAATAATTTTGTTAGATACATAAATTTAAACATAGCAACACATAAACACACATCAACAAATGCACATAAGCATATACAAAACATATTCACATAGACAAGCATCTGCTCATAAATATATTCATATAAACTAAACAATTGCTCATAAATAGATTCACATAAACAATAAAAATGTGCTCATAAATATACTGACATAAACAATATGCTAAACATAAGCACAAAAATGTGATTTTTATAAGTAAACCTGCCTAGCAATTTAAGTGAGTGTACATTTTAAATAACTTTAACATAAAAAATGCTTTCATTCACACTATAAATCATTTAATCAAGTTTCACAAACAGAAAAAAACTTAAAACTTCAGCTGCCTGTGTGTACTGTTAATGATTAATTTTTTAATTTTAAAAAAAGGTGAATGATTGTACTGCAAAGCCTTTGGAAATTGTTAAAATGACATTAATATTGTAAAACTTCTGAAAATTATTTTAAAAGGTGACTGATTATAAATGTAAAGCATTTGGAAACTACATTAATATAAAAGAAGTTATATCTGAATGGGCAATTAATGTTTTGGGGAATGCTTCCTGTAAAAGACAACATTGTGCTGGGGGAATTACTTTTCAAAATGCAATGACTCTAATAAAACAAATGTTGATTGGACACTTCAAATTATTATTATTATTATTAAAGTAAACTTTTAGCAGATTCAAATGAGTGATTCTAATAAAGCAAACCTGTCTGACAGTGTCATAATAAACGAACATTTAATAAAGCAGGTATATTTGGCAGTAAATTAGTAAACATATTTGTCTGAAAGTTATGAAACAAACACCATGAAAGCAGATGATTATTTTTCAGTTATTATTACAAGATGAAAATTATGATGAAATCTATAAATAAATGATTAATTTGTTGGGAGTTGTAACTTGATTTTAAAGATATTTACTAAAGTTTTTAAAAAATCCCAATAAATTTTTTTTTTTTGGATCACTAGCACAAACAACATTATATATCAGTCACAATTCCACTGAATGAATTTATCAGCATCAATTGAAAGCTATTTATTTTCCAAATACTAAAATAATAACTTAGAACACCAAATACAATATTTTGTATACATACATCCATCCATTATATATGCATTGTGATGCACACAAATATAATGGGTTTTTTTTGATGTTGTTAAAACTGGCAAAATAGCTCCAATTAAAAAAGTTACAAAAGAAAATCACAGGTTTAACTTAGCATTACTTGCACAACTTCTCTGGAAAGAAAACAATTTTTGTGTTGTGCCAGAAGTAGAAATGAGTTGCATTTGAATTCACTTATTACAAGTGCAGCAAAGCACTTGCGATCTGGTCTCTCTTAGCAACAAGAAATGGATGCGGAGTCTTCAGTCCTAACTCAATTTGTCATCTGAAGAGTTTGTTGGACACTGAAATCAAACAGTCACACATTTGGTCTGACTGCTATCTTGATTATCTCTATACAATTAAATGAAATTATCTTGCAAAGTGAGGGAAGACAGATGGTCACCCTGGAGAGCACTGATACCAATCTACACATTAATAGGTGAAGACATACGAGGAGGAGATGGCTGCAATGTTGATCGTGCATGTTTGGCTGACCGCTCTTTCTGCAACTCCTCCAACTGACGCTGCAACTGAGCTTTCAAGACCAAAAGTTCTCGATTCCGAAGATGAATTGGTTCCTAAGGCAAGACATCAAAAATTATTTCAATCAAGTATTATTTACAACTCAAGCCTGAAGGGTTTTCAAATTTATTAAATTATTGTTGAAATAATAAAATTTTAAAGAAATCCTAAGATTACAGTGAAAAACAGTGAGGTATAATGATCAATTATTATTCAAAACATTCTGTACAAGTGAACTGGTTGATTGTTTTCTTCAAAATAAAAGTTTACTAAGAAATTTTACTCTGTTTAAATGGCTTTAAATATCTAACAGAAAATATTTCACTTAATACTGCTCTGCTTATAGGACTATAAATGTAAGGAAGCCAAAATACTATGAAGAACATGCACAAAAAAATAAAAATAAAAAAGTATTACAAGAGGAAAAACTAGAAGCAAAATGAATAAAAGAAAAAATATAAAAGAAGAGGAAAACAAAAGAAAAAATGTATATAAAAAAAAATTGAAAAGAAAAAATAATAAAAAAGAAGGAAAACAAAAAAAAAATATTATTTTTAACTACAGAAAAGGAAGAAAGTCTTTAATAAAGAAAATAAATGGTGAAGAGAAAACTTAAAAGAAGAATAAACAAATGAAGAAAATATATACAAGAAATGGAAAAAAGAAAGAAAAAGTACATTAAAAGAAAATGAAAGACAAGAAAGAAAAGGTACGAAAGAAAATGAAGAAATGGAGAAACAAATGTATACAAAAGAAGATAACAAAACGAAGAAAGAAAAGTATTAAATGGAAAGGAAGAAAAGAAAAAATATAAAAGAGGAAATGAAAGGAAACAAAGTATAAAAGAAAATTAGAAAAGAAAAAAATTGTAAAAAAGAAGAAAACAAAACATACCTGTGGTCTCATGCGTGGATTCCACCTGCAATAGTAACCAGTCCACAAATGGATACGACGCAAACTGGCCACAGGAAAGAGGACATGTTTGTTAACATAGGAAGCATACAACGGATTTGTAAACTCCTCCAGCTGACAGTTAGTGAATGACCACAGGGACACAGTTTTGTCAGTTATTTGCTGTAAAAACATATTTGCAATATACTAATTCATGACTACCAGGATACATTTTGTTTTGTAAATTTGCTTTCTTAAAATCAGGCATGCAGAACAGCAGAAAGATTACATTTTTATTTATCAGTGATTTATTTTTTCATTTATTAAAAATATGTAGTATATAAAAAAAGTGGAATGATAACATGGCAATCACCTTCCCCAATTGTAAACCAATAGGAACAATAATAGAAATACTTTTTTTCAACCTCTTAAAAAAAAAAAACCAAAGAAACATTCATACCTGTTCATTGTATATAAAATACTTACTTCTTTAACTCTGAGCATTTCACAGTTGCAGATAAAAGTGCCAAACAGACAACTGTAGAGGTGATCCAAAATGGTGATTAAAAAGTGCTCATTGAATTCAAATGCATTGGGAAACTGAAAAAAAAAAAAGTAGTAGTATAAGATGTCAAAATCCCAGGGGCAGGGAAATCTCTATATAGAAATTTATTCTCAGATCATTCTGAGACCAGAAATTAAAAACAATAAAAATCTTGAACAAAGACATCTGATGTCAAAGTCTGTTTTAGGGAAATTCAAACAGATATACTGAAGTAATTCTTTGATCATTCTGACGCCAGATGTTACAATGAAATGCAATAAGCAATGATTTGAAAACAAATTATGAAAAACACAAATAACTGAATGCAGGCCATTATCAAATCCTCCTTGTACTTGATTAGTTTTAATTTTAAATGATGGCACATCTCTTTTATTCTTCGCTAATAGCCACTAGCAGGGGATGGGGCATTTACTGCTGGAGGACAGCTGTTTGGAGGTGCAGATGGGTTATTAGGACAAAGGGAGATAATTTTATTCATACTGGTTATTTATTTTACTTTTACTTTTCACAAATAATAATTACTTTTTTTTGCTTTAAAGTTACAATCATGAAACGTGTAATCCTACTTCTTAAAAGAAATAAACTAAAAAATTATTCTGGACTACATTTATTCTTATACTGTTGATATTCTTTGCTATATATTTATTTTTATATTTTATTAAATAAGCAAATGAAATATTAGCAATCAAATATAAATAACAATCAATGTACATAAATGTTGTGTAATTTTTATGACTGTTCTCTTGAAATAGTACAAAATAATAATAGTACAATATAATTACTGTATATATCACATGTAAAACATTAGCAACTAATATCAGCTTTTGAAGGAAATGACGTAATTATCACAATATAAAATGTTGGCATGTTTTAATCAAGCATTCTTTTCACTGCATCATATAAACATTTATTCTTAAGTTTGCATTAAATAAAATAAGTGTTCCATGACATTATTATTCACTTTAAAATCAAATTATCTTTTCACACAGCTTCTAAGGTTACAGTCATTTACAGGCATTTATTTCATCATATCATTACCCTGCAAAACAAATGATCATATTTATAATCAACCCAGCAAAATGGACTATCACCCAAACTTTTTATTCTATGATTTCAGTTTGGTTTTATTTATTATTTAATAAATTATTAAGCAATCATTTATCAGAATTATTAATAGTGAAACTGCTTCTGAAGATCACATAACAGTATTGAAACTCAATTATGATATAACCAGTAATTCCTCAGGTACTTTTCTTTGTCATCATTATACATTAATAGCACAGTGATGCAATTTTATATATAAAATAGAACACATTTCACCGCTTAGAGCAAACTAATTAATATTAAGCAAAGTACTTCTAATGGCATAGCAGTACACTTATATTAAAAAGCAAAACAGCAGGAGCCAGAAAGCAATGCCACCATTATCAAATGAAATATAATTTTTTTTAAATGTATCATTTGGTTTACTTTAAAAAATTAAATTGTTGATTATCTGTAAATGTTGATAACTCTGAAAATAGGTTTAAGTATTTTTTCATCAGGAAAAACTTGAATTAACATAATTTCCATTAATTAAAAGAGAACTTTTGTCTCTGCAAGATCTTTATCCCCCTAACACCACCCCAACAAATTCTATCTAATGACAATTCTTCTTCTTTTTAAAAAACAAGAAAGAACAAAAGTAATACAAATATAAATGTTACCTGTTTTGTCATTTGCCATACACAATCCATGAACTGCAGGAAGACAGGAGATCTGTTATCATCAGAGTGTTTGTCTTCCCCATGACCCACTCTCTGAATAAATAATTGAAAACATTTCTGTTATCATAGAGCATTTGTCCTCCCTATGGCTAACTGATCAAACAAACAGATAGTAAGTCAAAAGATTTGTGACGGAGCATATTTTCTCCCTGTGGTTGACTAATCAGATAGTAAGTCAAAAGATTTGTGATGGAGTATTTGTCCTTCACCTTAGTCGACTCCCTGAACAAATGAACAGATTTACAAGTCTAAAGATTTCTCTTATCATAGAGTTTGTTCTAGCCATGGCCAACTCCTACTAAATGATACATACAAGTCAAAGATTCTGTTTTCTGTTATAGGTGGTGACAAATAAAAATCAAGAGACTTCTGTTTTAAAAAGCATGTCCTTCCTAGAGTGACTCTCAGGATGTTTTACTTTATAACTGTTTATCATCGTTTATTACTTCAGGATGAGATTGGGGGTTTGTAGCTGTTTCTCTAATTAGTAATCTTTGTGTATTTTAACTCTCGCATACTTTTGTAATGTCGGATAGTATTAACTGTAGTGAGGCTAGCAGCTGGCCACGATAGTGTTTAAACTTTGATTCAGTCTTTCTTAATATGTTTCTAAAACCCTCACCATACAGCTATCTGGATTTTATATCACCTATGTAAACAAAATAATTTATGTGTTTCTCTATATCACCTATCTGTACTATATGTAAATTTATGCTTAACTATGTGATTTGTACCTGCATAACTGTGTATACAAAATTGTATGTGTACTCACACATACATAACTAGTATTTAAAATTGCACATATGTACTCAATTCTGCATAATCAAGTTGTCCAAGATATATGTGTACTCATACCTAAGTAACTAAGCATTCACATTTGTACATGTATTTGTACCTGCATTACTGTGTATTCAAACGTGTACATGTACTTGTACCTAAATATCTGTGTATTCAAACGTGTACATGTACTTGTACCTAAATATCTGGGTATTCAAACGTGTACATGTACTTGTACCTAAATATCTGGGTATTCAAATGTGTGCATGAGTGCTCATTCCTAATATCTGTGTACTCAAACTTGTATGTGAGTACTTGTACTTGCACATATGATTAGTATTCAAACTTATACATTTACCTGCTTGAATTTGTGTCCAAAGCTAATCCATTCTTTTTCCAACAGCACCTCAAATCCACGAATTGTACGATAGTATGGGTCCAACATCAGCATTGCTAATGATGTTAACTATACAAAAGTTAAGAATTATATAAATTTCATTTAATGTTCACTGTGTAACTGTGCATTTGTGTTTGTATGAGTGTGTGCCTGTAAATGTGTGTAATATAGTGTTACAGATGTTTTGTAATCATCTTTGAGTGAAAAGAAAACATTTGCTTTATCACAAGTATTTTTTAAGTGCTGTATGCTCCCAAAGGTGAGCTTTATTCAAAATAAGAGCAATCCAATTTCTTTTTCATCAAATAATATATTCTCATAAAATTAGGACGATCTCACCTGTTTTCATAAGTCAAAGTGATTATCTCACCTGTCTTCAAAAGCCAGGTCAATGGCTCATCTCACCTGTCTTCAAAAGTCAGGTCACTGGCTTACCTCACCTGTCTTCAAAAGTCAAATCAAGCACTCTCACTTGTCTTCAAAAGTCAGATCAAGTGCACTCACCTGTCGACTCAGGAGACAGGTGAAGTTTACTTTTGAAGCAAATATGTCTTACCAAATCTAATTAAATCTAATTAAACTTACAAATATATTTAAGCATTAACACAATTCAGTTCTTTTTCTGGCATTTACTAATAACACATGTATTTCCAGAAATGAGTGCTTTAAGTTTTCAGTACAAGCCTTTCTTCCTTCCTTAAGCAGTATTGAGCTTTGACAACAGCTTTGAAAATACAGTCATGTTGGCCCTTATGACTGTGATGACAGTCCAGTAGGCCCTTTGAATCTTCCTGCACTATTAATTATGACTTATTTCTACAGTGTGTTTGGAGCTTCACCATTTTGATCATACTGTCAGCATGTTTCAATTATGTAACATGGATCTCTCTCTCATGATCAAAGGGAGCAAATCTAGTATAAGGAATGTTCAGGATTATTGGAAGGATAGTCTTCCTTTATTCACTCCATTGTCAGTGTAGAATTTAAAAAAAAAAATTTTTTAACCTTGTGAAACTGGTTGTGCAGCAGGCTGCACATGCTAAATAGATTGGTGTGGCACAATGCAAATGTCTTTAATAGCTATGAATTAATTATCTTTCCCTGTCTCCCTCTCTCATTGACTATGAATTATCTTTCCTGATTTTCTACCTTTCTTATTAACTTTATCTTTTCCCTTTCTCCAGCCATCTCAATGACTACAGTCATTTATTTTTTCCATTTCACTCCCCTCTTAATGACCATGAATTGTTATTCCCTCTCTTAATTACTCTGAAATGTCCTTCCCTCTCTTAATGACTGTTAACCATCTCTCCCACTTCTTGTGCCTTTCTCCCTGTCCCAAGGAGCGAGTACCTGTGCTGTCCGGTCCCAGCCATCACTACAATGAACCAGTACTGATGTCTTGTTGCTCTCCACTTTGTCTGCCACACGTACTGCGCCTGCCATGATCACCTGCACCAATTCACAATGATCTGAATCATATTTTTGACAGATGTGACAGTACAAATGACATTATATTCTAAATCATATCTTAAATTCAAGGAATTTAACAAGTATAACAATATCCTAAACAAGTGTAGTTATGTCCTAACAAGTGTAGTCATATCTAAACAAATGTAATTGTATACCCAACAAGTGTAGTCATAGTCTAAATGAGTGCAGTCATATTCTAACAAGTGTGATCATATATTCTCCAACAAGTGCAATCTTATCCTATACAAGTACGACTAACCTAGACAAATAAAATCATATCCTAAACCATTATAATCATGTCCTATACAAATGCAACCTTATCCTAAACAAATATAATTATGTCTTATACAAATAAAAACTTATCCTAAACAAATATAATCATGTCCTATACAAATGCAACCTTATCCTAAACAAATATAATTATGTCTTATACAAATAAAAACTTATCCTAAACAAATATAATCATGTCCTATACAAATGCAACCTTATCCTAAACAAATATAATCGTGTCCTATACAAATGTAACCTTTCCTAAACAACTATAATCATGTCTTATACAAATATAAACTTATCCTAAACAACTATAATCATGCGCTATACCAACACAATCTTATTCTAAACAAATATAATTATGTCCTATACAAACAAATGTAACCATAACCAAAACAACTGGGTCCGTGAAAGTCAAATAAAAATTTAACATTTATATTCACTATATGTGCATTTGTCTAGGGAGGGGGGTCCATAGTTTTCACCAGATTTTCAAAGGGGTCTGTGACTCAAAAACGGTTAAGAACCACTGTATAAATAAATTTCAATCAGAGAAGCATAAATGTAAACTATGCCTGCAACAGTTGAATATTTCAATAATTTTGAAGTCAGGAACAAACCTTGATATGCTCCAGCCAGTGAGTAGACTCAATTTTTGACAACCAGTGCACTTCATCAATGGCTGGAAAGCATTCTTCTTTCAGTTTCCTGGAACTGAATCACAAGAATGTATGAAATATAAAACTCAAACTGTAGAATGTAGAAGTATGAATTTAGCTTTGAAAGCAGAGTTTTACTGTACTGACTTGGAGCTCCAGCTTTCAGAAGCAGTCAATGGTGAACAAACTATGGGGGAAGTACAATAAAAAGAACAATGTTTGGTATGCAGGGGAAGATACAATGAAAGGATGAACAGATATTTTTTATATGTTTGATGGAAAATAAAATAAAATGAGATTGAGCATTTACAGCCAGTCAATGGTATGTGAACTATATTATGGAAGAAAAACAAATGAGATTTTACATGGAGAAAAACAGAGAATGCGCAACGATACAATTATTTTAATTAACATTATTCTTATTTATGTTACATACCAACTAATTCTTTCTTTACAGCTGGCACCTGGCCATTGACCAGGTAGGTAAAGTATATGGACAAGTGCATCTGGTTTACCAGCATGGTGTTTTTGAATAATGCACATGCCAGCACAACAGCACAAACGTAAATTATTAGGCTAATTAAATAAAAATATGTAATAAAAATAAATATGTGATGCTGTCTGGGAAAACCTGGCTAAAGTGAAAAAAATTCAAAAGTGGATTTCTTATAATTTATTAAAGTTCAGAATCTCATGTTTGTTTAAAAAAAAATAAATTTATGTCAGATAGTTTTTTCACTATACGTTAAGTACATACCTCCATGGACTATCAAAGGAGAGTAAACGACTACAAATGGCTGTAGCGCAAAATCAATTTTAGCAACTGTAGCCGGCATCACATATATGTAATAAAAATATACAATAACAAAACTTAATTGAAAATAAAAATAGAAATAATTTTATGACAGTCTACATTTTGATAAAATTAGTTAAAAGAATTCAACTAAAAAAGAAATTAGTACATACAAATTACACATGAAATATACCTTTCTCGCATGACATGAATGTTATGTATATCTAAAAATATAAGTTCTGCATTCTGGTAAGATTCTTCATTCTCATAGCCACCTCCTCGAGCCTGGAACAAAATTATTTTGGAATGATTATGAAATGTATTAATAATACTTCTGTATGGTACAGCTAATCAATATTAGGTAAACAATTATTAAACTCATATCATTAACCCTTTGAACATTATGCGCATATACGTAACAAACCCCTAACCCGACCTCCCTGAGCAAAAAAAACGTCAATTTTTAAAAATGCTTTTAAAAAAAATTTTCTATGTGAAATCAATTAGCCACTCAATGTGTGAAACACTTTATCACCAAAATTCCGTCTTGGAATGATACTCCGACCAACAGCGCTGTGAATTCGAATGCACAGGTAGTCTTTCAATCAGAACATCAAAAGAACGTCGCCATATTTAGCCTTGTACACTACACTGAACTTGCGCACCAATACGCAGACACACAAAATCTTTGGAAGAGTTCATTTCTAGGGTAAGTCAACATACGCCGATGTTGTATTATATCGGGATATAATTTTATACCTTCATCCCGCTATTGCGGGCCACCAGAGAAATCCGATTTTCTGGTAATCCCACTAAAGTGGAATCTCGAGTTCAAAGAGTTAATGATACTTTTGTATAGTTCCAGGTACAAATGTACAGTTATTAAACTTAGTAACAATACTTTTCTTTAGTTTCAATATTTTGTGATTAAATATGTCATTTCATTACTACTACTACTATATATTTACTTAAATGCATTAATAATACTACTTTATATTTCTTTATATTTGATTAAACACATTAATAATACTACTTTTATTTAATACTACTTTATATTTGATTAAATACATTAATAATACCTCTTTATATTATTTAAACACATTAATAATATTTTTTCACACCTTCAGTTTGAACAAATATTTACTTAAGCAGCCAATTAACATGGCACCATTAATCATTTTTGAAAAACTCCTTTTACAAATGATTTGATTTAAATAACTGTTAAACTTGGTGTCATTAACACAGCACAAATGTAACTATTTATTAAATGCAAATGAAAAACTCCACTAAAAAAAAAAAAAAAAAAAAAAAAAAAGAATTAACATAAACTAAAACTGACGGCAAAGAATGACATACAATAATAACTTTTACACATGTTTATTTTTCTTTAGCTTATTGAATTTAAAAATTTACAATAATAACTTTTACAAGTGTTTATTTTCTTTTAACTTATTGAATTTAAAAAAACAGGAAAGCACTATTCTGTTTCTAATTTTAGAAAAAATTTTATTTAACCTTTAATCATACAGGACAGGTGTTTTATTAATAAGAAATCAACCACTATGTGTATTTACACAGAAAATCAAATAAGGTGTAAAATGGAAAATAAAAGATAAGATGACTTAACATGAATGACTGACCTTATTGGCCATTGCATTGACTGATGGTCGAGCATCCATAATGAAGAGTTTATGTGACTGAGCATTGGCATCCATGATCATCTGGATGTAGTGCTCGTCGTCCTTGTTTCTCTTTCCAGCCACGCCCACCATGGGCTGTGAAGATCGAGTAATAGTAGCCTGGGACTCTGGATGTATCCACGACAACACCTGACATAAAAGAATACTTCACAAAATAAAGCATTTTTCCATGTTATCAAAAGTGTATATCCACATCTGATAGTATTTTCATTTAGTAAACAGATGATTTAATGTTTTGTTTCTACCTTAATTCAATACTACTAATTTTTTAAATAAAACATGCACAATGCAAACCTGTTATCATCAAACTTGGTGATAAATGTCTAGAACACAACTTCATGACTGTAACAGTTTTGTTTTAAGATAAGTCATACTGCTTATGTAGGTATATTTGTAGTATATCTGACAAGTACAGGAGACGTGTCACTTAGCTTCTGTAGATATATTTGTAGTATATTTGATAAGTACAGATATGTCACATAGTTTCTGTAGGTACATTGTCATTATATTTATATCTGACAAGTACAGGAGACGTGTCACTTAGCTTCTGTAGATATATTTGTAGTATATTTGATAAGTACAGATATGTCACATAGTTTCTGTAGGTACATTTGTCATATTTATAAGTATATCTGACAAGTACATGAGATGCTTTTGTTTTGTTGGTGTATTTGTCAGTATCTTTGATAATTACAGGGGATGTGTCATATAGATTCTGTAGGTATATTTGTCAGTATCCAAAACTGCTACAATCAAACATGACAATAAGCTGACAGATAGAATCTTTATATCTTGTTTCATGAGAAATTCATTTACAGATTTTTGTTTATATAAGCAAAGTGTGTTGAAATAATGTTTTCTCTTTATTTAAGTAAGTTTGTGTTGTTCTAAGCATGCTTAATAATTAAAGAAATTGAGAAAGAAGATGACTAGTGCCAGTTAATTCTTGATAATAATTAGTGTCAGATAACTCTTGATAATAATTAGTGCCAGATAACTCTTGATAATAATTAGAGCCAGATAACTCTTGATAATAAAAGTAATCAAGGAGGATGAAGATGACTAGTGGCAGATAACTCTTGATAATAAAAGTAATCAAGGAGGATGAAGATGACTATTGCCAGATAACTCTTGATAATAAAGGTAATCAAGGAGAATGAAGATGAGTAATGTCAGATAACTCTTGGTAATAAAAGTAATTGAGGTGAATGAAGATGACAAGTGCCAGACCACTCTTGATAATAAAGGTAAATAATGGTTACAGAAACTAGTGTAAAGATTCAAGGCACTACCACAGGGCTTTGTCTACTATAGTTTATTAATAGCTGAAGTAAAACTAGATGTTTTCTGCAAATGCTTATATGGAATAATAAGAAAAAATATCAACATACCGGAAATCGACCTCTGGTACGAAATTCAGCCACATGGCCAAGATAACTATCTTCAGCTGCTGATGGTACTGCAAGCTAAGAATGAAAAATAAAAATATTGCATTAGATATTTCAGTACGAAACATTATGGAAAATAAAATGAAAAATAAAAACATAGCATTTGATATTTAATTCTGAAACATGGAAAATGGATTGAAACATAAAATCATTGTATTAGATATTTCAGTCTGAACACAAGAAATGGATTGCAAAATTAAAAATGACATTAGATATTTTAGTCTGAAACATTATAGAAAATGAAATGAAAAGTGTAGAGAGTTTGTTTCTTGTTGTTTGAATTCTTTTTATATATTTGTATTGTGTCTAAGTAAGAACATGTATGCAAACAGACAAGAAGTCCTGGCAAAGTAATCAAATAATTAATCAATAATAAGATTATTTTAATAAGCAAGTAACAAATAAAGGGACGCAATAACTTCTATTTATGTAATTTTAATTTTAGCAGTAGAATATTATCTTTAAAATAGATACCAGTTAAAGTAAAAGCAAACACTAACAAGAATTATTTATGACTCTAAACCCTAAATGTACTGGACCCATACATATTAAATATATTTCATATTACTTCCACTGTTGATTTATTGGCTTAACTAGCTATCACACTCATTGTGTTTACTGCTTTGATATCGCACTCAATGAGTTTAAAGCTCTGATTTCACACTCAGTGTGTTTACTGATTTGATATGACATTCACTGAGATGGCTGCTAAAAATCAAATGTTTAGTGGGCTTTACTGCTTTGATATCATACTCAATGTACTTTATTGTTTTGATCAAATTTATTGTACTGTACTGCTTTGATATCAAACCCATTGTACTTTAATGCTTTCATATAAAATGCTCAATGTGCTTTGCAATTTTCAAATCACAATCACAGTGTTTCATGCTTTGATATTACAATCACATTGTTTTACTGCTTTGATATCACATTCACAGTGTTTTGCTGCTTTGATATCACAATCTTAGTGCTTTGCTACTTTGATATCACAATTATGGTGTGGCAGAGTAAATTTGCCTATCCCTATTTCTAAACTTAATTGTTGTATAAATTGTTAAATGTCAAAGTGACTCAGCTATGGGCACTCCTTATAATGGTATCTTTTGTAAGTATCAAAGATGGAAGTAAACAACTCAGGGGGAGAATATGCTAGAATTTGCTGATGCACTCCAAACCACTTCCAACTTGATGAGTAATATTTATGTCCAATAGTCTCACACTTGTTTATAACAAATTCATCCAATGAAGACGGACTGAAAGTTACTTTGTTGAAGAAGTTCTCTATTCTAATCACTTTGATTTTTGACGAAACTTGAGTCCAATCTTAAAGGCGATCAATGGTAAGTTAAATGACTGATAAAAAAAGAATGAACTTAGAAATATTTTGTACATATTGATCTGTGATTTGAATTGGAGAATGCTTATGTAATTGAACCATTATTTCTATGTTCACTAATTTGATTATGTTGTACATTATACACGTGAATTTTGATTTATGCTATATTTCTTATGCTGCATGTGTATCGGGCTAATGAATATTGCTGCAGGCTTTGTAAGTTGAGAATGTGTGTAAGAGAGAAAGGAGTTTCAGAGACGTAATATGCAGAAATTTAGTGCTTAATTTGACTTTTGCAGAGAGGAGCACGTTTAACTTTTTAAAGACAATTAATTCATGGGACTTATAGCTGTGTAAATCTTTATCTTGAATATTAAAGGAAAGAAGTTTTGAACTTCATTGCTTTGACATTTATTGCTGACAGGTATAGCAATTTACAATTTTACTCTTGATGCTGTACTATTTCAAGCTACACTTAGTCAACTAAAATTCTTTCTTAAATCTAAACTTTTTTAATTAAAAATTTTTCTTTTAAAAATTAATTACCTAATTTTTATTGTCAGCCACATTTAATTTTTCTATACTTGTCCAAAATTTAACTTTAAGTTTTAAAAGTGCTGAAAAATTAGTCTAAATATACAGGCAAAGTAAGTATTATGAACTTGCAACAATTACTAACTATTAAAGTTGTCTTGTTTATGGTGGCTGGGTAAGAATTATGAAACTTTCATAACAACTATTAACAATTAAAGTTTTCTTAACTTGCAATTACTGGATAAGATTATAAAACTATTGTAACAACTATCACCAGTTAAAGTTGCCTGGACTTACAATTGCTGGATAAGAATCTGCAAGTTCGTAGTTTTCATTTATGCGAGTAATTCTCCAACTGTCATTTGGCACACCCTGAAATAATGTAATAGAAAATAGTAAAAAAACTATGCAATTGAAAATAAAAACTATATAAAAATAAAACAAATTTACTAAGAATGTAACTTGTAATAAAACAAATAAAAACTATACTGTTTAGAAATAAAATAAATTTTAAAAGTATATAAAAACTATATAGTTTATGAAACTATGCAACTTGTAATTGGAACTTGTAATACCTAAAAACTATACAGCTCGCAAACAACAATTAAGTTTAAAAACCGAAATTATTTAGAAACAGAAAAATTCACAACATGAAGTTTACAATCATTTTTTAAAAATATTACTAACAAATTTTAAAACAAAATAAGGTTCAGAAATTAAAGAAATCAAATGAAAAATATTTAAAATCCCAAACAATATGTAGTTTTTAAAGAAAGAAGAGGTCCTTTGTTCCACAGGGAATCCAAGGAAATAAGTAAAGAAAGATAGATACAAAATCTAGACATCATTAAAACAGAAGAAACCAAAACATGTGATATAGAAATTAAAAATATCTAAAACAATATATATTTTAAAACACAAATAAATAAAATAACTTCTTATCTTATAAAGAGAAATAAATTATATAACTATGTATCTCAGAAAGAGAATGAATGTAAAACACAAAGTAGTTGAGAAACAAAAGGAAAAACCAAACTAAAACAATAAGTAGCTTAAACAGCAAAAACACTATTAGTTTATAAGAAAAGAAAAAAAACACTAAAACATGAAACAAATGGCAAAACATTATTTAGTTGAGAAACAAAGAAAAAACCTAAAGTTAAAAAGATGCAGCATTAAGGCAAAAAATATAGTTTAGAAACAAAGGGAAAAAACCCAATAAAACATTAAGTAGTTTAAATGGCAACAAAACTTTTTAATTTAGAAATAAAAGGAAAATTCAAACACTAAAACATGTAGCACAAAAAGCAAAGACTATTTAGAAACAAAGAAAAAAATCAAGCACTAAAACATTATATAGCTTAAAAGGCTATAAAAATTTATTTAGAAACAACAAGATAAACCAAACACTGCAACTTTAAGTAGTTTAAAAGATTAAAACACTCTTTAGCTTAAAAAAAAGAAAATGCACGAATGGAAAAGACAGTGATCAGTTGATAGATTGATTTTAACTGTCAGATTTATAGAGAGTTTATGAAACAAGAAGTGTTGTGTGGATATAACTGGCAAAATTAAAATGAGTGACAGCGTGAATGTAATTGAGATAATTATAGTCTGAGTATGAGATAATTATAGTCTGAGTATTTGTGCACAAGGTGTGTTAGTGTGTATGTAACTGACAATGCATTGACAATGTGAGTTAACTACCAAAATTGCAATCTTGTCAAAACTGTTGGAAGATGTTATTTTTCAAAAAAACAAACCAACACACCTGTCGTTTGTATTCAGCTATTGGATCATAAATTTTCCAGCCATCTTCATCATCATAGGATCCTTTGAACTCAAATGCAAACAAAGGCTAGAAAGAAAGACTTCTATTATTTTTATTATACTGATAAATTTGAAATAGTAAAAAAGAATATTAAATCTGCATATCTATTAATATATTTACAATTTCAAATAACTACTAAGTAAAGATGTTAGCTAGCTAGAAATGTAGACAACACAGATATATAATAAGAAAATGAAGTATATTTCACTGCAGAAATATAGATTTTTCTTTTATATCTAGGAGAAGCAGTCAAAAGATACAAATACCTCTTTGTAACCTGTGACGCCAACATTGGTGATATCAAATAGCTGATACATGGCACACATTATTTTAAAGCTAAACAGAACGCCAAGAACCAAAACATGACACAAAGTTGGGAACTGATAATGACTAAGAATAATATTTGACTATAAACCTACCATTTTGTTGGTGATGGGAAAAGCATACTGTTGAATCTTTTCAAAAACAGGGCGTCGAGAATGGTTCTCTTGCTTGTGTGCAAATCTCAGATTGCGAAAGTCCTGGCAACCAAAATATATTTAACATCTAAGGTTTCTTACAATGAAATCTTAGTGACAAAATATATTTAACATCTAAGGTTTCTTACAGTGAAATATTAGTGACAAAATATATTTAACAATTTAACATCTAAGGTTTCTTACAGTGAAATATTAGTGACAAAATATATTTAACATCTAAGGTTTCTTACAATGAAATCTTAGTGACAAAATATATTTAACATCTAAGGTTTCTTACAGTGAAATCTTAGTGACAAAATATGTTTCACATCTAAAACCTACCTTACAAAGAATGTCAATGCCATATGAATTCTCTCCCTTGCTTGTAGAACCTCCTATTTTTTCTACACGACTGCACATACCCAGTGGTACATCTAATATCTGAGGTGGATCCTGTACACAGACCACCATCCAAATATTCAAAGTAATGACATATTTGCAATGCTTAAACACAAATATCTAATAATTCTGAATAGGGGATACTGTACAAACAAACAAACACAATTCCTAGCATACTACACAAGTTATCAAGTATGCTTAGAGAGCATGTTGAAGATTCTGGAACAGTTCTGCAATGTGCCTCTAGAAGGGACATTGTGGGACCTTGCCTAAATATGAAAAGCAGTGATTGCGAAACCCATGCTGGCAACAGCCACCAACTTTGAAAAGGTTATCTGCTTTGACTTTAATTATTTCTCTGAACTCTATTTTCATTTCCGTGATGATAACCATGAACTTGATTTTGTATTTATGTTAAATGACTGCTTATGTCTATGCTAGTATAAACTGAACAATTGTCCAGCGTTAATCGAACATTGTTGTGAAGTGATGTAAATTTATTGACCTTCTTATAAATATTGATAAAATATGTTGGAAAGACAGTGGGTGGATGGGGGCTTGCTAAATACAAATTAAAGATGGATTTGTCTTCTCCTTTAGTAAAAAGTTTTCCATCTACAGAAATACTGTTTGATGATAAATGTTTGTCTTTAATGTTGTGGAAGAGAAAACTTTTACAGCGCCCGCATATCTGCCAAGTGAGAGAGAAGAGTGATTCTTCTGGAGAATTATTAATAATATAAATTAAGATTCTCATCACCTGTAATTAGTTACGGATGATTAATTAATAATAATATAAATTATAATCATAATCATTAACTAGGTGGCATTAGCGTCACACATAATATCTGTCATATGTTTGTTACTGTTACTGTCCTAGTGAAGGCTATTTAGCAAATTTAATTTTGTCTTGTATGTATAATTATAGAGTATTTAAAAATTACTTGTTGCATAACTAAGGAAATATTTAAAATTAGTTACTATCTATATATGAACATACTGTTAAAAAAGTCACCTTATCTAAGCTATGAAAGTACAGTTTGTAGTTTGTGACTGTCAAGGTCCCTCGTGTTGGTCCACTATAGGGGCAAAGGTAAGTAACATCATAACCTGCACAATCAAATAAAAAATGTATAATTCAAAAAGAAGTAAAACAATATTTAATTAATCAGCAAAGAAAATATACTTTCTCTGTAAGCATTTGTTTAAAAACTATATTTATATTATTATAATGTTTACTGGTTATGGTTATAATTAGCAGCAAAAATTATGCTTTTAAAAAAGAGGCATGTCTTTAAAGTACCTATCTTGTCTTTATCTATTTCTTTATACAGTTTTACAATTTCAAATCTATGGATCTAAATGAGTTTCCAGCAATGACAAGTCCTTTAGCAATAATATTCTCTTTTTCAAGCTAAAAATGTGATAAAAGTACTTTAGCAATAATATTCCTTTTTCAACTATGATAAAAGTACTTTAGCAATAATACTCCTTTTTCAACTGTGATAAAAGGACTTTAGCAATAATATTCTCTTTTTCAAGCTAAAATGTGATTAGTACTTTAGCAATAATATTCTCTTTTTCAAGCTAAAATGTGATTAGTACTTCAGCAATAATACTCCTTTTTCAACTGTGATAAAAGTACTATAGCAAAAATATTCTCTTTTTCAAGCTAAAATGTAATTAGTACTTTAGCAATATTCCTTTTTCAAATGTGATAAAAGTATTTTAGCAATAATATTACCCTTTTCAAACTAAAAATGTGATAATAGTACTTTAGCAATAATATTCCTTTTTCAAATGTGATAAAAGTTCTTCAGCAATAATTTAATATTCCCCTTTTCAAACTAAAAATGTGATAAAGTCCTTCAGCAATAATATTCCTTTTTTCAAACTAACAATATGATAAAAGTACTTTACCAATAATACTCCCCTTTTCAAGTTAAAAATGTGATAAAAGAATATTTTTCAATTTCTGCATGACTTAAAAAAAAATAAAAATAAAATTAACATGTGAATAAAAGCAATGTGTTCATATTTAAAATGAAGGAAAGTTTGTACTTAACTATTATCACATAACTTTAAACTGAACTCATTATCAAAAGTCCAGATTATTAGAAACAAAAATAATAGGATACTGCAATTTTCATAAATAGAAAATCTTGTGTGTGTACAACTAAGTTGCATGTGGTCTATTTTTAAAAACAAAGTTTCACAACAATATTCTGCTCATTGCATTATATAATCACATGACAAAATACATGTCACTGCAGCAAAAAATAGAGAGAAAGAGAACAGTCACATTCCTGGAACCACATGAGTACATATGTTAAGTCGACAAACAACATGATCTTTAACGGTCAAATCAAGTGATAGAATGATAGAAATTTGAAATGGTTGATAACTATAAATGATTAAATCATTAAATGATGTTAATACACACATCACCACCACACACACACAGAAAATAAGACAAAGTAACAATCAGATGGAATAACAGTTATTAATTGTTAAGACATTTGATGGGGAAAATCATTAGAAAAGTAGGTGACAGATAAATATGAGCAGAATCCTTATCCCACACAGTTCATTAATTTGTAAAACTCTAACTCTAACTGCTATTATTGATTGTTATATTGAGGTTTTTTTGTCAGGTTATTAAATTTATTGTTATTTCTTAACCATTTCTTTACTTCATTTGTTTTAATCAAAATTGTGTGGTAGGTATTTATTTCATTATTGTATTGTTAACTATGTTGTCCTCATTTGTTAGTGATTATCTTACTGGGAGCTCCAAACATGTTCATGAAAGAGACCAAGGTAAAATATTTAAATAGCCATGTTATGTGAGAAAAATATGAGACGGCACCGGTGTAACACATTAATTTTAAATTTAATGGAATTTAAAAATTATGCAATCATATCACACATATAGTCAGAACTTAACTATTTATCTAACATAACAAGCTTGCAACCAGGAAGCATTTCAGTTTTCTTTCCACAGATTTTTATTTTTAATTGGACATTTTATTTTGGTTCTTGAACTGAGACAATGAATTGGCACAACAAAAAATTCCCTGAAAAATCTAAGGAAATAAATTCATTAATTTAACAAAGTGCAATTACTCTACCTTTGCCTTTCACACATTCTCCCTCCAGAAGAGGTGGATCATCAGTTCTGCTTTGCTTGGAACTCTCTTGCAGAGTCTAACATTAGAAACACATATACAAAATATACATATACCTTTTATATAGATAACATTAGAAACACTATGACATTTAAAAATATAGCATAAAGAGTGCCCAAGGTATGGTCACTTTGACATTCAATCAAGTCTAAAAATAGGGATAGGAAAATTTACTCTGCCATATAGAGGATAACATTTAAGATACAAAATGTTCAGATATATATATATATATATACAAAAGTTAATGACTTTTTGTAGATGATAATAAAATTATCAAATTACACTCAAACACATGTACAAACTGAATCAAGGAGGAAAAAAAACCGCATAAAAATGTAGCTAAGGATAAATGAGCATATCAGACTATCACCTCTGCTTTTAAAAATTCTTTAGCAATTCTAAAGTTGACAGAAAAGATATTCTAGGCTTCTTCAAAGTTATGAATAATGTATGCCAACTGTGTTAAACATGTACTTTCATTCCATTTGAAGATCAGAAAAGGAGCCATTTTTAATTTTAATTTTTATGTACAAAAAAATGCACCATTGCTAACTAAACTGAGTTCATTGGCCATAGCCATAATCTTTTGTCATGTTCTGATGCCAGCTATTAACCTAGATGCTAATTATGGATGTGATGTATAGTGCTCTGCAATTATTACTTCTATGTGAACATTAATCTAAAAGACTTGGTATGCATACATGCATCTTTGTGAATTTAAATGAATTTAAAATTTATGTTTTTCTGCAGCCTATTGCATAGTTTTCTATAAATGAAATAAATCCATAAATGTTTTGAAGTATTTGTGTATTAACTATTAATTATTTATCATCAGTAAGTATCATCTAGAACTAGTAGAAGTCATGAGATGTGGGATTCAGTAGCTAAACTGCTATTGCTAATTAGCGGTTAATTGTTAAATACTGCAAGATGCCCAACTAATTTACTTAATGTATTATTGTAAGATGAGTGGACTTCCATTTTACATTAATTGATCAATTAATTAAAAAACTAGATATATATCCTTCCATTCTACAGTGATATAAAACCAAATAAAATTATACTTTTGATTTGTGTCTCCTTTTAAAATTTTGCATACAGTATTTAAGTGTTTTCTTAAAATTTCTTAACTATACTTTATAGTTATAAATGTTATTTTGCACAATACAGCTAATATTTTGTAAAGTTTCTTTGAATGATGTCTGATGTATTCTAAATAATTTTAATATTTTTATTTACCAAACTAAAGTACTGAAATTCTGACAAAAGTTTGTATTTAAAAACTATTAGATAAAAAATATCACAAAATCATATTAAAATATGTTGCAATATTAAAATAAAAATATCAAATATATCACTTTAATGCTTAGACTACATGGGAGATTGGGACCTGACAAAATAAAAGAACTGTAAATGTTTGTAATATAATCTAAATATATGGCTTATTCTCTGGGTAATTGTACCACTAAAGGTGGGTCCATATGAAATGTGTTTTCTTAAAAATAAAGCATTGAAATATCATGTGTTTATAGTCTATATATTAATGATCTTATCTCAGATTCTCATTTACTTCTATTATTTATAGTAATTAATTTTGCTTTAATTATGTAAATTATTAAATATTTTAATACATGCTGTGTCAAAGGGTATTTTAATATTATCATTATCATATTAACACTATTTTTATTAAATTCAGCAGAGTTGCTATTTTTAATTATTTATAATCCTAATTAAATCTTACTACTCGTTACACTGGAAAATAAATAATTAAAAATACTACTATTAAACAAATATTATTATTACGATAAACACAATAAATAAAAACCTTCATCTCGAAAAAATTAACGTTTTCCGAGGATGTGGATGTTGATGAACTCGGCGACTTTGAAGGCGAACCCTCGCATTCTTTAGTGTGAGTATTTACAAATTCTAGGAAGGTTCCACCTGATCTGTCCGCAACGGAAAGGGAGTCTGTGCTTGCTCCTCTTACATTCAGAGACGAATTTGATCCTTCCTGACTATTTTCGCTGTGTTTATGATCCATTTTGCTTTCAAACACTCAGCAGGTACTTATAAATCTTCCTCTTAATATTATCGAAGGAGTATGCATAAGGAAGCTTTTCCAGGAGAGGCAAAAAAAGTAAAAGAAACATTATGTAAAGGGAAGTCACTTTATATATTGTATAGAGTTATCTAAACTAACGGAATTTTTGTTCTAAAATTGAAAGACCAATCTATTTGCCTTTACAATTTTAACACTGTTTCTACAATTCTACAAAACTAATTGTATTGAATCCAAAAGCAAAGGAATACGTACACAGCTAAGGTGCCTAACAAAATTATTAAAATACATGTAGTTTGAAAGAAAGAAGGCGGGCGAGGTTCTACTTCAGTATGATAACAATTTATTATTTTACTTGCGCATTTATTCTTTACTGATAATTTCTACATCGATCTTTAGGTCAGAAAATCCCTTCACATTACATAATTTTTCGTTCTCCATCTCAGCAGTACCTCAATGCTATTATAGTTAACTTTAGAAGACAAACAAACGCGACTTAATATTTGTTTTCGTTTGATTGTATTAAGAATTTAGCGTTTTCTTCAAAGCTTTCACTTATATTTAATAATAATATTAATTTTAAAGTAGTATCTTAAAATAACCTTCCAACGCCTCGAAACAATAATTTTTTTTTAAAAATTACTATCATCACTGCCATTTATTTATAGTTAAACTAGAGTTCATTGATAGGGGAGACAACAAAAGGTATTTCTTTATTTCTGTATTATTTCAGAGTTGTGTTTTCATAATCTGTCGAATTGCCATTTATTACGGTGTTTATGTTTTGTTGATTCGTGTATTACTAATTTTGGTAGAGATTCATTTATTACTAATTTTGGTAGGAGTTTATTTTGCTAGAGTTTTATGTTATATTACTGATTTTGCAAGAGTTTATTGCTCATTATCTAATTATGCTAATGACTCGTATTTCAGTTTTGTATTTTATGTTATGTACATGTACAGAGTTATGTGATAATAACTAATGTTGCTAGTTTTGTAGTTCATGTTAGTTGCTTATGTACAGAGTTTATGTGTTAATGACTAATGTTACTAGTTTTGTAGTTCACACATGTTAGTGGCTTATGTACAGAGTTTATGTGTGTTAATGACTGTTACTAGTTTTGTAGTTCATGTTAATGATTAATGATGTATATTTAGCTCATTTTCACTACTGTTCATGGATTTTTAGTGACAGGGACTCGCTGAGTAATGATGTACATTTAGCTACTTTTCACTACTGTATGGATTAATATGATACCAACTTGTTTGCTAGTTATGTGTGGATTTGTAATAGTTGTGGTTCTTGTCTGCTAGCTGTGTATGGAGTACGAGTGATAGTGATTGGGTTGTTTGCTATGTTTGGATATATAGTGACATTGACTGGGTTTATAGCCATATATGGATTACAAGCAACAGCAATGTGCTTGCTAGCTGCTATAAATGAATTACTAGTAATAGTGAATGGGTTGACAGATAATGATATGCATGGATTAATAGCGATAGTGATGGGTTGATAGTTATGTATGGATTAATCACGATAATGACTTGGTTGATAACTATGTATGGATTGCTAGCAATATGATTGGCTTGATAGCTATGTATGGAGTATTAGCAATATGATGGGTTGATAGATATGTATGGATTACTCATTTTAAATACTGGGTTGATAGCTATATATGGAGTACTCTCGATAATGACTGGGTTGAAAGCTATGCATGGATTATTCGCAATAATGACTGGGTTGATAGATATCTATGGGTTACTCACAATGATGACTGGGTTGATAGATATCTATGGGTTACTCACAATGATGACTGGGTTGATATATATCTATGGGTTACTCACAATGATGACTGGGTTGATATATATCTATGGGTTACTCACAATGATGACTGGGTTGATAGATACATATCTACTGTTAGACTCGTAAGAGTGGTCTTGGGTTTAGATCTTGCATTTTCACATCTACCCGTTACCTCCCCTCTTGCTGGAAGGCGCTGGTGACCGCTGGCGGTATAATACAATCTTGGCCGATCTAGTAGGTCAATTTGTAATAGTTCGCCAAATATTTAGCCTGGCTGACCATGTGACTGGCACGGTCTGTCTCCATTCGCGCTGAAATTGGCCCCAAAGATAGAGTCAATCCTGCCGTTGTTGGAGACACATCTGTCAAAAGGTCTCACAGACATTACTGGTAAAAAGAAAGGTCATTCAAGTTGAACTTATGATTGAATTATGTGTAGTAGTACAATTATGCATGCATGCGTTCGTGTATGTTCAATTATGTATATATTTGTTATTTTAATTCATTCTTTTTTTTTTATTTTCTTCTTTCATTCACCGTTCATCACTTTCCTACTATTTTCTGTGTATGAAAGACATATGCCTGGTGCACCAATCATTATCTTGATGTCTACTAGACATTAGGTAATAATATTGTGCTTTAGAATCGGTACTCTGTCTACCCTATTGGCACGCCACTACCAGTCCAGTCTATGCACCTCAACAGGTAACAAAACAGATCAGGCTAAGGTCAGCTGAGTTCCTTGACAGATGCAAATAGACGAAAAGCCCAAAGCTTGCTCAACATATCTGCTGACAGGCCGACGAGAAAGCCGCCTCCGCCACAGCCTAAAGAAATAAATATACCAAACCTCTCTCTCACTCTTTTAATAGTGGACACTACTCGAAATCTCGAATTGTCAGGTCGCACTTGAGTCATTTTGATTGGATCATTCTTTCTGTCACCATGACGTCATTTCCATATAAAGTTATCGTCTGTCCCTAAGTTTAAATAAATATATTGTTAAATTAGTGGTCTTTACCCAATGTAGACTTACCTGTCTTAACTCTCTCTCTCTCTCTCTCTCACACACACACACACACATACACTTTCTCTCTCTTTCATACACACCTTTTGCTTCCAGCTGTGATGACCCTGTCTTACTCTTTCTCTCTCTTTCATATACACACAGTGCCTCCAGATGTGATGACCCTGTCTTTCTCTCTCTCACAAACACACCTTTTGCTTCGAGCTGTGATGACTGAACCATTCACTTTTTTTTTTTTACTTGTTACATATTTGTTTGCTTGTTATCATGTTTATTTACTTATTTACACTTGTTGTCATCATTACTTACATTTTAAATGTGTTTTTACAGTGTTTATTTATTTACACGTCTTTAGTTGTCACATTTATTTACTTGTTTATGTGCTTGCTTACTTGTCACATTTGTTTACTTGTGTCCTATTCTAACCACCACCTTTTGCATAATTAATTTATTATAATATAAACTGCTTGCATTAACTTCTATCACCACGAAGTTCCTGAGCTAATCTAAAATACATCAGGAAACAAAAATAAATTCGCATTTGACCCCAGGACAGCATATTCCAGCTTACGTGAGCCACGACCTGTCAATGCAACCTACTTTGTGACACTAATGGTGAAACTGCCCCCCCTCCCCTTGGGCCAGATTTTAATTACTGAATTGGTTAGAAGGGATATAACTTTTTCTTATTTCTATGCATTATAGATAGGCTGAAGACTATGACTTTAAGAATAGAATCCTTCCCAGCACAACCAGTGAGTGATATTCAAACTACATATACATCAAACTTGGCAGATATTTTCACTGATCCTATTTGGACAGCCACTGTCATTTTGCTAAATAATAATTATGCCAAGATAAAATCTTAATGGACTAGATCTGCCATATCAAGGTGAGAAAATCTATTTCGTTGTGAATGCAGGAATTATAAATTATAATTTAAACATATTATTTCATTTTTATTAATTTAAGGTATACGAAACTTGTGGTGGAGTAAACATGCCTATTCATATTTTAATACTTAATTGCTATATAAATTGTTAAATTGTCAGAGTAACCCGATCTTGGGCACTCCTTATGATGGTATTTTTGTAAGTGTCAAAAGAGTTTGAAGTAAACAGCCCGAGTTGAGAATATGCTAGAAATTGCTGATGTAATGCAAACTAGTTCAACTGGGTGAGCAGTTTTTATTATTCAATGGTTACAATGTATGAGAACGAGACCAGCTAATGGACTGAGATCTAAAAGTTTACCTGCTGTACTTTACTTCTTTGCTACTTCAAATTCAAGTGATCAGACAACAGATTCCTCTAATTTGAAGTAGCAAAGAAGTCATCTTGAAAGGCAACCATTAGCTTGATGAGTAGAGCAGCCTTTCATTTTCTGTGTATGATTTGAATCTCTGGTTCACTGATTGTAAATTGCAACAACCAACCAAGGTAGAGGCAGGAAGCGGTGTGTGTGTAAGTGTAAAGGAATACACTCTTTTGATTATGGTGGCAAAGTATGCTGACTACATTGAAAAAATTCTGGTACAGGGAAGTACTAGAAACTAGTACAATTGCTATTCTGCTTGAACAAACTGGTACAGTGGAAAAAAGCCCAAAATTACTTAGAGGGAACAAGCAGCGAATCTGTTTTCAACCTGAGGAGAGAAACACATGGAAATTAAACTGAACTATAACATGTTGCAAAGTGAGAAGGACTGTTGAGACAGAATTCAACTCAGGTTATGTAAAATACTATTATTACTATCTCTAATAACTCCAATTCAGTTCTCTGATAAGAACTCTCCTGTGATTTGTATTGACACTAATGTTGAATTGTATTTTAATATATAAAACTGTGAAACAGATAAATTATGTGAACGTGGTTTTGTTTCATGGAAATATTGATGTCAAGTAATCTTTTTCATTGTAATTTTCATATGTATATTTGATTGTTGATTTAATAATTTTTTTTTACCTTCTTACTTATATTGATAACCTTATGTTGGAGAAGAAAGTAGGTGAATGGGGGCTTGCTAAATATAAATTAAAGGTGGATTTGTCTTCTCCTTTAGTAAGAAGTTTTCTACCTATGGAATATCGTGTGACAGTAAATGTTTGTGTTTAGTGAGAAAACATCTACATCGTCCTCATATCCGCCAAGTGAGAGAGACGAGTGGTGTCTTCTGGAGAATTATTAATATAAATTACGATTTTTATCATCACTTGTAATTAGTTATGAATGATTAATTAATTAATAATAATCATTAACTAAGCGACGTTGGCGTCTCAAAACTATTTTGTTCTAGCATTTGTTAGGTCACTGTTTATTACTTGTTTCAATGTGTGATTGTTAATTACTGTACATGTGTTTAAGTACTGTGAATTTAATTAATTAGTGCAATGACTGAGAGGATTTACGTGACTTGTCAACTAATGTCTTATCACACATCCTTTTACGTCACATTGCTGAATAGGCTTGTTGTTAACCAGTAGTTATAATGTATATCATTGTGTCTGGAGAGAGAGAGAGAGAGAGAGAGAGAGAGAGAGAGAGAGAGAGAGAGAGAGAGAGAGAGAGAGAGAGAGAGAGAGAGAGAGAGAGAGCTGTAGTCTTTTGTGGCTAGAGGAAACTCATAGTAAAAATGGCAGCATTCGACAACCACTACATCTATGCACTCCAGCATACACACCAAGGACTGCTGCCTGGGCCTGCACCACATTGTCAACGAGTGCGTACAGTGTCCATTGTACATGCTGTATTACAACGCGAGCTGAAGTGGCGGCCTCTACTACAACTAAGTTGGCAACCTTGTGGCTGTCACTGAAGTCACTATTTTCGAGTTACATTTCAGGTCATCTCGACGATTAATAGAAAAGTGACGTTCTTCATCTTAATTATAGTACTAATTATTATCTCCCTTTCGCAAATGTTTGTTCACTCGAAAACCACAATCATTCACATCTTTTATCTTCTAAAATAACCATGATTGTTGGGTGGCTGGTGGGCAAGAGTTGTTATCTTATAACCATTAAATCATTCATGGGGTCCAATCCTGGAATATGGACTCTGCCTGGCATTTTAATTAATGCTGGGAGGCAGGGGTTCATTCATACAAACTACCATTTATTGTGACCACCTGTCACATTTGTTTACTTTTCGACTACGATCGTTGCTCTTTATTCCATCCATACACAGAAACAAACAAGCAAATCAATAAATATAAAATAAAGTAATAAATATAAAAATATACATATATGCAATGTCAGCGCCACCACCCCAATAAATAAATAAATAAATGACTCACTTTAAAGTACAGTAAACATGGAAACCAAGACATTTTCAATATTTGAGTATTTATTTTTTCACATTTTTGTTTGCAGTCAACAGTTTTACAAACTTGTTTCGAGACATCAGTCATTCGGCTGAAAGTACTTTTGCATAAACTTTGAATTATTGTACGAAGAACATAAAATCAGCAATGCATAGGGCAGTTTGAAGCTTGAAACAAGCACAAACAAATTCACTCCTCTCTACCGGCTAATTCTTTGCTTCTTAAACTACTTAAAGTAATTTTGAATTCTTTTTTTAAAAGAGGTAAAATACATTTTAAAAGAAGTCAAGAAATTACGTCATTCGGGCTCAGATTGTGAATTAGATCGAATCACTCGATGAAGAGGGGTGCTGGCCTAATTTCTTCAGTGAGTGCAAAATAATACTGTAGTACACGAAAATAATATATAAAGTTTCCATCACATGTCTGGTGATTCTTTGCATTGTTGCAATTTTTTTGAATATGTTGCATCTGTGTTGTACGAGTCACATCATAGTTGTTTGTGTTACATTTCAGCTGTATGCGTGTTGCGTCTTAGTTGCATGGGTATTACATCTTTGTTGTATGTGTATTACATATGTGTCCTACATCTTAGTTGTATACGTTACACCTTTGTTGTACGCGCGTTTCATCTTAGTTATGCGTATTTTCTATCATAATTGTAAGTTGAGTTGCAACTTAGTTGTATATATGTATTACAGCGTAGTTGTATGTGTGTTGTATCTTGTGAGTTGCAGTTTAGTTGTGTGTTGCAACTTAATCTATGTATTGATAAAACTGTACTTTATTCGAAGACAACCAGTCATAAAAAAAACCAATTTTCGATACAGACCTTGCCATGAACCTTGAATAGTTCTTATTGAATATTGCATTAACAGAGAATGAATTCTAAATCCTCTTCCTCTCAATGAACAGACGCGGTTATAGACGAATGGTTTTGACTCTCTGGCATCTCTCAATGAGCAGACGCAGGTCAGACAATGATTTGATCAACAGACAAGTTCTTTTCCTCTTAGAAGCTTTGCTCTTTTAATCTTTTATTTGTTCCACTCTCATTCACTCTAAAATTCTCATATTCTCTGACTGTCAAGCACATTTTCGGCGTCTTTGCCAATGTATAGACATTAGCAGACATCTACAAGAAATATAAAAAGTATATAAAATGTTTTCAAAACACTATTATAAAAGCTTTCTTGCGTGAAAATCAACACGAGGACATGCGTCTTGGGTTGACAAGGATCTGACGGAACAGAAGGAAAGGATGACCTCTGAAATGGTGCTAGACATGCAATTTATTCCAGTCCATAATTTTCACCTTTAATGGCTTATCAAGTAAGAATCAACTGTAATCAAGTATTTCGTCTTTACGATATACGTTAAGTGACTCCTCATCAAACCCTCTTTGAAATGGAAACAATGCTTAATGTGATATTGCTGGGAAGCATTCATTTTCCACGGGCCACAGGTATGTGGAAGAATGATGGCTGGATCTGAAGACATGCTTGTACACTATGCAAGAAAGTTCGAATGAAATAAAACAACAAATCCAAATTAAATATCATTTTAATAATAATTCATTAAGAAATTTTCCAGTTTCGACTTAAGTGGCGTAAGAATTTGCCGCCTAAAATAAATTCTCTGTACAGCTCCTGTAACCTTCACTGCTCCCGAAACTCTATTGCTCACGTAATCCTATTTATTGTTCATGTTACTTCTTTACTGCTCAGGAGACCCCTCCTTAACTGTCCATGTAACCATCTTAAATGCCCGTATAACTCTTAACTGCCCATGTAACAATCTTAATTGCCCATATAACTCTCTTAACTGCCCATGTAACTATCTTAATTGCCCGTATAGACTCTCTTTATTGCCATGCAACCATCTTAATTGTCCGTATAAATCTCTTTATCGCCATGTAAGTCTTAATTGCCCGTATAATGTCTGTAGTCTGGAAAATAACACCCCGCATACACAAGGAAGGAAATAAATGATTCTGCACACTGTGGATGTGTGTACAAGCAGTAAGTAATAAACTCATTACGCACACGTTATGCAGACACAACTATATTATGTACATCTTTTAGTCTGCGCACACACACACACACCTCTGTTTATTAATCACATGTTCACGGACTCCATCTGACGTCGCATTTTCATTGCATATTTACATAATTTAAATGAGTCAGGTCATACTCGACTAGCAGCCAAACACATACACATAAACGGCAAATCCTTATAACTGAAAAATGAAATCTATCTTCACAGGAATAATAAAATAAGAAAAAAAAATTATAGATTAAACTATTCTTTACTATCTTACCTCAAGACGACTCACACTCACGCACACTTGAAAAAAAATATATATAGTTGCACATTATAGAGATTGAAGACGACTCTTATGTTCGTTATAACTTGTGTTGAGGATTCACTATGAATTACAACATACATAATGAGAACTACCATAGCGAAAAGAACTTATTTGTTTATAAAGTCAAGTCGTCTGCTACGCAGGACTAAACTAACGTGTCCTGATTTCAGAACATAAGATTAAGACCAGTGAAGAGAACATAAATTAAAACAAAATTTAAATCGCGCAATGCGTTCAGCAGACTTAATTCACGTGACAGCACAAGAAAAGGTCATGAGGTGAAACGAATAATCTCAGTCTGAGAATCCGAGGAAAGAGATAATATCTGTTCAACTCTAATACTATTGAAAAAAAAACGTCAAAGAATCCCTTGTGAATTTGAAAAAACAGAATCTCGCAACACATAACCAAAATGAATGCTGAGACGGCCATTATCATTGCCTCAACTCTGTTCCATTGCTTGAAATTGAAAAAGTTTTGATCATCTTGCTAATACTAGCGCCCAACAGCACTGCTTTTATCACCGTAAGTTATGCATACAAGTAATAATACATAAAAGATAATAATACATTTTTTTTTGTTTGTTGTTGTTTACCACGGTGATACGGTGGTTCTTAGTTTACACAGGAGGCAAAGAATATAAATGCATATGCGCGATCTTACGCAGACATACACTGTACACACATGACAAACGCACCACTAGGCGTGGCAGACACTCTCGGAGTGAATAATAATGTATATAATTTTCAAATATTCCGATATGTATATCTGTGTGGATGGACTGCGTATCTGAAATGGTAGTGCCATTCTCATTGCATGCAATTCTTTAGTGCAGACTGAGGCCGTTATGTAACGTGTTGTCCTACAGGTTACTAAATCTGGGTCACACGAAAACGGAATACCATTCGCGACACTCCTGTTTCTCGGTGCACACTAAAGTCAATAAGTAACGAGTTTCAAACACTGATAAAAAGCGCTGCACTAACAAGACAAAGACTGACCCCTGAGGCCCAATCCACATTCAGGTCACGGGATTTCTCAGACTCGAGTTTTATTTTTTATTTAAATTTAGAAAATACTCTCGGACTCGATGGCTGCAAATATTCCAATGGTGCAAGAAATTGGAGCAAACACAAACTGAGTTCTGAATCATGCCAGAGTTAACCAGTGCTCTTTCATAAAGCACGCTAAAGGTACCAGGATATTCAGTCAGTTAAGTAAGCACAGTATCAATCTGTTCAACAGCTGACTAAAAACAGTATCAATCTGTTCAACGGCTAACTAAAAACTAGTATCAGCCTGTCCAAGAGGCAACTAAGTACAGTAACAGACTGTCCAACATGCATCGCGAAAAATCGGCACTCAGCTCACTCAAATTTTGTGTTGTTCTATTGTAAAGTTCTAATGAGTTTGTTTCATTTTCCTCTTGTTCCATTGAAAGACACTTTCATCATACTTTTCCGCTTTCCAACACAAAACATTATACACAATATTTCGTCACCATCTTTAAACACAATAAAGATTATCTGTAAAACAAAATGCACTTTTCGTGTTTTTTCCAGCATGATATGAAACAAAACTTCAAGCAAACCTAACACAATTATTTACACATAATAAACTATATTTATGCGAAAGAACAAACGCTGTTCAAGTTGTGCTGAATTGTGACTCACAGAAAAAAGTTAAACAAATTAACACGCGCTCGTAGAGTTATTATTTTGATATGCCACATCAGTCAAATAATCATGCTTGTAACCCTGACCCACCCCGCCCCCAAACACACACACATACACCCTCAGTTTAGAAATTATCAATCCACGTCCTACGTCATCTACAAGCACTCATACATACTCCTCATAATCATTGGCGGTAACTCCCTGTAGCGTGTGGTTCGTGTCTGGCAAGAGAGCAATGTCTGTAAACACGCCCACAAGTTTGTCAAAATTCGGACCCCAGTTCAGCACAGTGTCAAAGTCAAAGGAACCACTAGCCGGGTGCAGCGGGTTTGCTTGTGGTCCTAGACTTGCGTCTTCAGACACACCATGACTGTCCGGAGAGTTACGACCGTCTGGGTCATGGCCGATTGGAGAGCTCAGTAAATCCTCCCCTTCATCAACTTCCGTCAGCTTGGAGAACATCATGGGCCTGGGTTCCATCCGACCCCGGTCATTCTCATATTCAAACTCGGAACACGTGAAAGAGTCGTTGGCGCCACTGTCGCTGGAGCTTGAGTCCGGTGCTTCCAGGAGAATGTTGTTTTCAATGTTGTCTGGCGCACGCAACCTCGGAACGTGGTTGTGATGGTGTGGCTGGCGACGCTCATTGTTAGTCGATGACACGGCCTCTAACATGCTGGCCGTGCCTTTTAAGTCTGTGCGGGCGTTCAATCGATTCACCTCGTCCACTGTCAATCCACGAACAAAAACTCCCGATCTCTTTCCTGCTATGTGTCCAGTACCAGGCGTGTGTCCGTTCGGTAGTTGAGCGTTGGAAGACGAAGAGCTGTGACTGTGATGGCTGCCAAGGGAGCGCACCGAGTTGCTGCTGCTGGCTTGCGTTTGGCTGACGTTGAGCTGCGTCAGTGGGCTGGTTCGAATCCGAGGACTGTCCCTCGGGCCATATGTACCATGGTGCAGAGCAGCCAGAGCTGAGCTCGGCCGGCCCGCCAAGCTAGCTGTAGCCAGAGGAGAGTTCCGGGCAGGCGCGGAGAGAGCAGAGCCTGTCAGGGATACCGGGCTTTGCCGCTGGCGAGCATTCTCCCGGAATCCCAACCCAGGAGGATCTGGAAAATGATTGTGGTTTAGGTGCTGATTGTGTGAGTTATGAAGACGCGGTTTAAGGTCGTTGTGGCGGAAGCGCTGATAGTGTTGGATGACGTCAGAGTCAGAAGGCGCGATAGAGCTGGCATTCTCCAGATCGTAATGTTCAGGGATCTCATCGTTGTTCAATCCCACCAGTCGATTCATTTCAGGGTGGTCAACATTCTCGATGATCACAGTGCCGTCTGCAAAGTGTGTGGGCTTTGGCACTCCAGAACCAATCAGGTCAGGGCGAGCAGTGAGAGAACTGGTTTTCTGCCCGCCCAGCTCTTCAGCTATATGATTGCGAATGATCATTTCCTCCAGGTGGGCGTTGTCCGCGTAGCGCAACTCTCGACTATGCAAGCTGTTCTCGCTGCCCACAAGTTTACTTCCGCCCACCTGTTTGCTCGAGGATTTATCTCCTTTAGGAAGGCATCGTTGGAACCAAGCACGGCGTAGTCGAAAGATGACAAAGACGATGATTATTGTAATGAGGAGAAGAATGAAGAATACAATCACAACGATAATGCCGGGTTCCAGTCCTGCACTTTTTTCAACTTGACCTGCAGCGCATTTGTGCAGCTCTCCGTCTGGAGTGCAGACAAGACCTTCCCCGCAAGGGTTTCCAGAGCAAAGAGCTGTGCACTCACCGATAAGGCCGTTGTTGGGGTTGATGGTGTAACGATCGGAGGAGCCGTTAAGAGGTAACCGGAGTCCATTTATACGTATGTCCGACAAGCAGCCATCGAAGCCTGCATGAAAAACGGTAATTCTCATTATTTAATATTTTCCGAAATAATATCACTCTTAAAGAAATGTAGTAAAATAGGTACAGTGAAATAATTTCTTGTCTATACTTAAATTGCAAGTGTGTGTGTGTGTGTGTGTGTGTGTGTGTGTGTGTGTGTGTGTGTGTGTGTGTGTGTGTGTGAGTGAGTGTGTGTATGTGTGCATAAAAAAGAGAAAATATAAAAAATTGTGATGTCAGAAAGATGATCTATAGTTTGTTTAGATCTCCTAGAGGAAAGGGATGGAGGAAAACACACACACAAAGAAAAACAGAAGAAAAAAACAAAGGTGGAGAAAGAGATAATGAAAGAGAAAATTAAGGGGAAGCAGAGCGAGAAGGATGAGTAGATGAAAAAAAGAGAAAGATGGTAAATGAAAAGACAGAGAAAGAGAGATGGAAGAGAAATGACAGAAAGAAGGGATGCAGGCACGAAAGAGATTGAAAGAGAGGATAAAGACGAAGAAGAGACAAAGAAGACAAAGAAAGAGAAGATGAAGAGGAATAGAAGAGACAAAGAGAGAGAGAGGGTGGGGAAAAAAGGAAGAACAATAACCCACCATTTAGAAGTCGACCATCAAACAACAAACGAGCGCCCCCTATGCTAAAGGAAATGACGTTGACAGAATTGAAATCAAACTCATTTCCCAAATCCCGAGAAATGGTGAGGTTCTTGTCGGGGACAGCCAGAGTGAAAACCTTGTCAGAGGTTGTCAGGGTGATGTTATACCACTGTCCATCTGCAATATCTGAGTCGAGTACCAATGGACCAGAGTTCTGTTTCATGGAAGACACGTTGAACCAGACAGATCCAGACTCAATCTGAAAGCATACAACAGTTTTTTTTTTAAAAAATAGTTACTGCCAAAGAAAGCACCTAATGTGAGGGGGAAATGAATAACCCGACAACTGGAAAATAGCCACTGTCAAATGAAAACATCAATAAGTAGTTTGTCAAAGAAAACCGACTTAATCTGTTTTTTAGAAAAATAATTTTAAAATAGTCACTGTCAATAAAATCATTTAATAAGTAGTTTGTCAAAAAAACCTGATTTAATCTGTCAACAGAAAAGTAGTTTTAAAATAGTCACTGTCAATCCGTTGATAAGTGTGTAAGCGAGATAAATTGTCTTAGTGCAGTTATGAATAATGTGAGAAATAATTTAAAGAGAAAAAAAAGAGAGAGAGATTTTGAACATGAAAACTGAGGTCCACAGTATGACAGCTGAGATTCTGTAAATGATAAGGGAAATTCTGAATAAATTTTAGAAAGCATGGGTGAGAAGCATAATTTATATATTCATTAAATGCATTAACGGAAATACAGGTGCCTGTTTGGTATCTCTATCTATCTGTCATTGTTGTAATCTAGCAAGATTTCCATCAATCTTCTTTATCAAGTGCCTGTTTGGTATCTCTATCTGTCTGTCATTATTGTAATCTAGCAAGATTTCCATCAATCTTCTTATCAGGTGCCTGTTTGGTATCTCTATCTGTCTGTTATTATTGTAATCTAGCAAGATTTCCATCAATCTTCTTATCAGGTGCCTGTTTGGTATCTCTATCTGTCATTATTGTAATCTAGCAAGATTTCCATCAATCTTCTTTATCAAGTGCCTGTTTGGTATCTCTATCTGTCTGTCATTATTGTAATCTAGCAAGATTTCCATCAATCTTCCTATCCAGTTCGGCATATTTCAATCTACTGATCTATCCATGTCTATACCGTTATCCGTTCAACCGTCTATATTTAAAAGTAAAACTGTTTGTCTAGCTTTTATCCACCCATCTATACTTTAAACATGTGTTTGCCCTATCTGTTTATTAACCCATCTATACTTTAAACATGTGTTTGCCCTATCTGTTTATTAACCCATCTATACTTTAAACATGTGTTTGCCCTATCTGTTTATTAACCCATCTATACTTTAAACATGTGTTTGCCCTATCTGTTTATTAACCCATCTATACTTTAAACATGTGTTTGCCCTATCTGTTTATTAACCAATCGCGTTTCTTCGTTTGGTTTGTTTGCCTCTGTTCATTGTTTACTGACACAACAGAATAAACTTACCATAAATAGCACACAACACCGCTCATAAGAGAAATCTAAATTTCCTACAATAATGCGTTTACTGTTCAAATAGTAAACATTAAACCAAAACCCAGCACATTTAGTCCACGGCACAGTGTATATAAAATACATATTTGTTATAATGCGTTCAAGTTCATTGACACCAGAATAATGATAATAACATCTCCTACCCTAACCTCTAGTTAAATAAAAGTTCTTCACCTACTCTGTGAATATATCTTATTCTTCTGTCTCCACACAATACTATAAGTCTATTCACAATTTTTAAACTATCCACCCTAACTGTCGGCCCTAAGGACTAGGGGTCCTGTTACTCCCTACACACCTATCCTCTCATCTAGTCTGTTTTTTTCTGTCCTATTCCTTATATCTCATATCTCCCACTTTCCCCTAGCGCCTGTATATTTTGAAAGTTCGGCTGTCTACGAAAACCCATAAAGGCAGGAGGGTCAATCCAGACCAAAAGACCGCTAAAAATACTTCTGTAGGTTTCTCATTCGCTTTCAATTCTCAATCACAGCTAAATGCCTAAGAATTATGTAACGAATGAAATATATAATAGAACTACCATGAAAACATACATCTTTCCCAGGATATAATCTAAAGAACTAATCCTAAAATAAAATAAAATCTGTGTTGATGGGCTGTAGGAAAAGCATTCCCACACAAAATGTAAACTATGCAAATACCATGACAATAGTCATCATGTTAAAAAATATCAATTAAAAATGTAAACAATTTCCTTTCTAAATATACAAACTGAATACATCAAACAGCATATACTGATAAAAGTGGACATCCTCGCACCGTACATCAGCTAACATATACTGATAAAAGTGGACATCCTCGCACTGTACATCAACTAACATATACTGATAAAAGTGGACATCCTCGCACCGTACATCAGCTAACATATACTGATAAAAGTGGACATCCTCGCACTGTACATCAGCTAACATATACTGATAAAAGTGGACATCCTCGCACTGTACATCAGCTAACATATACTGATAAAAGTGGACATCCTCGCACTGTACATCAGCTAACATATACTGATAAAAGTGGACATCCTCGCACTGTACATCAGCTAACATGGCACAATGCGCAAAGAAAACTCACGATCCCAAGCTATAAATAAATCTAGTTGTAGATGCCAGAGGTTTGACTTCAGGGATGGGTTATGCATGTCGGCCGGCCACCGTGAACATACACAAAATAATACATTGATCTCAGGGGTACTACACATAGTATACTGACCAAATAACACAATGAATAATATCCAACAACACACTCTACTTACCCATATAACGCAATCTGTGGTGGTGGTGTTAGAGACAGAGGTGGCGTAGTAAATCACGCCATCTTTATTATTTGTGCGGATTCGCAGCAGGAGGTTCGATTCTCCAGTCGCCCGCTTTTGAAGCTGTCGACTGACAAATTTCTGTAGACGGAAGTCACGGCGGTAGCTCTCCTTGGTCGTGAAAATGACCTTGGCGCTCGAGCCAAACTGAAAAGGTTGCCGCTCTGCCACACAAACAGAACAAATATTAAGAAGCTGCTACTGTCATTTAAACATAATAAATATTAACCATTCGTTACTGTCATACAAAGAGAATAAATATTAAGCAGTAGCTACTGTCAAACAAACAAAATAAATATTAAGCAGTCGTTACTGTCACACAAACAGAATAAATATATTAAATATACGAGCGGGTGTCTTCTGGAGAATTATTAATAACGTAATTAGTTATGGATGATTTATAATAAAAATCGTAAAAAACCAGGGTGGCGTTGTCACACATAGAAATTTTCGTCATAGTATAATACGGTAGCAGGGCAGTCAGTAGGCAGCATAAATGGTTCTCAGTAGCAATGTTCCCTCTCATCATCAGAAAGTGCCGCGCAGCAGTTTGAAAATTCCGCGCAAGCAACCGACAGTTCCGCGCACACAGGGAAAAGTCCCGCGCACTCGGAAAAGTTCCGCGCACAGTGGGAAAATATTAGAGGGAACGTTGCTCAGTAGTGTGATCACCAAAATGACTTTATTTATCTGAATAATATAATGTAATATTTTTTTTTTTAAATTCCAACAATAAAAATACAACAACCATACTGAATGAATTCATTTATATCTTCCTTAACTAATAACTGTCACTATTAAATTTTAAATAAGAAATTAAATTCTTTATTATGCAGCTGCATTTCCCCCCGTTATTATTAATACGTATAGGGTTGTAGACAATGATCGTCTATTTTTAGTACAAGGAAACCAATCTTATTTCTCCGTACCCAATATTCTGTACATCTCTGACGAAGTCAAAGATTGTCAGTTTTATTAGTTTATATATTGTATTTCATTCATATGTTATATACAGTTTATATTTGGACATTAGAGTACTTAATATATACTTGCACCAACAATGGAACATCTCACATCATACTGCTAGACTGATCAGGCCATCATCCACAATCGGACTGCTTTATTACATTCACACCTTTAAACTGATCAGACCATCATCCACAATCGGACTGCTTTATTACATTCACACCTCTAAACTGATCAGGTCATCATCCACAATCGGACTGCTTTACTTTCACACCACTAAACTGATCAGGTCATCATCCCCAATCGGACTGCTTTATTACATTCACACCTCTAAACTGATCAGGTCATCATCCACAATCGGACTGCTTTACTTTCACACCACTAAACTGATCAGGTCATCATCCCCAATCGGACTGCTTTATTACATTTACACCTCTAAACTGATCAGGTCATCATCCACAATCGGACTGCTTTACTTTCACACCACTAAACTGATCAGGTCATTATCCACAATCGGACTGCTTTACTTTCACACCACTAAACTGATCAGGTCATCATCCACAATCGGACTGATTTACATTCACACCTCTAAACTGATCAGGCCATCATCCACAATCGGCCTGATTTACTTTAGAAGTTTTTAGAAAAATCCTGATTCAATCTTATAGAAGTATGAGACAAACACTGTTTCAATCTTACAGAAGTATGAGACAAGCCCTTTTTAAATTTTATAGAACCATGTGTCAATCTTATAGAACTATGAGACAAACCCTGCGTCAATCTTACAGCAGTATGATACAAACACTTAAAAATTTTATAGAAGTATGAGACAAACCCTGTGTCAGTCTTAAAGGCGTATGACAAAACCTGTATCAATCATATTATAGGAGTAGGACAAACCCTATTTCAGTCTTATAGAAGTATTACAAAAGCTTTGCCAAATGCATTCACTCATTATATCGCCAAGAAAAAATACATGTTCCACTCCTCACAATCTTCACACTACTCTACAATGCCAAGACGTCTTCACACTCATTTCACATCAATTAAACGTCTTCACACTACTCTACAATGCCAAGACGTCTTTACACTCATTTCACATCAATTAAATGTCTTCACACTCACTCATTTCACAGTGATTGCCAGAGAAAGTTTCCTGGCAAATGCACTCAGCACTGGACCATTTGTCTTGGCACCTTCCAGCCCCGTTGCAGTACAGCGCCGAGCAGAGACTCGCGCTCTGTTGCCGTGGACAGGTACTGCTGAGCCGCGTGTGGTTTATAGCAGATGACGCATCCAGCATGTTGCGACTGTTGACGCTAAAGCTGTGAGCGCATCCGACGAAGTCGTGACTTTTAACTGCTCCAGACAGTTGTATGATGGCCTCGAAGTCGCCAATGCCACCTACACTGAGACTGACTCCCTGTACACTCGTATTTCTTCTGCAACCAATAAAAGGTCTTCTATCAAAGGAAATATTACACTGCAACCAATAAATGGTCTTCTATCAAACGAAATAATACACTGCAACCAATAAAAGGTCTTCTATCAAAGGAAATATTACACTGAGTACTAGTTAGACATGATTCATTCACACCCTATTAATTGGCCTAAAAGAAAATATATGTCATACGTACAACACCACCACCCCTACACACACACACACACACACACACACACACACACACACACACACACACTCACCACGTTTCAAAAAGTCACTCTCACACGACTCTCATTAGCAAAAGCATACTGATTTCCTAAGTAGAGCGATGCTAAACTCAGAAGCCTAATGAAACTAATACTGGAAAAGCTATGTCATTATTCTAAGTACACAGATTCGTAAAACTATGTTGCTCATTTAAAAAAGAAAACATCACACAATTAATCTAAGCATACACAATTGTAACAGTATGTCATTAGTTTAAATACACTCAGTGGTACGACTATGGGAGATGTTTGTGTGCTAAATTAGCTAAACTGTCTACAAAGGAGTGAACACGGTCTATGGGAGCTATCTGTGTGCTAAACTGTCTACAAAGTAGTGAACATAACTACGGGAGCTGTCTGTGTGCATAACTGCCGTGGGCAAAGATTTCACACACCGGAATGACACGGGAGCACTGAGTGAGCGAACGCTTGCAGGAAAGTATGAATGCATGATAAGAGTATAAATAACAGCCCGCGGCAATCCGGCAGAGAAAAGCAATACGGGAGAAGAAAGGAGAAATAATTTTATTGGATTAGACCGATTATACAAACAACAAAAGACAGAGAAGGAAAACACAGAGACAATAAATAGGTCCACACACACACACACACACACACACACACACACTAAAAACGGGAATTACATCATTCACAGCAAGTGTGGCTCTTTGCGTAAGAGAGAGAAAGGCCGGTTCAAAAAACGGGAAACACATCATTCAAACACGTGTGGCTCTTTGCTTAGGTTACAAAATGTCGGTTTCCGTTCTCTGAATTATCCCCCCCCCGGCCACCCGCCTGAAAGAATAACATCAACTCAGTTTCTAAAGTGTTTACAGCAAATACTGGATTGTTTGGATGTATGGCAGAAAATAATCCAGACGGTTTACAACTATGTTTACAGATGTATTTTGTTCAGGATATCGTGATGATAAAAGATGATAATAAATACGATGATGATGAGTGCAACAGCACTAATAAGACTAAGATCTGAACACAAATCTCTGACGACAAAAGTTCTGTCATAGTCAAAGGCTATCTATCTATCTGTCTGTCTGTTTGTCTATCTATAGTAGGACATCGATTACCCGTTGTCCGTTATTCAGTTCGGATAATCAAACATACATGAAAAAACCCAGTTTATAGGAAACAAATTGTAATCGGGCCTACAATTAAATTATTGCACGCAAAGTTATTATTCATGTATTCTGAAATATGAAGTAATATTTTAAAAAATAATTAAAGAAATGGTTTGAAAATAACCAAAATGTTTTGAAGAAACAATGTGGGTTATATTTATTTTGAACTTAACTAATTGTTCACATGTTTTGAACTCTAAATCACTTTTCTTTGCATACTTAAACAGCAAGTAATTGCATACAAATAAGATCATAATCAATATTGGGAAACGTTTTGTTTGTTTTTTTTAAATAATGGTACAACAGACAACGACGCATGTTATGTTTGGGGGGGGGGGGTAGGAATGGCGCTTCGGATATTTGACGTTCGGATAATCGACGCCCTACTGTACATATCTCCTCTCAACCGAGCTCTAACAAAGCATATACATGTCTTTATCTCGACCAAACTATCCGACAAGTGAGAGAGACGAGTGGTGTCTGCTGGAGAATGATTTTATAACATAAATTGAGACTTTCATCACTTGTAATTAGTTATGGATGATTAATTAATTAATAATAATCATAACCATTAACTAGGTGGCGTTGGCGTCATAGTATCATCTGTTATCTCTTGTCTCACTATGACTAGATGGTATCGTATGTAAAAGCAAGGACGCATTAAAACGCACATGAGCGAGGAGATTGTGCGCATGAAATTAATTGTATTCTATTGCTATCAGCACTAAAGATTACCGATTCCGTCCACCAGCAAGCTGCAATATAAACTTAATCTTGCGATCGCATGACCAGCAATCTGATTTCAGTTAAAAACGAGAAGTTCAAAAGCTGGAGCTACAACGCTAGTGGCCAAATTGCGTTAATGAAGAGAACACATAAAGAGGGTACGGGTCCTTTTTCAGTGTGAATTGACTGTATTGATCTAGTATGCTGATTTAATGTAGAGCTCAACGATTGTTGAAGTAAGTGAGCATTGAATGACACAATCACAAAAAATGCAAGTGGAAATACAAAATGGCGAACATGACAAATAAACAGTGCGTTGTCTGGACTCCGGAGTGTGTGTGTGTGTGTGTGTGTGTGTGAATGGGAGAGAGAAGTAGCTCAGAAGAGGTATTAAAAAATAAAAATAAGACTACATCTTGGAAAGGAAAGTCTACACTTTAAAATCGCGCGCCAATATGAACCGTAAACACCGAGGGAAGTCTTCATGACAGAAAAATCTAATTTCTTGTTCCAGTTTTAAGGAAAGATAGAAAAACGGGAAAATACTCATTGAACGACAAAGATATTATTGTTCTGACAATGCAAACAATTCTGTCTTCAACCAGATATTTTTATTGTCACTATACAAAAACTAGAGCAATAGTAATTGATGAACAGAGGCAAAAAACACAAAACGACACGCGAAATTACAGAAAAAAATAGCATAACACATTTCTCATGATGACGTATGGGCTAAACGCTAATCTCATCCTTCCTTTGTACGAAAGTACAATTTTCATAATACGAACATTGTATACACACACAGACACAAACACACACACACAGACACAAACACACACACAGACACAAACAGACACACAGACACACACACACACTAAAACATAGTTAAGACAACAGATACAGATATACATGTATACCAACAGGCATTAATCGTGACAATAGATGTTAATATACACTTAAAAGAGATTAACCGAGACAGGATTTACTGTCTTATGTTCATTTTTTATTTTGGAAATTCATTGTTCTGTTTCTTTTTAAAGTCAGTTCATGCTGTGTTTTAATGGTGCTGAATATTTGAAAAGTTACAAGCAATGTATATGAATTAACGAAATGACTGGAATTGATCATGTATCGAGATGTACAAATAATTATTAATTAATATAAGGTAATTATTAGATATACATTCAATATTATTTTGCTATGAGCCAGGCCGGTGGGTTAAGAAGCATAAGCTATGAGCTAGACCAATCTGGTTAAAAATATATTAGCTATAAACTAGACCAGTCTGGTTAAGAAGTATAAGTTATGAAGTAGACCAGACAGTTTAAGAAGTAAAAGTTATGAAGTAGACCAGACAGGTTAGGAAGTAAAAGCTATGAAGTAGATCAGACAGGTTAAGAAGTAAAAGCTATGAAGTAGACCAGACTGGTTAAGAAGTAAAAGTTATAAGCTAGACTAGTCGGGTTAAGAAGTATAAGCTATTAACTAGACCAGTCGCGAAAAAAAGAAGAGTCAAGATCAATCTTTCTCAATGCTAGCGTTTTTGCGATTTTAATACGATGTAATTGTGCTTTTAAGAATGAATTCTGTCATAAGAGAATAATAATGTCCATTTTCGCTTCCTGCTAGACTGTCGACAACATCTGTCGTCAGATCCTAGCATAAGGGAGATTACTTACGGTTTGAGATTTGGAACGCTGCGGTAGCAAGAAGTGTTCTGTTCAGCACACGTTCTGCATTGGGTGCCATCATCGTCACATTCCTGCACCACCAGTGACGCCATCTGTTGGAACACAATAAGTTCACTGAGTGTTATCTTGGGCAAAATAAGCAGCTGGTACACAGTAAGAACACTGAATAATATCGCGGAGAAATAACAGCAAACTGTTGGAACACAAAGATTTTACTATTAGTAGTATTACGTTCGGCAAATAAGGAACTAGATTAAAAGTTGCTCTTAGCAAATGGTTAACTGTTGGAGCACGATAAGAGTATTGCCCATTGCTCTTGCAAATGGTTAATTGTTGGAGCACATTAAGAGTGTTGTCCATTGCTCTTGCAAATGGTTAATTGTTGAAGCCCACTAAGAGTTGCCTATTGCTCTTGGCAAATAACGAACTGTCAGAATACAATTAAAATTCTGAGCATTACGTAGGTCAAGTAGTGAATTGAAGGCCACGCATTTTAAAACTTTTATTACCTAAACTTACAGGTCTTTATCTCTTTTCACCCTCCCACACGCACATCCTCCCACCCCACTCAACAGAAAGAGAAAGAAATAATAAGATTAAAAATTAAGATCTTCAAAATATAATGAGTAAACAATTAAAATGAAATATTTGTTGGGTGAGTGGCCTGTTTGTGCAAGATTTAACGTCCAGTAAAAATTAATTTTTATAACGTGAAAAGTCAAAATGAAACAAAAAGGTACTCCCTATGATCTGTACATAACAGCTCTGCTAGTAGGCGTCAAGCTCCCACTCAGTATTTTGTCCAATTTCTTACTTGGTGAATGCTTTTAGCTAAATGCAATTCAGTTCCAATATTATTAATAATTTAAATAAATCCATTCACTTCGAAATTAAAAATGAATTGGCATGGCATGCTTATCAGCAAAAAGCAACTAACACACACAAAAAATCTAGAAATAAAAATAAAATATAAATGTTTGACTCTTCATGATCAATTATCACTTACATACACATGTTTAACACGCATACATATCATACGTCTTATACACACAGGAACGATCACACTGACACACGTAAATATACACACACCATTTACGTGTCTGCAAAAGGGGCGACACAAACCGATTTACTGCGCAGACCCAGAACGAAACAACAACGTGTGGATAATGTCGCTAATAGTGGGAAGGGGGTGTGGGGCGGGACGAGAGGAGAATGGTTTCATCGGATTTATCTGAAAATGAAAGTGAACTCACGTTCCTATTCAAATGATAGTTCCCCAGCGGAAAGCCATGGTCCTCCAATTTCGAAACCGTTTGGGACTCTCAAATTTGATTTCAAACGCTGAAGAGGTGATTTTTATTTTATTATTACTGATGTTATCTTTTCTTTGCAGCGCTTCGTAAAGCTGGCATGTCGATAAGTACGAATGACAGCGGGGGTGGGGTGGGGACTGAAGTGCATATCTGATTATTAAAATAAGAATTGATCTTTCGCAAGATCTGATATTTTCATAAGTGCAGCTGAATTCTTAAACTTGAAAATAAAAATTATTTTTTATTTGTTTAATATTTTTTTCGTTTTTCTGAGATTTTTTTTGTAAAAAGATCGGGGAGAAAAAAAAACCATTTACAAAATTTTAGATCTGCAGTACAAATGAAATCATGCAAACTTAAATGTGGATGTATGCTGCGTACTCTCTCAACATTAAAATGAAAGTATGAGCCTCATTCTAAGATGGGTGTTTGTTGCTCACTCTTAGCACTGTGAGGTGGGTGTATGTTAGTAGTGTGTGTGTGTGTGTGTGTGTGTGTATGTGTGTGTGTGTGTGTGTGTGTGTGTGTATATATGTGTGTTGCTCACTCTAGCACTAAGGTGGATATATGTATGTTGCTCATTGTAATACTGTAAGGTGGGTGTATGCTACTCATTCCAACACTGTAAGTTGGGTGTATGTTATTCACTCTAGCACTGTAAGGTGGCCATAGGTTGTGTGTACTGATCACTCTAGAACTGTAAGACGGGTGCATACTGCTTACTTTAACATTGTAAGGTGGGTGTATGCTGCTTATCCTAGCACTGTATGTTGCTCACTCTAGCACTTCTAAGCGCGCGTGTGTTATTGCTCACTTTAGTACTGCAAAACAAAAGTGTTGCTAACTCAAAGCAAAAAAAAAAAAGGGGGGGGGGAGTGCGATGCTTACTCTAATACTGAAAATTCGGTATTTGCAATACAGTCTAGGACAGCATCGTATGTACACGTTGTTTACTCTCGCACTAACAAGTAAGCGCGTGTTGCTTAGTCTTGTTATCAGAAATTGACTGTGTTCCTGACAATAGCATGTAACAGTGTGAATGTACTGCATACTCCATCAATAAAGAGTGAGTATAGCTGCACAACGAGTGCATACTTCATCAATAAAGAGTGGGTATATGTTACCCAGTGTGGAGCTATAATGCGTACACGTGTAAATCTGGCTGCAAAACGAGTGCATGTGGCTCACACACTATTGCACTTCAAAGAAGTTATGTCTTACTGCAAATAACGTGTTACTCATTCTAGTACAGAAATGTGGGTGTGGGTTGCTAACTGTAATAAGATGGATATGATGGATAATAATAACTGTAATAAGATGGATATGATGGATAATAATAACTGTAATAAGATGGATATGTGTTGCTCACTGTAATAAAGAAGTGTGAGTATGTGTTGCTCACTGTAGTGTGGTACGTATTGCTTACTGTAATACAGAAATGTGGGTATGTGTTGCTCACTGCAGTTAGGAAATGTGGGTATGTGTTGCTCACTGTAATAAAGAAATATGGGTATGTGATTTCTGTAAGGTGATGTATTGTTGAAAACTCGAGCGTAAGAAGGAAACTAAGTACCCGGACTGTCATTTGCAGAAACACTTGAAGTGACAAAGTATGACCGAGAAATGATTTGAAATAGTTTCAAATTTCAAACCAAGCCAAAATTCTCAACATCTATCTGGCATCTACAACTACATAGCAAACAAGGCCAAGAGTTTAGGAAGCGATCGTGATTTTCCAATCGCTCTACTTCGATGCAACAGACACTCATTATTAGCAATATCGCTGAAGGGAAAGAAAGCAGGCCTTATTCACCGTGATTTTTCAGGGGTTTCAGAAGAATCAACAAACTAATTATTATGAATCAAATTTAGTTTTTACATTGAAGGATTATAGGGAAATAGACTTTTATTAATGCTGTCCTTATATCTTTTAAGTCTTTAAGAAATTAATTACCTGAATTATTGTGAAATGCTAGAATAATCATCTTTTTTAAGGGTGTTGAGGGAAAAATATCTTAAGTATCATGATTTCATTTAATGGGTTCTTACAAAATTAAAAAAAATGTTTTAAGTTATTGGTACTAAATGAGAAATGTACATATTCGAAGATGTACGTAAAGATGATTATTGGAAATAAAACTCTTTATTATTAGTATCGGCATCTGCTTACGAAGCAAAGCATAAATTATTTTTGGCATGATACTATATTCATGATATAAACTATAGTTGTTTCTTTTTAAGCATGACAATCTGTTCACGATATAAAGCATAGCTTACTTTCAGCATGACAATCGGTTCACGATAGAAAGCACGCTTTATTATTACCATCAGCACTCCTGACACATTTAATAGTAGCACTGATATTTCGTTTGCGACACTCACCTGAGCAGATTTCTTTGCTTCGATCCGGTACCAGCGGCCAGTGCTGATGTTATTAGTGGTCAAGCTGATCTCCACTCTCTCCTCAGCCAGCCCCACCAGATTGAAGGAGAAGGAGGGGTTGCCCTCTAGAATCTCGAGGGCCACGTATCCCTTAGACGCCCCATTGACCAGCACAGGATTGAACAGCAGCAGTGCGTTCCTGTCCAAGGTTGCAAACATGCCCGTTATTATGATGTTGTTGTAGTCCGTGATGGGCGCAAACGTCATGTAGGACCCTTCATTAAATCCCGTACTGGACTCACTGCAAGTGACACCATAGTACCCGTATGCACAGTGGCACAGGAAGCCGTTGGTAATACTTTCACAGGTGGAACCATTACGGCACGGGCGATTCAGGCACTGGTCTGGAATTTCGCATACCTGACCATAAAATCCTGTCGGGCACTCGCACGAGAAAGATCCCTGAGTGTTTCTGCAGGTCCCGCCAGCTTGGCAGGGAGTCTGCTGGCATTCATTGACGTCATCTGCACAGTAAATGCCCGTCCACTCTGGTGGACAGCTGCAGGTGAAGTTTAAGCACGTGCCGCCATTAACGCAGAACCCCCCTCCACAAGGCTGTTGGGCTGTTTGACAAAGATCTCCACTGTATGCTGGGGTGCACTGGCATGTCTCATTGAGTGCAGGGGTTGCTGAGGTGAGGATGAGGTAGGGAGACTCGCTGGAAATAAGGCCTGCAGACATGACAACTCTGGTAGAGCAGTTGCCACCATTTTGACATCGATTAACTGAGCAAAGCTGATAGGATGCGTCCTTGACATGAACTTCCGCTTGACTTTCTAATGTGGATTTTGATGAACGTAGTCTTTGGGAGACGGTGGATTGAGACATAACTGTGCGGTCATCTGCAACTGCTAAATATACAAATAAATCACTTCCTGAATCCTTAAGGCTCAAAATATAAGCCAGATAAGCCTGACCTGCAATGCTTTGAACAGCTTTGGTGAATAGCGCAAATTTTGTTTCCAGAAATTCACCTGCACCAATATTTTCCAGGAGAATGGCAACAGAATTCTGCAGCATTAGCTTACTATATCTTTTAATTTCAATTTTCACTTCATATTCGACTTCAGAGAAATTACCCCCATCAGACCCTACAATAACTAGATGATAGGTCGTCTGGTTTGCTGGCTCAGATGTCAGTTTCAGATCGCAGTTTTGATTAATTGCAAACATTCCAACAGCTCCATTAATGATACGACAGTTATACCTGCCTTCCAAGTCTGCGTCCAGCGGTCGCACGTCAGCAATAATACCCAGTGAGGACATTCCGTCCAAAATCGTCACTTGGACAGTCAGCGGCCGTGCTTGGGGAGGTGAGTTATTCACGTCTGTCACAACCACTGTAAAGGTCAGTGTTGACGTCATCTGAGGCACTCCACTATCTTTAACTTGGACGGGAATTGTAAATCGTGGGTTGTCTTCTCGGCTGATCTCTACTTTTGTGAACACTCGGCCGTGCTGCCCAGCAGAGATCTCAAAAAAGTACTGTGCTGGGCCAGGTAGAAAGTCGTACGTGTAAGGGCCTTGATTGGGGGGCAGGTCTGGGTCCGTGGTATTCATGGAAAGCGTCATGACGTACGTCATAACGGGCATTCCCTCGGTGACGTAACCAGTAAGGTTTGGGGGCTCGAAAATTGGTCCATTATCATTTACATCATCCAGGAAAATGTTGACAGTACAAGTACCTAATGAATAACACAAAACGATGTTGACTGCGTTTGTACCTCACGATCAAGCAAACGTGATGTTGATTACACATTGACTATACATTTACCTAATGGTCATACAAAACACAAGATAGTGTTGATTACACATTGACTATACATTTACCTAATGGTCATACAAAACACAAGATAGTGTTGATTACACATTGACTATACATTTACCTAATGGTCATTACAAAACACAAGATAGTATTGATTACATATTGACTATACATTTACCTAATGGTCATACAAAACACAAGATGATATACATTGCATAATTGTCTAAACGTTTATTTAAAGGGCAAACAAAACACAAGATGGTATAGATTACATAATAACTATACATTTACTTAATGGTCAAATAAAACAAAAGATGGCATAGACCATACACTGACTATATGGTCAAACGAAATACGAGATGAAATACATTACATATTGACTATACATTTACTGACCTTTATGGCCAGTGTCAACAAGACATGAACAAACAAAACACAAGATGAAATATATTACATAATGAGTATACATTTACCTAATGGTCAAACAAAACACAATAAGATGCAGAATACATATTGTCTCTACGTTTATCTAATGGTCAAGCAGCACACATGACCTAATGGAAATAAAACACAAAATGATATAGAATTACCTAGGGACTAGACCTGTATCTAATGAGCAAACAAGACAATGTTACCTAGGGACTAGACCTGTATCTAATGAGCAAACAAGACAAGTTTACCTAGAGCTAGACCTGTATCTAATAAGCAAACAAAATTTAACCTAGGACTAGACCTGTATCTAATGAGCAAACAAGACAATGTTGACAGTAAGTGCACATCAAAAACAAGCAAACATACACAAGATAATTTGATTTAATATGTACCTAAGGCAAAAACAAACACAAGATAATGTTGACCTCAAGAGTTGAGTAAGCATACATAATAGATATGTATAATATTTATGCCAGGATAATACAAACACAATATTTTGTTTACCTTAAAATATGACTGCATGCATAATAGATAAGTGTAATATTTATGCCAGAATAAAACAAACACGACAATAAACAGTGTTGGACACAGGAACAAAACACCATCTATTCATATAGCTATAGATTAATTAGATACATTTTAAGTAAAAATATCTTTGCATGGGTTAAGAATCACTACAAAAAAAACAATCACAAACAAAAAAATAAAAAAATGAATCACTAAGAAGATTACACATGCTACCAAACTAAAAGATTACAAAATATATGTTAAGTTTTAAGTAAAGCCATTTTGATGCATTTTAACAAAAATATTTGTTCAATCATAAATTTGAAAGGCAAACTACTGAAAGTTAAGGTTATACAAATTAAGAATTAGAAGACCACTGCTTTTCAGACCAAGATATATTAACACTAGCCAGACCAGAATACAGGTATATAGCCAGATCAGAATATAGGTATATAGCCAGATCAGAATATAGGTATATAGCCAGATCAGAATATAGGTATATAGCCAGACCAGAATATAGGTATATAGCCAGACCAGAATATAGGTATATAGCCAGACCAGAATACAGGTATATCTATCTCCAGAAATGCCAATGCTAATATATCTGTTTCAAGAAATGTCAATATTAAGTTAGACCAATTTATAGGTATATCTGTTTCAAGAAATGTCAATATTAAGTTAGACCAATTTATAGGTATATCTGTTTCAAGAAATGTCAATATTACTTACCAGTTTATAGGTAGATCTGTTTCAAGAAATGTCAATATTAAATTAGACCAATTTATAGGCATACTTGTTTCAAGAAAATGTCAGTATTAGTTAGACCTGAAGTCAGATATGTCTGACTGAAGAGCCATCATACGCTATCAGGTGAAATTGGGACAATTTTCTATCAGAAAAATACAATATATTGGCAGACCAAAAGTGTCTGTAACTAGCTGAATGTTTACCTGTCTGAGGTGGACTGCCAGTGTCAATAGCAAGGATAGTCACATGATACTCTGGTACGGTTTCCCTGTCCAAAACCCCAAATCCAGTTGTCTCAATGCGGCCATTGAGGACATTGATACGGAACCATCCTTCATTACCTTTGGTCAAAGAGTACTGGAAATTTCTATTTTCTGGCCGGAAGTCGTTGTCTGTCGCTGAGACTGTAGTGACGTAGGTGTTACCTTGCGACCCTTCCGCAATCCTGGCAGTGTACACAGACTGCAAAAAGACTGGAGGGTCATTGGCATCTTCAACAGTGATATTAACGACACATGTGTCTGTGTCGTTCCCACGAATGGTGCCCCAGTTTTTGGCCAGAACTGTTAAGATGATCTGAGGTGATGATTCGTAGTCTGGTCGACTGACCACTCTCAAAACTCCAGTGTAAGCATCCACAGCAAAGCCCCGTAAGTTGCTGGAACCTGTAAGGTAGTAATAGATAATGCCATCGATCCCCTTGTCTTGGTCTGTGGCCTGCACAGTAAGGAGAGTGGTGTTGATCATGGCAGACTCACTAACGGACAGGCGGTATTCCTTTTGCTGAAACTTGGGGAAGAATTCGTTCACCCCAGTCACGTACACTCTAATGCTGACCACACTTTTTCTCATGATGTCACTTGGGTTAAATGCTGTTGCAGTTAGCTGGTAGAAGCTGCGAGTCTCGTAGTCCAGGATTTGATTTACGGTCAGAACTCCCACGCTGGTGCTCATAGTAAACAAATTGTTTGGCAGTGAATCTAAATTGAGGGAATAGTTGACAATGGAGTTGTTGCCACTGTCAGCGTCGTCTGCTTTAACAGCACCAATGGTGGTGCCAAGTGGAGAGTTTTCTGCTATAAAGAAATTATATACTGACTGATTGAAGATCGGATCATTGTCATTAACATCAATGAGCCGGACAGTGTAAATGCGGCTGACTGAAAGACTTACAAATCCCATGTCTTTAGCAGTGATGTTCAAAGTGTAGGAGGAGACAATCTCATAATCCAGCTTGCCAGAAACAGTCAAACGTCCCGAAAGTGATTCTAAGGAGAAGGGTCCGACATTAATCCCCTGTGCGAGAGAATATCGAACCTGTCCATTCAGACCAATGTCCCGATCACTGGCAGTAATGGTGTCAATTAAAGTTCCAACTGCTGCACTTTCTAAAATACTCTTCTCAAAGACAGAGTTCTGGAAGACTGGTGTATACACGTTGACAGAAGTCACAACCAGCGTCACAGTAACACTACTTGACAGGGGTGGGTAACCTTTGTCTGTCGCCGTAACAATGACCGTGTAATTTCTGTTGCTCTGACCGCTAAGTGACTCTTGCACAATCAGGAGGCCACTGGTTTCCACAACTCTGAACAACGACACTCCTGAGCCCCCAGTCACGCTGTAGCCTATTTCTGCATTTATGCCAAAGTCAAGGTAGTCGTTTGCTTCTACTTGCAGGATGGACGTTCCTAAGGCAACGTTTTCTGGCACTGCAGACATATACTCAGATTGTCTGAAGACTGGTGCGTGGTTATTGGCATCAGAAACCGTTATGGTGATGGTGGCTTGGGAGGATAGGGAAGGCATGCCAAAGTCAGTCACGACGACTTCAAGAACATACACGTTAGCAGATGACGACGGACCATTGCCAGAGCGAATGTACTCAAGGCTCTTCAAGGACGTTATGTCGCCCGTGTCAGCATCAAGTTCAAAAAGAGTGGATGGCTTTTTCAGAGAAAAGTAGAATTTGTTGTTAGGAGAACTGATGTCATGATCGGAGGCCAAAAGTTGTCCAATGGCCGTGCCCGGTTCCTGGCCTTCTCGAATGTCAAATGAAAACGTGGGGTTGGTAAAGTTTGGTGCATTGTCGTTCACATCCAGTAGTCGCACTGTTAACTGTGTCGACGCTTGATACGAGGAATCAGAAACCTGGACATAGGGACGATAGCGCTCATTCGTTTCTGCATCCAGCCTTTGGATGTTAGTGACATTGCCACTTTGTGGATCGACGGAAAATGGGTAGGACTCTGAACTGTTAATGAGGCTGTAGGTAGCGATGGCATTGGCAGGGGTGTCACGGTCAGAGGATGTCAAGGTGAAGATGAATGAACCTATTGGTAGGTCCTCTGGCACGGCAATACTGAAGAGACCAGAAAACACAGGAGGGTTGTCATTGCGGTCTAAGATAACTATTTTCACTGTAGCTGAAGATGTTAACCGGGGAGATCCCTGAAAAGGTAAAAATTAAATTAAATGATATTACATTAAACGTATCTGATATACAAAGTCATATATCCCAAAACTATAAATTGTCTAATTCATACATACATATCACGGTGAAACAAAAGCTTACAGAGAGAAAAACGCAGTGTGACACTTCACATTCTCGCTCCCTTCCTCTCCATTTTAAAAATCTGTTTGCTAACATTAAAACTCAACTCGCTTGATGGCTATAACTAACACGTGTGTAATCGATTTTGAAACACAACTTGCTGAAATGAACGCACAACTCACCTGGTCTGCTGCTTCAATAACGAGGTAATACAGGTCAATGCCCTCGCGATCGACCACTGGGTTCCGAGTACTGATGAGGCCTGAAGAAGAATTGATTTGGAAAGTATTATTTGTATTGCCGGTCACCAAACGGAATTCAATCTGGCCGTTGGTACCTGAGTCAGCATCAGTGGCCTGTACCTGGAAGAGGGAATACACAGAGAACAGTCTACATTATATTACATGCATCAGTGAATGATACAGAGAGATATCTTCATGTCATCAAGAGGTGACTTTTAAACACTGAAAAAGTAACATTTGCATATATACACGTTTCATAATCTTAGTCACAGATCTGATGTTTATTTTTAAATCACTGAGTGATATAGATAATGTTTATTTTTAAATCACTGACCTTAAGTGATATAGATAATGTTTATTTAGTGGAAATTTTTACCTATTAAGTACTGACGTTAAGGTCACCTTTCAAGTCACTAACCGTAGGTGATGCTAATAAGGTTTGTTTTGTGAAAAGTCGGTTTGTTAGTCAATGACTTTACATGATGTTGATAAGGTTTGATTTGTGGAAAACGTGGCAGTATCCTTAAGTGATATTGGTAATTGTATTTACAAATGACTAAAGCGAAATATTTTCGAGTAGAAAATTATTTACAGTACTTAGGAAGAGGAAACAAAGCTTGTCAGAATTATTTACGAAATTAATGTGTGTTATGTACATGTTTACTAACGTATTTGGATTGTATTAATGCCGTCTTGAAGGAAGTGAGGGACTATTTTCAGATTGACGACATCAACTAACGGATAAATACCACAAAAGAGCAATCCGCTATTTTTAGTGTTTAGCGGTATACGGTTTCACGTACAATGGCTTTCTGGACGGATTTTGATTTGAACTCACGAACCAAAACACGATTCCCAATTCACTTTAAAAAGTATATTTTCTTTTTACATTTTAAAGTATTCGAGAAATGTCAGCACAAATTAGCGAGAGAATATTAAACAAATATTTTCTTTTTACATTTTAAAGTAATCGAGAAATATCAGCACAAATTAGTGAGAGAATATTAAACAAATATTTTCTTTGTATATTTTAAAGTATTCGAGAAGGGTCAGCACAAATTAGTGAGAGAGAGAAGATGGGAGTATTTCCAGTAAATTCCAGAACAGACAACAAACAACACACGCGCAGTCTTTGGCAATCTATTCTGATGATAAGACATGAACAGTGACCTTTATAACTGTAGTGTCAACAAGATATGAACCCTGACCTTTATAAGTATAGTGACCACAAGACATGAACACTGACCTAGTAACTGTGGTGACATCAAGTCATGAACACTGACCTTGATAAGTGTAGTGATATCAAGTCATGAACACTGACTTTGATAGTTGTAGCGTCAACAAGAAATGGACACTGACCTTGATAAGTGTAGTGATATCAAGTCATGAACACTGACTTTGATAGTTGTAGCGTCAACAAGAAATGGACACTGACCTTGATACATGTAGTGATATCAAGTCATGAACACAGACTTTGATAGTTGTAGCGTCAACAAGAAATGAACACTGACCTTGATAACTGTAGTGCCCAGATTCACATTCTCCATGATGGACTTTTCATAGAACGTGGCGTCAAATCGTGGCACATTGTCGTTCTGATCTAAGACAGTGACCACCAGAGACTTGAAGGTGGACAATGGCATTGGGGCAGTGTCTCGTGCTTCTAGCCAGAGCGTTATATTGGAAGCGACTTCGTAGTCGATTTGGCCGGCCACAGTTATCGTCCCGTTCAGCTCGTTAATGGCGAAAGCGGAGTTGACGTTGCCACCAGCAATGTAGTACCTGATACCAGTACTGCGTGTCGTCTCAGCACTGACTGTTGCTACAACGGTGCCGAGTTGGGAGTTCTCTGCAATGTTGAGGTTTTGAGGAAAGTCTGACCGAAAGACTGGAGGAGAACCTGTCATCTGTTGCATTCGAATTGTCACAGTGACAGTGCTGTTTAGAGATGGTACGCCCTGCAGGGTAAACAGAACTAGATATTGTACTGTACGGTAAAGAAAACTAGATATTGCACTTTACGTTAAATAAATATACAAGTCCACAAGATTAAATAAATGAATAAAGATGGCAAGATTAAGAAATATAAATATTGCTGGGTAAAAAGCATCCAAGGACCGTTATCTATCCATCCATCCATCCATCCATCCATTTATCTATCTATCTATCTATCTATCTATCTATCTATCTATCTATCTATCTATCTATCTATCTATCTATCTATCTATCTGAATATAAAAATATCCAGAGAAGTATATTAATGCATCTTTACTATAATCAAAGGCATTTACTGCTGTATTTTTATCATGCAACGTATTTGCTGTGTATAGTAATCATAAAAAATAAAAGTCTCTATGTCACTAATTGAATACTTCACTATCTTTACCACAGTAAAACAAGATGTCGCTGTTCCTTCCAAAAGCCAAAGGAATATGTCACAAAATGTGTACAACTGTTTGGAAAGGTACCGCTAGAGGAACACTTTCTTCCTTCATGTCAAAAATCAGCGAAGCTTGCCAATACAAACTACCATCATGTCAAAAATCAGCAAAGCTTGCCAATACAAACTTACTGCATCAGATGCTCGAACTTGAAAAGTGTAATTATTAGCACCGCTCAACCTCATCCCCGCCTTAATGACGCCAGTCTCTCGGTTGATGACGAAGCGATTGTCAGAAGAGATGAGAGCATATGTCACCTTTCCGTTGTTGCCGATGTCTTTGTCCACTGCCGTTACGCCAATAACGAAGTCGCCTGAGGACAAACAACACACAATGTACATACAAGATACACTAGAGTATGAGGACAAACAGTCAACATTCAAAACCATGAAGGTAAACATCACACAATAACCAACAGAAGACACACAAGACCATGAGGACAAACAGTCAACACACAAAACTATGAAGGTAAACATCACACAATAACCAACAGAAGACACACAAGACTATGAGGGCAGTCAACAGAAGACACACAAATGATGAGTGAGAGGTAATAAGGGGTTAGGCCGATTAGATTACTGGGAGAATTATAAAGGGCTTAGGACTAACTGAGAAGTAAGAATTTAATATGAAGTCAGGCAGAAATGATTTGAAAGATTAAATAAGGGCAAGTGAAAGGTGTGGAGATGATAAAGATGTGCCAAAGACATGATTGATTAGTAAGGGCACTAGGCTAAACTGTGAACATAAAGGCACTAGGCAATGCTGTGAACGTAAGGGCACTAGGTAAAACTGTTCATAAAGAAATTAAGCAAAATTGAGATGTGGTAATAAGGACTTTAGGCACAATTAAGAGATGAGTTAATAAAAGGCCTAGGCAGGGGAGAGAGTAAGGAGAATAATTACCTTCAGTAGAAATGGAAGTCAATGAGTAATAATAGTCCTTTGAAGAACTGGGAGCCAGTGAGTTAATATGGGCCTTATGTAAAACTGATAGCTGATCAAAAATTTGCTAATTATACTAAGTGGTGAGTTCTACAATCACAACATTCAAGTTCTGTTTCTACTGCTTGTCAGAGAAGCCAGTTAGAGGTCAAATGTAAGGCAGACAGAGAGAGAGAGAGCAAATGTCCGAGAAGCCGGTAATAGTTAGAGTAGCCAGTAATATACCAAATCTAAAACAGGCAGGCAAAGACAGTAAATGTCAGAGAAGCTGATATGAAATTAAATGTAAAACAGACAGGTACAGATAATAACTGTCAGAGAAGCTGAGATCAAAAGTAAGGCACATAGGCACAGACAGTAAATGTCAGAGGAGCTGGTATGAAGTCCAATATGAGTCAGAGAGGCATGAGGGACTGTTAGGAAAGCTGATAACAGACATCATACAACAAGTTTAAGTAAGGCCGCAGGGGGAGTGGATTTACTTGAGTTTGTGGGGTCCAAGATTGTCTCAGTGTAGAAAGGAAGTTCGAAAATGGGCGAGTTGTCGTTCTGGTCATCTACATATACAATGACGGAGCAGGATGACGATCTCATGGGTATTCCCTGGTCCGTTGCTATGACGACCAGATGGTACTCGCTTTGTTGCTCGCGGTCCAGTGGCTTAGTGGTGATGATCTGACCACTGTTGGGCAAGACTGCAAAGCGATCGCCATACGTATCGAACAAACGGTACCTGAACGATGATAAATCCCAAACATGTAAACAAGAACAAAAATCAAAAGCTAATAAAACATAAAAGCAACATCTACCTTTGCTGCTTAACGCTCTTTGCACAAAGGGAGACAATTAATTAGAGGGGCACCACTTAGGATCAGAACATGCACAGTTATGCTAAATACTTTAGTCTGTGTGTATTTCCATCCGTCCATCCATTAATCCACCTACCTATATATCTACCTATCTATCTATATATCTGTCTGTCTGTCTGTCTGTCTGTCTATCTATCTATCTATCTATCTATCTATCTATCTATCTATCTATCTATCTATCTATCTATCTATCTATCTATCCATCTATCGCACTCTATTTCTCAGACATTTTTTAAATGTAAAATTTCCTGTTTTAAAGTTTCCTGTTTTCTACTTCGTAAGTAGGAGTGATCATATAACGCCCTCTGTTTAAACAAGATTTTGTGAATATAACATCTCATATTGATTTTATATTAATGTGTCTACACTAGTAAACACGCACGCACGCATACATACACACACACAATTTTACTTCTGATCATGAGATACTTATTCATAACTTTGAGAGGAGTGGAGTGCTGCACATGGGACCAACATCTAAAGTAGCAATAATGTCAAATGTGCCATTTTAATTAAATACTGTATCATTTATAAACGAATCATAAATTATCTCTCCTGTTATTATATTAAAATTAATGAAAGCAATGGTTTTATATTCTCTATTTTTAAAATTAATTTAATTCTGTTTTGCCTGAATTAGTCCTAAATGTCCAAAACCTTCACTATCAATTTAAGGGCATTCTAGTATTTGTTTTGGTCACGTCTGTGTGAATTTCCAGTTCCTTTGTGTTCTGAATACTTTCTGCAGATTGGGTGCGATTTTTATATAACCAGATATATATTTTATTTATATTTATTTTTAACTTTACTGTTTTGTACCGTAATGATATATCTGTTGCCATTTAGATTTTCTGTTGCATACATTTTCCCCCTCTTGCCTACTATCAGATCTTTTAAAGTATCATGAAGTTATCCCAAGAAATGGAACGGCTATCAGGACATGTTTGTAAAATATCAATTTTATTTGTCACAGAAAATTTTATTTTTTCACAAGGATTTCATCTGGCTAACTGTTCCAATGCCTTCATAATCTATAAACAATAAACTTTTTTTCTTGAAAAGAGTAAACAAAATTAGTAACTGACTTATTGTTGTTGAAAGATATCTACTTTCTGTGTGTTTACAAGAAATTATGAAATGATTATGTGAAAGCTTGTTAAAGTGTCATCTAAAGTTCCTCTAATTAGGAGGATACAATTACTTATTATGAATGCATTACTTATACACTCTCCTGATTAATTTATTTGATAAATAAGACATTAATAAATTAATACATATTTACATAATTTTAGCGTTGGCATCCTCATCAAGGTCGGAAGCAGTGACGGTTAGAACTGACTGGCTGTAGCCGCCATTTTCAGACACGTGACTAATATATGGTACAGTGCTGTCAAACTGAGGGGCGTGGTCGTTCACATCCTTCACAAAGACAATTACAGTGCCTGTGCCAGTCAGCCTAGGAATACCTGAAATGAAATAAATCAAAGTATAAAACGTTCCCTTACGTGCAACGTCATAAAACAAGAGACATAGTTCTTTAAAGTGACGTCATAAAACAAGACAGTATTTCTTTTAAAGTGACGTCATAAAACAAGAGACAGTATTTCTTTAAAGTGACATCATAAAACCAGACAGTATTTCTTTTAAAGTGACGTCATAAAACAAGAGACAGTATTTCTTTAAAGTGACATCATAAAACGAGAGAGTATTTCTTTAAAGTGACGCAAGAAAGCAAGAGACTTTAAAGGTGACGTCACAAAGCAAGAGACAGTATTTCTTTAAAGTGACGTAATAAAGTAAGAGACTGTGTGTTAAGTGTATCTTTAAAGTGACGCAATAAAGCAAGAGACTATGTGTTAAGTGTATCCTTAAAGTGACGTAATAAAGAAAGAGATTGAGTGTTAGGTGTTCCCGGGAGGTTGATGAGATGCTTTCGGACTGACGTGACGTTATGAAGTGATAGACTGAACATAAAGCTTTTTTTAAGGTGACGTCATAAATAAATATGCAATGTGTTCTTAAAGGCGACGTCATAAAGTAACATACTGAATAAAAAGTGTGCCAGAACGGTGACACCATAAAATAATAGTATAGCAGAATAAGGTGTTCCTTTAAAGTGACCTCATAAAGCAAACGACTGAGCGGAAAGTTTTTCTAAGAGCAGAAGTCAACTGTTATACCGCTGATCTATTTATAGATTTATTTAATTAAATTAGATGGAAAAGGGAATTGTTACAAATAATTGTATGGGGGAAAAATATAACGAAGAAAATACACAGCAGAAATATAAAACTAGTAATCCGCAGAATTTGGCAGCATGCTGCCCTGCATTAAGTACTTACGGCATCTACTAGCAGAAAACGTGTGGATTTGAAAATTTCAAAGATGATCACAATACAAACATGGACAAATCACTGGGTTAATAACAACACAGATAATCACGACAGGCTCCAGTGATAATATCACTGTAGACCACTTTATAAACCAGGAAAACCACAGGATTGATACTACAACACAAAAAACACGGCCGACTTCAGTGGTGGGCCTTGAGATTTACTGTGAACAACTAACAAAAAACACGACTGCTCCCATTGAGAGGCCTTGAACAAAATCACGACAGACTCCAGTGAGAGGCCTTGAGATTTATTGTCACCTGACAAAATCACGACAGACTCCAGTGAGAGGAGTTGAGATTTATTGTCACCTGACAAAATCACGACAAACTCCAGTGAGAGGCCTTGAGATTTATTGTCACCTTCTGACAAAATCACTGTTGACTCCAGTGAGAGGCCTTGAAAAAAATCACGACTGACTCCAGTGAGAGGCCTTGAGGTTTATTATCACTTACTGATAAAACCACCCGTGGCATCATCAAGCAGCACCACAATAAGTTTTCGAAGACGGAAAAACTATTTTCTTAAACGAGAGAATCAATTATGAAATGTAGTGCCAGATTTCAGAGTAGGGTGGATACTCTCGCCCCTTCTCTCTTCATGTGCATGGTGGAGGGTACTGGGGGACACATTTCTTTGAGGTCAGTAACCCCACCTCACTACTTGCACTGTCATGAGAGGATGGCAGGCCTGGTCTAGACAGGGTGTTGACACTTCCCCCTCTCTCTAACTTGGAAAGATCTGGAAGTATACGTACGAGATAAACACGGACAGTTGACTTCTATTTTTTTTTTTTGTTGCCGGTCTACACACGCGCACACGTGCGTGCTTCAAACTGTCGGAATATTGCATAACAGAACAGAAAGAAGCCGCAAATACCAAAACCATCTGGAACTTGGACCTAGTTCTCTAAAGATACCTAACCTGAATTGATCAGATGCTGCCAACTTTCTGCAAAGACGTCTCAATACAAAAAATAGAAATATGCAAAAACATGTGTGCTATTTTACTGCATCTTGAGGCAAGGGCGAGCACTTTATATTTTTCTACTATTGCAATTTAAACTAACATGTTAATTTGTACAAGGAAACATTTCGTTTCTGTTTAACTTTCTGTAAAATTGTCGGGTGAAACGTTCACTAAAATATGATTTTAATTATAGTATCGTTATCAATATACAACTGTCATCTGTTTAGATTATTAATTATAAGAATGATTTCCAACACTTTTATATTAACTTCTCTAAGCAGACATATTCCATGATTATTTTTTTGTGCGTGCAGTAAATCTCTACAAGTCTGTGACCACTTCTATATTTAACTATTATCTTTTTAATGCGTTTTACCAGACTGAATGAACTTCGTATATCTAAGTTATTAAAATGTTAAAGGGCATAGGAACTTAAAAGGCCGCCCTGTGTTTACTACAATATTATTTATATACTTTAAGCATTGAATTGCTTTGCCCTGTTGCAACATCTCTAAAGCAACTACTGGTCTCAGTCAAACCTTTTGTTATAACTTATATATGAACAGTTGCAAGTCTTTTTATCATCTACTTATATACATCCTTTCTTTCTTCTGTTTATTTTGTCATTTGTCTACACCCGTCTAGGCAGAAATGAGTGGGGCTCGGAGTGAGCAGTATATCTATCAAAATCTGGTGAGCGACCAATCAAATCATTTTGTTATTCGTGCCAAAACTGTCGAGTGCGAGTGGAAAGAACATGGCACACTGTGGAGAGAACCCATTGGAGATATTGTGGCACAGAGGAGAGAAACCATTGGGGAGAACGTGGCACACAGAGGAGAGAACCAATTGGAGAGAATGTGGCACACAGTGGAGAGAACCATTGGAGAGAAAGTGGCACACAGGAAAGGTCATGCGGCATAGGTAGACAGAATGTGGCACACGGTGGAGAGAAAGAGAACGTGGCACACAGTGGAGAGAACCAACTGAAAACATGGCACACAGTGGAGAGAACCCATTGGAGAGAACGTGGCACACAGTGGAGAGAACCCATTGGAAAGAACGTGGCACATAGTGGAGAGAACCTATTGGAAAGAACGTGGCACACAGTGGAGAGAACCCATTGGAAAGAACGTGGCACACAGTGGAGAGAACCTATTGGAGAGAACGTGGCACACAGTGGAGAGAGCCCATTGGAAAGAACGTGGCACACAGTGGAGAGAACCCATTGGAAAGAACGTGGCACACAGTGGAGAGAACCTTTTGGAGAGAACGTGGCACACAGTGGAGAGAACCTTTTGGAGAGAACGTGGCACACAACGAAGGGAATATGGCATACGGTGGGAAGAACTTGTCACTCATCTACAGTTGCATATACTCCCATACGTCACCAGCGTGGAGCCTAAACCTGTGATCTTGAATTCCAAATTATCACAAGTAGGAGTAGCTATCCCAGATTTTGAATTTGAATTTCTTTTAATTCTTAACGTTACTGTTAGCATTGGAATCCTTTGCTATAATTTTTTTTATTTGCAACAAACGGCTGAGACCACAACATAGTGAGGCAGGGTCAAGTAAGTACACTTATTTTACTAGTGCAATTGTAACATTATTTTCCCTTACCTCAGCCTTCATCACAGTGAGACAGGGTCAAGTAAGTACACTTATTTTACTAGTGCAATTGTAACACTATTTTCCCTTACCTCAGCCTTCATCACAGTGAGGCAGGGTCAAGTAAGTACACTTATTTTACTAGTGCAATTGTAACATTATTTTTCCTTACCTCAGCCTTCATCATAGTGAAGCAGGGTCAAGTAAGTACACTTATTTTACTAGTGCAATTGTAACATTATTTTCCCTTACCTCAGCCTTCATCATAGTGAGGCAGAGCATCGAGAGCTCAAAGAGAAATGATAGTCTCATTACACTATAACAGGAATAATGCAAAAGGGGAAAAGTTATTAAAAAAGAAAACAATTAGATAAATAGAAAATTAAAAACTATCCATTATAACTGCAAAGGAAAAAGAAAAGCGAAGGACATTAGAAAATGAGAAAAAATGCTGCTGAAAAAGAAAAAGAAGAAAAGAGGGGAGAGAAAGAAAGTGAATAGAAGAAAAAAATGCGAGCTCTTGAAAATCAAAAAATAAATATAGAAATCGGAAAGGTTAGCTAAATTAACACCAGATCAAGCAAGTATGTGTCCATCTGTCACGACACAGAACCGATCAGTGACCTTTCACCATACAGCTGTGCGCACATTAAAATGTCTATCTGGTCAGATTTGAGAGGCTGACTGGTGAACACAGAGTGCCTCAGTACAAGCGGGCCATGAGGGTTAGTTCTGTCCTCTTTGTGCAGCATATGTTGTTAACAGCATTTTACCAAAATAACAAGCACCCGGTCTATCCACCATCCAAACAGAGCACCTCTGCACTTTCCAGTTCTCACTTGCAGCCTCCGAGAAAAGTTTCGGCATGTTATGCGTGACTGTAAGGAAATGTACAAGCAGTTTGAAAAGTGACTCGCTGTCACCCTGGACAAGTGCGCACAACGAATGGTGTTGGATGAGACTGATGAAGACCTGAAAGGTATGATGATTAAGAAGCAACTTTCTCTGAGTGATGCTGACTGAGATTGATGAAGGCTTGAAATGTATGATTATTAAGGAGCAACTGCCTCACACTTATTCTCGAGAACTCTGCATTGACCGGGCCAAACTGTATTCCAGTCTTTATTAGCAGGAAGAGCAGACTGGTTCATTTATTCTCGTGAAGAAGAGAAATTCAAACGCTCTCCTAATAATTATCCTTGTCTTAGAATATCAGGAAAACAGACAAACACCCACAGAATGCAAGCAAGCTTGCCTTAAAACTACAACAATAAAGCACAGAAGTCGCCAAGTCAGAAACATGACTCATAACCACAGTGTGAAACATGCATATGTACATACACACACACACACACACACACGACTGTTGACATAAACTACTTTGGTAAGTACAATACACAACTACGTGTACTTTATAATTAGTATTAGAGATTGAGGTCAATAGCACACTGTTGCTGGATAAATTTTCCTATCCCTATTTCTAAACTTATTTGTTACATAAATTACTCAATGTCAAAGTGACATGACCTTGGGCACTGCTTGTGCTGATAATTTTAAATGTCAAAGATGGAACAACTCAAGTAAAGAATGTGCTAGACTTGCTGACGTAATCTAAACCGGTTTGAGATGGATAAGTAGTTTTTATTATCCAATGGTTAAGAACGAGACCAGCCAATGGAGTGAGATCAAAAGTTTACCTGCTGTAAAGAATTCTATTGTGTAATCACTTTGAATTTGGTGTGGCAAAAGTCCGGTCAGGAAAGGTGGCCTTTAGTTTAATGGTGAGCTAATATCGACCAATTGAGAGAGAATGGACTAAACACTATTTTGTCATTTTGCTATTGATATATTATAATTGTGTTTTACGTAGAGATGTATTATGTGAGCAGACTATTATTTCTACAAATTGTGAATTAAGATGCTTGTTATGCTAAACATTTGACATTGTTTCTAGTGAATTCGTTTATAAAATTGATATGTTGTATTTATTATGCTGTATACATGTATAGGGCTAGTACATACTGTTGCAGGAAACTGTAAGTTGAGACTTGAATGTAAAAAAGAATGTAGTTAGAGATTAATAAATTAGAAAATTAATATTTGTTACCTGATTATATTTTACAGGGAGGAAGCAGCTTTTCTTTGTTTTTACCCAAATATCCTGGTTTACTGATTTATAAACCACAATGACTGTGGTACACTCGAGAAGTTTCTACCCCCTAGTGTGTAAGTGTAAGGATACACTGCACTCTGGTGATGAATGGTGGCAAAGTATGCTGACAACATTGTGAAATTTCTGGTACAAGAAAATTACTGGAAATTGTTACAATTGTTGTTCTGCTTGAGGGAGCTAATATGGCGGATCATCCAGATTAGCTTCGAGAGAATAGTGGCTATCAGTGTTACTGATAATTTCCTTGTGGCAATAAACTTGTGTCTTTGTTAAGAAAGTGTGTGAAAGACTATTGCTGCTTTACCTAGACAAGGTTAGGGACAAACTATTATTGCTATACTCTCTATAACTCCATTTCTTTTCTCTGATAAGAACTACCCTGTGATTTATATTGACACTTTTCTGTTGAATTGTGTGTTAGGCAATAAGACTGTATAAATATTGAAATTATTCAAACATTATTTGTGGAAATATTGATATCAACTAACAAGTAATCTTTTCATTGTATTTGCTATATGTATGATTGTTGATTTAATAAATTTATTGATCTTCTTACACATAGTGATAACCATTTGTTGGAGAAGAAAGTTGTGGAAGAGGGCTTGCTAAATATAGATAAGATGGATTTGTCTTCTCCTTTGGTAAGAAGTTCTCTCTCCACCTACGGAAATATTGTTGGTAAAATGTTTGTCTTTAATGTTATGGAAGAGAGAAAACATTTATATTGCCTGCATATCCGCCAAGTGAGAGAGACGAGTGGTGTCTTCTGGAGAATTATTAATAACATAAATGAAGATTCTCATCACTTGTTAATCATAACCATTAACTAGGTGGTACTGTATCACACACACCTTCACTTCCAAAAACAACAGACATTCATTCTGAGAATAGTGGAGATGTTATATATCTCTATGGCACAAACTGAAACCTTGGAGACAAAGAGATCATTGAAAGAAACTGATGATTCATAGAACGCTTTGTCTGAATGAAAACGTTTTGACTGACTGAAAACTTTTTGTCTGATTGAACGCTTGCGATAAATAAAGGTAAACTGACAAAGAACACGCCTGAATCAGCATTCTGTAGATGAATTCTAGGACTGAAATAAGAATACCATCCGCATCTAACAAGTTCTAAACAAACGTAATGTTCTGAAAAACTTTGGGAGAGATCAAAGCACTCTCCTTGTGTGATAAATCTGCAACACATGACACTTTACACTGGTAGTAAGTGCCTATAACCACATGAACATATTACCCACTCGAAAAATTAATCATCCTTCATTCTCTAGCACATCCTTTCTGCAGGAAATGACGAACAGTTAGTCAAGACGCACCCTGACTTGAGGCTGTCCAAGAAACCATACGCAAGCATAAATCTGATTTAGGTCAACAAGGTCCAAACACCAAACACCAAACACATGACATACTCATTAGAGTTCAGACCTAAGTAGGGTTAGGTGAGTGGGTGAGTGGGTGAGATGGGAAGGGAGGAAAGTAAGGTGGTAGTGGATAAGACTAAAACTTGAACCATTAAACGCGAGTGGCACATAAATCACAAGGCGAGCGACATTTTAATTGCAGAGGTCAATAAACGTCTCGAGACTTCAATAAAACACAAACGGTTGTAGGGCAAATATAATGCACGCTTGTGTGCAAACTTAAAGGCTTTTCAATGATAAGTAAAGAAATAGAAGTAAACATGGTTAAAATGAATACTAGGCGAAAAGAGTGACTTTAGGTGATACTTAAACATAAGTGACTGAAATGATAACTGAAATAAGTAACAAATGATAAAATAAAAAGGCGGATAAAACGCGTAATAACTAAAGGTAACAAATATCGGCTACAGTTACATAGTGTTTTAGATTAAAAGACGTGTTTCGATTTTGACTAAATATACAATGTCTCTCATGTTAATTAAACATAACGATGTGTAAGATAACGCAGGCGATAAGTATGAGTAATATGACGATAATGATGGAAAGATAAAGTGCCTTGAAGAATTCAACGTAAACTAATTGAGGATACTTATAGGAAGTGACATTATTTGAATCCAAAGTGCAAAGACTCAACTTGAAGGTATTTGATAGAAGATTTGTGTTTTTTTTAAGTCGAAAGTGCAAAGACTCAACTTCGTGGTATTTGACAGAAGTTGGTATTTGAGTTGAAAGTTCAAAGACTCCGCGGAATGTACAATCCACGCTCCACAGGTTAATGTAGAACTGTAGATGCTGCAAAACTTGTACATTAGCATCCTATAAGTAAGACTGTTCGTAACGTGTATTAACTGCACGCATATTAGGAGTGTTTGCTTTCACAAATCTCTTAGGGATGAAAAACACCCCCCAACCCTCCCCACCAATCACGTGTGTTGAGAAAGATACAGCACAGAAAAAACCTCTCACAGAAACGATACCGGAAACATGAACCTTGCTAAGCCCATAAGGAGATTGAGCGAGGTCAAAGAAAACCGTAACGGAGATTGAGCGAGGTAAAGCAAAACCCGATTGGGAGACCCAAAGGATTCTCTCTGCTAAATGGGAAAGTGATAACAGACAGAATCGTTACCCAGAGGGAAAGTGCAGAGGTCGGAAATAAGTCATCTGCCACATGTGTTTCTCATTGTCAGCCGCACTCCTGCAAGAATATATTTCATGCCTGACAACGTGTCAATACCCAAGGCCTGGCTAGGAACAAAGATATTACTGTCAGGCTATACTAGCAGCCAGAGGGACAACAACCTTCACGGAAATCACTTGCAATTCACATTTATCCCCCCACTCCCATTCCCAGGCCAGCCGTGCCGAACAGGTAGGCGGCTAATATGATTAAAATGTAACCCCTCCCTCTCCTTTACTAACCAACCGAGTACTGTAAATGAGCATGTGGAAATTGGAATGGTATAATTGTTCTTTTTTCAGTAGCTTCGAACGAGAAAACCAAAACAAAGAAGAAGAAAAACAAAAATAGAACACAACAATACGCAGGAAAAAGCCAAAGTTGACACCATTCTAGACTGGCGTCAAGGAGCTCGAGGCCGTACCCCTCTCACCTCTATCAGCGACGCCGCCTCGTCCACCAACTACGGCGACAACAACAACACAATGCCAGCCCACACCACCACCAGCAACAACACAACAGGAAAAAAAAAGAAAAGACGGCGCCCACCACCACATATTCGGAGACAACAACAGCGCCCTCAACAACAACCGCAACAACAACAATTGGCCGTACTACGAACAAGAGTACCCCTCTTGGGGTTCTTTTTAATCATCCAATGGCCGAAATGATCCAACTATTGCTCGACCATCTGTACTGGCCACCAGCGCCCACCTTCAGACATCCCAACGGACACCGGAGACAGCCACGACGACAACATCAACGACAACCCACCAGTGAGGTTGAACAACCCGTCTCATGTACACACTGGATATAGATCTGGTGTGTTACTAGCCTGGGCTCTGTAAGACACCACACACACACACCATAACATCAGGAATGGCTACAACAACATCAACCCACGGATTACCGAGTTTGGAGTCCGCCTTCGCCGGCCAGACATGTTTTAGCAACGGACGCACAAAGCAGAAAGACAACTCCCCTCCCTCTCCCCCCACCCTTCCCCCACCCAAGCGCGAAAGCGGCGGAAGCCGGAAGCGCCCCCTACATTAAGAAGAAGAAAATGCAACAGGAAAGCAGCAAATAAACAAGAGGAAGGAGAATAGACAGAAAGGCGCAGATAAACAAGAGAGAAATCCTCAAGAATAGACAGAAAGAAGCAGATAACAAGAGAGAAATCCTCAAGAATAGACAGAAAGAAGCAGATGTTAAGGATCATACAATAAGAAATTGACAGAAAGAAAAGAGAAAGAGACAGAAAGGAGCAGATAGATGTCAAGGAGCAAGAGAAAGAAGAAGGTATTAGGAGGAAAGAGAAAGGAGCAGAAAGAGAGAAGAATGAGTAAGAAATAATTAACTGTAAAACAGCGAATATAAGGGAGTAATTGAGACGACTGAGAAGGAGTGAGCAGATAAAAATTATTTTAAAAAAAACAGTGGTGAAGCCACTTCACCACGTGATCTGTTCGGAAAATCGCCAGCAGCCTTGACAATGTCTTAGCTCCAACAAGTCTGTACAGTCTACTACCCAGCAATGTCATGTTAACGAAATCAGTATAAGGGTTAACGAAAGCATTGTAACTGTGAACAAAATCAGTGTAATTGTGAACGAAATCAGTATGTCTTACAGAAAGTGCATCCTATCTCGGAAGATTAATTCCAACCAAGGAACAAACAGAACAAAGATGTCTGCCCTCCCCCCTCCTCCAAGAGAGAGAGAGAGAAGGAAAAGGAAAAATGTCAGTAACAATGAACGAAAAAGGAAACTAAAACCTAACAGAAATAACAGGAAGAAAGGGCATAGAATTTACAGACAGAAAGGGGTCAGATAAAAAATAAGACAGAAAGGTCTAAACACGAGAGACAGAAAGGTCATAAATAGGAATGACAGAAAGGAACTAATAGAAAAAAACAGAGGCAGACAGAAACTAAAGACTAAAGGGGGGAAAGCTAAAAGGTATGATAGAAACCAGAAATAAACAAAAAACTAAACAGAAAGTGTGGCAGAGTAAATTTGCCTGTCCTTACTTCTAGAGTTGATTGTTATATAAATTGTTAAATAGCAAAGTGACCCGACCTTGGGATTTGCTTATGCTAGTATTTGTAAGTGTCAGAGTTGGAAATAAACAACTCATGATGAGGATAGGCTAGAAATTGCTAGTACAATCCAAACCAGTTCCAGTTCGATGAGTAGTTTTTCTGACTAATAGTATCACACTGTTCATAACAACATTAACCAGTGGGGACCGATCAAAAGTTTCTTTGTTGAAGAATTACTCTATTCTAATCAATTTGAATTAGAAACTGCGGTCATGAAAGGCAAACAAAGTGGGCAGATGGGGCTCTCTAAATACAGATTAAAAGGAGAAGTTATCTTCTCCTTTGGTAAGAAGTCCTCCACCCACTGGAATATTGTGTGACGGTAAATGTCTTTATATTTTGTGGAAGAGAGAAAACGTTTACAGCGCCCGCATATCCGCCAAATAAGAAGATTGATGTCTGATGGAGAATTATTAATAACATAAATTAAGATTCTCCTCACTTGTAATTAGTTATGGATGATTAATTATTAATAATAATCACAACCATTAACCAGGTGGCGTAAGCATCACACAAAGGCATGACGGAAACCAGAAATAAACGAAAACGGTAAATAGATATGGCAGAGAGAAAAGGCTAAATAGAAAAGATATTAATGGAGACTACAGAAAAAGCAACAGAAAGAAGCAAACACACAGAGGAAAAAGTAAATAGAAAGGGAAGATAGAAAAAAACTAAGACCAAAAACAAAATGGCTCATAACACTGAGGCGGATAGAACTAAAGACAAAAAAAGACTAAATAGAAAGGGGCAGAGAGAACATAGAATTATGATCATGTAAAATGTAAATAGAAAATAGAAACAGAAAGGAGACTGAAACAATGAAATAATTAAATGGAAAAATACAGATTGAAAATAAACACAGAAGACTAAATAGAGAAACTGACAGAATTAATATAGATAGAAAACAGAGAAAGAAAAGACTAAATAGAAAAAGTAAATAGAGACAGAAATAACTAAACAGAAAAATTGCAAAGAGAACATAGAGATAAAGAAAGAAAAAACACAAACAGAGACAGAAAACATTAAGTAGAAAGGGGCAGACAGAAATTACACCAAAAAAATATCAAGTAGAAAGGGGCATGCAGAAATGACACAGAAAATATTAAGTAAAAAGGGGCAGACGACAGAAATTACACAGAAAATATTAAGTAAAAAGGGACAAACAGAAATTACACAGAAAATATTAAGTAGAAAGGGGCAGACAGAAATTACACAGAAAATATTAAAGGGAACAGGCAGATAGATAGTAGAGAGACTAGATTAAGAAAAATGGTGTGTGTGTGTGTGTGTGGAGGGGGGGATAAACAGTAGACATACAAGCCTAAAAAAAGGGAATATAGAAAGCAGATATAGACAAGATGAAAACAAATAGCATATTGAAAGTAGACGGCAGACTAAATAGAAAGAGACAGAAAGTGGAGATAGACAAATTTAAAAAGAGACAGAAACTAGACAGACATGATTATAGTAAATAGACAAGATTAAATAAAAGAAGAAGAAGACAGACAAGATTAAAGAAAGGGGCCGAAAGTGGACAGACAAGATCAAATAGAAAGGAGACAGAAAATAGACAAAATTAAAGAAAGAGACTTTGAAAATAGACAAGATTAAATAAAAAGTGACAGACAGTAATTAGAGAATAACCATACGGGCAGTATGTAACAAGAATCCTAATAAATCACTCAGAATTATCTACCCTGATAAACCTCAGTGCTAGAGTCTAGGGCGACCAAGAATCCTAATAAATCACTCAGAAGTATCTACCCTGATAAACCTCAGTGCTAGAGTCTAGGGCGACCAGCTCGTCTGCTGTAAGGTTGTGATTGTGAGGTCACTGATGTATCTTTACTAGGGTCAATTTACTTACTCGCAGCAACGGACATACCACGACATGTGATGATGACGGTGATAGTAGTGAGGGATGTGTGACATCAGCACACTGCTACAGGATCTAAGCAGACAATAACCACGAGAAGACTAGTTCGATATAAGAACAATGGTGTATTGTTTCCACTAGTATTGTTACAGGTGTAATACTTTTCTATTACTTCATCTGGGATTTAATTTATTAATTTTTAAAAAAAACACCAAACATCGCTACACTTACAGGCCTACTGAAAACTACGATCTGTATTTGTGCAGTTTGCCGGCACAGAATAGACACGGGGTGGTATCAGCCAATATTCGGCATTTCACTCACTCACTCTCTCTCTCACACACACACAATCTCCAACATATTGGTGTTTCTGAAGCACACTCACACACACTTACACGGCCATAAAATGAACGGCACGAAGGATTTATCGCCCTCTGGAGTGTTTTGGGGTTTGGGGGTTTTGGGGTGTCAATGCATGCACCATGATGCACAAGGGAGGGAAGTCAGAGCCGAAGCCCACACATTCGATTCATTGAAAGTGAGAGTGTTGGGGTGGGTGGGGTGGCAAGCTCTAAGACTTTCCACACACATGCTTTGACTTTATGCATAACCAGAGTACCCTAGATCGCACATAAACAGTGGGAGTTGGGGTGGAGTGGACAAAACACAAGTGCCTAGCATGGATATAACGAATAGCTTTCTACAAGCCACGTTCAGGAATTGACGTCCTTCAGCAGCTGAAGGTTTGCCCCGTAATAATGGCAAGCTCAAAGACTTCACACAAAGGCGCACCATCATCGTCAAGTCAAAGGTCACTTAGCAAGTGAATCAGGACCAATGCTCTGCCTCTAACTGTTTTCTAATTGTCTCTGGATGGAACCAGGCGGCTTGTAAAGGGGAGATAATTATAAACTGCAGCTAATGGCTAAGCACTGGTGGCAAACGAAAGCCAATCTTTCCGTAATGTATTGATCAAGGCACAGCGCCCCAGCGTCACAGAGTGGAGATAGAGGACATTAGTTACAAATAATAAATGATCGGTTTGATTCGATCTATGTATCTATCTGTAAAGAAAAGAACAAACTTCATATTCAAGATCTATACCTAATGAAGATTTCATAACCATGTAATAAGTTGTCTTCTAATTAAAGACATGAACCAAATGACTATTACACAACTGCTTGATAGGCATTAAGAGAAAAGGATTAAAATTATCGAAGGTTTAATGACAACAAACTTAGCACACATAGTGAACACAGGCCTAGCACACATAGTGAACACAAGCCTAGCACACATACTGAACACATGTCTATCACATATAATTAATACAGACGTATAAGCTGACAAAACATTTTTGTCAAAAAACAAAGTTTTGTTTGTAATACACGACAGACATCGGGATAGGAAAAAAACAGATTAGTTGTAACACAATCAGTGCATGGACAGGGAAACAAAGATATAGTTTGTAATACACGACAGATATAGAGATAGGCAAAAACAAAGATTAGTTTATAACACAATCAGAGTATGGACTTATACATATAGGATAAAACAAAGATTTGTTTTTAATCTGTGTATGGACGGAGAGATGTGATAAAACAAAGATTAATTTGTAATACAATCAGTGTATGCGCAGATACATAGAAGAAAACAAGGAGTTTATAAACTGTGTGGACAGACACATAGATAGGATAAAACAAAGATGAGTTTGTAATACAATTTGTGTATGGACAGACGCACAGATAGAATAAAACCAAGATCAATTTGTAATACAAACTGTATATGGACAGACATATTGGTATGACAAAATAAAGATTAGTTTGTAATACAATCAGTGTATGGACAGATAAGAAGACAGGGCAAAAAATATATTGTAATACAATCAGTGTACGGACAAACAAGGAGATAGGGCAAAAAGATCAGATTATAATGCAGTCCATGTATGGGTAGCATCCCTTTCATCCCCAGACGACACAGAATTGGTGGCATGCTGAGTAAATTCATCAATAACACTACATTTTGTTCCCCCCTCTGCACAATTTTCTGTGAAATTTCGTTAAGATTCCAGCAAGATATTTCGCTACCCACACAGTCTGCCAGCTCTTTCATTTGCATGCTATTTTTTCTCAGCTCCTGCTGTGTCAAAGACTTTACTTGCAGGGAAGCGTGGAATACGTGCGTGCAATGCAGACCACATGGTTTTCGAGAAAGGGAGGAGGGTATCGGGGTTGTCTGGGGTGGGGGAGGAGGGGGGCTTCATTTGGTTATCTCTCAGTGCAGTCACTTCAAGAATCGTTTTGGGGAGAAGAAAATGTGGTGTTGGAACGAACATGAAAAGTAAATAGTATGAATTAAAATGCAGGTTTCGAAGAATAGAAGTTGACATTTATCAGTATTGTATTCAAACAATGACAAGATATTTAAAAAGTCCTGTGTAATACTGATATTCGTGTTCAAACAGTATGACATTTAGACATGTATACATACCGAATAACACCGAGTGTTAAAAAATAAGACATCTAGTCCTGTACATACCGGAAAATACCGAGTGTTGTGTTCAAACAATAAGACATCTAGTCCTGTACATACCGGAAAATACCGAGTGTTGTGTTCAAACAATAAGACATCTAGTCCTGTACAAACCGGAAATACCGAGTGTATTCATTTAGTTGTAACCGGATAATTCTGTGTCGTAAAATATTGTTTTCTCTAGTGCCCAAAGAGATGCGTGGTGTGCATATGTGTGTATTTATATTTGTTTATCATTAAAATTACGAAACAGTACAGGTGTTTAATATAAAACTAGGCAATTTAAAAGCTATAGTAAATGTGCAAACATACAACTACACTGGTTTAATCGAAGTCGATCGTTAAATTCAACCATACGTCTAACAAAAAATTACCTTAAAAGCATCTAAATTTACATTAATTTCTAGAAATATCATCGGAACCAACAACCAGGTCACTACAAGCTGTCGTGGATCTGGCAGAGTATTTCCCCAATTTCTTATTATCTGCGGATTGGGGCATGTCATTCGCTTACACGACAAAAAACATTGTATTCATCTACACGGCAACACGGTCCAAAAAACATCTAGACGACAAAACAGTCCTACAAACATCTACACGACAAAAGTGTACAGTGGCACTAATCCAAACGGCACGAAGTCCAAAGTTGTATTTGTCAACACGGCCAAAAATGTATGTAATGGCCAAAACAGACACCAAGCCACTCTTTATTATATGTAAAAGTAGGTACTGAGTCATTGTAGATTACAAGTAAAAAGCAGGCAAAGAGCCACTCTATATTAAAAGTGAAAGTCTGCATAGAGCCGCTGAATATTAAACGCGAGAGTAATCAGAGCCACTGTTGATTAAAATGACAGTAGACACAGAGCCACTGTTGATTAAAATGACAGTAGACACAGAGCCACTGTTGATTAAAATGACAGTAGACACAGAGCCACTGTTGATTAAAATGACAGTAGACACAGAGCCACTGTTGATTAAAATGACAGTAGACACAGAGGCCACTGAATATTAAACGCGAGAGTAATCACACTGAATATTAAATGCGAAAGTAATAAGAGCCACTGGTGATTAAAACACTAGATATACTGACTTTCTTTGTAGCAACAAATACAGTAACACATGGGTTTCTTTAAACAATGTAAATATATTGTTATTCTGTTGAGGCTACACTTTTAATTCACTTTCAATAATGGGCCAAAAGTACTGACCCACGTATAGTCCTTTTATTAAGTTAAACACTTTAAGAAATTCATTATATTATTAATGCTTATAAATACCTGTAAATAAACGAAATAATAAATAAATGAAAAATAAATTAAAAGTAAAATGTCATAATCCGATCAGTACAGTATATCTACTTTTGGCCCACCCTGTATATCTACTTTTGGCCCACCCTGTATATCAGTCTCTGGTAAATGAACTGTCAGGCTAGCTACGTACACTAAATATATCACAACTCATTGGCTGCGCACTGTGCTTACAAAAGCTTTGGTTACAAACATGTAAACATGCGGTTACAAAAGCTGTAAGAATATCGTTTTATCTCCCTAAAACCACACTTCTTCCATGTAAACACAAGAGCGAGCTCTCTAAGAGAGTCCATCTCCTCATAGCATAGTGGCTACACTTTCTAAAAGCACACTTCTTCCATGTAAACACAAGAGCGAGCTCTCTAAGAGAGTCCATCTCCTCATAGCATAGTGGCTACACTTTCTAAAAGCACACTTCTTCCATGTAAACACAAGAGCGAGCTCTCTAAGAGAGTCCATCTCCTCATAGCATAGTGGCTACACTTTCTAAAAGCACACTTCTTCCATGTAAACACAAGAGCGAGCTCTCTAAGAGAGTCCATCTCCTCATAGCATAGTGGCTACACTTTCTAAAAGCACACTTCTTCCATGTAAACACAAGAGCGAGCTCTCTAAGAGAGTCCATCTCCTCATAGCATAGTGGCTACACTTTCTAAAAGCACACTTCTTCCATGTAAACACAAGAGCGAGCTCTCTAAGAGAGTCCATCTCCTCATAGCATAGTGGCTACACTTTCTAAAAGCACGCTTCTTCAATGTAAACGCAAGAGCAAGCTCATTACGAGAGAGTCGTCTCCTGTCAAGATTTCGGTCTGGCTGCCAGCATTTCAAAACAGCGACATGATAATGAAAACATTTTATGGGGAAGGCTGCGGGACGAGAAGGGATTGTGCTGTTGCTGATCTGTAGAAAGTAGTCAGCCTTGTGGGGTTGTCAGATCTACAATGAGCAGTCAGCCTCGTGGGGTTGTCAGATCTACAGTGAGCAGTCAGCCTCTTGGGGGCTGTCAGATCTGAAAGAAGCAATCAGTTTCTTCGATTTGTCAGATAGGAAGTAGTCAGCCTCTTGGGGTTGTCAGATCTAAAGGATGTAGTCAGTTTCTTCGGATAGTCAGATCTAAAGGAAGTAGTCAGTCTCTTGGTGTTGTCAGATCTAAAGGAAGTAGTCAGCCTCTTGGGGTTGTCTGGTCTAAAGGACGTAGTCAGTCCTTGGGTTGTTAAATCTAAAGGAAGTAGCCTCTTGGGGTTGTCAAGTCTAAAGGAAGTAGTTAGTCTTTGGGTTGTTAAATCTAAAGGAAGTAGCCTCTTGGGATTGTCAGATCTAAAGGAAGTAGTCAGCCTCTTGGGGTTGTCAGATAATAAGGAAGTAGTCAGTCCTTGTGTTGTTAAAGGAAGTAGACTCTTGGGCTGTTAGACGTAGCGAACAAGTGCAGACTTTTCAATAAACAAGCCATAATTATTTTCTCATGGTTCCAAGTCAGGATAGAAAATTAGAGAAAAGATGAGCAGAGACAACAGTGCCTAATCCAACAGACGTCGGCAACTTCACGGGGGAAAAGTAGAATTAATTCGGGCAGAAGTGTGTGTAAATTAATATGCTGTACTAGATAGAGGTCGTGTGGTCGTAATATTTGGGTGTAGAAGCTGTAGGCGACTGACAGTCGATATGTAATAAAACAGGTGGGACATTAATTTACAAGCTGTGAAACAGTGATATATCGATTATAAATTGTGTGATCTTAATCAAACGTGGGTAGTGAAAGTCTGTGACTGAAGTATATTACTAGTGGTGACTGTAATATATCATGTAACATGTGATGACTATATTAATATGATATACGTAAACTGTTTTACTTAAGTATAATATTTGTAAATTAATTGATTATAATTATACGTCTTCTAGCTAACTAGTCTTACCAACAACAAAAATTAAGTGTCTGTGATAGTGATGCCATCTACTAGTCCCAATTTTTTGACTGGAATATGACTTCTGGCTAGTCATGCCACCTACTAGGCCTGACGTTGTGACTGGAATATGACTTCTGGCTAGTCATGCCATCTACTAGGCCTGACGTTGTGACTGGAAAATGACTTCTGGCTAGTCATGCCACCTACTAGGCCTGACGTTGTGACTAGAATATGACTTCTGGCTAGTCATGCCACCTACTAGGCCTGACGTTGTGACTAGAATATGACTTCTGGCTAGTCATGCCACCTACTAGGCCTGACGTTGTGACTAGAATATGACTTCTGGCTAGTCATGCCACCTACTGGGCCTGACGTTGTGACTAGAATATGACTTCTGGCTAGTCATGCCATCTACTAGGCCTGACGTTTTAACGGGAATATGCTTGTCTGGCTAGTCATGTCTTCTACTAGTCCCATGTGACTAGAATATGCTTTCTACGAGTCGCACGATGTGGCTAGGATATACCTAGTCAGGCCACCAACTAGTCCATCGATGTGACAAGAATACCACATTGGTGACTGCAGTAGACTATCCAACTTCGGTAGTTCTGCCATTTACCGGTACTAGTGAAGTGACTGTAATATGCTATACCATTCGGAGGCCTTCTGTTGGAAGGCACTTGAGTCACAGCACTAAAGCTAAGAGACCCACACAGAGACGGAGAAGGCACGCACAGAAGACACACAAATAATACAAACACAGGCACACACAGAGGAATAAACAAACGTACGCATACAAACAGACGGAGAATGAGAGTAGACATACATAAAAGTCACGTGAATAACACGCATACAGAGGAAGACGCAGGCAATCCCCCACCAATACACAAGACGCGCACACACGCACAGAAAAGATGCACACAGGGGGTCGCGAATGTGCACAGAGGCGCTCGCGCGCACACACACAAACACGTACACATAAAAGAAGAATACACACAGATGCGCGTGCACACATACAATCAGAGAGAGAGAAAAAAAATAGATGCACACACACACACATACACGTACACAGAAAAAAACGCACACGCAAGATGCGAATATGCACAGACGCGCGAACATGCATACACACAGAGAAAAGATGGACACAGAAGACGCGCGAATACACAGGCGTGCGCGCGCACAAAAAGAAAGAGAAGACGCTAATACACGCAGCAAGGGGAGGCAATCAGCGTTGATGGGACGATACAGCTACTGCCATCCTGAACATACGCTGCACGAGAAGTCTTTCTGGCATTGCGGGTGAGAATGGCATAACGGGATATCACAACTCATTATCAGTTCTCATTTTTTTTCTTCTTTTACAATTTAGACGTTCCTTTTGACTTCAGTCTCATGAATTAAAAGATATTTAGCATCTTTTTTGAAACAGGAAGAAAAAAAGCACGATTCAACAGCTGTGGTGAAATATTGCCTTTCATAGATTAAAAAAAAAAAAAACTATTTTCTTTTAATTATCCGAAGATCGACAAGGAAATGGAAAACTTATTTTACGCACAGGCATAAACACACAGACATACAACTATCTTCTGGTGTATTGACGCATGCTTAAAATTTTCTCGATAAACAACGTAAGTTCTGATTCTACTTATCTTCTAGTGTCTCAACGCACGATGTATGAAATATATCAGTTAAATACATTAAGAACTCATTCTACTTAACTTCTAGTGTCTCAACGCACGATGTATGAAATATATCAGTAAATAAGAAATGATTCTAGCTATCTCCAGAGTCTCTGGGCCATCTTTAGCGAGTTTGATAATGAACAATGTTTAATTATGCATCTATCTGATATGGAACGGAAGACAAAGGATTGCTCTGCACAGTGAGAGAATGTATTTCAGTGCATCTGGTGTAAATCTGGATTGGATCTATTTCGTCTATAGGTGTCTGATTACCCGGCGGTTGCTTAGATTCTATGTAAATGTACATGCATTTATTCTGTGCGCGTGAGTGTCTGCTTTTAGTATGCATGTATGTGTGCCCCGAGACACTCACTGCATGTATGTGGGTGTTTATTTCGGAGGATGTAGACATGAGTGTACTGATTATATATTTATTAGTGATGGAGAAGTTTCTCTATATATTAGTATGTGTACGGATTTGTGTGTGTGTGTGTGTGTGTGTGTGTGTGTGACTAAGATCAATGGCATTATCTGGTCTCATTAATAAGATCAATGGCATTAACTGGTTTCATTACTAAGTTCAGTGGCATTATCTGGTCTCATTACTAAGTTCAGTGGCATTATCTGGTCTCATTACTAAGTTCAGTGGCATTATATGCTCCCTTTACTAAGTTCAGTGGCATTATTTGGTCCCATTACTAAGAACAGTAGCACTACATGTTCTCATTATTGGATAAACGATGAATGTCATACTTCATTTAGTTTCTTTTGGCAAGTCTCTCAGTAATCCGCCTTTATAAAGTGATATTTTAATTGTACTTTAACTGCATATGACAAAAGTTTTTGTAAAGTTGAAAAAGAAACAACAGCCATAATGCCTGCCTTTACTATTTGATAGTACACGTATATCTACTTTCACAAAACTATAACTAATTGACACAAGAAGCTGGTTAGTTCCATAGTACACAAATGTCTACATCCACAAAACTATAACTAATTGACACTAGAAGCTGATTTGTTCCGTAGTACACACATGTCTACATCCACAAAACTACCACTAATTGACACAAGAAGGTGATTGTTAAATACGATAATAATATAGTGGAAACACTCTGTCAATAATTAGATCCGAAGATTCGAGTAAAATGGCCAATTTTAAGTGCAGGATTTTGGTGACTTAGTTAAAAGAATGGAGAAAATCTTTGGTGGAATGTGCTGGTAGTGGTGCGGGTGAAATAATTACAGTCCTTGTAGAAGCAATGAATGGTACCCATACATATCAGATTACAAACAACCCAACCCTTTCCAGCTTCACAACCTCTAATCGTCCCTATAGTCGCTTGAGACAACAATAAACACTCATCGTATTTCCAGTGCTATGTTTCTAGAACTCTTATGCAGTGTGTGTATGTGTATTTGCGTGCGTTTGTGTGTAGTGTGTGTATGTGCGTGCGCGTGTGTGCTGCACAATGCGAAAGTCAGCGTGAATGGAACTCAAGGCAACAAACTCGCAAAGAAAAAAATACTAGTTACTAAAATTTGTCCAAATTTGTTACTCAAAATTTTGTCAAATATCAAACTAGATAATACTGTACATCTTACCAGCTACGTTTGGTGACTGAGATATTAAAATAAGGCTGCCTGTTACCTTAAAACAAGGCTGCCTGTTACCTTAAAACAAAGCTGCCTGTTACCCTTAAAACAAGGCTGCCTGTTACCCTTAAAACAAGGCTGCCTGTTACCTTAAAACAAGGCTGCCTGTTACCTTAAAACAAGGCTGCCTGTTACCTTAAAACAAAGCTGCCTGTTACCCTTAAAACAAGGCTGCCTGTTACCCTTAAAACAAGGCTGCCTGTTACCTTAAAACAAGGCTGCCTGTTACCTTAAAACAAGGCTGCCTGTTACCTTAAAACAAGTTTGTCTGTTACCTTAAAACAAGGTTGTCTGTACCTTAAAACAAGGTTGCCTGTTACCTTAAAAAAAGGCTGCCTGTTACCTTAAAACAAAGCTGCCTGTTTGAGATCCGACAAGGTTGCCTGAGACCAGAAAACGAAGTTGGCCGAATGCGGGGAATTATCTTTAACAGCCGCCAGCCGGTATGCTGTCTTGAAATATTATCTCCCTTATTTACTGTCAACACTTCCATTTAATTCCAACCACTTTCATGGTTGGCAGATTTACGTGTACGACAAATCCTATTCTGCACTGTGCCTAATTTGCACGTTAAGAGCTGAGGACTGTTGTCTAGATGTTCACATAAACGTGCTGAAAGCTGTTGTCTACATGTTCTACACATAACCTACTGAGCTAAGGCACCAGATGTATGGAGAAGAGGATAGAAAGACCGACAGAATACGAGTACGGCAAGCAATGCGAAACAATTTCAAGACAAAAAGGAGAGGGCCGAGGCATGAATTTTTTTTTATATAAAAAAACAACTACACCTCTCTCTATACTTATATTTGCTTATAAAATATTAAGTTTATTGCATTAAGCACATGTTATTCATTTAAAGTCGAATATTGTAGTGATTGGTATTTGGTGGGCGTTGAACTCGACTAATAATAGCGAGAACTCAGGGCAGAAGGTCTACTGGTTAGTAAGATAGTATGGCGCCAGTAAAAGTATGATCAGCAGGTATTACTCATCTTGGGATGGATGAATGTTAAGTGTGTGAAAAATTGATTCCTACCATGTGCAAGACTGGACAAGGAGATCTCGAAATGTGCAAATGAAGTGGGTGGGAAATACTCAACAGTGGTAGCTTAATTAGGGCTTAGTCTGTCTAGTGAGGCTCCAAGCTGACCATACGTCTAGTCATTTGTCAGAAGTACCCACAGAGTTACACAAAAGTCCAATAGTCCAAATGCACTGCTGACAATAAGTCTAGTCATTGGTCAGAAGTACCCACAGAGTTACACAAAAGTCCAATAGTCCGAATGCACTGCTGACCATACGTCTAGTCATTGGTCAGAAGTACCCACAGAGTTACACAAAAGTCCAATAGTCCGAATGCACTGCTGACCATACGTCTAGTCATTGGTCAGAAGTACCCACAGAGTTACGCAAAAGTCCAATAGTCCGAATGCACTGCTGCACAAGTAGGAACTATAGAGGTAAGAATCTCCAGAGATTGTACACACAACAGAAAATCACGTGTACTCTAAAGGACTGGAATTAATAGAAACTTTTAACTTGTTGTTGAAATGTATTTTATTTCACAAACAGAGGGAATGTGACAATGTGTGAAACGTGTGATTTGTTGTGAGTTTATAGTACTATCTCTTCCTAATGTTATAGGAATGAAACAGTGGTTGTTAGGATTTTCTGGTCCAACAATGGATTAGCTCCCCAATGCATATAACTTGGTAGCAGACCCATAAAACATGAGCATTTACTGCATCTAAAAATTTTAAATAATACATATGTATCCCCTCCAAATTTACATAATACTTTAGCGTTTTTTTTTTAAATTCACAAATTCGTTACCTCCCCAAAATGTTAGTTAATAAGCATTGCATTCCAAAATTTGAGATGATGCTTGTCATATCTCAATGACTTTACATATTACTTGTGGTGTCTCTAAGATTTGAGATAATACGTGTCATATCTAAATGATTTTACATATTACTTGTGATGTCTCCAAGATCTGAGATAATACTTGTCATATCTCAATGATTTTACATATTACTTGTGATGTCTCTAAGATCTGAGATAATACTTGTCATATCTCAATGATTTTACATATTACTTGTGGTTTCTCTAAGAATTGAGATAATACTTTACATATCTAAAAGATTTCGCATAAGTTGTTTTTACAAGGCAAATACGCAATTAAATACTTGCTGCTTCTCAAAGATTTCACTTTAAAAATCCTATTAGATTTCGTATAATACATTTTGCACTTCAAATATTTCACAAGGTACCTGTTTAGCAAACAAATAAAAGTGTATCTATAAAAAGACAATACAGGGAGTGTTCTAGTCTCGGGAAAGAGCCGTAGATAAACGCTGAAGTTATACGTGCTCTTGTCAGTAGAAATCTATAATTATAATGCTTATAAATTATAGCTCGGCAGTACACATATCTCCAGCGATATATAAGAATGCTCTAAATTATGGTCACGAGTGCTCTAGGCTCCAGAAGTAGCTATAAACACATAACATATAGCCGTGGAGTTCACTGGTGTATAGAAGTAGTTATAAACGTCTATCAAGCCTACTTAGGGAGTGAGCTTATCTCCAGAAACACTATAAATGCTTATAATGTATAGTTAGGGAATACTATAGTCTCCAGCAGAACCTTTAAAGGCTATGGAGTGTTTATGCACACAAACAGTTATAAATGCCCTTTAAAACCTATCTAGTTTCCAGACATAATTATAAGCGTTTACAAAGTATAGCTAGAGAATGCTAATATCCAGAAATACATTTCAACGCTTTTAAAGCATAGCAAGGGACTGTTCAAGTGTCCAGGAGTTAAACTGCTTCTGACGTATAGGAAGGGAGGGCGCAGTTCTCGAGAAATATCTAAATACATTTATAAATATTAACTCTGAATGACTATACCTCGAGAAATACTTCTAAAAGCTTATAAAGTATACATAGGAGGATGCCTTAATCACCTATACATGTATATACAGACTATATTAAATCTATTAGTCTTCAGAAATACCTGTACACGAGTGCTATATTCTTCCGAAATACGCAAATGCAAAATCTTGGAAATGTATCTCCTGCAGCAGTTATGCCTACATATTGAGAGGTGTAGTCTCCAGAAATATGAATAGCTATGGAGTTCTCTAATCTCAAGATATATTATGAAGCTTATACATTATTGTTAGAGCCTGCTGTAGTCTCCAGGAATCCCTAAACACTCCATAACGTATAACTAGACTGTGCTCTAGTCTCCAGGAACACCTACACACTCCATAACGTATAACTAGACTGTGCTCTAGTCTCCAGGAATACCTACACACTCCAAAACGTATAACTAGACTCTGCTCTGGTCTCCATAAAGAGGTGACACAAAAGCATTGCTAGGAAGTGCTCTTGTCCCAGAAATAGTTACTAACAAAGAAGCAAAGTTAAGGAGCGCTATGCAGTATCCAGCGACTATACAAAGCTCGGCTAATAGTGGCTTGTACACAGCAAATGACTGTTACTAAAAATAGCAGTGAATTCCAGGGCCAAGCTTTGTGCAATAATTCCCCAAAGACGCGCATTTTACAAGACGAAGCCAGAGTTAATACATAGAGCCAACAGTCAGTTCGAACAAGATATCACGAAGGACCAGCGGAAGGGACGGGACCAAATACTCTAGTCGTGCTTTTAAAAAAAAAAAAAAAAAAATGTTGCATTAACGACAGAAACGCATAGGTCTGCTTAGGCTCATGAAGTTATGTGCCCTTGTCCTAACGAATCGGTTTTGACTGACGAAGAGGAGAATTATTCATCTGATCGTCCCTTATGACCTGTTTCCCGCCTTGAACTCGTCAGCGATCTCACAACACTGCTTTCAAGTCATATTGAAATTCCCTTCTGTAGGTCTCTGTTACCGCAACAATCCGCTTTCTTCGCTAGTCGAACAAGGGCAGGTAATCCCACGCCTATGTTGTTGCTCCCGTCCGAGAAGCCTTTCTCTATACCCGATAAATGTCAAAGACACGTAACAGACTGGACCAGAGGGGGTAGAGTAAGTCAGCTATCCTAAGTTCCCAGAATGTTCTCCTGCCACATGTCTTCCTCTTGCGATGAAAACTAAGGCAGCACTACTTGAACTTTAGCCGAGAAATGACCGCACTGTGAATATGAGGTCTTATAAACTAATAAGTAATTTCATCACGGAAATTTGTCCCATGTGAGCTAAGATAATAAGAATAATTTTAATAGCAGCAATAGTATAGTCAGCGCCTCCTCAGAGAGTGTGTGAATTATGGTCTCTATTTACTATTAGCTGACAGCACACTGGGTAATGTAATGCCATTTTGGTATTTTAAAACACAGTGGGTTAAATAATATCATGCTTTTGTTTAAAACACTGGATCACGCATTACTCTGTTTATTTTTGAAAAAAAAATCATCTGAGTGAAATATATTTATAGTTTCAAACATTCAGCACCATTCTAAAACAGTGGCCTTTCAACTTAAATAATGGAATAAATATTCATTGTTCACGTGAAATTTCTCCACGATTTAAGCGAATTCAATAGACGTTATTGCCATTACCAAACATTGCAGTAACGTCTATCATACACTGTTTGATATGTAACATCCATCCTCCCATGTTTGGTAGTGGCAATAACGTCTATTGAATTCGCCCACGATTAATTCGGGGAGAAATCCAAGCCCACATTCATATTTCACGTGAACAATGAATAGAGTTCACCCAAGCATGTCCGCGCGGTGCCAGAAAGAAATACAAGACCAACAGTGGCAGGTATGTCTAGATTATAGACTCTCGTTCTGCCAGCGCCAAAATGAAAAAATAACACATTCATTGTTATCAAGTTGTGCCTCAGTAAAGTTGTCGCCTATTTATTTCAAATTGTAATGCAGTCTTTGAATGTGTCTCGTGTATGCCCGTTTATTAATCCATATTATCACGTGTCCTGAATGTATCTCAATGAGTTTGTTTGTCTAATATGTCGCGTGTCTTGAATGTGCTCCAATGCAGCATTGTCTTAGTGTGTGGATGCCTGGAATGTAGGTTGTTTGGATGTAGAGATTTCAGGAAGCACAGATATTTTATAACGTTCTCTTCAAAGTGTGTGGCATTGCAATTTCAACGGGTAAATGTGATCTATTGAGACAACTTCTGGTTACAGCACAGGTATTAAACACTCCATTCAGAGGGGGACGAGTGTGTTCAGTCTGCCATGTTGATTACAAGATCTTCGGGAGACTGCAGGTGACAACACAGACTGTAAGTGTCAAAATAGATTGCTAGTGACTAAATAGATTGTTTTTATGCCTCAGACTCAATTTTATTATAACCAAACTGGCAAGAAGACAAATATATTTTCAGGATGTATCAGCGGAACAAACAGTGTCTTTAGAAAAACGTGGATACTTTAGTTTGACAATTTAAACTGATTAAAACTTATAAATCATTAATAAAGAAAAGCGAAACAGAGTGCACGTAGGTCAGCAAAGTTCATATAATTTCTTTATTACTATCACGTGTACCTCAAGTAGCCCTTACTGCTGCTCACTGCGTCTTGTCAGATTGTAGGCCTATTGTCTTATACGGTAATACTTCAGATTTTTTTTTTTTTTACAGATTATACTACTTTACGATTGCGCTACTGTTTACAGATTGTACTACTTCTTACAGCTAGTGCCATATCTTACATATTACACTAAATGCCTGTTGGTTGTCCAATTAACAATACAGGAAAAACTTTTCTCCCACTACTGACAGCTCTAGATGTCACTAAAGTCAATTATTATGAAACTGACGAGAACGGGATGTTTGGTTGATGTAACACAGATCACATCTTTTCTTTTTTTTAAAGGAAGCTGAAACCACCCAAGGAACTCTTCTATGAAACGACCTAGTGAAAGGAGAAACTCAAGACGCCCTCTGGTAGGGAGAGTAAAGGTCATTCGGTCGTATTTCAGTTTCTGTTAATCGCGGTAGTATAGTGCGCTAGTCCGCCATGTTATTTTGTTTTCGATCGTTTATCAAATTTGATCGTCACTTTGAAGTGAGAGATGAAAGGTAGCTAAACGGAATCTGTCTGGAACCGCATCTATATTTCTCAGTCAGAACCGGAACGGGTTGGGGCCATGTTGTAAGTTTTATAAAATGTCCAGTGAATGTTAACATATTATTGAGTAATTTCCCGACAGGCTTTTCGTGCGCGTCTCATTCTTGTCCCTGACAACACGTATGCCGGAATGAGTCATTCTTGTCCCTGACACAACACGAATGCCGGAATAGTGTGAACACTGCACAGAGACAAAATAATATTGAGAGAGGTGTAGGGGAGGGGAAGGACAGGAAGAGGGGGTGGGGAGAGAATAAGAGGACGGGTTTTAAGGAAATAGATACTGTCTGACACAACCCATGCGCTCGAACTAAATCGCTTTTATAGTCTTCTGTAGCCAGGCAATGTCGAGAGGGGTGTATGGGAGGGAGTGGGTGGAGAAGAGTACGGGGTCAGACTGGAAAGAAGTCACACGCTCGAACTGTATCACTGTGAAAGACCACTGTAACCACGCAATACCGAGACGGGTAGGTCGCAGTAAGCCCTCATACTCGGGTAGAAGCGAATAGGCCGACAGCACAAAACGTGCCGTTGTTCCAGTTCATACTGCACAGGGAGGAGATCGGCACAAAAGAACGATAATGGCTGGCGGTTAAAGTCTCGTGTGCTCCTTTGTCACGGCTGGCACTCGCATATCGCGGCAGGCGGTGAAGTCTCTTGTGCTTCTTTGTCACGAACGGCACTTGTATACAGTTTGATTTGATTTGGATAAGATACGATGACCTTCTATAGCCAATCTTTAATGGTTCAAGTAATGTGTGAGCTAAAGTTCGTTCTCTCTCGGCATCCATCGCTCGTCCCACACACACACGGCTCACTACGTGTATGAGTGGACGGCAGTGAATGGTTCGCCATTTTTTGTGGGGATAAAGCAAAAAAATGAAAAAAATTGTCTGCAGACTGATTTTGCTTTCAGCCATTGATTTAAATATTAATGTCAAAACAATATTGCACAAATATAATCCCCCCCCCCCAAAAAAAAATAAAAAATAATGTCAGCTAAACACAATTGCCAAGCAACATTGCATAACGAAAAGGAGTTGTCAAACAATAATACTTAACCAAATTATCGCCAAACAGCAATGCATAACTAAACCTAATTGCTAAACGAAACTGATTAACAATAAATATAGCCACGGCTATTGCCAAGCAAGAGTTTATATGATCTGAAACTGACTAGCAATACCATATAGCCACGGCTATTGCCAAGTAATAATGTATATCTGAAATTGACTAGCAAAATCATATAGCCACGGCTATTGCCAAGTACCAGTGTATATTTGAAACTGACTAGCAATACCACGTAGCCACGGCTATTGCCAAGTAATAGTGTATATATGAAAATGACTAGCAATAACATAGCCACGGCTGTTGCCAAGTACAGTTACACCTGACTAGCAATAACATATAATCACGGCTATTGCCGAGTAAATGTGCATATCTAAACTAATAGTCATGTACATTCAAATAATTGCTAAACAATAATGTATAGCCATAGTTAATTGCCAAAACAATTCTGTGTAACCAAACATAATTACCAGATAACATTGATTCCGATATTAATAATTGCCAAAATAACATTAAAATAGCGAAATTGCCCCCCCCCCCCCAATGACGCATAGCCAAAAATAATTGCCAGATAATGTTTAGGTAAAACCGATTGTCACACAATATTGTACGAATATATGTAAATACTAATTGTCTAACAATAACGAATAGCTAAATCTAATTGCCAAATTTTAGTTCGTATCCAAAAATAGCTGACAAGCAATAACACGAAGCTAAATATAACTGCTAAATAATAACATATACACAAACGTAATTGCTAAACAATAATGTAAAGGTAAAAATTAATTGCCAAAACTAATTGTCGAACAATAAAGCATGCTAAATTTAACTGCTTAACACTTGTACTGAATACTGAAAGTCAGTTGCCAAACAATGCATAAAGTGAAAATATCAGACCAAATTGTTTAATAATAAAGAATGTCAAAATTAATTGCCAAACAATGCATAAAGTGAACAGTCAGACCAAATTGTTTAATAATAAAGCATGCCAAAATTAATTGCCTAACAATACTTGTACAGACTAACTGCCGAACAATAAAGCGTGACCAAAATGAAATGCTGGAAACACTAAGGCAAAGCCAGGAAACACCTAAATTGATAGCAAAAAATGGTGAACAGTGAGTTATTTGTTTTAAAGATTATTTTAATAGTAATTTTTAAAAATGTCATTCGTTTTGGTTCACATCACTTTTAATGGAAGTAACTCCCCATACTCGATCTACTGCCTAAGTCAAGTTCACTCCACTTACTCAAATCATTGCCTGCAGGAAAAGTCCACTCCATTTACTCAAACCACTGCCTACAGAAAAAGGTCCACTCCACTTAAACTATTTGCAAAAAGGTCCACTCTACTTACTTAAACTACTGCTTGCAGAAAAGTCCATTCCAGTTACTTAAACTACTGCTTGTTGAAAAAAGTCCACTCGACTTCTACTACATACAAAAAAGGTCCACTCCACCACTTACCCCAAGTACTAACTGCAATTAGAGCCCACCGTTTTGCTTTTATTCTTTTCGTTTCATGGCTGTTTTCAAACGACGATGATTTCATTGACCGAGCGATGTTTGCGATGAAATGGAGAAATATAATATCAATATGGAGAGTGAATGTTTCTATATTGGGTGCATTTTCTGGGTGCAATATATGTGGATTATCTGGTTGCAATTTTGCCCCGAGAGCGGTTAACTGCTTAAAGATCGTTATCATGCGTCGCACGTAGCACAGGGAATCCAATTTATCATCCCACCCGTAAGAGTACTATTTACTAAAGATGTGTCCCACCCGAAAGAGTACTATTTACTAAAGATGCGTCTGCACCAGCAGGAGAAGTCCACTCCTCCGAGTCGGGTCTCTTTCACCCTGATATAACGTCATCGAGTTTATCCAATGGATCGCGCAAGTGTGGTCGAAGCATGTCCACCGCCTTGATCTATCAGCAGTTTTGATGGCACCCGAACACTTTTCACCCGAGTGAAGTTCCACCATGAGTTATGAGCAGTTTTAATAACACCCGTACACTTTTCACCGGGGTGAAGTTTCACCAGGATTCAAACTCGTGGTATATGAGCAAGAGGTTACCCTTCTTCGAAACCGCGTTTTCATAACTGAGAGTCGAGTGCACTTGATAAAATGATTTTCTTTTTAACAGCTTCTTACAAAACTTCAGAATCAAGTCTACTCTCTAGAATTTTTCACCAATTCTAGACAATTCAGAACCGATTGCACTATCTTGTTTCTTCAACTCCTGCCCCATTTAGTAGGGTTACGACTGTGCTTTTTAATTTCAAAAGACATATATACACATTTGCTACTAAAAATAACGATCTAAAAATAATTAAATAAGAAGTCAAAATAAACAAATCAGTGTATGTTGGTAGCAATCATTCGTACTGAACATGTAATGTAAACAAAATCGTTTGATGCGTTCCAAAAACAAGGGAGATAGTGTTAAATGCATCTATGACTTGTGACATTTGAACAACATGAAACATGCGATACATACACAGTGTCGTGTATACAAGGTGACATGTGTGATACGTAAAAGATGCTATGTGTGGTGTGTACAAGGTGCTGTGTGATACACAATAGGTGTTTGTGTCATATGGGTACACAAAAGATGTTACATGTGATACATAAAAGTTCTTGTGTGTGATACACAAAAGGTTCTGTGTGGTACACACAGTGTGCTACAGCTGTTATGTGTGGCAAAACAAATGTCATATGTGGTAATATAAGATAATTTATGTGTGCTGCATACCAGGGGATTTGTGTTACAATACAAAGCAATACATGGTGATAAATTCTAGGTGCGAACAGCGGTGAAACAGTCGGAACCGTGGTCAGGGAATCAGTTAAACACACTTACCAGAGTCCTGGGCAATAACAGTCAACGTATACATGGGCATCGTTTCGCGGTCGAGTGACGTAACAGCGGTAATCCGTCCAGTTAAGAACTCAATCTGAAATATTCCCGGGGTCGAGAGGTCCCGTAGTTGATAAAAAACCTGGTTATTTGCTGGAGAATCCTCATCGCGAGCTGTCACAGTTGTCACATTAACAACAGTAGTCACGCCTTCAAGCACATAGGCGATGTAAGGCGAGTCATCGAACACCGGCTGAAAATCGTTCACGTCTTGGACGTTGACGGTGACTGTGGCGGTACTGGACAAAGACTTCTCCACGCCACTGTCTTCAGCTCGAATGACCAGCGTGTAGCTCTTGAGCCGCTCGTAGTCCAGGCGTTTTTGGAGCCGCAGGACCCCGCTCGCCATGTCCAGCACGAAATCCAAGGTTTCGTCGCCGCTGATAATGAAATAGCGGACGACGCCGTTCACGTCGTCGTCCACGTCGGTTGCCTTGACGCGCAGCAAGCTGGTACCTATGGAAACGTCTTCCTTCACGTTCACCTGGTACACCGAGGACTCGAACTCCGGAGGGTTGTTGTTGACGTCTTCGACGGTGATGGTCAGCATTTGAGTGGCTGTCAAGGCCGGAGTACCACCATCTCTTGCTGTGATACTGAGCGAGTAGCTTGCTATGGTTTCGCGCCGAAGGACCGAGTTGACTTTCAACTGACCAGTCTTGGAGTCCAGTAGGAATGGGTAACCCAAGTCCAGTAGTGGCGCTAAGGCATATGTTACGTTGCTGTTGATGCCAGTGTCGCGGTCGACAGCAGTGACAACAAAGACGACTGTCGCGTTGGGAGTTTCTTCCTTTACGGAAGTCCTGTTGGGACTGGTAATTTCTGGGGCGCAATCGTTTATGTCCAGCAAGTCGACATTTATCTATAAAAATGAATCACAAACAGAAGTCGACATTTATCTATAAAAATGAATCACAAACAGAAGTCGACATTTATCTATAAAAATGAATCACAAACAGAAGTCGACATTTATCTATGAAAATGAATCACAAACAGAAGTCGACATTTATCTATAAAAATTGATCACAAAATGAACTATAAACCGTCGAAAAAAATCAAATAAAAATATGTATTATAATTAATTTGTTTTAAAAAGCAAACCTATTTGATGTACAAAATAAAAAGGAATAATGAAAACTAGTAGACATTAATCTATAAAAATGAATCAATGGCAAATCGCCAAATATCAAGATAAACTGAATTATAAAGAAGAAAAAGTGTTTTTTAAACAACAAAACAGCAAGTCGACATTACTTTTAGAAAATTGTATTAACAACAACACAACGAAAATCTACAAAAATCAACAATACAAAGTGGATTATAAACAACAGATTGACATTAATCTAAACTTTTAAAGCAGCAACATTATTTTCATCTCTATATTAAGAACAGCAAAAGAAAATTAAACTAGCAACATCATTACAAAGAACAGGATGGCAATTAATATTAAACATGTAAGATAAACACCAAGTACAGAAAGTCATCACTGATTTAAAACGTGATAGAACGCAAGATGACGTAAAACTAACACTTGATTATAACTTTGTGATACACGCAAGATGACGTAAGCTAACACTTGATTATAACTTGTAATACGCGAAAGATGACGTAAAACTAACACTTGATTATAACTTTGTGATACACGCAAGATGACGTAAAATTAACACTTGATTATAACTTGTAATACACGCAAGATAACGTAAAACTAACACTTGATTATAACTTTGTGATACACGCAAGATGACGTAAGCTAACACTTGATTATAACTTGTAATACGCGAAAGATGACGTAAAACTAACACTTGATTATTATAACTTGTAATAGACGCAATATGACGTAAAACTAACACTTGATTATTATAACTTGTAATAGACGCAATATGACGTAAAACTAACACTTGTTTATAAACAATTATCTGTTAGCATATTTTTTAAAAAAGGAATCAGAAACGAAAGGCAGCGTAACAAGAAACGTATATTACAACAGAATCAGCCTGCTGTCATCATTATAGAAACGTATTCTAAGGGCAATAGCAAAGACACTCAAACTCAGTACGAAAGCAGACACTTATAGTATGCACGCACGCACGCACGCACGCATGCACGCTATTATTTCCACAATAACGACAAGCAAGCTCTCACCATGGCAAGTAATTAAGGGTCTGAAACAATGCATCGCTATTATTATTATAATAAAAGAAATCTGGAACTTTTCCCGCTTTAATGTAAGGTAAAGTACACATTCGTTAATTACGTCAAAGACTCTTACCACTTCTATAGAGTAGAATCTGGCAACTAAAGCTCTTGTTAATTACGCTATATATACTTACTACTGCTATAGTGAAAAGAGCAGCAAAATTAAACACCTGTTAATTACGATCACACATACTTAACAATGTTATAGTGAAGAGACCAGCAAAATAAACACCTGTTAAGTACAATCACACAAACTTACCATTGCTATTGTGAAGAGACCAGCAAAATTAAGCACCTGTTAAGTACAATCACACATTCTTACCAATGCTACAGTGAAGGGTCCAACAAAATTAAACACTTGTTAATTATAATCACCTGTACTTACCAATGCAATAGTGAAAAAGTCCAGAAAAATTAAACACCTGTTAATTACAATTGTACATACTTACCAATGCTATAGTGGAGAGACCAGCAACATTAACCACCCGTTAATTATAATCACACATACTTACCAATGTTATAGTAAAAGATCCAGCAAAATTAAACAACTGTTAATTACAATCATACATACCAATGTTTTAGAGAAGAGACCAGCAAAATTAAACATTTGTTAATTACATTACACATAGTTACCAATGCAATAGTTAAGGGTCCAGAAAAATTAAACACCTGTTAATTATATCACGCATAGACACCAATGCAAGAGTGAAGGGTCCAGGAAAATTAAACACCTGTTAATTACATCACACAAGTTCCAGCAAAATTAAACACCTGTTAATTACATCACACAAGTTCTAGCAAAATTAAACACCTGTTAATTACATCACACAGGTTCCAGCAAAATTAAACACCTGTTAATTACATCACACAAGTTCTAGCAAAATTAAACACCGGAGAAAAAAAATCAAAATAACCATTGCTCTAGTGAAGAGCCAAGCTAACGAAAGCATATGTTAATTACGCCATACTGACTACTGCTATAGAGAAAAGTCTGGTAAACTATAACACTCGTACGTCCTAGATATAATTATCATTGTTGTAGTGAAGAGTCTGGTAAATTTTAATACTCACTTGTACGTCCTAGATATAATTATCATTGTTGTAGTGAAGAGTCTGGTAAATTTTAATACTCACTTGTACGTCCTAGATATAATTATCATTGTTGTAGTGAAGAGTCTGGTAAATTTTAATACTCACTTGTACGTCCTAGGATCTAGATATAATTATCACTGCTGTAGTGAAGAGTCTGGTAAATTTTAATACTCACTTGTACGTCCTAGATATAATTATCATTGTTGTAGTGAAGAGTCTGGTAAATTTTAATACTCACTTGTACGTCCTAGATATAATTATCATTGTTGTAGTGAAGAGTCTAGTAAATTAATATATTTGTTAATTATACTGTAGTGACCATTGCTGTTATGAAAAGTCTGGCAAACGACAACACTTATTAATTATCACAGATACTGACCGTTGCTGTTGTGAAAAGTCTATCCGTTGGTTTGACAGCCTGGTCAATAGCTAAGACCTCCAGAACATAGCTGGCTTGAGTCTCTCGGTCTAACCGTGTCGCGGTCTGAACAGTGCCAGTAACTGGATCTATCATGAACTGCAGGTTCGAATCCCCAACCAAACTGTAGCGCACATCTCCATTACGCCCTAGAACATATTTCAACTGTACATGAAGCTGAAACAATTCTTTTCATTTTATTTGATAAACTGATTTATAAAAAAAAAACAACAATGCGAAACGTAAGCAATATAAAACAAAAGAAAAAGAAAAATGTGTGGCTCTTGAATATGTATAGGGGTCGAGAGGCGGAAAGGTGTTGATGTATTTGAAACATTAGCATCAGCAAAACGTTGTGATGAAGACACCAAAGTAAACAGGAGACAAATAGTATAATGATCTCAACGAGCGAGAGGTGCTTGGTTACACTGAAACGTGAATTAAATTAGTGAGAAGTGTTGGTTATGGTGAGGCGTGAATTAAATTACTGAGAAGTGTTGGTTATGGTGAGGCGTGAATTAAATTAGTGAGAAGTGTTGGTTATGGTGAGGCGTGAATTAAATTACTGAGAAGTGTTGGTTATGGTGAGGCGTGAATTAAATTAGTGAGAAGTGTTGGTTATGGTGAGGCGTGAATTAAATTAGTGAGAAGTGTTGGTTATGGTGAGGTGTGAATTGAAGTAAGAAGTGTTGGTTATGTTGAGGTGTGAATTGAAATAAGAAGTGTTGGTTATGTTGAGGTGTGAATTGAAATAAGAAGTGTTGGTTATGTTGAGGTGTGAATTAGGTAAGAAGTGTTGGTTTGTAAGGCTACACATAACACTATTTCTAGTATGTAAACCAATATAAGGCTACACATAACACTATTTCTAGTATGTAAACCAATATAAGGCTACACAGTACATTCTATCTGTAGGACGTAAACCAATAAAAGGCTACACAGATCACTATTTCTAGTCCATAAAGTAATATAAGTATACTCTACATGTAGCCCGTAAACCAATATAAGGCTACATAGAACAATATTTCTAGTCCTTAAACCAACATAAGGCTACACAGGACACTCTACTTGTAGTCTGTAAATCAATATAAGCCTACATAGCATACGTAACATGTAGCCAGTAAACCAATGTAAGCTACACGGTACACTCTGCATGCAGTCCATAAACCAATGTAAAGCTACACAGTACACTCTACCTGTAGCCCGTAAACCAATACAAGGCTACACAGAACACTATTCCTAGTCCGTAAACCAAAATAAGGCTACACAGTACACTCTATCTGTAGCCCATAAACCATCAAGAAAATTACCAACAATTCATCGGGTATTTTAACCACCCCTTTACAGACATGCTGTAATACATAATGGACAACCTCTTCATACCCACATCATCACCATCGAGGAGAAGACACAACAGGTTCAACGGGAACAGCCGGAAGCTGAGGCAGAAAAATGCAGCCTTCTAAACACCATCACCAAATCTACAGCAGGTCGGCCAGCAGCACCACTGCCACAGAGCTAATCGTTTCAGACCTGTGTACCTACTAGTACAGACTTGGCCTAGCCTAGGCTCTTAGTCACCCTTTCCAGCCTCACAGCAAAGAATAACGGTCCCTGCTTACAATTCCTCTGGTGACAACAGGTAGAAAGGCGGACGAGAAAAAAGACTACCTCAGCACATTAGGAAACAATAGCAAACAACAAAGCAACACTAGGAAAACAACTTTCTATATCTCAATAACAATTCTTGTACTTGTAAGTGGAGGAACTACCCCAGAGGAAAGGGCATTAGCAACAGCAATCAATGAATCACCAACAGTTACCAAATTAATCTGCAATCTGAAAATTGGGAGTATTTTAACCATCATTCTGCAGTACTACTACAATTATTGCTTCATCACCTCTTTTTTTTTTTTTTGAGGGCATGCCCCCCCCCCCACACACACACCATGGAGAGATGGAGAGACAACAAATACAGCAAGGTCTGCTGACTCTATGGGAAGGCAGAGGTAACGTCAACAGCAACAAACAGCATAGAGGGGTAATGCCAACAAAAACAACAAGTAACGCAGAGAGGCAACAGTAGGCACCAACGGCTACCTAGACAACCAGCAACAACTTCACCAGGGGGGTTGAACATCCCAAGCGCTTGCACCCGCTAAGTTCCACACAGCTTTGGTGTGGTACTAGCTAGGGCTCTGCAATATAGACCTCTCCACCCACTAAATTCACATAGACTTTGTGTAGTACTAGCTTGAGCTCTGCAATATAGACCTCGCCATGCATTAAATTCACACAGACTTTGTACCCCTCTCCCCGAACTAAAGACTTGGCGTGGTATTAAGTTGGGCTCTGTAACACCCACCCCACCCCCCGAAAAAACAAAACATCGCGATTTGCGTAGAGCGTGAAGAAGAGTAGTCCACCTCCATTCATCTAACCACCCACCTCGTCTCAAGAGCGAAATCGGTTCCCTGTTGGAAGCGCTCCCCCTTTAGGCCCAGACATAATCTATGGTGCTTTTGTGGCCACCCCATCAGTGGAGGAGCCACGTTAAACACAGCAGCAGCCAGCCTACTAAGCTTAAACCGAGCAAATCAGCAAGAAGTGGTAAAACCTCTAATCTTATCACCAATCAGGTTTGTCTTCCTGATTGAAGAGAAGATAAAACCGAAATTTAGCAAAGAAAATCAACAAAATTGAAGATGACAACACTGAGAGAAGCCCCGACTTCAGACCAGATCTGCTTGAAAAACTGTATGCTAGAAATCGGGAAACCACAGAGATACATTTTAGGTCTTCGTCCATCGAAAGCGACAGCTTCTTCTCTAAATAACTGTCAACTCCATTTTCAAGGGGGAAAAAACCATCTCGGCTGTGAGGCCGATAATTTCTGTATGAAGCGGTCAAACGGGGAAATTAAGTACTAACAACTCTCACTCAAGGAAGAGTCAATAATGATAGCATGAAAAAAAGCATGTGACTCAAAGGAAGAGTCAACAATGACAAAATCAAAAAAAAGCATACGACATCAAAGCAAACTAATTACAAAGACAGATTCGAACATAAATCTCAAGAGCAATGTAAACTCACCGCCAAAATTCAAACTTAACTCAACATAGACTGAAGTAAATACACAGCTCAACTGGGAAAAGAACACACACACACACACACGCTTCCTACGTCCATGCGCGATATTAGTTGCGACTGGAAGTTTTCCCGCTCCCACAATCTATCACTTAATCAGCTAGGAAAGCTGAAATTTTGCACACAGGCATAGTTTACCCAGGGACGAACATGGAGGGACATAGTCCACTCTGCCACCCTCCCCTGAACGCAGGATTATAAGATGGGTTATTAATATGAGTCACAGCCAAAACCCTCCCTTTCCCCCCACAACCCCCTCCCCTACACTACTACTACGAGTCACAGCCTCAGGGAGAGAGCTAGGAAACTGAAATTTCGGATGGAGGCATGGTAATCCCTTCCTGACCAGATAAATAAGAGTAGCAAAGAGTTTGGTCCTCAGAAAAGGATATCTAATCCAATGAATTGAGAGCAGCAAAGAGTTTGGTCCTCAGAAAAGGATATCTAATCCAATGAATTGAGAGCAGCAAAGAATTTGGTCCTCAGAAAAGGATATCTAATCCAATGAATTGAGAGCAGCAAAGAGTTTGGTCCTCAGAAAAGGATATCTAATCCAATGAATTGAGAGCAGCAAAGAATTTAGTCCTCAGAAAAGGATATCTAATCCAATGAATTGAGAGCAGCAAAGAATTTAGTCCTCAGAAAAGGATATCTAATCCAATGAATTGAGAGCAGCAAAGAATTTAGTCCTCAGAAAAGGATATCTAATCCAATGAATTGAGAGAAGCAAAGAATTTAGTCCTCAGAAAAGGATATCTAATCCAATGAATTGAGAGCAGCAAAGAATTTAGTCCTCAGAAAAGGATATCTAATCCAATGAATTGAGAGAAGCAAAGAATTTAGTCCTCAGAAAAGGATATCTAATCCAATGAATTGAGAGAAGCAAAGAATTTAGTCCTCAGAAAAGGATATCTATCCAATGAATTGAGAGCAGCAAAGAATTTAGTCCTCAGAAAAGGATATATAATCCAATGAATTGAGAGAAGCAAAGAATTTAGTCCTCAGAAAAGGATATCTAATCCAATGAATTGAGAGCAGCAAAGAGTTTAGTCCTCAGAAAAGGATATCTAATCCAATGAATTGAGAGCAGCAAAGAGTTTAGTCCTCAGAAAAGGATATCTAATCCAATGAATTGAGAGCAGCAAAGAATTTAATCCTCAGAAAAGGATATCTAATCCAATGAATTGAGAGCAGCAAAGAGTTTAGTCCTCAGAAAAGGATTGCTAATCTAATGTTTGACCAGCTTATTGACAGTAGCAAAGAATTTAGTCCTCAGAAAATGATTGCTAATCTAATGTTTGACCAGATTATTGACAGTAGCAAAGAATTTAGTCCTCAGAAAAGGAATGCTAATCCAACGATAAACCAGATTATTGAGACTGAGATCAGTCCTCATGGAAGGACTGTTAATCACTAAGAATTTGGCGGTACTATAATAGCTATTTCAAACCAGCTTAAGCATTCATCTGTCTGTGGGTTAAGGACAATGTAAATGGTAAGATGAGGGAGTATTATGAGTCCGTCATAACTATGGACAATATAAGTGGTAAGATGAGTGAATATTATAATAAGGACGATACAAGGACAATGTAAATGGTAAGATGAGGGGGTATTATGAGTCCAACATAAAAAGGACAATACAAGGACAATGTAAGCAGTAAGATGACGGAATATTATGAGTCCCTCATAATAAAGACAACGTAAGCGGTAAGATGACTGAATATTATGAATCCGTCATTACTAAGGACAAAGTAAGGGAGTATTCCCTGACGTAGTTTGAAACAAGACGTTATGAGCTCGTAATTCCGCTAAGTGAGACCATAATACTGTCCCCTGAATGCAGGTGATTGATAATATGAAAATAAGAAAAAATTAATAACATAACAACAAATAAATATTGGATTAATCTAGTTCTGAAAAAAACAGTTTGATTACTTCTTGTGATGCCTTTTGAATGCGCCGCGAATGGATACTTTTTCTGTTGATATTTTCCTGCGATGCTATTTTATTGTGGAGTTAAGATGTGATGTTTGAAAACTGTTTTGTTGTTAGTCTGTGAGTTTAGTTCTTGTCAAATTGTTGATTAAGTCGATACTATTGGTTGCGGTGTTTGTATTATACTGTTGATTTAATCACCATGACTAGTTGTGGTGTGTTTAATTTGTATCATACTGTTGATTTAATCACCATGACTAGTTGTGGTGTGTTTAATTTGTATCATAGTGTTGATTCAATCACCATGACTAGTTGTGGTGTGTTTAATTTGTATCATACTGTTGATTTAATCACCACGACTGGTTGTGGTGTGTTTAATTTGTATTATACTGTTGATTTAATCACCACGACTGGTTGTGGTGTGTTTAATTTGTATTATACTGTTGATTTAATCACCATGACTGGTTGTGGTGTGTTTAATTTGTATTATACTGTTGATTTAATCACCATGACTGGTTGTGGTGTGTTTAATTTGTATTATACTGTTGATTTAATCACCATGACTAGTTGTGGTGTGTTTAATTTGTATCATAGTATTGATTCAATCACCATGACTAGTTGTGGTGTGTTTAATTTGTATCATAGTATTGATTCAATCACCATGACTAGTTGTGGTGTGTTTAATTTGTATCATACTGTTGATTTAATCACCATGACTAGTTGTGGTGTGTTTAATTTGTATCATAGTATTGATTCAATCACCATGACTAGTTGTGGTGTGTTTAATTTGTATCATATGTTCGATGTGTTTAATTTGAACCATACTTTGATTCAATCGCTATGACTGGTTGAAGAGTGTTTAATTTGTATCATACTATTGATTCAATCACCATGACTAGTTGTGGCGTGTTTAATTTGTATCTTATGTGCGTTGTGTTTAATTTGTATCATACTGTTGATTCAATCACCATGACTGGTTGCGGTGTTCTTAATTCGTTTCATACTGTTGATTCAATCATCATGACTGATTGCGGTGTTCTTAATTCGTATCATACTGTTGATTCAATCACCACGACTGGTTGCGGTGTTCTTAATTCGTATCCCGAGGAGTGATCACTGACCGACACGCCTCCCTTGTGTTCGAATTATTGAATTCGTTTTCAATAATTTTATTTGTTAACCATTATGCAAAAGGGTCTAATGATGTTTTTTTTATGGATAAAGTCCCAAGGTGAGTACAAGCGAGTTTAAACAAAATCGAAAGTGAACATTAATTACACTAAATATCTTTATCGGCCAATAGAGCAGGCGTTTTTATTCCGAGTCTGACTTCCAGTCTGAGGCTTGACTATTATCAAGAACAGCTGGCTGGCGAAGTAAGAGGGGTGGTGGTGGTGATCTTGTGACTGGAAAAAGTCTTATTATTGCCCCTTAAAAAAGCTGACATTTCGTTGGGTGAGGCTGGCATAGGAGTGGGGAGCGGTAACTGATGTTTTGTCGAAAACAAATCTTATTGCTATTTATAAATACTGACGTTTGGCTGAGTTAAATGATGATTATCGGTGGAAAAAAATCTTATTACTATCTATAAATACTGACACTTGGCTGAGTTAAACGGTGTTTCATAGAATAAAACATACACGTCTTATTACTATCTATAAATACTGACACTTGGCTGGGCGAGGCTGGATAAGGGCTGGGCGTGACTGAGAGAGGGCGCCGGAAGAAAGAGCCAGAACATGATTATCTTGCAACTCATTACACTTGACGAGATGGTGGTGAGTGTGGGGTAGAAGGAAAAAGAGACAAGCACTGTGTGGAAAAATCAGCCATAATCAGTAGATTCACCTGCACATCGTTATAACTGTTTGTTCTGTGGTTCAGGCACAATTTACCAGAGAGTAAACATTCAGTCAAGGACAGGCCGGTAACATTTGATTTTAAGAAAAGAAATTCTGAAATTCGAACAGACTCACCATTAACAGCATGTAAGAACTAAATCTACATGACGTTAAGAAAGCAATCACTCAAGGGAGGGAAAAAGCCCACAGCTTCTGGATTGTGAGAATAAGTTTCAGCGAATGATGTCTGTGAAAGGTCACACAACACCATGCTGCATGTTTAATTCAAGGAAACTCTAACACTGCTGTATAAATATTCACACTGCTGGCTGGGTGCTCTCTGCCAGGCTGTTATGACCTTTCCTGCTAGTTCTTGAGAAGAAAGGAGAAATATATGCAAATGTATTCCTTACGGTACAATATACAGCTCCGCACACTAACGGATGTTCTATGGTAATATGTATGTTAGAATTGTATTGTAAGTCCAGGTATATTTGATTGCATACAACACGTTAATAAAAAGACAAAACAGTTATGCTGCTAAGGTTATAATTTCTGTAATCAAACTAACGACTTTACTGGAACGCTGGGTCCTAAACTAAGGTTTATAGATTCCTTTCCATTACAATTATTTGTAGAAGTACTGCTAGGAAACATTGCATTCCGAACAAGGCCACCGTCTTTGAGCAGAGGCACAACTGCGCGAGGAGTGAAGGAACAATCCATCACTCGGGACATTTCTGGAACAATTTCCAGCAAATAAGACGATAACAGTTTCTGTAAAGAATATAAGAATTAATGGGGGTCAGAACAAATTGTCTCAAGTTATAACTCCAAACATTTAGTATCTAATATAGTGGTAAAGTAGTGTCTTTCACATAATAAAACACGAATGTCTGCTTCATACGTTAATTTACTGATGAAAAACTGCTACTCATAAACACTACTTTAAGGATAGAAAGAAAGGAAGCAAACAAAGAAATACATGTCTGAATGGCTTCCGTAGTGAGACTTGAAATTATTTGATTAAAATAAAGTTGATATCAAGACACAAAGAAATGATGAGAAAAATTATCCTCCAAACACGTGCTTGTGCTATTCTGGGCTTATATGAAGTAGCTATTGATCGACTGTTTATCGATCTTCACATGGTGCAATCTTTCTAATATATCCAGACCAATTAAGCCATTGTGATCTCGAGGTTACAATTAAGACATTCAGTAAAACTAGGCCATTGTGATCTCGAGGTTACAATTAAGACATTCAGTAAAACTAGGCCATTGTGATCTAGAGGTTACAATTAAGACATTCAGCAAAACTAGGTCACTGTGATCTCGAGGTTACAATTAAGACATTCAGTAAAACTAGGCCATTGTGATCTCGAGGTTACAATTAAGACATTCAGTAAAACTAGGCCATTGTGATCTGGAGGTTACAATTAAGACATTCAGTAAAACTAGGTCATTGTGATCATGCAGAACAGCAGGACACTGGATAAAACTTAATTATTCGTATTTTGTGGTATAGATACAGATATCCAACTCTGAAATAAATCTTTTGTGATCACAAGATAGTGATAAATATATCCAATGAGACAATTCGTGGTGATCACGTCATTTAAAAAAAATTGTCACTGGATTCAAGTAACAAAGACAAAAAATCCAATGAAATTAAGTCATGGTGATCATGTGATAGAGAGAAAGACTTCCGATAAAAAAAAATGAGTCGGTGTGATCATATGATAAAAATGTAAAGACATCGAATGTAAAATTGTGTGGTCAATGGTTTTAAAAAATCATTAAAAACTAATCACTGTCAATAAATATAACAGTATACAAGACCACTCGACAACCAAATCTGTGTATAATATGTCGTGAAAAACAAAAGTCGATGACGTAGTCCTTGTGTACACTACGTCGTGAAAAACAAAAGTCGATGACGTAGTCCTTGTGTACACTACGTCGTGAAAAACAAAAGTCGATAACGTAGTCCTTGTGTACACTACGTCGTGAAAAACAAAAGTCGATAACGTAGTCCTTGTGTACACTACGTTGCAAGTGTAATGGGTGATCAAGGGGTTTCTAACTTAGGCGATGTTTATATTACTTTCATTATGAATGTTGATTACCGGAATGACTGTCCTGTAGTTTAATCTCATGTTTTATGTTTCATTTTGTATTTTAAAACAAAAAATACAACAAACTCAAAAGTACATTTTCAAGTATTTCATAAATAACTCAAGTTTATTTAAACAATTACTAAGTATGTAACTATTCCGACAAAGCCTAGGAATTTCTAACAACTATATAACACATGAAAGAATGAGCCAGACAAAAATAAAAATTCAATTGTAATCTAGTGACACAATAAATAGCTGTCAGTGTCACTGCACTTGCATACAATTTTTGAATGCCCAAAAAGACAGCGACTCTAAAGAAGGGAAACATATTTTACGTGAGACGCTAGTGTCAGCGGCTAATCCAGTCCCCAACTATCGACCCGAATGAGACTACAAAACCTAGGGTTGAGTCGGTGCACGCTGCTATCACATTTCGATAGACCACGCCAGCCTTGTCTCCTCTCCAAGTGACACGATTTACTTATTCCATGCTTGTCTGCAGCACTGACGTCGACAACGTGCTGCTAAGCTCGGTCAGATATGTCCTTTTTGTCATTTTCATCGTTCCTGAATTTGATCGTCAGTGTGACTCGAATAGTTAGCTAGCTAAGATCACCCAAACAAACATTAAAAAAACATAAAATCACAATAAGCCATATAAACGAAGAAATCACAAAGCGTCCACTAAATTGTAAATTCAAAATGCTTCCATTAAATTGTACACTAAAGTGTAAACTTGACGAATGTCGATTAATGTAAACACAAATATGCCGATTAAAATGTGACCTACAAATGTATCGACTAAAGTGTAAGTGTGACACAACGCCACCCTAGTTATTAGTTATCATCCATAACTAATTACAAGTGAAGAGAATCTTCACTTATGTTATTAATAATTCTTTAGAAGACACAACTCGTCTCATTCATTTGGCAGATATGCGGGCGCTGTAAACGTTTTCTCTCTTCTACAATATTAAAGACAAACATTCATTGTCACACAATATTTCCGTAGGTGGAAAATTTACTACCAAAGGAGAAGATAAATCCGTCTTTAATCTATATTTAGCAAGCCCCCATCCACCCATTATCTCTCCAAGAAAAGAGCATTGACATTTACATCTGCTTCACAACAATGTTGGAACAGGAAATTGACACAGTTAGCCTACCATATATTCCTAGTGTAAAACAAGGATGGCATGCAGTCAGAAACAATTATCTGCCCTGTCATGATTGAGTCTGGTCTGACTTCCTGGTGACACGCATCACCAATGACAGTTTCAGCCAAAGTCGTTCACCATCACCATCACACTTCCTACTGACTATTCCTGGTTCACCTAGCATACTTCACACGTGTCCCTCCTGGTTCACCTAGCATATCTTCACACGTGTCCCTCCTGGTTCACCTAGCATATCTTCACACGTGTCCCTCCTGGTTCACCTAGCATATCTTCACACGTGTCCCTCCTGGTTCACCTAGCATATCTTCACACGTGTCCCTCCTGGTTCACCTAGCATACCTTCACACGTGTCCCTAGCTTCAGCTTCTTGTGCTGCATCTTGCCTGCGTGTGAGTACACATACACTGTCAAGTGAATCTGGGGTGTCCTCACCAATGAGAACGTATTTACAACCATGATAGCACTCTCAACACAAATTACCTGATATACAGCCTGAATGCATCCACATACATACTTGCTAATTATGTCTACCATCACAATGGGTACTTTATCTCTGACACCATTGGCTAGAGTACTTTTTGAAACTCTCCAGTGACGTCACTTTCCTTCACTAGGCTAGGGTGTACTACTAACCTTACTCCGCAACCAGTGTCACAGACTGGAACACAATATCCATTTATGTATGCATTAAAACGAGGTGCGGAAGTGCGCCACTTGGTTCTATGACATTTATGTTACCTGGGCAATGACGTTTGATATGGCCTGGTTTGTCACAGCTAAAGCATACTACTGGTTCATTATTAACACCTTGGTCTTTACTGTTGGGGTGAGGTGTGTACTCTATATTTTATCTTTACTGTTGGGGTGAGGTGTGTACTCTATATTTTATCTTTACTGTTCGGGTGACGTGTGTACTCTATATTTTATCTTTACTGTTCGGGTGACGTGTGTACTCTATATTTTGTCTTTTTAAATGAAGGAGGCAATGAAGTGAGTCTCGTACTTAGTTTGTGGGAGACCTATCGATCAGTTGTCTGCAGTTCACTTGTTCATTAACAGTTTTGTGAGGTTCAGAGCTATACTTATCTATCAGATCAGTACATTTCCCATATATCTTGTACCTGTCAGCTGCTTTTAACCAATCTGTCAAACTCTTTGGTCCCTTGTCTATAACATAAGAGTGATGGTGGACATGATAGGTGTAACTTGTCAATCACAAAGTGATCTCTAATATTTTCCCCTTGCTAATCTCTACTTCTACTTCTAACCATCTGATCAAGACGTGCTGTAGGTTACTAGCTGCCTAGTTTTTAGCATATTTTCCACCTGAGTTGTTTACTTCAAAATTATCATCATAAGCAGTGCCCAAGGTCGGGTTACGTTAACACTGGCAACAAAGATATAATTATTAAGTATAGAAATACTCCGACACAGCTATAAATATGCCGATTAAATTGCACACTCCAATTGTACCAAATAAAGTGTACATTACAAATATACCGAATAAAGTGTACATTACAATGATACACATGTACCGATTAAAGTGTAAGCTACAAATACGCTAAGTAAAGTATAAACTCAGGATATGCATAATGAACTGTAAAATAGCAATAATCCCCCCTCCCACCCCCAGCTGTAAAATTCACAATATCTATCAGTGCTCTTTCATGTCTACTAGAATTGCATAATGCATACTGAAGTCATTATCTTATCTCTAGACGGGAAAAGCACACGACACAAGAATGTACTGCATATTCCCTCTAGATGGGATTGACATATTGATGTCATTTATGCGTTACAATAATTCATCACTTTTATCCCCCCATTTGTATTAGTCATGTAAAAACATGTATCGTTAGGGTTGTGTATATTTGTGTGTATGTGCATGGGCGATATGTGTACTTATTTGTTTACAACCACTAACGACAGCCAATTGTTTTTAGGTATTTCTATCGGTAACAACGTCAACCTACTATTAACATGTACTATAGTCGGTAAAGACGACAGCCCTCTGTTGCTATTTATTACACTAATTACAGTCGATAAAGGATGGTGACTAATTGTTTTCATGTATTTCAATCGGTAAGGGAAGAGTTATCCTTCAAACGCAGGCACATCAGCCCGACAGGACAGCAAGCTGTTCACACCTGCTTAAACACTGGAATATAATCCCTACTGAAAAGCGGGTTATTCACACTGACATTAAGCAAACTAAGAGCTGTGTTAGCGAAGCATAGCTAGAGTTGTCTGTAAACAAAGTAAGGTCAAACAGTTGTGTTAGCGAAGCATAGCTAGAGTTGTCTGTAAACAAAGTAAGGTCAAACAGTTGTGTTTGCGAAGTATAGCTAGAGTTGTCTGTAAACAAAGTAAGGTCAAACAGTTGCGTTTGCGAAGTATAGCTAGAGTTGTCTGTAAACAAAGTAAGGTCAAACAGTTGTGTTTGCGAAGTATAGCTAGAGTTGTCTGTAAACAAAGTAAGGTCCAAAGAGTGATGTAAGTTAACTACGGCTAAAGTTACCGTAAGAAAGGACAGAGCGTTCTGCAAAAAAAAAGTTTTTAAATTTTAAAAAAAAAAAAAAAAAGGGGGGGGGGGACCGTTCTCTATGCAAATTATAGTTAATGTGTTGTGTAAGCAAAGAACAAAGCATTCAGTAAATAAAGTAAGGGTAAAACGTTCTGAGGAGAAATTAATAGACAAAGTTTTCTTTAAGCAAAAGTACTTTAAAGTGTTCTATAATCCAACTAAGCTGATGTGTTTAATAATTTAAGTTTACCAAGTGTTCCATACGACAGCTGAAACCTGAGTTCTGTAAGCGAACTAAAACATAGTGTTCATGTATAAAGTGAAACCTGTGTTTCATAATCTAACTCAACCATTTAGTGAAATCAAGAGAAAACATTTTCTTTTGCTACTAGTGAATTAAAGCCGTAACCACTCCACAAGTCAACTAAATCCATGGTCTTGCACAAGTCAAGTAAATCCATGGTCTTGTACAAGTCAACTAAATCCATGGTCTTGCACAAGTCAAGTAGTCTTGTACAAGTCAACTAAATCCATGGTCTTGCACAAGTCAACTAAATCCATGGTTTTGCACAAGTCAACTACAGCCGTAGTTTAAGATAAGTTACTAAAGGCTTAAAGTTCCACAAGCCAAGCAACGCAAGTCAGTTAAATAAAAATGTTTCACAGTCAAATGAGCCAGTGTTTCAAAAGTTATTTAAACCAAAGTATTTCTTAAGCCAAGTTTACCATAAGAAGCATAAAAGTCGTAGTGTTTACATTGTAAGTGAACTCAAGTAATGCCATTTGTTCAAACTATGGTTATGAATCCGAACAAAACGTAAATTTATGGCTCTGCCTAAGATAAGGAGAGTTAAGAAGTCTCACGAGGTCCTAACCCAATAACAAGATGACCTATTACCACCTCTGGAGGGATAATAAAATATGCAATTTGGTGTCTGAAGTGACATGAAGTACATCGTATAGCATACAGTCTTCCCAACGCGGTGCCACTTATTATTACACAATATTTTATATAGTAAATAGCCCAGGGTTGTAGTCATCGTGGAGCCATGTCGATACTCCACCCTTATAAATGTCTTGTGCAGAGCTAACATAACGCTACGGTTAATAGATACAATACATATAGCTCTAGCGTACGGACCATCCTGGATTAAACGAACTAGTGATATATAGTTAACATAATGATTACTTTGGTTGTAAAAGAGAGAACTAGTGATATATAGTTCACATAATGATTACATTGGTTGTAAAAGAGAGAACTAGTGATATATAGTTCCTGTAAAGATTACTTTGGTTGTAAAAGAGAGAACTAGTGATATATAGTTCCTGTAAAGATTACATTGGTTGTAAAAGAGAGAACTAGTGCAGGGGTTGAGCTTAGTGATGTCCTTTAATTCAATGGCATACCATCTCTTGAAAGTTGTACTAAGGGGAAGAAACTCTTCTTTATATAGACACAAGTTCCTTGATGACTAATAGCAGTCTACATGGCATTTTAATAACACTTTCATTACAGTCACTACATAGCTGACACATTTAGTTTTGTAGGAATAACTGTCTTGTGATTCAGGTGTTAGGCCGATACGGTAGTGTTAGGTTGAAGAAGAAGTGTTAACATTTTGAAAACAGTATCTTACAGGCGCTGACAGAACAGTTTGGAGTTCCCTAGCTCGACCTATCAACATGCTCTGAGATCACCTAGCATTTCATTTCTGAAGTAGCCGGTAGGAAATCGGATTTCTGTTTCTTTCTGCGTACTGTGTATACCCAATAAGATCCGTTTATTTTTATTTTTTAAAAAAACAAAAAACAAAAATAAATTTACTTGCACAGCCAATGCACAAATGCTTTAAAATAGAATTTAAAGCAAATGTTTAACAAACTGATCTACAACGAATGAAATAGGAATCAACCCTTTTTCCATCGACAAATATATAAAAAATGTGGATCCACCCCCACCTCACTCCTATCAAACACCCGCACATTTATTTAATAACAAACTTCAGATTAAATTCATGGGAAATAACACTGCGAATGCAACTTTTAATAAAGCTGTGGTTTTCAAGATGGAGTACAACTCTTATAAATTTTTAGACCAGTCACATTAAGACACAATATATTTCTTATAATAAATATATTTAAAGATCTTCAACAATTAAGAAATATGTTTCAAACATCTTAAACCTATCATATAATTATCTTAGTTTTCGTAAGAAAAAATATATATTTATTACAAATATTCTTTTGATGACTGCTAGTTGTACGAAATTAAAAACTGTATATTACCACATTAAATTATAAATAGAATCTTGATGACAGATAATCTTTGCACAGAAATTAAGCCAAATTTTTGCAAGCTTACAACATTATAATCTCTTTAGCATACAGAGTTAGCGCCCTTGTTCTATAACACAATTATCTCTCCCTTGACACAGTTTGACATAAAATATGCCTCACACAGACTTGTCTACCCTTGTATAATATCTGAAATACAGAGCTGTCTATCTTGTATAATATCTTAAATACGGAGTTGTCTATCTTGTATAATCAGCAAACAGAGTTGTTGTTTACGGCATGCAAACTCTCTAGTATAAAGAGTAAACAAAACGTCCTTTGTCGTGTTGCTGTAGAACGTCGACGGTTATATATACTTCCTGCGACCTTGGGTTTTGTCAGAATTTGGTATTTTGGGAAATATGTGGCTAGGTCTTCAAAACCATCAAGAAAGTTGAAGCGAGACGTAAATCCTCAGATAATGAACTGTGGTGAAATTAGAAGTGTCAAGAAATAATGTGGGTAAAAATAAATGTCATTATAGAGCAGTAGCACTGTAAAAAATAGTATTGTGCTGAAGAAGGGCCGTAAAGAAATAAGACTATGATAAAGTAGTACTGTACAAAAATATTATTTTGGTGAAGTAGATCTGTAAAAAAAAAATATTAATGTGATGACGTAGGACTGTAAAAATTGTCATTGTGATGCAATAGGACTATAAAAAAAATGTTCTTGTTTTGAAGTAGGACTGGTAAAAGTAACATTGCGTAGAAGTAATAAAACTAGGACAAGCAAGATTTTTTTAAAAAGTAAGACAATGAAAAGAACAATTACAGCTAAGTAGGATTATCATAAAGTAGAACTGCGTAGAAGTATGAGTAAGTGAAAATACGACTTACGGAAGAATGTGCAAAACTAAGCTAGTGTGAATTGTGATTTTATGAAAGAAAAGCTGTGGTGAAGTGCTGTTTAAAAAAAAAAAAAACATTAAAAAGAAGAATGGCGGGTAAGTAAAACTGTGTGGAATCGGGTCTAAGAAGTAGAACAGGTGGGAACAGGATTTTGTAAAATTGTGTGGAATCGGGTCTAAGAAGTAAAACAGAGGGGAACAGGATTCTGAACAAAATGGATTAAGGAGAGATGCCATGAAACCAAGAAAAACGATACTGGAAGGATTTTGGGGATACAAAAGGAGAGAGAAGTATAAGGATTGTGGATAGCGGCAGAAGAAGTGTAACAGGACCTTGAGTAAGTATGTCTGTGGTGTATCGAAATCTTAAAAAGTATGTTTATAGTGCAAGAGACCTTCTGTAAGTATGCTTGGGATGTGACATGGCATTGGTAATTATGCTTGTAATGTGACACGACATTGTGTAAGTAGCAATCTGAAAAAGCACGATTGTGGGGAAGTATAACTTTAAGAAGATGTGAATGCGGGAAAATATGATTGTGAAATATGATAGTAGGGAGGTATGACTGAGAAAATATGAATGTTGTAAATATAACCGTGAGGAAGTGTGCCTGAGAGAATAGGAATGCTGGTAAATACAATTGTGGGGAAGTGTCTCACTAAGAAAGCAGAAATGTAACACAGTAACGTTGACAAGGACAAGAACTCATTCCAGAGATGCTTTGTAGTGAATAGGTCAAAGGTCATCAGAGGCTCACCCGAAGTGTCAACACACTTCATCCAAGTCAGAAAAGGTAAAGGACAAAGTTTTTAAAATGGCAACGTTTTCATTTATCAATTACAAGCATTCAACTTTACAGGAAGGTTGCTTAAAGATTAAAAATGAAAAACTAATTAGAGGGACAAATATGTTGATCGTTTCTAGTTATTACTTTCATTTCTACATCTAATGGAGTGTATGAACATCACGCAACAGTTGTAAAACAGATCATTGGAGTGTATGAACATCACACAACAGTTATAAAACAGATCATTGGAGTGTATGAACATCACACAACAGTTATAAAACATCATTGGAGTGTATGAACATCACACAACAGTTATAAACAGATCATTGGAGTGTATGAACATCACACAACAGTTATAAACAGATCATTGGAGTGTATGAACATCACACAACAGTTATAAAACAGATCAGTATATACTGGATAAGTCTGTTACCTCGTGGTATGGGTCGGTCAGGACTTGAGTAACAAATAAGGAAGCAAGTTTTCATTAGTAATTGTCATTATTATTATTATTATTTATTTACCAGAAATTTGAATAAATGTGGATTTAAAGACTGTTCTATTTTCATTCTTTTCTAAAAACGAAAGAATATTATGAATCCCGCTCGAAGCCGACAGAATAATCACGACAGTCGCTTATTTCATTTCTAATGTGAACTTCCGACAGAATGCGACCAACACCATTGTTTTTTTTAGATCGCAAGATAAGAATGTCTGACCGGTAGTTATAACGTGACTCAACGGTAGTTGCAGCGTGTTTGGCCGGTAGTTAAAGAACGATTGATGGGTAGTTCTAGTGAATGACTGGTAGTTATAGAGCGACTGACGGGTAGTTCTAGTGATTGACGGATAATTATAGAGCGATTGTCGTATAGTTCTGTGGTTGATGGGTAGTTGTAGAGCCATTGACGATTAGTTAGTGTATTTGATGGGTAGTTATAGAGCGACTGACGTGTAGTGCTGGTGGTTGACGGGTGATTATAATCTGTTTGACGATTGTCGGGTAGTTATAGAGCGACTGACGTGTAGTGCTGGTGGTTGACGGGTGATTATAATCTGTTTGACGATTGTCGGGTAGTTATAGAGCGACTGACGGGTAGATGCAGTATTCAAACGTGCCGCAACAACTTTTGGATATTAGTTGCGTCTAAGCAAGGATATATCGGGGGTAGGGGGGGGGGGAAGGGGAGGGAATTGAACATCCCACAGAAAGGTTGCCTGTGCCAAGGAGACAAACAGTAGAGCTTGAACGGCTGACTAGACGCTGCCGGCCCATCAACGATATGCAGGAGCTTTGAGGTACACACGTAATCCTGTCCTGTTAATCCCAGGGCAAACATGCTGTCTCCTTGGCATCGTGCCAGTCTTCCTTAACTGTGCTTCTCAGATACAGAGCTCCCCGTCTTGGTTAAATACTCCCTGCAGGGCGCAAGGTATATCTCTCGAAACCTCTCTTTAATAAACAACTTTCTAGGTCAACCAACGAACAGGTGAGCTAGTACTGCAAACTATTTCAGATGTTCCTAACACTTTACAACCTAGGACACCTTCAAAAGTGTTTTTAGTTGTGGTTTTATGTATGTGTGCGTATATACAGTACTTGCAAAGAGTTCTCTTACCGTATATCGAACTACTCAAAGAAAGTGTCCTAATGGTACGCTAGGAGGATCTGTTTAAGTGTTTATCTGTAATTTAAATAATTGCATTTCTGTAATAAAAAAAAAGGAAATACTTTACAAAGGAAATGGTCATGAAATGGCGTGTGAAAATGACTTTTTATCTGGACCCTCAGACAGACCACTGAGATGTAAACTTTATCAGCAGAATGAAAATACGCAAAAAGAAAAATAAACGCACATAACTATACACATAATGACACATATAGCATTTTAAGTACACATTTTAAGTACACAAAATGCATTGCGTGCGCTGACAGAGTATACAGGAAAACACATCAGTGCTAGTCAATGAAGTTTGGGGCGTCAATAAAAACGAATTACAATTTAATTATCACAATAATTCCAATATAAGAGAGAATACTTTATGTTTGGTTAAATAAAGCAATAATTGTGAAAAAACTTTTGAAGAATGACAATATGGATGAGGTTTACGAGGAGAGATGTGATGAAATCAAGCGACGACAGTACGTATATTTACAAAATGTGAAGATCTTGGAAAGATGACAAATGGAGATTTCAAGGGACAAAAAAAATACATTCTGGAGAAATGACAACTTCAAGATTTTAGATAGTAGACAAAAAAATATAAACATTTTGTACAAATGACAATATGAAGATTTTCGAAAAACTAACAATAGGATGATTGTCGAGAAAAGTAATATGGAGATTTCTGCGAAATGACAATATGGCGATTTGTGAGAGTTGGTGACAAGAAGATTTTCGAGAGATGACGATATAAAGATTTTGGAAAGATGACGACATGAAATATGTTCAAAAATAACAACATTAAGTTATGGAGAACAGACAATAGTGACAAGTGAAGAATTTGAAATGAAAAAAATACAGATATTTCAGGAGATAAGTAAATATGAACAAAATACAGACAAAGAGGCACACAAACTTACATATATACAAAGAGGCACACAAACTTACATATATACAAAGAGGCACACAAACTTACATAAATACAAAGAGGCACACAAACTTACATATATACAAAGAGGCACACAAACTTACATAAATACAAAGAGGCACACAAACTTACATATATACAAAGAGGCACACAAACTTACATAAATACAAAGAGGCACACAAACTTACATATTTATAAACTGGCACACAAACTCATGTATTTACAAACAGGCACACAAACTTACACATTTATGACCAGGCACGCCAGCTTACACATTTACAAACAATCGCGCAACTTACATCTATAATAAACAACAAATTATCCATATAAGTGATCAAGCTGGTTTGAGAAAACAGTCCATTCACAAATCTGCTGTACACGTCAACGTGACGGATCATCCCCCTGTAGTGGCGCAGCTTTTGCATACACACAAACGCACGCACACACGACATCCCATATAAAATGTAAACTGTTTATAGTCAACACGCACACTTACAAGTCAGTGTTAATAACAATAATGAGAAAAGGCGAGACTGACAGGGAGAAAGAAATTTGAAGAGAATAAATTGTTTGCTCTGTTATGTCTCCTTGCTGAGTTGTCTGCCCACATCTTGGGTGTGTGGTTTGTTTCTTTCCTGTCAATATTTACCACCCCGCTGTGCGGGTGTGCACAGACCACACTACTTGGGAGCAAACGTGAGCTTATTCCACGCCGGAGTCCCTATTGATTCTGGCCCCTCGATCAGTCGTTCGTAAAAGTGTCAGAAAACTACAGGGCAATGCGCCGTGATTCTGCTTGCTTTGTAATGCCTGGTCACCAAAGTGTTTGCTTGCTACTAAAGGGCAATAATTACAGCACATTCCCTGCGCTCGCAAATGTCTTTTACTAATAACTGCAATTTTATCAGCTACAACTAGTTCTGAGTGACTTTTCTAATTCCGCATTGAAAGATGATTACAAAGCTCTATTTCTCATTACTAGATATTACGTCCAGACAGCAGTAGTCATCAAAGCATCACGCGAAGGTAGCCCACGCTACACTTGATGCCAAGCGAACATAGACCAGGCTACACTTGGCGCTAAACATCACACTCCATCGGACATTCATCATCCAAGTCCGTCAGTTTACATATTAGCCGGAAGGATGTGCGCGCGCGCGTGCGTGCTGTCTACTTGTATTAACCAGGTTTATACGTGTACAGATAGGCTGGGAGGAGGGAAGGTGCAGTCTAGTTGTATCACCCTAGGCCCGTCGATTTGCCTGCCGGCCGGGAGGAAAAAGATATGTCGTCTAGCAGTATCATCCCATGTCCATCAGTTTACATAACAGTCAAAAAGGAGAGGGAGAATGTTCTGTACTTGTATTTAGTCTAAAGCATCGGACTAAATTGTTCAGCACGCACTAAAGATTACATCACTGAACACTAAAGGGTTATCGTAATAATAGGCCTACATGTATCTAGTACACTAACACTAAAGGGTTATCGTAATAATAGGCCTACATGTATCTAGTACACTGACACTAAAGGGTTATCGTAATAATAGGCCTACAGATGTCTAGCATATCAATGGTCACTATGTGGTTACGGCAAAAATAGATGTACAGATGTCGAGTATATCAATGGTCAGTATGTGATTACCGACAAAATCAGATCTACACATATCAAAAACATCAATTCTTTTTTTCTCTCTCTACATCTATGATGTTATAATTCGATCATAGCCCTAACCATTCTATAGTTTTTAATCTACACATCTCTATTGTTGAATTCTATGATCTTTGCAACCTTCCCTCCGGAATTTCTTTGGCTTTAGCTTAAGAAAAAAACAACTCTCTATTGCTTTACGCCAAAACACTCCATTAAACAAACGCCAAACTCAACGGGCTCACTAAATGCTTTCTTTAAAAAAAAAAAACAACTCTCTATTGCTTTACGCCAAAACACTCCATTAAACAAACGCCAAACTCAACGGGCTCACTAAATGCTTTCTTTAAAAAGAAAAAAATGATCATCTTACCCGAGTCGATGTCAGTAGCACTAACGTTGATGACTGTAAAGCCAACACCAACGTTCTCAAAGACCTGCTGAGCGTAAGAGGCTGGGTCGAACACGGGCTGGTTGTCGTTGACGTCTAACACATTCATGTACACCAAGGTCGTCGTGGATCGCGATGGGTTGCCTCCGTCATGGGCCGCAACTTTCAGGATGTACAACTGCCGCTGGAATGAGAGAATTAGAAATGTACAGACATTCGGGCTGGGGCTAAAGTACACTAAGTTCACAGTGCAATCCAAGCGTGTTGTCATGGTGAAATAGAAAATCTTTCATTCTTCCACAGAATGAAGCGAGTGATGATGCAAATGCAAGAAAATTAAATTTACTTCGCTTGTATTAATAGGATAGTATGCGTGCAAATTACCGTACATTAAATAAGAAAATAAATTTTGCATTTTGTAAGTTAGAGCATTAACATTATGGTTTCTCTCATTTTACTCTAACTATAATATCGTAATGTATACTCTTTGTTGTCCTATTTTTCACGCACAGTAAATATATTTGTTATTTTCATCCTGCTTTACGCCAGTCATCAACAAAATGCGCAAGTGTTGCGCGCCTTTAACTTGCATTGCGCATGCCAGCCATTAATGAAGGGCATCGTCGTCTGTGACGTCAAATACATACGAGACTCTATTAAGGCGAGGTCTTACATATTTATAATTTTACAACATTTACAGTCTACATTAGGATATTATAAGTCTATAAAATGTATAGTTTTATAAGTCTTACACATTTATATTTTATGGCATTTACAGTCTTTAATAAAGCTATTATAAGTTTTACATATTTATACTATTATGACATTTTGAGTCTATAATAAAGCTATTATAATTCTTATAAATGTATAGTCTTACAATATTTACAGTCTATATACTATAGTAAGGCTATTAAAAGTCATATATTTATACTTTTACATTTACCTTCTATTGCAAGGTTATTAAAATTCTTACATATTTATAAAAAATTCCTTCATATATAATTAATCACTCACATTCTTTACATTATAAATTACACACCTTTTTTGAAGGTAGACAAACACACGGTTTAATTGCATAAATTTCACACTTTCCTTCTTGAGGATAGAAAATAGCATGATCTTTACAGTATAAGTACATACTGCCTTTCTTGAGGATAGAAAATAGCATGATCTTTACGGTATAAAGTACATACTGCCTTTCTTGAGGATAGAAAATAGCACGATCTTTACAGTATAAAGGATCTTTACAGTATAAAGTACATACTGCCTTTCTTGAGGATAGAAAATAGCATGATCTTTACAGTATAAGTACATACTGCCTTTCTTGATGATAGAAAATAGCACGATCTTTACAGTATAAAGGATCTTTACAGTATAAAGTACATACTGCCTTTCTTGCGGATAGAAAATAGCACGATCTTTACAGTATAAAGGATCTTTACAGTATAAGTACATACTGCCTTTCTTGAGGATAGAAAATAGCATGATCTTTACAGTATAAAATACATACTGCCTTTCTTGAGGATAGATAGAAAATAGCAGAATAAATTAAAAGCTTCCTTTTTTCTGAAGGATAGAGATGCTGCATCTCTTTTCTTTATAGCATAAATTTCTTTTTCTTTTCATGAGGGCAAAGATGATATATCGGCGCTCACATTATTTACACCATAAATTGCACATTTTTTTCCTTTTCACAGGGGCAGAGATGACATATCACTCATTATTTACAGCATAAATGTTTCCTTCATTCCCAGGAAAGTAGACTTGATGACAAACAGGTGCACGGCTAACTGAATTAAAACAGATGAACTAGAAAAAAAGATTACTTATTCAACTGAGTGTACCTAATTCAATAAGGTAGAGAACTTGCAGACAAATATTAATTATTTACAGGTGCAAAGGGTATCCATCATGAAGGCAAATAACAAAAAATCTAGCCTGATTTTAGTAAATTGCCTCAAAATGAATTTGTAGTGCTTTGAAATGCATACACTTGCTATATCCTTTCAAGGTTATACTTGAACAACTAAAAAATAAGTAAATGATAAGCAGAGGTTTAGATTTAACATACATGTGTGATCCACAAGTATGTTGTATTTCAATGATTTAATTTAAATATAAGACTAATTACTCTATTTTGTTGAATGTATTTTATTTCTATTCAACTGTTTAACTACTCATACTGTACTTTCAACTGTAATTGTATGTCTATTCAACTATTTAATTATCACATTCTGAAATATAATTAAGTTTATTCAATTATTTAGTTTTTGCAATAACAAATGAAATAATCTTTCAATTTGTATTCAGAATAAAAAGTATGAAATACACTGTATATCTATATTCAGCTATTTAATTTTTGTAATCTCAAATAGTTAATCTTGTATTTGTATTCATGAATTATTTAATAACAAAAATATGAAAAATGTAGCATTTATATTCTGCTATTTAAGTTTTGTTTTCTCAAATCAGTTATGCTATTTAAGTTTTATACTCTCAAAATTGTTAATTTTCCATTTGTTTCATGGATTATTCAAAGCAGTAGTCTCAAATATATTGTACTTATATTCAGCTATTTAATTGTGAAATCTAAATGTGTATTATATTTATTAAAAAATGCTAAATTTACATTCTGCTAATTAACTTTACAAGCCAAAATGCAAGTGTGTTTATATTCACTTATTTAACTATGACAGTAACAGATACATGAACAGTTTTATTTATATGCAAATATTAAATTACTATATTCTCTAATATATAACTTGATACATCCCTAATATTTTATTCATCTATCTTATTTCTAATTTCGTACGTATATTACACTATTTGCATTGAATTATTAGGTTAATGTAGTTTACACATCAAATATTTATCCTGAACTATTTAGTTAATGTAGTCTGAAATATAGATATAGTTTGAACTGTAGTTATAATTATATTCAACTTCTTTACTATAGTACTGTAGTCTGAAAACACACACGCGTGCTCACGCATACACCTTTTATATTGAATGCAATATTTTTAATCTCTAAATAGTTAGATTCCTAAACATTAATATCACTGTACTATCTTTGTAGAATGTAGACTCACATATGTGTGAATGTTACTGTACTTTCCAATACTTCACTCTCAACATAGTTAATTTTCATATTAAACTGTACAATCAGTACCTTAATATTTGTAGTCTTATTAATTAGACTACAATCTATTTCTTTATTTTACATCCACAATTTATAATATAAATTTGGTAGTCTCAAAATAGGTAATTTGCTTCCTTTTAATCTTAAATTTAGTTCCAAAACATATCCACAACACTAATTTGCAAATTTGCTCACAACATATCCACAAAACATGCAACATGCAACATGACCACTATACACATCTAATTTGCTAAGAACACAACATATCTATGATCCAAATCTAATTTGCTAACCACACAATTTATCCACAATACAAAATCTAATTTGCAAAAGTACATAAATGCTTGGGAATAGGTTCTAATAAATTTTAGAAAGTAAACAAAAGTAATGAAGTAACCAGAAGATTAAGAATGTATTATTTAAATGAATGTACAAAATTCTTAGAAAAATATTAAATTAATTGAAATATTAATAACAAGTGCTAAAATAAATGTTTTCAGTCAAAACAATTTTAATTACAAATACTCTTTTGTTTTATTACCTAACAAAAAAAACCCCACGATTCTTCAATTAGATTAAAAAAATTATTACACTTTAAATTACAAATATTGTATTGCTTTATTATCCCCCCCAAATTATTTCGTTAGTTTCTATTTAAATTACCATTTCTGTATTATTATTTAAGAAAAATGGTTCTTGTGTTAGTTTCTTATTAAATTAATTTATTTTCATTATGAATATTATTTTTATTACCTAAGAAGAAAGTGGCTCTTTTGTTAGTTTATTTTTAAGACTGACAATCAGGATTAATTGTTTATCCAGACTGAGAACGCAGCAAAGCTCCATTTTGTTTTCTGTGGGGCGCATAATAAAACCCTTCTGCAAAGATAAGGGGTCTTTATGTGTGGGTACAAAATCCTTCTGTTAAAATAGGGAAAGTTGTTTGTATAAGCAGTTTTTTTTAGGTTTGGTCATCATAAAAACATTCCGTTAAAAGATGGAACCTTTTTAGTATAAGCATATGTTTTAGGTATCGTCATCATAAAAATATTCCATTAAAAGATGGGTCTTTTTGTGTGGGCAATATCCCTTCTATTAAAATAGGGTCTTGGGGGGAGGAGGGCAAAAATCATCTTGTTTCAGCAGAGGTTCTTACTCTGCGAACACAAGACCGTTCTCTTAAAATAGGGGTCTTTTCTGGGCAAACAACTATTCTCTTAAAATTGGGGTCTTCTGTGGGCAAACAAATCTTCGCTTAAAATGTGGGTCTTTGTAGAATCAAAATCATTCTGTTAAATATGGTTTTTTCTTTGTGAGCACAAAACCCTTCTGTAAAAATATGAGCTTTTCTTAGTTGGTACAAAACCAAACTGCTAAAGCACGAGACTTTCTTTGAGGGCTCAAAACCAATCTGTTAATACAGGGACTTTTTTGAGTGCTCAAAACCCTTCAGTTAATATAGGGATTTTTCTTTTTGGGCACAAATCCCCGCTGTTAATGTTTGTTTTGTGTGGACACAAAATCCAACTGTTAACATAAGGTCCTATTATGTGGACCCACAAACCCCGTGTTAAATTAGGTTCTTTTCTCCTGTGTGTGCTTAATTTTAGAACCCTAATTCCATGCTTGCAATGAGGTGTTTGGAAACTTTACTGCACACCTAAATTGAACTATTTTCAAACACCTAAGTTCATACTTGAAAAGAGATGTCTTTTTTCAGGACCATTAAGTCCTACTGCTTGGACCTTAAATTCATTCTTGGACCCTAAGGACCTAACTCCTGCTTGAAATAAGCTATTTGGGGACACTAACTCCATGCTTTACAGTTTACAAGGCTTTTTCTAGATGGTTTCCTGTCCTGATTTAAAATAAATATTTCGTTTTCTAAATGGCGTTAACGCCATACTTATAATCCTCTCCCCCCAACCCCACTCATACACTCATGTTTGAAATGATCGCGGGGGTGTAGGGATAGGGGGTTATCTATCTTACGAACCTCTAAAGTTCACTTCTGGAATAAGCTGTTGTTTTCGTTTTTCTTTTCCCTTGTAGGGACGCTAATCGCGTGTTATCTCGTTTCTATATATACATTTTTGAAAAAATGTCTTATAATTAAAAACGTCTTGTGCAATCTCGCCTCGTATTATAAAATACGGTCGCTAATGCCAACTTATTAAGTGGCAGTCGCGTTCCCTCTCTTTGTCCCTCGACACCTCGCACAAACTCACACTCATCCCCTCAGTCAGTTCGGTTGTAGAAACGCAGCTATTCTTTCTTAGCTAACCTTGCTCTTTTTTTTTTCTATCCAACCAAGCTGACTTCATGAGAAGAAAAATTAGTATTCTTTCGCTAAGAATTTCTTGTCAACTTCACTGCACAGCAAAATTCAGTTCGGAATGTGCTCAAATCCGCTTGGGAATAAAATTTGATTTAGTGCTAATTGTTCTGCAAAAAGATTGTTTTCGAACGTGACGGAGGTGAAGTGTTTTATGGCTTCTATTCGTCCAAGCCCACTGCAGAAAGAAATGACTCCTTTGGATCGTGCTTAAAAAGATAATTGATTTTTTTTTCTCCATGCCTCTACATCGGAGTTGGTCCCATGGTGAAATATCAATTTAAGACGATTTCGATACAAGAGCCCACATTCCGAGGCCAGATACAACTGCTGCGAGTTACGGCATGGATAAAGCCTGCGCCACTAGAGGGCGCTGCGTATTTTCTTCGAGAGGAAAGGGACGGGAGTTCCCGGCATGCACTGACACAGTCAAGAAACCTCTTTGTTCCTTCCTTAGGAAAAGACAACTCATCATCCCCATTGATTAAGAGTGAGCAGTCACAACGAGAAATACCGATACGCTGGAGAACAGGAGGAGAGAACTCTGTCATCTAACTCGATGACCGGGTTGTCTTGGAAATACAGCTGCTCTGCCTGCCGCCTGCATCTTGCTTATAACAGGACGCAATGATGGATATACGAGGTGCGCTGAATTGCATTACAAAACAGTCACTGTTATACCAAAGACTCATTGAATTATAAACGTTACAAAACAAAGTTACTGTTATACCTAAGACTCACTGAGTTATAAATGTTACAATACAAAGTCGCTGTTATAACAAAGACTCACTGAGTTATAAACGTTATAAAGCCACTGTTATATCAAAGACTCACTGAAATATAAACGTTAAAATACAAAGTCACTGTTATATTAAAGAATCGTTGAATTATAAATGTTACAATACAAAGTCACTGTTATACCAACGAATCGTTGGATTATAAACGTTGCAATACAAAGTCACTGTTATACCAAAGACTCACTGAATTATAAACTTACTCAATAAAGTCAGTTACACTAAAGACTCACTGAACTACTTACGTCACAGAACAAAGTCACAGTTATTCTGAAGAATCACTGATTTACTCAGAAGTCGCAAAACTGTCACTGTTATATCACACACTGATTAATCAGAAGTTACAGTTATACCAAAGACTCACCGAATTACTCACGTCATAAAACAAAGGCACGCTTTTAGCAAAGATGTTCGGAAGTAAAAAAATAAAACATGTTGATATTATATCATAGTCTCGCCGAATTACTTACGTCATGAAACAAAGACAATCTTATACCAAAGACTTACGGATATTCAGAAGTTAAAAATAAAAAAATCTTGCTTTATACAAAATATATTTACTAAAAAAAGTCACAAAGCAACATCACTGTGACAGCGAAGGCGGTCTCCGTGTGGAATGTTTACAAAGAAATACAGAAAGCCAAAAGGCCGAGATTTACAAAGAAATACAGAAAGCCAAAAGGCCGAGCTTTACGAAGAAATACAGAAGGCCAAAAGGCCGAGCTTTACAAAGAAATACAGAAGGCCAAAAGGCCGAGCTTTACAAAGAAATACAGAAGGCCAAAAGGCCGAGCTTTACAAAGAAATACAGAAGGCCAAAAGGCCGAGCTTTACGAAGCAAATTACTGTGCTGAAGTGAGCTAAGTGTTCATCAATTCCTTTGTCAAACAACATGCTTATCGTCTGCTAACCAGTCCGTCTACAACCGTCAGTCAATGTCCAATGACAGTCTGACTTTTGTACAGTCTATCCTTATTCTCACTCTCTTGCCCCTTTCTCCGTTCCCCCTCCCTTTCTAACATCGAACAATATTGTTAAATATATGTATGCATACGTTCTATTGTATCTGAACTGGGGGGAAATCGGTTGAACTGACAATTAACTGACCAGCTCGTAGTCCAGAGTGCCAATGAGCGTAAAAGTCCCGAGTATGGTGTCCAGTTGAAACAAATCCGTTCCCCATTCAGATAGCAGTTCATAGGTCACTTTAGCGTTGCTTCCTTCATCCGCGTCCAGCGCGGTCACTCGCGCTACCGTAGCCCCAACATCCGCGTTCTCAAACACCTCGAATGAATATAGTGACTGAGTGAACACGGGGCTGTTGTCGTTGATGTCCGTGATGGTGATTGAGACGCTGGCACTGGATGTAAACACTTCGTCGGTAGCGATGACAGCAAGTCTGTAGAACCCTCGAGTTTCGCGATCTAAACGGCTGGTAGCAACCACAGTGCCTGTTGAATAATGTATAGTTTAATACTAATTAATTTAATTGTAATGTACACTTACTTTATTATAGTGGAAAGTATAGAATTCCTATGATACAGGAATGAAAGAAAATGATTCCTAGGACAGAGACAAAACAATATGATTCCCAAGATACAAACATCAGATAATATTCATTCCTATAATCAATACACGTCAATATGATTCCTACGTTACAGTCATGAAACAATATGATTTTTAATGATAAAAGAGAAAAATGTTCCTATAATACATACATGAACCATATAATTCCTATGATATAGTAACACAAATGTCTAAGATATGGATATGATTCTAATATACAGAGAAAAGCCAATGCAATGTTCTTGTGGCAGTGATCATACACATAATATAAAATAAACATCTCTGGCTAGATGAGCGTGTTTAAATTTGACAATGCTCATAGATTTTGTAATAAATTCGGTCTGGAGTTTAGTGTTCTATTTGATGAAAACAGTTATGACTTTAAGTTTTGTATATGAACAAGCAAACAGCATAAAGTTCGACTTTAATTTGTTGAAATGAAAACAATTATTACACGGCATTATGTGCTGGTTATTAATAGCCTAACGCTAATTTTTAATACGGCTGCCTGAAAACAATTATATGCTTACACGGCTTAGGTAGATTTTTTTAAATAAAAAATAATTAATTACAAGAAAACAATTAAAATGTACTAATAATAGGCCTAAAGTTTTTAAGAAAGAACATAAAGTTCTTAATAAATGGACTAAAATTATTGCTCAATTGATAACCTCCCACTGGAAAATGCACACACGGTACTGAATGATAAGCGACACAACGTTACATTGAACATGTAATTTTCTATCTATGAATTTTACCGTCAGTCATATTAAATATTTCTAGATGAACAACATCCGCCGTCATACTAAAATTTTATTGAATGAACACTATCTATTGCTATAGTAAATACTTGTTGTGTGAATATTATCTATTACTAGATTACATATTTGGTGTGTGAACATTATCTATTACTAGATTACATATTTGGTGTGTGAACATTATCTATTACTAGATTACATATTTGGTGTGTGAACATTATCTATTACTAGATTAAATATTTGTTGTCTGAACACTATCTATCGCCAGACAAAATTGTTTTTGAACACTATCATCAAGAAAATATTCATTTATATGAATACTGTCTACCGTCAGGCTGGATGTTAAAGAGGCCACTTCCATCGCCAGTAAGTCGAAGCTGTGGTTGTCCAGTTGTGTCGGGGTCAGAGACGCTCACTCGAACTACAGCGTCATTGATGACGTTATTTTCCGGGTAGCTGATGCTGTACACCGACGGCGAGAATTTGGGTGGCGTGTCGTTGGTGTCTCGCAGTGATACTGTCGCCTGTTGGCAAACGTTGGAAACGGATTTTAGTAAAACAAATTATTTTGCTGTAACAAATACATCAAAATGCTGTAGCAAATACATCAAACAACCCGAACAAACACATTAAACAACTATAAGAACACATTAAATTACTTGAACAAACACATTAAACTTCTCGAACAAACACACTAAACAACTCGAAGAAACACATTAAACTACTGGAACACATAAAACTCCTTGAACAAACATATAAAACTATTTGAACAAACACAGTAAACTACTCTAAGGACACATTATATTACTTGAACAAACACACTAAACAGCTCGAAGAAACACATTAAACTACTTAAACAAGCATATTGAACTGCCTGAACAAACACAACAAACTGCCTGAACAAACATTCAACTACTCGAACACATTAAGCTGTCGAAACAATCAAATTAAACACAATAACAAGTGCATTAAACTGTCTATACATACATTAAAAGAACAACACATCAAAATACTTCAACAAACACAATGAACTGCCTGAATAAATACATTACACTGTGAAAATTTTTTTATTTTTTTTTTTGGGGGGGGGGGGCCATGTACAGTGCTTATGCACTTTAATAATTTAATCATTTGCTAGAATGTAATAGCCACGACAATTTAACTGTATTTATGACGCCATTTTCTGGTGTTTCCTGATTAGTGCCTCAGACTGTGACACTAACGCCATCTTTGTTAATGGTTATTATTATTATTATTTAATAATCCATAACTAATTACAAGTGATGAGAATCTTAATTTATGTAATTAATAATTCTCCAGAAGACATCACTCGTCTCTCTCCCTTGGCGGATATGCAGGTGCTGTAATCGTTTTCTCTCTTCCACAACATTAAAGACATTTATCGGCACACAATATTTCTGTAGGTGGAAAACTTCTCGCCAAGAGAAAAGATAAATCCGACTTTTAATCTATTGTTAGCAAAATCCATCCACCCACTTTCTTCACCAACATATGGTTATCAATATGTGTAAGAATGCCAATAAATTTAACAATAAATTTAATAAATTAACAATCAAATATACATAGAGCAAATAAAATGAGAAGATTATTTGATATCAATATTTCCATGAACCCTGTTCAAATATTTTCAAAGTTTATACATTCTTATTTCTTAAAATATGATTCAAAATTATATGTCAATATAAATCACATGGGTAATTTCTTATCAGAGAACAGTAATAGAGAGTATATTAATAATAGTTTGTACAAAACCTTGTCTAAGCGAAATCACAATAGTCTTTCACAATGACACAAGTTTATTGTCACTGGGGGAATTCTCATTTTCAAGTGTTTCTCTTGCACGTTGTAGAACACAGATAGCTGCTATTCTCTCAAGGCTAACCTGGGCGATGTGCAGTATTAGTTCCATGAAGCAGAACAACAATTGTAGCAATTTCCAGTAACTTCTTTGTATAAGATATTCCACATGTAGTCAGCATACATCAATAGAGTGCAGTGTATCCTTACACTTACACACTGGGAGTAGAAACGTCTCGAGTCTGTCATGGTTGTAGCAGTTTATAAATCAGTAAACCATGACATTCAGGTAAAAAATAAAAAAAAAAGGCTTCTTGTTCCCTGTAAAATATAATCAGGGAACAAAAACTAAGTTTTTATTCAATCTAACTCCATTCTTTCTTACATTCAAGTCTCAACTTACAGTTTCCTGCAACAGTATTTATTAGCCTGATACATGCACACAGCATAATAATACAACATAACAATTTTATGACTGCATTCAATAGAAACAATGTCAAATGTTTAGCATACTACATATGAACATCTAAGTTCACAATTTGTAGAAATAATAGTCTACTTAAATAATGCATCTCTACGTAATACACAGGCATAACCTATCTATAGCAAAATGCACGAAATATTTATAATTCCTTTCTCTCTCAATCAATCAGTTATCTCACCATTAAGCTAACAGCTGACTTTCATAACCGGACTTCTCGACACACCAAATTCAAAGTGGTTAGACACTAAAATTCTTTACATCAGGTAAACTTTTGATCTCAGCCCACTGGCTGGTCTCTTTCTTGTAAATATTAACCATTGGATAATAAAAACTACTCATCCACCTAATACCAGTTTAGATTACATCAGCAAGTCTAGCACATTCTTTACCTGAGTGTTTACTTTTATTTTTCTAACTTTGACAATTAAACATATCAGCACAAGCAGTGCCAAAGGTCGGGTCACTTTGACATTTAACAATTTATATAACAATTAAGTTTAGAAATAGGGATATGCAAATTTACTCTGCCACAAAGTCATAATAGATTTTTTCTTTGTGGAAACTAAATAAACCAACATGACCATGTAATTATAATAATTGTCAGAGTGAATAAAGTGACCAAATTATTCCCCTTTTGTCTGAACAAACACACTATAGTGCTGAACATACACTGTTGAACAAATACATTATACTGCTGAACAAATACATTATACTGTTGAACAAATACGTTATACTGTTGAACAAATACATTATACTGCTAAATACATTATACTGTTGAAAAAATATATTATACTGCTGAACAAATACATTATACTGCTGAACAAATACATTAGTTTGCTGAGCAAATATTTTACTACTGAACAAACATATTATACATTGAACGAACGCATACTATTGAATAAACATTAAACACTCAATTTGCTTCATTTCTGTTGCTTTCCGTATCAAATATACAATATGATATATATATATATTATCAAGTTTATAATGTGAAATATGTTTTATCAAAATTAAAATGTATACTTTATATTGTAATCGACATTGTCCTGCTTTTCTCTGTAATATGCTTTATCAATCTGTTTTCACATTCCTCTCGTATTTATAATATTTAGTTAAGATTAGCAGCGAAGTTAAACCTTGAGGTGTACATTTCTTTTTTAAGCCACATTCTGTATGTATACGATAAACCTTTCAATATTGTACACTTCATAAATCACTAATACACAGCCTTTATAAAACGATAAATACTGTTATAAACAAATACCGTTATAAACCGTTGATAACTTACATATAGTCGTCATAAAATCATAATTATTATACAACCTGTATAAAACGACAATAAATTACAAACTGGCTAATCTGCTACAAAACGTCACTAAACAATTAAAATACAATATGATAAAAAATAAATCAAAAAACAAAAAGCAGTTATAAAATTACACTAAATAACTAAAATATTCCATGAGTCAATAAAAGCACAAACGGAATCAAATACACAAACCGTTATGAAATACCTGTAAATTACAATTATAATTTTGTCCTAAAGTATCAATAACTAAATAATAGTAATACAATAATGATGACATAACTGAAGATTAACACCTAGTCAATAAAAATATAACAATTAACAATTAAAACATAGTAAGAATATAAACTCTACAAACAATTAAACACATTGTCAATATTAACAATATAAACACTCAACAACAATTAAACACACAGTCAGCAAAACAATAAAATGTGAAGTAAATAAAACTGACTGGTTTATTGTATGACTTCATGTTTAATGTTTACTGTGCTTTATTGTTACTATTAATACTGTTATTTATTGCTTACCCACTATATTCTATTGTTACTGACTGATTTGTTGCTACTAGCTTCTTTATTGTTACTGACTGAGATTTATTGTAACTCTCTGTGTTTTATTGTTACTGGCTGTGAACATTATTGTAAAGATATAAATATGTGGGCAAATTACAATTTATTCTTTTAAAATTTGTATCTTCCCCACATTTGTCCCTTGTATTATTATAGTAGTGTGTATAATCATTTGCTGATCATTAGTATGAAGTAAACAACCTTTGCCTACCCATGCAGTCAAGTTATTGTTATATTTACACCGTTAAGTCTGCTGACATAGAGATACGTTAAGTGGTTAGTCGGAAGTAGTGAAGACCTGACGAGATATTACGCAGAGAGTCGGCACACCACCAGAGTGAGGAAGGGAGTGAGAAAGCTAGACTAGCATATATGGACAAGCGTGTTTCTTTGTGTGATGTAGACAGAACGGGGGAAGGAGGGGGGGTTAAAAGCACGCAGTCATTTTCCCGCTAAATATCGACATTCGCGCTACACATATCGACGAGAAAGGTCGAAGGTCAGTGAATCAAATTAAACCGTTGGCTCCAGTTAAATACTGGTTATGACCTACACGGGGCATAATTCAGTTGATGCAAGTGAGGTACTGTGCATCAGTTCACTTCCAGGGTTGATTGCTTTAAAGCGCCAATAAAAGGGAGGTTTCGTGGGACGCGCTGAAGGCAACCTTCTACTTGCCGCAAGTTGGTGGGATTGAACCGGAGTGTGCCGCACGACGAGGTCACGCCATAACTGCACCAACCATTGCCATCCATTTTCAAGACTTAAGTCAGCTCTCTGACTATTGTGTTCATAAAATGATTTTACTGGATCTGGCTGTCATAATTTAAGAGTTACGACAGCTCAATGACCATTTTATTGATAGAATGTGGACTCTTGCTACCATTATTGTGGGGAACGAACTGATACAGCAATTCCCCGGTCTTACGCTCTTCCATTAGTGCTTTTTCAGTTACGCACTTTTTTGTTTATACCAAGTGACTCTTATAGCTTAAATATTTCGACATTACGTTAAGCACTGTAAGCGTACGCCCGGGCTGGGCATGCGTAGACTCAAGGTGCGCATGCGAAGCCCAATCTGCTCTTGCGTAACCAAACATATCTGAAATCAATCTACTGCGAGTGACGTCATTTTTGCATCTAAACCTTAATTATATACAAGTATTCTGTTTTACGTGAGATTATTCCCTTCACAATGGCATCAAAGTGCAAAAATCAGGCAAAGTCATTGATAATAAGAAACAGAGAAAGAGTTTGTCACTCAAAGTTTTATTAAAAGTCTTGATTCTGGAAACGCGTCAGCATGAAGTGATCGCAGCTTTAGTTTTATCAGGGCCAACTGTGCGGACAATTACCAGGAATAGAAAAACAAAAATTTGGTAGTTTTCCAAGACGACACTTCCTCTCAGTGCAATACAAATTGCTATAACCAGATCAACACATGGATGACTTGGAACGGTTTTGAGTGTGAGGATTGATTGAAGAGCAAATATAACGTCATCCAACAATCAGTACATGAACACACATAATATGTCGTATGTGTTCGACAGGTTTGATAATTATATGTAGTTAATAAATGTTGTAACTATATAGTTTTGGTTTTACTATTTTTTAAATTAATTTTGATAGTTTCCCGGATGTCGGGAACGAATCAATTTGATTTCTGTTATCTCTTATTAAAAATAAATTTTCGTTCAGTGCTTTTTCTGTTAGCGCTCGAGTTTTCAAGAACGAATTAAGAGCGCTAAATGGGGGATTTCTGTACGGGAATGTAGCGTGTGTTCCGCATATTCTTTCGATGTATCTTGCAAACACATTTAGATAGTTTCCTGTTTATTAAACTGTTATTATTTTCACTCTGTTCAATGAATTCTTTGGTTCTTGAATGAAACTGACAGTAAGACGCCTCCGATCTTAAGGACCCGTTAACTAGTTTAATTGTCGCTCTGTTAGGAAGAATAATTTCCCCATAGAGTATTGCATTCGACATTAATATAGTGACTGGAAGAGTTAGCTAAACCACAGTATTAATATTAATGACTTAAGGCAACAGCTTTCATAATAAATGCTCTACAGGGTCATATAGCAACCCCAAACGTATAACAGTTATTGGTTGTGATTTACTGCTACTAGTATTTTATGTGACTGTTATATTGTTAATGACTATGTTTTACTGTTACTGTTTGTGAATTGCTCGATACCGTTGTCTGGAAACCGTTCAACGGGACAATTTTAAAGTCGGATGCGCCAAGCATTACACACTTTCTTTTTCGTAATCATGTAACTTCACCACTCAAGCATGTGTACACTCACTGCCCCGGTGAAGGTCAAACTACCCTCCCCCAGCCCGTCGCGTTGTTTGACCAGTTTACTGAACAAATGGCCTGCCATGTGATCACCAGTGCAGGTGTCGCAAGCTACTTGTCATGCGTTGGTTTCCATTTAATCCTCTTGCATGTGTGTACACAGACAGTATAATACTACACATCAAATAGTCGGACAGGTTATGAGAGTTCAAACGACCTCTTGTGTGTACACAGACAGTATAAAACTACACATCAAATAACCGGACTGGTTATAAGAGTTCAAACGACCTCCTGTGAGTGTGTACACAATTAATCAATTTTAAGAATACTGAGAAGACGTTAATAAGAAGTACGCTACTTACAAACAGGAACGATTATTTTAATCAAAATTATATTGAGCATAAGCCATGATTAAGTGTTTCATACAGAAGTGTGCTAGTTTTAAAAAAAGAGCAATCATTTTAATCAAAATTGTACCACATATGATCCATGAATAAATGCATAATATAGAAGCATGCTGGTTGTCCAGTAAGGGAAATAATTTAAATTGCATGTAATGTTTATAAATCATATATATATATTTTACCAGAGACATGGGTAATAATTTAAATCAATAATGCTTATAAACCACAAATATAATTTTACCACAGACACGGATGATAATTTAAATAAACCATATATATATACACGTGTTTAGATGTTACTTATATAAACCACAAACAATTACTCCTATATGCCATCGGTTAGTGTTTGGAAGTGTTCCCTGGGTATGCAAAATTCAAATCATGGGTATGATATACAGAAGGGTATTGTTAGACAATGTAAAGTGTGTAATAAAAATTATATTGCATATATATCACGTACAACTGTTTAAGGATAACTTAAGGGAAACTTTTTTAATGTTTCATTTCTTCTTTTAAAGAAAATGCATTAACGCTCTGGTTAGTTTTAAGTTCATTATTTGTAGTTAGTTAACAGTTGTTTATACATTATCTTGGATTCTTAAAACTTCAAATTCAAGCGCATGATGTCGGTGCTCTAACATTGCATACCCGTTTATGTCCATTGCTCTAACATTGCATACCCGTTTATATCCACTGCTCTAACATTGCATACCCGTTTATATCCATTGCTCTAACATTGCATACCCGTTTATATCCATTGCTCTAACATTGCATACCCGTTTATATCCATTGCTCTAACATTGCATACCCGTTTATATCCATTGCTCTAACATTGCATACCCGTTTATATCCATTGCTCTACATTGCATACCTGTTTATGTCCATTGCTCTAACATTGCATACCCGTTTATGCCCCTTTCTCTAACATTGCATACCCGTTTATATCCCTTCATATTTATTTATTTATATGCTTAGAGCCAGTTACAGCAATGTAGTGATACGAGAGCACTGACCTCTTAACTATGAAGTGCAAGTATTGTGACCTCTTAACTAGGAGTGCAAGTATTGTGACCTCTTAACTATGGAGTGCAAGTATTGTGACCTCTTAACTATGGAGTGCAAGTATTGTGACCTCTTAACTATGGAGTGCAAGTCTCGTGTGGTTTAACTATGGAGTGGAAGTCTCGTGTGGTTTAACTATGGAGTGCAAGTCTCATGTGGTTTAACTATGGAGTGCAAGTCTCGTGTGGTTTAACTATGGAGTGCAAGTCTCGTGTGGTCTAACTTTAGAGTGCAAGTTTCGTGTGGTCTAACAGGAAGTTTCGCCCCGGCCATTTTATTGAGGGATGGCGTCCAGTTTTCGTTCTGTATTCACTCTATTTATATAAACATCCCAAGAATGTCTTACTGTGAGTAATAAGCCACAGAAATGACAATCAAAAGCGAAAACATAAGCCTTTTGTTACAAAGGAAAGTAATATACTCAAATGTCATTTTTTAATTTATGCTGTAGCATCTGCTATTTTTGACATCGAAAAATCTACTAAATGTTTTCTATGACTTTTAAGTGTAAAAGTTTTCTTACAAAGTGAATGTTTATTTATAGATCATATTTTCGCTGTTATATCTGTGCTGTTGATTTGCACCTAATATTGCACGCGCCCCGTTATATCTGTGATATTGATTTGCTCCCCTAATATTGCACGCGCCCCAGAAATGTAAAACAAGCTCCGCCTGACCTGTTACAAATGAAACTCAACAGTTACGTGGGTCGAATGCAAACGCTGAATGAAGAGTGACTGATTGTTTGGCTTCATCAGTTTAGTCGATGGAGATTGTTTTTCTACTTGAATACAGTTATTGCATACATAGCTTGCTGTATTGTGGTGACTGCTTTTCTACTTGAATACAGTTATTGCATACATAGTTTGCTGTATTGTAATGACTTTTTCTACTTGAGTACAGTTACTGCATACATAGTTTGCTGTATTGTAATGACTTTTTCTACTTGAGTACAGTTACTGCATACATAGTTTGCTGTATTGTGGTGACTGTTTTTCAAGTTGAATTCAGTTATTGCATACATAGCTTGCTGTATTGTAATGACTTTTTCTACTTGAGTACAGTTACTGCATACATAGTTTGCTGTATTGTGGTGACTGTTTTTCAAGTTGATGTCAGTTACTGAACACATAGTTTGCAGCACCGTGGTGATTGTTTCTCAAGTTTCCGAGAGTATTCTCGAATTCTTTCGTATTAATTTTCTAAAGTCTGTCTTCTCTTTTACGCTCCAAGGCAGGCATACGTGCCACTGCTAATTGTCATTAATTGTATTATATACAATGATAGTAAAACATTGAATGTGATTTTCTCTCTTGACTAGGGCCTTGTTGATGGCACATATCAAGATTAGATAACTCTAGCTAGTGTGGATAATAGATGAAGCGTTTCCACAACACTATACATTAGGTTTTAACAAATTAATAGACATTAGTAAAGAGCACTTTCATGCTAAGAACTTGAGTATGCACAACACTCTGCAGATCGTGAGCTTTGTATACATTTAGTTTTACTTTACAACACTATACTGCTAAAGTGCTAGCAAACCATGGACAATTTTAATACAGTGTATGGATTTATTTATTATAAGTTTTTTCCTATAGCCTTAAAGATAAACAAATGGATTTATGGATGGAGGGATGGATAGATATTTAAAAATTAAATCTGTTAACCTTGATATTTGATAATATTGGAACATCAATCAATGAATTAAATTCCTTGTCGGCTGAGAGGGGTCTTTTATTATGCAAACATAGTTCAGGTAAACAAGCCCCATTTTTGGTGACCTATTCATTTACTCATCATCATGGATTAAGTTTTGTATGTATATATTCACTTTATACATTTTCTCACATATTCTTATTTAAACAAGGAAAAAAATCACATGCATGCACTCTACATATTGACAACACATACAATTTTGGGAATCAACTGCATTAGGGGCAGTGGGCAGATGTTCACATTTGCATGGGATATAGACGACCCTGCCCTCCACGAGTCCCTTACTGCCTTGCAGGTTAGGTTTTGGATAACCAAAGGCTAGAGTGCTGATACAGTACCTGATTGGACGTATGAACTTCCTCACTGAGCTCACTGCCCAGGGCGGAGGAGTCCCAAGAAGGACTCAGCGACCACGTGTCCTGGTAGGAATGGGCAGATGTTCACATCTGCACGAGAAATAGACGACCCCGCCCTCCACGAGCTCCCTACTGCCTTGCAGATTATGTTTGGATAACCAAAGGTTAGGGTGCTGATTGGGCGTATGAACTTCCTCACTGAGGTCACCGCCCAGGGCAGAGGAGTCTCAAGAAGGACTCAACGGCCATGTGCCCAGGACCAAGGCGAGCCACTAGTAATGGGGAGTTTTGACTGCGGTCAATAGCCTGGAGAGAGATGGGCTCCGCCAGGTTCATTTGCCCAAGACACCCTACATGAAATGATAACTTTACTTCAAACATACCGGATAGGTCGTCGCCCGGAACAAGGACCGCGCATTCTGTCTTGAACCACGACAGAAGTGGTGTTAAGTGTGCTACTGGTGCACCATTACCATCAAAACTCTGTGCCAGAAACAACATCAGCATTGGTACATGAAACATCTTTAAGAATGCCTGGAAAGGTAGAGGAACCTACACATGAAATGAACAGATACTATTGGACCATCCTGGGACAGTGCAAAGTACGATGGAAGAACTTTTGGGGGAAACATCAACACAGGACAGCCATAAACTATATTACTCTGGCAGAGATGGTAAACATGAACATTTCGTGACCACAAAGACATGTGAACACTGTCATGAGTTGTCGGCCAGTCTCCAGCAGGCTTATCACCATACGCTTGCTGAAGCTGAGCAATACAGTAAGATTAGCAGAGAACAAAATAGAACGGAGGAAACTGGTTGTCAGGTCATCAGTGGTGCCCCAAAGGTCGACAAGGCTAAGAGATAGATAGATAGATAGATTGATTGATGGACGGATAGATTTATTGACATTTAGGTTTACTTTACATTAGACTGCTAGCAAACCAAGGACATCTTTAATGCAGTGTATACTGCTAGTACAGAGCAGACATACAAGTGACGACAGAAATACACTTTTTAGATAAGACATCCATGCAAGTGGCGACAGAAATTCACTGGTTCTATAAGATAGCTATAACGTGACGACAGAAATTCACGTGTTCTATAAGACCCACAAGTAAGTGACGACAGAAAAATCACTGGTTTTATAAGACAGGTATAAAGTGACGACAGAAAAATCACTGGTTTTATAAGACAGGTATAAAGTGACGACAGAAATGCACTTGTTCCATAAGACCCACAAGCAAGTAGTGACAAATACGTTTATTATAAAAGACAGACAAGCCAAATAACGACAGAAATACAGTGGTTGTATAAAACAGACATCCGAGTGATAACAGCCGTATACATTTAGTTCATTGTATAAATCACGTTCTATTTAACGAGGAATTTAGTTCAACAGACTTTGTAACTCTCCGTATTTAGCCCTTTAACAGTTATCAATTTAATTCGGAATTTAGCCCCTTTAACAGAGACACCCCAGTTCTACTAGGAATTTAGCCCATTTAACAGTTCACATTTTATTATGTGGCATGTTTCTTCTTGAGTAGTTTCATTTACTTTAGCCAATTAATTCAATGTGCATTCCGACTGAGAATTCAACTTGGCATCCAATGCTGAGTTATCTTTTAATCTCGACAGTGGCGCTATAAGAAGACAAATTTTACGGGGCTGTCTTATTTATGAGGTTGACCAATTCTGACTCCTGATTAAACTCTGTGACGTGAAGTCAATGCAAAAAGCGCATAAGTCAAGGAAGCGCCCGCAAAAAAATAGAGAGAAAAAAAAAAAAAGAAACATGCATTCCATCATGGCGCTACGCTGCTTTCGCCCTCAGAAGTCAAGGGGTAGTACTCTTTAGAAGGGATGGGACAGTCATAAAAAAGAAACTCGCTGATGTATGTGAGAACATGGACTTGCAAATTATAATTCATGATACGGTGTGTGTGTTTGTGCGTGCGTGCGTGTCGGGGCTCTCTTTCTTTTTGCGGCAAGCGATGGGTAAACACTCCGTGCTTTTTTAAATCTTCTCCAGTACGTAAAGTTAAATTATAATGCATACATCAGTCGGTGTATTTGCGAGCTAGTTTTAATTCTTCTCCAGTACGTAAAGTTAAATTACAATGCATTGGTCGGTGTATTTGTGAGCTCGACCGATGTGTTGTATTAAACTGAACCACAAACTTCTCGAGTGTTAGTTCACCTCTGAGCTGTCGCTAGTTTTATTTACTGTTACACTGAAAAATAATAATACAAAATTGGACGTACAGAAAGAATCAAGTAGAACATTCTCATGTTTTCTTACGCTGCATTAAAAGAATATATATTAAACATTCGTAGAATTAAATTATTTACACTGAAATAATATCGTTTGTGTGTACTCTCTCTTTCTCTCTCTCACTCACTCACACACATATTAAGTGATTTTATAACATTTAATTAAAATCTCGTTTTTTATACACAAACTGTTTGCTTCAATCAGTTTTAATATAACTTGGACTAAATTAAAGTTTGCAGCTAACCAGAGATCATTAGTAGCATTACGATTCCTACCGAACTTTTCGCAGTCGAGGAATAGAATATTACTGACCAGTTTATCTCAAGCTTTCTAAAATTAGCATGCTCCACATTTACAAGCGTTGAGCCTGCTTCAGCCAGTGGGTGTTTGCCGAAGGATTTTGCAGCATTTCTCGTGTGGCGCAGTGCACTATGTAGCAACAATAAGTGCACAAACTTTCACACAAACTTGTCCGTCCCAGGTCTAGAGTAAAGCAGCCTTGCAGGTTCGTTCGTGCTGTGCGCTCAAACAAAATCAGTCTCATACAAAGTCTACTTTTTTACCTGCTGCAAAGCAGCCCGAACTTGACAGAAAAGTGATAAAACGGGCATCAACTCTCTAAAAATGTTGACATTGCGAATTGAACGCCAAGCACGAGTGACGCTGTGTGCGCTATCCGTCATTCGTCGCTATGCTTGTGACGTCGTTCCTTATTAATCATTTTTCACAAAATAGTGACGCCTACCTATTCACTACGTTTGTGACGTCGTTCCCTAGTCATCAATATTCACTTCTTTGTGACGTCGATCCCTAATCATCATTCATTACGAGTGTGACGACGTTCAATATTAATCATTATTCCCTGCGTGCGTGACGTCGTTCAGTATTCATTATTAATGACTGCTTTTGTGACATAGTCCCTTATTCATTTTTATTCAGTGCGTTTTATAAAGTCGTTCCCAGTTAATTATTATTCGCTGCGCTGGTGACGTCCTCATTTATTATCACTATTCAATGCCTTTGTGACGTCGCCCGCTATCATTATTATTGACTGCGTTTACCATCATACCTTATTCTTCATTATTCACTGCGTCTCTGACGTCGTTGTGACTGTAATGGTTGTGTCTCTTAGTGAGGTCTTATGAACACCTCATTTGTCTTCTTACTCCCCCACACATAAATGTTTCATCTGGTACACTACAACACTCATCAAATCCCTTTTAAAAAAATTGTTCGCATCGTCAGTTTAACTACTTGTCTGGCAGTTAACACTTTCATTCAACACGCACTAATTTCGTAAAACATTAGACCGCGTCAGCGCTTTGTCTGCAACAGACATAGACATCGTTTTCGTCTTCTTTTCAATGGACTTAAGTGTTCTTTTATAGCTGTAAAGTAGCACGTAGCGCACACACGCACGCACGTATGCACACAAGCACAAAAATAACTTTTAAAGCGTTAGCAAGCAGAAAAGTGTGTGAACTGTTGATTTTGACACGGTCTGAGATGAATAAGGGAGGTATAGTCTTGGATAAGAGCAGCTTATCGATTAGTTCAGTTTACTGATATTACTCACTGGTACAGTCTTAGATAAAAGCAGATTACTGATTGGTAAGCAATAACCTTAGGTGGAAAGAGACTATTGATTGGTAAGCAAGGACTTAATAAGAAGCAGATTACTGGCTGATAAGTAAATTCCTTAGATAGATTACCAGGGTAGTATGCAGAGATGATCAGTGTAAGAATAGTAGACAAGAGTGAATAATCGCTTGAAACAAAACTCCTTTACTTATTTATTGAATTTCAAACACAGGTAACTTGAATTTGAAATGAAGAGATATTTTTGAGTATATACTTTCACTTTTCGACAGTCTGAGCTAAGAGATGTTTGGTGAAGACATACTACCTGTGCATTGAAAATACGAACGTGAAAATCTTGCTAAAACTGTGAAGATGACTAGTATTGCAAACTGCCGACAATTATGTCAAACGAATTCGATTTTGAAGGGAGCTGATATAACAAAAGTCCGTACACCGAGTGTCCATGGTAACAGAGTCCGTACACCGAGTGTCCATGGTAACAGAGTCCGTACACCGAGTGCCCATGTCTTAAGTATCCGGCCGCGAAATCGGTGAACAGTAAAAGAGGACGTATGAGAGAAATAATTCAAACTAGGCGCCAGAGAAAAATCCTCCCCTTATTCAGCCCCATCATGTCGTTTTGCGCCATTTAAAATGTAAGTGTATTTAAGTGAAAACGAAATGAAACATTACAATTTGTTCCGTCCCCAGAACAAGTCAGTAACTCAGTAGATGACAGCGAATACAAGCTCATTTACCCTGCAGCTAGTTGACAGTAAATGTTACAAGCTAATTTACCCTGCAGCTAGTTGACAGTAAATGTTACAAGCTAATTTACCCTGCAGCTAGCTGACAGTAAATGTTACAAGCTCATTTACCCTGCAGCTAGCTGACAGTAAATGTTACAAGCTCATTTACCCTGTAGATACTGACAGTAAATATTACTATTACAAGCTCATTTACCCTGCAGCTAGCTGACGGTAAATATTACAAGCTCATCTATCTTGTAGCTAGCCGACAGTAAATATTACAAGCTCGTTTACCTTGCAGCTAGCTGCCAGTAAATATTACAAGCTCATCTACCTTGTAGCTAGCCGACAGTAAATATTACAAGCTCATCTACCTTGTAGCTAATGACAGTAATGTTACAAGTTCATTACCCGTAGCTAGAAGCACTGAATGCTTCAAGCTCATTAACACGTAAGCAGCTGACAGTGAATGTTGCAATTTCATTAGCCATTGCCTACCTGCTGTTTTCCATCTTCCGCGCTACAGTTAACTCCCGTGATACAAAACAAATTGATAAGACTTCCGTGGAGAGCTTAATCAAGTTTTTAAAATCCCGTTCATATGTAGTGCCTTCCTGCCTCTCGTGAATCCGACAACCAATCAGACACACCCTTCACCTTATAAATATACTTGTTCTAATACTCGGTACAAAAGAACACACCCTTGACCTTATAAATATACTTGTTCTAATACTCGGTACAAAAGAACACATCCTTCACCTTATATATATATACTTGTTCTAATAATCGGTACAAAAGAACAAGAATAAAAGGATGGGTGGAATTAAAATAAGGATCAGCAACAGTCAGTTACCTATATAATTCCAGTTTTCATCTTCTTTCTAATGATTGCCTCAAATATAATTTTTGATCAACAAAACTCACTAGTAACACTACACAGTTAGACTATTTAGTCTTCAGTAACAGTATTCTGCTAGTCACCAGTAGCAACACACTTTAGACTATTTAGTGTCCTATACGGATTACACTCAAAACTATTTTAGTATGACCTATACGGATTACACTCAAAACTATTTTAGTATGACCTATAAGGAGTACACTCAGAACTATTTTAGTATGACCTATAAGGAGTACACTCAAAACTATTTTAGTATGACCTATAAGGAGTACACTCAAAACTATTTTAGTATGACCTATACGGATTACACTCAAAACTATTTTAGTATGACCTATAAGGAGTACACTCAAAACTATTTTAGTATGACCTATACGGATTAAACAAAAGTACTCTGACATGACAAATCAATATTGCCAGGCCGGTCTAATATCAACCCTTTGGAGAAAACCAAGTTAGTATCATATTATTGGCGGATATGCTAATTTAATCTGGTAATCAACCCAACAGCGAACACACACACACACACACACACCGTCAACTAGTATCAACACAACAGTGAATACGCACGGTCAGACCCGAGTATCAACCCACCAGAGACACAGAGCCAATCAAGTAGCAACCCACAATTGAATACACACACACACACTGTCAACTAGTATCAACCCAACAGTGAATACGCATGTCAGACCCGAGTATCAACCCACCCCTCCCAACCCCACACACGTAGAATCAATGTAGTATTAACCCGGCAGTGAATGCATACAAATAGCCAATTTCTAATATTAACCCATCAGTTAATTACGCACAAAGTCAGGTTAGAATCAAACCACAATAATAATACACAGAGCCAGCCAGTTTCAATACATCAGTTATTACACACAGCCATGTTAGAATCAAACAAGCATAATAGTAATAAACAGAGCCAATCAATTTCAACCCAGTTATTACATACAAAGCCAGATTAGAATCAATCCAGCATAATAGTAATACACAGAGCTAGTCAATTTCAACCCAGTTATTAAATGCAAAGCCACATTATAATCAATCTTTCGCGGGATAGAAACTAACCTGGAATAATGAAATTGTATTATTGATATTTCTACAAGTACATGTATTGAGAAACTTAAAGCTAGAATAATAATATCTGGTGCTGACTGTAATAAAGCCATGCTCGCGGAAATGCAGAGTTGAAGGGGGGAGGGGGCGGGTGAGGGAAGCAGATGTCTGCATGGATTAAGTAGGACAACGCCGTGGAAATGGCTGGAACACAGGGTGTGTGAAAAGGGTGGAAAGTTACAGATTTGTAGACTGTTGAAGCGAAACAATAATGGTGCACTGGGGGATGCTTGCACTGAAGTATTTTTGCACTGTCTGGAGTATTTTTGCACTAGAGTATGCCTGAACTGTAGTATTCTTGCAAGATCCAGCACGCAGAAATAAATGAGATGAGCGAACAAATTAGTCGACTGCTGGACAGAAGGGGTAAAACTGTTAATTAGCCAGTTAGCGATTTAATTGAATCGAAAGTGCAAGGCAAAGAGGGTCACTGTCTGTCAGTCAAGCCACACGGAAAATCCCTGAAGTGACCAGTACCACTTACAGGGGGAGCGCGAGCACTACACGTCAAGAAAGGGTTAAAAATTGACTGACCAGTGAGATAAATTAACTACAGTCTGGGAAGTAAATATTAAATTTCTTCACTTGTTGCAAATACATCTATTATTACTAATAGTTACCATTGCACATTAAAGTCAGCATGTAGTGTGTATATACATCTATTAACAGTCCACAGTTAAAGTACACATTAAAATCGGCATGTGTTGGCTATGACTGAGAACTAAGAATGTCTGGTCCCAAAAGAAAGTAAAGTAATATTTAGTCTTTGCAGAAATATTGCTGGTAGCTGGATAATACTGTTGGATGAATGGTATAGTTGCTAACAATATCAGAAAAAGCTACGTGTACAGAAATTTGACGCAAGTGCAAGAAAAATGGGATAGATGACTATTCAACAGTCATATAATAAGAAATATCTGACAGCCACTACAAATGCGTTTATGAACGAGAGTGGGGGGAGGGGAAACACACTAGCGAACTTAGGCTCTGGAATGTGCATTTTATCAAAAGGAGCTTGTTTGTCCGTTTTCTCCTTGAGAAGTGAGCAACTGGTTTTATTCAGGTCAACAATTGAGAAACTCATTTTATTCAGGTGAGTAATTGAGGAACTATTTGTATTCAGGTGAGTAATTGGGGAACTCTTTGTATACAGGTGAGTAATTGAGGTATTATTTGTATTCAGGTGAGCAATTGAGGAACTATTTGTATTCAGGTGAGTAATTGAGGAACTGTTTGTATTCAGGGAAGCAATTGAGGAACTATTTGCATTCAGGTGAGTAATTGATGAACTATTTGTATTCGGGTCAGCAGCTGGGGAACTATTTTTATTCCAGTCAACAATTGACGAACTATTTTATTCAAGTCAGCAACTGAGGAACTGATTTTGTTTCTGTCGAGATGTGAATATTCAGGTTTTCTTGAGATCACGTGAGAAACCTCTTGCCTGTTTGAGACAAGACTGAAATACGAACAGGTTCAGGTCCGCGCGGTGCTGAAGAGAAGCCAAGATCTTAAAGCTGTGATGCTGTGACCACTTTGCTGGAAACTGTTTGGATCTACTCACCAGACTGTGAAATACGAAGCAAAAATTCTGAAGAGAAACCAAGATCTTAAAGCTAGTGATCCTGTGACTACTTTGTTAATCCTGTCATTTTGCTAGAGACTTTTTATCCCATCATTTTTGCTGGAGACTGTTAAATCCTTTGTTAATCCTGTCCTTTTGCTAGAGACTTTTTATCCCATCATTTTTGCTGGAGACTGTTAAATCCTTTGTTATCCTGTCATTTTGCTAGAGACTTTTTATCCCATTATTTTTGCTGGAGACTGTTACATCCTTTGTTAATCCTGTCATTTCGCTGGAGACTGTTACATCCTTTGTTAATCCTGTCATTTCGCTGGAGACTGTTAAATCCTATCAGCAAGAAAAAAAGAAGCAAACCACCAGGGGAGGAAATGACAACAGTAATTATTACCCATGACAAGCCACCTTGATACTTTAGGATCTGGTTCTTTTCTTTTCCTTCTCTTGAAGAAAATGTGACATCTCACTGCCGGTGCTGAATGAATGGCAGGATAAAAGACTGGCATTAGAAGAAATTTATAGTGTATTTCATATCTTGATTTTGTTTTAGAAGACTGCAATTTTCGTTGCTAAAAATTTCCTTCTTGCCCAGTCTTACGCGATAAATTCTTGGCAGAACTACACAGACTTCTTACATGTTCTTGGCAGAACTACACAGACTTCTTACTTACATGTTCTTGGCAGAACTACACAGACTTCTTACTTAAAAATTCTTACGTATCTAATTATTGTTTTACTAAATATTTATATATTTAATTATCGTTTTGCTAAATATTCAGGAATCTAATTATTCTTTTCTTATTTTTTATGTATCTAATTTTACTAAATCTTCATGTATCTAATTATTGTTTTATTAATCTTCAGATATCTTATTATTGTACTTTGTAGTGCCAAATCTCATGTATCTTAATTGATTTACTAAACCTTCTTGCATCTAATTATTGTTTTGCTAAATTTACACTTATCTTTTAATAGATACATGAATATTTTGTTAGAAAAACAATAATTAGATACACAAAGATTTAGTAAATCAATTAAAAGATAAGTGTGGTTAAGTTATCAGTGATTACTCACTAAAGGCCGGCCTAATGTCAACCTATCAGTGAGGGCAGCCTAGCGTCAACCTATCAGTGATTACACATTAAAGGCCAGCCTAATGTCAACTTATCAGTGATTACACACTAAAGGCCAGCCTAAAGTCAACCTATCAGTGATTACACACTAATGGCCAGCCTAACGTCAACCTATCAGTGATTACACACTAAAGGCCGGCCTAACGTCAATCTTTCAGTGAGGATACACTCAAGGTCAACATATTGTCAACCTATCAGCGAGGACAAACTCAAGGCCAGTCTACCATGAACCTGTCAGCGAGGACAAACTCAAGGCCAGCCTACCATGAACCTATCATCGAGGACACATTCAAGGCCAGCATAACGTCAACCCATCAGTGATTACACACAAAAGGTCAGCCTAACCTCAACCTATCAGTGATTACAAATAAGGCCAGCCTCGTGTCAACCCAACAGTAAATGCACAAAACGAAATGTTCTTTAAGATCATAGCACAATCACTTAAGCAATTTTTTAAAAAGTAACAACGATGACGGCTGAGAGAGACTTGCATGATTCAGGTCTAGTGGGGCGGTTTAAATGTTTTTCAAAATGCGCATGTCGATAAGTCTCGAAGGGAGAACGGGGGAAGGGGGGAAGGAGGGACAGCTAGTGGAAAGAAGGGGAGCAAAGGGAAAGAGGGAGAGCAAGGGATAGGTTGGGTGGAGGGAGAGCAAGGGGACTTAAAACAGACTGAGCACCACGGCACACGGGCTCATAAAAATGTCAGTTGAGGAATTAAAGCAGACCCCTTGCATTCTCATCACCACTCGGCCTTTTATACCCGTCAGGCCTGCTTTTTTTTAATTTTTAAGAAACCATGTGCGGTGTTTAAGTAAAACGACAGCGTCTTCTTTGAAACATTCATCTCTTCCCCTCGCTTTCATTTTAACGCCATATCACAAATCACTGAGACTCGTAACATCAATCCGTTACCAGTGAGCCATTTATGACAACAATCACATACTACTATTGAGCCACTCGTGACAATCCCTTACTATTGAACGACTTGTGATAATCCCTTACCACTGAGCCACTCATGACAATTACTTGCCACTGAGCGGTTTGCGACAACAACCACTTACCATCGAGCCAATCAAGACAATAACTTGCCAGTGATCCACTCATGACAAAACCATTACCATTGAGCTATTCCTGACAACAATCACTTATCATCGAGCCATTCCTGACAAATCACTATTGAGCCATTTGTGACAACATTCCCTTACCATTGAACAATCCTTTACCACTGAGCTACTCATGACAACAGTTACTTACCACTGAGCCTTTCACGAAAACAATCACTTATCAGCGAGCCATTCACAAAAAACAATCATTTACCAGTGAGCCATTCATGAAAGTAATCACGAATGAGCCACTCATGACAACAATCCTTTACCATTGAACTTTTGATAATCCATTACCACTGAACCATTCATGACAACAATCACTTATCAATGAGCCATTCATGACAGCAATCACTTACCAATGAGTCACTAGTGTCAAGCCACTACCATTGAGCCACTCGTGACAACAGTCACTCAGAGGTCAGTGTCAGGCTTAATCTGCAAATCTCAACACTGGAACATCAATCTTTAAATTCACCTGGATACCTCTGTAGTAATTAAGTGTATTATGTCCATAAAATGATTTCAAACCCACGAGTAAACTGAATGGAATTTACTGTCCTGAGATTAGAGCACAGTGTGGAATAGTATTTGTGACAGATGCATTTACCTCTACTTTTCTTAAAATTTAAATTGTTATATAAATTGCTAAATTGTCAGAGTAACCCGACCTTGGGCACTCCTTATGGTGTTATTTTTGAAAGTATCTGATTCTGAGTTGAAGTAAGCAGCTCGAGGCAAGAATATTCTAGATTTGTCATAATGCAAACTGAATGAGTAGTCCTCTGTTATCCAATGATCATAATTTACAACAATGAGACCAGCCAATGGGCTGAGATTAAAAACTTCACTTGCTGTAGAAAATTCCACTCTCTGATCATTTTGAATTCTGAGTGGTAAGAAAAGTCCGGCTTGAAAGGCAGTCGTTCGCGTGATGGTGTTACACTAACTGCTTGAGAGAGAATAGACTTAGAAGCATTTCATGCACTTTTACTATTTATGTATTTAATATGTTATACTTGAGTTTATGTAGAGATGTACTATGTGTGTTGACTTTTTATTTCTACAAATGTTTGAACTAATCTGCACACATGTAGTGTGCTAAATCTTGACATTTGTTTGATATGCTGCATTTATTTTTCCCTTGTGTGTATGTGTGTGTGTGTGTGTGTGTGTGTGTGTGTGTGTGTGTGTGTGTGTGTGTGTGTGTATCGGGCTAATAAATACTGTTGCAAAAGATTGTAAGTTGAGGATGGATGTAAGATAGAATGGAGTTATATTGTGATAAATATGAAACTTAGGTTTTCTTCTTAATTATATGTTGCAGTGAACAAGTAGCCTTTCACTTTCACTTCTGGGTTTTAAGTTTCAAGTTCTCAGTTACCCTTCATGTGTTCACTGATTAGAAATATGAATTACCAGGAAGGTGTGGGAATGTCTATTGCAGTGTGTAAGCACATGGAGAATTCTATACACCTTGACGTATATGCTGGATACATCCGGAGAATTCTAGTACATTGAAGTTACCAGAGTTACTGTAATCACCAAGTTCTTCTTGATGGAACTGACATAGTGAGGAGAATGCTGAAGTTCGTTCAAGAATATAACAGTATATCAGTGTTTTCCATGTGTGTGGCAGGAGACACTTGTTGACACTGACACTGTTGCAAAAGCATGTGAAGACTGTTGAAGCAACATTTAATCCAGGTCATGTAAAGAAAATAAAGGACTTTAAATTACCTATCACTAATAACTCCATTTCTATTCTCTGATAGGACTAACCTGAGATTTGTATTGACTCTTGCTGAACTGAAATTATATTTTATATATAGAGACTGTGTAAACATAATACTATCTGAATATGAGTTCATAAAATGTTGATGTCAAGTAATCTGTTTCATTGTGATTGTCATATGTATATTTTATTGTCACATTTATTGACCTTCTTACGCACATTGATAATAATCCTATGTTGGAGAAGAAAGTGGGTAGATGGTGGTCACTAAATATAGATTACAAGTAGGCTTTGTCTTCTCCTTTAGTGAGAAGGAACATTATGTGACTATAAGTGTTGTTTTATGTTGTGGAATAGAGTGGCGTCTGTTGGATGATCATTAATAAAATAAATTAAGATTCTCATCGCTTGTAATTGGTTATGAAAAAATAATTAATAATAATAATAATTTTCTTTAACTAAGTGGAGTGCCTGTATCGTCTTTTACTACAATTCTCACTATAAGAGCAGTTTGCAAGAAAAAAACATTGTGTGTGTTTAGTAAACTTAAGTGACATGAACATTTTGTTCGTCACTCTGTCCTAAGCTGAAGTAAACTGTGGTTTTGTACGTTTACTAAATTTAAATGATGTGAGCGTTTTGTTCGTCATTCTACCCTAAGTGAAGTGCACTGTGGTTTTATAAACTACGCTGTGAATTTGTATGTTTACTAAAGTTAAGTGTCCCAAACTAAAGTGCCCTGTGATTTTGCATGTTTACTAAAGTTAAGTGTCCCAAACTAAACAATGCTGTGATTTTGCATGTTTACTAAAGTTAAGTGTCCCAAACTAAACCACACTGTGATTTTGTATGTTTACTAAAGTTAAATGTCCCAAACTAAACCCCACTGTGATTTTGTATGTTTACTAAAGTTAAGTGTCCCAAACTAAAGTACACTGTGATTTTGTATGTTTACTAAAGTGTCCCAAACTAAAGTACGCTGTGATTTTGTATGTTTACTAAAGTGTCCCAAACTAAACTACACTGTGAGTTTGTATGTTTACTAAAGTGTCCCAAACTAAAGTACGCTGTGATTTTGTATGTTTACTAAAGTGTCCCAAACTAAACTACACTGTGATTTTGTATGTTTACTAAAGTTAAGTGTCCCAAACTAAAGTACGCTGTGATTTTGTATGTTTACTAAAGTGTCCCAAACTAAACTACACTGTGATTTTGTATGTTTACTAAAGTGTCCCAAACTAAAGTCGCTGTGATTTTGTATATTTACTAAAGTTACGTGCCCTAAACATTTATTTTGTATGTTTACTAAAGTTAAGTGCCCCAAACTGAAGTACGCTGTGATTTTGTATGTATACTAAAGTTAAGAGCACCAAAGTACGCTGATTTTGTATACTAAAGTTAAGTGCCCCAAATTGAAGTGCACTGTTTGCAGTGTTCACTCCCTTGGCTGGCCGCTATAAAATGGGCGTCTCGTTGCTGCTCGGAGTTTCTTTTGATCAGTCAAGCACGACCATTTTAATAACTCCCTCTCTTCAGTGCCTGTCTATCGCAGCGTGCCTATCGTCGCCAAGCTATTAGAGCATGTCCTTGTGGTGGTGTGTGCCTGATGTAATTCTAGCATTTGTTAGACCACGGAACTGTCTATGAAAATTTCCGCACGATGAATTTTATGATGTGCCTTCTGCATAACTGCAAAACGTCTGGAGAGGAAATACAGTTCAGCTTGGGTAAGTTAAAACCGCTGTACATCTGGTTATTTTTGTTTTTAAAAAAACACAAATATTTTCAAACTGTTTTAAAGTCAGCAGCTATTGAAGTCGTGCTTATAAGGGAAGTAATCATAACAATTAGTTCGGAATTTCAGAAATATAAATTAAAATCAAACGTGTTTGTTTCAGGATTATTTACTTCCAAAGACTTAGTACCTTTATAAACTGATTTAAATATTGATATTTATTAGTGCATGCCCTTACAAGGAGATTCCATAACACTGACACTAAATTACAGATACATGTACTTGTACACAGGCATCACTGACACCTACGTATTTATAATATTCATAACTAGCAATCATAAATTTATAATTTTAAAATCTTAATTTACGATTGTGTACTGCACCATCCATCCATACCTCATTCTTTCTATATCATTAATTGCAAAAGATTGTTGTTGTTAATGGGGGGGGGGGGCGCTTCCGGCTTTCGCGCTGGAACATGTCAGACCGGCAAAGACGGATTCTGGCCCGGTAGTCCGTGTGCTAAAGTTGTGGTGGATGTTGTTGTGGGAGGGGTGGTGGTGGGTGTCTTACAGAGCCCAAGCTAGTAACACAGCAAGTCTGTACTTAGTGTGCATGTGCGCCCTTGATGTTCAACCCGTGGACCACTCACTGGTGGTGTTGTCCTCGTCGTTGATGGCGCTGTCCTCGGTGTCCGTTTGGATGCTCGAAGATGGGCGCTGGCGGCCAGTATAGAAGGTCGAGCAACAGTTAGAACATGTCCGCAACGGGTAGTTGAAATTACCCCATTGCTGCTCATAATACGGCCATTGTTGCTGTCCCTACCGTTGTTGGTGATGGTTTCTGCGGCGTTGTTGAGGTTCCTGGCATTATTATTCTTGCGGTTTTCATACATGCTGTGGTGGGCGCCGTCTTTTATTTCCATCTCGTTTAATTGTTGGAGTATGGACTTCTGGTGTTAATGAAGTTGAACATGTCATCTATGGTCTTGGCATTGTCTTTGGTAATGGTGAGAGAGGGGGGCCTCAAGCATTCTTGCATACTCATCGAAGGCGGTCTCAATTTCAGCTGGTATATGTGTACAGTCTTCACTTTGTACACTTTTTTCTTTCTGTTGTTTGCGTCTGTATGTTGGCGATTTTGAAGTTTTATTTCTTCTTGTCATCTTCTTTATTTGTAGTTGTTGTCTGTACATTTGTTTTCTTCTGTTGGAGTAGTTGGATTCTGGCTTTTCTTTTCTTCTATTATTGCGGTTGGTTTATGGGGAAAAAACCTGTTTTGTATTTTTTTCCTAGTTCAAAGTCTATGTAGAGTTCACTTTATTTGAAGATCGTATTTTCCATACGATGTGAATTTGCATTCTTTCTCACACGTGTTGGTCGGTGATGTTCGGGTCTCGACACTTATTGTTGTCCTTTCTATATTCTGAGTATTTTGTTCCTTCAGAATCTCGACACTTATAGTTGTCCTTTCTATATTCTGAGTATTTTGTTCCTTCAGAATCTCGACACTTATAGTTGTCCTTTCTATATTCTGAGTATTTTGTTCCTTCAGAATCTCGACACTTATAGTTGTCCTTTCTATATTCTGAGTATTTTGTTCCTTCAAAATCTCGACACTTATTGTTGTCCTTTCTATATTCTGGGTATTTTGTTCCTTCAAAATCTCGACACTGATTGTTGTCTTTTTGATATTCAGGGTGAATTGTTCCTTCAAAATCTCGCTTACTGTCACTGCTGAACGTATGGCATTGTCGCTTCTGGTGTAAAAAAAAAAAAATTGACGAAAGTAGGTTAGTTGTATGATCTATTAAGATCGTTATTGGTTCTGATACTAAGGCAACGAGTTGATAGTCATGTGTCGTAGTGGTCGGGGTAGAATCTAACCTCCTTAGCCCTCTAGTGCTGTTTAATGACCTCGCTCACCCGGCCCTGAAAAGGGTAGAGGTGTGGGAGGTAAGGCTGTTTCCTCCCCCAACCCTGACACGTGTTTAGGGGTGGCGTTGGTTGCACTGGCTCTTGCTCGAGTACTCATTCTTTCCATTAATCTGGTTAGGCCGTTGGTAGAAAGGAGGGATTGGAGCAGAAAAAAATCACGTCTCTTTCGCTCTAAAGGCAACAGACGCTTGTGTTTTTGTTTGCTTTTTATTTGTAGTGTAGTGTGATTGCAAAAGAAATTAACCGGCCTACAGATATAGACACCGTGACAGTACACGGCGACTCGCGCTGATACTTGTGATAGGTAATGTCGTCAAAAAGCAAACACCTGAGGACAACGACAGGTAGGCAGGCTGGGCTACGAGCGAGAGGTAGAGAGGAGGAGGGGGGACTGAGAAGAGGAAGGGGTGGTGTGGTGGACTGACGCTTCCACTGAGTAATCCAAGTGTGTAGACTGATTGGAATGATACAGGAAATGACTCGAGATAGGGGTAACATTTCTCAGACACGGATGATTGCCATCTCCATGATGAAGATGCAATAATTTTTATTAAGAATTTACAAGTACTTTCTCGATCCAACGGGCACGATTTATTAAACCGCACTCTGAGTCAAGGAAGAGCACAGATAGTAAGTCAGTAATGAACATTTCATTACATCCACTAACTTCAGAAGTGGGTCAAGTAATTAAACACAACGACAACAATTCATAATTTGTCAAAGCAGGAAGTTTTAAAAGAAAATACACAAATATTTGTCTTAGCAGCCCAAATAACTGAAATCCTTTTAACCATACTCATAAGAGAGTAAAATAAAATCAGAATAATAAAATCATAAACACTGCTCACGGCAACTGGTCAAATAATTTAAATCTTAACCATATTCACAGAAGATGGTAAACTAAAATAATGAAAAAAGCCATTAGTCACGGTAAATGGCCGGATAGCTAAAATCCTGACTCTCCAATAAGTTCTTTAATTAATGCAAAATGAAATTTTAAAACGCTAAAAGGTGCACAGTGCGAATAAAACCACAAGAGTTGACGTTTTGGCTAAAGAGCCCTCACACCAAGACAATATTTACAAGGCCTTATGTACAATGAAAAGAGTTAAACTTACTGATGTATCATAACTTAAATTAGCCTTCACACCAAGACAATACTTATTGCAAGGCCTTATGAACAATGAGATGGATTAAGCCTACTAATGTTTGATAACTTAAAACAGCCTTCACACCAAGGCAATATTTATAACAAGGCCTTATGAAAAATGAAATGGGTTAAGCTTTGTTTGATAACTTGTCTGAATAAAGGTCGTTTTATGCTACATTTGTAGCATTCTAAATCTACAATGTCGATGTTTTCTTTTAAAACACTTAGCTGTTTTATACTGTACAATTTTATTTTTATTTAAACCGTGTCAGTTCACAAACATCTAATACATAAATATTAGCCAGGCAGGGCACACAACTCTAAACAAACATAAATATTAGCTATGGTAGGTCACATAACTCCAAATACATAAATATTAGCTAAGGCAGAATGGCAATTAACCATATCTGAAGCAAATGAGCAGTGCGTCCTCACAAGAGCGGGGAGCACTTTAACAATTTTTGTTTAATGGGGCGTGGCAAAACATAACGATCTCAGCACTGGCAAAATGCCCTGGATACTGGTGTTAGGCATAATATTTTTGTAAAACTGCTCAAGAAATAATAAAATTCTAATACTATTTCTGTAGGAATAATGTAAATTTTAATATTAACAGAGGAATAATGTAAATTGTTACTGTAGGCAAAATGTAAATTGTAATATTAAAGCAGGAATGATGGAAAGTGTAATGTCACTATAGGAATAATGGAAAGTGTAATGTCACTATAGGAATAATGGAAAGTGTAATGTCACTATAGGAATAATGGAAAGTGTAATACTACCGTGTAAGAATAATGCAAGCTGACTTATAATGTAGATTATCCTGACGTGAAGTGAAACTGCTTTAGAAATGGGGCGTATCGACAGGGAACATAAAATTTTGCAAGAAAAATAAAAGACTTTGGCTGATTTTCGAATGTGGCTAACCTCATGCAATATTACGGAACACTCATTGTCACAGGGACGCCCGCGAGTTGGTTAGCACAAATGTAACTGCTGCTGTCACCGGAACATCATTTACCTGGTTGGCACAAACGTAAGTCATTGTGTAGTTCTGTCATGACGTGTACTGTATATCGTTAGCATAGACTATTATGTTTTGTCATTTACAAGTATTTTTCATCACCAGTATAGAACGCTTGTAGTTCTGTCACTGACATACATTATTCATGATACAATGGTTATAATTCTGTAATCTGCATGCTTTCCATATCGACAAATATAGAAAATGTATAGTTCTGTCATTTACATGTATATTCTTATAATCACCTATTTTGTCATTTTTCATTGTCAGTTTAGAACCTTTGAATTAAAAAAGAAATACACGTATGATCATTGCCAAATTAGGATGTCTGTTCTTCTATCATTTACACACATTTTTAATTCATAGTTTAGTATCTTTGAAGTTCTAATATATATGCGTTTTTAGACGATTTAGAATATCTGGCTGACTGTCATTTACAAGCAACGTCCAGCTACACTGACACAAGCCCTGTTCTTTTACCAACATACCCTGGCATGTCTGGGCATGGAACAGCGGGTGTTATCTGTGTTTTGTCACACTGGGAAGTTCTGATAAAAATGTCAGACATAAGAAGAATTTAATCAAACTATTTAAAGATAAATTGCTTGAACTGTTCATACAGGAATGCATGAGTTATCTATTAATCTTGTGTACCACACTATGGTCTACGGACATAAACTGAAAGTGCTGATCGACAGTGAAATCGGACAGCGAAGACACGACTACCATAGCAGTACAGCCTAGGTCTGTTAGACTGCTTGGAAACGGACAATATTGGCCGCTAAACTAAAAAGCATTTCGAGTGTCTAAGATATTTTTCGATAAAAGATACCCTTCTGACAGGCAAACTTTACAGATACAGTATGCAGGTGTGAACGGAAGATAAATCCAATATTGCGTCTAGAATAAATTACGCACTGATGTTCAATATGAAATGTGTCCCCACTGTAAATTTGGCCTGTAAAGCAAAGCATTTCCTCACAGTTATGTGTCAAGAGAATGGATAGTTCTGTGTTTGTGTTTGTGCGTGCGCGCGTGTGCAATGAAGAGATAAGCAGAGGAAAGAAGCTGAAGTAAATAGACATTTACGTAAGAAAGAGAAATGAAAAAAAGGTCTTGCGCAGACTGTTTAAATCGTATCGCCGCAAAGTCGTGGTAAACTGGCGGTAAAAGAGTCTCGGTGAACGTAGTCATAATGCCATGACGTGCCGCAGTATCCTAGACTGCAGATTGGGCGAATGTTAATTACACATGATTCAACATAGGTCTGATGGCGAGATGCTCGTCAAAGTGTTAATGTCCGCATCTTTCTCTTTGACACCACCACAACAATTCCATTTCCGTACGAACAGCCCCCATTTCAGACAGTTGTAATAAATGTTCTCTGGCAAAATAGCAGTTTCAAATCCAGGCTAAATTGTAATTTGTACCTGGTGAGGTAGGAATTTACAATGCCACTTAAAGTAATATATATCCTCTTGCGATTTATCAATTAACAACATATTCTCCTTATTTAATTGATAAAAATATGGACGATTATATAAGATTGTATTTCAAAACTGCTTAAAAATAATAAATAGCATATATTTTACATAAATATAACCCGCACGCAATAATGGAAAAGTACAGTGTGTAATGAAATTTCTTTGAACGCTAATTTCTTAAATTAAAACCTATTTTTAATAAGTTGTGTGGAGTGTTTAATGTTCAATTAAAATTGAGTGGATTTCTGTTGGCACAAATATACTTTGCAATCGTGGATTTTATCTTAATTCTTGATTCATAATAAACTGATGGCTCGATTTCTGTCTTCCAAACCAAGTAAATAATGCAACAGAAAGTATAATAATGGGTGAATAAAAATGCCACCAAGCAAGCAAACGGCAACACACAGTCCTGTCTCACCAAAAAGATGATTTCACAAAGTAGGTAAATATATCACTGCCTGTAGCATCATTACGTCACTACCGGTAGCAACAAGCAGGTGAATACATCCCTACCGGTAGCATCAAGCAGGTGAGTATAACAATGCCTGATCAACGAGCAGGTAAATACAACGCCAGATCTACTCACAAGTTAATATAAGAACTCATGTACCAGAGAAAACAGAAAATATGTTACCATCGACAGGTAAATACAACGGTTAATACTAATAGTAAAAGGCAATACTTACAGAAACGAGTCTCTTGTAAGATTCGGTTTACATTCTACTTGCCATTATCGACTGAAATATTTAAAGCAGAACTCTTAAGTTAACCACAGTGGAAGTAAAGCAAACTAAACAACAAAAATAAGTATTGTCCCTCTAAAGTTTCGTCTTTAATTAAAGCAAAACAATTTTAGTCCAGATATAATTAAAATCTGGTAATAAAACTGTCCTCATAATAATTTATGTTCAGGAGTGTGGTGGCACTGTTAAATACTTTGAGCTCATTAGTGCCGCATATCCCTATTAACGTTACTTGATTGGAACAAACCTCTTTACGAACTGCTACCTCATTAAAGTTACAGAATTAAAACAAAACTCTTTACCCGTAACGGTTGCTGATTAAAACACAACTTTTTTTTTATCCAGAACAGTTACGTGATTAAAACGGAACTCTTTACCCGTAACAGTTGCTGATTAAAACACAACTTTTTATCCAGAACAGTTACGTGATTAAAACGGAACTCTTTACCCCGTTAAAAATGATAAGATTGAGCAAAACTCTTTACCCCCAATTAAAGTGAAGTGAATAAAAACACTTTATCACACACACACCCTACCCGACCCCCAGTTTCGAATCACAAAACAAAAATTTCACACTGAGCATTGATACAGAATTATAAAATGACGATCCACACACACGCACACACTTTCTTTTTTTTTCTTTTTTTTTTTTTTTTTGGGGGGGAGGGTTTTGTTGTTGCTGCTGCGTGTGTAGTTGTGTAAGGCGTGTTTTTCTACTCTTAGCACACAGTCCGAAACCCAAGGAGTGTCTGTCTGCGAGCCCTGGCGCAAGACGTGTCGTGGTCTTCTAACAAAACCTGTCGGCTTAGTGCCAGGGTGCAACCGCAGTCACGCGGAAATGACCTGCGCTTTACACTCGTTCTCTTCTGGGCCAAACTGACAAGACTAACCAAGCGTGGCAGACTGGGTCCGGTATACGGCTCAAAACTGCTAACTGACAAATAGAAACAGAGTAAATAAGTTCTGACAAGAGGAAGGAGACAAATAATTACTAACCAGCTAGGGGCAAGAACTCTAAATTCGCTATAGGTTAGGCATGAAGAGAAATAAGAGGACTTGAATAATGTTAGTGAGTTGCAATTTACGATTTTCTGTAAGGGTGGTAATTCCACCCCCGATGTTTACAGTTTCAGAATTTAGATACTGAGGTCCACTCGATAACAAGTAGTAGCAAGCAGTTAGCATGATCACATTCACACACGATAACAAGTAGTAACAAGCAGTTAGCATGATCACATTCACACACGATAACATTAACAAGTAGTAACAAGCAGTTAGCATGATCACATTCACACACGATAACAGGTAGTAACAAGCAGTTAGCATGATAACATTCACACACGATAACAAGTAGTAACAAGCAGTTAGCATGATCACATTCACACACGATAACAAGTAGTAACAAGCAGTTAGTATGATCACATACACACAAATGTACATCAGCCCAAACATTAACATAAATTATTAAAATTACAAGTTTTAAAAACAAAACAGGTAATAAAATCAACTTGGGTGAATTGTTAACATAATGTATTCAATTTGAAAATACGTCTCATGTACGATAAAACCGACAAATATTCAATGAAGCGACAAAATGTACAATTTCGCCCGATTCTGAAAATAAACCAATATATTGTACAAATACGCCCGAAGCTCAAAATAAACCGACAAAATGTACAATTTCGCCTGATTCTCAAAATAAACCAATATATTTACAAACACGCCTGAAACACAAAACAGACCAATAAGTTGTACAAATACGCCTGAAGCACAAAACAGACCAATAAGTTGTACAAATACGCCTGAAGCACAAAACAGACCAATAAGTTGTACAAATACGCCTGAAGCACAAAACAGACCAATAAGTTGTACAAATAAACTGAAGCACAAAACAGACCAATAAGTTGTACAAATAAACTGAAGCACAAAACAGACCAATAAGTTGTACAAATAAACTGAAGCACAAAACAGACCAATAAGTTGTACAAATAAACTGAAGCACAAAACAGACCAATAAGTTGTATAAATACACCTAAAGCACAAAATAAACCTACAAAACAAATTAAAAAATATAAAGAAAAGAGCAAATACAATGAGATTGACAAAAAAACAAAAAAAAACAACCAATGATAAAAACGAGAAAAAATGCACAATACATGAAGAATGACAAATACGGGGGGGGGGGGGGGGAGATAGAAAAAGAAAAGTATGAGAAAGACGTACATATATGTAATTTTTTTTTTTAAATCGCCTTTCTATTTTTACTATGCTACGTATTGCCTTTCTAAGTTAACAATACTGCTAGTCTTTATTATTGAATACACAGCCTTTCTAAGTTAACAATACTGCTAGTCTTTATTATTGAATACACAGCCTTTCTAAGTTAACAATACTGCTAGTCTTTATTATTGAATACACAGTCTAAGTTAACAATACTGCTAGTCTATTACTGAATACACAGCCTTTCTAAGTTAACAATACTGCTAGTCTTTATTATTGAATACACAGCCTTTCTAAGTTAACAATACTGCTAGTCTTTATTATTGAATACACAGTCTAAGTTAACAATACTGCTAGTCTATTACTGAATACACAGCCTTTCTAAGTTAAATACATAGCCTGCTAGACTTTATTACTGAATACACAGCCTTTCTGTTTTAACCATAGAATGTGCTGCCTTTCTGATTTGACTACAGGATATAATGCTTTATCGTTAACTATAGAATATACTGACTTTTTGTTTTGAGTATTGAATATAATGCCTTTTAGTTTTAACTAAAGAAGAGTGTCTTTCTGTTTTAAGAATAGAATATAATGCCTTTTGGTTTTAACTATAGGAAGTGTCTTTCTGTTTTAAGTATATATTGTCTATTTGTTCTGAGTATAGAATATAATGCCTTTATGTTTTAACAATAGAAGAATGTCTTTCTATTTTAACTATAGAATATAATGCTTTTTTCGTTTGAATTATTTAATACAGTACCTTTCTTTTTTAATGTCAGTATTTATTGACCTTCTAATTTAACTACAGAAAGCATCTTCTTTCTGGATTTAAATTTGGACTCACTCTCTAGTTTCAACTATAAAATTATTTTCTTGTCAAAGTGTAGTCTGTATTGCCATTTGGTTGTAAATATATTTCAATTTATAATGATGTAGTGAGCTGATAAATAATGATGACAGTATGCACTGAATTTCTGATTTCAACAAAATGTTTTGCTGTTATTGGTTGTAATCTTAGCATGGAAAGTTTAGAATGTATTTCATTTCTGATTGTTACGACATGTTTTGCTGTTGTTGGTTTTAATCTTAGCACGGAAAGTTTAGAATGTATTTCGTTTCTGACTGTTACGACATGTTTTGCTGTTGTTGGTTTTAATCTTAGCACGGAAAGTTTAGAATGTATTTCGTTTCTAACTGTTACGACAAAATACAGTGCATATTGGCGTTTTACTACAGCATGCACTACTGTCTTGGCATTAACTATAGCGTATTCATTACTTGTTTTGGTATTAATTATAATACATACATTCCTGGTATTACCTGTAGCATTCATTGCCTTCTGGGTATTAACCACAACATTCATTACTTTCATGGTATTAATTTATAGCATGCATTACTTTCTTCATATTAACTATAATATACACTGCATTCCCGGTATTAACTATAGTAGTCATAACTTTCTTGGTATTAACTATAGTAGTCATAACTTTCTTGGTATTAACTATAGTAGTCATAACTTTTTTGGTATTAACTATAGTAGTCATAACTTTCTTGGTATTAACTATAGTAGTCATAACTTTTTTGGTATTAACTATAACATTTACAACGTTTTTGGTATTAACTATAACATTCACAACTTTCTTGGTATTAAATATAGTAGTCATAACTTTCTTCGTATTAACTATAATTGATACTACAGTAACAAACGAAATGCAGATGACGTAAGTAATAATTAATTATTATGTTTTTATTAATTAATCTTCTGAATTTAATTAAGTGCCTGTCACATTCGTTCGTAGATATTTCTTTCTGACCCGGACATAGATTGCGCGGCGGGGGGGGGGGGGGGGGAGAGAGAGAGAGAAGAAAAAAGCGGAAAGCTGTATGAATAAGGGGAATAGAAGAGAAATATGTTATGAATAATTGACTAGGTGGGAGGTGTATGTGTGCGGGGGGTGTGGGTGATTGATGAATGGCTGGAAAGAGGGTTAGGTCAAGGGACAGAGACAATCTAAAAGATAAGATGCGAAAGAAACGCAGACTGTTGAATGATTTAAGTGGACGACTGAGATAGTGGGGGGGGAGGGGGGACTGAATCACGGAGTAAAAGACAAAACAATAAAGAGTTTGTCAGCCGTGTGTATATTGCAATTGAGGATGCGAATCGCAAATGGGCGTGTCTCCATACATTACAACACTACAGGGACGTACTGACACGCATGTATGTATGTGTGTGTGTGTGTGTGTGTGTGTGTGTGTGTGTTGTATTTCTCTCTTTATATACACAAACACAAAACAGCAAGTTATATAATATATATTCCCGTAGAAAACACTCTCTCTGTTATATCTGCGGAAGCGGGAAACGCCCCGCCCCCAAATTACTGACTGACTGTATTATATACAGTCAATGCTATATATTCCCATAGTATAGGCATTTGTGTGCACAGTTCATGCAAAAAGCGCTACATAGACAACGAGCTCACGCACACTGCCTGCACATACACACTTAAGTGCATACACGCACTGTGGTAGAAATGCGAACAAATCAGGTGACTAATCTTTTATCTGCGATCGTAGCCGACAGCAAGAAACCTCGAACGCATGCCAATAATTCATAAGCAATTCGTAAGTGAGCATATAAATAATATACAATGCTACAAACTCATACGGGTTCTGTCGGCGTGTTCGACTATACCTGTAGAAAGAAATACAGGCGTGAGTCATGGGACAGACAGACAGCCTCAAGGCTAACAATAGGATCAGAAGATATGTGACGAGTATTATAGAATAGCACTCATCGGAGCGTGACATAGCGTCTGAAGTGATCCGTATCATGTGATAAGAAGGGCCTATGTTCAATGCGTTAAACAAAAACAACATGTACATTATAAATCCTCCCAGGGAACAGATTTATTATGGCGCAACATATAATGTGTTAAAACAAAAAATGAATCAAAATACACCTTTTCAGAATCTATAAGCACTTCGACTATATATATTTATTATGGAGTAATTTTAAATGTGTTAAACAAATAATAGCCAACCAAGACATCTTCAAAATCATTAAGACTCTGGGCTAAATATATTTACTCCTACTAGTGAGGAATACTTAAACTTAAAGTGTTAATGAAAAAACTGACAAATCCTTCTTCTGTGTATATAATAAGCCTTTCTACCAAAGGCACAGAAATGTTTTGAACCACAGGAAAAAAAGCATGAATGCAATCAAACAGCTTTCCAATCATGTAAATTGTAATGTGTACGAGGTATCTTTAACCCACCCTCCAAAACAATTAAATAAAATCAGCATCAAATGCACACAGTTTTAGGAACGTTTAATGTATTTAAAAAATATCAACTAATACATCTCGGTCAAAACAAAAGCAAAAAACTGCTGATAAATGCATTCCTTATGAAGTAATATTAATATGCTTAAAAGATCAACAAACACCTTCACCATAAAAACACACCTCTTACCAAATGCATTCATTATGATGTAATACTGAATGGATCTCTACAATATTACTAAAGCATTTATTATAAAATGAGATTAAACAAAAACCAAATGGCTTAAATTATAAAACGTCTCAGTAACCAAATGCATTTAATAAACGCAATGAAGATCTGAACACAATTTAATTGGGAAACATCACTTTTAGAGATGTACATGTCTCTATTTGCATTTCATTACTGATGAAAAAGTCGGAGATATATCTAATTATACTCAATAAATGCCAGATACATTAATTTGAGGTTCATGTTTGTCAATGCTTGAAAAAGTCTAGAGATATGTATCTAATTATACTGAATAAATGCCGGATGCATTAATTTGTGGCTGTTTGTCAATGCTTGAAAAAGTCTAGAGATGTACCTATTTGCACTGTGAGTTAATCCTTTTCATAACAAGTCACCACCACTAGTTAAGTTGTACATCACACACACACACACACACACACACACACACACACGTCTGTGTATGCTGCATGTATGGATTAATAAAGTACTGTTTATCACAGCTTTTTTATTCACGTTATTTCTCTAGCATTTTTGACTGGTGGGTTTTTTCAGATTTATTTAGAACTAATTTTTTAGCATAATGATAATTAATATTCTTAAATTTCTCCTATACAGACATTATTTTTTTAAAATCTTATATTTAGTGTGTACTCTTACAGAACTAAAGTAAGACAATTATTTCATTTATTTAGAGTAAAACATACTCCAGTAAAAATAAGAAAATTATTGTAGGTATTTCTGTTATCCTACAAATAAAATACTGGTTATTTAAGAAATTTAAGGACTGTTCACAAACAACAGTAACAAATTGTTATTTTAGATATTTATTCTAGAATCAGAACTGTTGAAGAGACTGTATTAGAAATTTAAAAATATTTAATGGAATGTTGTAAAAGTACGAAAATGTTTAAAGGACTGCAAATGTTGCAAACGAAAAAAAGGTTTAAAGGACTGTTGTAAAAGGAAAAGAGGTTTACAAAACTGCTGTAAAAGGAAAAGAGGTTTAAAGGAATGTTGTAAACATAAGAAAATGTAACGGAGTGCTATAAAAGTAAGAAAATATAAAGGACTATTGTAAAAGTAAGAAAAGTTAATGGACTATTGTAAAAGAAAATGTAAAGGACTTTTTTATAAGAGAGTGTAAAGGACTGTTTTATAAAAGAACGAAAAGGACTGTTGAAAGAAAAAAATATAAAGGACTATTTTATAAGAGAATGTAATTGTAAAGGACTATTTTATAAGAGAATGTAATTGTAAAGGACTATTTTAGAAGTATGAGACTATTTAAATAACTGTTGTAAAAGTGTTCAGATGAGCTCTAAACGAAGAAAGCGTGGTCTCTCAAATATTTGAACTGACAAATATTGACAACTGACAAACTGCTGTGAAATATTTCTTTCAAATATAAAATATTCAGGTCTATTCTGTTTCCACCGCAATTTATGACGCATATTTACAACGCAAATGTTTATAGCAGGAAGTAAGAGTACGCTGATGGCGAGAAATACGGGTTTAATTAATATAATCCCTTTGGCACAGTCACACCTCGGCATGGCCTTGCTATAAATGTGGCTGTGTGTACTCTCTGCACTTGAGTGGCTCTAATTTCTAAAGGTGCACTCCACGACTTTTGTTAACGCTCTACCTCCTCAGTTCACTTGGCTACTTGCTAGATAGTACGGCAATGATACAAGACCGTTACATGCCTAGTTTTATGCTAAGAAAATTCTGGAGTGCGAAATAAAATATTTTCTTTTTTAACGAATCCGTGAGTTACGTTCATATTTTGCTTTTGACAACATTTCCAGGTTAGCACAGTTTAACAATATACCCACAACACCATGATATTTCCAAGTTAACGCTGTTTAACAGTATACTTACAACACCGTGATATTTCCAAGTTAACGCTGTTTAACAGTATACTTACGACAACAATGTGACAACGTTTCCAAGGTGACACTATGCAATTGATAGACCTACTCCATACCCCGTACAAACAAATAAATATTTTCCAAAACATCGAAACAGAAATTAGATGGATCCATCACACGCAATGCAGGAAATGAAAAAGCAGAATCGCTAGCCAGAAACAGCCTATCAGTTCCTGAAATACAATTCAACATGGAATTTTTAGAAAAGCCACATTGAAAACGAAGGAAACAATATTACAATGAAGCGCGCGTGAGAGAGAGAGCAAAATATCTCATTAGTAAGAAAAGCGATGACACAAATAATAGCTCATCTAAGTCGGATAAAAATAGCTCATCTAAATCGGGTAGCGAATTAACCAAAGAAGTAAGCTGTCAGTGACGTCACAGGCTAAACTATTACAGTGGTTACAGAAAGCAAGCCGCTATGTAAGCAACGTTGCAAGACTATGAGAATGACATAGCATTTCAAAATAACGAGCATCCAAAGAAAATATTATTAGCATTCTTACTCACGGGGCTAAAAAATATCAACAAATAAAATAGAATTTAAAAAATAAACCATAATAAAGTTAAATGCAAAGTATGGTACTGAAATAGTGTAGAAACTATTAAATTAAAATGGGTGGGAAGGTAGGGAATGCAAGAAGAGTGCAGGCCAGGAACCAGTCAGCTCCCAGCTCGGACTGGCGCAACGGTACGGTGGACCTTTGGAGGGGACTTGGCTCGATCCGATGGGAACTGAGGCATAGGGCTTAATCCTAAGACCCGCCAAGTCATGTTTGAAAACGAAGCGAGAAACAGACAGATAGAATAACCTTAAAGCTCCAACCTTGAATTCAAAACACGTCTCATTTTTCGTTCCCCCACCCTCCCAGCCCTAGCTCCTGCGCGAAATAGGCTTCGGCTGGAAGTGCTCCCACTAAAGAATGAGCAAGTGTACAATATTTTACCTTCGAGTACACCAACTTAACTTCGCGCAATAGTTTACCTTTGTCCACACCCAGTGAACGTCGTGCAACAGATTACCATCGACCACACCAAGTCCACGTCGTTTAAGTTTACCTTCGACTGCACCAGCTTAACGTCGTTTAAGTTTACCTTCGACTACACCAGCTTAACGTCGTGCAATAGTTTACTTTTGAATATACCATCTTAACTTCGCGCAATAGTTTACTTTCGAATACACCATCTTAACGTCGTGCAATAGGTAACTTTTGAATACACCATCTTAACGTCGTGCAATAGGTAACTTTTGAATACACCATCTTAACGTCGTGCAATAGTTTACTTTCGACTACACCATCTTAACATCGTGCAATAGGTAACTTTCGACTACACCAGTGATTCCCCAACCCGGTGCCCGCGACGAGGTGCTAAATGTCGTGTTGGTGTAGGCTGTTCCAAACCTAAGGTCACTCACTATAGGTTCTCTATAACCATTCAATGTAAAACTTATCTTGTGGATTTAACATATGAAGACAAAGTCTCTTGTACATTTCTCTATAACCATTCAATGTAAAACTTATCTTGATGATTTAACATATGATACATTTCCCAAGTATGAAGAGAATGGAATGTGAGAGTGACTGTACCCTTCACCATTAGTTATCTTCATTCAAAAATTTCCGGAGCAATTTGAAAAGAGATTTCAAAGTTCATCATCATTGAACCATAAATATGAATCCTTGGACTTGCCAACTAGAGGTAACAAAAATGGTTGCATCGCTATGAGCCTTACTGAAGTAAGAGAAGAAGTGGTACTGGAGATTTTGGACCTTCAAAATTATATTGTTCTAAATTCGTGCGAAACAGACGATAATTTTTGAAAACCTCTTAAGCGAACAGAATTTCCTGCCTGCAAAAGAATGTAGCTTACAAAATTAAATTATATTTCGATCCCACATATCTAGGTGAAGCTCTCTTTTCAACTAGTAACAAAACAGGTCAAAATACAGATCTTGACGATTGCTTCTCAATAGGGAAATATAATTTTATTCTCCCATCTGCAACAAACTGGCTGATGAAATGCAGCACCATAAATCACTCTGACTTATTACCAAACAAAAAAAAAATACTTCAATTAATACCACCTTATCTCCATTCAGTGCTGATGAGCACTCACGATTAAAACTTGTGTTTGACATTTTTTTCTTATTTGTATGTTTGCTTTAAAAAGTCCAGAAAGAAGCAACAATGCAAAGGACAGTTTTATTGACCTAAACTGGCTATCTATGTTAGAGCAAGAATAATAAATATATTTCAATCAACACTTCAACAATATTATACTTTAAGAAATAAATCAGTTTACGATATTTATTTTGTGAAAACTATTTAATTTATTTTGAAAAATGCGCACATTCACACTCTAAAATCTAAATTATGGCAATGAGAACACTAGCGGACTACATGTATAAGAAGCATGGTTATTTGTTGTATTTTTACTTGATGTTAGTCTAATTCAGGGTTTCTCAACGGAAATACCCTGAGAGATCGTAATTTGAAAAAGGCATTGTAGATATAATAATTTTCATGCAGGGTTTCCCTGAGATCTGTAAATGATTTCAAGGGTTCCCTCAGGTTGAAAAGGACTGGTCTAATTGGTGGTGCTGTAGATGCTAGTTGTTGCTCTCGATCAGCTTTTCTTAGCCTTCTCACCCTGGATAAAACCTAGAAATCATTTTACAGATCTCAGGGAACCCCTCCATTACTCTATCTACGATGTGATTTTGTTTGATTTTTCAATCACGATTTCTCGGGGAATCCCTAGCGAGTTCTCGCAGGACCGCGGTTGAGAAACCCTATTCTAAATGTTAAGTGTAGTTGCTGCCGACTGCGACAAGGCCTGCCTATAACTGCTGGACCTGAGCCACTCACCTCCTTCATCACGGAGAACGACAGACGCGTTATCTCTGACCCTCGTTTGAGGGTGGGGAGGAGGGAGCTGATTGGCTCACAAAAGATTTGTGGTTGGTTGGAGAGTAGATTCCGTAGTCAGTTCATTTCCTTAGGAATTCCTTTCATCACTGTGGTTCCCCCCACCCCACCAATCCTCCGACGTGTCAAATTGTTTGTTCGCATTTAATGTCTTTTTTAATTACGATCTCTCACGGTATTTCCGTTGAGAAACCCTGAATTAGACTAACATCAAGTAAAAATACAACAAATAACCATGCTTCTTATACATGTAGTCCGCAGTGTTCTCATTACCATAATTTAGAATGCCTCTTATAAAGTATCATGTTGTTTGCCAATGTCTATACACCATCCCATCATGTTGAATGCCTCTTATAAAGTATCATCATGTTGTTTGCCAATGCCTACCCTACCATCATGTTGAATACCTCTCATACAGCACCATCGTACTGAGTTTTGTTGTGTGTGTGTGTGTGTGTGTGTGTGTGTGTGTGTGTGTGTTTTTAAAATCTCAACTGCAACCACCTAGAGTACCCAAAATCTTGAGTACCTTCACCAAGCACACCTACACCTAGAGACCCACAACCAGAACACCCTGAATACCTAAACACCGAGTACCCATATCACGAGCATCCAAACAAGAGTATCAACATTCTAGAATACCAATAAGAGGGAAGTAACATCAGCTAATTAAATGAAAAGGGTTTTATAGTTAAAGAGCAATATGGCTCAATATAAAGAGCAATATGGCTCAATATAAAGAGCAATATGGCTCAATATAAAGAGCAATATGGCTCAATATATATTAATCTAACACGCAACAAGATGAGCATTTATTATTTTCAACAACAAAAAAGTCCATAAAAGCCAAGCACCCACTCCCCGCCAGTGAAATGTGTCTTTCTTCCGTACCGCCCGTGTCCCTATCCTCCTATTTTCTGTCCTTAGACATACCTGAAATTCCAACTCGGCTACCAACTGTGTAAATAATGGGCACGATAAGGGGACGCAATCTACACAGTGTGTGTCTTTACAGCCTAACGTTCGTAGTGACGTCACCTGCCCCTGGCGAAACTTTGACCCCACTGACTAAAAGAAATAAATGTGAGCCTGCGGGCTTAAAAGTGTGACAACGCAAGCAGAAAGAGTCTGAATCCATTAATGACCTTATCACACTAGATGAAAATTCTTTCATCTGAAGGATTATCTCACAGCAAGGTTTAGTTTGCTCTGGGTCACCTTGTTCAGTGGTGACAGTAAGTGAGGGCTTTGAGTCATGGCCGATTCCAACAATTGCTGACTTCTCAGACGGGCACGAGACCGACTGAGAGATTTCCATTACGGAAAGGAGAGATTCTGGTATGTGTGGAGAGAGTAATTTCCCCGGGTAGCTAGTGTCCTTCCTGCTCCACTACCGCCATTCCTAGTGACGTCATATGATGTGTTAACGCTGTGGTCACTTCAGTCTGTGCCTCCAGTCTCCATTAAATCTGCACCTCCAGTCTTTACTAAGTTTGTTCCTTTAGTCTCCACTTTTCACCAAATCTTTGCCTCCACTCTGAATTAAATCTGTATGTCCATTTTTCACAAGTGTGTCTCTAGTTTTCACTGCCTGTACCCCTAACATTCACTCATTATATTTCTCCAGTTTTCACTGCCTGTACTCCTAAAATTCACTCATTATATTTCTCCAGTTTTCACTCTGTGCCTCCAGTCTCCATTACGTATGTCTCAGGTCTTAAATAAGATTGTGAAATATGTACGTCCAACCTCCATTAAAAATGTTTCTCCAGACTTTTACTCTGTTCTACAGAGGTGCACAAACCGCGGCCCGAGACAGGGTTCTGTACACACACACACACACACGCACACCCGAGGACTTTATTTCATTATTTGTGTTGTTTTTTTCTACTGTGCCACCACCCATGTGCAATCTTCTGACTTGCGGCCCTCCACGGTGTCCACGCTCTATCAATTGGAAATTTGGCCCTCTGGCCGAAAAAGTTTGTGCACCCCGTCCTATAAGAAATCATGCTTAAAGTACATTAATGGTTCCTCTCTTCTGTTATATAAAAAAATCATGCTTAAAGTACATTAATGGTTCCTCTCTTCTGTTATATAAAAAAATCATGCTTAAAGTACATTAATGGTTCCTCTCTTCTGTTATATAAAAAAATCATGCTTAAAGTACATTAATGGTTCCTCTCTTCTGTTATATAAAAAAATCATGCTTAAAGTACATTAATGGTTCCTCTCTTCTGTTATATAAAAAAATCATGCTTAAAGTACATTAATGGTTCCTCTCTTCTGTTATATAAAAAAATCATGCTTAAAGTACATTAATGGTTCCTCTCTTCTGTTATAAAAAAATCATGCTTAAAGTACATTAATGGTTCCTCTCTTCTGTTATAAAAAAATCATGCTTAAAGTACATTAATGGTTCCTCTCTTCTGTTATAAAAAAATCATGCTTAAAGTACATTAATGGTTCCTCTCTTCTGTTATAAAAAAATCATGCTTAAAGTACATTAATGGTTCCTCTGTTTAAGAAAGCATGCTTAAAGTGGTTTAATGGTTTGGAATGATACAAATCTTAAAATATTGAAACGAAATCAGTCGACAGGAGTTCATCCTAAAAATACTATTTGCTCTCTCGCTGCAATTTTGAAACACGAAAACAAAAGCTGTTTCACGCAAACGTTAATCGACACAATTTTTCCTATTTCACGTACCCCGTCTCTTGTGTGACACTCATAATACACTACATAAGACTGATGAAATGTACTCAACGAGAATTTGTCACTTATCACACGACACCTGCAAATCATAAGACACTCGTAATACAATGCATGAAAGAGACGTCAAAGTACTCAACGAGAATTTGTCAGTTATCGAATGACACACACAAACCATAAGACACTCGTAATACAATGCATGAAAGTGACGTCAAAGTACTCAACGAGAATTTGTCAGTTATCGAATGACACATACAAATCATAAGACACTCGTAATACAATGCATGAAAGTGATGTCAAAAGTACTCAGTCAATTATCAGCTGACAAACAAATCATTACATACTCATAACACAATGGGTGAAAGAGATGTTAAAGAACACAACGGGGATTACGGGGATTTATCAGTTATCACATGACACACAAAAATAATAAGACACAAACAAAACCCATGTAAATAATTTTTTTAAAAATATAATCGGCTGAGTTATATATACAATAAAATCACAAATCCGCATGCATACGGAATTATAATGTATTTTAAGTGTTAGTTTACACACAAGCAAAAAAATACCCCCTTTTTAAAATTTTATTTTGTAAATGTCAATTATGCAAACAAAATTAGTAAGAGATTTTAATTGTGAAGATAATGCAAAATTTTATTTTATAAATGTTACTTCTATATACAAGCAATATAATATTTACAAACAAAAGTACAAAAAATACCGCACACTTACAAAATTCTTTGTTATGTACACAAAATCAGTTCAACAAAAGAACAGAAGTGACCATGGGTTATATATCCAAATATAACTTTGTAAATAAACAAAATCCTAAACACATGTCAACTATGTATAAGTACACAAAGTAAATACCAAAACGTATTATTTAGGCAAAAACAAAATCTTAGGCATGTCAATTAATGACTTACGCATGCAAACAAAATTCGTTTAAAATAAGTCAAATTTATATGCAGAGCAAGTTCCTACAGATATGACATTTAGCGTGTGTGTGCGCGCGCGCACACACACACACACACACACACACACACACACTTGTTCTTCCGTACACTAATTTTTTTATTTTCTATGCGTGTGGTGAGTACGTACAAAACCTTCCCTTCGGTCAGTGACGTACATCAAGGTCTTCACGCCTGTCACTGACGTCACGCACCTAGACGGCACGAATCAATCATTCTGTCACTCTTCATCTAGACAATCAATCAAAGTTAAGTCTACCTTAACGAACGGATTGAAATAATATGGAATGCAAGCGTCTATTTAAGTTTCCGTCAAACACCGCTTCAGAGCCAGCACCCTAAACAGTCAAACAATGATAAGACGAATCTCCAGTCAGTCAATCTATAAAATATGTTGTTGGATTGTTAATGTCTTTCCTGTCCAGCGTGCGGTATGATTTACTGCATCTTTTCATGGAATGAATCACTTCTTCAGTTTAACAAACAAAAGACGACTTTCAGTGTAATATTGTTTGGTCCGACCTTTTGCGCAGTTATTGATTGATTGCCTACAAATAGTATTATTTATTTATTTTCAGGCATTATCGTGAAACGCAACTGCAAATATGGCACACACACACACACACACACAGAGCAGAATATCAATACATTCTTTTTATTTTTTGTCGTGTATATATATAATATATGTATGTGTGGACTGATAAAACAGTTTGAAAGTTCGTGTTGCATGGATCTCATGAATGCTTTATTAATCTTTCGAACTCAAACTAGTGCACTTCATTGTGTGCGCACACACAAAAATATCTAAATTTTATATTAGAGAGAGATACTTGCATTGATCATATGATTGCTTTAATAAATCAGACAAGTGCATTCCAAGTGTGTACAATCAAGACTGCACACAAAATTTGAAAGTTCGTGTCACAGTGATGAAATGAATGCTCTATTTAAACCTTCAGACTAGTGTACTCCACAACCCTGGAAGTGTGAACACGTCTCTAAATCCACCCGACCCAAGAAAAAAGGCGACATCAAGACTGACGTTCACAGAATTCAGGTAACACAATAACGTGCACTGGGCGACAGCCGCCTGAACGCAACCACTGCGACACAGGATCGCGTCTTAAGCTGCTCGTACCAACGTTGGCCGACTTGGGCGTGACTTGGGCTCACCAGGACGTGCAGAGTACAATGGCCGGGCGTGCTGAGAGGTTTTCACTTCATGAAAATACAACGGCAGTAAAACAGTCAGTGCTCTTCACACCGAGGCTCCCCCCACCTACTATCGACCGAGACTAATGGCCTGACTGAACACTCAGACCAACGACCCGACTCAGCGCCATCAAAAGTAATGGATCCCAACCCAATGGTTCAGTGTGACAGTTCAGGTGGGCCTCGCTTTAAGACGTTTCTTTATATGGGCTGTTTCACATTTAACTCCCTTAATTTTTTTTTTAATTTGAAAATGCAAGCGTAAATAACAATACAGGAAGTATGTTACCTAGGCGGCGCAAGTGTTGTGAACTGTGCCTTAAATTTAAATAACTTCCTATGTTCCTTAGTGCCTTACGATTTTAAATAATTTGTGCAACCTTGTCTTCTAAGCGTAGTGCTAAATCTGTGGCTGCACGCAAATTTCTAACGATTGAAGTGAAAATGGGTATTATTCATCTTTTGTAACTTGAGATGAAGATCTTCCCTCCAAAGAGCTCTCTCGAGCATAGTGAAGCACTGCTACAAAACGGTAGAACAGGGAAAGAATTGACAGACGCCATTGTTCTAGGACTGTTCTAAAGCCAAAGAACCTGCAGAATCGACCGACCCTACATGGCCCACCCTACTAACGCCACCCCGTTATGCCCCTGTCAAGGAATATCAATAAGCAGTGCATGTTGGGGGCGGGGAAGGGGGCAGACAGTGGTATTATAACAAGCTCCAAAGATGGCTGTATAGGAATTTAGGATGAAAGTACCTAGTTCAATTCCTATTTTGATACTTATATATTATCTAGAAATATTACTGATATCTTTATTATTTTTATAAAACAAAACAAATATTTAATATCAAAATCACTTAATATTAACTCTAACTTATTAAAGATTCGATTTTCGCAGTGAAGAAACTATCTCATTTAAATACATTACAATTCTTCCTCGATTTATGCCACTTCAGCCAACGACCCTGAGGCGGTGAACGTGACCCGGATGTAAATCTGGCCTACCTGTACAGGTAAATTACCTTTGTAATGTCCCAGGTCTTTCATCAAGTGCCTCGCCAGTCGTTTGGAGAAGATGCTCAACGATACGCTGTTCAAGACTAGCGAAGTAATTCGAACTTAGACTAAGTTCAGCGAAACTCAGGCACAATGTGTCTCTTATCAGACTCAAGAAGAATGTATCCTGTCAGAAACCAGATTAAATTCTCCTAGACATAAGTCAGTCTCCTGTCAGAAACCAGACTAAATTATCCTAGACACAAGACAGTCTCCTGCCAGAAACCAGATTAAATTCTCCTAGACATAAGTCAGTCTCCTGTCAGAAACCAGACTAAATTATCCTAGACACAAGACAGTCTCCTGCCAGAAACCAGACTAAATTCTCCTAGACACGAGACGGTCTCCTGTCAGAAACCAGACTAAATTCTCATAGACACCAGTCTCCTGTCAGAAACCAGACTAAATTCTCTCACACACAAGTCTGTCTCTTATCGGACACTCCTATTTACTGTAGATATACGAATTTCTTTATTTCGCCGTAAGATAATTTATACCTTTGAGTAGGTGTTTCGGTTCTTGACACAAGTAAAAACTTTTCTTCTAATAGCCAATGATTGTCTTCCAGTTCTTGACATAATTAAAAACCCTTCTTCTAACAGCTAATGATTGTCTTCCAGCTCTTGACTATAATTAAAAGCCCTTCTTCTAACAGCTAATGATTGTCTTTCGGTTCTTGACACAATTAAAAACTTTTCTTCTAATAGCCAATGATTGTCCAGTTCTTGACATAATTAAAAACCCTTCTTCTAAAAGCTAATGATTGTCTTTCGGTTCTTGACATCATTAAAAGCCCTTCTTCTAACAGCTAATGATTGTCTTTCGGTTCTTGACATCATTAAAAGCCCTTCTTCTAACAGCTAATGATTGTCTTTCGGTTCTTGACACAATTAAAAACACTTCTTGACATAATTAAAAGCCCTTCTTCTAACAGCTAATGATTGTTTTTCGGTTCTTCATATGAATCTTATGATTGAACAAGAAAGTTTGCGATCATCACTCTTACAACACAGACTGGAACAACAATATAAAAAAAACATTTCTTTATAATGAACATCACAAAGTATTGCACTAAATATAATAAAAACATTTCGCTACATTTGAAGATAAACCAAAATAAAGAATTAATACAAACATTCGCTATAACGAACATGAAAACTATAATATGCATCTGACACTAAGAATTCACGTGTTTGAGAAAATGTTTTTTGGTTTTCAGTGCCGGATTGTCAGACAGAAGTCAGTTAATGGATTCTGGATCTCGCATACAAAAAAAAATTTTTTTTTAGCGTCAATGAGTTCAATTTTAAACAGTTTTAGGAGTGTGTGAAGAAGAGAGTGTATGTGTGTGTGTGTGTGTGTGAGTGTGTGCGCGCGCGCATGTATGTGTGTGTATGATGTTAATGTACTTGGGTTTTCTGCTTTGCACTAAAATGAACGAAAAGCCTGGATGGTGTATGCTGATGTTTGGATCCGGTTCCAATGGAGGATGAAAAACTGCATGTTTTGTAATTAGTGTGTAAAGGCAATAGAGGCTAGCTGAGTGCACACACGCGTGGAGGAGCAAACTGATACCGTTTTAGAAAACGAGAGCCGATGACGAGGGTTACAGAGGAAAACATGCAAATTTTTTTTCTATAAACTAAGAAGTTTCTTTGAATCTTTAATTAAAGAACAAGTTTTAGTCAGCATTTTTCTCTGGTAACTCTTGATAGAATAACAACTCTATTTCTAAACAATATTTTATATTAACTTTAGTTAAAAGCTCTTTGTTTAAACAATAAGTATTATCCTAAATAAATTATTTTAAAGCCAATTAAAAAATTTTCATAACAATTGAAAAAGTAAACAAAAATAAGAAAGTTATTCCTTGAACAGTTTCTATTAGCACTTGATAAAGAGCTGTGCTTGTTAATCATGAATTTCTACTATTGTTAAATAATTATTTCTAATAACAAATATTTTTTTTCACATTCTTACATCTGAAAACGTTTGCTTTTCCCCTGTCAGCCACTGTTATTTTTGTAAGCTCTAACATACCAGATTAAAAACACATTGACTGTTATAGGTTAAGAACATAACTAGATACATGTAATGTTTAGTGCTGAATGGTATATAAGAAACCAGTTCTTATACACTGACGAAGGTTATCAAAGACTATATTAAAAGGCATCTTCAATTTCTTTAAAAATTTCGTTAAAAATGTCAAGTATGTCTCTCTCAGTCACCTATTTCAGTTTTACTATTTTCTATCCCTTTAAAAAATAATTGGGGGTGGTGGGTGGAACGGCAAACTTTAAAGAAACACACCTACTGTGATGGAAGTCCCGTGCTGCTTTTGTTTCCACCCCACTTCACTCACCCGAGCATGACTCCTGACAAAGGTAGGGCCATGAAAAGCGAGTCGCTTCCTGGGCTGTGCGTTCGCACCTCACGCAGTCCCTATGTATGGAACGAAACATGTACCCAGGCTAATATTACAGGAGAACTTTGGTACGTACCTAGCAAGCGCGGGATACAAAGATAAATGATTTCAGGTGTTTTCTGGCCTGTAACTGTACGCTTCTAAATTATTAAGAGATGGAAAGGGACTAGGATGTCGAGTTGAGTTCACCTTTGAATATTTGCAAATTTGAATATTCCTATTTGAAAATCTGAGTTCATTTCACACTTTAATTATTTTTCAGTGTTGCTCGCCCCGTTCGTGTTCGCTAGGCTCAGCGACCAGAATGTACACAGTATCATTTCCAAGGGTCACAGTGTCACAATCGGGGAGCACAATGTCACTTTCGGGGTGCATAGTGTCATACTCGAGGTGCACAATGTCACTTTCGGGGTGCATAGTGTCATACTCGAGGTGCACAATGTCACAGAGGAGTAACGCAGTGTCAGACGCCCAGGTAACTTTAAATGCAAAGATAGCATCTCGCAGTAAAATTATACATGCGTGACACAATAGAAGTGCACATACGTGAAAGAGTAGAAATGCAAATTCACAGCTCAGTAAAACGAACTAATATATACGCACACAGGATAGAATATATATATACAGGGTGGTAGTATATAGGACAGCATATATACCCACCTCCTACAATAGAAATTTGCTTACGTGACAATATACTTTCCTGGCATTTAAAAAAATATTAAATTAAATATTATTTCCTACGATAAAAGTGTTGATTGGCGAGATAAATGTAGATTTAAATCATTACAACAATTTCAGGGAAAATGTTTGGAAATTCGCAGCATAGTAGAAATCTGAATTAAAACGTTATTAGAAAATAGAACATGCGGACATACAAAAGGAGCCGTTTACACAGATTTGTGACTGGTGAATCAGTTGAGTCAATTCTAATCTGCTCCACCCCACCCGTTTCCTACTGGGTGCCCGCACACTCCGACGATCCCCGTTGGTGATCTAATTGCGCATGCGCCGACAATCGCTCAACTCACAAACCCGAAACATCAACAAGCATATTTAAAACAAAATATTAAAAAACACCATCTCACTCACGCCCACACTGCGCGTGCGCAGAAGGTTTTCTTTATACGTGTATAAAATCAACATAGCGATTTCATTATTTACATTTTCAATACAAAATTCCATCAATGCTAGGGGGCTCAGAAGGCGACGGGTTTACGGCGTGAGACTAAAGATGGCGCCAGCGGGACAGGGCGTGTAAGTGTGATCCGTTATTGAATAACAACTTGAAACCAGGGCAGTGTCGAGTGGGCCAAAGGTGTTCAAGCGAAATTATCACGTGACACTGAGGGTTCACTATTCGTACATATCGTATTCAAATAATAAAGTGATCTGCAGTTTTGACTTGGAGATGAGTTTTTTTTTATGACTTTCATTGTCTAAATCTTAATTCCCATATTTCATTCTAGATTTCTTGTTTCTGTCCACAAGTCTGTTAGTGTATCGTAGCAGTTACAGTTATTTCATGCTGCATGTCACACTTATAACGCACATATATTTTATAATTGTATAATTTATACTGTTGTATACTTATCAAGCTATACTTTATAGTTATCATTCCATATTTAGCGTACAAGTATCTAAACTTCTATAGCTGTCAAAACAACTTGTTAGTCAAGCACGCGTATCTTGAAAAATGTGTAAAGCAGCTTAACGTTCTGACGTGAAATTATTAAGCTTACTACTCAGGAGCTAAGTATTAGGGTAGTTACACTTGCAGAAGACGGGTGTTGAAGGAGTTAAGTGTTGCAGGGGTTGGGTTTTGTAGGAGTTAAGTGTTGCAGGAGATGGGCGTTGCTGGGGTTGGGTTTTGTAGTAGTTAAGTGCTGCAGAGATTGGGTGTGAGTCGGGCGGAGCGAACAACCATTGCGCAAAAGAAGCTCAAAGTGGGTTGAAGGAGAAAAGTGTACTTTGAAATAATGAAATGGTGTCGCAAAATAAATACAAATCAATACAAACTCGCTAAGCCCGAAAACTCGACTCGTGTTTATAAGACAATAAGCATATTTCCACAGCTAAAACTGCAAACGGACGGTTGCATTTACAATGTTTATGAAAACGACAGCATATTTATCACGAAGTTGTTCTAAAAGTACACAATAAAAGCTCCGAAGAACACTAAATCAGTAAGAACCAAAAATAGCTCGCGCACATACACCGAGCTATATTACTATGTTAATTTTTAATTAGTTGCAAATATATTATCGTTACTTTTTGAAAGAATCCATCGTGTATATATTTGTCCGCGAGTTTAAATTAACATACACAATCTGTGAAAGGAAGTGACAACATAAACGCCTTGGCCGTATGACATGCTGTACCGCGCCTGCAAGACCTGATGGGAGGGCATAGGGCTATGGGACAAAAGCTATGACGTCAGGTTTCGGAAGCGAATGGCACAATGGAATGCTTGCCAATGGCCTCAGGGAATTGGATAAACGTGGTCTCCAAGCAGCATATGTAGGGCATCTCTATCTGCGGTCTGGAAAAAAATGCTAAGACACATTTTAAACAGCTCGGCAAATGTTGTGCGTTGACTTGTTAATTTAAACAGCTCAGAAAGCGTTGTCCATATAGATACGTTTAATCTAACCAGCCCAGAAAGTGATGTCCATTAAGACATATTAATTTGCACAGCCCCCCAAAGGAAACGATGTCCAGTCAGCAAGTTATTTGCTACAGCCCAGCAAGTGTTGTTGTTCCCTCTTACAAATTATTAGCCGTAAACACAAAGTTCTTTTGTTATTTGTCATGTGGTCGATTAGTTTAAGCCTGGGCTTCTTGTTTATTTTGGTGTTTGCAGTGCATAACGAGACGCGTTGTTTTCTTATACTCAATATACAGTTTCGTAAAGAGTGTTAATAAATTGCTTAACAGATGTAAGCAACTCTTTTTTTAAAGACAAGAACTCCTAGTGTTCCGAGTAGTTCATTTAAAACAGGAAGTGACAACATAAACGCCTTGGCCGTATGACATGCTGTACCGCGCCTGCAAGACCTGATGGGAGGGCATAGGGCTATGGGACAAAAGCTATGACGTCAGGTTTCGGAAGCGAATGGCACAATGGAATGCTTGCCAATGGCTTCAGGGAATTGGATAAACGTGGTCTCCAAGCAGCATATGTAGGGCATCTCTATCTGCGGTCTGGAAAAAAATGCTAAGACACATTTTAAACAGCTCGGCAAATGTTGTGCGTTGACTTGTTAATTTAAACAGCTCAGAAAGCGTTGTCCATATAGATACGTTTAATCTAACCAGCCCAGAAAGTGATGTCCATTAAGACATATTAATTTGCACAGCCCCCCAAAGGAAACGATGTCCAGTCAGCAAGTTATTTGCTACAGCCCAGCAAGTGTTGTTGTTCCCTCTTACAAATTATTAGCCGTAAACACAAAGTTCTTTTGTTATTTGTCATGTGGTCGATTAGTTTAAGCCTGGGCTTCTTGTTTATTTTGGTGTTTGCAGTGCATAACGAGACGCGTTGTTTTCTTATACTCAATATACAGTTTCGTAAAGAGTGTTAATAAATTGCTTAACAGATGTAAGCAACTCTTTTTTTAAAGACAAGAACTCCTAGTGTTCCGAGTAGTTCATTTAAAACAGCTCGGCGCGTGTTTCCTTCTTGTTTATAAACATAACTTAGCGCACTTAACTTGAGGGCTCCAAAGCGACTGATCGTGCCAGACTACTGAGATTCAGTGCATAGGCACTAAACGCATTTTCATTCTCGTACGAAAATGGCCATTTGACCATATGCTCGACATCCAAAATAAGAATAAAATTATATGTTATTCATGATCGCATGCTCGTCATCCAGGTCAGAACATAATTATATAGTTCTCATGACCACATGCTCGTCATCCAGTTCAGAACATAATTATATAGTTCTCATGACCACATGCTCGTCATCCAGGTCAGAACATAATTATAGAGTTCTCATGACCACATGCTCGTCATCCAGGTCAGAACATAATTATACAGTTCTCATGACCACATGCTCTTCATCCAGTTCAGAACATAATTATATAGTTCTCATGACCACATGCTCTTCATCCAGTTCAGAACATAATTATAGAGTACGTTTGACTATACGTCCATTATCCCATGTAGTATTACGATTGTGCTGCGCGTGTGTCTGTGTCTATCTGCGTGTGTGACTATCTGCGTGTGTGTGTCTGTCTGTGTGTGTCTGTGTCTATCTGTGTGTCTATTTGAGTGTATCTCTATTTGTACGTCTGTGTCTATGTGTGCGTGTGTCTAGTATATATATAGTGATAGACAAGCGGTACATGTGTATATATATATAATCAGACAAACGGTAAGTGTGTCTAGTAAGTATATATATACTATAGTGAGAGACAAGCGGTACGCGCGTGTTTGTTTGGAGGAGAGTAAGTATCAAGTGTAGTTTTGCAGTAAGAAACACGTGACATATTTCAAAACAAGGAAAGAAAAGGTGATATATTTCAAGAAATATTACTATTTTCAACGTAACAAAGGTAGCTCGGGGTGTGTGTGTGTGTTTGTGTGTGTGTGGTAGTTTAGAAAAATGAATGAGTGTACTGCAGAACATAACAAACACAAAGGGGACGTAATTTAGAATGAATAAATTAATAACTTAATTAATTAATGATGAGTGTACTGTAGAACAACATAACAAAGGTAGCTCATGGGAAATTTAATTTAGAAAAATAAATAAATAAGTGCACTGCAGCTCATAACACATTGAGGGGGGGGGGGAGAGGGGAATATAGTTGAGAAAAAAATGAATAAACAGATGAATATACTGTAGAGCAACACGAGTCGCTTATAACATCGTTTGCATTGTAGTAGAATTGTACAAAAGACTTCTATGGAACTGTACAGATGGCTGAATTTCTAACTATCGTTTGCATTGTAGTAGAATTGTACAAAAGACTTCTACGGAACTGTACAGATGACTGGATTTCTAAATATCGTTTCAATAACAAACACATAGCGCATGATATTTTTGGAAAACGAGATTATTTATTTTCACCAAAGACCAAGCAGTTATATTATATTTCACTATAAAAGACGGAGTATTAATGTCTAATGTAATTTTAATAGAGTTTTATATCTTAAAATAAAATAAGTATATACATTTTTTAATTTCTAATTTCTTTCACTTTTCTAATACGCTGAGATTTTGAGAGAACTGTCCTTACAAAATAAAAATATAAATTAAATAGTAAATCTGTAATTGCATAAGTTTTTTTCCCCACAGAACCGTAAATATTGTAATGGAATGTAACGGTTGGATGCCAATCAAATAACTGTTCATTTCTAAAGCACACAAGGAAACGATGAAGCTAACGAGCGACGTTACCGGCACTATAAATAGCACAACTGTGATTAAATGGAAATAATTAGTGTTAAAGAGAAACAATTAGTAAGAAAGGGAAACAACTAGTGGAAAGGACAATAGTAAACAATGAATGATTTGAACACTAACAATAGGGTTCCAGCATAGAGAAGATATTAATTAACTGGAGAAATTTAGAAATTTTCAAGACGTCCCTTAGACAACTAGTATAGTTCTGTGTTATTTCAAACTGTACAACAGGAAAATAATTTTATGCTTCTCTTTGACAGCTGTTTGATATATATTGTACTTATGCGTATGAATTCATTTTGTTTTGTTATATTTATTTTTCTTTTGTGCTTTAGTGGTATGTATCAAGACCCTGAGTAGTTTGCAAAAATCGGTTAAGTGTGCTCATGAAGTTTTAAAAATTAATTAAATCTTCTTTTATTATTATTATTGAACGTTTTCAGACTTCTTCACCTGGATTCTCTTGAACGTGTGTCATAGAGAGAAAAGTGCTATGTATGCACAGATTATCAGTACAATTACGTCAAACTTAACAGAAAATTGGCAATTGTAGGCTATATATTGCTTTCCAAATGGGTGTAACATCAGCTAGCTGCTTCACTAATAAACTGTATTTAATATTGATACTGCTAAGTGCTATCAAAAGCATACCCAGCAAGGCAAAGATTTTACTCAACCACTTACTTATCTGTATCCAGCAGTATACTAATGATTATATGTACCCAACTAGTTACTAATGATTATATGTACCCAGCTAGTTAATAATGATTATATGTACCTAACCACTTAATAATGAATACCTGCTTGTAGTTGTACCCAGCTAGTTAATAATGAGTATATGTACCTAGCTAATTAATAATGATTACCTGTATCCAGCCAGTTTCTAATGATTACATGTACCCAGCTAGTTACTAATGATTTTATGATCTCAGTCAGTTAATAATGATTGTATGTACCCAGCTAGTTAATAATGATTATCCAAACCCAACCAGTTTAATATCTACACTCAACAAGTTAAAAGTTACCCGTTCCCAGAAAATTAAAAGGCTTACCTGCATAGTGTTTGTGCGGGGACTACTGCCACCCATCTCAACAGCAGTTACGTTCAGAATGATGACACCTCCCAGCAACTCCCTGTCCAGCTGCACTGTGTTGGTCACCAGTCCTGACAGTGAGTTCACGCGGAACACCTCTCCACGCTGGACGCCATTTGAGGTAATCCCAGTTAGATAATACTCCACACTCGAGCCAGACCTGATGCTAGAAGCAGACACTTTCACTACACTTGTACCGGCTTGGTCATTTTCTGAAAGCTGTAAAGAATAGCTTAGTGGAGTGAACGTAGGTCCCATTTCAGCTGAGGACAGCAAAATTGTGATGGAGGTTTCAGTCGATCTGCGGTTTTTCTGCCCAGGTGATCCACCATTGTCCATAGCAAGAATGCGCAACACATACAGGAACGGTGAAGCTGGCATATCTTGCTGCAAAGTTAGTTGGCCAGTTCCTGAGAGAAATGAAAACAGTCCCGTCTGATTCAACAGAGAGTAGGACACGTTTCCATTCTGGCCACTGTCAGCATCATCTGCAAAAACTTCAGCAATTATTTGCCCCCTACGTGCCTCCGCAGTAACGACATAAGCAGGTGGAGACTTAAACACGGGATTGTTGTCGTTGACATCCTGAATAAAAATTATAAGGGTTTTCTGTGTGGTGTGTTGAAGTGCTGCTGGTGTTGCCTGATCAGTGGCAGTAATGACAAGTTTGTAGTAGTCAATCTTTTCACGGTCCAACCTTTCCCTGACGTAGATCAGGCCCCGCACAGGGTCAATCTGAAATGTGTTGCCTAAAGGATCTTGACTGACAATAGCGAATCTGACCGTGCCAAAGTCTCCACTGTCTTTGTCTTCCGCACTGAGTGTTACAATTGTTTCATTGAAAACATCCTCCAAAACTATAAGTGACCTGAAACCATCAGTAAACTGTGGTACATTGTCATTGGTGTCATTGACCTTGACAGTAAAAAATATATTAGAAGAGAGTGGTGGGTAGCCTGCATCTGACACACTTATGTTTAAACTGTACTGCTGCTTGATTTCAAAATCTAAATTACGTGCCAGGTAAAGACTGCCTGTATAGCCATCCAGGTTGAAAATGCCGTCTTCATTGCCACTATAAATAGAAAAGAACAGCTTTGCATTGTTCCCCATATCAGAGTCTCTTCCTTCAAATACAGTCAACAATTCGCCTGGAGTTCTACCCTCTTCAACATTCACCTGACGAATTGTAGTGGTAAACACAGGAGCATTGTCATTGGTATCAAGAATTGTAATAATGACCTGTGCTGAAGAATTAAGTTGTATCATACCAGAGTCTGTAACAACTATAGTTAGCCAATAACGGTCTTTCATTTCACGATCAAGATTACCATTAACACTTATTTCACCACTCTTTCCTGATATTTTGAATTTGTTTTCCTGGTTACCACTAGCAATGGCATAGGTGACAATGCCATTTACACCAACGTCTAAATCTGTTGCAGTCATTTTGATTACATTAGAGTTAACTTCCGAATTTTCTAGCACTGAGGCGCTAAACTGGCTTCTGGCAAATGATGGTGGGTTGTCATTGATATCAGTAATGAATACCTTGACAGATGCTTTTCCATGTAGTGGTGTCAAACCATTGTCACTGGCAAAGACATCAAAGCTGTAAAACTCTACGCTACTTGTGTCCATGATGTACTCTCGATCAAATGGTCTTTTGGTATAAATTACACCAGACACTGAATCAATGGTAAAATTCCAGTTGCCTTCACCCAACGAGTATAAAAGGTCAGCATTCTGACCAGTGTCCATATCTGTGGCCTGTACTTTTCCCACAAATGTACCTGCAGGCAAATTTTCTGCTACCCTGAATGTGTAGGACCCATTATCGAACAATGGACTGTTGTCGTTAGAATCTAGTAAATAGATAGTGATGTTGGCAGTTGAGCTGCGGGGCACATCAGCACTGTCTCGCACTTGAACAGTCAATGAATACATGTCACGTGACTCTCTATCCAGGGAGTGAGCAACAAAGAAAGTGCCATCTGGAAAGACTCCAAAACGGCTGTCTTCATTTCCTCGAAGTATGCTGTAGACAAGTTTCCCATTCTTTCCAAGATCTGCATCTGAAGCAACAAATTTAGCAATGATTTCATTCACTGGTTTTGACTCTGGCAGTGAAATGCTGAAGACTGCATATGGGAAGACTGGTGTATGGTCATTTACATCCTGGATATTAACAATCACATCCATAGATGAAGAGAGCTGTGAACTGCCAGAATCACTAACAGTAACCCTAAGAACCATCTGGTTGGAAAATAGATATTTGGGTGGCTTTTTAATAGAAATAATTCCAGTCTTGCTGTCAATGCCAAATACTCCAGTACTATCCTGTGTAGAATACAGAGAGTAGACAAGCTGTGCATTAATGCCATCATCTGAATCTTCAGCTACAGCCATGAAAATGTTGTAATCCACAGGCCAATTTTCCATGACAGTTATTTCTGAGCTGGTAACGACATAATGAGGGGAGTTGTCATTCAAGTCTGTCACAGTGATGGTCACGTTCTGATAGCCAAACTTTGACCCTGTTGTTGCAATGACAGTAAGAACGTATTTAGCTGTCACTTCTCGATCAATAAGTTTTTTAATGCTAATTGTTCCTGATGAATCAATAGAGAATGTTTCCATGGGATCACCAGAGGTGATTGCATATGTAATTGTACCTCCTCTTGCCACTGCTTGCACTTGGCCAACAACTTTGTTTATGCTGGAAGCTTGCTGGCCAAAGTCCTCAGTGATACTATATGTATATATGTTCTGGGTGGGAAAAGATGGGGCAAAATCATTGACATTAGCAACAATAATAATGATGTTGGCATCTTTTCTGGCTCTTCGACCACTGCCATCTGTTGCAGTCACTCTAAGATTGTAACTACTTTTCAGATTGCGATTTAAAACTGTAGTAGTGGAAATTATTCCAGAGCTGGCAGCAATGATAAAACTAGCTACATTAGTATCAGAAAATGCATAGGTTACTTTGCCAAATATTCCAGAGTCTTTATCCATTGCAGTAACCTGCACCACTTGGGTTCCAGAAGGATCTGTTTCAAACACTCTGCAATAATAATTTTCTGGGTGGAATTCTGGATCATTATCATTCACATCTCCTACATCCAGGAAAATGGTGGCTGTTGCTGACAGTGCAGGGGAGCCTCCATCCTGAGCAATAACTTTAATAGTATACCTCGAGACGTTTTCATAGTCCAGTGATTTCAAAGTGCTAACCCTGCCTGAACTACTATCTACCTGAAACATGTCTGCAAACATTAAAAGGGTATATGGATGCAAGTGATAACTGATAGTTCCATTCACCCCTGTATCATTATCCTCTGCTCTAACTGTCACAACATCTTGGTTTTCAGGCAAATTTTCAGCAAGACTAACATTTATATTTGGCTGCCTGAATTTTGGCACCATGTCATTCTCATCCATAATGTCCACAGTAAGCCTGGTGTAATTTCTGTAAGGAGTGGCACCACTATCACGTGCAGAAATATTCAGCACAACACGCTCCGTTACTTCATGGTCGAGCATTACACGGGTTGTAATCAGTCCAGTAGCAGAGTCAATGGCGAACCACTGATAGTCATTACCAGCTGTTATGGCATATGTGAGCAGAGAGTTGGGACCTGAATCTTCATCCACAGCTCGGACACTAGCAACGAAAGACCCGGGCAAGGACAGCTCTGACATCCAAGCTCTATAATCTAACTTTTCGAATACAGGGGCATGATCATTAGCATCATTGACAATGATTATAAGATGTGCAGTTGAACTCCTGGGTGGTGTGCCGTGGTCAAGAGCTTTTAGCGTCAAGTTGTACTGAGCAATACTTTCACGGTCCAGTGATCCCACAACCTGGATGTAATTGATGGATGTTACTGATACAAGCCGAAAGTGGCCTAGTTGGTTTCCATTAATAATTTCTATGGATGTTTCCCCATTGACACCATAGTCTGCATCAGTCACACTGATGCTTGCCACCCGCATAGCCATCGCGTTCTCGTCAATCGTAGCGTAGCCTGTCACTGGGTCTGCGCTCACAGGATCGAACGTGATGATCGGGTCATGATCATTCTCATCTATGACATTCACTGTCACATAAGCCCTTCCTCCTAGTGGGGGCCGGCCACCATCTCGAGCTTCTACAGTCAGAAGGCAGCTATAAGGACTGCAGTCTAAGACAGAATAACCACACAAGTGGTTGCACTGTAATGGAGAGGTAAGTGTCCTAACTACACCCGTTTTCTCCTCGATGGTAAACTGACCAGATGAATCAGTCAAAAAGTAGAAAATCTGTGCATTATCACCAGTGTCGCGATCCGTAGCCTCAACACGAACAATTGATACACCAATGTTGGCTCTTTCTTTGACCTGTGTCACATAGTCGCTAGGGTCAAAAGATGGAGGGTTGTCATTAACGTCAATAACACTAATCTTGATCTGCATATAGCCATACCGAGGAACGTCTCCACCATCTTTTGCTGAGATATTAAGAATATACAAATCTTTCATCTCTCTGTCTAACCCACCATTAGTTGCAATAAATAAAAAAGGTGTTTCGATATTTGGTGAGATCAGCACAAATCTTCCATCACTGTTACCTGAAACAATTGAGTATTCTTTGATTGTCCCATTTTCCTTTGCGTCCGGATCAACAGCAGTGATGATTAGTTGTTGCTGACCAGCTTGTGCATCCTCCTGGAATGAAACCGACATAATTTCCTCCTCAAACCTCGGATTGTTGTCATTAACATCTAGAATCTCGATGGTAACGTCAATCAGGTGGATTGGCTGATTTGGCTGTGCACCTCTAATATACAAATTGAGAGTGCCACTTGGTAAAGCTTCTCGATCAATTCGTTCCCTGGTTCTGATTACTCCATTAGAGTCCAGCTCAAAGAGGGTGGATGGTTCTTCGAATGAGTACGTGTAACCTGTCCGTAGGTGTACAGTTCCCACAACAACACCCACTGGTTTGTTTTCTTCCACCTGCATGACAATGCTGTCTGTTGTACCCGGCCCCTGGCCTTGTGCAAATTCTCCTAGAAACACCAAGAGTAAAATACAGACCGAATGGCTTACGGGTCGGGGTCGTGACATTCCGTGCAGTGTTTTCAGGGTAGCCATGTTGCCACCTGCAGCCGGCATGGGCCACCCTTCCTGTGCTTTCGTTTGGCCAGCTTTTCTTGCCCAGCTAGGTCAATGCCTTAAGTTTTGTACTACTACTTAGGCATCTGCTAAAGCACATTTTCCTCATTCCACCATTGTCTCACACAAAACCCACTTTCCACTTATAATCATGAATAGCTGTAATTAATAAAAATCGCACTATAGGTAATAAATTTCGCTATTATACAGACTACATTTTAATGTTTGGCCACTTCTTTAAGACTAATATCAAATTCACAATACTGATACGTGACAAGTAAAAACTGGCAATTTAAGTAAACTGTCTTACCGTAAAGTTCGCAAGAAACTTTAACACAATGATATAGGGCCTACCGTAGATTTCAAGTTTGACGAATTAGGCCTACAGAGTTGATGGTTCACTCAGCTCTGGTTTTGTGTACTGAAATCCAAATAAAGCCCCCTTAGCTGACAGGCCTAGTACACAGCCACTGAAATCCAAATAAAGCCCCTTAGCTGACAGGGCCCTACTATACGGCCACTGAAAATCCCGCGCGGCACTGGCTGAGCTGAAGCTGTAAACGGTCGGACGTTTCGTTTGTTCACTTTACTGTGTTGCCTTTATGCCTTGTTACGGCCTCGTTACTCCTTGCTTCGCCTTGACAACAATCCATTCCTATCAGAAAGGTTCACAAACGAAGTCGTCATAATTTAGCTGCTATTTTCTGGAACCATTCACACTCTATCCGACAGTTCCACTAAATTCTTACCTGAAGAACGCAGGTAAGACTGGAAGCATAGTGCAACGAGTGTTGCAAGTCTGGCTCGATCACATATCAACACACACGCACGCACCGAGCGTACCTACCGCGAGCCTTCTTCTGACGTCATTAACTCCTCCTCCACAAGCTGACTGACAGCCAACTGAACTAATGGCGTGGTTTTATCCAGCAACGTAGTACAAGACTCGCTTCAGTAAAGGACGAAGGGGTGTGGGCTGACCAGATTAGACCTGACTGTACACTTTTGTATCCGACTGAGCGCACGTTAACTGTGAACGTCGGATCCAAGCTGGCTGAGAGGAAAAAGCCCAAATACACTAAGCTTGTATTCGCTGTTTTGAAACCCGGACCGACTGTAGCGACAAGCAGCATCCCTGTCATCTATGACATGTGTTATCGCCAAGCGTGGCTGGTGACATCATAGCCAGTGGCCTCAGGGCTCTCCGGTGGTGGTGGCCAGGCCTTTATCAATCACCACGGGGTGCAGATGGCAGATAGGCAACTAACTGTGGTCTGTGACCAAAGAAATGTCGTTACTCTCCTCCATTAAGCAGATCGATTACAAACTTCCAAAGAGATTAAATGAAGTAACAAAGTTTCAAGAGGATGACTGGTGGAGGGTACAAAATGGGGTGGGGGTGAGGGATTGTTAGAAAGAACTTTAAAACCGACTGATCCCCGATATGCTCGAAATCGACCTAGGTCGGATGCGCTCTCCCTAAATTCAGCAGCGTGATCATCTTCTTGCTTGACTTGGGTTTTACGCCACCTTGACTTGGGTTTTACGTCACGTCAAAGTTTCATGTACACTTTTGGAAGTTCACTGTTCTTTGAAGTGACTTGCATGGGTTTGTGACTGACGTCCACTGTGCCTTGATATAGTTTTTCCCCTTTGGAACTCCCCAGTCACTAAAAGGAGAGATTTATTTTTCTGTAAGAGCAAAAATGATTGATTTCTTATCTTGTGTGTATGTGTTGCTGATCTCACCATGAGCATTTTTGCAGTTATCATAAAACTGAAATACTTAGTCCCGTTACTTTTATTTAGGTGCATTTCATACTCGCACATTTTGGGTGGTTACACTACGTGTATTTCATACTTGGACATGTTGGGTGGTTATACTAGGTATATTTCATACTTGGATATTTTGGGTGGTTACACTACGTGTATTTCATACTTGGACATTTTAGCTGCTTTACACTAGGTGTATTTCATACTTGGACATTTTAGCTGGTTTACACTAGGTGTATTTCATACTTGGACATTTTAGCTGGTTTACACAAGGTGTATGTATTTCATACTTGGACATTTTAGCTGGTTTACACTAGGTGTATTTCATACTTGCCCATTTTAGCTGGTTACAGTATTTCATGCTTGAATATTTTAGCTGCTTACACTAGGAATATTTCATACTTTAACAGTTTGTTGCAAGATGAGTGTTTTATTTATTTAGTCAGGAAAAGAAAATATTTTGTGTCCACTTGATTTTGTTAGAAGTAATGAGCTTGGTTTCACTACTCTTGATTTGATCAAAACTAGGAGCATTTAATAACCTTACTGTTTACTTGTTGATTTGATCATAACTAGGAGCATTTAATATCTTTACTGTTTACTTGTTGACTTGATGAGTGTTTCATACCATAGCTGCATAGCACTTTATGACAGTAGTTACTGACTTGAACAGTATTTCATTCTATAGCACATTATAGTATTTACTGATTACAACAATGTTTCATTCTATAGCACTTTATCTTATAACATTATAGTAGTTACTGATGTGTTTCATCCTAAAGCATTTTGCCTTGTAACATTATAAGAATTACTGATCTGAACAGTGTTTCATCCTAAAGCATTTTGTCTTGTAACATTATAAGAATTACTGATCTGAACAGTGTTTCATCCTAAAGCATTTTGCCTTGTAACATTATAAGAATTACTGATCTGAACAGTGTTTCATTCCATAATACTGTACTTCGTAACACTATAAGTTTAATTTCTGTCTTTCTCTGTAACGATAGATATGTTTCATTCCATAATACTGTACTTCGTAACACTATAAGTTTAATTTCTGTCTTTCTCTGTAACGATAGATATGTTTCATTCCATAATACTGTACTTCGTAACACTATAAGTTTAATTTCTGTCTTTCTCTGTAACGATAGATATGTTTCATTCCATAATACTGTACTTCGTAACACTATAAGTTTAATTTCTGTCTTTCTCTGTAACGATAGATATGTTTCATTCCATAATACTGTACTTCGTAACACTATAAGTTTAATTTCTGTCTTTCTCTGTAACGATAGATATGTTTCATTCCATAATACTGTACTTCGTAACACTATAAGTTTAATTTCAGTCTTTCTCTGTAACGATAGATATGTTTCATTCCATAATACTGTACTTCGTAACACTATAAGTTTAATTTCAGTCTTTCTCTGTAACGATAGATATGTTTCATTCCATAATACTGTACTTCGTAACACTATAAGTTTAATTTCAGTCTTTCTCTGTAACGATAGATATGTTTCATTCCATAATACTGTACTTCGTAACACTATAAGTTTAATTTCAGTCTTTCTCTGTAACGATAGATATGTTTCAGTAGTAAACATAATTCGTTGCAGTGAGGAGTCATGTCTGTATATCTCTGTTAATAGAAGACGTATTCTATCATTAATGTCTTTCATATTTAACAGTATCATATCTTTATTTCTCTGAAACTTATATAGATTTCAGTATTTAAGAAAGAAAATCTGTAAATCTAAGAATTTTCTTTATCAGCAAGTGTAATTTATGTATGCAGTCTGTGTCGAAAGAAGATTAATTTCATTACTTAAACTATCTCTTTATAATTAGAGTAATTAATTTGTATTTCTGTAATTAAGAGAGATTAATTTCACTACTTAAACTCTCTCTTTATAATTAGAGTAATTAATTTGTATCTCTGTAGTTAAGAAAGATTAATTTCATTACTTAAACTCTCTCTTTATAACAAGAGTAATTAATTTGTATCACTTCGATGTAACAAAGATTCATTTCATTTAAACCGCTTCCTTATATGACAAATAATTAATTTGTATCTCTTTCTAAAGAAAAAAAGATTCATTTCATTTTACCTCAACCCTAGCTTTATAATACAAAATGGTCCACAGTTTTGCTCGTTCTTTGTTCATGCTAGTGCTCGACATTTGATAGTCATTTCTTTTATCAGTGATTCACTGGGATTAGTGAGGCCTGGAGAGGGTTTCAATAACGAATTTGTCTAGACAACAATAATCTCAATAATGTTATCACTGAGCAAGAATATTAAAATCGTGTGCTAATTTCAATAAGCATACTTTTTAATAACCTTCTCTCTCGCGCGCACACACCGCACACACATACACATGTACAAATGCACGTAAACAAAACTCACATACACACTTGCACACTAACAGTAGATATTTGGTTTAAAACATTATCTATCTGTTTTCACGGCCATCGTTTTCCTCTTGTCTGCACTTCATTGTGAATGTTTGTATATTTCAATACTGTTGTTTGTGTGTATAGTTGTGTTTATACAGCGTGACACGATTTTCATTATGATTGCTTGTATAAGTCATTACGAATGTCTGAATATTTCATTACGGTTGTTTGTGTGTACACAGCTTGACATGATTTTCATTATGATTGTATACATAAGTCATTGTGAATGTCTATATATTATAATACGGTTGTTTGTGTGTATAGTTTATTGTACACAGCGTGACATGATTTTCATTATGATTGTATATGAATGTCTGTATATTTCAATACAGCTGTTTGTGTGTATGTTTTGTTTTACACAGTGTGAAATGGGGTGTGTGTGTGTGTGTGTGTGTGTGTGTTCGTGCGTGCGTACAGCTCATTATCGTGATTTAACGGCTTCCAACACGGTGAAGAATAACAAAAGTTGAAGACAGGAAACATTTTGTTGTTTGTATTTTCAGTGAGCCACGACTGCTCTTGACGCTTCAAGAAACACGCACACACTCACGCCGCTCCAGGGTTGAAAGGTTAGGGTTAACTGTTGATCCCTTAGTACTGCACTGTCAGGTGACGTTTAGTGACGTACATGTTAGTTTTCTACAAACATAACCCATAACACACTAAGTAAAATAAAACGAGGAATAATAAAATAATTAATGAGAAACAAATGCCACACAATAAATCCATAAGAAACAACATGATTTATTGCTGAATAACGCATATTAAATACTTTTAATTCTTATACTGTCTATACAAATTAAATATGCTTTAAATAACAAAACAGCAGATCACAATATTGAATTACTAAATAACAATAAATAAAACGGCTGAAAACATGAAACGCGAAAAATTGAGAATTTAAATAACACACGGTCAATACAGAGTGCTGAATTACTAAGTAACACTAAATAACTGGCCTAAAAGTGAAAATTTAACTAACACAAAAGTACTTTATCTGATTGGTAATACACTAAATGATTGGCCACATAATATAAAAACACACTATATTCGCATTACTTAATGAATAGGTAGATGGTTTTTAGGTGCACATTTATAGAATAGTGAACACACAAACATACACACACTCAAACACACACACACACATTACTGAATGTTTACTCTGATGTGTTTGTGTGTCTTTATGAGTGTGGCTTTTTTCCTAGCATAACTTATTCCCTTTTTTTTCCCAGAGTGACTTTTTTCCAATCACCAGCGTTCAATGAACACTTTTGAAATGCTTTCCTTTAAAAAAAAAATTGTTAAACATGACACTGACTTGCAAAATTGCCTTTCTCGCTGATGATAGAAAGTATATTCACTAACGATTTAGTGTTGACTTTATCCTTTCGGTTACGCGCTTTAGTTCCTAAATAGCATACTACATGTGTAGTGTGTCTCTCTTGACTTCGGCCACCATCGTTGACAGTTCTATAAATAGCTCTTTCCGAATTTGTAATGTTATACTTACGGAAATTAACGTTTTCTTGTATGCATATTATTTACGTGACAACCGTGCGATTCTTTTCACTGGCTGAGAAAGTGGTCATGATTTTCTGGGCATAAGGTGTTCAGTTTTCATGGCTTGGAATACCGTTAATATAATCAAACTATCGATTTCATCCATGCTCTATCTTGTGAACGCACGGGAGAGACATTGCGCCTTTAATAAAAAAAAAAAAAATCAAAGTAAACGCGCAATAATTGTCATAAGTCCACGCTCTCAAAACAACTGTTATAAATATTTATACGTTCTCTTCCTGTCAAGTGCGCCTTTCATCAAAGATGGATAGGGTCAGAACTGAGTCGGTCTGATCAAAGCGAGGATAGCAAGGATAAGAGGTAATCAGTTAAGGGGCTGTCCAAATTGTAACCGCATCCCTGACTGACAAGCAGTGCTGCCCCTGTGTGACGTAAGACAAGGCGGCTGTTGAGCCACTTACGTCAAGCGCACGGAGTCAAGAGTGAGTCATATCAATCAAACCCGGTGGTTACTTCTGTATTAGTAGTCTTTTTACTGTCCGTACTCATGTACATGAGTGTGTCCACTTGATTATACCTATACTCGTATCTGTTTACACGAGTTGTCGACTTAATTAATCCTATACTCGCATAATACATGGCTGTTAATACCACCGTGAGTAAAATAAGATGAATTAGTCTGTGCTCGCAAAATACATTGCTGTTCGTCCGCACGGAATCTCCTATTTAAGAGTTTGATTACAAGTAGGCTTTAAGTGACTTTTCCGGAAAGATGGCTTTCTGTAGGAATGAATTGACTGGTATGCAAGTATGGTGCATGGAGCAGTACCGTCTTGACGCATGGGCAGTTGCCCGGGGGTCTCACGAGCATAGGGTCCCCTTGCTAATCTATGTCCGTTTTATTCCTGTGTGTAGGTAGGGACCACAGTGCACTGCTTTGCCCGTTGGCCCTGACATGGCGTCCTGATTAACTTCATTACTAATGCTCCTCTATTGTTTGGTGATAATGCTTCACTATTGCTTGATGATCATGCTCCACTATTGCTCGGTTACTAATGTGTGTTTACTACTGATGCTCTATTGTTTGTTTACTAAAGTTGATCTATTCATCGATTGATAATTATAATGCTCTTCTATGGCTTGTTTACTAATGTTGATCTATTGGTTAATTCCTACTGCTGCTCTGTTGATAGACAATCTATACTACTCTATTGCTAGGTTATTAATAGTTTGATAACTAATGCTGGTCTATTGCTAGATTATAATACTGCTCTAGTGCTTGTTTACTAACTATTGCTAGATTATAATACTGCTCTAGTGCTTGTTTACTAACTATTGCTAGACTATTAATAATGCTCTATTGCTGGTTTACTACTATTGCTAGACTATTAATAATGCTCTATTGCCAGATTATTAACACTGTTCTATTGTTTGTTTACTAATGCTGCTCTATTGTTAGTTCACTGATGCTAGTCTGTTAATACTGATCTATTCTGGTAATGTTCATCTATTGAATCTGTTGCAATTCCATTATTACAAGCCTCTTAAATCTAATCTATTAATGGCAGTATGTTATTGATAGTCTACTGCTAGACTATATCAGTACTAGTCTATTGCTAGAATATTATAATGCTAGTCTTTTATATTAATGCTAGTCCATTAGCAAGACTTCACCAAAGTGTGCACTTCAATGCGGAATTATCTTTCCTTTTGAATCTGTCTGTTGTGTGGCAGGTCTTTGTAATTATTTTACATTATTGAACGGTTCCCAAGTCACAAAGAAGACCTAAAGACCTGACCTCTGGGACACTTCTCTTTCAGATTATTTAATATCACAGAACGCTTCCAAATACACAAAGAACTTGACACCTGCACACGACGTTGTTTCACAGCTTCACGTCGCTGGAAGATTTGAGCGAAGACATTTGTCCAAGACAACCAAGCTCTTCTCATCACTGTATAGGCTTTCTTATCACTGTGTAGGCTTTCTTATCACTGTATAGGACTATAGTCTTTCTTATCACTGTGTAGGCTTTCGCATACTCTATAGGATTTCTTATCACTGTGTCAACTTGCTCATCATTGTGTAGGTTTTCTTATCACTGTGTAGGTTTTCTTATCACTGTGTAGGCTTTCTTATCACTGTGTAGGCTTTCTTATCACTGTGTAGGCTTTCTTATCACTGTATAGGACTATAGTCTTTCTTATCACTGTGTAGGCTTTCGCATACTCTATAGGATTTCTTATCACTGTGTCAACTTGCTCATCATTGTGTAGGTTTTCTTATCACTGTGTAGGTTTTCTTATCACTGTGTAGGCTTTCTTATCACTGTGTCAACTTGCTCATCATTGTGTAGGTTTTCTTATCACTATGTAGGCTTTCTTATCATTGTGTAGACTTTCTTATCACTGTATAGGCTTTCTTATCACTGTATAGACTTTCTTATCATTGTATAGGCTGTCTTATCAGTGTGTAGACTTTCTCATCAGTGTTTAGACCTTCTCATCACTTTGTCGGCTTTCTCGTCAATATGTAGACTCTCGTATCACTGTGAAGGTGTGACACTGATGCCACTTAATGGTTATGAGTATTATTATTATTTATTAATCTTTCATAACTAATTACAAGTGATGATAATCTTTATATATTAATGATCCTCCAGCAGACACCACTCGTCTCTGTCGCTTGGCGGATATAAGGGTGCGCTGTAAATGTTTTTTCTCTTCCACAAAATTTTGATAAATATTTACTGTCACACAATGTTACGTAAGTGGAAAAATTCTTACTAAAGGAAAAAACAAATATGTCTTTAATCTATATTTAGTGAGCTCCCATCCACCCACTTTCTTCTCCAACATAAGACAGTCCTAGACAAGTTTGGTTTTCTGAGATGTGGGCACATTCATTAATGCATGTTCTTAGATATCACTCTTAGGCATGTTTTGGATATCATTCTATGAAAAGCAAGTCCTTGGACATCACACTCAGAAAAGTTTGATCTTGAGCATCATACTCAGAAAGGCACATTCTTGGACATCACACTCAGGAAAGTTTGATCTTGAGCATCACACTCAGAAAGGCATGTTCTTGGACATAACAGAGAAAGGCAAGGCATGTTCTTGGACATCACTCTCTGATAGGCAAGTTCTTAGATATCACACTCAAACAGGTATGATCTTGGACCAGCATAGACAAAATTAGTTTTCCGAGGTCTGAATACATTTGATTTTTATATGAATATTTTGTTTTCTAATTTTGTATGCAGCTTGCTAATAGTACTAAATAGGGATTTCTTTCGATATCTAATCAGTTTTAAATAAGGACCTACTTAAAGACCCAGATAGATAGATAGATAGATAGATAAACAGAGAGTTTCATATCAACATCATAATTTAATTTCTTAATTCTGTATCTAGATACATTATACCTATTTCTAGAACTGAAATACAGATATATTTACCAAATAACTAAAATCAACTATCGATAAACAAACAAGATAACCAACTAATCAGGCAACTAAACAATGTTTAGGTATATATTTCTATCTTGAGATTGATCTGTGAGCTTGTTCACCGGCGTCTCTACCTCGTGGTGGTGGGGTCAGAGTGTCTGGGCCTTCGAATGGGACAATAAATCGGGTAACGCGTGACAAGTCTGCGTCCGCTAAGAGCAGTAATCGGACATTTTTAGTCCTTCGGCCTCTATTCAGAGAAATAAATCTTGCACTGAAAAACTGTATTCTCATATATACTGACAAAGTATACACACAGTCAAACACACAATCACTCACTCTTCTTCCAAGGTTATTAAATATAACCCTCGCTGCCAGTGCTAAACCATCTCCAGGATATGAAAGCTATCCCTCATCTCCAGTGCTATATCTCCTCCAAGGTATTAAATCTATCCCTCATCTCCAGAACTTAACCTTCCCTTATCTCTCATCCCTAGTGCTAAACCTTCTCCTATCCCTCATCCTCAGTACAGCTTCCAAGGTATTAAATACATCCCTCATGTACATTGTTAAAACTCCTATCAGGATATTAAATACCACTCCTAAACTTCCTTCTATGGTATTAAATAAAACCCTTATTTATACTACAAACAGCAGTTCCTATGAGCATTAAATACATCTCTCATTTTGCATTGTTTAAACTCATTCTAGAGTAGTAAACAAAACCCTTATTTATAGAATAAATCCTCTTCCTAGAGCGTTAAATACATGTACTATAAATAACCATTATTTATAGTACAAAACCGCATCCTAGAGTATTAAGCACATTTCTAATTTATATTGTTAAAACTCATCCCAGGGTATTATTCTATATCTCCCTTCAAGTGATAAACCTCTTTAATTTATTAAACACACCACTTTTACTCCTCCTAGGGCTCTTAAGGCATTAAATACTATTGTAGATGGTGAAAAGTAACAGGAAAAAGTTCACCATAAATAGACTCAAGGAAAAGCTCACCATAAATAGACTCAAGGAAAAGCTCATCATAAACAGACACAAGGAAAAGCTCATCATAAACAGACACAAGGAAAAGCTCACCATAAACAGGCCGAGGAGAAATCTCACCATAAACAGACTCATGAGGAAGCTAATAAACAGATTCAGGAGAAAGCTAATAAACAGACTCATGAGGAAGCTAATAAACAGACAGGAGGAAGCTAATAAACAGACTCATGAAAAAAGTCATCATAAATAGTCACAGGAAAATTCACAACATATGTCATGCATGAAGACATTTGTGTCTATTTATGTATATGTCTGTTTATGTATCAGCATTTATGTCAATGTATGTCATATGTGTCAGTGTTTGTGTCGTACGGTAAATAAAGCAGGCAATTGTGACGTTTTGTTGGGTGATGGGCAAGATGTTAATTCTCCACCACTCAGGACCCCGTAACCGTAGGCTAACCCCAGAAACTCAACTGGCTGGTCACACGTTTTAGACAATGAGGAATAGAAGAGTGATAGTTCCAGAAGACAGCTCGTGCCCCCCCCCCCCCCCGATACATACTGCCAGGGTAGTAAGTAAATTAGACTACGGCATATAACATGTGAGTCACGGTAACACGATTAGTCTAAATTTTCAACAATAAATGTTTCAACAAAAAATAACATAAGGCAGCAATTTTAGTGAATAATGAATAGTTCAACAGTTCTAATTAGAGTTTATATGTATATTAGTATCATAATCACGACAATATAATGTAGTAAGACAATTGGAGTCTTATGGCACTGTGGTAGGTATTTGGTTCATTCTTATGAGCAAACTACAATGAGTTTATCAGAGAACACTGAATATTTCTGAGTTACCTCTAAAGTACTTTGGTAGAGTTTGTCTACAACTTGACGGAAGCTGTTCAGCTTGTTACTTTTATAGTCACTTGGCTTTGGTTCCCTGAACTGATGTCTGGGGTCCCAGTGAAGTATATATATGTATATACAGTATATACACAAGGTCCATGGAGCTGTGTGTCTGGCCCCTTGGTCATTCTGTTCTGGCACTGCTTTGCAGCTTAATGTTTGATGAATTCAACAACTGAGATAATGTCTCAGATAAAGTGCAAATCTGCCAAAAAACTATACATGGGTTAAGAAATTGTCCCTATGTTCTTTGACTTACTTATATGGTCATCACACATTTAAATATTATAAGCAAAATATAACAATATAAAATATAGTTAATGTTAAGAGATAAACATGAGCGTAATATTAGTTAAGCAAGCAGAAAACCACATACCTTTGGCAGTAATATATACATAGGATGATTTCCTTTTGTGTATAACAGGCAATAAGGTTAGTAGTATGAATATACTTTGTTAACACCAGGAACATTCAGGCATGTTTCCAGCCTGGGGATAAGGGTCAGCCTTTCTAGAAGTTTGGTTCAAGAGTAGTCTATTTTTAGAGGGGCGGTGGGTGTGGGCCACACAAGCCATTATGTGACAGCAATTAGGAAGAACTACTCACTCAAGAAGTAAGTGGTTTAAATCCTGCCCAGGATAATACAAGCATGAGTGTGTGCGTGCGTGTGTGCGTGTGTGTGTGTGTGTGTGTATGTGATATGCTCGAGCATGTATTTTATAATCCGTATAAATGCATTCACATAATTTATGTTTTATTTCATTTTAATATGCTTCAGTCAGAAAATGGTCTAAGTCATTGTATGTGTTTATTATAGACTAGGAAGCAAGAGTTTATTTAGTTTTTTTTTAAAGTGATTTTGTTTAGTTTTGTTTTTAAGAAAGGACCATGCCCTGTTACCAGAAGAGAGTGAATAGTTAAATAACGAGAAGAGAGAATCAGTCTTTCAGACAAGAAATCAATTTCTCAGTATTTCTTAATATTGCTAAAGTCTAGAAATCAGTAATATTCGCTTGCTTTTGGGCCTGCTCTGATCGTCTTTTCTTGTCATCATCATTTATTGTCTTATTCATAGTTGAGTGATTGATGCCCTTAACTTTATAAGAACGTGAACTGCACCAAATTCATACATTGTACTCTGGCGGGAATTCACGTCTGCTGAGTATCTTGGCAACAGAAGAACACGGTCTTTTGACGCTGCTGCTGAGCAATCCATCTTACCCAAAGAAAATTCAAAGTTGTCCTCTAAAATCTAAATCGCTTGTTGTGTCGCTTTGCATAGACGAGGGAGGATAAGGAATCCTGCATCCAAAATCCTCGAGCATAGAACGTCATAGTATCAATCGGCACTACAACGAGCGTCACTACCACTGCAACCAGTGACTCGTAAAGTCTTGGTTCCTCACTGCCACTGCAATCGGTGACTCGTAAAGTCTTGGCTCCTCACTGCCACTGCAATCGGTGACTCGTAAATTCTTGACTCCTTACTGCTACTGCAACCAGCGACTCGTAAAGTTCGGGCCCCTCACTGCCACTGCAACCAGTGACTCGTTAAGTCTTGGCTCCTCACTACTACTGCAACCAGCGACTCGTAAAGTTCGGACTTCTCACTTTGAAAAGTCACACTAATTCATTCATTATATGCAGATCGGAGGAATAGACAAACACTTTCATGTCCTCACTCAGCCAGTCATTAATAATAACATACAATACTTTCTAGGTACATTTATTAACAGCCATTTAACTAAGTTTATGTCATTACTGCACGTACACTTAAAGCCAGTTTTCTCTTGAAATCCTTGAATTTGCCAGCAGCCTATTTTTTACACTACAATTGACAGATCCAGTGTCTAGAAATATTTCTAGTTAACTAGCTTTCTAAGTATTCTATTGCTGTTACTTAGAAAGAGCACCTTAAATTATATCTACGGGAAAGAAAATATTACAATTATTTCCGAAGATATTTTGTTAGTCTACGGTGGCTCTCTACTCACGATAGGTGGGTTGTAGAACTACCCCCTTATTTATTCCTCAAGTACCTGTACCAAAGATAATTTCAGCCACTTTGTATTCTGATCTATTTTATTATAAAACCATGCCTTGTAATATTTTATAAGATAGATGTTGCATGTAAGATGGATGTTGGTATTTTGCATTCACCTATACTTAGCTGGCAATCCTGTTCGTGCTGTAGTTCTGTCCTTGAGTTGTTTCAAAATGCGTCTATTTAAGGTGTGGGTGCATGTCAAGCACAAATTGAGTTCATGACCTAAGGTCGAGGCGGGTCCGCATTGATTCGTGTCAGAGACAGGTGGCTGCCTCTCTTTCTCTCTCTCTCGCTCTCTCGCTCTCTCTTATATATATTTTGGTACCCTAGAAAAGCTGGCCCGGTGTCAGAAACAGGTGTCACGTTCTTCATTATAGCCTGTCAGCGAGGACAACGTGTCTTAGTCATTTGTTGGTGTAGAACTCTAAATGCTAAGTGGTGTCGTGGCTCCAGAACAGTGTGACTTAGAAGGAATGAATTATAGCATGAAGTACTGATGGGAAGGTGTGTTTCTTGACCAGAAAATCAATGAGATAATGAGGTTATTTGAGTGTATGATAGAGTGGTGAATGTAAACCTTCACGTGTTGTTTTGTGTTAAATGGAAAACTGTTATCTTGACTGTCTAATTACCGTTATAGAGTTACTGGTCTGTATTGATTCTTTTCCCTGGACTTTATCCTTTCTAACTTTTGTCTTATTGACTTATTTTTTATTTCTTCTTGGATTTCACTAATTTTTTATTTGCCTGCCTTCTTAATAAATTCATATGTCTCATGAATCGATTGAATTGTAAATTTGAGTGCTCTTTTGTGTACGTGTTGTTGTGACATGACTGTAGTTGTCTACAACACGGCCTGTTAAAGCCACTCCTACGTCAACCTCAAGGTTGATAAATCAGAAGTTGGGGGTCAGGGGTGGGTTTATTTTAGCCAGCCATAGATTTACAAAAGAAAACTCTAATGAATACGAAAATAGGTCCCCTGGAATGATATAAGAGGTAACTCTAGGAATTATGTAGATTCAATAATGAGCTAAAGTAACCACCATTACAGAGTTACAATACCACTTTTTAGATAATTACATTCCTAGGAACGTCTTGATCACTGGACAGCCATGACATTGATAATACCAGGCTTTGTGTATTGGCTGGATGATTCGAATCATATGACAACTGCTAACGGAAGTCTAAGGCTCGTAAGAATGTTAATCAAAGATCCCTAGAATCAATTACTTGAATTGATATTTTTGTGCACTCTGTGGAATTTCGAGCAACGTGTAAAAAAGTTATATTCAAAATAAAGCCTAGCCATCTATCTTTTAGCTTCGATTAAACATCCTCGCTTTATTTATATAATAATTTTTGTCTGTTAAGTAAACATTTATCATAATAAAGCCATTAAACATCCTCGCTTTATATAATAATTTATGTCTGATAAGTAAACCTTTATCATAATAAAGCCATTAATGAAAACGCATCCATTTCTTTCTACCTTTTTTACAAGATTCTAAAAATGACTTGCTACTAACGAGTTAATCAGGGCAAATATACTTTCTCAATAGCAAATTGACAGAACCGGAAGCTGACCACAAAAACCTTGAGGATTAATAAATAACACCGACCTTGACAGATATTTTAAGGGCAGGAAAGACGTGGAAAAATAGACAATAACTGTAAAGTAAAAGTAGAGACCTGGAGAAAATAGACTAAAATGAACAATTAAGGGGAGACAAAAAAAATAAAGTGTAAAAAGACAGAAGAGTGGAGGGAGACAGAAAGTAGGAGACAGCCAAGAGGAGGGAAACAGAAGAGGGGGGGCAGCTAGTTGTCAGTTGTCAGACAACTTAGATCTTCTACCCAAGACGTTCCTCCATCTCTCATGCTGTTGACATAATTTACATTTCAGAAGTCATTTACTTTTCTCGACTGCGAACAGCACAATGGGAAACGTGACGTGTATTTCACTAATAATTAATTTGTTGCGATTTCTCCTTTCGAGTCAGTGCTGCCCGTTGGTAAAATAATCTTGCACTTTATCACTAGAAGCTGTCGGGATTCTTTGACTCCGGATGGTATTGTCGGGCTGTACACACAAGTGGAGTAATACTTCTGTCGTCAATGTACAACGGATGGTATTGTCGGGCTGTACACACAAGTGGAGTAATACTTCTGTCGTCAATGTACAACGGATGGTATTGTCGGGCTGTACACACAAGTGGAGTAATACTTCTGTCGTCAATGTACAACGGATGGTACTGTCGGGCTGTACACACAAGTGGAGTAATACTTCTGTCGTCAATGTACAACGGATGGTATTGTCGGGCTGTACACACAAGTGGAGTAATACTTCTGTCGTCAATGTACAACGGATGGTATTGTCGGGCTGTACACACAAGTGGAGTAATACTTCTGTCGTCAATGTACAACGGATGGTATTGTCGGGCTGTACACACAAGTGGAGTAATACTTCTGTCGTCAATGTACAACGGATGGTACTGTCGGGCTGTACACACAAGTGGAGTAATACTTCTGTCGTCAATGTACAACGGATGGTATTGTCGGGCTGTACACACAAGTGGAGTAATACTTCTGTCGTCAATGTACAACGGATGGTATTGTCGGGCTGTACACACAAGTGGAGTAATACTTCTGTCGTCAATGTACAACGGATGGTATTGTCGGGCTGTACACACAAGTGGAGTAATACTTCTGTCGTCAATGTACAACGGATGGTATTGTCGGGCTGTACACACAAGTGGAGTAATACTTCTGTCGTCAATGTACAACGCTGTTGGAAAGAAGAAAGAGTTAGGCAGTGTTTGTGGGAGTGAAAGAAAAAAGAAAAGTCGCTTGGAAGTGAGGAAAAAGCAAGCAAGGAGAGAATAAAATTTGCCTTAAGTAAAGAAAGAAGGCGTCAATGTAAAAATCATTTACAGAATTACTGTAATGATGATTAATAAATCCGTATATATATCATTGTGTGTGTGTGTGTGTGTGTGTGTGAAATTTTTCACATGTGTGGTGTGTATGCATTTGTGTGTATGTGTGTGCGCGCGCATATGCAAGCGAAGAGCTGTTACATGTCTAATGTGCGCGCGCGCGTTTTGTGTGCATGTGTATGCTCTGTGGTGCATTCTGTGCGCGTGTTCTGTGGGTATGTATGTATGTGTTAGTTTGTGTGTTTGTGCGTGTGTATATGTGTGTTCTCTATGTGAAGATCCAGCCATCCAAGCATCACTCCTAATTGAGAAAGACAAGGCAGGTTTTCTGCCTTTGGTCCCTAAAATAATGGCTGCTAAAGAAAAGAGATAACTGAATTAAGTTGTAATCACATAGATGACCTTTAAGGGCGCGCAAAGACAGTTTCCAAATTAACCTAGGCGTGCGCGCCACTCGCCGTCCAGCGATGCAAGTGAGGTGTCAAAGAGGGACTGCACAGTTAAGGAGACAGTGTAAGGCAGACACTCGCGGCCCGCCAGAGTCAATTAATTATTTCCTGTCCCGGCTTACCAAACCTGCTCATGGGCTCATAAACTACTGCCAACAGTTAACCTTTCCTTTTCCCATGCCAAGTGAAGTTAAGCTCTATAGCCCCTGTAGGAAGAATATGTCTCTATAGCCCCAGTTGGCACATGTTTCCATAGCCCCAGGTTGTCACATGTCACTACTATAGTCATATGTTGGTGCTACGTGATGTTTCTATGTTCCCATGTTGACTTAAAACGTAATATTTCTGTAGTCCCAGATTGACACTAAACGTAATATTTCTATATTCCCATGTTGACTTAAAATGTAATATTTTTCTTGTCCGGGTTTGACACAAAACGTAATATTTCTATATTCTCGGGTTGACACAAAGCGTAATATTTCTGTAGTCACTGTATTTCTTTATTTTCACTGTATTTCTACGGAAGCCTAATATGATTATCGTGTGAGTGTTTGATGGGGTAATTTTTTTTTTTAAAGAGTTCACATTTTAAAATCAGCTTTAACATTAACATTTTTAAAGAGTTCACATTTTAAAATCAGCTTTAACATTAACATTTTTAAAGAGTTCACATTTTAAAATCAGCTTTAACATTAATATTTCCAAACGAAATGAACGATTCGACAGTGCCCAAGAAAATTTTCAATTATATCTGTGACACCTCTGTGGGCACCATTCACTCGTTATGATTATTATTTATTAATTAATAACACATAACTAATTACAAGTGATCGAAAATCTTAATTAGTAGTTATTAATAATTCTCCCACAGATCAAAACTGTCTATCACTTGGCGGATTATAAGGGTATCGTAAAACTCTACTCTTTACACAGTAATGTGTAAAGTATTACACTGTCGCATAATGTTATGCAGGTGGAAACTTCTTACTAAAGGAGTAATAAAAATCCGTCCTTTAGCTATATTTAATGAGCCTACCCCCCTCTACCCACTATTACTCCAACTAAGTTTTAATACATGTGCTAGAAGGTTAATAAATTTAACAATATTTTTTAAAAATAAAATATCAAATATACTACATATGAATATAATCAAAAGAGCATTGTCATTTACATCCTTCACAAATGTTTTATTAACGCTATACAATCATTCAGTTTACCCATGCATAGACATCAGAAGTCAAATCAACATATATATAATCAAGTCCATAGATATCATTCATCATAGAGATGAGAGTGGAGTTTTAGAGATGTACATAACCTTTTCAAAGATGGCAGCTGTCACTGGCATGTGTTCACAATCATGCAGTTTGCAACCAGTCACTGTCTTTCTTATTTGGCGATGGTCCAACGTACCACTTCTAAGCACATTACACAACTGTTCCAGAATCTTCAATGCACTCAAAAAGCACGCCATGGAGAATCATCCAGATCTTCACGTGCACTATCAAAGTACATTGTTACATTCCAGCATTTGTTTAACGACCGTCTCAGCATGAGGACTTTAAGGTTGTTAATTTTAACATTACAGCTATGCTGACAAAAGACTGGTTGCCAGACTCACCCTTCAGTCTACTCAAATTAATTCTCTTGTTTTAAATATTAATTATACTGACAGATGAATTTGTGTAATATTGCGTGAATTGGGCATGTTATCCTAATAATGACTAATTATCTTATAAAATCACTCATACATAGCTTCTCTGCCTCCAGTCCAATTCCCTTTTGTTTTTCTCTCACTAATAATTAGTCAATTTCTGTTATTATAATAACAAAATCATAAAATGTTAATATAACAAAATAGTGAATACATAATCAATGCAAAGGTCACCCGGACCACCTATTCTGATTTGAATGTTTATATGGATTGTTAACATGAATTCTGACCTCAGAGCTTGTCACGTCCACTTATCTGTGTCATCAGTTGGTGGAAGGGTCCTTTGGCAACTCACACATCAACAGTCCCTCGTTGAATACTTTGGCTGACTTTTGACTTCACACTCAACTCATCTCGCATGAATAGTGCACCTTGTCACAGTCTGATAAAATTGTCCGACTTCGTGACCCACTTGCCTTGTTTACTTCAAATTCGAATATTTGAAACCCTTGGCCCTTTGTTCAAAGCTTCCTTTTTCTAGGTGCTTCTAGAACAGGTCAAGATGTTATGTAACTTTAGGACCATTGTCCAGTTCTCGAACCAACCACATGCTTTGCGAACAGTCACGTGATACGCAATATACCTTTCTATATATGTACCCACACGCTTCCGCTCCCTCACTTCGAGCACATTTTAGCTAATTCCATCAGCTTACTCGGGTCGTGAGAGGCAGCCGGCGCCATAGAGAATCAAGGTACCCTTCGACTTCTCTCAAAGGTATCATTTTATTTAATAGTATTTGCCTATGTATTGTTTAAGTATGTATTTGTGCTATGTATTATATGATTTCCATATACACTTGAGCATGGTTCAGAGAAATAGCTGAAAACCTATATGTTACGGAATATAAATTTATTGTAACCATTTTTCCATTTCTGTACTTTAATTTATATTGTTTTAATTCACTAAGAGCCAGAATGCTGCGCTCGATATGAATTCTTCATGTAATTCAATTATTGCGTGTAATTTAAATTGTAAATTGTGAAGCGCTCTGTCGGCTTGAATTACCCCTTGTATGAACATTAATTTAACGTTGTATCTATTTTATTGCTTCATACGTCATGACTGTTAAATGGAACACATGTGAGACGATTATATTTTTTCTAAATCTAATTGTAAGCGACGCGAGGTCGAAACTCTTTGTTCAGCGCATTTAATTGAGCCATGCCTAGGTAGGACCTGTTAGGTTGAGAATTATATCCAAACACGTTGCATCCACAGGTCGGCTCATGGTTCATGTTCACCCATGCCTCACCTGCATTAGCTTATTGGTGTAAGCGTGTCGAAATCCACTCTGAGGGCCATGCTGCAAAAATTCCAGTTCCTAGCCACTAACAAAGGGACATCATTCCTTATGCACCACGTGTGTCGTTAAAGGGGGACTGAGGGAACGAACCGGCATGATTGAGTGTTGAGACCAAGGATACAAGAATAAAGCTAAGTGCAAGATCAAGTGTACAGATCTCAAAGGAACACTTTTCTGGCAATTTAGATTGACAAAAATCAGGCATAGGCGCGTAAAGACAGAGTGAGGACTATTCGCGTTGCATTCGATTTATTGTTAATTTGTTAAACTTTATTAAATCTTATTTTCTTTGTTAATACCTCTTAGTAGTTGATTTCTATGCACAATAGACCAATTAGATTAATTCTTAGATTTGAATGGGGGCGGATGAGCAGAAAGATTGATGACGAGTGCCTATTAATTTAGAGGGATTTAACTGTTTTCAAATCTAGCTAAAAGTTCGCAGTTTATTAGTCTGTAAATTTGTCGTCTGAACTACAAGACGCACTTTTAATTAGTCAGATAATAAATTGAGCAACCAGTCTGCGTAGAATATGAGAGGAAGAATTAATTATATTTAAAGTCTTTTAATTATTCTAAGCAGGGTCTTTAAATAAATACTGGAAACGTAACAAGTGTGGGTCGTCGCGGGATTGATATGTATTAAATTGTAAATTGTAACATTTTTATACATAGGGCGCATCATAACCTAGAAACGAACGAACGAACAGAATTGCCAATTGTTCTTTTGATTTTTGTATCACTGATTTTCTTTGCTTTTGTTGTGACATGTGCATGTATTCTTTTGCAGAGTAGCGTGCATGTTAGTTAATGTTGATATATTTAAGCGTAGTTAAATATGTCATGTTAGCTATTGAATGATTTATTTAGTATTGTGTTACTGAGTACTTCATTGTGAGGAGTCGAAGGTTATACCGCCAGCTAGGAGAGTTATCGGTAGTAACAGACTTCGGACTATTATATTTAGGGTGCTAGATATAATGTGTAATGTTGTATGGTAGGAGCCGTGACATTACGGAAGTCTTGGAACAGCGGACACTGTGACAAGCAGGTGAAACGTGTAAAGAGTTAACGCGTAATTTATTTCGGAAGGTGTTCTGAGTAAATTAAATAATTTTTGTAAGGTTGTAGCCTAAAAGTTATTTTCGGGATAAGCGGAGTTATCGCCGACGGTTAAAAAAACACACAATTCACGAGATACATTTTTATTGTAGCCAGCGCGCTAAGACAGTAAAATGGATCGCAAACAGGTTCTCGAAGACCTGAAAGAAACCGGTATCATGATAGGATATCAGGGTGACGAACTGACTAGCTACGTTAGAACTAAGCTAGAGGAAGTGGAGAAAGCGGAAAGAGAAGAACGTATAGCTAATCGCGAGTTGAAGAAGTTAGAAGCTGAAAAACTAGCCGAAACAGAAGCTAAACGCATCGCAGCTGACGCAGAAGCTAAAAGGTTAGAAGCTGAAAGATTAGCCGACATCGAAACAAAACGTATCGCAGCGGACACAGAAGCCAAACGCATCGCGGCAGACGCGGAAATAAAACGGTTAGAATGGGAAGTAAAGAAACTAGAAGTTACTAATCCAAACCGTGACCGCAGAAGCAGTGGTGATTCGCATTCTAGCGATGGAAATAATCACAGTAGAATTGAAAATATCATTCCAAAGATAAATATGGTCCCATTTGATGAGAACAAAGATCAAATAGACGCGTATCTAAAAACGTTTGAAAAGTTAGCCAGAGCAACGAACATTCCAGCGGAACATTGGGCGATAAATTTATCCGGGTTACTGCAGGGTACTGCGAAAAACGAATTCAATAAGCTTAGCGATTCTGAGTCAGATAATTACGACACAGTCAAGGCCGCATTATTGAAACGTTACAAACTCACCGCAGATACATACCGTCGTAAATTTAAACAGGCCACGAAAGCCAGTTCAGAGACGCACGCACAGTACATACGACGCGTCACGGACTTGTTCCAAAGATGGATAGATCTAGCTGAAACTCCACAGACATACGCAGGTCTTAGGGATGAAATGGTAAAAGACCACATTCTCGGGTCATACAAATCAGATCTACTGATTCACTTAGCAATAAGGGAAAAATCTACGCTAGAGGAGATAGGCAACGCCGCCGATCGCTTTGATGACGCACATTCTCAATTCTCGAACGCACACGCGAACAACAAGTCTCGACCGAACGAACCGCAGACTCGAAAGGATAAGAAAAATGACGGGAAGGCACATAGTGAGCGTGATGATAAAACATCTAAACCCGACACTAAAAACAAGTCCGACAAACAGAAAGATAAAAAGAATCTTGCATGTTACACTTGTGGTGATAGTGGCCATTTTTCACGAACATGTCCTGAAAAGAAAACAGCTAAAGTTTACGCAGTAGAAAGTCATACACCTAAAACAGAAAAGTCGAATCGAACACCAGTACAGGCAAACGGTCACGATACAATCGCTTTGCTTGATACAGGGTGTGAGCTAGACGCTATTGTAAATGCATCATTAGTTAACCGTACCGACTACACAGGGGAGACAATCTCTGTCACCTTTGCAAACGGCGAACAAGACATTTTACCAGTAGCTGAAGTCTCGATTGTTTCAGACTTTGTAGAAGGAACAGTCAAAGCGGCAGTTATGGAAAACTCACCGCATGACGTGATCCTTGGTTGCAAGTATGTTTTGCCGTGCAAAAAACAAACTTCAACTGAACCACCACTGGTTAACGCTGTAACCAGAGCAGCGAGTAGTAAAGACAAATCTGTAACTGCACCGATGTCTGCCGCACCAGCCGTAGATAAAGCAACAGTTAGCGAGATTAAAATATTACAAGCTGAGGACGAAACACTAGACAAGTTACGCAGACAAGCTGTACTTGTTAGTGACGTCAACACTGACGATTCGAATAAGAAAGCGTGCATTATTCTGAAAAAGGGTTTATTGTACCGCTATTCGAAAGTGGGAGACGAATTTCGGAAACAATTAGTCGTTCCACAAACCAAACGAAATGACGTATTACGATTAGGTCATGAGAGTCTTTTTGGTGCACACATGGGCGTACAAAAAACAACTAGTCGTATTACAAGTGAGTTTTATTGGCCGGACATCACTGCCGATATCCGTAGATTCGTGTTAAGTTGCGACACATGCCAGAGAACACAGTCTAAAAATTCAATCAGACCCGCACCGTTAGGAGAGCCTGAACTGATCAGTGAACCCTACAAGCGCGTAGCATTGGATTTGATTGGGCCTATAATACCCACATCAACGAGAGGTAATCGATACGTGCTGACCACTATTGATTACGCAACAAGATTCGCCGACGCAGTACCATTGAAAAATATTGATACTGAAACTGTCGCCGAAGCCCTTTTCGGTCTTTGGAGTCGTGTTGGAATTCCTACTGAAATTTTGACGGATCAGGGGAGTCAATTCATAGGCAACGTAATGAAGGAAGTAAATCGTTTACTTTCCATCAAACATCTTACTTGCACACCATACCACCCCCAGGCAAATGGTCTGATTGAAAAATACAATGGGACATTAAAAACAGCACTTAAAAAGCTCGCCACAGATAAACCGAAAGACTGGGACAGATACATCCCTGCCCTACTATTTGCATATAGGGAGGTGCCACAATCTTCCACCGGGTTTTCACCATTTGAGCTACTTTACGGACGTACTGTACGCGGACCGATGATGATTTTGAAGGCACTTTGGACTGATGAAAAGACAGATGACGAAGTTAAGACAACTTATACATACGTCACTGACTTAAGAAACCGTCTTGAAACTATAGGCAAGATAGCACGGGAAAACTTGACGATAGCTCAGTCTAGACAGGCAGAATATTACAATAAGCACACCAAACCTAGAGAATTTGAAGTTAATGACAAAGTGTTACTGTTGCTTCCTGAAGCACATAACAAACTTCAGATGAAATGGAAGGGGCCCTTTGTAGTTACCGCCAAGCTAGGGGGACTGAACTATAAGGTGCAGACAGGAAAGAGAGAGAAAATCTTTCATGTTAACCTACTCAAAAAGTACATAAGCCGTGAGGATCAAACCACTCAAGCTGATTTTGTCGTAGCGACGATAGTTACAGAAGACGAGGGGGATACTGATTGCGTCACTGGTACTTTACCAAACTGTCCTCTACAGACGGACGAAACTGTCAAAGACGTTAGGGTAAATGAAGCCTTGACAGAAAGACAGAAAAAAGAAGTGAATGAATTGCTCAATGAGTTCTCATCTACTCTGACAGACAAACCAGGGTTGACAGACTTAATAGAATTTTCACTGAAGCTGACTGACAACAAACCGATACGTTTGAAGCCGTATCCGTTGCCACACGCTAAGATAGATGACGTTAGACGTGAGATTAAGACTATGCTAGATCTAGGGGTCATAGAGAAGACTGACAGTGCCTACGGATCACCCATCGTGTTGATTAAAAAACGTGATAACTCGTTCCGTTTTTGCGTAGACTACCGCAAACTCAATCAAGTGACAGAGTTTTGTGCCGAACCTCTTCCTGATCCGGATCTCATCTTCACTAAGCTAGCTAACGCTCATTACTATACCAAAATAGATTTGTCACGCGGTTTTTGGCAAATCAAGGTCAAGGACACTGATCGACACATACTAGCTTTCACTACACCAGTAGGAAACTACACATGGAAAGTTATGCCTTTCGGAGTTTCAAACGCTCCAAGCATTTTTTCTAAAATGATGCGGTCATTGTTAGAACCACTGTACGGACGTGGAGTTGAGAACTTCATGGATGATTTAATTCTAGGCACCCAGACATGGGAGGAGCACTTAACACTCTTACGAGATGTGCTAGCCAGATTAAAACAAGCCAACCTCACTGCCCGCCCTACGAAGTGTGAAATAGCACAATTCTCCTTAGACTTCTTGGGACACAAGTTGAGTCATGGAACTATGTCGCCAAGTGAAGCTAAGATAGCACAACTTAAGGACACTTCACAACCGCTAACAAAAACACAAGTTAGAAGTTTTCTTGGTCTTGCTAACTACTACAGAAAATTCGTACCAGATTTTAGTGCCATTGCATGTCCTCTGACTGACTTGACACGTAAGAATATGCCTACAAAAGTAGTGTGGACTGATGCATGCCAAAACGCTTTTGACACACTGAAATCTAGACTGACTTCAGATTTAGTTGTTAAACTGCCAGATCTGACAAAACCATTCTTGTTAAGGACTGATGCTAGCAACACAGGATTAGGAGCAGTGTTATTACAAGAACACAATGACACCAAACACCCAGTTGCATATGCAAGCCGTAAACTCACAACTACTGAACAGAAATATTCCACCAGTGAAAAGGAATGTCTTGCAATAGTTTGGGCCATAAAAAAGTTCGAAAACTATTTGTACGGAAAAACCTTTGTCATTGAGTGCGATCACCAGCCGTTGGCCTTTCTCGGACAGGCGCAATTTACGAACAGCCGTTTAATGCGTTGGTCTTTGTTTCTGACACAGTATGACGCAAATATTCATTACATCAAAGGGTCTTTGAATGTTGGCGCAGATTACATGAGTCGTGCTTGATGCCATCAAGTGCCGGTACTGATAGAATGTTGTTTAATCAATTAACTGAACCCTACGGATTCCTTCCTGTAAATATGAAATATAGTTGCACACTTTATTTCTAGGAATGTCGAAATTTTTTTTGTGTAAATTTTTCTTCATTGTGGACTTCTACATTTTATCATACATAATTTGTAGGAGGCATTTTATCTTTGGCAAGATAAACGCCTCAAAAGCAAGGGGGTGTCACAGTCTGATAAAATTGTCCGACTTCGTGACCCACTTGCCTTGTTTACTTCAAATTCGAATATTTGAAACCCTTGGCCCTTTGTTCAAAGCTTCCTTTTTCTAGGTGCTTCTAGAACAGGTCAAGATGTTATGTAACTTTAGGACCATTGTCCAGTTCTCGAACCAACCACATGCTTTGCGAACAGTCACGTGATACGCAATATACCTTTCTATATATGTACCCACACGCTTCCGCTCCCTCACTTCGAGCACATTTTAGCTAATTCCATCAGCTTACTCGGGTCGTGAGAGGCAGCCGGCGCCATAGAGAATCAAGGTACCCTTCGACTTCTCTCAAAGGTATCATTTTATTTAATAGTATTTGCCTATGTATTGTTTAAGTATGTATTTGTGCTATGTATTATATGATTTCCATATACACTTGAGCATGGTTCAGAGAAATAGCTGAAAACCTATATGTTACGGAATATAAATTTATTGTAACCATTTTTCCATTTCTGTACTTTAATTTATATTGTTTTAATTCACTAAGAGCCAGAATGCTGCGCTCGATATGAATTCTTCATGTAATTCAATTATTGCGTGTAATTTAAATTGTAAATTGTGAAGCGCTCTGTCGGCTTGAATTACCCCTTGTATGAACATTAATTTAACGTTGTATCTATTTTATTGCTTCATACGTCATGACTGTTAAATGGAACACATGTGAGACGATTATATTTTTTCTAAATCTAATTGTAAGCGACGCGAGGTCGAAACTCTTTGTTCAGCGCATTTAATTGAGCCATGCCTAGGTAGGACCTGTTAGGTTGAGAATTATATCCAAACACGTTGCATCCACAGGTCGGCTCATGGTTCATGTTCACCCATGCCTCACCTGCATTAGCTTATTGGTGTAAGCGTGTCGAAATCCACTCTGAGGGCCATGCTGCAAAAATTCCAGTTCCTAGCCACTAACAAAGGGACATCATTCCTTATGCACCACGTGTGTCGTTAAAGGGGGACTGAGGGAACGAACCGGCATGATTGAGTGTTGAGACCAAGGATACAAGAATAAAGCTAAGTGCAAGATCAAGTGTACAGATCTCAAAGGAACACTTTTCTGGCAATTTAGATTGACAAAAATCAGGCATAGGCGCGTAAAGACAGAGTGAGGACTATTCGCGTTGCATTCGATTTATTGTTAATTTGTTAAACTTTATTAAATCTTATTTTCTTTGTTAATACCTCTTAGTAGTTGATTTCTATGCACAATAGACCAATTAGATTAATTCTTAGATTTGAATGGGGGCGGATGAGCAGAAAGATTGATGACGAGTGCATATTAATTTAGAGGGATTTAACTGTTTTCAAATCTAGCTAAAAGTTCGCAGTTTATTAGTCTGTAAATTTGTCGTCTGAACTACAAGACGCACTTTTAATTAGTCAGATAATAAATTGAGCAACCAGTCTGCGTAGAATATGAGAGGAAGAATTAATTATATTTAAAGTCTTTTAATTATTCTAAGCAGGGTCTTTAAATAAATACTGGAAACGTAACACACCTCAGCATTAGGTTCTTAGTTCAATAGCCATAGAACACAAACATCAACTGAAATGCCAAAAATCCACTCTGAAACAATAATAATTATTTCCATGAGCAATGAACCTACAATTCGCTGATCCATATGTAGTGGCAACAGACAATAGGTGTCCTATTACAATCTGACCTCACTTCATATTTTTACAATGAAATTAGAAATGGTCTAAACTCTAAACCATGCATATGCGTGTGACAATTAAAATAAAAATATGCCATGCACATGTGGGTTATGATTATTGCATTAAACAAAAGTTTTTGTTTCACATGTACACAAGTGTTTTACAATCATCAAATTAATATTTACTTCAGTGGAGATGAAATAGTATCCCTCAACATCATTATATATCTCAGCAAATTATTACAGTTACGGAACATGTGGTAACTTGGTTCACTCTATTCTCTGGCCACAACATTAGGAGAAATTAGCAACAATTCATATCAATCACAATATGAAAATAGAAGATCACACTACAACATCAGGAGAAATTAGCAATAATTCATATCAATCACAATAAGAAAATACAAGATCACGCTACAACATCAGGAGAAATTAGCAACAGTTCATATCAATCACAATAAGAAAATCCTAGATTACGCTATAACATTCTTAATAAAATACAGTTAATAAATATTAAGAAATCGATGTGTTATCTTGTCTGAATATTCAGCGGGTTTATCTTTGATTCATGGAAATAAATGTGGCCTCTGTGAGTTTTGCAAAGTTTTCATGGAGAATGAATTCCCAATTCGAGTCTCTTGCTATTTATATAAATCTATAAATCAGTGGCGTGAAAACTCCATCCACTAAGGTTATCAAGTGTTGCGTTTGAACAACACTACCACCACCCCTACAACCATTCGAGTTTAGTTCATAATCTGATTATAGTGACCGACATCCCTTTTAACATGCCCATGACCGTCTAAAAGTCAGTAATCCACTTACAGTGCAATGCACAGCATTACAGCACCCGGTCATGATTGCCAGTGTAAAAAATGTATAACGCAATAAATGAAAACATCAGAGAGTTTAATAAATGAATGAAGAAAAACTTTAGTTAGTAAGATAGGCATAATTTGCCTCTGACTATGACATACATCAAGTAGAGTGTTTTACAATCTTCATGTGCACTGCTCAGCACACCAAAAAGAATATTAAAGAAACTTTCATGAATTCTCCAGACCAAACTCAAACCTCAACCTTTGTTGTATCGGCTCTTGAACGGAATTCACATGAATCAGTTATCAGCAACTTTTACTAACAAGTTCGATGACAATGCTGGTTTCAGTTATCAGCAACTTTTACTAATAAGTTCGATGACCATGCTGGTTTCAGACATTAATTCACACTACTTGTAACATTGTCTAACAAAACAAAAGTACTTGTAACATTGTCTAAGGTAAGAAAACAAAACTTGTAACATTGTCTAAAATATCAATAAACAATGTCTAAGACAAAAATACAGAGTAGTTATAATATTGTCTAAGCTAAAAATACAGAGTACTTGTAGCATTGTCTAATATAACAATGTACAGTTTTAGTAAATTGTCTAAGAGTAAGAATGCAAATATATAGTACTTGTACTAAGACAGTGTGAGATGTCTTGTAGACTGATCTAAGATAAGAACACTATGTTCCTGTTTACAAAGACATTATCAGAATAAGTAACCAATGACTGACAAGTAAACACACAACAATAATTAATTACCACTCTTATAAACCAAGAGACACAATCACATAATTATGCAGCCGTACTGTTTTTACAGTTATATGAAACATCTTAATACTACACCCGGTTTTCTCATAAAATAAAAAGGCCTTCACTCAACTTTTCCCCTCACGTTGGTGTTTACCATTACACTCAATACTTCTCCAATCTCCTGGAATGAATGTTATCCCATTTTTTTTTTTAAAGAGTTCAATCTAGCTGAACAGTGCTCTAATGTCACCATGACAGCAGACAACACTTAGCGTTAGGGGGTCGAAGATCCTCCTTATATCCAGATTGTGTCTTGCACTTTTTCCCTACTGACGGTTACAAAGATTTTTTTAAGGAACAAACTGAATTAGGTCACAGCCTCATGGGTTCGATTCCAACTCGGGATGAAAACTTATGGGAGATTCTTAACTGATTCTTATGCTTAAAGTGGTGAGCTTTTAGCGTATAGTCCCATCGAGTGGGACGATCAATCGGTCCAGTTTTCTAAAAGCCACTTCTGCTATAAAGTACTCTCTATTAAAAGTTGGAAAGAGTAGGCAATTGACCTCTGTCTAGGAAACATTCCAATTTTCACAATTATTTACTCAATACTGCTACTCTCCTCAACTCTTCCCCCCCCCCCCCATACACACACACATACACACACACTTTAGCAATGGCGTGTATCTCTCTCTGCTAGAACATAAAATGTTTTCTTTGGTAATTGTGTCGACTGCAAAGTACGGAAACGTCACAAGTGGAACGAAAATGAAACATACAACTTAGGATTGTTTGGAAAACAGAAGTTTGTATAAGATTGTTGTGATAACAGATATTTGAATCTGACTGTTGTAACAACAGAAGTTTGTATAAGATTTTTGAGACAACAGGAGTTGTTTGTATGATTATTGAGAGAACGGAAATTTTTATAGGATTGTTGAGAGAACCAAAGTTTTTATAGGATTGTTGAGAGAATCGAAGTTTGTGTAAGATTGTTGAGACAACAGAAGTTTTTATAGATTGTTGAGAGAACGGAAGTTTTTATAGGATTGTTGAGAGAACCGAAGTTTGTGTAAGATTGTTGAGACAACAGAAGTTTTATAAGATTGTTGAGAGAACGGTAGTTTTTATGTTGAGACAACAGAAGTTTCATAAGATTGTTGAGAGAACGGTAGTTTTTATGTTGAGAAAACGGAAGTTTATGGTAAGATTATTCAGAGAATAGAAGTTATGTAAGATTGTTTAGACAACTGTATAAGATTGTTGAGAGACCGGAAGTTTTTGTAAGATTGTGAGGAAAACGGAAATATGTATAAGATTTACATTTTATTTCCTAGGACCGTACCTAATGAAGTGTACGCTTTACAAACTTTACTTAATGTCTGTACTTGTTAATTCTTCTAGAAAACAAAACATTGTGTGTATATATATATAAAACACTACTTAATAATATAAAACTTATGTAGTGGTTAACGGTCTATATATACTTCTTATTTCGTAATTGTCAGTTATCTATTTATCTTTACTTGATTATAAATAACTCCACACAAAATTGTCAAGGAACATTCGTCATTAGAAGAAATAATTTCCGGGAAAAAATTCCGAGAAACAACTGTCATTTTCTGCTTTCTAAATTTTCATTGGCAATACTGTCGATCTTTATTGCCCCTCTTACTCTTGAGAGTTGTTAGTTAATTATTAGACTGTATTGTTAATTATTTATTATCTGTATTTTAATTAATTATTTTAATCTGTATTGTTACCTAATTATTAATCTGTATTATTAATTAATTACTACTCAATTTTGTTAATTATTTATTAGTCTGTATTTGTAATTAATTATTAATCTGTATTGTTAGCTAATTATTAGTCTGTATTGTTAATTAATTACTACTCAATTTTGTTAATTATTTATTAGTCTGTATTTGTAATTAATTATTAATCTGTATTGTTAGCTAATTATTAGTCAGTATTGTTAATTATTTATTATCTGTATTTTATTAATCCATTAATTATTAATCCATATTGTTAGTTAATTATTTATTATCTGTATTTTTAATTAATTATTAATCTGTATTGTTAGCTAATTATTAATCTGTATTATTAATTAATTACTACTCAGTTTTGTTAATTATTTATTAGTCTGTATTATTAGTGTGTGTGTGTTGTTCATTAATCACTAGTCTTTTGTTAATTAATTATTAGTCTGTATTGTTAATTAATTACTTATCTGAATTGTTAGTTAATTATTACTCTGTATTTTTAGTTAATTACTAAAATAATTAATTGTAAAGGTTTTTTGTTAGTCAGTTATTATTCTATTTTGTCATTTCATTATTACTCTGTGTTGTCAGTTAATTATTAGTGTATAATGTATAAAGCTAGTTAATTTTTAGTGTATAATGCTAGTTAATTTTTAGTCTTTATTGTTAGTTAATTATAAGTGTATAATGGTAGTTAAGTTTTAGTCTTTATATTATTATTAATATTTTATTATTAATCTTAATATCATCTTAGTTTAAGAGGCGTGGTAGGTCGATAAGACTTTCAACTGCCGTTGAGAGATGAAAGTTATAGTGATCGAAGTGCTTAACCACCACTACATAGCTTCGACAAGCAAGAATTAAATTTTTCGCCATCAGCGCAACAAATAATAGGTTTGCAAGGAACACGATTGAGCGAGATCAGAAGAGATTGCCGCAAGATTGGGAGCCGTGAAAGAAGATGACACAAATATCCAGTCTAAGGCCGGAGTGGTGTGAACCCAGGCATGCGGAACCGGGGAGGAGGCTTACGGCGCATCAATAACCATCAAGATGAGGGGTCGCCAGTTCGATTCTGAGTTGTGATCAATGATTATGAGCATCCTGGGATTGCCCGCATTATTCCAAACACACTTAAGGAACTGCCCGACTCTTAATTCAGTTACTTAGAGTGCTTTGGGTTCATTGTTTTCTCCAGCGAACTGCGCATAGCTGTGATCGAAGGCAAAGATGGCGCACAGCTGTGATTGAAGTCAAAGATGGCGCACAGCTGTGATTGAAGTCAAAGATGGCGCACAGCTGTGATTGAAGTAAAAAATGGCGCACAGCTGTGATTGAGGTCAAAGATGGCGCACAGCTGTGATTGAAGTCAAAGATGGCGCACAGCTGTGATTGAAGTAAAAAATGGCGCACAGCTGTGACTGAAGGCAAAGATGGCGCACAATTGTGACTGAAGGCAAAGATGGCGCACAGCTGTGACTGAAGGCAAAGATGGCGCACAGCTGAGTTTAACAGCAAAGATGGCACATAGCTGTAATCGAAAGCGAAAACAGCGCTCATTTGCACGTTCAAAATGAAAAGTTAAATAAATTAGACTTTTGAATAGTGATTTTAAAATATTCACTGCTTATTTATTTCAACATTTTTAGATCAACTTAGAGATTTATGTACACTTATATATTTGTCACAATATTCATTAGTGTCAATCTTCCCATTGCAATTTAACGCTATGTGTGGCAGAGTAAATTTGACTATGCAATGGGGTGGGGATGAAATAAAGGATACACATATACATTACAATAATAAACACACCATTTCTTAAGATTCATTCTTAGATGCACACTACCAGTTAAGCAGAACGTGTCATACTGACAACACATACATAACCAAACTAGTAACAAACAAATCGAACAACAAACCGACAACAGGAAATAAAAAAGTAAATACATTTTAAAAAAAATTAACATACAGGTTCGTTTCATAGGAAAAAACCCATTGGTTTGCAACCCGACGCTACCTCCCAACTCATACCCGTTGAGTGACTAAGTCGGGGCAGATTACCAGCACCGGTATGGGTGGGGGTGGGGTTGGGTCAAGAAATAAATTATGAATCAAGGCTTTGGGGTTAAGTTTCACAGTGGAACCAGAGTACCCCTTTAGGTTATGTTGCGAACTGTGTGTCCGAGGTGTCCAGTGTAAGACGTCTAAGCCTCTAGTCTAAGGGATTGGATAAAGATTAAAAATACATATAAAAACTGTCTTAAATAAACATCTATTGTTTGAGAACCTCCTTGTAATACCTCCTGTGGCTTGTGCTGACCTTTCTTGGCAAAACCCTTTAAATCAGTGGAGTTCGAAAAGAAGAGGAACTGTTAAAAAAAAAAAGGAAAGAGGAACCATAAGAAAACATTCAACGAAAGAGAAGTGTAAGAAAATATTCACAAGGAAGACAAATTGTAAGGAACATTTGCAAGTAAGAGAAACTGTAAAAAAGAAAAATTCACAAGGGAGTAAGATTTCTCTGTAGCGATCGTTAAAGACCCGTAACAGGTCTTGCCTAGAACTTAACCGTTGATATTCTTTACTTTTTCAATTTATTTTAAATTATGTTAATTAGGAGCTACAGTGCACTCTACTCTTTGTACATCTCTCTGTGTGTGTGTGTGTGTGTGTGTGTGTGTGTGTGTGTGTGTGTGTGTGTGTGTGTGTGTGTGTGTGTGTGTGCATGCGTGCGTGTGTTAAGGTGTTAATACTTCCACTTTCTTATAATCTATCTGTTAAATGAATTAGTTGCTGACAAGCATTACTAATCAAGTACACTACTAGAACGAATGCAAAACTGCCTGGTCACCGCACGGTAGTAAAAATTTCTACATTTGCACTATAAGAATATACTATACTATTCCGTCAGTATAGATTTTTAAAATAGTCCATCCCATCAGGGCCGTCTTAACAGCATAACAGGCCACTTTCAAGGCAGTGCATTGGGGGTCCCTAACTACAAATCTATCACGGGAATAAAAATTGACAGCAAGTAACAACACATATAGATTAGCATTGGGGCCCCCCGGGCAACTGCCCTGCGTGTCCATGAGTTAAGATGGAACTGCCTCCTATCTGTGTAAGAATATACCATATAATTCCTTCAGTCTTGATTTTAAAAATAGTTCCATCAGTGTAAGATTGCACCATACGATTTATTCAGTCTAGATTTTAAAATAGTCCCATCTAAGAATATACCATACAATTCCTTCAGTCTAGATTTTAAAAAAGGTCCCTCTCATCTGTGTAAGAATATAATACACAATTCCTTCAGTCTAGATTTAAAAAAATATTCCCATTTGTGTAAATATATACAATACAGCTCCTTCAGTCTAGATCTTAAAAATAGTCCATTACACTGTAAGAATATGCTACACAATTCCTTAAGTCTAGATTTTAAAAATAGTCCTTCCCATCTATTAAGAATATACTACACAATTCCTTCGTTTAGATTTTAAAAATAGTCCCTCCTATCTGTGTAAGAATATACTACACAATTCCTTCAGTCTAGATTTTAAAAATAGTTCCCTCAACCTGTGTAAGAATTCCTTCAGACTAGATTTTAAATGTAAGAAAACAATTTTATTTGACAAAAGAAATAATTATTTGATTAAATAAACATTATTTAGCCAAATTTAACGGATAATTTGACAAACAACTGTGTTACATGTCCACATACACAAGTCAAATAAAGCGACTTACAAGACCAACCACAAGGAATACTACTACTGATGAAATGGATTTCGGCTTGACCTAAAAACCATACACCCTTTAGAAACCAAGTGTTCACACACAGCAGCTACCTGAACTTACCAGTAATACTTGAATGATTTTAATAACTATTACTCTGACACTGGACGCGGATGATCCAGTGTTTTATCCTTGTAACACAGGAATAAAGCTAAATGGTGTTGAAAGGAACAAGTTGAAAGTTCAGGCAAGAAAGCACAAACAACGTAGAAAGGACCAGTTTACGAAAGACAGCACAATGCACAAATGAACACGTTTAAGTTAAGAAACAGCACACTGCACAAAGGAACAAGTTTAAGTTAAGAAAGACAACACTATGCACAAAGGAACAAGTTTAAGTTAAGAAAGACAACACTATGCACAAAGGAACAAGTTTAAGTTAAGAAAGACAACACTATGCACAAAGGAACAAGTTTAAGTTAAGAAGCACAATGCACAAAGGAACAAGTTTAAGTTATGAAAGACAACACTATGCACATATGAACAAGTTTAAGTTAAGAAACAGCACAATGCACAAATGAACAAGTTTAAGTTAAGAAACAGCACAATGCACAAATGAACACGTTTAAGTTAAGAAACAACACAATGCACAAAGGAGCAAGTTTAAGTTAAGAAACAGCACAATGCACAAAGGAGCAAGTTTAAGTTAAGAAACAGCACAATGCACAAATGAGCAAGTCGAAAGTTTAGATTGTAAGCACAAACAACGTACAAAGGAACAAGTGTAAGTTAAAAAAAAGACAGCACAATGCACAAATGAACAAGTGTAAGTTAAAAAAAAGACAGCACAATGCACAAATGAACACGTTTGAGGTAAAGCCAGACAGCACAATTCCAAAGGAACACACCTTTAAATTATGTAGAGCTCTGATTTCTTTCAGAAATATTGACTTTCAATTCCAAAATAAATGCATTTTTACAAATCTCTGAAAATTTAAATTTTGCCGTCTTGATTCTAAGAATGGGCTCATTTCATACGGATTTATTCTTATCTGTGGCTGACCTAGATTCCAAATAAGAACCCCCTATGTTACTGGAATTGTCTAGTCAGAATTTGGTAAGAAATCCAGATTCGGGTTAAATAGGAACCCTCTATGTTATTGAGATTGTCTGGTCAGAATTTGGTACGAAATCTAGATTTGACTCCTTGCATACACCTGGATTGCTCTCACTACCAAACTAGTGTACTGCTAAAACTACCATTGTACTGGTATATGTCACAGCGACATCTATTAACTTGGGACACTGTGGCCCAGTTTAAGTACAGGTACTGCTACCAGCAGTCACGGAAATGCCTGACACTCAAATACCTGCAAGATATATCTTTCTCCTGTATGACGCATGCGCTGTTTGGGATTTCTGACCCAGAGCAGCGGCCCAACCCGTGTGCCAGACTTCCTCGGCCTATTGACTGACGTCATCAATGATGTTTTCATTTGTCACTAAGTTTTCTGTCCCCGTGGTTGTATAAATTGTTAAAACGGTCTTGAGGAAAGATCTGTTTATTAAACCAGTCATGTTACGGGTCAAGCTGTGAACTTCTTAGATCGCTTCGATTTCGAAGTGAAACACTATTGACTGCTTACTCATAACTAGAACGCAACTAGCACGTATTTCGCACCGCTCTCGTTTAAAGGTACGATACTGGCCCAGGTGAAATGCTTTGCAAATCTGATATGTGGAATGTTTAGTGTGCTCAAAGATTGTCTGACAAACTTGTACTTAGTGTGTGAATTGTGATGTCTATAGTGTGTGTGTTTGTGTGTGTTAATGTGTGTGTGCGTGTGCGTGTGTGTGAAGATTGGCGTACGCACATAATGAGGGAGTAAACAAATAACGGTAATGGCATATGCCTTGCTAGCATACCCCTCGTCGTGTTGACCTGCTTGCTTCGCACGTGTCACGTTTCCTCTGAACCGTAACTGCCCTCGAGAAATAGGCGTGACCGAAGTCGCCTACTAAGAAACGGCGTGAATGACGAGGATTATCTCCCGCTGCCAGTCCGTTTCAGTCGTTAAGGCGTTCTTGAGTTACAGATAAGAACCCTTTGGTTGTGAGCCACGAAATAATCAGGTGCGCTCAGACTTTGATGACAGTGGAAAACTAGCGTGACTGTGGAAGTCTTAAGAAGCGATTGTGTGTATTTCTATCCACAGTAGTCGTGGCCTAAATTCAGGGCAAGGAACACGTTTAGCAGGACAAATTTATACTTACTGACTGTTAGCCACTTCCGGTTCACTGAACTTTTACTCATTACAAGTTATTTCTTTTCGTTTACTAAACTATTTTGACTGTGCTTCACAACCTTACTCAGAACAGGCCGTACTGCAGTTTCTAAGATTTCGGACTACAAACGTATAATTATGCCACGGGCGACTGGCTACAACTTCTTGATCAATCACTGTAAAGACATCATCAGTGTTAGTGATTGGGCAATTAAGACGTACTTCACACGGTCTAGTGTTTGGATTGTTAAAGGATTAGTGTTGCTTCCAAACAATTTTTCGTAAAAATTTAAAACAAAAATTATTATTTTGATAAAACCTATTTGTTCTGTTATGAATGAATGACAAATACACTTTTCCTTTACGAACTTTACCGAGCACAAGGTTTCGGGAGTTTTCGGAAACGCATAAGCTTGTGACATCAAGAGAGTGAAAAAAAAAGTGAAGTTCAGTATGCTAGTCAAGACGAGTGTAAAGCGATGACCCGAGGCATCTCAACAGCCTATTTCTTTTTTCTTTTTTTTTTTTAAAGGATTAGTTGCTTATCAATTCGAGTCTGATGAAACAGAAAGTGAAATCGATTCAAAGGATCAATATTAATTTCTAATAAAACATATTCATAATTAAAACTGTAAAGGAAACCTAAGATTACATTTTATATCCATACATTCCCCTGTTATTTCACACCTCTGTATTTTTAGTTTTTACATTTGTCCTGTCTTCACTCTTTCTCTCTCTCTCTCTCTGAATGCTGTATTTTTAGTTTGTATTTTGACTTCTGTCTTCAATCTCTCTCTCTGACTGCATCTGCTGTATTTTTAGTTTGTATATTTGTCCTTCTCTCTCTCTCTCTCTCTGACTATATACCTACAATCACTCAAAAAAAAACACACACACACAAAATCACAAACGCATATATGCGGTATGTATTCCTTTTCTATATCTATCTATCTATCTGAGTGACATAAATATGTACTTGTAGAATAATTTCCAAAATGTTTTCATTTGCGCTAAGAAACTTATTTCTACAGTTTAGTAAAGTTCAAATGAGATTAAAACTTCTAATGGGAGTAGAAAGGCACGGCCGGCATGATCCCCATTGATCTGTTTGATCCGTTCGACGAGGAACTAGCGGTCTTCACATGTGTACATCGCGTTAAGTTGTGCTCGAGCTATCTGGCCAGGATCCCGGAAGTAGGATTACAACTTGTTGCTTTTCCAAGTGAACATGACTAAGTGCGTGTAAGTAAGCTTGCGTGCAAATCACGAACGAGTTATTCCTCTGGTAGACTGCCATCCAAAAGCAATATTGATCAACAGTTGAAGGGTAAGCATGGCATGGGCAAGAGAAAAAAACAAAAACCCAAATACATTCGTAAGTTTAAAGGTCATATGCGCTTCTAAGTTTTCCTTGAACGGGCTTTATGATTCACGAGTCAAAGAGTTACTTGTCTGTCTGGGTCGTTGACGCCTGAAATTATTAAATGACAGCATTATTTTGATCGCGATCACCATATGTTCATTCGCTTAAGGAATTTATGAGTTTTATACCATAAAATACAACAACCAGTACTCGTAAATAAAGGGAGGGTCCTTAGTTATACTCAAAGCCGGTTGAAAGTGTTCTGATCCTCCTGTATGAGCATTTTTGAAGTATTGATATTTTGCGTCCATGAATTTTTGTTTTGTTTTTGAGCAATGGAAGATGGAATCCTTAAATTGTTGAAGCAAAGGAGTTTTCGTCCATTTATCTAGAGGTAATGGAGGTTTACGTCCATTTATCTAGAGGTAATGGAGGTTTACGTCCATTCATTTATGGTTGGGGCATTTTACGAGAGAGGAGGTTGCGTCCATTTTTAGAACAACTGAGCCTTGTGTCGCATGAAATGTGAAGCAGACAGCCTTGTTTTCATGAAATGTGAAGCAGACATACTTGTTTTCATGAAATGTGAAGCAGATAGAATTGTTTTCATGAAATGTGAAGCAGATAGAATTGTTTTCATGAAATGTGAAGCAGACATACTTGTTTTCATGAAATGTGAAGCAGACAGAATTGTTTTCATGAAATGTGAAGCAGACATACTTGTTTTCATGAAATGTGAAGCAGACAGAATTGTTTTCATGAAATGTGAAGCAGACAGAATTGTTTTCCTGAAATGTGAAGCAGACAGAATTGTTTTCATGAAATGTGAAGCATCTATGGTAGTCATCACAAGTGTAAAAGAAAAGAATAACATTTTGTTTGCGTGCTATTCATTGAATTTAATTGGAAGAATTTTATTTGACTATTCAATATAAAACTCATGCTCAAAAGTAATTTTAGATTCATCTATCTAGCTGCAGTTAAAAGGTGATTGTTCTTTTTTATTTTAATCTGTATGTTTCTGCCTGTTGTGATCGAATTTGGCCGACTCATAGTTACAAGCACAAGGCGAATGTTTTCAGTTCAGTTATCTGTTTTTTTTTCTTTGTGTATTTCCGTCTATGATGATATTTGTCCGTTTGTTTGTATCATAAATTTAATAATTTAATCTTTTTACAGAATTCGCTTATTTTCTTAACTTTTTCTGCATATTTTCTTTATGAGAATTATTCTTTTTAAAAGTTAACGCTAGGAACAACCTATTAATAGATATATAAATTTAGACATTTTTTTTTCTTCATGGTACAGTATTATGACATATATTTTTCTATCTTGAAATTTTTATCTTCGAATACTATGTTACCTTAATAAAGAATTGTAATATGATTATTTAATCTCCTTTGTGAGTGAAAGAACTGATTTTATCTTTTGACAGTTTATAGCATCAATATTATGTGGAAGAAAAATGTTTTGATTTGTGAATATTTGACCTCTGTTGTAGCGTAACGTTTGTGCAAGGCTCGTAACTTACTATTATTAAACGATTGTTGTTTTCTTAACCTACACGAGTTCTTTTTGTTTGTATACAACACAAACATGGGACGATTGTTGTTTTCTTAACCTACACGAGTTCTTTTTGTTTGTATACAACACAAACATGGGACGATTGTTGTTTTCTTAACCTACACGAGTTCTTTTTGTTTGTATATACAACACAAACATGGGACGATTGTTGTTTTCTTAACCTACACGAGTTCTTTTTGTTTGTATATACAACACAAACATGGGACGATTGTTGTTTTCTTAACCTACACGAGTTCTTTTTGTTTGTATATACAACACAAACATGGGACGATTGTTGTTTTCTTAACCTACACGAGTTCTTTTTGTTTGTATACAACACAAACATGGGACGATTGTTGTTTTCTTAACCTACACGAGTTCTTTTTGTTTGTATACAACACAAACATGGGACGATTGTTGTTTTCTTAACCTACACGAGTTCTTTTTGTTTGTATACAACACAAACATGGGACGATTGTTGTTTTCTTAACCTACACGAGTTCTTTTTGTTTGTATACAACACAAACATGGGACGATTGTTGTTTTCTTAACCTACACGAGTTCTTTTTGTTTGTATACAACACAAACATGGGACGATTGTTGTTTTCTTAACCTACACGAGTTCTTTTTGTTTGTATACAACACAAACATGGGACGATTGTTGTTTTCTTAACCTACACGAGTTCTTTTTGTTTGTATACAACACAAACATGGGACGATTGTTGTTTTCTTAACCTACACGAGTTCTTTTTGTTTGTATACAACACAAACATGGGACGATTGTTGTTTTCTTAACCTACACGAGTTCTTTTTGTTTGTATATAACACAAACATGGGACGATTGTTGTTTTCTTAACCTACACGAGTTCTTTTTGTTTGTATACAACACAAACATGGGACGATTGTTGTTTTCTTAACCTACACGAGTTCTTTTTGTTTGTATACAACACAAACATGGGACGATTGTTGTTTTCTTAACCTACACGAGTTCTTTTTGTTTGTATACAACACAAACATGGGACGATTGTTGTTTTCTTAACCTACACGAGTTCTTTTTGTTTGTATACAACACAAACATGGGACGATTCAGTTGATACAACTAAGACAGGAATATGTTGTAAGAGCAATTATGTAATATATAAACAGGCATAAATTATGTTTTAAAAACCAGCTTGTAATTATAATGATTTAATATAAAGACAGGCATATGTTGTAACATAAAGAAAACGGCTTTTGTTGTATTATGATGTAATATAAAGACAGGCATGTGTTGTAAAAATAAATACAGGTTGAGTTGTAAGTGTAATGATGCTATATAAAGATAGGCATATGTTGTCAGACAAAAACAAGCTTACGTTGTAAGTATGGAAGACAGGCATATGTTATAAAAACCAGCTTGTGTTGTAAATATAATGGTGCAATATAAAGACAGGCATATGTTATTATAACCAGCTTGTGTTGTAAATATAATGGTGCAATATAAAGACAGGCATATGTTATTATAACCAGCTTGTGTTGTAAATGTAATAGTGCAATATAAAGACAGGCATATGTTGTCATATAAACCAGCTTATGTTTTAATTGTAATAATGTAATAAATACAGGCACCTGTAAGTTTAATGATGTAATAAAGACATTGTTGTACCTGTAATGAAGACTGGCATATGTTTTAAGTATACATATGTTGGATTTGAGTTGAAAGGGATTTACTCTGTTTGATCCGACAGAGTCAATTAGATATCAACCTGATAACACCATTTCATTTAAGGTTAATATAACGGGCTGGCCTGAGTTTTGACTCCTCTGGCATCTTTGTAATTATTATACATTAATCAATTATTAATAGACATATTCATTCTTCGTAAACATTGCCTATAGATCTATAATAAACTCCGCCCAATCTGTTTTGTACTGACATCAAATGGTAGAGTCGTGCCTTCAGTAATTGCATTTTTGTTACATCAGAAGTGAAGCGTCCCTTTACTGAAGGACAGTTATGTCTGCTTCTTTAAATGCAAGTGCATCCATGCACTAAATGATTATACGTTCGCTTTCATAGGCATACAAATAATTGCCTGAGTCGACATCCGGTTTGGAAAATACGAATACCGGGTGGAGCAAATCACTCACACGGGAAGATGCTTTCTGCCAGGTTATATTTAGAACAGCAATGGCTGCACTCTTGCTTTTCGCGCACTTCACCAGGAGGTTGACATGTCGATAGGAAGCCATTCGCTCATTGCACATACCCCATTATGAACCACAGTCAGTAATTCCCGCTTCTCTTTGTGTGGTACAAGACAGCGATAGGAAGGTCTGCTAGCTGTTAATTCTTTTCCTTTGAGGGAAGGCATATATATATATATATATTAGTTCTTGTAGTCATGTAGTGTGTTAGTGCGACGGTTGAGGGTGTGCATCAAATTGGTGGGACTTTTTTCATCCCCTTCCGCCAACCCTCCCGCCCTCCATCTCGGGACGCAATGTAAGGCTGTGGGGTCCCACTGGAGCACTCCAGATCAGATAGCGTCATATGACGAACTGATCAATGCAAGCTCCAGTGGTGACGGTGGATGATAGCGTAACCACCGTGTGTTAGTGCTGTTTGTGCGGATTTGTCTGTGTGTGTGTTAGTGCGGATTTTTCGCATTTCAAAAAGAATATTTTATATTAGAACACATTAAGGTAATTTCTGTACCCAGTAAAAGTGTGTTTGTTCTTATGGTATAATTATGATTGGAATTTATTTGGTACATACATTCTTTTAAAACGATGATATAATGGTAACTAATGAAATTGATGTACGCGTCTCATTTTAGTAAGGGAGATCAAAGGTAGTTAATAAAGTTAGCACACACACTTCATTGTTTAATAAGAAAGACAGGGTTGTTAATAAATTTGTACATGCACTTAATTTGTTTAAAAAGGTAGATAAATTGTAATTCACCATTTTATATGTAACTGCATAAGCATCCATTTGAGGGCGAGCAACTGATGTAGGCCTACATACAATATATTTTCTATGCGTATGGTTATCTAACGCATCGCCGTTTTCAGTATAATCATAACTTAGTTATATACTGATAATCCAGCCCTAACTTAGTTATATACCGACAATCTAACCATCTCTTAGTTGTATATTAACAGTCTAATCATAACTTAGTTATATACTGACAATGTAACCATAACTTAATTATATACTGACAGTCTAACTATCACTTAGTTATATACTAACAATCTAACCATAACTTATATACTGATAGTGAATGGTCCAATAAAATTGTTGCACCTTTCATCCGATTAAATTTTAATTGGATGAAAGGTGCAACAATTTTATTGGAGCATTTAAATAAACAACATTTCGGCACTAATGCCTACTGTCTACTTTCTACATTACCTATTCCTTTGTCTCTGATTAGTTCCATAGCAGACAGATTACTTCCCTTGTTAAAGTTTTCTTGCTCCTGTAGGACACACTGTGTTACGACGCCAACCCTAGTTATGATTGTTAATATTAATTTCTATTATTTAATAATCAGTAACTAGATTAATTACAGATGGATGGCATTCTTAATTAATATATATCAAAATTTCGACAGGACAACCCTTTTCTTATTCCACCTGCCGGGTCTAACCGACGTTTCAGAATTCTATTTCTAGTACACAAATGTTCTTCTGTCACATAATTATTTACTGGCGGACTTCTTGTTAAGGATAAGCTGTGATCTTTTTTATTTTTTGCAACACCAATACCATTCTACCCAAAACACACAAAATAACACACATTTGCACAAGAAGTAGATTACAAATGACCAGAAAAAAATATTATCAAAATAAAAATAATAACGAAGAATCAAACGTGAATACAGTTGATCACAAGGCGCAATAGGCTTATAAATAGGCTTATAAATCTATTTATCTGGTTAATGAATGTTCAAATATTGTCTGAAATGTCCATGGAATCTTTTTCCATGCAAAAATAAAAATACTTAATGTAATAATAAGGCCCTTAAGAGTTAGCAGATTAGAATTCTTTCTATAGAATCAGTCCAAAAGCAGGAGAGTAAGCGAGCAATAGTAAATAACGCGACCTTAAAATTGCCTAGACAAAGTTACGTACAAACTGTTATTGGTATAACCTCTATAACTCCATTTCTATTCTCTGATAAGAACTATCATGTGATTTATATTGACATTAATCTGTTGAATTATATGTTATGGTATAACACTGTAAATATTGAAATTTTTCGAATGAGGTTTGTGGAAATATTAAGGTCAAGTAATCTTTTCATTGTATTTGAAATTTATATATTTGATTGTTGATTTAATAAGTTTATTGTTAAATTTAATGACCTTCTTATATATATTGATAAACATATGTTGGAGAAGAAAGTGGGTGGATGGGGAACTCGCTAAATATAGATTAAAAGAAGGATTTATCTTCTCCTTTGGTAAGAAGTTTTCCACCTATGGAAATATTGTGTGAAGGTAAATGTTTGTCTTTAATGTTGTGGAAGAGAGAAAACGTTTATAGCACCCGCATATCTACCAAGTGAACGAGACGAATTATGTCTACTGGAGAATTATTAACAGCATAAGTTAAGATTCTCATCACTTGTAATTAGTTACGGATGATCAATTAATATTAATAACCATTAATTAGGTGGCGTTAGCGTCACATAATGTTTGTTTCTTTCTCCCTAGAAATGGGGCTTGAACCGCACACCACCGAATGATGAAATCTGATGAACTAGTCCTTTCTCTCCATGATGTGCTATTTTCATTTCTGGCTCCGATTTTCATCACATTGCACAGACTCCTGAGTACAAACCCTAGCAGGTCACAAATTTCAAAGTCATTAAGACACTGTGCGTAGATAAAGTTTATTTTCTTCCGAGGAAATTCAAAAGACAGTGGCTATTAGCATTGTTGACCATTATGATAGTCTGTGTAGAAGAATGAAATTCAGATGCTAAAGCATTATTGGCCATTTTTATAAGCAGCGTGGAATAATGTAATTCAGATGGAAACTGGCAATTAGTATTAATTAGCCATTGGCATAACTTGTCCCCTAAAAAGACATTAAGAAAATTATAACAAGAGAAAGGCGCTGCCTGGTTGTGGAAGGCAATTGATATAAATACAAAAAAGAATTGTTGGGGGAGGGGGGTAGTATGCCCAGGAGATCGAGGGCACTCTCTGACCCTCCCCCCTCCTCTGTTTTTGCCGGGGATAAACTACGCTTCCTTGCACAAGTTAAGCTTCCTCTCTCCCTCACACAGCTTAAATTTTGCAAGAGGTGGGACCCTAAAGCTCCTGTGTCCCTGTTGCCGTGAGCACGATAAAAGACGTTAATATATAGTGGGTTGGGGGGTGGGGCACCTAAAAGCGGACACTGACCCTTCACGTGTCCGTCCCTTGAGCAAACCACGTTTCCATGCAAAATGTCTCCTTCCTAGTCCTCTCCCTGCGGTCGTGAATCGAGGATATGTAGTCACACACACAAACATACACACACGCATGTGAAATGTATATTCTTCATTTATTACGTTAGTATTATTATCCATTTTATAACTTGCGTGTAATAATGACATTTATAAACTACTGATTTAGTATTACTAGCCGTGATCTTGCGTGAAATAATGGCGGTAGATATGCTCTGGTTAATAGTACTGAGAAATTTATCTTACGACCAAAACCAGACCATGCAACCGCTATATTACACTGTAACAATGATAAACAAAGCAAGCAGTCACCAGACTACACTTTAATGATATAACAACACGCAAACATTAGGCTACAATGATGATAAATACAATAAATTTCTAAGGCTGTACTATAATAACGATCTATAACAAAAATAACCACTAGGTTATATTTTAACAACCATCAATCTTGCATATTTTTTATTAAGCATATGTTATGTAATTTTATAGCTGTATTTCATTAATAGTACGTATTATTTTGTATTAAGTGTATGTGTTTGATACTTTCATAGTTGTATTTGATTAATGATTATAATATTTATAATAATCGAATTTTTATACATGTTTATGCGTGCTTTGTGGGTATGTGCACAGCTTGTAATATAGCATACTGTTAACATTCATTGGTGTTTGTAATATGAACCTAATGAAGACTACGTTTTAGGTTCATAATTTGATGTGTATGTAAATATGTATGCATGCATGTATGTATTTATGTATGTATGTAGGGATAGATAGATCGAATTAGACAGAAAGACAGACATATACATACATACAGACATTAAAATGTGATTTTCTCTCTAACGCTACTATTTAGCTGACGTGTGATGTCTTCAATAACTTGATTTGATTTCTAAAGTGACTTCTTGTATAGCTTGATTTCCTTGCTAAAGTGACTTCTTGTATAGCTTGATTTCCTTGCTGAAGTGACTTCTTGTATAGCTTGATTTCCTTGCTGAAGTGACTTCTTGTATAGCTTGATTTCCCAGCTAAAATGATTTCTTGTCTGTAATGATTTCCTTGCTGAAGTGACTTCTGTAATGATTTCCTTGCTAAAATGAATTCTTCTATGACTTGATTTCCTTGTTAAAGTGACTTAATGTTAATGATTAATTCAAAACTACAACTTTACTTAATTCCGTGACTTCTATTTCCCAGCATTTAAACACTGTTTGTTTGTATTGTCATTTTCATAAATTTGATAGACTATTAGGTTTTATAAAAATTTTTAAAAAATTATATTTCCTTTGTTAGAACATAAAAAATCAACTTCAGTTCAACAGACAAATAAAACAAATTCTCTATATTCAAGAAACTTAGCAAAATTGTTATGACCGGTGTTTTCTCTGCTAAGAAGTGCACTTTGTGATTTGAGGATTTATATATCTTTCCACCCATAAAATGTAACGCGTCAGTATGCAGACTTGGTCACATGATAGGGCGACTTTCCACCCTCTCCCTCCTCCTCCTGAATGTTAACTGTCGTATTATAAGTATATATTTCAGAGCGAACACTGACGTGACTGAAAACCCAAAACACTCTCTCAGACGTCCTCGCGAGATTTCCTTTACATCCATCTTATTTCGTCACATATTCATCCCCACTCACAGAGCTACAAATCTACTTTTGAAATATAAATAAGAAGTATGGATGAACAATAAATAAAATAAAAATTATTTTTTAACAAACTGTAACATGAATTTTATCATACATACACTACACAACACGTAACATTGGATCAGTGATATACAAATGTAGGCACTGCATAAATGTATCAAAACTACAACACTTCAATGTTATCCTAATTTTCTATTACTTCCTGGGGAGTAATGTTCTGTAAGTAGAAGCAAGGGAAAACGAACAAATGTCTTTTAATTGTCTTGGTTGAAGTCAGTTTGCTAGCCAACAGGTAGGGATTTCTACAAATACTATAATTATCTAACAGCAGATAAACATGTTTTACATCACAAAGTGAGCGGAAGAACAGGACAGTTTTAAAAAAAATTTCATGCTAGGTTATCTTCACCTGTGTGATCAACTAGCAGGTCACCTGTACAAGCACATAGTTTCAGCATGGTTGATAGATATGAAGATAAACTGCCAGTTTCCTTGGAGTTACAAATCATTTCAGAGTGAAAGAAAGAAAGGTGAGAATGGAAGATGGAAGTGAAAGATGAAGGTAAAAGATGTTGCCAATATCTGATATGAGTGTTAGTTAATCCATGCACCTTGGACAATGAATTGCGGAATTATTTTAGAAATGACCTTTTCCAATCTTTTTCAATTAGTCAGTCTCAGTTGTTAGGTACTTTGTCATTGGTCAGTCATGATGTATGCGTTGGTCGAACATCTACTGTCGACCAGTCTCATCCACTTACTGTCCATCAGTCAAGCTGACCTAAACCATGGCAGACTCCCCAGAATGAGGAGTGGTTTGAAAGGTGTTGGTCTATTGAGACTCTGAATGATATATGGCTAATTCTTTTAGCAGAGACGGTCATTCTTGTGAATTATTTCTCACTCACTTTCTGGGTTAATCTAAAATATACATTGGTACTGCTCTTAATGTGCAGAGCTAGCTATGAAAACATTTAATAGAGGGAAATACACTACTACAGCTATAAATATTAAAATTCATATGATAAAAATGAAATAGGAAGGCAAATGGCAGATTATCACCATAGTTGTCACGCACAGTGGACAATCAATTTCAGTTCAGCAGATGAAAATAATAAATTCTTTATAGTCAAGAAAAATTAACATGGTTGTCACGCGAGCTAGAAGACAAACTTTAGATCAACAGACCAACATAAGAAATTCTCTATTTCAAGAAAACTTAACATAGTTGTCACACAAATTAAACAGACATCATCTTCAGTCCAACAGCTCTCAGCAAGGTTCTCATAAAACTCTACAGGCGTCTCTGAGCCATGATATGCATGGTCATTCAGACAACTCCATGACACAATCCACCAAACTCTCATAACTTATTTCATTTCTTATGAATCTCTCACAACTTCCCATATACACTTAGCACCCTCTGCTGAAGTTTTACCTGGACTGAAAAATGCTTAGTTTTATTGGCAACCATCTAGAGTTCTACACTTATAAAATTATGTTATAGTTGTGCTTACTCTTGGTAACACTTCGACCAAGCTATTCCTGAAGAATGATTTACTGAAATTTTCCATTTCTAATTTAATAAGGCGAACGTATATATTCGGAGAGCCACTTTACTGAAATTTCCCATTTCTACTTTAACAAGGCAAACTTATGTACTATGAGAGCCACTTTACTGAACTTTCCCATTTCTACTTTAACAAGGTAACCTTATATACCAGGAAACCACTTTACTGAACTTTCCAATTTCTACTTTAACAAGGTAACCGTATATACCAGGAAACCACTTTGCTGAATTTTCCCATTTCTACTTTAACAAGGCAAACTTATGTACTATGAGAGCCACTTTACTGAACTTTCCCATTTCTACTTTAACAAGGTGTCCTTATGTATTATGAGAGCCACTTTACTGAACTTTCCCATTTCTACTTTAACAAGGCAAACTTATGTACTATGAGAGCCACTTTACTGAACTTTCCCATTTCTACTTTAACAAGGCAAACTTATGTACTATGAGAGCCACTTTACTGAACTTTCCCATTTCTACTTTAACAAGGCAAACTTATGTACTATGAGAGCCACTTTAACTCAAGCATGGCACAAAGGCTACTTATTATATATCACGACTTAGACTTTTCAAGAAAATCCAAAATCCATTAAATCATTCCTGGGACATCAGAAAGAGATGGCACTAAATTTCTCCTCTAAATATTACAAGTCTCACACATTATACATTATCATATTGTTTCACTAGATGTAATAAAATACATTTCTAGTCAAAATTTCCATTCACTCCACTACAATGGCTTTCTGCAGACGAACCTCGGGGAACGGGTCCTGTATGTAGCAATACATGGTTACTTTGGTACACATGTATCCCTTTCTTCCCGTCATGGATTAGACATGGCGTCAGCTCAGAAGCATCGGCGGCAATACATTAAGCTCTGATCATGCTACCACTTAAGTGTAATTTGCCTCACTTTTTTTTTTTGCTTCTACCGTTATCCCCACCCCCACCGTTCAGCCGATAGCTCTTTCAATCATCTTAAAGCTCATTCATGCTCTGTGTGGAATACGTCCTTTCTTCCTGCTCATCGGTATTATCAGGTTAAGTCTAGTTACGTCTGTCTCATTCAAACCCTAACTACCTATCCATCCGGTCTAGTCATACCAGATGATCACGTTTTCAAGGCACTTCAAAACTCTTTTACAACTGCTAGAGCCTTCTATCCAAATGTTTACTATACACCAACCATGTCCAATAAAATACAAAATACAAATAAACTATGTTTACTATATATTACACCAACCATGTCCAATAAAATACAAAATACAAATAAACTAATAAACCAATGTTTATTACAGTCAATAATAGAAGGTTACAAGTTAAAATTACAACTGTAAATTCTACTCACAGTGGCATTGCCATGCACGGGCATCAAAAGCGGGGACTTTCGAAGAAAGTATACAACGTCCATGTTGGAATAACACTTTGAAGTGTGATGGGAAACGAATTTTCCCACAAGTCTCTTGCTCCCTACACTTCCCTAACTTTTATTGGTCAGTTACGGTTGGCCAGTGCAAACTACCTGTTCGCTAATAATTTTTTTTTCTTTTTGTCTGTTTTCATAGCAAGTTTACTCTAAGTTTTCTAACCCGAACCAAGGAGTCTGACGTCACCAAAGAAACGATGCAATTTTATGATGGGACAAGATCTATCATTTTTCTTTCTCTCTTTTTTTTTAAAAAAAATAAAAGCTCTTTAAAGTGAAGTCTCCTATTCCCTAATGTATTTTTTAACATGTCTGAAATGTTGAAATTTTTCTTCGTCCTGATTTAAACTTTTATTTTTATTGTTGCCCGAACCGAAATTAGCTTTTAAAATTGCATTACGAACATGCATTTCTTTTCGACACTGAAAACTTGGGAAAAGTGTCAGGTAATTTTACAACACATTGCCACGATCTCCATTAAAAACTACGACAACGGCCTTCTAGGGGAGACGTAACATGGCTTTACGTCCAGCATGCATCAGGAGAAAGGGCCTCAAAACGTCTCCTTGGGGACCTCACTAAATGGATAGCAGTGCTCGTGTTGAGCTTTAGGACAACAGTATAATTGCTATCTTTTTAAATCATCTGTCAGTAATAAACCGTTCAACTAAACTTTCAATAAATTATTCACGTGCATGTCAAGTGATTATTAAATCTTCATTTTATATAAATATATGTTTATTACTTAATGGAGAAAAACAATGATGCTCTACTTAATGGAAACACCATTATGCCTGAAAGTGAAAGAAGTGATGGAGTATTTAAACACAAAAGAATGACGACTGTCTTCAATGAAAATTCATGATGGTGTCTTGAAAGCGAAGCACAAAGATGACGATGTTTTAAAGTAGAAACTAATGATACTGCTTAAACAATAATAGATGACTGGAACAATATAAAGCAATGACGAGATCTTACAATAGTTACCAATGATGGTGTTTTTAAAAATACTAGATTGAGAATATATTAAAGTGGAAACTAATGATTCTTTGAAAACGAAACAGTGACACAATGCTATCCCATTTAATTTCAGTTACTAAAGTATGCCAACAGTTTATCCCATTTACTACAGTGTTATCATATTTCTTAAACTAGTTGTACTTGTTATATCATTTACTAATGTACGTCCATATTGGTACACCTATAATATTATCCATTTACTACAGCGTCACCTCATTTATTTCAGTACATCTACCACCAATTTAAAACAGTATTATCCCACTTATTTCAGTACATCTACCACCAATTTACAACAGTATTATCCCATTTATTTCAGTACATCTACCACCAATTTACAACAGTGTTATCCCACTTATTTCAGTACAATTACAATACATATACAATAACATTATCCCACTTATTTCAGTACACCTACCACCAATTATCCCACTTGTTTCAGTTCATCTACCATCAATTTAGAACAATGTTATCCCACTTATTTCAGCACATCTACCAACAATTTACAATCCCACTTATTTCAGTACATCAATATCTCACTTATTTCAGCACATCTACCATCAATTTACAACTGTGTTATCCCATTTTTTCAGCACACCTACCGCCCTTTGACAAAATTGTTATCCCATTTATTTCAGTACACCTCGCCCATTTACAAAGTTTTCACAGTGTTTACCATCCATTTACATTAGAAGGCCTATGGTGTTTCCACTGAGATTTTTTTCATCGAATGAATTATGAGCAGAGAGAATGTTCGAGCTGGCATGTTCGTTAAACGTGACATTAAAAAAATTACAGAATGTGATGAACGTGTTGAAGCAAAGGCTCATTTATCAAAGTTTTCCAAAGAACGACTTCTCCCAGAGAGAAATATGTTGTTTCTTTATAATTTCATACAGTTCTCAGGAAAAACACAATCACTTTTTTTGGAGGGAAAAAGAAAAATAATTTGATCCCCAGTGCGAAGTGTTACAGTGACAAGCGCACGCCGTGTTGCGTCGCCTCTGCACGCGCAGGCAGTTTTCATTTCATTGCAGTTGTCAGCAAGAAGAATGTAAACTATTTATTTTTTAAAATATGAAAACATTCCCTTGATTGAAAATATTTTCATGATGGTTCTCCTAGCATGCCTTGTGTCAATATTTTACCGTGGCCGCCACATCTCCAGCAGGACCCCAGTCACAAAGGCGTGTGGATTGCAAGGGAAAGGCGAGGGTGGGTGGGTTTGCGTGGTGGGGCTGTTTTGGCAAGCCCGGCCATCAACCGCTGAGTCACTAAGAGACGCGTGGAGTGGCCGACGAGAAGGGAGAGCACTTCGTGTCAAGAAAATGAAATCCTAGCACATGTAAAGAAATATTTTACAGCGCTTAACACTCGTATAATCGTGAAATAGAACTATTTTACGTGTATGCTACTTTTCCCTTTTAAAGAAAGAAAGATACAATTTAATGAGTTGTGAAACCTTCGATAACTGAGATCATCAAGCTATTTAATTTTCGATCATAGAATTATTCACCTTTCGGCGACTTGAGTTATCCAAACAAGCATTCAACTAAATTCTAGGCAAAAAAAAGTCAAATCAATTGCTATTGCTGTATTGCACTTAGATAACTGGATTTTTGCCTGCAAGACAAGCACCACTTGTGGCACAAAGATTGAAGTAAACATTAAAATAGACAGGATAGCTTTTGTATACAAACATTGAAGAAAACATAACCCGTTACTAGATAGGCCAACGTCACTTTTGTGTACAAAGATTGAGATTAACACCAGGTCTACATATAGATTGAGATTAACACCAGGTCTACATATAGAGACAAGCATCGTTTTGAGTACAAAGATTGAAATAAACACCAGACCTACATATATAGACAAGCATCGTTTGAGTACAAAGACTGAAATAAACACCAAGCCTAAGCAATTAAACAAGTACCGCGTGTATATACTAAGACTGAAGTAACTAGGCCTAACTCTATAAACAATCGTCACTTTTCTCATCACAATTACCGAATTAAACAATAGGTCGATACAGATAGAACAGTAAAAGATGGAAATAACCACTAGCCCTCCAACAAACAGACTCTTTTTCCCGCTCGAAATGTGGGATTCTATTTTGACGTTAGTTTCTCGATGTTTGCACGTTTCGTAAAGCTGGTGCAACACAAAGGCAGGAATGCTGGCGATGTCGCCATCAGGGGAGAGAATCGGCTCAGTGCCGAGCTCGAGGCCTGACGAGGAGAGGGGGTGTGAAACTGAAGGAAGCCAATGCAAGGCGCTGACGAGGCCGTGCCAGATGCACCAAGTGGCTTAATTAAGGAACACCATGTCAGGACGCGGCTGCTTTCTGAGTTTCATAAATTCTCATGGCATACCACCCCCACCCCCCCATCGCCATGTCCACCACTCTTCTTTGTATTCTCGGCAATAGTTTCTTATGCTCATTCTAACCTTGCCTTCGGCGCTGGGGTAGAGAGATGGCAGTGTTGATTTTCAGTTTTACTTCTATGTTAATTTTAAAAGAAATATTGATATACATATCAGTATGGTGTGCCTTTCTTCTTCCTGTCTGCTAACTTGATATCGTGATCTTTAACACCTTTTCTAAAGGACTTCTATTCTCATACTCATTGACCGAAATATCTCACATTTCACATCACAAACGCCTTGTTACTGCACGTAATGTATTTCACATCACAAAGGCCTTGTTACTGCACGTAATGTATTTCACATCACAAAGGCTTTGTTATTGCACGTAATGTATTTCACATCACAAAGGCATTGTTACTGCAGGTAATGTATTTCACATCACAAAGGCATTGTTACTGCACGTAATGTATTTCACATCACAAAGGAGGTGACAGTATAGTAACGAACACTTTGTAACTAAGTAATAAATCTAAATTTGTTTTTGAAATATGAAAACTTAAACTATTCTATTAGTCTTAATTTAAAGCACGTTTATCTTGCATTTATGTAAATATGAATTAGGCCAAACAGGTCTAAGAACGGAACTTTAAACCTGTATAATTACATATTAAATTAATTTTGGTTTAAAATATAATATATGTTTTATCTGTGAAAGTATTAGAAATCAAATAAAGTTTGTAATAACTATTTTTGTTTCCTTAATTTTTAATATTTGACAATTTAATTAGCATATGATAGCGAACAACATAAAGGTTCGAAGTTAATTATTATGACATAGTTACAAGCTGAACAAGTGGGAAATGATTGAAGAACTTTAGCGTGCAATCTAGACTGTGGAACAGGCAGAGCAATAGAGGGCATTATCACGCACTGTAGTCAGTGGAATAGCCGGCATGTGATAGAGGGCATTAACGTGCATAGTGGATGGAATAGGCAGAGCGTTGGAGGGCATTAACACGCATTGTAGTCAGTTGAAAAGACAGAGCGTTAGAGGACATTAACACACATTGTAGTCAGTTGAAAAGACAGAGCGTTAGAGGGCATTAACTCGCATTGTAGTCAGTTGAAAAGACAGAGTAATAAAAGGTATTATCACGCATTGCAAACAGAATATTACAGGACCAGAACGTTGGCACATATCTTCACTCATCTTTAAGAAGTCTGAACGTGACCAAGTATCTCTAGGCCTGACCAGTGACCACCCTGCAGCCACTGACACGGCTTCACACACTTCCGCAGCCTGAGAGGTCAAACTAACAAGTTCATTTGAATATTTGTCATGTGTATGTGTATCTATTTGCATGTTGGTCTCATTAAAGCCAACCTTCCAAATTAGTTCTTTCAAGCATCTGCAATAAATGATTTTCTATTAACCAAATTAAATTTAGGCTAAATAACCGTTTGTGCAACCATGATGTTCCTTTACAGTTTACACAGTATAACTTGGCCTCCTTTTCTTTCTGGTCTCTTACTGTGATGTAATAATTTAAAGGGTGATGATTTTATTTTATTTATTTATTAAAAGCAAATGAATTACCTTGAAAAATGTAATATGTGTTCAAAACACAATTTGAAATAGATGTAGACTATTGCAGATGCAAACCGATATTTTTGGAAAAACTTTATAATAGAATATTCAGTACAGCATATGTACATTCAGTAAATGTACAGCATCTAATGAGCTTTACAAACAACAAATAATGGTTATGGTAGAGCTTCAAAGTAATGGACTTTGAAATGGGTGTATAATGTAATGCTGGGGGAGGGAGAGAGATATATACACTGGTAATGTCAAGCAATGTAGTCATTTTCTTAAGCGGGTCGTGAATCCCAAATAATATTATTGCACTGAAGATATTTTCTACAGCGGGTCATGAGCCACAAATAACATCATTACATTGTAGACAAATTACCATTATAGATTTGCTTCCACCATCCAAAGTGTTGAAGTATGTTTGAAATCTTCGCACTCCGTTTTTAGTTTAATTAGTAAGTACAGTACAATTTCCCACCAAATCATACCCGAATTATACAGATTTCATTGAGTCAAATGTAAGATACTTCAACGTTTTCAGTAAAACAGCCATGAAATAAGAGATTTTATCAGGCATTAAAGGCTGCATGTTTTCGGTCAAATAGCTCACTTCTTTCTTGAGACAGGCACAGAAACACATAGTATGAAAACATACTATTGCCCACTGCCTTCTGAAGATATTCGTATTGCCCACTGTCTTATGAAAACATACTATTGCCCACAGCCTTTCGAAGACATACTATTGCCCACTGTCTTCTGAAGATATTCGTATTGCCCACAGCCTTCTGAAGACATGCTATTGCCTACTGCCTTCTGAAGACATACTATTGCCTACTGTCTTCTGAAGACATACTATTGCCCACTGTCTTCTGAAGACATACTATTGCCCACTGTCTTATGAAAACATACTATTGCCCACAGCCTTTCGAAGACATACTATTGCCCACAGCCTTTCGAAGACATACTATTGCCCACTGTCTTCTGAAGACATACTATTGCCCACTGTCTTCTGAAGACATACTATTGCCCACTGTCTTCTGAAGACATACTATTGCCCACTGTCTTCTGAAGACATACTATTGCCCACTGTCTTCTGAAGACATACTATTGCCCACTGTCTTCTGAAGATATTCGTATTGCCCACTGTCTTCCGAAGACATCCGTATTGCCCACTACCTTCTAATGACATGCACGGAAATAAAAAAAAAATTCTGGTACATCTTGCACTGTATGGTTGTAGCTTTTCTTAAAATTTAGTTTTAAAAAAAATATATTTTCTGTTTGAGAAATTACTTTTTAAAGAAGAAAAAAGTACCGCTTTGAATGGAGACTGCAAATTATTAGCAAATAGAATTGTCTGCCATGTGAGCTTCTTTGGGAGAAAATGCAATCAGGTCTGCAATAAAAATTTGCATAAATAATTACAGCATTGATTAAAGATTATTACTTAACGGCAATGTCGCCAAAATACGAACATGCTAACGCAGCCGTTGTTCTGGCAAAACATATGATAATGATAATTACTTGTATCACCTACTTAATTAGTCTTTTAATTCGCTGTACGCTAATGATAATTACTTGTATCGCCTACTTAATTAGTCTTTTAATTAAGACTAATTAATTTACGCTAATCATTTCTATCCAGAGTTTCCAAAAGATCACGTGATCTCATTTTGCTGAAATGGCTCAGCATGATGGCGATTATAAAAGTCCATGGATTCCTGTATCCATGATAAGTTGTTAAATCGCACGTACATATCCATGAAATTCCTTTCAATACATTTCATTTATTTAAAAATATAAACGAGGCTTACCAATTTTGCCCAATTTTTGCCTACGAAATAGAAAATGAAGCTTAGTCATTAAAGTACATGACTTTAAACTTTCGTAAGAAAGGTGTATCGTTCACAGGTGTAGGTAATTCTGTAATATTGAAGTCTTATAGGTACAGCTCTGGGTAATTCTGTAATATTGAAGTCATACAGTGTACACCTCTGGGTAATTCTGTAATATTGAAGTCATATAGTGTACAGTTCTGGGTAATTCTGTAATATTGAAGTCATATAGTGTACACCTCTGGGTAATTCTGTAATATTGAAGTCATATAGTGTACAGTTCTGGGTAATTCTGGAATGTTGAAGTAATATAGTGTACAGCTCTGGGTAATTCTGGAATGTTGAAGTAATATAGTGTACAGCTCTGGGTAATTCTGGAATGTTGAAGTAATATAGTGTACAACTCTGGGAAATTCTGGAATGTTGAAGTAATATAGTGTACAGCTCTGGGTAATTCTGGAATGTTGAAGTAATATAGTGTACAGCTCTGGGTAATTCTGGAATGTTGAAGTATTAAAGTACATTACTTTACACTAGCCGTAAGGTAAATGTATCGTGTACAGAAGTAGATAATTCTTTAAAGTACATGACTTTACACTAGCCGTAAGGTAAATGTATCGTGTACAGAAGTAGGTAATTCTTTAAAGTACATTACTTTACACTAGCCGTAAGGGAAGTACATTGTGCACAAGTGCATATAGTTCTGTAACGAAGTGAAATCATTCGTCATAAAGTTATAAAATCTAAAACATTCCAAATTCCCATTGGGACTGCTGCCATCAACTCAGTAGAGCGGACGTACCAACTCTTTGCTCCCCACCTTTTGGAACGGATTACGGAACTATTGATGGACAGACGAAACACTCGAGCATCAGCCACTGCAGCCCACTCTACTCCCAATCGCTTTTGAGAGCGAGAAAAGCAGGAATGCATACCTTATGCGACCACTCCCAAGCACTTGTCAGGGCGGAAAAAAGAAGTTTTCAACATAAAGGACTACACCATAAAATGTACAAATAGAACGGCCAAAGTGGAAAAGGAATACACCTCTCATGACTTCACTCTTGATTCAGGTAACACTCTCCTTGACGAAACTTTCTCCAACCTAATAATGTCTTTCTGCCATATCGCGGTAGCGAGGGTAGTAGTGCCACAAGTTAACCAAAAAATCACCGAGGCTATGGACGCAGGCTTAAAATTCAGTCTTGAATTAATAAATTACTTTTCAGCAGAAAAAAAAAAAAAACATTGCCACCACCAACGATCGACAGTGAAACCCAAACATCCATCAATATGTAAAGTACCACCAACAATAAAAGTGAACTCTACACAGACTCTGAACGAAGGACAAAAAACAAAACAGGCTTTTCCCCAGACACCAGCTACATTTAAAAAAATGACAAGAAAAAGAAAGACTTCAAAATCGCCAATACCCAGACGAACAAGACGGAAATGAAAGAAAAAAAATAATCAGACAGAAACAGATTTCACTAAGAAGTGTGACAGGCAGCTTGAGACTGAAGTTGATACCGCACTGAAAGAGTTTGCAAAGGTTCTTGAGGCCCCACCCCTCTCACCATTACCAGAGACACCACCAAGACCATCGACAACAACAACAACACCTTCAACTTCATCAACATCAAGTCCATACTCCAACAAAACGAGTTGCAAATAAAAGCGCCCACGACAACATATACGAAAACAGCAGCAACAGTAGCCACAACAACGGCTCCAACAACGCTGCAGAAACCATTACCAACAACGGCGGCGACAACAAAAACAACGGCAGTATTATGAGCAGCAGTATCTGCAATGGGGATATTTCAACCGCCCCGTTGCAGACATGATCCAACTGCTTGCTGCTCGACCATGTATACTGGCCACAAGCGCCCATCTTTGAGCATCTGGCCAACGGACACCGGGGACAGCGTCAGCAATACCACCACCATCACCAGCGAGGAGGCCAGGGGGTTGAACATCCCGGGCGCACGTTCACACTAGGTACAGACTTGGTGTGTCACTAGCCTGGGCTCTGTAAGACAACCTCCTACTTCGACATCAGGAGCGACCACAACAACATTCGCCATACTTTAGGCCACGGAATAACAGGGCTAGAGTCCGCCTTTGCCGGTCAGACATGTTTGCAACGGACGAGCGCACAACAACACTGCCCGATGCTTTTAAAAATTCCTACAGCAAAGATGAAGTAGCCGACAGGCCGAACCACCACCCCCTCCTCTCCCCCCACCAGACCCACTTCTCCCAGCACGAAAGCCGGAAGCACTCCACCTATCCCCTACTTGAACAAACATAGAATTATAAGACCAGTGCCACAAAAATGCATTATAAATTATAGTTGCTGGAACTACTAATTCAATACATTATGGCCCATTAAAGTGTTGGCGTTGAAGGCTACAAATGACAATACCCATAACTGTGCTTACGGACAAGAACGTCCTTGCATTCAAGACTACAATGACAATACTCATAACTGTGCTTACGGACAAGAACGTCCTTGCATTCAAGACTACAATGACAATACTCATAACTGTGCTTACGGCCAAGAACGTCCTTGCATTCAAGACTACAATGACAATGGAGATGCGGGGGTAGTACGCATACGAGTAGTATTGTCGACTGTACTAGATCATATTAAATATAGTAGCAAGCAAATACTAATTACAAATGTTATATCTTTATATTCATAAAGTATATTGTCATATATATAAGAATTGTATATTTGTGTGACATTTACAGCAACATACAGAGAGATTTTTATTTTATTTTATTTTTAATAATCACGCATCTTCGGTAAAGAAACGGGAAGAAATGAAATTGCAGTATGTCCAATACTCCCAAGGTACGTAACCCTCGATCACCAAATCTGTCTGTGGTTAAAGAAAGCACTTTGAGACTACGACACAAAAGTTTAATCTTCAAATTTGAGAATTCATTCTGATAAACGAACAATTTCCTTTCACATTCCACTTTGCGTTGCCAAGTATTTGATCTTACTTAATATTAAATAAAAAATTTGCCAAATGTTGATTTTAGTATAAAACCTAAACGCCCTATCTATCTATCTATCTATCTATCTATCTATCTATCTATCTATCTATCTATCTATCTATCTATCTATCTATCTATCTATCTATCTATCTATCTATCTATCTATCTATCTAGAGTGTGTTGTTATATGAATGGGGAACATTGAGGATTTAAGGGATTTCATCTTGGAACACTAAGATTAGATTTTCATTGAAATAAACTGAAATGAAGAACATCGAGCTTTACCGACAAGCATAACGAAGAAAGCTGCATGCTAAAGCGAATATAAACGAAAATCTATGAGGTCTTCGGAAACTTCCAAACAGCCAAAAGTTTATCCATTTCTATAAACAGTAAATAATTTGAACGAAAAGCACATAAAGTCTTGAATTTGAAAGAAAAGTGAGCACATGCTTTTAGTTAAATAATATTTTAATGAAATTTACTGAGAACTACTAAGATAATACTCTTAAATGATTAATGATAATAATGTATTTTAAATCAACATCTCATTTCCTAAGATCTCCAAACGTTGTACAATATAGTGGCTGAGTTTAACGTCCCTTGACAAAAATGGAGATTGGCGGGGAAAATTATCCTATTAGTGAGTTTCGAACCTACTACCCCACAGATTTATGCATGAAAATCCAACACCTAGATTTCTTGGTCTGTCAGCTCCCAAATAATATGACTAAGGAATACTGAGTGTATGATAAATTTAGCTGAGGAACAGAGTGAGTAGGTCAATTTGGCTGAGGAACACTTTGTGGGTTAATTTTGCGAGGAACATTATCAGGAAAAATGTTACGCCAACAATGCAAACAGGCCTGGTTACTTCGCTTTAAAATTAAAAAGTAGTTGTCCTTTCCTGTCATTTCATCTCTACTTTTGCTTATCTTCTCTTTTCTACGTGATTTTCAAGTGGGAAAGAATGTGACTCGGTAAGCGTCTGATAGCTTGTAGTTTGGATCTGTCTATTGGAGGCGGGACGCTCCGTGGCCCGGACGTGTTGAATTTGTTAACATAGTGCCGTCCTCAGTCGTGACCAGCACGTTCCTAATGATGACTGGCACGCGCACGGAAGAGCAAGCTTATAGCTGTCTGAATGGTAAAAAACGCCAGTGTGTACATTGAGCCATCTCAGAGCGCATGTGTTATTAGGGCCACTTGTATAGTGTTCCGAACCAGGTTCTGTATGGGTGTTCAGTATAACTCTACATAAAGTGCTTAGTATCACTGTTGTAGAGAGTGCTTAGTATCACTGTCTGTATAAAGTATCACTGTCTTTATAAAGCACTCGTTATCATTGTCTGTATAAATCACTAGGTATTACTGACTGTATAAAGCACTCGGCATCACTGTCTGTATAAAGTGCTTAGTATCACTGCCTGTACAGAGTGATCAGTTACAACGCCGAGTTTCATGAATTGTCTCAAAGTAATCACATGGCAGTGCTTATTTTCACAAGTACGCTGAAATTTAGATCACTTCACAGATTGTTTATTAATTTTATAAGATTTAGATTATGAGATTATTTTAATTTTAATGAGATTCAGCATTTTGGTAGTGGCGTTTGTTTTTTGTCTCATAGACAATGTTGGGAGAAGATTAATCAGCTAACAATATTGCATGATTTTTTACTAAACCTTTAGTGAAGTCGTTGTCGTCATCAGCAGCTGCAGGGCTGTGGAGTCGAAGCCGGGAGTAGGTCGTAGAGTCTGTTGTTTTTGAATGGAGTCAGTCGTAGAGTCTGTTGTTTTTGAATGGAGTCAGTCGTAGAGTCTGTTGTTTTTGAATGGAGTCGGTCGTAGAGTCTGTTGTTTTTGAATGGAGTCGGTCGTAGAGTCTGTTGTTTTTGAATGGAGTCAGTCGTAGAGTCTGTTGTTTTTGAATGGAGTCAGTCGTAGAGTCTGTTGTTTTTGAATGGAGTCGGTCGTAGAGTCTGTTGTTTTTGAATGGAGTCGGTCAAAAGATCCCGATTCTGACTCCAATACTTTTTTTTTACAAGACTTGAGGCTGACAGATCCATCCTTGTTTAAACCATCCTGTTTGTAAAAGAAAAAAAATTAAAAAATGAAATAACATCTCATGGTGGTTGTTTATTATTAATTTAGTACATTTAATGAACAGAAATAAAAAGTACAGAGGCAAGTGACAAATGTTGCACCTCTTGACCCCCTTTGTCAAGGGCTGTATGCACCTAGCATAATACTCACAGAGGCAAGTGACAAAGGCTGTACCTCTTAATCCCATTTGTCAAGGGCTGTCTGCACACTAACATAATACTCACAGAGGCAAGTGACAAAGGCTGTGCCTCTTAATCCCATTTGTCAAGGGCTGTCAGCACACTAACATAATACTCACAGAGGCAAGTGACAAAGGCTGTGCCTCTTAATCCCATTTGTCAAGGGCTGTCAGCACACTAACATAATACTCACAGAGGCAAGTGACAAAGGCTGTACCTCTTAATCCCATTTGTCAAGGGCTGTCTGCACACTAACATAATGCTCACAGAGGCAAGTGACAAAGGATGTACGGAGATGTGCGGCAAACACCATACATACGTGTTGCCTCTTATCACGTATATATATATGTCAAAATTAAAAAGTCACAGAATGTATGTTAAAACAAACAAACAAGCAAATGATTATGCTTACCAATGTTCTATTTCCTATATATGTTAAACTTAAAACAAATATTATATGCTTACCAATGTTCTATTTCCTATGTATATCGAAACTAAAACAAATATTATGCGTACCAATGTTTCATTTCCTTTGTAAGTTAAAACTAAAACAAATATTATACTTATCAATGTTCTAATTTCTGTGCATGTTAAACTTAAAACACATATTATGCTTACCAAAGTTCTATTTCCTTTGTAAGTTAAAACTAAAACACATATTATGCTTACTAATGTTCTATTTTCAAATCACCGATACAAATATTTCAGCACTCTCTTGCAACCGTCATTCCAGTGATATGGACATCTTTCCTGAGATTGAAGAGACACTTTTCCATTGATTCAACAGCCATTTTTCTTTACTTTCTGATGAGGACAATCATCTTTCTAGTGATATTGATAATCATCTCTCTAATGGTCTGGACATTAATCGTTCCAGTGATGGGGACAGTGGTCTTTCCAATGACACACAGTCATATTGCCAATGACATAGATTAGATAGACGTCTTTCTAAGTATGTATGTAGTCATCTTTTCCAGTGACGTGAACAGTCATCTTTTCCATTGACGTGAACAGTCATCTTTCTAAGGACGAAGAGAGTAATCTTGCCAATGACATATAGATAGTAATCTTTCCAGTGATGTGGATAGTCATCTTTCTAGTAACATGAAAAGACATGTTCCAATAATGACGAGAGTCATCTTTCCAAAGACCTGTTATGGAAAGTTATCTTTACTGATATATGGACAGCTATCTTTCTAGCCATGTGGACAAACAATTTTCCAGGGATATGGACAGCTATCTTTCAAGCCATGTGGACAAACAGTTTTCCAGTATTGTGGACAGCCAGCTTGCCAGTGACGTAAACAGACAGCTGGAAACAAGCACTAATCTTCTTTCCGCACTCTAAACTCTCATGACCTCTTACTGATCCCATCCTTCAGTTTGCACCAATGCACAGCGTCTTAATCAGTCCCGTCGACCACACTCGAGTTCACCAACTAGCCGAAGAAAGAGCCAGGCTCCCCCCATAGGATCAGTCCAACCGAAAAAAAGGGGAAACCTCAGAAAATAATGTCTGCTAATGTTATTTGTTCCTTAGAGAAGTTGTTAGAGACAGTGGTATATTGACCACTAGGTTTAGAGAAATGCTCTACTATTGATTAAATAAGTTTTTAGATCTTAGAGACTGCTTGCAAAGGGCCACTACTCTGACTGCACACTGTTCGTTTACTTCAGTGTACGCGCTGTACGAAGTATAGTGATAAAATATGAAATATTCCTTTCACGAAAGTTTTCTACTGATTAATCACTACTTTTATCGTGAATGTGACTTTAGAACGTTACTATCAACAGTTTTCTTTTAATTCCATGTAATTATATTGCATTGCTACCGTCAGATAGTGTAGTGAATTCTATGTTACTACAATAGAGAAATAAATTTCAATTAATTTTTGTCAAATTCATATAATTCAAAACTTGCTTTCAATGCAAACTTCAATTAATGGTGTAGTTTGTGGTGTACAAATAATTTGTATAATTTTTTGCAAAATATCCGGTGTGAGCATTTTGAAAAATTATTTTAGTGTCAACGATATTCAAAATCGACATAATGTGCATTTCAAATGTTGACGTTTCCTTTTCTTCGTTGTGAGGCTACAGCATGTTATTTTTAAAAAAATTATTTGTTTGACAATCATACGGCTCTGCATATCGATTTCTGAGCATTAAATACCTTATTATTTCATTACTGAAAGGTAAAAACAGTTTATGACGTTTCCTTTATAAAATATGAAACCTCTTGTGGCTTTTATGAACAACCTTCTTGTCAGCACACAATGTGAAACTCTTGTGGTTTTTATGAAAAGCATTCTTGTCATAAAATGTGAAACATCTTTAGGCTTTTATAACAAGCCTTTTTGACGTCATAAAATTTTAAATCCTTCCTTGTCGGGTTTCATAAATTTATTTGTGGTTGTGTGTTTTAAAACTGTTTGTGGTTTTCACTTGTATTTTCATAAAATTATTTTTTTGTTTTATTTGAAATAGCTTATATTTTTCGAAACAACATTTATTTTTGACACTTTTTATAAGGATTTATTATCATTGTGAGTGTGTGTATTATTTTTTTTAAATATCCGTGGTTGTCTTTAAATAGTTTGTGGTTTTCGTTAAGGTGTATGGTTGTAGTGAAATAGCTTCTAATGCTAGCGAAAGAGTTCATAACTTTGGCAGTAGACGTTGTAAATCGCTTTATGTTTGCTTTATTAAGCGTATACTTCCTTAAAAGTATTTCGGTCTCTTGTAACGTCACCCCCGCCATAAGCCCTCACTGGCAAATATTCAAACTCGATTCCGTGAAATGGATCTTTGATGAAAGTCAGTGATGAATTTTGACAGATTGAAGCCAACAAAGAATTATCCTGATGGGAAATCATGCGAAAGTGAAAATTGTGCCACCAAAGGCCCGGGAGCTCTTATTTCCCTGCTGTTAGAACGTTTTGAACAGCCTGACATGTCGGTCACTGATCGTTTACGACAGTCTGTCACGACGATCCTGCAGTGTGTCACAGTAGTCGCGAGTGTCACGACAGTCCCGCAAAGTGTCACAACATCTCGAGTGTAACAACAGTCCCACAAGGTGTCGCAACAGTCACGAGTGTAACAACAGACCCACAGAGTATTACTCTCGTCACGAGAGTCACGAGAGTCCCCCGGAGTGATTCTTAACAGTCACGAGTGCCACGATAACGGACTGGCTCACCCATCAGCAATAAATGTCAAATTTACTCCCCTATCCACTTTTTTATTCTTGGGAATGGGATAGGGAGAGTACATCATACAGTAAAACATCACAAAGCCCCAATTCTGTTCTGTATCTAAGAATTATGTTAATACGTCACAAAGCCCCAATTCTGTTCTGTATCTAAGAATTGTGTTAATACGTCACAAAGCCCCAATTCTATTCTGTATCTAAGAATTGTGTTAATACATCACAAAGCCCCAATTCTATTCTGTATCTAAGAATTGTGTTAATACGTCACAAAGCCCCAATTCTGTTCTGTATCTAAGAATTGTGTTAATACGTCACATTGGATGCTGTCATGAGTTTACTGTACTTATCAAATCGATTGTGCATGAGTTACATTGCTTGCTTCGCGTCACACAATGCGTGATTGTTTGCTAGTGGTGGTCAAATATACTTGTTAAATCTGTAGTTAATGAGTTGCATTGTTTATTACAAATGCCATGGTTACGAGTGAAATGACTATAAAACACTTTACATGTATTTGTCTTTGCAGAAAGGAATGAATTGCATTCTGACTCCAGCTGAGGAACAAATTTGATTGAAACATTTTACCGGTCCCACAGTAACGAAAATACTGCACATACCGTCAGGGTTTGGTTTTATTTTTTATCTTAAATTGAGTACATATTATACCTCTTTTTTATTTCTCGAAGTAAAATAAATAATCAGGAAGAGGAAAATTATATAAATATACTTTTTTTAAAGTTCTGAAATGGGTAAATATTAATTGCCACGAAAGACAAGCACTATCAGGTAAAAAAAACGTGTAATTTATTCTTGACCATCCCAAAGCAAATAACCAAACAGCAAGCATCTAATGTGCATTCATTTTTTAAATTTATCTAAATGCACTTCTGAAACAGACTAGCTTAGATATAACTCACACATTTTAATGGTATAGGCTTGATTGAAACAGTTCACAGGTCCCTCTTTTTTTGTTGATGTTAGTTGCTTAGACTTAATTTCAACACTTCATAGTTCTTTCATTAGCATTAATACTCATCAACAAAAAAAGAGGGACCTGTGAACTGTTTCAATCAAGCCTATACCATTAAAATGTGTGAGTTATATCTATGCTATGCATCATTAAGAATAGGAATGTAACTCACTCTCAATTCACTATCACATGTGATTTCCCTTTGTACAAGAAAAGAATACAGTCTATTATTAATCTTATTCCATCCAAATGCAACTTACCCTCACAATTAGCTCCCCTTTGTGCAAGAAAAAAATAGTCAATTTATGAATCTTATCCCATTTCCAGCCTATCAATATTTTACCTTTTTCTAATATTTTTATGTCATATTATGTTTGTCTTATTTTTGTTATTAAAAGTACATTAATAACAACAACTTCCTTATTATTTATTGCTGCAGCGTGTTTTTTAAAAATGATATATAAAGGGCATGCATGCAAACATTGATATGTATAAACGATACTTTATCCATTCTGTAGTGAATGTGACACTGACTCAGTGAACTTCGTCATCGAGTTTTTTAACTTGACTTTTAAAAAGTATATATACCATTAATTTACTCGTAAAGTCTAATGGAAAACATATTCCACCATTAATTTACTCGTAAAGTCTAATGGAAAACATATTCCACCTCATTTCTTCATAGAGAAATCCAACAGTAGTTTCCTGATAACAGCGTTTTCCAAAGAGCGATCCATTTCCGTCAGTTGCTAATCTTTTACTTTTGTATGTTAAGATGAGAACGAACCCGTACAAAGTAGAAACAACTTTAGCTTAGGAGGTAGGAAAGCTCAAGTCTCTTAAATTATTTGGTTGCTAGATTTAATAGATTAAGGATTGTAAGTAACAGAGTGTGTTATATTTATAATTGTTAGACTCATAGAATAACAGTGTGTTATATTTATGATTGTTAGTCCCATAGAATAACAATTGTTGCTATTGGATTGGCAAAATGATAACGATTGTGATGTTTGCTGGTTTTGATTTGACTGACAAGATTGCTGTTGTTTAAGGATATTTGAGACAGATGAATAATGCTCTTCATGTTATAATAAGGTTATATAAAACCTTGTTCATTTATAATGAAGTGGAAAAGATTTGCCGGTAAGATGATTTGCTAAAAGTCTGATCTGGTTGGTTCGCAGATTGAGTTTGGCTCACTAACTGATTTATCCCATTCACTGAGTTTAGCTCACTGAGTTTGATCCACTGATTATGGCCCACTGAGTTCGACATACTGACCGATTTGGTCCATTACCTAGATTGGCCCACTGACACCGACATACTGACCGATTTAGTCCACTGATTATGGCCCACTGAGTTCGACCGGCTGACTGAATTGGTTCCATTGACTGAGTTTGACATACTGACCAAATTGGTTCCATTGACTGAGTTTGACATACTGACCAAATTGGTCCATTGACTGAGTTTGACATACTGACCAAATTGGTCCATTGACTGAGTTTGACATACTGACCAAATTGGTCCATTGACTGAGTTTGACATACTGACCAAATTGGTTCCATTGAATGAGTTTGACATACTGACCAAATTGGTTCCATTGACTGAGTTTGACATACTGACCAAATTGGTCCATTGACTGAGTTTGACATACTGACCAAATTGGTTCCATTGACTGAGTTTGACATACTGACCAAATTGGTCCATTGACTGAGTTCGACCTTCTAACGTCGGGCTACTGGCAAGGAGGTTATATTAATACTAAAAGTACAAGTATTCATAAAGGATTGTTGCGTGTGTCAGGGGAGTGTATCCACAAACTGTTGTCATGAATACTTATGGGAGAGAAAACAGTATGCCAACACGACTCATTACCTGACAAATAAACATCAGTAATTAAGCTCTTACCTTTACATACAACATCAGTAATTATGCCTCTTGCCTTTACATACAACATCATAATTAAGCCTCTTGCCTTTACATACAACATCAGTGACTAAGCCTCTTGCTTTAACATACAACATCAGTAATTAAGCCTCTTGCCTTTATACATTATTATTAAGCCTCTTGCCTTTACATACAACATCATAATTAAGCCTCTTGCATTTAAATACAACATCAGTGACTAAGCCTCTTGTCTTAACATACAGCATCAGTAATTAAGCTCTTGCCTTTACAAACAACATCAGTGATTAAGCCTCTTGCCTTTACAAACATCAGAATTAAGCCTCTTGCCTTTTCAAACAACATCAATAATTAAGTAAAGTCTGCCTCTTATCTTTACAACCAATATGAATGCTTATGTAACCCGTCTTTTTCCAACTTATATGTTTACAAACAACTTCACTACTCAACTATTGCTTGCTTATTTGCCTCTTTTTTTCCCCTTTTACAAATAGCATCATGTCATATGCAAAAAATACCAGGGTTTTACGCGGGTCATCCCAAGTTTACTGGTTGCAGCTGCTGACATTGATGTGGATTTCTACTGTACTTGTCAGTTTTTACGTGTTGTTTTAGCTTCGATTATTCTTATCCTAACCTTGTGTCCTCTGCACTGCAGCCACAGCCCATCAGCCATTTCTTCACGTTTCATTTTTTGTCATTACGATCTGTCTTTCACATTAACTTGCGTGATCAAGCGTAAAGGGAGACGATCGGAGTGCCGAGTTGTTATCAGACTTAGTTAACAGCGCCCCTAGCGCGCGTTTTCCACACGATTTGCGCGCGCACCCATATTGAATTGTTCCACCAAACGCTATAACGAAGGGTAAAAAAATAAGAGAAAAAGAGAGAGAGAAAGTGGTGCAAACTTCAATCCATGCTTGAAAGACAAAAAGGAAAAATGTAAATTAAAAAAATAGATATTGGAGAAAAAATATGAAACACCCTAGAGATGGACAGCAACAGCAACCTTCTCTCCCCCTCCCCTCGAATAGACAGTACTGTGTGAAAATTATTTTAAGAAAAACGAAGTTTAAGCGAATGACAAGATAAAATAAAGCAATGAAACGAACAAAAGTAAAATGAGATATTTTTATTCATAGAAAAATGGTGAGGTGGATGGATGGATGAATGGATAGATACTTAGAGTAAATGTTCTTGCAAAGAATGTCAGGGCTCTGCATAATTATTGTGACAGTGTCAAAGAATGTATGGGCTCTGCTTAATTATGGTGAGTGACAGTGTCAAAGTATGAAGAGTACAGTACAATATCTAGTTCTGTTTACCCTGCAGGGCGTACCATCTCTAAACAGCACTGTCACTGTGACAATTCGAATGCAACAGATGACAGGTTCTTCTCCAGTCTTTCAGTCAGACTTTCCTCAGAACTTCAACATTGTGGAGAACTCCCAACTCGGCACCGTTCTAGCAACAGTCAGTGCTTGACGTCACAGCAGTAGTCGTACCAAGTACTACATTGCTGGTGGCAACGTCAACCCCGTTTTCGCCATTAACGAGATGAACGCGATGATAACTATATTTGTCTGCGGGTTTCCACTTTTTGAGACCTCAATTATATGAATAATGTAATTGTTATTACTATAATAATTTAAAGGATATTTAACATCTTTTTTGTTGACATGTGAGTAATAAAATTATGGAATGTTTGAAAATTTTCAAGCTGTTATCCGAAACGCAATAACATTTATAAGACTAATTTTCCTGTTATTCGTAGTAATTGGTTCCCAGATGATTAATACACAATATAGTCTATGTGTTTCAATTTGATAAGGGAGATAATTAGTTTTGAAGAGCAGCCATGGAGGGTCCAGGGTGCAAGGAAAACATGGGGAATAACTTGCAGCCAGTCCAGACCAGTGTTGTCCCACCAGCAATGAGGAGACAAATCTGTCGACTGGCATTTCACAGTGTCACTTCTGAATGCAAGAAGTGTCTGTCCAATAGATTTCTACTATTCCGGAAAATACTGAGAGAGTTTTGGAATGCGTTGACACACTAAATTGTAACAGCAAGTAAACCACCACATTCTCTGCCCCTGACATTTTTTTCTTCAGCGTTCATCAATTCGTGCGTATGCTCGCCATTCACTCCATCACGAGGTGCTGTGCCTACGCACGTGTGAGTATGTATATATGTGTGTGTGGTGTGTGTGGTGTGTGTGTGTGTGTGTGAATTTGTAGGATGAGTGGGGTATTTTCAGGTGCGCGTTGTTTGCAGTCAACTCTAACACAAATGGGCCGGCTACAAGTGGGACCTGTCAAAAGTATAAAGTTGTTTCGAAACTTTAAGAAATGTTTGAAATTCCAGGTCAGTTTGTGATATCAATTTCGACAAAAGTCTGGCCACACTCGTAAGTCTCAGCTCTGACCTGTAATACTCATGCAATAGTTGTAAACTTGTAGTCGCCTTCGCTAACTGACCAGGGATGAATGTTTTTAGAGAAACCTTTCCAAGACAAAATCTCTAAAACATACATATTTTCATTAAACACGTCAATCAACTAACGTATCTACGTGAAATAAAATAGTACAATGTTTGGATATAATTATTTTCGCATACAACAATTATATTGAGCACACATGCCAATCATCCAACATGCGATATGACAACGCTTTTTTAAGTTCAAACAGAAAAATGGAGCAAGTCGTTTCGACATTTTTTGTTGCCTGTACATTGTCGACATTGGGAAGAAAATACACTTACTGCATTCTAAAAGACGACTGGCCGACATGTTTTTCTTTTCATTTTTGTACTAATTGCAGTGTAGATTCAATTGCTCTCTCTGTTCAGTGGTAAATCAACGGTAAATAATTTTTCATCTGTGAACAAAAATATTCACCAAGATTTTGGAATACCACGTAGGTAGTGGCCTAGATTGTTCTAAAGGTGCTCACCTTATTACCACTGTGCTACTTTATTTACCTCATTACCACTGTGCTACTTTATTTACCTCATTACCACTGTGCTGCTTTACTTACATGAGTTCAGTCTTTATACATCTTGGTTACATGAGTTCGGTCTATCTACTTCTTGGTCACATGAGTTCAGTCGCTCTACTTCTTTGGTTACATGAGTTCAGTCACTATACGTCTTTGGTTACATGAGTTCAGTCGGTCTATTCTTTGGTTACATGAGTTCAGTTGCTCTACTTTGCTTACATAAGTTCAATCATTATATTCTTTGCTTACATCGGTTCAGTAGCTTTGACTTATTACAACATTCAGTTCAGTCGCTCTGATTTCTTACAACATTGTTAATGAAGACCTTGCTTTAAGATTTAACTAACAGATGCCTGACACAAACCAACTTACATCATGTACTATTCGTCTTTGAGTCTGACACAACTGGAGTTTGTGTACTCGAGGTAATCTCTTGGATCTCTTTGCTTTTAAGCATATTGATAGGTTATTAAGTTATAGGTTAGTTCATAGTATTCTTAGGTTTTTATGCAAGTATTTTCTGATTAGTATATCACGCTGCCTGTGGCGAAAATTTCATAAAGATTAGAACACAGCTGCTCAGATCTTTCTAAGACATACCCCACCCTGAGATACTATTCTCTTCCTCAACTTCCCACTGTTACCTGACGCACCATTCTCCTTCTCAACTCAATATACTGTCTGCCTGCTCACTACGACATCTAGTACAAAGTCTTCTCACTCCACACACTGGGTGCATCTCCACTACAGAATCAAAGGAAAGGGTCTACTCACTCCATAACTATAGTTAGCAAATATATTTATATGCAGCAAAATAGAATCATAAAAGTTAGCAATAGGTAAATAGATGACAGTATTATTATACTTAATAATGTTCACTAAGGTGATTTTACCATTGCAGTTAATAATATTATCATTAGTTAATAAGAGTTACAGATTTATAGGCTAACTAACTTTGCCCGAATTAAAAAAATCTGATTTTTTAATAGAGAGATTAAAAATGTTATTCATGGCAGATGATGGTAGTTTTATTGTGTTGAGTTAATATTGAATTAATACATGCATACTAAAAATAAATTGCTGACATTTTTTCGCTCTAAGGGATGATATTTTTCAACTGAGGTAGTTTTATTTGTTGACTTAAGAGCAGTAATACTTACACTTAATATTCACCCAATAGGTTATTTATATGGTGCTTATGGAAGACATTGAACAGGAGGTCTGTGGGCAGGGACAGGAGACAGATTATGGTGTATGTTAAAATTTACACGTGTTTACTCGACCCCCCAAAAAACTATCATCATCTGCCTTAAGCACATATGAGGAACATAATTCACCCCATAGCCCCAAAATATCTCAGTCTAAACTGTATATTTACTCAACAAATCGTCCACCAAAAATCTGCTCTTCGAAGAGTGAGTTTACCAAGTGTCAGCTATTCCAAAAGTCCTAGGGTGAAATATCCTTTATGAAAAGTCCATGTGTGAAATGTCTGGCAATCGCCTGCAAAGTAACCAACTTAACAGCTAAGTGCTCATACTAAAATATTAGAAGGCCACCTCCATCATCCAACACCTCTTCCCTTCACCCCTATAAACATTTTTTCTGTGGCCAGACCTCTTTAGTCATTGAACAGTCACCCAGGCCATACCATTCAATGCCTCATCCAGCCCACTGACCAGACCTGCTTTTATATGAATAAGGGGACACCACTGCATGAAATAAATTACACTCTTCTTGTCTTTCTTGAGTGAAAATTCGTTATTTGGAGGATTTGGGAGCCTAAATCCCCAGTTTAGGCTTCTGTGCATTAGTCTAAAAGCTTCCTGTCATCAAGACGAATCCATTGATATAAGATATATTGGGCTTAAAATGATATTTCTTAAGTTTTACAGTGGATAGACAACAGACAAACAACGTTTAGAATTATAGGTATATATTTCCAAAACTTGAAGGTGAATTATTATGATCTGTAGGATAATTAATACTGCAGTGCTATTGCAAACCTTAACTGCATGCAGAACAAAGAAAGCTTATAGCACAGAACCTTTTAGCCAATTTTGTGTCCGTCACGTGGCGATCTCATGCATGGTCGAAAGCTTGGGTTCCTGTTCCACTTTAAACTCCAAAAGTTGATGGCTACCGAAACTACAATTTTGTTCCCCTTTTTGTATATTGTTCATAACTCTTCTTATTAGCATGTGTCATTTGTGTCTCTTTTGTATCCAGTTCATGACTTCTGCTTATGGATATACCATTTGCATATCTTTTGTATCCAGTTCGTGACTTCTGCTTATGGATATACCATTTGCATATCTTTTGTATCCAGTTCGTGACTTCTGCTTATGGATATACCATTTGCATATCTTTTGTATACAGTTCATGACTTCTGCTTATGGATATACCATTTGCATATCTTTTGTATCCAGTTCGTGACTTCTGCTTATGGATATACCATGTGCATATCTTTTGTATACAGTTCGTGACTTCTGCTTATGGATATACCATTTGCATATCTTTTGTATATTATTCGTGACTGCCTCTAACGACCACGTGTATTTTGTCCCAATTAATTTACAGTACTTTATCATCGTGCCTTTTCACAGTATTGTGTGTGTTATGTGTACTGTGTGTGTAGCGTGCGCTGTGTTTTGTGTGTACTGTGTTATTGTTACTATTGTGTGTGTTGTTAGTATTATGTGTACTGGTAGTATTGTGTAGTACTGGTAGTACTGGTACAATTCCTGACACTTTTCAGCATTTTGGCGACCGTTCGTCCTCGAAGGAATGCGATATTTCTGGCCAAATTGTCAAATTCAAAACAACAGAAAACAAGACTGCTTAGTCAACCAATAGGAGTATGATGACTTATTAGTATTTGTTAGTGTTGTGTTGGGTGTCAACCAATAGGAGTATGATGACTTGTTAGTGTTGTTAGTGTTGTGTTGGGTGTCCACAGAGGAAATCTAACAGGCCTTCATCTTCGGTCACGACGGAGGCAAGAGACATCTGTAATTTCTTCTGCATTTTGCCCCATTTCAATTAATCGGTATTTTACATACAGAATATGGGTATTTTACATACAGAGAAATGAGTATCTTAAATATAAAAAATGGATACAGTGCATCTTTTTTTTAAAACCTTATCCACTTGAAATATGACACACTCCTGTAATACAAAGTTCTGGGATAGACTTCTATTTCAGTTCACAACTAGGGGCACAGGTGGACGAGTGGGTACGTGAACTGCAGTCAAGGCTGCACGTGGAGCCCTTTTAACCAATCAGCAAAATATTGCAGTGTGTTTGCATTCCGCTGTTGACGGTATAAGTTTATTCATTCAGCTTTTTCTCGAGTAGCGACTGTCCATTAGTCAATACATCGCGCCTCTCGTGGTAAGTGCGCGCGTCTCACACCAGTCAGTCGGCCACATCCAGTGTCTAACAGTCTGGTCCTAGGAGATTCCATTTGAATATTGCTCCTGTAAAGGGATTTAATAAGTAAACTGCATATATTGATTTTATAGTCGAGTTTCAGTGCTAAATGTTGCTGCGCGTTTTTACGATTCTCTGCAGAAAATTCAATTTAAAGCCGAATGGAATCTTTGATGTAGATGAAGTTTTTGTCTAGACGTGACAGTTAAATGTCATAGTCTAAAGTGGAAACAAAGTTAGTTGCCAGATTTTAAAACTGAAAAAAAAAATCTCTTATGCTGTAAGAGTACGGTAATGGAGAACTTTAGAAACTATCTGCTTTTATTGATCGCAAAACTATCAGTGTGTTTTCCCGACAGAGCCATCTTCACTGACTGTATAGTGTGATGGAAGAATTTAAACTGTTATGATTAAATATTATTATATTACTTACTGCAAATGTTTAGTATATTATAATCTTTATTAACGATTGCACATGTTTAGTGTATTATAATCTTTATTAACGACTGGAATACAGAGAAGAAGATTGTATGTTTCTTTGATTAGGAATTGCATCAGTTTATTTCTTTCTAAGATTATTACTGTGTATCCGTCGACTTTGTAGCACGTTAAATACAACTATAGATGTACCTTGTACTGTGATAAATTGCTGACGTCATATAACATGGCGTGATGTTCTTTCTCAATTCCAATTTAACTTATATGACATGTGTATATGTGTGTGTGTGTGTGTGTGCGCGCGCGCGCGCGAGCTATGACATATGATGTAAATGATATGACAATGATGTGATTGACATGATATGGCAGATTATGTGACTGCTATGACCAATATGCTATGAATTGTATTTTACGAACTTCTAAGATATGACCAGTATGCTATGAATTGTATTTTACGACTTCTAAGATATGACCTGTATGCTATGAATTGTATTTTATAACTTCTATAATGCTGTGACTAAAATTATTCGACTGCTAAGACATGGTTGATATGATGTGACTGATGTATGGAGTGACTAAAATGATGTAACATGACTAATTTCTTGCGTCTGTTCCACGCTAGGAGTCTTTCAAGTGAGTTTCCTAATAATCTAACAACATCAACCCACTAAAAAGCATGTCAGTGCTGAGACTGTCGTAATCCACTATGACTATATCAGTGTTGAGCTGCCTGTGACAGATGTGACCAAGTAAAGATTATCAGTCAATGTTCTACTGTCGTGACTAACGAGAATCAATGTCTTGATTGCCATGACTTATACAGAGAATGTGTCAGTGGAGAATGTGTCAGTGTCGTGAATTAGTGACACACTAAAGAGAATCACTTAGTACTGTGGCTGTGTTCGTGACGTGTACAGAAAAAATGTGTCAAGGAAAAAATATGCGATTGTCGTGACCCACTATAAAGAGTATATTAATGTGCAACCTTCGTCACTCATTGCATACAATCTGTCAGCGTGCAAGTGTCGTGACCCATGACATAGAATCTGTCAATATCAGTGGATGGCTGTCGTGACTCATTACAGAGAATTTGTGACTGTGTGACTTGTCATGACCCTTTACATGGATTCTGTCAGTATTTGACCGTAATGACCCACAAATGAATCTGTCAGAGTGTGAATGTCAAGGCCCATTATACATTGTCAGGGTGTAATTATAGTTTTAGATAAACAGACGTTGCATCTTTGCCAGCGTGACGCATACGTTGTACTGTCACGACTTCGGTGAAGTGAAGAAAAAAAACACATCTAGAGAAACGTCGAGGATTGAAGCACATAGACTCAGTCACCTGATTAGAATGTGCTATAAAGCATAATGGTTAGAAAGGAATGAAGGAATGAGAAAGCAATCCCGTTCCCCCCCCCCCCCCAATGACAAGGCAAATTTGAAACAAGTAATCAATTAACCGAAATTAAATACAGTACTGCCAAAAGCAGAAATAAACTGAATAACTTCACAATCAAATTTTACATGCAGAGCTATGTTGTCGTTAGCATCAGTCTGCTAGGCTTGATCCGTATCATGAGGTATATTTTATAGTGAAAATATGGACGAAGTTTATAGTGACGTACATGTAAAAATATGGGCGAAGTTTATAGTGACGCGAGTTGAGAATGTATAGAAGAAGTTTACAGCGATGTACGGGTGAGTATATGTGGACGAAATTTATGGTGACGCACAGTGAGAATGTGTCGACTAAGATTAAGGTGACGTGATGGGGGTGAGAATGTGTCGGCTAAGTTTAAGGTGACGTGATGTGGGTGAGAATGTATAGGTGAAGTTTATAGTGACGTACGGATGAGAATGTGTGGGTGAAGTTTATATTGACGTACAGGTGAGAATGTGTGGGCGAGAGTTTCCGGTATGATGGTGTGATATATACCTGAGAGTGAATTTATGGGTCTGGATTTGGGGTAATGGGATGAGACCTGTAAGTGAGATTGAATTGTGGCCAGATTTTAGATAAAGGAATTGTTTCTGTGATATTTGTCTTACTCTATCCGATCTTCAACTACCGAGGGTTCTTTGAGCTAGAAGTGCCCCCCTTCCTGCTGTAACTGATGAAATTAAGCTAAGCACTTCTGGCGAGGTGGGGGGAACCCTTATCTGAACAGAGGGCTATCGCGGTACCTGAGTTTTGCTTATAGGTGTCATTGGTGATCCACAGGCGAACACAATAAATATGTACACAGCAAGCAGTTTCGTGCGGGTGCTATAATCCGCCGGTACAGGACGCTGGCGCCAGTAACCCACACCTCCACAAAACACCCAGCAACCATTGAGCAGTGCATGAACGCTTTGTAAGTGGAGTAGTTTCAGTTTGCGTACTCTGTGACAAGAGTATGTTCAGTGCAAAGGGTTCATTCATCAGTGTTAAGACTATAGGTCTCTGTCTATCAACATGGGTATTTGTTGTACACTACCGCATTCCATGATTTTGCAAAACCGAGTTACTATTTCCTTAGGCCGCTTAGGGTGACGTATTGCCATTGCCTTAGGGTGACGTATTTACATTGTCTGACAATGTTTTTAGATTGTTACAATGTATTTAGTATGTTCTACAACGTCTCTAGTGTTCTACCATGTATTTAGTGTATCTTACAATATATTTAGTATGTTTTGCAGTGTATTTAGTGTATCTTACAATATAGTTAGTATGTCTTGCAGTGTATTTAGTGTATCTTACAATATATTTAGTATGTTTTGCAGTGTATTTAGTGTATCTTACAATATATTTAGTATTTTTTGCAGTGTATTTAGTGTATCTTACAATATATTTAGTATGTTTTGCAGTGTATTTAGTGTATCTTACAATATAGTTAGTATGTCTTGCAATGTATTTAGCGTATCTTACAATATAGTTAGTATGTTTTGCAGTGTATTTAGTATGTCTTACAATGTATTTAGTATGTCTTACAATGTATTTAGTATGTCTTACAATGTACTTAGTATGTCTTATCATGTATTTTGTTTATCTCCAAATGTATTTGGTATTTCTTACTATGTATTTAGTATATATTACAGTGTATTTAGTATGTCTTACAATGTACAATCGACCGAATTTCCTCACAGTCAGTGAGTCCTATGGAGCAACTCATAGTGAACGTAATGATGAGAGTGAATACAGTCTTACTGGACAAATCAAAGTGTATTTAATGAGTGCCCAAGGCCGGCCATTTGACAAGTTAATAATTTATATAGCAATTAAGTCTAGAAATAGGGATAGGCAAATTTACTCCACCATACAGTGAAAAGTCTTACTGTACAAATAAAAGTTATTTAATGTTGAGAGTGAATAGTGTCCTAAGTAACAAAAATGAATTTAATTATGGCTTTGAATAAAGTTATTTTAAACAGTAAATAGTTAACTTAATTATGACTTGAAATAAAGTCCTACTGAACAGTTAATAGTGAACTTAAAATTACGACTTTGAATAGAGTCCTGTTGAATAATCAAAGTGAACTTATTTGTCAGTGAATAGAGTTGTCCTTTTAAAAAGTATACTTATTGACAACAGTGAATAGATTCATAATGAACAATCAAAAGTGAACTTAATGAAGACTTTGAATAGAACCCTAGTTAATAACAGTGAACAGATTAATATTTTACAATCGAAAATTACCTTAATAATGTCATTGAACAGAGCTACTTAATAAAAGTTTACTTAATTATAACAGTGATGTAGTTCAACTTTACAACAACAAAAGTTTACTTAATTATAACAGTGATGTAGTTCAACTTTACAACAACAAAAGTTTACTTAATTATAACAGTGATGTAGTTCAACTTTACAACAACAAAAGTTTACTTAATTATAACAGTGATGTAGTTCAACTTTACAACAACAAAAAAGAAGAAGAAAGAAAGTATTCACTTCCTGATGACAATGAGTAGAGACGAACTGATCAATTAAAAGTGAACTTTATGATCACAGCGAACATTCCTAATGAGCAATTTAAAGTGAACTGAATGACTGCCAAAGAAATGAAATTGTTCCTGAAAACCTCGATTTTCTTTTTAAAATTTTAATTTTCCCTATGTTTCCAGTAATTTTCTTTATTAACAATACCTATCTCCTAGGTGTATTTGCAAGAATAATATTTGACTGATAGAGTAAATTTTTCTATTGACTCACTTTCCAAATTTTTCGTCACATTTGTATACTGAAATACAATACATAATGTGATGACGTCATATTTGTACCATTACCTAAATCAATACTGCTCAGTGTGATGATGTCATATTTGCACCAGTACATTAAAGTCAAAGATGTTCCTTTTTAAACGTGGATTTGCAAGTAAGGTTGACTTTTACTGGCCACAATGCATGTATTTCTCTTCATTTTTCTTGGAAATATTCAAGAAATTAGGTCTCATCATAAGCATTATGTCCATCACTCTGTTAATATTTTTTTTTAAAGTAAAATTATGTTACTTTCAGCAAAATATTCTAATCATGCTTTCGTAGACATCAATAATTAAAATTGCTTCACATTTTTGGACTATGATAAATTATGATTGGCGTGGCGACACAAATTTAATTTAAAAGGCAAATGAAATCAAATTTACATTAAAAGTGTGTGTGAATCTGACAAGCAAGGGAGGGTATTTTTTTAATTTAAGAAAGTGTTAAATCAAGCATGAGCGAGGGAAAAAAAAATCTATGGTAAATAGTTTGAAGACGATGACTAAAATAGGCGAGTATCGTAAGCGTGATGTTGACCACATTTGCACACTCGAGTCTCGAATGTGTAATGTGACCACACGTGTACGTACGATATGACCACACGTGTACGTACGATATGACCACACATGCACACAAGAGTAAATTACAGCATGAGACAAACACATCTAAATAGTGCTCATAAAAGAGCGACGGGCACACACTCATTTTCCATATACATAACACTCGTAAGCATATATGTACAGAATTCCTACCCACACCACCATGAAGTAAAGAGAAATCTGGCAACAGTCCAAATACATAGATGATCTCGGGATGAATCAAAGGGAGAGAATTGTAGACTTAAGACTGGAGACTGAACGGTTGCCTTGAAAAGATGAAAGGCTGGGACTTCATAAAGCGCGAATTACGTTGAGTAGCTTAAAAAAAATAAAATAAAATGTCACTTCAAAGCTAACGGTACTGGTACTCGGCCACAAACTTTTGACAGACCCGGGAATTATCCTCAAATCTCGTATAATCAGGAGAGTCTTGTGTAAGGTTCTCTTACGAGAAGCAGTTCTTAACACCCACACCCACCTCTGTGTGTGTGTGTGTGTGTGTGTGTGGCTGTAAGAAAATTGTGACTTTAGAATGGTTGGTTATATGAACAGGGTGTCTCAAGAATGTTTATATATGAAGAGTGACTCTAGAATGGTTGTATGAACAGTGTGGTTTTAGAATGGTTATATGAACAGTGTGGTTTTAGAATGGTTATATGAACAGTGTGACACAACATGGCTATATGTATGTCAAATACAGACAGTTGCAATACAATAGTTACAATGTAACTTATTCAGATGTAAACTCTTATAGTTACAGGGTGGCACATTGAATTGTACTGTCGCAGTGCAATAGTTACAAAATGACATTTAAATCAGATACTGACAACTGTGGTAGAAGCATTGTTATTGACTGATGAATTGTTTCCATTGTACAGTTTGAAATGACAAGGTTACAAAGTGATAAACTGCATTAAATATGGATTTTGGCAATGACATAGTTACACATTGATGAACTGTATTGAATACAGACTGTGGCAATGAAACAGTTACAACATAACAGTATAAATAAATATAGATTGCGGCATGAAATATTAACGAATTGACAAACTATAATTTAAAAACTTGGTATGGGTGGACTGATGAAACTGACTTGCTATAGAAGAAACATGCTGTGGATAAACCGTTAGAACAGACTTAGATAGAGTGACGGAATATACTTGCTGTGGATAGACTGATAGATCAGACTTGCTATAGATAGAGTGATGGAACACAGTTACTATAGATAGACTGATACATGGACTTTTGGAACAGACTTGCAATAGATGGAATGATAGGACAGACTTGCTATATATGAAAGGATGGAAGAGACATGCTGTGGGTAGAGTGATGGAAGAGATTTGTGCAAAATGAATAATAAATTGATGAACGTACAAAATGGATACTAAATTGATGAATGTACAAAATGAATACTAAATTGATGAATGTACAACATGAATACTAAATAGATGAATGTACAAAATGAATACTAAATTGATGAATGTACAACATGAATACTAAATAGATGAATGTACAAAATGGATACTAAATTGATGAATGTACAAAATTAATACTAAATTGATGAATGTACAAAATGAATACTAAATTGATGAATGTACAAAATCGTTGAAGGGATGGAAACAGGCATCAGAGAAAGGGGAAAAAAAAACGAGAGACAACAAGAGGAAGAAAGTATTTGCATTAGAAATGTCGGAAAAAATATTTCACAATTAGGAAACGCACGCGCGTGCACACACACACGCGTGCGCGCGCGCGCGCCTAACTTGGAACTGCCTGAGATGTTTTCCCAGTCACGTACGCCTGACTGTTGCGGGGGAAAATAATATTGATTGTCCGTCATTGCTGACCACTTCTTGATGAAGAAAACACTTCAGAGGCAGTAGCTAATTAGCGATATATCACTTATCACAACAATCGGCTGTGACATGTTTTGTTTTCATCTCTCACCGACAGCACACAAAGCCACTACAGACCAAAACAGTGTGCGTGTCTGAACGCTTGCTGAATAGTATTAACATTATGTAGGAACCCTAGTTGTCTTTTATTTAGTTTGAAATGAAGTTTTAGTAAATAGACACTAATTTCTGTATATTATCAACATTGTTTAAAACCTGCGTTGTCTTTTGTTTTGTTTGATAAATCAATAAGATTTAAAAATGAAGTTTTAATTTAATAGTCAATACTTTCTGTATAGTATCAACATGCTGTAGGAATCTGTGTTGTCTTTTTATTTTGTTTGAAATAATATTTTAGTATAGAGGCGATACTTTCTTTATGTATCAACATTATTTAGGAACCTATGTTGTCCTTTATTTTGTTTGAAATAGACAATGCTTACCGCAAAAGTACAAGCAATACGAGGTCTTTTGAGGATAAGTACGAACAGTCTTGTCCACCACACTTCTCAGAGAATGTATATGTATAAACTAGTTTGTTTAGTCACATTTTTCAGAGCATATATATAAATCAGTCTTGACTATCATACTTTTCACTGTATGTATAAACCAATCTATCATACTTTTCAGAGCATATATATATATACACACCAATCTTGACTATCATACTTTACGGAGTATATATAAACTAGTGCTGCCTATCATATTTTTTTTTAATATGTATAAACCAATGTCAATCATACTTTTCAAATGTCAAATCCTCTACTATTCCTATTCATAAATGGATTATGTGCTGGTTACCAAGAAGAACTTTATGCTTTTAACAAGGAACAATCACTCTTCCCTTTCTTAATTTAACCGTGTTCTAGTCACCTAGACATTGACTATTATGGATTCAAAAGAAAAAAAACTACATTATTTTCTAGCGTTTCTCGAAGCAGTTTAACTAGCTTGTAGGAGAGGTAGCCTCCTCTAATTAATTTCTAGTTTGATTTAATTTAGCAAATCACTGATAATTCCAGAAAGGTTTGTGCCCTTTGCTCTTCTTAGGTAAAGCATCATTAGAGACACGCCCTCTCAGACTCAGTACCCAGTGATTACCTCAGTACTTAGGTAGTCTACAGAAGGTCAATTAATAATACTTAGCTTAACATTTAGCCTACTGATAACATGACTAGCTGGCTGGACCAGTGTCCACATGCATTCGTAGGTACGTGGAAATGCGTCATTGTTACGTTGATAGATATCTCTACAGATACAAAATGCGTCACGCTGATAGACATCTTCTTAGCTACAAAATGCGTCAGTGTTACGCTGAGCACGTCTTCATAGCTACAAAATGCGTCAGAGTTACGCTGATAGACATCTCCACAGATACAAAATGCGTCACGCTGATAGACATCTTCTTAGCTACAAAATGCGTCAGTGTTACGCTGAGCACGTCTTCACAGCTATTAAAATGCGTCAGAGTTACGCTGATAGACCATCTTCAAAGCTACAAAATGCGTCTGAATTATGCTGATAGACATCTTCACAATCACAGCTACAAAATGCGCCAGAGTTACTCTGAGCATGACGTCACAGCTAGACTGACCAAAATTGAAATAGGCTACTATGATTCACTGCATAAACTCTGCCTCATTCTATTTTAATCTTTTGTAAAACTGTTGTACGTTCTTGTCTTTTTACTCTAGTCTTTCTAAAAGTTATGAATGATAGATGTCAAAGTGTAATAAACACATACTGTCATTCCGCCTGATAACAAACGAGAAGAACTATATTTGTTGTATAGATTGGCCCTTAGTGCTGCACTACTTTATACTAAAAACTAGCTAAAGGAAAAGAACTAAACTGGTCTAGATTGGTCCTTAATAATGCGCCTCTTTATGCTAAAACAGCTTAAGGAGAACGAAATTGTTCTAGATTGGTCCTTATTCCTGCACTTCGTTCGGTGCTAGCGCTTACCACCCAGGTTAGACTTACATATACACTTACCACCCAGGTTAGACTTACATATACACTTGAAAATTTCGTTCATGCAATAACTGAAAAAAATGATAATTTTAGAACTACAGATTGTGTCCAGCAGTGTGTATAAATGACAATTTCTGACGCAAATATCACGAATTATAAATGACCTAATTAATTATAAAACTTCAAAAAAATCTTAGGTGACCGTGTAATTATTAATTTGTGTTCCTTATGAGAAATAAACTTAAATGAAATAGGTTATTGCTTACATGATTATATTGTGTAAACTCAGACAGTGAGTCGAGCTTAATTTCTCTCAGTTATTAACGTTTCTCTGATCTCCAGTCAGCCATTTCTCTCGGGATTCCATTATTGATTTCCCAGGCCGACGTTTCTCTCTGAACACTTATGTTGGTTCCCGTCTATGCTTTCTCCCACTGAACACCTGATTTCGGCCTTGCTTCCTCTCTATGAACACCTAAGTTGATCCCGGCTTTGCTTCCCCGCTGTGAACACCTTTCTCCCCAAATTAAGGGTCCTTAAGGCGAGCACAGCCCGACTTCAAGCAACGCATCACTGGTTGACAAGAGTGGACCGATTCCAGTCTCCAACGCACAATGATGATCTGTCCTGTGAAACAGTAGGACAGTTTTGACCAAGCAAGATTCGGCCATTATTGCTCCCGACCCGTCAGTCTGGTGTCGGATTGCTATGACAAAGCAAACCTCAGCCATTATCTCTACGTCCTGTCAGTTTGTAGGATTGTTTCCACAAAGCAAGACTCGACCATTATCCTCGCGACCTGTCCATCTGTAGGACTGCTTTGATAAAGGAAGAATCAGACTTCACCACAAATATTCCTGTCATCCCGAGCGAAAGAGCGAGGCATTTTTTTTTTCAAAGAGCGAACAGAACAATGCCAGAGAGACGAATAAAAGTATTCGTCAGACGAATGACTGTTAGAACTAGCAGCCAGTCAGACATATTTGTCTGTGCAATCAAACAGGTCTTCTCTCTCGGTCTGACTTTTTCATTTTGAGCCTAGAAAGGTTTGGAAGCGGAAGAAAGGATATGCAAAATATTAGTGAGGGCAAATAATAAATTATGAATCAATTGGAATTCCTTTTCACTGGAGGGATAAATTAAAATAATTATAAGAATATAAACGTGTGCGAAGGATTGCGAAGTTCGTGTGTACGCATGCATTGTGTGTTTATGAGTGTGTGTGTGTTTGTGTTTGTGTGTGTGTGTGTGTGTGTGTGTGTGTGTGTGTGTGTGTGTGTGTGTGTGTGTGTGTTGTGTGTACATATTAGGAATGGTAATGGAGATGAAACGGATAAAGCTATAAAATGCAGAAAAAATTAAATAAATTCACAGAAAATATGCGAAAGTTGCGTAATCATTTTACAATACTATATGCATGGCAATTCGGACCCCAATGCAATTTTGGTTTGCTAAATGTGGCAAGAGTTTGTCAGATGATTCATTTAGCTTGTCATACTGTTTTGACTTGCTAAATTAAAAAAAATTGACTAGCTAATCAGATAGATAGCAAAGCTACGACCCTACAAATTAAGCAAATCAAACATATGTTTAGCGGTTAGCAAATTAAATGATACATCAGACAAATCGTAAGTTGGTTTGAGCCAAATGAGGTTGCTCGACACAGACACGCGTACATGCTATATTGACTGTCTGGGTTGTGAATCGTAAGAAAAGTTGTAGCTTTGACGAAATTTACTCAGCAAAAAAAAGCAGACGAGTCAATTAAAATGTTTTATCTTTAGTTGCCTTTTGTTTTATTTCATTCGTTCTTTCTCTCACTTGATCTTCTATTGTTTTTCCTCCCTTTCATTTTCTTTCACTTCTTCAATATTTCTTTTATTTCTCAATCATTTCTTTCATTCTCTCATCATTTACTTTTAGTTACTTTCTCTTTTGGTATAGCTTTCCTTTGTTTCATCGTTCCTTTATGCCTGCAGTTATTCATTCGTTCATATACTCCCCATTTCACTGCTTAATTTTATTTTCATTCATTATTTTATTTGTGTGTGTCCTTTGTTTTTTTTTCTTTGGTTTATATTTTCTTTATATTTTCTTTTTTCATTCTTATATCCTTTTTTTAAAAAAAATATTTCTTTCCTCTTTTCTTTTTTTTTTCGGGGGGGTTCTTAAATGATTTTATATTTTCTTATTTCCTTTTGTTCGTTTCATTTTCTCCCTCTTCTATTTTTCTCCCTTTTGTTCACTGCTTTTGCTTATTCTCTCTTGTAAAATTGTTCTTTTGTCATTCATTCTATCTTTGTTTTGTCCTGTCATACTTTTTCATTTATTATTTGCTGTTACTTTCTGTCACACCCAATCATTTTAGCCCTCTTCATTCTTTCATTTGTGTTTGGCTCCGTTCATGCTTGTAATCATTTCCCCATTGTTTGTTTAGTCATTTGTTCGTTATTTCTCTTTTCTTTCCCTGCTTCTTTCTTTCTCGTTTTTCTTCAGGCCGTTGCTTTTGCTTCATTTCTTCCTTCATATGTTCCTGTTTTCCTGTTTTAAAAAAATTCTTTTATTATTTGTGGACCCAGAGGACTTGGCATGAATTGGACTGGTCTAGCAATGCGCGCGCGCACGCACGCACGCACGCACACACACACACACACACACTTAAGCACAAAACCACACAAAAAACCGCACAAAAACGCACACACCCAACACGTACACACATACACACACAAACACAGACACACAAAATACGTACGCGTAAAATTAAGTACTATTCAAACATGAACAGAATAACACTAATAGATAGACATAAAAGACACCAAAAATAAAGACTGGTTAAATAGATTGACATAAAAGACACCAAATATAAAGAATGGTTAACAGATAAATGGATTGATAGGTGGGTGAGTTGAAATTTTTCTTTCATTTTATGGGTATACCGGCTGATATCTCTGTTCAACTCTTTTCATTTTATCTATTAGCAACTTTCTGTTTATTTGTCTTAATTCTATTTATGTGTTATTAGTATTCTTCTTTTTTCCTATCTTTATTTTTGGGTCGGGTGGGCCGTATGCAGATATTGTTCATTTTGCACCCGTGTTTCGTTGTACACAGTCATATTCAAACTAGATCCTAAATAGAAAGAAAGAAAGAATAAAGAAAGAAAGAAAGTTTGGAAGGAAGGAAGGATGTTGTTCTTAGTAATCTGCACGCCCATTTATCAGAGCTAAATATATAATAAGTTGTCCTGCTAAAACGTTAGTTTAACCAAACTTGAATTATGACCCAAATTCAAGCCACCAGGCAATTTAGCTAGCTATGTTAAAGTTTGTTTGATGATGGGCTAAGCCAGTCATAGATTGTGTTTGATTTACTTAATCTTGAACATTTAAATTGTTAAACGTAAGATTTGGCTTGTTTTTTTTTATTAAGTAAAAACAATTTCGCAAGATAAAATATAATTTGACAAGTTACATTTTGCTCTGATCCAGCTAAATGATACATTTTGGTTGAATCAAACTTGAATTGTGGTCTGAACTGCTAAGTGTATAATGCACTTTTGTTCTTTGGAATGAGTTGTAAGCACAGCAAAGTATTAACATGCTCGAGTCACAAAGGTACTGTGAAGCAACCTTCATTCGAGCACGAGCACACAAACATACACACACAGTCTCTCCCTCCCTCTCTCACACACATACTCTCCTCTCTTTCACATAGTCTCTCTCTCACACCCAGAGTCTTTCTCACACACACATACACACACACACATTCTCTCTCTCTCTCTCTCTCACACACACACACACATACACACACACACACATACACAGTCTGTGGCAGAGTAAATTTGCCTATCCATTGTTAAATAAATTGTTAAATTGTTGAAGTGACCTGACCTTGGACACTCTTTATGATGGTATTTTTGTAAGTGTCAGAATTGGAGTAAATTAGAGTTGAGAACATGCTAGAAATTGCTGATGCAATGCAAACTAGTTCCAAAAAACTGGACGAGTAGTTTTATTATTCAATGGTTAAGATTCATGAGAACTAGATCAGCCAAAGGGTTGAGATCAAATTAGCATTTTTACAATGTGGAAGGAAACACATGGAATTGACATGGACAATAAATTTGTGACTTTGATACGTGTTAAATGGACAATTGCAGCTTCGTATATACAATGTTACATAGAAACTATTGTCGCTTATCTCTAATAACTCCATTTATGTTCTCTGATAAGAACTAGCCTGTGATTTGTATTGACATTAAATTGTTGAATTGTATTTTAGGATATAAGTTTGTAGTATAAAAATTATTCTAAAGTGGTTTCATGGAAATATTGATGTCAAGTTATCTTTTTTCATTGTATTTGTTATATGTATATTTAATTATTGATTTAATAAATTTATTGTTAAATTTCTTAAATATCTTACACATATTGATAACCTCATGCTGGAGAAGAAAGTGGGTGAATGGGGGCTCGCTAAATATAGAATAAAGGCGATTTTGTCTTCTCCTTCAGTAAGACGTTTTCCACCTATGGAAATATTGTGTGGCAGTAAATGTTGGACTTTAATGTTGTGGAAGAGAAAACGTTTACAGCACCCGCATATCAGCCAAGTGAGAGAGATGAATGGTGTCTGCTTGAGAATTATTAATAACATAAATTAAGATTTTCATCACTGATAATTAGTTATGGACGATTAATTAATTAATAATAATTATAACCACTGACTAAGTGGCATTGGCGTCACACAATCACTCTCACATTAACATACAGTCACTCACACACACAGAGTTTCTCTCTCTCACACACACACACACCCCCTATACATACACTCACAGTCACTCACACTCTCTCTCACATAGTCTATCTCACACACAATCACACACACTCTCTCACACACACACATAAGCGCAGCCTCTTTTTTCTCTTCCTGTCTGTCTCACACACAATAACTAACTTATCCACAATAGCACAAATCATTTTAATATTCTACCCGCTTTAGAGACCAACGATAATAAATATAGTTTGTGTGTGTGTGTGTGTGTGTGTGTGTGTGTGTGTGTGTGTGTGTGTGTGCGTGTGTGTGTGTGAACTCTATGGAATTAGGTTAAATCTATGGACCCCTTCTCAGAATAATGTTCTTAAATGCATTAAAAAAAATACACAGGATTACAAAGAAAACTAATTAGATTAAACACAGTTGTCAAATTATTTTTTTTAAAACGACATTGGTGATATAGTAATATATATTTTTCTTTATTAGCACATTAAATATCATGACAATGCTTTTAAAGTATAGGCAAGCTAAAGATACATTTTATTTTTTTTAAAGATATGTACCAGTAAGAATTTTGTTGTTGCTTAGCCTGAATAAAGACATTAAACTGTAGGGTGTGAAGCTGTTGTTGCTTAGCCTGAATAAAGACATTAAATTGTGAAGGCTGTTGTTGCTTAAGGGGTGGGTTGGTCTTTGACAAGGCAGCATGCATGTCATGGTGGACATCTAATCGATTTCGATTTTTCGTTTTGATGGAACAAGTGTTGAAAATCCTGATTCGCAAAGATATAGTGTTGCAAATAGAATTAAATAGCTCGCTTTACAAGGCCAGTATAAGCTTCTCTCAAGGAACACGAGAATTCTCCATGGCTTGTTGAGTTAAACTCTAGTTGTAGTAAGTTTATTTATTTTTTTATTTTTTTAAACCTAAAATCAACGAGTTTGTCTTGTGCTTGTAATTATTTTGCCCAACCAAGTTCACGGACCCTCTGAAATATATTTTTTGAGGCTAATAACCCCCTAGTCTACTTTAACTTCTACAAGATTACTGAATAATTTTCCTCCTTGATCTTCAAGCCAAACAAACAAAAAAAAAAGAAATATTCATACATTAACTCACATATATGCACTAACACACTAATTATAAATATGTATGTATATGTGTTGTATAGGGATAGACAATGACACAATGAGTGCTGGTCAAAATACTGTATAATGACAGGCGATGACACAATGAGGCCCGGCCAGCAAGTTGAATAATGCCAAGCGATGACACAATGAGGCCCACGTAGCAGGCTCGATGGTGACTACGTAAGAAAGCATCAACACCTACGGTAGCCAAGACACAAATCCCGGCAGAATGTATATCCTTTCGTTTTTCGACGGCCCAAAGTACTTGTGCTAATTTTTTATCTACAGTTCCAACAAGTGAAATCCGTCAATTTGAGCGTACACAAAAATTGCAAGCAGATGATTTGACAAGCTTTTGTAAACATGTGCACACATACATGCGCACACACATGCGCACACACACAAAGAACAATAGCAACAAGCTCTGAAATAGAGACCCGTCGCACAAAACACTTCAGTTTCATACAAACGCGGCAAATATCTGTATAATCTCTTGTTGGCCTGGAGTGGTTTTCAACTGAATTACATTTTCCCCCCTCTTTCTCTCCTTCGTGCCCTGTGAACCTTGAGATATTCGCGTGAATGCGTATGTATGTGTGTGTGTGTGTGTGTGTGTGTGTGTGTGTGAGAGAGAGAGAGAGAGAGAGAGAGAGAGAGAGAGAGATGACTTGTGGGGAAAAGAAAAGGGAGCAATTGAAATATGTGTGTGTCTCTGTATGTGTGTGTGTGGTGTTTGCACATCGTGTGTATGTGTGAGATGATTTGTGGAGGAAGAAAAAGGAAGCAACTGAATGTGTGTGTGTGTGTGTGTGTGTGTGTGTGTGTGTGTGTGTGTGTGTGTGTGTGTGTGTGTGTGTGTGAGTGAGTGTGAAAGGCTTCCAAGCACAAAAGAAAGGACAAAGTATCTTGAAGGAGAATACATAGCTTCAGGCAGCCGCAGCTCTGAAACGGTTTCAATATTTGAACAGCCGGGACACCGGCCCATGACCCGATCTGTACTTGCAAGACAGTATTGATGCATTGCATGCTACACAAAATGTCAAACAAGTTTTCCACACACTACAGTGGTCGGCATAAGTCAACGCTCTTGCCTTAAATTGTAAACGACACAATGCATTCTGATTGCAAACAGTGTGCCCGACAATTGTAAGAGACGCGTCTCGCCTTGATTACAGCTGTAAGAGACGCGTCTCGCCTTGGCTACAGTTGTAAGAGACGCGTCTCGCCTTGACTACAGTTGTAAGAGACGCGTCTCGCCTTGACTACAGTTGTAAGAAACACTACTTATGTAATAGATATACAAGTATTGAACTCACATGCAACCTTGACTTTAGGTTTAAGAAGTATGCGTTACCTTAAATATAATAAGCAAGAATAAATAATTGCTATCTTAAACGTATTTGAAAGAAGCATCAAACCGGCATGCATCATTGCCACCTTCAATGTATTTGAAAGAAATATCAAATTACATCTAACTGTATTTCCGTTACATATATTTGAAAGAAGCATCAAACCTGCGTACAACATTGATGCCCTTATCTATATATAAAGAAACATCAAACCTGCATACAACATTGCTGCCTTGTCCTTAAATATAAAGAAACTTCACGCTTTCTTATGGTATATATAGAAAAATCAATCTTGCATACAACATTGTTGCCCTTATATATATATATATAAAGATATAAGAAACATGCTTTGCGTACAACATTGCTGCCGTGTCCTTAAATATTAAGAAACTTCACGCTTTCTTATGGTATATATATATAGAAAAATCAATCTTGCATACAATATTGCTGTCATATATATGTAATTAAAAAACATCAAACTTGAGTACAACATTGCTGCCTTTTCAGTATATTTAGAGATGGAAATAAAAATTGCTTACAACCCTGGTGCCCTTACTTATATTTGTAAGGAACACATAAAGTCGCTTGCAAGATTGTTGGCTTATATGTATATGAGACACGTAGCACGCCTTCAGCATTGCCGCCAATACATGTAGTATATACATGTAAGAAACATAAACATTGCGTGCATTGCTGCCAATACATGTAGTATATACATGTAAGAAACATAAACATTGCGTGCATTGCTGCCAATACATGTAGTATATACATGTAAGAAACATAAACATTGCGTGCATTGATGCCATTGCATGTATTTGTAAGAAACATGAAAATGTGGTGTGCATTGATGATATTACATACATTACATGTATTTGTAAGAAGCTGCTATCATCTTAATAAAAGAAAAAGATGTGTGGAAATGTCGATGTCTGCGTCTGCACGAGCCGTGCCCTGTTTAGTGTCTACATGAGCCGTGCCCTGTTTAGTGTCTACATGAGCCGTGCCCTGTTTAGTGTCTACACGAGCCGTGCCCTGTTTAGTGTCTGCATGAGCCGTGCTCTGAGATGTCTGATTTAGCCCCGCCTTGTAAGGTGTTTACATGAACTGAAATTAAGTAAATGTAACAACCAAGTGTGCTGCTATTCTTTTTTGCTGCGGCTGTCGTTCATTATCTTACGTCATCGTTTCTATCTTATGACCCGACCCACCTTTCTTGGACCATCACACAAGGAGATGAGTTTCAATCTTGTACAACACCACTGTTCATCTAAGACAAACTTTGTCCAAGACTTGAGTTTCAATCTTCTACAACAGTATTGTTTAGCTAAGACAAACTTTTTCAAGTAGATGAGTTTCAATCTTGTACAACCTATTGAATTTCAATCTTGCAGTAAAAACAATGTTGTTTAGTTAAGACAAACTCTGTACAAGTAATTGAATTTCAATCTTGTAAAGCAGAGTTGTTTATTTCAGACAAACGTTGTCCAAGTCACTGAGTTTAAATTTTACACAACAGTGGTGTTTAGTTAACATAAACTTTGACCAATAACTGAGTTGAAATCTTGCAACAACAAAAAAGCAGTCCTAAAGAGAACGCATACTTAAGCACAAGAAATAATAATTATATTCTATTCTTTGACAGTTACAATACGTTTAAATCTTCTAAACGTTTGGGATAAAAATGTAAATTACGAAATACAGATCAGCTGTTTATATTCAACTTCAACGATTGCTGTTGGCTGTTTGTTTTCTTGCCTCCTTTAGCCGTAGAATTGCAGCATGCAAATGAGTAAAATACTCTTTCTTTATCAATCGCTCATCTTCCCTTACTTTATGTCAATCTGTCAGCGACTACAAATGAGATTTGGGTTGAAGGAGAGGTCTGGGATGAAGAAGACACTGCATCTTATACAATTCCAATCAAATTCATTGGCAGTCTTCACTGACATTTTGCACTCTGATAAGGGCTGAAGTTCCCGGAACGTTGCTGTCTAGCCGCGATTCAAAGAGAAATGTTTCTTTCCTGCAGGAAATCATTTTAACATTGTTCTTTGACATGGCGGGTACAGTGATACGTCACTGTCAATGTCAAATGACAATTTCTATGTCTATGGTGGTACTTTCAAGTTATTGGTGAATGCAGCGATGTAACTCAGTAAGTGTTCAATCGATCACCTTAACCATACCTGTTAGCATCTCTCTTCAATCACACTGAAGAAAGTTCATTGTTGACTATAACAAGACTGACAATATTTCTCAATTGCAAATTTTTTGTCTACACGCAGTGTGACGCTTACTCCACCTAGTATATTATTATTATTAATTAATTAATCATCCATAACTAATTACAAATGATGAAAATCTTAATTTATGTTATTAATAATTTTTATCCAGCAGACACCACTCGTCTCTCTCACTTGGCGGATATGTGGGAGTGGTAAAAAGTTTTCTCTCTTCCACAACATTAAAGACAAACATTTACCGTCACACAATATTTCTGAGGTGTAAAACGTCTTACTAAAGGAGAAGATAAATCTGTCTTTTAATCTATATTTAGTGAGCCCAATCCACCCACTTTCTTCTCCAACATAAGGTTATCAATATGTATCATAAGAACACAGGCAAAAGTTCTCATATATATACGTCACCCCAGGTATCATAAGAACACAGGCAAAAGTTCTCATATCTATATATACGTCACCCCAGGTATCATAAGAATACAGGCAAAAGTTCTCATATCTATATACGTCACCCCAGGTAGCATAAGAAAACAGGCAAAAGTTCTCATATATATACGCCACCCCAGGTAGCATAAGAACACAGGCAAAAGTTCTCATATATATACGCCACCCCCAGGTAGCATAAGAACACAGGCAAAAGTTCTCATATATATACATCACCCCAGATATCATAAGAACACAGGCAAAAGTTCTCATATCTATATACGTCACCCCAGGTATCATAAGAACACAGGCAAAAGTTCTCATGCATATATATAATTTGTTTCTTTATTGAATTCGTACATAAATGTCTATGTATAATATTTATACATTTTGTTTCTTTACTGTATATATATACTTGTGTGTGTACAGGCAAGCATACACAATATTTATTCTCCATTGCTTTTAGATGTATGCATTACGTATCTGTCATCACTGCAATCAGTTGCATTTAATATGTTTCTTGGATACAGATATTTTTGTGAAGCATACATATTTGTTATATATTTTTTTTAACTGAAGTATTTGTCTTGGATGAATTTAGATCTATTGAATACCTTTAACCTCATTTATTTCTGTGGGCAAAGATAAATTTTGACGTGTTAGTGTCGGCCTCAGCTAGCACGGTCGCTTGCACTGTATGGTCACGCATAGGTCAGAACCGCTGGCGCCCGGAGTCTAAAAAAGTTATTAGAAAAACATATCTTGGGAGAGGGGAGGGGTAGCTCACCGTTTCATGAAAGGAACCGACTCATTTAATAAAGATGAAATATGACAGTATCCATCAAGACTCCTCCTTTCATTGACTGACTGGCTTTGACAAGCAAGCAATCGACTGCACTACATCTCTTGTGCTCGGGTCACTTTCATTTTGGCCGCTTGGCACAGAGTCAGGCTCAAGCCGATAACAAGAAATATCAGACAGGAATGGAGACAAAGTGTACAGCACCTAAATACTTGAACTTTTGCGCTTTATCCTTTTCAGTGAAACGAAGCCGTCCTTCCGGTCGATGACGACACGTGCAGAGACTGAAAGGGAGAGAATTTAAAGGCGCGCTAGTGACGTCACTGAAAGAAGTCTATTTTAGTACAGTTCTTTTATCAGTAATGCTTTAAAGTATGGCGCACAACTTGGCCTATTTACTTTGAAATTGAGTAGAATGATCCGTGTCCCTTTTCCTTATTAATTTTCAGCAACGAAAATGACCTCCAGGTACCCTTGACAAGACTGATTCTCTGTTGTAGAGAGAACACGTCATGATTCCACCACCCCTCACATTTGTGAATATCTGTTAAACGAAGCATAGAAAATAAGTGGTTAGCAATTTAAAGACGAAACAATTAGCAGGGTAGGAATACATTAAATTAATGTATGTTCTCAATGAAATTGAATTTGTAGTGTTTCACATCAAGATTTCTTTGGATTGGCTTGTTAGGACTTATTTAGACATTTCTTGCCGAGGGTCGATTTCTGCACTGACGACTATCGTACCATCCAGGTTACCACTGCCACCCCGACCATAAACTAAGAATAGCTGTTTACAACCTATGGTAAGAGGCAAAGGATAAGACTGCCTATGAAATGGAAGTGATTCATGCATGTAGAGTATTCGACTTCTTCAACCCTAACACAAGCGAGATTCTGATTGGACGGTATAGGAAGAATCTACTAAATGATTAGAGATGCTGACTGGGCAGTATAAGTTGGATCTGTTAAAGGAATAGATTGCAAAAGTATTCGAGCCTAGCTATAAGATCGACTTTACAGTGTTCAGACCCAGCACTAGATTTGAGTTACATCACACTTGGGTATCAATGATTACATTTAGATACAGCATGCAATTCTGGATCTGTAGCGCTATTTTGATATTTTAAAATTAACACTTGGATCCAACTCCGTAGCTTCAGATTTTGCAATAGGTTTCTGCATTGTTCCAGAAAATTCCATTAAAATGTTTGTCCTGTTTAGTTGCACATATTATTTTTAATGACTTCATGAAAATTCATACATTGCCATTTAGTACTCACTGTCTTGTTTGGTTTTTTTTGTAATCACATTATACCTTTCTCTTCTTTATTCTAGATCTATTTGTTTAGATCTATGTGCCTTTCATTCATTTAGTTTAGATCTCTTGATTTAGATCTCTGTTATTTTTGATCTCTTGAGTTAGATCTCTATGCCTTTCCTTTCTTTAGTCTAGATTTCCTGATTTAGATCTCCGTGCCTTTTACTTGCTTAATCTAAATATCTTGGGTAAGATCTCTGTACCTTTCACGTATTTTATTAGATCTCTTGATTTAGATCTCTGTGCCTTTCACTTGTTTAATCTAGGTCACTTGATTAAGTTAGTATAGAAAGACAATAATGACATCATGGGGGAGATGACGCATAAATAGCGTGATTGTAATTAGGTGGAATGTGGTGGTGGTGGGGTAGAAATAAACTAGAAGAGTATGACAACTGCCGTTAATTGATGGGAAAATAGATTTGAGTTTGAGTGTATGCTGAGTGTCCGAGTGTGCACTCTCAACAAACTGTATATATTTCAGCACAGGATCTCTAATCCAAATATTAGAATCCTTCATGATGAGTGTCCGTGTGTGAAGGATTTTAAATTTTAACGAGAAATTTAAATTGTGTGCATGCTGTGTGTTGGACTTTGTTGTACTTTGTGAAGGATTTTAAATTTTAACGAGAAATTTGAATTGTGTGCCATGCTGTGTGTTGGACTTTGTGAAGGATTGTAATGTTTTGATAACTTTCTGTGGTATGCCGTTTTGTGTGTGGGACTATCAAGAATTCCTATGCTTAGAGAGATTTGTGCGACGTGCTGTGTTGGGCTTTAGAGAATTCCAATGTTTTGAGAGTTGTGATTTGTGGGCTGGTATTTGGTTACGTACGCAGTTGTGATGCATTGGGGGGGGGGGGTATTTGTGTGTGTGTGTGTGTGTGTGTGTGTGTGTGTGTGTGTGCGTGCGTGCGTTTGTGTGTGGGTGTGTGAAGAAAATTCATTATACACTGTAAACTTTGGACTATGACGTGTGTTGGTTTTATGACTTTTTGTCGTAGACATTATTACTATCTACTGGAATTGGAAATGGATGTGAATTATTTATGGCGTGTATTCTCCGACACTTTATTTAGAATTATTGGCGATGTCTGTTGGAACTTAGCTGAAGGAATGGAACTGTTTATGAATTTTGTGAGGACATTACTTGCTGCTACATGTAGAAATCTTGTAGGGAGCATTGATTTCTAGGATGGACAGATTATTTCAGTACATTAATGTCAAGTTCCTATAATTAGGATTATTTCAGTACATTAATGTCAAGTTCCTATAATTAGGATTATTTCAATGCGTTAACGCCAAGTTCCTATAATTAGGATTACTTCAGTGCATTAATGTAAAGTTCCAATAATTAGGAAACTTTGGTTCCTGTGAGTTGTAATATTTGGTAAAGTCAATGAGCATATTTTTCCTGAGTATAAACAGCACACGTTATTTATATCCCGTTAATGTTTACTTATCCTGATTGCAATGTAATAAAACATGTAAACAACGCGCGAGTTATTTATATCTCATTAATGTTTATTTGTCCTGGTTGCAACGTAATAAAACATGTAAACAACGCGCGAGTTATTTATATCTCATTAATGTTTATTTGTCCTGGTTGCAACGTAATAAAACATGTAAACAGCACGCGTGTTATTTATATCTCATTAATGTTTATTTGTCCTGGTTGCAACGTAATAAAACATGTAAACAGCACGCGTGTTATTTATATCTCATTAATGTTTATTTGTCCTGGTTGCAACGTAATAAAACATGTAAACAGCACGCGTGTTATTTATATCTCATTAATGTTTATTTGTCCCTGTGGCTATGTAATAATAAATGTAAAGAGCGTATTCTTTAAATCTGGCTAATATTTTCTTGTCTCGGGCGTTAGTAATAATTAATATACACAGAGTTTTATGTTATTTAAATCTCAGTTCATGGTTGTCTGTGTTCGAATGGGATGGAGTGGTGTATTGGTTAATACTGATTCTGACCTTGAACAACTCACTGAACAGTGTATATTGATCAGACATCGACTACCTCACCTGCAACATGTCATCCCAGTGGGTCACAGTGTGTTTATCTTACTACACATAAATATTTCACCTCATCTACCTAAGATGTCAAAATTATTATACGAATTAGCAAAAAGCTACATTTATTATACGAATTAGCAAAACTCAATACTATACTTCTGTCACAATACTCACATTTATTAAATGACTTAACAAAACCTAATACTATATTTCTGTCACAATGCCTAACAAAACCTAATACTATATTTCTGTCACAATGCCTAAATTTATTAAATGACTTAACAAAACCTAATACTATATTTCTGTCACAATACTCACATTTATTAAACGACTTAACAAAACCTAATACTATATTTCTGTGTCTCAATGCTTAATTTATTATACGAATTAACAAAACCTAATACTATATTTCTGTGTCACAATGCTTAATTTATTATACGAATTAACAAAACCTAATACTATATTTCTGTGTCACAATGCTTACATTACTGGAAAAGAGGAAACGAATGTATGAAATAACAAAGAACTAACAGTACAATCATCAAATGTGAGGATTATTTTTCAGATAGCTCTTGGAATGGATATATCGGAGTCAGATCCTAAGCACATTTAGGCTTTGAGAATGATATCTAGGCGTACACATTTAGGCTTTGAGAATGATATCTAGACGTATACATTTAGGCTTTGAGAATGATATCTAGGCAAGCACATTTTCGTTGAATTCAATTTGTTTGAAAAATATATTCTTTATGGAATACAGCCTTCGTGGAATACAATCTTTAATGAATACAGTCTTTGTGGAATACAGTTTTATGGAAATACAGTCTTTGTGGAACAGTCTTTATGGAATAGAGTCTTTGTGGATTACAATCCTTACTCAATACAGTCTTTATGGAATACAGTCTTTTGGAATACAGTTTTATGGAAATACAGTCTTTATGGAATGTAAATCATTGAAATAGACTTTATGGAATAAAATTCTTGGTGGAATGCGATCATTGAGGAAAATATGGAATAAAATTCTTTGTGGAATGCAATCTTTATGGAACACAATCTTTGTGAAATAGTCTTTATGGAATAGAGTCTTTGAGGAATACAGTTTTTATGGAATACAATCTTTGTGGATTACAAGTCTTGATTTAAAGAGTATGTGAGGATTTTTTAAAATTCAGTCTTTATAGAATATAGTTCTTGTTGAAGTTCATTCTTTTGATTACAGCTCTAGATGGAAAACATTCTCTACGGTTTACAGCCCTTGACAGAAAATAGTAAAATAAACTTTCTACAAATTCCTTGTACACTAAATCTCAAGTAAACTTCTGTCAAATTCCTTGTACACTAAATCTCAAGTAAACTTCCTTCAAATTCCTTGTACACTAAATCTCAAGTAAACTTTCTTCAAATTCCTTGTACACTACATCTCGAGTAAACTTCCTTCAAATACTTGTACACTAAATCTCAAGTAAACTTCCTCTAAACGATTGTTGCACAAGATCATATTTAAATGCTATCAATAGATGTGTAAGCCATTTAATCTTCTTTTCCCATTACATCACTCTGACGCCTACGTTATGATTACTATTCTTGATTAATTATCCATAACTAATTACAAGTGATGAGAATCTTAATTTATTGTTATTAATAATAATTGTCCAGAAGACACCACTGGTCTCTACCACTTGATGGATATGCGGGCGCTGTAAACGGTTTTTTTTCTGCCACAACATTAAAGACAAACATTTACCGTCACACAAAATTTTACTAGGTGGAAAACGTCTTACTAAAGGAGAAGACAACACCATGAGGAACATTCAAAATAATCTGTGTGTGAATTCTTGAGATCAAACTCAAGCCACCATTTCCACTGTATTGGCTCTCAAATAGAATTCACACGAATTAACTTACAGCAACACGTTTTACTGATAAGGGGATGACAACACTGGATGCACACACAAATGTAATCAAGTAGAGTACAATATTCACTGTAGCATTACGCCGTAAAAGAAAAGGCTTGCTCTGCTCTGAAAAAGTCATATTAAAGTAGGACTAAATTTCAGGCATATTTAATCTTTCTAAACTCCTTTCTCTCTTACAAACATTCAGAAATTTACAAATCCTGCAACAATTATGTTAGCCTGATACAAGCACATAAGAAATATAGCATCAATCAAAATTCACAAGTATAATGTACAACATAGGAATAATTGTTCAATTACACAAGCATTCTCTAATTCAAATCATAGATAAATAGCAAACATGTACGAAATATTCTAAGTCCATTCTTTCTTTATCAGACAGTTGACTTGCCATAAGCTAACGATTGTCTTTATGACTGGATTCGAGTTATGTTCATATTCAAAGTGATTAGACAACAAAGAAACTTTTGGTCCATCCCCATTTATTGAGGCTGTTATGAACAAGTGCGAGACTATTAGTCAGAAAAAGAACTACTCATCCAAGTTGGAATTGGTTTGAATTGCATCAGGACTTTCTAGCCTATCCTCCACCTAAGTTGTTTACTTTCAACTTTGACTCTTACAACAAATACACATCATAAGGAGTGCCCAAGATCGGATCACTTTGACAATTTATATAACAACCAAAAGTCTAGAAATAGGGATAGGCAAATTTACTCTGCCACATTCACATTTGTTTTAACTACACATTCAGTAAGTGGTTACATGTTGAACAGAAATTTATTTCTAATAGAGCTTAAATCTTAAAGCCTTCAGAATGAGATTCCAAGAGATCGCCTTGGACAACACTCTTCGTCTTACAATCTCCGCCACCACCGCCTCACCCCAGCCCACTACGCCCCAGCCCACATACGCACCCCACCCTTTCTCTTCCCGAGAGTTGTGTTTAACAGCGTGCAATAAATGTCCGAGAACTCGCGTGCTTACTGAATTTAACATGTAGTGAGAAATGCCAAGCCTAATCAAACATACACTACGCCTAACTGATGCTATTAGTTTTGAGTTTTCCACGTACAACTCAAGCAACCAAGACATCACTTGTCATCGATTTTGTCGGGTACAAACCATAACCAGTGGAGATGGATGGCAGGGTGCGTTAGAAATGGCTATTGCATGACATAAATAGATTAGGTCGCCATCAAGCTGATTACGACGTTGATGGAGTCAAATGCTGTGATTCATGAATTAAAACCCCTTGGCCACGAATAACGTCCCCTTAGGCGAAATTGTGCAGCAATGTTTGGAATTTATTCTTCCTCAGACCGAAAAGTACCAGACAGTGTCAACATCGCCAAGGCGGAACACAGAAACTAAACTGCATTCCATCATTTTCACATGGTATACACTTTTTTTTTTTTTTTTTTGGTGGTGGTAAATCAATTAAGAATAACAACAAGATAATAATGGTAGTAGTAGTAGAAATAATAATTAATGATAGCAGTAGGTCAATGCAAATATAACTAGTGGAAAGTATTTGTAACTGAGGGAAAATGTCAACTAATAATAACTAGGGAAACAATTTCGTACACTTTGAGAACAATGTCAAAGTAAGAAAAGAATAAATTGTGTATTTATTACAATTGCAGTATGAAGTGTAACTAGAAAAAACAGCGAGAAAAATAATGCAATTTGTAGTGTAAAAATCTAGAAGACACAGCGAAAAAATAATGTAATTTGAAGTGTAACCAGAAAACAGCGAGAAAAAGGCACACTTAGTATATTTGAGAATTGGTATAGAATCAAACGAGTGATTTCTAGCATAAGCCGCATTCAGTGTCAAGTGAATACCAGGTACAAAAGCTGTTCTTGTTCAATGATATAAAGTGTTCTAAACTGATGTTAATATTACATGTTATAATATGTTCAATATTGAGTTAATATTGCATGTTGTGATGTGTTCTCTTTATGCTGTTGTTAATATTGCAGGTTATAATGTGTTGTATACTGATATTATTACATGTTATAATGTGTTCTTTACTGATGTTAAAATTACATGTTATAATGCGTTCTATACTGATGTTAAAATGTGTTCTATACTGATGTTAAAATTACATGTTATAATGTGTTCTATACTGATGTTAAAATTACATGTTATAATGTGTTCTATACTGATGTTAAAATTACATGTTATAATGTGTTCTATACTGATGTTAAAATTACATGTTATAATGCGTTCTGTACTGATGTTAAAATGTGTTCTATACTGATGTTAAAATTGCATTTTATAATATGTTCTTATTACATGTTATAATGCGATCTAAACTGATGTTAATATTACATGTTATAATATGTTCAATATTGAGTTAATATTGCATGTTGTGATGTGTTCTCTTTATACTGTTGTTAATATTGCAGGTTATAATGTGTTGTATACTGATATTATTACATGTTATAATGTGTTCTAGACTGCTGTTAAAATTACATGTTATAATGTGTTCTATACTGCTGTTAAAATTACATGTTAAAATGTGTTCTATATTGATGTTAAAATTACATGTTATAATGTGTTCTATACTGATGTTAAAATTACACGTTATAATGTGTTCTATACTGATTTAAAATTACATGTTAAAATGTGTTCTATACTGATGTTAAAATGTGTTCTATACTGATGTTAAAATTACATGTTATAATGTGTTCTATACTGATGTTAAAATTACATGTTATAATGTGTTCTATACTGATGTTAGAATTGCATTTTATAATATGTTCTTATTACATGTTATAATGCGATCTATACTGATGTTAATATTACATACTGTGATGTGTTCATATTGATGTTAATATTAATTGTGTTCTATACCGATGTTAATATTACATGTTATATTGTGTTCTATTGACGTTAATATTACATGTTACAATGCGTTGTATACTGATGTTAATATTACTTGTTATAATATTTTTATGCCTGTAATAATCTGTTCTATACTGAAGTTAATATTGCATGTTATAATGTGTTCTGTACAGTTGTTAATATTACATGTTATAATATGTTATATATTCATTAACAACTGAATAAGCGTTAAATACATTTCTTGAGGAAACAAATCTGAGAGTAGCTTATAGAATGTGGAATCCCTGTTATAAATCGTTATGCCATGCATTCACGTCAACTGCACCGGATATGAGGGAAACAAATCACTACCTGCCGACACGTACTCCTGACTGCACGCATTGATTTCTTGTAGTTGATCCATAGGACGAGAGGAAGACGTTTTTGTTGTTTTTTTTTTTAAACTACATTTAGCTTCAGATGTACAGAGACCGCTACGATCGAGTTGTTATTTATGTCATATATGTTGTCTAGCTGTCTCGTGTATTGTACAGCATCTACCCTGTGACCTTTCAGTCATTGTGGTTGTGTCCCTTAGAGCCAGCACGAGTTCCCTCAGAAAAGAGACAAAGAATATTGGTTTCCAGATCTCAAGGCAAGTCCATCAAGTGAGAAGGAATTTTGTCTGGATTTAGCTATAAATCTGAGAGTGGGTAATGAATGCAGACGACAAAATGAAAGCAGACGACAAGGTGACGCAGATCGAGTAGCAAAACAGGGAGAGGAGTGGTGCGGGGGCGGGGGGAAGAATATTCACTTTCTTCCTGGTGTCCGCTACTAACCCAGTGGAAATGAGATTTGTTTGATTTGGGTTTCAACTACGCCTTCAATTTTGGAAATAAAGAAAAGGAAAGACTAAGACTGTCAACAGAATAGCCGGAAATAGAAAAGAAAGGCAATGTGAACGACAAAGAGATAATATAAAAAAGCTGTGAAAAACAGAACGGGAAATAAAAAGACAAAAAACCCAAGACTGTTGGAAAGACAAAAACTGTGAAAAACACAAAGGGGATTAATAAAGACAAAGACTTTGAAACACACAACTGGGACAATATAAAGACATAGATTGTGAAAAACACAACAGGAAATATAAAGACAAAGACTGTGATAAAACACAACAGGAAATATAAAGACAAAAAACTGTGAAAAACACAACAGGAAATATAAAGACAAAGACTCTGAAAAAACACAACAGGAAATGTAAAGACAAAGACTGTGAAAAAACACAACAGGAAATATAAAGACAAAGACTGTGATAAAACACAACAGGAAATATAAAGACAAAAAACAACAGGAAATATAAAGACAAAAAACTGTGAAAAACACAACAGGAAATATAAAGACAAAGACTGTGAAAAAACACAACAGGAAATGTAAAGACAAAAACTGTGAAAAACACAACAGGAAATGTAAAGACAAAAACTGTGCAGGAGATTCAAGTGAAGACGATCGTCGTTACTTAATAAAGCAGCTCTGACTCAAGTCAGTTTACTGCAATCATTGATATTTTGATTTACTTATTCAAACTTATTTTGAATTAATTGTCGATCTATTCCCAACAATTATAGTATCATCATTATAAATAATATTATACACAAAACTGTATTATTACCACCTATGAATTTATTAGAATAAATAATGTTATCATCACTTTATTTCATTATCAGCTAATGTTATGTTATCACCATCTTTTCGCAGTGAAATGTAGCGTCATTGCCCACAGGACAGTATAATACGGTGTTATGACCTACAGTGGAATACGGTGTCATCTCCCACAGTGGAATATTGTATCATGACCCCAGGAGAGTGGAATATTGTATCGTGACTCCAGGAGAGTGGACTACAGTATTATGATCCCAGGACAGTGGACTATGGTGTCATTATCACCCACAGTAGAACCAAATACAAACTACTTTGAAACAAAACAATTTAATTTAGGTAAATATATTTTTAATTAAATAAAATGAAAATTATATTTTTTTATGGTTTCATTGAAACTACTTCATTTTCTGTGTGAGATTGGCTACGATTAAGTCGTTTATATTACTCTTCAATACTTGTATCTATGGACAAAGCTCGCTTTGTTCTAACTTATTTTGTTATTTTAATTATTTTCAGAGACCAAGAGTAGTCACCATGTACATTCTTCGCCCAAATTCGAGCATGTGAATAAGAGTCTGGTCAAAGGGCATTTTGAAGAAAAGACTGGTCAACGGGCATGTGGATAGAATAATCAATGGACATATGAATAAACAACTGGTAAACTTTTCTTGCTTCTCTTTGGCGAATTAAAAATCGATTTCTAACAGCAAATATTTTCTCAGTGACCCTCACGAACATCCAAGCTAACCTAATTATAGTAGCGACCTTCGAGAACATCCAAGCAACCTTCGTTAAGATAGAAACTCTTGGGAACATCTGAGCTACCCTCGTGAAGGTAGCGACCTTCGGGAACATCCAGTCTAACCTCATCAAAGTAGCAACCCTCGGGAACATCCAAACTACCCTTGTCAAGGTAGCAATCCCTGAGAACATCCAAGCTACCCTTGTCAAGGTAGCAATCCCTGGGAACATCCAAGCTACCCTTGTCAAGATAGCATCTCCCTGAAAACATCCAAACTAAACTTGTCAAGGTAGCAATCCCTGGGAACATCCAAGCTACCCTTGTCAAGGTAGCAATCCCTGGGAACATCCAAGCCACCCTCATTATGGTAGTGATACTGAGCTTGGGCATCATTGTGTGCTAGATATTCAAACGCATAAATTCAGTTAAAATAGAAAAAGAAGGAAGAAAAACAGGAAAAAGAAAGAAGGAAAACAAACAGAAGGAAGAAAATGGAAAAAAAAGGAAAACAAATTGAAAGAAGAAAAGCATAAGAAGAAAGAAAAGCACAAAAGAAGACAGAATAACAGAAGGATTGACATAAGAATGAGAAAGAAATGATTAAAGAGACAAGAAATAATAGGACCATAACTTTGTTTAAAGTCAACAGGACATAAATCTTTTGCAAATTCCAAGCTATCTGTATTGAGTTATCATTAAACTCTGGAGTAATGAGTAATTACAAATTTGTATTAATGAATTTCTTTTGCAGGATAAGTAAGTTTAAAACTTGTGAACATGGGAATAGACCAATTTCACAAATGAAACGTCACATATATAATGAGATACTTAAAGCTGCATACAAATTAATGCAGGGTTTGGAAGTTTGCTTGTGGCTGGAGCTGAGAGTTGTGACACCATTACAGTGGTGAGATAAAAGAGAGAGAGAGAGAGAGAGAGAGAGAGAGAGAGGTGAGAGAGAGAAAAAGAGAGAGAGAAAAAGAGAGAGAGAAAGAAAAAAAAAGAAAGAGAGAGAACAGAAAGATTCAGTGAGATAAAAGTGTTGAGAGCGAGAGAGTAAGAAAGTAAGAAAGAAAGAGAACGAAAGAGAGAAAAAGAATGAGAGAGAACAGAAAATTGTAGTGAGGTCGACTTCACTATGCACTCTACTCTCTCGACTTGACTTTTGAGTTATCTCCTTTTCTGGTCTTCCTATTGCAACTACTGGAAGTGGGAAAAGAGTTAAGTTCCCAAAACACTGCAGCTATAATCATTATTTCAGATACATGTACACACACACACACACACACACAAAGTGCGTTTCCTCTTCTAGGCCTGAGCTTGATGGTGTATTTAAAAACAAGGGTCAAAGAGTCAAAGCTGTTTCACAAATTGTTCACGCCACATTAAGTAATGAATCCCTATTCAATTCTTTCTCTCTCTAATGGCCAAATAAGACTTTATCCAAAGGCTCTAGCAGGGATGGAACACCATGCATTTCTTTTTTAAATGCACTATTTGTAAAGGCTACTACTTATTTACGTTAGAATGAAGCTGCATTCTGGGGAAAAAAATATTTAACCTAATTAAAATTGTACGAAAGGCGCCAAGTCAACTGATTAAGTATTCCCAAATAATCTCGCTTGTGCTCTGTTCCCCTTTAAAATATATTCCTATACTAACTCTGAATGGTGAATCTGTTTATTTTCATAAAGAGGATTTCGACCTTTGTCAAAGCATTGTATACACTCATTCATAGAGTTATTTTCTATTACTATTTATAACTTCTTGTACAATTAAAAGAGCAAAAACTCGCGCGCGCACATTGCACTGTTAAGTAGGACTCGAGAGTTATCCAATCTGGCAAATGTATCGAGCCAGACTTGGGTGAATATATCCTTCAATTATGTCACGATTACCTCTAGCTTGGGTCCTCTTTGCTTATAAAAATATTAATATTCCATTGCCCACATACAATTTTCTATTGGTAATCTTTTAATTTAAACCTAAAGGCACACACATATTTCACCAATCCAAATCACCCCCACTCTCCCTCTCTCTGCTCCCATCATTTTACGAGAAGCAGTACTGAATTTCAACTTTTATATTTAAGCTGCTTTGGCGATTTGTAATGTCCCAATGACCAAATTTGCCGCGAGAAAACCACTGGGATAATGATGTGTATAATCACATTTATGCGCTTCAATTTACTGTGCTGAAGGAATGGATGCTGAATTCAATGCTTAAGATGTGTGTGTCATGCAGTGCACAAATGTATGGAGCACCATTGAAATCACTTTTTAATTACGCCACAGAAATGTACTAATGGCCAAACTGGAGTAAATTCTTGAAAATTTCAAAAGGATATGAATATTGTAAATACTTTTCATTCGGATTAAAAAAATTTTCTTTATTAAAATGGAACGTTACTACAGCAAATGATTTAATTTGCGATGTATTTCTTTTATTGTCGATATGCAACTTAACTGAAATTATTATTAACAAATTTTCTTGTAGTACGTATAAATAGTGAGTGAGGTTCAATGAATTGAATCATAATTATTTATTGCTAGTTAAAACTTAATTATTTTTTGCTCGTTAAATTTAATTGTTAATATGCATTGACAGGAACAATACACAGTTTTATCTACAGTCCCACAGAACATTATAGTTGAAGAAAAGATGTTAATGGTTGTGAATGTTGGTTAAATCAAGACATGTTGCTAAATAAAAATTGTGAACTTTGGTCAAATCATGATATGTTAGTATATAAAAGTTGTGAACGTAAGCCATATCGAGACATGTTGGTATATAAAAATTGTGAACGTTGGTCATATCAAGACATGTTGGTATATAAAAGTTGTGAACATTGGCCATATCAAGACATGTTGGTATATAAAAATTGTGAACATTGGCCATATCAAGACATGGTATATAAAAGTTGTGAATGTTGGTTAAATCAAGACATGTTGCTATATAAAAGATGTCAACATTGGTGGTATCAAAACCGGTGTTTTTTTCAAAAGTGAGAACATGGCTGATACCAAAAGTGTTCTTATCTGGAACCTGCAAAATCATTTATTATATAAAAAATGTTGCTTTCTGGGAAAGTATTTAAATTTGATAAAGAAAATACAGGACCTTGCTGGACAAAGTGTGACAGTACAAATTAAAGGATATGGATTAACAGGAAGGTAATAACGCGTTAGACAAAGCAGCATCTTGCAAGACTTTGTCTTTTGTCTTGACAGTTTGAATCAAGGTTGGAGTAAAATAGGCATGGCTGCAGCTGCAGAATCGTCTCTATAAATAGATCAGTTACCTTTTATAATGTAAAAGGTGTATTTAATTTTTATTTATTTAAATTGCTTTAATTGTATTTAACAAAAGGTTTGCAGTTGTCAGTGAAGGCATATATTTTAAATATGTATTTGTATGTGTCATATGGGGGAAAGGTGAAAGAGTCATGGATAGATAGATAAATAGATAGACAGATGGATAGATAGAATGATAGATAGACAGATAGATAGATAGATAGATATTATCCCAAAACATCACCTAACAGCTGGCTGAAGTTCACCTACTAATCTTTGCTCTCACAACACTTAAGACATCACTTACAGACTTAACACTACACCACTTAACTCCCTACTTCGTTAGCTTCTAATATCACCCAGTATCTAGACAGATGTTGTTCTAGAAGTGTTTAAACTCTCCGAAAAGATTTTCAAGGTAATGTGAAAGAATAAGTCTTGATGCCTGCTCATGTAAATTTAAGTATTATTAAATTATTACCAAGCCGTTTTGCTAGCTTTAGTCCACGATTACTGCTCAAGCTTATCAGTGCAGATGAAAATGTCTTTGGTCTGTTCATTCCTTTCAAAGTTACTTATTACTATTTTTAATCTTGTTCAGTTGTGAAATACAAGTGTGAGTAATTTCCTGTAGAGTAGTAAGATATTGATATTTTAGACTGCCCGCTAGGCCGCAAAGCTATTGGATGAACTTTGATCAAGTTTCTAATGATGAGAGTGATGCTGAACTCCTGTTTTCAAAGAGAGACATACTCTGAAATCCCAGGAAGCCAAAGAAACAACATTGTCTAATGCACGTATCTGCATCCAACACTGTGAGGGATCAACATCGAATAGAAAATCTTTTTTTTCTTAAATGAGATAATCGGGAATGCAGTCTTGATTTGTTAGTGTATTTTTCTTTATGTAATATTGAATTAAGTGCACTATATGAATTTTTACTTTTTGTATTACTGAATGAGTGCACTATATGAATTTTTTTTAATGTGAATAAGTGCATTATATGAGTTTCTATTAGGATATCTATACAGTTCTAATCAACAATAATATTTTCTTTTCTATTTTCATAAGGTGCTATGGCTCCAACGGTTTTGCTACAATAGCCCAGGACCCAGTGGTAGCTAGAATTAATAACTGTAGCAAAGTATGGAAGAATTCTGACAATATGAAAGGCTCTGGAGGATTTTTGATTGCTGTATGATTAAGTACTTGTGCACTGGATTAAATTAAATGTTTTATGTTATTTAAAATTGGCCTACAGTGCTGTCAAAACTGGGTTCCTGCAACTTACTTTTGATCTAGTGTATCATTTGGAGTATTCAAAACACAGCGCCTCTGATCAGTCTAAGAGTTCCTAGAATCCCACACATATCTCCACTTATTACACTGACTGCCTGTTCATACACTGACTACCTGTTCATTACATTCCTTACACTGGCTGCCTGTTCACTACATTCCTTACGCTTGTTGCCTGTTCACTACACTGGCTACCTGTTCACTACATTCCTACCATGGCTGTTTACTTCAATCCCTACACTGGTTGCCTGTTCACTACAGATCAAGAACAGGGTTTCCTCTTTTTGCTGTTTCACCAACTCTAATGTACCTGTCTGACTACACCAATATGTACACTCCATCTTGACATTTGTGCTCTTCTGCAGACACACATCCTTAGTGTACCCATCATGACAGCTAAATATATTATCAATGCTCTTGTAATTTCAGGATCCTGTCATGCTGAGTCTGATCTGAGTACAGGACTTGGTGAGCCTGATGTCAGAGAGATGTGCTTGCTGATCACAGTACAGGGCTTGTTGAGCCTGATGTCAGAGAGATGTGCTTGCTGAGTCTGATCTGAGTAAGGGCTTGCTGAGACTACCTGTAGATCTCCCTCTCTCCACCATTAGAGTAGTTCGTCTTCCTCTCTTTGGCACTTGCTTTCATATTTTAACCTTGAATTATCATTCATTCAAAATAAAATAATTTAATAATTTAAATGCAATTAGCCAGTGAAAGAAATCATCATTTCATAACATGGTATATACTGTACAATCTCATTGCATGTCTTCTGGAAGTTAGCAATGTGTTTTCTTTCAACCAATTTGTATGCATAGTAAATCATCTATTTTATCAATTATTGATGAAAGACTATATTGCTTCATCAGTGGTATTGTTAAATGACGTCGCTACACTGCCATTGTTGCCCCTCACATCATAAGTCTCAACATCGTCATTAATGAATTCATTATAGGAGCACTGCAACCCTCCATTATATTGGTAGTACTGATACTCTTTGCTACAACAGCTGTTACATGAAGGCTACATTTTGCTAAAAACCAGAGTTGTTCGCTACGCAGCAGCCCAGACTGTTGCATAGTTTCACTGTCTGGTGCACTTCACCACACACTGCTACCTGGACAGTAGTATTGCTGCATTGCTCGTGTACTGACTGTGCTACATTCTCTTTATGGATTTGGTTGCTAATCCTTTTATGGATTTGTGCTCCGTGATATGTCAATTCTCTTGTGGATTTATGCACTGTGATGTGCTAATTCTTTTAGGGATTTGTGTTGTGTGAATTCTCTTATGGATTTATGCAATGTTTGATGAGCTAATTCTATTATGGATTTGTGCATTGTGATGTGTTAATTCTTTTGACTTACGGATTTATGCACTGTGATGTGCTAATTCTCTTGTGTGCTGTAATGGGCTACATTTCCTAGCGGACTTATGCACCATGACATGCTACATTATCTTGTTGACTTGCACACTGTCACTCATTCATGTAACGTTTTTTTGACCTCTCTTCCTCTTGGACTGCCATTCCCTTGTCATATTGAGGTATGGAATACACTGGCCAATAAACCAAATTGAATGTTAAATTGCTACATTTGGTCTACCTAGGAATCTGGCAAAAGGTATATATTTACCCTCACCAATTCCAACATTTAATGCCTCACTAACATGAGATTCATCATTTATTAAATTTTCTTACTAATTCAGAATGTGTCAGGTTAAAAAGATTACCCAATTTAAATATCACTAAAAAAAAGGATGTGTGCATATGCATGCATTTATATGGCATGAGTATATGTTGTATTGTATAAATAATAATAATTCAACCTATTAATATGAAAGTTTAAATTAGGCCATCACATTTATACTTGGAACTTAAAACAATAGAATTTGGTGGTCATGCTGTGAAGTTTGAAATCTAAAATCCATACACTAACACAATCAATACTAATAAAGAAATAAAACAAACATCACTCTAATTTGGTAAAGTGAAAGTGGACATATGACTTCGAAACTTTGAACACTATGTATTAGTATACAGTTATTCAAAGTTATTCAAAAAATTCAAAGTGCACAGGCAGTAATAATTATATTATTCAGAAGAACTGTACTTTATCTATAAGGCAAATTTTTTTTTTTCCAAGAGTTAAAGCAGATACATCTAGTTAGTAGGGTAAAAGAAAAAAATAAGATTTTGCAATTGTAAAAGTGATCGGCTCTTGTATACATGTGAAAATACTAATCAGTATTAGAACTTACATCCTCAAGCACTTCTAGCAAGAGGCTAAAATTTACGTTTTTTAGCTTAGGGAGCTCAGGTTAAAGTTCAGAATCTCATGTTTATTTAAAAAAAAAACATTTTAATTTATATCAGATAGTTTTTTTCACTATACACTTTTTAAAGTTCATAATTCCCTGGACTATCAAAGGGGATTTACGACTACAAATGGTTGTAGTGCAAAATTAATTTTAGCATCTTTAGCCAGGTTCTGTCATGCAGCATCAAATATACATTTTAAAAATAGTTTTCTCAGATTCTGCTGCAAGAAGTGAGAGAGAGAGAGGGGGGGGGGGGAGAGAAAGAAAAACATTCAGCATTACATTTTGTATTTAAAAATAAAATAAATGAATCTCTTTGAATATGAATGTAATATTAAACAATTCAGTATTCAGTTTTTATGGACCCATACATTAAAAAAATGACACTCAAATAATAAATGAAATAAAATTAATGCAAACTCAAAGCGAAGGTTGTGTTATTTAATTAATAGATTTTACAACTCCAAATAAAACAAAACTATATGTACTTATATATACAGTGTGAAATTATATCAACTTAAAGATTCTTTAATTAGTGAATGTGATCGCATTTGTTACATCACAAAGACAAAAGGAAAATATACAGTAATTAAAGCAAAAACCTAAATACAGTACAAATCTAAAATATACCTATAATCACTGAAACAGTAAAACAAAATGTTCAAATCTCATCTGACATGGGTAACGTAAGCTTGAAATGAACCCATTAATCCAAAGCAAAATAAGTGTCAATTCCTATCTTAATTTTTTCTGTCAGACAGGCCTTTTTCGCAGGTGACCAAACATCACAGAGGTGGTATGATTTTATCTTTTCTATTTTTTTCCCCATTTAGGAGATTTATCTAAAAATTTACAGATAGACACACACAAAAAACATTAAGTATACCAAATAATAACATACAAAACATTAAGTACCAAATGCTTAGCACCTTGACGTTACACTTTGTGAGCAGAAGAAATGTGTCCCATTGCAAAAACAGGATTCACATTATTAATGTATGTATGCAAATGTTATTTACACAATGTACCACACACAAAAATGCAAAATATTGACAATGATTTTGATTTCTGACATAAATAGTCATGAAATGCTTAAGTCTCTCAAAGATTCTAAAAGACTGAGAAAATAATTTCTGGTTGTTCATATGCATTAAAATGAGGCTTTTTAAAAGAAAATATAAACAGATGCAACTCATTCACCACTGAATGTCTGACATGTTTTCCTGTTAGCATGCAAATTTTAGCAGCTACACTAGATACACAATAAAATCAAGTTATCTTTGCTGTTTTCTTGAAAGTGGACATCTCCGAGATATTAGTGTATGTTAAACAAAAAAAAAAAAAAAAAAGAGAAAATTAAAGAATGTCATATTGTGCAAAATTGTTTGCATATTCTAGTGCTTATACAATCTATATTTTATTAATTTGAAAAAATAATTATTTCTATTTTCTTATAAAAGCAAAATATTTGGCCATATCACACTCACTCACAACCACAAATATTACAAATTGAAGCAGTAAAATTATCATTTTAGCAGGTTAACAATGAAAAGGACAGAAGAAGACAGAAAATTCTTACAGATGTTTTTTTCAGAAAAAGGAAAAAATATGCAGCAATGTGTTTTTCTGACAATTTGATATTAGAGGGATAATTATGTCCATTCAAAAGCTGCTTTTATCACAGAATAAATAATAATATGGAGTGAACAAGAGAACTTGTTAGCTATTTTCTTAATTCTTTGCCAGCATGAAACCAAAAGACAAAGCAAATGTAAATGTTATTGTTGTACAACATTCTACCAAGCAGACCATTATAGTGTTTTCTGTTTCTTTCTTCAATATCTTCTTGCACAGTTGATCCTCTTAAAGACTTCTTGGTAGTTGGTGATCATGTTTGAAATTTACCAAAGCTTGTGTGTCTTTCCTCCAGGTGGATTTGTAACTCGGGCTGAAGTATGTACATTAGTACATTTACCTTCTCTAACCTGGTATTGGTCATCAGAACAAGGTAGTGGTGGTTGCTCTTTCTGGGGTTTTGGAGGCTCCTAAACACAAAATATATCGTGAGTGCAAAATAACTATTTAAGTTTGAAAAAAATTTAACAGATGAAAAAATGATTTGAAACATTAAAGAAATTTAATATAATATAATAAAGAAATATAAACACCCCAATAATACCATGTTGTCAAGTCACATTAATCTCAAACAAGGTATTTATAATCTAGAGATGCACTGATAATTATTCATATGATCGATGCGCATACAAAATAAACTACATAAGCTATTAATACCAGCAGTAATAATTAATAATAATTCCAATAGCAAAAAAACCTATACATTTTCTTTGCTTCAACTGCATATAGTTCTTGAATTTTACTTTAATCATGTACTATGATGTAGGCACTAATACAAGAGTAGAGAACTGATCATCTGAATCAAATTTATTATAATTGATACACTATATCAATTTCTTCAGATGATCAATACTCTATTGCAATGTATTATAATTTATTAGACTTATACTTATGCTCACAATGCATAGTCCATAAATGGCCCGTGTACTTATATGACCTGGATTAGAAAAGACACAGCTTTAAACACTGTGTCACAGGGTGTCCAGGTGCAAAAATGGTTTCCTGATTTTTTAAATAAAGATATAATTTTCTCTTTATGTTCAAATATAAATATTTTAGTACAAGTAATACATATTAGTACAATAATTCTTTAATTAGCTCTAACTAATTATAATCTCTATGGCTAGTATACCAGTATAATGAGAGTAAATTAAATTTTTTGTAAACAATGTTTGGAAACACAAGGACATAATCTGAATGATTTTAGATAATTAATTTCTTCTGACTTTAAGTAACGTAAACATGCAGTGATCTTCTATCAAAGCTGTCATTACACTGAACATGCCACCTTTATGTATCTGGCTTCTTTGCTCATTCTACCCATTATTTATTTTGAACATGGCAGGTTGCTGATTTGCCGTTGCCCATGTGAGAAGCTGGAGACTGAATTAAGGTTTGATCTCTTTCTGGGAGGCATTGAAATATAAGTTTTACATGGCTTAATGCAACCCACCAAAAATAAAATATTTATTGCAGCCCCAAATTTAATACCCAGAATAAGAAGCACAATCTGAGTGAAATATGAAACATCCACTGTGCGCAGAGATCATGGAGGTTAAAGTGATGTATTAGCCAAGGCTGCACATACTATTTTAGTTTTAATGGAAAATTTTAGGGCTAATGGCAAGTTTCCTTATGGATGCACTAGGGCATGTAACAAAAAAAGTCTGATGAAAATCTCTTGTGCCTTTTCACTCTAACCCACAACCATAACAATTTTATTAAACATATAAATAGCACACACTTTTGTCTAGCATTGGAGAATTGTTTAATGGTTAATTCAGATAAATTAGTATAATTATACAAAAGTGATGCCAAGTGTTTGGTCTGTTAATGGGATGATAGGTACGCTAAAAAAGATGATTTTACAGTATTTAAAACTATTTGGATTAACAGAATCCCCTCGAGGTAGTGTGTTTATTTCATTTTCAGTATTAATGACTAAGGGACTAAATATGGACTGACATTATTCTGTATGAAAAAAATCATTACCAAACCATAGTTTTGAGTACATTTTATATCTGTCTTTAGTAACTTAAATCAAGGGAGGGTTTCAGCAGCAAATCAAAAACTAGGGAGGTCTGTATAATTTTTAACTACTTAACTTTACTGTATTAATACAATAAGTCACTAAGTATAATTTTTGTACAATGTACCACACCAAATATAAAAGATAGGATCATTTGATCCATTTATCAATGAAAAGATTTTGTGTATTTATGATATGCATTGTTTTGTAGAGTAATGTGAGCACATTGCAGACTTAATCTATGCATTTTATATAATAGCAAATCTGCAAACTGCAAGACCTTTTTACTATCACCTGGATTAGAAAAGACACAACTACAAAGTTTGTGCCCTAGGGTGTCCAGGTATTTATTAAAATTAAACCAAGTGAAAATTAAATATAAAACCATGAAAATAAATATATATAAAATTATTAAATATGACAAACAAGAATTTGGTTTAATAAAGTTTAGACATAGTTCTGATCCTTAGATAATGTTCTTGGTTCAAAATGACTAGTTCCAAAATAAAGTGACAGATTTGAAACATTTTTGCTTGATAAACACAGGCAAAGCTTTGAGAGAGCAATGCAAAGCCCAACAGTTAGTCATGCAGGCAGGACTCTTGTTTTTGATCGTCTCATGAATGGCTTTTTATATATTTTTATTTTGCACTTGATTTTTACAAAGACTAAAATGACTGACAAAAGTAGGAAAGTGTAATGTTGTTGCTACCCAGTGCGAACTATTAAGTTAGCTGTGTGGTCAACCTTAGTGAATGTTTTGCACCTCGCACACAGCACAAAAAGAATTATGTTAAGGTGTTCAAAGACTGTTAGGCTTGACAAATGAAGTCCAGAGGGATGGAGGAAGTTGATTAGACACACCATATGGGTGTTTAGAGTTCCGCCTATGGCACAGGCAAAGCTATTGCTAAGATAGCTCATTCATGCTATACCAAGCCATCAATGAGGTCACATTCATGAATGCAAGACTAGAGATATTCTATAAGATACAGAAAACAGTTGGTATATTTATGTTGACTTCACAAGAATAATTTAAGTTTTTTATTAACTAGAGTGCTAGAGATTTTATCTCTCAGTGATGATTATTTGAATGTATTTTTCTTTTTATAGATGTATTGTGTGTGGCATTAGCAATGGTTCTATTGTAAATGTATCATGATGAAATTGTAGAGTGCATATTTTTGAAGCAATATTTTCTTTATACATTGTAAAGTCTACTTGAACTCAATTATAACTTGGAAGTAATGTGTTTTGCTGACTTTATTTGGAGATTATGATGATAAACTGTTGATTATTTGAATTCTTGAGATGTTTATTGTCTGTATTAACTATTATGTTTCATAATGATGAAAATTCTTTTGGAAAAAGTTCATCTGTACACAAACCACACATAACAGTCTATTCTTTTTCCCAATGACATTCACTCTTGTAGGTCTTAATTGATGTATTATAACAGCACAGTGACAACAGCCTGTTGGGTGTGTTACATCACACAATGCTTCTGAAAAAAATGCAGCCTTTACTAAAATAAATTAATATAAATATTTACATTTTTAGGTTACTAGAAAGATAATCTAGGATTACTTGGTTCTAAACTCAGTCAATTATGCAAAGAAAAGAATAAAGTTTAGGTTGTGATAACACATTCATATCTCTGATATAGTTTGTACATTTTGTGATGATTTAAGCTGGAATATATTCTTTCAGAGGAAAGAAAAACAAAACCGCAAATGCATATTTTAAAACTTGGTGGTCCTACTTATTAAATGGAACAAACAGTTCCATAAAATTTTTCATATTTCCATACTGAATACTGACTGCATAAAGTTTGAGGATCAGCTTGCTTTCACAATTTTCATACTGAGTTTGATATAAACTATAATAAAGGAAACATTTATTTTGTGAACAAAACTGTTTTGTCAACTACAGTGAATATCAACCAATGAAAGAGAATTCTGAAAGTGCTCATAAAGGATCTATATGTTTAAGCATTTTTAGCATGCAGCCATCTCAACCAATCTAATCAAACCTTTTATATACATTTTGCACAGAATCTTATAAATCAAGCCACTTAGGTGAAGTTAAAGTTTCTCAAGAAACAGGTGCATAAAGCAGATGCGAGACAGTATTTTAAGTTATAATATAGGGGAGGCAATGCTCTTTGTTTCTTTGTCTGATGTTCCTTTGTACAATACATATAATATACATACACATAATGGCAGCAATCATGAACCAAACCATTGTGTTTTCAACAATTTTCAGCTCAAGAAATATTTTTTCAACCTAGGTGGGTTCATAAAACATTTTTATTAGCCTAAAAAGTACATTTTGTTTATTCCGAAAATATAAAATCCTGAAAGGGAAGGCATTAAACAATGCAAATATATCATAATCTCTAAAGCAAAAAAAAAAAAAGGATGTTCCATTCATGGCTTAAATGGGGCAATGGAGACATCCAGTGGAAGAACTTAGATAACTGTGGACTACAGAAGAATTAATTTTCTGTGTATTATACTGTGTTTAACAGAATACCTATTTTACTTCACCAATATGAAGCCACAGCACCATTTTGTACAAAACTTCTGTTTAAGACTCACTATGCAGTTATACACATATTGTTGTTACTACAAGATTATTTATGTGTATATTATCTATCAATGAATTAAAATGATCTTTTATTTATAGTCTACATTGCAATTATGTTAAATATCAAGTTCATTTAATTCATGTATGCATGGGCAGAGCACTGCTTTAACAATAATGTTTTCTTGCATATTTTCAGTTTATTGATCAATTTGATATGTGAACCATCTTTATATGATATAGCTTCACATGTAACAATTGCTTGTTTTTTCTGTATAATACTTGGTTCTGCTTTTCTTTGTTAAAAATCTAGTGAAATTGTTAGCTTCAAATAATGTAGAAAAATACAGTTTCAGTAGGTAAATAACGTCTCAGTGTGTATATATATATATACTAACAATATACTAGAGCAGCCTTTCTCAACCGTTTTACCCTGGAGGAATCCTTGAAATAACTTTCATGTCTTGGGGAGCCCAGCTTTGCTGAAATGCCATAGGAAAAAATAGGCAAATGCAACATAGCAAATGATATACATTCTGGATATACTTTGTTCATCAGCTGCATATGTTATGATGCCATGCATATTCCTTTTTGTTGCATTAGTAAGCAATTTTATAATATACTGAAATTGTGAATTTGCATTAGGCATTTCTTTCTTATTGTCTCTGAGTATGTTTATTAGACTTGGTTTGATTTTCAAAGTTTTTCTTTTAATTTTATTTTTACCAATTAATGAAGAAATCATACATTTGCTATGTCTAGTAAATGGTACAGTATCTCAAAAAGTATTACAACCATCACCATATTTTTTCCTATACCTTATTTAATGAGGACAAATTTTTCAGCATAAAATATTTATACAATAGTAACTAGAAAAAAATATATGTGACTATCTAATCTTACTTCACCTTGAGTACCTATTTCACTGTGGTTTTGTGAACACAAAATATATCTTACCCTCACATTTAGAGCATGGTGGGTGGGAACCAGGTCTCCATAGTCATTACCAGTAATAGGATTATAAGAACCTAAAAACAAAAAATAATAATTTGACAAGGATAAGATAGTTGGAAAAATAAAGCCTTTACATATTATTTTAAAATCATAATCACTACCCATTACTAGCTGATAGTGATACTAATTAGCAGTTAATAACTGGTATTAATAATCATTAACAGTTACACTAAATTACATGAATATAAATTCTCTGGTTTTGCATTGTTATGTCTCACCAGAGAATCCAAAGTGAAAAAAATTTTCTTCTGCTGCAAAAACTAAGAGAATATATATGGTATGGATATTATTCAATTACAACACTGACTTAATTTTATGGTTTTATGAAAAAATATTATAGTAATGATGAAATATTACATGAATATTTTATGAATATTATATATTTCAAGAACTTATCTTAAATGTACATAATATGATATACATATTTCCTTCAATATTTAGCATTAATACTATTCATAAAATAAATAATGGAATATGTGATAAATAACAATATTAAAAAGTCCAAAACTAAAAATTTCAAATTTAATCATCTGATTCATTACTATCAGTCTACTCGTAGGTGCTTTTTAAAAGCTTTTCCCTTCAAATCATTATAGTTAACAAACTTTTGGTTCTTATAATCTGAAATAAAAATTAACAATGCAATAAGCCATTTTAATAAGAAAACCAGCTGTAAAATTTCATGCATTTAAAATTTTGTAAAAACTGCTTTGTTATGTATCAGAATCAAAATGAAAACAAAATTATAAACATATTTCTCCCTTTAGGTCCTTTTAAAGTCAACCAAAAAAGGCATGCTTTCAATTTTACTAGTTAAAAAAAATCAAAAACAAAGACAGCATGCAATGCACTAAACTGAATTACTCCACAACCACTAAAAATTCCATAAAGAACAATGTATACAAATTAATAAAACAAATGCACAAAACAAATATATACATATGGAAGTGTAAGCAAGCCACATCTAAAGCTCTCAGTTTCAGTTGCATAATAAATTTTAATAAGACATTTTTTAAAAAGCTCTTGAATAATAAATTTTAATAAGACACTTTTAAAAAGCTCTTGATTTATATTAATATATTTTGATAAATGATCATACATACATGATAAATTACATTTTTAATAATAAAACAGTATTGATTAATATTAATATGTATTATAATAAATGTTATTGTTAACTAATATTTATGCCTGTAAATATGACAATTTTTAGGTTATGGCCTTATTTATCAATTCCATTCTTAAATGGGTGCATGACAATTTTTAGGCTATAGCCTTATTTATCAATTCCATTCTTAAATGCGTATATAGTGATAGTAAATGCTGAATCAGCAACTGATAATTACTAAAATAATCATATAATTAAGACTTTTCCTTATTTTTTTAACTGTGAACATTTTAAAAATGAGTTTCTCTTGTATCTGCACATGTTGGGTCAGCAACTACAACATAAATCAGACACTGCTGGTCATGAGAATGAAAAGCATCACTAAAAGATCATCTCAAGTTAGCTAAGACCTGACTGCTCAGAATTTGATTTGATCATAGTGTTGTTATCAAATATAGCGTCTTCTTCTTTCTTTATCTGTTTCTGAAAAAATTGTTTGTGAATGAAATGACTTGTTTATTTTAATCTTAGTTTAAACACTACCATAAATAAGAAATACATATTCATACTTTGGAACTTACATATTCAGAAGATACCTATTTTTCATTGCCAAATTCATATGCAATTCTTAAGAAAAGATTTATATGTAATATTAATATGCAAATATATGATGCATCAAAATTTATTTTGTGTAAAAAGAATATCATGCACATTGTGAAGTATTTATTGAATAGTTTTCTAGTTAAATATGATTGAATTTAACTTATTTTCTTTGTTTTTCACAATATGCAATGTAAATGTTTGCTTCAATATGATTTATATTAGTATATAATCAAAGATTTAGTTTTACTAATGTTATCAATAGGATAATCTCAGATACATTAACATTGGCAACAAAGAAGTCACAAAAGAAATGATTTTCTAAGCATCTACAATTCCCTTCTGGGACAGTTAACAAAGCTTTTACTGTAGTATCAATATTACTGTATTACAGTATTACCGTGTTATGACAATAACAATGCAAAAATGATTATATTTAATCAATGAGGCAATCAGTTACTTTATCAGTGAAAAGATATATATTTACATTCAAAATCTGAACTGTGAGAACATTATTACTCATTCCTCAGAACTAAGAATAAGAAAAATGCATTCAAGATGCATTTAATGATTTATCAATTTCCATTTAAGCAAATAAACTCAAAGGTAAAGGTCAATTTACATAATTTATTTGTATTCCCTAAACTTAAACTGAAGTAAATAAAATTAGATTATTAAGAATCATATGCACAAGATTAAGTCAAAGTAACACTACTACTGTTTAAAGACAAGTGATATCAGAACAAAATTTAATATCCTAACAGAGGACCAAAAATGCAGATTATTATGTGAAAATAGTTCAAAAATTGTAATTCTGGTAATAAATGCTGTAACTAAATGATAAAATATTTTAAATCATGTTAAATTCTTAAACTTTCACTGCAATAGCCATGTTTCTCATGAGGCTCTCTCTTTATTTTTTTTAATTTTAAACAATTTTTATTTATATATTTGTTATATTTTTATTTGCTAAAAGCTCATAAAATTCAAAAAATTCATCTCAGTTATAGAAAACAGTTTGTTTTTCTATATGTTATATAAATACACCTCATTTATGGATTACTTGTATTACCACTAAAAAAAAAAAAAAAAAAAAAACGAAAAAACCACATACCTGAATAATCAAGAATCAGTTGTATTATTATTTTTAAGTAATATACAAAATAAATCAGAACAGAAAATAATCAGAACAGCTATATTTAACCACACTTCCTTTCCTTTATGACATATTTTAATCGGTGTATATAAATTATACCAATTAAATTTCTTTCTCAATGGATGCCAAACTGTCTTTTTATGCTGGCTTTATTTTTAAAATACTGGTGAAGGGGGAAAAACTAAATTTTTAGTAATAAAGCGCTGAATTATTACTTATTATTTTTATATCTATAACTACAAGAATTTTATGCAGACATTATAAACAAAAAAATATTCTGCAACAAATGGAATTATATAGTTTAAGGACACATCAGTGAAGGGATTAAGCAGACAATGAAAACTACTACAAATGCTGAGCTTGTCAATACTAACAAAACAAAATATAATATTAATAACTTAATAAGACAAGTTAACAAAACTATTTCCATACATCAGTAAAATTATATGAAAGAAAATAACAGCCCACAAATAATTATTGACAGAAATCAAGATGCATAATGAAAAGGGAATAAAGGCAAGGAAATAAATATGTGCATTATAAGAGAAGTTAGTGAAGGAAGACAATCCAGAAATGGCACCATGCAGTGCATCAGCCAATTGGTCAGTTGACATCACTGTATTGAAGGTTGTATTGAAGCCACACTCAATGTGGGGTGACATTATTCAGTAAGGAATAAGAAAGTACCTCTTAATCCAGGATAATCATTCACCAACAGGCTATGCTCAGTACAGGTTCTCTGCAAACTTACAGTGACATAAATATTCAATACTGAAACTAGCTGAAATCCATCCATTCACATATTCATTTTGATATTGCTAATATTTTTTTATTTTATTTTTAAATACAGATAAATTATCATGAGTCATTCTTCACAAGTGTTGACCTAGACTATTTTGACAATTTTAACTACTTGAAAAATCTTGAGTTGATTCAACAGGTGAGATATCCATTTAATTTCAAATGATAAAATATCCTGCTTTAATAAGCTAAACACTTTATTAAAAAAGTCTCTGATTTATGTTTCATATGTATAATATTGAAAATCAATGTATATGATGTACTGTAAGAAAAGAAATAGTAAATTCCATATTATAAAATGGCATTTTATCATTTCTACCACAAATTTAAAGAAATTAAATTAGTATTTCACATGCGCAATAAGATTTCATTTAAATGCTCACCTACATTACACTTTTTTCAGAAATAAAAATTACAGCAGCAGAAAGTGGAAAAAGTAAGTATCCACTATCTTTAATTGAAGAGTTAAGTTCAAATGATAAGGTTTCAAGTCAAGGTCAAAGTGAATCTTAACTTAACTTTTGGTTTAATTCTTAAACAAATGAAAATCAACAGATTTCAAAGGGAAAAAATTACTACTTCTTTGACAAGAATATTAAATCAGTGAATGGAATTTCATTATCAAGTTTGCCCCTTTCATAATTCCACCTCTATAAATGTCAGAATGTTAAAGAAATAATTAGCCTAATAAAAATACAATACTATCATTTCACGTTTTTATTCTTTACGTTTACTTCAATAATGCTTCTACTGCACTACGACTACTTTAGTACAAGTCACTTATTTTGACATTTTTCTATGTGTAAGCAACCATATGTTCTAATAATATTAATATATTGTGGTCTTTTACTTTAGCCCTCCATCCTTCTCAACTCTGAATGTGACTGCTATCATGCTCAAATATCAAAATTATCAGTTAAACAGATATTAATCATGCCTGCTTTAAAGATTTACCAAATAAAACCCCAAAGAACTATAAACTTTTACCATTTTGCAAGTCTTAACATGTGTTGGGAACTGGATCAAACTGATTCTTTTTTTCTGACTACTGAAATTTAATACAAAAGTATTCAACTATTCTGCTTGAAAAATGGACACGTTATTTAGTTTATATTATGACTTATCAAGACTCCTCAGTGTCAGTTATGTACTTATATACTGTTATAGTCATGTTAACCTCAACATTTTTGGGGGGGAAATTCTATTTTGAAAATGAAACATGTCTCAAATTTTGGTCAGTTAGGTAAATTTGCAAGGCAAGTCAGACAAATTTTCTTTTCTTTGTCTTTAGCAATTCAACATTTAAATTATTTTGTATAAAACATCAGCAAAATTTAAAATAAAATAAGAATTCAGTAACAATATTATGTTAAAACTTTAAAAAGTTTTGATTTTACAACACATAAGTGTCACTTCACTTTCTAGTAAAACCTTTTTATGTTGTTTGCTGATTTTGTTTTAGATGCATTTTTTTTAATAATTAGCAAAATTTCTTTTAAAGATCACAAACGACATTTAAAATTAAGTTCTAGCATAGCAAGTAACCCTTTTAACATGGTAACAATCTTCCCTTTTCTCCATCATTTTGTGTTAATGATTGAGCGCAAGAAAAAATGCACAATTGATGTAATTATTTTGTGTGAAATGAAATATACAATATACTTTATTGATTTGAGGAAGATAATTAATAATCAAATAAACTGAAATATGTGATCATATATTATATAATTAACAATGTTATAAATTATGCAATCATATACTAGTTATGCTGGTTTTGAAAAGGCAGTAAAATGGCAGGAGCTGGAACACACTCAAGTGATGACTAAAATAGCTTAAGTTGAAAATTAAACATATTTCACCTTCAATTAAAGGTATATTATTTATTAAAAAATAAAGATTACCATTTTATCCTGTAACTTGATATGAATGCCAATTCAATCACATTATGTAAATACAGTCTTTTAGTACAGTGCTTTGTTTGCACATAAAATGACAATCTTCTCGTTCTTTTGCTAAAAATGAATATTTTGTTAAGATTTCTTAAAAAATATCTTCACATTTAAATATATTTTTTTAAGTTTCAGTAAGTAGTTTTAAAAGTTAAAACAATTTTATTAAAATTTAAGATAGTCTTTTATTTTTATTTTATAAAATAGCCATACTTTACTTTCAAGGTACTGTTGCAAGGAAAAGAACATTAATATAGCTGCTAGTGTTACAAGAATATAAATTTATGATAATTAATGCATACTTATTTTATATTAAACTATCCCATAAACTAAACTGTCATGAAAATGTTGTCCAAGCCAATACCCCTTTAAAATTGTTGAAGCAAAGCAACACCCATTGCTGACTTGAATGTTTATGTTACACTATGACTAATATAGTTTAGGAAATGTAACCCTTGATCATACTGATGCAAGGTTTTAATATTCAGTCTGCTGAAATGACTTTTTCACTTGAATTTGAATTGTTTGGGAAATGTGTTTTATGTGGGTACCAAAGTGAGTGATCTGTATTATCATTACATTTTTAAAACAGGAAGGAAGAAGGACTCATGAAATGATTGAAATACAAGTTTAAATTTACAACCATTACTATTTCATGTTTGTAATTACTAGTGATGGATGGCTAACTTCAGTCCTGACATTTTTGTTCACAAGCAGAAATTATTTAAACTGCAATTTATTCTTATGTTTTGTTTTGTTTTTAAATATTAACATTCTAAACTTTACTATATTTATCATGATTCCTGTGTTAAAAAAAAAAGTTGAACAAAATTAATTCAAGAATTTTTATCCCACTATTTCGAAAAGATTGTTTTAAGAAAATCAAGCAAAATTTTTTTTAAAAAATGAAATTCAATTTCAACTGTGAAGTGGGGAAAAAAACAGCAAGTGACTAATTTTTAACTTAAACTGAAGCATAACCCATCAAACTAGTTAGGTAGCAAAACTGGGTCATACCCCTTCCTTTGCCTGCAAATCTACCATTTGACCCTTCACCCTGAGCAGCATAATCCTCGAAACCAAAGAGGTTAGAGTGGGTATTGGCCCATTTAGGAGAGTGTGCTTGCCCCTTCTCTGAAACATGCATCAGGGGTTCACCTCCGAACAGGTTTTCGTGAGTATTGACCTGATGGCTGGCACTCGTGCCTTTCTGTTTATAAGCAGACAAGGAATCGGTTTCCCCAAATAAACGGTTGAACGAATTTTCACCATCACGTGCAGATCTATTTCTTCCTGCAGACCTCTGTTGTGTATCAGGCTCAGACCTAGTCACAGCCCCAGCCCCAGCCCCAGCCCCAGCCCCAGCGCCAAAGATGTTGGAGTCAACAGGTTTCTTGTTTGGTCCAGCTCTTGGATTGCTGGCTGCTGGTGTTGATTCTGTGCCAAAGATATTGCTTGAACCACCACCAGGAGGCTTTAGCACTCTGTTGATAAAGAAATTAGAAAAAGAAAAGAATAAGATCATTCCCCCCCCCCCCACACACACCTCTATTTTATTTTTTTAGCAGACATGTAGAAATAGAATAAAATGCTTCTTTATTTAAAATTAAAATTATAATAAAAAGATACAAAATCCAGTGTACAAACAGCATCTCAGAATACACAACTAGGCAAATTAAAGGTGGTGAAAGTTAATCACTTTCATAAAATAAACTGATTGTCTTGTTCAAAGATTTGGAACAATAAACCCTGAAGGTTCATTTTTTAGCAGTAGCCAACATCATGAGTAGAATAAAATATTTAATGAATTTTTATAAATTGTGTTAAATAAATAAATTTCAAAGATTGTGTAATGCAAAAAAACAAACAAAACAACAACTTTAAATAGAGAATTTATTTTAAAAAGCTGTAGTGTATTCCACAGATAAACAGAATAGAAGAATAGACAAGTTTACTTCTACTAGTTCTAGTATTCTAGTTCTACACACTACAACTAGTACAAGTGAATTCAGTGGCAGCTTGAAACTGAAATAGAGAGAATCAATCAATGCATAAGCATTACTGGTCAACTGATTAAATAATTTCTTTTATATTACAAATGTATTTTATAAAACATAGTTTTACTGTTATAGTGTTAACATTGTAGTAGTAGTAGTAGTAGTAATCTGGCTAACATTTAACAATTTTTTTTAAAATGTGAGTATATTTTTTAATAACATCATAGTGTTTTTGTAAACAATGCCTTTTAATTTTATAACCAGAGACCTCATTCTATCCAACTGTTAGTTATCAAATTCACCAGCTTGTTCTTATGTGATTTTTGAAAAGTACCTGGGGTACACTGAGAAATCTAACACCGCAAACTCCAATTATGAACATTCTAAAAAAATTATTTGCTTATTTAATTCCTGATTGTAATCACAAGCTATAATCACAATTCACATGTAGAGTATCAATCATTCAATGTATAAATGAGAAATTAGGTTTTATGAAAATTTCAAATATATTTTATTAATTTAAAATGAAGTTACTCAAATTTACATTTTAAACATAATGGTCTATGTTGATTCATGCCAAATTAAAAGTTTAATGTGTCATGGTAATATTCCCTTAAATTATATATAAATAATCATCTTGCATAGTGCAAATTTTACTTGCTAAAGAATAGTTCCAAACTAATACAAAAGTGGCACGCAGAATCGCCAATCTTTAAACAATTAACATGGTGAAACCAGACAATTCTGCACAGATATTTGATGATAATTCATTTGGGGACATTTCTGTATAGTTTCAGGTGAGTCATCAATGATCAAATTATATACTCTTTATTTAAACTAAAGGTACTAGAAAAAGTAGAATATTATTGGTTAAACTAAAGCAATGCTTTGTTTATTATTATATACTTGTGTATTAATGAAAGCAGATATTACTGTCTATGTACTAACTAGTAACTTGTGATTAAACAAGGTAAAATACTTAATTAGTAAATTTTATTTTATTTTTAAATAATACTAAATAGAAATAATATGAACAAACACACACTTAAATAATCATATATTAAAATACAAAAGAATCTGGGGCGGGGTGGGAACTGTTTGTCTTTTATATCTTCTAATATAATAATTTAATTCATAAAATTAAAATAAAAGGTTTGCATAGTCATTCCTTAAGACGTTAAGTACACCCACACATCTATTACTTTATAATTTTATATTTAATGACAACTCTTGTCTACTCAAGAATGCTATTTTGGACAAAGATGTATACTGCTTAAACTTAAAGTGACTCAAAAGTAAATGTCTTTACTAAGTACTCTTAATACTAGTGCTAGTGGCCTATAGCAATGCAAGACTTAAGTCATCATGATTTTCAATTTCAGGTTTTAGATATAAAAGTGAAATCAGATCATGAATAAATTGTTGGATAGTTTTGAGTTCTATATGAGAATTATAATGATGTTTAAAATTAAATGCTACTTACTATACTAGTAAAATTTTAATTAGTCAGGATTGACTGATCAGGGAATGGACAGTGCTACGGCTATTTACTCTTTAGCCTTTTTAGATCTGTGATTCTAAAGGTAAGTATGCAAACATTTGTGATTAATCATTTTAATGTATAAGTTATACTATAAGTATAACTATATAAGTTGATCAGTTCCTAATAAGAAAATTAATTCAAAAAGGGGAATCCAAAAGGGAAAAACACAACGATCTGGGCAATTCAATGAAACTATAAACATATATACCATATAGGCCTATAAAAAGCAAAGATTCTGATCACCAACTATTGACTAATGCAATTAGTAACTGGGAAATGAAAAGTGTGTGCGTGCGTGTGTGTGTGTGTGTGTGTGTGTCTGTGAAATCACAAATCTGCGTTACTAAATGAAATTATAAAAAATGCATATCGGTAGGGTAATAAGTAAACAAAACAATTAATGACACTCATTTTAACAATACAAATTACAATATAGCAAGTACACAGAACTTTACTACTTTTGCTTTTATTTTACTACAGTTAACGAAGTAATTAATGAAAACAGTAAAATTAGTAATATAGTAGCCTTAATAATAGTAATTTTTTTAGTATCCTAATCCTATTTTAATTATCAAATGTAATTTAATTCACTGTAGTATGAGCTAAATTCCTTTTCTTAAATTGAAACCTTTGTAAAAATTAATCGAGAACAAAAGAAAAAATACGGTTTATTTACTAATAATCGTGCTTGTAAACATAAAGCGGTTATATACAATTATACAGATATAAAAAAATATGGTGGTTCGCTGATTAGTGATTTAGATTATGATAGAGTAACCGCAATGTCCAAAATGGCGGATCTAATAATTGAATGTCTGGCACTGACAACATAGAGAAACATTATAATAACAAATATTTAATCACCAATATTGCTCAGAATAATTTTTAAAAAAAGAATGTTTCTTTCGTTTCACTTGTACTGTCGGTTACTAAGATTTGAAAAGAAAATTCAATGGCAAGCTGTTTTGTTATAGCCTATGTTTACCATGCAATATTTCCGTTATTTAGTACACTCATCGCCACAACTGAAATGTTTTCTGGATCTATAATCAAATCTATCTTCCCAACAATGTCATACCTAGATGTTGGTTTTCCATCGTCACTAAGTCCTTTGAAAGTGGATGTTGTAGTCATTTTCACGTTTCTACTCACGATTACCTGATCAGGGCAACACAGCTTTCAAACTTCTCTCGAATGCAGCAACGGTGACGTCATCTCACGACAACTCAAGATTTAACTGCTAGTATAGAAATATCATGGAAAAACTTTAATAAAAAATGAATATATCTATTATTAAAAATATAGGCAATGAATTTTGTTTCCCTTATCTTATGTATATTTAAAAACTTAATATGTGCAGCAGTTAAGAACATTCTGACTTTTTGTATAATCAATATTTTTCAAATTATTTTAAGTATAAACTGCTTCTGTCCTATCTTAAGTTTGTTGTAAACTAGGATAATTTCCCACGGAAATATTTAATCGCAATTTATAAGGGAATGCTTAGAAAAGTATGCTGAATCACAATGAGATTATTTAATTGAATAAAATGCATTCAGCCCGATGAAAGATGACGACCTAATTCCCTTACAAGCACGGGTGATTCCAATCACATGACTTATAAACCAATCAAAATAAGGGATTCCCTGTTTAGGGTTCCCGCCACCTTTGCTGACCCCTCCTCCGCCCATCTATAGCCAATAATTCTCTCACTGGACAATAACTATTTATCTTATTTAAAGGCTATATATTTGTGACACCTATAAATAGTATCACGAGAGCTTGAAAAATATTTTTTGTAAGGAGCCATTGTTACTTTCTTATCAGAATATTAAATTTTACAATGTACATGTATTGCCTTGAAATAAAATGTCACCTTTTTCTTCTTTGTTAATACAATGTTCTGAATTTTTTAAGAAAAGAAAATAAGCAACACATAATAAGTATTGATGTAATAGTTGTGTTTAATTATATTGATTTTTAAACTCTTTAATATGAGACATGTTTTTCCAGATGAACACATGTTCAAACATAATTCAGCATATTACCAAATAATATTGTTAATACAATGATTGAAAACGTCATTAAATGATAGAGTTTTTCTTTTACTGGCAGAGCAGTGATATGGCCAAAAGTCTTAGAAGAAGCTAATCTATTACAAGAGTAGATGAATATTGTTTTAGAAATAAAATCCGTAGATATAATATTGTGTATATACTACATGCGGTTTTTGTAGGGTCAGAGATTAATTATAATCCCCCTTTTAAATGTGGAAATATGGTAGAATAACAAATTAGAAAATCAACTAACAGAAAATATCGCAACCCGTATTCATGTTTGCAATTTAGTATCAACTGCGTCAGTTCGTTAAATGAGCAACTTTATTAAATATTTTTATATTAGTGATATGCTGCATCCATAATCGCGTAAATATATTCAAAGTAGTAGGTAAAAGGAAAAAAGCGTAACATAATATATAGGAATTTGTTTCAATAAGAATAAACAAGTAGTTTTATACCGTTTTTTTTCTAAAATTCAAATAATAAAAATAATTACAATGAAGTGATCGTAACTAACAATGTTTACTATCGATAACGAATTAGTACAAACTTTCCGTGTACATTTTACGTTGGAGAGGTAAATGAAAAATGATTGCAACATCGAAAAAACAATGATAAAATAAATGTTAACTCTTATTTCCTCGGCAATGTTTGTATATATTTATGCAATAATATTTATCTACACTTTATTTAGCAACAAATACTATACGGTACAATGTTTCATATTTCAGGAGTTCCACAACTCGCACAAGTCAGATTGAATTAAGAGTCTGGGTCCGACGGAGATTAAACTTAAGGTCCTAAAGTTGTTTGGGTTTGTCTTGTTTTCACTGCTAATGGAAGTTATTTCAGTTGAAAGTTAAGCGCATGCCGTTCCATAAAAGAAGAAAATTATCTCTGGATAATCAGGATGGCAAGGAATCTGAAAGAAATGGGTAAGAGTGTGCGTCTCGCTTGTTGCTAGTACTAGAAGTAGCACTGTTGTAGAAACCGCCATGTTTGGTTTTTGGCTTGGGTTGATTTGATCTCTACTTAACATCTTAACATATAATTTACAGAGTTAAATGCCTTGTTTAGATCCCCAACTCCTAACTTTCACTAATATCCCATTTTCAGCTTTTGTTTGAAAGGATTTTCAGTCTTTATTTCATACATTTCTTTGGTCTGGCAGCCATATTGAATTTTCATCATTGAATATCTAAATAAGTGGCTTTTGAATAAGCGTCCAAACACAATAACCATTTCAAATTTCAAAGGTCCAGTGTTGTATGCTTATTAAATATGTAAACTTATGCGTATGTAATTTTTCTTTAGGGTAACATCTACGTCTGGTGAAGGGAAAACGGGGCGGCTTTTGCAGAACACTGCCAACTCGAACAAAATCCCTTCGACAGCGCAGTACGAGAAGCGATCAGCGAAATCCGACCGAAAAGGAGATCATATAACGACACTAGCCTGTGAAGATGACCACGATGGAACAGTTTCAGGGACAACAGATAGTTTTGGTAGAGTGTCTTCTAGTGGGCGGATTATCAAGCAAACAGTCAAAGGAAAGAGCTTTAGTGCAGCTGTGTCTGCTGCTCAGTCCAAACCAACAACCACAGGTATGCTTGGTTATCACAATATCAGAGAATGTCAGTTAACAGTAAATACATAAATCAAACATTTTTTGTTGTTGCTTGCCTGACTTATTGTCTTTTTGTTTCTTTAAGTCTGACCCATTTGATTGGGCTCAGGTGAATGTATTTTTTACTTCCTAATATAAGTAATATGTCAACATGTAAACTGATGTCTGCTAAATTAAAGACTTGTTATATTTCATCTGAATCTCTCACTGACTTCAAATAGCTAAATTTAGTGTAATATTAAATATTTAAGTGATAATAGACCAGCATTAACTTTTATTAATTATTAATTAAGCATTAAGCATTAATTATTTAAATCTATTCATATGTGGATTCCTATTTTCACTTAATCAATGTGGATTGATGGGTAAAGAATAGATCTGGGCCTCACATTTGTTTGACAAGTTGATATTTCAAGTAAACATAACTTTCTGCTAAAGTACATGTACTAAAAACCTTAAATATTTTTGGTCACCTTTTAACATGTTTAATTAACAGCTGTTATTCAATTTACTCAAAGCCAATTGTACACTATTGCTTAATTATCAAGAATACTAAGCAGTTAGAAAGTAAAACTATGCACTGGTGATCAATCTTTGCATTTCCCAGCACACTTTCTTTGATCTTTTACTTTAATATTACCTTAAATTTTCTTTAAGCAATATTTTTTACAGGAAATAGATTTCTTTAATTATAAATAACCATTCTTTTGGCTTCAACAATGACAGCTACTTTTTATAAAATTATATTGTATTTTTTTTACTCATTCATGGTTTTACATTGAATGAGTATCTTGCAGTCAAGATTATGCTGAAAAATTGATTGATTCTATCAAATAACAATTCCATTATGGCAGAAACATCTCTTGTGTGAAAAAAATCTTGGTTTTCTTGTGTTATAGTAGAATTGAATCTTGAGAGTTGCATTCAACAACACTTCATTACTATTTTAAGAGGTGGCCTTTTTAGAAGAAAATTGTGACCATCCATTACCCCCTCCCCTTCAATAGTCATTGCCCTCCCTTTAAAAGAAGAGCATGACAGCCATTGACTCCTTAAAAAGAATAGTGTGACCAACCATTATAATTTTTTTCTGTCTTTAGTTATTACTTAGTAATTATTTTAACTTGAGATAGGATGGATTTTAGAGGCAGATAAATTAAATATTCACTTGACTATATACAAATGAAAATTATAATTTTCTACTAAAATTGTCTTACTGCTTGTTTTTCTTCATGGAATTGACTGAATATAATTTTTTATAAGATACACTATACAGATATCATTCATTTTACAAGATAATTTATGGGTTAGGGCAAAAATTGAAATGTGACCCTCTACCACAGTTTGAGTCTTGATGTGCCCTTTGTTAATTTTGAGTTATTGATACTCTGTTATAGAATTTTTAATGCTGCTTTTAGTTCTAAAATCTAAATGGTGAAAAACACTTAAAGATTGGACTCTTGGATACTGAGCTATGATTTTTTTCCAATAATGTCTCTCAAAACTCATAACCTAGTCCCCTTCCACCTATTTTCATTGCTACTGTGCTAGCACTGTTTCACCTGAGACACATTCCAACTTAAACCATGGTGGAAGGTCACAAATGAACTTAAATTGAAAATAATATTTTAGCAAATAGATTATTCATGTTGAAGAAGTTTAGGATAATAATTAATACACCCTAAAGATAGTAAGTACTATTAATATTTATTCATAAAGAGAAAGAATAAAAGTCTATTTAAGCATGTCATAGTCATTCATACTCTTAGACTGTTAGAGGGTCAAACTTATGAAAAATTAGTAAATTGGTACAAATTAAGTTTTACTTTTCATTTTAAAATACATTAAAATGAAAGTATCTAAATAAATGGTGAAAATCAAGATTATTTATATTTCAAATTAAATGTGAAATTGTTCATACTTGAATAGACTAAAGAGTAAAGTGTAAAAATAAAATACTCTAAATTGACTGCAAACTTTTGTAAGGTTATGACATCAATTTTTTCCCTGTGTTGTTGTTATTATTATATTACTATAATAATGAAGTAATGTTTATTTTTCAGGTTCAGTTAAAGTAACAAAGACAGGAACACCTGTACGAGGAAGACGCAAAAAGAAACGACCATGGGAAGTATGGAGTAACTTTGAGAAAGATACTTTTTTCGAAGGTCTTTTTGAGGTTTGTTGCAATTGGAAATGATTCTTTTCTTACTATTCTGTTATTGTTTACAAAGTATTTTTGCATGTAGGTTTGAAATGAGTATAGTTAAAATGGATGCATATACATACTAGATAGTTATGCTTCATCAATAATTTTTCTTGTTTGTTTCATGTCTAGTAGAGGAAAGACAATAAATGTTGAGTATATTTAGCAGAATTAGAGTGAAATCCGACCCAATTTCATAGGCCAGGGCAATGTTTTGACAATTATAATGACATTTAAAACTCAGTATTTTTAACTCAACATCATCTTGTTTTTGTTTTAGTCAGACAAATATAATACTCAGACCCATGCCTGGTAATAGATTTGTTATTCATTATTAAAAGCCTAATTAGAAGACAAAGCAAGATCCAAAGGCGTTTTGAAAAAGGGACATGCCAAGCACCAAAGTAGTGAAGTATCAGATAACAAAAATAATTTATACTATTACTAATTTCAATTGGAAATATGACTCTTTCACCAATTAAGTTCGGTTGTTGTTTTTTTTGCCAGAGGTGCTAGTGCAGCACAGTGCAATATTTTTGATGGTGTTGTATATAATGATGCAATGTTCATTATTTTATTTTAATTTTTATTGCTTATCAATATTTGTCATTTACAGTTCCTCTCACAACACATATAATATAATGATATATGTCTAGTATGCACTTGACATGATTATTGGAATCTATTCTAGTTTTGATAAATGTTTGAGTTATTATAACCAGAGTGATATTTTGTGTAGATTGAGAGATTGTTTAATTTCACCTGTATCATAATGTGACCTATACATTTGCATAGAAGTTAGAATATCTCTGTTAGTGTTACCCTTAAATAATAACAATAGCTTATGCACTTGTCTTATGATACTCAAGTGAAAATATAACCACCATATTAACTAAATTAGCACAGCTTTAGGATTGTTTGTTCTTGACTATAAAGTTTTTACATTCTTCATGTTGTAATTCTGTCAGTATGGCAAGGATTTTGATGCCATCCAGAACCTCATTGCTCACAGAAGCAAAAAGCGTGGCATTGATGCAGCTATCATTAAGAACAAGGATCAAGTTCGCTATTTCTACTACCGTAATTGGCAGAAGATTGCAAAACATGTTCAAGTGGATGAAGGTAGGTGATTTTTAAAAAAATATTTACAATTTATTATATGCATCCAACTTTATCAGACTCTGCAGGATTTTTCATATTTATTTGTTTTAAATTTGTACAATTTGTCTATCTATCCCTTAGTCTTACTGACCATTGGGGCACCACTGATGATATGACCACCAGCTTCATCTGTTCTCTGATAATCTTACTGTATTGCTCAGCTTCAGTCCTGTCCACATTGAGATGTTATCCTCCCATCTTTTCCTATCTTTCTCTCCTTCACCCTCCTTGCACAGTACCTTGCATGATTGTCTTGGCAAGCCCTGTTGTTCATGTGACTTGCCTGTACCATTTCATTTTGCGTTTTTTCACAATGGCCAATAGCTCTTCATAGGGCTCAATGCTTGCCTAATTCTATTTCTCATTTCCTCAGTTTTTTTCTGCATTTGTTAATTAATAAAGGTGCTTTGAACCTTTCTTATCGTATTTTAGGTCTTGCAAATATGCTCATCCCTGAATGTTATTCTCACCTTTTGCATAATCTTTTAAATATTGGATATGTGGTAAAAAAATACTGGATTTAATTGTAGGAATTTTTATTTCCATTGTGATAAAAACTGATTTATCTCTCATGATTCACTTTCTAAATGCAAGTGTTTTTATTCTTATAAGGGAGTCTCCTTTTTAAAAGACAAAATGAATGTGTCTTAAGTATTCCAAACCAGTCATTGTTGTGTGCTTCTTATTACATGTATTATAGTAAATATATTCTGCAAATTTTTGAATTTCAACTTGACCTTATTCTTGTTTTCAATTTTTTAATCCATTAATTGGATCACTGTAATTTGTACAACTTTAACCAGATATAATGCATAAAGTTTGTAACTGGAATTAAGATTTATTCAGAAAACAGATTTAAAAAGATTAATTGAAAAGATAGATTGGTGAAAGTTCATATAGGTTAATTATAGAATTATTTATTAAGGAAACATTTTAAAATAGAATTAACCATAGGTTCACATTACAAAGGCACAGAAAATATCTGTGATTTGCAAAAACAAGGCTAAAGTGAAAATGATTCAAAAGTGTTTTTTTTCCTAATTTATTAAAATTCAGAATCTCTTTTTCACTGCCCCTAGATTAAGGCACAGCATAGTCAGGTAAGATTGTCTCACATGATTAATATCCAAAAAGTTCATAACAGAAAATATCTCTTAGAGATTTTGGCTTCTATCTCTTCACACTGAGCAGCAGGCATTATTTAGCATTGTGATAATAAATTGTACAAAACAAACAAAAATACAAATACTATAGTTGTATTGAACATTTACACTGATAGGTGAGTTGGACTAAATTAACATGTGACTGTCAAGTGACTATTTGTTGTATAGAACAAAATTCTTTTAATGTTGTTATTGACATAAAATGTTTTCATTTTTTTCATTTTCATGTCATATTAAATTTATAAAACAATTGCACATGTGTCGGTATCTTTAAATTGCTAAGGTAAATAGTGCATGAAAGTGTACATGCATTCAGTGACTATCTGAATCACTGGGTTTATTCAGTTTAAGTATGCATTGAGTTGGATCATCCTCACTAATTCAACACACACACACACGCACAAGTTCATTAATGAGATTTTGGTTGAGTTACATTCTGTAGAATCTTTCATTTCTGATAACAAGTACATATTCTATTAATGACAGTCTTACATCTTATACAGTTATAGTAGATTACCCTGTTGATATAATGGATTCAGGTAATGAGATTTCCAATTAATGAATGACTCTTTAGAATCAGTTTTGCTTGTTAATCAAGGGTCAACTGTACATGCATGCATGTGTGTGTGTTTTTTCAGAAGTCAAGAAAGAAACGCACGAATTGTATGGACTTATAAATTATGCTGCATTACGAAAAGCCTTTAAAGGTTAGTATTTCTGTATTTTTAATTATTATTTTTTTTAGAAAAAATATATTGTGCACTTTATGGGAAAAAACAATTAAAGGTGTTTTTTCCAGCCAGAGATTAATGTCTGGCTTGATCATCAGTTTGTTCAGTTGTATTGTTTTCCTTATTTGTATATGTGGAGTTGTACAAATGACCCCTAGCAGTACAAATCATGGATAGGAGATCAAACCATATGATTATGAATCAATAAAATCAGTAATGGAAACAAAGGAAACCTTAATGCTGAATCTCATTTGGGGTTTATTTAGAATTTTAAGGGGAAAAAAAGAAAATGCAAATTAATTGATATAATTTTTATTTTGATTACTTAAATTATGCGTGAGATTAGTGTTGAAGAGAGGAATCTGAACTAATATATGTCACTGATGCTGTTTAACAATTGTAATATTAGGGTGTCTGTTTATTTTTCAAATAGATTTTCTTTTATCATTTCAAAATACATAGTTTTCATTACTTCATATGTGAAATGCTGTGGCTTTGAAAGCACTAAATCTTTTTACTGTCATAAGTATGTATGTTCAAATTTAAAGTGGGGACAATAAATGATCGAAGAAGCAAATTAGATTAGTATAGGATCTTCATTAGGTTGGCAAATAGAGTTAGATTTTAGGTCCTATTAAAAAAAAAAAGTAATAATTATAGAAATGTCAAAACCCAGCACAGTTATACATAAGTGATACCAAACTCTGTTCATTGCTATATCTAGGAAATTAATTCTTAATATGCTTAACAGTAATAATCAAAATGACTTAGTTTTGTGACTGAACTATTTTTATTATTTTTTTTGTTGAGGTTATTTAATTTGCCTGGAATAGTTTTTTATGGGGAAATTTTCAAAGAGAGCCATTTGGTGTATTGTTAGGTGTGATTATAGGAAGAGAGAAAGATGAGAGCCATTTGGTGTATTGTTAGGTGTGATTGTAGGAAGAGAGAAAGATGAGAGCCATTTGGTGTATTGTTAGGTGTGATTGTAGGAAGAGAGAAAGATGAGAGCTATTTGGTGTATTGTTAGGTGTGAGTGTAGGAAGAGAGAAAGATGAGAACCATTTGGTGTATTGTTAGGTGTAATTGTAGGAAGAGAGAAAGATGAGATGAAAGAAGTGTTGGTTATTCGCTTCCTTGCCTGTTTACTTGAATCTAACTCCGTCTCCTGGCCACATGCACACACAATTAATATACAGTTGCAAGGATGCACAACGAAGTTGACATATCACAAACCATGTAGTCTTAGTGTAGACATGTAATAATTAATATCTAGCTCTAAGCACCCCAGATCTTCTTGCTGAATGCATTCCCTATAACTAATACATGCATGGCTTAATGGGATGATATACAGAGAGTCAAGATTATAAATTTAAAAGAATTTATAATTAAAAAATAAAGTAGAAACTGGTGAATATCTAAGGAATCAAAATAAATGAGTCTTTGAAAAGTTATCACACTTAGGAGTTTCATGCACAGGTATAGTAATGTCTTTGAAAAGTCATCACAATTAAGAGTTTCATGCACAGGTATAGCAGTATCTTTTAAAAATCATCACATTTAGGAGTTTCATTCACAGGTATAGCAGTGTCTTTTAAAAGTTATCACAATTAGGAGTTTCATGCACAGATATAGCAGTGTCTTTTAAAAGTCATCACGATTAGGAGTTTCGTGCACAGGTATTGCAATATCTTTTGAAATTTTCTCATTGACTTCACTGGACCAGAGGAAAATCAGTCTTCAATTTGAAAACAGCATCAGTGGTTTGGTTCTGTACCCTGGGTCCTGCAAACTAAGCGTGGTTTGACATTTTCTTGACGCAGACCGATGTAATGTGGATATAATAGTTGAGAGGGCCTTTTCTTTAGGCTGGCTCAATCATGCATACCAATTGTAGCCGTTACATGAGCAGCTTGGTTCTGGAGCTAGTCAGGCCACATAAAGTGCCAGACTTCTACTGGCAATAAATCCTGAATTAAAAAATCCAGAGATCCCTAAACAGGTCTACAGACTTATAATTATCTTGTCTGGAAAATTTACTATAGGAGGTAACCACTCTCAATAACTGAATAAGAGATGTTCAGTGTAGGTACAAAGACAGTCAAATTTTGTCTTTCCCTAACATGCCTATTATATATCCTAACAGCTGTTGCCCATTTGGTTAATATGTCGAGCATCCGTTCCCAAGTGTATGCTGACCAATGACATGGGTCCACTCCCCCAGACTAAGATTTTAGGTCACTTGCATCGGCTGGAGCGGATGATAAGCTCGACCAGGGTTATGTAACTGGCGAGTTGTGGAGCTTAAATTAAGTTTAATTAAAGTGTCAGGGCTTCAAGTTGGAAAAACTGTTTATACAGATTTATAGTACTATTGTAACCATTAAAATTATATTTATTATTATATTTAAAATATTGTTATGAATCAAGATAATTTTTGTCTTATAAGGACTTAATAAAAGCATGAGAAGGTGGACCAGCATGTCACAGTCATAATAAGTAAGCATAATTTTTTTTTAATGACTTAATTTGAATACATGTTCAATTTTTTGTAGTTTAAAAAAAAAATTGAATCGATGAAGAAATAATTTGACACCAGTTTTGTAAATAGATTCTTATATTATGCAAAATTATTATTTATGATTATACTGAGTTTATGTTCACTAACTCAAGAAGTTGAATGAGTTATTTCCATTAATTGACATAAATTGGCATTATCCCACATTTAAATTTACTGACTGCCAAACTTTGTATCTGTTTGATGCCTCATGTTGTGTCAAAACAATCTAAAATTTTCTTTGGGGCCTATAAATATGGGATTTAAAAAATTTCCATGGTTTTCTTAATGTCACTATTTGCATTAGATTTAAAAAAAACAACAACTAAATTAATTTTTATTTTGATGAAATGTTTAATTTCCACTCCTTTTACTGCATTGTTTCAAAGACATGCTTACAGAGGTCTTATATAATAAAATTCTATTGAAAATATCAGCTAAGTCAAAATCTAATCTTAGTGACCTGAAATATGATTACAAATTTATGTAATTATCAAGCTATTTAGATTCTGGTAGATTATATTTAGTGTTGTTAATATAATACTCAGAAGTTTGAATATTGTAATTTGACTGAATTTTCATGTATAGTTATTGCAAGAAAAGTAATTTTGCCTTGTATAGTTACAAAAATTTCCTTATAAAAATTGCATAGAATAATTAAACCAAGCATTAATCACCAACACATTACTTCCGATTATTATTTTTCTTAAAAGGAATTCTGTTGTTTAGATATTTATAAAGTATTTAGATACTTTTTCTTTTGTGAGTTTGTTACATGAAGAAATATATCAAATGTAATAAAGTTACCATGCTTAACACATTTTAAAAAAATAGTAATAACTCAGAACAAGAAATAACATCTGGTTAAGAGTTAAGGTAAAATAAAACTCCAAGAACCAAACAAGACAAAATCATAGACTAGTGATGAAATAAATAATAAGTAATGAAAAACTAAGATTTACGATAATATCTAGGAAAAGAAATAATACACATAGGTTGAATGGAGAACTACAGCATATGACAAAAGCATAGACTAAAGAATTAAAAAAACAAAATAGATTTAAAAGAAAATAGACAGTAAGAAGTATTGTTGTCTTGTAAAGGAGGCAGAAACGCCCATTTACTGTGTGCATCTTTCAGACATCAACTGTTATTTTCATTCAGTAATTAATATACAAATAAAATTAAAATTGATATAGCTGAAAAGAATTTAAAATCAGGAGCTTTAGTGAAAAGAATGTTTATTAAATTTATGTTTATTCTGGCATTTTGAAAAGAATAATATTTATGTGGTAATTTTTTCTTTTAGTTCATTGGAATAAGGTCATTTTAAACCTTAATTAGAATTCTACAAACATTTTCACAAATCTAGAAGTGCTGGTCAAAATTCACTGCATTCTTCATTAGTTTTCAGATTCAAGGGGAGATAACTTAGCTAAACTTGCTTTAATATTTGTTCAGTTATTTGTGCTTTCTTTCTACTCTAATTTTGAGTAGATAATATTAGTATAAAATCTATGAAAGCATTAACCATTTAGTTGTAGAAAAATCAATTTTTTTCCCCTCATTATTTCATTTGATGAAATATATTCTTTTAGTAGACATATTTGGCAGTTATCCTTCAGTATATATTTTTATTTTAAAATTATTTGTGCTATATTTGAGAACTCTATATGTGATTCTTTTAAATTAACTACAAAACTAGATCTTATTTCACAGTAGATATTTAAATTCAAAACATAATTAAATAGCATTTATTGCTTTATTCTGAAGCCATTAATACTATTAATGACTTTATATTTTCAGGTTTGAATGAAAGATCAGCTGTCCATTTAAATGAACTTATTCACACAGGGTAGGTTTTATTTTGGTCCACTATTTTAATAAAATGTTACTTTTTATTTATAATACTAGAAAAAATAAAGTTGACAACTCCATATAACATTAAAAAAACAACCCAAACTTGTTTAAATATATTTGTTTTACAGAATTTCACTCTTTATCATTAATGTCTTGTAATATATATTGAGTTTAGTAGAGTGTCCCTTGTCACCATTAAACACATTTTGAAATTTTAAACCACTTTGTAAAATTTTGCTTGAAAATGTGTACATTGTTGCATCTCTCAAGGCAGCATTGTCTGCATTTGCATTCGTTTGCCTTTTTGGGTCTTTTGTTTTGCACTATGTAGATTTATGATTTATGTTAAATTTAACTTGCACAGAACTTCTGGAATGCATCATTTGCATAATGAAGGGATTGTCTGTCCATATATAATTCAGAATACACATTTGAAGATGGTTATAGGCAACACATAACTTTTGGTATAATAGTAGAAGTTCTAACATTGCCAACAGACACACAATTGCTAAAGTTATTATAAGTTTTCCTCACATATAACCTCAATGAATCAGTTTTATATTTTAAAAAAATAATCTGTTATCTCAGGAAATGGTAAGTAGAGGACCCAGGAAAATCAGCTGTAGTATTGAAGAAGAGATCACATGACTTGTGGAATATGTCTGCAGTAACAGCAAAACTGAGCCGCTGATAGAACAGTAAATTCAATGGATTATACCAACAACTCCAAAAGTAATCAAAGACTCAGGGAAGAGGACAGCAAAATGAGCATCGGCAGAAACAACTGTAGTCAGAAACTTCTTCATGCCCAATGTGCATGACAGATGAGAAAGACAGTGAACATAGAGAACTGTGTCACAATCAATGATGCTGTACAAAATGATGGCAGGCAACATAAATATAAAAAAAAGTAGTAAATGTTTGAAAAATACCATGGTCTTAGATTAGAAGTCCAGAACTATGGAATGTAAGTGCCAACACCACTAGTAATGGGAATGATAAAAACTTAACACTTGAGCATGTAATAAAGGAGTCATAGCTCTGCCCCTCACAGAATCCTGGTAGGATTCCAAGACAAAAGTCCGCAACCAACTAATCAACTCATTGAACAGAAGTGAGAAGATTATAATAATAATAATAATAATAATTTTATATAAAGTTACTTTAAAAAACATTCAACAGAATATACATACGTACTACTCAAGATACTTAAGAAAACTAAAATAATATATTTTTTAAAAAATTATAAATCCAAATGATAACAGAAACAAATATTTTGTATTTGCATAAAAGAATTAAGTAATAAGTTAGATTTACACATTGGCTTGATATTTTTTTTTTAAGTTTTACAGAAGAGTCTGTGCTATTCTTGCTTATGAAAAAACATCCTACAGTCCTATTTGAAAATGACCATGGTTTCTGTCAGGCCTGTCTCCAATCAAGAGGCAATGCATGCAGAAAATAGTTAAACTTGTCTTTAATTTATAATAAATTTTAATTGCAATTATATTAAATTTCATTTGATTGATTGTTGCATTCAAACACACACACACACACACACACACACACACACACACACATAAAAGCACTTTAAAAAAAAAATGGTTTCCATTATTTTAAATATTATAATAGTTGCTTACAAAGTTTTGAAATGAAAGTTATGTTTTACTAATTGGTTTTGGCTAATAATTAATAGCAAATGCATTTACTACCTTTTGATAATTCACATATGTATGTACGGTGCTTGGTACAAAGTATAAATATGTACGATTTTAAATATGAAATATTGTTTTGTATTATAAAATGTGACAGCAGTTTATTATCTGTGATGCATAGTTGCAGAGATGTTGCAGTTTACTTGTTAATATTTTTCTTTTAACAAGAATATATACAAGAAAGTAACTTGAATAAACAATTCAGAGATGAGTACAATATTGTGTATATGTATATATATTGGTAGAGCATAGTGATCTGTTTATATTGTATTGCCTTTGACTTTATTTAGCTTCATAATACCACCAAAATGAGTTTTGAAATGAAAGATAGCATCCTATTATTCTATATTACACACACACACACACACACACGCACGCACGCACACACTTGGTTTACAGTTGTCTTGATTTAAGCAATTTGCATTAGGAACAAGCCCATAACCCATTAATTTCCAGTTTTTCCATTTTAAATTACATTTCTAGTACATGCAGTTTTAGTGACCTCCATCCATTACTAATTGCAAACGAGTTCAGGCATGGATGAATAACAGACCTATTCTACTTGTCCCTGAATGAATTTTATCACTGTATATCATTGGTGTCATGCAGTCTAAATGTCAGTCTCAAGAAAATATACTCAGGTTTCTGAGCTCCTACCTGTTTCTCCCTTTTTTTACTTCATTTTAGGCCTCAAGCCGTTGAACATTTTGTCAGGCATCTTTATTTTCAGAACATTTTAAAACACATAGCTATCCTGAAGTTGTAGATTCTTAGCAAAAAGACTGCTAGAATTGTTCTGAACTTTTTAGTAATTTTTTATATTTATTTTGCTTTAAATGTTAATATTTAATTGGCTCATATATTTCAGAGTGAGCAAAGTAAAAGAGACAGTTGGATTTGGGAAGAGGAAAAAAAAAATGTAAGTACTCTAAAAATTTCCAAATCAAAAATGTTTGATATCTTAAATTAATTCAAGAAACAGTAAATCACACTCTAGCTTACTTACATTAGCTAGTTCCAGTGGCTAAAAACAAAGATGAGCAAATTTACTAACATTTATCACAGCAATTTTCTTCACATTTAACCTGAACTAAATATTAAAATAAAGATCTATGTTTCATCTTTCAAAATATATTGTTGTTTCTCTTAAATTTATAAAGTATTCATAAACTTTGATGAAAGTACCTTTGTGTTGCAACAAAAAAGAGTCGATTTTTGCATCAAAGCCCAAAAAACAAAATTTGCGTTTTTGAGTACCGTTTTGAAACAGTAAAGTTTATAACCTAAAATCTGATTGGTCCATTAAATAACTCTTTACATATATATATTGTGTAATTGGTCTAGTGCTACATACCCCAAGAATATGTATCAGCAGCTCTCTTTGTGTGTAAACAGTCTAGTGCTACATACCCCAGGAATATGTATCAGCAGCTCTCTTTGGTGTAAATGGTCTAGTGCTACATACCCCAAGAATATGTATCAGCAGCTCTCTTTGTGTGTAAACGGTCTAGTGCTATATACCCCAAGAATATGTATCAGCAGCTCTCTTTGTGTGTAAACGGTCTAGTACTATATACCCCAAGAATATGTATCAGCAGCTCTCTTTGTGTGTAAACGGTCTAGTGCTGTAAAGAATGGGAATTTCTTCACTATTGCTGGCACTAATTACCATCTGATTAACTGGTTGTATGGAGAAAAATGTTCCTTCAGCTAAAAGTTTGTAACAGTAGATGACTTTTGTATCACTCACTATACTGTTGACAAGATTTATCTCAGATGTGAATACAAACAGTAAAAAAATTACATTCTGCATATTACTAACAACATCCACTCACTTAATACAGAAATTATATGCATATAATAAATATATATATTTTTGCATACAATTCATGAATATATTGTTTAGACTTGAGTATTCCATATTTTATTTCTATAACCTTTAAAGATAATTTTCACCAATTAAAATTCCATAAATTTATTTTAATATTTTTAAAAGGTACATGAGTTTGATATTGGTGTATGTTGCCCATTCTGGCATTGCAAAATTTGATCAAACATGTTAAAGGTTAATTTTCTCCTTCTATATTAGTTTTAAAGTTTGATAACAGGTAAATTTAGATGAAATTTTATTTTTTTTCTAGATATGTTAAAATGTATGAATCATTTTAAACGATTATAGGTATTTAGAAATTGGAAAAATTATTTGAAAGAAGATAAAGCAGCCTTTTCACATTTTTCAGAACAAGGATTTTGCGTACTCCAATTTGCAATGCACTTAAAAAGCTCAACAACATTGAAGGTATTTTCTGTGCTATCTATTTGGCTAAAATTATTAATTATGTAGTTTTAAAAGAAAAAAAGAGTCTTTGGTTATAAAACTATTAGGAATCTGCACTTCAAAATAGAAGTGTAGCTGTATTTTTTTTATTGTTTGTATTATTTATTATTGTTTTGGAGGTTTATAATTTTAATTATTGTGTGTGTTTTTTCTTCTTTTTATGTGTTTAAAGTATGAGAGTTGTTTTCTTTCATGACTGTCAGAGTGAAGCAAAGTATGTTATTTTTTTGCCTGAAATATTTTAGTTTGTCACTCCTTTTGGAATATTTTGACATTTTAACAATTATCAATAATAATAATATATTAAAATTATATACCACTGTACTTCTAGATTAAATTGTAAAATTAAATTGATTAACTGTGATTATATTTCCTGTACCCCAAATTTTCTGCTTTTCTAGAAACTGATTGTCTAGCATATTCAGTATTCTTAAATGATGGGGGTTTTGTTATTTTACTGTGGGATATCATTTACATTGCATTAGTTGTATGAAGATTCTAATTTTTTAATATTAGAATGTGAGTTAATATTATTTATCAAATAATATATTTTTTAAATACTTACAAGTATTAATTACCTTTTTTTTAATTATCAAGTGGAGGAGTTGACATGATTATCAAATATCCTTTATTTTTATTACTAGAGTCTAAGGAGGAGGCTGTAGACATGCCAGAAATGGTCACTGTGGAGATGACTCCAAGGACATGTGCAGGGTGGCTGAAAGTGCAGAATCTTTCTCAGAATCCCCGTGTTCGCTTCAACCTTTCTGTAAATCGAAGTTTGTCTTCTGTCATACAGCATTTACAGAAAAAATGGAAAGGTCCTAATGATAGACTAGTATCCTTTCAATAGTTCTGAATTCATTACGTTTTTTTTATTGCAAAGGAAGATATTTAATTGAAATGTTTAGGCTCATAGGAATGCATTAGAACTTATTTAATTTATAGAAAAATACTTTTAAATTATATATATATATATATTATGAATGAGTTTAAATTTATATTAATAGAGAAAGATTAATTATTTTTTTTTTGATAATAGTTTGCATTTTAACACAATTTTTAATTGATTTGTGCACATCTAAATTAAGTTTTAATGATAGAGCAAAAATGGGAAATGGCATATTTGAGACCAGAATAAATGCTCTTTTTAATTAAATTTATCTTGATTAAGTATTATTCTGTTCAAGACATTTATTCATTCTCAAAAAACCAAAGTCTGTTCTGTATTTTGATATCATTGCACACTTAACTTTCTAAATTGCTTTGAAAAAGTGCCCACAAAGGGGAATTTGACACAATCCATGTTTAGGGATTAACACATTAAAAACTTATTTGAAGCAAACATACAACAGTCCATAAAGAATTATTACATAATAGTTGAATTTATCATGAAGATGCACAGTATTTTCAATAACAGTGTAAGAGTGATATTTTTGTTAATAATGTGGTACCCATGTTTATATTAAATGGGAACAGAAATAAATAGCATGATATTTAATCTTGAAAACTATACTATACTTGTATTCTCCACTGTCACTGTTGCAGCAAGCAACTGTTCACATTGATATCAATTTCAGTACTTAGTTGCACTACAAAGCTGTGCACATCATATTCTCCACACTCTGTTCATTACTCACCCAATTCCTTTTCTTTTTCTATCTTTCACAGTTAATATCGTTGGTAGAATAAAGTAGAAAAACCCATTACACTGCCATTAAATAAATTCAAGTCTTTTGAGATGAGATTACTCTTTACCATCTAATTCCAATACTGGTTTCTGCCTATTCCAAAAAAACAAATTCAATAGACAGACATAAAAAAAAATGTTTTCATTTCACAAATAGTTCTATTCTTAATTGGAATGAGTTAATTCCCTATGACTAGCCAACTGTCATGTTATCCATCTTACTGGCAAGGTAACTGCAGTACAAAATAATTTAGTGGAATTCATTTCAGTCCAGATGATAATGTGAAGTTATAAGCTGAATATTCAATGGCTTTCTTGTGCTTAGTTAATTTTTTTTTTTAAGTTGTGCTTATTCAAAGTTTGTTTTGTCAATCTGTGGCAGCTGTCTTTGTTTAGCTTTCGTTTTTGGTCAGTTTTCTTAATTTTTTTGTTCAAAGTTGAGGTGTGACTTTCTCTAGCAGCCAAATGGTGTCTAAGCGATTCATGGCTGAGATAGCAGCTCAATGGAATTGCTTGATGATGGTGATGTTAGTGATGAAGAAACTAGTGGTGATGAAGGGGATTAAGTTGTGGAAGATATCAAGAACCCTACTTCAGATTCTAATGAGTGATTTTGAAGCAGAACCAAATACATAACAAGTAGGCATGGTCATGGTGTACGTGGGTGTTAGTGGATAAAATTGTCAAAGTGAAGCAAAGGGATAAGTGTCATGGCAGATAACCACCAGAATATGTTTGCTGCACCATAGAGTAAATAAAAACATTACTGGTTTCTTGTTCTTCATGAAAATGCTTTTGATTGTCATTATCAGCATGTTATGTATTTGTGATAAGCTCAGGCATTTGGACAGAAGAATACATGCATCAGTTAGAACTAACTTGTATTTTATTTCACTAAAACATAAACACTTTCTGGCTGTGTCCTATACATCCTCAATGTTTCTTTGTGTATTATATTGAGAGAAAAAAAGAAAACATAATTTTAACTATTTTTTAATTGATATGTTTCTTTCGGTGAGCAGGAAAAGTAGATTATCTCCCTTGTCTGCAGTTGTCTTCCCTTTGAAGCAAATAATTATTACTGATTGATTCTCCATTCACTTCTCTACAAGAATAAATATATTTTTGCCAACATTAGTTTACTACATTAATTATTATTTAATAAATTCAGAGATAACTGATTTTTTACAAAATTAAATAACTAGTTAAGAAGTCAAAAGGTTAATGCACCAGGGTCTTTGGACATACTATATATACATCATAAAATTACTTTGTACAGTTGGATCACAAAGAATTTTTTATGCAGCTTGATTTTTGTTTGTTTGTTTCACAAAAAATGAAACGACAGACTGTTAAGAAGTGCTTCCAACTTTCACTGGAAAAGAAACAAACGGTGCATTTTTAAAACTGTTAGACTGACTCTGACACTATTTTAAAAGTGAAATGAGATGTAAGTCTCTGAAAAATTTCTCTATTTTCATGAGAGAGAAAAAACATGCCAGGAGACTTATTTTAGCAAATATCCTTGCTCATTGAATGTTCATAAATTGATTAATGCTATCACACAAAATGTGACCTGCTGATCTATAATTAGATTTGTAAAGTTATTTTAGGAACCATTACATTACATGTTTAAACTTTAAAAAAAAAAAAATTAATCTTTGTTAAGTCCAACTAATATTTTACCAAATAGAATTTGCTGTCATTTTTGTATTCATCTTATTTTAAATAAGTTTGAAAATTTTCCTTGACCAATGCAACAGCGAAGCAGCATCTGTGGGGATGAAGAAAAAGAGGAGCTTGTGGTTTTCCCACACCACAGCTATACGTTAACACCAATTACTTTGGCTCCACAGCGAGCAACAAGTGTAAACATGATCACTTACTCAACATACAGAGAAAATATTTTAGGTAGATATTTTTTCTTACACCTGAGTGAACGTCAAAAGAGTCTGGAATCCTGGACATTACTCACACACCTGGTACTGGTTGACCGGAAACCTTAGAACTGTCTTTAGTTATAAGTTTAATTCATTTGCATTCTGTGCACTAAACCACAATAAATAAACATTAAATTAACTAACTAAACTCAAACTGTATTCAAATTCTTCCCTATTTCAGGATGGAAATGCAGCAGTGCAGAATACATTAACATTAGCTGTCAGTCACTAAAATAAAATTGATGTTGCTCAACTAAATTAACTAATGAGTATCAACATACAAAATTTTCATTAATATGTCTTAGTCCTTAAACTGTTTTAGTAGTGACCTATTCTAAATCTTAAGAAATTATTTTATGTTGTCATTACTTAATATTAACATTGTTGGTGGTCCCATTAAATTTTGTCAGTCATTTGAGAAATCTGGCTGTTGACAGTATTCTCTTATTAGACTATTTTGTCATGAATATTTTAAGATATCTTGGTGTTTAAATTATTCTTTCATTGCACCATCATGTCATGAATACATTGAGACATCTTGGTGTTGACTGTATTCTCTCTGTATTTGTTGTAACATGAAATTTCACGTGAGTAAAATTTGATTTATAAAGTCTTCAGAAACTGCAACTGTATTTGTATACTTTTCACTAAAATTCAGCTTGCTAATTGAATCCTTGGTGACAATATAAATGATGCTAGAAAGTACAATTTCACCTGCAGCTAGTTGAATCTATAGTTATATTACAAATGGTACAAAATTGTACTATTTTCAGCAGCATTTGTTGAATCTGTGGTACTGTACAGTTGGTACAAAATAGCACTGTTTCAGTAACATCTAGTTGAATCTGTGGTTACTGTACAGTTGGTACAAAATAGCACTATTTCAGTAACATCTAGTTGAATCTGTGGTTACTTTACAGTTGGTACAAAATAGCACTGTTTCAGTAACATCTAGTTGAATCTGTGGTTACTGTACAGTTGGTACAAAATAGCACTGTTTCAGTAACATCTAGTTGAATCTGTGGTTACTGTACAGTTGGTACAAAATAGCACTGTTTCAGTAACATCTAGTTGAATCTGTGGTTACTGTACAGTTGGTACAAAATAGCACTATTTTAATAACATCTAGTTGAATCAATGGTTACTTTACAGTTGGTAAAAAAATGTAGTTCTATTTCAAAAGCATCTAGTTAATCTGTAGTTAGTGCAGTTGGTACAAAATTGTATTATTTCACTGGCAGCTAGTTGAATCTGTGGTTACCATACCATTGGTGTGAGTTAATACTATTACAGTTGATTCTAGTTGAATCTGTGATCACATTATAATTTGTATTAATATTTTGATTTTAAAATTAAAATAAAAACAATGTAAATTAATTTTCATAAAAGTTTATTCATAAACTTGTTCAGCTTGGAAAGAATTTTCTTGATTGCCATGTGATACATGTCATAGCAGCTAGTTGAATTTTTCATTACTTGTTAACCGCAATTAGTTTCTGTGAGAGTTTTACAATACATTTAATAATACAAGTTCTGGCACAGTAGTTTTGTTGAAATAGGTTATTAAAAAAAAATTATTAAAAGTTTTAACCTGTTTTTGTTCATCTTGTTCTTTTCCCAGCATGTACTTAGCACCTACTTTTGTCACTTATTCCTGTTTAACACATTAGACATAGAGGTTCGTTATTATTTCTTGTAAAGAAAATTTTCCAACTGGTAATTATCCAAGCCATCCCTGGAGCTGGCTTTAGTCATAACAGATTTCATTGAAAGCAGTGATTAGTAGCATGAATGTCATGCAATATATAGGGCATTTCTCTAGTGCTAATTGAATGGGTCAGTGTACTAAAAGATAAAAAAGTTACTCAGTTATAAAGTGATTTTAAAAAATATAAAATACTCTGTAGTATAGACACGTGTTAAGGAATTTAAAAAGTAACTGATTGGTTGTTTTGAATGAACAGTGTAACTATAAATAGTGGCCCCTTTTTTGCTTGACAGTGTTTGCCACACAGTCAGCCAATGATCCCCTCATTACAAGAACTTTGTGTGACTCCATTTACCCATAAGCACTTTGTTGTACTCCACTTACCCATAAGTTCATTTTAACTGAGTATACATCTTCACATTTACAACTTCATATCTTACAAGTAAATAGATATTAGCTTCTGCTGTTTTAATTTTGTTACTTCTTTTTCTTTTTAAATCAGCAAAATTTTTTTGTTTGAAACATTTAAGTGGTTTTTATTAATTGGAATTTGTTATGTGTTTGAAGTTTAAAAAAATTCTCATAAAATAATTTTAAAATCATAACTGTGCATCTGCAGATATATATTTTTTAATAAAAAGTATATTATTGCTTATTTAAATGTTATAAAACTAAAATTAAAAGTACTAATATGTGCATTTTATATTATAGATGTCTGGTGGAATTGTTAATTGTTATAATCCATTTTTTCTTACTTTGTTTATCATGCTTCTCTTGGAATAAAAAATTGGCTTCATTGTGTAAATCATAAAAGTCTAAAGAAGATGTGTTAATATTTTTTTTTAGATTCTCCAAATGCCGGAAACAAGATTCACAGAAAATCTGTAGATGACCCCAAGCAAGTCAGTGACACCTCGTCAGATGCTGAATTGGCACCCTTCTCAGAATTACCAAACACTATGAAATCTAATGCCAGAATTAGCCTCTTCCAGCAGGCCACCGAACCTCCACCAACTGGACAGTTGCCTCTTCCAGAACCCATATTCTCAAATGATGATGAAAATGCTATGTTCCCTGATGTACCACTTTCCTCTTCGCCAGCAAAGGATAGCGACTTCTTGAAATTAGAATCAAATACTAACAATGCTGAACCTTCTGTTGGATCTGACTGTGAAAATAACATTGTCACTGGTGCAGGAATAATTGATGGTGATCAGTCACCACAGTCAAAAGAAAAACGAGACATTAGAGATGAGGAGCGAGAGACTGATATGCATCAATTAATAGACTCTGCGCAGAAAGGTTTCACACAAGAAACTAGCAAGCTTGTAACTTTAGCTCAGTTGTTGTTGATGCTTGATCGAACAGCACACATTCGACTGGAGTATGAGTGGCAGACTAAACGTCCTGGTCCCTCAACAGTGGGAAATAGTATTAATTCTATTAATAGTGTCGGAATGGCATCAGAGACTGAGAGGCTGAGCAACATGTTGCGACGCCTGGCTAACCTGGCCACTCTGGAATATAAAGCTGTGAGTTTTGATTTTTGTGTTTCTAAATTGCTAATCATTAGATTAGTTATGCCCCTGATCTTTAGATTTTTTGTTACTAACCTTCAGATTTGTTATGTTGCTGATGTTAAGTGTGTTTAATTTGTTATTGCTGGGGTTCAAAATCAAATTCTGGCTTTATTGCTATGTGGATACAGAACAGTCTCCACTGACTTTGATGCGTCATTGTCTGTTGTGTTGTACTATTGTTTTTAGAATGAGAGTGTGTTAGGGGGTGGCAGTTAGGTTATTTCAAAATACAGGAGTAATAACCTTGCATACAATAATTTAACAATATATAGACCTAATTACACTTTGTTTCATTTAACTGGATAATCTCGTGTGTTTGATTATCCAAAGTATTTGATTAACCAAACCAACTTTGTCCCAGTTAGTTTAATCAGTGTCACATGTAATGATGTATATGATAATGTTAGCATTAGAACTTGAAACTCACTATAAAATATAATTTAATTCTTCAGCAACATTAGTGTTTGGTTTGGAGCATAACATTTACTGAAAACTGAAAACTCTAAAAGCATATGTATAATTCATTGTCAGCCATATATCACTTAAGATTAAGATCACTACAGTGCCTGTTCAGGTTATACTTTTATACTTTTATAGTGATTCAGATATGCTTACCAAGGTTTGGGTTTTATTTGAAATATGTTTATTGGTTGTATAGCAGCATATTTGTTTAAAGTTTACATCAGTTTGTAATAGGACCCATGTGTGACTAAAACAATACAAACTATCTGAAAGTAAAACATATGAAACTCTGATATAAATAAATGAATTTACATTGGCATTACTGACTAACCTGATATTAGTGATAATCAGTGATTTTCTTAATTTCTATGGTTTTCCCCTTTTGTTTACATCTTTTCTTTTAGTTAATTTAATCTTATCTGTTTATTTCTTAATCTTATACTTTTTGTGTTGCTGTTGTGAAAACAGTGTCAGGCAATGTTTCTTAATCTTATACTTTTATATGTTGCATTATTAAAACTAATAAAAGAGCTCTAGGCAATGTTTCTTAAACATACTTTTGTATGTTGCCTTGTTAAAAACAGTGCTAGGCAATATTTCTTAAACATACTTTTGTGTGTTGCCTTGTTTAGTTGTTATAAACAGTTCTACTTCTAGGCAATTTTTCTTAAACATACTTTTGTGTGTTGATAGTTAAAAATAGCGCTAGGCAGTGTTTCTTTAACATACTTTTGTGTGTTGTTTGATAAAAACAATGCTAGGCAATGTTTCTTAAACTTATACTTTTGTATGTCGATTGTTGAAAAACAGCGCTAGGCAATGTTTCTTAAACTTATACTTTTGTATGTGTTGATTGTTAAAAACATCGCTAGGCAATGTTTCTTAAACTTTTGTGTGTTGTCTTGTTAAAAACAGCGCCAGGCAGCCAGTGGTCACATGTCTCAGTGCACTCTCTGTGGTCACCAGTTGGAAAGAAGCTCTCACAGCTCACGTAGCAAGATCAGAAGCACCAATGATGTTGCTACAGAAACAGATGCCCTTTATATAGAAGAACTCATTCCAGGATCTTCTAATGTTGTTCGGCCAACAAAATTAAATAGCAATGGAACAATTGTTGGAATTTCTACTAATTTTATTAGTGGCACCAAAGAGCTTGTAGGTTACAGTTCTTTTAAATATTTTACACTAATTTTATTGGTGATTCTTAAGAGATATAAATTATATTTTATCGATTATTACTGTTTCCATATTTTTATTGCTTATACCATTTTGCAGACTGAAGTACTGCTTGTTGGAACTTCTAACCACAAAATTTATTTAAAACTTGCACAAAGGTGAAAAAGCTTATATAGGCTGCCTAATATTAAATATACTACTTAATGTAATCTGTTGACATTTAGATTTATGCTTTAGAGATTTTATTTACTTACAAATTTCAGATTATAATCAAAAATAATTATAAAATGTTTATTTTCAACCTCTAAGTTTTTGAAACAATTCAGTAATGACCTGTAAGAAATGTATATATTTATTCATATTTGCAATATGCTTAATGTTAGTGTTTTGGCATTGTTGGCATTCCATATGAATTTTGGAAGGCTTGTTCCTGCAAATTGTAAACAGTTAGGAAACAAATTTGGTACATCATTCTTGGAGGCCAACAGCCAACTATTACACACCACAGAACCATAGTTCTGATTGCTCCAGGAAAAATAAGTGTATATCTTACGTAAGACAGACTACTAAGCCAAAGAAGAGAAAATATTTTTCAAATAAATATAGTCTAAAATATTTGGTGTGTATATATATATTTCACTTCAGAATAACAAATAGCCTGTTATGTTTTAAACATCTTGCATAATTACTAATGTGGATCTTTTTAAATGGTCTTTTTCTTATGCTTTAAGTCATTTCATTGCAAGGTATTAGATAATAAAGGGGGCAGTGTACTGCTTCAGTGCCCACTTCTGTGCTCTTGTATTCAAGTCATACTGTTGTGCAAACGCATATATATTTCAATGTACTTTATTATTTTATATAAACAATGATGTACGAATGACTTCATTCACAAAATGACATTGCTCACATGGATTTTTAGTGCACACTAAAACTGATAAGAAGTGGAGAAAGTCTCTTGATTTGATTCCTTTCATATGAAATAGTTTTTATATGTTTGTGATCTTTAAAAGCAATTTTACAGACTGTTAATGATTATTAATTTGAATGATTGATCAACAGTTTCATTGATGAAAATAAAAACCAAACAGGTAGATTGTGGCATAAAAATGTCAGGTGCCCTTCATTTGCCACTTAACAGAATGATAAAGTTCTGTAAAATACATATGGTACAGAATAAAAATTATGTCATGAGTAAAAAAAATATTTTATTATTTAAAAATCAACGCAGAAGAATGTGATTGAATGCTGACAGTGAAATGGCACTCACTGAAACGTGCTGACATTGCATCAAATGACAAATTATGACAGTTCTTTAAACAACAGAAATATTAAGATATTAATGTTTTATATACTTATGTTATACTATTTCAAAACTACATATCCATTTGCACTGACCCTAAGTTAAATTTCCTTTAATCTATAATAATAATTGTTATTTATTTCTGTTAATTCTCCAAATGCTTACAATCATATCCACTCACTATCCTTGAGCAAGGGGTGTTAATGATTGATTGAAAAAAAAATCACAAAGACTACAACATGGGCTCAAACACATGACCTGCATGTAATACTAGTATTTTTACCACCTAGTTGGTAAGGATTTGAGAAAAACCACAAAGACTACAGCTGGGCTCAAACACATGACCTGCCTGTAATGCTAGTATTTTTAACCACCTAGTTGGTAAGGATTGGTTGAGAAAATTCCAGTGATCAAGTTTGGGCTCAAATTCATGACTATCTGCATGCAAGACTAGCAACTTTACCTCCCTATCTCCGAATTCCCTCCATTTCAGACATTTATTTTAATTATAGAAAGTTGGCATTTATTTTCCCCACTCTCCAAGTACAAATATATGAAAATGGTCTTCAATTTAGTTCAGTACCACCATTTTCTTGCTTCAGTATTATAATACAAACTGACAATTAGCTGCTGTTTGGTCCCTCATAAATCTGTATCTTTGGTAAGAAGATAGTTTGGTAGGATGTTAAAAAATATTATGAATGAGAAATTTCAGTTATATTTGTATTATATTTTTGTCAGTTGTTACTATGAAGATATGGTTTGATACAGTTACAATCTGACATTTTTATTGTGAAAATATAATGAGAAAGCTATATTAATATATATTACAAGTGGCTTTGTAAAATTTGGGAATAAGGCTGCAAAATAATGGTATGGCATTTTAAAATATATATATTGATAAGGTTACAAAAGATGTGTATGACAATTGATGTTTGGTGTGATAAAGTTATAAGACATTGTCTAGCGATTGTAACTGTGATGAATTGTTATGTTAAGCTGTATAAGAGCAATTGGCAAGTGATAAAAAAATTGACATCAGGAGTACAAAAAATGTCTAGCTATCGTTGATGTATTGATTCAGTATATGCCTGTATAGAATTATGTAACCATTTGTATTTTAAGATTTGGTATAACAAGGCTATATAAGATCATATGGTAAGGAGTATTGTAAAGCTTGGTATAACACTTTAGTCCATTCATTGTTACTGGTAACTTTTGGTATCATAAAACTATACAAAAAAATATGTGTGCTGTAAAGCTTAGTATGATAAGGCTACTATAACGTATATGACACTTTGTATTGTATACATTTTATTGAATCTCAATGAAAAACTTACATGAAAATATATGACATTTAATTATAATATACTATTTATTGAATCTATATAATAAAGTTACATGAAAATGAATGACATTTAGTGCTATATACTTTAAGTAGAATTGGTATGATAAAGTTACATGAAAGTATATGTCTACTTGTACTATATATGTTATGTAGAATCAGTATGATAAAGTTACATGAAATTGTATGACAGTTGGTTCTATTTAAAGTAGAATCAGCATGATAAAGTTACATTACAGTGTATGACAGTTTTCTATATTTTAATCAGTAAGATGTAAACAAAGTATATAGTTGTAACTATACAATCTAGGTAAGATAAAACAACATGAGAGTGGGTGACAGTTGATACTATAAAGAACTGATCTGTTTAGTTAAAAGAAAGGCAGCTGATGCTATAAAGATCTTTTACAAGAAAGGCAGCTGATGCTATAAAGATCTAAGTTACAAGAAAGGTAGTTGATGCTAATAAGATCTAAGTTACAAGAAAGGTAGTTGATGCTATGAAGATCTAAGTTACAAGAAAGGTACTTGATGCTAGCTAATAAGATCTAAGTTACAAGAAAGGTAGTTGATGCTATGAAGATCTAAGTTACAAGAAAGGTAGTTGATGCTAATAAGATCTAAGTTACAAGAAAGGTAGCTAATGCTATAAAGATCTAAGTTACAATAAAGGTAGTTGATGCTAATAAGATATAAGGCTACAAGAGAAAAGGTACTCTAAAGAATTGATCCAGTAAGCTACCTGCAAGTATTTAGTAGATATAAAATCTGGCTAAAAGAGATGTATGGTTATTGTTGCTTAGTCAATTCAGTTCAGTTTGGGGATTTTGGTCCCGAAGCAGGACACGTCAAATTTCTAACATAGTTTTAAAAAATTTTATTTCTTTTTGATGTGATAATACTTTAAAGAATTTATATAGGAGCACAAGGAAGTGTATATATTGTTTATACAAAAACTTTAAATTTATTTTTGATGTGATAATACTTTAAAGAATTTATATAGGATTACAAAGAAATGTATATATTGTTTCTACAAAACTTGGTAAGATATGCTGAGAGATAGAATATATTGTAATACCAGGATGTGACAAATACAGTTATCTGTAAATGGTAAAATAACTGTCCCTTTATCAGACAGGTAGAAATTATGACTAATCGCTCCTATGGAATGTGTATTTATAACTGCATAACATGGCTGATATCAAATCAAGAAGAAAACCATCTAACCACTGCATAGTATATCTCTTAATGGATGGTAAAGAGTGAAAACCATATTACTTCATATTTTCCCTTACTTATTCATTCACAAGAAAGGAAAAGTGTTTCATTTTGCTTTTCTTTTTTCATCTATAAGAAGGGGTTATTTTTTGTTTGTTTTGTTTTTATTTTGCATGTTAGAATTTTGCAGAACAGCTTTTGAAGTGGAATTTGGACCTTTGACACTTGCTAATGTTTGACAACTTTTGAGAAATGAAAGGCATGCAAAATGACACCACATGTGACTGACAAAATTTCATCTTTCTATCATTTGATGTTTGTCTTTGAACTATATAGATTGCAAGCTATTAAATCTAAATTGATTGAGCTCTTATGTTATTAAAAATGTCTTTAAATTTATTGTTAGGGTGATTTTGGATTACACAAATTTTTTTTTAAGCTTCATTTTTGAATGTTTCATAATCAATTTGTTTAGGTTTAACAAATGCTCAGCCAAGGATATTACCTCTGAATATGAAGAGCTATGGTGCAATCGTAACAGACTCATTTCTGTTAGGCCTTATTCACTGAAATCATTTCACTTTCTTTTTAATATAGTAACAAGTTGTAATGTGACTTTCATGACATTTGTTAGTGGTGGTGGTGGGAATTTTCTGATACTTCATATTCATCAGATGAATTATTATGTGTGACTTCTTGTAGATTCTGCTACTAGCAACATGTAGTTGCACTCTGTTTTGTCTTGCATTATTATTTCAATATTGGTTAATCTGACATTTGTTTACATTTGTGGGCATGTAGCCTTTGCAAATATGAACTTTGAAAGTAATTCATTTTTGTGAAACTTGAATATTTGGGAATTGATCTATATATTGAAATATCCACAGATTGCTCTATAAATCAAATTGTATTTTTGCTCCAGACTCCAGACACAGATGGTGTGTTTCGTGTGCCAATGCCATTACCTCTGGTCCGACATAGTGGACAGCAGAGAATGACAGCACAGCCCTCTGTCAGTCAGCTTATACGACCTCCAGAACCCAGGCTTGTGAGGGTAAATTTGTATGCTTTTGTAACGATTAACTTCTCAGAATAAATTTGATAGTTTTGATAACAATTAACATGTAGATCCCCATGATAAATATGATTTCTTTGGACAAGAATTTTACCTCTTCCAGAACGTAGACTTTTCAGGGCCACTATGTATGCTTAACTTTGTCCAGAACCCAGACTTAATCAGGGTTAAAGTGTACGCTTTGCAGAACCCATACTTAATCAGGTTTAAATTGTATGCTTTGGAAAAGGCTAACTTTGTCCATAACCCAGACTTTTTGAGGATTAAATTGTATGCTTTGGAAAAGATTAATTTTGTCCAGAACCCAGACTGAATTGTGATTAAAATATATGCTTTGGAAAAGATTAACTTTGTTCAGAACCCAGACTTAATCATGGTTAAAAAAATGTATGTTTTGCTAAAGATTAACGCTCTCCAGAGTCCAGGTTTAAAAGAAAAGTCCAGGAAAAAGATAACTTTCTTAAAATCCAGATGTGTTAGGTTAATTTGCATGCTTTGGAAAAGATTAATGTTCTCCAGACCTCAGAGTTATAAGGATAAAATGTTCATCTTGGCAGCTTTCAAACTCAGGCTTATTAGTTAATATGCATGCTTTGGAAAAGATTAAAATCAGTCTGTGTGTACTCAAACCTTTCAATTAATACACACGCTTTGGAAAAGATTAACAAGCAGTCTTCAAAAACCTAGACTTAAGATTAATATGCAGACTTTTGCTATCCCCTCCAGAACTGAAACAAAGTCAGACTAAATATGTAGATTTTTTAAAGGTCATTGTAAACATTCTTCAGAATCCAGATTTGTGTCACAAAGAATTCATTTTCGGAACCCAGATTTGTAGCACAAAGAATTCATGTTCAGAACCCAGGTTTGTACCACAAAGAATTCGTGTTCAGAACCCAGGTTTGTATCACAGAGAGTTGTGTTCAGAGCCCAGATTTGTATCACAAATAATTCATTATTAGAACCCAGATTTGTATCACAGAGGTCGTTTTCAGAGCCCAGATTTGTATCGCAAAGAATTCATGTTCAGAGCCCAGATTTGTATCAGAAAAAAGTCGTGTTCAGAGCCCAAATATGTATCACAAAGAATTTATGAACCCAGATTTTTTGTACCACAAAGAATTTATGTTTAGAATCCAGATTTGTGTCACAAAGAATTCATGTTCAGAACCTAGATTTTGTCTCACTTAAAAAAACCCCAATAAATGTAACATTCAGAGTCCAGGCTTATGTCACATTCAGAGCCCAGGCTTATGTCACTGCTCAGAATCCAGGTTTAGTGACCAACAGTCTGAACCAAACATGTTTTAACTTCTAGAGTTCTTTCATGGTCACTAGTCTTGTTAAACTCATGCACTCACTTGCAATCAAAGCATTTATTGGGTTAGAGATTTCATATGCAAGGCAATGGCATGTTGCAGATACATATAACTGATGCGAGATACTGACAGAATAAAACGTTATTTTTTATAAATTATATTTTATGTATATTAATTTTCTGCACGAATTATTAGTTTGATGGTAGCATCTGGCTAATATTTTTTCAGTTTAGAAATACATGTTATTAAAAGCCAACAAATGTTTTGGTAAGGGAAAATTCATGATGAAGCTTTGTAAAATCTTCATTACTATTTTACCATTACTCTCATTTTATTATGCTATTGAAATGTAAAAGAATTTGCAAAAGCAGTGAATTGTTAAATGATAGATATAACAAACACAGGCTTCACTTTCCTGAATTTAATGAGGGGTGTGCTTAGATTGACGTGCTAATTTCATCACAGTATATTACTAAATTGCTAAACAAATGTGCAGGATAATGAGTTGTTAGAGATGGCTGTAAAGAACATAGGCTTTGCTTTGTTGAACATATTTATCTTGATGTGTGATTAACATTGCAATAGCTAGGCAAAACAATGAATTGTTAACATTATTCTCACATTTAATAGTTGAAGCACTAATAATATTGTAATCAGCAGGAGAAAGTTAGATTTTTTGTCATTTCTCTTCTTAGGCAGATTATATAGTTGATATAAGACCAGTCACAATCTCTAGAAAAGGGGTTTAAAACATCTGGCACTGAAGGGGTATAATGATAGCCATAAAGATTTTGTGTCGCTTTGTTGTATATAATGAAGGTATGTTGACTTTGAATGCTGTTGCACTATTCTTTTTCAGCCTAACTTTATGATTCCCCGAAAGAGAAAACAGCAGCGAAAGCCAATTATTGTGCAGCGAACTCTCTTGCCTAAAATGACAACTGGCCCTGTTATGACCATTTTACCCACTACAGATGCTTTGGTTCATAGTCTTAGTCCTCAGACTGTGATCATGACGCATGCACCTGTTGTAAGTTCTTCAGCATCTTTAAATCAACAGCCATGTGAGTACTTGAATCATACCTGTAAGTATCAGCATGAGACCCTGTCTTCATCCTTTATCTTTTGTTTCGATTCTTTATATGAACGGGTTTTAATGCTCATTGTAACTTAATGTTTTGAAGTAAGCTGTAGTTAGCAATGTGAGCATAATACGATCTTTTAAGTTAATTACAAAAGTAATTAGTTAAGATTTATCAAAAGGAAGTAAGGGAGGTGTGCATGCATATTGTCCAGATAATACAGGCAACATAGATAACTGTTTGTAAATGATACACTTTCAAGGTTCCAAGGGATTATTGGTGATATATATACTCTTAATGCATTTCAATTTGTGCAACTCTGTTCAGCATTTTCTCTTTATATTTTATATCAGTCTTGATAGACTTATTCGTAAATATAGGGAAACGTTTTGAATTCACACATAAAATCAATACACTTTTTTAAACTTTAAATCCTTTACTTTCTAACCATGACATAAAACACTAACTTTTAGAAATGTAGGCATTGAAATATCAATACTTTCATAGATAAATAAATTGAATTGCTTCGTAAAAATTGAATAGATTGTGTTGGTACTTGTTTTATCAAAACTGCAATATCATTAGTGTTTTACTTTTCACACTGTAACAGCTAAATTACAATAGACCTTTCTTTCACTGCAAGAGGTAAATGTTTCCTGGCAGCTTATGTGATTATGAGTACTTTGTAAATAAGTGATTTTGAGCAGAAATGTTTGTCTAATGGAAATTTTGCCTATGGTTTTGTTCCAGATCCTGTGATCTATCAGCAGAAAATAATTTAACAATAAACCCATTAATCTGCACAATACCAACATCAACAAAATAGATTCCATTTCTCCGCTTTCATTATTATTTTCCTATGATTTTTAAAATTTTATTGTAAGTAAAAGTATCTTTTTCTTACAGGAAAACGCATTTAAAGCTCATGACTTAAGAACAAAAATTAATATAGAAATGATAAAAATACCATTAGGTTCAGTAATAAATGCTATATATCATTTGGTATCCAGACTTAATTTAATTATAAAAACTGATAGTAATAAAGACCTAATAAAAAACTTAATCTCATTACGAACTTTAAGCTCTTGAAAATAATTTTACATAAAATATGCAACCTGATCGTTATAAAAATTGCTTAAACAAAGAAATAAGTACTAAAGACAATAAAACAAAGTATAAATGATCCTATGTGCAAAATTACAACATATAGAAAATAAATGTAATTTTAGAAAGAAACATAAATAAAATATATTTACAAATATACAGTTTGAACAGTTTCACAGAATAGGATACTATTCTTGCTGAAATAACCGATGTGTCTTGAAAACTTTGAAAATGACCATGGTCAGTTTGTATCATTCAGATATATGTACACACACACGCACTCACCAGTACCCTTTGACAGTTCAGTTAGTTATAAATTTTGAATGTTTTAAAAAGCTGACTGTTCTTAGGTCAGAAACTTTACAATTCACAGCTTACTAATCTCTAAGCTGTAATTAGGAGAATTGAAGTAATTCTGTTATATTGCTGCTATCTAATATCAATACACCACAGTTAAGTGATAATTAAAGAATTTGAATCTTTTTCTTATGTACTTCTAACACACCCCACTAAAGTTATAATTCTGAGAATTGAACCATTCTGTTATATACTACTAACACACCCCACTAATCGTTAATGACAAGATTTGGAACTATTCTTTCATGTATTGATAATATACCCACCCGTAAGCTATAATTATGAGAATTGCAATTATTCTGTTATAGACTTCTAACATAAGACTGAAATGTATATTATTAACTTCAAACTTTTATTTATGTACAGTTTCTTATTGTTTATGAATTTATGCAAAAAATTGTTAATTCTAATGTTTAATATATTTTACCATAAATTTTGTTTAATTACTGATATTTTTCTATTTGATTTTTGCTTTGTTGCAGTGTCAACACTAGTCACCTCCAACAGTGTTACTGGTGGTTCTCTTGATTTAAACACTGTGAGTATAATACTGTTAAAGAAAGATCTGTATATCCTTACACTATTTTCTCTTCAAAAGATTTCATTCAAGTGACTTGTGAGCAAGTACTTGGAGGTGGGGACAGAATATAAAGATTTTTTTTTAAACCATTCTTTTTAATTCATAGGAACTAGTTTTGTAGTGCTAAATTCACATTAGGTGGGGGGTTATCAGATTATCCATACAGTTAGGATGAACTGTTTCCAGTACAAGATTTGGTTCTGGAAGGTGCTTTGCAGAATGTACCTAAAGGAAGCCAGATTTTTTTCTTTATTATTGCCGTCAACTTAATTCGACATGTTGACATTTTCTTCCTACTATTGTGATTTCTGCTTTTCGTTCAGCATTTTTTGTGCTGGTCATAAGATTTCTGCTTTTGAACAGCTGATGTTTGACAGGTTTTTCCCTGTCTTTTTTGGCATTCTAGATGGCCATGTGCGCAGAGTATACACAGAGACTTTTTTATAGGATCTCTTCTTAGGATGCTAGTAACATTAAGTATGTTTGTCTCATACCTCTGCAGTGAAGAGTGATGGAGAAAATTGTCAGAAGTGGAAAATTTTGGTATTTGTTCATTAAAATTTATCAATTCTCAGCTCCTACCCACCCCATTCATGCCCCTGCTACCGAACCCTCCTGAGAAGCGAATTGGTGTGGGTCTGTATGCACCACTGTCATGAAAACTTTGTATCCCATTTATTTTTATTGCTTATTTTCTTGGCTTATTAGTACAGCTAGGAACATTAGTGATGTGTGGGAAATATGTGAACGGTATGCAGTTCCAGAAACACTTCTTGTGGGTAGGTGAGCTTTTCCCATACACCCAGATGAAAGTATAAAATGGCTGTACATTTTTTTTAATGATACTAAACTGTCCAGTTACATACAACACAGTACAGGGTCACAGGCAATTCATCGTGAGTAATGTAGATGATACATACAATGTCTTCATTTACATCAGATGCAGTTTGAACAAACTGATCATTGATTGGACATATACATCCTATTTCAAAGAAGCAAGCATCTTGCACAACACAGTTTTCAGTTCCACTCCATCATGGGGTTACCAACGCAAAAACCGGAGACACTAAAACTGTGATTTCAACTATTTTAATATTTTTTTACTAAATGATAGAAACATCAGTTACCCTCTTCTTTATTCATCATTTGTTTATAAAATTAACAGGATAAATGCTAAGTTTATAAAATTAAAGATCCTATCAATTACTGAACAATATAAAAACTTGATCAGTATTGTTTTACAATACATAACAAATGGGGAAGAAGTAAAGTAATAAACTTTCAATCAAACTAACAAAATATTTTGAGTGGGCATGTTTTAGCTTATGCATATTGTAAACAAGATCAACAGTAAACAAGATCCATTTTACTGCTAGGACTTATGTTTTTTATAAGTCCTAGCAGTAAAATGGATCTTTAGTATCAGAAATGCAGATACATTATATTAACTTTCATTTATAATTACAGAACATTAAAATCTACAAGTGAGTTAAAAATTAAGAAAACGATCTTTATTCATTGTTTTCACTATTTTGGTAGAAAATAAGTTAGAGTTATTCTTGAAAAAATCATTCAGGTGAAGTATTTGACAGCTTCATAGGAAAGTGTTCTTTAAATAAATATGAACATTTTAGTTCATCCATGTGAGAGATTAATTGCCAGACAATGGATAGTGACAATAGCATTCCTAAAATAACCAGTAAGCACAAACAAAACAATAAAAAAATAATGAGGGTGAGTTAACTAAAATTAATTCACACCCTCTGATAAATAATTTTACTGATTTGCTCAAATTTAAAGTAACTCTGCTTGACTGATTATTTTTTATTATTCTGTGGATGTCCTGGTAGCTATTTTAGTCAGAACATTTGACTACTATTTATTCTTTAGAATATGTTTTCATTGAATTATTAATTTTAATTGTGTTTTTGCCCTGATAAGTCCTTTTAGTCAAGACTGTTTTTATTATTCATTGTGTTTCGATTGAATCATTAGTTTTTAATTTTATATTCATTGAATTATTAGTTTGATTTATTTTCTAATCTATCTGTGAGGGTATGTTGTAACTATCATGCCTGGTCGTGGAAACTGTAGCTATCTTGCCTGGTCATGGAAACTAAACGACTTTTTAAAAGACTTTGTATGCAGTATATAAGTCCTTGATTTGAATCATATGTTATCATTTATTCTAGTCTGACCTCTTCAGCTCTAAATCATGTGTTGCCATTTGTTCTAGTCTGACCTGTAAGTTAGTATTTGATTTTGAATCATGTGTTGTCTTTTGTACTAATCAGACCTGTAATTCCTTGATTTTATCATATGTTGTCATTTATTCTAGTCTGACCTCTTCAGCTCTGCATCATGTATTGTCCTTTGTTCTAGCTGAAATGTAAGTCCTTGATTTTGAATCGTGTTGTCATTCGTACTTGTCTGACCTGTAATTTCTTGATTTAGAATCATATGTTGCCATTTGTTCTAGTTTGACCTGTAAGTAAGACTTGATTTTGAATCATGTTGTCATTTGTTCTAGTTTGACCTGTACATTAGACTTGATTTTGAATCATGTTGTCATTTGTTCTAGTCTGACCTGTTCAGCTCCAGCAACAGCATGCCCATTATCACGTCATCTCCAGCACAAACAACATCAGCACAGCATGTGACACACAGCAGCATTTCCCCACCTTCATTGTCCTCATTCTTGGACATCTCCCTGCCTGCTCCATCTGGGCGTGAGTGAATGTGTTCTGTTCTGTCAACTTGCTATTTCTGACTTACTGAATGTTAATAAATACACATTTATATTTGTTCATATTCTCTAAATTATTTTTAATAAATGTAGAGTTTGCTGGAATTCTGTACTTAATACATGCAGACTGTTAAATATGCTATTCTGTAGATTATGATTAATAAATACAGAACCATTACTACTGCTATATTTTCTACCTTGCTATTAATAACTACAGATTGATGGTGACAATACGACTGGGAGAGGCAACAATATAATTTGGACCAGCATTAATCATAACTTATTCAGAGGGAATGATAAAATTTTTGCCTTATCATAAGTTGTGTTTTGCGATAGTATAATTTTACTGATAAGGAAATATGAAACAGGATGTTGATAACATTGTAATGTCACATATCTCATGAAATAAAGAAGAAATTGTCGACAGCTACATGATGAGAAAAAAAATTCTTTCTTCCTCTTTTTCCTTAATTTGGTTGGTTTAACAAAAACTAAATTAGTTTTACATATTTGAAATGACTTTACATATTTGAAATGACTTTTTACATATTTGAAATGACTGAAGTTGAAATTCCAATCACATCTTGCACACTTTTATTTTCACCAAACTTTCTGAATTTTATTTGGGAGTTTTTTTGTTTTTTTTAAAAAGAAGAAAAAAATGAACAGAGTATAAATATATTTTTGAAATTGACTAAATCATGTACAGAGAAATAAATCATGATATACTAAATGTTGTACTGATTTATTATGTAATAATGTTCTACAAATACAGATTTCTCAGACAGCAAATCAGTACAAAATTACATAAACCTAAGACTTACTAACAATACTTGTGTATCACAAATTCCCCATGCAGCAAAGCAGTACAAAATTATATGCAGACGTAAGATTTTCTAACAATACCTGTGTATCACATATTCCCCAGACAGTGAATCAGTACAAAATTTCATGCACACCTAGATATATCACAGGTTCTCCAGAGAGTAAATCAGTATCAAAATTACACCTAAGATTTTCTAGCAATATCTGTATATCACAGATGTCTCCATTACCTTACCACTATAAAAAATATATGCAAACCTATGATATTCAAATAATACCTGTATATCATAGATGCTTTGGTTACTATTACATTATAAAAATACATGCAAACTCATGATATTCTAATAAAACCTGTACATCACAAATGCTAAATCACACCAGAATAAGAGTTTCCAAATTATTTTAAATATTGTCTGTTTGTCACAAATATCCAGTTTCTTTCATCATATTGGTGCAATATGACATGCCCACATTTACTTTTATTTAAGGGTGTCATGTCACGAATGTTTTATATTTTATTCAGTACAGTTTGATATGCCCATGCTTAACTCCTATTTCACGGTGTCATGCTACAAATGTATCATTGTTTAATCACATTAGTACAGTGTGATATGCCCACACTAACTCTTATTTAAAGATGTCATGCTACAAATGTATCATTGTTTAATCACATTAGTACAGTGTGATATGCCCACACTTAACCCCTATTTAAAGGTGTCATGCTACAAATGTATCATTGTTTAATCACATTAGTACAGCGTGATATGCTTACATTTATTAGTATTAAATGTGTTTCAGATGCCTCAGATGCTGGAGACAAATTTCTGGACATGGTTCTTGTGAATGGCAATAGTGGATTTACAGGTAAATTGTTTGTTTCTTTATTTTATTTCTGTTATTCTAAAGCCACTGGAAAAAAACACACATTATTTTTCATGAAAAAGACAGAACCTGTAAATGACAAGAAGACATTTATTTTGGTCTAGGTTAACAGATTATCTTTTCCCTCATTTGACTGTAATCAATTTAATATTAATTTTTTGTTACATTTTAATAAACATTTCTTTTTGTTTAATTAAACTAGTGAACATATTGTAAGCAAAAACTGAGGCGACTGCTTTAAATTTAAAAAATCATACACCTTTCAGACTGAAGTACACAAACAGTCAACTTTAATTCAAGATTAAGCTACAGGTATGTGAGCTAGGTAGATATGACATACAACTATAAAAATATGCTATAAAAGTGGGTCATTGTAAGGTTGAACTGTACCACCACACAGATCGAAAATAGGATAAAGATGAGTTGTCAGGAATTAACTCTTTTCTAATTCGAACTACCATCTATACTAAGTAATCAGTGAGACTACAAAACTGACCTGATAGAAGAGAAGATATATTTGTTTTTTAATGTCCATTCATCTCTGTATGTTATCTAATGGAACCAAATCATTAGAAACAGTTGAAATACAAGTACTGCTTTAATACTACACTACAAACACAACTGAACATCCAATTTTGTTTTGAATTATGCATCTTTATTAAGAAAAATTATCATATAACTATAAATACAAAAGTATGACGAACTTGAATGTTGAGCATTAATCTTGTGTAAGTTTCCATCAAACACTGGGATGAAAACCACCCTAACTATTTATTGGCATCGTCATGCATTACGTCATAATAACTGACATACATGGTTATGTATATTTACTCTCAGTCATGATACCATGTACAAAGAAAATGTAATATGTACAATTCACATGCGAGTGAATGTCCTTTTGAAATAGTCCTAGAATTTGTACACCTGTTGTATGAATAAAATATATTTTCCCAAATAATATCTAAAATGAGTTACTTCCAGGATATTATCAAGGCTGAGAATCAGCAAAATCATATAGCATACACTGCTGCTGATTTCAAATTTCTGACATCAGTTATTGATAATATGCCATTAGCAAGCTACTTTTCAGCCACTTTATCTGGGGAAGATGTACGTATTTTTATGAAACTTGTCATCAAAATTACAAGGCAGGGGGAATGAACCCATCCTGTAATTAATAGCAGTACAGTATTTATGGATGGCGTACATCTACATTATGTATGCAGTATTATCAATCCTCTAACTATGGAGTAGTTTATACGTTCAAATGAATGGAGGAACAGCTATCACTACCCAAGATAATTTTTTAGGTATATGTTTCAGTTAGAATAAAACTCTTCTGTATAATCAGACCTTAGGAGATACATCTCTTTAGTTTAATAATAGTAATTATTTTATTAATAAACACATCAAATTGGCCTAAATAAACTTCCTGATTGATTTGATCTGTTTGTCCTGTATTGATCTAATTATTTGTAATTTATATGTTTTTCAGATTTCATTTTTTATTTCAGATACCTGACATAATTTTGTAAAAATGTATATTTGTGATTTTATATTTTTCTAGATACCAGTTTTGAGGATTAACTTTTAAAATGTTGTTAACCATTAAAATTTTGTTTTTTGTCAAAAATCTGCTCTTTCTTTGTTTTTTAGGTTTTCTGAAGTCACCCATTAAACAGGAGCATCATAATCCATCAATGAACAACACTCTTAGTACCCCACCACACAGCCCTCGCTCCTCACCCTTGAAACTAGGGGCTGAAGCACAGTGGCTAAGTGGAGAGGTATGATGTTTTAGCTTTTTGTTTGTACATGTATATAAGTATGAGCAGTGATTGTAAAGTCATTAACAAATGAATACCCAATTTCTAAGCTTTGAAAGTAATTTAAATTTTAAAAAAGTATTGTTGTTCATTGAATTTAAGGTCAGATATTTTAATGTATTTAATATTTATTTATTTTGATCATGTTTAATTTGTAAACTGTTTGTGCACTTCTCAGAACATTTATTTCTACTATACAAGTTGAGCATTCATTACAAAAGAAGTGACCTTACTCTAGATTTACATCCATGTCATTATCACAGCTTGCTTTAGTTGTTATAGCTAAACTTCAGTTTCTAATAGATTATCTTTTCTGTTTTTAATTTTTAATTTACAATACTTGTAGGTGTTACTAATAAGGGGAGAAAATCTCACCTTTTATATTACCTGACACTAGGAGTTTTATTTTCAGTCTCAAGACCTATCACTTGGTGGTTTGTTGGACACACCAGTCAAGAAGTCAGAAGTTGGGGATAGTAGCAGCAGGGTGGTGCCTCTTATTTCTGTGACGTCTTCATCTGGCAGTTCATCCTTTCTTCCAATACCACCTATTCTGTTTGGTGACAATTCACAGGACTTCCTGGTTACTAAACTGGATGTGAGTAAATGTGTGTGTGTGTGATTATATGCATATACACTGAAAAAATTCACAGCACTTATTGCTTGCTAAACTAAATGTAAGATGTGTGTGTTGTGTTGTTGGTGTGTGTGTGTGTGTGTTGGGGGGGGGGGGGGGGCAATTCTCTGGACTTCTGGTTACTAGACTGGATGTGAGTAAAATTATGTTTATGTTTGCATGTACACTTTGTGGGGATATTTCACAAAACTTTTTGGTTACTCAGTTGAAAGTGAGTAGATTATATATTTGTATGCTGTATGACTATGAATCCACACCAATAAACACACACTAATTTAGTGACAAACTATTAACATAAAAATAATAAAGGAATAAAATGATTGCAGATAGTGAACAAATATGAAGCCTTATAATTTTAATGTGTTTTCTATTGTGAAGTAATAACTTAAAAATCAGAATCAGAATTCATTGCAATAGATTCTACAAATCCAAGAAGAGAATGCTCTTGTGCTAAGATCATTGATCTATTAATATGAATACTGATACAATTTCAGTCTGTTTTGATCTTTATGCTTTGAAAGATGATACATTTTAATTCTATTTTGATATTACCAATGGTGATATAATTTCAGACTCATTTGATAGTTGTGATATAATTGATGATAATGTATTATTAGTCAGACTTTGATATCAGTATCAGTGATAATGAACATATTCACAGATTCTATCTATGAAGAAAAAAAAATGTTTAATAAGAGATTCACTTGTCATGCATCTTCTTACATATTGTATTATACACATTTTTAAATGTGTTGGTGTAATTGAATAGTTCAGTTCATTTAGTATAAATGTACAGCAATTGTTAGTTCTTGGTTTTCATGAGATATGTGCTTGCTAAGGGCATGACAAGTGAATACAGTTTTGTTGTTCCTTTAATTGAATTATTGTGCTCTTAACATTGGCAATGTCATTGCATGGTTTATATTTCAGTTTACTTGAAAATTAAATCTGGTGCAGTATAAAACAGTTTGTTTCATAAAATATTTCTTTCAATCATATACATTACCTTTACTTAGTGCCATATTGCATTTATGCACCCATTTAATTTTGTCATGGGAACTTTGACTTCTGATAAAGTTTTAATGTATTCTATTATTACTTTTTGAATGTTGAAGCATTTTGAATCTTTCTGGATCTTTGTGTTATAAATTTTGATATAATTTCAATCCACATTAAAATCTTTGTGCTACAAATGTTGCTATAATTACAGTCCATTATTGGTCTTTTTGATAAAAATGTTTGTATAATTTCAATCCATCTGATCTTTTGTCTGTCAGCTCCATATCTAATGTTATTTTAGGCCTAGATACTAATTTGTCATCTCTATTACTAGTGTTATTGTAGGCCATGACAATACGCAGTATATGCCAGCTGATCAATGTTGTAATAAAATACACCCTGAAATAGCACAATGACTGTTGACAAAAGTGAGACTCTGTGATACTTATGTAAATCACTTACTGTCAGAAACAGAATGAATTAATTAACTACAGAATAAAAAAATGTTGAACCATGTGAAATTGTAAAGTTTGAAACAATTGAAAGTACGTTTACTAAACTAATACGCAGTGGCTTTGGATTTCAACGACAACGGAGTAATGGAGCGCACTTGGCGTATTTGGTGGGGGATGTTTTATACTTTTGTTAAGTTCAACCATATTAGTGCATGATCATGGGATTGCGCTGCACGAGCGATCTTTTACGAGAATTAACACTGACAACTATTCTCGCAAGATTGACTGATCAATCGGAGCCCTAGTGATGACAGACTTCATTTGATTAGTATGACATTGTGTTTTTGTTCTCTGACAGCTAGAGGATATGGGATGACAGACTTCAGTTGATTAATATGACAGTGTGTTTTTGTTCTCTGACAGCTAGAGGATATGGGATGACAGACTTCAGTTGATTAATATGACATTGTGTTTTTGTTCTCTGACAGCTAGAGGATATGGGATGACAGTTGATTATTCTGACATTGTGTTTTGTTCTTTGACAGGTGGACACACTACAGAGTGTAATGACTGAAAGTTCTGTTGATTACTCATGCAAGTTTGAGAAGTTGGCTGCTCATTTGGCTGACAATGCAGACTCTACTCAGCCTGGCATGTAAAGTTTCTATCATACAGTTTGTACATGTGATAAGTATGCTAACTAGTTCACCCATGTCACTAGCAGACTTGTGCTTGAATACTCTTCATTATAACAAATGCAATTAGTGCGGCCATGTCACTGAATTTTTATTACCAAACTCATGCTAACCAGTTCTGTGTACATAGCCAGCTGTACTTGACCAGTATTTTGTAGTGTTTGCAACACAATCCCGTTCTGAGTAAATAGCTAATACTAGTTGACCAGTATCGACTAGTATATGCAACACACAACCAGTTCTGATTATGTACTTAATATTACTTGAGAGGTATTAAATAGTGTTTGCAACACAAAACCAGTTCTTAGTGCATAACTAGCATTACTTTAAATTTATTGACTAGTGTTTTCAACATAACCCAGTTCTTAGCATGACACTAACATTACCATAAATTTATTGAGTAGTGTTTTCAACACATAAACCAGTTCTTAGCACGACACTAATGTTGCTTCATATTTATTGAATAGTGTTTTCAACACATATACCAGTTCTTAGCATGACTTTTTGACATAAAACCAATCTTAAGTATGTAGCTGCCAGCCAATCCATGTTATACAGAATTATTCCATGTTTACAGACTTTAATGTTTTTCCAACTGTTACATAATTCCTTTTTAAAAAATTTTCTTTAAGATTTAGTCAACATCACTGTCACTAAATATTTTACTACTTTCCTGCCAACACCCAACATTGACAGGTCTTGTTTTTGTAACCGGTCCACATTGGTTGAGTTACTTATGCTTTTGTATGACATATTTTTTTTGTATTATACTTGGTGAATCAAAAGTGCAAATGTACACAGCTCGTTACCAGATCTTACATTTAGACACTTTCTCCCCTAACTCTGTCACATCATCATAGTATGCTACACTATGGCTTTCCCCCTAACTCTATATAGTTTGCAACACTATGGCTTTTCCTCTTCTTTCACATCATAGGGTGCTACACTATGGTTTTTCTCACGAGTTATTTCAAATGCAAATTGTACTTGCTTTTTGGTTTCTATATCAGTTGCATAGTGCCATAATATTTTACAAAACATATTCAATACAAACACATTTTTTTTTTTATAAAGATAGACAAGTTGATGGTGGCATAGTTACAAAAAGAAAATTGTTGAAAATTAACAAGATTTACATGTTGGTGCATTGCCATTGCATTTAAATGTCACAGCAGAGTGATGTTGTTTTTTTATAATTAGTACATGTCACCACCACCCTTAACCCCACTCTACGGAGAAAGAAAGGAAAGAATAAATGGCTAGTCAGTGACTCGTCAGACTTGCATAGGTGTTTTTCACAAGATCCACACACAGAACAAACCAAGGTGTTTTTTTTGATGAATTTATTTTTATTCTGCGTGCAGGGTTACAAATAAACTGACAGTGTGTGTGTGTGTGAGACAGCATTTTGGGTGTATAGTGTAAACGTAGCACAACACAAAGAAACAACCGTACATATTTTTGCTCTTAAAACCACAGTAGCCAACTAGACTTTAAATCTGAAATTAATTTATTAAACACAGGTTTTCACTCGTACAGCAATTAGGCAATTAATTGATCATTCCAAACCATTCACGTTCACACTCGTTTGGGGGAGTGGAACAGAAACAATGAAAGGTGAAAACAAAAAGAAAAATTTAAATAATAAAGAAACTTTCCATAGAGTGGTAACCTCCTCTAAAATTACACTGCACAATACACATATAAATGCAAATGCACAAAATTTCTAGGATTATTCCCTTCGAATAATGTTTATAGTTCAAAGTTTCTTGAGTCATTCAAAATCAGAGTCTACAAATGTTAGAATGAACACTGTCAAGTTCAGTTTCCACGACTTCATGCAAACCTTACTTTTACACTGATTTAAAGTATTCACCTAAGCTAGATGCACTGAGGTCAGTTTATTTCCTAAAGTTCTTTTACTCACGAGAAAGTTTTACCAGTTTGCTGACAAATGAAGAAACACAGCCGTCGCAGTGTTGACTTGAACTCTCCCTGCAGTGGAGGGGTTGTTGACCCAAACAGCCCACATTGCGGCTGCTGTCAGAGAAACTCTGTCATTGAAAATTGACCCTGTCTCTGGTCAAAGACAATGGTTGTCATCACTGTTGTCCACTTGCGGTCAGTCTTGTCAACTGCTTTCATCGCTTTTTCAGCAATATGTCATCACCAGTCTGAATGTCATCCTCTAGGCAATTCCTTCTGTGTAGAGATGGTCCTTCACCTGCAGAATTGATTGGAGTTGAACTTTACATGTCCCGGGCAGACACCTGGTTGACAGATTTGCCCACGCCCCTTAGTTTGGCCTGTTTGCCTAAAAGACAGGGGGACTCAATCCACCAACTTTGCTGTGCTCGAAGGTTGCAGTCCCAAGTCGACACCTGAGCTAGGCACGGAGAGACACAGGAGGAAACTCTTCCTACCACTGTAGTTGCTTGATCTCTCTCTCTTTTCTCAGTCTCTTTTCACTCCATATATTACAACTCAATACATTTCTCAATATGAAGCAGATGTAGAAAGTAAAAGGAAATTCACATGCTTTTCCACTCAGCTTAAATTGTTTTGTTTCTGACCTCAGGCATAGCTATTTACTCAGTGCATTTCTTAGCTATTCTCGCTATACTACTTCTTCTTTTGTTTCTGATCTCAGGCATAGCTATTTACTCAGTGCATCTCTTAGCTATTCTCGCTATACTACTTCCACTTAACATTTTTAGCTAATCTTGCTATACTACTTCCACTTAACACTTTTAGCTAATCTTGCTATGCTACTTCCACTTAACACTTTTAGCTATTCTCGCTATACTACTTCCACTTAATACTTTTAGCTATTCTCACTATACTACTTCCACTTAACACTTTACTCTTAATTAAAAATTCATGTGCACATCTTCATGAACACCGGCGCTCTCACAATAGAAAAAAATTACAATTCAATCTGGCTGTTATGTTAAGAGGTGGGGATGCACATGCAGGGTGTCATTTTTCTTTTAAATTAATCTTCCTATAAATAAATACTACCACACTCTGTGACCTTGCTGGACAAAATAAAATAAAAAATTATTTGGTGAATTTAATCATTGCCTTCTGTGACAGTACACTTTTCATTCATGGCGGAGAATGTTTTGTTGCTATATCCAGCTCCAGCTAACCATTTTTATCCCTGTTTGCACTGATTGATTTCAGGCATGTGCTTACTTGGAATCTTTTCATTTTCTGTGGCAGCTTATCTTGCTAGCTTATTAAGTTTGCATATTGTCTACATTCATTCATTCATAGTACTATTATCATGCTCTTTCTTTTTTATACGCCAACAAGACATTTATTTTGTTTTTAGTTACTGTTAATGCTTTAATTTTTGTTTCCAAATAAAAATACTGGTATATGATTATACTGAAATATACATGCATTTTAGTTAAGTTGAATATTCATTATTTTATCAAAAGTAATGAAATATTTGTTTATTTCAGTCACAAAATTAAATTGTTCATATATATTTTTAATGAAATGCAAAATTACAAAATTGGGGGCCTCTGCATCATCTGGAGTTACCTGTCAGTTTCTTAAAATATATTTATGATCTTTTAAAACAGATTTACAAAATATTGATGATTATGAGCATAAATTGATAAAACAACAGTTACATTAATTAAAAAACCAAATCAAAAACTAATGCAGAACCAAGTAATACAGAACAAATAATACCGCTTAAAAAGTTGTTGATTGTAAAATGAACTTGGTGGGGAATAGAAGGGTTTGTTTCATGTATGGAAAGTATATTATTATTTTGCAAAATAGCTTTAACATGTAATAAAATGATTGCCTATTTCATACAAGAGAAGACATAACTTTAACATGTAATGGAATGATTGCCTATTTCATACAAGTGAAGACATAACTTTAACATGTAATAAAATGATTGCCTATTTCATGCAAGTGAAGACATAACTTTAACATGTAATGGAATGATTGCCTATTTCATACAAGTGAAGACATAACTTTAACATGTAATAAAATGATTGCCTATTTCATGCAAGTGAAGACATAACTTTAACATGTAATGGAATGATTGCCTGTTTCATACAAGTGAAGACATTAAAATGTAATGGAATAATGGCCCATTTCATACAGGTGAAGACAACTTTAACATGGAATGATCGTCCGTTTTGTACAGGTGAAGACATAACTTTAACACATAATGGAATGATTGCCCGCTTTGTACAGGTGAAGACATAACTTTTACACATAATGGAATGATTGCCTGCTTCATGCAAATAAAAACTAAATGATGCTCTGTCTACACATTTTGATCTTACGTCAAAGAACAGTCATGGTTCTTTGAAAAACAAAAGCTTGTCTTAGTATTTCAGAGTTTTGTTGAATTAATCCATACAGTTGCAAGAGAACCAGTAGCTTGATGACCTGCATTTAACATGTAGATTCTTCTCCTCCTTTTCAAAAATTACTTTTCAGATAATTATTGTGCATATTATAAACATTGATTTTCCCATGGAAATAACTGACATGGAGTTAATGGCAGTTCATGTTCACTTAAGGGACGCTATTATTGAATTAAACCCTGATGTCTTCATATTTCAGGATTTGTGATCTGAATTGATAGGCTTTGTTTCTGAGTATCTGAAATGCTTGGTTAAGATTTTGTTTTTGATGTTTAAATTTATAACTATATTCTTTATGATTGGCCGAATGCAGTATTATATGTTTTGGTAATAAATTAATTAATATGTTAATAGTCTGTCTATCTATGAAGTGAGAAATAAAACTCTACTCTTTAATTTGCAGAAAATTGAAAAATAAGCCTGCATTTTAAAAATTACTATCACTAAGCTTTATTTGTTTATTTATTTGCTGTAGTTATTTAATTTGTTTACAAGTTTATTTATTTTGTTTAATTATTTGAGCATTATATTATGAAAGATGCAGACACACACACACAGTCATATATAAACTGTTTTAGAGTTATCAATACGGCAACTTCCGACAATCACCAAAAATTTAAATTAAAAAGTTATGAAAAATTTTTAAAAAAAAATTTTCATGGATTTCCACTATCACTATATGCAAAGATTTCTAGTATATGAATGAGCATTAATAATAATTATAAATAACAAAATTTTAACTATTCTTACGGTACTTTGGGTAAGATCAGCACATCTACACCATGCTGCTTCAAGCATTTCCCCTAAAAGGTTCTTCAGTTTCACCCTTTTATTTATTATACCATTTATGTCTTTTAATAAATGATATGATAGAATATAAACTTGAAAATATGTAATAATTATAAGTTAATAGGGTGTGATTTGATGACCCGCTTGTTGAAACACTAACCCTGGTGTATTTCAAGAACTGATTGCAATTTTGATTTAATTTTAAACTCCTAAAATGAATGAGCTTTTATCACATGGATGCAAAAGTGTTGACTAAAGGTTGATAGCTATTTGAGTGTGGTTTGTAACTCAGTAAATCTACTGAGAAATATCTGCAACATATAATAAACCCTAGAACTAAGTAGTGTTTGCAGCACATAATTAACCAGAATGAAGTAGTGTTGACAGCACATTAAAAAACAAGAAAAGAGTAGTTTTGACAACATCTTATTAAATCAGAACTGAGTGATGTTTACAGTGCATTATCAAACTGGAACTGAATAGTGTTTACAACAGATTAATAGACCAGAATTGAAAAGTGTGAGCATTACATTACTAGATAATATTGCAACATTTAATTAACTAGAACTGGGAGCAATGTTTTCAATGCATAACTAGAACAGTACTGAACAGTGTTGCAAAGCGTTAATAAGATCAGATTTGAGTAATGTTATAGTAATAAATGAGACCTGAGTGTATTTGCAACACAAATAAATTGGAACTGAGCATATATTTACAACATATTAATAACCAGATCTTAGTATTTGCAACATTTTAATAAACCAGCACTGAGCAGTATTAGCTACATTACTAGACCTTACTGAGCAGTATTTACAATACATTAATAAACCAGAATTGAGCATGTGTTTACAATACATTAATAACCCAGAATTGAATAGTGTTTTCAACACAATACTGGACTAGAACTGAGTGGTGTTTACAACATACATGTATTAATAAACCAGAACTGAGCATGTGTTTACAACACATTAATAACCCAGAACTGAATAGTGTTTGCAACATATTATTAAACCAGAACTGAGCATGTGTTTAATAAACCAGAACTGAATAGTGTTTTCAACACAGTACTAGACCAGAACTGAGTAGTGTTTGTAACAATGCTAGACTATAGCTGAGTAGTGTTGCCAATACAATACTAGACCAGAACTGAGTAGTATTTGGAACAATGCTATACTATAGCTGTGTGGTGTTGCCAATACAATACTAGACCAGAACTGAGTAGTGTTGCAACACATTAATATACCATTATTGAGTATTAGTTGTCATAATTTTTCTGTAGAAATGTATTTTATTTATGTTGAGCCTGATTAAAGAAATTTGGGGGTTATATTAATGGATGAAAATATGTATATTTGAGAGTCATTTTATGAAACCTTTAAAGGACAGAGAAGGTGCAGATCAGTTTATCATTAAACATGCTGCTATTTGTGTATATTATTCATTGTTATGCCTGTTTGCTTGCTTTTTCTGCAGCAGTAGTGTAATGTTTTCTTGATTAAAACTAGAAGATATTATATTTTGGCTGTTTGAATGGAATGAAAATTCTGTTTAATGAGGTGTGAGTACTTTGAATCTGGAAGTTATTGCTTGTAATGGGTCATACTTGTTTTGAAACTAGAATTTGATTTAATGAATATAACTGAAATGAAAGTAGAAATAATATTTAATGATTGAAATGAAACTTGAAAATGATTGTAAACAATGTGTCATGCTTGCTTTGAAACTGGAAATTGTATTTAATGCATGTATCTGAAATGAAAATGAAATTGTATTTAACGAATGTATCTGAAATGAAACTTGAAAATAATTGTGTATAATGGGCCATGCTTGTTTGCAAGTGGAAATTTTATTTAACAGGTTGTGTTGTGTGGAATTTGGTAATAATAGTATTTTAAAAGCTGTCTGATTCTTTCTTGGAGTGAATAATAAAAGTAGAATTTATTTGAGCTGTATGTATTTGGATGATTGTGAAGTTACATCATGTTATTGAAATTTATGTATTATGTTGCAATAGTGTTCTGGCCTCTGACATTTATAAAACATCGTGTTATTTAAACTTTTGTATTATGTTGCAAATTTACCAAAGCATCTGATATTAATTTTTCATTGTGGTATAAGTATGTATGCAAATAAAATTGATTGGTAGGAACGATATGTCCCTCATTTAATAAGTATGTATGACAGTGCAAAAAGCATAAGACTATACAGCTAGGCTCTGTTAGGTTTGTGCATTGCATGAGTAAATCATCCAGTTACCTTCTTATTTAATTGTTCAGATATAGTAAACATTAAGTTCTATTAAAGTAATTCTAACATTTAGTAAACTCTAAAAATACATCAATGAATGTGCTTAGCAACAGTTTCCTGTATTTTTATGACCATGACAGAAATGGATCTGTTTCTGATTTAGCAACAATTTTTTTTCTGTAGTCTCATTATCATGACAAGTTGAATAGATATATTTGAAACATTCCTTTTCCTTCTCCTTTATCCTCATGGCAGAGTAAATACCACTAACTGTGTACACTTATCAAGGTTTTCTCAGATAAGTTACTTTATTTTTTTAAATTTAATTTGAAATTCTAATTAATCTGAAATCTTTATCTGACAAATTACTTTGGTTTATGCCAAATGCTGCATTATGTTACATCATGAATGTTTTTGTCTCTGATACTTCTGTACAGGGAGATACATTAAAAAAGCATAAAAAATACTCTGCCTCTAACCACAGTTATCCGAACAAGGCCATACTTTAGTACAGAGATAAATTACAAAACATCAAAAGTACTTTTATATTTTTGACTGTTACATAGTTCCTAATCTCAAGCAAGCTAAAGATAAATTCAGGAATTTAAGCAGCATAGCTATGGCTGTTATCAATTTTCTTTAATATTTATGATAAATTAAGTTTGCTGAATTAGTTCTCATACAATTAAAACATTTATGCAGTATCAATAGAATGTGACATACTCACATTCTAAACAATTGGTCTAAATATATGTAAATATAGTGGATACTTTTTATATTACATACCAAATATACAAATTAAAAACTTTTCTTCTTGTAACAGTGCTGGTTATGTAAGTTCAATAAAAAAAAATTTTTTAATTTATCCCACTCAGTTTGCTGGTTATCATAATGTTCAATACATTTGATATGTTGTACAAATGTGATTGCCTGAGTGTAAGATAGAGTGGCTTACAAGCTGAACATAGGACTTTTAGAATTTTATTATTACTTTATTAGACAACTGGGAATATAAAGTATTTGTAGTATTGGATAATTTGGAATATAAAGTATTGTTGGTACTGGATAACTGGAATATAAAGTATTGTTGGTACTGGATAACTTGGAATATAAAGTATTTGTAGTATTGGATAACTTGGAATATAAAGTATTGTTGGTACTGGATAACTAGGAATATAAAGGAATTTTAGTAATGGATAACTGGGAATATAAAGTATTTTTAGTACTGGATAACTGGAATATAAAGTATTGTTGGTACTGGATAACTTGGAATATAAAGTATTTGTAGTATTGGATAATTTGGAATATAAAGTATTGTTGGTACTGGATAACTGGAATATAAAGTATTGTTGGTACTGGATAACTTGGAATATAAAGTATTTGTAGTATTGGATAACTTGGAATATAAAGTATTGTTGGTACTGGATAACTAGGAATATAAAGGAATTTTAGTAATGGATAACTGGGAATATAAAGTATTTTTAGTACTGGATAACTGGGAATATAGAGTAATTGTAATATTGGAAAACAAAATACAAAGTAATTTTAGTAATGATAACTGAAGCATTTTTAGTATTGGATAACTGGGAATGTAATTAATTTTAGTACTGGATAATGGAATATAAAGTAGTTTAGTATTGGATAACGAATATAAATATGAACACAGAAAGTATATTGACTGATTAAGAGCATGTTCACATAAACATATGTAACTATTTACACATTGCACTGGACTCAAGTAGCAGTTTAAACAACTCACTTAGGACACTTGACTGACAGAGGTGATAGTAGTACCTGGATATGACCTTACACCTTAAACACCAAGTTCAAATGACTAGAGATGAGCACATCTGGCATACCTTTGATATGAGTGCTTTTTTTAATTCCTGTTTTTATCCAGACAGGTTTAGCCTCAAAGCTTAGGGGTTGGCCTTGGCCTCTTGTTTGTATCTGTGTGTCAAGTTATCATGGTGTGTCCATCCAGTTTAAAATTTGCCATTTCATTATATTTATGATTGTGGCAAATCCTGATGGCTTGTCTCTCCAGTTTTAGTCTGCCATTTCATTATATTTTGATTAAACTGATTTGGTGTGTCTGAAGACAAGTTTTCATGGTAATTAAGGTTATTTGCACCTCACATTACTGCTATTTTTTAAAATACATATTGATGCAGAATTTTCCAGTTGACATTTGTGAGTGTGAATTTTTTTATTTTTTTGGGGGGGAGGGTAATATATCAATTATTTAAAAAGAGCAGATGATGCCAACTTATCATATTTTATACATTCTGTTTACATAGCAAAATACACAGCAAGAGAGCCATAGAATCTTTAAATTACTGCAAAATGTTTTGTCATAAAAGCCATAAAAATTCAGAGTTATAGAACAAAGTGAATATTTAGGAAAAAGTCAAACACAATTCTTTGAGTAGATTTAACACAGGTTGGACACGAGTATTTATTGTTGTAAATGTCAATTGGATGTTGTTATATCTTTCATATTTATATATCATCAACAGCCACATGTTTTATCATACTTTTTTCAAGCAGTGTGTTTAATCAGGGATGTAGAAATCCAGAAAATGTTGTTTATTAAATAGATAAGTTCGTTGCAAATTTCGTTTGTCTCTTTTCACCATTGTGTTTTTCTACCATTTCATTGTTTACCATCTTATAGCTATTGTGAGTGGTCAGTTCATTACACTTGACATCAGAATAATCTTTTCTTTAACATCTTATATCATTAGCTTTCATTTCTTATGGCTGTAAGGTGTGTGTGGAGGGGCGGGTGGGCAGAACATACGTTTTTCATGTCGACGGATTTTGTGTGTGTAAATTTAGTCATTACATTTGTGAATATTTGTAATATTCAGAATTTATTTGTAGTTGCATATGTGTGTAAATTCAGTCATCACATTTGTTAATATTCAGAATTTACATGTATTTGTTCCTTAGAATATTTGTTAAGAAAAATAATTTTTGACTGTTTTTATTTTCATGTGTCTTGGACATTTACAAAGTAGATAATTCCATTTTTGTATTTGATAATAGAGGGGAAAGAATGTGTAGAATTAAAGATAAGTAATCTGTAAAATATAATTTTCTACTTTCATACGAAGTATTCATTTTCTCCATGGTCAGATAAAGAGCATAATAAATTCAGAGCAAAATATGTTTTAATTGTTTATGAGCACCTTGTTTACTCTCCACTCCTCAGTTAAGTCAGAAGTTGTAACTACAATGAAATTAATCTTTTCATTGCTATGCGTTTTTTCTTATCTCTGAAAAAGATGTTTTTAAAAAATAAAATAAAACATACTAGCTGTGTTTTTGTTTAGAGTGAATATGAAAATGAAGATGTATGTATGTGCATGGTTTAAAACAACTTAAAAAATAATGGTAAGAATATATTTCACACAATGTAAAAATGTGTTTTATATATTTGACAAAAGGATACTTTCCTATACTAATCTATTAGAATTTTTTAAGTTTCCCTTCAAACTTAACAGCAGATATTTTCACTCAGTGTGCAGTAAGACTTGTCAAAGATGTGCCTGTTGGCCTGAAATATTGATGTGCATTTAAGAACCATTAAGTACATCTAAATGTTGATAGCCTCAAACCTGTTATGTCAGGGACCATTTAGCCTGTAGCTGTTGGTCTCAAAACCTGTTTCATCAAGGATCACTTTGTATGTACTCATTGATCTCAAACCATTTAAATCACAGACCACTGTTTACATCAAGGATTACTTAGTGTATAAATGTTGGCCTCAAATCAAAAAGGACCATCTATACAAATTTGCATCTTTTAAAAGAGATAAATGTTTCATATAATATTTTGGAAAAATGATAAAATTTCGAAAAAAATAATTTTGAAATGTGGTTTTCTTTTTTGTTTTTTTTTTTTTGTTTTTTTTTTTTTGCACAGTGTAAGAATTGTAATTATGCTAAGCCTTTAAAATATACTATTAAGGTACAGGAAATATATATACACCAGAATTAATTATCTGCATATATTAACTAGTGTTAGTCAAGGGCATATAAATTCACCCAGCCTCACATCAATAAATATTTTTTAAAAGAATAAGGAAGGGAATAAAATCTAAATACATGAGGTTATGAGAAGGTCTAATGCAAGCACACATGATTGACATAGTTATTCAAGTCACCAGTAGATCCCAATCCATGTTTTGCTGGAATACAGGTCATAGGGAAATTGATCAATTAATTTAAATGTATTTTTCATTCCAGTAATCTAACTTTGGCCATGAACCATGGTCAAACAGAAGTATGTGCAAAAATCCAACAGGTCAAGTTGTAGTGAACATGCGTAGGTATATAAAGATAGCCTTGACCATAAGTATGCATCAATGAAGATGTGGGGGGGGGGGGGGAGAATGACTTGGAAGTCGTGTGGTAACTCAGTGCGTAGTATGAATGAGTGAGCTTGGGAAGTAGCCTTGACCTTTTGGTCTGGCTGGCCAGTCTTTAAACAGGAGAGACAAATAGGTGATGGGGTGCTTTTCTCAAAGTGATGACACATCTTGGGTGTGTAACAGGAGGCACAGTCTAAGTGTAAAGATAGATTGAAAATTGTGTATGAATGTGTGATAACTGATACCAGCACCACTATAAATTTAACAATAAATTTATTAACCTTCATGCACATATATTAAAACTATTTTGGAGTAATAATAGATGAATGGGGGCTCATTACATTTAAATAAAAATAACTGATTTTTATTACTCTTTAGTAAGAAGTTTCCACTGGCAGAAACATTATGTGACATTAAAACGTCTATCTTATTTTGTAAAGGGGAGAGTTTCACGACACCCTTATAATCCACCAAGTGAGAGACATGTTGGACTTGTGGGAGAATTATTAACAACTATAAATTAAGATTCTCGATCACTTGTACAAGTTATGTGTTGTTAATTAATAAATAATAATCACAACGAGTGAAGGGTGCTTAGGGTTGTCACACTATCAAATGTATGGTAAAGCCCCCACCATCCTGTAACTAGGCAACAAGAATAAATACTAATAATTAATCTTACCAAACGAATACAGCATGTGAACACAAAGTCAAAGTCACATGACAGACAGAACAATAAATAAGAAAAATAAATAATACAATAATATAAATGAGAAATAATGGCAAATATTAATTACAAAATATAGATAATATTCTACATATTTTTTCAATTCAGCATTCTGTAGTCCGAGTTCAAGTATTTGCAAAAGTCACAGCTCCTTTGAGCCATATCTATTCGGCTTATTTATATAAAGAAATACTTGTAAGAAAGAACTTTGAGGCATATCTATTCAGCTTATTATATAAAGAAATACTTGTAAGAAAGAACTGCCGTAATTCATATATAACAGGACAGACAACTCGAGAATGCATTATTCACTCTTTCATCATTTGTGTATGTTGTGCGTATTACAAAAAAATATGTCTGGCGAAAACATATCCTACAGGTATACAGGTAGCATGTAATCTTTTCCCCGTCAACACGGGGATACAATGAATTTTGTAAAACTGTCTTTAGTACATTCAGATAAATATTAGCAGACCCTTATGGCTAATAGTAATAATATAGTTGCAACAACTACGGGTACATAGTACAACTGATATATTACTGACTTCTTTCTAAATGGGCAGCACCAACTATTTTAACACAGATAAATAATTAATACAATGGACATTTCACTAACCTCTGGGAAACGAGCTGTATACTGAGTTAATGAACATTAATTAAAGGGGGGTAACGTTTGCCGATCCTAGAGGCATCGTTATGTCATTATGTTAAGTAGAGTAATTGCCCCATTAAATTATTGCAACAGGTATTAATATAAAGATTGGAAGAGTAGGTTAGGCTGCTGGGTTGTTAGCAGTATTAATGTTAAATATCTAAATCAATAGTCCTAATATTCAATTCTGTAACTAAAAGGGTCATATATAAACCACACACATAACTTATTCTTTCAGCTGATATATGCAATATTTGTTTTTAATATTATAGTGAAACTATTAATAACAAGGAATAAAACAAATCTATTTCCAACAATTAATTGTCTAGTACTTATTTTCCAGGATTTTTTCCCTTAACTTTTAGGACAAAAAGCATCACTACCTGACCAGAAATTGTATAGTATATTTTTCTAATTAAAAATATTCCCTAACTTAATAAAACAGTTAGCATTTCCAAATGTTTTTGTTAAAACATCACAACTCTTCATGTATCTGATAGAAATCATTATTTTACCAAACACATCTAACTTAAAAAGAATGTGAATGACCTATTATTTTATCATGACACATTAACACTGCCATTATGGCTTTTATGTGAATATATGTATATGTGATTGTGGTTTAGTGGTTTTGCTGTTATTTGTTTGTTGTTTTTTCTTTAAAATAACTCTACTTAACAGTATTTATATAGGTTTTCTGCCATTTGGTTTTAGTCTAGAAAGCCTCTAAATTGAACTATATGTCTTTACTATACTGATTATGACTGAGAAACACTTCTGTCTTAACGGAAATTGTAAGACTTTTCTATTATTGATTTTAACTCAAAACTCATGAAAGCCGTCACAAGGGGCTCCGTTAATTTTATTAGAGTTAATTCATTTTCTCTCGGCCCGGTATTTATGCGCTTCCAGAATTCAGGTAGCCATCGCGCTGAATTTGTAGGCGCAAAAAACACGTCTGCCTTCAAGCTATGATCTGACTTGTTTTCTCCTTTGTTCAATAATCACGGTTGACTGGCTGTGTTCTACAGACAGGTATTTCCTGGGGAAGAGTTTGGCTCCAAAAATATAGCCGCAAGCGCATCGGTTCCAGGCTTCTGTTCCGTGCAGTGCCATACAATGCGCGGACTTATGTAACAATCGTTGACCCATAACTGTAGTTATCCAACTTTTAACATTTATTATTATTATTAACTCATATCATCAGAGTTTTAGATAGCAACATTTAGAATTGAATTTTGCATAAATAAAAAGAATTAATTAAAATATTTAGTGAAATATATTCAAATTAATTAAGAATATTAGTTTGCATTTTTCCTGCTACAAATAGCTATACTGAAAATGTGAGAGTTAAAAGTAAACTGAATGTCTCTCTGTGTTATTTATTTTGAGCAAAAAATAGCTATTCTGAGAATGTGAGTAAACTGACTTTTAGAAAGTACATGTCAGATTCACTTGATTAATAGCGAACACATCTCTGCATTATTAGATATATATGCTGTTATTTATATTAGATTTATTGACTCAATGCAAATGACATTCATTTATTTATTAATCACTTGTAATATTTTACAACCTATGTGTTGTGTTCATGATGAAATAAAAGGGCGTGGTCGCTCGTTAAGTTCAGGTACTGTTTGTAACTTTGTGTTGTGAGAAAATACGTCATAGGGTTGGGTTCGTGGGCAGCTCAGGCACCTCCATTGATTTACTAAGCACAGACATTGGAGACAAAGTTGTCAGTCAGTAACTGCTGAACGTCTGGTCCAAGGTCGTCCCATTCACTATTACCACTGCACAGTCCTGTGGAAATGACTCCATCGATGTCGACGTATGCTGAAATAACAATACGGTCAGGCAACGCAATAATGCCGACATTATAAACTTTAAAAATAAAAGTACAAACAGAAATCGTAATAACGAGCATTTTATACACTTCAAAAACTGTTCTTATAAAAATTTGGAAAGAAAACATAAGAAGACTGACATTATACATTATTAGAATTATCCTTGATTAAATAAAATGATGGAAAGATGAAAAATATGCTTTTTCAAAGTAATGGTTAAACAAAAGAGTTAAATTAAAAAGAAAAGAAAAAACCGAAGTGATCGGGTTGGTGTGTGTGTGGGGGGGGGGGGGGGGAGGAGAATAGGGAGAAACTTAGTTTCAGCCTAAAATCTGTCAACGCCCTAATTCCTTGGACTGTGAAATGTATTGGACATCTTAAAAATAAATTCAGCACACATAAAATAAACCTCTGTCAAGAGCAGTCAGAATTCAAATAAACTGAATACATAAAGAATGGAAATCCATGTACTGATCAGAAGGATATGAAACTAACACAAAGATAAAACTAATCATGCAAAATGTACATTAATCTCAAGTGATTATGAGAAAAATCGCTCGGCACGAGTCAATGGTCTAAAGAAAACAGACATAAACAAATGTAGTCAAACACGTGACAATGGTCTACAGAAAACACAAACAAATGTAGTCAAACACGTGACAATGGTCTACAGAAAACAGACATAAACAAATGTAGTCAAACACGTGACAATGGTCTACAGAAAACACATAAACAAATGTAGTCAAACACGTGACAATGGTCTACAGAAAACAGACATAAACAAAATGTAGTCAAACACGTGACAATGGTCTACAGAAAACACATAAACAAATATAGTCGTGAACTACCTTGACTGTACTCGAGAGTCTATATGTAACTCTAATCAAGCACATGATCAGAGAAATAAAGAAACAACGCTTAAATAAGAACACCAGTTAAGAAGAAAGAACAACACTTTAATATTCTCATCACTTGTAAATAGTTATGAATGATTAATTAATTAAACAATCATATTCATTAATTAAGTGGCGTTGGTGTTACAGTAATGTCTTTTGTGTGTGTGTGTGTGTAACATTAGTATAGGGAGTTTTGTCTCTCTCTATATAACCTGTCAAACTTTAACACTGTGCTATATATCTATATTGATAAATTTCTAAACTGTATTAAACAGAAAACAAATTTCACATAGATCTTGTCTTAAAAAGTAAAATACATGAATGTGTGATACATGTATACAAAAAGACTAGAAAGTTTCTCCTCTGTACGTGTAGAACTCACTTTAGTAGGCTTTAAGACGTTTGACTATTATAGGAAGATTTTACTTTCTCTCTGTGAAACTCGCATTAGTACAGGGAGTATTGCATTTCTGCCTATCTCTCTCTTTGCGTGCATGGTCCGTGAAACTCTATTTACTAGAGGAATTTAGTGTAGGTGCATGTGAAACTCACCCATCCCTTGATATTGGTAGCAACGATTGTAAATCTCACCTATCACGTGATACCAGCAACGCATTCAAACCACACCCATCACGTGACAGCAAAGCCCACCCATCATGTGACAGCAACGCAGTCAAACCACACCCATCGCTTGACAGCAACGCATTCAAACCACACCCAATCCCGTGACAGCAAAGCCCGCAAAGCTCATCCATCATCTGACAGTAATGCCCGCAAAACATACCCTTCACGTTACAATAATGCACATAAAATTCACACATCACGTGACAGCAATGCACGTAAAACACACACTTCACGTGACAGTACTACCTGTAAAACTCACCTAGCAAGAGAAGTGACGTGTCGAGAGGAAGGAGTGTTCCACACGCAGCGCTCGATGTCCTTGTTCTTACCACGATCGTGTTCACTCCTCTAAGCTGATCTGGTATCTGAGAAAAAATTCATATCACGTATTTTGGAAAGAGGAATACAAAACAGCTTGACAGTATCTATGTGTATTTATTTCACTTCATACATTTTTTCATCTGCAAGCAGTTGGTTGAAGAAATTTTGTACTTAATCTGCAAACAGATTGATGGATTATTTATTTCAGTCATAGTGTCAAGAGTTTTGTGAATTCATCATGCTGATCACTTTTGGCATTCACAATTGTTTTGTTGTAATTTATTTGAATTTATCCATCTATCGATTTATCGATCCACCCAACAATGCTAGATCTCTTTAGTTCACGATTCGAACATAATGTAATTAAAATTACTTTCAGATCTAAAATGCTAGGTGCATAATTATTCTGACTAGTGGTAGTGTGCAGTCAATAGACCCTGCATTTGGGCCTAGACATTGCTGATTAGTTGTTGGACTGCAAAATTCTCTAGCATGCTGACCAATAACACCGTCTGTCAATCGTTACTTGTATATATGGCTCTCAATAAGAAAACATCCATACATAAAAAAACTAACGCAAGTGTTACTTGTATCCAGATTTCAACAAACAAACAAACAAAACAGGTCAAAAGATCACAATAAGCTCTCATCAGCAATGAATGGAGAAAAGGTATTAATTCACGTGATTTCTTGCAATAAATCAGTGTGATTCTTAGCACTGTCGTCAGCCTGTTCATCGTAGTTTGGAGAGTAAAACGATATTCCTGTTTGTAAGCAATCGTCAATATCTTTATTTTGACTTTGGTATGTTCATCGTTCAAATCCGAGCTTCAGAGAGATAAGTGAAATCAAAATAAGTTTTTATTTTGTACACTACATGAATAAAACAGGAAATTCAACCTGATTCTAAAACTTATCATTGTTGCGCACGATTTTAGACTAATAAAATTGATAAGGTCCAGAACTCCAGTCCCACGTTTTGTCTTCCTACTTGAATGAGACCCACAGTTGTACTAGCCATTTTTGTTACCTCTAGTTGGCAAGGAGAAGGGTACATAAGTAACAAACCACACGTTCAATGATGATGAACGTATGAAATCTCTTTCAAATTGCTCCAGTAGATTTTTAATGTGGATAATTTTTCTTCATACTGGGGAAATCTACTTCATCCTCATATGTGACATTCACAAGGAATGATTTTACAGAACATAAATAGTAAAAAAAAAAATTTAAGTAGGATTAGTACTGGCAGAGTTAATACAATCTTGTATAAGTTTTATGTCTGAAAGTGGATTGACATCAATTTCCATTTACTTACACAGTGAACTACAGTACAGTAGAGGAAAGAAAGACAACTGTAGCTTGATTAATGCTTCATGACGTCACGTACCTTAATGACAGTCTCCACCTGTACTGAATATACGGAATATTCACCTTCCTCCGTCCTTGACAGCGCCTTGCCACGGATGACTGCACATAAAAATGAAAACGAAGGTTCACAGAAGCAACAGATATAAATTTATTTTTATGCAGTAATGACACGCGACCACTATTCCGACCATAAAAATACAACTTTCCGGCGGTGTGGGATTTACAAATGGTGTTCCAAACATAAATCGTATGAAAAATGCAATGCATTAAGTTCGTTTACTAGTATGTAAATAAGCAAAAAATTAATGTCAATTGTTAGTGTAGTAAAAGCTGTTGGGGTAGTGACTATTGTTCATATCTATAATTTGTCTAGTTGATACACACGTGGACTTAAGGCTGTTTTAACTGTAATGACTAGTTAATAAAACATTATCTATAACTGCAATATAACTAGTTTATAAAACTTGCGTTACAGGATATGCAATATATAATTGCAATATGAGTCTTTTAGTAAAAATTATTGTAGGCAGTATCCACAATGTAAAACAATATTAGGCTGATTGTTAATATCTATGACCACAGTTTTACAAGAAGCCAGAGACTATTAACAGATGTCTATGATTATAGTAGTACTTGTTTGGTAGAAGCCATTATCGATTTATCAATATCTATGACTACAGTATGATTAGTTTGGTAAATGTCAGAGACTACTGACTAATATCTATAACAGACTTGATTTTAAAAATATACATTGGCTCTTGATTGATGTTTGTGACTGCAGTAGGAATAGCTTGACCTCTGACAAATGTCTAAAATTAAACAATGTCCTGATTTTTAGAAGTTAATGATGGTTGACTTATAATCCAGTACTAAGCAAAGACTGGTATATTAGAAGCCAATGACAGATGGCAAATTTCCATGATTATAATATGATTAGTTTGTTAAAAGCCAATGACTGCTGGCAAATTTCCATGATTATAATATGATTAGTTTGTAAAAAGCCAGTGAGTAGTGACTGATATCTAAGACTTGTTTGTTAGACCAATGAGTAGTGCCTATATTACACTATGGCTAGTTTGTTAGAAGTCAATGACTAATGTCTACTACTACATTGTGACTATTTTGTTAAAATCCAATCACTACTGACTGATGTCTACTACTACGCTATGACTACTTTGCTAGAAGCCAATGACTAGTAGATACAAACCAATGATTATTGACTGATGTCTATGACTATTTTGATACAAGACAATGATTACTGACTGATGTCTATGACTAGTTTGTTACAAGCCAAAGATTACTCACTGATGTCTCTATTACAATAATCTTCTGGATAGTTTTGTCTGATGCAAGAACACGCGTGGGTGTAGACGACACATAATGCAAGCAGCAGGACTGTTGTCAGTGACTTCATGATAAAACTTGAGTTTTGTTTTGTTTTGAGGAAATTCCAGGCTGTTACGTTTGACGAGTCCTTATCTGTTTATATAGCAGCCAGGCAGTCACGTGACAGGTTCGATTTTCTGACGACACATAAAACTGCTAACTACGTGTCAAAATTGAATCCCTACTGTGTATTTATGGTAAATTAGAGTTAATGGCAGTGGTGCTTACAGTTTCTTAACGAAAGGCATTATGGGTTATTAATTCACTGTACGTCAGTCGTGTAGTGGGACACAGTGCCGACGATACCAGCTAACAAAATCGTGTCCCACCCCATTCTTATTATTTATGATATTTTTAGTACTCTTATCAACAAATGCCCGTCCCCTCTAAATGCTCACATGTCCATCAAATGCGCAAACTGCCCTCTCCCTGAAAGGGTACTGACCGCACACCCCCCCCCCTCCTCTATTTCTATGCCTTGCTGTACCTACAGTACTACTTAGTGTTCTGACGTCATATTCACAGACATGTTGATTGATGCAATCTCGGCCAATCTGATTTCAAGTTTACAACCTTTCGTGTAGTGCACTTTGACCTTGATGAACTGTGACAAACGGATGGAAATATTGCAAATTTATAGGAACTGTGGCACATACGCCACCCAGTTAATGGTTATGATTAGTATTAATTATTATTCACCCAGAACTAATTACAAGTGATGAGAATCTTAATTTAGGTCATTAATAATTCTCCAGAAGACAATGCTCTTCTCTCTCACTTGGGGATATGCAGGCGCTGTAAACGTTTTCTCTCTTCCACAACATTAAAGACAAACATTTACCGTCACACAATATTTCTGTAGGTGGAAAACGTCTTACCAAAGGAGAAGATAAATCTGTCTTTTAATCTATATTTAGCAAGCCCCCATCCACCCAATTTCTTCTGCAACATAAGGTTATCAATATGTGAAAGAAGGTCAATAAATTTATTAAATCAGCAATCAAATATATCTATCAAATACAATGACAAGATTCATTGACATCAATATTTCCATGAACCATGTTCAAATAGTTTCACATTTTATATGGTCTTATATCCTACCACAATTGAACAGATTAGTGTCAACATATATCATAGGATAGTTCTTATCAGAGAACAGAAATGGGGGGTGTAGAGATTTTAGCGATAATAGTTTGTACATAAACTTATCCAGGTGAAGCCACAATAATCTTTCACCGAGCTTTCACAAAATCACAAGTTTATTGTCACTAAGGAATTGTCAGTTTCACGAAATTCTCTTGCAGTTTGTAGAACACTGATGAGCTGCTATTCTCTCAAGGCTAATCTGGGTACTCTGCCATATTAGTTCCCTCAAGCTGAACAACAATGCAGCAATTTTCCTGTAAATTCCTTGTAATAGAAACTCCACAATGTAGTCAAGCTTACTTTGCCACCATACATCAATAGAGTACAGTGTATCCTTACACTTACACACTATAGAAGACTTTTGAATCTACCATGGTTAAAGCAGTTTATAAATCAGTAAACAGGGGATCTAGTAAGACCAGAAAAGGTTGCTTCTTCCCTGTAAAATATATCCAGGGCACAAATGCTAAGTTTCCAGTTAATTTTTCTCTAACTCCATTCTTTCTTACATTTAACTCTCTACTTGCAGTTTCCTGCAACAATATTATTAGCCTGATACAAACATACAGCAAAATAAATATAACATATCAATTTTATGAACATATTCACTAGAAAATGGTCAAGTGTTTAGCATACTAATTACGAGCATCTTAGTTCACAATTTGTAGAAATAATGGTCTACTGACAAAATACATCTCTACATAAAACACAAGAATAACATATCAATAGCAAAATGCACGAAATATTTCTAAGTCCATTCTCTCTCAGTCAGTCAGTTTACTCACTATTAAGCTAACGGCCGCCTTTAATGACCGGACTTTGCCAATCCAAATTCAAAGTGATTAGACAATAGATTTATTTACAGTAGGTAGCCATTTGATCTCAGCTTATTGGCGGGTCTCGTTCTTGTAAATTTTAACCATTGGATAATAAAAACTACTCATCCACCTAAAACTGTTTAGATTACATCAGCAAGTTTCTAGCACATTCTTTACCAGAGTTGTTTACTTCCAACTCTGACACTTAGAAATATCAGCAGTGCCCAACATTGAACAATTTATATAACAATCAAGTCTAGAAATAGGGATAGGCAAATTTACTCTGCAACAGTATGTATTTAATGAAAGTTTCCATTTTTCATTGTGCGTGCGTGTGTGTCTGCGAGAGAGCAATATACATTTGCTCTTATTTACACAACATTGTTTTTTTCATTACAAGATATGTATGAACTTTATAAAATATTATGCAATATTTTTAATTGCTTTTATGAAGTAATAAAATATTAAACTTTAGTCTAAAGAAAACATTTATTTTCTATGCAATATTCTAATAGAACTGATAAAAACATGAATAACTGATTTTTCTAGTAAGTCCTGGATGTAGCAAGCAATGAAAGATACAAACACACTCATCTACTTTGCAGGCAAGCAATGATGTAAACATACAAAGTATATCCCGGATGTAATGAGCATTAATGATGCAACCACACACACATACTTTGCAAGCAACCAATGATGTAAGCACGCATACAATCTATATCCCGGAAGTAGCGAGCAATTAATGATGCAAACACACAAAATATGTCCCGGATGTAATGATGTAAACAAACACACAAAGTATGTCCCGGATGTAATGATGTAAACAAACACACAAAGTATGTCCCGGATGTAATGATGTAAACAAACACACAAAGTATGTCCCGGATGTAATGATACAAACACACACACAAAGTATGTCCCGGATGTAATGATACAAACACACACACAAAGTATGTCCCGGATGTAATGATGTAAACAAACACACAAAGTATGTCCCGGGTGTAGCGAGCAATACGCCATCAATATAGAAGACAATTTATTTTTTTATAATATCCTGGGAGCCGATGGGGGTCATGGCCCCTCAGAGTCCGTCCCGATGTGTGTTTGTGGGCATGAGAGGGGTTATGTGAACAACACCAGTGAAAATTTCAGCTTCTGTAAACTCATAGGGAGGGGGGTGTCAGGTGATGTTCCTATCTTGTGTACGTCCTGGGATAAATCACGCCTACAGCTAATATTTCCTATCTCTCTTCTTCTTCTTACCCTCTCTCTCTCTCTCTCTCTGTGAATCAAACACATGTGGATACATACATTTAAAAAAAATAGACTCGCAGAAAACCCTTCGTTGTCCAGATGTAGAAAGGAGCGATAGAAACACAAATAATTTATGTTTTACAGTATGCCCAGGGTGGGGAGGGGTATGGATGGATGTCGGTCACCTTTTGTCCGCCCTGGAGGTAAACCACGCCTCTATAACCAAGTGATAGACGAAAGATTTGTATTATGGAACTATTTTAGATGTGTAACTTTTCTGGCGGTTTCTGCCTCATCTATATGATGAAAGCTACTTTCTAATCTACATGACTAAAGTTACTTTCCAAATGACAAAACTTACTTTATACATGACAGAAGTTATGTTATTCCCCCCCCCCCCCTGCTTTTATAGGATCTTTACTTGAAATAAGTTTTCTGTTATTTTTTTCTGTCTTTAAGAACAGTGGAGAACTGCTAATCAAAGTCCAGTGTCTCTTTGTGTTGTTTATTTCAAACAAAAATAGCTATACTGAAAATGTGAGTAAACTGAATTTTAGAAAGCAAGCAACAAACAGTACATGTCAGATTCACTTTATTAATAGCAAACAAATCTCTGAATCATTAGATATGTACACTGTTATATATTTTAGATTCATTGACTCAATGCATATTATTTATTAAACCACTTGTTATATTATGATCTATGTGTTGTGTTCATGATGAAATAAAAGGGCGTGGTCGTTCGCTAAGCTCAGATACCGTTTGTAACTTGTGCTGCGAGAAAATACATCAGAGGGTTGGGTACGTGGGCAGCTCAGGCACCTCTATTGATTTTCTTTGCACAGACGTTGGAGACAAAGTCGTTAGTCAGTAATTTCTGAAGTTCTGCTCCAAGGTCTTTCCATTTACGGTTACCGCTGCACAGTCCTGTCGAAATGACTCCATCGATGTGGACCGATGCTGAAATAACAATACAGACAGGCAACGCAATAATGCCGACATTGTAAATTTAAAAAATAAAAATACGCACAGAAAACGCAATATTACGGAATTTATACACTTTAAATACTGCTCTTATAATACCCAAAATAACACACCACACCTTGAGAAAGGAATGACAATAAAAATAAAACCCTAAAAATCCAATAGAGGAAAACAGAAAAATATGCAAATTAAAAACGTCATAAGAAATTTAAAAAATATTGTAACTAACCTAACAAATCAATCACTTAACAAAAATATAAATAGCAAATTAAAAATATATATAAATCAATAATAATAAACAAAATGTTAATTAAAAAATATATATCTAATAAAAAATATTAACTATTAAACAAACAAACAAAAATAAAGAATCTCATAACTATCACAAGAAATACCACCACTAGATTAACCAGCCAGCCACGAAACAGCCAGACTAAAAGAGAAATAAATAATACAACAGAACCATGAACAGGCAACAAGTATACCAACCAATGACGCCTATAACAACAACCAGGATGACATAGCCAATAAGCCGAACCACCAACCTCCCCTTCCCCGCCCACAACTCCCCCTTCTCCCAGCGCGGAAGCGCCCCCTACGTTATTATCATCAGCAGAAAGTTTCCCGTCTGTATGTGTAGAATTCACTTTTGTAGGCTATAAGACGTTAAGCTATTATAGGAAGATTTTACTTTCTCTGTGAAATTCACATTAGTATAGGAAGTTTTGCCTTTCTGTCTGTCTGTCTCTCTCTCTCTCTGTGCGTGCGCGCGTGCGTGTGTATCTGTGTGCACGTGCGTGAAACTCAGTTTATTAAAGGAATTTAACATGGGTACCTGTGAAACTCACCCATCACGTGATAATGATAGCAATACTTGTAAATCTTACCCATCACGTGAAGCCGGCAGCAACGCATGTAAAACTCAACAATCACGTGACAGCAATGCACGCAAAATTCACCCATCGCTAGACAACTATGCACGTAAAACACACCCATCACGTGACAGTACTGCCTGTAAAACTCACCTAGCAAGAGAAGTGACGTGTTGAGAGGGAGGAGTGTTCCACACGTAGCACTGGATGTGCTTGTTTTTACCACGATCGTGTTGACTCCTCTAAGCTGATCCGGTATCTGAGAGAAAAACAATTCACATCACTACTTTGGAAAGAGGAATATAAATCAGCTTGACAGTATCTACATGTATTTATTTCATTTTATACACTTTTTCATCTGCAAGCAGTTGGTTGAAGTAATATTGCACTTAACTGCAGATTGATGGGGTATATAGTGAATTCAACATGCCGATCATCTTTAGTATTCACTTTGTGTGTGTGTGTGTGTGTGTGTGTGTGTGTGTGTGTGTGTGTGTGTGTGTGTGTGTGTGAATTATTTGAATTTATCCATCTATCCATTTATCCTTCCACCCATCAATTGCTAGATCTTTTTAGGTCACGATTCGAGTAGACTGTAATTAAAATTACTTTCAGATCTTAAATGCTAGGTGTTTAATTAATTAGTTCAAACTAGACGTATGACAGAGCATTCTGACTAGTGGTAGTGTGCAGTCAAAAGACCCTGCATTTGGGCCTAGACGTTGCCGATTAGTTATTGGACTGTGAAATTCTCTAGCATGCAGGCTAATAACACTGTCAGTCAATCGTTACTTTAACCGCTCCAGTGACCCAAACTGTAAAGTCTAATGCATTTCTGTCCTGGTAGAACGTGCTCTTTGATCACTGGCTTCTCATGAAAAATGCAAACGTAACGCGAGCAAAGTTGTATCAACTGCATTCTAGGAGAAATGCAAACGTAACGCGAGCAAAGTTGTATCAACTGCATTCTAGGAGAAATGCAAATGTAACGCGAGCATAGCTGTATCAACTGCATTCTAGGAGAATGAATGTAACGCGTGACTGGCTGTATCAACTGCATTATAGGAGAAATGCGAATGTAATGCGAGCCTGGCTGTATAAAATGCATTCTAGGAGAAAAACGAAATAACGAGAGCTTGATTGTATCAACTACATTCTAGGAGAAATGAATGTAACGCGAGACTGGCTGTAACAACTGCATTCTAGGAGAAATGCAAATGTAACGTGATCCTGGCGGTATCACCTGCATTCTAACAGCAGCCATTGTCCACGTTCGCTTAAGCATTCTCTTAGTTCATTGATAAATGATCATATAAACACACCAACTAACTAATAAGAAAATGACATCATTTAGTTTATTAAGGTTACAAAATAATACAAAAATTCACCGAATGTTTAACATAATAAAGTAATGTAGACAGAGGACTAGAGACGCAACCAAAGGAATAGGAATGTAGGTTAAAGGAATAGGAATATAGGTCAAAGGAATAGGAATGTAGACCAAACGAATTCAAAGTTGTAGACCAGTGGTCCCGAACCGTTTTTAGAGAGCCAACCATTTTGTAGAGAAGAGCACATTAAAATTTGTCAAAAATGAATCTGGATTTCAATATGCAAAATATCCAAACATGAAAAAAGTTACGCAAGTGTTATTTGTATCCAGAGTTCAACAAACAAACAAACAAATAGGTCAACAGATCACACAATAAGCGCTCGTCCTCTGAATGGAGAAAAGGTATTAATTCACGTGATTTCTGCCACCAGCCAGTTCTTTGTTGTTATCACTTTCTTCTCCAACATAAGGTTATCAAAATGTGTAAGAAAGTCAATAAATTTAACAGTAAATTTATTAAATCAATAATCAAATATACATATGACAAACACAATGAAATAGATTATCTGACATCGATATTTCCATGAAACTACGTTCGAATAATTTTGTCTACACAGTCTTTATCCTAAAATACAATTTAGCAATTCAATGCACGCTTCATTGCAACAATGTCACAAGTTTCTTATCCGTCAACTCCAAGTGTCTCTCTCCACACACCTTGCAAAAACACTGATGGTCTGTTATTCCCTCAGAGCCAACTTGTATGTACCTCATTCGCTGTGTCAGTTAAGCAGAATAACAATTACACAAATCTAGTGCTTCCTTATACCAGAAATTGCTCGTGTAGTCAACATATCTTGCCACCATACATCAAATGAGTACAGGGTATCCTCCACACTTACACACTGCTTCCCGCTTCTATCACGGTCGGTCGTAGCAGTTTACAATCAGCAAACCAGGAGGTTCAAATCATATATAATTATAGAAAATGGAAGGCTGCTCCACTCTGAAAAACAAACCACCACATAATGAATGATTTTTCAGAACTAAAATAGCACAAACGTACGATTAGTGCTGGTAGAGTTAAGACTATCTAGTTTCAGTTTTATGGATTGACATCCATTTCCATATAATTACACAGTGAAGTACAGAACAGAAGTGGAAAGAAAGACAACTGTAGGTTGATGAATGTATCATGACGTCACGTACCTTAATGGCAGTCTGCACTTGTACTGAATACACGTAATAGTCACCTTCCTCCGTCCTTGACAACGCCTTGCCACGGATGACTGCACATGAAAATGAAAACGAAGTTTCACAGAAGCAACAGATATACATTTATTTTAATGCAGTAATGACACGCGAGCACTATTCCGACCATAAACTTAAAACTTTCCAGCGGTGTGGGATTTACAAATGGTGTTCCAAACAAAATCCGTTTAAAAAGGCGATGCATTAAGTTCGTTTAAAAGTATGTAAATAAGCAAAAAATAATGTCATTAGTGTAGTAAAAGCCTTGGGGTAGTGACTATTGTTTACATCTAAAATTTGTCTAGTTTATACACACTTGGGCTTAAGGCTGTTTATAACTGTAATGACTAGTTAATGAAACGTTGTCTATTGTCTCTAACTGCAATATAACTAGTTTATAAAGCTTGCGCTACTGGATGATGTCTGTGATTGCAATATGAGTCGTTTAGTAAAATTATATATATATATATAGAAAGAGAGAGAGAGAGATAGAAATACAGTATGTCCACAATGTAAAACAATATTAGGCTGATTGTTGATATCTATGACCACACTTTTAGAAGTTTACAAGAAGCCAGTGGCTATTAACAGTTGTCTGTGATTACAGTAGTACTTGTTTGGTAGAAGCCATTATCGACTTATTAATATCTACGACTACAGTATGATTAGTGTGGTAAAAGTCAGTGAGTACTGACTGAAGTCTATGACTTGTTTGTTAGACCAATAGTGATGTCTATATTATACTATGGCTAGTTTATTAGGTGTGAGTGAACTACGGACTGGTGACTAAACTATGACTAGTTTGCTAGAAGTCAATAACTACTTACTGATTTCTGCTACTACACTATGACTACTTTGGTAGAAGACAATGACTAGCAAATACAAACCAATGATTACTGACTGATGTCTATGACTAGATTGATACAAACGAATGATTACTCACTAAAGTCTATGTCTAGTTTGTTACAAGCCAATGATTACTCACTGATGTCGTTGTTACAGTAATCTTCTGGAATGTTTTGTCTGATGCAAGAACACGCGCCGGTGTAGACGACACACAGTGCAAGCAGCAAGACTGTTGCCAGTGACATCATGATGAATAGGGTTTTGCTTTGTTTTGAGGAAATTCAGAGCTGTTACGAGTCCGTATCAGTTTATATAGCAGCCAGGCAGTCATGTGACATGGCCGACGACATAGAAAACAACTACGTGTCAAAATTGAATCCGTACTGTGTATTTATGGTAAAGTGGACTTAATGGCAGTGGTGATTACAGTTTCTTAACGAAAGGCATTATGGGTTATTAATTCACTGTACGTCAGTCGTGTAGTGAGGCATTATGGGTTATTTATTCACTGTAGTGATTATTTATTCACTACAGTGCCGCCCAAGACCAGCTAACAAAATCGTGTCCCACTCCATTCTTATTATTTATGATATTTACGGTACTCTTACCAACAAATGTCCAAATTGACCCCTCTCCGCCTCACTCCTTGAAAATACTGACCGCACCAACCACCCATCCCCTTTTTTCTGCGCCATTGTTGTGCCTACAGTACAGCTAAGTGTTCTGACGTCATACTCACAGACATGTTGATTGATAAATTTTTTGCCAATCTGATTTCAAGTTTACAGCCTTTCGAGTAGAGCACTTTTAACTGTGAGCGACAAACTGATGGAAATATTGTAAACTGATAGGAACCTTTAAAAAAATCACCGAAGTGTTGTAAATGATATTGTACTGATATGTCACAGTTTTTAATCTCGGACAAAGATGACTGATTTTGACAAATGAAACTTGATTATTCCATTTTTTTTGTATGACTGTAGGAGCTGCAGTTTTGAAACAATAGTAAAGTACATATGTACAATACTCATAAAGTAATATGATTGGAAAAGTTAGTTTTTTATAAAACAAGTATAAATTTTAAAGACAGTTTCCATTTTTTGTGGTGCGAGTGTGTGTGTGTGTGTGTGTGTGTGTGTGTGTGTGTGTGTGTGTGTGTGTGTGTGTGTGTGTGTGTGTGTGTGCGTGTCTGAGAGAGAGAGCGCGCAGTATAAATTTGCTTTTATTTACACATTTCTTTTTTTATTAGAAGACATTTATGAACTTTATAAAATAGTATTCTACATTTTCTATTTTTTTATGAAGTGATAAAATATTAAACTTTAGTGTAAAGAAAAGCAATTATTGTCTATGCAATATTCTAATAGAATATAACTGATAAAAACATAAATAATTGACTTTTCTAGTAAGTCCCGTATGTAGCAAGCAATGAAAGATGCAAACACACACACACCCATACACACACACACACACACACACACACACACACACACACACGCACGCACGCACAGAAACACACAAACTTTGCAAGCAACCAATGATTCAAACACACGTACAATCTATATTTCGTATGTAGCGAGCAATTAATGATGCAAACACACAAAGTATTTTCCGGATGTAATTATGTAAACACAGAAAAAATATTTCCCCAGAAGTAGCGAGCAATAACAATGTAAACAAAATAACTTGATTTTCTAGTGTGTCCCTGTGGCAGAGTAAATTTGCCTATCTCCCTTTCTGAACAAAGACCACGATCTTGGGGTATAAACAAACAGAAGTGACATGAAAGGGAGTCAAATGGCCGGAAATGTATTTTTTTTTTTTCCCAGTACGACTAAACTGTGCGGGCTGAGTGCGTGACAGTGCGGACAGATAGAAGCGCATCCCCGAATAGGTTTTAGGTAAATACTCTCAAAGACAGTTCCAAAAATGAGCTATTCATCAATTTTCACAATATTTAATCGTACGTTCTCTTGCAATAATTATTTTCCATTTCCGGGCTGAGTGCAAGACAGTGCGCGCAAAAACAGGCACTCGAAGAAACTGTTGTTAGAGTGAGTTAGAGTGGGCAGAGTGAAAGACAGTGCGGTAGATGCACGCGCTTCTCCGAACATGTTTTTATGTACATACTCTCAAACACACTGCCCAAAATAAGATATTTACAGATTTTTACAATTTTGCAACCAAGCGTTCTCATGAAATAATTATTTCAATATTTTATACGTACAACATAGCAAGTCTAATGGTGCACCTAGTGTGGGTAAGTGGTGCCCAAAGTCAGGTCACTTTGTCATTTAACAATTTAGTTTAGAAATAGGGATAGGCAAATTTACTCTGTCACATCTGGCTAATGAATATTGTGGCAGGAATTTGTTAATTTGAGAATGTTTGTAAGAGAGAAAGGAATTTAGGGATGAAATATGCCTGAAAGTTAGCTTTGCCTTAATTTGACTTTTGCAGAGAGGAGCAAACCTTTTCATGCTTTTGATCCTCTTCAGACAATAGTGCTTAGTGTACTCTACCAGATCATGTTGGTGCGTTAATCTAGCATTATTGTCAAACTTATCAGTGAATGTGCTGTTGGCAGTTGATTCATGTGAATTTCATTTGTGAGTCAATACAGCAAAAATTGAGTCTTGAGTCTGGTCTTGAGAATTCATGAAGACTATTTGAGCATTCCCTGTGGTGTTTGAGTAGTGCACATGAATATTCTAGAATACTCCTCGTGATGTGATTTGATAGCACATGTAAAGTTCTGGACGATTCTCCACGATGTGCTTTGTGAGTGCATCGAAGATGATTCTGGAACAGTTGTGTAATGTGCCTAGAAGGGATACATGGGGCCATCACATAATTAAAAAGACAGTGACTTGTTGCAAACTGCATGATTGTGAACACATGCTAGGGACAGTGACTATTATTGAAAAGTTTATGTACATTGATATTAATTATATTTTTTTAAAAACTCCACTCTCATTTCTGTGATGAATGATATCCATAAGATTGACTGCTGGTGTCTATGCTAGGATAGAGTGAATGATTGTCTAGCCTTAATCAAACATTGTTGTAAAGTGATGTAAGTGTCAATGCTCTTAATTTTATTCATTTGATTATTGATTTATTGATTTGATTATTTGATTATTGATTTATTGATAAATTTATTAACCTTCTTGTAAATATATTAAAACGTATGTTGGAGTAATAGTGGGTGGATGGGAGGGGGTCTCGTTAAATATAAAAAAGAGGGATTTTTATTACTCCTGCAAAAACAAGTGACATTAAACGTCTCTCTATTATTGTGTAAAGAGTAGAGTTTTACGACACCATTATAATCCGCCAAGTGAGAGACAGTATTGGTCTTTATTGAGAATTATTAATAACTATTAATTAAGATTCTCAATCACTTGTAATTAGTTTTGTGTTATTAATTAATAAATAATAATTATAACGAGGGAAGGGTGTCCAGAGGTGTTATAGAACCATAAATCCATAGTTTAAAAGTGCAAGAAATTATTTCTAAGTCCACTCTTTCTTTATCAGTCAAATAATTCACCAGCTAACGATTAGCATTTAAGACCGGACTTGACCAAAAACTAAATCAAAGTGATAAGAGCAAGGGATTATTCTAACAGGTCACTTTCTGCCTGACTCTTATTGGTTAGATTAGTTATTGACCAGTATCAGATCATTGGTCGCTTTAACTAGCCAGCCGCCTAGAACTATTTAGCGAAATTGTTTATTTAGCCTGGTGTGCTGACTTCAAGAAACTTCGACCTTAAAAAGTAACCTTCAGTCTATCGTTCAGATATGGTTCTGGAGAATTTTGACTCCCTTACCTATTTCATAATGTGAAGTGCACGAAGTTTGTTTTCAGTTCTTAATACATTAAAAATTAGCAGCGTAAATATAATTGCTGCATAAATACAATAATTCATTCATAAATATGTGCAGGCAACTTTTGCTCTGTCACAGGATCGGCTGAGGGCGAGCCACACATTGGACGAGAGAATGATAATTAATTAATTAAGAGGAAGAGATAATTTTAGAGGCAACATTAATTAGTTTGGTTATCATAATATTAAGTTAACTAATTATAATTAGTTGTTTTAACGGGGTTTTAATGTAATGATTGGAAGAGTAGACCATGCCGTGGGGCTGTTAGTAATATTCAATGTCTAAACTAACAATCTTGATATTTAATGCTATAACAGGTATATATATATATATATCAGGGTCATATATAAATAAACCGCACTCATACCTTCAGCTGGTATACACAGGATTTGTTTTTAATACTGTTCGTGAAACTATACCAAAACGAAAAGCAATAAACCAAATCTATTTCTAAAACTTGATTATCTGGTCGTCATTTTCCTGGATATTTTCCTTAAATTTCAGGATAAGAAACATGGTTAACTGACAGAAATTGTAAAATATTTTTTTCTAATGACTAACATTCCATAACTTGATAAAAACGGTTTAGTTTTCCCAAACATTTTCCTTCCATATCACAACTCTTGAAGTAAATGACCGAAACCTAAATTTTTCAACGAGGCAAGTCTGACTGTGAAACGCCCTTTTCTATAATTATGCCTCATTAACACTTCCATTATGTCTTTAATGTGAGTATGTGGATATGTGATTGTGGTTTGTTTTACACCAAACACTACTTGAATATAATTGTTGTATTTTTTTAAAAACAATTCTACTTAACTGTAGTTGTATAGCTTTTCTGTTAACTGATTTTAACTCAAAAACACGTCTGTTTTATTGAAATTTTCAAGGTTTTCCTATTAATTGATTTTAACTTATAAACACTTTTATTTTATCAAAGTTTTACAGACCTTTCTATTAGCTGATATTAATTTATAAAATCTTTATTTTATTAAAGTTTTAAGGCTTTTCTTTTGACCGATTTAGGCTCAAAAACACATAATTTTATGAAAGTTTAAAGACTTTTCTATTAACAGATTATAACTTCAAAACACTTATTTTAAAGTTTGAAGCTTTTTCTATTAACTGAGTTTAATTCAAAACCCCACCTATTTGATTGATCTTATATGGCTTGTCTATTAACTAATTTTGACTCACAAACACTTTTGTTTTAAGTTAAGTTTCTTTGCATAGATTTATTCTCATATTTTTAGGTTATTTTATTTAGGTAAAAAACCAGACAATAGTGCTGCACTGACACACCACTATTCATTAGAAGTTGCATTGCTTTTCCGTTTCTTTGATTTTTGAAGCTAACACATAAAAGATGTTTATCTGTTACTGCACGTTTTAGTTTTCATATACGTCAGCACGATTAAAGTTGTTTGACATTTTAAATTTATTTTGTATTTATATCAAAACACTGAACGTGAGAAAATATGTTGATATTTGTGCGGAGTAAATTTACCTATCCCTATTTTAAAATTTAATTGTTATATAAATTGTTGAACTGGCAGGTTGACCAGGCCTTGGACCTCCTTGTGACGGTATTTTTGAAAGCGGCTAACGACAGCCTTTCAAAGCTGGACTTTCTTCCTCCACTTCAAATTCAAAAGTGATCAGAGAATGGAATTTTCTACAGCAAGTGAATTCTTTAATCTCTGCCCATTGCCTGGTCTTCTTCTCATAAATTATAATCATTGGATAACAGAAAACTACTCACTCAGCTTGTATTACATCAGCAATCTAGAATATTCTTGCCTTGACCTGTTTACTTCAACTCAGACATTTTCAAAAATACCACCACAGGAGTACTTAAGGTCGGGTTACTCTGGAAATTAGCAATTTAATATAACAATTTAAATTTAAAATAGCGAGGCGTAAATTTACTCCATCACACCTCCCTCTCCAGAATTTTTATATGAACGTTGTTTTATTCTCATATTTCTTATTTTCCTTAAGAAAAGTGAAGATCTGCTTAATCAAAGTCTAGCGATACTGAGAATGTTGAGACCTAAGTAAACTAAAGGTCTCTTTGTGTTCTTTATTTCAAACAAAAAAAGCTATACTGAAAATGTAAGTAAACTGAATTTTAGAAAACATGCAACAAACAGTACAGGTCAGATTCACTTTATTAATAGCAAACAAATCTCTGCTTTATTAGAAATGTACACTGCTATTTAATTTATATTTATTGACTCAATGCAAATAACATTCAATTATTTTATTTATTAAACACTTGTAATATTACGACTTAAGTGTTATGTTCATGATGAAATAAATGGGCGTGGTCGCTGGCTCACTTCAGGTACCGTTTGTAACTTTGCGTCGTGAGAAACACGTCAGTGGCTGGGGGTCTTAGGCAGCTGAGGCACCTCCATTGGTTTTCTATTCACAGACGTTGGAGACAAAGTCGTTAGTCAGTAATTGCTGAAGTTCTGCTCCAAGATCTTCCCATTTACGATTACCAATGCACAGATTTGTCTGAATGTTTCCAGCTCCGTAGAAATTTGCTGAAATAACAATACGGCCAGACAGCGCAATAATGCGGGGTTTATACAATTTTAAAATATGGACAGGCACCTGAATAAGCGGACAATTTGCCCCTTAAAATAAAATAAAATAGATTCGGTTAGGAAACACAGTACTGTGAGATTTATATATTTTATAAATAAATAAAGAAACTGTTCTCATAGAAATTTGGAATGCTAAGCTAATGATACTGACTTTATACAATATTAAAATTATACTTGCTTAAATAAAAACGAGGAAAGATGAAAAATATGCTTTTCTAAATAATGGCGTCAGTTAACAATTGAACAGGAATTTCAAAAAGGAGAAAAGATAAAATGTGTGTGGCGGCAGTGCCTGATTACCAAATAGGCAGAGTAAGCACCAATTTATGAGCCTCACGCCTTTTAGGGGCTCCAAGACAACGGATCAAAATAATATTGAATTGATTTGATCTTGAAAAGATATTATAATCAGGCTTTCTTAAATTGTTTTAAAAGGATAGGAAAAAAATGTATCAATTCAAAGAAACGAAAACTTTACATTAAAGAATCTGTAGAGAAAATATTGTATTAATGTACCCATTAGCAACTTAAAGTACATAAACCATACAAAATATTGTATTAATGTAATGTACCTATTAACAACTTAAAGTACATAAAGCAAGGACATTAGATTCATTACATATTGTCTCTTAGAAGCTCATCCTCTGTCAGCTGTCAGTTTGTAAAAAAAACTTCGGTGTAATCTGCGTACATGTAAATGTGTAGTGTACAGTAGTGGTGGTCATCTCCATCTAGCGGCCGACGTGCACACTACTTAGTTCAATGTTATCCCACTAGAGGGCGCACACTACTTAGTTCAATGTTATCCCACTAGAGGGCGCACACTACTTAGTTCAATGTTATCCCACTAGAGGGCGCACACTACTTAGTTCAATGTTATCCCACTAGAGCGCGCACACTACTTAATTCAATGTTATCCCACTAGAGGGCGAACACTACTTAGTTCAATGCTATCCCACTAGAGGGCGAACACTACTTAGTTCAATGTTATCCCACTAGAGGGCGCACACTACTTAGTTCAATGTTTTCCCACTAGAGGGCGCACACTACTTAGTTCAATGTTATCCCACTAGAGGGCGAACACTACTTAGTTCAATGTTATCCCACTAGAGCGCGCACACTACTTAATTCAATGTTATCCTACTAGAGGGCGCACACTACTTAGTTCAATGCTATCCCACTAGAGGGCGAACACTACTTAGTTCAATGTTATCCCACTAGAGCGCGCACACTACTTAGTTCAATGTTTTCCCACTAGAGGGCGCACACTACTTAGTTCAATGTTATCCCACTAGAGGGCGCACACTACTTAGTTTAATGTTATCCCACTAGAGGGCGCACACTACTTAGTTCAATGCTATCCCACTAGAGGGCGCACACTACTTAGTTCAATGTTATCCCACTAGAGCGCGCACACTACTTAGTTCAATGTTATCCCACTAGAGGGCGCACACTACTTAGTTCAATGTTATCCCACTAGAGGGCGCACACTACTTAGTTCAATGCTATCCCACTAGAGGGCGCACACTACTTAGTTCAATGTTATCCCACTAGAGGGCGCACACTACTTAGTTCAATGTTATCCCACTAGAGGGCGCACACTACTTAGTTCAATGTTATCCCACTAGAGGGCGCACACTACTTAGTTCAATGTTTTCCCACTAGAGGGCGCACACTACTTAGTTCAATGTTTTCCCACTAGAGGGCGCACACTACTTAGTTCAATGTTATCCCACTAGAGGGCGAACACTACTTAGTTCAATGTTATCCCACTAGAGGGCGAACACTACTTAGTTCAATGTTATCCCACTAGAGGGCGCGTACGAGAAACCTCCAGAAACGAAGTTTTCTGTGAGTTAGTGTGTCGCGAGTTCCCGCCGACTCCAGGCCCAAGTAGAATATTAAAGAGTAGAAGCTTCGAGAACACCGACAGACGCCGAAATTAAAGAAGCTTCCCAAAGATTTAAAGAGAATTATCCTGAGGAAAGCGACTTGGAGTTTGCAGATGAAAGGTTCATTTCAAGTATTTTATATCAGTTAGAAGATTCTGATGAAACAGTGCCAACATCGCAATCCTACAAACTAGTTTTTGAAAATATGGTGTAATCAACTTTCCCAAATGATATGTGAGAGCGTTTGGAATTTATAGGTGTCTCATGATCACGGACGCAATCAACGTTCCCAAATGATATGTGAGAGCATTTAGAATTTATAGGTGTCTCATGATCACGGATGCTATTGCATAACGAATGTTTTCGAAGTTGAAACCATTTTTTAAAAAATGTCATCGATCTTCAATGACACAAGAACGACTGAACTCACTTGCCATTTTGGCCACTGAATACGACGTCATCAATGACACAAGAACGACTGAACTCACTTGCCATTTTGGCCACTAAATTCGACGTCTTGCAAAAGGTAGACTTACAAAATATCCTGAAGATTTCATCACAAACATATTGAGGAAAGTGAATGTTTAAAGCTCTCTTGGTTTATTAAAATTAAATTTTATAAAATTGTTTAATAATATTATGTAATATTCTTTAATAAGTTTTGTTTAATAACAAAATATGTTGTTTAATAACATTTTAAAATGTTAATGTTTGATTTGTGTAATAAAATTGGTTTATTAAAATTGTTGGTAAAATTAAAACGCATTAGGAGATAATTGGCGAGGGAGCCCCGAGATTTGGACTGCCTATGAGCCTCCACATGGTTCAATCCGGCACTGTGTGGTGTCGGGAGGGAAAGAAACTAAGTGGAGCCTACAATTTGTCAACGCCCTAGCTCCTTGGCCTTTAAATGTAGTAGACATCTTAATAAAAAATTCAAAACGGAATTAAACAATAAAAACGATCTGCTATCTAGAGCAGACAACATTCAGATAACTACATACTTATAGAGCGAAGATCCAGTAAACCTAACTGATCTAAAGCATAATTAAACTAACATACGAAAAAAGTAATATGTCAAAAATGAAACCTTTGACACTGAATTATATATCTATAATAATAATAATAATAATATCAAAACTGCTATTAAAAGGAAAAGTTTAAAAATCGATATAGCCTACACAAATCAAATATTATTAGAATGTGTGTGTTGGTGCATGTGTATATGTGTGTTTAAACGCACCAAATGGTAGAAAAGTAATCAACCATAAAGGCAATATACACCAAACAAAATGCACATTGATTTAAAATGATTATGAGAAAGACGTTCGAAAGGTTGCAATAAACGTCTACATAAAACAGGCATGCAAACAAATGTAGTCAAACACGTGACAATGGTGTATATAAAATAGTCATGAGCAAATGTACTCAAACACGTCAACCACGTGAAATCTACTCAGGAGTACATGGGTAACTCTAACCATGCGCATTATTAAAGAGAGACATAATAATAACTAAAAAAACAGCATCATTTAAAAAGGAAGAAGAAAAAATCGGAAGAAAGAGCAACACTAAAATAGGAAGAAAGAACAACATTAAAATAGGAAGAAAGAACAGCACTTAAATAAGAAAACCAATACTAAAATAAAAAGAAAGTACAACACTTAAATAAGAAAACCAACACTAAAATAATAAGAAAGAAACCCACTAAAATAGGAAGAAAAACAGCACTTAAATAAGAAAACCAACAATAAAATAAAAAGAAAGTACAACACTTAAATAAGAAAACCAACAATAAAATAAAAAGAAAGAACAACACGTCAAGAAGCAAAACAACATTTAAGAAGTAGAACATCACGAAAAAGAAAGAAAAGCAACAAAGTGGGTTAGTAGCAGTCAGAATATGATAACAAGTTACTATGGATATTAATATGATAGCCAAAGGTTATACATATGGTTTGATAACAAGTGACTATGGAGGTCTGAGTGAGATAACCAATGACTAAGGAGATTAGTGTGATAACCTCTCTCCTACGGAAATTAGTGTGATAAATTGATTTATGAAGGTCATGTGATATTACTCATAATAGAGTTCATAGTGTGGCAGCTGATGATGATCAGTGTAATAGCCAGTGACTAAGAAGACCAGTGTGAAAGTGACTATGAACCCAATGTGAACACCAGTTACTGTGAAGTTCAAGTCAGTAAGATAGTGAATATGGGGAAACAAAACCAACATATATCAGAGCAGATCGATAAAAATGGAGACCACGTTTATTATAAAAGTGCAATGTGTAAATTGTTTCTAACTGGAGAATGGAAATAATGACTGTGTTCAGTCTAGAGGGTTTGACGTACATGTGTGAAACTTGCAATCGACAAAGGAATATTTTGTCTATGTTCAACTAAATCGTCAGTCTAGGCAGTTTTGACATTAATGTGAAACTCTCATCAATATCTATTTGGGAAGGTATTGCCTATGTGAAACTCAACAGATAGTACAGAAAGTTATGCCTTTTGTGTGTGTGTGCGTGTGAAACAGTAGTATAGGGGAGTTTTATCAAAATGTGTGTGCATACAACTCACAATAGTGTAGAAAGTTCGGACTGTATGTGCGGGGAACTCACCATCAGTATAGAAAGTTTGAACTTTTTCTCTCTGTATGTGTGTGTGTGTGTGTGTGTGTGTGTGTGTGTGTGTGTGTGTGTGTGTGTGTGTGTGTGTGTGTGTGTGTGTGTGTGTGTGTGTGTGTGAGTGAGTGAAACTTGTATTAGTAAAAGAGAAAGTTTTGCATATTGAATGTAAAGCTCACCTATCACGTGGTACAACTAGCATATCACGTGATACTGATAGCAAGACCTTTAAAACTCACCGAACAAAAGAATTGAAGTGTTGAGAGGAAGGCTCGTCCCACACAGAGATTCCGATTTCAATGTTTTAACCACGAATGTGTTCATTTCTGTAAGCTCATCCGGTATCTAAGGAAAAACATTTCACATCACGTACTTTGAAACAGGTTGAAATTTTCTACGTGTATTTATTTCACTTTATTCACCTGCAAGCAATATGGCGAGGTAATGACTGCACTTGTACTGCAAACAGTTTGATAAATTATTTATAGCAGTCATAGTGTCAACAGTTTAGTGAATTCAACATGTTGATTATCTTTAGTATTCACAAAGTATATATTTAAAATAATAATATCTAATATCTGTCCATCCATCCATCCATTTATTTTTCTTTCCATCCATCAATCACAAAATGTCTTTAGGTCGCGATTCGAACTCTCTTGAATTAAAATTTTCTTGAGAACTAAAATGCTAAGTGCATAATTAATTAGCTCAAACTGGACGTATGACAGCATTCTGACGAGTGGTAACGTGCAGTCAATAGACCGTGCATTTGGGCCTAGACATTGCTGGATACTTATTGGTCTGGGAAATTCTCTAGCATGCTGACCAATAGCACCCTCTGTCAGTCGTTAGTTTACGCGCTCCGGTGACCAAAACTTCTGGTGTATTTCTCTCCTCAAAGAACATACTCTTCAATTACTGGTTTCTCAAGAGAAAAGCGAATGTTACCGGAGCCCGGCTGTATCAACTGAATTCTAGGAGAATAGCGAATGTAATGGATTATTATTATTAATAATAATCATAATAATCATGACCAGTAAGAAGAGGTGCCTATAAAGATATATAAATCTGTCACAGTACCTATAAAGATATATAAATCGAATTCTGGTGACATAATAACAGTTCTGTTTTGCTCAGGATGATAACGAATGTTCCAGTTACCGGATGACATCAGGACAAGGTACAATGTTTTGCACACGACACATAAAATCTGTGAGCATGTGAGAGGTTATGCAACGGACAGATTCAGCATGATTTCTGAATTTTCTGAACATGGATTTTATATGGTAATGTGGATTGAATAGCAGTGTCCATGAATTCATTTTAATGTTGTTATTGTACAATCGTGAAATAATCTTAAAATTTGAAATAGTGTCTCTGACACAACTCATAAGCTAAGTACATATTGATATTTATGTCTTCGACGGGTTACACGCATGAGGGCAAATTACACTCCTTGCTTTTTTAATATTAACTTCTAGATTTTTTCTATTTTATATAATTAATACTGATTTTGTGTAATATTTAATATGTTAAATGTTGTTGACCGTCAGAGTATTGTACGGTTGTCTGTGTAGTCAATCATAGCGAGTCCATGCCTTGCACGTAACCAGGGGAATGTAGGTTAAGTAACCTAAAGTGGACCCTTAGTCCAAGCATGGAGTGCAAAGGATAGGGGGGTAGGGGGGGGGGAAGATTACTAGAGGTGAGTGAAGTTAACTGGACAAACCATGACCCAGCATGGGCATTTGAGTTCAGCTCATGTGGTGCGCGAAACTTTGGTCAAAGTAATTAGTTATTCACTGACAAAACTTTGGTCAAAGTAATTAGTTATTCACTGACAAAACTTTGGTCAAAGTAATTAGTTATTCACTGACAAAACTTTGGTCAAAGTAATTAGTTATTCACTGACAAAACTTTGGTCAAAGTAATTAGTTATTCACGGACAAAACTTTGGTCAAAGTAATTAATTATTCACTGACAAAACTTTGGTCAAAGTAATTAATTATTCAATGACAAAACTTTGGTCAAAGTAATTAGTTATTCACTGACAAAACTTTGGTCAAAGTAATTAATTATTCACTGACAAAACTTTGGTCAAAGTAATTAATTATTCAATGACAAAACTTTGGTCAAAGTAATTAATTATTCACGGACAAAACTTTGGTCAAAGTAATTAGTTATTCACTGACAAATTCCATGCACTCAATGCTGCCTGGGAAAGATCAACCAGTGAATAAGTGTTTTAGCAAGATATGAGTATTGGTGAGAGAGTGTGTGAGTATGTTGACTTCACAATAATAATTAAAATGTTTATTAATTGGATGTTGGAGATTTCTTATTTTTATTTTTTTATTAATGATTATTTGTAGGCATGAGCTAAAGTGTATTTCCTTTCAGAGAGGTATTGCGTGGAAATAGTGGCAGTTTATTTGTATGTTGATGAAATTGTAATGCATACATGATGTAATGCGCCATGTTCTTTGTTCATTATAAAACTTTTTGAACTGAGTTGAACTAAATTATAAAGTGATGTAATTGTTAAATGTAATTAATTGGTTATTGACACTAATTAGTGAAGTCTACAACTTTGAATGTGTAAATTCTTTAAATGTTGATTGTCATGTTTTACAAATGAATATATTAATGATAGAAATTCTTGAAATTACAAGTTAGCATGTATTCTAGCGACTTCTTTGGGTGAAGTAGCCTTCTGTAAGAGACATTTTCGACCTGCTGTCATTGCATTACTTAATATTTAACCTAGCAATTGTGCCAGCTACAAAAGGGAATTTTATTTTGTTTGGCTGGGCCCTTTCTTTTTTGCTTCATCCTTTAGTCCTATTGCAGATTGATCTGGAACTCAACTTGATCCAGAAATCCTATCGGTGACGTCAGTCTGATCTGAAGTTAAAGCTACATCATTGAATGGAGACTATATGAAAAAGATTTTTTTTTAAAAGCAAAAATCGGTCTGTTCACCATCATTGTAGAACGAGTTAAGTGCTTATGCACAAAACCACTCACCATTGATAGTTATTATAAATAATTGCTTATCCTCAAAACCACTCACCGTTGATAATTATTATAAATAATTGATTATCCTCAAACCCACTCACCATTGATAATTATTATAAATAATTGATTATCCTCAAACCCACTCACCATTGATAATTATTATAAATAATTGCTTATCCTCAAAACCACTCACCATTGATAATTATTATAAATAATTGCTTATCCTCAAAACCACTCACCATTGATAATTATTATAAATAATTGCTTATCCTCAAACCCACTCACCATTGATAATTATTATAAATAATTGCTTATCCTCAAACCCACTCACCATTGATAATTATTATAAATAATTGCTTATCCTCAAAACCACTCACCATTGATAATTATTATAAATAATTGCTTATCCTCAAAACCACTCACCATTGATAAATATTATAAATAATTGCTTATCCTCAAAACCATTTACCATTGATAATTATTATAAATAATTGATTTTAATCTGTTGCCTTTAAACATTTGACTAACGGGACAGTAAATGTGCACGCTGTATCTCAAAATCAGTTTTCTTCTTTTATTACTTTCATTTAAAAATTGTTATTATCTTATCCCATATCTTAATTAATTTTTTGTAATGACCATTAATTGGAATCGGCTAGGGGAGGGGGACGAGCCATATAAGAATGAATGAATGTTAATTAATTAAGAAAGAGAGATAACCAACTCTAGAAGACACGCCCACTAGTCCCATAAATGTAAGTGGTAAAATTTAATATGAGGGCTATAAGTGTAGGTTAGACCATCTTCCATTAGTCCTTTTTAATTTTTCTCGCTTGAGAGGAAATATAACGGTGCGTTTTTCCATCACTAAGATGTTTGCCGTCACTGTCACTAGAGCTATCATGGATACACCTGACTGTCGATAATCTTAATCCTTATCTCCTTACAACTAAGTGAGTGTGATTAGTTAATTCTATCTTGTATCAGTTTTAAATCTGGATTGACACCCATTTCTATATATTGACACAATGAAATACAGTACAGTAGAGAAAGACACCAGGAGGTTGATTAAAATGTCATGACGTCACGTACCTTAATGACAGTTTCCACTTGTACTGAATACACGTAATAGTCACCTTCCTCAGTCTCTGACAGCGCCTTGCCACGGATGACTGAACAAATAAAAATGTAAACGAATTTTCAAAGAAGCAACAGATATATGTGACACAACACCACACTACTTATTGATGTTGATGATGATGAAGATGATGAAGATGAAGATTATTATTATATTATTATTATTATTATTATTATATATATTATTTAATCATCCATAACCAATTATTAGTGAGGAGAATCTTAATTTGTTATTAATAATTCTCCAGAAGACAAAACTCGTCTCACTCTTTTGGCGGATATGCGGGCATTGTACACGTTTCTTCTCTTCCACAATATTAAAGACGAACATTTACTATTACAAAATATTTCTGTAAGTGAAAACGTCTTACCAAAGGAGAAAATAAGTTCCGTCTTTTAATCTTTATTTAGTGAGCCCCCATCTCTCCAGCATATAGTTATCAGTATTTGTAATTAGGTCAATAAATTTAACAATAAATATATTAAATCAACAATCAAATATACAACATATGAATATAAACAAAGACTTTGACAATTACATCATAACAATGTTCAATTAACGCTGGACTTAATTTACTTTATCATAGCATAGACATCAGCAGTTAAATTAACACATATATATGGATATCATTCATCAAAAAATGAGAGTAGAGTTTAGAGAAATAATTAAAGTCAATATACATAACCTTTTGAATGATGGCTGCTGTCACTAGCACTTGTTCACAATCATGCGGTTTGCAACAAGTATTTGTTTTTCTTATTTAGATGACAGTCCCCTTCTAGACACATTACACAAATGTTCCAGAAACTTTGATGTGCTCACAAAACACACCATGGAGAATTATCCAGAAATTCATATGCGCTATCAAGCATACCAGGAGGAATGTTCTAGAATCTTCATGTGCACTACTCAAGCACACCACATGAATGTTCAAAATAATCTTTGTGAATTCTCGAGACCAAACTCAAGCCACCATTTTCCACTGATTGGTCCTTGAATGGAATTCACAGGAATCAACTTACAAAAACACATTTACTGCTAAGTTTGACCACAATGCTGGATTCACACACCACCATAATTCGACAGAGTATGGTAGTCACTGCAGTCTGAAGCAGATCTAAAACATCAATGAAAAACAGGCACGCTCTTCTTTGCAAAAGTCAAATTAAGGCAGTGCAAAATTTCAGGAATATTTCTTCTCTAAAACCCTTTCTCTCTTACATAAATTCTCAACTTTCCAATCCTGCAACAGTTTTGTTATCCCAATACACACAGCATAAGAAATATGGCATCAATCAAAATTCACAAGTATAATGTACAATGTAATCAAATTAGTGAACATAAAATAATGTTCAATTGCATAAGCATTCTCTAATTCAAATCATAGAGCAATAGCAAGCGTACAAAATATTTTGAATTCCACTCTTTCTTTATCAGTAAATTAACTTACCATAAGCGAATGATCGCCTTTATGACTGGACATGAATTATGTTCAAATCAAAGTAATTAGAATATCGATTTCCTTCAACAAAGTAACTAAGTCGATCCCCATTGGCTGAAGTTGTTATGAACAAATATGAGACTATTGGTAAGAAAACTTCTCATCCAGTTGGAACTGTTTGGATTGCATCAGCAAATTCTAGCATATTCTTTACCTGAGTTGTTTACTCCAACTCTGATATTTAAAAGTATCATCATAAGCAGTGCCTAAGGTGGGGTTACTTTGACATTTAAGAATTTATATAAGAGTTAAATTTAGAAATATGGATGGGCAAATTTACTCCGCCACAATATATATACAATATTTTAAAATGCAATAATGACATGCAAGCACTATCCCGACCACAAACATACAACTTTACACTGTGTCATTTGATATGGTGTTCCAAACCAATAACTTTCCAGCAGTGTGTCATTTAAAATGATGTTGTAAACTTACAACTTTCCAGCAGTGTGTCATTTAAAATGGCGTTCCAAACATAAATCGCATAATTAGTTTGTTAAGTTTGTTTGCCAGTGCGTAAATAAGTGAAAATTAGTGTCTAAAATAAATAGTAGCTTTAGTATAAGACTTGAAATTTTAACTTTAAAATATTGCTTATAATTAGAATTTGACTAGTTTATAAATACTTGGGTTATAGGTTGTTGTCTATAACTACAATAATATTATAAGATTGAAACTTTGGGTTACTACAAAATGTCTGTAAATAAAATATGTCTAGTTTTAAAAGTTTCCCTGACATGCTGATGTCTGTAATTTCAATTTGCCTAGATTAAGATTATAAAAACGTTTGCCTCATAGGCATATACATGTTTATTAAAATTATTTTATGACTGATGTATTTAAATACAGCATCTCTACATTGTAAGATTATTAGATTACTTGCTGATATCTATGATTACAGTTTGAGAAGTTTGCTAGAAGGCAATTGACTATTGACAGATGCCTATGGCTATACTAGGGCTAGTTTGATAGAAGCCATACCGATATATCGATATCTATGACTACAATTTGATTAGTCTAGTAAATGTCAGACTACTGACTAGTATCTATGACTAGTTTGATTTTATAAATATTAACTAATGATTGGTGTCTGTGACTACATAGGGATATTTGACTACTGACTAATGTCAAAGATTACATAATGGCTAGTTTGTTAGAAGTTAATGGGGTTGACTGATATCTATGACTGTACTGACTAGTTTATTAAAAGCTAATCTTTGACTACAATATGATTAGTTTGTTAGAAGTCATGAGTACTGACTGATATCTGTGACTAGCCTCTTAGACCAATGACTACTCAATGATTTTTATTACTACATTTTGGCTGGTTTGTTACAGCAAGTGTCTACTATGTCTATGACTAATACTTGATACAGTTAATGATTATTGACTGATGTCTATGACTAATACTTGATACTGCTAATGATTATTGACTGATGTCTATGACTAGTTTAATACATACCATTGATTACTGATGGAAGTCTATAACTAGTTTGATGCAAACCAATGAGTACTCAGTGATGTCTATGACTAGTTTGAATCAAGCCAATGATTACTCACTTATGTCCTTATTGCAGTACTGTTTTGGCCTGTTTTGCATGATGCACGAGCACGCGCCGGTGTAGACGACACACAGTGCAAGCAGCAAGATCGTTGGTAGCAACATCACGATGAAACTTGGATTTTGCTTTGTTTTGAAGAAATTCACAGCTGTTAACGTTTGACGAGTCCCGTTCTTGCAATAACTAACAAAGTCGAGTCTATATCTGTTTATATAATCAATATAAGTCACGTGATATGGTCAATTTTCTGACGATATACATAGTTGTGCACGAAAATTAAATCCCTGCTGTGTGTAATGAGCGTATATTAAAGCTAATGATGGTGGCATTTACAGTCTTTTTACGAAAGACCTAATTGGTTGGTTATCGACTGTATCTATGTGGTGTAGTGAAGATTCCTTTGTAATTGCAGACAAGCTATGAGAATGCATTGTCCTAAATGCAGTGGAGAGCAGAGTCGACGACACCAATGGTGCTCTTAAATTTGATTTACGTGCAGATCCATATACAATACCTCCATAGTCTAGTCATGAGAAGACAAGGGCTCTGTATACAATACCTCCATAATCTAATCATGGGAAGACATGGGCTCTGTATACAATACCTCCATAATCTAGTCATGGGAAGACATGGGCTCTGTATACAATACCTCCAATAATCTAGTCATGAGAAGACAAGGGTTCTGTATACAATACCTCCATAATCTATTCATGGGAAGACATGGGCTCTGTATACAATACCTCCATAATCTAGTCATGAGAAGACAAGGGCTCTGTATAGATTAATCAAAACCCCCGAATCGGGATGAGGTATAATATTTGTTATTATTAGATATTATAAAATCTTCATGTAGAATATTTAAAGCTCATTGACAATTAATTATAATGAATTTAATTTAATTAAAAACTGATAAGCTTTTAATATATGAACTAGAAACAATGTCAAGTGTTTAGCATATTACATAAGAGCATATTAGTTCAAACATTTGTAGAGATATTTGTCTACTCACATAATATATCTCTATGTAAAATGCAAGTATAACATATCAAGAGCAAAATTCATGAAAAAGTCCATTCTCTCTCAATCAGTCATTTAACTAACCATTAAGCTAATGGCTGCCTTTCATGACTGGACTTATTGCCACACCAAATTCAAAGTGATTAGACAACAGAATACTCTACAGCAAGTAAACTTTTGATTTCAACCCATTGGCTGGTATTATTCTTGTAAATCTTAACCGTTGAATAATAAAAACTACTCATCCACCTAAAACCAGTTTAGAGTACATTGGCAAGTCTAGCACATTCTTTACCTGAGTTGTTTACTTCCAACTTTGACACTTAAAATTATCAGCACAAGTTGTGCCCAAGGTCAGGTCACTTTGTCATTTAACAATTTATATAACAATTAAGTTTAGATTTAAATTAAGAAATAGGGATAGGCAAATTTACTCTGTCACATCAGGCTAATGAATATTGTGGCAGGATTTGTTAATTTGAGAATGTTTGTAAGAGACAAAGGAATATAGAGATTATATATACCTGAAAGTTAGCTTTGCCTTAATTTGACTTTTGCAGAGAGAAGCACGCCTTTTTTCTTTGATGCTTTTGATCCTCTTCAGACTGCAGTGACTACTGTACTCAACCAGATCATGTCGGTGTGTGCATCTAGCATTTTTGTCGAACCTATCAGTGAAAGTATTGTTGGCAGATGATTCATATGAATTTCATTTGAGAGTCAATACAGCAAAAATTGAGTCTTGAGTTTGGTCTTGAGAATTCATGAAGATTATTTGAACATTCCCTGTTGTGTGTTGAGTAGTGCACATGAAGATTCAAATACATTCCACGCGATAGTGCATACGAAGTTCTGAACAATTCTCCACAGTGTGCTTGGTGAGCGCATCAAAGATTCTAGAACAGTTGTGTAATGTGTCTAGAAGGGGTACATTAGACCATCATTTAAATGTGTCTACAAGGGGTACATTAGACCATCATTTAAATGTGTCTACAAGGGGTACATTAGACCATCATTTAAATGTGTCTACAAGGGGTACATTAGACCATCATTTAAATGTGTCTACAAGGGGTACATTAGACCATCATTTAAATGTGTCTACAAGGGGTACATTAGACCATCATTTAAATGTGTCTACAAGGTGTACATTAGACCATCATTTAAATGTGTCTACAAGGGGTACATTAGACCATCATTTAAATGTGTCTACAAGGGGTACATTAGACCATCATTTAAATGTATCTACAAGGGGTACATTAGACCATCATTTAAATGTGTCTACAAGGGGTACATTAGACCATCATTTAAATTAAAAAGACAGTGACTTGTTGCAAACTGCATGATTGCGAACACGTGCTAGGGACAGTGACCATCATTGAAAAAAGTAATGTACATTGACTTTAATTACCTCTTTAAAACTCCACTCTCATTTCTGTGATGAATGATATCCATAAGATTGATTGTATATGTTAATTTGACTGCTGGTATCTGTGCTAGGATGATTGTCTAGCCTTCATCAAACAATATTGTAAAGTGCTCTTAATTTTATTCATTTGATTATTGATTTATTGATAAATTTATTAACCTTCTTGTACATATATTAAAACGTATTTTGGAGTAATAGTGAGTGGAGCGGGGAGGCTCGTTAGATATAAATGAAAGAGGGATTTTTACTACTCCTTTAGTAAGAAGTTTCCACCTACAGAAACATTATGTAACAGTAAAATGTCTCTCTTATTATTGTGTAAAGAGTAGAGTTTTCCGACAAGTGAGAGTGTTGGTCTTGTGGGAGAATTATTAATAGTTATAAATTAAGATTCTCGATCACTTGTAATTAGTTTTGTGTTATTAATTAATAAATAATAATCATAACGAGTGAAGGGTGTCCAGAGGTGTTATAGAACCATAGATCAATAGTTTAAAAGTGCAAGAAATTATTTCTAAGTCCACTCTTTCTTTATCAGTCAAATAATTCACCAGCTAACGATCAGCATTTAAAGCTAATGATGGTGACATTTACAGTCTTTTTACGAAAGACCTAATTGGTTGGTTATCGACTGTATCTATGTGGTGTAGTGAGACTTCTTCCTATTATGAAGATTCCTTTGTAATTGCAGACAAGCTATGAGAATGCATTGTCCTAAATGCATTAGAGAGCAGAGTCGAAGACACCAATGGTGCTCTTGGCCTAGCAGCTTTAAATATGATTTACGTGCAGATCCATTTACAGTACCTCCATAATCTAGTCATGAGAAGACAAGGGCTCTGTATACAGTACCTCCATAATATAGTCATGAGAAGACAAGGGCTCTGTATACAGTACCTCCATAATCTAGTCATGAGAAGACAAGGGCTCTGTATACAGTACCTCCATAATCTAGTCATGAGAAGACAAGGGCTCTGTATACAGTACCTCCATAATCTAGTCATGAGAAGACAAGGGCTCTGTATACAGTACCTCCATAATCTAGTCATGAGAAAACAAGGGCTCTGTATAGATTAAGCAAAAACCACGAATCGGGATCAGTTATAATATTTGCTATTAAATATTATAATATCTACACGTTGAATATTTAAGGCTCATTGACAACTAATTATAAGAAATTTAATTTCATTTAAAAATGATAAGCTTTTAATAAAAAATATACATACCCAGATTTTTAGTTTCTTCTATAACTTTATATATTGCTACATTGTCTAATGCTAAAAAAAACCAGGTCTCTATACAGGTACAGAATTGCGTACAAGTTGTTGTAGATGGGGAATATTTAAATCCATTATTAGTAATCTATTTCTGAATATTGTTCACGAGTAGCTGGAGTTGGCACTTGTCAGGAAATATTAGGCAAATTATGCTGAATTATGGAAACATGATTTTTCATTTTTTATTAATCGTTCAACTTATTAAACGTTTCAACTATCTATTTAATTTATGAGAAGACTTCCGCTAAACAACTATGCTCGGCTGATGCAATAACATGTTTATGGGTTGAGAGTATGTGGGTCACACCAAAGGTGAGTGAAAGGCTGTTAACCAGATACGAGATGCCCATATTTGGTTACTTGCGTTCCATATCAGGACGTAGCATTAATCCGCCAACTGACCTCGAGTCATTCATATACACACGTGAATGAATCAAAATTCTTTAGACTCTCAGAGTATTCACCCACAGTGCCCATTGTCCAGGGTTAGAGAACGGCGTCCACAATTAGACCGCGCATAACTTCACATAGTGCCATTCTGGGAGTCTGAGTCTCGGAGAAGAGACTCGGATCCTGAGGTTAGATTGGAAATCTTAACCTGACTTCTTCAAACTCTGGGGCCATTGCTCGAGGACTATGCCAAGTGCCATAACCGACATTGGAGGGACCAGATAGAAGATAACTGCCTCGTGATGTCAGAACGGCACAGGTTGATCGATGACAGCAACAGTTCAACTACTTCATGAACTCTTAAAGTTAAGTGGGCTGTGTCCCAATGATAAGCAGAACGAACAGTAAATCGTGTATATAGCCATTCGGAATCGGGCTTAACAGGATAGATTGTGTCTAATCATTCGTGATTCGTAAATATTCATTTTTTTCTATTAATTGAGTTGTTATTAAATTTGTTGTTATCTTACCCATTGTTACATAATGACTGGATTAGCTAGCTGGGGGCTGAGCCATAATAAAGAATCATAAATCATAATTTATAAGTAAGGGGGAGATAACATTGCTAGATAGGGCTAGCAAGATTTATCTAGTGAGGTGTGAGGTGTCGTTGAATAATAGCCTGAAACTTCGGGCATGCTTTATTAAACTAACAGATAGCAGAAGTAAGCGATAGAAATGCAAATGATTTATGTTTTATAGTATCTCCAGGGGTGGGGGTAGATCCTGATCACCTTTATGTCTGTCCTTGCGGTAAACTACGCCTCCATTGCATATCATCAGTCTCCTGGCTCTCACTATGGCCACGTGTCGAATACATGCACAGTTAGACACACAGACTACCAGATATTTTCTACGAGACGCATTCGACTGTCCTAGTGTCTAAAATACGAGTGGAATACACGCACAGTTAGACACACAGACTACCAGATATTTTCTACGGGACGCATTCGACAGTCCTAATGTCTAAAATATCTGTGACATTTTACTGTACATATTAGACACTCTCATAATGTCTAAAATATCTGTCACTTTTTATTGTACATATTAACATGTATACACTGTCGCAATGTCTAAAATACCCGACAATTTCTGTTTTACATATTAGATAATGTTCTAATGTTAAACATTTCTGTTATTTTGTAACCATAAACATGTTTTGTGATTTGGGATAATTAAAAAAAACAACTTTCTAGCACAGAATGTAAGTATCAATATCTACGACTAGTTAGAGAAAAACTTCTCTCCTGAATGAATTTTAAAATTTATGGGATCTAATTAGCATGACACTTCTCGTGAATTTAAAGAAGAATGCATTTGACTTAATAAATTATGACTTTTCTCATGAATATTAAAAGTCGAGATGTCACTTAATTAGCATGAGTTAATCTCATGAATATTGAAACATGGGGTACCTTTGACCTAATTAGCAGAAAACCTACACGTTCAATTTAACAGACAGCAAAGTCCGTGACAGACATAATCACGACATATTTTGATCATGACATTTACTTTCCACTAATTGGCGGGTCAGAGATGTTATAATTTTATAACATAATCATCAGATTTTTCCGATTCTTAGAACTGTATACAGATGTTTATTCATGGAGCCATTAGTCGAACTTTGAGCAATTATCTGCACTACATCGCACTTAATAATGTCATCTTACAGCCTACACTTTCATCCCGCTATTGCTGCCTCGTTCACACACATGCACACACACCCCCACACCCACCCCCACACCCCCCCACACCCCCCACACACACATGCGCACACACACACACACACACACACACACACACACACACACACACACACACACTGTATATTATTATATTTCTGCCAAAGTGCCAAATCAACCTATTATATTTTCTGAATCTCCTGATAAATGCACATATGAAAGGTGAGATAGTAACGCTTAACACCTGCTGACCGACATTATCACAGGAAGGGGTCGAGCATTTTGCATGGTGTTAGCCGCCAATTGGTACGAGTTGATCGACCCAGGCAAAAGAAAAGGCCATCTCATTGGCTATACTTTTATTTTGACGCCGTCAAACCATGCTTCATCCACAAGATCAAGAGGATAGAACCACCTCCTCTGTTCTCAAGCTGAAGACTGATTCCCCTCTGGTCCAGTTAAGTCAAACGAGAAAGTTTCGGAAGACATTAGCATTCCTATAATTGTGCACTAGAACTGTTCACTGACTGATGACTCTAAAGTGAGATATTTTATTTTAGTCAGAACATTAACTTCGTTGTTTTCCTTTTCTATTTAACTTTATCTTTTATTAAATTTCTTTAAAATATTCGATTTCAACATTTCGTGCATCGTCTCCTTTCGTGACGTCATATGTGTACTAGCTGTAGGGAGTATCCACCATGGGAGTCTGGGGGCGACGAGCTAGTCATTGATTATTACGTGTTTATCCTAGGACTAGACTGTTCATGACATGCCATTTTTGTTGTGTATCCATGCGTCTATATATTATTTGTGCAGTATGTGACTGAGAAACGGGGTTGGTTTCCAGAAGCGGGCAGGGAAGAAATCAGTCAACACTTTATTTTCCTCGTCTTTTTCTCCTCCTGCACTCACATGTAACAATTCACCACACACAGTCAGTTAGGAGTAAAAAAAAAAGACTAATTAGGACATAGTAACATAAACTTAAGATTTAATCCATCATCTATTTTCGTTAAGTTGTGGAGGAACTAAATTGCTCCAGGACTTCAATTTGTTCGACATTTTAAATAACTTTATGTTCTTCTTTGTTTTCTTTGTACTTTTACTCACAACTTTTATATAAGTTCCAAAGCATGCATATAATAATTTGTTGCTCTTCTTTACTTTTTTAAAAACTTTTTTCTTATTATTTACCTCATCCATCATTTAGAAAAATTACTCCTTTATTCACAGAGAGTAAGTTTTATGACTGAATGGTTTGTGGAACGAGCGATTAAGTTTTCTTATATATATATAGCATGAAAGAGAACCCGTAGGACAATAAAGTTAAATCAAATTCATCAAAATATAATAACTTATTCACTATTGTTTTGAAAGGGCGGGTGTCATGTCTACATTGTATTGTCCGTGTTGTTTACATTTTCCACTCTACATACAATCTCGCATACAAACACGTCAGCATACGTAACCCTTGAACCCATAGTAAAAGAGCCAGACAAACATCCATGGTGTATGCGTGTCGGACACTGTGACGAACAACAAACAGGTCGTACGTAATGCGGACAAACCACTAAGGGACTGAATAAAATTGTGACAGCGGTGACGTGACGTGACGTAGACGATAGTGGTAGGTTAGAACGACGTTTCCATACTGTTCACTGTCGTTGTTTACCTCCCTTGTGACACTGCTTGGCTAGAGTTGTATGTTAATTTTTAATTTCTTTTTATTTGTATCAAGACACTGAACTTGAGAAAAGTTGCTGATAACTTATTTGCATATCAAGGCACTGCTATTTAATAAAGGTTATCTCTTTTTCAATTTTTATTTTATTTTATTAACTCTACATAATAGAAGATGTACAGTTATTCTGCTTCATCTACACGACAAAAAATACTTTCTGATGATAAAGTTATGTTAATATTTTTTTCTGCTTTTAAAGGATATTCGCTTGAAACTTGTTTTCTTTCCCTGTTTCATTCTGTCCTTAAGATCTGCTTAATCAAAGTCCAATGTCTCTTTGTGTTCTTTATTTCAAACAAAAATAGCTGTACTGAAAATGTGACACGTAAGTAAACTGAATGTCTCTTTGTGTTCTTTATTTCAAACAAAAATAGCTATACTGAGAATGTGAGTAAACTGAAAGTTAGAAAGCATGCAACAAACAGTAAATGTCTGATTCACTTTATTAAAAGCAAAAACAAATGTTTATTTAATTTATATTTGTTAACTCCTAGCAATTATTTATTAATCACTTGTAAAATTACCACCTGCCTGTTGTGCTCATCATCAACTGTTTTATCGACGTGGTCGCTGGCTAAGTTAAGGTACCGTTTGTAACTTTGTGTTGTGAGAAACACGTCGGGGGGGGGGGGGGATGGGATCTTGGGCAGCTCAGGGTCCTCCAGGGCTTTCTTATGCACAGACTTTGGAGACAAAGTTGTCAGTCAGTAATTGCTGACGTGTCGCTCCAAGCTCTTCCCATTTACGATTTCCATTGCACAGTCCTGTCCGGACGACTTGAAAAATGTCGACATATGCTAAAAAAAAATAAATAAATAAATAATAAGGCAAGCAAATGAATAATGCGGACTTTGCGGACTTTTTACCTCTTAAAATAAAGTTCGAATACAAACGGAGAGACAACGCAATAATGAGAACTTTATATACTTTAAAAACTGTTCTCATAGACATTTTAGAAAGTTGTTTAAAATAATGCCGTCAACAAACAGTTGAACGGAAATTTTAAAAAGAAAACAAGATAAAGTGGGGAGGCAAAAAAATGCTTGGTAGTGGAGCCAGCGTCCTAATTCCCTGCACTATGAAATGTACTAGACAAACTAATAACAAAACCAAAACAGAAATAAAAAATTCCTTGCACTATCAAATGTACTAGACAAACTAATAACAAAACCAAAACAGAAATAAAAAATAAAAATTATTTACAGTAGATAACATGTAACTAAACTACGTATTTAAAGAGTGAAAAACCATGAACTCTAACTCGTGTGATACTAAAGTTACACACGAGAAAAATAACTGTCACAACTAACCAACTTTAGCATTGAACTATATATTTATAATGACAAATATCCAAAGTGACATTAAAATGAGAACAACGTTCACATCAATATAGATTACACAAATAAAATATTATTAGAATGTAGCGTGAGTGTGTATGTGTGTGTGTGTGTGTGTGTGTGTGTGTGTGTGTGTGTGTGCGTGCGTGCGTGCGCGTATTTTAAACACATATACACACAAATCGATTGTAAATCGATCAGCCATAAAAGTAATATGCATCACAAAAAATGTACATTGATCTCAAGTGATTACTAGAAAGTCACTCGACACGTGACAAAGATCTACATACAACAGATACAAACAAATGTAGTCAAACGCGTGACAAAGGTCTACATACAACACATAAACACGTGTAGTCACACCCATTAACTACCTTGACTCTAGACGATAGATAGCGTCCACGTGTGTAACTCAATGCGCATGATCAAAGAGAGACAAAGCACTTAAATAAGAACACAACTTAAGAAAGAAGAATAACATTTAAATAATAAGAACTACGCTTAAATAGCAAGAAAGAACCGCACTTAAATCAAAAGAAAGGGCAACACTAAATTAAGAAGACAACACTTAAGCCAGAAGAACAACAACACTTAAATAAGTAGAAAGGACAACGTTTAAATAAGAAGAAACTCAACACTTAAATAAGATCTGAACTCTAGAAAGAAGAATGTTGCATATATAAGGACAGGACTTAAGAAGAAAGAACAGCACTTAAATAAGAAGAAAGAACAATTAAATACGAAGACAGAAGGGCAGTTTAATTTTTTCTAATGAAAAAAAAACAGCAGTTAAAAAGAAAGAAAAACGCTTACATAACAACAAATAACAGCACTTAATGAGAGGAAAGAACAACACTTAAATAAGGACAGCGCTTAAAGAAGAAAGAACAGCACTTAAATAAGGACAGCGCTTAAAGAAGACAGAACAGCACTTAAGAAGAAAGAATAGCACTTAAGAAAAAAGAGCAGCATTTAAGAACATCGCTTAAATAAGCAGAAAGAACAGACCTTAAATAAGAAGAAAGAACATCACTTCAATGAAAAGTAAGAGCAACACTTAAATAAGAAGACAGAAAACACTTAAACAAGAAGAGAAATCCAAAATATGGTCCATGGTGTTCAGAATGTGATAACCAATTACTACGGATATTAATGCGATAGATAATGACTATGGATGTCATAGTTTGTTAACAAGTGACTATGGTGATCTGAGTGTGATAACCAGTGACTATCGAGATTATTTGATAGCCATTGACAATGAAAGTTAGTGTTTATACCCCCGGTATAGAAATTAGTGCGATAACTGATTATGAAGGTCAGTAAGAAATCAGTACTTTTAGAGATCAAAATGTGATAACAAGTGGAATAAGACCAGTGGAATAACCAGTGATATGAATCCAGTGTGATAAAAATTGAGGTCAGGCCAATGTGACGGCAAATATTGGGGACAAAACCAAAATAGGTCAAAGCAGATCGATGAGATTGGCTACCAAGTTTGTTAAAGAAATTCAATGAGTAATTTGCTGTAAGTAATAACTGTACAAGTAAATTCACTATATCAGACTAGAAAGTTTAGCCTCCTTGTGAGAAACTCACAACAATAACAGGAGATTTTGCCTATTTTAAACTAAGCACTCAGTGTAGAAAGTTCTCTCTCTCTCTTTCTTTCTGTGTGTGTATGTGTGTGTGTGTGTGTGTGTGTGTGTGTGTGTGTGTGTGTGTGTGTGTGTGTGAAACACTAGTATAAGGAGTTTTACCTATATGTGCGTATACAATTCACATTAGTGTAGACTGTAGAGAGTTTGAACTTTGTGTGTGAAACTCATATTAGTAAAAGAAAGTTTTACAATTTACATGGATGCACGTAAAACTCACTCATCGCGATAGGGCAGTAATGCATGTAAATCTGACACATCACGTGATGCTGGTAGGAATGCATGTAAAACTCACCCATCACGTGATGCTGGTAGGAATGTATGTAAAACTCACCTAACAAGAGAAGTGAAGTTTTGAGAGGAAGACGTGTTCCACACATAGCATCTGATGTCCTTGATTTAACCACGATCGAGTTCACTGTTGCACGCCCATGAGGCATCTGAGGGGGGAAAAAACAATTCACATCACGTACTTGAAAAGAAGAATACTAAACAGATTGACATTTTCTACCTGTATTTTTTTCACTTTATACACTTTATTAAACTGTAAGCAGTTTACCCAAATTCTATCCGTAGGGATCTGTGACCCTTACTCCAGGGCTGGAGGGTAACCTAATTCATATTCCAACTTATTTCAAACTGACCATTCTAACCATTGCTTGACAGTGCATAAAGAATGCGACAGTTTGGGGCCATCAGTAAGCACTAGACCAGCATCAACCGACCACAGAGGTGGGAGCAATTTATGCAGTTCGTCTGGCACCATACAGAAAACATATCTTTTAACTACCATCTTTATTGGCCAGTAATTTATGCAGTTCTCCTGGCATTACACATATATCTATGGACTGCCATCTTTCTTGGCCTTTAATTTAAGCAGCAGAAAATCATACGCTCTATAATTGCAGAAGGTATGTGGTTTTGCTCGTATATCTAAATATTATCTATGTTTTTTATATTTAATGTTTAATCATATTCCTCTTATTAATTATACATCCTGCTTAGGACATTAGATTATATGTTACTATGTGTTGAAGAGTGTTCTGTCAGAGAGCACAGATTGGCCTATTCTAAGTGTTCTGTCAGAGAGCACAGATTGGCCTATTCTAAGTGTTCTGTCAGAGAGCACAGATTGGCCTATTCTAAGTGTTCTGTCAGAGAGCACAGATTGGCCTATTCTAAGTGTTCTGTCAGAGAGCACAGATTGGCCTATTCTAAGTCCCTGTGATTTTGCCTACGGATCGGCACTTTATCCCCGATGTTGAACTTTGACCAAGAGCTGAACCGCGAAGGAAAAAACCTGATCCATGGGCCAGAAGCACAGTTTGGTGGACCCACATCTGCTACCTTCTGTAGCGATCTACCAGAATCCTAGACAACAACGTCAGGCACAATATTAAGTAGGTACGACCAGTTTCCACAGCAAGCTTACTGTCGTAGATCTTTGCCAATAAGCCATCAACAGTTCAGTAAGCTTACTGTCGTAGATCTTTGCCAATAAGCCATCAACAGTTCAGTAAGCTTAATGTCGTAAATCATTGCCAGTAAACCATCAACAGTTCAATAAGCTTACTCTTTTAAATCTTTGCAAGTAAACCATCAACAGTTCAGCAAGCTTACTGTCGTAAATCTTTGCCAGTAAACCATCAACAGTTCAGTAAGCTTACTCTTTTAAATCTTTGCAAATAAACCATCAACAGTTCAGAAAGCTTACTATCGTACATCTTTGCAAATAAACCATCAACAGTTCAGTAAGCTTACTGTCGTAAATCTTTGCAAATAAACCATCAACAGTTCAGTAAGCTTACTGTCGTAAATCTTTGCAAATAAACCATCAACAGTTCAGTAAGCTTACTGTCGTACATTTTTGCAAATAAACCATCAACAGTAAGTCTGCTTGGCTACTTATAACTGTCATTCTGATGAGCAATACGTAGTGTTTGCTCAAGACCTTCATCTTCCACAATCGATATCGGCCGACCAGATGTTGCAATCCACTTTGCCAGAGAACTAGTGATATCGTGTTGTAACTGAGAACTTACTGGCCGCTCACTTTGACGGAAAAATTGACCAACTTTACCTTTGTTGAGTTGTACATGATGCCGATGACCTCTCACTGGACGATGCTTTGTCCAGAACTTTCAGATGTTGGATGGGTGTACATGTTGCAAGTGGTAATTTAGCGAAGTGTTCGATCAATGACGTACAAAGAACTTAAGACAATGCACACAGCACAGGTTTTCCACAGTAGAAACAGTACCATCAGAACTTAATTTAAAACCAAAATGTTCACTTAAACGGCCTGAAATGGCCATATATTTCACAGTGCCAACGCTTGCAGTTCCCGGCCTTGCCATCTTAGTTTTTTTTTTTTTTTTAATTGCAACAAAACTTTTTATTGACGTTAAGTGTGTAAGTAAACAACGTTCTATATTTAATGATCAATCGTTACAAATAATTTTAATCGTTAAAATATTTTAATGATTAATTGATTAATTAATCGTTAATTTTCGCAGTCCTAACACCTATTATAACTTTAGTATAAACACACGTGCGCGCGCGCGCAAATCGTGAAGAGCCACTGACTTAAATCTTGCTCTTGCTCTTAAATCTATGCTGAGTAAAATACACTGACCTATAGACTATACTGTACTACTGGGTGACTGAACAAAATACACTGATGTGTATATTGTACTACTTACTGGTGAGTGGAATACGACTGACGTTTATATTGTACTCCTGATGACTGAATGAAATACACTAACGTTTATATTGTACTCCTGATGACTGAATGAAATACACTAACGTTTATATTGTACTCCTGATGACTGAATGAAATACACTAACGTTTATATTGTACTCCTGATGACTGAATGAAATAGAATAACGTTTATATTTTTCTCCTGATGACTGAATGAAATACATTATTGTACTCCTTGTTGGTAACTGAATGAAATACAACAGACGTGTACTGTACTACTTCCTGGTAACTGAATGAAATATGACTGAGGTGTATATTGTACTTAATACTTATGAATGAGTGAAATACTACTGTAAATACTACTAAAATACTATATTGTAGTACTCGTGAGAGAATGAAATACACTGGCATGTATGTTGTACTACTGGTGAATGAATAAAATACACTGACATGAAAGTAGTACAAAAGATGTTTGAATGAATTACGACTGACGTATAGTATTACTGGCGTTTGAAAATACGACTGACGTATTGCATTGCTGGGGGTTGAATGAAATACGACTGACGTATTGTATTGCTGGTAGTTAAATGAAATATGACTGACGTATTGTATTGCTGGTAGTTAAATGAAATGTGACTGACGTATTGTATTGCTGGTAGTTAAATGAAATGTGACTGACGTATTGTATTGCTGGTAGTTAAATGAAATGTGACTGACGTATTGTATTGCTGGTAGTTAAATGAAATGTGACTGACGTATTGTGCTTGTAGGCACTGGAATGAATTACTTAATATTTAGCTGGTGTTTATAACAAGTTAACACTCGTGTTCATATTATACTACTGACGTTGTGATGTTTGAATGAAATATATTTTTGTTTCTTAAGACTGAATAGAAAGTATATGATTTATTTTTACTATTTTAAAAAAAAATATTCAGGCATGTGTACACTTACATTACTGGATTCTAAATAAAATCTTTGTGCATTACAATAATGTTTCAGTCTATAATGACTCTTTCATTACTGGATTCTTAATAAAATTATTGTGCATTATAATAATGTTTCAGTCTCTAATGACTCTTTCATTACTGGATTCTTAATAAAATCATTGTGCATTACAATAATGTTTCAGGCTACTATGACTCCGTACACTGGTGTTCAGTGACATTTCTACTCCTGATTAGTAAAAGAAACATTTCATTTATCTACATTGGAATAAACGTATCCATCTCTGCTGCTAGAAGTAAACATATTCTTTAAATTTTCTGACACATGGTACCTATAGAAACGGATCAATTTGTGTGACGTAGCTGTCAGGATGGTAACGCATGTCCGGTTACAGGACGACGTAAATACAAGATACAGTGTTTTGCACACGACACTGAAATCATGGCGTGCATGTCTGAGTCGCACAAGGCATTTGTGTAAAATTGTATTTTGAAAACAAAATAATAATCAAGCCTATCTCTATTAAATAAAATGAACTTTGGCCTCTATCAGTCTCGTTTTTTCCCCGCTCTAGCACGAGAGGAAATGTTACACTGGTATATTTTCATCACCACCGTGGATATTCGTGACTGTCAATTTTTTAACTCCTTACAACTATGTGAGTATTATTAATGCTGGCAGAGTTAAGACTATCTTGTATAAAGTTTAAGCCTGAAAGCAGATTGACATCCATTTCCATTTACTTATACAGTGAACTACAGAATAGTAGTGGAAAGAAAGACAACTGTAGGTTGATTAATGCATCATGACGTCACGTACCTTAATGACAGTTTCCACTTGAACTAAATAAACGTAATCTTCACCTTCCTCAGTCTCTGACAGCGCCATGCCGCGGATGACTGCACAGGAGAATGAAAATGAAGGTTCAAAGAAGCAACAGATATGAATTAATTTTAATGCACCAATGACAAGCAAGCACTATTCCGATCATAAAATTACAACTTTCCAGTCGTGTGATTTCACACTTCCAAGCAGTGTGTCATTTAAAATAGTGTTCCACATTTTAACTAGTTCATAAACACTTGGGCCATAGACTGCTGTTTATAACTACAATTTAACTAGTTCATAAACACTTGGATCATAGACTGCTGTTTATAACTACAATTTAACAAGTTCATAGTTCATAAACACTTGGGCCATAGGCTGCTGTTTATAACTACAATTTAACTAGTTCATAAACACTTGGGCCATAGGCTGTTGTTTATAACTACAATTTAACTAGTTCATAAACACTTAGATCATAGGCTGCTGTTTATAACTACAATAAGACTAATTACTGAAAAATGAGTTACTTACTACTTGATGCTTATAACTGCAATATTCCTAGTTTATAAAATCTTACCTTACAGGGTGATGTCTATAACTGCAATATTCCTAGTTTATAAAATCTTACCTTACAGGGTGATGTCTATAACTGCAATACGCCTAGTTTATAAAATCTTACCTTACAGGGTGATGTCTATAACTGCAATATTCCTAGTTTATAAAATCTTACCTTACAGGGTGATGTCTATAACTGCAATATTCCTAGTTTATAAAATCTTACCTTACAGGGTGATGTCTATAACTGCAATATTCCTAGTTTATAAAATCTTACCTTACAGGGTGATGTCTATAACTGCAATACGCCTAGTTTATAAAATCTTACCTTACAGGGTGATGTCTATAACTGCAATATTCCTAGTTTATAAAATCTTACCTTACAGGGTGATGTCTATAACTGCAATATTCCTAGTTTATAAAATCTTACCTTACAGGGTGATGTCTATAACTGCAATACGTCTAGTTTATAAAATCTTACCTTACAGGGTGATGTCTATAACTGCAATACGCCTAGTTTATAAAATCTTGTCAAAAAGGGTCAAAAAGGCTGATGTCTTTAACTACAATATGCCTAGTTATAAAATCTTGGGTTAAAGGCTGATGTCTTTAACTACAATATGCCTAGTTTATAAAATCTTGTCAAAAAGGGTCAAAAAGGCTGATGTCTTTAACTACAATATGCCTAGTTTATAAAATCTTAGGTTGTAAACGGATATCTATAAGTATAATGTGTCTAATATATATTGTTATATTAATTCCTTTATGACTACAGTTTGAGTAGTTTGCAATGAGCCAATGACTATTGACAGACGTCTATGACTACAGTAGTCCTGGCATGGTAGAAGCCCTTATTGATTTATCGATATCTGTGACTACAGGATGATTAATGTGGTAAATGTCAGAGACTATTGACTAATATCTATAGCTAGCTTGACTTAAAAAATATATTGACTTAATGATTGATGTTTGTGACTACAGTATGTTTGACTACGACTAATATAAACGATTAGGCAATGACTAGTGTGTTAGACGTCTTTGACTACTTAATGATATTTACTACTGCAGTATGACAAGTTTGCTAAAAGCCAATGACTGACTGATATCTATGACTAGTTTCATACACGTTAACGACTACTGACTGGTATCTATGACTAGTTTGATAAAAGCTAATGACTGATGTCTATGACTAGTTTTATACAAGCCAATAATTACAGACTGATATCTATAACTAGGCTGATACAAGACAATGACTACTGACTGTTGTCTATGACTGTTTTGATACAAGTCAATGTCTACTGACTGTTGTCTATGACAAGTTCGATACAAGCCAATGACTACTGACTGTTGTCTATGACTAGTTTGATACAAGTTAATGATTACTGACTGATATCATTTTGGCAGTACTCTTTTGGGTCGTTTTCGCTGAAGCAAGTGCACGCGCCGGTGCAGACGACACACAGTGCAAGCAGCAGGATCGTTGTTAGTGACATCACGATGAAACGGATTTTTCTTTGTTTTGAGGAAATTCACAGCTGTTACATTTGACGAGCCCAGCTCTTGCAATAACTAACCGAAGTCGAGTCCATATCAGCTTATATAGCAACGAGGTGGTCACGTGACATGGTCGATTTCCTGACGACATACAAAACAACTAGTTACGCATCAAAAGTGAGTCCGTACTGTGTGCAATGAGTGTAAATTGAAGCTGTCAGTAGCATTTACAGTTTACGAAAGGCATTATTGGTTTGTGATCGACCGTACTTCAGTGGTGTAGTGAGATGTCTGTGTTCTGTATATTGTTCCTTTGTAATTGTATACCGTACCTCAGTGGTGTAGTGAGATGTCTGTGTTCTGTATATTGTTCCTTTGTAATTGTATACCGTACCTCAGTGGTGTAGTGAGATGTCTGTGTTCTGTATATTGTTCCTTTGTAATTGTATACCGTACCTCAGTGGTGTAGTGAGATGTCTGTGTTCTGTATATTGTTCCTTGGTAATTGTATACCGTACCTCAGTGGTGTAGTGAGATGTCTGTGTATATTGTTCCTTTGTAATTGCATACAAACTTTGAGCAGGTATTGTCCTAAATGCACTAGAGCAGAGTCGAAGACGCTAATGGTTCTCTGGGCCTCGCAGTTTTAAATATGATTTATGTGCAGATCCATGTACAAATACATCCCTAATCTAGAGTGGAGCGGTCAAGGACTCTCTATAGATTAATCAAGACAGCTCCAACAGAAACCCAGACAGTGTGAGCAACTACAGGTAAAATATTTAAGGCTCATTGACAACTAATTTTAAGGTATCTAAATTGATTAAGAAAGATAAACTTAGTTTAAAAAATTATGCCCAGATATTTAGTTTCTTCTACCATCTTAATAGTCACATTGTCTAATGCCCAACCCGGGTTTCTATGCAGACTCCACAGACTGCAGAAATGCATACACGTTGTTTTAGAGGTGCAGTAATTAAATCCATTGTTAGTTATCTATTTATGAATATTTTTAATGCATAGCTTGAGTTGGCGTTCAGTGTGAACAATATATTCCCCAGCATAACACCTATACTGCAAGCACCAACAAAGATGGAGGCATGTGTACCTGGATTTATAGCTTTAATGATTTTATTAATTTTGAATAAAATTATTGTGACAGAGAATATTGCCTTGCTGTATGCCGTTTTCCTAGATATAAACATCAGGAATTGTTGTTCCCAAGGACAATGAATTGGAGATCAGAAATGTTTTAATTTCTCAATAAAAGAGGGAAGACAACCCTTGATTCCAAGGTTAGATAAGATCTTGTAGGATTCCCTATCTCCATCTGTATCATGCGCCTTTTCTAGAAAAAAAAAAAAAAGCATGTTAGCTAAAGCCTGTTATCGTCTACTAAAGGATTGTCTTATAACAGTTTCAAGCCTAACCATGTGATCCAGTATAGAGTGGTTATGTCTGAAAGCACATTGCACTTTGGACATTCATATACCATACTACTCTAACATTCGCCATTTTTTCCATTGTTTTGCTTAGTTGGTGACCACTATAGGACTACAATTATTAGAATACAAAGGATCCTTTACTGGTGACTTGAGAATTCTAAGGCATTTGTTTTATCAGGTGCTAAATCAAAACCCCATATGTCTGTCTAGGAACATATTTGATATAATGCTTTTGCATTTGTGTCTCTATTTGAATGTTATATCTGTGTACATAGCATATATAAGAGTCATTTGCAAACTGTGTAATTTGTGTTTGTATTTCTTCTAGTTATATTTAAATCATATGATGCTATGCTGAATAATGCGGGACTCAGAGCACTACCTTGTGGTTTGCCATTTATTTGTATTTGTTGTTGAGATTGTGATATTTAGTTTGACTTTAAATGTTCTTTTAGAAAGGAAGTTTTAATATAATTGTATGTGTTTCCTAATATTCCAAGGTGTAATGTTTTGATGAGTATTGTTTCATGCCATGTAGTATCAAAAGCTTTCAAGATATCAAGAAAGATGTCTATTGAATGTGTGGCAGATTACATTTGTCTACACCTATTTCTAAATTTGATTGTTATATAAATTGTTAAGTGTCAAAGTGACCTGACCTTGGGCAATGCTTGTGCTGATAATTTTAAGTGTCAAAGTTGGAAGTAAGCAAATCAGGTAAAGGATGTGCTAGACTTGCTGATGTAATCTATACCAGTTGGATGCATTTCTTATTATCCAATAACAGTACAAGAACTAGACCAGCCTGAGATCAAAAGTTTAATTGTTGTCTAATCACTTTGAATTTGGTATGGCAAAAGTCCAGTCATGAAAGGCAGCCATTAGCTTAATGATGAGTTAGCTGACTGAGAGACAATGAACTTTGAAATAATTTATGCACTTTGTTACTGATGTGATATACTTGTGTTTTATGTAGAGATGTATTATGTGAGTAGACTACTATTTTTTGTGTTTTATGTAGAGATGTATTATGTGAGTAGACTACTATTTCTTGTGTTTTATGTAGAGATGTATTATGTGAGTAGACTACTATTTCTTGTGTTTTATGTGTAGAGATGTATTATGTGAGTAGACTACTATTTCTTCAAATTGTGAACTATGATATTTATGTGTAGTATATTAAACACTTGACATTGTTTCTAGTCAATACATTCATAACATAGATGTGTTTACTATGCTATATTTATGTATCGGGCTAATAAATACTGTTGTAGGAAACTGTAAGTTGATATTTGAATGTAAGAAAGAATGGAGTGAGAGATGAATAAATGTGTTTGTTCACTGATTATATTTTACAGAGAAGAAGCAGCCTTTTATGTTTTTACCTGAATCTCCAAGTTTACTGATTTAAAAATGCTACGACTGTAGTAGACTTGAGAAGTTTCTAACCCCAGTATGTAAGTGTAAGGATACACTGCACTCTGTTGACGTATGGTGGCATGTATACTGACTACATCGTGGAATTTCTGGTGCAAAGAAGTTACTGGAAATTGTTACAATTGCTATTCTGCTTGAGGGAGCTAATACCGTAGGGTGTCCAGATTAGCCTTGAGAGAATAATGGCTCGTCTGAGTTCTACAATGTGCAAGAGAAACACGTGAAACTGACAATTCCCTTGTGACAATAAACTTGTGTCTTTGTTATGAGAGCATGTGAAAGACTATTGCGGCTTTGTCTAGACAAGGTTCTGTATAAACTATTATTGCTATAATCTCTATAACTCCATTTCTGTTCTCTGATAAGAACTAACCTGTGATTTATACTGACACCAATCTGTTGAATCATAGAATATAAGACTGTATAAATATTGAAATTATTTGAATGTGGTTCATGGAAATATTGATGTCAAGTAATCTTTTGATTGCATTTGCAATATGTATATTTGATTGTTGATTTAATAATTGTTGAATTTATTGACCTTCTTACACATATTGATAATCATATATTAGAGAAGAAAGTTGGTGATGGGGGGGGGGTTCGCTAAATATAGATTAATAGATGGATTTATCATCTTTTTTTCCACCTACGGAAATATTGTGTGACGGTAAATGTTTGTCTTTAATGTTGTGGAAGAGAGAAAACGTTTACAGCACCAGCATATCCGCCAATTGAGAGAGACGAGTTGTGTCTTCTGGAGAATTAATAATAACATAAATTAATATTATCATCACTTGTAATTAGTTATGGGTGATTAATTAAATAACAATAATAATAACCATTTACTAGGTGGCGTTAGCGTCAAAGGATGTTTTCCTGTCGGTCATTATTATCTACGGGTCTGTTTGAGGTTCTTTGTACTAGTAGGACTGTCGGTCATTATTATCTACGGGTCTGTTTGAGGTTCTTTGTACTAGTTGGACTGTCGGTCATTATTATCTATGGGTCTGTTTGAGGTTCTTTGTACTAGTAGGACTGTCGGTCATTATTATCTATGGGTCTGTTTGAGGTTCTTTGTACTAGTTGGACTGTCGGTCATTATTATCTATGGGTCTGTTTGAGGTTCTTTGTACTAGTAGGACTGTCGGTCATTATTATCTATGGGTCTGTTTGAGGTTCTTTGTACTAGTAGGACTGTCGGTCATTATTATCTACGGATCTGTTTGAGGTTCTTTGTACTAGTAGGACTATTTATACATATTTTTATATACATTTATGTATAATCTAGCACTGAGTGGTGTCGATAAAACGTTTTCAATAAAGGAAAGAAAAAAGCTATTATTTTGTGTGTGTCCCACTTAATGTGTGGCGTCTCAGCACGACAAAGGGGCCAATGTCCATGCTACTAATTACACTTGTTGTTCCCCTCCCACCCACCCACAAGATTAAAACTTTCACTGCTGACCGATTACTGTTTTTGAACTTGCTAAATATTTGTCTTTGATCTCGTTGGACTGTTGTCAGGACTGCGTCACTTGTTTAAATCTGAGTCATTACCTGTAGTTTATTTAGTCTCCGTTTTGTTTTTATAGTGTGTATTATATTGAAAAAGAATTCTACAATTACTAACAACAAATTTAAATTAGTTGTAACAATTACCCAGTATTTCAGCTGAGATAATACTAATATGTCGACAATGAGAGATTGCGGATAAAAATGGCCCGAGGATGCCGGTCACAACACCTTGTGTGTTCTAACGTTATTTTCGCAAAAAGCGTTCATATTTATAATGTGACGTCTCATTTCTTCAACCTCCTCCCCCAAATCGTCACATAATTTTGAACCCTACCTCCCACTTCACCACTGATTGTCATAAAATGAACGATCCCTATATGGCTGGCTCCAAACAGAGTTCGTTCCCCTGTTTACCTTAACGACTAGCAAGGAATTGTTTCAGGTATGCATATTACTCAGACCTGATTCTAATTCATCTGTCCTCAGACTGGGGTTTGTGTTAAATACTTTAATTAACACACACACACACACACACACACACACACACACACACACACACACACACACACACAAACTGCATCGACACATGCATACTTCAGTAACCTTAGGCTATATTATGGGTCTTTATCTCCCTTTTTGAACACTACGCTAAAACCCGGGAACATTCGTTTTCAAGTTTTCAATTTTGATCAACAGAAAAGAAAGATTCGGTTCTTATTTTCATTTCAGAGGTGTAGATGAAAAGTCTACCGAAACATTGAATTTATCTACACGTTTTTGGACAGCAAATATGGTCCAGTACCAGCCGGTTAAGTTAGAATTTTGACTGTAATAACGATTTTCGTGCGAAAAGAATTGCTGCAGTTAATTTGTAAATTCAAATGTTAACCTTTGAATTTGTTGTAAACTTATTGTAATTTTATTCTCAATAGAACAAAGAATTTTTAAATTGTAAACTTTGTAAAGGAATTAACTATGAGAAGGAGAATAAAGTTACAGATTTAACACTTAGTGAAACTGAGCATTGATGCACAAACAATCCTGTATTTTACAGCTTTAGAATTCAGCTTCCGGCATCCAGGTTTTACTACCACCTGTAGTTCCAAGTTCTGTTATCATTACGGCCACTGCTGTTACCTAGAAGCACAAAGAGGAGCAGCCAGTTGGCAGATTGCTCTCTTCAGAAACTCTGGACTGTTCTGTGGTCTGGCACCAGAACTTCAGAATCATCGCCAGCCGGTCTACTTGACACATCAGAGGTGGAACCGTCACACTCGCATTAAACCAGTTGAACCGTGTAAATGCTTGTTAAGTGTCTGTAACTTGTTCCATGATTATTTGTAATTTCTGAATTCCCAAATTTTGATTTTCTTATAGTCCTTGTACTAACTTAAACATTGAATGACTGATTTTCTTATAGTCCTTGTACTAACTTAAACATTGAATGACTGATTTTCTTATAGTCCTTGTACTAACTTAAACATTGAATGACTGATTTTCTTATAGTCCTTGTACTAACTGAAACATTGAATGACTGATTTTCTTATATTCCTTGTACTAACTTATACATTGAATGACTGATTTTCTTATAGTCCTTGTACTAACTTAAACATTGAATGACTGATTTTCTTATAGTCCTTGTACTAACTTAAACATTGAATGACTGATTTTCTTATAGTCCTTGTACTAACTGAAACACTGAATGACTGATTTTCTTATAGTCCTTGTACTAACTTATACATTGAATGACTGATTTTCTTATAGTCCTTGTACTAACTTAAACATTGAATGACTGATTTTCTTATAGTCCTTGTACTAACTTAAACATTGAATGACTGATTTTCTTATAGTCCTTGTACTAACTTAAACATTGAATGACTGATTTTCTTATAGTCCTTGTACTAACTTAAACATTGAATGACTGATTTTCTTAATAGTCCTTGTACTAATTTATACATTGAATGACTGATTTTCTTATAGTCCTTGTACTAACTTAAACATTGAATAACTGATTTTCCTATAGACTGTGGAGTAACTATTTCTGTTAATTTGTCTAAGAGATCTGTGATCTCCAACTTATGTTAATTTCATTGCATTGTGAATATTGTAAATATGAATTTGTTTATTCCATTGTTAATTAGTCTTTTAATAAATATATTGAAGTTCACCTTTCCACCCTTGTTAATTTCATTAGAGAAGTAATGTGCAGGAAAAAGGGTGGGGGCAGCCAAATGACGTAATAATTAGTAACGAAGATAGTCTTTTACTGTTAATTTTATTTAATTTTATTTAATTTAATTTTATTTTATTTAATTTTAATTAATGGATGTATGACTTTTCTAGTGGTTTCTGCCTCATATACATGACCGGAATTAGTTTGTACATTATAAAGCTATAATAATTTTGTTACCTCCTTTTAAAGGATTTTTTATTTCAAAATTGTTTTCTTCTTTTATTTCTTTCTTTTCTTATCCATCACTTTTGTATGCCCTAGTGAAAGAAAGCCGCTCGATGATGGAACGAATGGGTGATGGACACACGAAAAGGCTGCACTGGTTTTAATTGTCGAGCATGGCTTATAATACGAACCCCCCCCACCCCCCACCACCCGGTTATTACTTAACGATTAACAAGACAACGACAATACAAACATTACAAAAAGACCATACAGCCATAGTCTAAATGTGAATTGATAAGAAATTTGACAACGAGATGACTAAAAATGAAAAATAAGAAACTTTATAATAGTAAATAAAATTCAACTTTTAAATTTCGATTGAGGGACGTAACTCAATTAACTTCACAGAATTCAGTGGTATTTAATAACCTATTGCCACTAAAGGAATCCTTAACTGTTTTCCGTGTGTCTTTCGTGTGTCTAGTTTGTTTTTCGTGTGTCTTGTTTGTTTTCCGTGTGTCTAGTTTACTTCTCTAACATACAAAGCGGTTCTGACATAAATGAATACATTCTGATAGAGACGAGTCCCAATTGGGTCAGTAGTGCACACTAAAATAAGTTCAGTACAAACTATGATCACTTTCAATATTACACAAGTCCTGCACGAAAGTATATTTCTCTTAGATGTAAAGTTTCAAATTCCTGACTTATCTTCCTTGGACCAAGCATGAAAAACCCGAAAGCAGATGACACTAAGACTTTCGTCTTTCAGTATAAACTCCCCCCCCAAAAAAAAAAAAACAAACAAAAAAACTACAACACTTTTATGCATCTTTAAGTATCTTATTAAGTAATGGCATTTCAGTTGTGAAGTTAGGCGATTTTCGTGTTCACAATTTTTAAGTCTATCTCATCTTGCAAAAGTACAAATTTATAAGTGACTCCTCTTTGCTAGGCCTAATCAATAAACATACACATACCTCCTTCAGAGTTTCATTTGACATGCAATTGAAGAAAACTGAATTCTTCTTCCTCTTTATCTTTTTTTCCATTGAAAGTAATTTGACTGTTTAGTAGTTTTAATGGCCTACTTTCCAAAAACGGCTTGCTGGACTCTATTCTGGTTAGACATCCTTAACATACCTTATGACGTCATTAATCCTGCCCATGCTTATCTAGCGGTTTCTCCCGACCTGTTCCTCCTGAGCACTCACGTATGGGGCCATGGTGTGGTGAACAGTCTGTCAATGCAAAAGTATTTATGACTATATGGTGGGTTTTCACTGACTATGGCCTATGGTGGGTTTTCGCTAAACTATGGCCTATGGTGGGTTTTTGCTAAACTATGGCCTATGGCGCTCAGACAGACCAGTGCTTATTATGTAAGGGCCATCTCTCCCCTCCATTTTTGTTCTAACCATTTTTCTTCAGCAAAGTGCCAAAAATTAAATACTATGCGTTTATTATGGAGGATATATGACTCTTTGTGTTATTTATCTCAAACAAAAGTAGCTATACTCAGAATATAAGTAGAATGACTTTTAGAAAGCATGCAACAAATAGTACATGTCAGATACACTTTATTAAAAGCAAAAACAAATCTTTGCATTTTATTCGATATATAATAAAATTTATTTATTTTATATTTGTTGACTCAATGCAAATGACATTGAATTATTTATTAATCACTTGTAATACTACGACCTTTGTGTTGTGTTCATGACGAAACAAATGGGCTTGGCTGTTGTCTAAGTTCAGATACCGTTTGTAACTTTGTGTTGTGAGAAACATCAGGGGCTGGGGGTCTTAGGCAGCATAAACACTTTCATTGATTTTCTAATCACAGACACTGGAGACAAAGTTGTTAGTCAGTAAACGCTGAACGTCTGCTTGAAGGTCATCCCATTTACTATTACCAATGCACATATTTGTCCGGAAGACGTCGTCGTCGTCGTACATATTTGCTGAAATAATACGACAAACAATGCAATAATGCGGGCTTTTTGCAATTTAAAAATAATAGTACGGACATGCAAAGCAATAATGCGGACTTTTTGCAATTTAAAAATAACAGTATGGAAAGAACAGCGGAATAATGCGAAGTTTATATATCGTAAAATTGATCTCATAGAAATTAAAAATTATTGGAAAGATAACATAAGAACACTGACATATAAAATATTAGAATTAACCTACTTAAGTAAAATAATGGAGAAGTGAAAAATAAATTTTCAAATTACTGTTAAAAAGAAACATAAATTTAAATTAACAAGAAAAGAATAAAGAAATGATGGAGGGGGTGAAAAAAGTTTGGGGTAGACTAAAATTTGTCAACGCTCTAATTCTTTGGACTGTAAAATGTGCTAAATAATAAATCCAAAACACAAATAATAAAGTTCGGCTGTCTAGAGCTGACAACATTCAAATAAACTACATACTTAAAGAGTGAAAGTCAGTTAACTTTAAGTGATCAGAAGCATTTGATACGAAACTAACACAATAAAAATAATCTGTCAAAAGTGACCAACTTTAACACTGAATTATATATCTATAATAATAATAATATCAAAAATGCTAATTAAAAAGAAACAGTTTTCACATCGATATATATCTTACATAAATCAAATATTATTAGAAAATGTGTGTTTTATCAGTGAGTGTGTGTGTGTGTGTGTGTGTGTGTCAGTCAGTGAGAGAGAAAAATATTAGTATAAAAAGTTTGGCCTTTATATGTACATACAAATCACATTAGAGTAGAAAGTTTGGCCTGTGTGAAACTCACGTCAGTATAGGAAGTTTTTAATTTGTGTGAAACTCTCTCTATCTCTCTTTCTGAGTGTGTCGGGAAATGAGTGGGTGGGTGAAACTCAGATTAGTAAAGGAAGTTTTGCATGGGTGCATGTCAAACTCATCCATCATGTGATACCGACTTCAATACCTGTCAAACTGACCCATCATGTGATACCGACAGTAATACCTGTCAAACTCACCTAGCAGGAGAAATGAAACATTTATAGGTAAGCGAGTTCCACACAGCGATTCATGTTTACTTGTTCTGATCTCGATCGGGTTCACTCCTGTAAACCCAAGTGGCATCTGAGGGAAAACAATTCTCGTCACTTATTTGAAAAGAGGACTACTAAACAGGTTGACATTTTCTACGTGTATTTATTTCACTTTGTACGCTTTATTCATATGCAAGAAGTTCGGTGAAGTGATGAATGCACTTGTATTGCAAACTGACTGATGAATTATTTATAGTGGTCCTAGTGTCAACAGCTTAGTGATTTGAACAATCTGATCATCTTTAAATACATATATATCATATATATAAAAGTATCTGTCTACTCATCCATTTATTCTATCATCTATCAATCGCTAGATCTCTTAAGGTCACGATTCGAACAAACACTAATGAAAATTTCTAAAATGCTAAGTTCATAATTAATTAGTTCAAAACAAGAGGTACAATACCATACGCGTCATTGCCGGTTAATTAATATTTCATGACGTCACGTACCTTAATGACTGTATCGAATTGTACTGTATATACATATTCTTCATTATTTATGTCTTCCCTCTCCGACGTCACCTTGCCACGGATGACTGAACATGAAAGTGAAAACGAAGATTCAAAGAAACAACACATATATTATTTCTTTATTTTAATGCAGTAATGATACGCAAGCACTATTCCGACCACAAACATACAACTTTCCAGCAGTGTGTCATTTGAAATGGTGTTCCAAACATACAACTTTCCAGCAGTGTGTCATTTGAAATGGTGTTCCAAACATACAACTTTCCAGCAGTGTGTCATTTGAAATGGTGTTCTAAACATACAACTTTCCAGCAGTGTCATTTCAAATGGTGTTAAACATAAATCGCATAAAACACATTTCATTATGTTTCTTTACAAGTACGTAAATAAGAGAAAATTAATTTAACTAAATAGTTACTTTAGTAAAAACCTTGGTTAGTGACTACTGTTTATAACTATAATATGACTAGTTTAAAACTTTTGTGTTGTAGGATGTTATCTGTAACTACAATAAGACTAGTTATTGAATCAATTGATGTCTATAGCTGCAGTATGCCTAGTTTATTAAAGCTTTCTTTACAGGCGGATGTATATTATACCAATATGAGTAGTTTAGTGAAATTATGTATCTGACTGATTAATTTAAAAATAATATCTCGGCAATGTAAATATTATTGGACTACTTGCTGATATCTAAGACTACGGTTTGAGTAGTCCTCAAGAAGACAATGACTATTGACAGATGTCTCTAGCTACAGTATTATTTAGTTTGGTGAAAGCCATTATCGATTTCTATAACTACAATAAGATTGATTTGTTAGACGCCAGTGAGTACTGACTGATGTCTATCATTTGTTTGTTATACTTGTGTCTATATTGCATTATGACTAGTTTGTTAGACCTCAATGACTATTAACTTGTGTCTATATTGCATTATGACTAGTTTGTTAAATGTCAATGACTACCGAATGATGTCTACATTACATTAAGACTAGTATGTTAAAAGTCAAGGACAATTAACTGATGTCTTTTTCTACACTATGACTTGTTTGCTAGAAGCCAATGAAATCATATTGATGTATACTCTTATTCTATGACTTTTGTTATAAGTAAATAAATACAGACTGATATCTGTGACTAGATTGATACAAGCCAATTACTAGTAACTGTTGTATATGACTAGTTTGATACAAGCCAATGATTACTCAGTGATGTTTATGACTAGTTTGATATAAACAATGATTACTCAGTGATGTTTATGACTAGTTTGATATAAACAATGATTACTCACCGAGGTCCGCTTGGCAGTATACTTTTGGGTCGTTTACCCTGAAGCAAGAGCACGCGCCAGTGTAGACGACACACAGTGCAAGCAGCAAGATCGTTGTTAGTGACATCACGATGAAACTTGGTTTTGCTTTGTTTTGAAGAAATTCACAGCTATTACGTTTGACGAGTCCAGTTCTTGCAATAACTAAACAAAGACGAGTCGGTATGTATTTATATAGCGTTCAAGAGGTCACGTGATGAGAATGATTTTCTGACGTCATACAAAACACCTAACTACGTGTCAAAATTGAACTTGGTACTGTGTACTGAGCATAAATTTGAGCTAATGGTAATGGTACTTACAGTTTCTTCACGTGAGGCATTATGGGTTATTAATTCTGTACGTCAGTCGTGTAGTGAGGCATTATGGGTTATTAATTCACTGTAGTGATGCACAGTGCCGTCCGAGACCAGCTAACACAATCGTGTTCCACTCCATTCTTATTATTTATGATATTTACGGTACTCTTACCAACAAATGCCCAATTTATCTTCACCCCACCCCCGAAAGTGCTCATAGAGACCTCCATCCCTTTCGCTGTCACCCACTCCCCACTCTTCTATGCCACTACTGTATCTTCAACACTATTAATTGTTTTGATTTCAAGTTTACAGCCGTGTTGACTGTCACCATCTCGGTTAATCAATTTCAAGTTTACAGCCGTGTTGATTGACACCATCTTGGTTAATCAATTTCAAGTTTACAGCCGTGTTGACTGACACCATCTCGGTTAATCAATTTCAAGTTTACAGCCGTGTTGATTGACACCATCTCGACCAAACAGATTTCAAGTTAGTTGATTGACACCATCTCAGCCAATCTATTTCAAATTTACATCCATGTTGACTGACACCATCTCGTTTGATCAATTTCAAGTTTACAGCAGTGTTGATTGGCGCCATATCGACCAATCAGATTTCAAGTCTACAGTCTTTCGAGTGCAGTACATTTGACCATGACTAACTGTGAAAAGCAAACTGATGGAATTGTTGTATGTAAATTGAAAGAAATGATGTAAATTGAAAACCTCACAAAGTGATAGAAATGTAAATGGTCTCACTGTACTTGTAAAGATTTTTAATCCCATACAAATGTGATTTATTTTAAGAAATAAGTTTGATTATTTCATTTCATTTTTTTTGTAGATCTTCAAATTTTAAACATTAGCACGGTATGTACAGATGTACTAAACTCATAAAGTAATTTGATTGGAAAAGTTAGCTTTTATCAAATAAGTATATATTTTATGACAATTTTAGTGTTTCTGTGTGTGTGTGTGTGTGTGTGTGTGTGTGTGTGTGTGTGTGTGTGTGTATTCATGAGTGTGTGCATGTATTCATGAGTGTGTGTGTGTTTATGTGCATGTGTGTGTGTGTGTGTGTGTGTGTGTGTGTGTGTGTGTGTGCATGAGTGCGTGTGCGTGTGTGTGTGCGTGTGCGTGTGTGTAAGTGAGAGATAACAGTATACATATTGATGTATTTGTGATGGTATAAATTGTGCGCTTTACCTTCTATGATTTCTTTTCCTCTATTAATAATCGTAATTGAAAGTTATTAGTTACAGCGGTCAAGTCGAGTGGCCGATTATTCAATCAGCCACACCCGCATATGCTACACACAGTAAAGAATTGAGGTCAAGTTCATTGATGACACGTAGACAGTAGAAATGTATAGAAGGGGAAAAGGTGAAGTAAAAATTGGATGTTGACAGGATACGAGATGCCCTTATATGGACGTTTGCAATCTGTTCAATGACGTAGGAGAACCTGTAGGTTGACCCAGAGTCATTCACATATGTGTGTGTTAATACACCAATGATTAAATAGACACACCGCACCCACGTCATACAGAAGTGTTGAATTTCAGGTAGATGGAATAAAGGTTTGCACGTTTCTGTGAGTGATAAATATATTGACTTCTCAGAAATTATTGTTATATATTATTTCTGTGAGTGATAAATATATTGACTTCTCAGAAATTATTGTTATATATTATTGATGAAAATGTTGTGTAGAATATTCATGTACTTTTATTATTGATTATGATACGAAACTAACGATTATCTCTCTTCCAGAGAAGGTTGTGTGACATTAGTATAATTCATGCCACCCGTGTGTGTACTTTGTTTTATGTATTGTAAAACTATTTGTAACAAGTAAATCTAAATTGGAGACTGAGACAATCATTCATTGAGTATTTAACGCAAACCATTCATCGATTATACTTGTATCTATTGAGATTCATGTAAATGATGAAATGGAAATATTATTGTTTCATTTGTAAATGTTTTTCCATGATGAGATTTTGTAAAGTGTAGGAAAATTGTAAGAGTCCTCTATTGCTGTTTCTACAAAGCCTTAACATTGTTCATATTTATTAGCTATAGGGAGAAACACTGTTTATTTCAGCTGGCCTTCTTTCGTCGTTTGTCATATGTATTGACACATTGCTGAGTTGATCTTTGTGATGACTCTGAAACGCACACCTTATTCCTGTCGTCAGCTGACGGTCATCGACGTGATGTCATCGAAAAGGTCGAGAAGTACTACACAGGTGAAATAATGATGATGGACTCATCCTCAGTGACAAGGCGATGTGATCCATCCACACCAAATCAATAATCGACCAGATTAAAAATTATTGTAAAATTAACATGAACAGCAGTACTATATATAGACAGTCTCAGTTGACCTGCATTTTCGGAAATCGAATTCTATTGTTCTCTTTTTATTATTATTATTATTATTAAAACTTCTTGTTCTTGTTACCTTAAACCCAAACTTTATTTAATTTGTTAGTGTGACCAATAAGAGTTGCCTGGGGGGGGGGGGGTGTCCGAGCCAGAGATTTCTGTGAATATTACAAGTCGTAATTAATCAAAGGGAAAGATAATGTTGACAACTCGAGGCACATCAGCTAAATTGTCTGTTGCTATACTAAATGAATAAGGTCCAGAAAAATATCTAGCATTGAGATTGAAAGATAGATTAGGCCACCCAGCTGTTGTCAGTATTAGAGCTAATATAATAACTTTGACGATTAATAATTTTGATCTAATACTGCAAAAGGGTCATGCAATATAACTGGGCCTGTGACAGTATTCATACAGTTTTGCTTCTTCATTACAAGATATTTTTTAATTTTGTAAAACATTCACTATTCATTTTTTAATTGTTTTTAATTCTGAAGTGATAAAATATTAAATTTCAATTTACAAACAAGAGTTATATCAATACAGCTAGCAGAGTAGAAAGTAATTGATGTACTCACCCAAAAAATATTTTCGTAAGTCCCAGATGTTGCAAGCAATGGATGATGCAAACACACACACAAACACACACACACACACACACACACACACACACACACACACACACACACACACACACACACACACAATAAGTCCTGGATTATGCAAGCAATGAATGATGCAAACACACACACACACACACACACAAATAAGTCCTGGATGTAGCAACCAAAGAATGATGCAAACACACACGAAAAGGTAATCCCCGGATGTAGCGAACAATTAATGATGCAAACATACACATACACACACACAAGCCCAGGATATAGCAAGCAATTAATGATACAAAACATACTCATATAAAAGTAAGTCCCGGATGTAGCTTGCAATTAATGTTGCAAATACACACACACACACACACACACACACACACACACACACACACACAAAACACAACACAAGTAATTCGCTGATGTAGCAAGCAATAATTAAGCAAACAAATACAAAAGTATGTTAGGATGTAGCAAGTAATTAAATGATGCAAACAAAACAACTTGTTTTTCTAGTATCCGCAAATTAAAAATATTTTTTTAATAATGTCCTGGGAGCCGATGGAGGGTCCCAATCCCTTACTATCCGTCTCGTTGTGTGTGTGGGGGGGGGGGATCGGAGGGGAACTACGCCTACATTAAAAATTTCAGTTGCCTAGCAAATTCAAGATATGTTGCTTTAAATGTTGAATTAATTATTTATTTGTCTTAAAACCAACATGAATTTGTTTTCTTATAAATAGTTCTTAGTTTGTATTATGGTGACGGGTTCACCAGTAACGTTTGAAATTTATTCCTAAGAAAGAAGAAGGTAATACAATGGTTATCATCTCTAAAAGGATAGGGGGTATTTGGCACAGGAAATTTGCCTATCTCTATTTCTAAACTTAATAATTATAGATTTATTGCCATTATAACGTGACCCGACCTTGGACACTGCTTATGATGATATTTTTGTAAGTGCCAGATTTGGAGTAAACAACTCAGGTTGTTAGTACTTGCTGATGCAATCTAAACCAGTTATAAGTGGATGAGTAGTTTTTCTGACTAATAGTCTCACACTTGTTCATAACAACTTCATCCAATGGGTATGGACCAAGAGCTCTTTTGTTGAAGAAAGTCCTATATTCTAATAACTTTTATTTCAACATAACTCAAGACCTGTCTTAAAGGTGATAATTAGCTTGTGGTAAGTAAACTGACTGATAAAGAAAGGATATCGTGTTTGCTGTCCAGAAATGTGTCAGTATTTGTAAGGGAGATAAATTCAATGTTTTGATGGCCCTTTCAACTCTGCCTCAGAACAAAAATAAGATCCAAACCATTCTTTCATGTTGATCACTGTTGAAATTGAAAACTTTAGTACAATGTTCTCGCTGCTTAACTGAACTTTGCTTGACCCGTAAAATAAGGTTACCAAAGTACACACAATGCAGTGTGTGTGTGTGTGTGTCTGTGTGTATGTGTGAATGTGAATGTGTGTGTGCAATGTATATGTGTTAAATAAAGCATTTGCTGCCTATCATATATTGATTTTTTCTTTTAATTATTAGCCACTGCTGTTGTTACTAAAGTAGGCTTACATACAGTATATTTGTGATACTAAGCCAGGATTTAATTATTTAACTTTTCTAATTTCTATTGATTGTAGTAGGAAACTCGAGCTAGTCACGTGACCATCACTGTGGAAGTTGCTTTGTTTGAATTAGATTTATTTGAATAGTAGAATCCCACAACCGCATTTTTACCCGGTCTGGTCATTGTCTTTAACCCCACGAACTAAAACACTTCAGGTGACGATAACTTATAGGCTCTTAGACCACACACACTCACGCACGCACACACACAAATCCAGTGAACAGCAAAAACAGTCATCCTTTCCCCTTTCCCTTCTGCCCTCTCACCCTCCATCTCTTGCCTAGGTCTGAAACACACAGAGCATAAGCTTTTTCTTAAAAACTGAAAATGCGTCATTGAAGGTCAAACCTTAGAAAATGTGTGAAATTTAGATGTGTGATTTAGATTATCAAATCCCCATGCCACTCAAGCAACATATCCATGTTGACAATTAATTAGAAAACCAATATGACGTATATCTTAACTTGGTATACTGTCTCGTTGTTATCCCTTTTGAACCAAATTTGTCATTTTTAATGAGCCGGTTTTCTTTGTCGCTATGACATTGACTGCTGAACCAGCAATTACCACGGCAACGAAAATACACACTGAGTAAAAAATCTATTAAATCTTTTTGAAGAGAGTACTGTCTCAAGCAAGTGCTGTGAAATCCTCTTTACTCACCAAGGATTCTAATCCTTTAATGTGAAGTCCCCCCTTTACTCACCAAGGATTCTATCTTGCAATACGAAGTCCTCTTTCCTCACCAAAGATTCTATTCTGCAATTTGAAATCCTCTTTCCTCATCAAAGAGACTATCCTGCAATTTGAAATCCTCTTTCCTCATCAAAGAGACTATCCTGCAATTTGAAGTCCTCTTTCCTCACCAAAGATTCTATTCTTCAATTTGAAGTCCTTTTTCCTCACCAAAGATTCTAATGTGCAATATGATGTCCTCTTTCCTCACCAAGGATTCTATTTTGTGAAAGTATTGGACTTAATTATTATTACTCTTCATTTAGTATTACTAATATTATTTTGAATATCGTATTCTAGATGGATCAATTTCTAATAACAGTAATAGTATTTGTTTGCAAAATACGTGAATGTAATAAAATATATTAATTAGACCTGTCCGCACTTGTCAACTAGCCGCTGGCTACAGTGTCCGCACTTGTTATGTTAACTAGCTGTTGGCTGGAGAAGTCTGCATTTGTCATGTTTACTATCTGTTGGCTAGAGATGTGCGCACTATGATTAACTAGTCACTGTTTGCTCATAAATGAGAGTGCATCATTCATTTTTAGAACATATCTACTTGTGCAAAGTTTTGCAATTCGTATGTTTTATGGGCATTACAAAGAACAGAAATGATCAGTTATGCTTTCTGAACTGGAATTTTTAAAATAGTTTGATCTCAAACTTTCATTAATAGCCAAAATATGACCATAGGCTTACGTCTTTCAGGATAATGAATCATCACTTAGCACGTTGGCCATTAATATTGCAGATATATTTATGTCCATTTTTCGTGATTTCCTGAGTGACACCCTGTGCCAAATGATTTGACCCTAACTCAGTAACACTAACAGCAGTCTAAAACTGTCATACATGTCACACGTTGTAATTTACACATCCACTCAATACCATAGAGGACAGGACACGGCCACTCAACACCACAGAGGACAGGTCATTCAGAAATCGACGTAACTTCAAGAAACTAGGGTCGCTGTAGAATGGCCACGCAAAAATAAAGACTGGGACCAACACACAACCAGATAAAGGTGTGCAGCTGCCTACCTACACTTTTTACACACACACACACACACACACACACACACACACACACACACACAGCATGGACAAATGCATACTTCAGTAACTTTAGGCTATATTATGGGTCATTATCTCCCTTTTTGCAAACTACGCTAAAACCCGGGAACATTCGTTTTCATGTATTCAATTTTGATCAACAGAAAAGAAAGATTCGGTTCTTATTTACATTACAGAGGTGTAGATGAAAAGTCTACCGAAACATTGAATTTATCTACTCGTTTTTGGACAGCAAATAGTGGTCCAGTGCCAGCTGATGTCTTTCGGTTGTCCTAACTTTAAGTCTTGACACACTCTCTCTTACTCTCTGACCCACAGAGAATCAGCTTGTCTATGCCAAATATCAAGTCTTGCAGTGTGCATTTGAAAACTTGATCATGCGGTATGTTTTTCAAATTTCAATTACAATTTACTTCTTCTTTTGAAGGCACAAATATCGGGCCTCTTCTGTTGAAAGGTCCTCAAGACTGCAATGGTTCTATTTAACGCTAGTAGATATTGTGTAGCGGGAATTATAGACCTAACGCTTTTCGCTTGTCTTTATTTTTGTAATTTTAACTATTATTTTAGTTAGTTCTATTATTAAATATTTGTTATTTTCTTAATATCTGATATAATTCTTTGGATGAATGTTAATTGGGATCGGATGGGTTGGATGGTGGGGGGGCCACAATGTGGAGGACTGGTTAATAATTAATTAAGAGGAGATAACGCTAGCCGATCTTAGAGGTAGCGTTAATTAGTTTGTCATTATATTTAATTGAATAGTAATCCAGTTAAATTAGTTTGTTTGTCATTATATTTAATTGAATAGTAATCCAGCTAAATTAGTTTGTTTGTCATTATATTTAATTGAATAGTAATCCAGTTAAATTAGTTTGTTTGTCATTATATTTAATTGAATAGTAATCCAGTTAAATTAGTTTGTTTGTCATTATATTTAATTGAATAGTAATCCAGTTAAATTAGTTTGTTTGTCATTATATTTAATTGAATAGTAATCCAGTTAAATTAGTTTGTTTGTCATTATATTTAATTGAATAGTAATCCAGTTAAATTATTGCAACCGGTGTTAATATTGTGATTTGAAGTGCAGATTAGGCCGCGTGGGGTTGTTAGTATTATTTCTAAACCAATAGTCTTAATATTTAATATTATAACAGGGGTCAGATATAAATCTCAAACGTAATATACGCTTTCGACTTTATAAACAGAAATTGTTCTTAATACTGTTAGTGAAAAAACACCAAAATATTAACAAGTAATAAAACAAATCTATTTCCAAAAACTGATAGTCTAATTCTCATTTTCCAAGACATTTTCCCTGAAATTTCAGGACAGGAAGTATATATTCGGACAGAAATTGTACAATATGTATTTTTTAACCAAAAATATTCCCTAACTTGATGTTAAAAAATAAAGTATATTTTTTCCACTTCTTTTCCTTTTACATGGCAACTCTTAATGCATCTTATAGAAATCTACATTTTTATAAGAAGCACATCTGACTTTGTGAAATACCTTCTGTTTTTTTTAAATTACACCTCATTACAATTTTTATATCAGTATGTGCATATGTGATTGTTGTTTATTTTACTCCAAAACACTTCTTAATAGAAGTTGTAATCTGTTTGTTTTACTCCAAAACACTACTTAATAGAAGTTGTATGCTGTATGTTTTACTCCAAAACACTATTTAATAGAAGTTGTATGATGTTTTGATTTTGTATTTTGCTACTATTTAAAACAATTCTACGTAACAGTAGTTATACAGCTTTTCTATTAATGATTTTTAGTCTAAAACAAGTCTACTTAACTGAAGTTATATGACTTGACTAAAATTGATAATGACTCAGATTTACTGAAGTAGTAAGGTTTTTCTATTAACTCTTCTTTACTCCTGGCCATTTCTATTTCATTGAAGTTTTACGACTTTGTCTATTTGTCTATTAAGTGATTTATCTTCTATTTTATTACAGTTGTAAGGCTTTTTTATTAAATGACTCAAAACCACCTCTATATGATTTTAGGTTTAGGGCTAGTCTATTACTGATTTTGACTCACAAACAATTTTATTTTATTTAAGTTGTAAGACTCTTATTAAAGATTTAGTATCATCTTGTATAACAGGTGAATGGCTTTTTCTAAAACTAGTAATTGTTGTGTTTGTTTGTTTTTTTAATAAAACATGGTTCTGCTGTGAGACACGTGTGTAATTGTTGTGTTTGTTTGTTTTTTTAATAAAACATGGTTCTGCTGTGAGACACGTGTACTCATTTGAAGCTGTTTTGCTTTTGTTTGTTTCATTTTTTGTAACTGATACATGAAAGATGATTGTTTTATGAGCAATTTTTAATTTTACATAAATATGTCTGCATGATTAAAGGAGCATGATCAGTTTTAATTTATTTGTTATTTGTAGCAAAGAAAATGTGTTGATATTTTATCTGCATATTAAGTAACTGCTGTTTAAGAAAAGTTATTTGTCTTTTACTGTTAATTTTATTTAACTCTAAGTAATGGATGTATGGATTTTCTGGTTGTTTCTGCCTCATATACATGACAGTAATTATTTTCTATATTATAAAGCTATATTAATTTTGTTACCTCCTTTTAAAGGATTTTTTATTTCAAAATTTTCTTCTTTTATTTCTTTCTGTTCTTATCCATCACTTTTGTATGCCCTAGTGAAAGAAAGCCGCTCGATGATGGAACGAATGGGTGATGGACACACGAAAAGGCTGCACTGGTTTTAATTGTCGAGCATGGCTTATAATACGAACCACCCCACCCCCACCACCTGGTTATTACTTAACGATTAACAAGACAACGACAATAGACCATACAGCCGTAGTCTAAATGCGAATTGATAAGAAATTTGACAACGAGATGACTAAAAATGAAAAATAAGAAACTTTATAATAGTAAATAAAAGAAAACTTGAATTTCGATTGAGAGACGTAACTCAATTAACTTCACAGAATTCAGTGGTATTTAACCTATTGCCACTAAAGGAATCCTTAACTGTTTTCCGTCTGTCTAGTTTGTTTTCCGTGTGTCTAGTTTGTTTTCCGTGTGTCCAGTTTACTTCTCTAACATACAAAGCAGTTCTGACATAAATGAATACATTCTGATAGAGACGAGTCCCAATTGGGTCAGTAGTGCACACTAAAATAAGTTCAGTACAAACTATGATCACTTTCAATATTACACAAGTCCTGCACGAAAGTATATTTCTCTTAGATGTAAAGTCCGTACCATAGAGGTGAAATCTGCCTATGGGAATTAACTCTGATTTTTGATGGAGCTTTTCAAATTCCTGGCTTATCTTCCTTGGACCAAGCATGAAAAGCCCGAAAGCAGATGACACTAAGTCTTTCGTCTTTCAGTCTAACACCCTCCCCACCAAAAAAAACAACAAAAAATTTTAAAAAATGCAACACTTAATGGCATTTCAGTTGTGAAGTTAGGCGATTTCCTGTTCACAATTTTTAAGTCTATCTCATCCTGAAAAGAAGTGTTATTAATACAAATTTTGAAGTAACTCCTCTTTGCTAGGCCTAATCAATAAACATACATATACCTCCTTCAGAGTTTCATTTGACATGCAATTGAAGAAAACTGAATTCTACTTCCTCTTTATCATTTTTTCCAGTGAAAGTTATTTGACTGTTTAGTAGTTTTAATCGCCTACTTTCCAAAATCGGCTTGCTGGACTCTATTCTGGTTAGACATCCTTAACATACCTTATGACGTCATTAATCCTGCTCATGCTTATCTAGCGGTTTCTCCCCACCTGTTCCTCCTGAGCACTCACGTATGGTGCCATGTAGTCTGGTATTTTGCCATGGTCTGATGAACAGTCTGTCAGTGCAAAAGTATTTATGACTATATGGTGGGTTTTCGCTAACTATGGCCTATGGTGCTCAGACAGACCAGTGCTTATTATGTAAGGGCCATCTCTCCCCTCCATTTTTGTTCTAACCATTTTTCTTCAGCAAAGTGCCAAAAATTAAATACTATGCGTTTATTCTGGAGGATATATGACACTTTGTGTTATTTATCTCAAACAAAAGTAGCTATACCCGGAATATGAGTAGAATGACTTTTAGAAAGCATGCAACAAACAGTATATGTCAGATTCACTTTATTAAAAGCAAAAACAAATCTTTGCATTATTAGATATATATATATATGTTATTTATTTTATATTTGTTGACTCAATGCAAATGACATTCAATTATTTATTAATCACTTGTAATACTACGACCTTTGTGTTGTGTTAATGACGAAATAAATGGGCGTGGTTGTTGTTTAAGTTCAGATATCGTGTGTAACTTTGTGTTGTGAGAAACATGTCAGGGGTTGCGGATGGGGATCCATGCACACACCTTGGAGACAAAGTTGTTAGTCAGTAACTGCTGAACGTCTGCTCTAAGGTAATCCCATTCAATATTACCATTGCACGCTCCTGTCCGGAAGACACTGTACTTGTGCACACTTGCTGAAATAATACGACAAGCAAAGCAATAATGCGGACTTTTTGCAATTTAAAAATAAAAGTACGGACAAGCAATGCAATAATGCGGACTTGACGCATTTTAAAAATAACAGTATGGAAAGAGCAGCGGAATAATGCGAAGTTTATATATCGTAAAATTGATCTCATAGAAATTAAAAATTATTGGAAAGATAACATAAGAACACTGACATATAAAATATTAGAATTAACCTACTTAAGTAAAATAACGGAGAAGTGAAAATACATTTTCAAATTACTGGTAAAAAAAACAAACAAAACAGTTGAACAGAAATTTAAATTAACAAGAAAAGAATAAAGAAATGATGGAGGGGTGTGAAAAAAAAATTTGACAACGCTCTAATTCTTTGACTGTAAAATGTACTAAATAATAAATCCAAAACACAAATAATAATAAAAAATAGATCGGCTGTCTAGAGCTGACAACATTGAAATAAACTACATGAAAATCAGTTAACTTTAAGTGATCAGAAGCATTTAATACGAAACTAACACAATAAAAATAATCTGTCAAAAGTGTCCAACTTTAACATTCAATTATATATCTACAATAATAATAATATAAAAAATGCTGATTAAAAAGAAACAGTTATCACATCGATATATATCTTACATAAATCAAATATTATTAGAAAATGTGTGTTTTATGTGTGTGTGTGTGTGTGTGTGTGTGTGTGTGTGTGTGTGTGTGTGTGTGTGTGTGTGTGTGTGTGTGTGTGTGTCAGTGAGAGAGAGAGAAAAAAATATTAGTATAGAAAGTTTTGCCTTTTATGCACATACAAATCACATTAGAGTAGAAAGTTTTGCTTGATATGTATATACAAATCACATTAGAGAAAGTTTTGCCTTTATATGTATACACAAATCACATTAGAAAGCTTTGCTTTATATGTATATACAAATCACATTAGAGTAGAAAGTTTCGCCTTTATATGTACATACAAATCACATTAGAGTAGAAAGTTTCGCCTTTATATGTACATACAAATCACATTAGAGTAGAAAGTTTCGCCTTTATATGTACATACAAATCACATTAGAGTAGAAAGTTTGGCCTTTATATGTACATACAAATCATATTAGAGTAGAAAGTTTTGCCTTTATATGTATATACAAATTACATTAGAGTAGAAAGTTTTGCCTTTATATGTACATACAAATCACATTAGAGTAGAAAGTTTCGCCTTTATATGTACATACAAATCACATTAGAGTAGAAAGTTTGGCCTGTGTGAAACTCACGTCAGTATAGGAAGTTTTTAATTTGTGTGAAACTCTCTCTATCTCTCTTTCTGAGTGTGTCGGGAAATTAGTGGTTGCGTGAAACTCAGATTAGTAAAGGAAGTTTTGCATGGGTGCATGTCAAACTCATCCATCATGTGATACCGACTTTAATACCTGTCAAACTGACATATCATGTGATACCGACAGCAATACCTGTTAAACTCACCTGCTAGGAGAAATGAAACATTTATAGGTAAGCGAGTTCCACACAGCGATTCCTGTTTACTTGTTCTGATCTCGATCGGGTTCACTCCTGTAAACCAAGGTGGCATCTGAGGGAAAACAATTCTCGTCACTTACTTGAAAAGAGGACTACTAAACAGGTTGACATTTTCTACGTGTATTTATTTCACTTTGTACGCTTTATTCATATGCAAGAAGTTCGGTGAAGTGATGAATGCACTTGTATTGCAAACTGACTGATGAATTATTTATAGTGGTCCTAGTGTCAACAGTTTAGTGATTTGAACAATCTGATCATCTTTAATATAATATATATCCTATATATAAACGTATGTCTACTCATCCATTTATTCTATCATCTGTCAATCGCTAGATCTCTTAAGGTCACGATTCGAACAAACACTAATGAAAATTTCTAAAATGCTAAGTACATAATTAATTAGTTCAAAACAAGAGGTATAATACCATACGCGTAATTGCAGGTTAATTAATATTTCATGACGTCACGTACCATAATGACCATATCGAATTGTACTGTATATACATATTCGTCATTTTTTTTGTCCTCCTTCTCCGACGTCACCTTGCCACGGATGACTGAACATGAAAATGAAAACGAAGATTCAAAGAAACAACACATATATTCTTTCTTTATTTTAATGCAGTAATGATACGAAGCACTATTCCGACCACAAACATACAACTTTCCAGCAGTGTATCATTTGAAATGCTGTTCCAAACATACAACTTTCTAGCAGTGTGTCATTTCAAATGGTGTTAAACATAAATCGCATAAAACACATTTCATTATGTTTCTTTGCAAGTACGTAAATAAGCGAAAATTAATGTCACTAAATATTTACTTTAGTAAAAGCCTTGGTTAGTGACTACTGTTTATAACTATAATATGACTAGTTTAAAACTTTTGTGTTGTAGGATGTTATCTCTTACTACAATAAGACTAGTTAATGAATCAATTGATGTCTATAGCTGCAATATGCCTAGTTTATTAAAGCTTGCCTTACAGGCGGATGTATGTATCTGACTGATGCATTTAAATACAATATCTCGGCAATGTAAATATTATTGGACTACTTGTTGATATCTAAGACTACAGTTTGAGTAGTCCTCAAGAAGACAATGACTATTGGCAGATGTCTCTAGCTACAGTATTATTTAGTTTGGTGGAAGCCATTATATTTTTTCTATAACTACAATAAGATTGATTTGTTAGACGCCAATGAGTACTAACTGATGTCTATCAATTGTTTGTTATACTTGTGTCTATATTGCATTATGACTAGATTGTTAGACGTCAATGACTACTGACTTGTGTCTATATTGCATTATGACTAGATTGTTAGACGTCAATGACTATTGACTTGTGTCTATATTGCATTATGACTAGATTGTTAGACGTCAATGACTACTGACTTGTGTCTATATTGCATTATGACTAGATTGTTAGATGTCAATGACTACTGACTTGTGTCTATATTGCATTATGACTAGTTTGTTAGAAGTCAATGACTATTGACTTGTGTCTATATTGCATTATGACTAGTTTGCTAGACGCCAATGACTATCGAATGAAGTCTATATTACATTAAGACTAGAATGTTAAAAGTCACGGACAATTAACTGATGTCTTTTTCTACACTATGACTTGTTTGCTAGAAGCCATTGACATCTATTTGATTTATACTCCTATTCTATGACTTTTGTTATAAGTTAATTAATACAGACTGATATCTGTGACTAGATTGATACAAGCCAATTACTACTAACTGTTGTATATGACTAGTTTGATACAAGCCAATTACTACTAGCTGTTGTACATGACAAGTTTGATACAAGCCAATGATTACTCAGTGATGTTTATGACTAGTTTGATATAAACCAATGATTACTCACCAAGGTCCACTTGGCAGTACTCTTTTGGGTCGTTTTGTCTTAAGCAAGTGCACGCGCCGGTGTAGACGACACACAGTGCAAGCAGCAAGATTGTTGTTAGTGACATCACGATGAAACTTGGTTTTGCTTTGTTTTGAAGAAATTCACAGCTGTTACGTTTGACGAGTCCAGTTCTTGCAATAACTAAACAAAAACGAGTCGGTATCTATTTATATAGCGGTCAATAGGTCACCTGATGAGAATGATTTCTGACGTCATACAAAACACCTAACTACGTGTCAAAATTGAACTTGGTACTGTGTACTGAGCATAAATTTGAGCTAATGGTAATGGTACTTACAGTTTCTTCACGTGTGGCATTATGGGTTATTAATTTTGTACGTCAGTCGTGTAGTGAGGCATTATGGGTTATTTATTCACTGTAGTGATGCACAGTGACCCCCAAGACCAGCTAACAAAATCGTTTTCCACTCCATTCTTATTATTTATGATATTTACGGTACTCTTACCAACAAATGCCCAAATTGTCTTCAACCCACCCCCGAAAGGGCTCATAGAGACCTCCATCCCTTTCGTTGTCCCCCACTCCCCACTCTTCTATGCCACTACTGTATCTTCAACACTATTAATTGTTTTGATTTCAAGTTTACAGCCGTGTTGATTGACACCATCTCGACCAATCAGATTTCAAGTTAGTTGATTGACACCATCGCAGCCAATCTATTTCGAATTTACATCCATTTTGATTGACGCCATATCGATCAATTATATTTCAAATTTACATCCATGTTGATTGACACCATCTCGGTTAATCACTTTCAAGCTTACAGACGTGTTGACTGACACCATCTCGGCCAATCTATTTCAAATTTACATCCATGTTGATTGACGCCATATCGACCAATCAGATTTCAAGTCTACACTCTTTCGAGTGCAATACATTTGACCATGAACTGTGAAAAGCAAACTAATGGAATTGTTGTATATTGATAGAAATGTTGTAAATTGATAGAAATGTAAATGTTCTCACTGTACTTGTAATTAAAGATTTTTAATCCCAGACAAAGATGATTGATTTTAAGGAATAAGTTTGATTATTTCATTTTAATTTTTGGTATGACTGTATATATTGCCAGGTTTTAAACATTAGCACAATATGTACACATGTACTAAACTCATAGATTAATTTGATTTTAAAAGTTAGCTTTTATTATCAAACAAGTATATATTTTATTAAAATTTTAATGGTTTAGTGCAGGGGTCTCAAACTCGCGGCCCGCGTGACGATATTTTGTGGCCCCCACTTGATATCAAAGTTTAGTGATAGTGCGGCCCGCAAGTTTTTCTCACGCAGCTTGGGAGTTTTATAGTTTTTGTCATTTGTGGGCTACCATACCTCAGGATCGTGACAGTAATGGTGTGCTGCCAAACTCGGCGACTTTCTTTCCCAAGCCTGTTACATATTGCTACTGTTTAGCAAAGTTCAAAAGCATCCAGATCTAGCAAGCTAATTCTATATAGATTATAGACCCTACAGGCCTACACACAGATGAGTGGTTCGGAAAAAACAGCATTTTCATGTCGAAAAAGCAGGTGAATGATTTAGCAACGAAGAAAAATAGTAGACTGAAAGAACAGAAAAGGAAGAACAGAAAAATAACCAAGGTACATTGGCTTAGCAAGGGACAGTTCTTGAAGAGGTTTTATGAGTTGAGAGCAGAAGTGAAAACCTTCATGGAGAAGGATGGAATGGCTGTTCCTGTACTAAGTGATCCCAAATGGCTCATGGACTTAGCTTTTCTTGTTGACATCATACAAGAGCTGAATGTACTGAACAAGAAATTACAAGGCCACAGGCAGCTTGTCAGCGCAGGATATGACAATGTCAGAGCATTTTCCACAAAACTTGTGTTATCAAAAGCCCAGCTTTCTCAGACAAACCTCTGCCATTTCCCAGCATGTAAGGCACTCATGGATTGTGGCACACCATTCAGTGGTGAGAAGTATGTTGATGCCATTGTAAAGCTGCATGAAGAATTTGATCACAGGTTTGCAGAATTCAAGAAACACAGAACCACCTTTCAAATATTTGCTGACCCCCTTCTCCTTCGATGTGGAAGATTCCCCTCCTGGGCTTCAAATGGAGCTAATTGACATACATTGTAATTCTGAACTCAAAGCCAAGTTCAGGGAGGTGAGTGGAAAAGCAGAAAAGCTTGGGCAGTTTTTAAGAGAATTGCCCCTTACCTTCCCTGAGCTTTCCAGGATGTTCAAGCGGACCAAGTGCCTTTTGGGGAGCACCTATCTGTGTGTAAAGCTCTTCTCCACCATGAACTTTAATAAGTCAAAATTCAGGTCCAAACTTACTGATGAGCATCTTCAAGCCACACTGAGGGTCTCAGTGGCTTCCTCCCTGAAGCCAAATGTATCTGAGCTATGTAAAAGGAAGCGTTGCCAGGTCTCTGGCAGCAGGGAATAATGATGCGGCCCAGCTTCACCCAGACTCTACTTCCAGCGGCCCCCAGGTAAAATGAGTTTGAGACCCCTGGTTTAGTGTGTGTGTGTGTGTGTGTGTGTGTGTGTGTGTGTGTGTGTGTGTGTGTGTGTGTGTGTGCGTGAGTGTGTGTAAGTGAGAGACAGCAGTATACATTTTTATGTATTTGTGATGGTATAATCGTGGGCAAACTGTGCTCTTTACGTCCTATGATTTCTTTTCGTCTATTAATAATCTGTAATTGAAAGTTATTAGTTACAGCGGTCAAGTCGCATGGCCGAATGTGCAATATGTCACACCCGCATATGAAACACGCACTAAAGAATTGAGGTCAAGTTCATTGATGACACGTGGACAGTAGAAATATGTAGAAGAGTGAAGGGTGTAGTAAGAATGGGTGAATGTTGACAGGATACGGGATGCCCTTATATGACGTTTGCATTCTGCACAATGACGTAGGAGAACCTGTAGGTTGACCCAGAGTCATTCATATATGTGTGATTATATGATTACATAGACACACCGCACCCACGCCAAACAAGTGTTGAATTTCCGGTAGATGGAAAGGTTTGTAGGTTTCTGTGAGTGATCAATATATTGACTTCTTATAAATTATTGTTATTTATTATTGTGAGTGATAAATATATTGACTTCTTATAAATTATTGTTATTTATTATTGTGAGTGATAAATATATTGACTTCTCATAAATTATTGTCATTTATTATTGTGAGTGATAAATATATTGACTTCTTATAAATTATTGTTATTTATTATTCCGAGTGATAAATATATTGACTTCTTATAAATTATTGTTATATATTATTTCTGTGAGTGATAAATATATTGACTTCTTATAAATAATTGTTATTTATTATTGCGAGTGATAAATATATTGACTTCTCATAAATTATTGTTATATATTATTTCTGTGAGTGATAAATATATTGACTTCTCAGAAATTATTGTTATATATTATTTCTGTGAGTGATAAATATATTGACTTCTCAGAAATTATTGTTATATATTATTTCTGTGAGTGATAAATATATTGACTTCTCATAAATTATTGTTATATATTATTTCTGTGAGTGATAAATATATTGACTTCTCATAAATTATTGTTATATATTATTTCTGTGAGTGATAAATATATTGACTTCTCATAAATTATTGTTATATATTATTGTTGAAAATGTTGTGTAGAATATTCATGTATTTTTATTATTGATTATGGTACGAAACTAACGATTATCTCTCTTCCAGAGAAGGTTGTGTGACATTAGTAATAATTCATGCCACTCGTGTGTGTACTTTGTTTTATGTATTGTAAAACTATTTGTAGCAAGTAAAGCTAAATAGGAGACTGAGATAATCATTCATTGAGTATTTAACGCAAACCATTCATCGATTATACTTGTATCTATTGAGATTCATGTAAATGATGAAGTGGAAATTTTATTGTTTCATTTGTAAATATTTTTCCATGAGATTTTGTAAAGTGTTGGAAAATTGTAAGAGTCCTCTATTGCAGTTTCTACAAAGCTTTAACATTGTTCATATTTATTAGCTATAGAGAGAAACACTGTTTATTTCAGCTGGCCTTCTTTCGTCGTTTGTCATATGTATTGACACTTTGCTGAGTTGATCTTTATGATGACTCTGAAACGCACACCTTATTCCTGTCGTGACCTGATGGTCATCGACGTGATGTCATCGAAAAATTCGAGAAGTACTACACAGGTGAAATAATGATGATGGACTCATCCTCAGTGACAAGGCGATGTGATCCATCCACACCAAATCAATAACTGACCAGATGAAAAATTATTGTAAATTTAACCTTAAAGGTAGTACAATATATAGACAGTCTTAGTTGACCTTCATTTTCGGAAATCGAATTCTATTGTTCTCTTTTTATTATTATTATTATTATTATTAAATCTTCTTGTTCTTGTTACCTTAAACCCAAACTTTAGTTAATTTGTTAGTGTAACCAAGAAGAGTTAGGGGTTCCGAGCCAGAGATATGTCAATATTGTAAATCGTAATTAATCAAAGGAAAAGATAATGTTTGCCAACTCAAGGCACATCAGATAATTTGTCCGCCAATATCTTACATGAATACAGGCCCCGAAAAACGATCTAGCATAGAGATTGAAAGATAGATTAGGCCATCTAGCTGTTGTCAGTATTAGAGCTAATATAATAACTTTGACGATTAATAATTTTGATCTAATACTGCAAAAGGGTCATTCAATATAACTGGGCCTATGACAGTATTCATACAGAATTGCTTCTTCATTACAAGATATTTTTAATTTTGTAAAATATCGCGCTATTTATGTTTTAATTGTTTTTAATTCTGAAGTGATAAAATATTAAACTTTAATCTACAAACAAGAGTTATATCTATACAGCTGTCTAGTAGAGAGAAAGCAATTGATGTCCTCACCCAAAATATGCTTTCATAAGTCCCAGATGTTGTAAGCAATGGATGATGCAAATACACACACACATACACTCACACACACACACATAAGTAAGTCCTGGATGTAGCAAGCAATGAATGATGTAAACACACACACACACACACACACACATACACACACACACACACACACACACAAATAAGTCCTGGATGTAGCAAGCAATGAATGTTGTAAACACACACACACACACAAATAAGTCTTGGATGTAGCAAGCAATGAATGTTGTAAACACACACACACACACACAAATACGTCCTGGATGTAGCAAGCAATGAATGATGCAAACACACACGAAAAGGTAAGCCCCGGATGTAGCGAGCAATTAATGATACTAAACACACACAAATAATAGTAAGTCCCGGATGTAGCCTGCAATTAATGGTGCAAATACACACACACACACACACACACACACACACACACACACACATACACACACACACACACACACACAAGTAATTCGCTGATGTAGCAAGCAATAAATATGCAAACAAATACAAAAGTATGTTAGGATGTAGCAAGTAATTAAACAAACAAAACAACTTATTTTTTTTTAGTATCCCCAAATTAAAAATATTTTTTAATAATGTCCTGGGAGCCGATGGAGGGTCCCAATCCCTCAGTATCCGTCTCAGTGTGTGAGTGTGTGTGTGGGGGGGGATCGGAGGGGAACTACGCCTACATTAAAAATTTCAGTTGCCTAGCAAATTCTTTACATTAGTAGCCCAATATGTAGGTGGAGAGAAACGGTTGGGGTTTTTTGTTGGGGAAGTAAAAGACATTCCTAACTATCCTATGTTCGTTCTGAGTAAAACCCCGCCTCCACGTAAAATTTAAGGTTCCTACTTTTTCCCCTTCCCCTCTTTCTGTCTGTCTGTCTCTCTGTCTCTCTCTCTCTGAACTAAAAACATGCAGACAGGCTTTATTTGACTAGTAGAAATTCTTTCGTTGTCTCGAAGTAGGAAGCAAGCGACAGAAACTCAAATAAATTATTTTTATAGTTTGGCATTGAGTCTGTCAAGTGTTGAGTTATTTAAAAACCCTGTCTCAGCATTTACTAACAGAATTATTAATTAAGAATTTGATGAATTGATTTTAATGCTGATAACAACCTCACGACCTAATCCACTCCTACAATCCACACAAGCCAACCGCTTACTTATGGGACAGCCAATATTTCAATATAGTGACAAGTGAAGTATTTGACACGCCTTCTGGAATTGGCAAAGTTATCCTTCCCTCTTTAATTACTTAACAACATTAAGTCTTCTACGGCTTGCCCCCGCCCAGCCAATTCCAATTACCGGTCATTCCAAGAATTAATTAAAATGTGGGATAAGATAAAGTGAAAAATATATCTGCATTGTCCTGTTTGGTTAAAGTTTATAACAACAGATTAATTATCAATAGCGAGTGGTTTCAAGGGTGAACTTAGATGAAGAAGAACTGTGCGACTGTGTTTCTGTATTGTTCATATGAAGCCCCTCTCCCTTCAGATCACGTGGGGTCAGGTTTAACCACCAGTTGGAGAAGTGAACCGCAGGAGGAGGAAACCAAAGGACATAAAAAGGGCCCTGATGCATAAAATAATATCCCCGTATGTATTTAGAATAATTACTATGCTAAACGTTATGGTATGTATTTGGAATAATTACTATGCTAAACGTTATGGTATGTATTTGGAATAATTTCTATGCTAAACGTTATGGTATGTATTTGGAATAATTACTATGCTAAACGTTATGGTATGTATTTGGAATAATTACTATGCTAAACGTTATGGTATGTATTTGGAATAATTACTATGCTAAACGTTATGGTATGTATTTGGAATAATTACTATGCTAAACGTTATGGTATGTATTTGGAATAATTACTATGCTAAACGTTATGGTATGTATTTGGAATAATTACTATGCTAAACGTTATGGTATGTATTTGGAATAATTACTATGCTAAACGTTATGGTATGTATTTGGAATAATTACTATGCTAAACGTTATGGTATGTAGTAAACGTGGGCAGAATGTCTCTTACAATAGATTATGCCATTCAAATCGTTAGCGTACATACCAACATATAATTTGAAAAGATCATTTATAAACACGATAATAATAATAATAATAATATCAAGAGTGTACATTCACTATTTGTAAAAATGGATTTCAATAATTAACACCCCACAATCAATTGCTTATATTCAACAATTACTTCGCTTTATAATTTAGTTCCACTCAGTTCAAACAGCTTTATAATTTAGCTCCACTCAGTTTAAACAGCTTTATAATTTAGCTCCACTCAGTTTAAACAGCTTTATAATTTAGCTCCACTCAGTTTAAACAGCTTTATAATTTAGCTCCACTCAGTTTAAACAGCTTTACAATTTAGCTCCACTCAGTTTAAACAGCTTTATAATTTAACATTTGATTTAGCCACACTTCTTATCAAGCCACACTTCTTATCAACCCACGTGTTTGGAGGAATTGTAACAATATATTTTCCTGCACAAATCACATACATAATTTCACACAAGGATAGCTTAAAATACAAATACAATTAATATTCTAAGAAATCGATGTGTTACCGGTTTTATATGCATCAACGGATTCAACCGGGCGGGTTTTCTGCCTTTCTCTCGCACGATCCACGCCGATATGTTGATTGATGGACTGAAGATGCGTGAGGAGACAGTGACGGACTCTATCCGTTGTTGTAGGGTAGCGCAACCTTGACTGACTTTCTAACGGGATTGTTAGCTCAAAGGACAGTGTGCCCGCTACGAAACGGATATCGGTAGATCTCATCACTGCTTACATGACGTGAGTCATGACGCAACTTTAGAACACAAGATTATTACGTCATACGTCATGCGAAGCTTCCAAAGCTAATGAATTGAAATACTTGCTCTAACAAGAAATGTGTTTCTAAATAACTAAACCCAGGCTACAATTTTCGCCATATTGGCTCTTGAGTGGAATTCACGGGAATCAACTTACAGCAACATATTTACCGATAAGTTCGACGCCAACACTGGATACACGCACCAATATGGTCTGGTGGAGTAAAATAGTCACGCAGTCGGAAGCGGGCACAAGGTTGCAAAACAAAGGAAAAGGTGCACTCCTTTCTAATCTGTCTTGAGAATGCATGGAAGTTTCTTGAACATTTCTTGTGGTGGTGCAGAGTAACACATACAAAGGTTTCGGAACATTCCTCCTGATTTGGTTTGATAGTGCAGGTCTTCAGTGATTCTACAGTGTTTGCTTTGTAGTAAGTGACTGGTGGTGTGTTTCAACTGTAGAAAGCCAGACCTTAGCAGACGTCACTGCCCAGGTAACATTAACGTGATAGAACCTAGTGGTACACCTTGCTTTGACGTGAATATTAATGGACATTGTGTCCCAGTCCTCTGTGACACTGGTTGCAGAGCAGGATTGGTAGTACACCCCAGCCTAGTGAAAAATGATGATTATACTGGATAGTTTCAAACAATCACTTTAGCCACTAGTGTAAAAGATAAAGTACCTATTGTGATGGTAGACATAGACAATAAGTCTAAGAATGGCAAAACAGATGAAATTAGTAATGCATGCAGAAATGACACAGCAATGACCCCATTCAAATCCATCATTAATGGGGCATGTCATCAAAAAGTGGAGGAGATTTGGTCATGGCAGAACAAGTAATTATTCTTGACTGCCAGATGGTAGCTGATTATGGCAGGGCAGAGGAAAATAGCCCTATTCAGAATGGCACAGTTGTCAGATGATTATTGAAATATCATGAGAAGACTAACCTCTTGAGGTCGTATGTATTTAAATCTTCCAGGAAAGCTGTTGAGTTTTGCTCGAAGGATGGCCTCCTCATTCAGAAGCATAAAGGGGCCAAGGTCAATCAGTTGGTGGTACCTATGAGCTATCGAGTGAGAGTACTGCATTTGGCTCACAACCCACCCACTGCCATTTATCTTGGACCAATCAAAACTTTAGTGTATGTTGAGGCTGAGTTTATTGGCTAGGTAAGACAGGGACATCACTCATTACTCTCAGTCATGTGATATCCGTCAGTGAGTGAACATGAAAATGGATCATCCAGTTCCATTAGGGTGAACCCCGACTATCAACATTCCTTTTACAAGTGTAGCCATCAATCTTATTTTAGAATTCATGCCATCATTAGGCTGAGGTCACAGATGGTATTCATCACTGATTATGCTACATGATACATTGAAGTTTTTGCTCTTAGTTCTATTAGTACCACATTAGTAGCAAATGCAATGTTTACCATTTTCTCGAATGTCAGATTTCTGAAAGAAACCTTGTACGATAGGTTCTCACAATTCTCTAGTGAGTTAATGAAAGAGATTAGCCAACTTCTGAGAGTGAAACAGTTCAGAACCACTCCTTACCATCTTATGGGTAATGGTTTAGTAGAGAATCTGAATACCACCCTTACCATGTCATTGTATGTAGAAAGACCATGTGATTGGGATGTATATTTGCTAGGGCTCTTGTTCACATTACGCAAAGTATCACAAGATTTAACACTTTTTTCACCTTTTGAACTCTTGTATGGTAAAACTATTAGGGGACCCATGTGCACATTTCAAGAATATTGGACAGAAAGTGGGCTAGCAGAATCCATAAAAAGTATATATCAGCAATGATTGAACATGCTATCTGTCCGTATTCACACTTCATGTCAAAGAGCAGCTGAAAATGTATGCAAAAGTAAGGTAAGATAAGCATGTATGTATAATTGTAAGATGAAAATGTCTAACATTGATGTTGGCATGCAGGTTATTATTACCATTTCACCAAAACAAGTTAGAAATATTATGGCACAGACCCTATGACATCATTTAAAAATTCAGCGGGTGTAATTTCAGAGTTCAAATCAGACCCAAGGTGAAACATTTTCATGCTAATCAGATAAAGGTGCATTAGGAACTCCCTGATAACATGGCTGCTACCATTATTATAAAGAGCAATGCCACCTCTGTACCTTATTCAGAATTGGTGCCCCACCCAGACTTAATAGATGTTGAAATTATGGATGACATCATCATAAACCCAGAACTACCGGATTCTCATGCTCAAAAGCTATTGATCATGGTTAAAGAAACTTGCTATACTTTTACCAATAAATGCGGAAAAACGAGTCTGTGTGAATTTATAGCTGCACTTTAGGATCATAATCTGATCTGCATGAAATCATATGTTTAACCTTATATACTAAACGGGTGCTGTTGAGCAAGATATTGACTCTATGCTAGCCTTAGGTAGGAGACCCTATATAGTTCTCCTATGGTCCTTGTAAAAGAAAAGGATGGCATGCACTGATTTTGCTTGGATTACAGACAACTATATTACAGTCAGTCATTTTTTCTTCTGAACCAATGCCTGAATCAGAGCGTCTGTTCACTAAACTCAGAGGAGCAACATATTTATTCAAATTTGATCTTGTAAAAGGTTTCTGGCAAATTCCAGTGTATAAAGCAGTTAAGCCAAAGTTAGCATTCTGCACTCCTGATGGGCAATATCAGTGGTGGGTGATGCTGTTTGGAATCCTCACAGTGCCAGCTGTTTTCACCAAGATGATGAGATTGCTCATCAAACCCATGAAAGGGGAATCTGTATCAAATTTCATGGATGACATATTAGTAGCTACGAAGACTCTAAAGGAACACATTCAAGTGTTACATAAGTTATTCCAATGCTTGAGAGAGTGTCATCTTACTGCTAGACTGACCAAATATTTTGGGAGATATTTTAAACTTGAATATTTGGGACACACAGTGGGGCAAGCTCTCTTGTGGCCAGAAGCTTCAAAGATATGGAAACCTAAAGAGATGGTGAGATTCTACTCTCAAAGAAGAAAGTTAAATCTTTATTGGGATTGGCCCATTACTATTGGAAATTCATTCCCAAATTAAGTGCCATCACCAAAATCTCATTGATTTGATAACAAAAGGCAGTCCACAGACAGTGATTTTGATTGAGGAGTGTGAAACCAGTTTTACCAATTTGAAAGACAGTTTGTCACTAGTTTCTGTCCTCCACCTACCAGATTTTGATAAAGAATCTATACTCCAAACTGAATTAGTAATGCAGGACTAGGTACCATGCTGATGCAAAAGCATGATGATAATCTATATCCACTAGCTTACTCCAGCCATATGTTAAATGTGGCTGAACAAATTATTTAAATTCAGAGAAAAAAGGTCTCAGAATTGTCTGGGCTATCCAGAAATTCCAAGCTTACCTATATGGCAAGCATTTTGTCATTCAGATCAACCTCTTGCCTACATAATATATTCAACTAAAGTAAACTGGCATTTGACTAGGTGGTTGTTAGTACTACAAAAGTATAGGTATACTGTAGAGGTAATCAAAGGCATCAATAACTTAGGAGCTGACTATTTGTTTAGAGTGGTAGAAATTGAAGGATAAAGATTCCAATGTATAAATCTCTTAATAAACTGCTGCAAGATGTGTGGAATTAATTATTTGTTTGACTTAAAACCAACATAAATTTTTTGTTCTAATAAATAGTTCTTAGTTTGTATTATGGTGAAAGGTTCACCAGTAACATTTGAAATTTATTCATAATAAAGAAGAATTTAATACAATGGTTATCATCTAAAAAAGATGGGGTTATTTGGCACAGGAAATTTGCCTATCTCTATTTCTAAACTTAATAATTATAAATTTGTTGCCATTATAACATGACCCGACCTTGGACACTGCTTATGATGATATTTTGTAAGTGCCAGATTTGGAGTAAACAACTCAGATGGGCAATATGCTATGTAAATGCTGATGCAATCCAAACCAGTTATAAGTGGATGAGTAGTTTTTCTGACTAATAGTCTCACACTTGTTCATAACAACTTCATCCAATGGGTATGGACCAAGAGCTCTTTTGTTGAAGAAAGTCCTATATTCTAATAACTTTTATTTCAACATAACTCAAGACCTGTCTTAAAGGTGATCATTAGCTTATGGTAAGTACACTGACTGATAAAGAAAGGATATCGTGTTTGCTGCCCAGAAATGTGTCAGTATGGGTAGGGGAGATAAATTCAATGTTTTGATGGCCCTTTCAACTCTGCCTCAGAACAAAAATAAGATCCAAGATTCTTTCATGTTGATCACTGTTGAAATTGAAAACTTTAGTACAATGTTCTCACTGCTTAACTGAACTTTGCTTGACCCGTAAAATAAGGTTACCAAAGTACACACAATGCAGTGTGTGTGTGTGTGTGTGTGTGTGTGTGTGTGTGTGTGTGTGTGTGTGTGTGTGTGTGTGTGTATTTGTGTGTGTGTGTGTCTGTGTGTATGTGTGTGAATGTGTGTATGTGTGAATGTGAATGTGTGTGTGCAATATATATGTGTTAAGTAAAGCATTTTGCTGCCTATCATATATTTGATTTTTCTTTTAATTATTAGCCACTGCTGTTGTTACTAAAGTAGGATTACATACACTATATTTGTGATACTAAGCCAGGATTTAATTATTTAACTTTTCTAATTTCTATTGATTGTAGTAGGAAACTCGAGCTAGTCACGTGACCGTCACTGTGGAAGTTGCTTTGTTTGAATTAGATTTATTTGAATGATAGAATCCCACAACCGCATTTTTACCCGGTCTGGTCATTGTCTTTAACCCCACGAACTAAAGCACTTCAGGTGACAATAACTTATAGACTCTTAGACCACACACACTCACGCACGCACACACATATCCAGTGAACAGCAAAAACAGTCTCCCTTTCCCCTTTCCCTTCTGCCCTCTCACCCTCCATCTCTTGCCTAGGTCTGAAACACACAGAGCATAAGCTTTTTCTTAAAAACTGAAACTGCGTCATTGAAGGTCAAACCTGTAGAAAATCTGTGAAATTTGATTTAGATTATCAAATCCCCATGCCACTCAAGCAGCATATCCATGTTGACAATTAATTAGAAAACCAATATGACGTATATCTTAACTTGGTATACTGTCTCGTTGTTATCCCTTTTGAACCAAATTTGTCATTTTTAATGAGCCGGTTTTCTTTGTCGCTATGACATTGACCGCTGAACCAGCAATTACCACGGCAACGAAAATACACACTGAGTAAAAAATCTATTAAATCTTTTTGAAGAGAGTACTGTCTCAAGCAAGTGCTGTGAAGTCCTCTTTACTCACCAAGGATTCTAATCCTTTAATGTGAAGTCCCCCCTTTACTCACCAAGGATTCTATCCTGCAATACGAAGTCCTCTTTCCTCACCAAAGATTCTATTCTTCAATTTGAAGTCCTGTTTCCTCACCAAAGATTCTAATGTGCAATATGATGTCCTCTTTCCTCACCAAGGATTCTATTTTGTGAAAGTATTGGACTTAATTATTATTACTCTTCATTTAGTATTACTAATATTATTTTGAATATCGTATTCTAGATGGATCTATTTCTAATAACAGTAATAGTATTTGTTTGCAAAATAGGTGAATGTAATAAAATATATTAATTAGAGCTGTCCGCACTTGTTATGTTAACTACCTGTTGGCTGAGATGTCTGCAATTGTCATGTTAACTAGCTGTTGGCTGGAGATGTCTGCACTTGTCATGTTTACTAGCTGTTGGCTAGAGATTTCGCACTAACTTTAACTAGTCACTGTTTGCTCATAAATAAGAGTGCATCATTCTTTTTTAGAACATATCTACTTGTGCAAAGTTTTGCAATTCGTATGTTTTATGGGCATTACAAAGAACAGAAATGATCAGTTATGCTTTCTGAACTGGAATTTTTAGAATAGTTTGAACTATCTCAAACTTTCATTAATAGCCAAAATCTGACCATAGGCTTGCGTCTTTCAGGATAATGAATCATCGCTTAGCATGTTGGCCATTAATATTGCAGATATATTTATGTCCATTTTTCGTGATTTCCTGAGTGACACCTTGTGCCAGATGATTTGACCCTAACTCAGTAACACTAACAGCAGTATAAAACTGTCATACATGTCACACGTTGTAATTTACACACCCACTCAATACCATAGAGGACAGGACACGCCCACTCAACACCACAGAGGACAGGTCTTTCAGAAATCGACGTAACTTCAAGAAACTATGGTCGCTGTAGAATGGCCGCGCTAAAACAAAGACTGGGACCAACACACAACCAGATAAAGGTGTGCAGCTGCCTACCTACACTTTTTACACACACTCACACAAACACACACACACACACACACACACACACACACACACACACACACACACACTCTGCATGGACAAATGCATACTTCAGTAACCTTAGGCTATATTATGGGTCATTATCTCCCTTTTTGCAAACTACGCTAAAACCCGGGAACATTCGTTTTCAAGTATTCAATTTTGATCAACAGAAAAGAAAGATTCGGTTCTTATTTTCATTTCAGAGGTGTAGATGAAAAGTCTACCGAAACATTGAATTTATCTACACGTTTTTGGACAGCAAATAGTGGTCCAGTGCCAGCTGATGTCTTTCGGTTGTCCTAACTTTAAGTCTTGACACACTCTCTCTCTCTCTCTCTCTCTCTCTCTCTCTCTCTCTCTCTCTCTCTCTCTCTCTCTCTCTCTCTCTCTCTCTCTCTCTCTCTCTCTCTCTCTCTCTCTCTCTCTCTCTCAGCCCCACAGAGAATCAGCTTGTCTATGCCAAATGTCAAGTCTTGCAGTGTGCATTTGAAAACTTGAGCATGTGGTATGTTTTTCAAATTTCAAGTACAATTTACTTCTTCTTTTGAAGGCACAAATATCGGGCCTCTTCTGTTGAAAGGTCCTCAAGACTGCAATGGTTCTATTTAACGCTAGTAGATATTGTGTAGCGGGAATTATAGGCCTAACGCTTTTTCGATTGTCTTTATTTTTTTAATTTTAACTATTATTTTAGTTAGTTCTATTATTAAATATTTGTTATTTTCTTAATATATGATATAATTCTTTGGATGAATGTTAATTGGGATCGGATGGGTTGGGGGCCACAATGTGCAGGACTGGTTAAGAATTAATTAAGAGGAGATAACGCTAGCCGATCTTAGAGGTAGCGTTAATTAGTTTGTCATTATATTTAATTGAATAGTAATCCAGTTAAATTAGTTTGTTTGTCATTATATTTAATTGAATAGTAATCCAGTTAAATTAGTTTGTTTGTCATTATATTTAATTGAATAGTAATCCAGTTAAATTTGTTTGTCATTATATTTAATTGAATAGCAATCCAGTTAAATTATTGCAACCGCAGTTAATATTGTGATTTGAAGTGTAGATTAGGCCGCGTGGGGTTGTTAGTATTATTTCTAAACCAAAATAGTCTTAATATTTAATATTATAACAAGGGTCAGATATAAATCTCAAACGTAATATACGCTTTCGACTTTATAAACATAAATTGTTCTTAATTCTGTTAATGAAAAAACATTAAAATATTAACAAGTAATAAAACAAATCTATTTCCAAAAACTGATAGTCTAGTTCTCATTTTCTAAGACATTTTCCCTGAAATTTCAGGACAGGAAGTATTATTCGGACAGAAATTGTACAATATGTATTTTTTAAACAAAAATATTCCCTAACTTGATGTTAAAAAATAAAGTATATTTTTTCCAATTCTTTTCCTTTCACATGGCAGCTCTTAATGCATCTTATAGAAATCTATATTTTTCTAAGAAGCACATCTGACTTTGTGAAATACCTTCTGTTTTTTTTAATTACACCTCATTACAATTTTTATATGAGTATGTGCTTATGTGATTGTTGTTTGTTTTACTCCAAAACACTTCTTAATAGAAGTTGTATGATGTTTGTTTTACTCCAAAACACTTCTTAATAGAAGTTGTATGCTAATTGTTTTACTCCAAAACACTTCTTAATAGAAGTTGTATGCTGTATGTTTTACTCCAAAACACTTCTTAATAGAAGTTGTATGCTGTTTGTTTTACTCCAAAACACTTCTTAATAGAAGTTGTATGATGTTTTGATTTTGTATTTTGCTACTATTTAAAATAATTCTACGTAACAGTAGTTATACAGCTTTTCTATTAATGATTTTTAGTCTAAAACAACTCTACTTAACTCAAGTTATATGACTTGACTAAAATTGATAATGACTCAGATTTACTGAAGTAATAAGGTTTTTCTATTAACTCTTCTTTATTCCTGGCCATTTCTATTTCATTAAAGTTTTACGACTTTCATTTGTCTATTACGTGATTTATCTTCTATTTTATTACAGTTGTAAGGCTTTTTTATTAAATGACTCAAAACCACTTCTATATGATTGAAGGTTTAGGGCTAGTCTATTAACTGATTTTGACTCACAAACAATTTTATTTTATTTAAGTTGTAAGACTCTTATTAAAGATTTAGAATCATCTTGTATAACAGATGAATGGCTTTTTCTAAAACTAGTAATTGTTGTGTTTGTTTGTTTGTTGTTTTAATAAAACATGGTTCTGCTGTGAGACACGTGTACTCATTAGAAGCTGTTTTGCCTTTGTTTGTTTCATTTTTTGTAACTGATACATGAAAGATGATTGTTTTATGAGCAATTTTTAATTTTACATAAATATGTCTGCAAGATTAAAGGAGCATGATCATTTTAAATTTATTTGTTATTTGTAGCAAAGAAAATGTGTTGATATTTTTTCTACATATTAAGTCACTGCTGTTTAAGAAAAGTTATTTGTCTTAATGTTAATTTTATTTAACTCTAAGTAATGGATGTATGGATTTTCTGGTGGTTTCTGCCTCATATACATGACAGGAATTATTTTCTACATTATAAAGCTATATTAATTTTGTTACCTCCTTTTAAAGGATTTTTTATTTCAAAATTGTTTTTTTCTTCTATTTCTTTCTGTTCTTATCCATCACTTTTGTATGCCCTAGTGAAAGAAAGCCGCTCGATGATGGAACAAATGGGTGATGGACACACGAAAAGGCTGCACTGGTTTTAATTGTCGAGCATGACTTATAATACGAACCACCCCACCCCCACCACCTGGTTATTACTTAACGATTAACAAGACAACGACAATACAAAATGACCATACAGCCATAGCCTAAATGTGAATTGACAAGAAATTTGACAACGAGATGAATAAAAATGAAAAATAAGAAACTTTATAATAGTAAATAAAAGAAAACTTGAATTTCGATTGAGGGACGTAACTCAATTAACTTCACAGAATTCAGTGGTATTGCCACTAAAGGAATCCTAAACTGTTTTCCGTGTGTCTAGTTTACTTCTCTAACATACAAAGCAGTTCTGACATAAATGAATACATTCTGATAGAGACGAGTCCCAATTGGGTCAGTAGTGCACACTAAAATAAGTTCAGTACAAACTATGATCACTTTCAATATTACACAAGTCCTGCACGAAAGTATATTTCTCTTAGATGTAAAGTCCGTACCATATAGGTGAAATCTGACGATGGGAATTAACTCTGATTTTTGATGGAGCTTTTCAAATTCCTGGCTTATCTTCCTTGGACCAAGCATGAAAAGCCCGAAAGCAGATGACACTAAGACTTTCGTCTTTCAGTCTTAACTCCCCACCCACCCACCCACCCAAAAAAAACAACAACAAAAACCTGCAACACTTTTATGCATCTTTAAGTATCTTATTAAGTAATGGCATTTCAGTTGTGAAGTTAGGCGATTTTCGTGTTCACAATTTTTAAGTCTATCTCATCTTGCAAAAGAAATTTTACTAATACAAATTTATTCATTGACTCATTGACTATGCTAGGCCTAATCAATAAACATACATATACCTCCTTCAGAGTTTCATTTGACATGCAATTGAAGAAAACTGAATTCTTCTTCCACTTTATCTTTTTTTCCAGTGAAAGTAATTTGACTGTTTAGTAGTTTTAATGGCCTACTTTCCAAAAAACGGCTTGCTGGACTCTATTCTGGTTAGACATCCTTTACATACCTTATGACGTCATTAATCCTGCCCATGCTTATCTAGCGGTTTCTCCCGACCTGTTCCTCCTGAGCACTCACGTATGGGGCCATGGTCTGGTGAACAGTCTGTCAATGCAAAAGTATTTATGACTATATGGTGGGTTTTCACTGACTATGGCCTATGGTGGGTTTTCGCTAAACTATGGCCTATGGTGGGTTTTCGCTAAACTATGGCCTATGGTGGGTTTTTGCTAAACTATGGCCTATGGTGTTCAGACAGACCAGTGCTTATCATGTAAGGGCCATCTCTCCCCTCCATTTTTGTTCTAACCATTTTTCTTCAGCAAAGTGCCAAAAATTAAATACTATGCATTTATTATGGAGGATATATGACACTTTGTGTTATTTATCTCAAACAAAAGTAGCTATCTCAGAATATAAGTAGAATGACTTTTAGAAAGCATGCAACAAATAGTACATGTCAGATACACTGTATTAAAAGCAAAAACAAATCTTTGCATTTTATTAGATATATAATATAATTTATTTATTTTATAATTGATGACTCAATGTAAATGACATTGAATTATTTATTAATCACTTGTAATACTACGACATTTGTGTTGTGTTCATGACGAAACAAATGGGCTTGGCTGTTGTCTAAGTTCAGATACCGTTTGTAACTTTGTGTTGTGAGAAACATGTCAGGGGCTGGGGGTCTTAGGCAGCATAAACACTTCCATTGATTTTCTATACACAGACATTGGAGACAAAGTTGTTAGTCAGTAATTGCTGAACGCCTGCTTGAAGGTCATCCCATTTACTATTACCAATGCACATATTTGTCCGGAAGACGTGGCCGTACACATTTGCTGAAATAATACGACAAACAATGCAATAATGCGGGCTTTTTGCAATTTAAAAATAAAAGTACGGACAAGCAACGCAATAATGCGGACTTCACGCATTTTAAAAATAACAGTATGGAAAGAACATCGGAATAATGCGAAGTTTATATATCGTATAATTGATCTCATAGAAATTTAAAATTATATGGAAAGATAACATAAGAACACTGACATATATAATATTAGAATTAACCTACTTAAGTAAAATAATGGAGAAGTGAAAAATAAATTTTCAAATTACTGTTAAAAAGAAACATAAATTTAAATTAACAAGAAAAGAATAAAGAAATGATGGAGGGGGTGAAAAAAGTTTGGGGTAGACTAAAATTTGTCAACGCTCTAATTCTTTGGACTGTAAAATGTGCTAAATAATAAATCCAAAACACAAATAATAAAGTTCGGCTGTCTAGAGCTGACAACATTCAAATAAACTACATACTTAAAGAGTGAAAGTCAGTTAACTTTAACTGATCAGAAGCATTTGATACGAAATTAACACAATAAAAATAATCTGTCAAAAGTGACCAACTTTAACACTGAATTATATATCTATAATAATAATAATATCAAAAATGCTGATTAAAAAGAAACAGTTTTCACATCCATATATATCTTACATAAATCAAATATTATTCGAAAATGTGTGTTTTATCAGTGTGTGTGTGTGTGTATGTGTGTGTGTGTGTCAGTCAGTGAGAGAGAAAAATATTAGTATAGAAAGTTTCGCCTTTATATGTACATACAAATCACATTAGAGTAGAGAGGTTGGCTTTTATATGTATATACAAATCACATTACAGTAGAATGTTTGGCCTTTATATGTACATACAAATCACATTACAGTAGAAAGTTTGGCCTTTATATGTATATACAAATCACATTACAGTAGAAAGTTTGGCCTTTATATGTACATACAAATCACATTACAGTAGAATGTTTGGCCTTTATATGTACATACAAATCACATTACAGTAGAAAGTTTGGCCTTTATATGTACATACAAATCACATTACAGTAGAATGTTTGGCCTTTATATGTACATACAAATCACATTACAGTAGAAAGTTTGGCCTTTATATGTACATACAAATCACATTAGAGTAGAATGTTTGGCCTGTGTGAAACTCACGTCAGTATAGGAAGTTTTTAATTTGTGTGAAACTCTCTCTATCTCTCTTTCTGAGTGTGTCGGGAAATGAGTGGGTGGGTGAAACTCAGATTAGTAACGGAAGTTTTGCATGGGTGCATGTCAAACTCATCCATCATGTGATAACGACATTAAGACCTGTCAAACTGACCCATCATGTGATACCGACAGTAATACCTGTCAAACTCACCTAGCAGGAGAAATGAAACATTTATGGGTAAGCGAGTTCCACACACCGATTCATGTTTACTTGTTCTGATCTCGATTGGGTTCACTCCTGTAAACCAAGGTGGCATCTGAGGGAAAACAATTCTCGTCACTTATTTGAAAAGAGGACTACTAAACAGGTTGACATTTTCTACGTGTATTTATTTAACTTTGTACGCTTTATTCATATGCAAGCAGTTCGGTGAAGTGATGAATGCACTTGTATTGCAAACTGACTGATGAATTATTTATAGTGGTCCTAGTGTCAACAGTTTAGTGATTTGAACAATCTGATCATCTTTAATACTAAATATATATATATCATATATATAAAAGTATCTGTCTACTCATCCATTTATTCTATCATCTGTCAATCGCTAGATCTCTTAAGGTCACGATTCGAACAAACACTAATGAAAATTTCTAAAATGCTAAGTTCATAATTAATTAGTTCAAAACAAGAGGTACAATACCATACGCGTCATTGCCGGTTAATTAATATTTCATGACGTCACGTACCTTAATGACTGTATCGAATTGTACTGTATATACATATTCTTCATTATTTATGTCTTCCCTCTCCGACTTCACCTTGCCACGGATGACTGAACATGAAAGTGAAAACGAAGATTCAAAGAAACAACACATATATTCTTTCTTTATTTTAATGCAGTAATGATACGCAAGCAATATTCCGACCACAAACATACAACTTTCCAGCAGTGTGTCATTTGAAATGGTGTTCCAAACATACAACTTTCCAGCAGTGTGTCATTTGAAATGGTGTTCCAAACATACAACTTTCCAGCAGTGTGTCATTTGAAATGGTGTTCCAAACATACAACTTTCCAGCAGTGTCATTTCAAATGGTGTTAAACATAAATCGCATAAAACACATTTCATTATGTTTCTTTACAAGTACGTAAATAAGAGAAAATTAATTTAACTAAATAGTTACTTTAGTAAAAACCTTGGTTAGTGACTACTGTTTATAACTATAATATGACTAGTTTAAAACTTTTGTGTTGTAGGATGTTATCTGTAACTACAATAAGACTAGTTATTGAATCAATTGATGTCTATAGCTGCAGTATGCCTAGTTTATTAAAGCTTTCTTTACAGGCGGATGTATATTGTACCAATATGAGTAGTTTAGTGAAATTATGTATCTGGCTGATGCATTTAAAAATAATATCTCGGCAATGTAAATATTATTGGACTACTTGCTGATATCTAAGACTACGGTTTGAGTAGTCCTCAAGAAGACAATGACTATTGACAGATGTCTCTAGCTACAGTATTATTTAGTTTGGTGAAAGCCATTATCGATTTTTATAACTACAATAAGATTGATTTGTTAGACGCCAGTGAGTACTGACTGATGTCTATCATTTGTTTGTTATACTTGTGTCTATATTGCATTATGACTAGATTGTTAGACCTCAATGACTATTAACTTGTGTCTATATTGCATTATGACTAGTTTGTTAAATGTCAATGACTACTGAATGATGTCTACATTACATTAAGACTAGTATGTTAAAAGTCAAGGACAATTAACTGATGTCTTTTTCTACACTATGACTTGTTTGCTAGAAGCCATTGACATCAAATTGATGTATACTCTTATTCTATGACTTTTGTTATAAGTTAATTAATAGAGACTGATATCTGTGACTAGATTGATACAAGCCAATTACTACTAACTGTTGTATATGACTAGTTTGATACAAGCCAATTACTACTAGCTGTTGTATATGACAAGTTTGATACAAGCCAATGATTACTCAGTGATGTTTATGACTAGTTTGATATAAACAATGATTACTCACCGAGGTCCGCATAGCAGTACACTTTTGGGTAGCTTTTTCTTTCGCAAATGCACGCGCCGGTGTAGACGACACACAGTGCAAGCAGCAAGATCGTTGTTAGTGACATCACGATGAAACTTGGTTTTGCTTTGTTTTGAAGAAATTCACAGCTATTACGTTTGACGACTCCAGTTCTTGCAATAACTAAACAAAAACGAGTCGGTATGTATTTATATAGCGTTCAAGAGGTCACGTGATGAGAATGATTTTCTGACGTCATACAAAACACCTAACTACGTGTCAAAATTGAACTTGGTACTGTGTACTGAGCATAAATTTGAGCTAATGGTAATGGTACTTACAGTTTCTTCACGTGAGGCATTATGGGTTATTAATTCACTGTAGTGATGCACAGTGCCGCCCAAGACCAGCTAACACAATCGTGTTCCACTCCATTCTTATTATTTATGATATTTACGGTACTTTTACCAACAAATGCCCAATTTATCTTCACCCCACCCCCGAAAGTGCTCATAGAGACCTCCATCCCTTTCGCTGTCCCCCACTCCACTCTTCTATGCCACTACTGTATCTTCAACACTATTAATTGTTTTGATTTCAAGTTTACAGCCGTGTTGACTGTCACCATCTCGGTTAATCAATTTCAAGTTTACAGCCGTGTTGATTGACACCATCTCGGTTAATCAATTTCAAGTTTACAGCCGTGTTGACTGACACCATCTCGGTTAATCAATTTCAAGTTTACAGCCGTGTTGATTGACACCATCTCGACCAAACAGATTTCAAGTTAGTTGATTGACACCATCTCAGCCAATCTATTTCAAATTTACATCCATGTTGACTGACACCATCTCGGTTGATCAATTTCAAGTTTACAGCAGTGTTGATTGGCGCCATATCGACCAATCAGATTTCAAGTCTACAGTCTTTCGAGTGCAGTACATTTGACCATGACTAACTGTGAAAAGCAAACTGATGGAATTGTTGTATGTAAATTGAAAGAAATGATGTAAATTGAAAACCTCACAAAGTGATAGAAATGTAAATGGTCTCACTGTACTTGTAAAGATTTTTAATCCCATACAAATGTGATTTATTTTAAGAAATAAGTTTGATTATTTCATTTCACTTTTTTTGTAGATCTTCAAATTTTAAACATTAGCACAGTATGTACAGATGTACTAAACTCATAAAGTAATTTGATTGGAAAAGTTAACTTTTATCAAATAAGTATATATTTTTTGACAATTTTAGTGTTTCTGTGTGTGTGTGTGTGTGTGTGTGTGTGTGTGTGTGTGTGTGTGTGTGTGTGCATGAGTGTGTGCATGTATTCATGAGTGTGTGTGTTTATGTGCATGAGTTTGTGTGTGTGTGTGTGTGTGTGTGTGTGCATGAGTGTGTGCATGAGTGCGTGTGTGTGTGTATGCGTGTGTGTGTGTGTGTGCGTGTGCGTGTGTGTAAGTGAGAGATAACAGTATAAATTTTAATGTATTTGTGATGGAATAAATTGTGCGCTTTAAGTTCTATGATTTCTTTTCCTCTATTAATAATCGTAATTGAAAGTTATTAGTTACAGCGGTCAAGTCGAGTGGCTGATTATTCAATCAGCCACACCCGCATATGCTACACACAGTAAAGAATTGAGGTCAAGTTCATTGATGACACGTAGACAGTAGAAATGTATAGAAGGGGAAAAGGTGAAGTAAAAATTGGATGTTGACAGGATACGAGATGCCCTTATATGGACATTTGCAATCTGTTCACTGACGTAGGAGAACCTGTAGGTTGACCCAGAGTCATTCACATATGTGTGCTAATTAGAGCTAATAGACCCATGATTATATAGACACACCGCACCCACGTCATACAGAAGTGTTGAATTTCAAGTAGATGGAATAAAGGTTTGCACGTTTCAGTGACTGATAAATATATTGACTTCTCAGAAATTATTGTTATATATTATTTCTGTGAGTGATAAATATATTTCTTCTCAGAAATTATTGTTATATATTATTTCTGTGAGTGATAAATATATTGACTTCTCAGAAATTATTGTTATATATTATTGATGAAAATGTTGTGTAGAATATTCATGTATTTTTATTAATGATTATGGTACGAAACTAACTATTATCTCTCTTCCAGAGAAGGTTGTGTGACATTACTAATAATTCATGCCACCCGTGTGTGTACTTTGTTTTTTGTATTGTAAAACTATTTGTAACAAGTAAATCTAAATTGGAGACTGAGACAATCATTCATAGAGTATTTAACGCAAACCATTCATCGATTATACTTGTATCTATTGAGATTCATGTAAATGATGAAATGGAAATATTATTGTTTCATTTGTAAATATTTTTCCATGATGAGATTTTGTAAAGTGTAGGAAAATTGTAAGAGTCCTCTATTGCTGTTTCTACAAAGCCTTAACATTGTTCAAATTTTCAGCTATAGAGAGATACACTGTTTATTTCAGCTGGCCTTCTTTCGTCGTTTGTCATATGTATTGACACATTGCTGAGTTGATCTTTGTGTTGACTCTGAAACGCACACCTTATTCCTGTCGTGAGCTGACGGTCATCGACGTGATGTCATCGAAAAGGTCGAGAAGTACTACACAGGTGAAATAATGATGATGGACTCATCCTCAGTGACAAGGCGATGTGATCCATCCACACCAAATCAATAATCGACCAGATGAAAAATTATTGTAAATTTAACCTTAAAGGTAGTACAATATATAGACAGTCTTAGTTGACCTTCATTTTCGGAAATCGAATTCTATTGTTCTCTTTTTATTATTATTATTATTATTATTAAATCTTCTTGTTCTTGTTACCTTAAACCCAAACTTTATTTAATTTGTTAGTGTGACCAAGAAGAGTTGGGGGTTCCGAGCCAGAGATATGTCAATATTGTAAGTCGTAATTAATCAAAGAAAAAGATAATGTTTGCCAACTCAAGGCACATCAGATAATTTGTCCGCCAATATCTTACATGAATACAGGCCCCGAAAAACGATCTAGCATAGAGATTGAAAGATAGATTAGGCCATCTAGCTGTTGTCAGTATTAGAGCTAATATAATAACTTTGACGATTAATAATTTTGATCTAATACTGCAAAAGGGTCATGCAATATAACTGGGCCTATGACAGTATTCATACAGTATTGCTTCTTCATTACAAAATATTTTTAATTTTGTAAAATATCGCGCTATTTATGTTTTAATTGTTTTTAATTCTGAAGTGATAAAATATTAAACTTTAATCTACAAACAAGAGTTATATCTATACAGCTGTCTAGTAGAGAGAAAGCAATTGATGTCCTCACCCAAAATATGCTTTCATAAGTCCCAGTTGTTGTAAGCAATGGATGATGCACATACACACACACATACACTCACACACACATATACACTCACACACACACAGAAGTAAGTCCTGGATGTAGCAAGCAATGAATGATGTAAACACACACACACACACACACACACTCATACATACACACACACACACACAAATAAGTCCTGGATGTATCAAGCAATGAATGTTGTAAACACACACACACACACACACACACACACACACAAATAAGTCTTGGATGTAGCAAGCAATGAATGTTGTAAACACACACACACACACACACACACACACACAAATACGTCCTGGATGTAGCAAGCAATGAATGATGCAAACACACGAAAAGGTAAGCCCCGGATGTAGCGAGCAATTAATGATACTAAACACACACAAATAAAAGTAAGTCCCGGATGTAGCCTGCAATTAATGGTGCAAATACACACACACACACACACACACACACACACACACAAGTAATTCGCTGATGTAGCAAGCAATAAATATGCAAACAAATAAAAAAAGTATGTTAGGATGTAGCAAGTAATTAAACAAACAAAACAACTTATTTTTTTTTTAGTATCCCCAAATTAAAAATATTTTTTTAATAATGTCCTGGGAGCCGATGGAGGGTCCCAATCCCTTAGTGTGTGGGTGTGTGTGTGTGTGGGGGGATCGGAGGGGAACTACGCCTACATTAAAAATTTCAGTTGCCTAGCAAATTCTTTACATTAGTAGCCCAATATGTAGGTGGAGAGAAACGGTTGGGTTTTTTTTGTTGGGGAAGTAAAAGACATTCCTAACTATCCTATGTTCGTCCTGAGTAAAACCCCGCCTCCACGTAAAATTTAAGGTTCCTACTTTTTCCCCTTCCCCTCTTTCTGTCTGTCTGTCTGTCTCTCTCTCTCTCTCTCTCTCTCTCTCTCTCTCTCTCTCTCTCTCTCTCTCTCTCTCTCTCTCTGAACTAAAAACATGCAGACAGGCTTTATTTGACTAGTAGAAAATCTTTCGTTGTCTCGATGTAGGAAGCAAGCGACAGAAACTCAAATAAATTATTTTTATAGTATGGCATTGAGTCTGTCAAGTGTAGAGTTATTTAAAAACCCTGTCTCAGCATTTACTAACAGAATTATTAATTAAGAATTTGATTAATTGATTTTAATGCTGATTACAGCCTCACGACCTAATCCACTCCTACAATCCACACAAGCCAACCGCTTACTTATGGGACAGCCAATATTTCAATATAGTGACAAGTGAAGTATTTGACACGCCTTCTGGAATTGGCAAAGTTATCCCTCCCTCTTTAATTACTTAACAACATTAAGTCTTCTACGGCTTGCCCCCCCCCCCCCGCCAATTCCAATTACCGGTCATTCCAAGAATTAATTAAAATGTGGGATAATATAAAGTGAAAAATATATCTGCATTGTCCTGTTTGGTTAAAGTTTATAACAACAGATTCATTATCAATAGCGAGTGGTTTCAAGGGTGAACTTAGATGAAGAAGAACTGAGAACTGTGCGACTGTGTTTCTGTATTGTTCATATGAAGCCCCTCTCGACAGCGTAGCTCTCCCTTCAGATCACGTGGGGTCAGGTTTAACCACCAGTTGGAGAAGTGAACCGCAGGAGGAGGAAACCAAAGGACATAAAAAGGGCCCTGATGCATAAAATAATATCCCCATATGTATTTAGAATAATTACTATGCTAAACGTTATGGTATGTATTTGGAATAATTACTATGCTAAACGTTATGGCATGTATTTGGAATAATTACTATGCTAAACGATATGGTATGTATTTGGAATAATTACTATGCTAAACGTTATGGTATGTATTTGGAATAATTACTATGCTAAACGTTATGGTATGTATTTGGAATAATTACTATGCTAAACGTTCTGGTATGTATTTGGAATAATTACTATGCTAAACGTTATGGTATGTATTTGGAATATTTACTATGCTAAACGTTATGGTATGTATTTGGAATAATTACTATGCTAAACGTTATGGTATGTATTTGGAATAATTACTATGCTAAACGTTATGGTATGTATTTGGAATAATTACTATGCTAAACGTTATGGTATGTATTTGGAATAATTACTATGCTAAACGTTATGGTATGTATTTGGAATAATTACTATGCTAAACGCTATGGTATGTAGTAAACGTGGGCAGAATGTCTCTTACAATAGATTATGCCATTCAAATCGTTAGCGTACATACCAACATATAATTTGAAAAGATCATTTATAATCACGATAATAATAATAATAATAATATCAAGAGTGTACATTCACAATTTGTAAACATGGATTTCAATAATTAACACCCCACAATCAATTGCTTATATTCAACAATTACATCGCTTTATAATTTAGCTCCACTCAGTTCAAACAGCTTTATAATTTAGCTCCACTCAGTTTAAACAGCTTTATAATTTAGCTCCACTCAGTTTAAACAGCTTTATAATTTAGCTCCACTCAGTTTAAACAGCTTTACAATTTAGCTCCACTCAGTTTAAACAGCTTTATAATTTAGCTCCACTCAGTTTAAACAGCTTTACAATTTAGCTCCACTCAGTTTAAACAGCTTTATAATTTAACATTTGACTTAGCCACACTTCTTATCAACCCACGTGTTTGGAGGAATTGTAACAATATATTTTCCTGCACAAATCACATACATAATTTCACACAAGGATAGCTTAAAATACAAATACAATTAATATTCTAAGAAATCGATGTGTTACCGGTTTTATATGCATCAACGGATTCAACCGGGCGGGTTTTCTGCCTTTCTCTCGCACGATCCACGCCGATACGTTGATAGATGGACTGAAGATGCGTGAGGAGACAGTGACAGACTCTATCCGTTGTTGTAGGGTAGCGCGACCTTGACTGACTTTCTAACGGGATTGTTAGCTCAAAAGACTGTGTTGTACTACGAAACGGATATCGGTAGATCTCATCACTGCTTACATGACGTGAGTCATGACGCAACTTTAGAACACAAGATTATTACGTCATACGTCATGCGAAGCTTCCAAAGCTAATGAATTGAAATACTTGCTCTAACAAGAAATGTGTTTCCAAATAACTAAACCCAGGCTACAATTTTCGCCATATTGGCTCTTGAGTGGAATTCACGGGAATCAACTTACAGCAACATATTTACCGATAAGTTCGACGCCAACACTGGATACACGCACCAATATGGTCTGGTGGAGTACAATAGTCACGCAGTCGGAAGCGGGAACAAGGTTGCAAAACAAAGGAAAAGGTGCACTCCTTTCTAATCTGTCTTGAGAATGCATGGAAGTTTCTTGAACATTTCTTGTGGTGGTGCAGAGTAACACATACAAAGGTTTCGGAACATTCCTCCTGATTTGGTTTGATAGTGCAGGTCTTCAGTGATTCTACAGTGTTTGCTTTGTAGTAAGTGACTGGTGGTGTGTTTCAACTGTAGAAAGCCAGACCTTAGCAGACGTCACTGCCCAGGTAACATTAACGTGATAGAACCTAGTGGTACACCTTGCTTTGACGTGAATATTAATGGACATTGTGTCCCAGTCCTCTGTGACACTGGTTGCAGAGCAGGATTGGTAGTACACCCAAGCCTAGTGAAAAAAGATGATTATACTGGATAGTTTCAAACAATCACTTTAGCCACTAGTGTAAAAGATAAAGTACCTATTGTGATGGTAGACATAGACAGTAAATCTAAGAATGGCAAAACAGATGCAATTAGTAATGCATGCAGAAATGACACATCAATGACCCCATTCAAACCCATCATTAATGGGGCATGTCATCAAAAAATGGAGGAGATTTGGTCATGGCAGAACAAGTAATTATTCTTGACTGCCAGATGGTAGCTGATTATGGCAGGGCAGAGGAAAATAGCCCTATTCAGAATGGCACAGTTGTCAGATGATTATTGAAATATCATGAGAAGACTAACCTCTTGAGGTCGTATGTATTTAAATCTTCCAGGAAAGCTGTTGAGTTTTGCTCGAAGGATGGCCTCCTCATTCAGAAGCATAAAGGGGCCAAGGGGAATCAGTTGGTGGTACCTATGAGCTATCGAGTGAGAGTACTGCATTTGGCTCACAACCCACCCACTGCCATTTATCTTGGACCAATCAAAACTTTAGTGTATGTTGAGGCTGAGTTTATTGGCTAGGTAAGACAGGGACATCACTCATTACTCTCAGTCATGTGATATCCGTCAGTGAGTGAACATGAAAATGGATCATCCAGTTCCATTAGGGTGAACCCCGACTATCAACATTCCTTTTACAAGTGTAGCCATCAATCTTATTTTAGAATTCATGCCATCATTAGGTTGAGGTCACAGATGGTATTCATCACTGATTATGCTACATGATACATTGAAGTTTTTGCTCTTAGTTCTATTACTACCATATTAGTAGCAAATGCAATGTTTACCATTTTCTCGAATGTCAGATTTCTGAAAGAAACCTTGTACGATAGGTTCTCACAATTCACTAGTGAGTTAATGAAAGAGATTAGCCAAATTCTGAGAGTGAAACAGTTCAGAACCACTCCTTACCATCTTATGGGTAATGGTTTAGTAGAGAATCTGAATACCACCCTTACCATGTCATTGTATGTAGAAAGACCATGTGATTGGGATGTATATTTGCTAGGGCTCTTGTTCACATTACGCAAAGTATCACAAGATTTAACACTTTTTTCACCTTTTGAACTCTTGTATGGTAAAACTATTAGGGGACCCATGTGCACATTTCAAGAATATTGGACAGAAAGTGGGCTAGCAGAATCCATAAAAAGTATATATCAGCAATGATTGAACATGCTATTTGTCCGTATTCACACTTCATGTCAAAGAGCAGCTGAAAATGTATGCAAAAGTAAGGTAAGATAAGCATGTATGTATAATTGTAAGATGAAAATGTCTAACATTGATGTTGGCATGCAGGTTATTATTACCATTTCACCAAAACAAGTTAGAAATATTATGGCACAGACCCTATGACATCATTTAAAAATTCAGCGGGTGTAATTTCAGAGTTCAAATCAGACCCAAGGTGAAACATTTTCATGCTAATCAGATAAAGGTGCATTAGGAACTCCCTGATAACATGGCTGCTACCATTATTATAAAGAACAATGCCACCTCTGTACCTGATTCAGAATTGGTGCCCCACCCAGGCTTAATAGATGTTGAAATTATGGATGACATCATCATAAACCCAGAACTACCGGATTCTGATGCTCAAAAGTTATTGATCATGGTTAAAGAAACTTGCTATACTTTTACCAATAAATGCGGAAAAACGAGTCTGTGTGAATTTATAGCTGCACTTTAGGATCATAATCTGATCTGCATGAAATCATATGTTTAACCTTATATACTAAACGGGTGCTGTTGAGCAAGATATTGCCTTAGGTAGGAGACCCTATATAGTTCTCCTATGGTCCTTGTAAAAGAGAAGGATGGCATACACTGATTTTGCTTGGATTACAGACAACTATATTACAGTCAGTCATTTTTTTTCTGAACCAATGCCTGAATCAGAGCATCTGTTCACTAAACTCAGAGGAGCAACATATTTCTTCAAATTTGATCTTGTAAAAGGTTTCTGGCAAATTCCAGTGTATAAAGCAGTTAAGCCAAAGTTAGCATTCTGCACTCCTGATGGGCAATATCAGTGGTGGGTGATGCTGTTTGGAATCCTCACAGTGCCAGCTGTTTTCACCAAGATGATGAGATTGCTCATCAAACCCATGAAAGGGGAATCTGTATCAAATTTCATGGATGACATATTAGTAGCTACGAAGACTCTAAAGGAACACATTCAAATGTTACATAAGTTATTCCAATGCTTGAGAGAGTGTCATCTTACTGCTAGACTGACCAAATATTTTGGGGGATACGTTAAACTTGAATATTTGGGACACACAGTGGGGCAAGCTCTCTTGTGGCCAGAAGCTTCAAAGATATGGAAACCTAAAGAGATGGTGAGATTCTACTCTCAAAGAAGAAAGTTATTGGGATTGGCCCATTACTATTGGAAATTCATTCCCAAATTAAGTGCTATCACCAAAATCTCATTGATTTGATAACAAAAGGCAGTCCACAGACAGTGATTTTGATTGAGGAGTGTGAAACCAGTTTTACCAATTTGAAAGACAGTTTGTCACTAGTTTCTGTCCTCCACCTACCAGATTTTGATAAAGAATCTATACTCCAAACTGAATTAGTAATGCAGGACTAGGTACCATGCTGATGCAAAAGTATGATGATAATCTATATCCACTAGCTTACTCCAGCCATATGTTAAATGTGGCTGAACAAATTATTTAAATTCAGAGAAAAAAGGTCTCAGAATTGTCTGGGCTATCCAGAAATTCCAAGCCTACCTATATGGCAAGCATTTTGTCATTCAGATCAACCTCTTGCCTACATAATATATTCAACTAAAGTAAACTGGCATTTGACTAGGTGGTTGTTAGTACTACAAAAGTATAGGTATACTGTAGAGATAATCAAAGGCATCAATTAGGAGCTAACTATTTGTTTAGTAGAGTGGTAGATATTGAAGGATAAAGATTCCAGTGTATGAATCTCTTAATAAACTGCTGCAAGATGTGTGGAATTAATTATTTGTTTGACTTAAAACCAACATAAATTTTTTGTTCTAATAAATAGTTCTTAGTTTGTATTATGGTGAAAGGTTCACCAGTAACGTTAGAAATTTATTCAAGAAGAATTTAATACAATGGTTATCATCTAAAAAAGATGGGGTTATTTGGCACAGGAAATTTGCCTATCTCTATTTCTAAACTTAATAATTATAGATTTGTTGCCATTATAACATGACCCGACCTTGGACACTGCTTATGATGATATTTTTGTAAGTGCCAGATTTGGAGTAAACAACTCAGATGGACAATATGCTATGTAAATGCTGATGCAATCCAAACCAGTTATAAGTGGATGAGTAGTTTTTCTGACTAATAGTCTCACACTTGTTCATAACAACTTCATCCAATGGGTATGGACCAAGAGCTCTTTTGTTGAAGAAAGTCCTATATTCTAATAACTTTTATTTCAACATAACTCAAGACCTGTCTTAAAGGTGATCATTAGCTTATGGTAAGTAAACTGACTGATAAAGAAAGGATATGTGTTTGCTGTCCAGTAATGTGTCAGTATTTGTAAGGGAGATAAATTCAATGTTTTGATGGCCCTTTCAACTCTGCCTCAGAACAAAAATAAGATCCAAACCATTCTTTCATGTTGATCACTGTTGAAATTGAAAACTTTAGTACAATGTTCTCGCTGCTTAACTGAACTTTGCTTGACCCGTAAAATAAGATTACCAAAGTACACACAATGCAGTGTGTGTGTGTGTGTGTGTGTGTGTGTGTGTGTGTGTGTGTGTGTGTGTGTGTGTGTGTGTGTGCGTGCGTGCGTGTGTGTGTGTGTGTGTCTGTGTCTGTGTGTATGTGTGAATGTGAATGTGTGTGTGTGCAATATATATGTGTTAAGTAAAGCATTTGCTGCCTATCATATATTGATTTTTCTTTTAATTATTAGCCACTGCTGTTGTTACTAAAGTAGGCTTACATACATTATATTTGTGATACTAAGCCAGGATTTAATTATTTAACTTTTCTAATTTCTATTGATTGTAGTAGGAAACTCGAGCTAGTCACGTGACCGTCACTGTGGAAGTTGCTTTGTTTGAATTAGATTTATTTGAATGATAGAATCCCACAACCGCATTTTTACCCGGTCTGGTCATTGTCTTTAACCCCACGAACTAAAGCACTTCAGGTGACAATAACTTATAGACTCTTAGACCACACACACTCACTCACGCACGCACACACACATATCCAGTGAACAGCAAAAACAGTCTTCCTTTCCCCTTTCCCTTCTGCCCTCTCACCCTCCATCTTTTGCCTAGGTCTGAAACACACAGAGCATAAGCTTTTTCTTAAAAACTGAAACTGCGTCATTGAAGGTCAAACCTGTAGAAAATCTGTGAAATTTGATTTAGAATATCAAATTCCCATGACACTCAAGCAGCATATCCATGTTGACAATTAATTAGAAAACCAATGTGACGTATATCTTAACTTGGTGTACTGTCTCGTTGTTATCCCTTTTGAACCAAATTTGTCATTTTTAATGAGCCTTTTTCTTTGTCGCTATGACATTGACTGCTGAACCAGCAATTACCACGGCAACGAAAATACACACTGAGTAAAAAATCTATTAAATCTTTTTGAAGAGAGTAATGTCTCAAGCAAGTGCTGTGAAGTCCTCTTTACTCACCAAGGATTCTAATCCTTTAATGTGAAGTCCCCCCATTACTCGCCAAGGATTCTATCCTGCAATACGAAGTCCTTTTTCCTCATCAAAGATACTATCCTGCAATTTGGAGTCCTCTTTCCTCACCAAAGATTCTTTCCTGCAATTTGAAGTCCTGTTTCCTCACCAAAGATTCTATCCTGCAATTTGTAGTCCTGTTTCCTCACCAAAGATTCTATTCTGCAATTTGAAGTCCTGTTTCCTCACCAAAGATTCTAATGTGCAATATGATGTCCTCTTTCTTCACCAAGGATTCTATTTTGTGAAAGTATTGGACTTAATTATTATTACTCTTCATTTAGTATTACTAATATTATTTTGAATATCGTATTCTAGATGGATCTATTTCTAATAACAGTAATAGTATTTGTTTGCAAAATACGTGAATGTAATAAAATATATTAATTAGAACTGTCCGCACTTGTCAACTAGCCGCTGGCTACAGTGTCCACACTTGTTATGTTAACTAGCTGTTGGCTGAGATGTCCGCACTTGTTTTGTTAACTAGCTGTTGGCTGAGAAGACCGCACTTGTTATGTTAACTAGCTGTTGGCTGAGATGTCTGCATTTGTCATGTTAACTAGCTGTTGGCTGAGATGTCTGCACTTATGTTAACTAGCTGTTGGCTGAGATGTCCGCACTTGTTATGTTAACTAGCTGTTGGCTGAGATGTCTGCACTTGTCAAGTTAACTAGCTGTTGGCTGGAGAATCTGCATTTGTCATGTTCACTAGCTGTTGTCTAGAGATGTGCGCACTAACATTAAATAGTCACTGTTTGCTCATAAATGAGAGTGCATCATTGTTGGTACCCCCCTAAATACGTGTATCTAGGTTGGACAACAATTGAGGATGTCAGTTCCGGTAACTCGTATTGAGCCCCCAGAGGAAACGATTCCTCACAGATAAGACAGACAGACAGATAAAACAAAGACAGACTCAAGACAGACGTTAGACAGACGTGACGATAACACTTATAAAATCATATCAGACAAGAGTGACAATGAATCTGACACAAAGCTAATGAAAATTTAACAATAAACTTTATATAACAATAAAAGAAAAAAAAAGAAAACAAGAGAAAGAACAATTATTAATTTTCAATTTACTAACAAGTTCCAAATAGTTTGGCCCTAACCCGAATCAGGGAATCAATTAGCCTCCCCTAAACGAAAGTGAGTTTCAATGTCCGTTTTTCTTTTACTACTGATCTTCCTTTCCTATACGAATTTCAGTCTCAATTTTCAACCACAATACAGGTGTATCTGTATATGCACTTAGTTCAATGCCCGGCCTGAATACTTAGCTATAAAGTTCCAAGTCCGAACGAAGAGGTGAATGTTCAGCCAAAACGCTGAGCTAGTGACAACGTAAATCTTCCCAACTGGCGGCCCTTGACTAGCAAGCTTGCTCCGCCCTTTTCGCTCCACGTAAACAAACAGCACAGACCCTGTCGTCTGCTCTGACAATGGATATTGTTGGTTCTGAAATTTAGTAATTAAGGCAGTGTAAGCGACTGCTGACTTACGAATGAAAGTATTTAAGTGTCAGGGCTATTACTTCCCTGAGCACATTGGCACTAATCTGAAAGAAACGTGTAATTAAAATACATAAATCATTCTCACACATTCTATATTTATTTTACTAAGTTTTTACTAAAATTAAAATCAGTCAACACATACCTTTTCTCGTTCCGAAACCCAAGAACCAAAGGTCATCTGGTTGGAGTACTATATCCTATATTCTGTACTCAGTCTTACTGACTTTAATATTTTACAAGTCTTTCTGACTTCAAAATTACCAGACAAAATCTCTGGGACTGTTCCTGCGCGTTCTAAAACCGTGGATTGTTCTGAGCAAGTGGCGAGAAATAGCTGAACCGGTTTATATAAAGGTTTCCTATTTTTCCATTATTTCTTTCAGACTAACCCTTTCTCTCTATCGTCAGATACAAATGACCCTTTGATCCCCAACCGTTTCCTGTACTCTAGCCCATAGCTCAGTGTGAGACTAACCATTCCCCTTATCGTTAGCTACAAGTGACCCTTTGATCCCCAACCGTTTCCTGTACTCTTGCCCTGGATGGTCAGTCTTGTAATTCTAACAACCCTGCTAGTGTCTTGGAGTGGCTGGTCAGTTTTGTAATTCTAATATCCTGCTAGTGTCTTGGTTAAATGCTTTGAATGTGTATTTTGTGCTATGTTTTTTATACACCTTGAGTATCTAGATTTTATTATTTTAATTTTTAAATGTTTAATGGAGTGATGCCAAGCTAAGTTTTGCTTTCACCTGACAATCATTCTTTTAGAACATATCTACTTGTGCAAAGTTTTGCAATTCGTATGTTTTATGGGCATTACAAAGAACAGAAATGATCAGTTATGCTTTCTGAACTGGAATTTTTAGAATAGTTTGAACTATTTCAAACTTTCATTAATAGCCAAAATCTGACCATACGCTTACGTCCTTCAGGATAATGAATCATCGCTTAGCAAGTTGGCCATTATATTGCAGATATATTTATGTCCATTTTACGTGATTTCCTGAGTGACACCCTGTGCCAGATGATTTTACCCTAACTCAGTAACACTAACAGCAGTCTAAAACTGTCATACATGTCACAAGTTGTAATTTACACACCCACTCAATACCATAGAGGACATGGCACGGCCACTCAACACCACAGAGGACAGGTCATTCAGAAATCGACGTAACTTCAAGAAACTATGGTCGCTGTAGAATGGCCGCGCTAAAACAAAGACTGGGACCAACACACAACCAGATAAAGGTGTGCAACTGCCTACCTACACTTTTTACACACACTCACACACACACACACACACACACACACACTGCATGGACAAATGCATACTTCAGTAACTTTAGGCTATATTATGGGTCATTATCTGCCTTTTTGCAAACTACGCTAAAACCCGGTAACATTTGTTTTCAAGTATTCAATTTTGATCAACAGAAAAGAAAGATTCGGTTCTTATTTTCATTTCAGAGGTGTAGATGAAAAGTCTACCGAAACTTTGAATATATCTACACGTTTTTTGGACAAATAGTGGTCCAGTGCCAGCTGATGGCTTGCGGTTGTCCTAACTTTAAGTCTTGACACTCTCTCTCTCTCTCTCTCTCTCTCTCTCTCTCTCTCTCTCTCTCTCTCTCTCTCTCTCTCTCTCTCTCTCTCTGCCCCACAGAGAATCAGCTTGTCTATGCCAAATGTCAAGTCTTGCAGTGTGCATTTGAAAACTTGAGCATGTGGTATGTTTTTCAAATTTCAAGTACAATTTACTTCTTCTTTTGAAGGCACAAATATCGGGCCTCTTCTGTTGAAAGGTCCTCAAGACTGCAATGGTTCTATTTAACGCTAGTAGATATTGTGTAGCGGGAATTATAGACCTAACGCTTTTCGCTTGTCTTTATTTTTGTAATTTTAACTATTATTTTAGTTAGTTCTATTATTAAATATTTGTTATTTTCTTAATATCTGATATAATTCTTTGGATGAATGTTAATTGGGATCGGATGGGTTGGTTTGGGAGGGGGCCACAATGTGGAGGACTGGTTAATAATTAATTAAGAGGAGATAACGCTAGCCGATCTTAGAGGTAGCGTTAATTAGTTTGTCATTATATTTAATTGAATAGTAATCCAGTTAAATTAGTTTGTTTGTCATTATATTTAATTGAATAGTAATCCAGTTAAATTAGTTTGTTTGTCATTATATTTAATTGAATAGTAATCCAGTTAAATTAGTTTGTTTGTCATTATATTTAATTGAATAGTAATCCAGCTAAATTATTGCAACCGGTGTTAATATTGTGATTGGAAGTGTAGATTAGGCCGCGTGGGGTTGTTAGTATTATATCTAAACCAATAGTCTTAATATTTAATATTATAACAGGGGTCAGATATAAATCTCAAACGTAATATACGCTTTCGACTTTATAAACAGAAATTGTTCTTAATACTGTTAATGAAAAAACACTAAAATATTAACAATAAAACAAATCTATTTCCAAAAACTGTTAGTCTAGTTCTCATTTTCCAAGACATTTTCCCTGAAATTTCAGGAAAGGAAGTATTATTCGGACAGAAATTGTACAATATGTATTTTTTAACCAAAAATATTCCCTAACTTGATGTTAAAAAATAAAGAATATTTTGTCCAATTCTTTTCCTTTCACATGGCAGCTCTTAATGCATCTTATAGAAATCTATATTTTTCTAAGAAGCACATCTGACTTTGTGAAATACCTTCTGTTTTTTTTTAATTACACCTCTTTACAATTTTTATATGAGTATGTGCATATGTGATTGTTGTTTGTTTTACTCCAGAACACTTCTTAATAGAAGTTGTATGATGTTTGTTTTACTCCAAAACACTTCTTAATAGAAGTTGTATGCTGTTTGTTTTACTCCAAAACACTTCTTAATAGAAGTTGTATGCTGTTTTTTTTACTCCAAAACACTATTTAATAGAAGTTGTATGCTGTTTGTTTTACTCCAAAACACTATTTAATAGAATTTGTATGATGTTTTGATTTTGTATTTTGCTATTATTTAAAACAATTCTACGTAACAGTAGTTATACAGCTTTTCTATTAATGATTTTTAGTCTAAAACAAGTCTGCTTAACTGAAGTTATATGACTTGACTAAAATTGATAATGACTCAGATTTACTGAAGTAGTAAGGTTTTTCTATTAACTCTTCTTTACTCCTGGCCATTTCTATTTCATTGAAGTTTTACGACTTTCATTTGTCTATTAAGTGATTTATCTTCTATTTTATTACAGTTGTAAGGCTTTTTTATTAAATGACTCAAAACCACTTCTATATGATTGAAGGTTTAGGGCTAGTCTATTAACTGATTTTGACTCACAAACAATTTTATTTTATTTAAGGAGTAAGACTCTTATTAAAGATTTAGTATCATCTTGTATAACAGGTGTATGGCTTTTTCTAAAACTAGTAATTGTTGTGTTTGTTTGTTTGTTTTTTTAAATAAAACATGGTTCTGCTGTGAGACACATTAGAAGCTAGTAATTGTTGTGTTTGTTTGTTTTTTTTAATAAAACATGGTTCTGCTGTGAGACACGTGTACTCATTAGAAGCTAGTAATTGTTGTGTTTGTTTTTTTTAATAAAACATGGTTCTGCTGTGAGACACGTGTACTCATTAGAAGCTAGTAATTGTTGTGTTTGTTTGTTTTTTTTTAAATAAAACATCGTTCTGCTGTGAGACACGTGTACTCATTAGAAGCTGTTTTGCCTTTGTTTGTTTCATTTTTTGTAACTGATACATGAAAGATGATTGTTTTATGAGCAATTTGTAATTTTACATAAATATGTCTGCATGATTAAAGGAGCATGATCATTTTAAATTTATTTGTTATTTGTAGCAAAGAAAATGTTTTGATATTTTATCTGCATATTAAGTCACTGCTGTTTAAGAAAAGTTATTTGTCTTTTACTGTTAATTTTATTTAACTTTAAGTAATGGATGTATGGATTTTCTGGTGGTTTCTGCCTCATATACATGACAGGAATTATTTTCTACGTTATAAAGCTATATTAATTTTGTTACCTCCTTTTAAAGGATTTTTTATTTCAAAATTGTTTTCTTCTTTTATTTCTTTCTGTTCTTATCCATCACTTTTGTATGCCCTAGTGAAAGAAAGCCGCTCGATGATGGAACGAATGGGTGATGGACACACGAAAAGGCTGTACTGGTTTTAATTGTCGAGCATGGCTTATAATACGAACCCCCCACACACACCTGGTTATTACTTAATGATTAACAAGACAACGACAATACAAACAGTGCAAAATGACATTACAGCCGTAGTCTAAATGCGAATTGATAAGAAATTTGACAACGAGATGACTAAAAATGAAAAATAAGAAACTTTATAATAGTAAATAAAAGAAAACTTGAATTTCGATTGAGGGACGTAATTCAATTAACTTCACAGAATTCAGTGGTATTTTAACCTATTGCCACTAAAGGAATCCTTAACTGTTTTCCGTGTGTCTAGTTTGTTTTTCGTGTGTCTTGTTTGTTTTTCGTGTGTCTAGTTTGTTTTTCGTGTGTCTAGTATGTTTTCCGTCTGTCTAGTTTGTTTTTCGTGTGTCTGGTTTGTTTTTCGTGTGTCTAGTATGTTTTCCGTGTGTCTAGTTTACTTCTCTAACATACAAAGCAGTTCTGACATAAATGAATACATTCTGATAGAGACGAGTCCCAATTGGGTCAGTAGTTTGCACACTAAAATAAGTTCAGTACAAACTATGATCACTTTCAATATTACACAAGTCCTGCACGAAAGTATATTTCTCTTAGATGTAAAGTCCGTACCATAGAGGTGAAATCTGCCTATGGGAATTAACTGTGATTTTTTATGGAGCTTTTCAAATTCCTGGCTTATCTTCCTTGGACCAAGAATGAAAAGCCCGAAAGCAGATGACACTAAGTCTTTCGTCTTTCAGTCTAACACCCCTCCCCGCCCCTCCCCCCCCAAAAATGCAACACTTTTATGCATCTTTAAGTATCTTATTAAGTAATGGCATTTCAGTTGTGAAGTTAGGCGATTTTCGTGTTCACAATTTTTAAATCTATCTCATCTTCAAAAGAAGTGTTATTAATACAAATTTTGAAGTGACTCCTCTTTGCTAGGCCTAATCAATAAACATACACATACCTCCTTCAGAGTTTCATTTGACATGCAATTGAAGAAAACTGAATTCTTCTTCCTCTTATCTTTTTTTTCCATTGAAAGTAATTTGACTGTTTAGTAGTTTTAATGGCTTCCTTTCCAAAAACGGCTTGCTGGACTCTATTCTGGTTAGACATCCTTAACATACCTTATGACGTCATTAATCCTGCTCATGCTTATCTAGCGGTTTCTCCCCACCTGTTCCTCCTGAGCACTCACGTATGGTGCCATGTAGTCTGGTATTTTGCCATGGTCTGGTGAACAGTCTGTCAATGCAAAAGTATTTATGACTATATGGTTGGTTTTCGCTAACTATGGCCTATGGTGCTCAGACAGACCGGTGCTTATTATGTAAGGGCCATCTCTCCCCTCCATTTTTGTTCTAACCATTTTTCTTCAGCAAAGTGCCAAAAATTAAATACTATGCATTTATTATGGAGGATATATGACACTTTGTGTTATTTATCTCAAACAAAAGTAGCTATATTCAGAATATGAGTAGAATGACTTTTAGAAAGCATGCAACAAACAGTACATGTCAGATTCACTTTATTAAAAGCAAAAACAAATCTTTGCATTATTAGATATATATATATATATATATATATATATATATATATATATATATATATATATATGTTATTTATTTTATATTTGTTGACTCAATGTAAATGACATTGAATTATTTATTAATCACTTGTAATATTACGACATTTGTGTTGTGTTCATGACGAAATAAAAGGGCGTGGTGTTGTCTAATTCAGACATCGTGTGTAACTTTGTGTTGTGAGAAACATGTCAGTGGCTGGGGGTGGGGATCTATGCACAGACCCTGGAGACAAAGTTGTTAGTCAGTAACTGCTTAACGTCTGCCTTAAGGTAACGCCATTCAATATTACCATCGCACGTTCCTATCCCGAATCCACCGTCATCGTTGTTGTTTTCATATGCTGAAATAATACGACAAGAAAAACAATAATGCGGATTTTTGCAATTTAAAAATAAAAGTACGGACAAGAAAAACAATAATGCGGACTTTTTGCAATTTACAAATAAAAGTACGGACAAGCAATGCAATAATGCGGACTTGACGCATATTAAAAATAACAGTATGAAAAGAACAGCGGAATAATGCGAAGTTTATATATCGTAAAATTGATCTCATAGAAATTAAAAATTATTGGAAAGATAACATAAGAACACTGACATATATAATATTAGAATTAACCTACTTAAGTAAAATAATGGAGAAGTGAAAAATAAATTTTCAAATTACTGTTAAAAAGAAACATAAATTTAAATTAACAAGAAAAGAATAAAGAAATGATGGAGGGGGGTGAAAAAAAATTTGTCAACGCTCTAATTCCCTTGACTGTAAAATGTACTAAAGAATAAATCCAAAACACAAATAATAAAAAAATAAATCGGTTGTCTAGAGCAGACAACATTCAAATAAACTACATACTTAAAGAGTGAAAGTCAGTTAACTTTAACTGATCAGAAGCTATGATACGAAACTAACACAATAAAAATAATCTGTCAAAAGTAACCAACTTTAACATTGAATTATATATCCATGATAATAATAATATCCACAATGCTAATTAAAAAGAAACAGTTTTCACATCGATATATAGCATACATAAATCAAATATTATTAGAAAATGTGTTTTGTGTGTGTGTGTGTGTGTGTGTGTGTGTGTGTGTGTGTGTGTGTCAGTGAGAGAGAGAAAAAAATAGTATAGAAAGTTTTGGCTTTATATGTACATACAAATCACATTAGAGTAGAAAGTTTGGCCTTTATATGTATATACAAATCACATTAGAGTAGAAAGTTTGGCCTTTATATGTACATACAAATCACATTAGAGTAGAAAGTTTGGCCTTTATATGTACATACAAATCACATTAGAGTAGAAAGTTTGGCCTTTATATGTACATACAAATCACATTAGAGAAGAAAGTTTGGCCTTTATATGTACATACAAATCACATTAGAGTAGAACGTTTGGACTTTATATGTACATACAAATCACATTAGAGAAGAAAGTTTGGCCTTTATATGTACATACAAATCACATTACAGTAGAAAGTTTGGCCTGTGTAAAACTCACGTCAGTATAGGAAGTTTTTAATTTGTGTGAAACTCTCTCTATCTCTCTTTCTGAGTGTGTCGGGAAATGAGTGGGTGGGTGAAACTCAGATTAGTAAAGGAAGTTTTGCATGGGTGCATGTCACACTCATCCATCATGTGATAACGACTTCAATATCTGTCAAACTGACCCATCATGTGATACCGACAGTAATACCTGTCAAACTCACCTAGCAGGAGAAGTGAAACATTTCTAGGTAAGCGAGTTCCACACATCGAATCCCATTTACTTGTTCTGATCTCGATCGGGTTCACTCCTGTAAACCCAAGTGGCATCTGAGGGAAAACAATTCTCGTCACTTATTTGAAAAGAGGACTACTAAACAGGTTGACATTTTCTACGTGTATTTATTTAACTTTGTACGCTTTATTCATATGCAAGCAGTTCGGTGAAGTGATGAATGCACTTGTATTGCAAACTAACTGATGAATTATTTATAGTGGTCCTAGTGTCAACAGTTTAGTGATTTGAACAATCTGATCATCTTTAATATAATATATATCCTATATATAAACGTATGTCTACTCATCCATTTATTCTATCATCTATCAATCGCTAGATCTCTTAAGGTCACGATTCGAACAAACACTAATGAAAATTTCTAAAATGCTAAGTTCATAATTAATTAGTTCAAAACAAGAGGTACAATACCATACGCGTAATTGCAGGTTAATTAATATTTCATGACGTCACGTACCTTAATGACTGTATCCCATTGTACTGTATATACATATTCCTCATTATTTATGTCCTCCTTCTCCGACGTCACCTTGCCACGGATGACTGAACATGAAAATAAAAACAAAGATTCAAAGAAACAACACATATATTCTTTCTTTATTTTAATGCAGTAATGATACGCAAGCACTATTCCGACCACAAACATACAACTTTCCAGTAGTGTATCATTTGAAATGGTGTTCCAAACATACAACTTTCCAGCAGTGTATCATTTGAAATGGTGTTCCAAACATACAACTTTCCAGCAGTGTATCATTTGAAATGGTGTTCCAAACATACAACTTTCCAGCAGTGTATCATTTGAAATGGTGTTCCAAACATACAACTTTCCAGCAGTGTATCATTTCAAATGGAGTTCCAAACATTCAACTTTCCAGCAGTGTATCATTTCAAATGGTGTTCCAAACATACAACTTTCCAGCAGTGTATCATTTGAAATGGTGTTCCAAACATACAACTTTCCAGCAGTGTCATTTCAAATGGTGTTCCAAACATACAACTTTCCAGCAGTGTATCATTTGAAATGGGGTTCCAAACATACAACTTTCCAGCAGTGTCATTTCAAATGGTGTTCCAAACATACAACTTTCCAGCAGTGTATCATTTGAAATGGTGTTCCAAACATACAACTTTCCAGCAGTGTGTCATTTCAAATGGTGTTAAACATAAATCGCATAAAACACATTTCATTATGTTTCTTTACAAGTACGTAAATAAGAGAAAATTAATTTAACTAAATAGTTACTTTAGTAAAAACCTTGGTTAGTGACTACTGTTTATAACTATAATATGACTAGTTTAAAACTTTTGTGTTGTAGGATGTTATCTGTAACTACAATAAGACTAGTTATTGAATCAATTGATGTCTATAGCTGCAATATGCCTAGTTTATTAAAGCTTGCCTTACAGGCGGATGTATATTATACCAATATGAGTAGTTTAGTGAAATTATGTATCTGACTGATGCATTTAAATACAATATCTCGGCAATGTAAATATTATTGGACTACTTGTTGATATCTAAGACTACTGTTTGAGTAGTCCTCAAGAAGACAATGACTATTGACAGATGTCTCTAGCTACAGTATTATTTAGTTTGGTGGAAGCCATTATATTTTTTCTATAACTACAATAAGATTCATTTGTTAGACGCCAGTGAGTACTGACTGATGTCTATCAATTGTTTGTTATACTTCTGTCTATATTGCATTATGACTAGATTGTTAGACGTCAATGACTACTGACTTGTGTCTATATTGCATTATGACTAGATTGTTAGACGTCAATGACTACTGACTTGTGTCTATATTGCATTATGACTTGTTTGTTAGATGTCAATGACTATTGACTAGTTTGTTAGACGCCAATGACTATCGAATGAAGTCTATATTACATTAAGATTAGAATGTTAAAATCACGGACAATTAACTGATGTCTTTTTCTACACTATGACTTGTTTGCTAGAAGCCATTGACATCTAATTGATGTATACTCCTATTCTATGACTTTTGTTATAAGTTAATTAATACAGACTGATATCTGTGACCAGATTGATACAAGCCAATTACTACTAACTGTTGTATATGACTAGTTTGATACAAGCCAATTACTACTAACTGTTGTACATGACAAGTTTTATACAAGCCAATGATTACTCAGTGATGTTTATGACTAGTTTGATATAAACAATGATTACTCACCAAGGTCCGCTTGGCAGTAGTCTTTTGGGTACTTTTTTCTTAAGCAAGTGCACGCGCCGGTGTAGACGACACACAGTGCAAGCAGCAAGATCGTTGTTAGTGACATCACGATGAAACTTGGTTTTGCTTTGTTTTGAAGAAATTCACAGCTGTTCATTTGACGAGTCCAGTTCTTGCAATAACTAAACAAAAACGAGTCGGTATCTATTTATATAGTTGTCAATAGGTCACGTGTTGAGAATGATTTTCTGACGTCATACAAAACACCCTAACTACGTGTCAAAATTGAACTTGGTACTGTGTACTGAGCGTAAATTTGAGCTAATGGTAATGGTACTTACAGTTTCTTCACGTGTGGCATTATGGGTTATTAATTTTGTACGTCAGTCGTGTAGTGAGGCATTATGGGTTATTAATTCACTGTAGTGATGCACAGTGCCGCCCGAGACCAGCTAACACAATCGTGTTCCACTCCATTCTAAATGTTTATGATATTTACGGTACTCTTACCAACAAATGCCCAAATTGTCTTCACCCCACCCCCGAAAGTGCTCATAGAGACCTCCATCCCTTTCGTTATCCCCCACTCCCCACTCTTTTATGCCACTACTGTATCTTCAACACTATTGTTTTGATTTCAAGTTTACAGCCGTGTTGATTGACACCATCTCGACCAATCAGATTTCAAGTTATTTGATTGACACCATCGCAGCCAATCTATTTCGAATTTACATCCATTTTAATTGACGCCATATCGATCAATTATATTTCAAATTTACATCCATGTTGATTGACACCATCTCGGTTAATCAATTTCAAGTTTACAGACGTATTGACTGACACCATCTCGGCCAATCTATTTCAAATTTACATCCATGTTGATTGACGCCATATCGACCAATCAGATTTCAAGTCTACAGTCTTTCGAGTGCAATACATTTGACCATGAACTGTGAAAAGCAAACTAATGGAATTGTTGTATATTGAGAGAAATGTTGTAAATTGAAAACCTCACAAAATGATAGAAATGTAAATGGTCTCACTGTACTTGTAATTAAAGATTTTTAATCCCAGATAAAGATGATTGATTTTAAGGAATAAGTTTGATTATTTCATTTTATTTTTTGGTATGACTGTATATCTGCAGGTTTTAAACATTAGCACAATATGTACACATGTACTAAACTCATAAAGTAATTTGATTGTAAAAGTTAGCTTTTATTATCAAACAAGTATATATTTTATTAAAATTTTAATGGTTTTGTGTGTGTGTGTGTGTGTGTATGTGTGTGTGTGTGTGTGTGTTTGTGTGTGCGTGAGTGTGTGTAAGTGAGAGACAGCAGTATACATTTTTATGTATTTGTGATGGTATAATCGTGGGCAAATTGTGCTCTTTATGTCCTATGATTTCTTTTCGTCTATTAATAATCTGTAATTGAAAGTTATTTGTTGCAGCGGTCAAGTCGCGTGGCCGAATGTGCAATATGTCACACCCGCGTATGAAACACGCAGTAAAGAATTGAGGTCAAGTTCATTGATGACACTTGGACAGTAGAAATGTATAGAAGGGTTAAGGGTGAAGTAAGAATGTGTGAATGTTGACAGGATACGGGATGCCCTTATATGGACGTTTGCATTCTGCACAATGACGTAGGAGAACCTGTAGGTTGACCCAGAGTCATTCATATATGTGTGATTATATGATTACATAGACACACTGCACCCACGCCAAACAAGTGTTGAATTTCAGGTAGATGGAAAGGTTTGTACGTTTTTGTGAGTGATAAATATATTGACTTCTTTTAAATTATTGTTATTTATTATTGTGAGTGATAAATATATTGACTTCTTATAAATTATTGTTATTTATTATTGTGAGTGATAAATATATTGACTTCTTATAAATTATTGTTATTTATAATTGTGAGTGATAAATATATTGACTTCTTATAAATTATTGTTATTTATTATTGTGAGTGATAAATATATTGACTTCTTATAAATTATTGTTATTTATTATTGTGAGTGATAAATATATTGACTTCTTATAAATTATTGTTATTTATTATTGCGAGTGATAAATATATTGACTTCTTATAAATTATTGTTATTTATTATTGTGAGTGATAAATATATTGACTTCTTATAAATTATTGTTATTTATTATTGTGAGTGATAAATATATTGACTTCTTATAAATTATTGTTATTTATTATTGCGAGTGATAAATATATTGACTTCTCATAAATTATTGTTATTTATTATTGTGAGTGATAAATATATTGACTTCTCATAAATTATTGTTATTTATTATTGCGAGTGATAAATATATTGACTTCTCATAAATTATTGTTATATATTATTTCTGTGAGTGATAAATATATTGACTTCTCATAAATTATTGTTTCATATTATTGATGAAAATGTTGTGTAGAATATTCATGTACTTTTATTAATGATTATGGTACGAAACTAACTATTAATTATCTCTCTTCCAGAGAAGGTTGTGTGACATTAGTATAATTCATGCCACCCGGGTGTGTACTTTGTTTTATGTATTGTAAAACTATTTGTAGCAAGTAAAGCTAAATAGGAGACTGAGATAATCATTCATTGAGTATTAAATGCAAACCATTCATCGATTATGCTTGTATCTATTGAGATTCATGTAAATGATGAAATGGAAATATTATTGTTTCATTTGTAAATATTTTTCCATGATGAGATTTTGTAAAGTGTAGGAAAATTGTAAGAGTCCTCTATTGCAGTTTCTACAAAGCCTTAACATTGACATATTTATTAGCTATAGAGAGAAACACTGTTTATTTCAGCTGGCCTTCTTTCGTCGTTTGTCATATGTATTGACACATTGCTGAGTTGATCTTTGTGTTGACTCTGAAACGCACACCTTATTTCTGTCGTCAGCTGACGGTCATCGACGTGATGTCATCGAAAAGGTCGAGAAGTACTACACAGGTGAAATAATGATGATGGACTCATCCTCAGTGACAAGGCGATGTGATCCATCCACACCAAATCAATAAGTGACCAGATGAAAAATTATTGTAAAATTAACCTTAAAGGTAGTACAATATATAGACAGTCTTAGTTGACCTTCATTTTCGGAAATCGAATTCTATTGTTCTCTTTTTAATATTATTATTATTATTATTATTAAATCTTCTTGTTCTTGTTACCTTAAACCCAAACTTTATTTAATTTGTTAGTGTAACCAAGAAGAGTTGGGGGTTCCGAGCCAGAGATATGTCAATATTGTAAGTCGTAATTAATCAAAGGAAAAGATAATGTTTGCCAACTCAAAGCACATCAGATAATTTGTCCGCCAATATCTTACATGAATACAGGCCCCGAAAAACGATCTAGCATAGAGATTGAAAGATATATTAGGCCATCTAGCGGTTGTCAGTATTAGAGCTAATATAATAACTTTGACGATTAATAATTTTGATCTAATACTGCAAAAGGGTCATTCAATATAACTGGGCTTGTGACAGTATTCATACAGTATTGCTTCTTCATTACAAGATATTTTTAATTTTGTAAAATATCGCTCTATTTATGATTTAATTATTTTTAATTCTGAAGTGATAAAATATTAAACTTTAATCTACAAACAAGAGTTATATCTATACAGCTGTCTAGTAGAGAGAAAGCAATTGATGTCCTCACCCAAAATATGCTTTCATAAGTCCCAGATGTTGTAAGCAATGGATGATGCAAATACACACACACATACACTCACACACACACTTAAGTAAGTCCTGGATGTAGCAAGCAATGAATGATGTAAACAAACACACACACACTCATACATACACACATAAACAACACACACACACACACACACAAATAAGTCATGGATGTAGCAAGCAATGAATGTTGTAAACACACACACACACACACACACACACACACAAGTCTTGGATGTAGCAAGCAATGAATGTTGTAAATACACACACACACACACACACACACACACACACACACACACACACACACAAATACGTCCTGGATGTAGCAAGCAATGAATGATGAAAACACACACGAAAAGTTAAGCCCCGGATGTAGCGAGCAATTAATGATGCACACACACACACACACACACACACACACACACACACACATACAAATGCCCCAGATTAAGCAAGCAATTAATGATACTAAACACACACAAATAAAAGTAAGTCCCGGATGTAGCCTGCAATTAATGGTGCAAATACACACACACACAAGTAATTCGCTGATGTAGCAAGCAATAAATATGCAAAAGTATGTTAGGATGTAGCAAGTAATTAAATAAACTAAACAACTTATTTTTTTTTTAGTATCCCCAAATTAAAAATATTTTTTTAATAATGTCCTGGGAGCCGATGGAGGGTCCCAATCCCTCAGTATCCGTCTCAGTGTGTTTGTGTGTGGGGGGGGTGTATTGGAGGGGAACTACGCCTACATTAAAAATTTCAGTTGCCTAGCAAATTCTTTACATTAGTATCCCTCCTTAAATATGCAGGTGGAGAGAAACGGTTGGGGTTTTTTGTTGGGGAAGTAAAAGACATTCCTAACTATGCTATGTTCGTCCTGAGTAAAACCCCGCCTCCACGTAAAATTTAAGGTTCCTACTTTCCCTTCCCCTCTTTCTGTCTGTCTGTCTGTCTGTCGCTCTCTCTCTCTCTCTCTCTCTCTCTGTCTCTCTCTCTCTCTCTCTCTCTGAACTAAAAACATGCAGACAGACTTTATTTGACTAGTAGAAAATCTTTCGTTGTCTCGATGTAGGAAGCAAGCGACAGAAACTCAAATAAATTATTTTTATAGTATGGCAGTGAGTCTGTCAAGTGTAGAGTTATTTAAAAACCCTGTCTCAGCATTTACTAACAGAATTATTAATTAAGAATTTGATTAATTGATTTTAATGCTGATAACAGCCTCACGACCTAATCCACTCCTACAATCCACACAAGCCAACCGCTTACTTATGGGACAGCCAGTATTTCAATATAGTGACAAGTAAAGTATTTGACACGCCTTCTGGAATTGGCAAAGTTATCCTTCCCTCTTTAATTACTTAACAACATTAAGTCTTCTACAGCTTGCCCCCCCCCCCAGCCAATTCCAATTACCGGTCATTCCAAGAATTAATTAAAATGTGGGATAAGATAAGGTGAAAAATATATCTGCATTGTCCTGTTTGGTTAAAGTTTATAACAACAGATTAATTATCAATAGCGAATGGTTTCAAGGGTGAACTTAAATGAAGAAGAACTGTGCGACTGTGTTTCTGTATTGTTCATATGAAGCCTCTCTCGACAGCGTAGCTCTCCCTTCAGATCACGTGGGGTCAGGTTTAACCACCAGTTGGAGAAGTGAACCGCAGGAGGAGAAAACCAAAGGACATAAAAAGGGCCCTGATGCATAAAATAATATCCCCATATGTATTTAGAATAATTACTATGCTAAACGTTATGGTATGTATTTGGAATAATTACTATGCTAAACGTTATGGTATGTATTTGGAATAATTACTATGCTAAACTTTATGGTATGTATTTGGAATAATTACTATGCTAAACTTTATGGTATGTATTTGGAATAATTACTATGCTAAACGTTATGGTATGTATTTGGAATAATTACTATGCTAAACGTTATGGTATGTATTTGGAATAATTACTATGCTAAACGTTATGGTATGTATTTGGAATAATTACTATGCTAAACGTTATGGTATGTATTTGGAATAATTACTATGCTAAACGTTATGGTATGTATTTGGAATAATTACTATGCTAAACGTTATGGTATGTATTTGGAATAATTACAATGCTAAACGTTATGGTATGTATTTGGAATAATTACTATGCTAAACGTTATGGTATGTATTTGGAATAATTACTATGCTAAACGTTATGGTATGTATTTGGAATAATTACTATGCTAAACGTTATGGTATGTATTTGGAATAATTACAATGCTAAACGTTATGGTATGTATTTGGAATAATTACTATGCTAAACGCTATGGTATGTAGTAAACGTGGGCAGAATGTCTCTTACAATAGATTATGCCATTCAAATCGTTAGCGTACATACCAACATATAATTTGAAAAGATCATTTATAAACACGATAATAATAATAATAATAATATCATACAAAGACACCTACAACAAACACTGGACAAACTAGAAAATGTGAGGACTAGATCTGGCCCCAGACAAAGCCAAAGCAATAGACTTTTCAACCAGATGGAAAAAATCAAACCCAAATTAAACATCAAAGGAACACTAATAGCATACATTGAATCCACAAAGTTCCTGGGGATTACCATTGACAGCAACATTACATTTAGTGAACACATAACAAGCACAGCACATTTAGTGAACACATAACAAGCACATCACATTTAGTGAACACATAACAAACACAGCACAAAAAGCCACCAAAACCTTCAACATACTTAAAATGACAAAAGGGAAAGAATGGGGAGTAGACATACATACTCTTCAACTAGCCTCAAAACCTCTCATATACACGGTAATAGAATATGGCATCACCACATACACTGCCACAAACAACCCTAAAATACTGCAAACCATTCAAAACCATGCTATCAGAACTAGCATCTATGCTCTACCAGGCGCAATATCCTCAGCTTATCAAACAGGACAACTCACCACAATCGACAGAAGAAACAAACAAACCTTATTAATATGGACCAACAGAATCCAACTCAGAGACAACCTTACAACAATGCACTACTCTCCAACACCAAGTGGGATGAAAGGGGTTATGGGTTCAAAGCATCTAAAAGGGGGAAAATGACCAAGTGGACAGATCACCATCTCCCACCACCACCAACAACTCACAAAAAATCTTCTAAAAGAACTAAAACTCACTAACATAGACACAGAATCCTCCATCTCCATAATCATTCCCCAATGGCAAGTAAACATCCCCCCAATCGACACATCACTCTTAAATCACAACAAACATACACCCACTTCAAATAAAACAAATAGCATTACAATATATCAACAAAAAAACTACCCAGACCACACCAAAATATACACAGTTGGATCAAAAAAAAGAAACCGGCACGGGATCAGCCACCCTCACACCAAACTTCCTTTATACCTACAAACTCCACCCACTGAATTCAAGCATGACAGCTGAATTGGTAGCCATTAAAATGGTTCTTTCAAACACTCTATCATCCATCCACCCTCCACTCAACATTCTAATACTCACAGATTCCTACTCATCCCTAAAAGCAATTGCAAACCCACACTCTCTAAATTGCAAACTAGAAATAAATGAAATAGGAATCCTATTAAACAAACTCCAACAAGGAAACACAAACACCTCCTTCACATGGATACCAAGCCACATAGGAGTAACAGGCAACGAAACAGCAAAGGGGACAAAAGAGGAATATCACAGGGCCTCCCCTTACCCATACCAATATGCACTACAGAAATCATGTCAGCTATAAACGAACATTTCAGGAAAAACACTTCCCCCAGCCCCCCTAACCACCACACTAAACAAAACAGCTATCAAAGCCATATACAGACTCTGACTAAATTAAACCATCAGACTCCACCACCACAACGGACAACCCAAAACGTGCACACATTGCAACACTGACAACACAGTAAATCACTTCCTCACCTCCTGTCTGCTACATCGCCAAGAAAGAAAAAACTCATGAAAGAAATCTCAAACCTATACCTGCCACACAACACCTCTGACACTGCTGTAACCATACAAGAAACATGCAAAAAAGTACATAAAGCCCTTACAAACTACATGCAAGAAACACACATAATCAACACACTATAACACTATCAAACACACTATATACAAATACCCCCACCCCCAAGGGGGGAATCATTCTTCAACTACAGTGGCATCAGAATAATACAAGAAAAACACTCCCAACAACACAAGCCCCAGACGTCTACCACCAACTCTGAGTACAACTGCCAACCAACCTCCAACTCCAACACCACTGCCAGCACACCCCAAATACTTATGAGGGGTGTATGTCCCACTGGAGCACTTCAGGTCAGAGAATGTCTGAAGATGAAATGATCCATGAAAGCTCCAGTGGTGAAGTAAAACGTATGTTAGTGTAACCACCAACACCACCGGACCAGGCACTGAAAAGTCCCCTTTTTTATTCTCACAGTTGAAGAAGCAGAGAGGTATATCTGGTTAAGTTAGAATTTTTACTGTAATAACGATTTTTGTGCAAAAAGAATTGTTGCAATTTATTTGTAAACTCATGTGTTACCCTCTAATCCAGTATGTTTCTTTCAGTATATGTATTATGCTAGAGGTTGAAATGCATATATTGGTGTACAATCCCTTCATGTTCCCTGTGATAATACTGGTTATGGTAGATATTTAAATACATTCTGGCTGTGGTGTCCTCATGTTACCTCTGATAATATTGGTTATGGTAGATGTTTGAAAACACACTGACTGCAATGTCTACACGTTACATGTTACTCGATATTATAGATGTTTGAATACACCCTGACTGCAATGTCTACACGTTACATGTTACTCGTTATTATAGATGTTTGAAAACACACTGACTGCAATGTCTACACGTTACATGTTACTCGTTATTATAGATGTTTGAAAACACACTGACTGCAATGTCTACACGTTACATGTTACTCGTTATTATAGATGTTTGAATACACACTGACTGCAATGTCTACACGTTACATGTTACTCGTTATACTAGATATTTCAATGCACACTGCTATGGTGATATCACTTCACTAAAGGAAGCGTTACTTATATATTCATTTTATTTTAAGAAACTTTCTTGAAATATATTTTGGTAACAAATACTGTAACGGTGAGATGTTCATTTGTTGTGCAAACAAGCAGTGGTTGGATATTGTTTCGTTTATAGGGCTCCCAGTTACACCATGTAAATATTAATCTGTGTGAATATAGGTAACGATGCGTTTTTATCAGAGGACTCCCAGCTTACAAACACTTTTCACTTTGTATTGGAGATAATCTTCACTTTTCTTTACAAACACTCGACACTTTGCTTTACAAACACTCGTCACTTTGATTTACAAACACTCGTCACTTTGCTTTACAAACACTCGTCACTTTGCTTTACAAACACTCGACACTTTGCTTTACAAACACTCGACACTTTGCTTTACAAACACTCGTCACTTTGCTTTACAAACACTCGTCACTTTGTGTTTGAATATTAACAAGATAATATTCGGAAATAGCACGTCTGAAACATAATGTGAAACAAAACTACTTGTTTAATGATTATGATTATTATAAAGTAATCATTCATAACTAATTGCAAGTGATGAGAATCTTAATTAACACTAGTACGACACTGCTACAGTCGATACTAACACAAATGCGACACTGTTACAGTCGGTATATAGCACATCTATGACACTGCTATGATCAATACATGACACATTTCAACAACACGTAATCATTTATGGTTTCATAATTTCACGATAGAGCAGATGTCTGTATTCAGTAAAAAAAGCAAAATTGCAGTTATATAGAATTAACTAGTGATGATTTACACATACCACTTGAGTTCATCATGACATCAATATGGTCGTTAAGTGCACATCATGACATTAATATTGTCGTTAAGTTCACATCATGACGTCAATATGGTCGTTAAGTGCACATCATGACATCAGTATGGTCGTTAAGTGCACATCATGACATCAATATGGTCGTTAAGTGCACATCATGACATCAATATGGTCGTTAAGTGCACATCATGACATCAATATGGTCGTTAAGTGCACATCATGACATCAATATGGTCGTTAAGTGCACATAATGACATCAGTATGGTCGTTAAGTGCACATCATGACATCAGTATGGTCGTTAAGTGCACATCATGACATCAGTATGGTCGTTAAGTGCACATCATGACATCAGTATGGTCGTTAAGTGCACATCATGACATCAGTATGGTCGTTAAGTGCACATCATGACATCAGTATGGTCGTTAAGTGCACATCAATACCGTCGTCTAAGACATGATTATCAGATTGTATATTTAGTACAGCCACCATTATAACGACACCATCAAAAGAATACTGTCCTGTTTTCACGTTTAGTCTGACCGTCAATTTATCGACACCAATAACTGAACAATGTCAGGTCTTCGCGTTCAGTATGATCACGATTGTATCAACATCATATTTTTCAAAGAATACTTTTAGTTTTATTTCAAAAGAAATTCATAGTAACTATCAGTCAAACAAACAAAAACACGCCTTACCAAAACATAACCTGTCGAATTATTCATCTGAGAACCGTATTTATTAAGATACAATTATCGATATATTTATCTAATTGAGAACTGTATTCATTAAGATAATAATGTCGAATTATTTGTCTGAAGGAGAACTGTATTCATTAAGATAATAATGTCGAATTATTTGTCTGAAGGAGAACTGTATTCATTAAGATAATAATGTCGAATTATTTGTCTGAAGGAGAACTGTATTCATTAAGATAATAATGTCGAATTGTTTGTCTGAAGGAGAACTGTATTCATTAAGATAATAATGTAGAATTATTTATCTGAAGGAGAACTGTATCAAGATACACCTGTCAAATCATATATCTAATTGAGAACTGTATTCATTAAGATAATAATGTCGAATTATTTATCTGAAGGAGAACTGTATCAAGATACACCTGTCAAATCATATATCTGATTGGGAACTGTCTTTATTAAGATACAATTGTCTAATTATTTATCTGATCAAGAATGGTATTTATCAAGATACAACTGTCGAATTATTTGTCTGATTGAGAATTGAATGTTTCAATATAGAATACTTCAGCAGAATAATTACAATAGCATTCACGAATGCTTTTCAAATACAAACATTCCTGTGCTGATTCATTACGACACACAGTCTAGATTAAGAATGAATTACATGCAAGTAAAAACACATTTGTTTTGTTCATTACGGCACACAGTCTAGATTAAGAATGAATTACATGCAAGTAAAAACACATTTGTTTTGTTCATTACGGCACACAGTCTATATTAAGAATGAATTACATGCAAGTAAAATCACATTTGTTTTGTTCATTATGCATTATGAAATAATTGTGCAAATTAAATAAAATGAATTATCAAAAATGCATAATTTAGTCTGAATTTCTCATGTTAGAATGATAAAAAAAAACAATAACATTTACGTTGAATTATCAATTGCTAGCATCCTAACTGAAGTGTTGAATTTGTGACAACCTAAAAGTTGGTATTAGTTTTGTCTGGAATAGTCGGCACACAAAGTAGGTAGCGAATTGACCAAATCATTGTCCTTCTGATTAAGCGTGTCCCATTCCTGGTTGGGTTCACAAAGTCCTGTGTAGATTTTTCCATCTTCACGCAGCTGCGCTGAAATCAAAATAGTCATATTCGCTATGATAATAGACGATAAATATTTTCTTTAAATATATATGTGATATATGCATGGGAGAATGTGACTATAGATGTTGGTAGTTGTATGCTACATTATTCTCATATTTCACAGTTTACGCAGAAAATTGCAGAGCGGCTAATTACTATGACAATTGCGGACAGCTCTAGAGAGCGGCTAGTTAACATGTCAATTGCGGACAGCTCTAGAAAGCGGCTAGTTAATAAGTGTGGACAGCTCTAGAGAGCGGCTACTTAACAAGTGTGGACAACTCCTGCGAGCGGGATGCGTCTATGTACATTGGTCAACTAAGGATGAGAGCCATTACCTCACAGATTTGTATCGAACACTACAAGACTGCATTGGTCAACTAATGATGAGAGCCATTACCTCACAGATTTGTATCGAACACTACAAGAATGCTCAAATAATCTCTGGATGCACTACAAAAAATAACCTTCGTTTTATTATATTGGACTGATATATATTCTAGACAAAAACAATTGTCAAAAACATGTAAGCCTTTATCTTTATTAAATAATGTATGCAACTGATAATTTATTATATAATAATTTCCACTGATAATCATACTTCTTACTGCAGTATGTGGGGCTACTTAGAGCACATAGTTGGTCTCAAAACTCATATTGTACAAATGTTACATGCTGAAAGTATGAGATGAAGTGAGTCTGGAAAATACGGGATTTAACCTACTTTGTTAATTACTTATTAATCCTCTCTTTGGCACTTTGAGTACGCTCTCTTAGGCTGACCTCTTTATTTGAGGACACATCAACATTATGCTATCAACATCCGACACATTCACTGAGGATCCCCGATTGCCACATTGCAACCGGAAAAGTTCTAGGTATGCTGAGACATAATTCCCCCTGTACTTATAATACATAGCTAATACAGATACTAAGCTGTTTCCAGAAACCAGAGCTATTTCTTTACGAGGACTTTTAGTGTGTCAATAAGCACGTTTGATGACTGCTGTGTTTCTGCACGTTACGCTTTGTAATGTACCGTCAGTCTTGTATTCCTCAAAATGTATCCTGCACGTTACGCTTTGTAATGGTCCATCATTCTTGTATTCCCCAAAATGTATCCTGCACGTTACGCTTTGTATAGTACATCCAGACTTGCATTCCTCGAAATTTGTCCAACATGTTACTCGTTGTAACTTACACATCCACTTAACACCAAAGAGGACGGGACACGCCCACTCAACACCATAGATGACAGGTCACTCTGACTTCAACGAAACTTCAAGAAACTGTGCGTTCAAGAATGGCCGCGCGCAAAAACAAAGACTGGAACTAACACACAAGTGGATAAAGGTGAACAAATGCTTACACTTTTTACACACAGACTGCCTCCATCTACTCGCTTTTCTTCACTCCCCCGCCTCCCCACCGACACCTCCCTCCACAAACATTGAAATATAAAACAACACCAAGAAACATTCACAGCCACTTTCACCTCTCTCCCCAACACCCCTGTTACCACACATCCTCAAAGAGCATAAACGAGACATACAGGTACATGAAGTTGACTATAACTTGCAAATAAAAAAATACGTGAAAATAATAATAACCACACTGTGAAAGGGTTTTTAATTGTTTACTTTATTAATGTGATAAATATTATATTAATAAATATTCATTCACATACATTAATAATCATTCTCTCCAATTATTAATAATAATCACCCTCGACGGGGTCTTCGTCTTTGCTGTCTGGAGTGACTAAGTCAAGCCCTGAAAATGTAATGTCGAATTATCTCCCTTCCCTTGTTACTTGTCCAAAGCACTAGCTGAACTCTTACGTCAGTGAATCAGTCCTTCTACTTTCGCCCCACACCTAACTCCAATTTTAGTAACAGAGGATCTATTCCTTAAAAATGTGCGTGACCGTCTCGTCATCAGCTATTACATCATTGGCAAGCCCCCACTTCTGTTACCCTGCACATTTACTCTCTAACGAGAGTATTTATGTAAAATTCAACAAATTTATTAAAGCTAAAATAATAAATAAGAATCAAGTTACAGTTTACAGTAATCTCATCAGTCACACAAGGCAATAATACAGAGATCGCAAATCACTCTAACACTTACAGCAATATGCTTATCAATTAGAACAAAATGGATAGTTAATCAATTCCATAGAACAATTACTATAGGAACTTAATCAATCAGGAAAAAATACGTCATCAATAACTCAGTCACTACAATGACTATCAGAATAAGAAAATAGAGTATCGGAAATTTACAATAATCAGATAACACAATACAGACACATTCAACGAGCATATGCATGATTCACCTTGTTTGGTTCTGCATTTTGGGTTCGCCAACCTAAGCACGTTTTCACATTTAAATGCACCGATTTAGAATCTTTGACTAACGCGTCGTTTACAATTTATATTTAAAGATATAAAGTGATTTTCACGTATATTATATTTAACAGTACATGACGTACGAATTACCAAATATTTACAACGCTAAAATTTAGAATTCATACATAGGAAAAATTCAAATCAAGCAAAGCGCTTCACGATTTAGCATTAAATTACACGCAACAATTTGAATTACAAGGAAAGTTCGCGTCGTGCACAGACGCTCCTGGCACTAGTGAATTTAAGATTATATAAATTAAAGTTACAATGGAAAAGAGTTACAATGATTTATATACAATAACTTATAGATTTTTGTCATTTACAAGCGAACCACATGCTTAGGCTAAAAGTAGCAATAAATGGCACAAAATTACATACATTGATTCAAATGCAAAATACAATTAATAAATGCAATAACATTTGCAAGAAGTAGACGTGTTACCTTTCAGCAAATAAAGCGGTGGGTTTCCTCTATCGTGACTCAACGTATGCGGCGGACAGGTAGACGATTACTTGTTGTCGCTGCCGGTTCTGGTTTCGGAGTGACGAATTTACCGCGCGATACTGTATTTATCAAAACTGCATAGAACGAGTCACGTGACGGATCACGTGGTATGTGGTCGGTTGGAGAAGCTGGACAATGGCCTAAAGTTATATAACATCCTGACCTCCTTGCTAGAAGCTTCTCGATACTGGTGTATCATGGGAGAACTTTAACAAAGGTCCTTTTCAAAATTTGATTTTTGAAAAACAGCAATTGGGTTAAGAGGTCGTGACACAGAATTTGTCAGACTCTGTAACAACCCGGTCTGGTCATTGTCTTTAACCCCACGAATTAAAGCACTTCAGGTGACAATAACTTATAGACTCTTAGACCACACACACTCACGCACGCACACACACATATCCAGTGAACAGCAAAAACAGTCTCCCTTTCCCCTTTCCCTTCTGCCCTCTCACCCTCCATCTCTTGCCTAGGTCTGAAACACACAGAGCATAAGCTTTTTCTTAAAAACTGAAACTGCGTTATTGCAGGCCAAACCTGTAGAAAATCTGTGAAATTTGATTTAGAATATCAAATCCCCATGCCACTCAAGCAACATATCCATGTTGACAATTAATTAGAAAACTAATGTGACGTATATCTTAACTTGGTGTACTGTCTCGTTGTTATCCCTTTTGAACCAAATTTGTCATTTTTAATGAGCCGGTTTTCTTTGTCGCTATGACATTGACTGCTGAACCAGCAATTACCACGACAACGAAAATACACACTGAGTAAAAAATCTATTAAATGTTTTTGAAGAGAGTACTGTCTCAAGCAAGTGCTGTGAAGTCCTCTTTACTCACCAAGGATTCTAACTAATTTTAATGTGAAGTCCCCCCTTTACTCACTAAGGTTTCTATCCTGCAATACGAAGTCCTCTTTCCTTATCAAAGATACTATCCTGCAATTTGAAGACCTCTTTCCTCACAAAGATTCTATTCTGCAATTTGAAGTCCTCTTTCCTCACCAAAGATTCCAATGTGCCATTTGATGTCCTCTTTCCTCACCAAGGATTCTATTTTGTGAAAGTATTGGACTTAATTATTATTACTCTTCATTTAGTATTACTAATATTATTTTGAATATCGTATTCTAGATGGATCTATTTCTAATAACAGTAATAGTATTTGTTTGCAAAATACGTGAATGTAATAAAATATATTAATTAGAGCTGTCCGCACTTGTCAACTAGCCGCTGGCTACAGTGTCCGCACTTGTTATGTTAACTACCTGTTGGCTGAGATGTCTGCACTTGTCATGTTAACTAGCTGTTGGCTGAGATGTCTGCAATTGTCATGTTAACTAGCTGTTGGCTGAGATGTCTTCAATTGTCATGTTAACTAGCTGTTGGCTGAGATGTCTGCAATTGTCATGTTAACTACCTGTTGTCTAGAGATGTGCGCACTAAGATTAACTAGTCACTGTTTGCTCATAAATGAGAGTGCATCATTCATTTTTAGAACATATCTACTTGTGCAAAGTTTTGCAATTCGTATGTTTTATGGGCAATACAAAGAACAGAAATGATCAGTTATGCTTTCTGAACTGGAATTTTTAGAATAGTTTGAACTATTTCAAACTTTCATTAATAGCCAAAATCTGACCATACGCTTACGTCTTTCAGGATATTGAATCATCGCTTAGCAGGTTGGCCATTAATATTGCAGATATATTTATGTCCATTTTTCGTGATTTCCTGAGTGACACACTGTGCCAGATGATTTGACCCTAACTCTAACACTATCAGCAATCTAAAACTGTCATACATGTCACACGTTGTAATTTACACACCCACTCAATACCATAGAGGACAGGACACGCCCACTCAACACCACAGAGGACAGGTCTTTCAGAAATCGACGTAACTTCAAGAAACTATGGTCGCTGTAGAATGGCCGCGCTAAAACAAAGACTGGGACCAACACACAACCAGATAAATGTGTGCAGCTGCCTACCTACATCTTTTACACACACTCCCACAAATACACACACACACACACACTGCATGGACAAATGCATACTTCAGTAACCTTAGGCTATATTATGGGTCATTATCTCCCTTTTTGCAAACTACACTAAAACCCGGGAAAATTTGTTTTCATGTTTAAAATTTTGATCAACAGAAAAGAAAGATTCGGTTCTTATTTTCATTTCAGAGGTGTAGATGAAAAGTCTACCGAAACATTGAATTTATCTACACGTTTTTGGACAGCAAATAGTGGTCCAGTGCCAGTTGTCCTAACTTTAAGTCTTGACACACTCTCTCTCACTCTCTGCCCCACAGAGAATCAGCTTGTCTATGCCAAATGTCAAGTCTTGCAGTGTGCATTTGAAAACTTGAGCATGTGGTATGTTTTTCAAATTTCAAGTACAATTTACTTCTTCTTTTGAAGGCACAAATATCGGGCCTCTTGAAAGGTCCTCAAGACTGCAATGGTTCTATTTAACGCTAGTAGATATTGTGTAGCGGGAATTATAGGCCTAACGCTTTTTCGCTTGTCTTTATTTTTGTAATTTTAACTATTATTTTAGTTAGTTCTATTATTAAATATTTGTTATTTTCTTAATATCTGATATAATTCTTTGGATGAATGTTAATTGGGATCGGATGGGTTGGGGGGGGGGCACAATGTGGAGGATTGGTTAATAATTAATTAAGAGGAGATAACGCTAGCCGATCTTAGAGGTAGCGTTAATTAGTTTGTCATTATATTTAATTGAATAGTAATCCCGTTAAATTAGTTTGTTTGTCATTATATTTAATTGAATAGTAATCCAGCTAAATTATTGCAACCGGTGTTAATATTGTGATTTGAAGTGTAGATTAGGCCGCGTGGGGTTGTTAGTATTATTTCTAAACCAATAGTCTTAATATTTAATATTATAACAGGGGTCAGATATAAATCTCAAACGTAATATACGCTTTCGACTTTATAAACAGAAATTGTTCTTAATACTGTTAGTGAAAAAACACCAAAATATTAACAAGTAATAAAACAAATCTATTTCCAAAAACTGTTAGTCTAGTTCTCATTTTCCAAGACATTTTCCCTGAAATTTCAGGACAGGAAGTATATATTCGGACAGAAATTGAACAATATGTATTTTTTAACCAAAAATATTCCCTAACTTGATGTTAAAAAATAAAGTATATTTTTTCCAATTCTTTTCCTTTCACATGGCGGCTCTTAATGCATCTTATAGAAATCTATATTTTTCTAAGAAGCACATCTGACTTTGTGAAATACCTTCTGTTTCTTTTTAATTACACCTCTTTACAATTTTTATATGAGTATGTGCTTATGTGATTGTTGTTTGTTTTACTCCAAAACACTACTTAATAGAAGTTGTATGCTGTAGGTTTTACTCCAAAACACTTCTTAATAGAAGTTGTATGCTGTTTGTTTTACTCCAAAACACTACTTAATAGAAGTTGTATGCTGTTTGTTTTACTCCAAAACACTTCTTAATAGAAGTTGTATGCTGTTTGTTTTACTCCAAAACACTACTTAATAGAAGTTGTATGCTGTTTGCTTTACTCCAAAACACTTCTTAATAGAAGTTGTATGCTGATTGTTTTACTCCAAAACACTATTTAATAGAAGTTGTATGATGTTTTGATTTTGTATTTTGCTACTATTTAAAGCAATTCTACGTAACAGTAGTTATACAGCTTTTCTGTTAATGATTTTTAGTCTAAAACAACTCTACTTAACTGAAGTTATGTGACTTGACTAAAATTGATAATGACTCAGATTTACTGAAGTAGTAAGGTTTTTCTATTAACTCTTCTTTACTCCTGGCCATTTCTATTTCATTGAAGTTTTACGACTTTCATTTGTCTATTAAGTGATTTATCTTCTATTTTATTACAGTTGTAAGGCTTTTTTATTAAATGACTCAAAACCACTTCTATATGATTGAAGGTTTAGGGCTAGTCTATTAACTGATTTTGACTCACAAACAATTTTATTTTATTTAAGTTGTAAGACTCTTATTAAAGATTTAGTATCATCTTGTATAACAGGTGAATGGCTTTTTCTAAAACTAGTAATTGTTGTGTTTGTTTGTTTTTTTAATAAAACATGGTTCTGCTGTGAGACACGTGTACTCATTAGAAGCTAGTAATTGTTGTGTTTGTTTGTTTTTTTAATAAAACATCGTTCTGCTATGAGACACGTGTACTCATTAGAAGCTAGTAATTGTTGTGTTTGTTTGTTTTTTTAATAAAACATCGTTCTGCTGTGAGACACGTGTACTCATTAGAAGCTGTTTTGCCTTTGTTTATTTCATTTTTTGTAACTGATACATGAAAGATGATTGTTTTATGAGCAATTTTTAATTTTACATAAATATGTTTGCATGATTAAAGGAGCATGATCATTTTAAATTTATTTGTTATTTGTAGCAAAGAAAATGTGTTGATATTTTATCTGCATATTAAGTCACTGCTGTTTAAGAAAAGTTATTTGTCTTTTACTGTTAATTTTATTTAACTCTAATTAATGGATGTATTTGGCTTTTCTGGTGGTTTCTGCCTCATATACATGACAGGAATTATTTTCTACATTATAAAGCTATATTAATTTTGTTACCTCCTTTTAAAGGATTTTTTATTTCAAAATTGTTTTCTTCTTTTATTTCTTTCTGTTCTTATCCATCACTTTTGTATGCCCTAGAGAAAGAAAGCCGCTCGATGATGGAACGAATGGGTGATGGACACACGAAAAGGCTGCACTGGTTTTAATTGTCGAGCATGGCTTATAATACGAACCACCCCACCCCCCACCATCCGGTTATTACTTAATGATTAACAAGACAACGACAATACAAAATGACCATACAGCCATAGTCTAAATGTGAATTGATAAGAAATTTGACAACGAGATGACTAAAAATGAAAAATAAGAAACTTTATAATAGTAAATAAAAGAAAACTTGAATTTCGATTGAGGGACGTAACTTAATTAACTTCACAGAATTCAGTGGTATTTTAACCTATTGCCACTAAAGGAATCCTAAACTGTTTTCCGTGTGTCTAGTTTGTTTTCCGTGTGTCTAGTTTGTTTTCCGTGTGTCTAGTTTGTTTTCCGTGTGTCTAGTATGTTTTCCGTGTGTCTAGTTTGTTTTCCGTGTGTCTAGTTTGTTTTCCGTGTGTCTAGTTTACTTCTCTAACATACAAAGCTGTTCTGACATAAATGAATACATTCTGATAGAGACGAGTCCCAATTGGGTCAGTAGTGCACACTAAAATAAGTTCAGTACAAACTATGATCACTTTCAATATTACACAAGTCCTGCACGAAAGTATATTTCTCTTAGAAGTAAAGTCCGTACCATAGAAGTGAAATCTGACTATGGGAATTAACTCTGATTTTTGATGGAGCTTTTCAAATTCCTGGCTTATCTTCCTTGGACCAAGCATGAAAAGCCCAAAAGCAGATGACACTAAGTCTTTCGTCTTTCAGTCTAACACCCCTCCCCGCCCCTCCCCCCAAAAAACTGCAACACTTTTATGCATCTTTAAATATCTTATTACGTAATGGCATTTCAGTTGTGAAGTTAGGCGATTTTCGTGTTCACAATTTTTAAATCTATCTCATCCTGCAAAAGAAGTGTTATTAATACAAATTTTGAAGTGACTCCTCTGTACTAGGCCTAATCAATAAATATACACATACCTCCTTCAGAGTTTCATTTGACATGCAATTGAAGAAAACTGAATTCTTCTTCCTCTTATCTTTTTTTTCTATTGAAAGTAATTTGACTGTTTAGTAGTTTTAATGGCTTACTTTCCAAAAACGGCTTGCTGGACTCTATTCTGGTTAAACATCCTTAACATACCTTATGACGTCATTAATCCTGCTCATGCTTATCTAGCGGCTTCTCCCCACCTGTTCCTCCTGAGCACTCACGTATGGTGCCATATAGTCTGGTATTTTGCCATGGTCTGGTGAACAGTCTTTCAGCGCAAAAGTATTTATGACTATATGGTGGGTTTTCGCTAACTATGGCCTATGGTGCTCAGATAGACCGGTGCTTATTATGTAAGGGCCATCTCTCCCCTTCATTTTTTGTTCTAACCATTTTTCTTCAGCAAAGTGCCAAAAATTAAATACTATGCATTAATTATGGAGGATATATGACACTTTATAATATTTATCTCAAACAAAAGTAGCTATATTCAGAATATGAGTAGAATGACTTTTAGAAAGCATGCAACAAACAGTACATGTCAGATTCACTTTATTTAAAGGAAAAACAAATCTTTGCATTATTAGATATATATAGATATATATATATATATATATATATATATATGTTATTTATTTATTATTTGTTGACTCAATGTAAATGACATTGAATTATTTATTAATCACTTGTAATATTACGACCTCTGTGTTGTGTTCATGACGAAATAAAAGGGCGTGGTTGTTGTCTAATTCAGATATCGTGTGTAACATTGTATTGTGAGAAACATGTCAGTGGCTGGGGGTCTTAGGCAGCATAAGCACTTCCATTGATTTTCTATACACAGACCCTGGAGACAAAGTTGTTAGTCAGTAACTGCTTAACGTCTGCCTTAAGGTAACGCCATTTAGTATTACCATTGCACACAGCTGTCCCGTATCCAACGTCATCGTTGCCATATGCTGAAATAATACGACAAGAAAAACAATAATGCGGACTTTTTGCAATTTACAAATAAAAGTACGGACAAGAAAAACAATAATGCGGACTTTTTGCAATTTACAAATAAAAGTACGGACAAGAAAAACAATAATGCGGACTTTTTGCAATTTACAAATAAAAGTACGGACAAGAAAAACAATAATGCGGACTTTTTGCAATTTACAAATAAAAGTACGGACAAGCAAGGCAATAATGCGGACTTCACGCATTTTAAAAATAACAGTATGGAAAGAACAGCGGGACAATGCGAAGTTTATATATCGTAAAATTGATCTCATAGAAATTAAAAATTATTGGAAAGATAACATAAGAACACTGACATATAAAATATTAGAATTAACCTACTTAAGTAAAATAACGGAGAAGTGAAAAATAAATTTTCAAATTACTGGTAAAAAAAAAAAAACCAGTTGAACAGAAATTTAAATTAACAAGAAAAGAATAAAGAAATGATGGAGGGGGTGAAAAAATTTTTTCAACGCTCTAATTCCCTTGACTGTAAAATGTACTAAAGAATAAATCCAAAACACAAATAATAAAAAAATAGATCGGCTGTCTAGAGCAGACAATATTCAAATAAACTACATACTTAGAGTGAAAGTCAGTTAACTTTAACTGATCAAAAGCTATGATACGAAACTAACACAATAAAAATAATCTGTCAAAAGTAACCAACTTTAACACTGAATTATATATCCATGATAATAATAATATCAACAATGCTAATTAAAAAGAAACAGTTTTCACATCGATATATAGCATACATAAATATTATTAGAAAATGTGTGTTTTATCAGTATATATGTGTGTGTGTTTGTGTGTGTGTTTGTGTGTGTGTGTGTGTGTGTGTGTGTGTGTGTGTGTGTGTGTGTGTGTGTGTGTGTGTGTGTGTGTGTGTGTGTGTGTCAGTGAGAGAGAGAGAAAAAATAGTATAGAAAGTTTTGGCTTTATATGTACATACAAATCACATTAGAGTAGAAAGTTTGGCCTTTATATGTACATACAAATCACATTAGAGTAGAAAGTTTGGCCTGTGTGAAACTCACGTCAGTATAGGAAGTTTTTAATTTGTGTGAAACTCTCTCTATCTCTCTTTCTGAGTGTGTCGGGAAATGAGTGGGTGGGTGAAACTCAGATTAGTAAAGGAAGTTTTGCATGGGTGCATGTCAAACTCATCCATCATGTGATACCGACTTTAATACCTGTCAAACTGACCCATCATGTGATACCGACAGCAATACCTGTCAAACTCACCTGCTAGGAGAAGTGAAACATTTATGGGTAAGCGAGTTCCACACAGCGATTCGTGTTTACTTGTTCTGATCTCGATCGGGTTCACTCCTGTAAACCAAGGTGGCCTCTGAGGGAAAACAATTCTCGTCACTTACTTGAAAAGAGGACTACTAAACAGGTTGACATTTTCTACGTGTATTTATTTCACTTTGTACGCTTTATTCATATGCAAGCAGTTCGGTGAAGTGATGAATGCACTTGTATTGCAAACTGACTGATGAATTATTTATAGTGGTCCTAGTGTCAACAGTTTAGTGATTTGAACAATCTGATCATCTTTAATATAAATATATATATATATTTATATATCCTATATATAAACATATGTCTACTCATCCATTTATTCTATCATCTGTCAATCGCTAGATCTCTTAAGGTCACGATTCGAACAAACACTAATGAAAATTTCTAAAATGCTAAGTTCATAATTAATTAGTTCAAAACAAGAGGTACAATACCATCGCGTAATTGCAGGTTAATTAATATTTCATGACGTCACGTACCTTAATGACTGTATCGAATTGTACTGTATATACATATTCGTCATTTTTTTCTTCCTCCTTCTCCACCTTGCCACGGATGACTGAACATGAAAATGAAAACGAAGATTCAAAGAAACAACACACATATTCTTTCTTTATTTTAATGCAGTAATGATACGCAAGCACTATTCCGACCACAAACATACAACTTTCCAGCAGTGTATCATTTGAAATGGTGTTCCAAACATACAACTTTCCAGCAGTGTGTCATTTGAAATGGTGTTCCAAACATACAACTTTCCAGCAGTGTATCATTTGAAATGGTGTTCCAAACATACAACTTTCCAGCAGTGTATCATTTGAAATGGTGTTCCAAACATACAACTTTCAAGCAGTGTCATTTCAAATGGTCTTCCAAATATAAATCACATAAAACACATTTCATTATGTTTCTTTACAAGTACGTAAATAAGAGAAAATTAATGTCACTAAATATTTACTTTAGTAAAAACCTTGGTTAGTGACTACTGTTTATAACTATAATATGACTAGTTTAAAACTTTTGTGTTGTAGGATGTTATCTCTAACTACAATAAGACTAGTTAATGAATCAATTGATGTCTATAGCTGCAATATGCCTGGTTTATTAAAGCTTGCCTTACAGGCGGATGTATATTATACCAATATGAGTAGTTTAGTGAAAGTATGTATCTGACTGATGCATTTAAAAACAATATCTCGGCAATGTAAATATTATTGGACTACTTGTTGATATCTAAGACTACAGTTTGAGTAGTCCTCAAGAAGACAATGACTATTGACAGATGTCTCTAGCTACAATATTATTTAGTTTGGTGGAAGCCATTATATTTTATAACTACAATAAGACTGATTTGTTAGACGCCAGTGAGTACTGACTGATGTCTATCAATTGTTTGTTATACTTCTGTCATACTTGCATTATGAGTAGATTGGTAGACATCAATGACTACTGACTTCTGTCTATATTGCATTATGACTAGATTGTTAGACGTCAATGACTACTGACTTGTGTCTATATTGCATTATGACTAGATTGTTAGACGTCAATGACTACTGACTTGTGTCTATATTGCATTATGACTTGTTTGTTAGACGTCAATGACTACTGACTTGTGTCTATATTGCATTATGACTTGTTTGTTAGATGTCAATGACTATTGACTTGTGTCTATATTGCATTATTACTAGTTTGCTCGACGCCAATGACTATCGAATGAAGTCTAGACTAGAATGTTAAAAGTCACGGACAATTAACTGATGGTTTTTTCTACACTATGACTTGTTTGCTAGAAGCCATTGACATCTAATTGATGTATACTCCTATTCTATTATAAGTTAATTAATACAGACTGATATCTGTGACCAGATTGATACAAGCCAATTACTACTAACTGTTGTATATGACTAGTTTGATACAAGCCAATTAGTACTAACTGTTGTACATGACAAGTTTTATACAAGCCAATGATTACTCAGTGATGTTTATGACTAGTTTGATATAAACAATGATTACTCACCAAGGTCCGCTTGGCAGTAGTCTTTTGGGTAGTTTTTTCTTACGCAAGTGCACGCGCCGGTGTAGACGACACACAGTGCAAGCAGCAAGATTTTTGTTAGTGACATCACGATGAAACTTGGTTTTGCTTTGTTTTGAAGAAATTCACAGCTATTACGTTTGTCGAGTCCAGTTCTTGCAATAACTAAACAAAGACGAGTCGGTATCTATTTATATAGTTGTCAATAGGTCACGTGTTGAGAATGATTTTCTGACGTCATACAAAACACCCTAACTACGTGTCAAAATTGATCTTGTGTACTGAGCGTAAATTTGAGCTAATGGTAATGGTACTTACAGTTTCTTCACGTGTGGCATTATGGGTTATTAATTTTGTACGTCAGTCGTGTAGTGAGGCATTATGGGTTATTTATTCACTGTAGTGATGCACAGTGCCGCCCAAGACCAGCTAACAAAATTGTGTTCCACTCCATTCTTATTATTTATGATATTTACGGTACTCTTACCAACAAATGCCCAAATTGTCTTCACCCCACCCCCGAAAGTGCTCATAGAGACCTCCATCCCTTTCGTTGTCCCCCACTCCCCACTCTTCTATGCCACTACTGTATCTTCAACACTATTAATTGTTTTGATTTCAAGTTTACAGCCGTGTTGATTGACACCATCTCGACCAATCAGATTTCAAGTTATTTGATTGACACCATCGCAGCCAATCTATTTCGAATTTACATCCATTTTGATTGACGCATTATCGATCAATTATATTTCAAATTTACATCCATGTTGATTGACACCATCTCGGTTAATCAATTTCAAGTTTACAGACGTATTGACTGACACCATCTCGGCCAATCTATTTCAAATTTACATACATGTTGATTGACGCCATATCGACCAATCAGATTTCAAGTCTACAGTCTTTCGAGTGCAATACATTTGACCATGAACTGTGAAAAGCAAACTAATGGAATTGTTGTATATTGATAGAAATGATATAAATTGAAAACCTCACAAAATGATAGAAATGTAAATGGTCTCACTGTACTTGTAATTAAAGATTTTTAATCCCAGACAAAGATGATTGATTTTAAGGAATAAGATTGATTATTTCATTTTATTTTTTGGTATGACTGTATATCTGCAGGTTTTAAACATTAGCACAATATGTACACATGTACTAAAATCATAAAGTAATTTGATTGTAATAGTTAGCTTTTATTATCAAACAAGTATATATTTTATTAAATTTTAATAGCTTTGTGTGTGTGTGTGTGTGTGTGTGTGTGTGTGTGTGTGTGTGTGTGTGTGTGTGTATGTGTGTGTATGTGTGTGTGTGTGTGTGTTTGTGTGTGCGTGAGTGTGTGTAAGTGAGAGACAGCAGTATACATTTTTATGTATTTGTGATGGTATAATCGTGGGCAAATTGTGTTCTTTACGTCCTATGATTTCTTTTCGTCTATTAATAATCTGTAATTGAAAGTTATTTGTTACAGCGGTTAAGTCGCGTGGCCGAATGTGCAATATGTCACACCCGCATATGAAACACACAGTAAGGAATTGAGGTCAAGTTCATTGATGACACTTGGACAGTAGAAATGTATAGAAGGGTGAAGGGTGAAGTAAGAATGTCTGAATGTTGACAGGATACGGGATGCCCTTATATGGACGTTTGCATTCTGCACAATGACTTAGTAAGAACCTGTAGGTTGACCCAGAGTCATTCATATATGTGTGATTATATGATTACATAGACACACCACACCTACGCCAAACAGAAGGGTTGAATTTCAGGTAGATGGAAAGGTTTGCACGTTTCTGTGAGTGATAAATATATTGACTTCTTATAAATTATTGTTATTTATTATTGTGAGTGATAAATATATTGACTTCTTATAAATTATTGTTATTTATTATTGCGAGTGAAAAATATATTGACTTCTCATAAATTATTGTTATTTATTATTGCGAGTGATAAATATATTGACTTCTCATAAATTATTGTTATATATTATTTAAGTGAGTGATAAATATATTGACTTCTCATAAATTATTGTTATTTATTATTGCGAGTGATAAATATATTGACTTCTCATAAATTATTGTTATATATTATTTTTGTGAGTGATAAAAATATTGACTTCTCATAAATTATTGTTATATATTATTGATGAAAATGTTGTGTAGAATATTCATGTACTTTTATTAATGATTATGGTACGAAACTAACTATTATCTCTCTTCCAGAGAAGGTTGTGTGACATTAGTAATAATTCATGCCTTCGTGTGTGTACTTTGTTTTATGTATTGTAAAACTGTTTGTAGCAAGTAAAGCTAAATAGGAGACTGAGATAATCATTCATTGAGTATTAAATGCAAACCATTCATCGATTATACTTGTATCTATTGAGATTCATGTAAATAATGAAGTGGAAATATTATTGTTTCATTTGTAAATATTTTTCCATGATGAGATTTTGTAAAGTGTAGGGAAATTGTAAGAGTCCTCTATTGCTGTTTCTACAAAGCCTTAACATTGTTCATATTTTCAGCTATAGAGAGAAACTGTTTATTTCAGCTGGCCTTCTTTCGTCGTTTGTCATATGTATTGACACATTGCTGAGTTGATCTTTGTGTTGACTCTGAAACGCACACCTTATTCCTGTCGTGACCTGATGGTCATCGACGTGATGTCATCGAAAAGGTCGAGAAGTATTACACAGGTGAAATAATGATGATGGACTCATCCTCAGTGACAAGGCGATGTGATCCATCCACACCAAATCAATAACTGACCAGATGAAAAATTATTGTAAAATTAACCTTAAAGCTAGTACAATATATAGACTGTCTTAGTTGACCTGCATTTTCGGAAATCGAATTCTATTGTTCTCTTTTTATTATTATTATTATTATTAAATCTTCTTGTTCTTGTTACCTTAAGTTAAACCCAAACTTTAGTTAATTTGTTAGTGTAACCATGAAGAGTTGGTGGTTCCGAGCCAGAGATATGTCAATATTGTAAGTCGTGATTAATCAAAGGAAAAGATAATGTTTGCCAACTCAAGGCACATCAGATAATTTGTCCGCCAATATCTTACATGAATACAGGCCCCGAAAAACGATCTAGCATAGAGATTGAAAGATAGATTAGGCCACCTAGCTGTTGTCAGTATTAGAGCTAATATAATAACTTTGACGATTAATAATTTTGATCTAATACTGCAAAAGGGTCATTCAATATAACTGGGCCTGTGACAGTATTCATACAGTATTGCTTCTTCATTACAAGATATTTTTAATTTTGTAAAATATCGCGCTATTTATGTCTTAATTGTTTTTAATTCTGAAGTGATAAAATATTAAGCTTTAATCTACAAACAAAAGTTATATCTATACAGTTGTCTAGTAGAGAGAAAGCAACTGATGTCCTCACCCAAAATATGCTTTCATAAGTCCCAGATGTTGTAAGCAATGGATGATGCAAATACACACACACATACACTCACACACATACACTCACACACACACACACACAAATAAGTCCTGGATGTAGCAAGCAATGAATGTTGTAAACACACACACACACACACACACACACACACACACACACACACAAGTCTTGGATGTATCAAGCAATGAATGTTGTAAACACACACACACACACACACACACACACAAATACGTCCTGGATGTAGCAAGCAATGAATGATGCAAACACACACGAAAAGATAAGCCCCGGATGTAGCGAGCAATTAATGAAACACACACACACACACACACACACACATACAAATGCCCCGGATTAAGCAAGCAATTAATGATACTAAACACACACAAATAAAAGTAAGTCCCGGATGTAGCCTGCAATTAATGGTGCAAATACACACACACACACACACACACACACAAGTAATTTGCTGATGTAGCAAACAATAAATATGCAAACAAATACAAAAGTATGTTAGGATGTAGCAAGTAATTAAACAAACAAAACAACTTATTTTTTTTTAGTATCCCCAAATTAAAAATATTTTTTAATAATGTCCTGGGAGCCGATGGAGGGTCCCAATCCCTCAGTATCCGTCTCAGTGTGTAAGTGTGTGTGGGGGGGGGGATCGGAGGGGAACTACGCCTACATTAAAAATTTCAGTTGCCTAGCAAATTCTTTACATTAGTAGCCCAATATGTAGGTGGAGAGAAACGGTTGGGGTTTTTTGTTGGGGAAGTAAAAGACATTCCTAACTATCCTATGTTCGTCCTGAGTAAAACCCCGCCTCCACGTAAAATTTAAGGTTCTACTTTCGATTCCCCTCTTTCTGTCTGTCTGTCTCTCTCTCTCTCTCTCTCTCTCTCTCTCTCTCTCTCTCTCTCTCTCTCTCTCTCTCTCTGAACTAAAAACGTGCAGACAGGCTTTATTTGACTAGTAGAAATTCTTTCGTTGTCTCGATGTAGGAAGCAAGCGACAGAAACTCAAATAAATTATTTTTATAGTATGGCAGTGAGTCTGTCAAGTGTAGAGTTATTTAAAAACCCTGTCTCAGCATTTACTAACAGAATTATTAATTAAGAATTTGATGAATTGATTTTAATGCTGATTACAGCCTCACGACCTAATCCACTCCTACAATCCACACAAGCCAACAACTTACTTATGGGACAGCCAATATTTCAATATAGTGACAAGTGAAGTATTTGACACGCCTTCTGGAATTGGCAAAGTTATCCTTCCCTCTTTAATTACTTAACAACATTAAGTCTTCTACGGCTTGCACCACCCACCCACCCCCAGCCAATTCCAATTACCGGTCATTCCAAGAATTAATTAAAATGTGGGATAAGATAAAGTGAAAAATATATCTGCATTGTCCTGTTTGGTTAAAGTTTATAACAACAGATTATCAATAGCGAGTGGTTTCAAGGGTGAACTTAGATGAAGAAGAACTGCGCGACTGTGTTTCTGTATTTTTCATATGAAGCCCCTCTCGACAGCGTAGCTCTCCCTTCAGATCACGTAGGGTCAGGTTTAACCACCAGTTGGAGAAGTGAACCGCAGGAGTAGGAAACCAAAGGAAATAATAAGGGCCCTGATGCATAAAATAATATCCCCGTATGTATTTGGAATAATTACTATGCTAAACGTTATGGTATGTACTTGGAATAATTACTATGCTAAACGTTATGGTATGTATTTGGAATAATTACTATGCTAAACGTTATGGTATGTATTTGGAATAGTTACTATGCAAAACGTTATGGTATGTATTTAGAATAATTACTATGCTAAACGTTATGGTATGTATTTGGAATAATTACTATGCTAAACGTTAGGGTATGTAGTAAACGTGGGCAGAATGTCTCTTACAAATCGTTAGCGTACATACCAACATATAATTTGAAAAGATCATTTATAAACACGATAATAATAATAATAATATCATACAAAACACCTACAACAAACACTGGACAAACTAGAAAATGTGAGGATTAGATCTGGCCCCAGACAAAGCCAAAGCAATAGACTTTTCAACCAGATGGAAAAAAATCAAACCCAAATTAAACATCAAAGGAGCACTAATAGCATACATTGAATCCACAAAGTTCCTGGGGATTATCTTTGACAGCAACATTACATTTAGTGAACACATAACAAGCACAGCACATTTAGTGAACACATAACAAACACAGCACAAAAAGCCACCAAAACCTTCAACATACTTAAAATGACAAGAGGGAAAGAATGGGGAGTAGACATACATACTCTTCAACTAGCCTCAAAACCTCTCATATACACGGTAATAGAATATGGCATCACCACATACACTGCCATAAACAACCCTAAAATACTGCAAACCATTCAAAACCATGCTATCAGAACTAGCATCTATGCTCTACCAGGCGCAATATCCTCAGTTTATCAAACAGGACAACTCACCACAATCGACAGAAGAAACAAACAAACCTTATTAATATGGACCAACAGAATCCAACTCAGAGACAACCTTACAACAATGCACTACTCTCCAACACCAAGTGGGATGAAAGGGGTTATGGGTTCAAAGCATCTAAAAGGGGGAAAAAATGACCAAGTGGACAGATCACCATCTCCCACCACCACCAACAACAACTCACAAAAAATCTTCTAAAAGAACTAAAACTCACTAACATAGACACAGAATCCTCCATCTCCATAATCATTCCCCAATGGCATGTAAACATCCCCCCAATCGACACATCACTCTTAAATCACAACAAACATACACCCACTTCAAATAAAACAAATAGCATTACAATATATCAACAAAAAAACTCCACAGACCACACCAAAATATACATAGTTGGATCAAAAAAAGAAACCGGCACAGGATCAGCCACCCTCACACCAAACTTCCTTTATACCTACAAACTCCACCCACTGAATTCAAGCATGACAGCTGAATTGGTAGCCATTAAAATGGTTCTTTCAAACACTCTATCATCCATCCACCCTCCACTCAACATTCTAATACTCACAGATTCCTACTCATCCCTAAAAGCAATTGCAAACCCACACTCTCTAAATTGCAAACTAGAAATAATTGAAATAGGAATCCTATTAAACAAACTCCAACAAGGAAACACAAACACCTCCTTCACATGGATACCAAGCCACATAGGAGTAACAGGCAACGAAACAGCAAAGGGGACAAAAGAGGAATATCACAGGGCCTCCCCTTACCCATACCAATATGCACTACAGAAATCATGTCAGCTATAAACAAACATTTCAGGAAAAACACTTCCCCCAGCCCCCCTAACCACCACACTAAACAAAACAGCTATCAAAGCCATATACAGACTCTGACTAAATTAAACCATCAGACTCCACCACCACAACGGACAACCCAAAACGTGCACACATTGCAACACTGACAACACAGTAAATCACTTCCTCACCTCCTGTCTGCTACATCGCCAAGAAAGAAAAAACTCATGAAAGAAATCTCAAACCTATACCTGCCACACAACACCTCTGACACTGCTGTAACCATACAAGAAACATGCAAAAAAAGTACATAAAGCCCTTACACACTACATGCAAGAAACACACATAATCAACACACTATAACACTATCAAACACACTATATACAAATACCCCCACCCCCAAGGGGGGAATCATTCTTCAACTACAGTGGCATCAGAATAATACAAGAAAAACACTCCCAACAACACAAGCCCCAGACGTCTACCACCAACTCTGAGTACAACTGCCAACCAACCTCCAACTCCAACACCACTGCCAGCACACCCCAAATACTTATGAGGGGTGTATGTCCCACTGGAGTACTTCAGGTCAGAGAATGTCTGAAGATGAAATGATCCATGAAAGCTGCAGTGGTGAAGTAAAACGTATGTTAGTGTAACCACCAACACCACCGGACCAGGCACTGAAAAGTCCCCTTTTTTATTCTCACAGTTGAAGAAGCAGAGAGGTATATCTGGTTAAGTTAGAATTTTTACTGTAATAAAGATTTTTGTGCAAAAAGAATTGTTGCAATTTATTTGTAAACTCATGTGTTGCCCTCTAATCCAGTATGTTTCTTTCAGTATATGTATTATGCTAGAGGTTGAAATGCATATATTGGTGTACAATCCCTTCATGTTCCCTGTGATAATACTGGTTATGGTAGATATTTAAATACATTCTGGCTGTGGTGTCCTCATGTTACCTCTGATAATATTGGTTATGGTAGATGTTTGAAAACACACTGACTGCAATGTCTACACGTTACATGTTACTCGATATTATAGATGTTTGAATACACCCTGACTGCAATGTCTACACGTTACATGTTACTCGTTATTATAGATGTTTGAAAACACACTGACTGCAATGTCTACACGTTACATGTTACTCGTTATTATAGATGTTTGAAAACACACTGACTGCAATGTCTACACGTTACATGTTACTCGTTATTATAGATGTTTGAATACACACTGACTGCAATGTCTACACGTTACATGTTACTCGTTATACTAGATATTTCAATGCACACTTCTATGGTGATATCACTTCACTAAAGGAAGCGTTACTTATATATTCATTTTATTTTAAGAAACTTTCTTGAAATATATTTTGGTAACAAATACTGTAACGGTGAGATGTTCATTTGTTGTGCAAACAAGCAATGGTTGGATATTGTTTCGTTTATAGGGCTCCCAGTTACACCATGTAAACATTAATCTGTGTGAATATAGGTAACGATGCGTTTTTATCTGAGGACTCCCAGCTTACAAACACTTTTCACTTTGTATTGGAGATAATCTTCACTTTTCTTTACAAACACTCGACACTTTGCTTTACAAACACTCGACACTTTGCTTTACAAACACTCGACACTTTGCTTTACAAACACTCGACACTTTGCTTTACAAACACTCGACACTTTGATTTACAAACACTCGTCACTTTGCTTTACAAACACTCGTCACTTTGCTTTACAAACACTCGTCACTTTGCTTTACAAACACTCGACACTTTGCTTTACAAACACTCGTCACTTTGCTTTATGTGGAAGGGTGGATGTACGTGTGTACAGAGTGTGTGCGTAGCGCTTGTGATTGTCCGGCAGCAAAGTAGGTCATCGGCCGCTTGTTTGAATCACGCTGCGCGGTCTGCTATATAGGAATGTGTGGCTGTGCCATTGGGTACACGTTTGACCGCCACTTATTATATTATTCATTTATCAAGTAAAGTTAATGTTTAGATATTCTAATAGTTAGTGGGATGTAGTTTATATTTATATAATTTTGTAAGTTAGTTTATATTGTTTTCTAAGTGTATTTTATGATTTATGTGTGTGTACATGGTTTTCCCCTGGCACATGAATATAGTTAATTATTTTATTTGATAATTTATTTTGTGAATTATATTGTAAGGAAGTATTGTATTTAGAGAGTATTTAATGTAGTATTTTTTGATAGTTTAAGTGTTTTATAACTCTAGGTAGTTTAGGAGAAATTTATGTTAGAACGAAAGTAGGTTAGCACAGATGTACCCGTTAGCAGTAGTTTTAGTCAGCAGTTCCAGAATTGTTTAGTGGAGTCCCCTTTGCCGCCCGGACTTTTTAGATATATTGTGTGAGAGAGTGTGCGAGAGGGGTGGGTCAGCGTTGTCTTGGAGAGGTCGTCTTGGTTCGTCTTGATGCGTTCGTCTTTAGTCGTCTTTGGTCAAGAGAGGAGCGTGGTTGGCGGTGTGTCGCCGAAATAAAGATATATGAAAATGTAAACACGTGTTGCGTGTTCTGCCTGCTTCTGCTGTGGCTGCCGTAGCGGTATTGTCTGACTGTTTCACCATCGTTTCTCCTCGCATCCTGGGGTGACCCATAACAACAACATAACACCTCCCCCCATCACATTTACAAACACTCGTCACTTTGCTTTACAAACACTCGACACTTTGCTTTACAAACACTCGACACTTTGCTTTACAAGCACTCGTCACTTTGCTTTACAAACACTCGTCACTTTGCTTTACAAACACTCGTCACTTTGCTTTACAAACACTCGTCACTTTGCTTTACAAACACTCGTCACTTTGCTTTACAAACACTCGACACTTTGCTTTACAAACACTCGACACTTTGCTTTACAAACACTCGTCACTTTGTGTTTGAATATTAACAAGATAATAGTCGGAAATAGCACGTGTGAAACATAAAGTGAAACAAAACGACTTGTTTCATGATTATGATTATTATAAAGTAATCATTCATAACTAATTGCAAGTGATGAGAATCTTAATTAACACTAGTACGACACTGCTACAGTCGATACATAACACAAATGCGACACTGTTACAGTCGGTACATTGCACATCTATGACACTGCTATGATCAATACATGACACATTTCAACAACACGTAATCATTTATGGTTTCATATTTCACGATAGAGCAGATGTCTCTATTCAGTAAAAAAAAAAAATTGCAGTTATATAGAATTAACTAGTGATGATTTACACATACCACTTGAGTTCATCATGACATCAATATGGTCGTTAAGTGCACATCATGACATCAATATGGTCGTTAAGTTCACATCATGACATCAATATGGTCGTTAAGTTCACATCATGACATCAATATGGTCGTTAAGTTCACATCATGACATCAATATGGTCGTTAAGTGAACATCATGACATCAATATGGTCGTTAAGTGCACATCAATACCGTCGTCTAAGACATGATTATCAGATTGTATATTTAGTACAGCCACCATTATAACGACACCATCAAAAGAATACTGTCCTGTTTTCACGTTTAGTCTGACCGTCAATTTATCGACACCAATAACTGAACAATGTCAGGTCTTCGCGTTCAGTATGATCACGATTGTATCAACATCATATTTTTCAAAGAATACTTTTAGTTTTATTTCAAAAGAAATTCATAGTAACTATCAGTCAAACAAACAAAAACACGCCTTACCAAAACATAACCTGTCGAATTATTCATCTGAGAACCGTATTTATTAAGATACAATTATCGATTTATTTATCTAATTGAGAACTGTATTCATTAAGATAATAATGTCGAATTATATATTTATCTGAAGTAGAACTGTATCAAGATACACCTGTCAAATCATATATCTGATTGGGAACTGTCTTTATTAAGATACAATTGTCTAATTATTTATCTGATCAAGAATGGTATTTATCAAGATACAACTGTCGAATTATTTGTCTGATTGAGAATTGAATGTTTCAATATAGAATACTTCAGCAGAATAATTACAATAGCATTCACGAATGCTTTTCAAATACAAACATTCCTGTGCTGATTCATTACGACACACAGTCTAGATTAAGAATGAATTACATGCAAGTAAAATCACATTTGTTTTGTTCATTATGCATTATGAAATAATTGTGCAAATTAAATCAAATGAATTATCAAAAATGCATAATTTAGTCTGAATTTCTCATGTTAGAATGATAAAAAAAAAATAACATTTACGTTGAATTATCAATTGCTAGCATCCTAACTGAAGTGTTGAATTTGTGACAACCTAAAAGTTGGTATTAGTTTTGTCTGGAATAGTCGGCACACAAAGTAGGTAGCGAATTGACCAAATCATTGTCCTTCTGATTAAGCGTGTCCCATTCCTGGTTGGGTTCACAAAGTCCTGTGTAGATTTTTCCATCTTCACGCAGCTGCGCTGAAATCAAAATAGTCATATTCGCTATGATAATAGACGATAAATATTTTCTTTAAACATATATGTGATATATGCATGGGAGAATGTGACTATAGATGTTGGTAGTTGTATGCTACATTATTCTCATATTTCACAGTTTACGCAGAAAATCGCAGAGCGGCTAGTTAACATGACAATTGCGGACAGCTCTAGAGAGCGGCTAGTTAATAAGTGTGGACAGCTCTAGAAAGCGGCTAGTTAATAAGTGTGGACAGCTCTAGAAAGCGGCTAGTTAATAAGTGTGGACAGCTCTAGAAATCGGCTAGTTAATAAGTGCGGACAGCTCTAGAGAGCGGCTAGTTAACAAGTGTGGACAACTCTAGAGAGCGGCTACTTAACAAGTGTGGACAACTCTAGAGAGCGGCTAGTTAACAAGTGTGGACAACTCTAGAGAGCGGCTAGTTAACAAGTGTGGACAACTCTAGAGAGCGGCTACTTAACAAGTGTGGACAACTCTAGAGAGCGGCTAGTTAACAAGTGTGGACAACTCTAGAGAGCGGCTACTTAACAAGTGTGGACAACTCTAGAGAGCGGCTACTTAACAAGTGTGGACAACTCTAGAGAGCGGCTACTTAACAAATGTAGACATCTCTAGAGAGCGGCTACTTAACAAGTGTGGACAACTCTAGAGAACGGCTAGTTAACAAGTGTGGACAACTCTAGAGAGCGGCTACTTAACAAGTGTGGACAGCTCTAGAGAGCGGCTAGTTAACATGTGTGGACAACTCTAGAGAGCGGCTAGTTAACAAGTGTGGACAACTCTAGAGAGCGGCTAGTTAACAAGTGTGGACAACTCCTGCGAGCGGGATGCGTCTATGTACATTGGTCAACTAAGGATGAGAGCCATTACCTCACAGATTTGTATCGAACACTACAAGACTGCATTGGTCAACTAATGATGAGAGCCATTACCTCACAGATTTGTATCGAACACTACAAGACTGCATTGGTCAACTAATGATGAGAGCCATTACCTCACAGATTTGTATCGAACACTACAAGACTGCATTGGTCAACTAATGATGAGAGCCATTACCTCACAGATTTGTATCGAACACTACAAGACTGCATTGGTCAACTAATGATGAGAGCCATTACCTCACAGATTTGTATCGAACACTACAAGACTGCATTGGTCAACTAATGATGAGAGCCATTACCTCACAGATTTGTATCGAACACTACAAGAATGCTCAAATAATCTCTGGATGCACTACAAAAAATAACCTTCGTTTTATTATATTGGACTGATATATATTCTAGACAAAAACAATTGTCAAAAACATGTAAGCCTTTATCTTTATTAAATAATGTATGCAACTGATAATTTATTATATAATAATTTCCACTGATAATCATACTTCTTACTGCAGTATGTGGGGCTACTTAGAACACATAGTTGGTCTCAAAACTCATATTGTACAAATGTTACATGCTGAAAGGATGAGATGAAGTGAGTCTGGAAAATACGGGATTTAACCTACTTTGTTAATTACTTATTAATCCTCTCTTTGGCACTTTGAGTACGCTCTCTTAGGCTGACCTCTTCATTTGAGGACACATCAACATCATGCTATCAACATCCGACACATTCACTGAGGATCCCCGATTGCCACATTGCAACCGGAAAAGTTCTAGGTATGCTGAGACATAATTCCCCCTGTACTTACATAGCTAATACAGACACTAAGCTGTTTCCAGAAACCAGAGCTATTTCTTTACGAGGACTTTTAGTGTGTCAATAAGCACGTTTGATGACTGTTGTGTTTCTGCACGTTACGCTTTGTAATGTACCGTCAGTCTTGTATTCCTCAAAATGTATCCTGCACGTTACGCTTTGTAATGTACCATCATTCTTGTATTCCCCAAAATGTATCCTGCACGTTACGCTTTGTATAGTACATCCAGACTTGCATTCCTCGAAATTTGTCCAACATGTTCCTCGTTGTAACTTACACATCCACTTAACACCAAAGAGGACGGGACACGCCCACTCAACACCATAGATGACAGGTCACTCTGACTTCAACGAAACTTCAAGAAACTGTGCGTTCAAGAATGGCCGCGCGCAAAAACAAAGACTGGAACTAACACACAAGTGGATAAAGGTGAACAAATGCTTACACTTTTTACACACAGACTGCCTCCATCTACTCGCTTTTCTTCACTCCCTCGCCTCCCCACCGACACCTCCCTCCACAAACATTGAAATATAAAACAACACCAAGAAACATTCACAGCCACTTTCACCTCTCTCCCCAACACCCCTGTTACCACACATCCTCAAAGAGCATAAACGAGACATACAGGTACATGAAGTTGACTATAACTTGCAAATAAAAAAATACGTGAAAATAATAATAACCACACTGTGAAAGGGTTTTTAATTGTTTACTTTATTTATGTGATAAATATTATATTAATAAATATTCATTCACATACATTAATAATCATTCTCTCCAATTATTAATAATAATCACCCTCGACGGGGTCTTCGTCTTTGCTGTCTGGAGTGACTAAGTCAAGCCCTGGAAATGTAATGTCGAATTACCTCCCTTCCCTTGTTACTTGTCCAAAGCACTAGCTGAACTCTTACGTCAGTGAATCAGTCCTTCTTTCGCCCCACACCTAACTCCAATTTTAGTAACAGAGGATCTATTCCTTACAAATGTGCGTGACCGTCTCGTCATCAGCTATTACATCATTGGCAAGCCCCCACTTCTGTTACCCTGCACATTTACTCTCTAACGAGAGTATTTATGTAAAATTCAACAAATTTATTAAAACAAAAATAATAAATAAGAATCAAGTTACAGTTTACAGTAATCTCATCAGTCACACAAGGCAATAATACAGAGATCGCAAATCACTCTAACACTTACAGCAATAAGCTTATCAATTAGAACAAAATGGATACTTAATCAATTACATAGAACAATTACTATAGGAACTTAATCAATCAGGAAAAAATACGTCATCAATAACTCAGTCACTACAATGACTATCAGAATAAGAAAATAGAGTATCGGAAATTTACAATAATCAGATAACACAATACAGACACATTCAACGAGCATATGCACGATTCACTGGTTTGTTTCTGTGTGTGGTGGTCTCTGTCTCTGTGGTGTTGAGCGGCTGGCTGGATAAGAATACAGGATACTGATGCTAATCCTCAAAACAGTTCGTATGCACACGTTTATCATCCAGGTGAAACATTATAACACAGTCACAGTTCTTGACACAAATATATATATAGTTCACAGTCATTTACACAATCTTCAAGTGCAATAAGCGGTCCTGCTTATTCCCCCCCCCCCCCCAACCTTCCTGGTGCAATCAGCACTTGGTCAAAATAGAGTCTAGCTTAAATGCTTGCCACTCACTTTGTAGCTGTTCCAAATCATCCTCGACAGACCTGTCCTTCTGACTTTGACATGTACTCGCCTTGACATGAATGAATCTTCATCACTGATGCCTGTCCCCCAGACTAAGCACCTTCCTGCCTTTGAAAATACCTTCGGCCATAAAACTTCCTTTATGTCATGTGTATCAGCAACACAGCGTTCGGTACCTCTCCGTCAAAGTATGGCTCTGAGTCTTGATGAGAAATTGCTGCTTATTGTCTGTTTCCCATTGTCTTTGATAGGCCAACTGCAGACTTGGTTGTAGCAGACCCTGGTCAAACCTTGAGATTTCCTCGAACATTGCAATTTCCTTGGACATCAGGATATCCTTTAATGTCTAGATATGCTTGAACGTCTAGATATGATTGGTCTAGATATGCTTGAACGTCTAGATATGCTTGAATGTTGAGACTAACTTTCGAAGCTCTATGCTCCTCTAACCACAGAAGGTCAATAATATGGGCCTCCATTTTTTAAGAGTGATTTAATTTAATCGAGTGTGGCTATTTGCGCACATTGAGTTTTGGCTGGTGGTCATGCTGAAAGACTCGCATGAAAACTTAGCGTGTTGTCTATGGGGCATAATTCAGTTCATATTCTCCCCTTTTGTCTGAATAGTCATGGTTGAGTTGTTGCATTCTAAAGGCTGGTGCCTTCTAAGATAATTAGGACCCTTGAATTTACCTAGGCATGTGTGGGTTTCATATCCCCTGTCTTGTGACGCATGCAGTTACGTAATTAGAGCGCTCCACAGCGAGCTGTCTTACATAACATTTCATGACCCATATAGACTGCAGCTATTCAAACTTAGCATGCCATTCTTTGTAATCACCAAATTTGGCGCAAGTTGTTTGTCCATAATTATTTACAAGAATTTTAAATGACAAGATTGAAATGAATTTTGGCATAAATAAGAATTAATATATAAAATATTTTGGAAATATATACTTAATTAATTAGGTGTGTTAATTTGCATTTTTCCTGTTACACACACAAAAATGTACTTATCACTGCAGCTTGCAAATATTCCACACATTCCACACATTCCAAACATTCTAGGCACAGAGTCAATCACACCACCATAGTCGATATTCCAAACATAAAACCCCTCCCCTAAACACCCCACCCACAGAAAACTAGCCATCACTCAAATCACTACAAAACATACTAGCCACACAACCCATTTCTCACAAGCATGTCAAGAATAGGCCAAACTACTCTGTATGCAATTAACACAACCACACAACAAAAGGATATATACTACAAACAACTCCCCAAATTCAACTCCAGTCATCTTCTGCGCAAACTGACTACAAATAGACCAAGACACAGAGGAATGCAAAGAAGAAATGGTCTGCCTATATTCTGCACCAACCCACACACCTAGGCTACAAAATTCTAATCAAATCATGCATGTTATGCCATTCACACAGACACAATACCCTTAGCCTGAACTGCCCCAGGGTTACAACTCACTACACCAACAGCCCCAGGATTACAACTGACTCAATCAACAGCACCAGGATTACAACTGACTACACCAACAGCCCCGGGATTACAACTGACTCCACCAAACGCACTCAGAAAACAAAACCAAGTACAAAAGACCAAACCTACAACAGAATATCACCTGGAAAATTCCCCCCCCCCCTCCAAAACAAACATTACCAACAACACAAACTAACACTCGATAATAACAGCACTAGTATTCTCCATCTCCCGACCCAACCGAAGTCTCCCCCCACACACACAATAATACACCAATCAAACCAAATACAAAACCACCAGAACTCACCCACCAAACACCCACAAACAAAGCAAGCAGCCAAACTACCACCACCTTCACACACACACAAGACGAACCCCATTGGGAACTTCATGATAATACTCAGCCGCTCCCCACCGAAAACAAAATCTCTCCTGACCCAACCAACTAAACCCAACATCTGCCCAAACATAGACAACATCAACACCAACAAAACAAACATATCACGCCCAACCCCCATACCATACACTCGCAACCCCCACCATAGGCAGAAGTAGAGCACACATCCCCCTAGGACGTACCTCAGCCTCTGTCTCATCCCCCAAAGCAAAACATACAAATTAACATAATCGAAATATTAGATCCCCAACACACACACACACACACACACACACACACACACACACACACACACACACACACACACACACTCCCATCCCCCAGAAATAAAAGTCAAGAACTCACCCCACAAACGACGCACTTCCAGGCAGGGAAAGTTTAATCAACCATAACTGAAGACAAACACCAAAGGACAAAACCATACAAAGACAACACAGACCTCTCACACACACACACACACACACACACACGCACACACCACCACCATCACCACCACCACCAACAACAACAACAACAGTAACAATTAATGGGATACTGGAAAAGACTCTTCTCCTACCCACCCATCCCTCACAGAGAGATCATATTCACACAACAATTCCAAATCAGACACAGACCCCATTATCCCTCCTGAAACACCCTGGTTACATCTGAGGCTGACCACAAATTAGTAGTGAAACAACAGATCTCATGCACAAACACACTGTCGACACTGAACATAAATTAGAAGTGAGACATTAAATATAATGCACAAACACACTGTCTACACTAACCAAAAATTAGAAATGAATAGTCTAATGGAAATCGTGTGCCACACATGCTGTCCTGATAGTGCGTTCTTATAGCAATTTTCTGTTCCTTTATCAGCTGTTTTGGCATCTGTAAAAGAAAAAGAAAGTTGTTGTCAAATATATAACATTTTACAATGGAAAAATATCGATCACGGAATAAAAAAGAAAACCTATCTATCCTACCATTATTTCTGTAATAGAGATTATGTCCGTGAACATTGGTGTATTTATGTAGAAAATTAAGTGTGTGGCAAGAGTCTAGTTGAGGTGTAGAATACAGTTGAGAAGTGTTAAGTATATTACAAAATACAAGAGTCTAGTTGAGGTGTAGAATACAGTTGAGAAGTGTTAAGTATATTACAAAATACAAGAGTCTGGTTGAGGTGTAGAATACAGTTGAGAAGTGTTAAGTATATTACAGAATACAAGAGACTGGTTGAAGTTGGAATACAGGTAAAAGGTTTTACTTAAATAGCAAGTTACTGGTTGAAGTGTGGAATACCGATTAAGAGATGGGTCAGGTGGGCGAGGTGAGAGGGTACGATGAAAAGAGACAGGTGAGTAGATTAAGAGGGTATGAAGAAAAGAGACAGGTGGGTGATGGATGAAGAGGGTATCATGGGTACACACCTTGATGATTTTTTCCACTTTAACAGCATACACGAGGTTTTTATTCTGGGAGTTGACAGACATCGGGTCTTTAAAGACCAAAGGGTCCAGTCTTTCCTCATACGCCGAGAGCAAAAAGCCACGAATGACTAACAAAGATAAATATAGTGAAAGGGATGTAACAGCCTTTAGGCTACAAAATAACTGCTCCTAAAGAGAGAAAATTACTTTTATTACAAACCATATAATGATATGTGGATATTGGAGGGGGGGGGGTCGGGAGTTCGGAGAGTAGATGTATTCTAAGTAAATGTTAGAGCGTGATTTAAAAAAAACAAACAAACAGAAAAACTATTACTCTGTGTTTAGTACGATAAGGGCGCATAACTCCTTTCCACATTCCATTCGAGATGAAAATGTAACTCTTCAATAGAATCTAGACATCGAACAGACTCAGCGCTTAACTCATGGTTGTGTGTGTTTGTGTGTTTGTGTATTTGTGTGTGTGTTTGTGTGTATGTGTGTTTGTGTGTGTGCGCATGTGTATGTGTGTGTATTTGTGTGTTTGTGTGTGTATGTGTATGTGTTTGTGTGTCTGTACTCAAAACTTACGTCTATAATATTAATGTGTGTGACGTATGAATGTGTAATCAGAAATTAGGTCAAGATATTTAAAGCACACTAAAGATTTCTTCAGGGCTGAAAATCGGAAACAGCCTGCCTCTCATTCCTACATGTATACTGTAATTAGGCCTGTCTTCAGAATATAAAATTGGATTCAAACTGATCCACTTAAGTTTCGTGGATGCTGTCTGTTAATGTTACTGGTCCTGTTAAGTCTCGTCTCTACCATCTGTTAATGTTACCAGTCTTAAGTCTCTTAAGTCTCGTGGCTAATAATGTTAATGTTACTGATCCTGTTAATTATCGTCTCTAATGTCTGTTAATGTTACCGGTCCTGTTAAATATCATGGCTCCTGTCTGTTGTTAGTGTTACTGAGACTAAATTACTTAGTCAAATAAGAATACAAAATTATACAACGGTATTTTATAATAACAGGAAATGCCAGACAATAAAAAAAATTTTTTAGAAAGTAATTTAGCAAAATTTATGCCACTAAAATGTAATATCACCGCAAGCCATTGAAAGTGGTCTGGAGAGAAAGCTTGTCAGACTAGGACTAATCTACTGAATACGTCATACGAAATCCCACTGAATGACGTCATATTTGCACAAGACTTTGAAAGTGTATGAATAGATGACATGATATGTTAAAAAAAGAAAACCCATCAATGACGTACTGTCAAGGCCACGTTATGTATCACCTAATAACACTGATAATACTGTACAAACGTGAAAGGTAAAACAATGCAATGTAAAACACTCACTGATATTGTATTTGCAGAGTTCCTCGTCACTGATCATAGGAATACAAGAACAAGCAGTGGCAGTTGTCACACACAGAGTCAACACGAGAACGACAAGGCCAGACGACATGCTGGTGGTGTGGGTGCGCTGAAGACTACCAACCTCGACTGTTACCACTTTGCTTTAGAGTGAATGTCCGATAGCAAGGCGCAAAAATAATATAGTATATGGAGTAATTATGAAATAGCAGACACCAAGAATAATATAGTATATGGAGTAATTATGAAATAGCAGACACCAAGAGTGGGCTATCATTGCCATCTAACACTACTGTTGACGTCTACAATACGTCATGCTGATTAAGTGTCGTATTGTTAGACAAACGGTTTGCGTCAATTGAGAGTTATTTCCCGCTAGTAGTGTGATTAGTTATTAGTTGTTACAAGTTAATAAAGCAATGTTCCAGAAACGATATTAACGGTTCAAACCGCTAGTCTACAAGAAAGCCGAAATCTGTTTAATTATAATGTTAATGAGATTAACAGATTAAATCAATGGTCGACCAAAAATTAGACATCTGTGCTATTATAATATTAATTAGATTAACAGTTCAAATCACTAGTTGACATAAAAACCGAAATCTATGTTATATTATTATATTAAGAAAAAACAGACATTTAAGTTATGATAATATTAACGAGGTTGGCGGTACATATCATAGGATGACAATGGAAAAAGACATCATCAGATGACAATGGAAAAAGACATCATCAGATGACAAGAAAAAAGACATCATCAGATGACAAGGAAAAAAGACATCATCAGATGACAAGAGGGAAAGACATCATCAGATGGCAAAGTAAAAAGACATCATCAGATGACAAGGAAAAAAGACATCATCAGATGACAAGAGGGAAAGACATCATCAGATGGCAAGGTAAAAAGACATCATCAGATGTCAAGGAAAAAAAGACATCAAAGTTATTTCAAATCTCTGAGTACGAGACATAACAATAAACATTTTCATTTATAAAAAATGAATTACTAAACACTGTCAGTGTTACTCAGTTTTAAAATTATTATCAGAATAAAAGCTATTGTTTAATTAAATTTTGTTTCCACTCTAAGAAGTTATTTTATTCAAGAGAGTTTCTATACTAATTTTTTGTTGCTATTGTCTTAAGAAGACTTTGTACTCGATCTCAAACTTTTTTAAAGGCATCGTCGCCAAAAACAGGAGTGTCAATGTAGCAATTCCCCAACATTATAGATTCTATAATTTAGTACTTAATTTTCTTTATTTTATCTGTGTGCTAATGTATTCAAAGTTTCAACTTCCACTCTAATTGACTTAATGACTGTTTAAGATAAACGATATTTACTTCTTTGTCAGTCAGTAAGTTTATGTTACTAGGGAGATAAGAACCATTCATAAGTGTGTGACGCCAAAGACACCTAGTTGATGGTCATGATTATTATTAATCAATTAATCATCCATAACTAATTACAAGTGATGAGAATCTTAATTTATATTATTAATAATTCTCCAGAAGACACCACTCGTCTCTCTCACTTGGCAGATATGCAGGCACTGTGAACGTTTTCTCTCTTCCACAACATTAAAGACAAACATTTACCGTCACCCAATATTTCCACAGATGGAAAACTTATAACTAAATGAGAAGACAAATCCATCTTTAATCTATATTTAGCGAGCCGCCATCCAATTTAACAATAAATTTATATAAATCAATAATCAAATATACATATAACAAATACAATGAAAAACGTTATTTGACATCAATATTTCCATGAAACCACATTCAAATAATAGTCTTATATCCTAAAATACAAATCAGCAATAATAGTTTTTACATGACCTGAATTAGGCACTGTCTCAATAGTCTTTTGTGTGTTTTTGCAAAACATTTAAGCAATTTATTGTTCAGTTATTGCAGTCAATTCCAAATGTTTCTCTCATGCAAAAACTGATTTGCTGATATTCTCTGAAATCTTAATCTGGGCATTCAGTCGCCGTGTTTAGCTCCCTGAAGCAGAACAACAATTGTAGCAATTTCTAGTAACTTCCTTGTACCAGAAATTGCTCGATGTAGTTAGCACATCTTGCCACCATATATCAGTGGAGTGGGGTGTATTCTTTACAATTACACACTACCATAGAGGCTTCCCGCATCTACCACAGTCGTAGTGGTTTATAATCAGTAAACCAGAAAATTCAGATTATTTATGGAAAGGCTGCTTTGTTCATGTAAAAATATAATCAGGCAACAAATGCTAAGTTTTCAGTTTATCCCTTTAATTCCATTCATTCTTTCATTCCTGTCTTAACTTAGTTTCTGCAGCAGTATTTATTAGCCTGATACATGACTAATAAATACAGTGTTCTAGTTTTGACGAGGGTTTTCTTATAACAATGTCAAGTGACAGCATACTATATATGAGAATCTTAGTTCAAACATTTGTACAAATAATAGTCTACTCACATAATTCATATCTACGTTAAACACAAGTATAACATATCAATAGCAAAATGCATGGAATATTTGTGTGTCCATTCTCTCTCATACATTAGTTAACTCACCATTAAGCTAACGGCCGCCTTTCATGATCGGACTTCTTGCCACACCAAATGCAGGTGATCAGAGAATAAATTTCTCTACAGCATGTAAACGTTTTGATCTCAGCCCATTGGTTGGTCTCCTTCTCGTAAATACTAGCCATTGGATAATAAAAACTTCTCATCCTGTTGGAATTGGTTTGCATTGATTCATCAATTTCTAGCATATTCTCAAGTGTTTACTCCAACTCTGACACAAAAATGCTATCATAAGGAGTGCCCAAGGTCAAGTCACGTCGACAATTTAACAATTAAGTTTAGAAATAGGGATAGGCAAATATACCCCAACACAAATTTATTGAAACTGAGTCTAAAAGCTACTTTAACTCAAAGTACTGAGTGAAACACAACATACCATCTCATTTGCTAAGTGGTGTTCAATTATAAGTTGCTAGTGCAGTGTGTGCGATCTAGTGCAATCTAGCGCGATCTAGCCATGCTTGCAATCTGTCAGTCCAATAAATACAAATTTACAATGTATTATAGGACGCACTACAAACTAATTTATACATGTTATATCTAAGTTTAATATTTATTGAATAAAGGTAGCTTCAGAACAATCAGCAAAAGGGCTCTAGAAAAATGTTACGACATTGATGACCAAACACTGTTCTATGATAGAGAACTATTGAAGAATGTATCTATTTGTTGACAAAAGGGCTCTAGAAAAAATGTTACGACATTGATGACCAAACACTGTTCTATGATAGAGAACTATTGAAGAATATATCTATTTGTTGACAAAGGAAATTTGTTACTCATAATTTTAAACTCTGAATTTGAGTATAAATTCCGGTGAAGGAATTTTTGTTAAATTTGAGTTTTTCAAATAATTTATTATAGTGCATACGCTAAGGTTGTCCTGTGTTAATGTCCATTACACCTGTACAAGAAAACAAGCTTTAAGCGTGTGTTTTTCACACGTCACCACATAGTTACGCTAGACTAGATTCGAAAGAATTTCTTATTAAATTTCATATTAAATTTAATCGAATTTCATTCAGTAGTTTGCTTTGGTTTATTTTGACAGTAGCATGCAACAACAGCACAACTATGTGATAATGTTTACACTGATACGTGATTAATTATTTAACAAATTTGTGTCAATACAAATTGCGTCATTAGCGCGCAGTTAGAAGCATATTTAGGGGCTATTTAACATTCCTTACATTCCACTTCCGCTGTCCGTAGTAAACAGGAAATGTCTGCACACTTGCATCCCTCGTAATTAGGTGAAGTTTAAACGTGCGGTGTCTTGCTTAGCATTCGTACTTCCGCAGAGTTCTGATGATGGTAATGTCAGTGTTGTAGTACTCCAATCTTGATTTTATTTATTAAATGTAACATATGTGCAATATCCTTGTCAATTTTTAAATACTTAAAAAAAAGATGTTAGTTTAGTTTTCTTACACTGTGTGTAATGGTGGTTAAAGTAACGTTAATAGTCGGTTTCTGTTTCTCAAAAATTATGTCTTTCTGGCTAATTGTAAAGAACTTCATTTCTGTTTCCCCAAAATTATATGTCGTGGTGGCTAATTGTGATTTAACGACTTGGTTTCTGTTGCACAAAATTTTGTGTTATTGGTGGCTAATTGTCATTTAACGACTTGGTTTCTGTTTCAACAAAAGTATATGTCATTGGTGGCTAATTGTTATTTAACGACTTGGTTTCTGTTTCACCAAAAGTATATGTCATTGGTGGCTAATTGTCATTTAACGACTTGGTTTCTGTTTCACCAAAATTGGCTTCCATAGTAGCTAATTTTAAAGTTAGCCAGTTGGAAGTACTTTTTCACAAAACGTGTCAATCAGGAGATCTAATCTAAAGTTAGTTTTTTTGGAATTTCTGTTTCACAAAGCGAGATTATTAAGGTGGCTAATTCTAAAGTTAGGAAGGTGGAGCTGTCTGTTATGGTGGCTTATTTTAAGATAAGCAAGGTGGAGCTGTCTATAAGGGTGTCTAATTCTAAAGTTAGTGAGTTAAATATATTTAGATGTCTGTGTTCAATAAAAAAAAACAACCTGCAATTATACTTAATTAAATTTTCTAGAAAATGAGTGCTGATGATTTACACGTACCAGCTGCTATCATCATTACATCAATATGGTCGTTAAGTGAACATCAATAAGGTCGTCAATACATGATTATCATATTGTACATTTAGCACAGTCATCATTATATCGACACTATCAAATGAACACTGTCCAGTCTTCTCGTTTAACATGACTGTCATTACATCAACACCATCAAATGAACACTGTCCAGTCTTCACGTTTAACATGACTGTCACTACATCGACACCATCAAATGAACACCGTCCAGTCTTCACGTTTTGAGTGACCACGATTGCACCGTCTTTATATCAAAACAACTTTGTTGAGTTAGTTTTATTTCAAAAATAAATTCAAAGAAACGATCAGTCAAACAAACAAACCAATGTCGAATATTTTATTTGATTGGAAACTTTATTTGTTATCAAGATACAACTGTTGAATTAATTATTTATCTCACTGAGAACTGTATATTTTAAGATTCAGCTGTTGGATTATTTATCTGATTGAGAGCTGTATCAAGATACAATTGTTGGATTATTCATCTGATTGAGAACTGTATCAAGATACAACTATTAGATTATTTATCTGATTGAGAACTGTATCAAGATACAACTGTTGGATTATTCATCTGATTGAGAACTGTATCAAAATACAACTGTTGGATTATTTATCTAATTGAGAACTGTATCAAGATACAACTGTCAAATTATTTATTTAATTGAGAACTGTATCAAAATACAACTGTTGGATTATATTATTTATCTGATTGAGAACTGTATCAAAATACAACTGTTGGATTATTTATCTGATTGAGAAATGTATCAAGATACAACTGTCAAATTATTTATCTGATCGAGAACTGTATTATTTATCTAATTGAGAACTTTATTTTTTAAGTTACATCTGTCGAATTATTTGTCTGATTGACAGCTTTATTTATTTAGATACAACTAGTGTTGAATTATTTCTCTGATTGAGAATTGAATGTTTCAATATAGAATACTTCAGCAGAATAATTACAATAGCATTCACGAATGCTTTTCAAATACAAACATTCCTCTGATGATTCATTACGACACAGTCTAGATTAAGAATGAATTACATGCAAGTAAAATCACATTTGTTTTGTTCATTACGACACACAATCTAGATTAAGAATGAATTACATGCAAGTAAAATCACATTTGTTTTGTTCATTACGACACACAGTCTAGATTAAGAATGAATTACATGCAAATAAAAACACATTTGTTTTGTTCATTATGCATTTAGCTGGTGTAATTGTGCAAATTAAATAAAAGTGAATTAGTTAAAATAAATAATTTAGTCTGAATTTCTCATTTTATAATTCATGGAGAACAATAAAACTTCGGTTGAATTATCGATTGTTAACATCCAAAATGAAATGTTGAATTTGGTATTATTTTCTTCTGGACTTGTTGGCACACAGAGCATCTAGAGAATTGATCGTATCAATGTCTTTCGCACCAAGCGTGTCCCATTGCTGGCTGGGATCACAACTTCCTGTAAGGATTTTGTCTTGTAGCAGACCCGCTGAAATCATAATAGTCATCTTCACAATGATCATAAACGACAAACAGATTTTTAAAATATATATATATATGATGTATGGATGAGTGAATGCGACTATAGATGTTGTGTGCCACATTTCTCTCGTATTTCAGTTTACGCGGGAAACCACATACTGTTTGGTCATTCACCTGAAAGACAGACAGGTAAATGCCCCCACACACACACACACACAAACATACACCTCCAGTCACATTCAGTCCTGTTAGACGTTTGATAGAATTATCATAGTTTGATGAGAAAACATTACTAACAAAATGTAGACTGGGGCTACTGGCTACGGAACAAAATGCAAAACGATATTTACAGTTGACGCAATAAATATACAATCAGTGTATGCAAATAATACTAAAGCAAATACTACAGTTAGAAAAGGAACTAAAGCAAAACGTGGTTTACAAGTGGACACAATACATATGCACACAGTGTATGCAAATAATACTAGAGCAAATACTACAGTTAGAAAAGGAACTGAAAGCAAACATTGGTTACTTGATATAATACTACCTCATAGTGAATGCTCTCAGACAACTGTAGTCTTGAAATAATACTACCTCCCTCATAGTGAATGCTCTCAGACAACTGTAGTCTTGAAATAATACTACCTCCCTCATTGTGAATGCTCGCAGACAACTGTAGTCTTGAAATAGGGCCTAATACTACCTCCCTCAATGTGAATGCTCGCAGACAACTGTAGTCTTGAAATAATACTTATTATGGTTAATGATTACAGACACGTATAGTCATCCAATAATACTTCCTCATAAGTCATAGTGAATGCTTCCAGACAAATATAGTCTTGCAATAATAGTTCCCATCCATTCGGTTTTCCTCACCACCACCCTACATCCTACATCCATAAACAATTAAAACATTCATAGTCACTTTCACCCCCTTCCCAATACCCCTCTTACCACACGTCCTCACAAAGCACAAACTAGACATCCAAATGGCACTACGGTTACATCCAAATGGCAGAAAACGGAAATATAATAATAACCACACAAACATGTACTTAGCACTGCAACTTATTCAACACAGTCCAGGCAAAAGTCAATCACACTCAAATTCAAAAAGTCACCACACCGCCATAGTCGACATTCACAACACAAAACCCCCAAACAACCCATCAAACATAACAAAAATAGACCAACCTAACCTGCATGCAATCCACACAACCCATCAAACATAACAAAAATAGACCAACCTAACCTGCATGCAATCCACACAACCCATCAAACATAACAAAAATAGACCAAACTAACCTGCATGCAATCCACACAACCCATCAAACATAACAAAAATAGACCAACCTAATCTGCATGCAATCCACACAACCAAAGGATGTATACTGCAAACAATAACTCCTCCTAACCTAGCTCCATTCTCCTCCGTGCAAACTGACTACAAATAGACCACCACACAGAGGAATGCAAACTGACCACAAATAGATCACCACACAGAGGAATGCAAACTGACCACAAATAGACCACCACACAGAGGAATGCAAACTGACCACAACTAGACCACCACACAGAGGAATGCAAACTGACCACAAATAGACCACCACACAGAGGAATGCAAAGAAGAGACGGTTTTTCCATCTTCTGCCCCAACCCACACACAGCAAAGACTGCAACAGCAACACACTAATCAAACCACTCACACAGACACGATACCCTCACCCTAAACTGAATTAGGATTACAACTCATTACTCCACCACACTTCCGACAACAAAATAAGGCAAAAGAAACCCGAAACCCGTAACAGAATATCACTGCGGAAAATTCCTCTTCTAATCCCACCCCAATCACCAGAAACACCAACTAACACTCGAACAATAACAACACTGGTCCCCTCCATCTCCCGACCCACCTCCAAGTCAGCCCACCGCCACAACACACCTCACGAATCAAACCAAATATAAAGCAATCCGAACGCACCCCCCCCCCCCAGAAACACCCACGAAGAGAATGAGCAAGCATGTTCTATGACAATGTTGGAGGCTACCTGTTTTCAATGGCCATGTCCCCATTTGGATGGCATTCTGTTTATTGCTGTTTGGGTGCTTGTTTCAATGAAGTGTGTTCTGTTGGCAGTGTTGTCTGTTGTTTGGATTCAGTTCGATGTGGTCTTCATTGCTGCCATTGGTGCTTGGCTCGAGTTTTTGTGTACTTCTAGTTTGTTTCAGTGGTGGATGCGGTTGTAGCGATTCCAGTTCCATGGTCTGCTGTTCTGAGTGCATGAGCTTTCTTTAGTTTATGTTTTTCACTTTTCACTTTTTCACTTCTTTTTGGTGGTTTGGTTTACTGCTATTTTTGTTTTCTTTTTTTTTTGAGTTACTTTGCTGTCGGTCACTGTCAATGTAGTCGCATTGTGTGCTAGTCGTTGTGGGCAGTGGTGGGTCCTTCTTAGTTGTGGCTGTGTTTATAGAGGGTGGCTCTACTGCCTTTGTTGCGGCAGTCTGAATTTTTGGTTCATAAGCTGTTTTCTGTGTACACTTGCACGAAGTCGTTATTTGGGAGTTCTGTGTGAAGTGCCATGATTCACATGTGAAGTGCCATAGGATTTCTGAATGATTCACAGGCATCCACAATATCCAGTGATGAAGTCTTTGCTTAAATTGTGGCTGTATTCTCGTTGATGTGGATTCCTACGGTGGAGTTGAACTTGCTTGATGTGCACGTGTAGAGAACTGAAGGAATTGTGTAGATGCAAATGTCTTTGTTTTCTAGTGTTGCTTTGCTGCTACCGCATTTGTACATGTTCCAAATTGGAATCGCAATACGTGTTGAGCATTGATACCATTTCCTTTCTTCATCAAAGATTCTAACCCTCTAGTGAGAAGTCCCATGCCTCACCAAGGATCCTCATTCTGTAATGTGAAGTCCACGTTTCTCGCCAAGGATTCTAATGCCGTAATTTTAAGCGCCCCCCCCTTTGCCTCACCAAGGATTCCAAACTGCAAATTGAAGTCCTCTTTCCTCACCAAGGATTGTAATCCTGCAAAGTGAAGTCCCCTTTCCTCACCAAGGATTCTAATGCTATATTTGGTAAAGGAAAGCTTTCCCACGACAAGGAATGGCCCTTGGGTGTTAACCTCGTGTGTGTCTATCATGACATTGTTGAACCTTTACTGTGTTCCCACATTTCTCATATATAGTTCCCACATTTCCCATAATTCTCATATATAGCTCCCAACAGTTCCCACAGTACCCATAATTCCCACATATGGATCCCATAGTTCCCCGTATATAATTCTCACAGTTCCCATAGCTCCCTCACATAGTTCTCACAGTTCCCCACATACAGTTCTCATAGTTCCCACGTATAGCTTTGTTCCAATAGTTCTCACATACAGTTCTCATAGTTCCCACGTATAGCTTTGTTCCAATAGTTCCCACATACAGTTCTCAGTTCTCATAGTTCCCACGTATAGCTTTGTTCCAATAGTTCCCTTATACAGTTTCCAAACTTTCTCACAGTTCCAACATATAATAGCCACAGTTCCAACAACACATAATTCCTACAGTTCCAACATATAATTCCCACATTTCCTACGAATATAGTTCCCACATTTCCCTCATATAGTTCCTACAGTTCACACATATAGTTTCCATTGTTTCTACAAATAGTTTTCATAAACTATACATACAATGAGATACTGACCGGAAAAGAGATAGAAATCTCACATGCGCCAGCATTGTCTACACTGACCATAAATAGGAAATTAATTCAAAAAGCATGACTTACTTGTGCATACGCACATACGCATATACATACACACACATACATACACACATTTACTGAACATTAAATTATAAAGAGACATCCACAGGTTACAAATGCACTAACACACTGACTTGACTGAGACATGAGAGAGGGGAGATACTCATATTCTGTGGACATTCTGGTTACTGATAAATACGACTGTCGATACTGACAGTAAATTAGTAGTGATACAACAGATCTCATGCACAAACACACTGTCGACACTGACAGTAAATTAGTAGTGATACAACAGATCTCATGCACAAACACACTGTCGACACTGACAGTAAATTAGTAGTGATACAACAGATCTCATGCACAAACACACTGTCGACACTGACAGTAAATTAGTAGTGATACAACAGATCTCATGCACAAACACACTGTCGACAGTGACAGTAAATTAGTAGTGATACAACAGATCTCATGCACAAACACACTGTCGACACTGACAGTAAATTAGTAGTTATACAACAGATCTCATGCACAAACACACTGTCGACACTGATAGTAAATTAGTAGTGATACAACAGATCTCATGCACAAACACACTGTCGACACTGATAGTAAATTAGTAGTGATACAACAGATCTCATGCACAAACACACTGTCGACACTGATAGTAAATTAGTAGTGACATAACAGATTTCATTCACAAACACTCCGTAAATACTGACCATAAATTAGTAGTTACACAACAGATCTCATGCACAAACACTGTTTGCACTGAAAGTAAATTAATAGTGAGACAATAAATCTCATGCACAGATACACTGTGTATACTAACCATAAATGAGATATGAGACCTGTAGTTGAAATCTTTTGCCACACAAGCCTACGTCATATCTCGTTCTTATTTCAATAGTGCGTTTCGTTATCAGCTGGTCTGGCATCTATAAAGGAAACAAAGGTTGCTGTCAAATAGATAGCATTTTTGTAATGGAAAAATATCAGTAACGGAATATAAAAATATTAGAATAATATCCATATCGGAATATTTTTAAAACTATGGAAAATATCACTAACGAAATATAAATAAAAGAACTATCTTACCAATATTTCTGTAATAAAGATGATGTGTGTGAACTTCGGTGTATTTTTGAAGAAAACTAAGTGTATGACAAGTCTGGTTGAATTGTAAAATACAGGTAAGAAATGTTAAGTGTATAACAAGAGACTGGTTGAAGTGTAGAATGCAGGCGAGAAGTGTTAAATGTAAGACAAGAGACTGGTTGAAGAGTACAATACAGCAATACAGTGGAGAAGACAAGGGACTGGTTGAAGCGTAAAATTGTTAAATGTATGGAAGAGATTGCTTGAAGTGTAAAATACAGATGAAGAATGAAATAAGTGTGGAGTACAGGTTCAGATATGGGTCAGGTAGTTTAGATGAGTTGCATCAATTTGACTAATGGAGTAAAAACAAGAAGGATGAAAAACCGATTGAATAACTTGATGTCGCTGCACGGTCGGTGAGCCGAGAAAAGGAGTGAGTAAGGGAATTAAGAGTGTACGATGAAAAGTGACAGGTGGGTAGATTAAGAGTGTACGATGAAAAGAGACAGGTGGAAAGATTAAGAGGGCTCAAAAAAAAAAAAAAAAAAGAGACAAGGGTTGAAAAATTAAGAGGGTATCATGGGTACATATGATACACCTTGATGACTTTTTCCACTTGAACAGTATACACGAGTTTCTTATTGGCGAAGCTGTTAGGAAGCGAGTTGTCCATTTCCTCATGTACCGACAGCAAAAAGCCGCGAATGACTGCACACAGATAAATATAGAGAAAGGGAGATAACGTCATTTTGGCTGCAAAAAGACCTCCTCCTAAAGAGAGAAAATCACTTTATTACAAACCACATAATGGTATTTGGAATGGGGGCGGGGAGGTACGGAGAATAGATATACTCTAAGTATATATTAGTGAATACTAGAAAAAAAAATAACGATTAGTACTATGTGTTGAGTACGATAAGGGCGCATAACTCCTTTGCGCCTTTGATTTGAGAGATGAACATTCCACATGTAAATCTTCAATACAATCGAGGCATCGAAACAGTCTCAGCACTAGCTCAAGGCTTTTTTTGTTTGTGTGTGTGTGTGTGTGTGTGTGTGTGTGTGTGTGTGTGTGTGTGTTAGTGTGCTTAAAGCTTAGCTTGAATGTATAATGTGTGTGGGATTTTTGGTACCCCTCATAAATAATTAATATATATGACGAGACAACAATTGAGGTCACTTCCGGTAGCTCATACAAACCCCCAGAAGAATGATTTCCCCACAGATGACGAGACAAGGACAGACTCTGGACAGATATTAGATGTGATGATTACAATTATCATGTCACACTATATGAAAATGATATGGAAATTAACACAACAATGGATGAAAATTTGACAAGAAAACTTTATATAAAACAATCAAGGAAAATGAAAAGATAATTAATAAAGGAATTTCAATTGAAAGTTACAAATAATGTTTTCCCAACTAATTCCGAGAAACAATAGCCCCTCCTAAGAGCTTAATTTGTTCTAGCCCGAAAGTTATTCAAAGTCACAGTTCTTTCTATATCTCCCCCCTTCTCTGTAGGATTTGCACCTCTCTGTAAGTTTACTGTACACACTCCTTTATGAGTGTTTTGGGTTTAGGTATTTAACTTAGAAGTAAAGCCCAAAGCGAAGATTCAGTGCATCTCTGACTGTCAAAGTGTCTGCACTCAAACTCCATACTGTAGCAACTCGCCCAACGCCCATCTCTGACTGTCAGTGTCTGCACTCAAACTCCATACTGTAGCAACTCGCCCAACGCCCATCTCTGACTGTCAAAGTGTCGGCACTCAAACTCCATACTGTAGCAACTCGCCCAACGCCCATCTCTGACTGTCAAAGTGTCGGCACTCAAACTCCATACTGTAGCAACTCGCCCAATATGTAACTACAGCAAATGTCTCAAGGTCGACAATCGATTGGTGATCAAGTGATTACCTGGTTGGTGATTGGGTGATTCTGTAATTTAATAATGCTGTGGTAGGAGAGTGCGGACTATAATTTAAAGCTTTCTGGTGCTATTAATTTTCTCTGAGCACATTGACGCTAATCTGTACGCAAAGATGTGAATTAATGATATACAAAACATTCTACAAAATATTCTACTTATTGTTGCATAGAGTTATAACCATAGATTTGAGAACCAGTGGCATGTACCTTTCTCTCATTCTGTGAAACCCAAAAGAATCAAAACGTAATTTGGTTGGAATACAAAATGAATTCTTCCCTTAAAATATTAGTACTCTGTTGAATCTTTATGGACTTTCTCATCCAAACAATTTTTCTTTTATATACCAGCCTAAGCCAGGACTCCCCACTTCTTACAGTAAGTAAGGTTTGTTCCAAGCTGAGTGAAGAGAGTGTTAATTTTCTCTAGATAAAGGTTTAAATCCCTGAATGCGTTCGTTTTGAAACCACCTATTTCTCTGCCTACACTTGTTGACGATGACAAGCAGATGTCCCATTTTCAGCCTTGTTCGTGCCACTACTAACAGTTCCTGTGGTCCAGGTGATATTCGCCCCCCCCCCCAACTTTGTTCATTCACGAGTGAGTATCCTATGCAAACTTATCTGGCCTGTATCTCACTATTCTTCATGCAAGTATTTCCAGTTGACCATCGATCATGGCCCATGTTCGATTCCTGGAATAAAAGATACATTTCATTTAACTGATCACCTCCCAATGACCTGTATCCCAGCAAACATCCTGTTATTATCTTGGGGGGGGGGGGGGGCATGGATAACTACTTCAAACGTGTGTGCTTGCACTAGACTTTCCTGTACACCTTGTGTGTCTAGATTTTATTCGTTTTGTTATTCATTTTAAAAATGTTCATTGATGTGAGGCTGGGTGAAGTCTTTTTTCCTTTGACTGACAGTGGTGTATGTGTGTGCATGTGTGTGTGTGTGTGTGTGTGTGTGTGTGTGTGTGTGTGTGTGTGTGTGTGCATGCTTGTGTTTGTGTATGGTTAGGGATACTTATAGCTTAGCTCAAAGACTAGAGGCTTACTTTAGTTCAAGAAAAGCAAGATACAATTTGGGGGGACTGAAAATGGAACGTGATCTATCCAGACTTCTAACATACACTTTCACTTTCCTACACGTGACACTGACAATTTTATTGTGACAATAAGCTTGTGACTTTGTTACGAAAGATCGTGAAAGAATAATGTGGCATCGCCTAGACAAGGTTATGTACAAACTATTATCATTCATCTCCCTATACATGTAACTCCATTTCTGTTCTCTGATAAAAACTATCATGTAAATTATACTAACACTAATCTGTTGAATTATGTGTTAGGATATAAAACTATTGAAACATTGAAACTATTTGAATGTAGTTCATGGAAATTTTTATGTCAAGTAATCTTTTCATTATATTTTTGCTATAGGTATAGTTGATTGTTGATTTAATAAATTTATTGTTAAATTTATTGACCTTCTTACACATATAGATAGCCTTACGTTGAAGAGATAGTGGATGTTTTGGGGCTCGCTAAATACAGACTAAAGATGGATTCATCTTCTTTGGTAAGAATTTTTCCACCTATGCAAATACTGAGTGACAGTAAATGCTTGTCTTGAATGTTGCGAAAGAGAGAAAACGTTTACTACGCCCGTATATCCGCCGAGTGAAAGAGACGAGGGGTGTCTTCTGGAAAATTATTAATAATATAAATTAAGATTCTCATCACTTGTAATTAACTAGGAATGATTAATAAGGTGGCGTTCTGTCACACTAACCTACTGAATGATAATAATAAATAACCAATAACTAGGGTGGCGTTCTGTCACACTAACCTACTGAATAAGTCATAAGAAATCACACTGACTGGCGTCATATTTGCACATGACTTTGAAGTGGTCTGAAATGTGACGTATTATGTTAAAAAGAAAAAGAAAACACTGATATACTGCATAGGCACTTTATGTATCACCTGATAACAGTGATAATGCTGTACAAATGTATAATGTAATACAAATATAACGCTCACTGATATCGTAGCCGCAGAGTTCCTTGTCACTGGTGATAGGATAACAAGAACAAGCAGTGGCAGTTGTCACACACAGAATCAGCAAGAGAACGACAAGTCTAGGCGACATACTGGCGTTGGTGGTGGGTGCGCTGAAGACTACCAACCTCGACTGTTACCACCTTACTTTAGAGTGAATGTCCGATAGCAATCCGCAAAAATAATATAGTATATGGAGTAATTATGAAATAGCAGACACCAAGAGTGAGCTATCATTGCCATCAAACACGACTGTTGACGTCCACAATACGTCTTGCTGATTAAGTGTCATATTGTTAGATAAACTGTTTGCGTCAATCGAGAGTTATTTCCCGCTAGAAGTGTGATTTGTTATTCGTGTTACTAGTTAATAAAGGAATGCTGCAAAAAACGACTTAACGGTTCAAACCGCTAATCAACAAGAAAACCGACATCCATGTTATTGTAATGTTAGTGAGATTAACGGCTCAAATCGCTAGTCGAAAGAAAGCTGACATCCATGTTACTGTAATGTTAACGAGATTAACGGCTCAAATCGCTAGTCGAAAGAAAGCTGACATCCATGTTATTGTAATGTTAACGAGATTAACAGTTCAAATCAAGAGGCCTAGTCGACAAATAAGTAACCTGTATTACATTTTTATTATTATTATTAATGAGATTAATAGCCCAAATCACTATTTGACAAGAAAACTTTTATCTATGTTATGTTATTATAAACGAGGTTTCTAAAAAAAAAAAGACATTAAGTTTTGATACTATCAATACACATGAACGGATGCCAAGGAAAAAAGTCATCGAGGTTATTTCAAATCTCTGAGCACTAGATAAAGTAATAACCATTTTCATTTATAAATAATGAATTACTAAACACTGTCAGTGTTACTCAGTTTTAAAATTATTATCAGAATAAAAGTTATTGTTTAATTAAATTTTGTTTCCACTCTAAGAAGTTATTTTATTCAAGAGAGTTTCTAAACTAAGTTTTGTTGCTATTGTCTTAAGACCTTGTACTCAATCTCAAACTTTTTTCTATTAAAGGCATCGTCGCCACAAAAAAGCAAGTAAAAGTAGCAGTTCTTCAATATATGTACGGCTTTACATAATTTAGTACTTACTTTGTCTTTATTTTATCCGTGTGCTAATATATAGCCAATACAATTCCATAATTAGTACGTTATTTTTTTTATCCATTAGCTAATATCTCGCCATTCAAAGTTTTATTCCACAAATATTTTTAAAATTCTCACAACAATAATTCACTTGTATACGCAATTTTAAATAAATTTTGAAAAGATTTCAATTTATTACAGGAACACGGTTTACTATTAATGCTAGTAGATTCACTTAACTGTTAAGAAATTATCAAATTAAAACTAATTGCTTTTTATTTTACAGATAATCTTTTATTGGATTGCCAGACTTTTCAAAATTAACTTTAGAATGTACTAACATTTTACAGCCTATTATTTCATGATGAAGATGGTTTTATGTCATTTTGGTTGCATGTTGTGCTTTTGTAATTGACACCCTCTGGTGTTTACTAAAAACATTTTACTATTCTGACAGAAACATGTTTTTTAATTTTTCGTCTTGAGGAAATTCAGTATTTCCTGCACTTATTTCTTGAAGAGCTATTTGGTACACAAGGAAGATTTAAATATACAACAAAGAAAAATGCATTTTCTAATTTTCATAAGCAATGTATTACCAACATACAAAATGTTGCATCGTCATGTGGCTGTGCATGAAGATATTTCAACTAATGATCAATAAGAATTATGAATTGCCAATCAATATTGGTCACTACAATCCAGTAGATATATATCAGCAACTGAAATTGACATAATAGACTCCAGAGGAGGCTTTGTCTTGCCAGTTTGCAAAACAAAAAATAAAGTACAAAGGCCGACAAGATAAAAGATATTGAAAAAGCTTGTAGTCTGAAATGTTTATTCAGTTGGATTAATAAAACTGATGAGAAATGTTCACAGTTCTACTTCAAACACTGCTTCACGAAATCTGACTCAAGTTTTTGATCACGGAGAACTTATTAACTTCCTTCGAAAAGTACCCAGGCATTCCGTACCCTTGAAAAAGTGTTCAGGTCATTGCTAAAATACCACATCAAATGTTGCGTAGATTACCTGACAACATGATAACCATCATAAACATTATTTAACTATGGGAAATGTGAATAATACCATTAAACTGGAAACAATCGGCAGTTATTCCAATTCCAAAACAAGGAAAAGAGGAAAATAACTCAAATTCATACATACCAATAACACTGGGAACAATACCATTAAACTCGAAACACTCTGTAGTTATTTCAATTCCAAAACAATGAAAATAAGAAAATAACTCAAATTCATACAGACCAGTATCACTGGGAACAACACCAGCAAAACCTCTACAAACTATAATTAACAAGAAACTGACATACCACTTAGAGACAAAATACCTATTATCACCTAACCAATATCACTGGGAACAACACCAGCAAAACCTCTACAAACTATAATTAACAAGAAACTGACATACCATTTATACCTATTATCACCTAACCAACAGGTATTCAAATCGAAGAGATCAACAATAGACGCCACCAACAGATTCATCGATAATATAATGACTGACAGACTGATTGAAAAACATCCAATAGTCATCTTCTTGACATCTCAAAAGCTTTTGACACCACATAGCATGAAACAATACTCATCAAAGCATAACATCTTGGAATAATAGGAAGCATATACAATTACATCAAAATTTCATTAGAAAAAGAACATTTAAAGTCAAACTAAATAACACAATCTCAACCGCAAAAATAACAATAAATGGCACACCACAAGGTAGTGCCTTGAGTCCTATATTATTCAACATAGTGTCATGTGTTTTAGACATAATAAGAGCAAATACACAAATTACACAGTTTGCAGACTGTACTATGTAGACAGAAATAGCACACAAATAGAGGTACAAATGAAAAAGCATTAAATCAAATAGGTTCATGGACAGGCACATGGGGTTTTGATTTCATCATCATCATAATCTGTCCCTTGACCTAGTGTGGTCGTTGGGTCGCTGAACTGCTGAACGGTTGACCAGCTCCCTCCACTTGTCTCTGTCATGTGCCAAACTCTTTGTCTCTGCAAACAGATTTAGTACCTGATAAAACAACTGCATTGGACTTCTCAACATTTTTTAAAAAAGATCTACCCAAAGTTCAAAGCAAAAATAAATTTAAATATGAAAAGTTCACAAACTCTTAGGAATTACCTTTAATGAAAACATAAATTTCTTAGAATACATCATAAACATTCTTACAAAAATAAACAAAACAATTAATATACTTAGAATGACAAAGGGAAAAAACTGGGGAGGTGACACAAATAAACTGCAAATTATTAACCAAATCTCTAATATATTCTATAATAGACTATGCACAAGATATACTGCTGCAAATAACCCTAAAATTAAAATATTACAAACCAAAGCACTAAGATTAAGCACAAATGCACTACCAAACACTACATTAACACAATTATCTAAACAAACTGATCATTTAAACCAATTGTAAAATAATTGTTTATGGCTTAGTGTATGCTCTATACTCAGTTTGCCTTGAAGCTTTTCTTTACATACCTCTTTGTATTAATACATTTGTTATTTCCTACACTTTTGTAAATATAACAAAATATAAAATAAATTTGTCCAATATTAAAATGTTTGGAGAAAAAATGAAAGTGTCAAACTAGTAGATTAAATTGATGTAAAGTAGTTATGTTTAGTGTTTATCCCCATTTTCATGAAGACTACTATCACACAAACACCCGCAGAAACACAAACACACATGCACACACAAACTCACACATAATCTGTCTCTCTTGTAATACATCAGTTTTTCTTGCAAGACCTGTTCACTTCAAGTACTTGTCTCTCTTGTAATACATCAATTTCTCTTGCAGGTCGTGTTCACTTAAAGTACTTGTCCCTCTTGTAATACATCAGTTTTTCTTGCAAGACCTGTTCACTTCAAGTATTTGTCCCTCTTGTAATACATCAGTTTTTCTTGCAGGTCGTGTTCACTTCAAGTACTTGTCTCAGTGACGAGTGTGCAATAACAAGAGTCGTTAAAACTTGCACTCAGTAGGCTACCACACGCAGAGTAACATTTTGCGTGATTTAATCTGCTGTGCCTGTAATTTAGACGTAGATTTGACCTCTACCATTTCATAAATGTAGGTTTAATAACTGGCTTGATTACATGATATAATTCATTATTGCGTGCACATAGCAAATATTTCCAGTTTATTTGTTTATCAACATCTCGGAGCTTAGGTTTAAATTACTGGCTAATTATTGGTATGATGTCCGTAATTATTTCCTGCTCATAACTAGCATTCTTAGTCTACTGGTTTTACTTCCTTTTTATTTGATTTCCGCTTCAGAGAATGGTATCCCTCTCTTTGTCTGGTCACACCCCTATGACCTGCCTTTGCCCACACCCTTCTGACTCACTCGAGCCCTTTCCCTTGTCAGGTCACACCCTTACGGCGACCTTCACTTTTTCACACCCTTGTGACTCTCGGCCCTTTTCCTTATCTGGTCACACACCTCTTACTTTAACCCCCCTCGGACATAGCGCAAATCGTACAAGTTGTTGAGCAGAGACAGCACAAGTCAAATGTCGATGGGTGTTGGGACTTTGACAGCACATCATATATTATTGGGACTGAGCAGGTCATATGTTGTTAGGATTGGGACAACACAAGTCATATGTTTTGGGACAGCACGTCATGTGTTGGGCAGTGACAGCGTAAGTCGTATGTTGTTAGGACTGAGACATCACGTTGTATGTTGCTGAGACTGAGACAGCACACATCATATGCTGTTGAGACAGCATAATTATGTTATTGAGATTGTACTGAGATTGTACGTCATATATTGTTGAGACAACACGTCATATGGTATTGGGAGAGAGACAGCAGTCATAATTATACAGTTCAGACAGCCCACGTAAGGTTGGGACTTAGATAGTACACGTCATATGTTGAGAAAATACATATCACTGTGTGTCAAACACATATACACACTTTCCAATTCCGGAATAAGGCTTCGTTCAGGAAATAGTAGCCATTTTGAATTTTTTTGTTCCATTGACTCAGAAAGAATTTTTGTGTGTACAGTTCATTTTTTTTTTAACCTTAATGCACAAAGAAAAGATGGCTGCCAATCAATCCATACAGAAATTACTGGCATATTTGAAGAAAAAATTCTATATCAAAAGATGGCAAGACAAATGATAAAAACAATTAGACTGCGATGTAGTGAGGAATCAACCACGTTACGTGGTTAGGATAATGGCAGTGTTTGACCTCTTCTTCATTTATATCATCTCTGAATCTATCAGAAAATATATGGCAGTTGACTATCTCGGGGCCTTCAAATTTGATCCCTGCTCAGTGCAATATACGACAATGTTTTATTACATTATTTCTCATCATAATGACAATGTTTAGTTATATTATTTCTCATCATAATGATATTTTGTTATATTTCTCATCATAATGACAATGTTTAGTTATAATATTTCTCATCATAATGATGTTTTGTTATATTTCTCATCATAATGATAATGTTTTGTTATATTTCTCATCATAATGATAATGTTTTGTTATATTATTTCTCATCATAGTGACATTGTTTTGTTATAATGTTTCTCATCATAATGATAATGTTTTTTTTTTATTATTTCTCATCACAATGAATACTTGTTTGCAGCATTGCATGAAGCACAATGTTCATAAATAAACTCAACAATGGGGAATCCAGCGCTCACTCGTAATTAGTTGTTACGGGTGTGAAAATGTGAGCGTTTTTAGAGATGAGCGAGTTTTAGCAGATTGTTTATCTTTTGTCTGTCTGGTGTTGTTACTCCGTGTTTTTCCCAGTCTAATGTGTGGTCTGTTGCTCTTCTGCTGTGTTCTATAGTCTGATGATTTTTCATCTGATAGTGGCTCTGTTGTTGTTGCTGCTGTTGGCTCTGACAAGGTAAAACGGTGAGCTTCAAGCACCCTTGTGTATTCAGAGATTCCCGTTGTTGTGTCGTGTTTTTTGTTTGTTTGTTTTTTTTTGTTAAAGATGTCTGGATGATTTCTTTCTTTAGTTTCTGTTTTCTTCGTCTGCGTGTTGGTTATTTTCTGGGTTTTGTTTTCTCCTTTCTTTTCGTGTACCAGAAGTTTGAATTTTACTTTTCCTCCCGTCACAGTTGTTGGTGTCTGCTGGTTTGCTTTGTTGTTGTCACGTGTCCGGTTAGGTTTAACGACTCTGTCCTATTTTAGATTCTCATGTATCAATATTGGTTATTGATTAATCTCTAACAATAGCGACAGCCAGACGGCCTGACCTCTCTATTACGAGTATGCCAAATGATTCATGCTATTACTCAATGACACATCGCCAGATAAATCAGTTGGCTTGCCCAACCTAACAACGTTATCTTCCCCTTTATTAATTAGAATTAATGATTCATTTAGTCCTGGCTCACCCCCAGTTAGCTATCTCCAGTCGTACTACAAATAATTATGTAACAATGGGTAAGATAACAACAAATTATAAAAAAAAGAACATTAATTGTACATGGGTAATTAGAGTTAATCTATCCCGCTTAGCCGAATTCCGAATTGCTATAATTACTGGTATCAGTTCGTTCTCTTCATAATTGCGGATTGGAAGATCAGGAGTAAAAGAGTCATGATAAATTCGGCTCACTTCTATGCCTTATCAGGGCAGGAAGAGCAAGAAGAAATAATAGAAGAAGAAGATGATAAAAGAGAAGGGGACTACTCGGTTATGTTACAAAAACGCTAGACGACGGAAGCGCAATATGTGAAACCAAAACACCGTTAGACTACTCAGTAAATTCTGGTTCTGAACATCTTGACAAGGCATTTGAAAATCTATACTCTTGACTGAAAATGGAATAACGGACTTTAGAAGTATTGTTAGAACCGAATTAAGGAGGATCAGCCTTCATTACGCATGTACTTCCTTCACAGTTATTGAAAACTTGACTGCTTTTCTTTCATCTCGCACAACTTTCGAGAGAAACTACAAACGGAAATTGGCAGCCGTTCATGAAAGACTGGCTGGTAAACATCCAGCGGTCTGCTTTACAATGGTGTATAAAAGGGAGTTAAGAGAGGACCAGCCACAGCATTTAAAACTGATAACAAGAAAACGGTTTGAAATTACATTTGATAAATTACAAACCATGCTTTCAGGTTTAATAACTTTAAATGTTAGGAAACTTGCATTTGAATTTGTTTGAGGGGGAAAAAAGGCATTACTGAAAATCTTTCCAACAAATACGTTAGACTCTTGGATAAAAAGATTGGCTCCATGGCTTTTAATCTCGCTGCCTGGATTTGGCACTAAGAACAAAACATAGTGGTGACAGGTTTTAATAGAAATTCAAGTAAATTGTTTCTTTGATTTGCTAGATTATTAGTTTCAAATGTTAAATTTCACTCCTGATTGGATATCTAATATTGATGCCCTGGGTTGTCAACAATACCAACTAAACTTTCTAAAATTTTAGCCAAGATGGGATCCAAACAAGTTGGGAAAGTTGCATCTGCTAAAAGAGGAGAAACATCAGCAATTGTATGCTGTTTAAATGCTGCAGATAAGCATGTTCCTCTTGCAATAATTTTTAAATTAAAGCATTTGAATAATCAGTTTATAAAGTGGGCACCTGTTGGCCCATTGAATAGATATTAATTTACTATTAGCAATTAAATTTTTAATGTTTAAGAGAATAGTTGTAAATTCCTCGTACCTAGACTAATTATTACAATATTTACATGTACAAGTAAATTATTAATATTAATTCATACTATGTTTATAATATATATTAAGTGTAATACTTCTAAAACCAAGATCTGAAAATATAATTCCTTAATTAAATTTTATCACTAAATGAAATGTGTGTACAAAATACAATTTTAATGAAAATTAGCTGCTGGGGACTTCAGCTCGATTGTTACAGTTTACTGAAAGCATAGCACTATTCTTTTCTAGTTGACTCTTCAACCCCCACTCCCCCCCCAAAAAAAAAAAAAAAAAAAAAACACCTACAGAAAATTGCATTATAAAAAAATTAGTCATGATTTCAGTAAAGTTTAACTTTAGAGTAAGATATATTATTAATCAAATAGTCATGATTTCAGTAAAGTTTAACTTTAGAGTAAGATATATTATTAATCAAATAATAATAAGACAGTCTAAAAGAATTGAGCATAAAATAAATGCTACTATAAAACAAAACTAAAGTTTTATTTTTACCAAAACATGCTTCATAAATAATTTTAAATTGGCTTGAAATAAAAAGGCTTGTCACAAAGAAATAATTAGAAACTAGAGAACTGAGGATCAGAAGACATTGATCATGCAATCATTTAGCTGCTAAAATTAACTTGCAATTACTAAATAAATTCATACACAAATAAAGAGCTATATTTAATGGAAGCAATACTAACTGATATAAGTATAACAAGCATCAAGATTCATCACTTTTGAAGTTTGCTGCAGCTCTAAATTTACTAATACGTTGCATGGCCATTGTTAGAACTTGAAGCAGATGCTTTTTTCGGTTACCTAATGGAAAGTGTTTGTGCTAAACCGCAGCTAAAGCTACACTATATTTTAAATACTAGTTTCATAGAGGAATGTGTGCTCATTTTGTTGCAGGTTTTAGCGGGGAAAAGTGTATTTGTGTAGCAAAAATAGTCAAGTTTTTAATTGATTACCAAAGCTTGAGTTTTAAAGTTATGATAATAAAAATGGATCAGAAGAAAGCTTAAGCTTACACCTTTATTGTTTGTATTTACTGATTTAAGAAAAAGTCAAATTCAGTTGCAAACAAAAAGAAATTTATACCAAAGCAAATTTTTCGATCATGTCAACATACAAGTAAGTGTAATTATTTTTCTTTCGAGCATGGTTTAAGTCACATTAAATAAAATACAATAGCATGTTAGATAAAGAAATTATCTCTATTATAATTTTATCTGATTTGCATCAACAAATAATTGCATTAAAGTGTCCCACTATGCTACAGAAAATCACCAGATTTGTACAATAAATGCTACTTATTCTTGCAAAACAGTGACATTGGGACTACCTACTTTGAAAAGCACTCAAATTTGTCAATAAACAATTGCATTAGTTGAAAAGTTCTTGATTTGAAAGACATACCCCACCTCCTTTTTTTCTACTAGCAATTTGCATAAGCACATCTATTTTAAATTAAATTCTGTGAAAACATTTGCAAGTCCTATTACCGACATTGTTGTGTCATTGTAATTGTAATGTTTAAAATATAGTAAACTGATGAAAACAAGTGTTGAAACTGTGTGTCAATATTGTACTGAAATACAGTTTTAAAACAACAAACTCGTAACAAGAAAATGTTGCGATTCAGTGACAGTGAGGTACTGCTGTGCAATTTTTTTAAAATATAGCAAACTGAAAACAAAACAAGTGTTGAGACAGTGTCAGTGCACACACACTAACTGCTTTTATTCTTAACAATGCATTATCTGGATATTTCACATTTCAATTTGATATGAAAGGCAATACAGTTTAAGAATGCCTTTTAAATTGAGTGATCTTACAGATGATGTGAATAACTTAAATGAATTTAAAAAAAACAAACAATGTAAATACTGTAATTACAAGCCAGACACTACAAAACATTTGAACATAAAATAAACATTTAAAAATAATCACAGACCAAATGTTTAACAAATACTGTCATATATTAATGCAGGGAGAGGTGAGAGACATGCTGATATATTAAAGCAGTAAGAAAGCTGTCAACCATTCAAGACAATCACTGAATCAGTGACAAATTCAATGTAAATGTGATTAGAAACACATCTACTAGTAATACAAGGTAGGACATTGTCATCTTGTTAAGTATTAATGAATGTGTTATTTGTAATGATGGACAGGTCAGTTTTAAAGTGATGATATTGATAGGAAAGTCAATTTTTAATGTAATGATGGTAAGTAATTTTTTTTTAAAAATGTAATGATTAACAAAATGATAAAGAAAAGAGTTCATTTGAATGTAATGGTGGATTTAAGTGAATGATGGACAATATTTTACTATCATGGTGGACAATTTAGTTTATTAGTTTAATGATGAACAAGTCATTCTTTTTTTAAATGATGAATAATTCAATTTTTTAATGTAGTAACAGAAAAGTAAATTTTTATAATGTAATAATGAATGTAAAGTTTTAGTGATTAGCAAATCAGTTTTTACAGTATTGAAAATTAATTTTAATTCAATGATGAACAAGTGAACCGTCATATGATGCCTGATATACTATAACTCACACTCATCAGTTTAGCATAATGTCTTTGTGAAAAATATACAGCAAGGTTTACATTCAATCCAGATAATGAGCACGAAAAGCAATTGTTCCAATCATTCATCAGAAGATTGGATTAATGCAGCATCAAGGAAAAAATAACCCACATTCTCTCAAGAGAAGAACCAAATCTATACATTTACTCAGAATTATATAAAACACAATGAACAAACATGTATATATATATATATATATACACCGAAGATATGACCCAAATCTGTACACTTACCCAGAATAATATGAAACATAGCAAACAAACATACATCCATATGCATAATTAATGGGCATAACTTGAAAATGTAACAGATTTACAAGTTCACAGACGGCAATGTTTATAAAGTGACACACACTTAGTGACAATACTTGCATTTACTACATACTGGGATGTGTTCACATAGCAACAATTCTTGCAGTTACTACATATTGGGATGTGTTCACATAGCAACAATTCTTGCATTTACTACTTATTGGGATGTGTTCACATAGCAACAATTCTTGCATTTACTACATATTGGGATGTGTTCACATAGCAACAATTCTTGCATTTACTACATATTGGGATGTGTTCACATAGCAACAAGTCTTGCATTTACTACATATTCGGATGTGTTCACATAGCAACAATTCTTGCATTTACTACATACTGGGATGTTCACATAGCAACAAGTCTTGCATTTACTACATATTCGGAAGCGTTTGCAGAGTGGCAATATTTGTATCACTACATACTGGGATGAGTTCACATAGCAACAAGTCTTGCATTTACTACATATTCGGAAGCGTTTGCAGAGTGGCAATATTTGTATCACTACATACTGGGATGTGTTCATTTAAAAATAAGATAGCATGTTCATATAATATTTTGTAAAGTAACCAATAGCTTATGCACTTTTTATAAACTAGTGAAGGTTTTAAAAATTTAATAAATAACTTATCAATAATTTTTTTAGTAGTAAAACATAAAATTTAAATATTCTGCAGAAGCAATTGATGTGTTCCTAGCAATGACAGAGGAAATAAAAACTGAGGAGGGACTGGTAGTGTTTTGTACATTCCCCAGAACTTCTGCAATGGGAGGTGGTGGCAATGATGGATAACATAAATATTATATTATTAAAAGCCATATCCATCCTAACTGCTTTAAGACTTACAATTCAATGTGTGTGATTAATATAAATATGTCTAGGTTTTAAAAATAATATATATTAAACATGATAAGCAGCGATGAGTAAATTTTCAGACTATATTTTTTATATATATGCAAGTTCAGCATTTCCAGCTTTAATAAATAAAATTGAGTAAGTCTCACAAACTAATGCAATATTACACTGACGGTTGTGAAGTACTGTGAGTGATGATTAGTACTTTAAAGGTCACTTTCTTATCTACTTCAGGCTACAAGCTACTTTTTTATCTACTTCACTCAGTACAGGCCACTTTCTTATCTACTTCACCCACTACAGGCCACTTTTTTTTATCTACTTCACCCAGTATAGGCCACTTTTTATCTACTTCACCCAGCATTATCTGCTTTACAAAGTACAGGTCACTTTCTAGCATCAAAAAGTCTTTGAGCTGCACACCCTGCTCATAGTGGTAACAGAACCTCTGGGGAATTAAAACAAGTGATTCCTGCATTTATTCTGCACCAATTATTAGCTACCGCAAGGGGAATTCCTGCTGTTTTAAATATGATTAAAAAAACTGTCAAAAATTAAAAGAATTAGCCATTCTGGGTGTTGCAAATATAGAAGTATATACATATTTATGATATATGATGACAAACAAAAAGTATTCTTTTAACATGCCTTTTGTATAACAATCATTAATATCTGCTACTGTTTGTTTTTTAAAAAAATAATTGACTTCTTAGTGAATTGTATTTTTAATGTCAAACCCTTCTAATTATTTTTGTCCATCAAGCAAGATGGTGAAGAATTTAAATACACATATCTGAATTAATTTATATATCATAGAATATGACTAGGTGCATGTACTTGAATTTGTGTTTTTTATACACACACACACACACACACACACACACACCACACTTGGAATTTATTTTTGCTACAAAAGTGACCGTAAGTTTATGTACTTAGATATATTTTATCATAGAATGAGACTCTAATAAGATTATGTACTTATATTTATTTTGCCACTGAATGTGACTGTAAAGAAGTAGGTGTAAAAGTCATGTGAAGAAAGCAAGTCTTCTTGTAGTTAAAGTACAAATACTACTTGCATTTCTTTTCACTTTTAGTGTCAAGTAGTTGTTTCATTCGTATTACAATATTAATTTTATTTATTCAAAACTTTCATATTCTAAAGAAACTTATTGTTTACTGATGATAAACTGTTCAACTGGCATCTGAGTCGGCAATTTCACCCTCAGACTTTTACTGATGATAAACTGTTCAACTGGCATCTGAGTCAACGATTTCACCCTCAGACTCAATGCTGTCCATGTCAGAGTCTTCACTGGCTTCTGGCGTGTCATCATCCAGAGCATCTGCTGTCAGTGCCACTCGAGCATAGTCATCGGTGTCAATAGACTTACAAAAGTGAATGGCATACTTGAGCTTCTCCTTGAGGACCAACTTGCAGGAGTAGCGTGGCATCTTTAGCAAGAAGAAGCAAGTGTAGCTCTCGGGTAGGAAGTGGTCAGGTGGGTTGTACTTGTCTAGAACCTAAATCATAGAACATTTTTTTCTCACTCTGTCAACTTGTCTATATAATTATCAAGTCAGTTTACTTTTACAATTATCATGTAAATTTATCTACATAATCATTCTTTCAACTCATCTATATAATTATTAATGTCATTCACAAACAAATCAATTTCAAACACTTAGTTTACAGTAAAATTACACATTAAATGGGGCTACATTCTTAAGTCAGCATTTAAAGCAAAAATCATGTTTGGTCAAAATTATGATGATGATGATTAGTACAGCATCTGTATCATGAATGTTGGGACATATCAATTGCTGTTTATATAGACAAGCATCACATGAATGATGGGACATATCAATTGCTGTTTATAATGTAGAAGCTACTGCAATACAGAGACAAATGACAGAGGCTTAAGGCTCCTGGAATTTGCCAGCTTTAAAGATCTGAAACTGATGAACATGTTTGATCTACATAAAACATCCGGAAGATGGATGTGGCATAGCCCAAATGGAGAAGACCATAACCAGATTGATTATATCATGGTGAAGAAGCATTTACATACCAGTGTAAACCTTGCCAAGACAAGATGCTTCCCAGGAGCAATTGGAAGTGACCATGACTTAGTAATGATGACCCTCCGACTACATCTAAAGAAAATCAACAAGCAAGGCACCACAAGAATCAAGTTCAACCTTGACAAGCTAAAGACCCAGAGGTATCGGAAGCCTTTCAAGCAAAGATAGGAGGAAAATTTGCACCACTGTTACTTCTTAGTGCAGAGAACATAGACACACTAATTGACATATTTAACACCTCAGTGATCCAAATAGCCAATGAGATCCTTGGCAAACATGGATGGTCAAAGAAACCTTGGGTTACAGTTGACATCCTTTGATCTGTGTGACAAGTGTTGAGAGCTAAAGAAGTAGAAGGAGCAAAACAATACAGGGAAATTAATCAGATTATCAAAAAAAGCATGAAAAAGGCATGGATTGAAGACCAGTGTAAAGATATAGAAAATAATCTAAAGAAAAATAATAGCAAAAAAGCATACCAACTATGAAAGACCTGACAACTGTAAAACAAGGACGCTCTTCCATCATTCAAGATAGTGGAGGGAATTGTCTTACAGAAGACCAAGACATTCTTAAGAGATGGATATAATACTGCTCAGACCTATTCAACCACAGACACACAAGGGATCCAGGCATACTTAACACCCCACCAGTGACCAACACTGACAACTACCCCATCCTCCGACAAGAAGTAGAGACTGCAGTGAAATCAATGAAAAAGGGAAAAGCATCATAAACAATTAAGCTGCTGCACGATTGAACTTGATGCTCTATTTTTAAATACGTTATTGTTGTTGACATTTTATTTAGCTTTAGTTTATGTAATGATTGATAATATTAAAAATAAAAGTCTGTGTTGTACATATAAAGATCATAACTAATAGTAAGTCATTAGACGCATACCTTTGGTTACATTGTGAAATAAATAGAGTGCAAAATCTGGACGGGCACCCGAGCAGCATTTTAGAAAAAAGTTACAGCCCTAATGAAGAGTTATTGGCCATTGTGAAAAGCAAAATAAAATGGTATGGGCATGTCACATGATCAACAGGGCTTGCCAAGACAATCATGCAAGGTAGTGTGCGTAGAGGGCGAAGGATAGGAAGACAGAGGAAAAGATGGGAGGATAACATCTTAGAGTGGACAGGACTGAAACTGAGCAATATGGTAAGATTAGCAGAGAACAGAATGGAATGGAGGAAACTGGATTTCAGCTCATTAGTGGTGTCCCAATGGTCGATAAGACTAAAGAACAGATAGATAGATAGATCCCATTCATATGTTGAACTCTTTACAACATACTATCTCATTCATATGAACTCTTTACAACATACTATTTTTTTCATATGAACTCTTTATAACATACTATTTCATTCATATGAACTCTTTACAACATACTATCTCATTCATATGAGCTCTTTACAACATACTATCTCATTCGTATGAGCTCTTTACAACATACTATCTCATTCGTATGAGCTCTTTACAACATACTATCTCATTCGTATGAGCTCTTTACAGCATACTATCTCATTCATATGAGCTCTTTACACATACTCTTTGACTTAAATCTGAATTCTTTATAAAATACTATCTGTCTTGGCTTAGCTTAGGTCATAAGAATCTTTCCAAAGTCTATACTCTGTTAGACTGAAGACTGACATAACTTAGAATGTGATAGCAATGTTTCAAGATCATATGTGGACTAAAGTCATTTGTTCATGTTGGACTGAGCATGATACACAGACACAAGAGACAATCTGCTAATGTTTGAACCCCTGTCATGAACACATGGAATGCTTTCTATGTTTTGATTATAACCCAAAGACTTCTTACATCTGATGATAATGAAAATATATGGATAGAGTCTTGAGTGCATCTTGATACAGATGAGAAAGATCCAAAATTATTCAAAATATTTTTGACAAATCCTTTAATAAAACTATTAAGTGCATAAAAATTAAATATCAATAAAATTACAAATAATAGTATAAATATATATATCCATATTAAAGAGTCATTTAGTCACCAACAGTTTAATTTATTATTAAATCAATCATAATATTTTATTTAGTCTATAAGTTAAAACTAGTCAAATTATCAATGATAAAGTTGTATGTCTAAAATAAAAAAGAAAAGTAATTAGTATAAATTTAATACAGGGGTTGACATTTAAAATTAAAAGGTTTTCAATAAACAGTCAATGACAAAGATTTAATGTCAGAACGTGATAACATAAAAAAGTATGGAAACACTAAAGAACAACTCAGAAAAAAGAAAAAATACTGAAAGTTTACCAACTATATAGGAAGTGTCATAGAGTACAAATCCAATGTAACTGTTAACAATAAGTGTTAAAAACAATTAATACGAGTTAACATCAACAGCTTGAAGAAAATGAATGATAAAACAATCTCACCAAACCTGTAGTACAAAATCCCTTCCTTGGAAATCAGCAATTGTGTTAAAAACAAAAAGAGTTAATGCTAGTGAACCTTGAAGAGTATAACTGATACACCATACCTGTAGCACAAAGTCCCTTCCTCGGAAATCAGCTATTGTGCGTGGAAGGCGAGTTCTGCCCCAGACAAAACGCAAGAAGAGGGAGCGTTCTGCATTAGTGAACTCGTCCATAACTTCCCAGAACCACTGTATAAGTGGTGCTGTTGCTTCTATGCCTTTGTATGTTGCCACAGATTTCAGCAGAGTCAGAGGTATGTCTGGGCTGCCACACACCTGGGATGTATAATCATCAGGTTTTTTTTTTTTTAGAAGTAGGCACATAAAGCACTGGAGTGTCTAAATTTAAGTTCTACTTAAAGTGATCTCTAGACTAAAAGGTTCACTATTTACTATTATTATAAAACAAATGTTCATTTAAACCCTGGTTATTTAGTTTGAAAATCAAACTGCTGGAAAAGAATTATTTTTGATGATCTTAATATTATAAATGAACAGTAAAAGGGGCCTTTAAAATGATTTTTCTGAAAAAATTAAAGTCTAAGTTATTTTAAACACATCCAGCTTACAAATGTCCCCAAATATAATCAGTTCTAAGTGAACATTACTGACCATTGTTTCCAATTCGAAGCCAGTGAACAGTGACAGGAGGGGTACAGGAATGACACGCGCCATACCTTCTCGTACCCAGCATACTTGCTGGTCAAATTCATGCAGCCTGTAAAGCAGTATGAGTGCAATCATTGCCATTTCCCTTGCTATGTTATTTGTTGTAAGTGTAAAATTATCTAGGTGGAACTTTCTACAGTGGATGCCATTTCTCTTGTGAAATTTGTTCCATTGTCACTTACGTGTATAATTATTTGAAAAAAGAAGTTTAAGTGGATGCTTTACAAATTATAAGAATGAACTTGTATACTAATGTTCATATCTCCATTAATTTGACCATATGGATCCATAATTTATATTTCTTAGCCATGTGCCTATTTATAATATGAACATGCCTATCCATTATGCGATATGCATTCAGAATGTATATTTCTTTGTAGGAGTGACTCATTAAAAAATGTAGAAAGTGTAGGGTTGTCGGAGAGCCATTTAAAAAAACAATTAGAACCCAGTCTGCCTAAAATGTTAAAAATGATTATATACTCAGCAACTGATAATAGTCTGGTGGTGGCTTAGATCTTATTTAAATTTTCTTATATTTTCTTTTTTTTTAAACATTAAGTTTTCACTTAAGAAAGATAATCTTGAATCTAAGGACATTTAACTCTTCTAAGGCGTCGAAGATTCTCCTTGTAAGTTCAGCATTGATCCAGCAGATATGTAGCTAAGTGATCTAATATTTAAAGATATAAGCAATAAACATAACTAGATGAATAACAAATAACTACAAATACTTTAAATAAATGTGTCTTAATTAAAACCATAAAAAGTTATGCTTATTATTTCCTCCACAAACCTCCCAACATTACCGATTTCAAATTACAACCCAATCCATTTTATTTTTCAAGCTCTTCCATTCAAGGACTCTCAAGCCAACACATATGATTTGTCATGTTGATTTTACTTGCTAGACTTGAATGAATTTGCAAAACAAAATCTACACTGTAATAAATTTCGAAAATGATGGTTTTAACATTTAATTACATTAAACATGTCATGTAAGTGTAAATGTAGCACTTTATTTGTTTATATGTAATTAATGATATGCAAAACTATTTTAATATAGTTATCTTTAATCTAATCACTTCCAGAATATGTCCATATAATCATGATTTTAAATGAAAATGTTTCTTTATGATTCTTAAAGGTGAATTTATTAACAAATGAGTTTAGGTTAATTTTAGTTTTACTTATTAAGTATTCATCTGACATAGTTTAAGTCTGATTTTTTAAGTTGATAAGTTTTAAATTTTAATCATCTCTGAACATAAAATTTATCAGATTCCAAATTTTTCATCACCTTTCAAAACCTTCATTTTAAATGTAAAAAGAGTGCTTAATAATTAATTAGAGCAAATGTGATATTTCACATTGAGTTATACTTATGGCTATTGTTGAATGGCAACACTGCAATGCCTAAAGATATAAAACAACACAAAATCTTGCACATCACAATTTGTGACGCATACACGCAAGCGCAGGCGCACACATGCACACACACACACACAGAATCAAGTTCTTGAGATGTATGTTGAGAATTTCATGTTATTTCAGACTCCAAACCAAATTTCACCTGTGATTGATGGCTGTCTTTATGTAGTCACTGCGATTATCAGGTGTGATGCGGCTATGCTTCGAACTGAGGTGCACTTCCTGTCCTGTAGCACTTGGAACACTGAATGGCATGTCAGCTGCTCGCAAAGCTTCTTCTTCCATCTCCTTGATACACATCAGACCTGTTATAAATGTATATAGAAAGGTGACCCAGATAGGCCATTAGGGGTCACTTACTTTGGATGGATGTAAAAATATTATTTGTGTAGGAAAATGTCTGAACCTTTGAACTTCTGTTAAAGATAATATTAAATAAAATTTAAAACCTTTCTGAGTTTTCTATATGTTTGGGACTTTTTTTTATTTTACTTTTTTTGTGACGAAAATGCCCAATAAAAAAAACATGGTGGATTTGTGACAAGATGCTGGTTGGTGCAAAAACGTATGTTGCATACTTTTAATATATAAAAATGAAAACCCAAACACACATAAATCGAATAAGTACATCCAAACTTACAAGAGAAATCAATATTATAAAGTCTTGACTTTTCCTGTTCATCTCTTCACGTGTACAAGATACCAGTCATGAAAAATAATACCTCTAGATAGGGCTTTGAAAGTTACCAAGATAAATCAATATTATAAAATCTAGACATTTCCTGTTCATCTCTTTATGTCTACAAGATACCTGTGTTCCAACAGTTTCATTGGGGTAACGTTTTATTGAAAGATTCTTATAAGTATGAATAGCATGCTTGCTAGAACTTCTTATAAACCAAAAAAACAAAAAAAACTCTAAACCAAGAAAAACTCCTTCTTTTGATGTGAAGTACATTACATGTGTCATTTTAAGGGCTGTTGCTATTTTATTACTATAACAAGTATGCACTATACAAAATCTTACACCTTTTATTGTCAGTTGTTCCTATTTAATGGCTACAATAAATTCGATATCAATGGCTATAATAAACAGACACATATATATGACATCTTTCAAATTGTTTATATTGGGAGAGAATGAAAACAAAGGAATTTGAAATCACTTTAACAAGTGTTTAAATAGGTCACAATCAATTAGTTTACAATTAATTAATTTACAATTACTATTGCAATCAGTTAGTTTACAATTACTAAGATAATTTATACACACTATCATAATCAGTTCATTTATACTATCATAACCCATTTCAATGGAAATAAAACATATTTCTGGCACGATAAATAAATATTCTTTTAACCTGGCACAAAGTCTTTATCCATTTCTGTCAAGTCTGTGATTGTCAGAGGCATTCCAGCCAGCTGTTTCCATGTGGGCTCAGCAATGCTCAGGCTCAGAGGACTGCCACTGCGAATTGCAATCCCCATCAAGCAGCCTGAAACATAGCAAACAATTCACTAAATTTCTCATTTCAATGACCACTTAGGAAAATGATAAGAATTAATGAAATAACACAAAATGCTAGATGTTAATATTATTTTAGTCCCATAAACTACTACTACTAATCTTTCTAATGTTACATTTCTCTTTAAGAGAATTCAATAAACATCATAATAATAAACATTTTTTTGTAATTTCTTTTTATCATCTTGGGAATTCATATTAAGCATCTTATATAATGAGGTCACAGGCCACAATTTGTGAAGAAAATCTTAAATGTTCATCTGAGAGACAAAACAGAGAGAATGAAAGAAAGGGACTTGATTAGAAAACTATAGATTTTAATTTTTGATAGTTTAATAGTGTGGCAGAGTAAATTTGCCTATCCCTATTTCTGTACTTAATAATTATATATTTGTTGCCAATATTAACATGACCTAATCGTAGGCACTTCTTATGATGATAATTTTGGAATATACAACTCAGGTGGAAAATGTGCTAGAACTTGCTGATGTAATCTAAACCAGTTTTATGTGAATGAGTAGTTTTTATTATCCAATGATTAAGATTTACAAAGAATGGGCTGAGATCAAAGTTTACCTATTGAAAATAATTGTATTTTCTAATCACTTTAAATTTGGTGTGGCAGAAGTCCGGTCATGAAAGGCAGCTGTTAGCTTAATGGTGAGTTAACTGATTGATTGAAAGAGAATGGACTTAGAAATAATTTGTGCATTTTGCTACTGATATATTATACTTGTGTTTTATGTAGTGATGTATTATGTGAGTACTTTTACAACTGTGAATATGATGCTTGTATGTTATATCTTACACATATGAGACTGTTTCTAGTGAACACATTCATGTTGTATTTATTATACTGTATATGTGTATTGGACTAATAAATACTGTTGCAGGAAATTGTAAGTTGATATTTGAATGTAAAAAAGAATGGAGTTAGAGATGAATACACTGGAAAACTTAGTGTTTGTTTCCTGGGGAAACAAGGGAAGAAGCAGCCTTTCTCCCCTAGAATCTCCAGAATTTCTAGAATTTCTTGGTTTATTGATTTATGAACTATTACAATCATGATAGATTCAAGAAGTATCTACCCAGTGCGTAGGTTTAAGGATACACTGCACTCTGTTAATGTTTGGTGGAAAAGTATGCTCGACTACAATGTGGAATTTCTGGTACAAGGAATTTACTGGAAACTGCTACATTGTTCTGCTTGAGGGAACTAATATGGCAAAGGAGCACCCAGTTTAGTCTCAAGAGGACAGCAGCTCATGGAACATTCTACAGCATGCTAGAGAAACATGCTCAGAACTGACAATTCTATTGTGAACAATAAATTTGTGACATTGTTATGAAAGTGCACAAAAAACTATTGTGGCATAGTTTTGACAAGGTTATGTACAAAATATTATCACTTATCTCTCTATAACTCAATTTCACTTCTCTGATAACAATGACCCTGTGATTTATATTGACACTAATCTTTTGAATTATATGTTAGGACATAAGACTGTATAAGCATTGAAATTATTCAAATGTGGTTTTGTAGAAATATTGATGTCAAATAATCTTTTCATTGTATTTGTTATATGTATACTTGATTGTTGATTTAATAAATTTATTGACCTTCTTATGCATAATGATACCCATATACTGGAGAGATAGTGGGTGGATGGGGGCTTGCTAAATATAGATCAAAGATGGATTTCTCTTCTCCTCTGATAAAAAGTTTTCCACCCACGGAAATGTGTGACAGTAAATGTTTGTCTTTATTGTTGTAAAAGAGAGAAAATGTTTATAGTGCCCACATATCTGTCATTTGAGAAAGTCGGGTGGTGTCTTCTGGAAAATTATTAATAACATAAATTAAGATTCCTATCACTTGTAATTAATGATGATTAATAATAATAATCATCATAACCACTAACTAGGGTGGCATTGTATCACAAATAGTATATATTATTTTATGAATAAAAGTGAAAACAAATAGCAATCAAAATTTAATTAGCATAAAGTTTATTTAACTCTCAACAGGAAAGCATTTAGATATAAATTTAATAATAAAACTAAACTTTAAAAATCTGGAAAAACAATTTAAATAAATATTATATTTTGGTAAGATTTCAAAATCTTCAGTAATGAAAATGATAAAGAATTTGTGAAATTAAAAGTTTAAATGTATAACTTTGTTTAGAAGAACTTTTATAAAAATCTGGAGTACTTACCTTAAAATATAGCTTCCTTTCCATCAAGAAATATATGTAATTTATCTCCCCTAATTAAGAGGAAAACAAGTACAAGACAACTACTGCTAGTTTAGGCAATACGCTGTGCTTAATTTTTATTCTGTATCATCAATCAAAATGAAATAGTAATATTTTTAAATTGTGTTAACTAGTTTGTCTGCAAAAATATGGCTAAAATTTTTTTTAAAAAAATAATACTATAATTACTATGGTGTGAATATACAAGGTAGAAAACCCTGTCAATACAAGGGATGTCAAGTAGTTCCCATGTTGCTATGCAGCTATTATCAAAAAAAATATTAATTAACTATTTTAAAGTAATGTTTAAGCCAGAATTAAGTTATGAAAATGCCACAGATGACTTTAAAAGGGACTGATAAATTTCTGCTGAATGTCCACATTCCAAATGTGAACAGATAACTATTGCTAACACATTCATATATGCACACACACTGAAGTGAGACAGGAAGAGAGAATACAAAATACTGGTAACCAATGCGGCAAAGAATATAAATTGAGAGTGTATCTTCAAAATATAAAAATAATTTCTGGACATTTAATTACATTTTTTATTAAAAATCTGAAAATTCTGAAAAATTCTGGGAAAAATCCAAATCAGAATTCTGTTTAAAATGAGGTTTCACAGTACTGTGTTTAGTGGTACTTGATAGGAGCAGAAAATGAGGTCCTGAAGAAATTCTGCTGAATTGCACACTCTAACAAGCAATGCAATCAGAAGTGAACTAAGCAAGATATGGTACTAAGGGAAGTTACTTCCATACAAGGAGTGCATGACTGCAAATTTCAATCTGTCATGGCATGGCATTTTAGTGTCTAGGAGGAGCCCTGGCAATAAACCTGAATTACATCAGTTTGTGGCAGAACTGTGATGTATGATGAAAAAAGAACTCCCACATGTACAACTTCTGGTAAATTAACAAACAAAAGTGCTGTTATAAAAAATAGAAAACAATGATGAATAAACTGGAATACGAAATTCTTTTATAGTCATTTTTAATAATTAAATGTTCAGTTAAATACAGCACAGCAATGAGGCTGTTAAACTTTTCATTTACTGGTTACAAAATTGTCTGCCCAATGAGCAGAATGAAACCGCACTTAACAACATATAACTCACCCAGGAAACGGAACATATTCTGATGTTGAGGTGAATGTAGACTGGGATTGAGAAGAAAGCAGTCGCGATTGGCCCCTGATTCATCACGTCCATTTGGCGTGACAATCATAAGCGGCAAAGAGCCATTCTGCAGTTCGTCACACATCTCTGCAATGGACTCGCTATAGCCACCACCACAGTCATCAACACTTTCGCCTTAGGAAAGAAAATTATTGAGTGGTACTTAATTGCTTAAGATTATGTTCAACTGAAGAAATCAATAACAAAAGATACTTAACTCTTAAGAAAACTGACAAAATGATAATATACATTTGCAGAGTATCATAAAGGACATTGGCAGATCGATTTAAATTCAGCTTTGACTGCTAGAGGAAATGAGCATTTATTTCATTTTGTGTCCACCCTATCCATGACCCTGTTAGACTAACAACTCAGTTAAACTGACATTTATTGTTTATACTTGTAGCTAATGAAGGCCTATTTAGGTTAACATGGTGACAGTTTATGTTCACTCCCTCCAGTGGATCAATATGGAACAAATTTTAAAATTTAAACAGGAACAGATTGGTGTAAGATTAATAAAATGAAAAGGTAAGTAATCAGTAATTATCAGAAGTAAATTATCTTTTTCAGTTCAAATGTTATTTGAATTTTAAAATATTTTCATTAAGCACTGCAAATACTCTTATTTGCACTTGTTTCATTTAAAAGAGAAGTGCCATTAATACTGCAAATATACTTGTATCAATTATCTGCTATTTGCACTTGTTCATTTAAAAGGGAAGTGCCATTAAGTACTGCAAATAACTATAAAGAGAGTATTTGCAGTACTTAATGCTATTTGCACTTGATCATTTAGTGGAGACAATGCCTTTAAGTACAACATGATCTGTAACAGTTCCCGTCTGAGTGAAGTATGAGAACAAATTTAATACATTTATATGTAGGATATCATTTGTAAAGAGGATATACAAAAAATTTCAGTTTAAGACTAAATTCAACACTTCTAACACACAAGATTTCAGATCAAATAAAAAAATTTCAGTTTAAGACTAAATTCAACACTTCTAACACACAAGATTTCAGATCAAATAAAAAAATTCAATCACTTTAGAACAAAAGCATTATACAACACTTCCTATTACACAGTCCACCATACCATGAAGAAAGAAAAACAATCACTGACACAACAAATCTTTAAAAGTCCAGCTCTCCACACAATCACTACTTTATCCACAGCCACAACTGAAAAATTAATCTAAAATCACTCATCAACTTCTTTACAGAAACAAACACGCTGCATCTTCTCTGAAACATTTTAGACAATGACTTTAACAAACAAATAAACTAACAAAAACAAAAACACAGCCACCACCTGCATTATAAGGAACTAACCACTTCCACATTTTACTATAACAAGTAGAATGCCCTCTTCAGAAGAGAAGAGGGAATCCTCACAAGAACAAACTAAGACAAAGAACATCCAAAGATGAAAAGTCTATTGTGGTTCTGGAGGAAAGAAGTTATTGGGGGGAAAATGTACAGAGGATGCTCAACAATTAAATATTTAACACTGTGTAGTTTTAAATTGCTTTCAGCATTTAAACAATATATCAGGGCAAAATAAATACATCAAAGATCAGCAACGAAACATGAAAATTCAAAAAGTATAGCATAGAAAACAAAAATAACTACCAAAATCTATATAAAATATCAGTAGTACTATGTATTTAGCCTTCTTTAAAGTTGAATTGAAACAATTTTTGGCTGATAAAAGTACAGTTTATGCTGTAATTTAGTATCAAAAGTCCATCCTTTTATATTCCAAGATAATCAGGTGAAAATTTTCTTGACTTGTATGGTTGGACCACAACAGTAAAATTATGGTCAAAACTTACCGAAAGGAAATAATTAACAACATGCTAAATGACTTACTTTGGTTGGATCATGACAGGAAAATTATTGTCAAAACTTACCCAAAGAAATTGATTAGCAACATACCTAAAGACTTAGTTTGGCTGGATCATGACAGTAAATTTTAGGTGAAAGCTTACCAACAAACTTGACTTTCCAGACCCTATGTGGAAGCATTAGGCTGTCTGGACCAAATACGCCCATCTTTTGAGCCATTTGACCAAACACAGACTTGATGCCATCAGGGCCAGCAAAACCGCCCTTTCCTCGAGATCTCTTAACCTGAAGATTAATCATAGATTATGCTCATTTAAGTGAGAAATGTTGTAATTACAAATTCTTTGCTCTCATGCACTAACCATTTAGTCCCTCCTTCACACACAAACCCAACAAAGTAGAGTAGTCATCTTCATCTTCTGTAAATTTGTAAAAGCAAAAGTGTAACACTAACAAAGTGAACACATATCACTTGTTTATTTCAACCACTTTTTGTACTTTAAAATAAAGTAATATATCAAATGTGGGGAACACACCTGTATTCTGTTGAGCTCAATTACTGGTCCATGTTGTTTGTCACGAACCATTGTTGCCTGTACAACTTTTCGGAATGCTGCTTCCTGCCAAAATATGCAAAGTTACCTTTCTGATAAAATAATCAGATCTAAACAGTTTGAAGCTCAAAATGCATACAATTATTAACAGGCAGAAACCAATCCAAATTTATTTACAGGTAACCAAATGGAAAATCAGTTATATGATATCCCAGAAAAATTAAGATTGCAAAATGACATACTCTTGTGTAAAGCAATCTGTGTACACTGATCCTAGATTTTAGAAATTAACCGATAGTTTCTTCATAGACCAATAAATATACCAAGGCTGCAGTAACATTTGAGATATGGCAAGTATTCCTAGTGCTGGCTACATGACAGATTTCTGCTTGACATCCACTTCCAATGTTTGTTAATTTAGTAAGTGAAATCCATACAATATGATTTTCAATAGAATTTTACTATTCTCTCAAATCATTCTGATTACAATGAGCCTCTCTCAAAAATTTTTATATAATGAGATATATCTAACATATGTGTCTTATTCAAATGAATACTTCCAGTATTATATACATCATACATATCCAATGTTAAAGACAGATTTTATTGGAATAAATCTTAATATATAAATAAATGAACTATGCCTACGTACAAGAGAAATGATTTAAGATCTACTAACCTTAGCAGATGAAACAAGAACACCTCGCAAAGCATCCAGCCCTGTGGTGATTTCTTCATGCTTGTCTATAAGTACAGCCCCTACTGGGCCATCACTACTGGTTGAACTCCCTAGTCTTGAAGTGTCCTGCAGGTGAAACATGGGTAGAGAGGGGCAAAACAAGTCAGAGAAATGATGTAGTAAAACCAGACGATTTCGCAACGATGTCATACTCAAAGTGACCAGATGGTTAAATTCCATCGGAACCTGTGTTGGTAGTCGTCCAGCACTTACAGGTTTGTGGGTGGACCAGGCCAAGCTATGTGCTGAACCACAAGCAACTCGGTTTATCTTCTTGCCTAAAACAATTTAGCATATTTTTTATGTCTTGATATTGAAGAACTAAGTGATGAATTATACTATCTACAAGCATCCTAAATCCTGAAAGTTATTGTTCTTTAAATTTGTGCAAGTTAATAAAATGTGACTATTCATTATGCAGAAATTAATTAAGCTTTTTAAAAACTGGTCACTGATAGCCACAGAAGATATAATCAACATGCAGCTAAGGGTTCTAATTGTGTACAGACAAATGATAGTTAATGATAATGAGCATAACATAGAGCTCAGAGTTCTAATTGTAAATAGACAATTAGAAATAATATACATACCATACAGCTCAGAGTTCTAATTGTAAACAGACAACTGACAGATATATCAGGTATATATAATCATGAACTAGAAGAATACATTTATATATATTGCTTTTAAATTTTGGAAAAATTATTTTTGCATAAATAATGTTCAGTCTCAAAATACAATTTTAAAGGAATGCAACATTTTGTACATGAAGGATTCAGTAGGTTTACAACAGAAAACAAAAGGTACGTGCACATGCATGCATGTATTTATGTGTGAGTAAATAATTATAACTGTTGCATTTCATAGGATTGGAATTCAAAAGAAAAGTAAAATAGGTGTCTGTGACACAGCACCACCCTAGTTATTGGTTATGATTATTATTTTTATTAATCATCCATAACTAATTACAAGTAATGAGAATCTTAATTTATGTATTAATAATTCTCCAGAAGACACCATTTGTCTTTCACTTGGCAGATATGTGGGCACTGTAAACGTTTTCTCTCTTCCACAACATTAAAGACAAACATTCACTGTCACACAATATTTCCATAGGTGGGAAACCTCTTAGCAAAGGAGAAGGTAAATCCTTCTTTAATCTATATTCAGTGAGCCATTTATATTTCATAAATCACCTTGAAGAGCAGCTACCATGCGTGGTCGTTGTATAGCATTGGTGGTACCATCACCCAATTGTCCTTCATCATTGTCACCCCAGGTATGTACTTCACCTGTTGGCAAAAATGAATATGATAGCTCAAAAAAATAATTATATCGCTATAATTATAACATAAATAAATATGTCTCTGTATAATACATTTTATTAAGAAATCAACACTTTTCTACTGCGAATGCACTTTGTAAAGCAAAAAAAAAAATAACGGATTTTGAAACAACTGCTAAAATTTACTTACTTTTTTATGAATGCTAATATTGAAATGAATAATTTCCATTTAAACCACATCAAATGCGTAAAAAATCAAATTTACACTAATTCTATTTGATATTCTCAGTCTCAAGACATCTTTTTTTTGTCAGCAAGAACAGCACTCTTCTGTGTTACTATTCATTCGAACTATCCAATGGTGCATCTATTTTAGTTATGCTTTTCTGTTTGTTTGTAAATAGATTTGTAAATTTTAAGTTTCCATTTTGCATGCAGATTCATCAGTTTCCTTTGTATGTTTAGTTCTGTGGGACATTTCAATGAACATTTTTGTTGTATATTTTAAGTAAATATTTCCAGTACTTGGAGCTTGTAGAAGTAAAAGTCCTATATTTATTTAACATTATTAAAACTAGACATTTGCTATGGCTTTGCTTGTGTAAATGGCAGTTTTGGGAATAAGTCACTTCAAGTAAAATTATTTTATAGTACATTTTTTATCACCAGGTAAGAACTGTGCATTGCATAAATTGGTTTCTCTTTGTATTCGCTGAGAAAGAATTAAGGTTGATCTCTTTCAAGGAGGCATTTGAAAAATAAAAGACTATCCACAACACCCAAATTCAAATTACAATATTTATTACAGCCCACAATCCAGCAGCTTAACTCTGAATGCTGGCTACAATTATTTATTAGTCAGGGCCTGTAGGCATGCGCTTTATTTATATTTGAAAATGTTCGTGGTTTATTTGATACATGATGCTATATAAATAATCTGTCTTGTTTCTAGGGCACTAAGGTATACAACAAAAAAAGTCCAATGCAAATGTGCCCAGTACATTTTTTTACTTAAACCCACAACCATAACAATTTTATTATATGTATAGATAATGCCTTTGTGTGCAACTTGATGCACACTGCAACTTGAAAATAAAAATACTTCCAACAAAGAACTCTCGCTGTCATCCAAACGACTTTACCGTTTTCAAGTCTGTATTTCTTTTCATTCTTTTAAAATCATTAAACCAATTTTTTAAAACGGAATTCTTAGCTATATGAATCTATTTGAAATTATGTGTCACTACACTGATCTAGTCCTTTTAATGACTCTTTAAAGTCTTCTGCCAAACTTAAGTGCAAATATCCTGGAAGGGATTATACTCTAGAAATATGCCCAGCAACCCATTCAGACAATCCAGATATATGCACGTTAAGTGATAAAGGTGCATGAGTAACAAAAAAAATAAGTAACTAATGTTCTTCTAGAAAATTAGATTTTCCTGATTTTCAAAGATGGTTTACAAATTCAAGTAGATGTAAACTAGTCTAAAACCCAGAGCAATCAATGGCATGATTAAAGGTTCTGAGCATAATGTACCTAAATTTAAGGAGGTCTCTTTAAGAAATAATTATGCTGAGAGACGTGTACAGAAACCCGTACCAGTGTCTGTGCAAGCTACACAGTGCAAGGAACCGCAGGCCACATCAATGACTTTTTTGCCCTGTAATGATGAAACCCTGCGTGGTCTGCGCACATGATCATCTGTTCCATGTCCCAGTCTGTGGTAATCTCCCTTGCCCCTTAAAGAATTAGAGGAATTCAAATTTAAAAAATATCTTATAAAAAAGTTAACTGTACAGAGAATACAAACACAACCAATATGGACTGCTGTTTGTTTTTGTCTAGGTATCATTGCTATAACATAACTAATATGGACTGCTGTTTGTTTTTGTCTAGGTATCATTGCTATAACATAACTAATATGGACTGCTGTTTGTTTTTGTCTAGGTATCATTGCTATAACATAACTAATATGGACTGCTGTTTGTTTTTGTCTAGGTATCATTGCTATAACATAACTAATATGGACTGCTGTTTGTTTTCGTCTAGGTATCATTGCTATAACATAACTAATATGGACTGCTGTTTGTTTTTGTCTAGGTATCATTGCTATAACATAACTAATATGAACTGCTGTTTGTTTTTGTCTAGGTATCATTGCTATAACATAACTAATATGGACTGCTGTTTGTTTCTGTCTAGGTATCATTGCTATAACATAACTAATATGGACTGCTGTTTGTTTGTCTAGGTATCATTGCTATAACATAACTAATATGGACTGCTGTTTGTTTTTGTCTAGGTATCATTGCTATAAAATAACCAATATGAACTACTGCTTGCTTATCTAGGTATCAGATACCTGCTGTTATTGCTATATTAGAATAATAAACACTGATATACACTAAATAATAAATACTTAATAGCCCACAATAGCTGATAACTACTGTGCACTGTGAAAGAAATATTCTACAAGGAGATACTAAAGCTACACTATATGGCAAACATACTATATAGCTATGCAGAAATAGAAATACTTTACAAGGAGATACTAAAACTACACTATATGGCAAATATACTATATAGCTATGCAGAAATAGAAATACTTTACAAGGAGATACTAAAACTACACTAAATGGCAGATATACTATATAGCTATGCAAAAATAGAAATACTTTACAAGGAGAACTATACACTATATGGCAAATATACTATATAGCTATGCAGAAATAGAAATACTTTACAAGGAGATACTAAAACTACTCTATACAGCAAATATACTATATAGCTATGTACAAGATCTATATTGTTCTTATCTGAAAGATGAGAGAATAATCTAGTGTTGAAGGGTTCATCTTAAAAAAGTTTCAAGAGTGAAATTTACTTGATTCCAACTGGTAGACAAACAAACTATCATCACTTGGTACAATTATCCTGCAAATATAGAAACATAACTATCTTTACTGAACTTGGGTTATCTTTAATGTAAAAAAAAAAAATGAAAAGACTTACCATGTATATACAGCTCCAGATTTTGTTAGGGCAACTGAGAACTGGGATCCACATTCCACTTTGGCCACACCCAATCCTTGCAGAAAGTCAATCTTCATTGGTATTTTGCAGCCATCACTTCCACCACGTCCTACAAATGACATATCAATAGGATATTTTTTAAAAGGTACAATGTTATTTTTCAGAATACTTACCAGGTGTCCAAACTAGAGAATGAGATACATATCTGATGTATACAAGCTTACCAGATAAAGTTATGCATGAACTGCACACTAGCAACAGGACAACTGCCAATAGGAGAAGGGTGTTTTCTAATATATAAGATAAAGCTTTGCATGAACTGTAAACAAGTTACAAGAGCCCAAAGGAAAAGGGTGTTTTCTAATATATACGATAAAGCTTTACATAAACTGCAAACAAACAAGAGCCCAAAGGAAAAGGGTGTTTTCTAATATATACGATAAAGCTTTGCATGAACTGCAAACAAGTTACAAGAGCCCAAAGGGAAAAGGGTGTTTTCTAATATATATGATAAAGCTTTGCATGAAATGCACAGAAGCTACAAGAACCAAAGGAAAAGTGTGTTTTCTAATATATACGATAAAGCTTTGCATGAAATGCAAACAAGCAAGAGTGTAAAGAGCAAAAAGAATTATCTGAAATCACATAAGCAGACAGCAAATGCTATGTGATCCAAAGAAGGTCCAGAAGCCAGCAGGGCCATAACCCTAGGACAGAATCTAGAAAAAGTAAAGGAAGTTTTCCCAAATACTGCTCAAATGATGTCCTTGGTAACATCAATGCATTAGCTTAGTTTTCTAAAGTCTCCAACCACTACTATATTTACATTTTTATTTTCTTGAAATGTAAATATGCCACTGACCTAGTTTTCCATAATCTCCATCCCCCCAAGACCAGACACTATCATCATCTGTAATGCATAAAGTTTGTGCGTCTCCACTTCCACAGGCAACATCAATCACGCGCAAATTCTTCAGGGCTTCAACCTAGTAAAGAAAAATGACATGATAAATTGTCTCAAAAGTATGCATCATTTAAACGGTTAAAATACACAAAAGAGGATGTGAGAAAATCATACAAATGTCAAATAAATTAAAATAAAATTGTAAAAAACTTTACTTACAATTTTTGGTCGAGGCTGATCTTCACTGTCACCATGACCAAGTCGACCATAGCGACCTTTGCCCCAGGTAAAAAGTTCACCAGCTGCTGTGATGCAGGCACTGTGTGCACCTCCTGCTGCAATGTCCACCACTTCCTTGCCACGCAGTGACTCTATCACCCGAGGACGATCACAGGGACTGAAATTTGCAGTTTGCATTAAAAAAAATAAATAAATTCAAATGGAATAATGAATCAGTAAATTTTGTTTTATTTTCAATCACTTTTTCCTGGTATCTCTGTATAAAGATAAAACCATTTATCAAGCAATTAGAGTTAACATACTCAATGTGGTAAAATGCCATGGTTCAGTATACCAAAAGAGATGAGAAATGAAAAAGTGTGCAACTGGTATGCTGTCATCAGAGAACACACTGTGATAAAATGCCATGTTTTAGTATATCAAATGAGGTGAGACAAATAAAAGGATATGCAACTGGTATGCTATGTCATCAAAGAACTTATACTATGTGAGAAAATGCCTTGGGGTTTATTTAGTGATTAGATTTCCTACAAATACAGCTCCTGGAAATTAAAAGGAAAACAGTAAACCCTGTATATTTAGTGATTAATATGTACTACAAACATAACTCCTGAAAATTAAAAGGAAAACAGTAAACCCTGTATATTTAGTGATTAATATGTACTACAAACATAACTCCTGAAAATTAAAAGGAAAACAGTAAACCCTGTATATTTAGTGATTAATATGTACTACAAACATAACTCCTGAAAATTAAAAGGAAAACAGTAAACCCTGTATATTTAGTGATTAGTATGTCCCACAAATATAGCTCCTGGAAATTAGTATGTCCCACAAATATAGCTCCTGGAAATTAGTATGTCCTACAAAATTAGCTCATGGAAATTAGAAGGAAAACAGTAAAATGACAAAACAATTTTTATTGAAAACAAATTATATTTTAATATTTTATTAGCAAATTTCAGCCTTTGTATACATAAATACATTTTTCAGACATAAATGCTCGAGTACATACACATTTGCAAGCACAAATATATGCATACATACATTAATACTGGTGTGTCAAGTGTTTGTAGCCTTAAGAAGTTGTTAATATCAAGTTTGAAAATACAATTAAATAATAATGACAAATTTATGACAATGACAATGGTAATAGTGCTATCAAGGCAAATAAATCAAGACCCAGCAGCTATAGTTTATTTACACATTTAATCCATGAAAAAATTTAATGTTATGTTTCATTTATAAGTCTATCATGGTAAAAAGGATGGTGAAGAAGAAATGCACATTTTATACAGTGCAGCTTCTAAATGAAAAGAAACAAAGAATATTTAGATCACATTTTGCATGACCTGCAAGATGGGTTACAGTTAGAATTAGAAATAAATACAAAATATAGCAGGCAAATGGATGGTCTTTGAACCAATAGTTATAAACAGATCTTATTATACAGACTTGTAATATTAGCCATCATATATTCTAAGATTTTCAGAAATGAATAGGCACAGATACTGCAATTTTCAAACCACTTTAAAATTAAAATATAATCTAACCTGCGATTTCCATGTCCCAGCTTTCCATCTTCCCCCTCACCCCAGGAGTATACTTCTCCTTCTGAAGACAGAGCCAAACAATGTTTCCCTCCAGAGTTGACAGCCACTTTCTTGATGAACACATGCTGGATTGACTCTAGTAAAGTTGGTGTGGCAACTGAATCAGTGCCACCTATTCCCAGGCGTCCCCCAGCTCCATAGCCAGTGCCATAGACCTGTGTTAAATTAGTTTTATGGAATAGTCATTTACAACTGGATACCAAAATTAGTTTCACAGAAGAGTCATCCACAATTGGATACCAAAATTAGTTTAATTGGAGTCATTCTGGTATCCAATTGTGAATAACTCTCCTGTTAAACTAATTCTGGTATCCAGTTGTGAATTACTCTCCTATTAACTTAATTCCGGTATCCAGTTGTTTAACAGGCTAGTCATTTACAACTGAATACCAGAATTAGTTTAATAGAAGAGTCATTCACAATAGGATGCTGAGATTAATTGTATAGGTGAAATACTAAAATTAGTTCTATAGAAGAATAATTTACAAATGAAATATTAAAATTAGTCCTATAGAAGTCATTGACATGTGAAATACAAAAATTACTTCTATAGGAGTCATTTATAGATGAAATATTAAAATTAGTTCTATAGGAGAATTATTTAGGGCTAAAATACTAATATTAGTTCTATAGGATAACTATTCAGATTTGAATGTTAAGATTAGTTCTATAGGAGAGTTATTCAACACTGGATGCTAAGATTTGTTCTACAGATAGCAAATCAGATCTGGAAATACACATACTAAGATTAATTCTGAGGAGAGTCATTCACAGATGGATGCTAAAATTAGTTCTACAGAAAGTCCTTCAGATCTGGAAATACACATACTATGATTAGTTCCGTAGGAGAGTCATTCAGATCTGGAAATACACATACTAAGATTAATTCTGAGGAGAGTCATTCACAGATGGATGCTAAAATTAGTTCTACAGAGTCCTTCAGATCTGGAAATACACATACTATGATTAGTTCCGTAGGAGAGTCATTCAGATCTGGAAATACACATACTAAGATTAATTCTGAGGAGAGTCATTCACAGATGGATGCTAAAATTAGTTCTACAGAAAGTCCTTCAGATGTGGAAATACACATACTATGATTAATTCCGTAGGAGAGTCATTCAGATCTGGAAATGCACATACTAAGGTTAATTCTACAGGCAAACAATTCAGATCTGGAAAAGCTAAAATTATTCTACAAGAGAGTCATTCACAGCTGGAAATCCTAGGATTAGTTCTACTGAAGAGTTATTCAGATCTTAAAACTAGGATTAGTTTATAGAAAAGATATTCAGCACTGGAAATACTAGGATTAGTCTAAATGAGAAATGCATAAAAACTATTCATTCAAAGAGTTTTAAAGTGTTTGTACAAATACTGATTGTTATAAAGCTGTGTATATAAAAATTCAAATTATATTTTACAAAACAAATTATATTTCCTTCTGCAATTTCGAAAAACTGCTTCTATCATTTTTATGTTTCTAGATTTGGTAGACTTTAATATCTGTGTGTATAGCATCAAACCATTTCAATGCCTCTTTAGTGCTATTGCAAAAAATGTGTACATAATTTTTGCAGTCATATTATTTTAATTTTTACAATACACATTGGTCACTATTTTGTTTCTTGGTGCATCAAAGTATATGTAAGCAATATGCAATTATATGGTTTTGCAGTTCAAGGATGGGAAAACAAGAAATTCTACTGCTAGAACGTGAGCTAAAAATTTAATCTATGTGAAATATTTTGATCTAATGGATTTGATGTAGTTTCTGTTTTGATTTAACAAATAAACTGTTATACAGCAAATACAGTCTATTTACCTGATACAAGTAAACTGTTAGTACAGCAAATACAGTCAGTTTACCTGTAACAAGTAAACTGTTTGTACAGCAAATACAGTCTGTTTTCCTGATACAAGTAAACTGTTAGTACAGCAAATACAGTCAGTTTACCTATAACAAGCACTGTTAGTACAGCAAATACAGTCTGTTTACATTTAACAAGTAAACTTCTAGTACAGCAAACACATTCTGATTTAGCAATTATTAGTACAGCAAATGGGATCTATTGATTTAGTTAAGTAAATTATCAATACCTTTCCATCAGCAGTGACAGCAAATAGAGTCTGTTCACCACCAATAAGTTGCACAGGGCGAAGGCTTGCAAGAGATTCACAGCTGACTGGTAATTTTACTTTTGCCCCCTCCACACCACCAAGCTGACCTCTGTGGTTGTGACCCCATACCCAAATTTGACCACTCCCACCCCAAGAAAGTGTCCAGTCATCAGGTTTTCTGTGAAAAATGGAAATATAAAAAAAAAATGAAAAAAATAACACTGTCTTAAATACTAAAAGCAGTTTGAGAAAGCAAATTTTAAATTCTGCTCACTCACTAGGTTAGATAGATCATTGTGACATTAGCTAATCTGCCACCTGATTTATGAAAGCAAATAGTTCTTAACAGCATTTACAGTATAATACAGTGCATCGAATGCCGGTCCATACTCAGTCATCATTTATGACTGTTTCAACTAGTTAACAAATTTATAAACGAAATATAATTAAAAATCCTTATCCATAAGCACATATTCCAAGGCAGATGATAGAAGTAATAACAGCTGAAGACAAAAGATATCAACTAGAAATAAACTAAAAAATCAGACAATGGTGTGAAACAAGTAAAGTGTTTATGTGAGTATGCTGCAAGAATGTATGGAAAAAACAAGACATCCCATTCAAAGAGCTAGCTTTGTCTGCCATGGCACCAATGTGCAAAAGGCATCAGGAAATTACAGAATGGACTGTCAAGGTTCCTCATTAAAGAATGACTATCTAGCTTTAATTTCACACACCTGTTCAACCACTGCAATAGTTGCTCATCTTGTTCCTGATTAAACACCTCATTATCCAGGTATTCCAAACTGCCTGGTTCCCCATCACTTGCAATGTCCATTACTTTCTTTCCAACTTCATCCAGAAATGCCTGTGGTAGTGCTGTTCGTTTGACAATGGCTGCAGCTACTCTAGCAGCACTGCAATAGCGCCTGAACCATGCCCATTTGTGTGCTTCAGCACAACAAGGCAAGGTGTCCAGTCCCAAGTCACTGGCCAGAGCCACCAAAACCTTCACAACATAAAGTACATTAACTTTCATTGTCCAGAGCTACCAATACTTTCACAACATAAAGTACGTTAACTTTCACTGGCCAGAGCTACCAATACTTTCAAAACATAATGTACTTAAACTTTCACTCAGAGCTACCAAAACCTTCAAAATTCTGCAAGTGAAAGTTTGTAAGTAACTAAAGTAACTAAACTTTCACTTGCAGAATTCTTAACAATTTTTTTTTTTATATTGTGTAAATCCAAATTGTATTTAAGGATATAACAAAGAAATTAACTGCAACGTAATGATTACAATTAGATTACAGAATCAAAACCATTCAATAAAGCCAAGCTAGTTGTTAATCGTAAGTTTAGTTACTAACCAAAGTAACAACTCTGTTAATTAAGAAATTAAGACACTACCCCACTAACAAATATAAATAATAAACCCTTGGATTCCATGGTTTAATCTATTGTGGTTTCACTCTCCCAGAGGCATTTTGTCTATATAAATTGCAAGGGTTGTTTTTGGCATTTTGGCAGAATCGGTTAAGAATGGGCTGGGTGATTATTTATTTATTCCCCTTAATCACTCCTAATTATAAGTCCTAAACCAGTTAACAAGAATGATAGTGTTACTAAGAGGAGCCATAAGTTTTGATCTTCAGTTTGAAACTTGAGCCATTAGATAAGTTAGCAGTGCAGTGTCTATGGGATGCCATTAGGGCATCAAATATACTGGCCATGCAGTATGTTACAAAGAGTGATTACTATGCATATATACTGCAAACTGTATAGAATTTTTTAAACGGGATTTGTTTACTTTTACTTATTTGGCATACAGTAAAGTATGCAGTAATTAATTTATTTGTGGCATGTCTATTTTTACCTCACTATTTAGGTAAAGATTATTAAATATTGCAGTTTTTGCTATCACAGGACTTTCCAGAAATGTAATCCCTGTGATTTTCAAGGGTTTGTTGTTTGCTTGATTAATGGGGACAAGGATAGTATAGCTAATCCAAATACATTGAATAGTTCAAAACAATATTAAAAAAAAGCCCACACTACAGTAAGATTTATAGCATTATTCAAGACAACAGAAAAGTAATCCAAAGAATTCTTTCAAGGTACATAAAGATATATGAGACAATTATTTAACTTTCATCAAACATGTTTGAAGACATTTAAATTGTTACCAAAGGGGCAACATCTGCCTGCAGTTTCATTTCACGGACTTTGAAGATAAGAAATTAACTTTTCTTGAAGCATACATTTGGTTAAATAATCACAGATTTGCTTCTCTTCTACATTTCCCTTATTTTAAATCTAACATATCAGATTTCAATTATATAAAATTCAGAGCTCTGGGTACTCATACATTCATCTGCTTAATACTTGGGCATTTTATTTTAAGACAAGTAATCACTATAAAAGCACAGACATAACATATATAATTATATGCCACTTAAATAATATAATCCACCATAATAAAACAGTTTCAACTATATTAATCAACAACTTGGAATATCAATAAAATGTGCATAAATGCAACCATAAGCAAACAGCTCATTACTTTGAAGAAGGAACTGTGCATTAGATGCTTGCCACTGCGCACAAGGGGATCCTCATATTCATACTGTCGCTGTAATGCCTCTGGCAGTCCCTTCACTAGCGCGGTGAGAGCTGATCCAGTGAGAGACTGAATAAAAGACAAGGAAGTCCAGTCAAATCTCAATATAAAAAATTCACTTTCAATTCATACTTTAAATTCATTCTGAAGAGAAGTTGGAAATAAACTGGTTACAACTTTATTTAATTTTCTGCTGGAGTTAAGTGATTATTAGCATTATGTATATAGTTATATAGTGCGAAGTAATCAAAAGGGGAAGTCCAACTGTAAGTTTATACAAACCTCTAAGGAGGTATGAAAGTCTGTGTATACATCCATAACTGTATGTGTATGCATGCCTCTATGTTGGTATGAAGGCCTGTGACTGTATTTATAGCTATGCATGTGTGCTTGTATGCCTGCACGCATGTGTGTGTGTGCATATGTGTTTGTATCATAAAATGAGTGAAGATGAATAAAAAGTGCACATCCAAGATTTACCAAGTGGAAAGGTCGAGGTATGTCAGGCTCAGGACACTCTGATGATGGGCTTGAGAGGAGAGCATTGACATTGATGAGGGGCCCACAGTAAGTTGACATCAATTTTCTCAGCTTATGAAGTGCCCACATTCTTTGGTTAGCATCTAGTAATAAAAATTATAAAGTGAAAATGCATTTTAAAAAATTCCAAATTTATGATTTATTCTATTTACAAGCTTCTGAATTTATTCTTTACTGCAAGAGGACTGAGCATTGCTCATTTTTTAAATAAGGGTCACAATTATAGCAAAAATGAAAACATAAATTTAAAAAATCATAGGAATGTAAAAATGGATAAAGTTACAGGTATGGATGTAATGTCTTTAGTCTGGATATTTCTTGCACATATATACTAGGAAGTGACAATTGACTGATGACACAAGAATGTAAAATTGGATAGGACATCACAGGTTTGATATATTAGTTGTAAATTGTAACCTGTTGTGAATTATTCTTATTATTTACAACTAATATATCAAAGAATGATTCAAAACAGTGTGCAGATGCTGTATTGCTGACAAAAGCTAGGTAATACAATTTTTTTTTTAAAGGTCGAGAAAATGAGCAGCAAATTAAAAAGTCTACAATGTTTCACTGCTATTTTGTGTAAAAATACCTCACAAATTACAAAATACCACAAATTATGATATAACCTATAAAAATAATGAAAAAATCCTCAAATAACAATCTTATACTGTGATAAGTGAGTTAAAAAATCATGACAAATATAAAATAACTAACCATTATTACTGAGACAAGTGAGTAAAAATAATGGTGATAAAGAATACAATAATAAAACATCATTAATGAGAGAGTGAGTAAAATAATGGTGATAAAGAATATAATAAAAAACATCATTACTGAAACAAATGAGGAAAAAATGTGACAAACAATAAAATAAGAAAATGACATTTACTGAGGAAAGTGATAAAAATATGGTAATAAAAAAAAAAAATAAGAAAAATAACACTTACAGAGACAAGTGATTAAAAATATGCTGATAAATAATAAATAATAAAAACAACACTTACTGAAATAGTTAAGTAAAAACCAAAACAATGACAAATAAAATATGAAAACAACACTTACCGAGACAAGTGAGTACAAAAATTGTGACAAAAAATAAAATAAGAAAACAGCACTTACTGAGACAACTAAGTTGTGCACAAGCAGCCAAAGAAGCAGCAAGTCTGGGAATGATAGCATTATCCAGAGTCATTTCCAGTTTAAAGTCTAGAAGACAAGTGACCAGATCAATAGAGGGCCGAGACAGAATGGTGCGATCTGACAACATGTCCAGGGGTGCTGCGGCAGGCATGATTGGATACACAGTGAAAAGCCAGCCCCAGCCATTGACTGATCCATCACTGGTGAACTTCCAACGCAGTTCTTCACCAGGTACTCGTAACTCTTGTGACCAGTCTGACCATTCTCGACCTGCAAGACATGACAAAACTTTTAAATGGCAAACAAACTTTTCCTAATGCTTTAGAGATGTCTGCTTTATAAACATGAAGTTTCCCAATCATCCCCATCTGAGGACCAAATGAGGAACTTTGTCATGTAAAAAAGATATTTTTTTCTTAATATCTAAACTGATATCTTTACAATTTTGAGGTACATCACCAACTGAAGGACCAAATAAAGAATTCTTGTCACCATACATATTCCACAAATGGGTGAAGTGTTAAGTTCTAATCTGACACAGACATTTTCCTTTGTTTACAAGAGGGAAGTCAGTCTCAACTGTCTTGAGACACACTAGACATTGTAATTACCTCAGTATCTACAATGTCCACCTCTGCAGCCACACACTAACAATTATGCAAGACAGACCCATGACAATACACATAAATATCCCAACAAGTAGTAGACCATCATGATGATACATACAAATATCCCAACAAGAAGTAGACCAATATGATGATACACATAATTATCACAACAAATAGTAGACCAACATTCACACAAAAATCAATGCCATATAAACAGCCCAGGCAACTCATGAAAGGGGACAGTCAAAATAGATTATTCCTCTGTCAAAAGCACATCAAGGAAGCTCTCCCATTTATTAAAATTCTACCATTCAATTTGATGGACATAAGCCATGAAAAATAAAATCAGAAATGTATATAGAAAGATTATGACAAATATTACTGAAATAACAAGCCTAACAAATATGTAGAAAAGACCAATTATTTTCCCCAAAATTACCAAGTTATTTCTGTGATCAAACTAATAACAAATGATCCATTTTGAGCACACACAAAAAAAATGCAACAAACAAACAAAATGAGTACTAAAGAAAGGAGTTTACTCTCAAGATAATGAAGTTAAATCTTTAAGTAAGTGTTACACATTAATTTCTTCTTAGGACTGCATGCTCCAATAGCAATGGCAAGATTGAAGGCATGAGATATATTTGATACCCTTACATTGCTGACATCTAGGTAATAGTGAAAACACATGAAAAACTTGTAGGTTTTAAAACTGTACAAGAAAGATAAACATTCATTAAAAAAAAAAGTATAAAAAAATTTAAACAGTGATAATTAAATATGAAGTTCTGAGAAGTAAGGAAGCAATTAGAGATAAAGAATTAAACAAACAATAAAAAAGAAAATCTAAATTCAAACAGAGATCTGTTGAGATCAAACCTGATCTGACAGCAAGTGTGCGTCCACTACCATCCAAAATAGTTAATGGGTCATGACGGCGCTCAGTTGAACAGCGTCTGTCAAACTCTACACGCAGAGCCTCAGCACCTGGAAATCATACAAAGCAATATTTGCAAAGTTAAGCTTGGTTGAAATTCATACAGTCACATTCCTTACTTATAACAGTTAAACTTGTTTATTATTTCATATAGTCACATTCCTTTGTTAAGTTTGTTGGCTATTTCATATATTCACATTCTTTACTTGTAACTGGATAGATTGCAAAATTCTGAGAACCAGAGTATAGTCCTACTGACAACAAAGGAATCCCATACTCAGGACCATGAATTAATTTCTTCCTGTTTGAATCACCCCAGCCCAAAACTTTAATTGACATCCTAATTGAAGCATGTCAGGAGGGAGAAAGCCCAAGAAGAGCAACCCCACAAGAGAAAGAGATGACAGTGTCTACTTTTAAAATGCGACTCTTCTGTTTTTTATTGCATAGCCAAATGCATATTTTTTCCATCAAAGATTTAATCTATCATTAGAAAACTTAGTGCACATAGGGTTAACTATGAGTAAAGAGGGCTAGGAATTTAGGATTTGAACTACTATCTATTTTTATTCCATTGTGGAGGAGCTAAATAGGTCCAGGACTCTCGTTTGACATTTTTAGAAATAATTTTGTGTTTTGGCTGTAGCTGTTTTATAGCAGAAATTGCTGCACTTTTGCATACTTTTAATTTGTTGCTTTTTACTAACTTTGTTCCTCTACTTTTTTTAATTATTATTTTTTTATCATTCATCACTTAGAAAAATTACTCCTTTCCCCAAAGAGCATGTTTTATGACCAAATAGTCTGTGGAATAAACGATTAAGGTCATTGCATGAAAGAGAACCCGTACAGTAATAAAATTAATCATATTCATCAAAAAATAGTAAATTGTCTACTATTGTTTTGAAAGGGTGAGTGCTGTGTCTGCATTGCAATTTCATGTATTGTTGACATTCTCCACATACAATCATTCAAACACATCACTATATGTAACCCTTGCCTACAATAAAAGAGCCAGACAAACAGCCATGGTGTATTCGTGTCTGACACTGTGACGAACAACAGGTCCTATGTAGTACTGACAAACCACTTAGGGGCTAAATAAAGTTGTGACTGTGGAGATGTGACATAGATGATAGTGGTACGCTACAGTGACATTCTCCAGTGTTCACTGTCTTTGTTCATAAACCCTGTCCCTTCATGGATGGTGGTGACAATACTAAATGAGTTTGAATTCACCTGGATTTCTGAATTCTAGAAAGATATATAATCAGTAAAAGACTGTTTTTGAGTACTCAAAGTATGTCAACTGATGTGGAATTTTGACATGTCTACTGAGAGATGTATTATCAGTAAAAGAATGTCCGAGTACTCAAAGTATGTCAAATTATCTGGAATTTTGACATGTCCGGTGACAAATGTATCAACAGTAAAATAATATAAAATGACCCAGAATCTAGACATTTCTAGTAAGAGATGTATCATCAGTAAAAGAATTTTTGAGTACTCAAATAACCTGGAATTTTTATATGTCCAGTGAGAGACGTATCATCAGTATATGGGTGCGGTGACTCTTGAATGATAGGATGTGCAGTTGCACGGCCATATTCACTATCACTTGCAACATCTTCCAGTTCAGTCACACAAAGCTCCAATAGCATCTCAGATACCTGTTTAAGACACAAAACAAACTAATCTTCAATAGAAGTTGACCAACTATATGAGGATATAGAGGAGAAAGGTGGGGTAGAAAATCCCAAAATACAAACAATACAGAAAATAAATTGTGGTCCATAAATGAAATTTGCATTATTATTTTAAGACCAGAAAAGTAATATAAAACTGTTTTTTCTAAGTGATATAAAGTGTTCATATTTTATAGACTCATTTTTCCTGAAAAGAAAAAAATCTTTACATCATGAATGAAATGTTGGGTTGTTTAAATGACATTACAATGTTTGAAGTTTAAAAATCTAAAACAAACAAAAAATAGTATATGCTGATATAGAGAAGTATACTGCTCATGTCATTCTGTCAGCTTTAAATTTCATAAAGTAACTCTGCTGATAATTCTTCATGCATATTTTTATTCAATCATTGATAGAGCTTTAGTTAAATATCAGGCTTTAATGCACAAAGTGCTGTAGTTATATTATAGTTATATATCAGTCATCAAAGTACCAAGCATTATAGTATGTCCTCAGAATACAAAGTGCTATAGTTATATATCAGTCTTCAAAGTATCAAGTTATATATCAGTCCTAAAAGTACCAAGTGCTATTTATTCATGATTGTGCTTTCATGGCACTGTTGATCTAGAAATTAAACACTAAGATATAAATTTGGCAAATCATTTTATATTAATTTGTCATCTTTAAAATATATTAAAGAAAAATTCCAATACTCAAATACAATTTATTTCAATTAAAACAAAAACATGAACAATAAATAAAGTCAAAGCAATGAAGGAACTCACACTGGGATTAGACGTGGCAAGCGATGTCAGAACATTAGACAGTGTTTCTCGACCATTCTTTCTGACTCTGTTGGCCACTGCCAGTTTTAACAAATCTACTAGCACCCTGGCATCATCTGCAGACAGGCGACTAGTGAATTCATCTAGACCTGCTGGGAAATCTGAATCAGTTTCTGTGGTTTGTGCGACTTCTTCTGGTGAAACGAATGTTTCTGCCATGATGCTGGTTGCAGGAGAAACTTTAGCTGCCAAAGCATGCATGCTGGGAAAGTGTGGAATTTCACTCTGTGAAATAAACAGAAGCAATTTCAGGGGCTCAGCTCTGTTATTCATGCCCTTGGCTCTTAGACTACAACTGTCTAGAAGCAATCAATCTTCACTTCTCTTAATATATCATATCTTAAATTAAATTTATCATTTAACACTCCAAAATATTATTGGACCTGTTGATATAATCTTTGGTTCTTAGGTTACATTTGTCTAGAAGCAATTAACCAGTTCTTCTCATAAAAGATAATATAATTATGCCTTAAATTAAATTTATGTTACATTACACTTGGAGATATTGTTGCATTGTTATTTTTTTAAATGACAACTTTTTTGAAAAAATATATTATTATGATTATATCAGCAACTATTGCTTTTTATTGTTCTAGCATGATATCATACGGAATTATGCATAAGTCACTCACTGTGTGCTTGTAGGAGCATAAAAGGAAAGGAAGGTCACCAGGCAGTGAAACAAGATAAGTGCACTACAGACATTTGTACAAGTGTGTACTCTGGTTACCAGAAACAAGATAAGTGCACTACAGACATTTGTACTCTAAATGTGTACTCTGGATACCAAGAAACAAGATAAGTGCACTACAGACATTTGTACAAGTGTGTACTCTGGTTACCAGAAACAAGATAAGTGCACCACAATTTGTACTCCAAGTGTGTACTCTGGATACCAGATACAAGATAAGTGCACTACAGACATTTGTACTCTAAATGTGTACTCTGGTTACCAAAACTCTTGTAAGAAACTGTCGAGTGAAGAAGAATAAAAAAAGATACAGAGAGAAAACTATAAAAGAGGTATAAATTCTCCTTGGGGAAAATATTTGGAGATAGAAGATGAACTTTAGGGCAGGTTAAATCTCTCTGAGATGGATAGATTAATAATTTGAAATTGTAATTTTGGATTATAATTTGATTGTTTTTAATTTTGTGTGTTTATTTTATATAAATTCTTTATTAACTGTTCACTCATCTTTGTGTCATTCCTTATCATCTTCACTTTGTGTAATATTCATAAATATGATGTTTACTGTCTATGTCCCATTCTATATTAGTGAAGCATTGCTTGGGAACTCGTGAAGCTACCAAAAGTGTGACCTCAATGAGTTGTGTTGTCCTAGATTATTCATTAATTTACGGCCAACCAACAAGTACAAATGCTAAGTAGTAAAATTGTTCCCTCAAATAAAGTTGACTACACCTATCCAAAAAATGCTGCCTGTAGCTTCTACCAAATGAATGAAAAACCCAAGCATATTTCTTGTCACTGCCTTCTTTTTTATTGCTTCTTTACTTGTCATAAGCAATACAAAATATATACTGATGGTGTGACCCTGCATGTGTGACTGGCAATTGTCTTTAGTGTAGTGTAGTGTAGTGGTGTGACCTTGCAAATGTGACTGTTAATTGTCTTCACTGTAGTGGTATGACCTTACAAATGTGACTGGCAATTATCTTCAGTGTAGTGGTGTGACCATATAAATGTGACTGGAAATTGTCTTCAGTATAGTGGTGTGATCTTAAAAATGTGACTGGCAATTGTCTTCAGTGTAGTGGTGTGATCATATAAATGTGACTAGTCATTGTTTCAGTTCAGTTTTCAATGTAGTACAAGGGTGGCTGGAGTCCATACATACCAGCATTTCATTACTAAAAATTAGCGATTACATGAAAAACGTTTTTCAATTAAAACATAAATACATAGGATATGTACTGATAAAGTGAGTTTGTAAACTAGAGCAAGTGAGTCTGGTAACATTTATTTCTGAGTGGGTGAGTGCTAAAACTGAAACAGTACAGATGTCATAAAGATGTAATTTAAAAATAAAAGTAACACAATTTTACGTGAACATAATTTAAAATAAAAGTACAAGATATTGATTTAGAATAAAAATACTTACCATTTCATATACTATAATGTCTGAATTGTCATTTGATATCATAGCTAACTTGAAATAAATCACAAGATCTATAATATATTAATTGTATCTTTCACCATTTTTTTTATCAACCAATATCTCGTCTTATTCATTAATTAGTTGATGATTTTGTTTGTAATTTGCATAATATTACTTTATCAGATTTTATCTGAAGGAAAGAACCTTACATTTTCCGAGTCTCTCAAAGAGACTGAAATATCTGCATGGTCCACTATTGCTGACATATGCATGATGGTGCTTGTATCTGGAGTTGAATCGACTGACAGGGCAGATGTCATCATGGGTAGAACAATTGACTCACTCATAGCTGGTGGTGTAATGGGCTCCCTCATTAGAGCACTAACTATGGCAAACCTGTAAAGATTGTTTAATAAGTTCCAGTTGAAAAATATAAAAATACCCTTTATAGATCTGAATGGCTACTCAGAACAAAACACTATCACAGTTATCATCACGTTTTGGATCCAAATTCAAGCTATTAAAAGAAATTTTCTCATTAAAGTAAGTTTTTTTCTCCATATTTCCCACACAGTGTACATGAAGAGATCTGACTAACAGAAAAGATAAATCCATCTTTTAATCTACATTTAGCGAGCCCCCCATGTTTGACAACAGCTATCCTGTAGAGTAATACTATCTACTACCTGAAAAATGCACAACCAAGCTAAGTACCAAAGGATGCTGAGCAAGAGTTGGTACTGAATATACTACTTCACAAGACACAGGTGAAGAATTCTCACAAAAAAGCACAAAGGTTCAGGATGTGACATATGACATATAGATGAGAGCCTGCACTTTAGCCTGACTAGAAACCTGACATATGAAATCTGAAGTGCTGAACAGCATCATACAAACCTGGCATATGAAATCTGAAGTGCTGACAGTACATGACTAAGGGCACGTCTTTTTTCAGCAGTGGATTCTAATGACAGAATGATTTTTGACAGTGATGGTCGAATGTTCTTCTTAAGTCCTGTGTCTGCATTTGTTGTTGCATAGAATGAATCTTCAGCAGGTCCTTCGTGTATACCTGCAACGCAAGGTATTATTTATAACACTATGTAACAAGTTATGTTGCAAAGCATATTCTATATCTAAGTTCAATCACTAATTATTCATACATTAATTATTTAAGATAATGCATCCCTTTTATTTTTTCCTCTGGATATAAAAAGTTTGTCATTTTACATGTAATGATACACTTCTAATGTTCCTCTCTTTAAATAACTATAAAAAAAAATTCAACAAATTTTCAAATATAAATAAATAAGGAGTTTGTATTTAACAACTTCAACTTTTCTACACTTCAAAATAATGAAAAATAACTGCAAGGCTAGCTTTAATTTTTTTCTTACTTATCATTTATAGTTAGCAATAGTTTAAAAATGACCACAGTATCTTAAAGAACTAAATTTAAAGCACATGGTCATTAAAGCCCCACATTTCAATATGCATTACTTCCCTTGTTCCTTTAAATTACTGTAATGACAGCAACAGCAAAAATGTTGTCATAAACTACCTTTGTCTATAGCTTTCAAAGAAAGAAAGAACAGTTAAAGAAAATATCTACATTAGTACGAATTACTCTTCTCTTAAATGGCAGTCCAATGTTTAGAAAGGTCAATATAGCCAATTGGCGAGTGATATTTTAAATAGAACTTGAGAGCATCAATTCAGCATAAATAATAAGAGGCAATTTGAATAATGATATTATAATAATGCAAAAGGAAAAAATACTAAACCAAACATAGCTACAATTGACTGTTTAGAAGCTTTGTTAAGAAACATGACTACAGCTGACTGTTAAGATCCAATGTAAAAAAAAAACAAAAAACAGGTATACACTTTCTTATTTAAATGCATGCAAAGAGGTAAATGATAATTACTATTAGTCTCAAATTAATTCAATTTCCCATTTAAACTGTTGTTGATTTTTGTTGTTTGCTAATCTTTGCCCCCTATATCTGCACAACCACTTGTAAAAATTACACTGACAATGTTACATCAACAAACTAATCATCGGCCTCAAAGACATTGGGTTTTAGGTGTCAAGAGACTAGTAAATTCTCTTCAAATTCTTTTGAGGCATTACACCAATCCCAATTGATTATAAGTTTTCATTATAGAATAAGTCTTCTTCAACAGTCATATTCCAAACTGTTTCTCAAAACTGTGTGCTCTTGACCCAGGTCATTATTTAAATCATTTTACTGCCTTAAAGAATCATTGAGAATTTGTAGTATAAAAAAAAAGGACTATACATGTTTGTGTTGTCCTAGATTATTCATTAATTTACGGCCAACCAACAAGTACAAATGCTAAGTAGTAAAATTGTTCCCTCAAATAAAGTTGACTACACCTATCCAAAATGAATAACCCCTTGACCTGTCAATCTGTCTACAAGATGAGGAACACTGCACCCCTCACTTCCTCCTGTCAGTGTTGTTTTTTTTAAATTTATGTTAATGACCTTTACCATGAGTACCAAATGTAAAGCTCATTAACTGTTTGCAAAAGTATTCTTACAGATCATAGGTCTAGTGTGACAATACAAATAATGAAAAACATTACTTGTACCTATGTCAAGCTACTGATGACAAAAAAAGTATTCTTACAGATCATAGGGTTTGTACAAAAAACCAAGCATTACTTGTACCTATGTCAAGCTACTGATGACAAAAAAAAGTATTCTTACAGATCATAGGTCTAGTGTGACAATACAAATAAAGAAAACATTACTTGTATCTATGTCAAGCCATTGATGAAACATTTTGACGAACAAAAAGAAGTTTTCTCAATTTTACATACATTAAAAAAAATGACACTGAATTTCTAATTGCTTTATGATTTTTTTAGTTACAAGACTTAGGCTTCAGTAAAGAATACTGTTGACTACTGAAATGATTATTGATTTTAATACCTAGCAGTAGTCCAAAGAGGATCCTATGTAATATTTTGATTGCTGAAATAATTACTGATTTAATACTTAGCAGTATAGTTCAAGAGGGTCCTTTGTATACCTTGATTGCTGAAAATAATATGTTGATTGTTGCAATAATTACTGATTTAATATCTAACAGTATAGCCTCAAGAGGATTCTTGTGATGCTTTGATTGCTGACACAATTACTGCATTAATATCTCACAGTACAGCCTCAAGAGAATCCTATGTAATACTTTGATTGCTAAAAGTAATTACTGATTTAATATTTAACAACATAATCTTAAGAGAATCCAATGTAATACTTTGATTGTTGAAATAATTACTGAGTTAATACCTAGCAGTGTTGCCCCAAGAGGATCCTTTGCTGCCGAAAAAAGGACTGGCTCATGGGAAACAGGAGTTGAAAGGTCTGTAGTTGCCCAGGCGACAGAATGTGAAGAGCCACAAGCAACACGTGTAATTTTATATCCTTCCAAGCCTTGCACAAGAGCAGGCTTTCGATTCACTGTGGTTGTCCCATTGCCTTGTTGGCCATGATCATTATCTCCCCAGGCAAAAACCTATAACAAAAGCATGTATTTACATGATATTTTAGGTCTCTGCACATTTATCAAAGACAACAATTATTTTTAAACCTCATTTAAATATAAATTTATATAGCTTGAATGATTTATTTTAATCTTAATTCAAGCAGCTTGAATGGGTTGTTTTCATCATGCTATCTTAAATAGATAAAGAAATAAGACATTTTATCCTTGAATTCATGTTCTAGTTATAATGGCTTGCATTTCTTCTTTAATATTAATGTAATTAAAAAAAAAATAATGACAAATAACATGAACTGACCTGACCCGTATCTGCCACACACAGACAATGAAGAGCTCCTACAGCTACGTGGATAATTTTCTTTCCTTTCAGACATTCCACCAATTGTGGTTTGCGTACATGAGCATCTGTTCCATGTCCTAGCCGGAAGTAATCTCCTTTCCCCCTACAGAAAGAAAATGTCAATTCCAAGGAACCTTGTAACTATGTATCCCTTGTATTATGCCCACCAGACAAGTAGTCACAGATACTAAAATGATAATGAAGCTATAATTGTATGAATCTAGAGGAATTCTGAGATATTTTATTTACATTAATTTAAAGCTCATTATCAGTTGATGTATGTGAAAAACCACTAAAATAAACTATTTAACTAAATAAAAAGAATAAACATTCACTCTCTTTCACCTTGGCCATAGACATAATCTCTACTACAAAAAGCAACTTACAAAATATAAAATACATACTAAAGAAAGATACATTAAAATCATTAATCATTATAATTTTAAAAAGTAAACAATTATAGAGCTAATATGGCCCCATGCACAAGCAGAGTCAAAATAGGTTTGACTTTGTGTTCTGAAGACTAAGTGAAGTATTGACTTTTTGTAAAGTGAGACGTGACTTAGATAAATAGACTTAAATCCTTAGACTAGAGTGTAGTATTGACTCTGTAACACATAAGATATTACTGACTTTGTAATATGTGAGACATAACTTGAACAGAATACTTAATAAAAGTATTACTCTCATCACCCTAAACATCTTACAGTAGAACTTTTACATGACTCAAACAAATCTTAAACCATATACAGCAAAAACAGAGATCATATAAAAAGTGCATACGAATAATTTTCTTAAATGTGAGTTATTTTCTGAAAAATTTAAAATACAAAAACAAAAAAACCCCAACAGTTTTTTAAATCAAAGAACTAGATCCTTTTTTTTTCTTATTTCTTGGTAATATTTGCTTTGTAATGGTGTTAAAGAGCTGAACTCACCATGTCCAGACTTGTCCAGACTTTGTTAGAGCTAGAGAAAACTGGGCACCACACTCAATCTGAATAACCCCTTGACCTGTCAATCTGTCTACAAGATGAGGAACACTGCACCCCTCACTTCCTCCTCTCCCAAGTTTACCGAAATCACCATCGCCCCAACTATAAACATTGCCATAATCGGTCAGTGCCAGTGTCTGTGCGTCACGACTGCCACATGCCACCTGTACCACCCTGTGACCAACCAGGGCTTTGACCTGCCAAATAAAAAAGAATTTAGTACTTTTTCCTTAATACTTATCAGATGTTGGCAACAACTGAGGGCATGTAAGCACTCACCAGAGCCATCTGGCTCCCACATAACCCTTTGAAAATAAGAGATGTGCGAAACAGCAGGGTGAATGGCTTGCCCCTGATATCGAGTGAATTTTTATAATCCAGCACAGATGGTGCATATTTAGGAAAAGCCTAATACACACAAACAAAATTTTCCATCATTTACCTACATATGTACTACTACTGGTGAAGATCACATAGAAGGATAATTTCCTTTATAACCAATAATTTTTGTGGAATCCAGCATGAACCTCTGTCTATCACTAATATTTGAAGGACCACTGAAATCTGCTTTCTCATATTGTCTGCAAATGTGTATGCAATGGACTGGTCAAACTTAGAGTGTCATTTATGTTTAATGACAACACCTGTCATGTCTGCCACACTGATTTGTGCATATGTTGAAACAGAATCTCCAGAGCAGCATGGCCTAAATACCATATGAACTTTGGTTTGAGTAGTGTTGCATTACCCCTATGTCCTAGGCATCTGTAGTCTCAAAGTCAAAATAACGTTATTTTAATGCTGAATACAAAAGTGTCAACAGCATACCAGCTTTGGTTTGAGTTGTGTTGTATTATCCCCATGTCCTAGGCGTCCGTAGTCTCCCAGTCCCCAAGTATACAATTCACCACTGGACGTGATTGCAGCACTGTGAGAACTACCACATGCAATGTCACGAACACGCTTAGATTTCAAGGCCTCAATTAGGCGAGGGGTTTCACAGTTCCTAAACAAAATGAGAAAGTCAAAGAAAAAATTTTAATAGTAATAAATATATATTCAGAGTATTGATAAAAGCACAAAGAAGTGATATTATCAAAATTCTTATGACCAAACCTATCATTTCAAATTAAACTTTAAATATTGCAGAGAACTCACATTAAGTTATACAACAACAACAAAAATTGAGGTTTATAGTTCTTTGTTTTCTGACTTTCAACTTTCATATCATTGTATATATTTTTTACCATTTTAGTAATCAATTAAATATTTTCACAAATATGTATATATAATAAAAACAGAATGTTTAACTAACTTTCCAATAGCAGCTATCCCAAAGTCAACTCATATATATTAAAAACAGAGATATTTATTTAATAACTTTCCAATACAGCTCTCGTAAAATCAACTCAAATAGTAAAAGGGAATAAAAGTTTAGCAGGAAGCTGTGAAAGTTTTGACATGGAAATCACTCACATTCTGCTGGAGTGGCCCAGTTTCCCATCATCACCTTCACCCCATGAAAACACCTTTCCATCCACTGTCAAGGCCATTGCATGCCGACCACCTATTAATGAAAGATTTTATATATAAGAGAGACGGAAAGACAGAGAGGGGCAGAGAGAGGGAGAAAGAGGTCAGATAACTTTAATTAGCAACAAGTCTTACTACAAAAAGAAAACAAGAGAGCCAATTACAAATGAACAAAATATTTACAACTGACAAAACAGATAGAATGTTTGTCAATGTACCATAGCTTTGGGTTAATGGGTGGAAAGAGTTCCCTCAAAATATTAAATAAATTTATGAAATGCAAATATGATACTACACTAGCAAACAAACATGTTACAATAGCAGACAAACTAACTCTACAAGTACAATACCAAACTTATACTACACAAACTGACACAAAATAAAGATGTGATCTCAGCTACCTTATACTGCAGTAATATCTTCAGGAATTTAGAAAAAGGTGTTAAACTGATTTGTGTCAGACAGAGGCAACTATTAATTTGAGATCGTTATAGAGAAAGGATATAAAGAGATTTAAAATTAAAAATTAAAATTCTCATGACAGAGGCCCCAAACTTGTGATGTATAGGTGGAGTGAATACAACAAAGTATGATGGTATTGTGTGCTTCAGTCTCTCATCTCATATCCTTCAGATAAGCCATAAGCCAAAACCACAAATGCCATGAATGAGAACACAATTATTTTCATTAAAACTACTCTTATTTATGAAAAAATAATAAAAATTATTATTACAAAGGTTGTTTATGCAACTGTCTATGTGTGTTTCACAATTAGAAGACCATTGAAACAGCATAATAACTAATATAATACTTTAATTTAGATCCTGCACAATGTTATGAAATAAAATAATATGAAATTAAAATATTCCAATAATAAAAATTCAATAAGTGAAATAAAACAATTTGATTTTTTTTTTATCCTGCACGATACTCACATTAACACACATGAAGAAGTTCCCACTTTGGACTTATTTATTATTCTGACAGGGTTCTCAAAGCACTAAAGACAAGTATTCATAATGATCACAAATACAAAAATAAACTATTATTCATCTTCATGGTGAAGTAAATAAAATGTAAAAAACTCAATGGTGCAAATTTGGAAAATCCATATCTTAAACAATCTTTAAAGATCATCAAATGTGTTGTATTTTCTAATAAATTTGGAAAATCCATGCTTTAAACAATCTTTAAAGATCATCAAATGTGTTGTATTTTCTAATAAATTTGAAGATAATCCAAAATCACCACTAGCCTTTTCATGTGAATACTCTCATCAAACAACTGTTTTATTTCTCTCTCAGTTTACAAGTATAAATAATCCTAAAAGTAAGTTTTTGATACAAAATCTGTGATTAATTTTTATATCAATTGATCAATATTTATTTTTGTTATTTTATTTTATTTATTAATTGTTATTTTATACACAGATGAACAAAAAGAAAATATTTTTATACAAAATTTCAAAATGGTTATGATCAGTGAGCAGAAGAAGCTCCATTTTGGAATAAGATAGGACTTTTTGAAGTCAGTTATTTCCAAAGTTCTTAAGAATCCAAGAGGGAATTTTTGCTACCATATCTCGAATATAGTACACTGCCTCTAGCACTCTAGATGTTTAATGATATTTTTGATTGCTGTACAAATAAGAAATTCAAACCTGAGTGGACCGCCACTTTCTTGATGACGTACTGGCTGAGTGCTGTGATTTGCTTGGGGGACAAAATATTGCCACTCAAGATGCCCAGCCCAAGCCGACCATTTGTTGCCTCACCACATGCATAAATCTTTCCATCTTGTGTGACTGGAAATAGAGCTTGCTGTTAGATTTTGTTCCAGGTTAAAATGATTAACACAGTAAACTTTTTTCATGTTTACTGTAACAGCACAGTAAAAACCTTTCTATGTTATACTGTTAGATTTTGTTCACAGTTAAAATAAACAATGTAATAAAACTTTCCGAGTCAGGCAATGGATGGCTTTCATTTCTAATTGCCCCAGCGAGTCAGACAATGGATGGCTTTCATTTCTAATTTCCCCAGTGAGTCAAGCAATGGATGACTTTAATTTATAATTGCCCCAGTGAGTCAGGCAGTGGATGGCTTTCATTTATAATTGCTCCAGTGAGTCAGGCAATGGATGGCTTTCATTTCTAATTGTTGCAGTGAGACTAGCAGTGGATGGGATTCATTTCTCTGCATCAAAGTGAGTCAAGAAGACAGGTGGTCTCATTTCTCTGTTATCTCAATAGGTCTAGAGGGTAGGTGGCTTTCATTTCTCTGTGTCTAAGTAAGTCTATAAGGTAAGTGACTTTCATTCCTCTATGTCTAAGTATCTAGAAGGTAGTTGCATTCATTTATCTGAGAAGGTAAGTGGTTTTCATTTCTCTGTGAATCTAGAAAATAAGTGGCTTTCATTTCTCCATGTCTGTGAGTCTAGAAGATAGTGGCTTTCAATTCTCAGAATGAATCTAGAAGATGCCGAGTCTAAACAGTCTGTCCATGGGAGTTAATACCACTATGCACTATTGCAGAATTGGGTTTAGCAGTCAGTAAACAGGGAAATAACATCAGTTATGTAGTGCTAGAGCAAACCATCCAAGGGAAATAACATCACTTTGCAGGGTTAGTTGGCCATCAGAGCTAATTTTTATATAAAACAAGAGGAATAACTTCTTAGCAGTACTACCAAATCTCAGGTAGGAAATATAAAAAATGTCTGCACAGAGGTGGTGGTAAGAATAGAGAGAGTGAACTTTGCAACATTTCAATTCATACAAATTTATGCAAAACAAAAAAGAGTGTCTATTCTTGAATCCTGCAGCTTAAATTTGTTTTCCTACTGTTAGTGTTGTGTAATGAATGTTTGGAAAGAATTAAGACTTACATTTTACAGCTGTGGGTACAATGGTATGGATAGGTTCTTAGATGTATGGTGGGTATTTATTTTTAAAAGTAAATCTTTATTTACTTTAAATATTTATTGATAAAAAGCATCCTAGGCTGTTACTAGAGGTATGGTTTCGGACATAATAAAGTACATCCTTAATCAGCAATCCAGATCGTATTTAATTTATTATCCTGATAATTCAAGGTAAGTTTAACCAATTCAAAAAGAAAGAAAAAGATTTTAATCATAACAAGGGTCTGGACATACCACAGAAAAGACTCTTGGAACCACCAGCAATATGCACACAATTCAGGGCAGACAACTGTTCATTCAGATGTGGTAGTTTGATCTAGTATAAAATATGAAATACAATGATATGAGTGCCCAGATAACAGTTGATAAACAATATTAAGTGGTCAGGTAAGGTGTTCACTGTTATGCATGACATAAAAATCACAAGACAAAATAAATGTTCACACAATAATACATCAGGACTGATTTGCACCACCATGACGTGGTCGCCTATGTTCAGCATGAATATTAAATGCCATGGTATAAATGATTTGCAACTATTTGTAAAACATGAATTAGGTTTATGACATATTTTGATAAAAATATATATAAATATGTCGCATTTCTGTCAAATGAATATTTCAAATTAATTTTGTATCTGATGTATTTAAACTATAAATAAAAGCAGCAATAATTTACTAATAATAATGAGAGAATAAAATTAGACATTTACTTTGGACCCCTTAGGTCCCCCTAGTTGATCCTTGTCATTGAGTCCCCAGACAAAAACATGAGTCTGAATGTCTTTTGTGCTGACTTGTCGTGACTTTTTGCTTTTGCAGGCAATGTTATTATTGCTCTGGCTCATCAGCTGTCTTTCATCTTCATCTTCCTGCAGCAATCATAAAGTGCTATATATAATATCTACATATATTTGGTCACTAAATAAGAAAGATACAACATGGTTTAAATATTATGAATGTGAATGGAGAAAAAAAGTAAACTGTCTGCCATCCATTGATACTGTCATTATATTTTGTTATTATTACAGGAGAAAGTCATAAGTATAAGAAGCAAGATTAAATAAATCAAATATACACTATTTTAAAACTGCAGTGGTGATGAGAGGGAAAAACCTCCAACATATTTCACAAGTCCATTTGATAGGGATATATACTTATGACTTACAGACTCAAAGATATTTCACCAATAACACTTGTATTTACAACCAACAATTAAAAAACTCCCTTTAAAAATTATAAAGTGAACAATAAGTGAAAAATATTTTCTTTATAAGAATATTGTAGATCAAACCTTGTCTGAAGCCAGATATGAGAAACCTGAAGCAAAGTCATCATCATCTGAACGCCGATGAGCAACAACAGACAGACCGTGAATCCTGCAATCTATGCCGCTGCTACGACACTGTCTGATATCAATCTCGATAAATTTGAAATACTGAAAATAAAGAAAACAACTTTAAAAAATTTTTTTTTATAATTTAATATTTTTTTAGTAATGAATTTCTTTTAAATATACAGACAATTTTATTGTAAAATTCTAACAAAAAGCCATTGTGTTCAAGAATTAAGACAAACTGACACACCTCTGTCATGTTGGAGAGGAGGGTGACAACAGTCTCACTTGCAGGGATTGGGATGGTTCTGATCTCCTTCAGGTTGTGGATACTGTCTCCGGCTTTCATAACTACCAATGAAGGAGTGTAGCTGGAGTCTCCAGGATCAACCCGCATACACAGACGGTTTATTGTCATATCTGGCTGCATCTCAAGTCGAACCCAATGCTGTTGCAGTAAACAAGTCTAAGTTAGGGACATGAGAGTTTATGCACTCAAGTTGTTTTTAAAAAGTTATACATATTTACTAGGTCAATGAAAAGCAAGTAAAAAGAAAAATTATTAGAAAAGGTCATACAGTTTGAACCTTTAAAAGGGGAATTTATGTCTGAAAGCATTTTGGAATGTCTTAAGAGTGATCATAAGTTAGAAGTAATCATGAGTTAGAAGTAGGTGAGAAGTAATCATGAGTTAGAAGTAGGTGAGAAGTGATCAGGAGTTAGAAGTGAGAGAGGAGAGATCATGAGTTAGAAGTAGGTGAGAAGTAATCAGGAGTTAGAAGTAGGTGAGAAGTGAACATAAATTAGAAGTAGGTGAGAAGTGATGATGAGTTAGAAGTAGGTGAGAAGTGATCATAAATTAGAAGTAGGTGAGAAGTGATCATAAATTAGAAGTAGGCGAGAAGTGATGATGAGTTAGAAGTAGGTGAGAAGTGATCATGAGTTAGAAGTAGGTGAGAAGTAATCATGAGTTAGAAGTAGGTGAGAAGTGATCATGAGTTAGAAGTGAGAGAGGAGAGATCATGAGTTAGAAGTGTGTGAGGAGTGATGAGAAAAATTCCAATGACTAAAGCTGGGTTAAAACTCAAGTCCTTCTGAACATAATATTGTAAAACTGTTTCCAATTAATATTCCAAACACTTTTATAATGTAAAGAATAATGTTAAGTATGTAACATGCACATTAAACAATCTAAAAACTTGTATTCTGGATGTTTTTCCTGATTACATATTTATATATTATGTATGCTCTAGTTCCATAAAAACTTCAGCTGACACACTACACACTAAGCATAATTTAGTGTAAATATTCATATTTTGAAGTTGTTAGAATGATGGTCTATAATGTAGGTCCTAATTTATTCATGTAACAATTTCAATGATCATATTAATTAAACTTTAAATAATGATAGTACATTGTGTACATTCTGCAATGATCCCAATTTTAATATGCTTTAATATATCAGAAGGAAAAAAGTATTTATAACAATTAAATTTGGTGAATCCTACATAACACAAATAATCTTTACTATGTGCACTAAAACTGAAAAAAAAAGAAAAGATACAAAAATCTTACTTTTCCTTGAGCACCTGAGCTCTGCCAATAACCCTCATTGCCATCGATGAGACGCATGACTTGGTTTTCACGTGAAGAAACACTAACATTCTTGACACACATATGCCAACTGTCCACAAGAGCTCCATTTACAACCCGCATGACTGGTTTGGCTTGTTTTCCTGGTTTGCCAGCAAATGATGGTTCACTGTCTGTAAACAATAATTCTGACAAATTTGTATTAATTTACAACTTTCTAATGAATTTCTGTAAAATGGATTTACTATGACAAGAAAACCAGTTACTGAGAAAGCATTTTAAAATGACAACATTCTATATTATTAGAGGTCTGAGTCAGATTTGAAATTTGCTAGGCATTCAAGCTGAAAATAATATCTCTCTACTTGCTGACAGCTGTGTGAGAGATATTTTTCTTGTATTTTCTTGTAGGTAAATCAGATATAAAGAGGTCTTTTTGTACTTCACAAAACTCCAGAAATAAAGAGATTCTATTGTACTTTCATGAAAGATAAAGAACTATAATTGTACTTTCTATAAACTAGGTACATCAGAGTTAAAAGATTTAACTGTAATTTCAGAGATAACAGTTTTTACTGGTTTTTTTAATTGAATCTTCTATATGATCAGTACAAAAGAAAAAGATTTTATACTGCCTTTTAATTGTATTTTCAATAATAAATGTACAAGAGGTACAGAGTTTTTATTGTTTTTAATTACATTTTCTATAGGATTGGTACAAGTAATAAAGAGCTTTATGGTACATCTACTTTCCATATCATAGGCACCTGTGAAAGAAGAGTTTTTATTCTGTTGTTTATACAGTAATTTAGAGTTTTCTTTTCAGTTCTATTTGGGTTGCATAACACTATATATAGTAAGGGAATATCACCTGTCTGGGGTGTGGAAACTTCCATTTTGTATGCAAGTCATAAGGAATGGTTTGGTAGGTAACACAATCAGATGCTAAAAGTGTGAAGCACACAAGAATTCAAACTCGTTGTATTCCACTCACCTGGCTCAGTAAAGCGAATGAAAGGATGGCGGTGACCCTTGACAGAATGAAAACAACTATCACACATATCAAAATCCTCACAAAGCTGACATTTGTAGCGAGGACCAGTGATAGGGCTTGTACTGCATGCATCACATCTGCAACAATGGAACTTTCTATTTTGCATACGATCAATGACTGAAAAAATAAAGACTCTAATTGTATAAATAAAGTCAAATAATGATTGCCTAAAGAATTTTTGCATAAACTCAATTACTGAATAACTAAAGTCTGTATAAGTATGTATGTATGAAATCAATTAGTGAATAACTAAATTTGTGTATGTAAAAACTCAATTACCAAATAACTAAAGACTGTATATGTTTGTATAAAATTAATAAATGAAGACTGTACAAGACTCTTTTACTGAATAACTATAGAATGATCATGCAATATAAACTCTTTTAATCAATAACTATAGAATATACTAAAGTATAAATTTTTTAATCAATAACTATAGAATATACATATAAAAATAAAATATTTTAATCAATAAACTAAGACTGCTTATGTAAGTATAAACTCATTTGACATATAAAAATAAAATATTTTAATCAATAAACTAAGACTGCTTATGTAAGTATAAACTCATTTGATCAATTAAGAAAATGATGACTTTCATGTTGGAATCTTTTTAGTATTTAGTAATATATTAGGTGATTGGATATACTAGAATGTATAATTTTCAACTCAGAATAGCAAGTTATTGATATTTAAACAACAAATGACATAAAAGAAAATTTTTTTTTACGTGATATGGGGATGTGTGCTAGGAACTAACTCCATTTCCTCAGTCACTCCAGTCCAGTGAGCTTGTTGAGGAAAGTCCACTGTCACATCTCGACCATTTGGATTCAAGGCTAAAAACAGAAAACATTTATTTATAACCATGTTGTGGAGTAAATTTGCTAATTCCTATTTATAAACTTAATTGTTATATAAACTATTAAATTGTTAAAGTAACCCGACCTTGGGATGGTATTTTTGTAAGTGTCAGAGTTGGGAGTAAACAACTCAAGTAGAGAATATGCTAGAAATTGCTGAGACAAAAAAATTACCTGTAGAGAATTCTATTGTCTAATCACTTTGAATTTGGAGTGGCAAGAAGTCCGGTCATGAAAGGCAGCCGTTAGAGAAGAAAGTGGGTGGATGGGAGCTTACTAAATATAGATTAAAAGATGGATTTTTCTTCTACAGTTTTCCACCTAGGGAAATATTGTGTCACAGTAAATATTTGTCTTTAATGTTGTGGAAGAGAGAAATCATTTATAGTGCACACGCTTATCAACCAAGTGAAAGAGACGAATGGTGTCTGCTGAAGAATTATTAATAACATAAATTAAGATTCTCTTCACTTGTATTTAGTTATAGATGATTAATTAATTAATATTAATAATCATAACCATTAACTAGGTGGCGTTGGCTTCACAAATATATGTAAAAGTTTTTTGTTTCAAGGGTGGTCTAAAAAATTTCAGAAGCTATGTAGTTGAGATATTTAATAATAAAATGCTAAAATATAGCAAGAGAAAACCTTCTAATAAATAGTATCTTTGTCGGAGATTCTTAGACTGCACATTGCCGAATAAAAATTAGGAAGAAAAGGTAAATATGAGAGTTTTATAATACTGTTCTCAAATAACTGTTCATTATAATTTAGAAAGAAAATTTCAGTTTTAAAAATTAGGAAGAAAAGGTAAATATGAAAGTTTTATAATAGTGTTCTCAAATAAATGTTCATTATAATTTAGAAAGAAAATTTCAGTTTTAAAAATTAGGAAGAAAAGGTAAATATGTGACTTTTATAATAGTGTTCTCAAATAACTGTTCTATAATAAGTTACAAAGAAAAATAGAAAAGCTAGAAATTTTGGGATTAAAATTACATATCTATCAAGATTTTAACCCACTATACATTCTACACTTATTAATTTAATGATTTATTTTACACATATATGGTCCGGTCTAGGGTTACAGCAGTCTCAGTTTACAGCAATCAGCCATTAACAGACAAGTCCAGAAAGTGTTTTTACTTAGTGACTCCTGTTCTTTGTGAACTGAGGAGAACTAGTATCAAAGTGGGTGAATCACAGATGTATATCACTTGGCATCATTAAAGTTAAGAATCAAGCACCATTCTAATTCATCACGTTCTCTTTCACTCTTCAAGACTATTGGGCCAACAAACAAATTCCGACTCAAGTATAAAAACAAGTTACATATGTCTTTAAGAATGGAATTAATTAATAACCTGAGACCCAACTGGATGTATTTAAAATAAGCCATTAAATAAATAAAATATATAGTGGCTGAAAATCTTGAGTGATATTTAATTTTATTCCCTCAAAACTTCAAAGGACTTCTGTAGCATTAAAAGTTATTAAAAAATTATAAACAAACGAAATAGTTCTTCAACAAAAAAATATGACATACAATTTCAGGACCCTTAGAAAATTAATTTCCATCTATTTGAGTGTGTGTAGATCTGCACTGAAGTAAAATAAATTAACCATTGAATTTTGTGGTTTGTAATCACAATAATTTGTAATTTTAGCCATGTATCCAAATGGTTAAGCTGTGATAGTCGACTTTCCACAGTAAACTTATTGGACTGGAACTACTATTGTATGTTTTTAGTCTGGAATCTAACTGATCAAGATGTGAAAGGGACTGAAATTATTTAATGTATGATTATAATTAAATGATTTGAGTTTATAACCTTTAATTCAAATAGTTGTGATGTGACAGTAGTCTGGAGTCATTGTTGTGTGGTTATAAATAAATGATTTCTGTTTTTAGCCTTGAATCCAAATGGTAGAACTGTGACAATGAACTGTAATTATTGATGTGTGGTTTCAATTAAATGATTTCTGTTTTTAGCCTTGAATCCAATTGGTAGAACTGTGACAGTGAATTGGAATTATTGGTGTGTGGTTATAATTAAATGATTTCTGTTTTTAGCCTTTAATTCAAATAGTCGTGATGTGACAGAGACTGGAGTTACTATTATGTGGTTTGTGATGCCAACACTACCTAGTTAATGGTTATGATTATTATTAATTAATTAATCATCCATAACTAATTACAAGTGACGAGAATCTTAACTTAAATTATTAATAATTCTCCATCCAACGTAAGATTATAATTATCAATATGTGTAAGAAAGAAGGTCAATAAATAGAACAATAAATTTATTAAATCAACAATCAAATATACATATAACAAATACAATGAAAAAGATTACTTGACTTCAATATTTCCATGAAACCAAGTTCGAATAATTTTAATACCTATAAAGTCTTATATCCTAAAACACATTCAACAGATTAGTGTCAATAAACTGGACTGTGTCATAATTGAAAAGAAAGCATTTACATGTGTTATACAGTTACAGACAACAATTACCTGTTACAGTACCAATGCTGCCATGAGTGACAGAACCCCATTTGTAGGTGGGTGTGGTGACTGAAACTTTGACTCGCACTTTATCCCCAACCTTGATAGTCTGGACATTAGCTGTGAGAGTAATAAGTATGAGTGAATTAGAGAGAGAAGTAATAGATATGTGTGAATGAGTGAATTAGAGAAGTTATAGGTATGTGTGAATGAGTGAATTAGAGAGAGAAGTTTTAGATGTGTGAATGAGTGAATTAGAGAGAGAAGTTATGGATACTGTGAATAAGTGAATTAGAGAGAGAAGTTATAGATGTGTGAATGAGTGAATTAGAGAGAGAAGTTATGGATACTGTGAATAAGTGAATTAGAGAGAGAAGTTATAGGTATGTGTGAATGAGTGAATTAGAGAGAAGTTATAGGTATGTGTGAATGAGTGAATTAGAGAGAGAAGTTATAGGTATGTGTGAATGAGTGAATTAGAGAGAAATAGGTATGTGTGAATTAGAGAGAGAAGTTATAGATATGTGTGAATGAGTGAATTAGAGAGAGAAGTTATAGGTATGTGTGAATGAGTGAATTAGAGAGAGAAGTTATAGGTATGTGTGAATGAGTGAATTAGAGAGAGAAGTTATAGATATGTGTGAATGAGTGAATTAGAGAGAGAAGTGATATTTTGGTAATGCATTTATTTTATTTCACTCTAAAAAAACACCTCTGAATAAGTGAAGAACTGATTGTTTTTACATTCAAAATAGATATGGGTATAGTTATATGTTGCATACAAGTATTATTTAAAATAATATTGTTCTGAATGTATACTTCAATTAGAAAGTTGAATGAGTTACTTCCCTTGAGAATAGTTGCACATAACAACAAAGCAAACTAAATGTATTTACATTTAGACTATAAATGCCTGATTGGATTCCTTCCAAGTTTGTGATTTTTGCATTAAATTTTCATTGAGGTATGTTACAAGCAGAAGAGATACATAAAATAAATATAGTGACTGTATTCAACAATGAAAGTATGACATCAGCCCAAAAATAATGCACTGTTAAGAATTTTATATTATTTTAACTCAGAAATATCATAAACTGATGACTCATTTTGCTTAGCAGATTACATCTATTAAAGTTCATCTTCTTGTTAATAAACTGTTTACTAAAGCAGTCCTATGTTTTTAAACCATTTACTATGAAAGTTCATCTTTGTGTTTCTAAACTCTTTACTACAGCAATCACCATGTTTTTAAACCATTTACTGAAATATTCATTCTAGTGCAAAATCATTTACTAAATGTTCATCTTATTCTTGAACCATTTATAAAACATTCATGTTTCTAAACTCTTCCTGTGTATAAATCTTCACTTTATACCCTTTCGTTCACAGGACTTTTGATATTTTTAACTCCATTCCCAGAGATTTGTCAGTGTGTTATATTATGGTATGGGGATATACTTTTCTTAAATTAATAGTGAGTGATATAATTTAGATTCCTATTGGTTAAATTAATAGTGAGTGATATAATTTAGATTCCTATTGGTTAAATTAATAGTGAGTGATATAATTTAGATTTCTATTGGTTAAATTAATATTGAGTGATATAATTTAGATTCCTATTGGTTAAATTAATAATGAGTGATATAATAAATTCCTTTTGCCCTAGAATAAATCATTCTAAGCAAACTAAATACCCCCTCCCCCCAAAATTAAAAAAAAAATATATAGTCACAGAATTAGGTTATCATTAGTGCACTGTTCTTTGTAAGACTGAATCTGATAGAAGAATCAGAATTCTAACATTATAAATGAAGTCCTTGTATGTGACAAAAGCTAATTTGATAAAATCAGTTTAAAAAATTAGTCACAAATTCTGAAAGTTTCTCTTTGTTTATGGCTGAAATCACCCTAAGAAAGTTTGTAATTGGCTTCATACTTAGGATTACTAAAGAAATAGTTAATCAAAATTAGGTCATTTTTGTGTTAGAATTACTAGAGATAAGTTTATAAAACATATTTTTAACTAATTTCAAGATAAAATTCTAGCTTATGATAAATTAATGCTGAATGAAGTGAGAACTGATAAAAAATCAAAATGATATAGAAAGAATATAAAACACTTTTTTTCAGCATTTATATCAGTTTAACTTAAGCAAATTATGATTCATATTGTCAAAGTGGGTCACAAAATGGTTTAAAAACAAGTTCGCTGTTTTTAGCAAATAATTTAAAACATATAAGTAGTAAAGGATTTAAAATTCTACTGACGGTTAAATAGATAAATTGTTAGGAAACATACAAACAGATGTATTGGTAAATCCAAGAAGCTCAACATGGATGTAACGCACCCAATATGTTCCAGTTTTGCGTTGCCAATCTGCCTGGATGTTCAAGTCATGCAATCCATCACGATCCAGCTAAAAAATTTTGAAAAGTGTCCCAACTCAATTTATTAGATATCAACAAGATATCTTAATTTCATGTTATAATCAAATGATAAGAATAAAATTTCTAACAGTGCAAAGACAGGTAATTAAATTATTTAATTTATCTTGATCATAATGTTAATAAAGTAAAGCAACATCAAAGTCCTTGACAGGAAAAAACTGTACAATTTTCTTTTCAAATATAACTTCATAAAAATTTATTATGCATGAAATTCTTGCAGAGTGTGTTTGTGTGTGTGTATGTACATGTGTATGCATGCATGAATGCATGTGTGCACACCTGCGAGAGAGACAATTTACTTTCACTTTAAATGTATATCAAATTATAATCTGGTAGTACATTTTGCAAAAAAATAAATAAATAAATAAAATACCAAAAAAATAACTTGTCTTGATGACTGATTCAAGTACTTAAGTTACATAATTTTTAACTAATTTTAGTCATGACTAAAATTATTTTTAAGCTGAGAAGAATCCCAGGGAAGCAAAAAAAAAAAAAGAGGACTTAGTGATTTATAAACTGACCTTGATGACTTTGCCCATGTCGCCCTCATGCACTTCTTCGTATGTTCGGCAACAGCGCACCATCATGCCCACTTGTATGTTGTCGCGTACATACATCGCATAGTCGTCAATGGTTGAGAAGTCAGTACGTTTTTTGTAAAGTGTACAACCAGTAATGGACTCCAAGGCCACTGCAGGTAGCTGCTTTAAAATGCCAGTTTAAAAGGAAAAGAAGTAAATGTTCAATCTCTTACAAGTACTAAAATTAGTTCTGACAATCAACAACAAATTATTAAAACGAATTCCCTTTAAATCCACATTTTTTAACAATACTAGCTCTCAATGCTATTGTTTTATTTTAGACATAAGTATAAATTTACAAGTATCCTGGAACACTTCCCTGTATTGTCTTTAGAAATGGATGATAGTTAAAAATAGCAGCAGTCCAAGGTTATTTTGATTCTTATCACTGTTAACTGCAATCATTTGATATTAATGATAGCTCTACTTTCAATATGCTCACACATCTGTTAGCCAAGATAATTTTTTTTATTGCTGTTAATTGTAATCCTGTCATATGAATGATAGCACCACTTTCAATATGCTCAGACATACTTCTCTTAGCCAAAGTAAAAGATTATTTTCATTTCTTATCATTGTTAACTGCAAATCCTTTCATATGAACCTTAGCATCACTTTCAATATGTTCACACATACCTGCTAACCTTTCTCAATCTTTGTGGAAGTCTTCCACAATAGTCACTAAATCTTTTTTTTTTAACAAAAAAAGTCAAAAATCATCATGGTTCTTCTGCATAACAAAACTCCAATTTTTACTTTTCATCCCATTATAGTTTTTCATATTATAAATCTCTGAACTTCAAAATAATCTTGCATTTATTTCCCATTAAAATTTCCACTGAAAGAAAATATTTCCACTTGACATCAATGCAGCATTATATCTTTTGTCTCTTTCATTTGGAACTGAAGTAATTTTTTGCAGTACTTTTGTTCACTTGAGAAAAAAACAAAAAACTATGTTCATAAAAGAAAAATCTATCCAAGAAAGAAATGAAAAATATCAGGTAAATTTAATGTGATGAAAATGAAGATGCTTTTAAACAGTGACTGCAAACTTAATAAAAACAATGAGCAGGATTGCACTGATTTAGTAGAGACTCTTCTGTAGAATACCAGGAGAGAGGGGAAAGAGCATTTTAATCATCAAATTACCAGTCTTATAAATCCTGACAAGCTGACCAAAGTGAACAATTTCCTCCTAAAAATGGAGACAAAGGTAATTTGTTTTGAATATCAGTTTATTAAATATTAAAGGTAAAATTTACATAGCATCAACAGTTTGGATTAATGATATTTTGCTTGAATAAACTTTCTTGTAATACAATAAAGATATAAAACCAAAAGAATGGTAGACAGACACAGAGAAAATGCCATCTTTTAAAAAAGGTATTTCTAAAAATTTGATTACTGCATACAAATAAGTGATGTTTCTTGATCTGCTTATTCTAGGTAACAATACTGCCAACCATCATCAGTTCCAATCTTTCTAGACAAAATGTTAAACTTACCTTTACAAAATGATATTAGAAGGAAAGTTTTGAAATTTACCTCAAAAGAGTCCAGTTCGGCAAACTCCTCTGACATGGAATCTGAATTTGAGTGGACATCATAGCTGTAGGATTCAGAGTCTGAATCATCTTCAGGAACATGCGGATGTTCTAGCAGCCAGCTGACAAGATTCTCCACACTAGGAGTCTCTACTGACCCACAAAGATCACCAGCTAGGAGGAAAAATACAAGCATCCAATACAAAGCAGGAACAAATCACTTTTTATTTGTTTACAGCTCTAATGATCCACAAAGATTACTGGCTAAGAGGAAAAATACAAGCATCCAATACAAAGCAGGAACAAATCACTTTTTATTTGTTTACAGCTCTAATGATCCACAAAGATTGCTGGCTAAGAGGAAAAATACAAGCATCCAATACAGAGCAGTAAGTGAAAGTCATTTATTTCATCCAGCTTAGCATTTTGTAGGATTATGGCCTTGGTGGAAGTTGTAGTGTCATCAGAATGGAAAGCGTCTAAAAGATATGTTTAATTTCACTTGTAAGTGTTGTGTACACACATTTTAACAGAATTGTTTTCATAGGTAACTGCCTTCACCTGTCTTTTATTCATTTTTGTATAAACATTTAACTGTCTGATGAAAAAAGGAATTTTTCTACATGAAATAAGCTAATAATAAAAGAATAATAATAATAATAATAGACAAAAAAAATAGAAAACATTACAAATTACCAACAAGAATGTATACTAAAGAAATTCATTTTCATGTAACTGTATCTACTTAAAATAACAGATTACTAAATCAAAAAAAGGCTTAATCAAAAATACACACACCTAAAGCTTTCTCTGCAAACTCAACACTTTTGCGTGAAAAGCCCATTTCAACTAACTGACTGACAACAGGATTCATGGGAGACTGGGAATGCTTGGTTTTTTTGTGCTTTATGGGTTTAGCCGCAGCACTGAGGACATCAAACACGGGCTTGACGTTCAAAGGAGATGCATATGTGGGTAATGCATTTGCTTCTATACCAGTCTGTTCATCTTCAGAGCTTGTGTCACTGAGACTATCCATAGAATGATCCTGATCAGCCTGCAGATACTGGCAAACCTCTACTGCTGCCACCTAGACAAAAGAATGTGAAAAACTTACTAAAGCAATTTTTAGGATACTGGCACTTTTTTACCTTAGAAAATAATTGAAAACTAACTCAATTAGAAATAAAACATAAATTTTCTAAGTTATTAGAAATAAAACAAATATAACATAGGTTTTTGAGTTTTTTCTCAATATTTACCAAGTCTACAGACTCAGATTATCAGTTTTTCTATCTATCACATCCAAGGCATCCAGCACAGTAATGACGAGGGAGGACAACTAAAGTTAGATGCTGCAGGAAACAGATATCAGTGCTCATGTTTACATTCCTTAAAAACCCAACTCATGATCCTTGGAGTCTTTATTACAATTTCTATACTCTGCTGAGACAAATGTTAAGTATTCTGGAAAATTTATTTCTTTTCTAGGACAGTGAAGAAAAATAAAAATAATGTATATTTATAAAACCCACATAAATACATTACAGGCTTTTCAACTATTTAGACAAAATTTAAGAAGTCATCTACTTGCAGAAATGTTGCTACTTTAATGAAAACATTAAAATAAATCAAATTTCTGATTCCTGCACAAGATCATCAAATGAATGACCTCCATCTCTTGTATGCCAAAAGTGGCTTTCACTGGAGAAGGCTGTGTGGCCAGCACAAGCAGCTGTTGTAGAAGCATTGTCTGTTGTGGAGCCATTTCTCCTAGACCTCCTTCATCCTCCTCATTCACTCCATGGCCACAGACAAATGGAAAGTTGCCAAGACTTGAGTCAAGTGGAACAGACTGTGACAGGATGTTGCGAAGATTATTCTGCTGTCGGAAGAGGCATTCTGCTGCACGCATTTGTCCAAGTAGTACTTGCTGTCTGATGAGTTCTTTCTTTCCTGGTGACAAGGCTGATAGCACAAAGAAACAACTGCTTACAAAGAGAAACTGAAATGTTCCTTTCCATAAAATATTTCTTTCACTTTAAAAGAACTTTACTTGTAAGAAGCATGAATTACACTACTTGAAAGAAGCATGACACAGAACTCACCAGGAGTGGCTTCTATGCTACCAGTGCTTGTGGCCAGTGGAGCCCGAGTTATTTCTTTGTCACGATCTTCCATACGCAAAATATTGATGCCTATGCTAATAAAGCGGGCCCAGTTGGAGAGGTTTTCTTCAGTTAATGGCATCTTCTCCACACAGAAATCCATAACAGGCACCTGCATATTTTAAAAGAATTATTAAAAAAAAAAAAGAAATTTAAACAGCTTATAATTATATTTGTGACAAAAAATGTATTCTGACAAGCCAACTCAATATCTTTGAAAATGGTAAATGCAGTAAAGCAATCATTAAAACCACAAAAATCAAAGAAATTAATCAGATGAAATTAATTTTTTTCTGATGTAAAATGCAATTTTCTCAAAACTATTAACAGTGGCTTCTAAAGTTGTTGTTGGCTGGATGTGCACCACTGGTGGGAGGTTTCTAGTAATGATGGACAGAATGGAGATTAGTTGATAGTAAAGTCGATAGGACAAATATGATGAATGTTTGCCAGTTTGACCATATCATATGCATATGGAGATCCAGGTACTTGGTCAAATGGTGTTGCAATATTTCTGCCATCTTGCTTTTCCTATACAGTTGATGTTGTCTTTGGTGTCATCGATGCTGTCCCTGCAAAGCCTCATTCTTTCAGGCATATCTACGTGTCATCAATGGCATAACTTTCATTCACCTCTGTACCTGCAATGAAATGGGATCTTCTGGGAAAATGGGAGAGTGTTGATGTAGGGATGTCATGGTTTCTGTGTCTGGGTCCATGGTCACTGGACAAATTTAAAGCAGTGGAAAGGTTGTCCCTGGGACAGATATATTTCTTACTTTCCGATGTGTAGTGTGCCTGTCTCTTTTCTATTAGTCATTATGAGTTTTCAGGTACACATCACCTTAATTTTGTTCATATCCATTGGACACTGGTTTCTCAGTGTGGGCTAAGAAAGGATTGTAACCAACTCATTTGATCAAAAAGGGAGGTGGTGGATGGTGGGCAACATGGAAAGTCTATCCCCTATCTTTGCGGAGAGTTTCATTTAAGAGCACGCTGAAACCCTACAAGAATCTGTATTTTCAGATGTCCCTAAATCTTTTGTGCAAGAGCAAGCATTTTACAAACTTCTGTGAAATGGTAGTGGAAGTGAACAAGAGATGACAAGAAGGGAGTGTACATAGGTGGTTTGATTTCAGTGCAGTTAAAGACTTTGCTCTAAATTTCCCTTTCAATTCAACAATCAACCGACTACAAACACCCACTTCAAAATTATTCTCTCCTGCAGAATGAGGACTGTCTTCCAACATATCCAAGCAATATGACAAAATTTCCTGACAAACAAAAATTTTCTTTGTTATAAGGATGTTATAAGGAGGAGGAGGTAAGTCTTGAAGGTCTTCTTGAATACTAGTGTGTATGCACCTCAAAAGAATCTAATGGTTGATAACGTTCTCTTCTCAATTCATATCATCTAACCAGCACTAAAAGATGAAACAAACAAATGGCTACTAGCTAACTTCTCCTAGCAAGTAAAAGATCAACATTCACCAAAATACAATCTGTTATGTTGTTATGTGAACATCCCATACAACTAACACGGCGAGGTGAGAGTCAAAATATGTTTTGCCTGTGAAAGGCATGACAAAGAAGCTCTGCCATTTAAAACCTCGAAGATTAACTCTATAATGGTATTAGCCATGAAAGGCAAAGGAAAAAATAGATCTTCCCAGAAAAATGGAAAAATAAAGGATGGCTTGATGCTACTGGAATACCAGCCAAACAAATAGATGGAAAGAAGCAATCTTCTTAGCAACAATTCTGAAAATGCTGCTTTGTGGTCAAGAAGACAACAAATAAGTCTCCAAGAAAGAAAATGATACCCGAGAGGAAAGACTACTTTAAAGTTAAGTCACAGTTAAATCTGTTAGAATGATTACACTTACAAATTTTGTAATTTCTACTTAGTGTTTGTGTGAAGCTTGAGCTGTAGAGATGAGCTGAAATGCATGACACATGATAGATATCTGGTCATATGACAGAAAAACTAAATAACTAAACTGAATAATTTATAAAATAATTAAACAGAATAACTAAATAGAATAACTGAACAAAACAGCTAAATGATTAACTAAATAAAATGTCTTAACAGAATAACTAAATACGCAGAAATGAAAAAAACTGAGCCAAACATCAAGATATATAATGTAAATGGAGTTTCTTGGAGCAAACTTACTGGCACTAGCTCACTCAAACGACAGACATGCAGCTTGTTGGAAGCAAACTGAACATGGATTTTGCCTTTGTGTGTGATGCGAGCCACAGTGCCAGTGCCATGGGTTTCATGCTGCACATGTCCACCCAGACGTATCCGGTTATCCACACCCCCAATCACAGCCAGTACGGATAAAACTGTACTTGTGAAATCAGAGTCTTGCCCAAGAGGGTCCTGCAATATGGTCTTTTCTTTATTAAAATCCATGTGCCATATTTGTTTTGTGATAAAGTTAATTAACTATTTCAAGTATACTCTTAAATTAATTCTAATTTAAGGAAGTGAACCAGGAAAAAAAAGCGAATATAAATAAATCCATTTTGGAAAGGACCCTAGTAGATAAGGTAACTGAGTGAAATCCATTTCTTTGAAAAGACCCTAATGGAGAAGGTAATAATCAAAATATAGTTAATTTTTTAAAGTGATGCTGATTTGGCAGTTATATTAAACAACTAAAATGATGATAACTAGGCAGTTATTTTTCAAACTTATATGATGATGACAATTGATACTGAGATTTACAAAATCTTATCAAATTTTATTTTGAACTGATATTATGACAATATCTCATACTAACATAAATAAGTTTTCCAAAATGAGAAACATAATTATTCAATTAAAAACAGCTTTATGTAAAATTAATGCAGCACAAGAACTCAAGGACAGTATAAGTACACAGGCTGGAGAACAAGTATAGATAAAAACATAATCTTTTTCACTACCAATCTTTGTGTCTAACTATTACAAAGAGAAAAATGAATGAAAAATTGTACAGGTATGTTGGTTTCCAAAGCTGCAATGATGGCAGGAAGCTGAGAGGCTATGTATTGGTTAATGTGGTGATTCCACACAGCCAAAGAGTGAAGTTTGCGTAACAATACGATCATCTCCTCTGCCACTGTACTGGTATATGTGGCAGTCACTGACACACGTGGGTTCAATGGTTTGCATTGAGTGGATGTGTCCACTGCACAATAAATGCAATTAAATTTTTTTTTTTAATTAAATGAAAATTTTAATTAAATTTTTTTTTTTTAATAATTACAATGAACTACACTCAAAATATTAAGAATTTAACTAACTCACCAAGATGTCATTTCTAAAAAGTAAATAGTAATACAAATAAATTGTAATACAGATGAAAGTTATCTATTCATATATCTGTGAATGAGAACTATAAGCAAGAAAGATGCCAGTAACCAGTGCTAAATGGTTTGAAGACAAATTCTATTGTACAGTAGTACCATTCTAAAGCTACCAAAGGATTCCTCCCCTTTCATCCTCAGTTTTCATTAACTGACCAATTTTCACTCTCAGAAGGGAGGCTACAATTCTTATAACAAAACAAACAAAATAACAAATCTTACAACAAACAAAAAAAAACCAGGGAGAAGTACATGGCATTAGCCAGCAAAAATGAACTGAAGGCTATAGCAACATACAAAATGAACTGAAAGTTATAGCAACATACAAAATGAACTGAAGGTTATAGCAACATACAAAATGAACTGAAGGCTATAGCAACATACAAAATGAACTGAAGGCTGTAGCAACATACAAAATTAACTGAAGGCTATAGCAACATACAAAATGAACTGAAGGCTATAGCAACATACAAAATGAAGTGAAGGCTATAGCAACATACAAAAATACAAAATGAACTGAAGGCTGTAGCAACATACAAAATGAACTGAAGGCTATAGCAACATATAAAATGAACTGAAGGCTATAGCAACATACAAAATGAACTGAAAGTTATAGCAACATACAAAATGAACTGAAGGTTATAGCAACATACAAAATGAACTGAAGGCTATAGCAACATACAAAATGAACTGAAGGCTATAGCAACATACAAAATGAACTGAAGGCTGTAGCAACATACAAAATTAACTGAAGGCTATAGCAACATACAAAATGAACTGAAGGCTATAGCAACATACAAAAATACAAAATGAACTGAAGGCTGTAGCAACATACAAAATTAACTGAAGGCTATAGCAACATATAAAATGAACTGAAGGCTATAGCAACATACAAAATTAACTGAAGGCTATAGCAACATACAAAATGAACTGAAGGCTATAGCAACATAAAAAATTAACTGAAGACTAAAGTACAATGCAGATTGGAAGAGGATTCAAAGGAATAAAACATGAGATAAAAGAAAGAGGAGAGAAAGAGAATATCAAAATATAAAAATTAAGTTTGAAGTTTAGTTTGAGTTCTAGTTAACAATATTATATTATTAATAATTATAATAAATATTAAAATTAATAACAGTATACATATTACACAGATGTTTTTCTCCTAAAAGTCATCTATTTAATTTACATAAGATTTTTTTTTTTTTAAAGTATAATAATACTATGTAAAACTGAGCTGAAAAAATAGGTTAATGAGTTAGATTAAATGATCTATTTATATAAAATAAGAAATATATTTAAACAACAAAAGAATTTATTACAGAGCCATCCAAATTATGTCATGATTATAATAATAATCACCGAATGCCAGCCTGAATAATTCTCTTAATAATCTAATAATAATGAATGAACACAACACATATATTTAAGTAATCACAAACAAATATATAACAAAAGTGAAGAGAATCTAGATCAACCTAACAATTCATTTTAAAAATTATAAAAGAGTTCAGCTGTATCCAATGTCATGGCAAAGTTATTAGTCAAAAACTGTAGAAATATTATTTCAGTGCTGAAAATTGACCAATGCCTTTAAAATCAAAGCTCTTATTGGAGTAACGTCATCACTTCCTATAGAAAAATAAAATAATATTTTATGTATATTCATCATGAATTTTATTTTTGATTTTGTTAAGTTAAAGAAACAATTGTGCAAGACCCTTGTATAGACAATTTGCCATACTTTCAATAGAATAGAGGCTTATGAATTTCTGTGGTTTCATCAGCCAAACCTTTCAAGATTGTTTAACTTAAAATGAGTTAAGCTAATGGTACCGACTTGTCTTATTTTCACGGTTGATCTGGATTAGTCTTCACTTAGTGTGAAAGTCTTCAAACAATAAATATACTTGTACAAGTCAGGGTGGGATCAGTACAACAGCTTGTTAGAATGCTGCCAAGCAGACGGATGAGATTTTGGAGGACTTCATTTATGCGTGACACCTCTACTGAGTGGTCCCAATATGGTAAAACAGCTCTCAACAGTTTCAAAGTCAAAATCTGTTGAAAATTAAGAAAGAATATTTCACTCTTATCATGATCAAGTACATGATACAAATATATGAAACAGATCTGCACAATTTCTCACTATGACAATTTCACTGATATAACATTATAGGTAACATAAGATCATATAAGACAGAAGCATAATAATTTATCCTAAAATGTTATCAAATGAGACATATGTATAATTATGCTCTCTAACAAAAGCTCATACAAGATAAAAGTGTAATTTTGTAAAGATCTTCTCTATGGTTGGTCATACTTTATGTAATACTTTCTTAATCAAATTAATGCCTTGCATAACAAAGGAAAAGTGTAAAAATGAAGATACTTTTTTATTTTTTATTTATTTAGTTGCTGATCGATCTATAAACTTTAGTTGTTTTTCCTCAAAAAATTAATTTAGACAAGTTTTCCTTGATCTGAATGAGCTAACTTATACTGTCATGTGTTGTAATTTGCTAGTACAACTGACTTTTTATAATCCAAAAAAAGTTAATGAGGCTAGCGAAGAAAGTGATTTTATTGTCATTTAGCAAGAAGCTCATGGTTTACAATCTTCACTGATTGTTGGGAGGAATAAAAGATTATCTATTTAATATGAGGTTATGTTTCTATGGTCATATGTTTCAATAAATTATTTTAATATATAAAACTTTAACAAAAATGTTTGCATTTCACATTGTGATGATCCTAAGAAAATAAAACTGCTAACTAAAACTGGCTTTAGCACAAGTTCTGTGATAATCTTGAGAAGATAATACTGATGTACTAGAACTGGCTTTAGCATAAATTCTGTGAAAATCTTAAGATGACAAAGCCACAAAACCTATCATAAATTATTTGGTAATACAACATTACATTCATAATGAAATAACTGCCAAAAATACATAAACACAAATGTACAATAAAACAAGAGTATGTATACTGAGAATATACTAAGAATTATAACATCAGTATTAATTTATCTTTCAATATAGGATTTATTACTTTTATTTATTTAAAAAAAAAAAAAAAACATGTAGTTTTACCAATGCTTGTAAAAGAAAAAATCTCAGGTACTATAAGATGAACAGCATGAAATGTAGACTAAAACACATGTATTAAGTATAAATTGTAGTCTGACATTTTCTTTGTATTTCTTGAAACTAATAACATCTACCTGTTAAAGAAATATACTTCCTGTTAAGGTGTATATCTTCATGTTAATGGGCATATCTGTCAGTTAATGGACATACCTATCTATTAATGTACATAGCTGTCTGTTACTGTACATAGCTGTCTGTTAATGTATATAGCAGTCAGTTACTGTACACAGCTGTCTGTTACTGTACATAGCTGTCTGTTACTGTACATTATGTCTGCTAATGAATATATCTGCCTGTTGATGTGTATACCTGTCTGTTAATGTACATACCTGTCTATTAATATTCTTGGCATACTTTGATCCTTGATCTTCTTCCAGCACTCGCATGAGAAGAGCAATCCAAGGCCTTGAGCTAAGTGCTCGACACAGTACACTATCTGTTGCCAAGCTGCGGACAAAACCAAGTGTGCACCAGCGGAAATGCTGCTGACTGGCAATCTGGATTGCTGCTGACTTGGTATCTGATAGAGTAAAAGAAATAGAATAAGACTGTCATCATTACTACAACTACTACTAAAATACATAAAGTAAAAGAAACAGAACAAGACTGTCATCACTACTACAACTACTACTAAAGTACATAGAGTAAAAGAAACAGAATAAGACTGTCATCACTACTACAACTACTACTAAAGTACATTAAACTCTAAATTCAGGATGAAAGGCTAAAATAAATTCAGTTAATTTAAATGAATAATCTACAATCCATAACATATTGTCCAAAACTATTTTCATACTTCAGTGTACACATTGCAATCTTGTTTTTGTTATTATGTCTAATTTTTGTTTTCAAGACAAAAACCTTTTATATTCTTACAAGATCATGTAAAGGTTTTTCATAAGTCTGATTGCATTACCAGACCTGCCTACCCCCCACCTTAGGAAACCAGAAGATCACTGGTCCAAAACCAGAAGATTTTGAATGGAAACCAGAAGATTTTATGCGGAGTCTGGCTTTTTAATAGAAATACCAATAATATAAAATAAATGCAAAATAAAAAAAATAATGTTAATATTTGTAAATAAACTTACCAATAATGTAATGATTAATGCAAAGCACAACAATTTGTCTACATTTTGTCTAGTCTCCATTCCACTGTTTATTTTAGATGAATTTTTGTCAAGCACACCAAGTGTTAGGCAGTTTTATTTAGATATTTCTTTAGACTTCATTTGAAGAAGGATCTTCACATTTTCAGAATAATGGGCCATTGAAGTACCGCATCATGATTTTCACTTTTACAGAAATTCATTAAATATTTCATAAATGGATTTTTTTAAAAATATATATTTAACTTTTTATTATCTAATGTACAAGCCACAAAAAGGAACATGTGCCTATTGAAAAATTTTAAGAAAAAAGTTATGATTTCTTTTATTGTACCCTTTTAAAATATATATTTTGGGAGAACATGTAGAATTTAAAAAAATAAAATTTACTTAAAACCTAAAGCATATAGGCTTTCATCCATGCACACCCTTTTAATTTTATGTATGAGAAACTAGTATACCAAATTTCAGGGACATGGAATAATTACAACTATTCAAAAGGGGTCTTAGCATTTAGTTCAACAGAGGAAAAAAGTCATTTTGAGAAAAGCACATTTAAAGTAAAATAAAGACTACAGAACTTTAAAAGTGTTCAAGTGGTTTATTTTTTTAAAAATAAATATACCCTATCCATACTACATTGGACTGCTCTTAGTCATTTAGCTCTCTCAGAATTAAATATACTAATAGTAATACTATATATTACTATCCTTTACATCCTCAGTGTACAGTCTTTTTATTTTCTAATTCTAATACTACATAGAACCAGAATATTGCAAAGAAATTTTAAAAAAAAATATATTTATCAATCCACATTAATAAAATTTGGAATATATGTTGTCTTTGTTATGAGAAAGCAATACCAGTTATTAGTTTAAGATTTTAAATTATAAATGATCTAAATATATATAACACCTGTATTTTTCTAAATTTACATGTCCATTAGAGTAGACTAGAGAAAAAACAGCGAAAGTCTTCCTGTAACATTTAAAATGTTATTAAAAAGACATTATTCTTCAATAAGCATGCTTTGTTAATTAAGAATTGGATATGATTAATATTATTATTTTTAATGTTTTATGCATTTCTTTTGTCTTCAATGTATGTGTATTTATTATCATGCCTTCTAAAATTCTATTATAATAATGTGTGTACTGCGTAATCACAAAATATCAACGGCTAATTTACAAATACATGTATATATATATATATATAGGCCTATATATATTTCTAATTTTTTATTATTATTTAATCAGAAATGATTAAAATAAAAAATTCGACTAAATCAAAATGTTCACAATTCCGTAAATTACTTTCAAACAAATTTGACTCAGGGTCATTTCTTTATCGCCGATGATCTTTTGTTTTAAAACTTGTGTCACTTTTTTAAAAAAAATAAATTTTGAAGCCTTACATATTATATAAGAATAATTACAACGGATTCTAGAAAAATGATTATTTGAACCTCAATGCGGTTTCAAACTTAGGCCTACCGTTATTGAAAACGCCAATCTTTTTCCTAGCATTGCAATATAATTCGTCAAAGTAGCTCGTTTTGGACGGATAATTTCTGAAGAAAATTGCATAGACTGTCTTACAAGTAAGTTGAATGTTATTTATTAAAGTAAATATTTCGTAATTGTCACGCATATACTATCGCTACGTGGCCGCCATTTTGAAAAAGCGAACTTCGTCTATCGGTCGAACGGGCAGTAAAAACGTTATGAACCGAATTTGCTTATCCCGCTAAGCTCTGACTTCTCAACATAAAAAATATTTAAAGAAAATGTTTATTTCACGAGCGAAATTCTGTTTTGTCAACTAAAATTAATAACGGCCGACGAATAAGATTCCGGAAGTGTTAGAAAAGGACTCGTATGCTGAAGAGCTCATAGCAGACGACAGAGAAGCAGTTAGAGTTACGCCGCCGTTAGCTCTATTGAACGCACGGTAAATTTTTCGTCCTGTCATAATCGATCGTGAAAAAAAAAATTGAAAATGAAAATGAAAGCGGAAGATTTCTTTTGGAAGCGGAAGAGCGGGAGATTCGAGGTAAAAGCGGGAGATTCTTCCGCTAAAAGCGGAAGGTAGGCAGGTATGCATTACACACTGCATATCACCCTTGGTCTCACTTTGTTACTCTGTCACATTGTCATTTAAGTAGTCACCTTTTCATATTACAATTTTTTGTGTGAATGTATCATTTTTCACCCAACACTCCTGGCTGTTTTCATTCCAGATGATGTGATTTTTATTAGTGCTTCTTAATCTAGAATGTCAAAATATTTATATAATTATAAAAAAATAACTAAGCTATGCCTGACAAATCCCAAACTAAAAAGTGTGTGTTGATAATCTATTCCTCAGGGTCAGGGCAGGTCTTGAACTCATGGCTGCAAATCTTATTGTGAGAAGTACTTTGAAGAGACATCCTAGCTATGAAATATCTGAGCAATGACATCTCACAATGCTTAAATTGCTTAGCAATGACATCTCATTGTGTTTAAACTGCTAAACGATGACATCCTTCTGTGTTTAAACCTCATAGCTATGAAATTTCGCTTTGCTTAGTAGATGTTTTAGTGTTAAAATCTCATTGTGCTTAGGCCTCATAGCCATTAAAATCTCCATAAAACAGCTTCTGATGAGTATATGTGAAAAGACTAATAACAGTGCATTCTAAAGAGTATTCTCTTAATTTTCATTAGTTTAGATTATGGTTTTTGATTTATAGTGATCATACTTTCTCATAAAAGCATTTAGTGTAATTTTTCGTTATTTAATGTAAAATTTTTATAAATACTTTATTTAAACTACACTTTTCTAAAAAACAAAAAAAATACCCAACTAAAAATGCATTTTAAGGTAAAATACAATCTACTAAAACACAGCCTTCTGACTAATACTCACTGAGGCCATAGTTGCATCCAGATTCAATAATGTTGTGCATCAGACCACAAAGTGCCTTAATTGATTCTGGCTGGGCACGGTTGGCATGGATACCAGCACACAAAGACAACACTTTTAGCAATCCAATTGTTGATCTGCGAATCAGAGCAGTTGGATGCTTGCTCTCTGGCTTGTTTTTTTCTGGAAAAAAAAAATTATATACAAGATAAATATACAAAGTATAAATTTTAACAAAACCTTATGTTCACAGAATTTTCTATGTAATTAGTTAATATAAAATGAATCATATTGTTATTTTTACAAAAGAAAAATTCTCTATAATATTAAAAAAAAGGCATTATAAATACAAATAAGTTTTTTTGTTAAGTTAAACATTTGCAATTATATGGACAATAATACTAACAAGAAATGCTGCTGAAATGTTCCATGACCAAATACAACTAGTAACAAACAGTAATAAGTAACTAATTGTAACTAGTAACAAAATATAACTAGTAACTAAATGTAATTAGTAACTAAATTTACTAATCACAAAAAAGCATTATAATTGTCAGTGACTATAATCCACATCTGATGAACAAGAAAGATCTGTTAAAAGTGAGAATAGTCTAATTCTGAGAAGTAAATGCTTTGAAATACTAGTGTCAAATCTGCTATGAAATGAGCACAAAAGATACCTGAAACAAATGAATATAGAACTGAATATTGCTGGCTTTTGTAATTTTTAAGTAGAGTACAAGCCATCCAAGACACATGCATCACCAGAGAGGTACAGAATAACACACCCAAAAAGTATTGTCATATTTGCTGCCCACAAACCACTTCTTTGCAGTGCCCTAATTCTGTGTCTGCTTTAAAGATGACCAAACTACACCTAATTTATTTTTATTTGCAGTGCCCAAATTCTCTGTCTGCTTTAAAGATGACCAAACTACACCTAATTTATTATTTAGTGCCTTAATAATTCTGTATCTGTATCAAAAAGGCCAATCTACATTTATTGCCTGATATTAAGAGAAAAAAAATTATCATGAACCAGATTCCAAATTTATAGCTATTGCATCAGATCATAGCTATTTATTTGAGTAAAATGCTATCTAGTTACAAAACGAAATGTGTGTAAAGGTTTAAAGAATGCATGTGCTTTTAGTCTGTCAATGGATGAGATGAGTGATTTTACTGACAATAAATAATTTCTAATGTGTACTAAATGTAAAGGGGACAATATTTTAAAGAGGAAATTTTAGCATTGTTGCCACTCCCAAATATAACTTACAGCAAAGGCACAAAAGCAGTTTTTTAAAAATACTGTTTAGTAAACAATGCAAAGTGCATACACTGAATATCAGTTATGACAAAGGCTGCGATGGTGGGAAAGAAAATGGACCTATGGCAGTTGTGATAAATGCTGTACAATGATAAAAAAGAAAATTACCTATATTAGTTATGACAACAGCTGTACAAACGATGATGTGAATGAAAATGATCTATATTAGTATTGACAATGTGGTAAAAACAATGTCAGGAAAGAAAATGACCTCTATCAGTTTGACATTTGCTCTACAAACAATAGTGGGAAAGAAAATAGACATATAGTTTGACAATGGCTGTACAAAAACAATGGTGGGAAAGAAAATGGTCCTATTATCAGTCTGACAATGGCTATACAAAAACAATGTTGGGAAAGAATATGGACTTATATTAGTTTAAAAATGGCTTGTACAAAAACAATGGTGGGGAGAGAAAATGACCTATATTAGTTTAACAGCTTTATTAAAGCAATGGTGGGAAAGAAAATGACCTAAATTAGTTTAACAACAGCTTTATTAAAGCAATGGTAGGGAAAGAAAACGACCTATATTACTTTAACAACAGCTTTATTAAAGCAATGGTTGGAAAGAAAACGACCTATATTACTTTAACAACAGCTTTATTAAAGCAATGGTGGGAAAGAAAATGACCTATATTAGTTTAACAACAGCTTTATTAAAGCAATGGTGGGAAAGAAAATGACCTATATTAGTTTAACAACAGCTATACACAAACAATGGTGAAAAAGAAAAAAAAATCTGCCAACTTCCCAAAATTTTCCAATTTATCTCTGAAATATTCATCAAACTCAAAAAACCCTCTATTCTTTTTAATGTAAGATTTATTTACCCTGGAGACAAAAACAACAATGTATTTGTTAAGCATCTAATATTTCAAACAAGATGTATCAAGATAAGTATAATGGAAAGTCCACTCCACTGGTCATTTCTTTCAAACAAGACATCTCCCGATAAGAAAAAAGTCTATGCAACCAAACCTGCAAAAGTTGTATTTCCTTACAGAAAGTGAAAGAACAAACTAAAACCTGATTCAGATTCTTCTTCTTCCTCATCGTCTTGATCAGGTTGTTCTGGTGGTTGTGCTAGTTTAAGATCGTACTTTCCCTCTTTTCCCATGCGATAAGAGTTGGTACTCCCAGTGTCCCACTGCACGCGAATCCACCCATCTTCTCCCAGTTCTCCAATCACTCGACCCAGTCCTGGTGTAGGACCATCCTGTCAAATATTATTTATACACACATACAGTGCTCTATTCCTGGTGTAGAACCACCCTATTAAACATTATTTATACAAACATACAGTACTCAACAGTTATAAATATGGGATTGGCTATGGTAATAACCTGCAAGCATTCATGTGCAACACATGCCAAAAAAATGTAGACTTAAGTTTGTTACCTTTTATTCTAAATCTTTGAATATGTTATTCGCGCGCGTGCGCACACACACACACACATTTTGTCTTGATTACTTAATATGAAATAGCAATATAAAAAATAATAAAACTAGAGCCAGTTTCTAGAGAATAATTAATTTTTAAAAATTCAGTTCATTTGTTTCGCACTACTATAAAAACATCCAGAATAATTATAAATGTATTAATGGTTATTGTATGCAGTATAGTTTAAATTGGTTGTACTTATTAAAAAAAGGTAAAATATATACCTGATCTCCCCATTTCCAGTCAACTCCACGCATGACCCTAGTTCCAATCTTCATCATGGCTGCAAGGTCTGGACCAGACAATGGAGTCACTTGCATCTGCTTTCGTACTTTTTGCTCCTCTAATACAGTACACAAGACAGCACTGGTCTCAGGGACCTGGACATCTGGATCTATACCTAGATATAATTTCCAAAATATTTCTTAGAACATGATCAATCAGCCTTACTGCATTTGCACAAAGCAAAAGCAAATAGGTCAACTAGACTTGATACAATTCGAAAAGGCAAATGCAAACAAAAACAACTAGAATTGATACAATTCAAAAAGGCAAATGCAAATGAAATGTGACTGACCAGATTAGCTATAATTTCAAAAGGAAAATGCACGAATGATCAACTAGCCTTGCTGCAGTTTCAAAAGGCAAATGCATGCATGATCAACCAGCTTACTAGTTTCAAAAGGCAAATACATATGTGATCAAACAGCCTTGCTACAGTTTCTGAAGGCAAATGCAAACATGATCAACCTACCTTGCTACAGTTTGAAAAGACAAATGCAAATGAAGTGTGACTGACCAGCCAAGCGTAGGATGCTCTGTGTGAGGGCAAGAAGTCCAGAATTGAGCAGCAAGCTCAAACTATGTGCATGATGCTCTGCCACCAACATTCCAAGTGTTGCCAAAATGAAGCGACTGGATGGCAAAGCCCCAATGGTCAGCTGTTCCTGCATCAAATTTCCAAATGTATTGATTAGTTTCTTAAGATACAATCAATTCCTGAGAACAAAATAATTTATTTAATAACATCAAATTAATAATAATAAAACATAATAAAATTGAATTATACAAATTTTCACCCTCATCAGTATCATAATTTTAATCAAAACCAAACATAAAATTCTTGAATTATTCATTTTATATTAATATATGAGAGTCTTTAAGACAACGTTTTCCACTAATAAAAATAGTTCTTATCTTGCAAGGAATTTTAATAAAAACATAATAACATAGAAATAATGTGTTGCACCTTTGAGTTATCTCTTGGTGGATGGGATGGAATGATGCCCCGAGCCTTGAAAGCAATGTCAGCTTCTAAGACACAAATGCGCAGCTTATTGATGGCCCATCGATAAAGCTCAGCAAACATCATTTCCAGCAAAATCCGGTCACAGGGTGGAATCAGTTGTACATCTGCTAAGAAGTGAGGTAGAGGTGATCTGTAAACAAACAACATAAATGTCTTTATTATTGCTGTGATTTCTAAACTTTAGATCAAAATCACATACTTTTAACCAACAGACTACTTTCCTTATTTTACACATGCATGCACGCACAAACACACACAAAAACACACACACACACACACACACACACACACGTCAAACTTAAAGTCAATATGTTCTACTTGAACATCACATACATAACTATAGAATATGGCACTTAAAATAAAGGATGTAATTCTGTTAAAGTTGTTTAGAATAATGTTTAGTACAATTTTGCACAAATGTTTGTAAAAGATTTTGGTACAAATATAATTTTTTCTTTAAATATGACCAGTTATAATCAAAATGTATTCCAGTCCAAATAAAAAAAATAGCATCAATACTCATGTACTGATAATGATAATTTGTTTTCTTCATTAAATATGTATTGTAATAACCATTCAAAATTACAAAACCATCAAAAATAAAAGTGCATACTGTGGCTTGCTACCAACTGTGAGCAATCCTTGCCATCCACACAAGATGGCATACTTGACAGAGGGAATAAGACAATCTTGGTGCACCAAACTCAAAATGCTCTGTATTCCTTTCAGTCTCAGTTCTGCTCTTCCCACCTATAATTTAGACAGTTATATAGAGAGTAGTAGAGAAATAAACATTCTGTAAGCTATAATGAAGGCAGCATTATAGACAGTTGTACCACAATCATTTTTCAAGGTCTTCAAATAACACCAAGTTTAAAACACTTTCAAAAGGATTGTAAATTTAGACATTTTCTTAAATTTGATGATGATGATGGAAGATAGTACAAAAGCAAACAAATCCACCTTTCTTATTTTTAATTGGGAAAGAAATTAATTAATGGAATTTCTGTAAATTAAAGGAGAACTTTTATCCAGAAATGCATATGAGGTAGGTCAAAGAGACATTCATTTTCCAAGTTTTCTGTTTTTTTATTACCAACTGTGACAATAACTAATTAATTATTTTAGTTTTAATAAATAATATACTTTGTATTTAAGGCAGAACATGTTTTACTTTCAAATTCTTGTTGCAACCTTGCAATGCAATGATACTCAGAATGAAGTAATAATGTGACGTTAAAAACTGAGTGGAAAAGCAATAAACCCACCGATGAGTGCAATTAATCTATTTCACAAAAAAACAATTAAAAAGTCTCTTTAACATGGTTTCATATATTAACTGTTTTATAAATTACATTACAGTATTTCTTTTTCCTTCTAAGCACTGTTCAAGATCTTAAAACTATCAATATGATTCACTACTATGAAACACCATGGTAACATTTGGTCATACCATCTGGTGCTAGACAATTCTGATTTTAATTTCTAATTTTATGAAATCAAAATACTCCATCATACTTCTCATTACATTTTAAAGACTACTATAAATATATAAGATATAAAGAGAATTAAATCAGGAAAAACAGTTTTCATAAACATGCTGTAAAGCAATATCAGCTATATTTCAAATAGGAGATGAGATGATAGCAAATACCATCAAATTGGCAATCATTTAACTCAGGTCAACAGCTCAAAAAAATTGGGTTAATGCAATCTCTAAACATTTAGTTATCTATGTCATCCTTTCTCTCAGTTATCCCATAAAATCAACAATCAATGGAATGAATGTAAAACCATTTAATGTTTATAATCATACCTATATGTGATACTATATATAATTTACCTGATGGTAAAGAGACCTTCGAAGCTTCTCAATATCAATAGGACGCTCAAATAGAACAAATTCAATGATTTTGTTGATGAGGCCAGTGTCTGCCTTGGAACCAGTCAATCTTTGCCGCAGCCATTTCATTCTCTGTGAGTTTGTCACAGCATTTACCACATGCTCCCATGGGTCACACTGCAAACATTAAAATTGTTTATTAGGAGTGAGAATCTCAATTTAATATTTATCTCATGTTCCCATGGATCACACTGCAAACATTAAAATATTTATTAGGAATCAGAATCTCAAATGAATGTTTTACCTCATGCCCCAATAGGCCACATTGCAAATGCTGAAATTATCATTATTGAGAATCTCAAGTTAATATTTACCTCTATCTTTGAAAAATATTACAAGAAATATTAAGAATGATTGATTCAAACAAGCTTCTAGTGTGTCTAAAGTTCACAGTCATCAACATGACTAAACATGCATTCTCACATATGATGACAGAAATAGGTGGTCACTAACTACACTTTTATTGTCATTTATGCATCTTATAACTACACTTTGCAGTAAATTTTATTTTACAAGTTCTGATCCTAAAAAAATATTTTTTACACAAAATCTAGTAGAAAGCTTTAAAATACCGTATTGAGTTTTACTGAATTTTGTCATATGGCAGACAAATGATTGCAGAATACTTTTGCTAAAATGGCAGCATTTTGCAGTGTCCTTGTTTTCTTGTAATTACAGAAATAAATTATGCATTTTCTTGATGGAAAATAAGTATTTTATTCTTTTATAAATTTAAAATATTAGCTGGAAGTATTATCATTTAGGACTGTACAAATTACATTGGTGAAATAAAATGTTAGTTCATTTTTAATTTAAAAAACTTTAAGTTAAGGTTGCAGATGTAGTAAATCAATTCTAAATCACTAAAATATTAGATCAGAATATGGTAGTGATGAACTCATTTCATTTCTAACATTTTATTTATGTAGTTTTTCATTACCTTTTGTGATTAACCAGGCTATAAAAAAATTAACTGAAATACTGTCTTACTCTTCTTAGTATAAGTATATCACAATACAACAAAAAGGACCAACATTCTAAAGATTTGCTTCTAAGTGTTGCTAAAAGTACATAAGAAAATAACAGATAAAGTAGCAAATAATTATTTTACCTGCTTTGTATTTGTCTCCTCTGTATTTTCCTCTCTTGTATTACCTAGCTCTTCATGAGTCTTATCATCTGCCCATCCTTCTCGGGTATCACCAGAACCTTTGTCCACTGACATCACTATAACAGATGCTGCAGCCTCTACCTGCAAAGATCTAGCTCGCTCTTCTAGTCTTTCATGAGAGTCTGTCATCCCACATTCTACACTCCACCCTTCTGTTGGCATAAAACTATCTCCTTCTGATTTACTAATGTCTTCTGCTTTTAAGTCTTTAACAGCACAGTGCTTGCTTTCAAGCAACCCTCCCGAAGCCTTGGGCAGAAAAGCAGTGTCTTTGCCATCATTCAAATCCAAAATCCCTAAATAAAAAAGATATTTAATGTTAACAAACAAAGCTGAAGCTAATTATAAATCACATTTTATCCTTGTTTCTTATCTGTATGCCTTTTGCTTAAGGACTTGCTAGGTCTGATTTTAAACTAAAATATAATCCCTCATTGGTCAATTCCACAATTCAGACTCTGAAAACAATATTAAATATTTAGCTATAAATATAAAATAATATTTAAATAAATCTTACTTTTTGATTTCTTTTTGTCTTCAACAATTCTGCCAATGATTTCTTTCCAGCGTGGATTGGACCGCAAAAGCTTTGAGCGGATAAAAGTGTTAATTTCATCTCCTGTGGCAGGTCTGAGTTCATTGTAAAGAAACAGACATCGTTCCACAACAGGGGCACAAACTTCTTTGTACGATCTTCCTTGATCTTGATGTGCCTGTGCAGAGAAACCGTAATAATGAAACAGTTCAAACAAGAGTGATTTGAAAATGATTCAAACAAGAGTGACTTGAAAATGGTTCAAACAAAGGGGACTTAAAAATGGTTCAAACAAGAGTGACTTGAAAACGGTTCAAACAAGGTGGACTTGCAAACTCTTTCAAAGCAGAAGCATAAAATCTTAAGCATCTTGCACAATGGCAGCAGACTATCAAATTCTCTTCTTTCTACTTACTGAGAGAAAAGTAAATTTCATTTCTGGATTTGTTAATTTTCTTCTTTCTACTTAATGAGAGAAAAGTAAATTTCATTTCTGGACTTGTTAATTTGTTTGGATTTTCTTTAATTTTGTTTTTATTTTAAAGGTTCTGCCCTCCGTAAAATCTTCTTGGGTAGGTTTAAATCTATATTTGCTAAAAAAAACATAAGACAATATAGGAAAAAGTCTGATTTATGTACTTACAGGCTGATTGTTAGAGTAAATATGATAGTTACAAATACAAAACTTCAGTTTACAAATATACAGACCATAAAAGTAATATCAACTAGATCTGTATAAGAAAAGTTTGTGTGTTAATTGGACAAGTTTAATGTATTCCTCAAAATATTACTGATATGTAACACCACACACATTCTGTCTGACTTTCTCTAAAAACAAAGCATTAAATCTATATGACTCTTGTAGAAATATAATATATATCAAGTGAATATTGTTTATTTTATCACAAATTTACATAATAATAGTATTCAACTTTGGTTTGATTTCTCTACAATTTCAATTCCATTTTGAATTTTTTTTTTAAACGGAGCATAATATAAATTAACTGCAATTTAATTAAAATTTCTTGCAATATAAACGCCGAGTAAAGGGTATTTATATTTTTTTTAAAAGTAGTTTAAAATATTTATTTCAATATAGTTTCTTATAACTGATAGTGTTAATATACATTTTAATAATTTACAGTTAATCTATGTTCGTCTAATGATTAAATAAATCTTTATATTTCAGTTTAAATATGTTACTTTCTACTTTAAAATTATATTTTACAAACATATTTTCTATTCCAAATTATTTGTAAAACTGTCAGGTAAGAAATGGTAAAAACATACCAATGTTCATTTGTGCCCATTTTTGAATTTTTTATTGTTGATTTAACAAATTGGCCCCTTTTAATCTATAAGGATATGTTTCTGTGAAATAGGTAATTGTGAGGAAACACTCTAGAATTTGTGTCTTATTACAACACTGACAGCAGCTCAATGAATCAGCGATGATTATTGTGAGGTAGAGAACAGTTTAACACACTGGAAAAAATCCGCTAAAAGCACCATATACAAGTTGTTACTGAGAAAGTTGACAGCCACTATTGTTACCTAATCTAATCATGATTCCCAAGTCACTGTAACTGTTTTGTTTTTAAAGTTTCATTCTGTCCAACTCCAATTTTATCTTTTGTAAACTTGGCAAAACAAGTATGATTTATAAAAACTAATTTGGGTTTTGATATCTGCATATTCACACAGCTCAGAAAGAATCATTATCTCCATTTTCTTAAAATAACCTTTGAGTAAAATAATTTTTTAAAACTTTTATAAATTTCACACATCATTTATATCAGGTTATTATTGCACAAGATTTTCTTTCTTCATCAACTCATAATAGTCCTTAAATAAAGCAACAGAACAATTATATATTTTACTAAAAAATACACTGAATGATTTATGGTCAGATAGAGAAACAGAAGTGACAACTGTACTTGATTAAAGAAACTGAAGTGAAAATCACACTGTTGTACTCAGGACAGATAGAGAGACCAGAGCTGAAAGCATACTGCTGTACTCAGGTCAGGACAGATAAAAAAAGACAGAAAATGTACTTTTGTACTCAAATAAAATGATTGAAGTGAAAATGTACTGTCATAAACACAAATGAAGAAAAAACACAAGCATTCAACAAAAACATGGATAGATAAAGAGACAGGACTGAAAACTGTACTGTTGTACTCAAGATAAATAAAAAGATTGAAGTGAAAATTGTACTGTGTCATAAACAAAAATGAAGAAAAAACACAAGCATTCAACAAAAACATGGACAGTAGTTAACAACCTTAGAAAATTCTCAAAATAATACAGTAACAATGTGCAAATGAACAATGAGCTTATCAAACAAGATGACTTAACAGTTACAGATAGGAAAATTCTGAGCAAATGCTATTCTTTTGCTTTCATTCTTTAAATCTATGTGGAGTTCTAGAAGTCCTAATGAGATGATATAATCATAAGTATGTACATCTCATAAAATGGAAAAGTAAATGGGAGTGTCTCTGTGCATGACTTGGTGGGTTTTTTTTAAGAAAGGTTAGGTTATGGACCAAAAAAAAAAAAGAAAGTAAATCCGTACATTATACCGGTTTTTATTTAGATTATCTTTTCATGAACCTTTCTTTCATTATTTATTTGTTTGTTTCTGCTATTTTTCTCTCTGTTAATAACTGAAATAGTGCACTACAAATAAAACTGCTTAACACTTTTCATGTATAGTGTAACTTTTGTCCCTTGATATGACATATAAAGACCCTTTGTTATTTTAATGTGATGGTCAAGTATGGAGCCATTGGATCTGCTATCTATGACAATCGTGTAAGAGTGCCTGCTCAAATAAATAATTATTAACTAGACTACTGATCAATTATGTTGACATACTTTGACCAATGTTATTTTGGTGGCAATCACTGCTCTACAAATCTCTTGGATAGATCGGGGCATTGTTGGTTTTTGCACTGTTTCTCCTTGACTATGTTCCACCAGTCCCAATACCACATGGCCCAAATCAGCATGCTTTAACAGTACAGCTAGTAGAAGTCTGCAATAATAAGACAAAACAAATCATGTCATTTAAAATGTTCAAACAAATTCACTGAAAATAATGACTGTAAAATTTATAAAACAAGTATGTGTAAATAAATTGACCTTTATACTATTGACTGTCATACTAATTAAACTAATCAGATATTGGTAAGTGATTTTGTCAAAGTGGGGTGTTGTAGTGGAAAGATGTCATTATTTTGGAGATAAAGAAACGCATATAAGGAGATACACAGCAAAATCTTTTCTCTGATCTTGCTGAAATGTGTATGGTTGTTATAGTTGAGAAAATGATGTTAAGCAAGCAAACAGATTATTAGGAAGAATACCCCAATGATAATATTAACTAAAGAAAAATGAACCCAATACCACTGCTAGTGAGGCAGGAGATGACTTAGTGCTAAATCGGTTAGTTTATAGTTATGAGGTGAGTTTATATTGTATTGATTCACTGGGATCAAGTTGGTGCTGTACTGTTCTGTGTACCTTGTGGTTAGGAGGTGAGTATGTACTGTACTGTTTTGTTTACCTCATAGCTAGAAGGTGAGTATGTACTGTACTGTTTTGTTTACCTCACAGCTAGGAGGTGAGTTCATGCTATGTTGTTTTGTTTACCTTATAGCTAGGAGGTGAGTATGTACTGTACTGTTTTGTTTACCTTATAGCTAAGAGGTGAGTTTGTGCTATGTTGTTTTGTTTACCTTATGCTAGGAGTTGAGTTTGTGCTGTACTATTATTCTATTTACCTAACAACTAGGGGCTGAGTTTGTGATGTGCTGTTTTGTTTACCTTGTAGTTAAGTGAGTTTGTGCTGCATTGTTTGTTTACCTATAAGGTACCACATGCATGCAATGAATACTGCTAATATTAGGCTCTTACATGTCAACAAGTCTGAAATTAGAGAGAGCACACCGTAATTCAATTTACTATCTAAGTGAATGTAAACATACTGCTGATATAAAGACTGTTGTTGATAGTGAGCAGATTGCACATATACAGAAAACATAGCAAGCTTCCTGAGTCAAAAACTTAAAACAGACATACAAACCTTTATTCACGAGTGTTAACAATAAGACTGAATTATTACTTTTTATATGATCATTATTTTTGTTATCTCTCTCCTTGCTTTCTTATGCTTCACTGTCTGGTTCCAGCCTTAAGTATTGTTCTTATCTTACATGAATTCACTCCTTATTGGACATGCATCTCTATGCTGCATAAGCAAAATATAAATCCTACAATCAGCATTCACTTGCTTATTTGAGACTGCTATCTGTACTTTGCTACTTTAATCTGTGATACAAACAGATCACAGTCATTTTGAAAAAGGGAGTCAAGACACATCTTTTCACTAACAAGAACAATACAGTATTTTATAACCTTGAGTGGTAAGCAACACATACACTACCTGTGTGAATATATTTTTTAGCTCATCAATAAAATATTTCATACAAATCTATTATAGTAAAATTAGTAAAGAATGTTTTTAATCAATAAATCCAGCCATATTTACATTTTGAGGGTTATTTATTTTTCAACAAACAATTATATTTTATGTGAATTTTTCTTACTGTTTAATGCTGAAAATGAAAGTCTGAACTTAGAAGAGTTAGTGTTCTTTGTAAACAGTGCAAGTCACTGTTATTTCACTCTTGTGGTTAATCACCACACAGAGAGTAGAATTTTTCTAAACAATGCAAGTTACTGATACTTCAATCTTCAATCTTCCCACACATAGTGGGATCTTTGTAAACAGTGAATACCACTGATACTTTAATCTTGTAATTAATCACCAAAAATATAATGGGATCTTTGTAAACAGTGAATACCAATGATACTTTAATCTTGTAATTAATCACCAAAAACATAGTGGGATCTTTGTAAACAGTGAATACCACTGATACTTTAATCTTGTAATTAATCACCAAAAATATAATGGGATCTTTGTAAACAGTGAATACCACTGATACTTTAATCTTGTAATTAATCACCAAAAATATAATGGGATCTTTGTAAACAGTTAAAAATCCAATACTTAAATCTTGTTTTAATCAGCACATGTAGAAAATATCTCTCAGAGCCTATTAAAAATATCACAAAGGAAAATGAAAATAATAAATAAGTGAAAGTACCTCTCAGATCATATTAAAATAGCAAATAAAAATAATAATTAAGTGAAAATACCTTCCAACTTCTTCTACTGGGTGATCTTGTGGAAACTCAATAGGGAGGCTGAAGTGATGGGTTTGAGAGAAGCGGTCCACCATGGCAAGAAAAGTTTTCACATTTGTCTCCTGAATGCGCCCTTCAACCAGTGCCTGAAGGAAAGGTTTGGCTGCATCAGCACTGGCATGCTCCTCTTCACAGAGTCGCTCTTTGTCCACGCTATGAGGAAGATGAGCATGTTCAGATACGGGTGTTGCTCCTGAAAATTTGGAATGAATAATGTGCTTTGAAATTGATGAATAAACTCAAGAAATTATTTCAAACAAATAATTCTAGTATAATCTTTTAATGTACCATAATAATTAACTTAGAAATTTCTGCCATACCATTACTGAGATACAAGAATGAACTACAGTGGAACAAATCAGATATGCGTCAAGCAAAAACAAACTCATGGAACAAATCATGATATACATCAAGCAAGAATGAACTACAGTGGAACAGGTCATAATAATCATCAAGCATTAACAAACTCAAGTAAAACAAATCATGAAGCAAGAATGAATTACAATTAAACAAGTCATGATATGCATCAAGCAAACCAGTTCCACATACCAGGTGTGTTTGTGCTGGAGCTAGGGGTGCGGGTTTCACCTTTCTCTTCATCAAATATGTTATGTGGCTGTAGCACTTGTAGCCCACCAGAGAAAAAGTCTGCTTCCAGCCATTCCTTGCATTCCAACTCCTCAGCAGCAAGAGGTGTACTGCGAACTTGTTCTGCTGCATGCAACCCTAGAAGCATGCCTAATGCACGTTCAGCATCAATAAGTGGCGATGACATAGAGCTGGAGTCCAAAGGTTGTGCAACGTCTTTTTCTGGCTGCAGTTGAAATGAACACATTAGGCATTATAATCAATGAAAGTGTTAGCAGTGTAATATCTACAGATAATGCAATAAAGCCAAAAAGTAATATCATATCAATATTAATATACATAGCTTGTCTAGTCAATAATGAATAGCTTATACAAATGTTGGCTACCTGATGGTGTCTGACAATAGTGGCATAAAGAACTATTTATAAAATAAGAGAAGTTTGTAAGAAAATAAGAAATAAGAAAAGCACAAATAGACAAAATAGAATATCCTGGTCTAATAAATATGTCAAAAAGAAAATACTGAATTAAAAATTTCTGCCAAATAGAGTTCCATTTTAGTTTTAATGTTACAAGTAAACAACTGTACATTATTATTAATTAGCTGATCACAAAATTTCAGATTTACAATATATTTAAAAGGATGTGAAATAATAAAGGCATTGCTCATGAGACATAACAATTCTAAAATGCTAAAAACTACTTGAAATATAACCATGAAAGGATGATGAGGGAATGGTCACTAAAATATCATTAAAAGTAAAATTCATTAAAAAAATCAAAAGGTGTACTTTAATGCATAATGCCAACTATTTAAAATTTACCTTGCCTAATTAAACAAGTCCAAAGCTGACTCAAAACACTAGTCCACATAGAAAGTCATTATATTGACAACAAAAAAACTTAAATCAATATACATATAAGGGCCACATAGCAAGCCTTGTACTTTCATCAATAGTAAGCCAACATAGGAAACCTTTGACTTACATCAATATACTGCCCCACATAGAAAGCCTGGAGCATTTCTCGGGCCTCCTCAGTGTGGTGTGCACTTTCAAATGCTTCTGATGCATCACGCCCTATCATGAAAAGATAAAAAGTCAAAGTTTGAAAAAAAAGAATATGGTATTATGTTACTTTTATAAAAATTGTATCAAACAAATGAAAAGGCAAATTAACAAGACATTAACTGAATATCTAAAAGCATAAAGTTATTTATAATAAGAGCAAATATTCAAATGCATGAAAATATAATTTTTAATGTACACTAATTTTACAGTAAGATTATCAGAGAACAGAATGGAATGGAGAGAGCTGGTTGTCAGGTCATCAGTGGTGCCCCAGCGGTTGGCAAGACTAAGGGAGGGAGGGACGGACAGATGGATGGATGGATGGATGGATGGATGGATGGATGACAGCACCATAGCAAGCTGTTAACCAAACAAAAGAAGAAAATTATACACTTTTAGTACTTTGAAAATATGGCAATAGGATGCTACAGAAAACAAACAGCAATGAAATGTAGCATAGAAGTCAATAACCCTTGGAAAATATCTGCAAGGTTGCAGCTGAGCATCCATTTATACGAAGATGGTACTGAGGAGAACTATTCTTGGCTGACTACTCTGAACACTGTTCACTTCTTGGGTTTAAATGGACTGATGTTAAACATACTGCCCAAATATATACAGTCATCTTGTTGTAGACATCAGGTTCAACAGTGAAAAAGAACACATCCATTTACGAGTGCACTTCATACTTTCCTTTATTATTTTCCTCTGGCAGTAGTGTTGTTTGTATTGATCACATGGAAGCAGTCAAATTCCTTCCACATTTGTCTTAGTGTTGTACTGTAGATATTGGTTTGGATATTATGTTGATCATACAGAAGCAGTCAAATTCCATGATTGTCCTAGTGTTGTAAGATATTGGTTTGGATGCAAAAATATATTTTCTTTCAAGTAGCATTTTCCAGAATACTTACCAAAGTACTTACATTTCTGTCTCTCCTAGCTATTAATTACTGCTTTCTGGCAAGTAAGATATCTGTCAATTACAGAGATCATATGCTGAAGACAAGTGTATGTGTGGGTTCTTTATGAACTTTATGTTGCTGTCTGCTTTTATTGGAGATTTCAGCAATACATTTATATGCCTATATCTGTTTAGTATCTTTGAGAACTATGGTAAGTATTCAGAAAAAAATTACATATAAAATACATGATTTTTTATCTCATTTGTGCTTTTAACTAACTTTCCAATTCAATCCCATTAAAGAGAAAAAAAAAGTACAGCTGATCTGTACTCCTCCTAAGCTGAGGATGGTGGGTTTAGACTGGATGATAAACAGATTGTATGTGCAATACAGCAAGTATAACAGCTCAAACAAACAAAAAATTAGGCTGCCGCCTCTGGCAAAACCAAACCCAGGTATCTATTCAAAACTTTCACTCTCCCTAGCCAGATTATATCCTTCTCTTCCAAACATACATCTCTTTTCCTTGCTTTCTCTCATCAGCAAAAGGAGTGGACAAGAAATACAAATTAAACAAACTACTCCTAATGTGGATACCTAGATGTAAGACAAAAAAAAGTATTGAACAATATATCAAAACTGAACATTAAAAAGAATATAAAAATAACAACAAAACAATTATATGTAAAATACACAAAGAAAATAAAAAAATAAACAAAATATAAAGTTACAGTTAAATAAACGAAAAAATAAGCTAATCAAAATGCCAACACAAAATAATATAAAATGTATTTTTTTTTTTACATGTAAAGTATTTTTTCCCTGACATACCATATATCCATGACTGAAATGATTTGGGGGAAATGTTTCTAACATGTACTGATTTTGCATTGGGCAAGTAGGAAAGGAATGTTTGCAGTAGTTGGAAGGTTATGGATATTCTATAGTTAAAGTATAATGTATTCTTGGACATGGATATTACTGATGTGTCAGTGGATATCTGGTTACATGATGAAAAAAGCATTAATAAAATACACTACTCAGCAAAAATTAATCATTTACTCATTTGATCAATTAACAGGCATGCACACATTTAAAACTGGGGGAAATATCATACCAGCATATTCCATGAGAATCTGTCGCCCACAGGGTGCTTGTGATTTGAAATCATGGACATCATATACTTTTCCATGGATGACTAACCAAAGACCACCATCTTTATTGTGATTTTCAAGGTCCACTTTGCGAATCATTGGAACTTCATCAAAAGACTTCTGTGTATAGCGTTCCATGCTGTGGCCTACAATTTATTGTGAGCATAAAGATGATAAATAGATATATATGTAACTTTTGTGATCTGCCATTACTATGAAAAGGTAAATATAAGTAATATAGGTAGCTTGATATTATGGTGAAACAGCAAAATACAAGTAGGCAAAATACATGTGTCCTATCATTATGCTGTCAAGGCAAAATACATGTAATATATGTGGTCTGTTATCATGGAGAAAAGGCAAAATACATATGTCCTATCATTATGTTATCAAGGCAAAATACAAGTAATATATGTGGCCTATCATGGAGAAAAGGCAAAATACATGTGTCCTATCATTATGCTGTCAAGGCAAAATACATGTAATATTTGTGGTCTGTTAACATGGAGAAAAGGCAAAATACATGTAATATTTGTGGTCTATTATTATGGTGAAAAGGCAAAATACAAGTTATATATGTGGCCTATAAAATGAAAAGAAAAACTAATTCAATATATATGCAGATTCTCATTCTAAATTATGATGACAGAAAAAATGTAAATAAAATATGTGGCCTGTTATTTTAGTGAAAGGAAAAATTATAAATAATATGGGTAACTTGTATTTGGGGATTATGGTGAAAAGAAAAAGTGTAACAAACAAATGTGGCCTGTTATTATAGTGAAAAGAAAAATTATAAATAATGTGTAACTTGTATTTGTGGATATTGGTGAAAAGAAAAAGTGTAACAAACAAATGTGGCCTGTTATTATAGGGAAAAGAAAAATTATAAATAACGTGTAACTTGTATTTGTGGATATTGGTGAAAAGAAAAAGTGTAACAAACAAATGTGGCCTGTTATTATAGTGACAAGAAAAAATATAATAACATATAGTCTCATATTATGGACTGCGTTGAAAAGACAAAATTGAAGTAATATATGTCATCAATGGGAAAAGAAAATAAATAGAATTAATACATTTGGTCAGATAGTACAGTGAAAGTAAATATAAAATATATGTGGCCTTTCTTAATGGTGAAAATATGACATGTGGACTGTCATTATAGTGAGGTCAAGAGTGTCATTTTCAGTCAGTAACAGACTTCATGAACATTGTCACTCATTACTCACTCCACACCCCTGGCCACGCCAAGTCCTCATGATCATCCCGCTCACATCCAGGGGCCAACTGATTAAAGCGGTCAAGAAGTTCCAGGGTCTGGCCCACAATTGACACTGACCGTGATGCCCTCACCACAGCACCACATCTTATACTCAGAAGCACCAGACACGACAGAAGTTCAGGAAGCAGGACACCTAAAAGACAATATGATAATCAGTTAGTGATAAATCTAATGGACTGAATGTTTAAAATGTGCTGATAGATTATGATTATACTTCTTTAGAAAGTTGCAAAAACAACAATAAAGAATATAAACTTTAAAAAAACCATACAAACATACTGATTATATCACGGCCTTACAGCAGGCCACTTTCTGTACTCTTTAGTTGAAAGTGTAATCTAATCCCCCTGCCCTGCCCGATAAGTGCAGCTAGCATCTAGAGATGTTTGGCATCTAGGTCAAAGAGTTCATTCCTCTAATTCAGGTGTTAAAACTAGCTGATCAAAGGCACATTGTATACAACTTATGTAGAGAAATAACACCTAGGAAGTTAATAGTGCAACAAAATAAATATGACTAAAGACAACAACACAAAGAGTTACCAATGAGTTACTTTAAACATTCTTGCCAAAGGCAATCATCACAGCACTTGAATTCAAGAATTTAAAAACAAACTTCCCTAACTTACTCTAATAATGTATCTCTTCTCATTAGCATTTGCCATATTACAAGTAATAATTATGCTTTATAAAGTCATTATGTTTTAGTACAAACACAACTACACTACAGCCAAACCTGTGACATCCTTTGAGATTATGTGAGCAACATGAGAGAAATGTAAACTGCTGCTGCTTGCAACACTGACAGCTATAGCAAGAACATTGTTGATATGACTACACAGTAGGCTACAGTACTTGCGTAGCACAGACACTGCACCTTGCATCTCCAAACCTGTAACATATGAGTTTGATTTTCAGCTCTCAAAACAAAAGTATCTGTAAACTACAACTACTGAAGCTATTAAAAATAAAGTAAATTTGTTTTTTTAAACTACAGAGAAAATGTAGCCTTTAAAAAGTGTCAGCATTAAGCAGATTTAAGATACAACATAGTAGATACTGTATTAATTTGTTGATAGTTCAATGCAACAAAACTATACCTCTCTCAGGTTTAAGATACAAGAAAGTATAGTGGATATTTTATTAATCTGCAACAAAATTATACCAATCTCAGATTTATTATACAAGAAAGTATAGTAAATATTGTATTAATCAGAAAACACCAAAACTATACCAATCTCAGATTTATTATACAAGAAAGTATAGTAGATATTGTATTAATCTGCAACAAAACTATACCAATCTCAGATTTATTATACAAGAAAGTATAGTGGATATTGTATTAATCTGCAACAAAACTATACCAATCTCAGATTTATTATACAAGAAAGTATAGTAGATATTGTATTAATCAGAAAACACCAAAACTATACCAATCTCAGAAGATGGTTTTGTAAAATCTTCCTCTTCCTTAGTCTCTGCAGGTTTGGCAGTGATGTTGACTTCCATGGAGAAAATTCTGGCAACCAGAAGTCTTTGGAACTGCAGAAGCAGATGTAATGAGGGTGACATTTCAAGATTTTCCCCTTCAAGTGACTTTCCATTGCAATCTCGTGCTGTTTCTTGCAATTGATGAAGTGTGCTTGTAGATGAGTTTCTGAAATTATGAGAAACGAGTCAAAGGTTTAAATAAAAATTCTTTTCTTGCTTATGAATTGTGTTCATCAACACAAACATATTTTTTTTATAACAAAATAACATTAAAAAATACAGTACTGCCCATGTACAGATAGCAACTGATATTAAATGAGTAATACAAAAATAATTTAATATTTTAGTATGCCTTAGTGGGACCCTCACCCCTCATTATGCCGTTTTACATCTTCACATGCAAAATTTCAGCTTCCTCACTCTCCACGTGACTATGAATCATATTAAAAGACCGTCTTATATATATATATATATATGGGTGGTGGAAGTACTTTACACATAGGTGGACCTGATCTCCCTCTATTTTTTTTTTGGGGGTGGGGGGAACCTATCTGCAAAATTTAATCTTCTTAGTTCTCTCTCCCTGTGGGAAAGAATTGACCTACACCAGACACGTGTTTTTATCTATTAGATATTGGTCTCCTCTTTTACAAACTATGTTATCTTCTCATAACAATCTGTCAATCTGAACTGTGAATTTAATGCCAACCTGAGAAGTTGCTTAATAAGTTGCAGAAGTGGAATGGCTTCCTGAGATTCCCCTTTACTTTCTGCTTCCATTTCTCTACCTCCAGACATTGCCCCACATTTGATGTCATTTGTGGCTTCACTCATTTTCCCACTCTCATCCTCATCAGCCTCTCCACCATCCCCTTCCTTCTCCTGAAAGCAAGAAACAATGGCTCAACATTCAAAACAAGATTTCAAAATTAAAAAAAGCAAGAAACAATGGCTCAACATTCAAAACAAGCTTTCAAAATTTAATAAAAAAAGAAGCAAGAAATAATGTCCCAACATTCAAAATTTTAAAAATATAAGAAATAATTGAAAACAAGTTTTCAAATTAATAATTCACATATAATCACATACACTTAAATAAAAATTACATTAGAAGACTACAGCTAGTTAATTAAACTTAATGACAGACTACAAGTAATACTTTGTTTTCTTCCAGCTCCTGAATCTCAGCTTTAACAGCAAGATGTAAAGAAGATTCCAATCCACCATCTGCCATGAGACTGCTGACAAGTAAATCTGTCATAAATCTTTGTCCAGAGCTCATCACTGACACTTCACGGCCTGGACAGAGATCATAGACTGGAATTTACAAGATAGTAAGGTATCACTCAGATTTCACAGATCAAATGAAATTTACAAGTTCATAATAGATCACTGAGATTTCACAACCTGGACACAGATCAAATGTAATTTATAAGTTCATATAATAGATCACTGAGATTTCACAACCTGGACACAGATCAAATGTAATTTACAAGTTCATAATAGATCACTGAGATTTCACAACCTGGACACAGATCAAATGTAATTTACAAGTTCATAATAGATCACTGAGATTTCACAACCTGGACACAGATCAAATGTAATTTACAAGTTCATAATAGATCACTGAGATCTCACAACATGATAACTCATCAAATGTAATTTTCAGGTTGCCAAAAAGATCATTGAAATATGACATGATGTAATAAATTCTTGAAAAGATATCAAAGACACTTCACACTCTATCATGACACTTCACACTCTATCAAGACATTTCACACTCTATCATGACACTTCACACTCTATCATGATATTTCACTCTGTCAAGACATTTCACACTATCATGACACTTCACACTCTATCATGACACTCTACATTCAAACATGACACTTCACATTCTATCATGACACTTCACACTATCATGATACTTCACAATATAATGATAAATAGTTTGGCAATAAGGCAAAGCAACAATTTCCCTATAAAAAAAAGAAGGAAAAAAAGCATTTCTAAAACAAATTAAGTATATTCAGATTAATTCACATTCTATGGAGAACAATCATAAACACAAGAACAAACATTTGACAAAGGTGAACTAAATATTTCTAACAGGATAGTGAAATTGTAACCAGAACCCACTTCCATTTGACAAAGTGAACTAAATCTTTATAACAAGACAATGAAACTTGTAACTAGAACCCACCTCCAGAAACAAACAATTGATAAAAATGAAGTGAATCTTTCTAACAGGACAATAAAACTTCTAACTGGAACCAACCTCCATTTGACAAAAGCAAAGAAAGTGCTCGAGCTCGTTCTTCTGCAGTGGGTAATAGCATGGACCAGCCACTCTGTAAAGCAGCTTGTGCAGCTAACTGAACTGTGTTGATGACGCCAGAGTTTCGGGCTAAGGAGACAACCTTCTGCTTTAAGCTATCTGCAAGTGGTGATCCCTGGCCAAGGCCAAGGCTCTCTGGATCCTCACACTGGGAAATAGCAGCATGAAGCTGTAACATATATAAGCAAATTATTAATTTATATATACATAATTTTTTGACATTATTAAAAATAAAAGTGACAACTAATTGTGATTTATAAAAGCAGTCTTTGTGATTATATATTTTTAATAAAAGAGCAAATTTAATGGGAGAATTATCAAAATTAAATCTTAATCTTACTTAAATATACATAATGTATTGAGGTGGCTGAAACTACCATTTATTTGCACACTGTCTGATGATCAAGATGATCACTTTAGTGGAATAGTGGACTATAAATATATAAAGAAACAGCTTGGTTGATGACCAAGACAATTTTTTTTTTTATAAATATTAGTTCAAGACTAATCTGTACATTCAAAAGATTTGCGCTAGCTGTTTATCTGATAATGAAGATTAACTTGTAGATTCAAAAGATTTGAGCTGTTTGTCTGATAATGAAGACTAACTCATAGACTCAAAAGATTTGAGCTGTTTGTCTGATCATCAATATTAATCTATAGATTAAAAAGACTGAGAGCTCTTTGTCTGATCAATAGTAATTCAAAAGATTGAGAGTTTTTGTCCTATGGTCAATACTAACCAATAGATTCAAAAGATTGAGAGAGCTTTTGTATGATGTACAATTCTACCTGGTAGATCCAAAAGATTGAGAGCTTTTGTATAATGATCAATACTAACCTGTAGATCCAAAAGATTGAGAGCTTTTGTATAATGATCAATACTAGCCTGTAGATTCAAAAGATTGAGAGCAGCTGTGGCCATGCATTCTTTGTCCTGTGTTGGAGGACGATCACTACGACCATCCAGTTCTTCACACACCACTCCAAGCAACTCATCTAACTTCTCTAATGTCCACTGGTTCACATCTACAATGAATGGAATGTGGGAACCAATGGTCCACTGGCCACTGGAGGACCACAAGAATGTCTGGACAAATCAAATACGAAAACAATGAGTGCACTGCTAAAACTATACAGTATGTTACGTTTCCAGTATTTATTTAAAGACCCTGCTTAGAATAATTAAAAGACTTTAAATATAATTAATTCTTTCTCTCATATCCTATGCAGACTGGTTGCTCAATTTACTATTTGACTGGTTAAAAGTGTGTCTTGTAGTCAGACGACAAATTTACAAACTAATAAATTGCGAACTTTTAGCTAGATTGAAAACCGTTAAATCCCTCTAAATTAATATGCATTCATTTCAACATCCTGCTCATTCGCCCCCATTTCAATCTAAGAATCTATTGGTCTATCATGCATATAAATTAACTACTAAGAGGTATTAACAAGAAAAATAAGATTTAATAAAGTTTAACAAGTTAACAATAATCAAATACGAACGCGAATAGTCTATTACTCTGTCTCTACGCGCATGTGTTCGATTCTTGTCACAACTTAAATTGCCATCAATTGTTCATTTAACATTTGTACTCTGAGCTTGTACTCAGCTGGATTGCTTGTATCAGCCTGGTCTCTTTATTTGGCCAGTCAGTCTATTTCACAGTCCCGCTCTAGCGACGCACGTGGTGCATAAGGAAAGACGCTCCTTTTTCATGTAGCTAGGGAACTTGAATTTTAACGACATGGACCCTCAATGTAGAGTTCACCAGCAGAACCAAAGCAAGGCGAGGTAAGGCATGGACGATAGGAACCGATCTGGAGAATAATGGCTCTAATATACTTTCGATTGAACACTTCCTACTAAAGCATGTCCCAGATAAAAATGCGCTGAGTAAGAGTTTCGACCTCGTGTCGTTTACAATTAGATTTGGAAAAATGTAATCGTCTCACGCATGTTTTCATTTAACAGCGTGACGTATGAAGCAATAAAATAGATACAACGTTAAATTAATGTTCATACAAAGGGGTAATTCAGACTAACAAAGCGCTTCACAATTTACAATTAAAATTACACGCAATAATTGAATTACATGAGAAATTCATATCGAGCACAGGCATTCTGACTCTTAATGAATTAAAACAATATAAATTAAAGTACAAAATGGAAAAGGAGTTACAATCAATTTATATTCCGTAACTTATAGGTTTTTTCAGCCATTTCTCTGGACCATGCTCAAGTATTGTGGAAATAATATAATACATAGCATAAATACATACTTAACAACATAGGCAAAATACTATTAAATAAAATGATACCTTTTTATGAGAAGTCGAATGGTATCTTGATTCTCAACGGCTTGTCGGCTTGCCCCTCATGACCCGAGTTAGCTGAAATGGACCTAGCTAATGTGTTTCTCGCAGTGACGGAGCGGAGGCGTGTAGGCACATATATAGAAAAGCATATTGCGTATCACGTGACTGTTCGCGAAGCATGCGGTTGGTTCGAGAACCGGACAATGGTCCTAAAGTTACATAACATCTTGACCTGTTCTAGAAGCACCTCGAAAAAGGGAGCTTTGAACAAAGGAGTCAAGGGTTTCAAAAATTCAAATTTGAAGTAAACAAGACAAGTGGGTCATCAGGTCGGACATTTTTATCAGACTTGTGACACAGTACACAACATGTGGGTGCTGTACCTGGCTGAAAAATTTGTAGGATTTCTTTTATTTTTATTCATTTAATAAAATATGCTCTTTCAAGCATTTTTCTGGATGAAATACCTAAGACATGTCCAGTTTTCCTTCCTCTCTCTTCTAAATTTTAGTCTCCGTGAGGCACACAAAAAAAAAAGAAATTGAGGGAACTGGCCTGTTTGGTAATGCTTTGCACTTAACACTGCTTAATTATCTAGGGATCAGTTATGTGCCTGAATGTGATGGGTAGATGAAACATCTAGTTAAGTATTTTATTAAAAATAATTTTAATAATACTACAATAAATCTCTACTTTCCTTGATGCTGTTAAGAATGCCAATTCAGCTGGGACATGAGACAGATGCAAATAATTTCTATTATATAAACACTCAATTGTATTATTGAAAGAAAACCAACAACTGGCAACATGAGAAAATGATTATACAATTAAATGTCTGAAATTGTGCATGCATGCGTGTGTGAGAGTATGCATGTATGTGTGCACGTGCATGTGCATGTCCTACCTGAGAAGGTCCACAAGAACAGCCAATGATGAATTTGCCCTCTACAGCAGCAAGGATTGTGGGTTCTGGAACATTAGTAACTGATGTGTTTCCCAGTTGTCCCTGTTCATTTTTGCCCCACCCAAATATTTCTCCATCTTCTGTGAGGGCAAGACAGTGCATGGCCCCAACAGAGGCAGCAACAACACGACGACCAGACAGAGTTTCTAGCTGTCTTGGATGGCGGACATGGTCTTCTGTGCCATGGCCAAGTCTAAAGTTATCTCCTTTACCCCTAAAAAATATTCAGTTTTAAACAAAGTCAGACATCGTTCATGGTAACAAGAATTTAAACAAAATGAATTCACTAAAAATAGAAGGTTTATGTCTACATATTATGACTACATGAATGATAAAGATTTTTTCCTGAAGAAATTATCTTACCTATAATGTGTACAGCCTTACATTTAATTTTGTTTTCATGTTTTTTCATGTTTTTTAAAAACTTGCTTAGAATATAAAATATTGCTAATATGATTTTCTATCATTCAACCAGACAAAATGCTACAAAAGTGAAAGAGATAATTACAAAAATTATGTTAATCTAGTAAATATTCACGAAACCTTATTTTACATAGAAATATTCCTTATTGATATACTTACTACTATAAATGAAATGAACAAGAGCATAGTGTAAGTCAGCTTGAGTTACAAGTAATAATTATCAGTGCAAAAGATAAGAGAGTGCCTCATTTGATGACAGCCAGGGTAATTTGTGCTCTACAGTACAATCTAACAACATCCTGTCCCACAAGCTTTCTGTCTTCTTCTGACAATGCAACTGACCAGAAGAAAAGACTGCCAGATTTGATGACAGCCAAATGACACCTAGCAACATCTTGGCCCATATGCTTTATATCTTCTAATCCTTGTGACAATGTAACCAGAAGAAAAGAATGCCAGATTTGATTAGAGCCAGGGTAAAGTATGCTCCACAGTGCACTCTAATGACATCCTGGTCCAAATGCTTTTTATCTTCTAATCCTTGTGACAATGTAACCAAGAGAAAAGACTGCCAGATTTGAGGACAGTCAGGGTAAACTTTATGACATCCTGGCCCACATACTATGTCTTCTAATTCTTTTGACAATACAACTTACCAGGAGAAAAGACTGCCAGATTTGGTAAGAGCCAGGGTAAACTGTGCTCCACAGTATACTCTAACAACATCCTGGCCCACAAGCTTCTCAATCAGTTTAGGTGTCTTGCAGCCATCACTCCCACCACGGCCCAATTTGCCATAATCTCCATCTCCCCAGCTGTATACAGCTCCTTTCATTAAAGTGGACATAATTTCAATGTCAGCAAGGACTCAATAAAGTAACAAGACTCATGTTTAATATACACAGAGTAAAATGGACTCATGTTTAATAAAGTAACAAGGACTCATGCTGAATACACACAGAGTAAAATGGATTCATGTTTAATAAAGTAACAAGGACTCATGCTGAATACACACAGAGTAGAATGTACACATTCAAAACACATAAATAAATGAAGACTCATGTTTAATACACATAAAGTAAGACAGACTCATTTAATTCACATTAAAGTAATGAGGACACATGCTCTATACACATAAAGTAATGAAGACACATGCTCTATAGTCTATACACATAAAAGTCAAAGTGCTTTTGAATATTCAGTGAGATCACAAAGAGAGAGAACTATATTTTACTGGATTTAGAAATTAATAAATACTCTTTGGTTAAAGTGCCACAGATTATATCACAGACTGGTTAGTGCATTTCCAAATTTCTGACAATAAATTAACCAATAGCATATTGAATAAATTTGTGGTTTCAATTATTCAATATGCTATCAGAGGTGAACCGTTTGCTAATAAATAAGTAGCTTGAATCTAATGATTAAATAATTAATACAATTGTGTAAAATGACATATTTAATTAAATGTGAAAGAAAATCACTGTATGGCATTGGTTTTTTTTTTTAAATTGGTTTATGATAATTTAGAAAGAGAAAAGAGGCTTTTCTACTGCTCAGATTAAAAGTCTAATCTTATTTCAAGTAGTTACTAATAAAAATCAACATAAAGAGATGATGGCACACTTCAAATTACATAAGATAATTCTCCATTTTATTGCAGAACACATTACTAATATCCTTAATTGCATTCATCTATCAAAACATGATATCCTCTTAGAAAAATCTCAATCAGAGACAGACAGCAATTATTATTGTGAATATTACTTAATATATAAAAAAATTTATCAGAGATCGGTAATTATGTATAAGTGAATGTACTTTTATAATATCTGTTAGAGAGAAGCTAAAAATATTATCGTATATTATTATTAAAAAAAGAAATAATAAAAGACTCATAAAATCTTAATTTCTCTTTAGCTTAAAAAATTAATTCAGTTTTATGTGAATATAATCCAGATCAGTAAGATTCTACTATAAAGATAAATTATGAAATGTTCTCACAAATTATTTCATAACCTACTCCATTTTCGATTTTTTAAAGCTATTTCTCATCTTAATTCTTTTAAAATTAAACAAATTAACAACATAAAACAAGCAACAATTAATTTTTAAAATGTAGTTACTCGCTTGTGCATTGTAAACAAACTTACAAATATTTTTCTTTGTAATTTTACAAATACTAAATCAGTTGAGACTGATAAGAGTCAAGTTTAAATTATTTATAACTGAAATTTATTAACTGTTTAGCATACAATATAGCAATATATATTTATAACACTTAATCTCACGATCAAAATAACTAAAACTCTCTATAGTGTTAAATTTACCAGTGTCTGTGACAGCAACAGTCTGAGCATCCCCGCTTCCACAAGCCACATCAATCACACGATGTCCTTTAAGAGCAGAGACCAAGCTTGGTAAACTGTGATCTTCTGAGCTGCCATGTCCAAGTCGGCCATAGTTTCCACGTCCCCAAGTGTACAGCTCACCGCTGGCTGTGACTGCAGCACTATACGTGCTCCCAACAGCTATGTGAACAATATGTTTGCCTGAAAGTGTGCTCATCAGGGTAGGTTCATCTCTAGCACTGGTCACAATACAAAACAACAAACATCAATGATGACATAATAATTAATGGGATAGTTTATGAAGTCTGTTCAGCTCACTATACATACATACAATAGATTACATTTAATTTGAATATGTATTATTAGATTTTTCATTTAATATGAAGAAAATACAAATGTCATTACTACAAATAATACCATTAATTAAAGCAAAAGTGTGATCCTCCACCACAGTTTGAATCTTAATGTGCCATTTGTTGATTATGAGTTGTTGAAACTGTCTTATAGAGTTTTTAGTGCTGCTTTTAATGGCAAAAAATCACTTAAAGATACTGAGCTGATTTTTTTTAATAATGTATCTCAAAACTCATAATCTAGTCCCCATCCACCTATTTTCACTGCTAGCGCTGTTTCATCTGAGGCACATGACTCAACCCATGGTGGAGGGTCACAAATGTGTGGACTTTGGTTAATTTAATCTGATATCCTACTACAGAACTACTCCTCTGAATAAATTCTAAACACATAAGTCTTCTTCGTTTACCGAAATGTACAATATCAAAACTCAACCACATAGTCTGTCATAACAAATTTGTGCCATCAAAGCTCAACCTCAGTGTCTGTCAAAAGTGAAACTAGCTTAGACTAAGAAAATGATGTCAGCAAACTCTGTTTGGTACTATTTTTGTAGATTTAAAAAATTATACTAAAATTAAGCTCAGTTTATGCTCATTTTGAAATTTGTTTCACATAGCAGACACAATGCAGTATCTATTCATGTGAAGACGAGAGCAAGATATAAATACATTGCAATGGTCATAAAAGTAATTATCTATCAATAAGCCAGCCTAAGAATAATGAAAAAGAAACTCAAGTGAGTATACATTCAACAGAAAATGCAAAATTTTGTACTTGAATTTCTAAGCCATATCATGTTCTATTACGTAGGGTCAACTAAAAAAAAAAAAAAAATGCAATAATTTACTCATCATACATCTTTATTTGTATAACTGAATTGTTGCTAAGATATTCTGAAGATTTTGATATCAAGCAAAAAGTAACAGGTGGATGTTTTTAATCAATGAATTGAATTTCACCCCATAGCCTATAAGAAAAAAAAAGTATTATGCAGAATAAAAGCAAAATGACAATAGGTTTTCAAAATTCATAACTTCCCAAAAAAAAAAAAAGAAGTTTAAAAACTCTTGCAATGAGTTCAATGCATAAAACTGGATTCCACGACAAAAATTACACCCCATCAGTTCCTTTAAAAAGGAACTAGCAATAGAAATTAAACTAAGTATGTGAAGAGTATGCTTTGAAATCATATGACAAATGAAAAATATGTTAAGACACTAAACAAGACTGTCTTGAAAGTTAAAAGCATATTTCCTTTATGAAATCTTACATATTATCACCATGTCCTAGCCGGCCTCCATCTCCGTTTCCCCATGAGTACACCTCTCCATCACAGGTCAAAGCCAGGTAGTGCTTTCCATCTGAGTGAGCTGCAATTCTCACCACTTCTTTATCACCAAAACCATTCACAATTTGAGGGGACTAAACACAAAATAATCAAAATAAATATTCAATGAAATACCTGACTCATACAATCTTGGTTATATCTAAAATAAGAAAGTATCTGAAATGTGAAAGCCCATTTCTAAATGAGTACCATAATTAGACTTTTAATTTGAACATCTGAAGTGCTGTTATGAATTAAAAAAAAAAAAAATACAGATCATACATTCTAAACTCAAGCATGCGTTTAACTTGTTAAATGTAGATAGACTCATCCTGTTTGTCTTGTGAAAAAAACAATATAAGAAAACCCAAATCATGCATTCCAGACTCACTTGTGTATCTGAACTGTAAAACATGGAATATACTCGTCCTGTTCGTGTCAATGCTAATAGACATCTTTCTGCACAAGCGATCTGCTGTATGCCACCAACATCATTGAAGAACTCCAGAAGGTGTGGGCCATGCACAGCACTACTGCCTGCCCATCCCATCAACCCTAATCCAATCACTTCCTGTGACACGCCTGAAACCCCAGACTGAAAAGCAAAGTGCCAAAACACAAATCAATCAAACAATCAATATAAAGCAGTCTAACTTAATGACAATATATTAATGGTTCCCTGTGAGAAGTGTCCTCTTTAACATTAAAACACTGTAACATGGTGTGCACTAGTAAAAGTACAAAAATCTTCCAAAAGCATATTAAAAAGGTGCAAAAATAACAATTGTATTTAAAACTAAAACTTGACAACTGAAATGAAAACAATAAAGTAAAAGACTGTAGTAACATCTAATTCCAAAGACATCAAATAAAAATGAATAGCTCAGATATTATGTAGTGATATCTAAATGCGATGACATCAAATAAAAAAGAATAGCTCAGATATTATGTAGTGATATCTAAATGCAATGACATCAAATGAAAAGAAATAGCTTAGATATTATGTAGTGATATCTAAATGCAATGACATCAAATGAAAAGAAATAGCTCAGATATTATGTAGTGATATCTAAATGCAATGACATCAAATGAAAAGAAATAGCTTAGATATTATGTAGTGATATCTAAATGCAATGACATCAAATGAAAAGAAATAGCTCAGATATTATGTAGTGATATCTAAATGCGATGACATCAAATGAAAAGAAATAGCTTAGATATTATGTAGTGATATCTAAATGCAATGACATCAAATGAAAAAGAATGGCTTAGAAATATGTAGTGATATCTAAATGCAATGACATCAAATGAAAAAGACATAGCTTAGATATTATGTAGTGATATCTAAATGTAATGACATCAAATGAAAAGGAATAGCTTATATATTATGTTGTGACATCTAAATGCAATGACAATAAAGTAAAAGAATTTAGGTATAATGTAATGAGATCAAATTGCAATGACAACAATAAAATTTATGTACACTATAATGATATCCCACCTTCTGTGCAGAGCTAGGTGGGAGGTATGGAACACATAATCGGTCCAAGTGTGCCATGATCACAACAGCACTCTGCCGCAGGTCTACAGGTGTGTTCTCATCTTCTGGAATTGTAAGATAGTTCAAAAAACACTCTGTGGGACTCACCACAAACATCTGCACACAAAAAGACATAGCAAGAAACATAATAATATTTTTTAATATATATATTATTATTAGACATTTTTTATATTGTAAATATAAATAATTCATTAGTTATTCAAAATTTTATTTGTAACATATTTCAATGTTAGATTGTTAAGCCTATCATTAAATTTGCTTATATAAAATTTAGTGTTCTCAAGTGTATTCCCAGAGTTTTATTTCCTCTGGAAAAAATGCAAAGTAGAAGCTAGTCTGCAAAGAGATCAGGTTTGAAAAATCCAACACCAATAAATGACATATTTCAGACAGAAGAGGTCAACAATCACTACCTCATCCCAGTGAGACATCCTGTGTGTGCCAGATTTGGCATTGTGGATTCCTTCAAAGCGTCGCAGCAGTGGAATAAGAGGTGCTGATAACAGGCTGCTGCTCACTCTGTTGTCATAGTGATGGTGACTATAACAAATTTTAAAAAAATACCTCACTTGTAATAATGATGGCAACTATAACAGACTACCTCACTTGTTATAACAAATAAACAAACTACATCACTTACTATAGTGATGTTGACTATATTGAAACAAATAAACAGACTACCCTACTCTGTTGTCACAATGACAGTGACTGACATAACAAATAAACAAACTGCTTTGGGTTCTCACACTGATACTGACAAATTTTGCAAATTAAATAAAAATAATAAAATACCTTCTTGTGGATTAAAAACACCCAACTAGCTAATCTATCAATTTCAGTTAAAAATTAATAAATATTGATTCATTTAAGTCATCAAATCACTAATCATAATTGGAACAAATCAAGTTATATGCCATGCAGGAAAGAAGCATGATATTAAGAAATGAGTTCCTATAACACATTTATTTTCTATTGAGGAAAGAAGCATGATATTAAGAAATGAGTTCTGAACACAAATTTTACATTCAAGAATCTCTTTATGAGCTATACTGGGTGATATATAATTTCCAAATATTTTACAATCAAATGAGTGAAACTGTTATTGTACTAACACTATTTAATATAATGCACGATAAAACAACTGCTAAAAGAATAAGAACCTATAGTTCCACAGGTTGAGGAGCAAAAGGACTGAAGACAGAATATGTCCAAGGGAACCTCGTTGCACTGCCAGTTCCATCAGCAAACAAAGAGCTATCTGCTGATCTTGCGTTGGGATCTTGCTGGAACTGTGAGCACTGGAACTGCCACTCAGGTCCCTGGACAAGCATTTACAAGACAAGACTGGAGACTGAATAAAAATTAATAAAGAATTTATATTAACAACACAGAAAAAATAAGATTTTTAAGCTATAGGATGCAGCCCAATAATTCTACAAATGGGTAATAGATTTTTCCTGTGTGCCAATACTAAATCTCATTCATAAAAATATTGAATAGCAGTCAGTGATAATTCTGGCAAATGCCTGTACAATTTTCTTAATTCAGTGTGTTAATAGAGATCTCTTCACAATAATATAGTCACTGGGTAATTTTTAAAACTCTTCACTGTCTTTGATTTAATTCTTACTAATTATTTTTACACTGCTTCAGATATAAAAGTAGAATTCAGAATAAATGAATCACAAATAAATCAATATTTTACATATAAATGATTTTAATATCTACTTCAGTTTTGTTGCTGTCATAATCATTCCATTGTTAAAATTCCTATTATTTGCAGCTCTATGTAAATCCATCATTTTAATGTTTGTATTCTTTGTTTTGTTAATTGTTGGTTATAACACTGTAGGGGCTCTTGAGTCTGTTGATAATATTATCAACCAAATTAGTTTATTTGCATGTTCAGCACCCTCCTCCATAATATTGTATGGGGATGTTTTTAACATGTGGGTAGCAATCATGACAAGTACTAAATAATGCAGAAGAATGTATATTATGTGTTGGTGGGAATTTATTAATTTAAAGACATTAGAAAACACTAATCATTTCTTATCCTTTCTTGTGCTTACTGAATGGATACCTTTAATTCATACAAGATTTAGGCTGTTAATCAGCAATAATAAACTGTCAGCCATGACGTAACAATCAAATTTTTAAAGGAACCCAGAAAAAGTGCAGAGTTAAATTTGGTTAAAGACTGCATACAGATCAAGCAACTCTCTAAACTGTAATTCTAAGAGTATTTTACCATAATAATTATTTGCATGACTGCTTGCTTCCAAAATCTGATAGAATTACATCCTGACCTAAAATTATCATAGGAAACTGCAAATAAATTAATGATAGTGCTTAAACTTCAAAACAAAAAAGCAAAATAATATATCTGAAAATATTTAATCAATGATGGAAAAAATGATTGGTAAATTAAACTTTTATTATTTTAAAAAATATAAATTAAAATGCAAATGAACTTAATATTTTGTATAAAACTGAACTTATATTTAACTAAATAAACTCTAGAGTTTGGTAATGCTATAGTATACAGGATGAATAATACCAGTTACGTTTTACCATTTCCACTGCAAAGGCAAACTTTCTTAAAGCTAATATTACCACTGTATATCATTCCATTCATTATTTCAGGATTGTTAGCAAATCACAATATGGTTAAAAGCAAATCTCAATATGGTTAAATTAAAACTTTCTCTATATAAATGGTATCACTTTAATCATGCAACAAAATCAAGAATTTTGTTTGATTTTTTTTTTTTCGCAGTAGTACCACTGACAAACTTATAAAAAAATTTATATGGAATGGCACATTCACATGAATGCAACACAGAACACCTCAAGCATGCCAAAATATACATATATCTTGTGAAAAATAACTTGGAAGTAGCATTTACATTTTGAGAAAGGAATTAGAGACTAAAGTTATCTCTTGAGATGAAAACCTAAAAGATTGACATGGCATCTTGAAAAGTGAAAAGGCTTTAGGAAGTGAGTGTGAAAATCAAACCTAAGAAAACATTAGTTATGTCAAAAGCCAAACTAACCCAGCTACGACTGAGTGCAAAAATTTTGTAGCTCGTTCAACGACTTCCAGCCATACTGACGAAACAGATCCCTCATCGAAAAGTGTTGCTTCAGGCAATGAGCGGAGGGCATCGAGAGACTCCTGAAGAAGTTCACTGCACAAGTCTGCATCTTCTCCAGACCGCCATGCACGTCGCAAAAAAGCAAATGCAAAGCTCAGAGCTGCACGGGACCCAACTCGTGCCAATCCCATTGTTGCCTTTTCAGCTGGCTTGGCCGCAGATCTGAGAAAACAAATATTTTAACTTCAAAACCCAACATTTCCAGTAAGCAAATATACAATATTTTTATATTTTACAAATTTGGGGGGGGACTTTTTCAGCTAACAATTTTATGTGAATGCATCTGTGACTGTTCACAAACTCTTCTCCAATGTGGTTTCTCTAAAGTGCATTTGTCACAATGTACAAATTTAAATGCACTGATTTATTTGCTAAAATTAAAAATTTCAATATACTCACTGGTGTGGTGATGTCATCTGTAGACTTCAATTTCAATTCCAATTTTTGTTTTGAAATGTTAAATAGTTTGAACTCCTAAGACTATGTCTGTCTATTTTGAATATCAGTAAAAAATGTCTTATTAATCCTGGTTTTGTAATATATATTCTAAACTTATTTTATTCTAAACTTGTTTCTATCTTTTAAAGCCTGGAGTCTGGGGCGGGGGTCTGTGTATTTTTCTATTGATATGCATGTGTTTCTGTCTTGTGTTTAGCAATCAGTAACTGTAGTTTTAATTAATGTAAAATATTAGAATTCTTTAAAACTACTGGACAGCTGAATGATTGGAGAAGAATTTATTCATATAATAAACACAAATTAAAATATATATAACTGGAGCAAGGAAGACAACTGCCAGAACTATTCTTGAAGTAAGTAATAATAACATTAACATAACAATACAATCTGACCAAAACTGTACAACTACAAGATGAATATTTTAACATTACATCTTTTGTTTATTGAGGTTGCTTTGGTTGGCTTGGCGCTTTCTGGAAGGTGGCTTTTTCTCTGCTTGAGTCTGACGACAGAGTGCTGTAAAGTAACGTTCAAGTACAGCAAGCCTCTGGTAAAGGCGTGTAGCAGCCAATGTGGTGCCAGAAGCCTGCAGAATGAGTTGCTGATGTTCCCAAAGCAATGACTGCAGACATTCTCGTAGCTGACCCACATCTGTAATTTTTAAGAGATAGCAAACAGGAAAATTCTAGCCTGAATTTATTAAAACATATTGCGAAGAAAAAAGAAGACAGCTTTTTTAAAGTAATAAGCACTTTCATCTTCTGCCATGCTGTTTCATTCTACTGATAGAAATGCTGGTTTGGTTTTAGTATTTTTAGTATTATCAAATTCTTTTTGAAATAATCTAGGTTATAAACTGACATATTCTGATTGTTATTATTACTCTAAATGCATACAATTTTTCACAAAAGGATTTATAAAATGTATGCTATTGCTTCAACAACCTACTATCTTTACTATAAAGCATAATAAAATCTTACTCAAATTTTCCAGCAGTTCTTTGTTGCAAAAACTAAATTTCTAGTCAAAGAAATGACATATCCTAATCAGTACTGTTTAGGGTGTATATGTTCTGACCAGTACCAACTTTATTTCAGAGCAAAAAAAATTATGTGTCCTGATCAGTATTGATTTTATTCTTAGCCCAATGATGAATATGTTCTGATCAGAATGAACTTTTCTTTAGTTGAAGGAATGGTGTGTTTTGTGATCAGTAACATTTTAATTCCTAGTCCAACTCGTGCTCATTAATATATTTACTAACCTGTTACTCTACTACTTGTAACAGTACTCATGTTTATTTATTTATGTTATACTTTACTTACTCACTTAACCTGTTATTTGTCTAGTTTATTTAAAACATTTATTTAGACCCAACAATCAATTCTGACAATCATGGTTCAAGATACATGTGCACTAAAATATGCTGAATGCAGGTGTTGGTGGAGCAAAGGTATCTATTTAAAGATAAGCACATGGCTGTGTGCCACAACAACACTGAAAGATTATTTTTCCTCAAAGATGGATGTTAACTGATCCAGAACAGTTTATGCTTGAGTTATTTAGTCATAGCCAAAAGCAGAGTTTGTTTTCAGACTTTGTGCCTATAAGGAACAGGAATAATTCTGTTTAGTGCTACATGTTATGATTTCTATCTTAAGATTGCATGAATTCTTAGTTTTGACATCACAAACATGAATAATTCTGTTTAGTGCTACATGTTATGATTTCTATCTAAAGATTGCATGCATTCTTAGTTTTGACATCATAATCATGAATAATTCTGCTTAGTACTACTACTACACATTATGATTTCTTTGAAAGGCATATATGCTTTCTTAGTTTTGACATCATTAGTAAGATGTAATTATTTTTAGCATAGTTTTAATGACAAAAAACAGCACTAGACTATTAAGTTGTTTTGTGGACAGAGAAAAATAGGACAAAGAGATAACAGGAAAGACTAATTAATTGGGTTTAATTAATGTATTTACAGTGTATTTTTACTTGATGGACATACCACATGTATGTATGCTAAAGCCGTATGCCACACCATTTCAAATGAATTGAATAGACATATTACTAAACCTGTGAAGGATATAAAACAGTAAATGTTTAAAACATAACTTCATCCTCTTATTCCTTACTAACTTTCATATCTGACTACACAATGGCATTGAAATAAATTAACTGAGAGAAACCTGGCATGTTTTTCTATTTTTTAAATGAAATGGTTCCAATTTGTTCGATTACCTAATATATTTCAGGAGGCATTTAAAAAATCTAATAATCAGTTTTGACAATATGAAGTCCTTTAAAGGTATATTTAGAGCTGAGTTAATGCCGGTACCAAAAAAAACCTCATCCAAAGAGGCTATAAGAAAAATAAATTATTCAAATGAAAAATATTTGTTAATAAAACCCACAACATTCATAATCAACAATTAAACCTTCATAAAAGATAATAGGTGCAGACTTGAAAGAATTTTCATTATAAAACAATGCTTCTGTCGATTAATCTCTCTCTCTCACACACACACACGCACGCACGCACACACACACACACACACACACACACACACACGGAATGAGATACATTTAAGTAGCATATGGTACAAAAAACACCTAAAATGATGACCACTAATTGTCTATGTTCTGTTTTGTAATGTGCTATAAGATGTACTTCCAAAAAAAAGACACTTATAATGTACATCAATACGGGGCTTTGAGAACAGAAATGCAAATATGTACTAAAATGTGCTATATACATGTGCAATATTTCCAAATCTGTAATGTCTAAGATCCTATGTTGGTCATGCCATAAATTATGAGAAGCAATCTGCATCATATGAATGTTGCCAATAAGAGCTGAGAAAATATCAAAACAGGCTTGAGCTGGAAAAGTTCATTAAGTTTTGATCTCTTCGTGGATAAACTATTCTATAATAAAAGCTCACTGAGTAACTTACCTGGCTGGTGCCCCCATGTCCAAGCGTCAATAAGTGGCTGTGAGGGTTTAGGTCTCTCAGTGGTGGTTGCTTGATAGGCGTCCTCTTCCCGGTCCAGTTGCTGGCATGGTGGACAGTTGCATCCATTATCTGGACCACAATGGCCATCACAGCATGAGCAGGACAAAACTTTCATTCCACAATAATAACGCCCAGTCTCTCCTGCAAAATAAATGTTATATGTATGATAAGATTTATTCCACAGTAGTAACATCCAGAACTAAAAGTACTTCTGACTAAAGAAACTTTCAATGACCACTAGAAATATCCTATAAAATAAAAATGGATGCAAATATGTATGATTGCATGTATGTATTATAAGACTGTTTTATCAATATAAAGTGAAAGTAAATTATATGTGTATGATAAAGCTGTCAACCCACATTAGTGCAAAATAAAAGGATATGTATGTTTTCACACCATTGCTGTCACACTCTGTACAATCTATATATATAATATATAAAAGAGTACAGTTATTTAAGTACAACATACACTAAGACTTATTGTCAGTAATAAAGAGTAAAAGTTTTATAAAACTTTCATCCCATTGTAACAATACTCAAAAGTAAAAGTTTTATAAGACTTATATCCCATTGCAACAATATTCAAAAGTAAATGTTTCATAAAACTTTAGCCCCACTGTAAGGGTAAACATCAAAAGTAAAAGTTTTATAAGACTTATATCCCATTGCAACAATATTCAAAAGTAAATGTTTCATAAAACTTTAGCCCCACTGTAAGGGTAAACATCAAAAGTAAAAAGTTTTATGTGCAATAAGACTTACATCCTAATGTAATGGTACTCAAAAGTAAAAACTTTATAGAATATAAGACTTTAAACACTCTATCAAAAAAAAAAAGATTCAGTAAAAAAAGGAAAAGTCTCAGATCCCATGAGATCAGAGCAATTGAATTTTGTCAGAGATTAAGAGTTCACATCAGCAACTAACTAAAAATCAAACTATATTAAACATTCTTTCTTTTTAAAAAAAAAACAAAACAAACTATAAAAGTAAATATAGTAAATGTCAGTTTTCATGAGACTAGGATATTAAATTTTGCCTGGTCTCATTTCAATAAATATTAAAATAATAAAATAGATCAACTCAAGCAGTATGAGCATAGAAGTAAAAGTGATGCATGCATGTTTAAATAAAATCATCCAAGTCACAAGGAGCAACAGACCAGATATTTTTCAGCTAAGATACAGTATAGGGCCAATGGAAGCTAACTAAAATATATTATTTAATTCATTACCACATTAAAAAAAGAGAAGTTTGTAATTTTATGACCATGAACTCAAATGTTGCAAAGTATACAAAATTATGACTGATAATGTCACACCAACAAAACTGTACCCTCAGAACTATTTTTTTTTAAAGTACAACTATTCTTGTCACACATTTTCTGTGGCTGAGCCAAGTATCACACTTCTTTCTTCTCATTGCCAAAGCTCCCAAATTTATAACTTACACATGATGCTGGCATTGCTGTTACAACCCAGCCAACACTTACATGAGACTTCAGCAAACATCTTTGCATGCGAGCATTTTACTCTAATCTACAGTTATAAAAAGACCACATAACATGCATGTCTGCAGGCATTTGATACATTTATCTACAGAACTAAATAATTCAACCAATGCATTTGTTTCATAAAGTTCAAAATGAAATAGCATTTTCAATAAAATATTTTATTTTGGATAATTTGGAAAATTGTTATTTATCAAAGGTAAATTATTTATCAATAGTCTAATTGCAGTTGAGAAGAGAAAAAAAAAACAGCCACCCTTAGTGAACTTGGTTAAATGTAATGTAAATTTACCACAATAAGAATCAAAATAAAAGTATAAATCATACAGCAGATATCTAAAAGTGAGTAAAGATATGTTTAAAGTTAAATGTAACATGTATTTAACAGTTTAAGGATGTTTAAGAAACATATAGCATATAAATACATATAGGAACATAGAGCTTATAAATACATATAAGCTTAAAGATTATATATATGAACTTGAAGTTGTATAAGGGCACTGTAACATTTATGTCAGCTTGAAGATATCAAACAGTGACCATAAAGGTGTTTGAAGAAACTGTAATACTTATTTAATAGTAAACAACTATGAAATAATGTCTATATAATGATAATGAATGTGATATAAGAACAACTGGTCATTGTTGCCTTCTTTATGCAGTGATATAGAATTCTTAAATATATATCACTCTGATACAGTAAGTACAGGTAGAAAAATAAGTAATAATGTAGTTTTATCAGCTTTTCATAACTTCTGGTATATGAGATGAAGTGATCATTCATCTGTTTTAAGAAGTAACCTTTTTAATATTCAAAAATCTAGAAATTTCAATATTTTACCTGATTTCTTAGTATTCTAAATATTTTACCTGCTAGCTGTTTCTATAATCAGTATTATTAATCTGCATTAAAACCAATGAATGCATTTAGCTGTATTTTGTTCAAGCATAAAATAATTTGCAAAAGTACCTTTGTAAATGTTATAATAATAAAAGGATGTGTTCTGATCTAAACACAAAATGTCCTTGAATTTTCTACAACAGAATAAGACTCACTATGATTCAGTAATATACTGTTTACTGTGATATAATTTAAGATTACTCACAGCATTATGAGACATTTGTACAGAAGAGACTGTATACAAATTTCATGAAACTCTTGTCATAAGAAAGACATCTAACAGGAAACAATGTTATAAGAAAGACATTTCATGAAAGATAAGTCACAAGAGTCATTATCAGAAGAAAAACATTTAATGAAATAGACACTATCATAAGGCAGACATTTCAGAAACACTTTCATAAGAAAGACTTTAAAAAAAGAGACAATGAGTCACTTTCATAGGTCATAAGATATCTCACAAGACAGTGTCTAAGAAAGACACCTCATAAAACATTAAAAGAGATACAGTCATAAGAAAGACATTTCAAAAGAAAGACATAGTCACAATCAAGATATTTCACAAAGAGATAATGTCATAAGAAAGGCATTTCACAAGAGTATGTCATAAAATGACATTTATAAGAGACATTGTCAGAAAAATGGTTTCACAAATATACCATGTTCATAAAACAAGGTATTTCACATGACAGTGTCATAAGAAATACATTTCACAAATGAGATAGTCATATAAAAAACATTTCACAAAAAGACAGTCACAATCAAGACATTTCACATAATTTATTACAACGAGGACATCATTTTTCAAAGTAGTTTTGCTTTTCAATGCATTTAGTCTAGTGCTGCATGAACTTCTTTATGCTGAAAGAAAAAAATACTTTTTCACTGAAAGATAAATCATGCACGCACTGCTTCCTTCACCTCTAGGCAGCAAAAAAATAATGGCCTATTACAATTATAGGACCCATTTTGCACAGACTTTAGGAAAGTTAAGTCAGTTGTGGATGATTTCACAGACAGAACCATGACTAATTTCAGATGATTTGCCACTTCATCGACAGTTATCTATCTGCTTGCCAGAAACATGTCACAATCATCAGTATTGGCATGGACAGGTATTCTTTTTTTTCGGGTGTTACATTCGTATGATACATATCAATCCAGTTATGGCAAAACATTGTGCTGAAAACCTTCAATGAATTTCAGCCACTGATAATCTTTAACTTTCAAAAACTGGATCAAAGTTTGCTGCTTTTGTTTGGTGCATATAACCAAGTTAAGGGCACATCAACAACACAAGAAATGACCATCAAGGCTAAACCAACATCACAACGGTGATAGAGATATCACATCTACATATACATGTGCAATGAAAATGAATAAGAAATATACTGCAGATAATTACTGACACCCTAGTATGATTTTCTGTTATCACCATTTTGAGTTTTATCTATTTGAAGTTGTTAGGGCTTCACGTGTTTTTTTCTTGTGCATTTTTTTTTTTGCCAGGTTGTTGTTTTTAGTACTTTACATATTTTACTTTAATGAGTGATTCTTTTATCTGTTTCAGTTTGTTTGTATTTTAAATGCATTTTTTCAGTTTTTTAGTACTTTGCTGCTATGTTTGTAAGTGTTTATGTTTCTTGTTAAGGAAGCTTTTTTGTTGTTGTTGCGCCATGTCCTACCAATTAAAGGGACTCCTCTATCAAGATCGACCATTCACTAACCCAGTTTACAAACACTATACTCAAACACCACAAAGTGCAAAGCCATCACCTAAACATTTCTTCACCCAGTTTTAAGACAAAACATCTGGAATCCTTTTGAGGGGGAAGAATTTGCCTGGAAGTGCTCTCTAAGGTACATGTACTTGGCACTGGAGTAGCGATGCATCAGAGTAATTAACCGGAGGATCATAATTCTAAGGCTAGCACAAGAACAAACTCATGCAGTTCTGCCACAGTGCCAAACATTTATATTACTTTGGTATCAATTAAATCAACATGAACCATGTGGGCTAAACATTTTCTCATCTGAAAAAACTCAGTAAAACTGTGATAATAAGATCAAATAGTAAAGTTGATCAATCATACACTGACCCAGTTTACAAACACTTTACTCAAACATCACAAAGTGCAAAGCCATCACCTAAACATTTCTTCACCCAGTTTTAAGACAAAACATCTTGAATCCTTTTGAGGTGGAAGAATTCGCCTGGAAGTGCTCTCTAAGGTACATGTACTTGGCACTGGAATAGCAATGCATCAGAGTAATTAACCGGAGGATCATAATTCTAAGGCTAGCATAATGACAAACTCATGCAGTTCTGCCACAGTGCCAAACATTTATATTACTTCTATATCAATTAAATCAAAATGAACCATGTGGGCTAAACATTTTCTCATCTGAAAAAACTCGGTAAAGCTGTGATAATAAGATCAAATAGTAAAGTTAATGTAAAGAAATGTAAATGTTCATTTCTAATTGCTATTAAAAGTTGATAAAATCTATTATCCAAGAAAAAAATATTTGGGGAAAGTATCTTCATCCAAAATATTCCTACTGCTGAATTTATGGCATTACAAATAATTCAAAGACATTTTATGACTTGATTATATTATTATGACTTAATATATTCTTAGTAACTCTAAACACAAGCTAGAACCACTATACAGCATTATTTCAAATTTAATCTTTAATTTACAAAAGCAAATTTAAAAAAAATTAAATCTGTGTAAGCAATCTATTTTTAAAAAACAATAAATTATTTTTTTTAAATAAAGGGTAGGGGAACTAATTAATATTTATAAATTTATAACTACATCAAAAATTATTTTGACTTTACCAGGCTATATTTACTTACAAGCAAAAATATAAAAACACAGTGAGTAATATTGCTTTCAATTATAACTGTTTCCTGTCTGAAGCACAAATCTGACTAATGTGCCTTGCAAACAAAAGCAGACACTATACCTTCTTCCCCACATTTCACCTATTTACCAGCCACAATCTTGCACAAATATCTCATTCCAGTGTCCAACTTTCAGGATAATATCATTAACATATTTCATGCTAAATGTAGAAACTGTCATTCAATCCCACAATTTTTTTCATTGCTGTGACCTAGATCTATTTAAAAGCATGCATTAAATTAAAAATTATAAAGAAAATATGCAATTTCAGATATTTTAAAACAATTTATACGACTGAAATGATTCAATGGTTGTGATCAAATATCTTTATTATGAAAAAATATGTATGGAGAATGATATTAGATTTACTATTATAATAAAACATTTCATATCAACATTTATGTTGAAAGAAAAGAGACCAGCAACTAGTTTTAACATTAGACTGTCTTCACTACAGAATTAATGTATTATTTTTAACACAAGGCCTATTTACATGAAAAAGTCAAAACAAATCTTTTCAACATATTTTGTTCTTTTAATTCAAGATGCAGCAGATACCTGCTTATCCATTTTCTGATTATTTAATAATTTACGTCAAATACTGTTCTTTTTCTGTTTTTCTTTGTGTAAGAGGTTGTATTTTGTGAATAATTCATGCTTGTTTACAATTTTTTACCCTCACCATAGTGAGGGAATCTGGCCAGTTAGAAAATTTACAGTGGAGATATGGTCAGATAATAAATCATACAGCTAACTTGAACAGCTGGGTCTGGCAATGTGGCTTTAAAGAAAGCACATGTGAAGCAGAATGAATGGTGTTGTGATATAATTAGTTTCAGGCTCTGTTTATAAAAGATTCTGAAGCATACAAGAGTTTGTCTATAAATAAGTGCACAATCTCATAAACATTTGACAGAGATGGGGCGAGAGGGAAACAAGATACAGATATATGTAAATAATATTATTTATTATTAAGTTCCTTCAATATTAAATATCTCTAAATAAATTAAATTTAAAACCTTCAAGTTTAAATTACTGTCTATACTATGTGTGTGTGCATGTGTGTGTATGTGTGCAGCAGACATATTTAGATTTTTAAGGGAGATAAACAGCATTTACAATGATGATGCATTAATAGTCTGCATTCCTTGCTAAGATATTTAAGAGAGATAAATAGCATTATAAATAGGAAGATAGATTCTTGTAGAGGTATTTATAGTTGCCTTTCTTGTACAGAACAAACTTTGAAACTAATAAAAGATAAGCAGAGTTGACAAATTAATACATTTCATTTAAGTCATTAAATAAATACTTTTATCTTTATTTATATGTTCCATTTCAATTTTCAAATAGCTTCAGAATTTATTTTCAGTGTATAATGTTTAAGACTTTTAATCAGTAAATGTTAGAAATAAACTTTCTCTTACAAATCATATTTAATAAATGTTTCATTTAAATAAATTAGCAAAATACTACTTACTAGCAATACATTTAAGAAATAATATTAAAATGTACATGTAGTAATTGTTGTTTATGACTAACCTGTGAGATATCTTTATGGCTAACCTGCAAGATGTCTTTAAACAGCAATACTTGCCCAAGCTTTTTGCTAATATATTTGTATCATGTTGAGAAAAAGTCTGTGATTTGCATATGCTGATTAGTTACTTAACACTAAATAACACTTTGGTTTTTATTTTTATTTTTAGGAGCATCTGAGAAAAAGAGAAAATAAGAAAAACAGAAACCAAATATTAAAAGATGTGTGCTAATTTATTTACCTAGGACAGTTTGCACTCAAATAGTTTTTGTGCTACATTCTCTTCTTTCACTTGCATGAAGCTGTCTTTATATACTCTCAAACTGTTGTGCTAAGTTCTGTGTTTTCATTTGGAAATAGTTATCTTGGTATACTCTCAAAAAGTTTCTGTGCAAATTCTGTACTTTCATTTAGATGTGCTATTTTGGCATATGCTAAAACAGAATTTGTGCCAAATTCTGTACCATTTGGATGTAGTTTCAATGGTATAGTATTACTAAGAACAGTTCTTGTGCTAAGAAAGATGCTAAAACTATAAGAGTGTTTCTGTTGCCTAATCTTGCAGCAGTATTAAGCAATAGTGCATAACCAAAGTAAATACTCTTTCATGTCAGCAAACATGACATTAGTTGGTGTGTGCGTCAGAGGCAAGTTTTGGATTTCTCAAAGGACCCTGCCAATCTTTCAATCTTTCCCACAAGAAATGCTAAATGTTTTTTTATCTCTAAGGAAGCATTCACTAACTTTTACTAGTTGCTATTATGAGCATTACTAAAATATCCTAAGCTATTTCCAAGGTGTTTATGTTTTGAAGGAGTCTGACATGTTTAACTATAAAGTTAACATATGTATATGGCTGACTCAAATAGAACTTTTATTGATAATTAATTAGCATGATTATATGAAAATTCTAAGAAAGTAATTTCTAATTTTAAGTAGATGTGTATTAGAGATGAAAAAAAAAAAGTACAATTCAATTTGATTTTGTAACTTTATTAAAGACATACTATTTACAGTTGGATAAGAGAAAGATTAGTTATCCAAAATTATATTCTATCTCCCATAGATTACAGAGCTTTTAAGATCTAAGACTAAAAGTGAGTATACACTAGATTACAAATAATGACAGCTCTCTGCAAAATCACATGGTAAACAACCTTATTAAATGATATTCAAGATCTCTCAAGCATCTAATGATTACAGTTAAAAGCAATATAAAAGCTATCTATGATCAAAACAATTTTTTACATGCACTAGCATGTGAACTTTTGAGGCAACAAATGTGTTGTCATGTGCTAGTTGCTATGTTGTACTAAGAAGTAAAAAATAATGGCACTCATTGAAAACAAGTTTTATAGCATAGGTCTTATTCTTTCATTAGTAAAATACACAAGTTTTACTGTGTAGGTCTATATCTTCATTAGATAAAAAGTAAAATGTTTTTACTGCATGGGTTTATTCTATCACTAGAAATAGCAAACAAGTTTTAGCATAGGACTATTCTTTTATTAGAAAAAAGAAAAAGAAGTTTAAATAGATGTTTGGTTGTTGCATAAATTTAAAAGAGTTAAAAGTACAATGACCACACCAGTCAACAATAATTTCTTATTTCAACACAGTCATTATAGAAGGAATTATTTCCCTTATTATTGGATCTACAGTACTTTTTAATTTTAAACATTAGAATTTGACAACTCTGGGCACCCTTCACTCAGTATGGATATTATTTATTAATTATTTTTATTATTTTAGAACTAATCCTAAAGATCCAGAAAACTATCAGCACTTACAGAAATGTGCCAGGGTGTTCGGGGTGGGGTGGGGGTGGATTATGCATATTCTTTGATATCTAGAGATCTATCAGTTTGTTAGACTAGTCCTTGGGACCTAGAAACTACCAGGTGTTTTAAACTTAATCCTAATCTAAAGAGCTAGAGAATTTTTTTGACAGCCCTACAGATCAAGAAAACTTTTAGCCTTTAAAAAAGAACTAATTAGTTTACAGGCTAGAGAATTAAATGTCCTACAAAACTACACAACATATTACAGGTCATTCTTAGTCCTACATACCTCAGATGTATAAAACTAGTGATCCTAAAGACATCTGGTAATTCTATACACCTACATAATAATCAGTCTTACAATCTACACGTACAAAACTAATTGTCCTACAAAACCATAAATGTACTATAGAATGATCAGTTCTAGTACTATACCAAAGGCTGACCAAATTGTCAATCATAAGACATTCATATAATTCTAAAGACCTATAATAATCAGTCTTACAGACTACTGAAATGATTGTCCTACAAGCTATATATATACTACAACAAATTCATCAACCTAACAGTCTTAAAGACACTCAATACAGTTCTGTGGATGTACATAACACAATAAAAGAACAATTACAGTGTCAGTCCTACAGACTTTGAGAATTATATCTGATATGTGAATGCATGCATATACCATTCATCACTGTTATCAAGCATGCTGGTATATATCACATTTCAATGCAGTAAAAAATCTTATAAACTTTAAACAAATCTGCTTAAAGAAAATGGACATCACTATGCGCAATTTTCTTTTTTATACAGCAAAACAAACCATAGCTTTAAGCATATGTTTGTTTGAGGTCTATAGCATCATAGCCATAAAGAATACTATTTTACCATTCTTAAACAGTTCCTTAACAATTCCAAGCTGGAACTGTACACATTCAGAGTGCAAACCACTGAACCACCCTGCTCCAACATCAGATTAATAAATAAAACACCAATGAAGAGCAAACCTCTGTCAATGTGATTTATCTATTCTAAAGATGCAAGAGCTTGGAATGGTAGGTACATGACATACATACACAACCATCTGTATATCATATATGACATACACAGCCAATTATATAAGTATAGGACAAACACAAGCAATCATCTACACAGGTACACAACATATGCATACAACCATCTCTTTAAGTACATGACATATACAAACAACCATCTCTATAATTACATGACATATACTATGATATACAAACAACCATCTCTATAATTACATGACATATAAAACAACCATCTCTGCAAGTACATGACATATACAAACAACCATCTCCATTAGTACAACAAATACAAATAACCATCTATGTAGGTCAAAACATGAACTCAAACATCTATACAGGTACACATAATGCAAACAACCATCTATACAGGTACACATAATGCACACAGCCACTTATATAGGTACACAACATACAACCATCATTCACTACTCATCATATTGGTATATGACATATATAATATATATGCAATCATCTACAAAAGGTACATGACATACGTATGACCATCATCATAGGTACACAACATACACAAAAAAACACCTATATAAACACATCTATATAGGTACATGACATACACACAACCAACTATATAGGCACGCATGCACGCACACACACACACACACATCCATCTATAGTGTACAGCCACCTCTACCAAGTACCACAAAAATAATAAATTATAAATAGCTTCATTCCAAATTACTTCTATTTCTCACACTTATGCGGATTTCTCAAAGTTGAAATTCTGACTGACCTTTCTTTGCCAGATCACCTGCAGTGTTGTATATACCATCATTCGTATTTGCAGCCACCTCTCCGTCTTTGATCAGTACATTCCACAGTTCACTCACACCTTCTCGTGTCAGTGCCAACTACAATCACATACACAATTTTGAAAGATATAGTAAGTCAGTAAATGGTTAATCAGAAGTCTACCAAATGTTAAGTAAATATATAAAATTTTCTTATAAAGTGATAGTCATATTAATAATTTTAATCTATAAAAAAATTATGATGAAGATATAATAATCCATTGGTCATTCAAAATTTAGCTTCAAAGTATTATAACTTAAAATGAACACCAAAAGATGAAATAAAAGAATTATGCAAAGGTATTTTCAAAAATAATCTAAGTTATAAATATTTAATCCAACAATTGATGTTTTCAATTTATTCTGCCATCAAAATATTCATTTATGCAATGAAAGATGAATATAACAATGACAAGAACTGGTCTTAAAATTATTTCAACAACACCACTGAAATGAGCATGTGTGCAATTATAGACCCACATATCCTACTGTAACACCTATTGATCTCAAAATGATTATAATCACACCACTGAAATGTGTACTTGTGCAATGCAAGACCCATTTATTCTACACTGACAAGATTCAATCAGCTGTTCAGAAATACATCAATAACATAATGATATTCCAGTTACATTAACTGTGTTATTATCACAATATTGTACTTCATTATTGATAGTATTGTTATTATTATTTAAATATTAATACAATAATAAAAATAAAACAGATAACACATAATACTATTGTAATGCCTACGTCCCTGACAGCAAAGTGCTTTACAATTATTGACTACTAAGTTAGAGAGAAAATGGAAAATGGAAAAAAGAATGCCTGAAATGGATTTTAAATTTGATCTGTGCATGCCAAAAACTAAAACCAGTGCTATCACCAATCTTCAGTGTAATCATGGAAACTGCCATTAACATTCTTCTTTATAAATTTCTGCCTACAACTCTTATAGAAAAGCAGATCATGTGCCCTAATTCCATTTAAAGATTTGAGTATAATTTATTATTTTTTCCAAACTGTAAATCATAAATGGGTGTGCATATACATGTATATGTGTGTGTGTGTGCATACAATGATACATGCATGAGTTATTAATTATAAGCAGAAATGGATATTAAATGAAAGTTATTCAATTTAAAATGAGAAGCAACAAAATATTAAAAAGGGAGAATTGGATGATAATGAATTAAAGCAATAACAAAGGATATTAAGAACAAAAAACAGAATTACTTAGCAAAGAAGTAACACTTTTAACATTAATGAAGCAGTCAACATGGAAGAATTCTAGGACCAAACTATATTTGTGTACTTCTATATTTGTCATTATTTATTAATCTATTTTTTTACAAATAACAATAATATAAACAATAATATTATGTATTAATATAATGGTTATAAGTCAATGTTGAGGAAATTACTAAAGAAGATAGGACCTAATCTGAGGTGGAAAAGTTATTGTAACCCACAAGAAACACTCTGCCAAAGCAAACAATACCAAATATATAAATAATTTCTAATATTCTGACCAGCATGTTTCATGAAGAACTTTAATTTAAATAATATTAGCATTGTAACAGCATTAGAATAAAAAAAACAAAAAGCAATAGTTTGCCTACTCTAACCTCTAAACTCATTTCACAGACAATCACTGAAAATATCATAAAACAAATGCAAAATAGTTTCTTTCACAATGTCAACATTGATATAATGACTGTTGTGTTATAAAAATAAAGCAGATATATTTTAAAGAAAAAATAATAATTCAATTAGCAATGTAGCTAACAAATGTAAGAATCAATGAACCTCAAGAATACATTTAAATAGTAAGAACTAAAAGGAAGGCAGATAATGCAAAGCACTGGTTATTTTAATGCTGTCTATATGTATAAAGAAAACAAACAAAACTACTTTTAATTTACTGATTTACATTCATCGTGTGGCATAAGCTGACTTATAATGGACTTTTCATGCTCACTACTTAAATAGCTAATAATGGGATCATTATTCTTACACCCATTTTGTACTGATATTTAACTATTTTTTAGACAACAATTTTTTTAACTGCACTCTAGAAAAAGAATGCAAACAAGTAATGCACATTAACAGTTCAGAAAATGAGAGCAGCAGATACATTTGTCTTCAGCTCTGAGTCATGAATGGGTGAAGAGAAAGCCCCTCAAATAAACAAACTTACCAGAACATTTGTCAAAAAATTAAATAACAAAGACACTGCCTACCTTCTACTGAGTTGAAGTAAAAGCAAAAGTATGAGACAAATATGCTTCACAAGAGGCAAAGATTAGAGTGTTTGTATGTGGTGTGTATGTATTGGGGTGGGGAAAATATACCCCATAAATCAAATGCCAGTATAAATAAATAACAAGATTTGTTAAATATCAGATAAACTATCTGATGATGATAATGTACACATTTTAAATGTGTCTCTGAATGTGTGTGAGAAAGAGTTCCAACTTCTCTAGAAAGCACTTAAAACAACATAAAACACTGTATACTTATTCATATCTAAAATAGGAACAGTGAATTACAAGCAGCTTGGTATCCAAGTTGCTTTTTAGAATGTCACATAACAAGCAATTTGAAAGGAAATATAAAGTACTAACCTTTCATCTGTTCTCAAACACTTTAACATCTTGCTAAACAGTACAATAAATCAAAATATGATCGCTTCAACTGAATCTGATCACATAAATTATGAGGACAAATTGATATTTAAACCATATTCATTTCTTTTCTTATTATATTACTTTCTAAACTGTTATTTATTCATAGATATTTCTATATTTTCCTATACAGAAGCCTACCCTCTAAGTGAACCTAACACAACCCTCCCCCTTTACAACCTCTCTTCACTGCCTCCGAGTCCCGACTACTTAATGACAAAGAGGGTTTCCCCCACCCCCTTAGATTTTAAGATCCATTTCCACAAACCAGCATGTCAGCTGATTTTTGTGCAGAAGCAAAACATGCCACTGGATTAGAAGAGAAAAGAGAAGCTTGAATTCCACAGGCAGCTGGCTGTGCACAGCACCAAGAAGCCAGCATAATTAAGTGTGCACTCATGTGCTGCATCTTTGAAACCTTGTCTGTTTATGAGAGTGTGTGTGTATTTGTACATATGTGCAAGTATGTGTGTGTATGTTTTGTGTACGTGTACATAAATGTATGTGTGCATATTGTGTGTATGTGAGCATGCAGGTTTGTGGTGTTTGCATGCAGGCAGTTGTGTGAGTGCATGTCAAAATATCACATGTATGTTCATTACAGAATGCATGCCAGCCGAAGGGAGACTTCCTAGCAAACATATTTTCTTGCTTTATCTATAATTTTAATAAGTTATAAACATTTTTCTTGATTAAACAGATTATCATGATAATCAACTTTATTACTGATTTGACACAATGCATATATACTGTATCTATAAAATAATTAAATTGGATAATATAACACTAAGTTATTGGTGCTGTATTTTATTTGGAAACAGTTGCTGAAAGATAACTAAGTATATAGCAGCAGCTGTTTTTATTCTTAATAGGATCTCAATTCTATTTCACAAAATACTTGAATTCTAAAACACACTTTCCTGTACTCAGTGTAAGAAGCAAACTATCTAATCTTTTCCAAGACAAAAAAATACCAATATAAAGCTGTTTTTCTTCCATTAGTTTTGCCTTTTTATTTTATAAAGTAACAGCTTGAGCTAACTGTATTATAATGAACCATGCAATATTTCTTTCTTATGTTATGATACTGTTATGATACTTTGTTATGAATATATATATTTTTCTAATTTGCATGGTGTGTAAAGTGTTACCTGGTTTACTGCCAAAAAAATTTCCTCAGTGTTATCAAGTGTCAATGTGGAACGAGTTACCTGGTTTTATTGTCAAAGAAATTTCCTCGGTGTTATCAAGTGTCAATGTGGAAAGTTGCCTTGGCATTGGTGAATGCCAATGTGGAAATATTATCTAATATCTGCCTATACTTTCTTTTTTTTTTTTTTTTGGTACTAACTTAGTAATGTCAATATGGGAATTTTATGTGGATTTACTGTCAAAGAAATTCAATGCTAGTATCAATGTCTGAGTAAAGAAAATATTTTCATGCTTTGTTTTGAGAAAGAATCAATTTATTTGTTTTGTTTGCTTTTTAAGGACAATAGGAAAAAAAGCAATATTTTTAAATGATTTTGTAAATTTAAATAAATATTATTTTGAAGATATGATTAGTTACTTACTAATCAGAGAAAATAATATCCACAGTTTGATTCCACCTTCAAATTATTTTTACCCAGAGCAGATTCCAATTTTTAATACAAGGACTAAATTACAATAAATACCAAAGACTCAATACTAAAATCATTATCACTTCTGTTCCACAATTTATTTATAAATGGAACTCTATGTGTATTCTCTCTAAGTCTATGCCATGTTTATTTATAAATGAAACTCAGTATGTCAAACACTTAAGAACATATCCCCTCTATCCCATATTTATTTGCACATGCAACTCAGTGTGTATTAAATGGATTAAGAACATGTTCAATCTAGCAACATCTCGAAAATAAGAACTTCAATTTTTCCAGTTATCACTTAAACTGAGTGTAAGAAATGGGTTCAACAAGAGCCAAACACAGTATTTAAGTCACACAAAAAATGCTGACTATAATTTATAATCAAATGTAATATTCTAGGGTTAGTCACACTTTAATTCAGTTTAAATGCTGAAGTGACATGACTAAAAATCATGAAGATAATTATTTAAACTGACAATACGAGTAATAAAGATTTATCTATTTTGGATAGTGTTATGGAACCATGAAGGTTCTGTGTTAATTATTATTAATTTTAAGACTATTGCAAGTAAATAAATAATTAATATTTATATTGAAACAGTATGAGAAAGGTGAAAATCAAAGAAATAAAATTCATATAGTAGAATGTTATACAGCTAATAAAGTTGTGTAACATGCCTAGAAGGGGTATGTGGGTCCATCACCTAAATAAGAAAGATAGTGATAGATCAGTTTTAAGACACGTGCTTAATTATTATTAATTCAACACATTTTCAAAATAAAGATAATATAATTTTATATGCCTCAATAATCACTGAGCGTTAAAATATCCAATATCATATTAATTTCTCTCATTTTAAGTTGGAACATGACCCATTTATGTCTCCAGACTCAAGGAAGAAATACAACACAATTCATCAAGAAAAATCATTACAATTTCTTTGTTATAATTTAGAGACATGACCTTTTTATGTGGGTAAAATTATTCCTTCCTCTCTACAGTAGAGAAGATATAAAATATTTATAAGAAGATTTTGCAAAATTTACAGAGGCTTATATACTGGATCTTTACACTTCCAATTCTACTGCTCTGGACAAATACATTGTTGGTGCCTTTGATGACTACCACAGTATATCTGTACTGTTGAAGTAGTAATGACCATCTGGTCAAACACTCATTTGCCTTAGATGAGTGAGCTCAATAGGCACACTAGGCCAGAAGAAACAAGGTGTCTAAGGAAAGGTTGTTTTATTTTTAAAAAACTACAACCCCTTTAAATAAAAGCAACTAAAGTACTTATCTAAATCAATAATGCATTATTAAATTTAGTGTAAATTTAATGATTTCACTTAGGAGTTTGCCTAAGGAAGCACACTCAATACACGTTGGAAGCCTTTGTTGTAAGAATGAGTGATTTAGATAGCTCGCATTTGATTGGATTGCATTTGTTCCACAGGTCATAAATACATTAACGGATTAACCCCATAGCTCAGTCAAAATGGTATGGAAAGACCTTTTATTCAAGCCTAGTAATAGTGTATTTTTGACCATATTTTAACAAAGAAAACTGCAGATTTCTTGCCAAAGTTTGCTTTAAAACTCATTTTAAAATGTGTACAGGAAAAAACATACTAAACTTGTGCAGGAACTTGTTTTCAGTAAAATGACCATGAAATAAAATTGCTTCGCATGTCACAACACATGCCTTGACCACGGTGAGAGTTGAATGAAACCAAGACCAGAGAGTGAACTTGTTTACAACATAACATTTATCATCCTTCCCTGATAAGGCACTTCTGTTTCATACAAATGACTGACATCAGTTCTAAAAATAAACATGGGCCACAGCTTGAGCCGCAACCAGCAGTAATGAAAGGGGAATAAAACCACAACAATTCATTTAGGCCGGATCCAATAATAAATAACTAAGGGGTCACTAGGCCGGACTGGAATACTAGCTAGGCCATATCTAGCCTAAAAGCCAGACTTTGCAAACCCCTGTTGTAGTGTATTGCAAATTTGCACAGACTCGTTTTTCCTGGTTTATTGGTAAAAACACTGTGAGTTTCTTTGCTCAATAACTCTGGGCATCAGAGACTTGTAGTGCTGGGTTTACGATGTTGTCATCAATATCTTCAGTATTCATTAAACCTAGGTGGGGTACTGATTCTGAATTGGATACAGAGGTGGTGTCATCCTCTATAATAATGGTAGCAACTATGTTATCAGGGTTTTCTTTATATACTTTCATCAGATCAGCAGGAAATATTTTCACCTTGGATCCGATCTGGATTCTGAAATTACACCCACTCAATTTTTCAATGATGTCGTAGGGTCCTGGCCATGATACTTCTAACGTATTTCTAAGAACTGATAATAGCAACAACACCTGCTTACTGACTTCTATGTTAGATGCCTTCGTCTTATGATTATAAAGAAGTGCTTGTCTGGCTTTACTTTCATGTATATTTTTGGCTGCTATTTGACATGAAGTGTCAATAGGGTCAGCAAGTTCAATCCCATGCTGATACATACCTTTTACAGATTCTGCTAGACTGCTCTCTGTTCAATATTCTTGTAATATAGACATGGGTTCCCTAATATTTTTATTGTACAAGAGTTTGAAAGGCAAGAAAGGATTGAGTCTTGTGGTATTTCGTTCAACACAAACAAAAGTGCTAGCAAATATACATCCCAATGATCTTTCTACACACAATTTCTTCAATGACTTGATAAGAGTTCAGATTCTCAACTAAACATTGGGTGGTAAGGAGTAGTTTTAAACTGTTTGCCCTCAAAAGCTGCTTAAATTCTTTCAATAGCTTACTTGTAAATTGAATCCATCTATCAGACAAAATTTCTTCTGGGAACCCTACACACGAGAAAATGATAAACAGTGCATTTGCTAAGGATATGGCACTAATGGAGCTAAGGGCAACCGCTTCAGGGTATCGCATAGCATAATCAATGATGGTGAGAATCCATCTGTGGCCTCAACCTGATGAGAGCACGAACTCTCCAATGAGACTGATGGCTACACGCCTAAAAGGAATATCAATCATTGGGGTTTCACCAAGTGGAACCAGGCGTTCCATTTTTCTATTCACTTGCTGACAGATATCACAATGAATGATAGTACTGAGCGACATCCCCATCATACCTCTACATGTGCTAAAGTTTTTGCTTGGTCCTAGATGACCGGCAGTGGGTGGGTCATGAACCAACTGGTTACCTGATTCCCAAATGGTCCCTTCCTGTTTATGAATCAGGAAACCATCTTTCCTGTGAAACTCAATAGCCTTGCCAGAAGATTTAGATATATACAATCCTGAAAGGTTGGTCTTCTCTTGACATTTCTCTAGAGAATCGTCTGTCAATTGTGCTGCTCCGAGAAGGGCCTTTTCCCCTTCAGCCACAGCTATCTTCCCTGCCATGACTGTATCCATTGTGACCTCTTGGTGACACAGCCACCAACGACAGTTTCGGCCAAAGTTGTTGGCAAATCATCTTCACACACTAATTGCTTCTTTCACAAGCAACTTTTCCTGCTGCTTTCTGTGCAGCTGCCTGCCTACATGTGAGTATGCAAATGTTATCAAGAGAATCAGGAGCATTCTCACCAATGAGAACATATTTGCAACCCTTGATAGCAATCTAGATACAATTGTTGAGACGTACAGCCTGAATGCATCTGCATATGTACTTACAGGCTATATCTACATCACAATGGTTATCTTTTATACCGTTAGCTGGAGTGATTGTTTGAAACTCCCCATTGTAATCATCTTTTTTTTTTTACAAGGCTTGGGTGTACTACCAATCCTACTCTGCAAATTAGGGTCACAGAGGACTAGGACACAACATCCATTAAAATTTGCAACAAGGCACACCACTAGGTTTTATCACATTAATATTACCTGGACAGTGATGTCTGATATGGCCTGGTTTACCACAGTCGAAACACACTACTGGTTTATTTTTAACACCTTTGCCTGGGTGACTACTCATGTTCGGCCCCCCCCCCCCCTTGGGTGTGAGGAGTGGGTACCCTATTTTTCATCTTAATGGAGGTGCGAGAGAGGATCCCATGTTAGGTTTATTATCTGGCTTATCACTCTGTCATTAAGAATCATATATTCATTAACCTGTCTGCATGGTTTAAAGTTATACCTAGCTGTCAGATCAGTACGTTTCCCATGTATCTCCTCGTACTTATCAGCTACTTTTAACCAATCTAAAACTCTTTGGTCCCTTGTCCTTAACATAAGCTAAGAGTGCTGGAGGACAGGATGTCTGTAATTTGTCAATCATGATGTGATCCCTAAAATCTCTCCTACTGTCAATTTTCACTTCATCCAGCTCTAACCACCTTGTCAAAATATGTTGTAGTTTACTAGCTGCTGTAAAAAACGTGTTGGCCAATTCTCATTTGTAATGGTGAAACCTCTGTTTATATGTCTCACTAATCACCTTGAAGTACACTAACAGTTCAGCCTTATAAGCCCCGTATGTAGCTTGTTCCTCAGGAAGTCTGTCTTGACCTTTCATACCTGCCACTAAATGGTTAAGCCATGAATTATGATACTTTTATCACTTTCTTCCTTTTTTATTTCTTGCTTAACTGCTTATTTCCTTATTTGCCAATTTTACCTGGCAATCTGCTGGTCAATGAGATATGATGATGATGATGATTTTTATTTCTAGTTCTTCCTTTTTTGTTTTTAGTTCTTCTCTTTCATGTTCTTTTCATATTTCTAATTCTTCTCTTTAAATCTGTAATCTTTTGTCTTTATTATCTCTTTCAATCTTTAATTTTTTCTCACTTTCCACATAGTCTTTCACATACTCTTTAGTTTTGTCTACAGAGAGGCCCATCCCTCCTGCAACCACCTTCCCCTCTTCTATCCACCTCAGTCTTTCTAGCATAATTTCCAGTTTTAAAAAATGCAAAATAACTCTACAGTGACAGCGTACTGGCACATTATCCAACTGATTTTACAAAAAGTATATTCACACACACTCAATTAACTGATAAATATTAAGTCTAGTTACTTAAAATGCACAATCAATGTAATCAATATAATCTTCAAATATCAATAACGGAAACTATTGTAGTTTTTTGTACCCATATTTCTATTTTAAGACAGATCAATCAACCATATCAAATAACCAGAAGATATATTTATTTACTTCTTAATATACATTTCCCCTCCTTCCCTCCAAGAAAAAAATTTCAATGACTAAAGTTTCCTTCTAAGTTATCAATACTTTTAATTTCTATATACATACTTACAAGATTAGGAAATTGAAATATGAATCAAGAAAATCAATATATTTATTCACTCAAGACCTTGCTTTACATAGTTGCTCTCAAACATATATTTTTCTAAAAGCACACAAAATCATACTGATTATAATAATATTTAATATTACTTACGCTTGTTAGGATAGCTTATATGGCTTGCACCAATTGGCAATATCCAGTCAAAGGCAAAGAAGTAAATAAAAACTAGTTCAACATTTTACGATTAATACTAATAAGCCCTTATTATACATAAATTTTTCTTTTCAATATTTCTGGAGATAAGTGTTGTATGAGAGAGTGGTCTAAGTTTTAAAAGTGAATGAGAGAGATTATACTATACTAAAGAAAATACTCATTTAAAATGCATACAATTATCACCCTTGATCTTGTAAAAATATGTTTAGCTAAATTAAACTTATGGTTAAATTAAACAATTTACCTGGACCAAGTTGTTTGCATGAAGCAATTTCTACTTATAGTTATACATAAAAAGATATGAATGATCTTAGTACTAGTAGTACCTGAATGTTCGTTTTCAGCCATTTCCCATCCAGTCGTGCCTGTGACCGAAGTCTAGCTTCGGCTATCCACTGACCACTCATAATGTCTTTGTCATCGGAATAGGAAAAACAAAATAATAACACATTAAAATAAAATTATAAAGAATTATAAAATTAAAATATTAAAATGTACAATGTTTTAATATATTATAAATACTGAGTGATTGGGTGGTGTGTGTGTGTGTGTGTGTGTGTGTGTGTGTGTGTGTGTGTGTGTGTGTGTGTGTGTGTGTGTGTGTGTGAAAGTATCACAATAAATTGAATGAAAAGTGTAGATAAATCATAATAAAACAGATAATGATAATGAAAAGAAAAAAATACAGTTAAAAGCCATCAAGTAAGATTAGGAAATATAATTGTCTAAAGGTATATAGTAAAGATAGTAACTACAGTGGCAATATGTTGATCTGTGTGATTATATTATTTTGTATGTTTACACACACACTTACTTTGTACCATCCATTTTGCTTACAACTAAAGACAACTTCTTCACCTCAACAAAGAAAGAAAGAAGCATTACAAACAAGGTGCCATGCCATTTGTCAACCATTACCTACCATCATTTTAGCTGTTTGCTCACTCAAGAACAAACTATACAAACTTGTCAAGCAAATTCAGGTTACTAAAATAATTTAGAGACTACTCTGCATTTTGGTTCATGGACATGTGGTTTGACTGCACTAACCAGCCTCCCAGTTTCACTACTGTTAAGAGCTGATCACTGACTGAAGCGTCAAGAAAGAAAAATGTTGCTTAATATTAAATGCAAAGACATCAAAGCGATGTCAGTTTTAAGCATATATACATGAATCTCTCACCAATGTATACTACTATTTACTAGCTGTTCTTTATCTCTAGGATATCCATCCCTTACTTTGAGATTCACATTCCTCCCAAGGCCAAAGCAATTGTACTAATAACTACCACAAAGTACCGGAGGTGAACATTCTTACCCAAACTCTGTTTTCTAAAGATACATGTACTTGTGAATTTAAAGTGTGTCAGCCTAGCAGGGGAGATGCCTAAGTTCTTTTCACTATGTCCTCTGCAACACTCATGGATATCAAGTGATTTTATGTTTAGATGTTATTGTTAAAGTGTATGCACTAATAATTAATATGTAGGTAGATTGTAGGGGTGCTTGCATGACAATTGAGGAAGTGTTTATAGAGTCTATACGTACCTAAAGTAATGAGATTTTTTTTTTAAAGTTCTATTAAATTCTAATATTCAACTTGTGCCAGTTCATTATTGTTATAAAATATACCAATGTTTTAATGTTCCTAACAAAATCCTGCCTAACGACTAAATTAGGAGGAATTTTTAATACCTGATGTACTTTGTCATACCCTACAATGTCAGTCTTCAAGAATGATAGGTATCAGGGATGAGTCATTGTAGTGACTACAACAAATGTGATGTTGCCACTGGTAAAATGCGGCAATGCTTGAGAGTGAGAGCACATCAACATCTCCATACAGATGCAGAATGCATTACACCTAATGTTGGACGTTTCCACTCTAACAAAAACTGCAGGTGGGATGGCTGACAAAACAGCTAAAGGAACTTTAGACTATCGCAACTGCCCATAAAATGTACAAAACCAAATATTGACCACTCTCACAAGTTTAGATTTGAATCTTGTTTGACTCAGCTCATACAAAGTCTTGCCATGGGTGTAGAAGGTCTATATGAGTCTGCCTACAGGAATACTGAGCCTCTTATATTTGTTATAGCATGCAGGGGTTTCATCTGATTATTTCAGTGGAAAACTTTGATGCCACTCGCAACAGATGATAGCCTGGTCACAGCAGGTTGCTGCTTAATGAATGCAAGCATCTATACCTGCCAAAGAAGGCTTTGGAATGTCTTCTCTGTGTGTGTGTGTGTGTGTGTGTGTGTGTGTGTGTGTGTGTGTGTGTGTGTACATAAGTGTAAGATTAATTTTCTGGATAGAAAACTATGTACCAAACGCTAATTACAAAATTACGGTATATATGAGTATGAGTCTGAAACAGTGAAAGTGTAAGTATTCACAAAACCAAAATATATTTATGGTGCATTTTATTTAGTAAAGATGTCACTTGGAGTTGGAATCTTATCTTACTTAGTTACTAATACTTGAGTTCAAAGATATGAGAGAAATATATATAAGAGAAATATTTTGAGACATAGAACCTAAACATTCTTTAAAGATGCCAACAGCATCAATGTTGTAGAAAACTTATTTTTGCTATTATAACCATTTGTACTACTCTATTAGTATTACTACCTGATATTAGTGATAACGCAGAATGTATTACTACATATATATATACAACTGAAGTAGGATCTAAGGATGTAGCTAGTAAAATGAATGCATTCGTTTAATAAAATAAATACTTTTGTATAAATAACAAAGTACTAACAATAAAATTATATTTGTACTGATAAACTGTGAACATGTAATAGTGTGAACTGTATTATTTTAAGCGTTAAAGCAAATGTTAATTAGATTCTGGACTTGGCGACCAACGTGTAGGAAAAGGGATGAGAATGGTCAGCAGCAGGTATACAAGAGGACACGACAGAATATACATTTTGACCACTCACCAAACACTGGAATAATGTTTCTTTCCGTTAAACTTGTTTTGAGTTTTTAAGAATCAAAAGGTACCATGGTTATTAGAATACTTTTTATCGTTTTCGACTGGGCAATTCCGGAAATATGCAAGGGAGCCTACTGTTAATACAAACAAATGCTCGACAGCAGAAAAGTGTAAATATATATACATAATTATAGTGTTTTTCTTTCGTTCACGTAATAGTATACATGTAGTCTGACTTACTTCTGCGATTATTATCCGAAATGCCTTAAATTATACTTTGAGAAATACGTTCAAAAGTGCGATTGAAAAAGATTTGTTCTTGCTGATTACTCTAAGCAATCATAACATTAGTAACAATAATGACCGATGCTGAGATGGTCAAGGAAGAAAGAAGAGCCCCACTTCCTGCTAAGAGGCCAACTATCCTCAGGCAAGGAAATCAAGGTTTGTTAGTAATTTTGTATGACAGCATTTTACCAAGGTCGCTATATATTTTTTGAATGGGTTTTATGCCATCATACATATTGTGTCTTATTTGGATAATAGATAAATGGTGTTTTATAAGCGTGAGACCGCTTGTTTTTGTTTCTCCTATAAAGGCTATATTCTTCCCCTCTCTCCTCCGCCCATTCCTTATTAAATTATGGGAAGAAAAGCAGTATTATATGGGTACACGTTTGTATTCTTTTATAATCGTAGCATAAGTTATATTACATGTTTAGTTTCACTCCACAGAAGAATAGTCAGGCATTGTTTTTCATTGACTTGATGTCATTGATGCCCTGTCATCCTCTTTTACTTTCCTTAATAAGTTTCATTTTCATACGTTGCACATTTTTCAGTCAGTGTAACATAGCAGGGGTGTTAATGATCCTGCCACTTTCTGTTGCCTTCCTTTATAAATTTTAGTTTTAAAAGATATGCATCTTGTGAAGTGCATATTTTTTTTGGTGCAAATAATGCCTATAGAAATTATTAGAATTAGAAAAATGTTATTATAATATAATTAGTTTTTATAATTTAGTTTTAAAAATATAATTAGTTTTTAAAAAATAGTTTAATTTGTTATATTTCATGTTCAGTGTAAATGTCCAGTTTAAAAATATTGATGAATTGTACTGCAAAATATATTATGATAAGAACTTTTAAAAAATATTATTTATCTAACAGTAACAGTACAAATATTACATTACATGTATTGTTATATTTTATGATAAAGAAAATTGCTTTAATTTCAAAAAGGGCACACATAATGACATATACATGAATTACTTTATAAAGTATATTTGACATATATTTTAAAACTATTTTTATTATTTTTGTTTCAATATTTCAGTCATTTTTAAATTTCTTCTAACACCTCTAAGATATAAATTATAACTGAAAATCAATTTTTACTTTGTTTTCTTACATGCAAATAATGTCATTGTGTGAGTATAAGAGAGAATGTGTGTGTGTGCATGTGTGTGCATGCGCATATATGTGTTAATGTAGACAAGTAAATTCTCCTAGATTAATGAATAATCACACTTACATTCATACTATATTAATAAATGTAGCTCTATATTTTGTGATATATATATTATATTAAATCCTCTTTTTTCCCAGAAAGGGTAGAAAACCCCATCAACCCCTTTTGTAATGCTAATAATAGGAGTTATTTCTAGTGGTAGTGATATATAGCTAGACAATATAAGGTTTGAGTGATGGTTAAATGGATTATGTACACTGGCATTGATTAAGAGCAGTACGAATATTCTTGGTTTAGGCAGTTTACCATCACTTATTGTAATGGATCTGGATTGAGTTAAGTTTAATGGATACCGATTAATAGCAGTGTGTGAATAATCCTGTCTGGGCCAGTTTTTTTATAGTTCTGGTGTGCACAATACTTTTTACTTCTAGATTTATTATGTAGTTAAGATGTGTAAGTGAATTTGCCATGATTAAATGTTATGATGTGTTAGAAATCATGTGAGTTATTGAAAGTGGAGAATGGGAGATCTAGGAATGTCATTCAACAACAAAAAAAAATCTATGGACTGTTTAAGAAGTTGAAACCATTAGACCTATTATATTTCTTGATTTTAAACAAGAATTTCATATAGCTTTACATTAATTATTTAAACGATCATTAATATTATTTTTTAATTTTATAAATGTCTACTTTTCAGAATTGCAACCTGACATACACCAATTTTAATGTGTCTTGACAGGAGAAGATATGGGAGCTGTGTGTTAGAAATTTGAATTTACTTTTTATATGAGTACAAAATAAGTAACTTTACAACTGCTAATCACTGTTGCATATTACATAATCATGGGGAAGAAGGTAAGAAACAGTTCATTATGGAGTTGGGCAAGAAGGGGACTGGGTTAAAAAGTTATGGTTTTTGCATTTGTATTGAACAAATTGATTGAACAAATCCAGATTGAACTTATCATTTCTCAGTTCCAGTGGATTTACTGAATTTCCTGGGAATTTAAGGTAGACTGAGCAATGAATATCATTGAAAATGAAAGAAAGCAAACGTCTTTGAGCATTGGTTTTTTTCTTTACTCACAAGATGATGGAGATTCCATGTCAGTGCATGCTGCAGCTCCTTCAAGACCATCTCCACCTCTACCAGGAACCAGGCCACCACCATCAGTACCAAAACTTCCAGCTGCAGCTGCAGGTTCAATAAATTTTGTGACATTACTTAATGTGATAATGTTGTTATGCTGACTCAAATCTTAAAATGGTGTTGGCACATTTAGGTAGGCTGTATTAACCCATTCAGCATCACGATAAAGGATAATTGAATGGGTCATTGTGCTAAAAAATTAAAACCAAAAGTACTAATTAATGGATTTTTAAAATTTAAATTACTACTTTTTATAGACATATTGATTAATTTAAGAACACATGTTTAATTCAGACTGATTGGTAAAAATTAGAATGTCAAACATGCTAAAACTAAGTATGCCCATGGGCCAAAGCCCATTTCATCCCAACGATGCTGAATGGGTGACTTGAGCAGATTGTTGTGTTAACTCTTGTTAATTTTAATTTTGATTGGTTAGGTTTGCAGTCTTAATGTGTCAAAGGACTATATAATTTTTACTTCTTGATAATTTCTTTTAGATTTATTACTATATTAGGCATACCATTGGAATGTGTCAAAGGACAATGATTATATACTGTTAACTAAACCACAGTATAATTTATGGTGGATGTGCTGTGTGACTAGACCACAGTATAAATTATGGTGGATGTGCTGTGTGACTCAGTATAAATAGTAGAGTGAACAGGCATATAGTATAGGGAGTGAAGTGAACAGGCAGCCAGTAAATGGAGTGGAGTGAACAGGCAACTAATATAGGGAGTGAAATGAACAGGCAGCCAGTAAAGGGAGTGGAGTGAACAGGCAGCCAGTATAGGTAGTGAAATGAACAGGCAGCCAGTAAAGGGAGTGGAGTGAACAGGCAGCCAGTATAGGTAGTGAAATGAACAGGCAGCCAGTAAAGGGAGTGGAGTGAACAGGTAGCCAGTATAGGAGGTGGAGTGAGCAGGTAGCCTGTATAGGAAGTGCAGTGAACAGGTAGCCAGTATAGGAGCGGAGAAGGGGGAGTTAAGTTTCATGGGTTCATAGAGTGATCCAAGCAGCTGTTTGAATTTTTAAGAAAACATATGTGTTTGCATTTTGAATTTATATAATTATAAGTATTTGCCCAAGATTTAATCAGATAAATAGAGGATATGCATAAAATCTTTTATTTTTAATTGTAAATGTTTTGTCCATATTGTTTATAAATCTTCAAATTGAAATAATAATGGTCCTCAAACACATGAATGTGATGGTATGTGCTGCAGTTGCTGTACATCCTAAGCAGTCTGCTTCAGCTTCAAGGGAGAGCAGAACATCAAATAGTTCAGCTAAAAAGTAAGCAGGCCTTTAATCCATTTTAACTTAAAGCCTTTAATGCTTATAGAGATGTTCAATTTTAATATTAAGGTTGTTTGTCCCTCTTTTTCCATGATTACTGTTTATTGCACATGCATAATAATGACACAGTATCAGTGGGGAAAGCAGTCTTTATATATATACATATGAATAATTTAACAGCACATCAGCAAAAAACAATCCTGATCTCAGTACTTTCTTTGAAGTGTTATTCTCCATTAAAACTCACAGTTATGTCTGAATGAATATTTAGGAAGACCTAAGCAGCTGCCAAGCTATCAGTGAAAATTCTGCTGCTTAATGATCCTAATAATCTGATTTAATAACTTATCTCAAGCCCTCATTCTAATGTAGCTTAAGAACAAAATACACCAATGTGCAGGAGAACATTAAAAATAGTTTATTTAAACAGCATAGTTACATACAATCTTAACAAGAGAGATAGTGGTTCCAACTAATTAAATTCCTCATTTCTAACTAGTGGTTCCAGATAAGTAAATTAATTACTTCTAACTAGTAATTCCAACTAATTAAACTCCTCACTTCTAACTAGTGGTTCCAACTAAATAAATTCCTCGCTTCTAACTAGAAGTTCCAAATAATTAAATTCCTCACTTCTAACTAGTGGTTCCAACTAATTATACTCCTTATTTCTAACTAGTGGTTCCAACTAATTATACTCCTTACTTCTAACTAGTGGTTCCAACTAATTATACTCCTTACTTCTAACTAGTGGTTCCAACTAATTATACTCCTTACTTCTAACTAAATATGAAATACTGTTCTAACACTAGTAACAGTGTCCATTTGTGTCAAGTAAATAACAGGAACAATTAATCTAAGAACTTCACACTTTTAACACTTCAAGAGTGATTTAAATATATATCACTTTCACATGCTAAAAGTTTAAAAGAAAATGATACACTCACATCTATCAGAAATACCAAGAAGTGGTGATATTTGAGAATTAAAATATAATAAACATGACCTGTGGTACTGCAGACAGATGCCATTTAGTTGCCACAGGTCACAAAATGGAAGATGGCTCAACAACTTGGAATTCTTTAACAGTTTCCAGTTAAATAAAACAGTTGGATGCATCCTAAATTTGGGATACACTTCAAGGTACCTACAGTTTCAGTACACAAAGAGGAAATTGATCTCCATGGTGGTATGTGTACATCAGGATATCTATGCTCCTTGGTATCCAGAAAACTGCCTCGTAGAACATGTGACAATGAAACAAAGACGGAACCAGTCAACCACTGAAAACATATCAGTAAACAGACTAAATACTTTTTGAGCTACATTCACATCTCACATATCTGCAGTGTGGGTTTCATAAACATTTTTGCAAACTATGTTACTTAATTTTAAATTTACTTAAATTTAAATTTGTTATTTAATGAATACAGAAACATTGAAAACTTTATAGTCTAAGAAAGAGGGGGAAAAAATCATTATTTCTACTCATTCCACCATTTGCAATCATTCATATATACCTTGAATACATTCTTTTCTGTGCTGGCTTCAAATTAATTTGCTTCTGCATGAGCCTTGCTAGGGCAATCATTTTTAATAACTGCTAGTAAAAGTCCCTAACTGGTCCTTAGTCAGACTTCAGTTCACTGGCTTGAAACTTTATATACTTACATTTCTTCTGGACTATAATGTTACAGTATGATTCATAAGGTTTCCTAGAGATCTCAGCCACACCCTAGTCATATGACCCAGTCCATATATGTAGTAATATGCCTGTACTGATCAATGGTTTTATCCTGTTATCAGCTTATCAGCTTTAGAAACCCAGCATTCACAGCGAATAATGATAATACCTTGCAGAACTTTACAATGAATACTTTAATTGTTGAAACAGCTGTTAGTATGATCTGCCAAAAGCCCAGAGACTTACCATTTTAACAAGAACAAAACTGAATGATGTTCAAAGGATCAAGTTAAATGTTTAGCATAGGGAATTCAAAGAAAGCAATGTTCAAAGGAGCAAGGTTTCAGCGAGTGTCAAATGTTTAGCTAAGAGAATACCAATAAACCAGTGTTCAAATGAGCAAATTTTTCAAGTTATAGAAGTTATATGGGGTAGCAAAGTTAAATTTAATCGTATTGTGTATAAATATAGTGACTACTATTAATTTCACAATTAATAATAGTATAAATTAAATAATAATAATAATGGAATTTATTATTAATGGGTGGATTTACTTTATCTCACATTTCAATAACACTAGTAATATTCAGACCTAACACACAAGAGGTTATTGTCTGTTGTCAATAGGGAGCTATATATAATGAATTCTCTTTTGGTCATAATTGAAATTCAGATTATAGATAAAACTTTTATTAAAAGATTGTGTGTGTTATTTATGGTTTTCTTATAAAAATTAATCTCTTAAAAATTTTCATGCTTTGAAAAATCATGAGCCTCTGCTTTTTTAGTATAGATTTGTTGTAAATGTTCTAATTATTTTCTTTCTTTCAGAAGGCCAGAGATTACTATTGTAGATGCAAGGCCTATGAGCCAGATAGGATTTAGAGATATCCAAACTCAAGACAAAATGACAGCAGTTAAGCCAGGGATGTCAGAAAATAAGCCTGTGAATAGAATTACTATTGCTCACAACCAAGAAACAAAACTTCACCATAATCTGGACACTTGTAAGAGGCTTATTTGCTTTTTTTTTATTACTTTGAAGGTTCTGATTTTTAATTGACTGTTATTAGCATAAAGCAGGTTGTAATTAATGTATGGTGAAATTTGGAGGTTATATTTGTCTTTTATATTTATTTTGTAATTGAAATACTCATTAAAAAAAGTATGTTATATGTTATTAAAATGAAGTATCTGTAATCTGTCATTTGAAGTTTAATTTTTTATTGTTATTGTTTTGTTTTGTTTTGTTTTGTTTTAGAATATATCTGATATAATTTCTTCTTTAACACATATGTCATGCATTCAATTGAAAGCACATCAAAAGTATATTATGGATTAAAAAAATCAAGAATTTAACATTTATGTTTGTTTTTATTCTAGCCATTCCAGCCATTCCAAGTCGTCCACCACCTCTGCCAACTCAGACACCAGTTAAGCCTGGCTCCCAGCAAATGCAACAAGCAGTTGTTTCAAAATCATCTCCACCTCCAGTTTTACCTTCACGTCCAGCATCATTCTGTGTGTCTGCCATTGACCGTAGTGATAAAAATTCTGCTGCTATAACTCCTGTACCTTCCCGACCAACTATTTTAAGACCTGCAAAACCCAAATCAATTGCTGCGAAGAATGAAAAATCTACTGATGCTTCAAAAGAAATACCCCTTCCTCATATTACAAAACCTTCATCTGCTGTAGAGTCAGATGGACTCAACCTGGTTGACACAAATGTTCCTCCTCCCAAACCTGCCCGAGTAGTCCATTTGACTAGTTCAGAAGTAACTGAAAAAAATGACCCCACCACCCTGGCAGTGGTACCAGAAGTTCCTCAAAAGCCAGTGAGAACTTTCATCATTCGTCCCATTCCAAAAAGAAAAACTTCGATAAAAGACGTGGAAAAGAAGTCTGAACAATTGCAGCTGGAAACAACAGGTAAATTTAGATTTTAAAAGTATTGTTTATTTTATTAAATTAGAATTAACTCACCATAATTTATATCCAATTTTATTTCATCTTCACTCAGAAGTTTTCTTCAACATAATATAAATAATCACTATTGTACTCTCTCTCCCAGAATACTTATGTAAAATATTTTATACCTAAATTACTCCATTCCCATCCTGGTCCCCACCCCATTAAAAACATGCCTGCACATAAGAAGACACTAGCTAAGTTCTGTAGTCACTAGCCCTCAAAAGAATAAAGCTCTTTGTTGTCATCAGTCTTCCCAGGAACCCGCTCCATGATCTCCATGAGTGACAATCCCTATAGATTTGCAGTCCATACACGTGGCACAGACAATAGCATAGCCTATTTCATCGACCTTTACAGTATCTTTACATCAATAATTAAATACAATAGTAAAGATATAATTTAAGTCATGTTCATGTGTGTTACAATTAAAAATGCAACATCATACATGCAAGAGATTTAAATCATTTCAAAGAAACATTTATATTTCACAATGAAAATAGATATGTGAAGAATTAATACAATTTAAAATTACGCATATGTGTGTTACAATTATAACAAGCATTACACACGCAAGTGAATCAAATTGTTACATAAAAATTATATGAACTTGCACAAATGTTCCGTGATTACATTTGAGTTATTTTAGCTTTACAAAGAATAAATTGAGTGTTCCACAACCTTTACAAATTATTGTTCCACATTTTCAACAATCAATTTAGAGCGCAAATATTTCTAGTCTAGCCACACTATCATCAAGCCACATGCTTGTAGAAAATTGCAATAAATACAATTTCAACAATGATAGATACACAAATTCACACAATGATAACTTAATAAAATACAAAGCAATATTTCAAGAAATCGATGTGTTTTACCTTGCTTAGTGGGCCAGTACATAGAGAGATATTTTATTGTCCCCTGTGGCTTGTGGGCCTTTACATTTGAGAGCTACCACCCTCTGTCCACATGCTTGTGAACCAATACTCTATGTGTCGTGTATATGTTTATATATGTATTTTTATGCATGTGTAAAACACTACAAATACAGTACATATAGCTTCTTATCTGTTCCCTGAACTTTTTCTGTGAACCAGAAAACAAGGTAACTTATCATAGTACTGTTGTTTTACTTTCTTTAATGGAACTGTTTGAATAATACCATATATTATTTTTAGATTCCAACTAAATTAAAAAATATTAATTTTGATATTTCTTTTTAATGTTTATTGTTACATGTAATTATTTAAAATGAGTATTATTTATAATATTTATTTCATGTTTTTATACAAGCAGAATTAAGATTTAGTATTTACTATTTCATCAGCATGGTTTGTGTTAAAATGTATTTCATGACATGAAATTGAAAATTTTAACTAAGGTAGTTAGATCTCTTGACCTAAATCTCTTTCGCTTTCATAAGCGAGTGAAAATAGTGATGTTCACATAAAGAGTAATCTGTTTCAGATTCTTCAAAGGTAAATGAAGGTTTAAGAGCTGAACCTGGAAAGATCCCTCCACCTGTACCAGCATCAAGTCCTCATCTAGCCAATCCAAGACTGGGACATCCCAGTGAGCACTCTTCAAGTGAGACTGAGCTGGCACAAACTGCAGTACCAACAGAACTGTCAAAGTCAAAGGATGTTCATGAGACAAGATACAAACCACAAACTAGTGAAGTCAATTTAAATCCCCCTAAGAAAATTACAGTTTCCAACAACTCTAGAAAGCAGGAAAATCTTCATCCCACTTCTCCAAATTCACTTCATTTCAACAACCATCCACCTGTGCGTTCCCCACCAGCAGTCCCATTGAATGGTGATGATAATTCTTTGTCAACACACTTATATGAAGATGTTGACATTCAGGCAAACAGTATTCATGAACAAGAGCATAAACACTTTGATAACAAAAGTAATGAGTCATTTAAGGATTCAAATGATAATGAACAAGATATGGAAGTTATGTATGCCAAAATAAATAAAGATTTCATATCTCATCCTGAACCAAAATCTAACTCAGTAAATTTATCTAATCCTTTTGGCATAAAGCTAAAGAGTACTATACCCACGACTGATGATGGTAATGATAAACAGATATCATCAGAACAATTCTGTGACTCTGCACAAAGTAAAAACACAACAGTGACGAGCCCTAAACCAAAGCCCTCAGTATTACCTAAACCACAACCTCCATTAAAACCCAAAACTGAAAGTTCTGACCTCAGTTCCCCTTCAGTTCCTGTACAATCATACCAAGCAAATGCTGCACCCTCGGCCCAAAAATCGCAAAACAATGTTAATTGTAAACAGACCATAGAAATGAGAAGGACAACAATTATTCAGCCTTCCAAACCTGCTGTTTCTCTAGAGAAAGCAGGAACCAACACTGCACAGGAAACAGAGACAAATTGTATGAAATTTGATGAGAATAAAACACTTGTTTCAAACAGCCTTCAGCCTGCTTCAAATGTCTCTACAACTGTAGATGATCAGCCTTCAGAACTGCCAGTCCCAAAGAAAAGGCCCACTATTATTCGTTTGCCTCCTCATAATACAAAATCTGATAGTGATGCCAAACAGCCTTCCCATCCCATTCCTAAACAAAGGCAGTCAGTTTCTCTTACATCAGTGCCTGACCATAGAAATAAGATTGAGTTGAATGAAGAGAAGCCTTTCACAAAAAGCCACCTTTCCAAGGAAGAAAATCTGTCAAGCTCTTCTGCCTCTCGACCTCCACCACCCCGCCCAGAGCACAGACCATTGAAACCATGTGCAGGGGAGCCAGAGAGCAAGACATGTCTAGACACTGACAGACCTAATGCCCAAGCTGGAATACCAGTATCCCTTCCCCCACCTCATCCAATCAGTACGCCACAACCTGTGAAAGAATATTCATTATCTTTAAATCCTGTAACTAATGTGACATCTCATGTCCAGTCTTCAGAACACTTGAGACAAGGTAAGGACTTATTTTCATATTGATAAGTGTTTGTAACGTTAAGTTTTATCATGACTGTCAATTTCATTTTGATTGTAGGCTGACAGTTTGTTATTTCATATTATTCCCTTGAATTTCTTTGTCCTCTTGTTTAGAATCTCCTAATATCCTTAAGAAATTAAAATAATTTTTCTATTTCATTTTCAGAGCTCTTGAACTTGAATACAGTGTAGACTCTTCTAATGACCTAAAGAAGGAAAACAATTTTCTATTTTATTTTCAAAGCTCATGGCCTTGAATACAGCATAGGATCTCTTAATATCCTTAAGAAATTAAATCAATTTTCTATTTTATTTTCAAAGCTTGTGACTTTGAATAGAGTGTAAAATCTAATATCCTTAAGAAATGGAAACAGTTTTCTATTTTATTTTCAAAGTCTATGACTTTGATACACAACACCTCACAGTAGTACAGAATAACAATGGAAAGGCAATTTATGATGCATACAAAAACTAAAGAAATTTTCTTTGTTTTTTTTTTATTTTTGTAAACTTATATATCATTGTGCTAAATTTTCATAACAAAGTTAAGAAATAAAATATATGTGTGCACAAAAGAGCTAATGTTTGAACAAATGATAATAGAATTTGAATGTATAAATTGACCAGAAACGTCAGATAACATGATTTTATTTTGTTTTTGACATATAGATAAACACAAGCCTCCATCTCGACCTAGTGGTCCACCACCACCACGTCCTGTGTCAATGCCTCTAAAGTTCCATGAAAGACCAGCTGAAGACCATGGTGACAACAAAGGGTAATTACTTTAATAAAGGTTTCAGTTCTGAATTTAGGATTTGTTACAGAGGCCTTAACTAGTTTCACCACACTCCTAAGACGTTTAACAAATATTGTGCCAGTAAAGTCACTTTCCTTTCTTAAATTTTAATCAGACATTCTCTATTAGTTGCTAGAATAGGCAATATTGGGGAATAGTAACAACTAACAAGAGAAGCAGTTTATATTTGGACACTCCTAGTGACAACTAAAATAATTTTTGATTGTTTAGTGTGCATCTAAATCACATAGTTTTACTTCATACTCACTTGTAACTTATTCTTGTTCTCTACAGTCATCATTGAAAACATCTTTCACTGAGTATCTCTGAATTCTGTTTGCTAAATAACAATCTTTGCAGGGTGAAAGATCAATCATGGTATCCAGTTAATTTAATGATAACAACAAAATGTTCTTTAGTTTACATTTTTTTTTTTATGTATAAGGTTTTATGTCTTTTTTTTAAAAATAATTTTAAGTGTTTTGTTTACAGGGAGAAGCTTGTAAAACCTCAGCCTGCAAGACCAGCAGCTCCACAAATCTTAAAACAATCAGGTATTTATTTTTTAAATTTTATAATTTGGAGTGTTTTGTTTACAGGAAGAAGCTTGTAAAATCTCAGTCTACAAGACCAGTTGCTCCACATCTTAAAACAATCTGGTATTTATTAAAAAAAATTATACTTATTTTCAGCCACAAAATAAAAATCCTAAAATATGTTAAAACAAAATTACAGGGTTTTTTTGTTTTTGTTTTTAAACAATTTGAACTGGTCAAGGGCTTATTTACCCTCACTTCTGTGTAGTACAATTAAAACTGCTGTTGTAATCATGAGCAAAGGGAATACATAGTTTTCCATCATATATCTAGACAAGCATACTTAAGTAATCATCATATATCTAGACAAGCATACTTAAGTAATCATCATATATCTAGACAAGCATACTTAAGTAATCATTCAGGTTACTAACATATAATCCAGTGCCTACAAAGGGAATACATAGTTTTCCATCATATATCTAGACAAGCATACTTAAGTAATCATTCGGGTTACTAACATATAAACAGTGCGTACAAAGGGAATATATAGTTTTCTATCATACATCTAGATTTGTATAATTGAGTAATCATTCAGGTTACCAACATATAATCCAGTGCCTACAAAGGGAATATATAGTTTTCTATCACACATCTAGATGAGCATACTTAGGTAATCATTCAGGTTCTTGACATATAATCCAGTGCTTACAAGAGGCTCACATAGGGGCATAAAGAGCTTACTAAGTAAGGTGTCCCATAAGTGAAGTCTCTCATTATTTTTTGCTCAATACAGACCAGTAAAACACACTTAAGGCTCATTTCTGTCACATGAGCTTGTAAGCCAGCATGGATTTTCTCATTGGTTCTTTGCATTAAGTGTGTGTAGTTGCTAGGACACTTTACAGATTAATGAATTGCTTTCTCAATATATTTTTCATAGTTAAGTATTTATGTAAAATCAGTACCTTTCAAGAAAACCTGTAAATTTTCCTCTTATTCTGACATTTTCTCTTTTGAATTGTTTCTTTTTTGAATATGTTATTTTTTTAAATTATTATATATGCCCTTTTTGCAAACTCTGGGCTCAGGCTTCAGTTTAAAATAAATAAATAAGCAGCTCTGCCTCTGTGGACTATAATATTATTCTCATGAAGTTTTTTTCTAGTCTGATGGGAATCAAATGGCAGTCATGAAACTTTCTATTTGGGTTTAAAAGTTTATTTGGATAAATCCTCTAGTGTGAGGTATATAATATATCTGATATTATCTCTCAGAAAACACAATTGACTTCCAACCGTTCTGTTGGAACCGATTGCAGTCATAAGTCACTGAGTCACTGTTACAGATTGTGCATGTACAGTTGGGGAGGTGACATTTAACGAAAACTGACAGTTAATTGGTGATGGTTAATCAAAGTTTTACTATAACTTCTTTTGATGTGGTTAGTATTATGTTATTTTACTTTTGAAGAAATGTTTACTTCTATTATTTATTTATTTTAATACAAATGGTATTAATTTGTTAATATTCTAAATAAATATGGTTTTAGGTGAGATTTTGTATTTTGATAAATCTGTTCATCAGCACCTCCACCACTGCCACACCGCCCAGGTTTAACGCATCCTTTATATGGCTATATGATGGGGGAGCCACATGCTATAGCAATCCATGACTACCAATCCCGTCATGAAGATGAAATTGCTTTCCAGGTAATTTTCTTGATAAAAATACTTTCCTGCTAATTTTCATAATAAAATTGCTTTCCAGGTAATTTTCTTGATAAAATTACTTTCCTGCTAATTTTCTTGATAAAATAGCTCTCTTGGCAATTTTCTTAATACAGGGGAATTAATAACAACGATATTAGAATGTGTAAATGTAGTCATGTAAGTACTGTGCACTTTGTGATGGGAAGGTGCATGTGCACTTTTACTCTAAATGTAATTGAAAAGTACTATTCTTTTTTGAAGCTGAGATCTAGCACACACATTGAAATCAGTATAGCATTCAGATTGAATAATATAAACTCTTCCTCAGTGGCTAATAATGTTTGACCATTTGTTTATTTTAGGATTTGTTATTTGCTTATTGTATAGGATTTGATTGTTGATTTCCTTTGATTTTTGACATTTTATATTATTATTATTATTTTATTTTAATATCAGATTAATTGCATACATTTACAATGTGTGTGTGTGTCCATGGATTATTCACCCCATTATAAGCTTTAATAAATTCATTAATAAAATCAGTCACTTTTAAAGGGGCTATCTTAAAACAGTTATCATTAGTTAATAATGTAATTCAAGATATTAGCTTCCATCACATGAGACATGCTTCTTAATGTTTGGAACAAAATCATCTGTCACCTTTATGTCTGTGTAATAGTTTTGAGGCTCTATAGTTCTTAAAACTACTAAGTCTTCCCTTTGAAGAACAAGACAGTATTTTTAGACCAGAATAGATACTATGCTCTAACAGACTAAACAGTTTTATATATTAGGACCAACAGGACAAAATTACTTTTAGACCTGAATAAATAACATTCCGTCAATCTGAACAAAATGAGAACAAGTATTTGTCAGATAATAAATAACACACACTAAACAGTTTTATGACAAGACAAAATTATTTTTGAGACCTGAATACACCTGAATGTGGTTTTGTGGAAATGTTGATATCAAGTAATCCTTTTCATTGTATTTGTCATATGTATATTTGATTGTTGATTTAATAAATTTATTGCTAAATTTATTGACCTTCTTATGCATATTGATAACCTTATGTTGGAGAAGAAAGTGAGTGGATGGAGGCTCACTAAATATAGATTAAAGATGGATTTGTCTTCTCCTTTAGTAAGAAGTTTTCCATCTTCAGAATATTGTGTGATGGTAAATGTCTTAATGTTGTGGGAAGAGAAAAAGTTGACAGCGCCCACATATCTACGAAATAAGGGAGACAAGGGAGAATATTATTAATAAATATAAATTAAGATTCTGATCTCTTGTAATTAGTTATGAATGATTAATTAATAACAATCATAAATTAAGTGGTGTCAATGTCACACCATGTATGACTCTCTAAGTTGCCATATAAGTCTCCACTTAATCATGTTGCCATGTTGGACTTTAGTAAGTCATGTTGCCATGTAAAACTCTAATAAGTCTAAGTTATATTGCCTTGTTGGATTCCTGTAAGTCATATTGAACTCCTGTCAATTATATTGCCATGTAAGACTATAATAAGTCTAACTCATATCCCTTGTTGAACTCTAATAAATCATGTTGCATTAAAGACTAGTAAATAATGCTGCTTTGCTGGTTATAAGTAAGTTATATTGTCATATAAAACTCCACTAAATCTGTCTTGTTTCCATTTGGGACATCAATAAGTCAGATGACAATATAAGAGTTAGTATCATGTGAATAAAGAAGCATCTTCCAATTATCAGACTGATGCTTTGTTCATATAGTGTATTTTTTCCAATGATCAGTATCTTTTGGAATTAAGGTATATGAATATTTTGTATAACTTTGTTTTAGATGACATGTAGAAATTGTCAATAGTATACTGATATAATCTAACTTTTAACCTCTGATTCTTATCAGTTTTATTTATATTTTGAACACAGGAAGGTGATATTGTGGTGCTGTTAAAACGTATTGATGACCAGTGGCTTATGGGGAGAGTTGGCGACTCTGAAGGGATTTTTCCACAGACTTTTGTTACCATCATTCACCCGCTGCATGAAGAAGTATATTGTAGTTGTAGTTATTATGTACCTTTTTTCTGGAATTAGTACAAAAATTAACTATCTTAGCAAGCATTGTCTACCTTGCTGACCTATACCTTTCTGCATTCATTAGAGGAGTTGCAATTTCTTGTCTTGATTTCTAATTTCAAGAGAGGATATATTGAGGTAGAGAGAAAGAGTAGAGACACTTTGATTAAGTTATTAGAGACCCTGCTTACTGTAAGTTCCTGGAAGGTTTTAATTTACATTCACCCACATAATTTTGAAAATATTTGAATCATTAAAATAAATTGATGAGAAAATAGCATATATTAAGAGTAAACTTGACAGAATTTTCAGAAGTTTGTAAGATTATAAATACTGTATTAAAACACTGAAGTAACTATGAAAATATATGTTTTCACAAACACAAGCTTCCCAACACCATATAAAAAAAATCTTTTTTTTTTGCTACACTGACATAAAAATCCTGACAACTCTCTTTTCAGGTTTAATAAATTAAATCTATAAACAACTGGAAGAAAAACGTTAGAGATTAATAAGTCAGAATTATAATTTAGAATTTAGTTCAAAATCTTTTGGCATCTCTTGAAATACCTTCCATATTTTTATTGATAAGGTAGTTACCAATCTTTAAACCAAGCTGTTTACTAAGTCAGCAAATGATCATAAATATGTACATATTAAGTCTGGTAAAACTAGATAGTTTCTCATTTTGATTTTATGACTAGTTTAAAACTATATTATAATATTAAGATTCATAGTATATAATTAATAATGACTAGTAATGTTTTAAAATGGAATTTTTAATTATTTAATGTTTACATATATATGCGTGCACATGCGCATACACACACGCACACACACACACACACACACACACACACACACACACACACACACACACACACACACACACACACACACACACACACACACACACACACACACACACAGTTGGCTCTCTTTTTATTTGGGACACATTGATGGTGGTGGGTATCAGTTATTCCAAAGACATGGATAATATTTGTGAAACATTACCAAAAATCATGCTGTCATTAAGGTTTACATATACATCATTTCCTATAACTTGAAAATTTAGTTTTTCTAATAGTTTGTTCCTTTTATTGGCACAGCTTCCATCTTCTGCCATAGCTGATGTCATTGACACTGAAGTTTTGGAAGAATCCAAAGAGAAGCCAGACAAGATGACAGGGCCTCGATGCCGTGCTCGCTTTGACTTTGATGGTGAAGGTCATGGTGACTTGACTTTTGAAGATGGTGATGTGATTGAACTGTTGTCTCATTGTGGGAATGATTGGTTGAAAGGACGACTGAATGGGAAAACTGGAATCTTCCCTGCATCATTTGTTGAGATAATTGAAGACTTGCCTGATGAAGTAAGAAGACCTGATGTGGATAGCAAGAGAATGAATGAGACAACAGCATTATTTGACTTTGATGGTGAAGCTGGTGAGCTTTCATTTCAGGTATGTTGTAATGTGTATGGGAAATAAGAAAAAAATCAAACTATATCAGCTAATTTTATTTAAAGTTCCTCCTTGGGTATATAAGGAGCACAAAGTGGAAGCAGTTAATTTTCAAATGTTACACAGAGAATCATAGCAAGTCACTTTTTATTACATGCCTCGTGTATCTAAACTATTACCTGAACAGTTCTGTATAAGTCAAGAATGACACAAGTACTAAAATATGTTTTAGATATAATTCATGAGTTTTTTAGTATGCCTTTGAAATACATTTCAATCAGTATATGCTAAATAATTCAAGGGTATGAATTATGGATTTAACAGTATACACATGATGTGTCCATCAACTAAAAATACACTAAATGCAAACTGATCACACCTGCCAGCTAGTCTTTTTCTGCAATTTCTAACAAAACATTTTTTTTTCTCTAACTCTTTTTTTTTCTCTATACACAACAACCTAATAGAATTACATGTTCAATTCACATCATTCAAACTTTGACACTATAATTGCATAATATATACAATGTCACTACAGTGAGCATTTAATTTTTCTGTTCAATCAGTTCATGTGTTACTAAACAAAAGTATTCGGGTCCCTGCTAGCACAAACTGGAAACAAACTCTGCTTTCAACTCTGACTAATAAAATGATATTGAAAAATAATCATTCATTCATTGATGTTGGCATGCACAACCATGTCTTATCTTTAAATAGATACACATAGTTAGCATGTCTTTAAATAGATACTAACTCTTCACCCACACCCATCATCAGCATATCTTATCTTTAAGTTGATACTAACATTCCTAATTATCATTTTTTTAAAACTTTTCTTTTTCATATAGTAAGTGTTTAACTAATAATAGATACACTTTTAATATTATTTTCATTTATTCATTGTTATGATGTACACATGGATGTGTAGAACATATAATCTTGAATTATTTCACTCATAAATCCAAGAGTTTTAATATACTTTATTCATTATTAATCTGTTGATCTAGGCTGGTGACAGTATTTTAGTTGTAAGCAAAATAAACGACCAGTGGCTGTATGGACAGTGCAGAGGTATGGAGGGATCTTTTCCAGCAACATTTGTGGATACACTACCCGCCGGTCTTCCACTGCATTCATCTACTTCTGTTCCCAAACAGAGCCCCACTTCACCTGCAGTATGTACAACATTTCAGCAGTCCTAGATAGCTAGTATGCTTTGTTTGAAACTGGTGGCCTCCATTAATGTGTTCTTATGTTTGATCTTTTTATTTTGGTGGTTGTTCAGGTATTTATGACCTAAATGGCCCAGGTTGTTTGTTTGACATCAGGGGCATGAGAACTGTGTCTTGGTCTTTTGACACATGGACAAAATAATTATCATTCATTGAAACTTATTGATGTTTTTCTTTCAAGATTAATTTTTTTTATGATTGAATTTAATTATTTCTAATGTTTTAAAAAGTGTTTTCTGTTTATTATCTAATTAATTGAAACTTATTGATGTTTTTCTTTAAAGATTAGTTTTTTTATAATTGAATTTAATTATTTCTAATGTTTTAAAAAGTGTTTTCTGTTTATTATCTAATTAATAAACAATACATAATATATTTAGAGTATTCACAGTTGTTAATGTATTTAGAGTACTTACAGTTGATAATAATATCTTGAAAGTACTTGCTGTTGAAAAAAGTTTATTTAGAGAACTTACACTAAGTAACAATATATTACTTGCAGTACTGGAGAATACTTACAGTTAATGAGTTGATAAGAGCATGCAGTTCATCCCCATTATAAGAGGTTTTGATAATCAAATCCCCACTGTAATGAGTTCACCTTTTTTCAGTTTTAACAAAGATCATATACAATGACCACCATTTTTACATCAAAATTCAGGTCCAAAAGGTTTTTAAAAAATAAAAATTAAGCTTATATTTTGTGATCATTATCAACTGCATTAAGAGGTTTTGCATGCTAAATATTAATGTAGCCATGAGGTGAAATTTTAGCTATAAAGATAATTACATTGTCAGCTATTAAGTATGGAATTTTCACTTTAGCAGATAATTACATTGTCTACTATTAAGTATGGAATTTCAACTTTAAAGTTAATTAAACTGTCAACTATTAAGTGTAAAATTTTGTAAGGTTTGAAGATAATTGCATTATCAGCTGTTAGTTCTGGAATTTCAGCTTGAAAGATAATGACATTGTCAACTATTAAGTGTAGTATTTCAGCTTGAAAGATAATGACATTATCAACTTTTAAGTTTATTATTTCACCTTTAAAGATAATGATAGCATCAGCTATTAAGTGTAGGATTTCAGCTTAGATAATAACATTGTCAACTATTAAACTATTAATTTCTGCTAGTTAATGACATTGTCATCTGTTAAGTATAGGATTTCAGTTTTAAAGTTAATGACATTATCATCTATTAAGTGTAGGATTTCAAGATTTAAAGATAATTTCAGGATCTGCTATTAAGTGCAGGATTTCAGCTTTAAAAATAATAACATTGTCAACTATTAAAGTGTACAATTTCAGTTTAAAAGGTAATAACATGGTCAATTATTAAGTGCAGATTTCAGTTTAACCAATAATTATTGGTTCATCTATTAAGTGTATGATTCAGCCTAAAAGATAATTATATTTTCAACTATTAAGTGAGGATTTCAGCTTTAGAGATAAGTATATCATCAACTATTATATGAGTATTTCAGTTGTAGAGATAAGTATCTTGTCATCTATTAATTGAGGATTTCATCTTTAAAGACAATTACATAGTTAACTATTAAGTGCAGGATTTCAGCTGGGCAGAAGACTCTATAGCTCAAGTACTTTTTACTTAAACACTGGTGTAAAGATATTTATCTTGCAAAACTCTGTTTCTTGGACATCACCTTGCTTTGTTGTTTTCATCAAAGAAGACCATCTTAGTTGTAGCTGATTTTGTGATGTGTATATAGATTGATAAGATTATGATAGGTAGCTAGATGGAAGGTAGGTACATAAGAGTAGGGGATAATGGAGGGAGGGATAATTTGTTTTATTTTTTTAATCTAGACCAGATGTTAATGGGAGAGTTTTATTTGTTTTATATATATATATATATTCTGTTTTTCTCTCTCCAGCCAAAATGTTTCTGTACAGCTTTATATGACTTTGAGGGTCAGCAGGAAGATGATCTGAGCTTTCAGGTGGGGGATGAGATTGAGATCTTGGAGAATCTTGGTCAAGATTGGCTTAGAGGTTGTTTGCATGGCAGAAAGGGACTAGTTCCAGCAGCATTTGTGCAAATTCAGCCAAGTAATTACTTTTTATTATTTTCATCTTTGAGTTGAGATTCATTGAGGTTGTATTAATTCACTTGTTTAATGGAGATCACAGTCTTCAGTATTTTTCCTGATAATAACTCTATCTCATAAGTATTTGATTTGTATATCTTGACAGATGAATCTTAGTTGTCTCAATCCAGATGCCTTAACTCTAGTTGTTTTCATTTGTTTCATTCTAGATATCAATTAGTCCATACAGAAATTTCCGAATTTGGGGTCTTAACTCTTAACGTCTCATAAGATATTTAGGTCAAACTTACTTGCTGTCATGAAAGGTTTGTGACAAAATGGTCAAAAATCATGCTATAATGGTGCTTTTATTATAACTTTTTTGTTTGAAGGGAGATAAACTTCAAATTTGTTCTAGTTGTCACAATGTGGATGCCCTTTATGAGAAAATATTTTGGGGGGGGGGGGTAAATCTGTTTGGTAATTAAAAAATATTTTAATTGTGGATAAAAGAAAATATTCTTAAATTTTGTGGAAATCATTTCAAAGCGGACTGCAAACACAAGTAAACACAGATATGAAGAAATAAATATATTTAGCAGTCATTTGAAGATATATAAACTCAGGTATGTCATTACTATAATTAGTATGAAATGTCAAAAATGCAGCATAAATGTCAGCAATTGAATATATAAAATAACTTATTTGAATGATGATGGATTCTTGTCAAAGTTTCTACACATCATACAGTGGTTGCCCTTTATGAAAAATTTAATTTTTGTTTGTATATATTGCCAAATAAAATAAATGCTAATTAGTAATTAGTAAAAAATAACTCAAACATATGAATATTTTTTATATAACCAGTTTCACATAATTAAATATAAGTTAATTCAAAATCAATGACAACAGACTATAATGAATAACAAAGTTATGAAGAAATAAATGTATTATAACTTTTTGTCAAATAAATCAAGCAACTAGATGTGCATATAGAGAGCATAAAATATTGTTTATGAGATGCTGATTTTCCAAAATCTAATAAAGTGTAAATACCTGAAATGTTCCTCAAGAAGACAGGGACTAGCTCATTAGGAATTGATGCAGCAGTGGATAGAGTAACTTCTTCAGGACAAGAAATGAACAGAAGCCAAATGGTTGTATCTCTAAAACAGACTCCAGTGAAAATAAAAGGACCTCTTCCAGTGTACATGTGCCGCAATGTTTTTGGGAAACACCAGATTGTTACTAGATTAGAAAGAGTTAACATGGGCCCCTCCCATAGAGATCCATATTGGAAGTGTTCACTTGCGCATCATGCTAAACAGGTAAAGCAAACATATCTCATCTTCCACTTTACTGGTAAACAGGTAAAACAAGCAAACCAATCTTACACTTTGCTGGTTGCATAATGTCCACATTTGGGATCATTACATCAAATTAATATTCTACTGCCCTGTCCTTTTGAACAAGTAGAAATATTTGCCTGTCATACAAAAGTGCTGCCTGTCTCATGATGTAGGTTTTTAGATATCAAATCCATTCTCCACCACATCACCTCACTAACTTTCCCCCAAAATTTTAGCAAGAAAATAAAAAGCTGTTTTCATTCTTGAGACATATAAACAAACTAAACACAAACATCTTTTTTCCCCTCTCATTGTAGGTGTATGAGCTGGGTGAGGTTTGAAGTGAATATGATTTTCAGCCTTTTATCATCTGTCAAGCATATACTGGTGCAATAATCACATTTTATGGTCCTTATTTGATCAGATGTCAGTGGCATTTCAATATTATAAATTAATCTGCTGTCTTATGTTATTTCTGAATTTATATTTTCACTAAATATGACTAAAAATAAGGTAGTATTTTAACTTCCCTTCAGGTTAGTTATGATTGCTGCATGTATGACTTATTTTAATTGTTTGTTGCACCTGGTATTATATCAAATTAATTGAACTCAGTCAAGAAAAAAAGTACCTATTAATTAATAGTAATTTTATCCTATCTGAAGAAACAAATAATAAACTTAGGTGCAAATATTTATACACTTAGTAAGGTTTTTATTTAATTTTTGAATCTGTTTATGCATGTCTTACTGTTTATTTACACCATCCTCTCAGATTTGCTTTGGCTCATCTTCATCACCCAAAAACAAACTGGACTGTTTATATATATACCAAGCTTTCTCAGATTTGTTTTGGCTCATCATTGCCCCAAAACAAACTGGACTGTTTATTTCTCAGATTTGTTTTGGCTCATCATCACTCAAAAACTAACTGGACTGTTTATATATACTATGCACTCAGACTTTTGGATAGTCTTCATCAACTAGAGAGAGACTGGATGAAGTTTAGCCAGCCTTAATACCCAGAAACAGACTGGATAAAGTTTAGCCAGCCTTATTACCCAGAAACAGACTGGATAAAGTTTAGCCAGTCTTCATTAACTAGAATCAGACTGAATGAAGTTTTGAGGATGCGCTTTTTGTACCATTTAGCAGTTTTCTAAGTATGATTCTTTATCTTTATTACTAAATATTACTTGCACTTTTAAATTTTTATTCACTTTTTAAAATAACTTAAATGCATCATTCATTTATTAAATCTATATTATTTTTCTAGTTGCATGAGGTTTTTAATAGCTATCATTTGCTTGAAATTCTTTGCTTAAAACTTTCTCAGCATTCATGAATGTTTATATTGAACTTGTACATGAATTGTATTTGTATTCTGCTTTTTCATAAAATGTATAGATCTGTATTCAACTTGTTATGGGCTTTTGTATTCAACTTGTTATGGGCTTTGTATTCAACTTGTTCAGGGCTTTCATATTCACCTTCTTCAGGGCTTTCGTATTCAACTTGTTACAGGCTTTCGTATTCAACTTCTTCAGGGCTTTCGTATTCAACTTGTTACGGGCTTTCATATTCAACTTGTTCAGGACTTTGCATTCAACTTGTTCAGGACTTATTCAACCTGTTCAGGGCTTTGTATTCAGTATGTTCAGAAAATTGTGTTTGTATTCTCTTTGCTCCTGAATCCTGATGTATTAAATGCTGCAAAATACTTATTGATTTTATCATCAGCATCCTTATTTTTAAACTGTATTATCATTTTTATTATTCTCTTATCATGAACTCATCATGACTTGATTCTTAATGTGGTGTAAATTCTTAATGTGAAAGGAAAGTTTCTTTAAGTTCTCCCTGACTCTTTTTGAACAAACTACAATTTCAAAAAGATTGAGAGAAACTGTTTGTAATCTACAGTGATTTAAATCATGAACACCCAAAGTTTTCAGGAAGTGTGACGTGGGGGGGGGGGGGGGAGAGTGGCTTCTAAGAGTGGAGTAGTTTGTCATTTCTTACAGCTTGTTCAAGCACCTCTCCATTTCTCTCAATATTCCACCTTTATATTTGTTAGGTTCCTGTCTTTTGCAGTTCTCATATGATTTTTTTACAGCAGTCTACTGCTCATTACTCTTTCTGTTATAGTTCCCACTTTGTGAAGAGTGTGTCATAGTAGATTTATCTTCAGAACCATAGTGTCTAGTACTATATAATCTTGCAATAGACAAGATAGTTTCCAGAACATTTTGGTATTTGCAAATACAGTATTTTCCTTAAGAATAGGTGATGTGTTCCTACAGAATAAGAAACACAACAAATGGCAGCACAAGATGGTTTTCTATAAATCATAGTTCCAAAATATGAATATGTAAAAGCATAAATATTTAATGAGGATTCATAATCCCTGTTTTAAATCAGTGTGCATGTGTGCCAGTTGATCAGCTGATGTTGACAGGTTTCCATAACTTGTTTTTAGTGGCAGATATTTGCAAAACCAGTTTTTCCTTTACAGAAAGTGCAGCATTTGTGAGTGAAGCAGAACTTTTCCTGGACTCTGGCACAGGTCCAGAAACACACAAGTCTCTTGTGCTGGGTAGAGCTTTGCATGACTTTGTTGGTGAGGCAGATAATGAATTGACTTTTAAGGCATGTACTATATCTGTCTACTTTTTCTGCTTTAATGCATGATAAGTGTAACTCTTTACACAGCCTTTTAACTTTATTTCTATAAACAGCTATTTAACTCATTGTGGTTACCTTAAGTCTTCTTTTTTTTTTTTTTAAAGAAAAGTAAATTTACTTTCAATTGCATGCACTAAAAAGTTATTTGTACAACGAAAAAAGTTTTACAAGTTTAAAAGTTAGTTCAGTTTGTGTACTTTCAGAATAAACAGTATCTGTTTGTATATATTTAAAAGAAATTAGTTAAGTATTTATCTTAAGCTTTTCGCAGGTTGCCAGGAAAAGAGCATGTGACTGTAGCAGTGATGAAAAAAAAAAGTATTCATTTATAATAATTACTGAGTACTTACTTTCTTTGTGATTAATCTCCATACACCAGACTGCCTTTATGGAAAGTTGTTTCCCTCCCAGCAGATTCCAATGATCCAATAATCCAGTGATCTGATCTGAGACTTAGCAATACTGTTTGCACCTTAAACATTTTTTTCTATTGTGATTGATTTGAATTAGGGTAGGCAACTCCTGATCATGTTATAAATACAGAATTTTAATGTTTGAGTTTTAATTTCAGTTTTGATGTTAAATGATTTCCACTTAAATATGGATTGTTAAGTAAGCATTTTCTGTAAATATATTCTCAGATAAGTAACTTTTGAGCATTTAGATGGGTGTGTGAGTTGTATTATGATACCTTTTAATGACATTTATTGTATAATTAAAATGAGTTTCTGATTTTCAGGTAGGTGATGAGATTGTCCTTGGATCCCTGGTCTCAGCGGATTCAGAGTGGCAGTGGGGAGAATTGCATGGAAAGCGTGGCTTGTTCCCTGCAGCTTTTGTGGAGATGATTTAGAAGCAGATGATGAGATTGTCTTGGATTCCTATCTTACAAAGTTCTAAGTGGAAGTGGAGAGAGCAGCAATGGAAAGTGTGTATTGTTCCCTGCAGCTTTTGTACATGATTTAGGTGGGAGAAAATCAGCACAAAACAATTTTAGTGAGGCAAGAGAAAATTGGAAACAAAATGGTGTGCACGAACAAATGAAATCCTCAACTCCAGTTATAACAGATTTAATCAGTATTAATTCATCCTTTTAGAGTATTGATAACAGTCTGTCTGATGGCTTTGACACTGAATTGGGTAGGTCACTCATCTAACTGATTTAGGAACATACTAGTTTAATACCATATCCTCTTGTGAATTTCATCATTGACATACCCTTTTGTGACTGATCACTACCATACCCTTGTGTGACTATAGTCACTACCATACCCTTGTGTGACTGATCACTACCATACCCTTGTGTGACTATGTTCACTACCATACCCTTGAGTAACTATATTCACTACCATACCCTTGTGTGATTGTGATCACTACTATACTCTTGTGTGATTTGATCATTACCATGACTGGCCACTCCCATACCCTTTTGTGACTGACCACTACTGTTGATTAATTAAGAAATAATAAATTAATGAATAGTCTAGGACAACACATAACACATTGAGGTCAACACTTCCAGCAGCTTTGACGAGCTCCTTGAGCAATGTATTACTCAGACATATAACAACTATGGAGACATACACAAACACTATAAATTTAACACAAATTGAAGATGATAAGAAATGACAAAGATGAGTGGGAATTTCACAGAAATGTATATAAAATTAAATAATGGAGACAAAAAATAGAAACAATCAATGTTACAACCCACAGTTACAATTCCAAATTATTCTCATATCTACCTCAGAGAGATTTTAACCTGCACTACAGTTAGTCTTTCTATCTCTTAATATTCTCCCAAGGACACTTTATGCGTTTTTATAATTTTTTTTCTCAGTCTCTTGTTTAGACTTCTACACACAACACTTTCTTACTAGAGCTTTTGGGTTACCAGAGTACACACTTGACAGTGTATTAGTTCATAGGCTGTCTGACGACCTTCTTTCTTTCCACACACACAAAGAGTGGATGACATCATGAAGCATCATCTGCTCTTGGCCACGTCATAAACCTTGTCACAGCCTACTAAGAAATTACTTAGACTCTAGGCTAGGCCACTGAAGCAAAACCAAATGGAATTCAGCCTACACAGCACAGTATGAAGTAATAAAAGAAAAAGGAAAACAGGAGGAAAATCCTTTGCAGCAATAAATATTTGTTTGCAAAGAAATTTATAGTGGTTTTATGTAAAGGTTAAAATTCCTCTCTGAATACCTACACTAAACTGAAAAGGAAACATAGATTAAAATATACATAACATGATATTCTACTTACATAAAATCTTTAAATTATAATTCTCACAAATAGCAATAATCGTACCTTTCACATTCTGCAAAACCAAAGGGTCAGAAATAACTCTATATGATGATTCTTGAATTTCTGTTCACAAAATCATTCGCTCTTTTCACTAAAAAAAAATGTCTTTTTAGACTTTTCAACCATGCACAATTTTTACGATCTTTTATATTAGATCAGACCTATCTCCTTTACATCGAAATGTATGTTTGTTCTGAGAAAAGTCATTGATCGGTTTCTGTCTCTTCAATTTATTGACTGTCACAGGATGATTACAAGTCTTGGCCCAGGGTCAAGGTAACCTTTCATGCTTACTCATTCACAAAGTGGAAAACATGCCATGTTATTCCACCAGGGTTAGAATCTCCAACCTGACTTCCATTTTTTTCCATTTATAATTGACCAAGGTCTTGGCCCATTATTGGTCAAGGATGAATTTACAAGCAAAAAAATATATTTTAGTTACTTTCTGTTTGACCTGTACTGTATCTTGGCCTAAAAACATCCAGTCTGCCTCTACTTGTGGCTTGGATGAATTCAACTAACATTATTTATACTTTATATATCAATATTCCTTATCCATTTTATTATTTTAATATTTATTGAAATGAGACCAGGCAAAGTTTTATACCCTTGTTCTCAGAGAGACTGACAACTACCATACCTTTGTGTGACTTTGATCACTACCAAACCCTTTTGTGACTGTGATCATTGCAAACCCTTTTGTGACTTTGATCACTACCATACCCTTGTGTGACTTTGATCATTGCCACATCCTTTAGTGACTATTATCACTATCAAGTCACACATAAGATGTAGTAATATGTAGCAGTGTCAAACCCACAGAAGACAAGAGAAAGTTAACATGCTTGACACTGACATCTAACTTGTTTCTAGCTGAAAGTATGCACTGTTTATTTTTAATTTTTTGTAAGGCAAAAATATGTGTATGAAATAGTTGAAACTGTACATTTAAGGCAGAAATGTGCATGAAATAGTTAAAGTATACATTGTTTTAAATTATTTGTTAGACAAATATGTTTGTGAAATAGTTGAAAGCATAATTGTTTTGAATTGTTTATGTCAGAAATATTTGTGTGAAATAGTTGAAAGCATGCATTGTTTTGTTTGTAAGGCAGAAATATTTATGTGAAATAGTTGAAAGCATGCATTATGAATTGTTTAATGTCAGAAATAATTTGTGTGAAATAGTTGAAAGCATACATTGTTTTATTTGTAAGGCAGAAATATTTGTGTGAAATAGTTAAAAACATACATTGTTTTGACTTGTTTGAAAGGCAAAAGTGTACTTAAAATATTTTTAAAGCTTCTTCACCATTACACACCTCCAGTTTTGAAATCTAAATATCTTCATTTTAATGTAATAGTACTTGTTAATTTAAATATGTTATGATACTTACTCCCATTAGATTATTGGTTGATTACTTTTCCACTTTTGTTAATGCATATTATTGCTTTAAATACATTAATTGCTTAATATTTTTTAATTTATATTATTATATGTAAATATTATTTTCTTCATTGAACTTCAAACTTATATTGCAATCTAAAGTGATGTGTTCAAGGTATTATGCTATTGTTTATACTTTTACTGTAATATCTATCATGTAAATTTCTTTAATTTGCCACTTTGACTTGTAGCAATCATGTAAGTTTCTTAATTTGCCACTTTGACTTCTAGCAATCATGTACTTTTTTTAATTTGTAATTTTGACTTGTAGCAATCATGTAAATTTCTTTAATTTGCCACTTGTAGCAATTGTGTAAATGTTTTTCATATGAATCACTCTGCCTTTATGAATGTTTATTTGCAAAGTGACTTATATTTGACATAGACAGGCTCAATATGAATATGTGTGCCTTTTGAATGTTTATTTGCAAAGTGACTTGTAATTTTTTTAAGTGAATCTGTGACCTGATGAATCTTTATTGGCAATGTAACTTATATCTGACATGTAAAAGATCATATTGAATTTGTGGCCTTATGAATATTTATTGGCAAAATGATTTGTATCTTTATGTAAAGGATCTGTGGCCTTATTAATGTTTTGTATTGGTCTGTGACATTATTATTAATGACTATCTGCTGAAACAGTGAAATTTAAGATAATAAGACGTTAAAAGAAATTTTAGTCAGGCTACATCTAGATAACCTATATAAATTTATTTATTTTTAATTTACTGTATGTCTGCAAAGAACACTTTTAAAAAAATCTCAAATTCGTAATTGTCCTCTTCTATTAAATTATAACAGCAAAATCAGTACAAAAATCAGCATTATAAATGCATTTTTTAAAAATTACTTCATTTGTTTTTTGCATTGGCATGAAAGTTTGTGATTGTTTAACTAGTCAATTTTTTTCAAAAGACATTTTGCAGGTGTTTTAACTTTTATTGAAGTTTCTTCTTGTAATTAACTATGTTAATTGCATTACAAATAATGCAATCTACATCCCACATTATGCAATTTTTCTGTGTTTGCCCAAAGAATTATTTTTTCATGAATATTTCCTGATTACCCAAAGATTTATCATTTAAACTATTTCCTTTCTCATTCTCTAATATCATCTTACAATTTAATTCATGAGTCTGTATAGTTCTTTTCTTGTTGATATAACTATTCACAATTTATATGCTACATCTCAAAGTTTACAGGCTACACACAATTTTTAAGTTACATTTTGTAATTTTCATTACCATACAGCCTGCAACTTCCCACACAATCTGTAAAGTCTGCAATTGCCACATACTTGATAACTGTACATCATAAAATGAACTCTTCTACCCCAGGTATGGCTATAGCCATACTTACTTGCCAACTGTTTCTGCCCAAGTACGAGAATGGCCATACTAGCATGTCAACCATTTCTGCCCAAGTACGGCTGGGCTTGGATCGCATAATCTCTAACAGACGTAGTGTTGTCCTGCACAGCTGGGCAGATAGCAGTGAGTAAATAAGCAGCTGTCATCTTGGGTAGAATAAGGTACATTATACAATTTCATAAGACTTTGAACATAATCTATTTTTTCCTTATTTAATTAAACCACTTTTTTCAAAATTTTATTATATCATATCGGCAAAGCTCCACATCTTTTCATAGTAAATAGTGATACATGTATATCCCCTTTGAAAGTCAGGCTTTGAGCTGTCTACAGAAACTCCAGTGTTTTTCCTCATTACTAATTTTGTAAAGGTTACATTTAATTCATTTTATTTGCATTAATATCATTTTAGTTAATTCTTTGATATGTCTGTAGTTTATTTTATAATTATACAAGTATTTTACGACATTTGTCCGTGTCCCATTGCAAAAAAATTCAGTTGTGTGATATTTTTTCTACTAAAAAAGTCTTTATTTGTGATATTTTTTTTCCTACTGAAGGTAAAAAAAAAGTTTGGCATTTTTTCTAACTGGCAATACATAAATCACTGTTTGTAATTGTATGTGCATGGCTAAATTGATATTTATTTAAATTAAAAAGTTTTAAATTTGGTTGCTGGTAAATAAAACAAATTGTACATATTTGTAACTGTTAAGAAAATTGTGCGCAGAAAATTTGTTCTTAGGAATTCAGTCCCCTGATTGGAGTTCTTCATAAGTAATATCTAGGATCACTGGTTCGAGTTTGTTCAAGACTATCCAATCAGAAAACAGGAATTTTAAAAGTCCCAGAAGTTTGTGAAATTAACTGAGATTGCCATTTTGCTTACAATTTGTTAGAATAAAATATCCTCCAGCAAATATACAGTAAATGTGGAGAAGAGTGTCCCTCACTGGCAAGAACATATTACAGCCATTGTGCAGCAACATATCTACAGCATTTTAAATGGTATCCACTCCAGGGCATTCTTATTAGGTATACACATCACCACTTCAAACCACCATATTCACTGTCATCCAAACAATAAAACTAATACCCACTTTAATGGCAAATACATCACCTCATCAAGCAGCCACATTGACTTTTATCCAAACAATACTATTTGATACCCACTTTAATGGCAAATACATCACCACATCAAACAGCCAGTTTGCTTTATTCCAAACAATAAATGTACAATATCCACTTAAATGGTAAACACACCAAACAAACCATAATTATTTTCATTCATTTACATTTAGTCATAGTTTATACTAAATAAAACTGCTGGAATAAAAGAGCAGTGGTTGTCCATAACTGCAAATTTTGTTAAATTGCTGTCCTTTGAAATGAAATTTTATTAATTATAGGTAGTGAACAGTGAGTAATTCTCTTTTGTGCACTCCATCATCACTCATACCAAACATAAGCTTTTATTTTTTTTTAAAAGAGAGAAATTGTGCAAATATATTCCATAAAAACTATTATTTATATTCTGAACTTAAAAAGTACAACTTCTGATATTTAAAGAGAGAAATAATGCAAACATATTCCTTATGGATTTTATTATTCTGTTAACTTCTCACCATTCATTTTGGAGTTACAAATGTTTTCTTGTGTTTCTATTTCTTTAGCTATTAGAAACATCACCAGCACTTTGAGTTTTTTTCAGTAATTAGAAACGTTTCCAATACCTGGAATTTCTTCAGTAATTAGTAACATCCATACTTTCAGGCTCTTCAGTGAAAGAATGTCCCATATATTTTCAGTTTCATCACTTGGTAATGTCTCCTTCATTTTGAATTTCTTCACTGATTAGTAACATCTATATTGAATTCTTTCACTGATTAGTAACATCTACATTGAATTTCTTCACTGATTAGTAACATCTACACTGAATTTCTCCATTGATTAGTAACATCTACACTAAATTCTTTCACTGATTAGTAACATCTACATTGAATTTCTTCACTGATTAGTAACATCTACACTGAATTTCTTCACTGATTAGTAACATCTACATTGAATTTCTTCACTGATTAGTAACATCTACACTGAATTTCTTCACTGATTAGTAACATCTACATTGAATTTCTTCACTGATTAGTAACATCTACACTGAATTTCTTCATTGATTAGTAACATCTACACTGGATTTCTTCACTGATTAATAACACCTCCTACATTGAATTTCTTCACTGATTAGTAACATCTACATTGAATTTCTTCACTGATTAATAACACCTTCTACACTGAATTTCTTCACTGATTAGTAACATCTACATTGAATTTATTCACTGATTAGTAACATCTACACTGAATTTCTCCATTGATTAGTAACATCTACACTGAATTTCTTCACTGATTAGTAACATCTACACTGAATTTCTTCATTGATTAGTAAAATCACCTACATTGAATTCCTTCACTGATTAATAACACCTCCTACACTGAATTTCTTCACTGATTAAGTAACATCTACACTTAATTTCTTCACTGATTAGTAACATCTACATTGAATTTCTTCACTGATTAGTAACACCTCCTACACTGAATTTCTTCATTGATTAGTAACATCTACACTGGATTTCTTCACTGATTAGTAACATCTACACTGAATTTCTTCATTGATTAGTAACATCACCTACATTGAATTCCTTCACTTATTAGTAACATCTACACTGAATTTCTTCATTGATTAGTAAAATCACCTACATTGAATTCCTTCACTGATTAGTAACATCTACACTGAATTTCTTCACTGATTAAGTAACACCTACACTGAATTTCTTCACTGATTAATAACACCTCCTATACTGAATTTCTTCATTGATTAGTAACATCTCCTACAATTAATTTTCTCAATGTCTGGACATAAGTTGAGTGGAGCACCTGCAATCTTTTACAGGATGATGATGAGAGCATCATTTTTTAAAAAAATGTTTTGATTTATTTATCACTTTGCACTTGTAACTATGAAAGTATATGTGATTGTAATTTTTAAAAGAAATGTTTTGATTTGTTTGTCATTTTGCACTTTATCATAACTCCTAAGAAAGTTTGTGATTGTAATTTTTTTTTTTAAATGTTTTGATCTGTTTACCATTTCCCACTGCACGTTAACTTAAAAACATTTGTGTCTACTATATCACATCTAACATCTGTCTGCTAGATGACAACATCTAGCTTTGTTTTTACTATATAACAACATCTAGTTTTGTGTCTACTATACAACAACATCTAGCTTTGTGTCTACTATATAACAACATCTAGCTTTGTGTCTACTATATAACATCTTGCTTTGTGACTACTATATAACATCCAGCTCCAGGCTTTCACTTGTTCAGTTGTAATGTCTCTTATGCTTGATGGTTTTTATTTACTTCCAAGTTAAAACTAGAATTTTCAGGTACCACTGGATTCAGTGTTTACTTATTACAGTCTTTTACACATGTCAAGTCTATAAAATGATTCTAGTCAACTGCAGAATAGCCTCTAGATGGATTTTGGCCTTACCTAAATGTATGATGTTTCCTCAACTCCTGAATTTACCATAGTGTTAATAACTTTTAAGTATGTTGAAGAGCTTCTGAAGCTAACCTGACACTTCAAAATTGTGTTTACAACTCTTTATTTTTTTTTTTTATCTAGGAAGTTGACTGTTTTTATGACATGTTTTTGCAATGGTTATCTAAATGACTTACATAAATTGCTGGTATACAAGTATTATTAACAGGACTTGATATGGGTTTTTTTCTGCAAAATAAATATTTGTCTGGATAGAAGATGATTTATGTCTTCCATTCAAATATTCAACTTAAGTTCAGAAGTTTTAACAACTTTAGACTTCCACTAGATTCACTCGATTCGGGATGTTATCACCAGGATACCTCCCTGGAAACAGATGTAGTGTGACAGTAATGCCTTGCATGCATTTTATTGCTTTTATGCATAAAGTATTTTTTCTGATACAGCCATATTTCTTGTTACATTTTCCCCAGTTAATATTCTCATAATGAATAACACTGTTTGTATCCAAGAAAAATATTAGTACTTTAATATATTTTAGTTGCACTTTAAAGGCAGTCAAAATGAGACAAATATGTATGTGTGAATGTAATAGTAGTTATGGAAAGAGTAAACATGTATGATAATTATTGATTACTCACATATTTTATTTTTGTAATATCCATTATGGCACACTATCACTATTGAAAATGTCAGTATTAATTGTCTTTTATGCATATTTACTCAGTGAAACTTTCTGAGATATGGTAGCATCTATTTTCATTGTGAACATTAATGCAGATTAGAGAATTCTCTACCATGACATCCAGTGACTCATTTGGAACTATGGGTACAAAGTTTTCATAATTGAGCTTTAATATTCAGACTGATGAAAAAATTATTTCATTTGTTTTTGAATTTGGATAGTTTAGTGCATGTTTTATGTGAATATGTACTCAAATTAGTGACTTATTTTATTGAGCATCGTACTTTTAAAGTGGTGATTCTTTCCTTGAAAACCACAGTTTTAGAGATAACATATTCATTACTACAACAATACTGATATCCAGCAGAAATTCACAAATGTTTGCTAAATTTAATAATGACAACTAGTAAAGTGATTTACTTAAAAGAAGGTGTTGACTTTAAGTGGTGTAATCTGATTATCAGAAACAAAAACAACACCTTTCTTTCTAAAACTGGTTATGCAAGTTCATTGGCATGAAAGTGTGCATTAAAACAAATATCAGCATAGATCATAATGTTAGGAGTTTTTGCATTCAACTTTGTGTATATGTGTGTGTGTGCATGCAAATGTTTTCTAATCAATAAAAATAGTAAAATGTTAAAAAATGTCAGGCTGGCTTCCAGCAAAATTGTGGAAATACCTGTGTGCATGCATGCATGTGTTCATTTGAAATTATTATTATATTATAATTATTCACACATTTACATGTTTGCTAATCACCTTTTGTGTAAATCAGTATTCAAACATTTATAATATTAAATAATTAATTAAATAGCAATTTAAAAATTTGCTTAAGTAACTAATGAAACTGCTTCTAGTTAAACTAACATCAGATTTCTTTTCATTGCCAAACTGACTGTTTTAAATATATATATATAATCATCCATTTCTGATATAAACAAATTTGATTAAAACACACCGATATATAAAAACAAAAAGTTTATTGTATTTTATTATTATTAGTTAAATAACATACAGAAACAAAAGTGAATTTGTGACTGTCTGCAAACTTGTTCACAAAATGCATACTCCAGGGTGGAAAATATAACAATCATGGTAATGTAAAACTGCAAGCATACTTGTTCACAAACTGTCATCTCCAGATAAGAAGTAGAAAACTGTTAATGTTGGATGAATATTTGTTGTTACTAGCTCTAAATGTCAGATGCAGAAAGCACCAGAGTGTTTTGACAGCAACACATGCATATATAATTGCAACAACTGCAAGTGGATAGCCTGAGATGAAACAGCAGACCATCTCTACAGTTACAGAGATTGTGCTTATTTCACAAGCAGATAATTATTCTGGAAGACAAATAGATTGTCTGTTTCACCAAACGTCATCATCAGTTTCACTGAAATAAAACACAACATGATACTCATCATAAAAATTATCAAGAACCTTATACGTAATCTGAATGTCAATTTACATTTATTACTGTTTGCACAGTAGAAAGATAATCAAAATTAAAAATGATTTTTCAGAGGGATCATGCAATCAATTATGTACCAGTATTACTGTCAGGGTAGTTATGTTCATTTTTTTTTATAAATATTTTTTGACAACTATCTATTTTTAAGAAAAGAGATAATTTTCACAGTCCAAAATAATAAATTAAGAGAATAAATAAAATAAGAATAAGAAAGATATGTCTTCCTGAAATGTTCCCTGATCATGAAATACAATACAATCTTTTTTATATCTCTGACAGAACTGTTCTTTGTGAAATACAATACAAACCTTTTCACATCTACAACAGAAATGTCCTCTGATTGTGATGGGCTGTGATCCTGCAACATGTCCAATGTTAATTAAACACAGATTACAAAAGACATGATTTACTAACAAAAACATCTGGTCAAAATTGGCAGTTTGTATTTATATATATTATAAGTTTGCTTTTGTTTGTTACTTTCTCTGATTTTTTTACAAAACTTATTTGAAGTGATAACAACAGTATTTGAAGGCTTGCATTAGTGAATAGAGTGAGCTCTGCATAAAATGCATCACATTTGCCAGTGAATGACCAATGTAGAGCTTCTGGCACCCAACCTTCATTGATAATTGGCTAAGCCTATTGATGGAAAAGTTAGGAATATAGGTTAATGGGTGAGAGCTTCACTGACTGTAACTAGTAACTTACTCTTGAGACACTGAATAAAACCTGTCCTCATACAAAAGGACAAACAGTGTTTAGTAGTAATAAGTCATTATATGAAAGAGAATTTTATAACATATGAATACAATAAAGGAATTCTTATTTTATAAAAGAGATAATTAATAGGGAAATAGTACATTAAAAGAAAAAAAATAAATTCTGTTATATTTAAAGACAATAAATTCTGCTCTTTTTATCTAAAATTTAGCCATAATTTACAAGAAGAGAATTATTAGAGCAGTAGCTGAATACTCAAGTAGGAGAAGAAAGGATTCATGCGGAGTGCTGGGAAGTTGTGGGTTCAAAATTCACCCTTGTCAGTGAGATTTTCCAACTAGATTGTAAAGATAAACAACCAAAATGAAAAATCTAAGATATGAACAACTATTAAAAGTCTACATCAGAAGTGTAGTATTAGAAAGACTAACTTTAATATACTACCAAATCAAAATTTAAAAACTCATGAATTGTATTATTTTAGTGTTGAATCCTACTCCAAGTTTGTACAATTGCATTCATTTTCATTCTGAAATAGATATCCAAAAAAATCTTTCTATTCTATTGCTTAATAAATTAAAAAGACTCAAACTTACCATGGAAATACCTTTGGACCAAGTTTTCACAGCATTTTGGGCTATCTGAAAATAATTCATTTCCATAAAAAAGAATTTTAAAAATTAAAGTTTCTTGATTGCCAACCACAAATGTTAACAATCCTACCAAAAACCTGCCCATCTGCAGGCTAGATCTACACTTATATATATTCATCATACAGCACTAACTGGACGCAGACAGGTTCTGTGATCATAAATATAAACAGTCCTAATTGCTAATTACTATTCATGATACAGTCCAATATGCAGTTGCTCATCACTATAGATTGATACACCTAACTCTTCCTGTCAAAATATGTCTATCTGCTAGAGATAACATACTTATTAGGATAAAATATTAGAATAAAATAAAATTAAGTCTAAATAAAAATTCTTACAGGAACAAATTAAATTAGGTCTAAATAAAAATACTTATCAGGATCAAAATAAACTGAGTCAAAATAATTTTAAAATTTGAAAAGTTAAGAGAAATATATCTACCAGATACTTATTTTCTTGAAAGTAAATTAAGTAATAAAGAAGCATTACACCTAATCAGCAGTAAGAAATTAGGGAAGAAAGTGATAAATCATTGGTAAGAGGCCAAAAAAACATTTTATCCTGTGCAAGTGTCTGAGTGCATATTTATTCACAGATCTAAAACACTCTTACCCTGTTTTCGAAAAAGAACATTACTGTTATTTGATATTTAATAATTATGCATGCTATGCATTTGCTCTGAGGTCATTTGCAGGCAGTGAACAATTGTAAAAACTTTTTTTTTAAATATCTAAATTCCAATTTACCTCTTGCTCCTTCTCCTTCATCTCCTGCACTCTGGCCATGTACTGCAACATGACGGGATCAATATCCTGTTTAGTGTCACCATTTCCCTCCTGAAATTCAACCACAGATTAGATTAAGTAGAAATTTAGTATCATTATCAATGGTATTATTTCTGCCAATTTTTCATTACTACTAGCAACAACAATCCAAACAAAAACAACTTACTTAATAGAAGAGAAATTACTGGCAAATTGAACACTTCTTTACCACTTAATTTTACAGAGTGGGTCACACATAACAGCTGTTTGATTGAAAAGCTATTACAATAAAACATGTCCTATGCAACTGTTCCATTCCTCCAAACTACAATTTTCACTTACTTTGCCCTCAAGATGATAACATGGAGAAATTGACATGCTTTCTACTGGATTCAATGTATTTTGTCTAAAGGCATGATATATTTGGACTGTAGAGCACTTTTAGTAATGGAGACTGAAAAACTACTTCTGCCACCACTTGCTTGGTAGGACAATGGACGTATCATCTAACCCAGGGGTGCACAAACTTTTTAGGCCAGAGGGCCACATTTCCAAACGATAGTGCATGGAGGGCCGCAAGTCAGATTGCACATGGATGGCTCAGTACAAAAAGAACAACACAAATATTGAAATAATGTCTTTACATTCGTTTTTGCCTTATTAACCTAGATTTAGTCTTTATTAGTGAGAAGGGTGAGCCTGAATGTTGTTAACAACTTTGTCAATATTTGGTTGAGTTTTGTAGTCGCCAGCCTCAAAATCGAACAGAGATTGTTGTCGGTCAAATTCGATCTCAGCTTGTTCTTGTTCATTTTCACTACTGAAAACGTTTGTTCACACAAGTATGTGCTGCCAAATTCTGACAACAACTTGCAAGCCAAGTCCTTGACACTTCTGTATGTGCTCGAGCTGAGACTTCCGTAAAATGTTAAAATGTTCTTCTGCTGAAATGATGACTTCAGTTCAGGTGAACATTGAAGATCAATAACCTCCAGTTGACAGTGATCAGGCACAGACTCTACACTACATATTTACAAAGGGCAGTGTTTAAAAACAACTTCACTTTACGATGGAAACATGTAATTAATTCACTACATTCCAACCAGACATCCACTGACTGACTGCACCTTCCTTCCCCCGCGTCACCTCACCCCATCCCCAGACTGAACTTTGGCTGGCTGGCTGCCTGCTTGGGTCTAGATGACGACGCTCTTTCTAATGCTATTTGATGTCACCATACATCAAAGATGCGCAGATTACTACTATACCCCTTTGATCAGCTGAAGTGAACAATGTGCCCAATACACAGAGCTCTCACCTCAATACCGTATCCAGAGTTTGTTTTCAACACAGCACAAGATGCATGCACGGGAAAGCAGACCAATGTTCTACTCCCTTGTTCAGATTAAAGCTCCTTGCATAATGGTAACATCCTAAAGTCTTCTGGGGGCCACATGCGGCCCGTGGGCCGCGGTTTGTGCACCCCTGATCTAACCAGAAAAATGATTAACAGTGGTCCATACTGTTCCACAAGTTAAAATTAGAATTTTCTAGATATCTGTGGCATTTGCCTCACTAATTTTGATCGTACAGGTCATCCATATAGCTGACCTGACTTTATTGAATTTTTTTTCTACAAGACCCTAAAACTACTAATAGAACTCAGAGAGAATCTATTCATTTCTTATCTCATTCAGCAAAGATTTTATGAGTTTTTAGGTGACTTGTTTTAATATTGGGATAAAATAGTAATTGCAAAGATTTTATTAGTTTTTTAGGTGAATTTTTTTATTATTGGGATAAGAATAGTACAGTGTAATTGCAATGATTTTATGAGCTTTTAGGTGAATTCTTTTATTATTGGGATAAAAATAGTAATTCCAAAAAAGAGAGTGAGTGCTGATATCTTTGGGTATATTTATCAAAGATATTATACTAACATTTACTTATTAACTGCTTGCACTGTCCTTTTCATTAACAGAAACAGAAGGGTATTTCATTATTTACTTCTTCAATTTTAAAAGTTCTCTATAAAAAATAATCAGAAGCAACTTGAATTTTACGAGCCTGCAATTGTTTAATCGCTGTCAAGTTTTTAAGCACATGTGAATGATATTTACTCCCCCCTGCTTTGTCTTTGAATCTATAACAGAAAATTTTGTTAGAAGGTAAAATTCCTATGTAAAAATCTAGTTTATGCACATCAAAGACTGACACATTTGTCTTTGTTTACAACAGAAATCATCTTATAAGAGCTTGGCACTGGTTTTATATATAGGTACAAACTGTTCTTAACCAGCATTGGTGTAATATATATGCTCTTGTCAAGCAATGGTATTATAAGATACAATATGTTTTTAAACAAGTATTTGTGTTATACAATTAACAATATGTTCTTAACAAGTATTGGTGTTATATAAGATAAAATACATCCTTAATAAGCAGTGGTGTTTTAAAGATACAATATGTTCTTAACAATCATTAGTGTTATATAAAGATACAATATGTCGTTAACAATCATTAGTGTTATATAAAGATACAATATGTTCTTAACAATCATTAGTGTTATATAAAGATACAATATGTTCTTAAAAATCATCAGTGTTATATAAAGATACAATATGTTCTTAAAAAGTATGACTAAATCAGATAATTTTGTAATAAAAAGCAACCTTTGTTGCCTATGCTTAAGGCTTAATATTTAAATTTCATGATAAAATACTAACTGAACATAGATTAATGTAGAAGATTTGATAGAAATGTCAAAAAATGCCAGAAAAAAAATGAATACCTTAATATCTTGCATCCTTGTTAGTGAGAACAGACTTGATTTACTAGAGCAGGTCCAAATATATGACTAAGAAATACACGCACAAGTAAGTATTTTTATAAAGTTTGTCTTGATTGTCTTTAATAATATTAGAAACGGTAGTTTATTAAAAAAAAATATCTGCTCTTCAGGAATCCAAAAATGAGCAACCCACCACAAATTCTGATTCTTTTTGAAGTCCATGAAGTTGTGAATCAGAATTCAATTTGCCTCCTTTATCATTCTTATCTTGATCCCTTTCATCCACTTTTGTATCATTGGTTTTGTCTGCATACAAACCAAGAAATACAAAATATTTTACTTTGGCAATAAAATAAAATTTACACAAATGTACAGAAATAATCAGATAAACAGAAACTAATCTGACTATACACACAACAAAAGACTTACCAGGTGTCTACAAAAAATACTCAATGTGTCTCATGCATTAAAACTCACCACTTCTATGCTCAGGCTTCAAGCAAAACGAATACAGAAGATACTGTAACACATCTTAAATGTCAAAAGATTTCTCTCATGAGTGAGGAGAAGGTTTTCATCCTCTATTTACCTACTATGAATAATCACAAGCAAACACTGAAGAAGTGGGGAGAGATACAGGGTTGTAGATGCAAAGCAAGTATCAGAAAAAAATGTGTATGTACAAACTGCCTTTTTCTTGTTATGCCAAAAATCTGTACAACATGAGGAGTAAAAATAAATAGAGAAAATTTTACAGTTTATAATCAAAGAATATTGATATTCTTTTCCAGAGAAACAGATGTCACTCTTATTTTAACAAATTAATCTTTTCAGTTATTTTTTCAACCACATTTTTTTTTGTCCCAAGAAATTCAGACCACATTATGCGAATAAATCCATTTTATGCCCTTTTCAAAGATGTTTTATTGTCTATCTAACTGTTAGCAATATTTTTTAATCTAATATTTTTCTGCAATGTATGAATAATTCCTGTGGCCCATATTAATTAATTAATTTATTTTCAAAATTTCAGAATAAACATCAATTAATTATTTTTCTTTTCTTTTCTTAAAATAGCAGATACTTCAACACTTTATAATATTTTACAAGACAAAGGCTTTTATTATATTAAGTACAGTGTTTCGCAAAACTAAACACTTTCATTCTGTAATTTCTTATGTTTATATTAACTGTGCAGGTAAAGGTTGTAGGTTGTAATACATTTAAATCAGTGCACAACTAGACATTTTTAGTCTGTAGTTTGATATGTTTATTATTAAATACAGTAATGTACACAGCCAGATGTTTGCAGTCTATAATATGTTTTCATTACTTTAATATGTTTATAAAATGTTTATAATTTAAAATCAAAGATGTGGATACAATATTATGGAACCAAAAATATCTAGCAATAAAACTATATCTGTCAGGAGTATGGATATAACATCAGAGGGGCAAAAATACCCAGAGGTTAAACTAAATCTGATGTCAGGGGCATGGATATGACATCATGATTAGATGAGACATCATATATGCAGACATAAAGAGTTTTATTTTTATGTATGTGGGTCTGAAGTAAGGTTGAAAATAATAATGAAATAAAAATGTATATACAACAATAAATCATAGGAATGTAAACTTGGATATATACAGGTATGGATATGATATTATATATACAAATATTACATCGCACATATACATATCTGAATGTAAAACTGGATGCGACATCATATTATCATATGATGTTACATCCAGTGTTACATTCAGTTAGGTACAGTTATCATGCTTGAAAGTACTTAGATATATCACCAGATATAATGTAATGGCTTGAAATACCCAAATATAAAATCAGTTATGATGCCATGGACTAAATACCTGGAATAAAGCTGGGCATGACATCATGGTTTGGTTATGATGTCATGCATGGAAATAAGAGGATATAAACCAGGATATGATGTCACAGACTGAAACACCTGGATGTAATCAAATTGGGCCTACTGTCATGGATGAAAATGAAAAAAACTGAATGTGACAAGTATGGATATGGATCATGGATGTGGATATATGTCACACTGGAAATATTTGGATGTAAAACTAAAAGCGATATAGGTGGTTGTGATTTTACAACCAGAAGGACATCAAGAATTATGTTATCTCAACTGGAAGTGATATCAAACACACACACACATACATTTTCACATTTATATAACAAATTAAAATGATTTACCTTTCCAAGCATCATCTAAAGATGGGGAATCTTGTTTCCAGATTTTGTCAAGAGAAATAGGAGGCAACGTAATGTGTCCTCTTTCCACAGATAATTCTCTAGTCCTTGGATCCACTTCTGCAACTTTCCCATCTACACCCAAACAGAAATAAGTCACAGCATCTCATATTTTCCTATCATTTTATAATTTCAGTAACAATACATAATAAATTTATGTTAAATCCTATTTCTTCCAAGGTTCTCAGATTATGGGGTTGATAATCCTAAAGAAACAGAATAATATAATTGACATGTGGCACTTTTCTGATACAACAAATCAAAGTTTCAGATCCAAAGTCTTTACCAATGTTATGGTTTGTTGTTGTTTTTTATTAAAAAAAAAAATCAGATATTACTTTAAACACTGCTTTTATTTCAATACTGTCTGGCTCCATGGGTATTCAAGTAAATAATTCTGAAATGCCATGTTTGTCCTTTTTGTTTAAATAATAAAAAATCTCACTATAAAACTGAAATGAGAAATTATGATTACTTTATAAGTTTGATACTAGAGAAAATGTCTCAGGGCATGAATTCACTAAAATGTCTTTTATGTTAGCATTTAAAATCATCTCTATCCTTTTGTTAAAAATACATGCATGCTTTCAACACACATACATGCATGCACACACAGACACACACACACAGAGGCATGCCATACATACCTTGTTCTCCAGACTCAGATCCAGCAACAACTAGCATGCTAGGAGAGCCTGGTCTAGCCTCAAGATCATCTACAGTGATGGGTCGAGATTTAACCTGTCTTGCTTCAGCAATTCTGAAGCGAAGTGTAACATATTCAGGACATATTGCATGACATATATAAGCAGTAAGAGATTTCTTTTCAGAGCACAGTTAATTAAAAAGATAATTAAAAAGAGCTATGCACAGTAAGTGCTGGGGGCAAAATATAGATTTCTAATGCAGTTCTTCAGAAGCCCTATCCAGTTTTAAGTGTCAAGTTCAACCTAAGGCAAATTAATTAAATTCCAGCCTGTCAAGGTCTTTAATCTGGTCTGCCAATCACTTTTTAAAATTCTAGTCCAAGCAGAGAAACACAGAACTCCAACCAATTGCTGAAAATTCCAAGCAAAGCACAGAAAAGAAAACTGATAATGAATATTGGTTTTCAAAACTAGTTGGATAGAGAATTCATTATAGAACAAAGTAAGTGTGTTTATGTATAATTTGTCAAGAAACAAAAGCCTATTTTCTATTAAAATTTTCTAGTTTATCTTCCACATCTTTACTGAATTTGTTTGTTTAGTTTTTAATTGGTGAAAATATTCAATAATTGTAAAAGTTCCATAGTTCCATAAAACTACTTTGGTGAAAATTTAGTTACTTACCAGGGTGTGGCAAACAACTAGAATAAATTGGACTGGAGAGGTCATCAAATTAGCAATTAAGAAAACTTGTTTACTGTTCTATGTGTCAATGAAATTTAAAAAACTAGAATAAATTGGACTGGAGAGGTCATCAAATTAGCAATTAAGAAAACTTGTTTACTGTTCTATGTGCCAATGAAATTTTTAAAAAACTAGAATAACTGGACTGGAGAGGTCATCAAATTAGCAATTAAGAAAACTTGTTTACTGTTCTATGTGCCAATGAAATTTAAAAAACTAGAATAACTAGATTGGAGAGGTAAACAAAATGGCAATTACATGAGATCAGAAAACTTCTTTATTATCTATTTCCTGCTGTCAATGAAGTAAAAAATTAGAATAAATTGAAGAGATGAGGTCATCAAATTAGCAATTGTCTATTTCTTAATGCAGATGAAACAAAAAAATTTTCTATAAAATATGGGGAAAGCTAATCACAGTCTTTTATAAATCTATTTTATAGTTTAGATAGTTGTGCACAATTTTTCAAAGATCTAATAAACCTGAAGAGAATACAAGTATAAACAAGTAAAACCAACAAAGATATTTTGGATTATATCTATTCTTTGACAACTAATGGAATGTTTAAAAGAAACATGCAAGACAAATATTCTTTTTATACACGTGACTGTCTTAAACAACGAAAAGAATGCACCATTTCTACATAAATATAGTTTGTGTCAGCTGTAGAGATGCCATATGATTAAGAAATAATGAGAAATAAGAAATAATAATGGAACCAGTAAGGAAAGTAATTTAGTAGGATAAAAACAAAAATTCAACAATGTAAAGAAAGAAAAGGTAAATTCCACTACATACAAGTCTTGTTTGCTTGTTTCCCCTTCAATGTTGTCAAACATGTTGGATAAGTCAAAGTCAGGAGCTACTTTTGGGGGGTACTGTAGCTTACCCCTCCTTAGCTCCTCAAAGCTGTCTGGAAAAAAAATATATATATATATAATCTATAAAACATTTTCATTTTATATTACATTAAACAGTTAAATTCATAATAATAAACATGAACAAAAAACCAAATTATCTCTCAAATAAAAACTGGATTTTTTCTTTTAAAGTAAACATTCCTTTGTAGGATAGATAAATAAATATCAAAATGTATGATTATACAGAAAGCAGAGAAGTATGGTGATATATATACCATTGTGGTAACTTGATGTTGGCTGACTTTTGTATGGTGTGGAAGATAAAGGGGTGTCATGTGGAATAGGACTATGAGGTGGGGACATTAGATGTTGACTGTGATAACCTGCAAAAAGAAAACAATTTGTGCTAGCACAGGCATCTGGTACAGATACCAAAAGACAGCAATTTGTACAGTATAGAGATAACAAATGACAACCATTTATACCAGTTTAAATATATGATATAGAGATAGCAAAAGACAGCAATTTGTACCAGTTTAAATATTTGGTACAGAAATAGCAAAAGACAACAATTTGTACCATTTTAAATATAAGGTACAGAGATAGTAATTTGTACCAGTTTAAATATATGGTACATATAGCAAAAGACAGCAATTTGTACCAGTTTAAATATATGGTACAGAGATAGCAAAACAATTCTGTAAATTAAACTTTTAAAATGAACATGTTTTCTTTTCAAAAGCATTGACTTTTAATTTTGTGTATCAAATTGGTACCAAGGCAAAACTGCTTAATACAATGATATCCCTAGAAAATATTTAATAATTTTAGACTATCTATTGAAAGAAGTATGAGATATTTACTTTTGTCTTTCTTTCTGTGAAACAAACATCTTTTTTCTGATAATGGTGATATTAGTCTCATTCAGATACTTAAGTGGCTTTTTGGTCAGTAATGGCTTTTCTGATGATAGCGATATTAGTCTAAGTCAGATACTTAACTGACTTTTTGGTGGCAGGTGTACTGCATTGTCCACATAATGTTTTTATTTTTTCTGGCAATGGTTCTTTTCACAAAGCATTTTATCTCAGCCAGATGGTGACTTTTATGGCAAGTTGGTGAACAAAATTACTGCATCATCTTTATTTTACTTAAGGGAAATACATTTAATTGACCATTTATCTATGCCAATTCCACATTAGGAAGTGTGACACTGGGGATGGGGGGTGCTGTGTATTGCTTATTGCATTTCTTGTATGATGTATGGATATTTTTTTTTAAAGATCATTACATTTTTGCCCCAGGAATCCATGAGAGCTGACAGGTCTAGTGTTGTTGTTGATTAGATCATCGTCATTGTCTTTTGGGAACAACAGGATAATTTTTAAAATCTAGCATGTTTAAAATGAAAGTTATAAAGAGTTTACCTGTTTGCAATGGAATGTCAGCCTTGTGTGAACTAGGTCTTTGATCTGTTACTGGAGGTGCAGCAGATGGAAGTGCAGTGATATTTGTGGCCTGATAATGGAAATCCTGGAAGGCACGTTCAAGATTCTGAAAGTGTAAATACATTTTTAAGTAGAAGTAAAACAAGACTGACATAAGAAAATGTATTACTGAAGTTAGTATTTACCTGCTTAAGCACATTTCAAATCAAAGACATTTTGCAAACTGGACATTTGTGCCATATTTCAAGTTATAGTTTGAAATGCCACATTAACTCAGATTGGAATTAATTACATAATTGAAGAAGAATCCTTAATAATCAAAATATAATAACATAGTATGAATTTGTCTCAAAATACAGAGACCGAAGACCTTGTGCTTGATTCTAAGAATTATCCAAGTAATGGCACTTTTGACCTCTGATGGTTCTGCTGTAGACATAGTGATTCTAAGAGTTATCCAAGTAATGGCACATTTGACCCTCTGATGATTCTACTATAGACATGGTGAATAAAAAAGAAGGCATGCCTGACAGCAAAGAGATACGAACTATGAAATACAACTAATGGGAACACAAGTAACACAAGTAACATTCAGATGTGAAGGTATAATAAAAATGTGAATATGATGCGAATACACTGTAGAAATAAAAATATGCAACACAGCCTTAACAAAAACACAGACATTTTCTTTCGTTTTACACATACTCTTAACATAAATACTTCCAAAAACAATAAATACTTCATAAACACTCCCATAGACAGTAAATGGTTCATTATAAACACTCCCAAGCAAATGCTTCACCATAAACACTCTCACAGACAGTGAATGCTTCATCATAAACACTCTCAAAGTCAGTCAATGCTTCATCATAAACACTCCCACAGACAGTCAATGCTTCATCATACACTCCCACAGACAGTCAATGCTTCATCATAAACACTCTCACAGACAGTAAATACTTCCTACTTGTGCTTCCTTTTCTAATCCTTGCAGTCTGTACTTTGTCTCAGCAACAATATCAGCAGAGGCAGCAGATGAATAGTCATCAGAATAATCAGAAGAGCATCGATGTCTAGTGACAGGACGCAGGTCAAGATCCAAATCTACATCATTATAAACATCTTTATTTCCAAGATATGTTAGTGTTCGGCGACAACCTCGTTCATCAATGTTAGGTGTAATAACTTTCAACGGCTGGCTGTCCATGGATCGCAAGGGTCTGATCGATGAGGCATGAGATGCATTTAATAATACTGACCTGAGAATCAATAAATATTATTGTTTCTTAAAATGAAGTACAAGTTCATTATAGAAATACAAACATGCATGCATGCACGTACAACCCAAAACAAAGACATACACCCAAACACAACGATACATACATACAAACACATCCACATATATGTATATATTCAGTCATAAATAAGCAGACCGGACATTATATACAGATATAAAGAAAGAAGTGTGACCACAGGTAAGTGAATGGAATTACAAGATTGTAGGTGTATTTGTTACAAAATTTATTTGAACATAAGGTTCTCTCAGTATCCCTATGTCATCTTCCAATACTTAATAACAACCACTTTTGTGAAGAGATATTTAAACATTTTTATTATTCTAAAATAAGAATAAAATAAAAATAAAGAAAGAGTTGAAAAAATCTTTTTTTAGAGCTAGGGTTTTGTTTCAAACCTTTTGAAGTTCTGAAGCAATGTTTAAAACCTTTCAGAGTGTTGAGACAGTAATTAAAACCTTTTTAGAGTGTCGAGATGGTAATTAAAACCTTTCAGAGTGTTGAAATGGTGATTAAAACCTTTTCAGAGTATAGAGATGGTAATTAGAACCTTTTCAGAGTGTCAAGATGGTAATTAAAACCTTTTCAGAGTGTCGAGATGGTAATTAAAACCTTTTCAGAGTGTCGAGATGGTAATTAAAACCTTTTCAGAGTGTTGAAATGGTGACTACAACCTTTCAGAGTGTTGAAATGGTAATTAAAACCTTTTCAGAGTGTCGAGATAGTAATTAAAACCTTTTCAGAGTGTCGAGATGGTAATTAAAACCTTTTCAGAGGGAAATGATGAGAAAAATGAGTGAATTTGTATTTGCTTACACAGAAAAAAGGTGAGAAAAATGAAATAGGGAAAAGACTGACAGAAATGGTAGAATTTTATAAGTGTTTATAAAGGAAGAAGAAACTTCTAACAGTATTAAGACAGGGAAATGACTGAATTCTTTTTAAAGGAAGAAGCAAATTTTAGAGAATTAAACAGGTCTTCTGCCACAGGTCTTCTACTACAGTTTATAGTTGTGGATTTTGTAAGAAATTTCTTGCTTTTCTGTATGAGTCTCACTACCTGTTTACATGTATGGCTTATATATTTCTTTGTTAGTGTCCATTCTGTAGAAATCGTCAGTTATCCTAGATATTTTTCTTCTTTCTCTAAGGATGTTTTTAAGAAGAGACATTTCAACAATCTACAATAATAATACAGCAAATAAAATGCAAGAAATATACAGTCCCATCATTTCACTTTGAAACACACACTCCAGAGTCAACTCACTGATTTTCATCATTATCTTTGGGCTTCCTGTATACCTCATTATTCAGAACTGGAAAAAAATTAACAGAAAAAGGTTATCAGTTAAATTTCATTGCAGAGATTGAGAAAAAGAATAATTTTAAAAATATTACAAATAAAAAGTATTATTAAAAATTATTACTGTTTGAGCAGTAAAAATGTTGGTTGCAGACCTTCCAAACTGTCCTAAAACTAAACTGATATAATTAATATGTATAAGCAGACACACACACACAACACACATTCTAGAATTTCACTCAGTATCTTATGATACATTCACCCTAACTTATGATGGAATGGTTCAAATCAAATGATCAATACAATGAATGCATTATGTTAGTAATCACAGATTCTAAAGTGACATTTTTAACAATCTCCCAAAAATTCAAAAAAACACTCAAAACTAATATTAATTACTTTTATAAAATAAGGCATAGGTCTTACATTGCAATTTTTTCAATAATTTATTGATTTAGGTTTTAAAATTTAAATAATTATTATAAACATTAGCATGCAATACCATCTCTTTTTTTCTCTCTCCCTCTCTCACACACATAGACAAGACACACACACACACACACACACACATTAAATAGCAAATACAAAAATAAATACAATGTGACTTGACAGAAATCTCAAATAAGAATACAGATTAAGCACCATAATACAATGGCAGAACATCCTCTATGATAAAAATTTATCATAATTTAAAAATCAGAACAAAGAAGTAATATGAGTAACTAGCAACAGAACTCAGGCAATGGAAAGACTAAATCTGTTTTAAGAAAAAGTCAAATTTGCAGTATGTTAAACAGATAGCATAATGTTAAAACCAGTAGGTCTAGAGAATTATTATTTAATCAATAGCTAAAGTCTTGAAAATTCAATATATTAAATGAATTTTTACATAGAAATCAACATAAGTTCTCAAGTTATATTACTGAAACATGCAATGAATACTTACATATTATGACCATATAGTTAATAAAATTAAATTAATGAATCATTTAATGCTAAAGTAAAATATGAAATACTTGTTTTAGAGGATTTTTCTTCTCATGAGTCATTTAAAAGCTTAAGTTCAAGGAATGTGCATTGGTGAACCAATGTGCTCGCTTTGTGTAATGAGTTTCCAGACAGTAATGAAATAATAAGTGCCTTCTTTGCATAGATCCCATAGACAAATCTCTTAAGAAAGATCATGTATAAAGAAAATTTACATTAGAGAATCTAGGTCATTAGGTCACATTGGTGACACCAAACCCTGTTGGTGAGATATTCTGCTTTACCAAACCCTGCTTGAGACATTAAAACAATTTCTATTTTAAAATGCTTGAATTTTATGTATAACTATTTGCTAAAAGATTTTATGCACAAATATTCATGAAAAGAAACTTCCTTAAGTAATAGTTATCTCTAGTATGAATATGCTTCATATGTTATGAATTCTTAAAGTCTGTTTCTTCTGTTTGGTTAAGTACAATTATTTACAGTAAGAAACTTCCTTCAGTAGTTACATAATTAATAACAATTATCTCTTGTGTAGAAAGAGAGACATTTCATGGATTCTTAAAGTCTGTTTCTTCTGTATGCCAAACTTATGAAGATGACTTTGCCTGCACCAGATGCAGGTGAACATATATTTTTAACATCCTGCCACACAATGTGTGTCATAAGAACTGATGTTATGTTTTGGAAGAATGATTGTCATGTCAGTTTATCATGACAGTTTGTCAGGCTAACATCCTTCTATTTGGATGATTTATCACATTCTGACAAGTTTATCTTTCTGTTTGTATGAATGATTGTTTATCAATTTTGACAAGTTTATCTTGTATTTGGAAGAATGATTATGTATCATGTTTTGACAAGTTCATCTCTGGAAGAATTAATATTTGTCATGTTGATTCTGTTTAAAAGATGATTACATTTTCAATACATTTTTACAAGTTTATCTCTCTGTTTGGAAGAATGACTGTCACATTTTGACAGGTTGCTCTCTACATGAAAAAATTATTGTTTGTAATGCTTTGAATATTTATCTCTGGAAGAATGACAGGCTCTGGGTGTAACAAAAATATCTTAAGTAAGCAAGCCAATTTAGATGTAATAATATCTGAGTGTAGAGTATGTAGGGCTATGGGTATAACAAAAATATCTGAGTGTAAGGTACCTAGGGCTATGGGTGTAACAATATATCTAAATGTAAAGTATTTAGGGCTATGGACATAACAATAATATCTGAGTGCAGGATACCTAGGGCTATGTGTGCAACAATAATATCTTAGTGTAGAGTATTAGGATTATGGGTGCAAAAAAGTAGCTGAGTAAAGAGCAAGCAGGCCTATGGGTGCCCCCCAAAATGTCTGAGTGTAGTCAATGGGCAGAATACTCTACCTGTCTGAGTCATTACAAGCTGTTTCCTTAAATCAACAACTTCTCGGTTCATCTCTTTCATTTGCAACATCTGTTCTTCAAGTCTCTGTACCAATTCCTTGTTACGGTCCAGCTTAAATCAAGCAAAATATATGGAAAGGTAAGTACTTTGTAAAAGCCCCCAAACAACATTTCTAGGAAAACGAAACTTATTCCTTGAATATCTTAAAGGTGTTTTTTTTAAACAATCCTTGTCTGACCTTCAATAAAATAATAAATTCTAAATTTATAGCATTCCATATATTCTAAGTACTCTCTAATTTAATGTAATCATCAATGCTTTATTTGATACAGTTCAAAGAAGACTCTAATGCAAACTCATAAACAATACAGTTCACAATATAAAAGAAATGCAACTAACAGTAATAAACACATTTAATATATTTTAAATCATTAATCATTGAAAACAATCCTACCATTAACAGCTCAGTCTCAAGAAATATGTTGTTGCAACTCATAAAATATCTTACAATCTTACACAAGTTCTCATTATGGACTTAGTCAATATGAAAATTGATCCAAATCTTCATGGCCAACTGACAGACAAGTCGAGACCTCACTACAAGGAGCCACAGAATTGAATGGTGTTCTACTTTTACAAGTACTTGGAATCAAAACTCATGGTGAAATTAATAACATAAATGAATCTATTGTAGTGTATTTACTTGCATTTTTCAAAACTTTTGCTTTCATTTTTAATTCATGACAAAATAATCCTGTGAAAATTCAAGATGTTTTGTATATAGAAATCAGTCACATATTACAAGAGCAACAAAAAGTTTACACCAATTTCTAACCTCATCTTTTAAGCGTGATTCAAGCAAGTTCTTCTGCTGCTCAAAAACAATCTGCTCTTGCCGAAGATTTTCTCTAGCACGTTCCAGATCACGTTGCATCATCAGAGTTTCTGGTGTTGGGCGTCGTAACTCCCGCAACAATTCTTCTTGTCCTGTAAATAAGTAATCAGGCAGCCACAAATGAAAAAATTAATAGAAATTTTTCCTAAGAGTAAATTTATTATGTGAATGCAGTGAGTTTATCTTTTGCTGTGTATGTGAATTTAAATATATACGTATAAGTGAGTTTGAATGTGTATGAGAGTTTGTAAGGATATGAGTGTGCATGCATAATATTACAATGAGAATTTGTATAGGATATGTGTGTACATGTGTAATTTTACATGTGTAAGTATGTGAGCATTATAATAAGATTAATTTAGAAAAGTGCTGATAGTGGAGATATATTATTTTTAGTCAAGTAAAACTGTCTGGTAATTTCCTCCAACAAAACATTTTCAGTGTGTACAAACAAAACATTTTTCAGCACTCTAGTTTATAAAAACAAACATCTATCTATCAATAAAAAAGTTTAGGATATTTAAGTTTCTAATGCTCAAAAGCAAAAATTTAAAGAAATAAGTAATAATATTTTCCAAAGAGACCAAGGGATTAAATGATTAAAGAGTTACATGCCCCAAAATAAGTAAACAGTACAAATATTTACAAGCACTTAGTCAAAATAGTTTTATGTTGTTTAAATATTATAAACTAAGTGTGTATATATATATATATATATATATATATAAAAGTATTACTATTAGAACCATTAAATCTCAGAATGAACATAGAACATTAGTGACCTAACTATTACTGTATTACAATATATACTTAATTTGAAATACAGATGGTTTAAAAAAATTCTTTTAACCTCTTTCTTTAAAAAAAAGATATTGCAGATTATGGACATGTGTACATATATTAATTAATGTTGTATAATACAAGGAAGTATGTAATCTTATGACTTAAGATATATATTTTCATTATAGTTCAAATTAAATGCATGTAACTGTCATACAAAATAACTCAAATAATGTAGTGTTTAAACAAACTGCTTATACATAAACAATTTGTATAACTTTGGACAGTCTATGATTATAATTTCACTAATCTGTATTTATATCTATGCCTAATAGTATGATTTAAAGTTTGTAGAAAATCATGAATGGACCTAGATTTACTCTAAAACTAATTTTAGTTAAAATGTTACTCCTTAGATCTAAGCACATTAGTTTCAGACTTATCAAAGTAAATAGAAGCTTTATACAAAAAATAATTACTCACTTCACATGAAAAACATTGTTAATAGTTTGGAACATTTTAAGGCTATGATAGATGTCTACTGTCTCTTCAGAATTTTGATGTCTAAACTATGACAGAACTATGTGGAAGTTTTAATTATGCACATGGAATATGCCCAGGTATTGTTTTGCATTATCAAGCAATTTTAAAAAAGGTGGGGTGGGAAGGGTCTGTTTTAACAGAATTGATACTTTTTCTTAGTCTTCCAGAGTTCATAGGGCAATGCCTGTTAAGTTAATGTGATAAATGATTTCGTTCATAATAATTTCTTTCTTCCTGCCAATCGTCATACAATTTAGAAATTTGGATGTAAAAATTGTCTTCTTTCTAATTTCTAAACATTTTCCTTTCTTAAAGTAGTGCTTACAGATTTATGGGCATGACTATTGTGCTGTTTACAATGTGAGATAACTCCTCCCTCCTCAAAACAGATGAAAGACCAAGCCCTTTATATTTGATAGTCACCATCTTGGTCATATCTGTGCAACTTCAATAAAGGGACTCTAAACTATAGACTAGCATGACAGAGACTTGATCTGGTCTACAGCTAGTTTCACTTTTCCCTATGCCTACCACCCTTGAAGATTAATCAGTCAGTTCACAGCCACCTTGTTGTTCACCATCTACAAATCAGTTTGCTATTAGATCATGGTACACTAGTCTTGACTTATTTTTGAAGGTGATGTGACAGCTAAAGTTGATTAGTAGTTAGACCATAAGTGAACACTACCTATGATTGCCAAATAGCTACCAAATAGTTAGCAATCTACTCATTTCTCACATAGCTGGTTGTTGTGAAACAGGGCTTGCTGAAGAATAACAAAATAAAATTCTTTCCCTTAAAGTTGTTTCAGAAAAAATATTTAAGTATGCTGCATAAGGTTTATGCAGATCAATGCCTTTGATGGTTCAAAGCATAGCATAAACCCGATTCCAACTGATGTTAAAGACTTAAACACATTTTAATTGAATTTTTAAAAAATATTATTTTTACTTTTTTCCTGATCCATTTAGAAAAAGAACTACATTAAATTTTTAATCCCTTTAGCAAGATCCTGAGTAAATTCATCCAGAATAAATCTCCATGGCATGACCCCTAAGATAACTTGTCCTATATATGGTAAGCATATGTTTTTCAGAGGGAAGCTATTTTACTCTCATTAACAAATCTTCAGCAAAATAGGTTACTTTTTGACCAACTTTCCGTATTTAATACTAACTTAATATAGACATAGTAATAGTTTTCAGATCTAATTATCAAAATATCAAAATTTAAAAGAGAATTTTTAAAACTTGAAGTTCACGCTAATAGAGTTGATAACAGAAAAAGCTATATATAAAACTGAAAAATAAAAATGTTTCAATCAAAAGAGACTACTTACGTCCCCTTTCTCTTTCATTCATAGTCAACAATTCTGATAACCGTCTGAAAATAAAAAGATGTTATGTGTGAAAGCAAGATGATTCAGTGGAAAGAATAACTTGATAATGACTTTATTAAAAAGAATGATTTGAAAAAACTTCTTAATGAATGTTTTGTAACAAGACACTATCCTTTATTTTAATGCTTTTATGCTATATATCATATTCAGTGTTTAATGATGAATAACAACAAAGCAGGTAAAAAACGAAATGAATCTTGGAAGATTTTAAAATTATATAATGACTTTAATTTGTAGCCAGCAAAATTGGTATTTTTCAAAGGAAAAATAAATTTTGGAAAAAGATTATTTAAGCAATGCTCACGTTCTCAAGGTCTCCAGTTCGTTTCTCTGCTGGACATTTTGTTCCTTTAGTGTTTTGTAGTCTGCCATCTGAATGAAATGGCAGGTTAATGTATCGTAAGAATATCAAGCCAGCCATGTAAATAATGTGTGCTAATGTATCACAAGAATAACGAGCCAAACATATGAATAAACACATAGTTAATGTATCACATGGATATTAAGTCAGCCATGTGAATAAATAAATGTATTAAGTTAATTTGTCACATGGACATCAAGTCAGCCACTGGAATAAACAAATGTGTTAAGTTACTGTATCACATGCTCAGCCATCTGAGAAAAAAAATGGTATGTAAATACGGCGTAATTTGTAAGTTCTAAAAGTATCCTGACAAGCAATGGAATCATATGTACATAATTATTGTCAGTAATTATGACTGTTTTGATTTTTGTAAGAAAATAATAGCTCTCGTTATTTTATAAATCTAAAAAGTATTTTGAATTTTCATGCTGAATTGGTTTCTTTTTTGTTTTTAGTGCTTTTCAATTGCAATATATACATTTTAAAACAAATATCTGAAATGCTTACATCACGAAGTTTTGCATTGATAAATTCATTATGTCTGGTGGCTGTCACCTCTGCATGCCTTGCCTCTTGGAGAATTGTCTAGGAAATAAAACAGAAATGTTCTCCTTCAAGTTGTGTAATGATCAATTTATATCCTTTTTTAAATTTTTCATATAATGAATGACCAAAGCATAAATATACTGAAACCTAGAGATTAAGTAAATGAAGAGAACAAACAAAAATCTTTAGAATTAATGTTCTTGTTTAAAATAAAACATATCAAACAATATCTTTCCTATGATTTAACAATTAACATCCATCCATAATATTGCAATAATGTTTAAATGAATCAATAATAATCCAATGGATCTACTCCAATTCATTAATTCTGTTATTTATCAATTAATAAAACCAAGATTTCTTACTTGCAGTTCATTAACTCTGTTATTTATCAATTAATAATACCAAGATTTCTTACTTCCAGTTCATTAAATCTGTTATTTATCAATTAATAAAACCAAGATTTCTTACTTCCAGTTCATTAACTCTGTGTGTTTTGTCCCTTAGTTCATCTTTCAGAGCCTGCACTTTATTTTTTTCCTCTGCAACAATACGCTCTTCCTCTGAAATAAACAAGAGAAATTAGTAAAATTCATATAAAAACAGTTAAACCACTGCTAGCCATTATCCAGGCTGCACCATAAAAGATACTTTGGCCCTTTTTGCAACTAACCATTCTTAGCTTAACCACTGCTTCATGAATGTATAATTAGGCAGTCTTAGACATTTTAATTTGGCACAAACACCCAAAGAATGAGCAATGATGTTCTTTCTTTTGACAACTATAATTAATAGCTATACTGCCAGTACTACTGATGACAGTAGAGAAAAATTATCTATTGTGTATAAAGTTAAACAGCATGTGATTTTACCTTGAAAATGTTCTATTTAAAGGTATCTACATGTGCAATCTTTACTTTTAACTATCTTCTAATAACTTCTCAACCAATTTAGTAAAATATATGTGTCACACTTATAACAAAATAAACATGAGAGTGGTCTGATAGAGAACATAAATTGTCTGGTACTAAGTACTTTGCCTCTCCCAATAGATCGGCTCTTTGATTATCATTTCTATATCATAATAATGTTACATTTTGATAGCACCAGCTGAGATAATAGACTTCTATGTCATAATAAAGTCACATTTTGATAGCAATACCAAGTTAAGAGACTTCTATATAATAAAGTCACATTTTGATAGCATACCATCTGAGTTAAGAGACTTTTATATCATAATAAAGTCGCATTTTGATAGCAAACCATCTGAGTTAAGAGACTTTTATTTCATAATAAAGTCACATTTTTAGCATACCATCTGAGTTAAGAGACTTCTATATCATAATAATGTCACATTTTGATAGCATACCATCTGAATTCAGATACTGGGCTTACCAAGATAATGCTATCAAGATTTTAAATTGTTTCAATTTTATTAAGCAATAATTTATATAATTAAAATGTATCTAGATAAACACTAATTAAAACATGGGTCGAGTGAGCTGAATAGGTAAAGTGCACAGACTGGAGTGTGAAATCAAAATCACTACCATGTTGCCCTCTGAAGTACTCCAAAATATAATTAATCTTTAAAAACAGTTCTTAAGATATAAATTGTAGATAAGGCTTACCTTTTACTTTCATTTCTCTGACCTCAACATTCTGAACTCTAGTGATAAATTTGGCTTGCTGGTCAAGTTTGAACCTTTAAAGAAAATGTAATCAAACATTACCTTCAGAGTTAAAAGTATAATTATTTAAATCAAAACTGATCTTGAGAAGGACTTTAGAAAAAGCGTAAAATAAGTTTTTCTTGAATACATAGATATCTACAATTACTACAAGACAACACACCTTTAGGAAATGTGTTCAGCAGAGCTACTGGGGCTCCACATAACCCTTAAAAATAAGGAGGTTGAACAGCAAAGATAAACCAAGATGGGGATGACTAGCACCTTTGCCACTTGCATCATTCAAAATAACTTTCTAAAATAATATCATGGCAGCAAAGAACCTCATCATCAATATATATGTAACTCCTCACCACATGGTTGTTTATTTCTCTAATTATTTGCTTTTAATAATTCTCCTAAAGTATATTAGTCTCTGATAATGTGCATCATTTCAAAATATATTAGTCTGATAATATGCATCACATGAAGTGAAGTACTATGAACATTAATCTGATAATATGCATTACTTCATAGTAAATCTGATAATATGCATCATTTCATGATATATTAGTCTCTGATGCTATGCATTGCCTCATGGTATATTAGTCTCTAACAATATGCATTGCTTCGTGGTATGTTAGTCTCTGATAATATGCATTGCTTCATGATTTATTAGCCTGTGACAATGTTCATCACTTCTAGTACATTAAGTCTCTGATAATATGCATCGCTTTATGGTATATTAGTCTCTGATAATGTGCATTACTTCATGGTATATTAGCCTCTAATAATATGCTTCACTTCATAATATTTTGTTCTGATACCATGTTATGATATTACACATGATCTATGTGTAAAAATTGTGTACTTACTTGTGAATTTAGTTTAGTAATCGCAACAATGACCTGATAAATAAAATATTTACATTCAAATTTTATCATTTATTCTTCATGTTCATGTTCATGTTCATACAAATACTGATTCTGGTATTAGTACTTAGTAGTATGAAGAAACATCTTACTGTGCCATTTCATTTTGTAACCGCTGCTCAAATTGCATCTCCTTGTTTCGAAGTTCCAGTTCTCGTCTTCTAAGCTCATCTTCTTTTGCTTTATTCCGTTCTTCAGTCAAGTGCTTCTCTCTGCAACAAAGTTGAAAAAATGTGCCACAAATCTGGGCTCCCATCACTCATTATGATTATTATTTATTAATTAATAACACATAAGTAATTACAACTCATCGAGAATCTTAATTTATAGTTATTAATAATTCTTCCACAAGGCCAACAATTCTCTCACTTGGAGGATTATAAGGGTGTAGTAAAACTTTACTCTTATGCAATAATATGATAGATGTTTTACTGTTGCATAATGTTCTGCAGGTGGAAACTTTTTATGAAAGGAGAAATAAAATTCCATTTTTATTTATATTTAATGAGCCCCCATCCACCCATTATTACTCCAACATACATTTTAATATATGTGCAAATGTGTAAATTTATTAAATCAAATATATATCATGTGAATATAATCAAAAGAGCATTGACATTTACATCACTTCACAATAACGATTGATTAATGCAAGCTATTCTTTCATACCATAGCATAAACATCAGCAATCAAATTACATATAAAATCAAGTTCATGGATATAATTCATCACAAAAATGAGAGTGGAGTTTTAGAGAGATAATTAAATTCAGTGTACATAACATTTTCAATGATGGCAGCTGTCACTAACACATGTTCATAATCAGGTGATTTGCAACAAGTCACTGTCTTTCTTAATTAGATGACAGTCTAATATACCCCTTCTAGGCACTAACACAACTGTTGCAGAATCTTCGATGTGCTCACAAAGCAGACAGTGGAGAATTGTCCAGAACTTTGCATGCACTAACAAAGCACATCATGCAGAATGTTCCAGAATGTTTGTGTGTGCTACTAAAAGCACACAACAAAGAATGTTCAAAATAATCTTTGTAAATTCTCAAGATCAAACTCAAACCTCAATTTTCGCCCTATTGGCTCTCGAATGGAATTCATAGGAATCAACTTACAGCAAAACATTTACTGATAAGTTTGACAAAAATGTTGGATAAAGACACCAACATGATCCAATAAAGTACAGTAGTCACTTTGGCTGAAGCGGGTACAAGACTATGAAATAAAAAAGGCACGCTCCTTTCTGCAAAAGTCAAATTAAGGCAGCACTAAATTTCAGGTATATTTCATCTCTAAACTCTTTTCTCTCTCACTTATATTCTCAACTTACAAATCCTGCAATGATATTCATTAGCCTGATACACACACAGCATAAGAAATAAAGCATCAATCAAAATTCATAAGTATAATAATGTAGACAAATTAGTAAACATAGAAATAATGGTTCAATTACATAAGTATTGTCCAATTCAAATCATAGGTCAATAGCAAAGATGCACAAAATATTTCTAAGTCCATTCTTTCTTTATCAGTCGGTTAACTTACCATAAGTTAACAATCTGACCATATTCAAGTTATGTCAAAATCAAATTGATTTGAATATAGACTTTCTTCAACAAAATAATTTTCAGTCCATCCCCATTGGATGATGTTGCTATGAACAAGTGTGAGACTATTAGTCAGAAAACTACTCATCTGCTTGAAACTGGTTTGGTTTGCATCAGCAAGTTCTAGCATATACTTTACCTGAGGTGTTTACTCCAACTCTGACACTTTAAAAAATATCATAATAAGCAGTTCCCAAGGTCGGTCATGTTAACATTGGCAACAATATATAATTATTAAGTTTAGAAAAAGGTATAGGCAAATTTACTCCACCACAAAATGCAATCATAATCTCAACTAAATCGTTAAAAAATAAAATATTACTTAACTCTTTAGCTCACAAGTGGCTAAATGCAAAAGATCCCAATATAGGAACAATCAGCATTACAACTATTTATTGAAAATTGTTTCACAATCCAGTTTTATTTTTACAACAACAAAAATAGTTCAGTGGTATATTTTTCTTTTGTTTATTCTAGTTAACTAAAAAATTTAAATTTATACATAAATTCCTCTCCAGGTTTAAATATTTTATGACAATAATAAAACATATTGTAAAATGAAACAATGATAATTTTTATATATTCTTCACCTTCAATTTTCTTGTCAGATTGTTTTAGCACTTCATGTAAATTAAATACTTTTTAAAATATGAGAATGAAAAATAGAAACTGATAAAAAGAAATACAATTGGAAATTTGAAAAGTGCAAAATCCTTGCAAACATGAATATATTTATACATACACATATTCATTTTTAAGTGTGTGTTCCTTGCAAGCATTAATATATTTATATATAAACATTTTTTTTAAAAATTGTGTGACCATTGCAAACGAGTATGCTTATATACAAATATATTCCTGTAAACAATGCAAGTATACAATTAAAACATACAAGCAAATAAACAGAAAAGAAAGAAGATAGGGATTGAAATTTTAAGATGTGTATATGTTACCTCATATTTACTTCTGCTTCTCTTTTCAACTCTGCCTCTCGATTGCGGATAGATTCAATCTCAGACAGAAGCATTTGACGCTGGGAGTAAACTTCTTTCTCTTGAATCTATAATAATTAGTTATTCAAGCAATTAACACAATAGTCACAAGGCACAAAGAAGAAATCTACAATAATTAGTTATTCAAGCAATTAATACAATAGTCACAAGGTACATAGAAGAAATATAGTGCATTTATATAATTATATATATTTTTTCCCCACTTCAATGATATTCTTAAATTCAATTGCACTAGGTGTATGTACTGTTTTCCCAATAGCACACTGAATGTTTTATATATTTAATGTTCACTTTACAAGCTCACAGGGATTCAGAAGTATACTTAATTTATGTGTGCATGCCCATTAAATATCTATCATTATTTATTATGTAATTTTACAACAATTTAATTGTGCAAAAACGGAGAATTCTCATATTCGATTAAATTATTAAAATTTTAAAACAGATTTTGTGTTAACAGATGTAAAAGAGAATTTTTCTATAGTAAATCATTTTCTTGAATTATTACAAATGTGTGTACCCATGATCATGCAAGTGATCACAATGGTGATCAGACCCAAAATAGATTGAATTTTTTTGAAAACTGAAATTAACTTAAATTATCTCCCCCCACCCCAGCATGGTGTCTGTGAAGCCTGAAAGAAGTAGGGAGGCTGGAAAGGACTATATGTTTGTACATGTAGTAAGAATTTAATTTTCTTTTTTAACTTACATGCACTGTTGCCATGAAACAAACTTGCTAAAGTGGCAAATGATTTTTGGAAAACATGTATATGAATATTATAGTCTACCTACATTACATTCTACAAATCTTGTGTCAATTCATCATTTATCCATAACTCCAGCCTTCTTTGCAGATATACAATTACCCAGATGAGAGAGTGAAATAAATTTCTTTCTTAAATGAACATTAATAAACACGAACTGTTAGCAAGGTAATCTAATTAAATTTATATTGACTACTTTTATAAATGACTATGTAATCATTGATTTTTAACACATGTTGATAACTTGACTGGTAGTAATAAAATATGCCTTACCCAAGCTCAGACCACAAAACACACATCAGGAATGAAAAAATACCAACATCAATAAACAAAAATGAACAGAAACTGGTACTCTTTGGAAACTTAGCAAAATTAAAAATTACAGTCCTTTAAGCAATGTTATCAATAGTGTGTGAAGAATGTACTGTCCTGGTAAGCAATATTATCAATAGTGTATCAAGAAAGCACAGTCCTGTGTATCAAGAATGCACAGTCCTGGTAGGCAATGTTATCAATGGTGTATCAAAAATACACAGTCCTGGTAAGCAATGTTATCAATAGCATATCAAGATTGAACAGTTCTGGTAAGCAATGGTATCAATGGTGTATCAAGAATACAGTCCTGTTTATCAAGAATGTACAGTCCCTGGTTAGCAACGTTATCAAAAGTATATCAAGCAAGATGAGACATGAGGCCTTTCTTCTTAAAATGCTCCTATTCTATACACATCTGCTTGTACAATTCAGATCAAAGGAAAGAAAAAACAATATTTCAAATCACACAATTATGCTTGAATTTTTATTTGTCATGAATGAAAAAGATTCACATAATGTTTAATATTTGGGGAGTAAAAAGACAATTCTATGTTTTGCTTAGTAAAAAATGTTTTAAATCTGGAACTATTTCAACTTTGTTGTTCTGATTGTTTTCTTTAGTTTGGCTACAAACAGTTTCATATTAAATATAACATTAATCTGAAATTAAATCTTGTAGTTAATATTTGAATGATGAAAAGGTTAGATATACTTATTTCATTCAGTGAGTGATATTCATGAATAACTAATAAATTAAAAAGATATATATCTTGCATATTAACTCTGAAATAGTCATAACATTCATGAAACTTATGAATGGTTAGTTTATTTTAACAGATATAACCTAAATTTAATACCTCTTGCTCTTTCTGAAGTCGTTCAATAGAGTTACGCTCTCTCTCCACAAGGGCATCAAACTTCTCTTGATATGTTCGTTGTAACTGATGCATGTGAAAAAAGCATATCATCAATATAACTGATGTATATCAACAACAAAAAGAAGAAGAAGAAAGAATTCTCTGATGTGGTATTTTATTAATCTGTTAATAGGATACAACAATTATAAAATAATATCTTATACACTTAAATACAATATAAATGTAAAATCAAAATACAACAGCAAAAATGATTGAGAATGCTTCTACAGTAGGCACATGAACATTTAATTCTTGTCATATTCTTTTGTACTAAGACATTGTATTTTAGCTGGTGTAATATACATGTCAACTGTGAACTTAGTCTGTTTCTTCCTGATTATAATGTGAGTATGAGGGAAGGAAGACAACTCATAAGGTTTACTATATATATATATATATATCAATCATATATATCTGCATTAACAAAGGAGCCTCTGTTCCTCCAAGTACCCACTGACCCTTATATCTTACAAACATACTGCCAGATATACAGTACATATTCATGGTCAGGTCGCAATTGGAAAGTCGATCAGTTGTAAGTTGTATAGGTCATAAGTCAACGACTAGCTATATGTGTATAATGGTGGTAGTGGCTGGGTGGTGGTGCTGCAATAACATAGGACTTGGCTAGCAGGCTCAGAATGCAGGCAAAAATTCCACATAAAATACAGCATGTAATTCTGATTCAGAATGCAGGCAAGTTCATATGAAGTGAAGATTGCAAAAATATGTAATGGAGCAGAGTGAGTATGCAATTATACAAACATACCCAAAACTGTAGTAAAGTGACTGCTATGCTCTGGAAGTATGATTTTCATGTACATTTTTATTCCAATGCTTTTCATCATCATCCCATAAATTATCAGACATTTCATTTATATTATCATCCAATTTTAGTTGGATAATTGGGTTTTATCAGATAATAATAAATGAAAACATAAAAAAATATAACAAAGTAAAATATATTCAGAATTGATGCTTTTTCAATTGTAAAGAGGTACATTATAACATAATTTTATACATATGAATACAGAAAAAAATAAACATACAAACATTACAGAAAGAGAAATTTTAATGTTACCTCTTTTTTAATCTTCTCTATTTCTCTCCGTCCATCTTCCTTTTCTTCCATCCTCATGCGAGCAATCTCTGAATCTTTCAAGCGAGCTAACTACAACAAATTGTACTGTCAGTTAGATTTGGAGTAAAAGGAAAGGTAAACAATACCAAATTCTGTTTAAAAGACATCTAGTACACAATAAAACCAAAAATTCCAGTCTCCTGTACACAAGACAAATGATACTGAAAATATATGATGTAAAAATATTAAATAAAAAAAGAGGATTCCCCCAGCATAGGAGGGAATGGACTTATGTATCTGTCTGTGACTCCAGGCTCTTGTCCCTTACATAAACATATTCCAGAAGAATGGTTAATTAGATGCAATATTTCCTCTCTTGCCCAAGATGCAAAGTTATCTGATGACTGTGAGCAAAATTTATTAAAATAAGATTATTCTGGAGGCATCTATTTCAGTCAGATCTGATTTAAGATACTGGATCAGTGTAGATATACAAAATCCTTTCAAAAGTTGTTGTTTCTCTTGTGGGCATTCATAATGGCACCTAACTTTCATCTCATGCTTGGGCTGTTAATGCTTTAATGTACCTCTTGCAAATGAACAAGGAACTAAGATAAAACTGCTTGTTGAGATCCTTGTTTGGCAAATTATTGAGATAATCTACCATCATTTTCAAAGGCCTAGCAAAAAGGAAAGTAAAACTGAAACTAGAGCAGAATCAGCAATCAAATTTTCTGACCAAGCATTGTAGAATTTTACTCTTTATGAAATTCTCTTAACTTCTATACAGTTCAATGATCTTCCACTGAGGTTTTTGTGGGTCCACTAAGATCACCTGCAAATGCATACATTGTGAAATTGAAGTTAGAAAAAAATAATAAATAATAAATAAATTCAGAATCTGATGTGATATTTTTCTTCACTTTAGAAAATATTTGCAAATAAAATTATGCACGGCAAACCCCCACTACTGTGCAAATCATTCCCATTTACAGTTCATTAACTAACAGTAAGAGAGCGTGAAACTAACCTCCAGTTTCAATTGTGAGTTGTAACGATCTTCAAGATGTCTTTGATAACTCAACATGCGCTCTTCTACAGCTGAGTGGCAACTACGACTTAAATCATCTCTCCGGGAGGAATAAAGCTCCTCAAGTGAATGCAATTTTGCATCTATGAAGATTTCAAAATAGCAAACTCAAATATTATTTTTCTTACTTTTAAGAAGCATCAGTACATAAAAGTACACAACAAAATAAGCATGTTGACTTCATGCTGTTTTCTGAATGCAATCCTTCGTGCAAAATAATTTCTATTTAAAATGAAACAAATTACATGTTCTTATCCAAGCTAATCATCAATGTCAACATGGATATATAAAAAAATACAAAATTTTAGAAAGTTCATCTACCACTCTCATGGGAAAGGAGATGGTCTGGGCATTCAATACAAATTTCAGAAAAATTATTTTACATTAACAAAACTTTCAAAAAAAATTCAATAATGGAGGCATCCTTCAAATTTAAAAATAAGCCTGCCAGTCCAAACAAAAGTAATGCATTTGTAATACATTTCACTCACTCAAGAATAAAGTGAAGAACTTGCAACATATTTTATAATACATACATTTCACTCAGAAATTAAAGTGGAGAGATTCACATATTATGTAACATACATATCAGCATTATCACTCAGGGACAAAGTGGAGAGCTTGTAACATACTTTATAATACATACATTTCACTACGGAATGAAAATGTAGAGACTGTCACACGTATTATCATACACTGCACTAAAGTATACAAAAGTGGAGAGCTTACAACACATTCTACAACATACACATTTCATTCAGGAATGAAGTGGAGATTTTATACAGATCTAAATAATAGAAATTTGCAGATGTGGAACTAATGCTTAGTAACATTACATACTGCCACATCTCTATGGCAGAAATGTCAAACTAGAATAATTGCAATTTAACGAACATTCAATGCAAGAGATCACTGACTCTCAGTATATTTATTAACAGTATAAAATCAAAATAAAAAGTATTATCCTAACAAGGCAGCAGTAAATGCTCAGCTTCCTATGAGAAAACAATGAGGGTGGGATCCTGAATGAAGTGGATGGGTAAGATGGGTAAGATGCAGAAATCTATAAATATTTGAGCATTTTATCTCCCCTTTATGGCACTGGGCTGAATGCCCTTTTGACTTGGACTTTGTTATGGACATTTATTCACAGGAAGGAGAAAACAAACAGTCCTACATACCAAGTGATGCTGCAGGCCCAATGTGAATGAGATCCACTTGGACCCCAAAGTCTTGTGAAGCATTTGCATGCAGAGCTGCAAGCTCAGATAAAACGTGCCAAAGCAATCCTAAGGAATGAAGACAATAAAATGCATAATAAATCGTCCGTTCAAAAATTAATAAAATACTTGTGCAAATCTAGAATTATTTAGGAATGAACTACAAACATCATTTAAGAACGTCTACAAATCATATCCTACAAAAGTTTATACATGTACAATTGTAAGCAGGAATGCCATTCAAATTTTTCTAACCAGATAACAGGATCAGTAAGTGCAAAAATCAAACAGTCTTGATATATATTTACACATTTAAGAAAGAATCTACACTAAAGACCTCATCTGGGATTAGACTGCAGATATGATGTAAGAAAATTTTAATTTCAACTTCTGGACTTTTGTGTGATAATCAGGTGAAATAGAAATTACGCCAAATCAACAGTCAGTCATATTCTCCATTATGCCAAATCAACAGTCAGTCATATTCTCCATTATGTCAAGTCAACAGTCAGTAATATTCTCCATTATATCAAGTCAACAGTCAGTCATATTCAACATTATGCCAAATCAACAGTCAGTTATATTCAACATTATGCCAAATCAACAGTCAGTCAGATTCAGCTCTCCATTTTCTTTAATTTTAATTGAAATTTAATTATAAAATAGACTTCTTTCTTAATGAAAGCAGTGACATTTCAGAGGAGAAATTTCAACTTCAGTTTCTAATTCTAAGAATGACGCCAACTTCTGATGCTAATTCAACCACTGATGCTACATTTTTACTGAATGAATAGATCTTGGAGAATTTTCATATTCTTTGATGGTTAAGTTTTACGGTTATATTTTTTAAAGATGCAAACATATTCTTTTGTTCTTTTGCACTGTTTCAGCATATGAAATAAAACATTTTTTCTTCTCATCTTTAGTCTATTACATCTCCAAGCAATAGTTCTGTTATTTCACTTTTACCACACTTCATTAAATCTTCTATTTTCTTTCATGTCATCATTTCAATTGGTTCTCATTTAAAAGTTTACTTTTTTTTTTTTAGCTGATGAAGACTGTATGTCAGTGGGCCACTAGTTGACTACTGCTGGAAATACTGAATGTGAATGATTGGGTTGAATAACAAACTCAGAAAGTAAACAACAGGTTGCTGAGCATCTCCTGTTCTGCTCACATGTTTCATTATATAAGCCAACAAAAAAAACATACAGATTCCCACCAAATCATGTTTCATTTCACTGGCCACTGCACTAAAGCTAAATTTCTCAGCAGTGGAACTAACTTAAGGAGAGGCATATTTCTTCATATCTCCATTAGGGAAAAAATACCTGCCAGACTGTGTGGTATAAGTCAAGACTTTTACTAGCCTGACCTGAGGATTGACCACCAACAGTGAACAAGTGAACATAAGTTTACATTACTGTAATAGATATATGTAATAATGCATGTAAATATGTATATCATGTGTTTAAATTTAAATTCTACATATACACTGGTGCCTCGATATAATGGGGTCCTTAGGATTAAAAAAATTCGAGTGCATTGTACATGAGGCTGCGATATAATGAGGGGTCCTTTATGTCACATATGAACAACCCTTGTCACATGGTGGCTATTTATCAACTTATGGTTCACCATACTTCATCACATGTTCTTAAACCATGTAATTTAAGCAAATGTAAACACAGCACTGTTGGACTAAATTAGAAATTCATGTATATAAAGATTTTTAGCATTAATAAAACATGCAGTCTCTTACATGAGGACATGAAAGTTTGCTGAAAAATGATGTGATAGACACTTTTTCATTCCTTCTCTTTAGCTAAGTCGAGAAATGGGGGAGACAAAATTGCCCAGATTTTCTTTTGATGGCCTTGATCACAGTCAACTCTAACCATGTTTTTAATTGTTCAAAGAAACAGCTTCAAAGAACATTACCAAGGTCAGAGATAACAGTCTGTCCACTGGCCCAGCTTTTCTCTCAACAGCCCTGGTCACTGTCAACTCTATCCATGTTGTTTAATTGTTCAAAGATACAGCTTCAAAGAATATTACACTGTACATGTACTTTGAAGAGATATGTGACAAACCTGTGAAGAAAAAATGTTTATTAAGTCTGCTTAGTTAGTGGTAGGATGTGTTTGAAGTTTTTCAAAACAATGGTGATCATTGTTAAGCTGTGTTTACAAAGTGGAAAGTACACATACAATGTACTGAAGACTTATACTGTATAAAGTTAAGGCAGGTTGGTAAAACATTTTCAAATTGAGCCATTTGGTTTGATACAGTGTTGTTAACTCTGTACATGTAATTTGAAGAGGCTGGACATTAAAAAAAGAAACGGGGTCCACAGGCTATCCGCATTGTATGTGGGTCTGCAATATATCAAGGCACATAATATTGAGGCACCAGTGTATATATCAGCAGAAACAACTATTTTTCATGCAATAATTACATTAATTAGGGTATTATATTTTTTAATGTATAATGTCGAACTTGTTTCTAATTAATCTGACCATTTAAAAGCAATGTGGCTTGAAATTTCTGGAGTGGATATTTTGAATTTGGGTTATTTCAAATTATTTTGACAGTCCCTTGAACTTCAATATAATGAGTTTGCAACTTATATGCTGTTGATTTACATAATTTCCATATTTCTCGATTTAAGTTTTTGCATACTCTTCTAATCTAAAATTCAATTAAATTTATGATTAAACATTATATCAGCATCACATCTGAATTAACACCCCTTAAGTTTACATATCTTTTATGAAATTCTCATACCTTTCTCAGTATTTTCTCTTGCTTTCAGCCACTGAAACAAAACAAATATAAATGTCAATGTGCATCTAAGAACTGTGCACTAAACCTGAAAATAAATACCAGATGTACAGTGTGAACAAATGTCTCCAGAATTATATGAAAACAATATAATAGACTTTAATATATTCAAAGAGAATTTCTGGGGGGGGGGGGATGGATTAAATTCAATTAAAATGACAGCTCCAAATTGCATTCATTAATATAAACAGTAAAAATTAGTCTGCTCCAAATCATGTTATGAGCTTCATCAAGACTAGGCATTTACTCAAAGAGTGTCATCTAAGATCTGTCACTCAGTGTCCAAAAAATCAACCAAGACTCACTAATTGCCAAAATACTCATCTGTGTCCCTCACCATATTAAGGCAATCAAATGAAATATGTCACCCACTCAGTGGCACTCACTAAGAGCCAAAACCCAGCGACAATCTGTCACTCAAAGAATTTCAAAACACTCATCTAAGATCTATTACTCAGTGCCAAAACACACAAATGAGTTTTGTTACTCACAACATCAAAAGACTCAACTAAGTTGTGATTTTGTGTGAAAACACTCACATAACATTGAGTGGAGTGATGAGACACTGGTAAAGAAATCTCGGTCAAACAGGTCTCTTTTCATTTATGTACAATCAATTAATTGAAATATGATGGATCACAAGCTAATTTGAACATTTGGAAGTGAAACAAAATGGATCACAAGCTTTATACTTGAGAATGTGCACTATACCATGCAATGTTCTGCTATTAATATCAAAGTAATTATTAGTAAATATTCCATCTTTAATACTTTGTATTGCTTACAATTTCTCTCTGTTATTAATATCAATGTAATTATTAGTAAATATTGCATCTTTAATATTTTGTACTGCTTACAATTTCTCTGTTATTAATATCAAAGTAATTATTAGTAAATATTGCATCTTTAATATTTTGTACTGCTTACAATTTCTCTTTTACACAGATATAATACAATTCCCCACACTGGTAACTGTGTTTGCAGTTACAGATTAAAAATACATTTAATTTTACAGCCATTTAAATTAAATTCTCAGAAAAGGGAAATTTAATGACAGTTTGAATTCATGCCTTTGTATTTTTTTGCTGCAGCAGAAAAGGCTCATTACAGCTCAAGACCTTATTGCAGCTTGATTTGCTTTCTGGGACTTGACATACTCTCTATAAGATAACTATAACAAGACAGTACAAACATTTTGTTTTCTGGGACTTGACATACTCTCTAAAAGTTAACTATAACAACCAGTATAAATATTTTGTTTTCTGGGACATGACATATTCTCTATAAGATAACTATAACAAGTCAGTACAAACATTTCATTTTCTGGGACTTGACATACTCTCTAAAAGATAACTATAACAAGACAATACAAACATTTTGTTTTCTGGGACTTGACATACTCTCTAAAAGATAACTATAAGACAGTACAAACATTTTGTTTTCTGGGACTTGACATACTCTCTAAAAGATAACTATAACAACAGAACATACTGACTAATCTGTGAAACAGTTATGATTGGGGACTAACATGAACAAGGTTCACATTTGTAAAGGTCAATATACTTATTAATCTCTGAAACAGTTATGATTGGGGACTAACAATAACATGAACAAGACTCACATTTGTAAAGGTCAACATACTAATCTCTGGAACAGTTATGATTGGGGACTAACAATAGCATGAACAAGGTTTACATTTGTAAAAAAATAACATACTTACTAATCTCTGGAACAGTCGTGACTGGGGACTAACATGCAAAAGCTTTAAAAGATCTTCTGGTGGGAATATCTGAAAACAAATATTTTTATTCAATAATGCAATAAATTTATTTGATTACAAATTTTAAAAATACATTTTATTTTCCTACTATTTAATTTTATTTAATAAATGGTCATTTAAAAAAATAAAAATCTGCATGACAGATGCAGTGGGTCAATGTCTGTTCTACCAAACGCATTTGATTTTCCGCCCATGGGAAAGAGTACAATAAGGTTTGCTACCAATGAAAAAGAGCACGATAAGATTTGCTATATCAGTATATGTGAGAAAGAACTCAAGATATGATTGGCTACATATGGGAAAGAACAAAATAAGATTAGTTACACCTGACAATAAGATTTGCTATTCAAGGAAAAGAGCATGATATTAAGATTTGTTACCAATGAAAAGTGAATAAAAAGTTTTGTTACCAATACCAAAGAGAAAGAGCATTAAATATGCTACCAATGAAAAGAGAATAATAAGTCTTGTTACCAAAGAGAAAGAGCATATGCTACCAAGGAAAAGAGAATAAGCTTTGTTGCCAAAGAGAAAGAGCATATGCTACTAAGGAAAAGAGAATAATAAGCTTTGTTACCAAAGAGAAAGAGCATAAGATATGCTACCAAGGGAAAGAACATATAAGGTTTTATTGCCAAAGGGAATGAGCATGATAAGATTTGCTACCAAAGGAGAAAAACATAAGGTATGCTAACAAGGAAAAAAGCATCAGATGATTTGTTACCAAAGAGAAAGAGCATGATGAAATGCTACCAAAGGGAAAGAGCATGATGAGATGCTACCAAAGAGAAAGAGCATGATGAGATGCTACCAAAGGGAAAGAGCATGATGAGATGCTACCAAAGAGAAAGAGCATGATGAGATGCTACCAAAGGGAAAGAGCATAACAAAATTTGTTACCCAAAGGAAATAGCATGAAAATATTTCTTACCCATATAAAAAAGCAAAATATTTGCTATCCAAGGCTAATTGTGGCAAGAAAAACAGTTTTGTGCTTTTTATTTTTTTATTTTGGGGAAATGTCTGAAAATAATTTTGTTCAATCTTTCCAATTTGTAATAATGATTGGCCTTATATATTTTTGTCTGTAACAATACTTTTTAAAATTAAACACTTCCTGCCTGTAACAATATATTTCAAAATAAACAGTCATGTATTCTAGAGGTGTGATCACTGCTTCTTGTAGATTCTGTTGTGTATAAATATTTTATATATATACCTGCACAGTAACGCCTTGAAGGAATCTATTGGATGAGTATGGGTTATACAAGTGCTTCAGCTCATTTATATGTATGTAGGCAGATGGAGAGTCAGGTAGGTAGACAGATGGATGGACAGACACACAGATAGAGACACACAGAGACAGACAGACAGAGACACAGACAGACAGACAGACAGATAGATAGATAGATGCTTGGCTCTGGGATCAGAAATTCAATCCACTATATTCTGACCCCTCCAAAGAACAAATTTGAGGCTGTCTGTGAAAATACAACAAATGATGCTAAAGGTAAGACAAACCTTGTCTTGTGCAAGGCCACTCTCTGGCAGGAAGACTCCAAGAGAATATTCATATTTTGCCTGTCGTAAATGGTCAGCTACCAAACTGTTTGCAGCCCGCAAAAGCAATGGATCACTTTCAGTTGAATCAAGATCTCGAAGTGTCAGTGGACCTTGGATTGACTGCTGAAGCTCAGTGATCAAGCTGGTGCGTAGCTGAGACTAGTCAAAGACAACAATCAATTAGGAAAAACAGTAATCAAGCTGGTGCATAGCTGAGACTAGTCAAAGACAACAATCAATTAGAAAAAAAGAAGTAATAAAGCTGGTGTGTGGCTGAAAGTAGTCAAAGACTGCAATCAATTAGGAAAAACAGTAACCAAGCTGATGCATATCTGCGACTAGTCAATGACAACAATCAGGTTTGGGCTAAAAAAACTATTGAGAATGCATGCATTTTTATTCTGAATTTGAATAATTGCTGAATTATGCAATACACATTTCAAGTATGAACTATGATCATAGAAAGACAAATCATTATACTATAAGTCATTTAAAGCACATTCTTATTAAAAGTCTCAATCTGATATAGTAATATTGGATCTTTTTTAATACTGATACAGTATTAATAAACCTTTTTGAAAGTGAAAACAAGCATTTATAACATACTATTTTTAAATAATATTTTAATTACTAGTTAGAAACAAAACAAAGACTCTATTGGCAAAAATAACTAAGAAAATATTAGATTGGGATTTTGTTAAAAGTTGGGGGGGGGGGAGTATACATTTAATAAATCTGTTGATGAACAATATCTTTGTTGTTTTCTTTTAATGTTAAAAATCAAATAAGGAGGAGTATAGGCAACTGTTTATTTCAAACACTTTCTCATTTTCTCTCTGCAGATATGTAGATACACAAATAATAAATGTGTACACAATACACACTCAAACCTTCAAAATATATATGATGGATGACATATATTCATGTCATATGCAGAGATTCCCTGAGAACTGAAAATTATTTCAAGGAATAATTGAATAATAAGTGTAAAAAGGTTTAGAAAGGCTGTTATGGCATGTCACAACTTGACATGAAGTCGGGAATCTATAAAAGTATTTAATTTGCGATAATTTACGAAATAAACGATTATATTTTTTATTTTAATGTAGCATTACAAAAATGAAACACATTAATTATAAAAGTTCTTGTTTCAAAAGTATTCAGAAAACAAAATCATAGCAGTTCAGAAACTAACTTTGATGTTATTTACAAGTCCACGGTTTCGAAGACTGTGATAAAGTCGATTTCGTAGTTCTTCTGCCGACAGATATTCAGGTAGTTTATCTGCCATTGCTGAAATACTAAAGAATACATGTAAATCTCCAAATAATAAATTTCTTAATACAGTTCCGATTCGAAAAAATATATAAATAGATTCCGGTTCGCTTCGGTAGTAACAGCCGCCATAGCTTTTTGTTATTAATTATTCTTCCTCCTCGACCTAAGAACTCTCGAAGGGGAAGTCATTCATATAACGAGAGAGAGAAAAATTGGCGTTATATGTTAAAAATGAAATATATAACAATTAATAACTTTGTATATATCAAACAGACAACATTGATCACTCATTTTTCGTCGCTACCATCATCCGTGCTAAGCGATAGGAGGCCATTAGTTTAATGGAGGGTTAAATGATTGATTGAAAGAGAATGGACTTAGGAATATTTCATGTACCTTGTTATTTAATACTTGCATTTTATGTAATGTATTATATGAGTAGACTGTTACTTCTACAATTGTGAATTATGATGTTAAATTATTATGTTGTATTTATTATGCTGTATGAATGTATCAGGCTAGAGATGATAAAATGAAAAAACTTACAGCATTTGTTTCCTGATTATATTTAACAGGGAAGAAGCAGCCTTTGTAAGTTTGTTGAATTTCTAGAATTTCATGATTGCTGGAATTTCAGGATTTTCTTCCTGGTTTATTGATTTATAAACTGTTATGACTGTGGTAAATTCAAGACGTCTCTACCCCAGCATATAATAACCTGCACCTGTTAAAGTGTCAGCAAGAGTGCTTGACTACAAAGTAGAATTTCTAGTATGAAAACGTTACTGGTAATTGCTATATTGTTTTTCTGCTTGAGGAAACTAATACAGCGATTAGGTGCCCAGATTAATCCCTTGAGAACAGCAGCTTGTGGAACATTCAACAACATTCCAGAGGAGCACATGAAGAATTGACAATTCTGTTGTGAACTTTAAACTTGTGACATTGTTATGAAAGCATGCAAAAGATATTGTGGCGTTGTCATGGACAAGGTTATGAACAAACTATTATCACTTATCTCTCTATATTATATTCTATGATAAGAATGATCCTCTGATTTATATTGATACTAATCTGCTGAATTATGTGTTAGGATATAAGACTATAAGAATTGAAATTATTTGAACGTGGTTTCATGGAAATATTTATGTCAAATAATCTTTTCATTGTATTTGTTATATGCATAAATGATTGTTGATTTAATAAATTTATTGTTAAGTTTACTGACCTTTTTACACACATTGATAACCATATGTTGGAGAGATAGTGGGTAGATGGGGGCTCTCTAAATATAGACTAAAGATGAATTTATCTTCTCCTTTGGTACATTTTCCATATTTTTACAGAAATATTGGTGACAGTAAATGTTTGTCTTTAATGTTGTAGATGAGAATAAGCATTTACAGCACCTGCATAACTGCCAATTGAGAGAGATGAGTGGTGTCTTCTGGAGAATTATTTATAAAATAAATTCTGATTCTCAATACTTGTAATTAGTTATGGATAATTAATAATAATCATAACCAATAACTAGGGTGACTTTGTGTCATACTAATCATTGCCAAGTGAATATGTTATTTTAATTCTTGCAGGCTGTCATATAAAGTACATTTGTATTGCTTTATTGTTTATCAACTCCTTTCTTTAACTAGCAAGTGAATATTATATTTTTCTTACAGAATGTGTGTTTCCCTCGAGATGTTTAGAACAGCAATTATTAGGCCTGCTGCAAGCTACATACATTTGATTGAGAAGGCTTTCCTATTGTTTTTTTCATCACATTTAGCATTTTTTTGAAAAGAATCACTGTGAGACTGTGTACCTGTGCTGATAAGAATTCTGGTAATATAGTAACGTAAAGGAGAGTCTACAATGAAAAGACTATACAGATTGATGGTATTGTTTATTAATTTATAACACATGATTATCATCTTGTTCAGTCTTACTAATAGTAGGCTTATAGAGTTCATTTACTTTTGTCAGCAATATAAGAAAAATTAGGTCTAAAAGCGTGTCAGAATCAGAGGATCAGAATTATTCATTTGCTTATTTATATCATTTATTATTTAAGTTATTTTAAGTAATGTTAGTAATAGTTTTAAACTAATTCTGATTATTTTTTTAATTTATTCAATAATGAATTGGCATCAGTTAAAAGGAATTAATAACATCAATAATAAGTTGAATTATTATTATTTTAGCATATTGATTCTTATAGAAAAATAATGAGATATAGTCCTCTGAGGTAAGGAGGTGGAGGTGTGTGTGTGTGTGCGTAATATTAGCAGATTGTTTAGTTCAATAGTGATTATGATGCATATTGATTAAAATAATAAAACTCAAATGGAACACTGGTATTAGCATTATTAGTAACAACTGTAAAAGCCCAATAATTTAATTTATTACATTAAGAAAAGCACAATGCATTGCAAACAAATATTACTTTTTATACTTTAAAATTAATATTTTGTAAAAATGTTTAATTAACATTGATTTGATTACAAATGTATTCAAAATACTTTTACAGCAAAAAAAGTGCATGTATATATGATGCAATTTATACATATGACACATACTCTTAAACATTGTAAAACAAATACATATGACACATACTCTTAAACATTGTAAAACAATTACATACCAAAAAAAATACTGAATTTTGAGTAATAAAAAGAGAATCATCCTGGAAAACTATAAGTACAGTGCAAGTTTGTCTAATCTGGATATGTTCTGCTATAACTAATATATGATTAGAATTTACTTCCATACAGACAAGTATGTGTTAAGAAGATTTAAAATATGTTGGTGTTTTATCTTACTTCTTTGAAAAAAAATCAACTATATAATCAGCTATTTTTGCCTAACATACATTCATAAGGACCATTATAGTGTGTGTGTATGTTTGAATGACGTGACAGATAGACACTGTCCTACTATATAAAGTGATAGGTCATCAGCTTGTTCTGAAGCCAGCATGCACACTGACTTAGTTGGAAGCTGACATGTTCAGGCATCATTGCTAAACAATATTGTTCATCTGGGTTTATCCCAGTTGTAATTGTGACTCAAGGGACACCATTGAATAAACCATTGTTGAGCTGGGCTTGCCCACTGCCTCATGCATTATGTCAGTTTGATGTTTTCAAATATGTTTAGTGCACAGTCCATTCAAGGTTGGAATATATCTCCCTGAACCTGTATCATGGTCAGTTGTAATTGTTGCCTCATCAAAGGTTCGATGGTCTTAAGATGTCAAAATTAAAATTATTGACAGATATGAAGAGGGAAAATTGGTAAACGGTAATGATTTAACATTAATCATACATTGACTGCCTACCATATAATTTTTGGCTTATACAGAGCCTGGTAACAGCTTTGTTTTAATATCAGTTGTAGGTTGCTGTACTGATAAAAATTGGTGATACAGTAAGCACAGTCCCTCCAATAGTGTTATCATACTGGCAGATTGCAGCTAATTTGCATGTGACATGCTTTGTGATATTTTCCTCTTCTGTAAACAAAAGTTTTGTTTTTGATGATAAATTGTAGATCTTTAAAAAATGGCATTAATATAGAAAGAAAAAACATGCCATAGTAAACTGATTTGTTTTTAGAAATTTTCTTTCAAAATTCTTTAGTTGACCGAAATAGCTTTCTTAGAAAATCTTTACCTTAATAAATCTTTTATTTATCAGTATATGTAAAATGCAACATTTATTGGTAGGCATTGTTACTTGACATTGGGGGCAGTAACTTTTTATAAGGAATTAGTATTGGTTTTGAAATAATTGATGAAATGCTCGCCAGTCAATTTATTTTTCCAATCTAGTCAACTCTCGATTAGTGAAATTCTATTTACTATTTTCAACTACTGGCTATAAGTATATATATATAAATAATTTGCTACTGACCAATTGTAAATATGTGTAGCAATAATTTGCTACTGACCAAATGTAAGTACAAGTATCAGTGAGTAATACAACCCCCATAGTGGGTTGTTGGTTTTTTTTTTGTTTTTTTTTTTGGGGGGGAGGGAGCTTTCAACTGAAAGGTTCCAATATTTGTTCCTCAAAATATAATTTTTTTTTATTCTTGAAATCTGAAAAAGACACATATAATCAAGTTTTTTGCAAGGTGCATGGCAAGCAGAAAGAGAGAGAGAGAGTGTATGTTCATGCATGCATATTTGGAAAATTGGTGTGTGCATGACTTAAGAATTTTTGTGATGGTGTTGGAAGGGGCCAGCATTTGAAGTTATGCTACTTACCGACTGTAAGTACATGTATAAATAATTTACTACTGACCTGTAAGCCATACGAAAATTGATCATATTTTTATTCAAATAATATGGGCACATCAGCCTTTCCCATACTTGTAATTGTGGAATTGTTTAAGTCCTAGAGACCTAGACAGTCTAGAACCTTTTGTTGAATGGACCTCTGTGTGAACTATGAGTTCTGAGCTAAAATATACATGAATCCTAACCTAAACTATATGTCCTGGGCTAAAAAAAATATAATTTTAAATCCTGGCCTAAACTATGTTCTGGGCTAAAAAAATATAATTATAAATCCTGGCCTAAACTAAATATGAGTCTTGGGCTAAGCAATATAATTATGAGTTCTGACCTAAACTATATAATTATGAGTCCTTGACTAAGCTATGTAATGATGAATTATGGGCTAACTATACATGATCCATGAGCTAAACTATATATTAATGAGTCATGGACTAAGCTATGTAATTATGAATTCTGGGCTAAACTATACATTATCCATGTGCTAAAATATATATAATTATGAGTCCTGGACTAAACTGTGTGAATCCTGGCCTAAAGTGAAAGTCCTACAGTTTATGTATGAGTCCTGTGCTAAAATGCAGGTCATGTATGAAGCTGGGTCCTGTTAAACTCTAAACGGAATATACGAGTCCTGTATTAAAGCACACATGGGACCTATGAGTCAGATTTATATGACTGTCAAGGTTATCTGACAGCCCTCTTTTTCTAATAAGCATATAACACACACACACACACACACACACACACACACACGTTTACAAGTGCACCCACTGGCAGATCTCACACACACACAGCTTTAGAGCAGACACTCAACTCTACAGCCGATATTCTGTATTCTTAAATATATGGCAATGTAAGCGCGGTAATTCTTGCAGAGTGAATTCAATATCAAGAGAAAACTATGACTAATTATGTTTTGCATTTTGTGTTTGTGTGTACGTTAATTCTCGCCATTGATTGGTTGTTTTTTAGAAAGTCGAAGTCGGTAAAAATGTCTCTACTTACGAATTTTACGAGATTTGAGACTAAGGCACATCCACGTTTGAACCAACATCTCATTGTAGTTGTTTATTATTATTTTAGTAAATTTTAAGTTCATATGAAAGGTGTACAAGAGGAAGGTGATATAGTAGCCGGATCTTTACACGACAGCATTCAATCACCTTCATCATCTTCATCAACAGTAATCACGAAGATGAAGATTTTGAAAAATATGTACACATAAAGGATTGATCAAAACGTGGCGCTTAAATCTGGAAAATTTCAGAGAAAGAGAAATTCCACCATATCAAACTAAATTCTAAATAAATTTTACCAAGCGTTGAAAGAGGTTGAGAAATTTGACCGTACTTTTGAAAAATGCAATACCCTGCTAGTCCGAGATTATTCAAGATGCCGCTTTGACTATCAGCGTTACAGCCGACTCATGTCACTGTGAAAATGTGTTTTCTGTCCTCAGAAATCAAATCCGACTTCAGAGTAGCTGTTAGAAGCGTTATTTTTTTAACAGAATCAAGTCAGTTTAGAATATAAACATATTACGAGGGGGAGTGGTGTATTATATTATTGTACGATTGAAAAAATACTTTTAAAAAAAAATTGAAATCTATGAAAGTCACGTCACTCCATCATGTATATAATTTTACGCCATATGATATTAGTAATAAACTACAGTTAGGGTCGGGAGTTCGAAGTCAGACTTCAGATTTCAGGAGTCGAAGAATTTTTGACCGACTCCACAACCCTGGGATATAAAATACTCATGCAAAAGAGTAACGTAGTCTTAACACCGTCAGCTTCAAATGATGACTGATATTCACATATACTGACAACCAAAGTTCTCAGACAAACTAAATTTGAAATGTGTCTCAAACTGTCAGTATCAGTGCCAGCAAAGAGGCTATGGCAAGGTAAGAGAATCTGGAGCTAGAAGCGCCACCCCACAGGTCCACGTACTGAGATCGCACACCCGCGGTGTCCCTGCAACGCTGTGGCACGCTGCCAAAAAAGAAGTCTTCCATCACTTGTCCAGCCTGCTGGTTGCAGAATTGATATACCGTAGTCTCGCACTGATATCTCGCAATAGAAATGCTAACAAAAGAACGAAAAATAAGACTGTACAATCAAGTTTGTATGCACAAATAAACAAGCGGTATGTATACGGGATACATAGGCAGGCAGACATAAAGACACACGGGGGGGGGGGGGGGAGAATGAGAGAGAGAGAGAGAGAGAGAGAGAGAGAGAGAAACCTTATTGTTTGCATTTTTGCTAACAGACATATTGTTGAATATACTTGATGACAATCATTTTGTATCCTATGAACTTGGTGATAGGTGTCTTCTAATAGGCCTTTGTTGGATTTGGTGACGTGTTTGTTCCATGTGTACTTGGTGATGTGTTTGTTCTATGTGTACTTGGTGACAAATTCTTTGTTGTATGTGCGTATGACATTGCTTATTATGTGTGTAAAGATAAAAATTCTTGTCATCATTGATTAATGCTTTATCATAATTATTACTCACTAGTGTTATGTTTTGTTAATTTGTCATTAGTGGTTTAGTAAAGATACTCTTGTTCATTGTGCGGAAACATCAGTAAGCTGTTGTTAGTGAAATAAACCCATCTGTTTTATCTTTATTTGAAAGGCTGTTTGCGTCGCCGTGTGCTTTGATGTAGCAACCGATCTGGTAAAGATTGCTATCCTAGTGTCTAGTGCTGTACAAAGTATTGTACGGAAGATCTTATTGGCTGCTTAGAGTAGTAATTTTGATCCCTCACACGTCACTAGCTGCTAGATCAGGGTGCCTTCACGGGCTGTTAGCCCTGGGCGCTTTAAAGGGTAGAATCTTGTGAAACTATCACACATCACTCACTAGCTGCTAGATCTAGGCCCCTTAAATGGTGGAATTCGTGTTACTAGCTGTTAGATCTAGGCGACTTAAAGGGTGGAATCAGGTCAATAGTTGTTAGATCTAGGAGCCTTCTAGGGTAGAGTCACGTCACTAACTATTCTAGGCGCCTTCAAGAGTAGAATCTTGCTAAACTCCACATCACTCACTAGCTGTTAGATCTAGGTGCCTTCTAGGGATGAATCACGTTACTGGCTGTTAGTTCTAGGCGCTTTCTAGGGTGGAATCGCGTCACTAGCTGTTAGATCTAGGCGCCTTTCATGGTGGAATGACCTCACTACCTATTAGATCACTAGATGTTAGATCTAAGCGTCTTGAAGGGTGAAATCACGTCACTAGCTCTTAGAATTAGATGCCCTCAAGGGTGAAATCACGCCACTAGCTCTTAGAATTAGGTCCCTTCAAAAATCGTGAGTAAGCTGGAACCAGACAGCAAGTTTGAGCAAAATCACCTCTAGCGGGCACTCACAAAAGAAGGCAACGTCGAGTGCATTGAAACCAAAGAAAGATATATTTTCAGTGTGAACCTCGTTAGATATTCTTGTGGTTGTACCTGTATGTGGTGCTTGATTCAGAGTCTTTGTATTCCAATGTTGACATTCCATTTGAGCTGGCCCGAATTCATTACTATCAAGGTTGCTGTTAAACAGGCCAGTATGTCTGTCCGTGTGCGTGATATCGAAAGTCAGTGTGTCGTTGTACTAATGTCAAGGTGAGGAGTGTCGGAATGGTCTTTGCACGAACCACCACCCAAGAAAAAGAAATAACAAGACGACAAAAAACGACCAAACAAATGCAGCAAAAGACGACACAAGTAAATAAAAAAATAAAAATGATTAAAAAAACAACAACAACCACATTTTGGTTTTCACTCACTTGCAAGCTAGGTCCTGGAGTGCAATGCGAGGCAACTGGCCCTGGGCCTGTACGTCAATCACATGCTGTAGGCCCTGGTTAAAGTTGTCATAGCATCTTCGTACTTCCGGTGTGCTGAGAAGGCATCGGATGTTGGGTTCTATCGCTACATAAACAATTTATATACAATTAATTAATGAAATTAAAACAATAGACTTCGCTCGCTGCCAGGACCCTCTCCCCACCCACCAACCTCCATGGCCATTGTGCATTGCACAACCTGCACAATCCATTGCTAGGCCACTGGTTCTATCGCTACAAAAACAATTTATTCTTAATATGGATATATGTTTGTGTCAAACTAGCTTACTAATTAGAAATCTGATGTTAGGGTCTATCATTGTAATACAATGTACATATATGTTAGGTCCTATCACAACAAAAACAATTTATACATATCCTTGTGTCAAACTAGCTTACTAATTTATGTCTGATGTTAGGTTCTATCACTGCAAAAATAATTTAATCATATCCTTCAAACTAGCGTAACTGATTATTAGATATCGGATGTTAGGTTCTATCACTGCAAAAACAATTTAATCATATCCTTCAAACTAGCGTAACTGATTATTAGATATCGGATGATAGGTTCTATAACAATAAAACAATTTAAATACATATAACAATATTCCATGTATCAAAACTAGCGTACATCAAAATTTAGGTTTAATCACTACAAATGAAGTTTATATATAGCATTCTTTGTATCAAAGCTAACTTATAATTAGGCACCGGACAGAGGTTCAGTCACTCTTAGTACTATTTATAACAATATTCGTGTTGTCTAGACTAGTTTACGAATTATATATCGGATGTTAGATTCTATCTCTACACAAGTGGATTTATATATATCTATATCCCTGTGTCAAAACTAGCTTACTATTTAGATATTCAGATTTAGATTATATCACTACAAGTGCAGTTTACATATAACTCTATCCTTATCTCAAAACTATCTTACTAATTAGATTTTTTATATTATATTCTATCAGTACAATTAATATATAACTATATCCTTGTCTCAAAACTAGCTTGCTAATTAGATTTTTTATATTATATTCTATCAGTACAATTAATATATAACTATATCCTTGTCTCAAAACTAGCTTGCTAATTAGATATCAAATTTAGATTCTATCACTACACAAGTGCAGTTTATATACAACTATATCCTTGTCTCAAAACTAGTCTAGTAATTAAACACTGAATGTTGGCTTCTATTACTAAAAATACAGTTTATATATACTTCTAATTGTGCCCAAAACTAGCTTGTTAAATATCAGATGTTAGATTCTATCAGTACAAGTGCAATATTTCGTGAACCATCACAATTTATATGTAGTATAGGAATGTCTTGCTGTCAAAGCTAACTGACTAGGCATAGGATGTTAGAGCTCTGTCAGTTTAAATAAATACATTTATGTATGATATAGCGGTATCTCTGTATCAAACTATCTTATTGTGGTGGAGTACATTTGCCTATCCCTATTTCTATACTTAATAATTAGATTAATTATAATTATTATTATTAATAATTATATCTTTCTTCACAATGTTAAAGTGCCCGACCTTGGGCACTTCTTATGATGATATTTTTGGAGTAAATAACTGAGGTGGAGAATGTGCTAGAAGTTGATGTAATCAACTATATACTGGTGTTAGAGTAAATAACTGAGGTGGAGAATGTGCTAGAAGTTGATGTAATCTATACTGGTGTTATGTGGATGAGTAGTTTTTATTATCCAGTGGTTAAGATTTACAAGAACAAGACCAGCCAATGGGCAGAGATCAAAGTTTATTATTGAAAAGAATTGTATTCTCTAATCACATATGATGTGGCAGAAGTCCGGCCATGAAAAGCTTAATGGTGAGTTAACTGATTGATTGAGAGAGAATGGACTTAGAAATATTTGCGCATTTTGCTATAGATATATTAAACTTGCATTTTATGTTGAGATGTAAATTATGTGAGTAGACTATTACTTCTACAATTGTGAATGATGATGCTTGCATGTTATATGTTATACACATGACTTTGTTTCTAGTGAACATGTTCATAGACTACTATGTTGTATTTAATATGCTGTATGCATGTACTGGGCTAATAAATGTTGTGGCAAGAAACTGTAAGTTGAGACTTGAATGTATGAAAGAATGGAGTTAGATGAATAAACTGGAAAACTTGGCATTTGTTCCCTGATTATATTTTATAGGGAAGCAGCAGCCTTTCTTTAAATTTTAGAATCTCTGGAATTTCTAGAATTTCCCAATTTATTGATTTATAAACAGATTACAAATTGAACATTCATTCATACTAGGTGAAAGACTGCAAAGTGAACATTCATTTAGATTATATCAAGATGAATGACTACAAATGAACATACCGTTCAGGTCTCTACAAAGTCCTCTGTAGGCAATTGCCATGGAATTAGGGTCAAATAACAGATCTAAGAAAGCGTCAGTTGCATCACTGGAATTGGGTAGTCTAGTCTTGAAGCATTCGATATACCCAGGGTAGTTTCTGGAATTCATGATACAGATTTGAAGTCAGCATTCAAATGCTCAAGTATGAATTCATTTACTGTCATGTAGGTCTGCTGAGGTAATGGATCTAGTCACTCAAATGTGAATTCATTTACTGTCATGTAGGCCTGCTGAGGTAATGGGTCTAGTCACTCAAATGTGAATTCATTTACTGTCATGTAGGTCTGCTGAGGTAATGGATCTAGTCACTCAAATGTGAATTCATTTACTGTCATGTAGGTCTGCTGAGGTAATGGATCTAGTCACTCAAATGTGAATTCATTTACTGTCATGTAGGTCTGCTGAGGTAATGGATCTAGTCACTCAAATGTGAATTCATTTACTGTCATGTAGGTCTGCTGAGGTAATGGATCTAGTCACTCAAATGTGAATTCATTTACTGTCAATGTCACGGGGAGTGGGGAAATAGACTCGCCAGAAATAATTTTAAAAAATTATTATTACTTCAATCATTAATTTGTCAAGGCCGCCCGAACATCGTATAACTACAGTCAACGTTATGATTGAAAAGTAACTGGGCAACATAAACATGGTGGAAGTTCGCTGGAATCAAGAAGTTCTCACTATTCTGGCAAGACACACAGGCCATTATAATGTGAAGGTAGACCAGTCAGCCAGGACACCTTACCTGGGGACAGCCAGAAGCCTTGAACCAGTCCTATTCCCGAACTAGATGTCCATTCAAGCTTACAAAACAATTTCTTCAGAGGATTAAAACAAAAATAATTATTTGTTTACTATTACTTACTTTTAACAGGCATATTTGTGGTTCAATCATTCAAACAAGCATAATAGTGCATTAAACACAACACAAAACAAAACTGGACAGCAGTGTCCTTTCTTAAGTTAAAACTGATAGTAATTAGCGACTATAATCTTTACAGTCATTGCTTTATTAGCAGCAAGTATTATGTCATTTGTATAGTATGTTTAAACTATCTAACACTATTAGATACTACAATCTATACAGATGTCATTGCTTTATTAGCGGCAAGTATTATGTCATTTTTACGTTTATAATTTAACCTATTAATTATTATAGCGTTATCAGGTGATGTAGACATTCACGCTGTCCGCACGGGAAGTTCTAAAAGACCCCGTGTGTCTTCTGGCATGTAGAGCCTCATCAGTTGGATTTTGGCACGCAAGTTAATAATATAAAATTGTCTTTGGCAGTAGAACTCGTTTCTGAAATAATGGCCGATGGGAGTGAGTGTGTGTGTGTGGCGGGGGGGGGGGGGAGAACTGCTCTTGAAACATATAAAATAATGCTTTACTTCCTTTCATAAAGATAGTCTACCATAGAGAAATGAGAATTCCCACAGTGATCGCGGGTTAACTAATATTAAGTAATTAATTTTAATAAACCAAACATTATATAAAATATTAGTTATACAATAAAAAAAAAGGACTAAGTAAATCGGTGGATTTATCTCTGTGAGTTCTTTCTAAAATTCTTCTCATTAGCACAACGGGTGCAAAGCAAAACAGTTTTATGTCTCCAAAAAAACAAGACGAAATTAAAATAAAGTAACAAATTAATTTTAATTAATTTCTACTTTTATAAGTATTACATTCGGTCAGTTAAATTTTATAAACCTCGTAACTTTCACTTACAAAATAAATCAGTTACAATTGATATTGATCATAATTACACCCCATTCGGTTTATTTAGTTTTATACTCAAAATAAAAAATCTATTACTACTTACTTATACACACACTCATCTGAGAAGGCATCTCAACTTTAGCTACATTGTCAAGGCTCTTACATCCTGTCAAATGATAAAATTATGCAAGTACACATGCACTCTACATGTTGCACATTTATTCTTATTGAATGAATTAAGATTACACAGGAACACAACATTTTAATGCACTAAGGTGATGTTCTTTGCATTCATTATTTTGTTTGAAATAATTATTTTGCTGAGTAAGTAATAACTTTGCAGGTTAGTGGGTTGTTTTTGTGAATTAAAAAAAAATTCATCGTACAAACAAATGGACTGGAATGCGGTTAGTGTTGCTATTTCAGCCGTGGCTTGATGTTGGCTCAGATTGGCGTTGTTACGGATCTGTTCAGTCAAACATTGCTGCACAACCGACTGCCCCCTCGTTCTCGTCCACAAGCAGAAGGATCCTGAACATGCAACAAGTGAATACTGGCGTTAATAAAGCAAAATAGTCCTGAACATGTAACAGGAGAATACTGGCGTCAATAAAGCAAAAGAATTCTGAACATTTAACAGGAGAATACTGGCGTCAATAAGTACAGGAATCAATGTCGCAGCAAGTTTTGTTGGAGGCCCAAGCGCAGAGCTTCGGTGGTGTTGAACTCTTATGTCAATAAAACAGGAATAAATAAATGAATAAATGTAGAATACTTGAATATTCATGTCAAAACACAGATATTCCGTAGAACATATGAATATTCATGTCAACAAACAAAGGAATCCTGTAGAACAAATAAATATTCATGTCGATACACAAGTCTTGTAGAAGAAATTCAATGTTCATATCAATAAACACACGACTCTTGAACATAAAACAAATGAATATGCATTTAAATAAACACAGGAATTTTGAACATATAACAACTGAGTATTCATGTTAATAAACACGGGAATCTTGAACATATAACAACTGAGTATTCATGTTAATAAACACGGGAATCTTGAACATATAACAACTGAGTATTCATGTTAATAAACACGGGAATCTTGAACATATAACAACTGAGTATTCATGTTAATAAACACGGGAATCTTGAACATAAAACATATAATAAATACTCATATCAGGAAACACAGGAGTCTTGAACATATAATAACAAGTGACTAAATTCGTGTCAGTACGGTAAAAAACCGAAAATCACTTTCATATATGTCTTTTATATGAAGAAGAGGTTACATATTTTTAAAACTCCCTTATCCTCACCACTAAGTAAAGTCGTAAAACGTCAACTAAACCCAGACCGGCCACAAGAGTTTCTCATCAACAATAAGTCGTAAAACGTCAACTAAACCCAGACCGGCCACAAGAGTTTCTCATCAACACTAAGTAAAGTCGTAAAACGTCAACTAAACCCAGACCGGCCACAAGAGTTTCTCATCAACACTAAGTAAAGTCGTAAAACGTCAACTAAACCCAGACCGGCCACAAGAGTTTCTCATCAACACTAAGTAAAGTCGTAAAACGTCAACTAAACCCAGACAGGCCACAAGAGTTTCTCATCATGTAGATGTACCCAACCTATGTCTTCCTAGAGCACTGAGCTCTTTATACTTATTTTTATTTCAGTCTCATGTCGAGAAAATTATATTTCTGACCCTCTATGAACTCTTAATGCATTCAGTTAGAGTGGCATATATTTGAAATTTACTGATATTATAATGACCTCCAACTAAGCAAAACACATCTTTAAAAAACACAAAACAATGATCAGTGGAAATGTTTGATGCGCATAGATGGTAAAAATGTTCAGTGTTGGTGATGTAAGACAACTGAATATTGAAATAAAATCTGTCAAATAAATTGCCAGCAATGTGAACGTCTTCGTTGTATACGTGTAAACTCCAAGAAATGTACTTTTCATGTACATCAATACTTTTTCATGTACATCAATACTTTTTCATGTACATCAAAATGAAATATCACATACCAAATTTAACAATAACTATATACCAAATATAAAAATCTAAAATGCAAATTGTATGTGCTGTACTTTTATTTATTTCTAAATATGGATGCAATATTTTAAACATTATTTTAGGGTTGTTTCTTTTTTAGTTTTAATTAAATTTTAAAATGATGGAAGAAAGAATGCATATGTATGTAAGTGCACAAATGTGTATGCATGCATATATCTACATCTATATTATATAAAAGCAAACACCGATGTAAGTAATGACAGATAAAACACTCATTAAGTATTTGTAATTGGCCATAATTAACTACAATCTTTAAAATCTTATTCCATTAAGTTTTACATAAATGTATATGCTTCAAAGAATATCTGAAAGTATCAACTCACCTACTAAGAAACACAACAGTTTCATGGTATCACTCTTGTTCCAACTTCACAATGGATAAAATCAGAACATTACCCTCAGAAAGTCTTTTATAAATGATTCCTTCAGTGTTCAGAGATGATGGTAAGCTAATGGGCACTCTTTAGATGAGACGGTACTACCAAAATGACAGCACTTAGATGAGACTGTACGTACAATACTACTGGGAGCGGAAATTACACTCCTAACACTAAGATGATGAATACATTGTTTTATTACAAGTATGTCCTCCAGTCGTACTGGCAACGGAGTGATCGACTGCAAGGAGTCGTAAGCAAGGGATGAATACAAAATTTGAGTTTGTTTCCTGCTTCCTGGGGAGCTCGTCAAACAGATAGCTTAGTCAAGACAAAATTCCGTCAGCATGCATGACATCATGATTGCTATTGCTTGCCAAAGTATGAAGTTGAGCTGACCGACCTAAAGAGGCGTGTGATCTGTTGACCCCTGGTTTGGGACGTGCATTTTGTTCACGTTTGGGAATTAACAATGGCCTCTTGCCAGTGGGCTGTTTGGCCGTGTCATCACTATTAAATACAGCTGTACACAACACGCTGAATGCTCAAACCCCTCATACAAGATTTATTTTAAAACTCATTCAGCTTGGCTGTAATATTATTTGTCCAAAACGTACAAAGATTATTATAAGTCATTCATTGTTTGTTTGTACTGTTATCCGTCCGAAACATATATAGATTATTATAAGCTATTCATTGCTTGGTGGTAATGACAAGTACATGGATGCTTAACAGTCAGACATAAATCGGTTGTAATATTATCCGGCTAAACAGTACATGGATATTTAAAGATCCTCATAGTTTTGTTGTATATTATCCGGCCAAACGTACAAAGATGTTTACAGTCACTCATAGTTTTGTTGTAATATTATCTGGCCAAAACATTAATAGATGTTTAGTCACTCATAGCTTGGATGTTTTATTATCCGGCCCAAAAGTACACAGATATTTACAATCGTTCATAGCTTAGTTGTTTTATTATCCGGCACAAAGAACATGGGTAGTTCAAGAAATAGCTTACACAGCGCTTTTTGGTATGGCCAGACTTCCACCAACATGAACTCTACATAGATTGAAATGATACTATAAAAAAAGAATGTCAATATATCACAAATTTATTAATAGAAAAAAAATATTTATTTTTTATAAACTTTTTTTAAATCTCTGATAGATTTAAGATGATTATAACCAAAAAAAATACAAACAAGCATTAGCACCAGATAATGTTTCACTTGACTTTTAAAATTATTTCTTGAAACAAATACCGAAAATCTGCTGCAAAACATCCCCCAAAATGTATGCGATCTGCTATTGTGACAATACACTTGTGTCTGTTGTGATGACTACACTTGTGACGTTGTGAGTGTATCTAGTAGTGATTGTACATTTGTGTCTATTGTGGTGACTACACTTGTGTCGTTGTGACTGTACACTTGTGTCTCTTATAGACAAATAAATTGTCACAAAAATATATTGTTCGGCTAAATTTATCACATTTTACTGTAAGAACATATTTTGCAAATAAATGTTCATAATAGAAACGGTATGCTAAGTATGTTAATGCTAAATTTCAAATTTCTATGCTGACGGTCCAATTCCAAACATGTTACACAGCGTTACAGTTATACATACAGTCTCCAAACCTGTCAAGTTTCAACACATTAAATGTCGATATAGTTACATCTCTAGACTTATAAACATATTTACTTAGTTCTCAAGTTACATACAATCTCTAGATCTATAGACTCAAGTACATCTCTAGATTTATAAACATATTTACTTAGAGTTCTCAAGTTACATACAATCTCTAGATCTATAGATTCAAGTACATCTCTAGAATTGTAAACATATTTATTTAGAGTTCTCAAGTTACATACAATTTCTAGATCTATAGACACACGTACATAAGTTAGTTATATGGAGTCTCTAATCTTATCTATTAATTCTTTTAAAGTTACAGTTATATTAAATCTCTAAACTATAAACTTATTCTTGAAGAATTACAGTTATATTACATCTCTAAACTGATAAACCTATTCGTGAAGCATTACAGTTCGTTAAATCTCTAAACTGATAAACGTATTCGTGAAGAATTACAATTACATTAAAAAACTGATAAACTTATTCGTGAAGCATTACAGTTGTATTAAATCTCTAGACTGTGAATAAAAGTAGCATGACAAAAAAAGTAAATAATTATTTATGTAAATAAATATGGCAACCAAAAGTATAAACCCATTAACATATAGTAAGATACATTAAATCTCTAATCCTACCAACACATTAACACACAGCTAAGATATTCTAATCCTATGAACACATTCACATACAGCTAAGATATTCTAATCCTATGAACACATTCACATACAACTAAGTTATTTTAATACTATGAACACATTCACATACAGCTAAGATATTCTAATCCTATGAACACATTCACATACAGCTAAGATATTCTAATCCTATGAACACATTCACATACAGCTAAGATATTCTAATCCTATGAACACATTCACATACAGCTAAGATATTCTAATCCTATGAACACATTCACATACAACTAAGTTATTTTAATACTATGAACACATTCACATACAGCTAAGATATTCTAATCCTATGAACACATTCACATACAGCTAAGATATTCTAATCCTATGAACACATTCACACACAGCTACGATATTCTAATCCTATGAACACATTCACACACACTAAGATATTTATTCCTATGAACACATTCACATACAGCTAATATATTCTAATCCTATGAACACATTCACACACAGCTAAGATATTCTAATCCTATGAACACATTCACATAAAGCTAAGATATTCTAATCCTATGAACACATTCACATACAGCTAAGATATTCTAATCCTATGAACACATTCACATACTGATAAGATATACTAGATCTCTAATCATATAAACATTCACATGTAGTTAAGATACACTAAATCACTAATCCTGTAAACACATTCACGTAGCATTACAATTACGTTAAATCTCTAGACTTATAAACACATTAATACACTATTACAGTTAAGCCAACATTAAATCTCTGGGCATAAACACATGTATACACCTTTACAGTTACATTAAATCTCTAAACATTAACTCATTCAAGAAGCATTACAGTTATATTAAATCTTAAACATTAACTCTCTCATGAAGCATTTCAGTTATATTAAATCGCTAAACTAAATAAAAATAACAAAGAAAAGTAAACACTTATTTATGTCTATAAATAAATATGACGATTAAAGGATATATACATATAATATACAGACACACACACACACAAACACACACATATATAAACAAGACAACAAACATGTAGCATATAAATATAACAAAACAACAAAAATAAATATTATATATATTATAAACACGATAACAATAGTAAATATACACGCATATGTAAATAACAATACAAAAGTAATGTAACAAAACAACAAAAATAAATATTATATATATTATAAACACGATAACAATAGTAAATATACACGCATATGTAAATAACAATACAAAAGTAATGTGACACACAAATTTAATATAATAGTAAAACATATGTAAATAACAATACAAAAGTAAAGCTATGTGATACACAAATTTAATATAACAGTAAAACAAATTTAATTATATACGTTCACAATAGCACGAAACGTAATTTGTTTATTTGCAATTCTATTTGTGAGCAAAGAGTACGTTTCACCGCAAAAAATATTGCAACCATTCTCCAGTTTGTGGATGTGCAGCTATTTCAGTCGAATGCTTCAGTCTGTCAGTCATACGCTCCAGTCTATATATCTTAAAGTATTCTAATTATATACAGTTATGAAAGTATTTCAGTTGTGTGCTTAAATTTGTAGATTTGCAGTACAAACAATGCATAATTTTTTTTTTAAATCCCCAGCCTGTGAGTGGTACTTCTCTGTGGGTGTGGTGTGAGTGGAGGGAGTGATATGGTTTATTGTTTTCAACTCGCGTTAAATCGGGCTGTTGCCCAGAGAGTCGATGATTCACCTCGTTCACCCATTTAATATAACCGTTATTTCTTTGCTTTCTTCGTCATTTCTCAGCATGTCTTCGATTTTCAAGGTCACTTGAATGTGTAGTACGTACACTTGTTCTTTAAATACTTCGAAATGCCATATGTTAGACTGTTCGTCTACTTGTTCTTTAAATACTTCGAAGTGCCGTATATTAGACTGTTCGTCTGCTTGTTCATTAAATACTTCGAAATGCCGTATATTAGACTGTTCGTCTACTTGTTCTTTAAATACTTCGAAGTGCCGTATGTTAGACTGTTCGTCTGCTTGTTCATTAAATACTTCGAAGTGCCGTATATTAGACTGTTCGTCTACTTGTTCTTTAAATACTTCGAAGTGCCGTATATTAGACTGTTCGTCTGCTTGTTCATTAAATACTTCGAAATGCCGTATATTAGACTGTTCGTCTACTTGTTCTTTAAATACTTCGAAGTGCCGTATATTAGACTGTTCGTCTGCTTGCTCTTTCTATTACTTCGAAGTGCCATATAGTGGACTGTTCGTCTGCTTGTTCATTAAATACTTCGAAGTGCCGTATATTAGACTGTTCGTCTGCTTGCTCTTTCTATTACTTCGAAGTGCCATATAGTGGACTGTTCTTCTGCTTGTTCTTTAAATACTTCGAAGTGCCGTATATTAGACTGTTCGTCTGCTTGCTCTTTCTATTACTTCGAAGTGCCATATAGTGGACTGTTCGTCTGCTTGCTTCTTCTAATACTCTACAGTGCCACACAGTTGACTGTTGGGTATCTTTCAGTCAACAAAATAATGACGATACTCTATCATAAATAACTGTTAAATGTTAGGCACTGAGAACTCTAGAAGTTAGATTCTAGATATTTCTCATATAATTAGAGTGATTATAGTATAGGTTACGAGTGTGACAATTCGTTAGTGATTATAGTATATATCACTGATAATTCGCTAGTGATTATAGTATATATCACAGGTATGACAATTCGTTAGTGATTATAATTATAGTATATATTATCGTCATAATTCGTTAGTGGTTATAGTCATTGTTACAGATGTGACAATTCCATAGTGATTATATTATATAGTACAAATGTAATATAAATCAAGTGATTATAATACGTATTGCAGGTGTGGCAATTCGTTGTTTTCGTTGTGGTTACAGTATAAGAGTGAAAATTCGTTATTAGTAAAGTGATTCAACTCGATTAAGCGTGCAGGGAATGAGCGTCTGTTGAATGAACTGCCTGGCAGTCTGTTGTTGCTATCAAGACGTGTCAGTTAAACCTTGGTACACGTGCCTCTGCACTTCAGAACTCGTCCACCATGGCACCCAACCACCACAGCATTGCTTCTTTCGTCCATGCACAAGACCATAGCACCAACCAAACATTTCAAATCACCGGCCAGCCGACGCAGAAAACAAAGCTCTTTATTGGCTTCCAGCATAAGAATGTCCTGGCTGACGGTGTCAACAGCCAAAAGCACCTCTCCATCGTAAAGTCGGTAGAAGCAGACGTCAACCACACGGTAATCCAATTCCTTCGACTTTGGAGGAAAAGTTGCATGCGGCGCAAATCTGCGGCGGTGATACAGGTTAATGTTGTGGTTGATGTCGACCACCGCGAAGAGACTAGTGTCGTTACTGACGTCTAATGCAAGCGGTTGCTTGGCGCTAATCCAAAACAAGTCGACCGCGTTCTCTTGTAAAGTCAGCGAGTCGTTAAACACTAAATTGAAAGAAATGATTTGGCACCTCTCGTTGCTGCACAGCATACACCCCCAACGAGCTTTCTTGGCAAATTTGACGTAATCGAACCACCAACAAGGCTGCAACAACCGTGGATCTTGTGCACTGAATAACTGTTTGCAGTCTGTCTTGGACACGGCAAAAATACTGTGCTGGTCGGAGGTCACCAATTTCACCTCACCATCCATGTAATCTGCTTTCACCAATACGCCGTTTGCATTGAAGAGACCAACCGTCGTTTGGGTGGAGTCATGCCCTGCTCCAAAGGCCACCCATATTTCTCCATCTCCATTAGGGCACATGGAAAATACGACTGTCTGTGGATCATTGCTGCATACCACTGTGGGCGTGACCTTGACTACAGGCAAATCTCGCACGGAACACACGGCATGCGGAAATTTCATGTATTGACTCAGGGTCGCACCCCACGCCTCCCGATCGTCACAGTCCGATGCATTTTGAATACTGACACCCAGAACAGGCAGGCCCTCGGTGAACTTCTGCAAGTGTTTGGTCGATCCGACCTGCTCACGCGCGCTGACCTCACAACGAATGATGTCTGCAGAAGTGCCTTCTGCCAGCACGGAAGTCAGATGTGTGCTTATAGCCGTCAGTCCTGCGTGCATGTCCCGCATGCCTCGCAGTTCGTGGTCGTAACGATTGATCACTAGCTTGCTCAGGTCGTCAAGCGACCCCAGGGAGGCATTTTCGAGGTGAGAGATCACCTGTCTCATTTCATCTGCCCTTCTCTGAATGTCCTCCTTCGCCCTAGCATGGTCCTCCTGCACGTTCTTGACCAGGTATTCGATCTCTTCGCTTCCTGCTTCTACCATCCGAATGTGTTCCTCCACCAAAGTCTGCAGGCCCGCAATACTTTTTCTTGCTTCGTTTGTGACCGGCGTCAAATCCAATATGACGTGGCGAGCATGATCTGCAGTGATACAAGGTGTACACACCAGATCCTTGCATGTCTGGCAGTAACCATTTAGTCTGTGTCTCGCATGCTTCTGGCACTTGAGACTGCTCAAAGTCTTGGCTTCTCGGCGGAACTCGGCGCTAACCTCTTGTAACTTCACCAGTGTGTGGTCGTTCCCTTGGTGGCCGCTTTCGCACAAATGGCACAGAACCATCTTACACTGGAGGCAGGAATACACCCGGCACTCTTCTTCACACTCGTCGCAAACGCGCTTGTATTTGTTCTCAAAGGCAGCTGCTACTGCTGCAACTTCGTCGATCTCCTCCACGTTGTCAGGCCTCTTGGGCGCTAATTCGATCTTAAATCCGGACGCCCCACCACGGGGTATTGGAGTCATGGCTCGACACAAAGGACAGGGGAAGTCTCGATCGTTGTGTCGGTTGACTAGTTCTTGTAAGCAATACTCGCAAAACAAGTGATTGCATGGCAGCTTTTTGAGGTAGAGTCGGTATTCTTGACATATGGCACAGGTGAATTCTTCGTCTGAATCGGACTCACTGTTGTATGCATTCACTCCCTCTCTCGACTGCGGGAGAACGTGTTCACCGACCATGGACTCAGCCATGAGTAAAGAGAGCTGTCGGCTGCTGAGCAGCACAGGAATGAAAAAGAAGAGAATAAAACACTCATGAACCACATAAATTCTGACAAACACATTTTAACTGCAAGGTAGTCCAAAACACAATACAGTTCTAACTTCAAGTTACCATTGACACGTCAATGAAATTTCATTTTGGTATAAAAATGCTATCGGTGAGCCGTCACTGAAATCTAGTGCAGTTATTACTAAGTAAATACTGAAATCTAGTCTTGGTCTAACTTAAAGTTATCACTGAAACGTTGATAAAATCTAGTCTTTGTATAACTAAAAGTTATCACTGAACTGTTACTGAAATCTAGTCTTGGTCTAACTTAAAGTTATCACTGAAACGTTGATAAAATCTAGTCTTGATATAACTTAAAGTTATAAATGAACCGTTGATGAAATCTAGTCTTGATATAACTTAAAGTTAACACTGAAGCTTTTATAAAATCTACTCTTAGTATAACTTAAAGTTATCACTGAACTGTTGATGAAATCTATTCTCGTTATAACTTAAAGTTAACACTGAACCGTGTACTTGTCCTTACTCTCAAGTCAGTGGAAAAGGTTACATTCCAAATAATGGGGCTAAGTAAAAGATGAAAATAACGTGGAATATGCGGATTTCCGCAAGAAAGATGAAAACCAAAGACTGAGTCTCATTTGTTGCTTTAAAAAAAATAACCAGAATTCTTTATAGAAAAGGTTAAAATAAGATCCATCCAAAACAAAGATCATTACAGCTATACAAATTTATGACCACTCAGTTACATGTTATACAAAATCAGAGTTGTGACATTTCGGTTGTACATTATAAAATTCGAAGGTTGTGACACACTTTATAAAGTGTGAAAGTGAAAGTTGTTACCCCTAAATAGAACGTTATAAAATATGAAAGTAGGCCGCTGAATTCCGTTAGGCATACACTTTATAAAATGTAAAATTTGAATTTACATGTAATCAAATCTCAGTCATACCTATTGAGTTACAACTAATCAATACTTACATTCGCTAAAGTATATCAAAATAGACGCGCAGTTTGTTTTTTTTCAACGAAGGCTTTCTGTTTCCGCTCACTCAGTGTGTAAGGCCGTTATCAGAGATGACGGCATATCTCTCTGCACGATGGTTATAACATATTATTAATCTTAAAATACAAGTTGTAATAACTTATCATGACTCGTTATGTTTGTAATATCTCGACTAATCAGAGTACAAAGTCAACATTACTTACAGTGCAAAGTCAGTGTTTTTCAGGAAGTCATGTGCTACGCATGTCAGAATTGCAGATAGTAAAGCTGTTTGATTTTATGTATCAGCTTCCTGTTTACATTAATGGACAAGTATTCTCTTTTGATTGTATCAAACCGAAGCAGCATTTCTCCACGTGATGTGCACTTTTGAAAAAGTGCTATTTCATAAGCAGCAATGTTTATTTAATTATATATATTGCGGACACTAAACAACGGTCGATTTTTCTTAAAAATCCAGTAGCAGATAGAATAAAATCTCAGCTAAAGATAAAAATCTGAATGCATTGTAAAAATCCCACACAAGAACTACTTGCCCAGAGTACTTTATAAATTTCAAAATGATTGTGCTGACATAACTCGTCTAGTATATAGTTATAGTGTATAGTTATATTTCAAAATGATTGTGCTGACATAACTCGTCTAGTATATAGTTATAGTGTACTACGAGAGATATTGTGAGTACATGGGAGGAACACTGTGAGTACACCTGAATGTTTGGCAGAGTACTACTAGAGCTGAGAGAAGTCTTACTGACGAAAAAAGGTAGCTTCGCCCCCCCCCCCACCACCACGACGGGGGGCGATTGAGTGCGCCAAATAAGTGCGACCAGTTTCACCCCCTTTCCGCCAGCCCTCCACTCAGACGCACCGCGAGGCTGTGGGGATCCCCCAGAAGCAGACCAAGAACATCGTGAAGATGAATGGTCTGTTGGCTTCTGGGGGCGAGTGTGAGCGGAACAAGAAGTCTTACTGATTTCTTTTAATGTATAAAAACGCCTGCTTACCTTTAAATTCCTATTGAGGCTTAGGAAATCCTACTGAGGTTTAATGAAGTCCACTGATTTCTTTTATTGTATAGAGAAGCCCACTTGCTCCTTAAAGTCCTAATGAGGATTAGGGAAATTCACCTGGTTTCTTTTAATACTTGGCAAAATTCTACATAAGCTTTGAGAAGTCCTATTGAGATTTTAATTTGAAGACAAAATTACTTGTACTACCCGATTATTTAATATTGAGTTTTATTATTTATAGCATTATTATTTAGTTACATTTAAATCGAATAGAATTTTTTTTTAAATACTTACTGAATTTCATTGATTAGGCCTATGATTTTATTCGCTTTCGTTTAGGTTTTAGCACTTTAAAACAAAAAGTCTGATTTTAAGGTTTGGATAGATAGCTAAGAGCGTTCACTCTAATGCAGCCTTAGCTAAGAGCTGTTTGCTCAAATGCAGTCTTAACTAAGAGTTGTTCACTCTAATGCAGCCTTAGATAAGAGCTGTTCACACTAACGCAGTCTTAACTGAGAGTTGTTCACTCTAATGCAGCCTTAGCTAAGAGATGTTCACTCTAATGAAGTCTTAAGTAAGAGCTCTTCACCCTAGTACAGTCATAACTAAGAGCTGTTCACTCTAATACAGTCTCAACTAAGAACTGTTCACTCTAAAGCAGTCTTAGATAAGAACTGTTCACTCTAATAATGCAGTCTATACTAAAAACTGTTCACTCTAATGCAGTCTCAGTGAAGAACTATTGAATTTGTCCCAGAGAAGATTATTACTAAAATAAGTAATATAAATTGTAGTGAAATAGTAACGAATGTAAGCTTTATAGAAATAAAGACTACTGAAATTAATTTAATGAAATGTGATGTATTGAATTTAACTAAGATGTAGAGAAGTCATTAATGATAGAAACTTAACACTGTAGCGAAGCGTTTTTAAAGTGTTGGAGAAGATTACTGAATTCATAAATGCTGCAGCGAAGCATTCTTGAACTCATAGGGAAGAAGGTATTGAATTCATAAATCTGTAACGGTGAAGAAGGATTCCTGAAATTAAGTCATAGAGAAGATGCTACCGAAATTGCAGTGGAGTACTGTTGAATTTAAATTTAAATCTCTTAGCGAATTGCTAAAGTCCACTGAAATGAAATCGATCTTCAGAACGAGAAATGGACTTCCTATTAATTCATTAGTCTTGACCAAGTACACGAACAAGAAATGGACTTTCTACTGAATTCATATGCCTTGACGAAGTACACGAACAAGAAATGGACTTTCTACTGAATTCATTTGTCTTGACGAAGTACGTGAACAAAAAATGGACTCTCTGCTGAATTCATTTGTCTTAACGAAATACATGAACAATGGATTGCTTTTCTATTGAATTAGTTGCGGTCTTAAAGAAGTACAACAATGAACAACGAGTGGAAACTTCATTCGCACTTAGTATTGTATATCCCGTACGTTTTATTTAATCAATCACACTTAGTATTGTGTATCTCGTACGTTCTATTTAATCACTCACACTTGGTATTGTATATCCCGTACGTTCTATTTAATCATTCACACTTAGTATTATGTATCCCGTACGTTCTATTTAATCACTCACACTTAGTATTGTGTATCTCGTACGTTCTATTTAATCAATCACACTTAGTATTGTGTATCTCGTACGTTGTATTTAATCACTCACGACATCGAAGAAAGCTAATCAGAGAGTATCATGCATGTGACCAGAAGCAAAGCAGAAATGATGAGGGATATTGGGGATTTTTTTTTTGTGCTTTTATCTCTATAGCATCTCGTCCTATGTACGCAGATACTTAAATGCATGTAGGCCTACTGCACTGTACCAAGCACGCCTTGATAACGACACTGATTGCAGCAGACAGTCGATGTATCACTGGGTGGTTGTATCACGTGTTTCGCAAAAGCTTTGCGTAGACGATGCATAGTAATAGTGTAGCGCAACACTGCTCAAGTGGGCCGATTTACGAGTTAGCGTTTGGAAGACAAGTTTACGCGACAAGGTCTGGACTGTTCAACCCATGCACGTTTTTTTCGTAGACTAGTCACAAAAACCAACCATCAACCTGTCCGAGAGATCTCTTATAATGGTCTTCAAAGCAGCTTTTCAAATGTGAACAGAGTGAGTCTAGACAAATACCGGCCACTGGCAATTTTGGTCTCCACGAATATAGACTAGATGAGGTGTAATTTCGGAAGTGGAGCCTGTACAAGACATCTTCTGAATGCCATCACCAGTCAGTAATCAACAAAGAAAACGGTAAGGCACCAGTAGTGCTGAAAGAGTGAGTAAAATAAAGAATAAGTTCACTGACTAAATTCAAACTTTTAATTTACACTTTACGTAAGATCAGCAACTGACATGGTCACCAATGCAGCTATTATTTAGCCTATGCCTACCTGTTTTGTACAGCTAAAGAGGTTGATTTACTATGATCACTAATGCACTATTACTGAACCCAAGCCGTCTGTCTATTACAGCAGTTTAGTTACATGCACTTAGCTAGACTGATTTACTATACATGGTCACTAATGCAGCTGTTGCTTAGCCTATGCCTGTCTGTCTATTACAGCAGTTTCACTACGTGGACCTAGGTAGACCGATTTACTAAACATGGTCACAAGTGCAGCTTTTGAAGTTTACTTAGACCAACCTGTCTGTTACTGCAATTCAGTTATTTTAGGATTATGGAGGTGGGTTTACAAAAACATAGCTTATGGCATATACTTTCTTAAATAGCCATTTAGTGACATAAGTCTGTTCGTTCTTACTAACTTGGAAACCTGCATTTCTCTTTGCAGTGATGACTGAAGAAAGTCTCCAGGCGTCCTTGGAAACCGATGAGAAAGATGCGGTTCCAGATAAAGAGCTGGCATGCGCATCGTGTCTGGAATATCGACACTCCTTGAAAACATTACCATGTAACCACGTGTTCTGCGAGCACTGCTTGCAGCTGCTGATCACCAAGCATGGAGAGGGTGATTTTCTGTGCCCTGTGTGTCAGTTCAAAGTTTCGAATCCTCCAGGTGGTGCTTCCGGGTTTGGGTTTTACTTGGCCCAAACGAGACCGAAAGATGAGGACGAAATGGATGCAGCTGCTCTCCTGGTGAGTAGTGGTCGGCATAGACGCCTCTGTGACAGCTGTGGAGAAAAGTGGTGCGTGCACTCGTGCATAGAATGCAAGATGGTGGTGTGTCACGTGTGTGAAATTCAACATACGGAAAAGAAGCACACCTTGGTTAAACTGGGTGGGCTCAACAGAGTTAGCAGACCGAAGACCCCGTTTCATGCTGATGTCATGTGTCCCGAACACCCTGGCTGCATTCTAAGTATTTATTGCCTGACGTGCCGTCAGTTGGTCTGTACGCTTTGCAAAGTAGCTGCACACTCTCGCCACACTGTTGCAGAAATGACGGAGGCAGAAGACGCAGCCAAAAAGAAAATAGTATTTATCCAGACGCTCGTCGATCAACATATACGGCTTTTGGAGACGGTCTCGGATGACGTTGAGCAACTGAAGACCAATTCCCAGACAGAGCGAACTCAAACAGCGCAAGATATACAGAAGAGGGCAGAGGAAGCAAAAGCACTGATCTTGCAGCAAGAAGCCGCGGCTCTTCAGACACTGGGTGAGCTGGCGGCACGGATCGACCAGCACTATGCTTACAGTCTTCGTGGTTTGAGTGACATGCTTGCAGGACTGACAGCTATCCGCACACATCTGGCCCAAGTGCTGGACACTGGCAGTGTGACTGATATACTTCGGACAGAAGAAAACGCCAGCGATTATGTTCGACAACCAAATCAACTGACAAAGTTCGTCGCAGGCCTTCCTGTCCACGCTTTCAACATCGAAAGTGGGGGAGGGACTTCGAAGGCCGTGCTTCACGAAGCAGTAACTCAATACATCAAGTTCCCTCACGTAACACAGGCACTTAGGGGGCTACCACTGGTCAGGGTTGTCCCGATGTTCACATACAGCAATGATTTTCGAGCACTTGTGTACTCTTTGTCTCCAACTAAAGATGGGCACATTTGGGTGGCACACGGGCTGAACAATAACACTGCTGACTCAATTGTCGGCCTTTTCAAGGAGAAGGGTGAGTTGGTACGTGAAGAGCGAATGTTCGGCAAAGTAAAACTAGTAAGAGCAGCTAATCACGTTATCGCTGTGTCAGACAGTGACTGTCGTTTGCTGGGCCCGAAAGAGTCCGAAGCACGGCCTGCCTGTTGGTGGTACAGCAAAATCATTTTCTGCAAGCGAAGTATCTGGGCTTGCACAGGACGCACAGGCACAGAATACCAAATATTTCGTGTCACTTTCACGGAAGATGGATTTCTTATTTTAGATGAAAAAAATGGATTTATTATTAAAACTAGGCAAGTCTTAACCATGGACGCGAGTGAAACTGGCAGCCATTTTGCGGTAGTGGATATCAGCAACGGTGTCCGTATTTTTATGAATGGAAGAAGAGAGGCGCGTGCGAGTTATCCTCCTAAACTCCCAAACGTGACTCGTCGAATCGTCGACATCTGCTTTTACCGACTCGGTGGTCGTGAGGTCCTGCTTGCGGCCGACGAAACGAGTAGAGACGTTACTGTATTGGACGTGTTGGGTGGCTGTCGGGTACTCTATAATTTAACGCATGACACGTGGCTATTGCGGGATGTACTCACTCTAAGTGTGGACTCTGAAAGAAAAACACTGTGGTTGGGGTGTCGCAGTGGTCGGGTTCTGACGTGCGGTGACACTGCTATTAACTTATCTGACGTCGACACTGCTGTTAATTTATCTGACGAGTCACCGGAAATGTTGGAATATTATAAATATTACAAATAATGTCAACTGAACTGCAGAATCCATGTTATACATAGTGGCTACTGTTCTAATGGCTAAAGTCAATATTGTAAACAATGACAGTGAACTGTAAAGTTAGTGTTATAAATAATATCAGCTGAGCGGCAAAGTTAGTGACTGTAAAATAAACTTTTCATTGACAAGACATAATATGTTAGTTAGCCTGCAAGAATTACTATGACGTACTTCACAGTCCACTCACTATGACGTTTTCAAAGTTTAATTCACTATGACGCGCTATTTCAGACCATTAGGTTCGTTAGCAAAGGAAGTGATAGTCATTTTTTATTTGGTGAAAAGTAATTCTGATGGCTTAATCGTTTTAAATTAAATTTAAACATAAAACGTTATTTGAATGTGTTTCTGAACTTGCAGGAGAAATCAGTTTTATAATTTTAAAGTGATATTTTATGCCTGCTTACTTAGTACAATCACTGTATGACAGAAAATAAACAAACACAAAGGTAAACAATTAACAGAGGGATACTTAGCACTATCAGTGTAAGAGAACAAACACAAAGGTAAACAATTAACAGAGGGATACTTAGCACTATCAGTGTAAGAGAACAAACACAAAGGTAAACAATTAACAGAGGGATACTTAGCACTGTCAGTGTAAGAGAACAAACAAAGGTAAACAATTAACAGAGGGATACTTAGCACTATCAGTGTAAGAGAACAAACACAAAGGTAAACATTTAACAGAGGGATACTTAGCACTATCAGTGTAAGAGAACAAACACAAAGGTAAACAATTAACAGAGGGATACTTAGCACTATCAGTGTAAGAGAACAAACAAAGGTAAACAATTAACAGAGGGATACTTAGCACTATCAGTGTAGAGAACAAACACAAAGGTAAACATTTAACAGAGGGATACTTAGCACTATCAGTGTAAGAGAACAAACACAAAGGTAAACAATTAACAGAGGGATACTTAGCACTATCAGTGTAAGAGAACAAACAAAGGTAAACATTTAACAGAGGGATACTTAGCATCATCATCAGTGTAAGAGAACAAACACAAAGGTAACAACCAGCAGGTACTTTGCTCCAAAATGAAAGACTATGAACTGAAAAATGTCATGGATGCTGTTATAAAAATTTTGAACTTCATTCTGGCTAAATCTTTAATCCACAGGCATGTCATGTGTCATTTATAGGATTAGTGTTAATGCATATATGTGTGTTGTTATTCATGTATTAATGTTACAATTTATTTTCATTACAGTTACAAATGTATATTTTACAATATTATAATGTAAATTTATATTCATTACAGTTACAAATGTATATTTTACAATATTATAATGTGATTTTATATTCATTAGAGTTACAAATGTATATTTAATGTGATTTTATATTCATTACAGTTACAAATGTATATTTTACAATATTATAATGTAAATTTATATTCATTACAGTTACAAATGTATATTTTACAATATTATAATGTGATTTTATATTCATTAGTTACAAATGTATATTTTACAATATTATAATGTGATTTTATATTCATTACAGTTACAAATCTTTATTTTTACAATTTATATTATATAGTACACAAAAAGAAGTTATGAATATGATGCAAAATAAAAATTATATTTATTATGAATACTTTTCTGATTAGATGAAGCATGAATTTAACTAACATGTACGAGTCTCAAATTGAGATTTTTATGTCTTTTTATGGTTTCCATAGCATATAAAAAAATTCAAAATTGTAGAAAAATAAATTAAAAAGTATGGAATGGTTTTCTTCAATAAAAATTTTTTCAATTTACAGAGAGAAATTGCTGGATATACTTAAAAAGTGCTTCAAAGAATGAAAATTGACTGGTTTTAAGAGAAACTAACTGATCATAAAAGAAATTGTCTGGCTATAATAGTATAAAAGAAACTGACTGGTTACCAAAAAAAAAAAACCCCAACCGATTGCAATAGAAACATTGGTTATAAAAGAAACTGGCTAGTTTTTAAATAAATTGACTGGTTATGAAAGAAAGTGATTTGCTTTAGAAGAAATTGACTGGTTTTGATAGAAACTGGCTGTTTGTGTGTATGTGTGTGTGTTCCGTTCACTTCTCTCCTGACTGAGTACGCTAAGGTTTTCATCATTAGATGTTCTCACTCTTGGTGGCACTCAGACAGGGCTTTGCTCCCCTCACTTGCCTCTGGGAGGGAGGATAGAGGCTGTCATTTTGTAATCGTTGTAGTCTGTGGGTGTTTTTTTATTTTTATTTTAAAATTTTCCTATATTGCAGTTGGTTTGGTGCTAGTACATATATGTAGAAAATCAGGCTCTTTATCAGTGCCATTCCAGTCGGATTTCGTTGCTTGCCAGTATCAACAAAAACAAAATAATAAAAAAATTAAATTAAAAATGCATGGCTTTTGGTGATGACTGTGAAGCCTGAAGGTGTGTGCTGGTCTTGGGAAGAAAAAATAAATAAATTTCCGATGAAACGTATGTTGTCTGCTTTTTCCTAGTTTTTTTTTGGGGGGGCTGACCATCAGACTTTTGCAGAGCACAGGGAATTTCTTGCCAAGTTTGAGATTCAAACAGTACTTTCCCTCATGCTGCAACTGTCCTCGGTTTAGAAACAAAAAATAAAATAAATTATGGGTACCTCCTGTTGTAGGTTGGGCAGATGTGGTGTTATCCACTTTTGTCTGTGCAGGTGTGGGTTAGGATTTTGTGTTGTGTCAAATAAATGTTATTTCGAAGAGCCAACCATATAAAGTCTGGGGATGTTTGTAGTCTGAGCTGTTAGTAGTTTCAATGGACAATTGAAAACTCTTTTCCAGGTCAGAGTTATATTTAAAATGGTATGGGTCTTTTCCTAATCACCATTGTTAGGCTTTATAGTTCTTATTTCTCCTTAACATCCATCATTTAGAATGCAAATGATACAAAGATGTATTTATTTTCTTCTAGAACCATGAGATTGCCATTAAGTGATGGTAACTGTTGTTTTGAAACCTTCAGAACAATATCCAATCATTAGTAAGTAATATTTTTTTCATGTCAATGATGTCTTCAGAACATAATCTATTCATTTGTAAGTAGCCACTTTCTATGACTTGTCTTTTGTGTGTTTAAGATCTGCAACATAACCAGACATTCATGCAGATAACTTTTTGCTTTGTCATGGTGCCTTACCTTCAATGCAAGAGTTCTGGTGGTCCTCTGCTATATCAACATCTGTACATTGGCAAACTTGAAAATCTTGCAGGAATACATTTCAGTTCTTTTATTAAAATACTATACAGATAAAGCCGTGACTTCGCTTGCATAAATATCAGTTTTCAGGATAAGTTGCTGTGACGTTTTGCTGGAAGATGTTAATTCTCCACCTAATTCTGCCCTTAACCTTAGGCTAATCCCCCCAAAACACCTTTTGGATGGCCATTTTAGAAAGAGTAATAATAGTGTGACAAATATTTACACCCCTTCCTTTATTTGTCTCTTGTTTCTTTCGATTGTTTACTATCCATATCTGTATTTTTATTTAAGAATATTTTTGTAACACTTACTCATATTGCTGACATTCATATGACATATTTTAAGTAAATGTCATGCACTGCATGTTGAGTACACATGCAATGTGAAAAATAACAGGACTCTCCTAAAATGGATTATTAGACATTGCCCAGAGTACTAAAGAAATTAAATGGCACTGACCATCACTCCCACTCAATGGATAAATTCATGTGAATACATGAGCCCCTCAAATCTTGTTATGAAATAAATGGCTTATTGCATGACGCAAATCCCTAAGAAGTTAGCCAGTCAGCCAATGTTCGCATACTGGCCAACTATAGTTAACCAATGGACGTCTACTGACCAGGTGTAGTTGATCACTGGGTGCTGAGTGAATACAGGGGAAACCCATGTTGTAAAAATATAACTGTTCACAATCACTGACCAGAGAATCCCACACACAGTACGATGTGTCTTGCACTCTTCTATGTGTCTCCATCAGGAGTTATATGAAAAGCCTCACTGTGAGTAAAACCACAGAGTTATAAATCTAAAACTGTAATTTTCATGTTTCTTTGCAGCTGAACAGAATATATTTTTTCTTTCTTTAAGCTGAACAACAATGTATTTCAATTTTCATGTGTATCTCATGTGCTGATTTAATTCTGTCATTGTTATTTTGTTCAGTAGAAATATGCAATTTATGCTGGTTGATTTATTTGTAATTAACATGCTAGTCATTGTCAGAACTTTGTAGCAAGTCTGATGCAATGAATTTGGGTCTATGTAAAATAATATTATAATTCAGAGCCATTTTCATCATAACCTTGATCTGTAAAATGTTGGTTATGACTTAGGGATTTTCTATTTTTGTTGTTTGGTCTGTAACACTTCTTTGCTGATACGGCACAACTGTATCTGGAAAAATATTACTGTAACTTTGCATTGTTGATACTGCTTAACTTTATCTGGAAAATATAAATGTAACTTACTTTGTTGATATTGCATAACTGTATCTGGAAATTGTAAATGTAACTTTACTTCATTGATACTGCATAACTGTATTTGGAAATTGTAAATGTAACTTTACTTCATTGATACTGCATAACTGTATCTGGAAATTGTTAATGTAACTTTAATTCATTAATACTATATAACTGTATCCTGAAAAGCGTGTAACTTGTGAGAGGACAAGTAGCTGAATTCATTGTTTACCTGTGGTGAATTAAACGATTACATTCAGTAATTAGAATTATTAAGGAAAGAGATAGTAAGTGCCTGTCCATCTGAAATTCTAGAATTATTGTTGTATGTCTACAACCATTGGCAAACTCCCTTTGGTAATTTACACCTTTCTTTGGCTCCCTTACATCTATTTTGGGGCACCTGCTTTCACCTTTAAACTAGACACAAGATGCCTCATTTCATGAACTTGTAAAGCCAGCCAGCACACGTTGTTTGTGAGCCCGAAGGCCAGTGCGTGAAGTCATGACACCACCTAGAAAGAGAGACACAACTCCAGACAGGTCATGTTGACCCTTTTCATAAAATTATTTGACTTCCTTCTATCCTATGATGTACCCTATTCATGTCATCAGAACAAAATCAATTGAACTAACTTTATTAACAGATTCTGTTGTTGATTCAAAGAACATTTTCATAAATGGTTAATAAGAGAGCCGTTTCAGGCCTGACTATAATAAACTATATCTACAAGTATGTTTGTGTATTTTTTGTGTATCTTCATTGTATATTTCATTAATTGTATTTGATCAATGCATAGTGTGTAGTTAATTGTTTTGTTAATAAATTCTATTTCTTTATTGTCAATACTCTCTGACCCATGTTATATTGTAACTGGGTTAAAAGTTTAGAGTAGTGTGGGATTTAATAATTAAAAAGATGGGTGGAATAGGCCATTTTCACATACATAATATAGATGTATAAACAATTATTCATATGAAAAAAAAAACAGGTGAAATAATTATTTATTTTACTTTTATTCTATTTAAAAAAATAACATTTTTACAGAATACTTGTACATAATCTTAAAATAAATATTTTTATATATTACACAACCAAAGCAAAAGGAAGAGATTCAAAGATGATATTGAAGTTAAATGTCATGTAAATGTGGAATGAGAAATGAGAAATTCAGAGATCGTGTTTGCTTAAAATATCATCTAATTAGTTCTTGGCATTATCTGTGGAGCAAGAAAAAACAGCTTATAAGATTAATTTCTTCAATTCTAAATCTTTTCTGAATAATATGGATTTTGAAAACAATATGGATTTCTGGTTAATTCAAACTAAAATATATCTCAACATTTTTGTATTGTAATTACTATTCTTAAGAATTTGAACATACTCTAAGCTTCAGTAGATTTGAAACTATACCATGTCTTGAGATATGATTAGTCTGTAAGAAAATGAAGCTACAAGCATTGCATTTGATGTGATGTGTCAAAGACTGACAAACTAATGCATATCATGTCCAGTACTGAGTGGATGATGTACTTGCAGCTTGTTTGCAGAGACATGCAAAGCATTTAAGGAACTTATCACTAGTCATTCAACACAACCAAGGTAAAGTTGTCATATCATGTCCTGACTGATTTTGAATTTGCTGAGTCTAAATGCAGTTTCAAACCAAAAGAAAACTTTTTTGTTGTTGTTGTTGATTGAAAAATCTGAACATTCATCACCTAAATGGTGATAAATGTAATATTTTGTTCCTCTGATCATTATGCATGAGAAACATATAGATCGTATGAATTAAAAATGTTTTCTGCCTCTTAACAGTCTTTATATATGACTTTTTTATGTGATTAAAATATGAATCTTTCAATATAAATAACTTGTGGCAGTACTTATTAAAGTCATTAAAATTTTTTTAAACATTACACCATTAACAGTTACTGTTCAGTTATATATAAGACTAAAGAATTAACAAAAGAGTACCTAATAAACAAACAAAATTCAACATTAACGCTTCATGAAGCTGATAGTTGAAATAATCAAGATTCAAAGTAGCCAACTCAAGAAATTTCAAGCCCAACTTTTGAAAAGTAAGTGTGATAGTTACTTATAGATTTAACATTGTATATATTATATATATAGGTAGATAGATATACGAGTTATATTTCTATTTTATATATAAAATACAACAACAAAAAAGATATTTGCAATATTAATGTACAAATAAACTATAGTTATAATGAAACTCCCATGATGAAAAAATTGTAAGAATGATCATATACATGTATATTCATTTACTAAATAGATACTCTTCAACCTTAAATCTGCATACAACCAATTTATATTTCCCTTCATGCTTAATCTAACATCAGAAGGAAAAATTACGGACAAAATATAAATGGTGGACTGCTGATCAAAGTTATGATCAAATTTAATTCTTCAAAAACTTTTAATCAGTTACTGACAAAGTGGCTAAAACTTATCCTGACTTTTCTGATGAAACCAAATGAAAAACATAGCACTAAAGGGAGAGTAATGTGTTAATGTATTTTGCCTGTAACAGTTTATGACCATTTGCATAAATACACAAGTTCATAATGCATCTAAATGCCAGAAAGACAAGTAAAAATTGTTTAAAAATCTGTACTAATTGTCTGATATTGAATAAACATAATCTGTTCTAGTTGTCTGATATTGAATATACTTGTATACAATCTGTGCTAGTTGCCTGATACTGAATATACATAATGTAGTAGTTGTCTGATATAGAATATACACTATCTGTGAGTTGCCTGATACTGAATATACATAATCTGTGCTAGGTGTCTGATATTCAGTATATACAATCTGTGCTAGGCATCTGATATTCAATATATACAATCTGTACTAGTTGTCTGATATTCAGTATATATGATCTGTGCTAGTTGTCTGATATTCAGTATATATGATCTGTGCTAGTTGTCTGATATTCAGTATACACAATCTGTTCTAGTTGTCTGATATTCAGTATACACAATCTGTGCTAGGTGTCTGATATTCAGTATACATAATCTGTGCTAGGTGTTTGATATTCAATAAAACAGATAGATGAAGAATAAACTGAGGCATTTTATATCCCTTGTAGTTGTAGATCCCTTAGCATTATTGCATTTATTAATCACTATAGAGTAATGAAACATAAAAGCATATGATATTGGCACAATACAAATAAAGAACCTGCCATTTATACCAGACAAAAATATAAAGATAAATATCCGTCAGCCCTATCATAATGGCTAAATTCCTGTTCAAAGACAGGCCCTATTCGTCAGCTCTATCATAATGGCTAAATTCCTGTTCACAGACAGGCCCTATTTCGCAATATTCAAACCTTGAGAGAAAGAGCAATCAATAAGAAACATTTACATAAAAATATTTGATATACATAGATCTATAATAAATTTACTAAAGGTGTTATTCTCTTTTCCATTATTCAAACAGCTTCTAAAGCTTTAGCCATCTCTTTAAGTTGATTGTGGAAATTCTGAAACAAAACCAACAAAAGTAAAATAATAAACAAATACAGTCTAACTTAAATGTTTTCTTTTCAATTTCACAGACATTTTTCATTATGCTACATTTTATTTTATAACTTGAAATATACGTATATAGACTGTTCTTGTTTATGGTTTATATGAGTGCTGTCTTTCTTGTTACTAATATTACATATATCAAAATCTCAGTTATATGATATTTGATTATTAGATTCCCACATTAACTGACCATTTTTCATGCAAGTTGCTTATGACATTACTGAGTAAGTTAAGTGAGATCTTTTCAGTATGAGCAACTATCCTCCACAGTTTAACACAGGGGTCGGGAACCTATGGCTCGCGAGCCATATGTGGCTCTATTGATGGCTGCAACTGGCTCTCAGACAAATGTTCGATTATAAAAAAAAACACTGAGTTTTCCCAGTCTTACGCCTCCATAAAGAGACATCCGTTAGTGATTAGGCTTAGAGACTGATGAAATACCTTGTTTACTCCTTCAGAGAAACAGGCTAAAACCAGAGGTGAAGGTCGCATCAAAAGTCGGATACTAACTATCCATGTACGGTCACTTGTTTTCAGATAATGTGACGTAGCGCTAAGTTGTGAATTGACCTCTACTTTCATTCATTATAGACCCCTGAATGAACGGGCCATGTTAGACGCACACCTGCATTGCACTCGATTTACATGGATAAAATTAGAGCGTCCATTCATTACTAGGACCGGATCTATCAGAACACAACATAGTGGTAATATCTTGATTTCTCTGTGTTGAGTTGAATTAATTCTATATATTTTGTATTGTGAATGTATGTAGAATTTTCTTGTGCATTTTATTGCTGATTGATAATATATTTTCTACAAAGCTAAGTGGCACAGCGATTGTAATAGGGTCGGGGCAAATTATACTTACTTCCTCGGACTTGCCAGTCTCCGATAGCTGGCACTTTTAGGGTCCGTGGTTTACGACCGTGTCAGTGCGCGGCATGGCTGACCCTTTCTACGGACATTGCACGCACAGCTGGACCACCCAAGCGCTACGTGCGTACATAACGGTTCTCTGTCCGAATTCACGAGTCTTTATAAACCAGGTTTGAATGTTAATCGGTACTCTGCGAGGAACAACCGCTTTGGAACGTTGTCCGGCGGCACAAATTATTCCGCGAGTCAATCAGCCAATAAGCCTAACCCGCTGTGTCGATAACCTTCGTGTATTGAACAAGGTAAACACATCGATTTCTTAAATTATAACTTGCATTTTATTTAAGTTATCATTGTGTGAATGTGCGAGATTGTTAATGTAGAAATTATATCTTTACTGCAACCTTCTCTAGACACGTGGCTTGGTAACAGTATGGCTAAACTAGAAACATTACATTCTTTACAGTAATTGTCGAATTGTGAGACAATGGTTTATAATGCTAAATTAACGGAATTGTAACCACAGAACGTTGGTGCACGTTCATATGATTATTTTTATGTAAAGAGTCCTTGATGTAAAGTTTGTAAACAATGTGTATAATCGCGTTTATACTTGTAACGCGTATGTGCGTGATTTAATTCATATTCACTTTCTAAAATCTAAAATCTAAATGTTTTCTTTGAATGATTTAAATTCTCTTGCGTAAGCAATGTCGCATTTTAATTGTAACACGCATGAGCGTGATGTTGATTGTATTTTCATTATTATATTCAAACTATTGAATGTGAAGTCACACAGGTTTATCTGTCACTGAATTTCGTGTCCTAACTACGAGGTTAAATTTAGTCAGACTGAAGGATAAATCTGGGCAGCCAGCCTGTTTCAGAATAAGCGAGGAGATTTAATTAATCTAAATCCTGAAATTTAATTAATCTAAATCTTAATTCTGGAGCAGAGTCTTTAAATAAATGCTGGCATGTAACAGTGATATTACATTTGTAGTAGTGGTGAAGACACCATGTGTATGCAATTGAACTACCGTTGATTAATTGTTATTACGGGAGAGTCAAAACCCGCCACGTATTCATTAGTTAAATTGTATAACTAGCAACTTTGGATTAATGGAGAAATATCAGAACACAACATAGTGGTAATATCTTGATTTCTCTGTGTTGAGTTGAATTAATTCTATATATTTTGTATTGTGAATGTATGTAGAATTTTCTTGTGCATTTTATTGCTGATTGATAATATATTTTCTACAAAGCTAAGTGGCACAGCGATATTACATTTATAGTAGTGGTGAGGACACCACGTGTATGTAATTGAACTACCGTTGATTAATTGTTATCACGGGAGAGTCAAAACCCGCCACGTATTCATTAGTTAAATCGTATTACTAGCAACTTTGGATTAATGGAGAAATATATTGTAAAGATTTAGAATTTTAGATGTTTGGATTTTCACATAATGTAAATTGTAAGTTAGTGGAAATTGTAAAGAATGATTAACACTGCTGTTATTAGGCCCATATAAATCATTATTGTCACACGAGTCTGAAACATGATTAACTATGCATTGCAGCCGGTTCCTGAGTTCACTTTATAACTCAGACTTCCTGCTAGCTGTTCCTTGGTGGAAGTCCAACCTTACTAAAAGCGTGGATTTCTATGGAAAAGTGACAAAAATACATGTCATTGTGTCTATATCTGACATTGTTCAACTGGGGCTGCCATATATAGCTTTCGAAAATAGCGGCCGATGTGTGTATGTGCAAAAGGGTTGTCGTCGGATCAGAAAGTTTCGTTTAAATCGCGTGGTCAGCTAACTAATTTTAGAAACCCTTTTGACAAGATGGCTAAAAGAAAGAAAAACGATGAGTATCGTACTTTTCAGCAGGAATGGACAGAGGAATTTGCCTTTGTGGAGAGAACGGGTTCTGCAGTGTGTCTAATATGCAGTGATAAAATTGCATCTATGAAACGGTCAAATGTAAAGCGACACTTCGAGACACGCCATTCTACATTTGCATCGAAATATCCTGCGGGAGACAGCAGGAAGAAAGCATGTCAAGAACTGCTATCAAGAGTGCAAGCTAGTCAGCATCAAATCCGTGTTTGGACCCAACAAGGTGACTTGAATTCGGCTAGCTTTGCTAGCGCTTTAGCTATTGTGAGAAACGGAAAGCCATTCACAGATGGGGAGTATGCCAAAGCATTCATGCTTGATGTTGCCAATGAACTTTTTGATGACTTTTCGGATAAGGACAAAATAATTAAACGGATAAAAGACATGCCTCTGTCGGCAAGAACTGTTCACGATCGTAGCATCATGATGTCAAATCAAATTGAGGCAATGCAAGTCAAGGACATAAATGCGGCACCGTTTTTTTCTCTCGCTTTGGATGAGTCAACAGACGTCAGTAATTTATCCCAGTTCAGCGTGGTTGCAAGGTATGTTGTCGGTGATACACTACATGAGGAAAGTCTTGCTGTGTTGTCTATGAAAGGCACAACAAGAGGGCAGGATTTGTTCGAGTCCTTCACTGAGTTCGCTAAAGAAAAAAATCTACCGATGAATAAACTTGTTTCGGTGTGCACTGATGGTGCTCCGTGCATGGTTGGGAAAAGCAGAGGATTTGTCGCTCTTCTTTGTGAGCATGAAAACAGACGCATCATAAGCTTTCATTGCATCCTCCATCAAGAGGCGCTTTGTGCTCAGATGTGTGGCGAACAGCTTGGTGAGGTGATGTCACTGGTGGTTCGGGTAGTCAACTTTATTGTTGCCCGAGCATTAAATGATCGCCAGTTCAAAACACTGCTTGATGAGGTTGGGAATAATTATCCTGGTCTGCTTCTGCACAGCAACGTGCGTTGGTTGTCAAGGGGGAAGGTGCTCAGCCGATTTGCGGCTTGTCTGAGCGAAATCCGGACTTTTCTTGAAATGAAGAATGTCGAGCATCCCGAGTTATCTGACACTGAGTGGCTTCTGAAGTTCTATTATCTCGTAGACATGACTGAACATCTAAATCAGCTCAATGTGAAAATGCAAGGCGTTGGAAACACAATCTTATCCCTGCAACAAGCAGTGTTTGCATTTGAAAACAAGCTAGAACTCTTCATCACCGACATTGAAACAGGTCGTTTACTACACTTTGAAAAACTGGGAGAGTTCAAAGATATGTGCACATCAAGTGACCCTGCTCAACATCTTAATCTTCAGCAGCTAGCAGGCTTCACGTCTAATCTCCTGCAGTCATTTAAAGCGCGCTTTGGAGAATTTCGCGAGCACACCCGTCTTTTTAAGTTCATCCCCCATCCACACAAGTGTGCAGTGGACAGCACTGACCTGAGTTGCATCCCCGGTGTCTCCGTCAGAGATTTTGAGTCCAAGCTGCTGACCTGAAGGCCTCAGACATGTGGGTGAATAAGTTCAAGTCACTGAATGAAGATTTGGAAAGACTTGCACGACAGCAAGCAGAGTTGGCGAGCCAACACAAGTGGGCAGAAATTAAAAAACTTCAACACGCAGACCAGCTGATTGTCAAAACTTGGAACGCGCTTCCCGTCACATACCATACACTGCAGCGTGTGAGTATTGCTGTACTGACAATGTTTGGCTCTACGTATGCATGCGAGCAGTCTTTCTCACATCTAAAGAACATTAAGACCAACCTGCGATCACGTTTAACGGATGGAAGTCTCAACGCCTGCATGAAGCTTAACCTCACCACGTATCAACCAGACTACAAAGCCATCAGCAAAGCCATGCAGCACCAGAAGTCGCATTAATGGGAAGAAATTCTCATTATTGATTAGCAACAGCATAATAATGTTATTAAAAAGAATCAGAGACATAATTATTGTACTTTTAGTGTGAAAATTACACAAAATTACACATTTACTTGAATTTTTAGTTTTAAACATAATGTATGGCTCTCATAGAATTACTTTTCAAAATATGTTGTGTCCATGGCTCTCTCAGACAAAAAGGTTCCCGACCCCTGGTTTAACATAACAGATACCAATGGTATTTCAGTATTTATAATAATAATTTACATTTTCATTTCAAATTGCTAAGGCCTAAAAAAATTGTTGGCTTATAGCTACACATTAAAAATACACGGTGATTTGTTTTCCCTAATCAGGACTACAAAACCAGTAAAAAAAAAAAATGTCCTTCAAAGATTGGGTAGCAGAATATATTGAAATAAATTTTTTGCCTGCATGCATATGTAGCTGTACATAAAGACAAAATAAAATCAAAGGATTAACTTTAACATTTAATGCAGATTTTGTTTTGCCATTTTGTGAAACTGTTTCTTAGATGTCTGTTGAGAGTTAATTCACTTAATTATCACCTGCTTGAGTGACCAGCCATAAGTCTGGCATTTCTTTCTATCCTTTACACACATTTTGCTGCTGTTCACTTTAAAAAGTGAAAATCTAGGATCAGCAGAATTAGTCAGTAAGATAACATTAGACCTACTTTTTTTATAGGTCTAATTATATCTTTGTCTTCTAGTTATACATTTTTTCAGATCCATTACCAGGTTCTCCTTGATCTCACTCATTTGATTTCCAGCTTAGCCAAACTCTTGGTCTCTCCCATACAGATTCATATTGGTTAAAAGCAAGTTTCATTGTAATACCATTAGTCATTTAAGATAAACAATGCCAGCTATCTTGAAAAATGTCCACTGTAATAAAACTCTTAATGGAGATAGCATAAGTTGTCCCATTTTGTAGTGAGAGTTTGAGTTCCAATCATTACTGTTGATAAAATGAATGAGATGGAAGGTGGACAAAAAGTGGACTATGACTATGTAGACTAAAATGTAGCAATATTTTACATTGTATCTACATCACTATGTACACTAAAATGTAGCAATATTTTACACTGTATCTACATCACTATGTACACTAAAATGTAGCAATATTTTACACTGTATCTACATCACAATGTACACTAAAATGTAGCAATATTTTGTAGTGCATGCACATCAGTATGCACACTAAAATGTAGCAATATTTTACATTGCATCTACATCACTATGTACAATAAAATGTAGCAATATTTTACATTGCATCTACATCACTATGTACAATAAAATGTAGCAATATTTTACACTGCATGCACATCACAATGTAGACTAAAAAATGTAGCAATATTTTACATTGTATCTACATCACTATGTACAATAAAATATAACAATATTTTACACTGTATCTACATCACAATGTACACTAAAATGTAACAATATTTTACACTGTATCTACATCACAATGTACACTAAAATGTAGCAATATTTTAAAGTGCATGCACATCAGTATGCACACTAAAATGTAGCAATATTTTACATTGCATCTACATCAAAATGTACAATAAAATGTAGCAATATTTTACACTGCATGCACATCACAATGCACACTTAAATGTAGCAATATTTTACACTGCATGTACTTCACTATGCACGTTAAAATGTAGCAATATTTTACACTGCACGTATATCACTGTTTATACAGGACATGATATGCAAATAGTTTCCAAGTTTTGCTAAACATACTTCCAATTAACAGAATATCCCATAATGAAAAGTTACCAACAAAGCACTATAAACACTGAAACACTATAAACACAATGTTCTCTCAAATTATTTAAATTATAATTTTTTTTTAATGTTTCAATCTTTAATTCACTGAAGATATAATGAATGTATGAATTACAGAGAACTGGGAACATAAAGCATATCATTTATATTTGTATTTTAAAGAAATAAATATATTTATGAGAAACATTTTCTGGAAAAATAAAGAGGTTGACATATCATGGACTAAATACTGATGTTTACAATGTAATATTTAAAATAACTATACAAAATTAGATTATTATAATATGTAATATAATATCAATTGGATAAGGATTGGAAAAAATATGACTGTAATATAGTAATAATAAGGACTGGTTATACTGTAATACACAATCTATTGAAAAGTCAAAATCACTTTTTTTTCTGAATAAAAAATAATCATCATGAGTTCTGTTTAACTCAGAACTTTATTCTGTTCTCCTGTAATAAGTATGTGGTAAGGGAAAGGGTCAAATAATTGTCCTGAATTTTCCTTCCGCTTAACAATGGAGCCTACCTTCCTTCCTGCCTATGAATATTTTTTGTTGTTTCTTTATGATTAATTTATTTATTTGCAATATATAAATTATAAACTGAGTTGGACAGTTGTAAATATGACTATCTGGTTTGAAAAAATCCATACTAAGTTCAGAAGAGTTTTTCCCTGCTGCTCTGAATCTCTACTGACCTATTTCCTGCTCCTCTCTATTGCTGAATTCAAAAGAGCTCTGTGTGGTCCTGTTATGTTAAAACATGTGCATTGGAAAAGTTTAAAATCTTGTAGATGTACATTATTAGTTTATTACTTAATTCAAATTTTAAACAGTAAAGAAAAACATTACAGTCCACACACACACACACATACACAACTGCAAAGAGAAAGAAAACATCAGACAAACAATAAGTCTCCAAAGAATTTTACCTTAAACTGACTTAAAGTCATTTCAATAATATGCAAATGTTTGTTGCTAGAAGCATCTGATGTGGTGAGAGTTATGGTGATGAAAGGAAAGTTGAGGTTCTTGCATTCATCTGAACTCACTGCCAGACCCAACTTCCAGTTTATACTAACAAGCTTCAGAGTGAAAGAAAATGTTTTAATTTCAACAAACTGACACCAACATAATCAAGTGATAAATATCACATAAGAAAACATAAGGTAAAAAATATATACTGGTGCTCAATGTTACACAGTCTTTGAGGCTAAAAAAATTCAACCATGTTGTACATGAGACTGCATTATAATGAGGGATATTTTTTATCAGAAATAAAAGTTTGTCCACTGGCCCAGCTTTCTCTCAGCAGCCCTGGTCACAGTCAGTTCTATCCACATTTTTTAAATTGTTCATTGAAACAGCTTCAAAGAATATTAAACTGTACATGTACTTGAAGAGATGTGTGACAAATCTGTGAAGAAAAATGTCTATTAACTCTGTTTAGACAGTGGTAGGATGTGTTTGAAGTTTTTCAAAACAATAGTAATCATTGTTAAGCTGTGTTTACGAAGTGGCAAGTATATGTACTTTTATTGTTAAGCTGTGTTTATGAAATGGCAAGTACACATACATGTAAAATGTACTGAATACTTATACTGTAAAAAGTTTAAAGCATGGTCAGAAAACATTTGCAAATTGAGCCAGTTGATTTGATACAGTGTGCTGTTAACTCTGTACATGTAATTTGAAGAGACTGGTTAAAAAAAAAAAATGGGGTTCACATTGTATGTGGGTCTGCAATATATCAAGGTGTGTAATATTGAGGCACCAGTTTATATAATTTATTAAAACAACAGCATGAACTTTTTTTTTAACTATCAATTAATTAATATTTGGTGGCAGGATAATATCTACTTTAAAACAGAAAATCAGCAATAACATACTTTATTACATGAGATAAAGTTGCTATATACACACTAATTCAAGTACTGAAAGCATTTTTTTAAAACTGAGGTGTTGACCAAAAGGGTCATCTATGCTTGGTTAGCAAATTCCTGATTTTAATGCCATCAGAAAGGTGAATATAAAAATTTGAACTGGAAACATAGATCTTCATGTGAAGTGACTGTGGAGTGAGGTAACATTGTATGATGGTCTTTGTGCCACAATCATCCTTAGTGCAGTATGAGAATATTATTGGATATATTGGATGATTCCCTTGCAAACAATTTAAATACAGACAATGGCTACATGATTATCATCCTCAGTCACACAACTAATACATCTGATAAATTAACAACTTGAGTCTCCATCCACAAATGAAACATTACAATGGCCCTAAAAGTAACATTTATGAAAAACATCCAGCTTGGCCTATAACCTATTGCAGTTATACTTATATAAAATGCCCATGTTAGTCTAAATAGGATCTAATTAAATCTAAAAAGACTGGGAGTAAAAAGGCTGATTTTTTTTTAAAATAAAAAAAGATGTTCTACAATGAAAAATATATTTTTTAAAAAATCCTTCCTTACGTATAATCATAAATAACACATAAATGTTAACTAACAAAACTGCATTCTTCCATCAAAATATTGCTGACATCACATCAGTATATACAATATCTTATCCCATTAAGAGCAATTTACTCCTATTTAAAATTATATCAAGCAAATGAACAGTGATAAATATTGTACTGTTTTTGTGTTGGGCTTCAGTTCCAAACTTGGAAGTTAATTCTTCATAACTTGATTTTTGATCAATTCACCACTGCCATTCTAAACACTGCAGTTAAAGTTGCTGATACATTAGGAGAATGTCTTACTTTAGATTCTTTGCAAATGATGGAGCAATGATCTTTGTTTTAGAAGTGAACTATTTCATTTGCTGTTAGCATCTTTAGCACTTGAAATTTGGGTTTTCTCCCACTTTAATTCAAAGGTTCATAATGATTTGATGAAGAGAATTAAAATAACACTGATTTTTTAAATTTTAATGGACTTGAACTACTTAAGTTATTCCAGTTATGTATTCTGATGTCAGTATGATTTCCCTATGTATAACTTATTACTATAACAATAATTCATGTATCAATATTTCATTCACCTCATAGTCATATAATACATAGTGATTTTTACAGTGAATATAAATGTATACTATTCATAATTATCAATTTTCAGATGTTATTTCTAATCTCATTAATCTTCATGTAAGAAAATAATTTAATAAATTACAGTATGAAATAAAAGACACTTTGTGACTTGGCCTGCAGTATTTAACTTTTTAAGAAGACAAAAAGAAACATTACCTGCCCTATTTCTATCCTGTTGTCTGCATTATCATCATTCATCTTCAGGTCCATAATTAATTAATATATTTAAAGAAAATCTATTTGCAGTTTGACTCTTGAACCAGGTGAAGCATAAAATAATTTACATCTGAAAAAATAAAGTAAATGCTTGTCATAAATGGCAGACCAACTTTGGTGGCAATAAATCACACACACACACAGATAGATAGATACTTTTTAAAGCTTTATTAACTGTGTTGTACAATCAATAAATATATTTTCACAAAATTCAATCTTTAATTAATCAAAATACTTTAAAGAAATGTAAATAAACAGGGGTGAAATGTGTTTTAAAGTGTGGAGAGTATTATGCATTCAATCATCTTGTTCTTACATATACATTTTAATGTGTTCATATTTTATTCAGTCTAAGGTTTTGTCTTATGATGGCTGATTAAAATTACCAGAAATCAAGTGGTTGAAAATGAAAGTCATCATGTTGTTTGTTATCTTTAGAAGTCATCAAAACAAGTAGTTATAGTCTTAAAATGAAATGTTTCCTTGAATATTCCTTAGGCCTAGTAAAATGATCAAATCTAATTAGGCTTACGTAACTAATGTTAAACTCACTTATTTCTTATCATTGTTAACATTACTTTTGTTATACTGGTCAATATTTTCAGTAATTTCAATGGACTATATTAAACCAAACTCTAAACCAGTGGACTTGAAAGCAAAGTCCACAGTCTTTGTGTTTAGCCATTTCGAAATCGTCGCACAAATTTTATCATTAAAAAGCCTGTTAGCATCATATAATCAATCAATGACTTTATGGCTTATAACTCTTGCACGTGTCAGTATCAATATCACTTTTATCAGTTACAAACCTATTCACTCCGTTCTAGTGACATACTAACACAAATCTTGATACTGACACACAAAGTCCTAAGACCTTAAAAGTAAGATGTTCGGCTATTTGTGCACTTTGTGTGCCTGTGAATCTTGGGTACACTGTTTGAAAGGAAAAAACAGAGCATCACACATATACAAACTACGCATAGTACTGGAATATTTATTCTCTGTAATAGTATGACTATGAGGCGCATATAAAATTTCTGAAGGGGAAAAATATAATGTCTTAAGAAAATGTTATATTTTAAGCTCATAAATTAAAAAAAAAAATGTACAGTGTACTTGCACTTAGAAGGCAGCACTGTTTGTACTGGAGTGGTAGTACATGCACACTGCAGTACACATTGGAGATCGTCAGCATTATTCCCCTTCGTAACTTTATACCATAGATATGCATTTAAATATAAAATATACGGCTGGATCACTGAGCTATAAATACACCTCAGTACGTTTAATAAATTTTGTATCTATATCTATGGACTTTTATCAATGAATGCAATGTGGTTTTATTAAGTCAGACAAGACAGAGACGCATGTCATATGACTTTGAAGATGGAAATGCGCTATTGCATTTTGTCGTCTGCTATAGTTTTTCTGCACGTTGTTGCAGTCGACAGCATTACATGGCCAATTCCATATAGGTAAGTTTAACTTTCTTTCGCTTATATAGCAAATATATATATAACAATCAAACACTCACACCCTCAGGTTTTAAGCGCGCGCGTATGTAAAAAATAGTTATTTTTTTAAAGTGCAACCCTTATTTATTGTGTGTGATGGTCTTAGTGGTTAAGTACAGGGGAGAGTGTTGTGGTAATGCCTGGAGGTTTATACTGTTATAGTCTATACGTGTTGGTGGCCAGCTTACCGATTTTACTGATAATAGATCTTATATCTTGCGCAAAAAAGAAAAAGAAAAAAAAACATTAAAATAAATAGAACAGTGTATAATATTTCTTTTAAATCTATATCATGTTTAAGATTTTAAACAAAAGTTTTAGAAATATGACGGATTCATATAATAATATTTTTATTATTATTTTAATTGATTTATTTTTCAAAGACAAAGATCAGATTGTACTCATTTATTATCAAAAATGAATGTGTAGTGCATTCACATGGAAGCAATGTTGTGGTCATATTTTTGTATTTAACACATTTGCATACATAATCATTAAAAATATTTTTGTTTACTACACTTCCATTCTTATGCAATCATAATATTCTAATTGATTGTTCAATTGGACTGTCCACGGCTAATCAGACTTAAGAATGCAAGACTCTTCACTTTCTCTGTATTCTAAGTCATTGAAAAGTAATCACTAGTGCTTGCTTGTTTCTTTTAAAATTATTATAATAATTACTAAAACAACAAAAATACTTATGTAATAGATATAAAATCATCGTTGTCTTAGTTCATTGTAAGAAAGAACAGTTTAAAATAATTTAAATGGAACCACTATTTGCTAACTGAACACTAAACTGTTTATTTTTTTTACACATATTGTGTCAGCCTCATCAAGATGGATAATGCTTCTTAGTTCTTGCTTAAGTCAAGCAACAAATAGTTTGATATAACTTAAAATGAATGTTTAAAAATTGAAAATATTACTAGCAACAGATGTTAAGAAAAATATGCTCTTATCTGCTAATCTAGCTGATTATTTTTAGTAACTCACCAACTTTCTTTTTAAAAAAATAACTTAAAGTGAAACCATATTTATTTTGCATTATCTGATTGCTGGGGCAGTAGATCTTTGAGTGAACTTTGACCAATGCTTTTAATAATAAGATTTGTGGAATTTATACATATAAGAACTTGTCTCCTCTGTTTTGCTGGGAAATGGACAAGATGTTAACTCTCCACCAACTGGGCTGCCAGTCTTAGGCAAATCCCCAAACCATGCCTTCTGGCTGGTCACACATACTGTAAAGATAAATGATAAATGATAAATAATGTAGAATAGAAGAGTGATAGTCCTGGAACCCTTTGATACATACAGCCAGGATAGTAAGAAAATACAGGTGACGGACTACAGCATATAACATGTGAGTCATACTAAAATGAGTGGTCTGTGTATCAACAATAATTGTATTCAACAAGAAATAACATAAGGCAGCATGGTTACATATAGCCAATAGTTCAACAGTTACAATTAGAGTTTATAAATAAATATATAGTGCCTAATCATGACCAAGGGATGTTGCAAGAAAATGTTCATTTTGAGTCCAATGGCACTTGTAGTAGTTATTTGGTTCTTTGGAATAAGTGAACTATAAATGAGATTATAAGAGAACACTGAATGTTTCTGAGTGAACTCTAAAAGTATTTGGTAGAGTTGGTCTACAACTTGAGTGAAGCTGGGTGGTTGTGATTTTATAATTACGTAACTTTAGATCACCTGATGTGTAGTCTAGGGTCTCAGCGAATGTTGATAGCAGAAATGCATGTGGTCTGTTGAACTGGTCTTTGGCCCATGGGTCATTCTGCTCAAGTGTGGCTTGTAGCTCAGCACTCGTCAAACCAACATCCACAATAGAGTCTCAGATGAAGTCTCTGATAAAGTGCCGATCTGTCAATAAAATACACAAAGACTAAGAAATTGTCCTCATGTGTTCTCTAACAGAACACTCATAATTACTTGGTCATTATACATTTAAATATCATAAGCAAAATATAACATTATAAAATATAATTAATATCAAGAGATAAACATAAATATAATATTAGTTAGGCAAGCAAAACCACATACCTTCAGCAGTAATATATACAGAGGATGACTTGCTGCTGTGTTGATAACTGGCGATAAGGTTATTAGCATGAGTCTGCTTTGTTAACCCCAGGAGCCAAAATATGTGTTGCTGCAATGGTCATCTGCATTCGACTAACAGGGGTTTATAGGTAAATTTCTAGTATATTCATTCACGTGGCTGAGCTGTGCTTTGATTGGTTAGTTTAGTGAGTTGTATGGAACATTCAGTTTTTTACCCAGCCTGAGGATAAGGGTCAGCATTTCTAGAAGGTAGGTTTATATATAGTTAATTTTTAGAGGAGGGGTGAGTTTTGTGGGCTACATAAGCCATTATGTGACACCATTTCAAAATCTTCTGTTTAGAAGGGTGTATAGATCTGTTGTGTCACTAAGATACAGGATAGACTGGCTCTAGTCTCGATCTGAGTTCATTTAGCTCTAAAAACAGTATTTATGAACATAAGCTATAGTATTAGTGTTATTTACATAGACACTGTGTATATTTATTGTGTTAATATAAAGATTGTTCTGTCTGCTGTTGTTAATTCTCTATAATAGCAGGTGATTGTAATCTATCATATCAAAATCACTTCACTCTCCATCCACTGCCTATCTTGTCTAAGCATGACTGGAGAAAAGCCATCTCCTGCAGCTATATTTCTTTCATATAAAACACCATTTGTGGTTTCGTTCACGTACAAAGCTATATGGTGCAAAAATACAATGTTACACCAATGTTGACCTTAGTGTTGATCGATGAAGCAGTTTCTGAAATTGGAAATAAGTTTTTGGGTTTTTTCTATAGAACAAAAGAACCCAAACGTGCTTTTGATAGGACTACTGAAAAACGTGTGCATTTCCTATTTCTAGGTAATATTTGCTGTGGCTGTGCTTGAGACTGAATTACATAACTGTCAACTTATATAACATAATTGTAACATTCTCCCTTCTTCTACCTTTCAAAGAACTTAAATTACTTTTTTCTGACAGGTGGAAAGGATCAAGAAGACATTAATTTAAAAGATTCAACATCTCAATGGATAGATAGATAGGTAGATAGATAGATGAGTGTGGCACATGTTATCAACATTCAAAGTCACATTCATAGTAAGTCAAAGTGTTATATGTTGATTGGTTGAAAGCATGTATGTGGTTTATGACAGTAGATTTGGTCAGCTCAAAGAACTATTTTAAATTGTATTTAAGGAATAGTTCTTTCATCACTCTCAGCCACACTACAAACAAATCTTCATTGAATGTAGGATGTTGGGCTACCTATAAATTACAGTGAAAACATGATTATAAAGAATATAAGGAATTTCACATTATATTGCATTAAAATTATTTTGTTCATGTGCATTCATCATTCTTGTAATAAGAATGAATGGGATGAAAATTTATAGAGTGCAAGCATATTTACTTAATTTATTTATTTGATAGGATGTAATGGTCTACAAAACTGTAGCAAATAAAAAATATCTGTCTCTCTGTTTGCCTGATTTGTGTTCAATTGACAATAGATTCTTCTTATTTAAGAGGAAATAATGAGTGATTATTTGATGTTGTAATTTTGACCCAAAACAGAGAAAGGTGAATAAGAGTCAGGAGATTATTTTTCAGATACCTGGGAAATTCTAATTGTAACTTGACATAGAATGCCAAGGACCCTAAATAAGAAATAATCTGAGACTTTAGAATAAATTCTAAATACATTTAAATGGGAATACGAGGTAAGATGTCCCATTATTCATGGAAAGAAGACAAACTCAGCATTCTACTTTGCCATTTAGCTGGGATTTTACTTTTTTGGATTACTTATGAAGTAATTGATAATTATAATATTAAGAAATATATGCATTGTATGTGGTAGTAGATTATAATAATATAAATCCAAATCATATCCATTAAAAAACAATAAAAAGTAGTATTTGTCAGAATTACAGTTAAAAGAATGTTATATTATATCCTACAATTGCATATAATAGGGCATGGTAGTTTATATTAATGTCAGTAAAGTATACCTCATTGGAAATAATTCCACAAATATATTGCACACATTTGATCTCTAAAAGCCCTGGTCAGAGCTTACCAATTGACTATATGGCCACTGTTTCATGGTCAGTTCTAGATATACATATGGATCATCATGATATAAATTTGCTAAAGGCATAACTACTGCCCCTGGAGCCCCTACATTGCTAAGAGCCATTCAACAGAAGGGGCTCAATATTTGTTCCTTCAAACAAATTGTATTTGAAATTTTAAAAAATATACACTTGAACAGAGTACATGGGAAGCAGAGAGAGTGTCTATAAGTGTTTATGTATGTTTGTGAAATGAGGTGGGGTGAATTTTAGGCTTTTTGCAAGCGTGGGGCCAGCATTTGAAGATAATATGCCACTTATGCTTAAAGGAATGGTTTAATTTTTTTCAGGCGCCAGTCATATCGGCCCAAGTCAAATCCTTACTGTCAGGCAGGGTTGATTCCATTTTGCCCAACTGGAATGCCATCAAATACCATGCCTACAATGAATCCCAGCGATACTTTGTATGTCTATGCCTTGAAAGCCCCAGTTTGGGAGTTCAAGTTCGGTGACCTTCTGGCCAAATTTGTAAGTACAGTGTTCTTTGTCATGTATAAGCAGAGGAACATTGTTACATAAAAAGGAGAATAGGTGTAGATAACATGAATGATTTAATTATTGGCAATGTATAGATTACTTTTATTATTATTATTATATTAATGATAGTGTGGATTTCTACTAGCTATTTTACATTTTAGAATAGTGCTTGATGTTTACTGCTGAGCTTCCCAGACATGAGCTAAGAAAAAAATGGCAGAATTCTAACTTTCTGATTGATAAACCATAACTGCATAATCTAATGCACCACAGCCTAGACCTCTTGATCCCACCCCCCTTTCCAGTTCATTGAATTTTCTTTATAGTTATACTGTATGCAATAGAATTTACTTATTTTATTTTTTAAATACTTTATCAGATATATTTTTTTCACAGTTTATTTTAATTCCAATTTTAAAATGTACATTTTAAAAATTGTTTTCAGCACATTATGCATGATGCTGTGGGTTTCCATCATGTTCAGTCTGGTGCAAATTTCACAATGGAGTGGTATGAACTTTTCCAACTCTTTAACTGTACCTTTCCACATGAACTGCAGAATAATACACTTCTATGGTGCAATCAAGGTGCTGCATGCATTTACAATGGCATTGATGAAAAACACTGGAAACAAAATGGGACACTAGTCAAAGTGGCAGAAATTACAGGTATGGCAGACATTATAGACAGGATTGTGAATTATTTTTAAAGTAAAAACTTTCAGGTAGAATTGAAAACAGCAAAAATTACAGATAAAATTAAAATAAAGAGATAATCATACAAATAGCAGAGAAGGGAATCATTCACAGAAAATAAAGAAGGGGGTAATACAAAAAGTAAAGAGGGGATCATACAAAAATTGTTGAAAAAGGAGTTTTATCAAAAAAGTTATATAAATAATAAAGAGGGGGAACATACAAAAAGTTAATTTAATTAAAAAAATTCAGAAATGACTCATTTATCAAACAGTGAATAGGGGATCATACAAAAAGTAAAGAGAGAGCCAGCCATATGCATATGTATTTAGAAAGATGGGGGTCATATTCAGAAAGAGGGAATTGTATTCATAATGTAAAGAGTGGGGTTGTATGCAGAAATAAAGAGGGGAGTTATATGCAGGAGTAAAGAGGGATAGTCATACAAAAAGTAAAATGTGAGTCAAATAAGTATTTTGTATACATTTTCTTACATGAAGTGCATTTAAGAGGAAACACAAATACTAACACCTATATAATAATAATTTATTAATATATTAAAAGAAAATGGTAGCCAGAGTTTATACATAAATAATATTTGACAAGGGGAAAAAGTTGTATTTTCATAAAGATGCTTTACATATGATGCATTGCCTGAATGGTGAGGCCAGTCATAACCATTTATACAAATCATGCATTCTATCAGGTAAAATGCTTCTTCCACCTTTACTGACATGTTCTGTGGTGGCAGTATGGTGGGTTTTTTTATTTTAAAATTAGGACTCACATTTTTATCAGAGTTTCTTACACTTGTATGTATTAAAGTTAAAACTTGTACACATCTTCTGCTAAAGTTATAACTTTTACTCATTATATAATTAGAATTCTTACATTTTCAACTACTAGTTAGAACTCTTAACACTTCTTGAATATTAATACTCTTTTATTTTTGTCTATTAAAGTTCATAATCTTACGTTTTTGTCTGTTAAAGTTAGAACTCTTATATTTATCTGTTAAACTTAGAATTCTTATGCTTTTATCTATGAAAGTTAGGACACTTATTATAGTTTTAAAATGAAAGTAAAGTTAGAACTCTTTAAGTTGATATTTTATAATGTAAAAAAATGTATTCAGATTTAACTATATATATATCCTTGTATCTATTTGCAGGAGATATGTTTAACAAGTTTGCCAATTGGACTGAATGGGATAACAATACAGGAATTATATATGAAACATGGACTGTGAGGAAATTTCCAGGTAAATATACAGGGTCATTGTAAAAGATTTAATAGGTTATTTTAATGGTTCATTATGCATGACTGATGAGTTCACCAATCTCTTTAAATGTTCCTGATCATCAGGCTGGTTTTTGGCTTCTCAGCAACCCACCACATCCAAGTTTCTTGAATTGTTTTATGAATAGACACTTAGGCTGAATGGTCTCTTGAGTTCATCATATGTGTGAATGGACACCTGATTATTACCACAAATAATATCTGTTGGCAATCATTGTGACATTAGCATTGCATAGGACAGATGAGGGTCACAGTTTGGAGAGTGTTGATGCATTGTAATATACATAAGAGTCTCAAATTAATTAATATATTAAGCATTGAAATACTTGAAAGGAAAGTGTAAATATTGTTTTCCTAAAACATTTCCTCAAGCCATTTTAAATTAAACCCTGTAACCAATTAAAAACAAACAATTGAATAAATCCCACTTAAAATATATATGTGCCTATAAAACAGTTAAAAGAAACCAGCTATTCTGGCTGTTTTGTTTGACAGCTTGAAAATGCTCTAATCATGTGATCTTGAAGAAATTCTAAATATAGAGTTCTAACCTCATGCATATAATGTCATAAGAATGGCATAAAGCTGAGTGAATTCTTGTTTCATTGTTTATGTGTCATTTCTTTAGAGAATGGTTTTCATCTTTCAGTATATATATTTTACTTTGTAGCAAATCCAAGATCGAAAGAAGGTAGTGTTCCATCGATAAATAAATAAATAATTTCTTTGAAGTGAAGCTTGAAGCTGCCTAGTGACCCAAGTCTAGGAAATGTACAACATTACACACAATGAATATAGGCCTAGCATTCAAAAATTATAGTTTAATCAGAGAGGTTAATCGTGATTGTTGCTGGACTAGATAAATCTATCTCATCTTCTATTGAAATTGACTTACAACCCATGTTGTCAATGTGTCCAAATGTATCCTGATGAACTGTTTTCACTTTGTTTCATCATACTAGAATTGATAAAGAGCTAATCCTTTTTTTAAATAATACTTAATAGATTCAAGATATCTCCTCTTTATTGCTTACACTTTTGTCTTGTACATGCTGCTTGTCACAACTTTCCTAATTCTCTTTTGACACCATGAGCTTATGCGTTTCTGAAGATGCCCAAAGTCTTGTATTCGGCACTGTCCATTGTGGAAAATATATTTTAATTCACAAAGTGCATTTATTGTTCATTCACAACAAAAAAACTAGGTTTTATAGTGATAATAATTTTAGTTTAAAAATTTTACAAAAGAAATGTTTGATAATACTAATCTTTTAAGAAATGTATATACATAATAAAAATACTTAGCTTGTAGCTAACTTGAACTTGAAAATACTTTCTCCGCAGAGTATCATTAAAAAATGTCAAACTAGTACATTTTAATACAGTTTAAAAGAACAACATATATTTAGTAATTGCTTATATTGAAAAGCAAACTAATCATCTGGTTTCTTGCAAGCAGTGGAAATGAGGAGTGCTACTTGAACTTTCTAGTTGCTTAAGAATACAGTACTTTAAATGTTGCTACAAATTCAATAACTGCTACTCTAATGATGCCTGCATGGTTGAGGATGATGGACAGTAGCCACAAATGATGACTGAGAACTACTGTAATGGCTGGTGCCTGTCTAAGAGGATGATGATGGACAGTAGCTACAAATAATTACAGAACTACTGCACTGGCTGGTGCCTGTCTGAAGAGGAGGATGAGCAGTCAGTTGCCAGCAAATGACAGGGAGAACTTCTGTGATGACTGATTTCTGTATAACAGAGTATTTTTGTCAGTTGACTGCTTTTGATAACTGGGAGAACTGCTTTAATTACTGATGCCGTGTGTGATGGAAATGGTTGAATAGTTGACTGATAATGATGACTGGTAGAACTGCTGTAATTACTGATGTTTTAGGCCAGTAGTTGTTTTTAGGTTATGCACCCTTATTCTCTGATTCTTGCTTTCAGATGGCCCACTCTGGTTCGATTCCTGGGAGTGTGCTACTTGGGTCCAGCGAGTTTTTGATGTTCTAGCAAATTTTGGTGGCAAGTTTAATCAATCTGTTCACTTAAACTACACAAGAATGAATATTTACTGTGATGAACCAGTATATCTTGGAAATGCAAGTTCTATTTTTGGACCTGGTGGGAACACAACACTGGCAGAAAAAATTCTTACATTCTATCGACACTTTCAATCTCACCAGTCTCTGCCAGAGCTTATCAAGTCTCTTCTAGTTGCATTCGCAGAAATTGTTACAGAAAAGGCTTTTTATTTATATTATAATGATGAATACTGGATGCTCCCTGTTAAAGAACCTTATTTTCGACTAACCTATGAAGAGAAGCCTTTACCAGGCAGTCGATTTATTGATTATGTCAGTGATTATAATGGCAACTAAAATAAAAGGCTTGTAACTGATTTAAAAGTGATTTTTTATCATGTTGTAAATTAAAAACGTTATTTAAAAACAATGTTTGCTTTACAAATACTCATATAGTATACATTTATTCTGATTGTGCTTAGAATATCTGAAATAAAGTCTGCTCTTTTACTTGTGCATATTACAGAAATTTAATATGCACATTAACATTTAACACTCAACCAACTTATGTAATGCAAGTTTACAAAATGTGAGTGATATGATATAGCTTTTCAAATAAATAAGCACATTGCATACCATCATTAAGAGCAAGACTATGATTAAAATATTCCTTTACTGAATAAGGTACTGTCGTGAAGAAGGCAAATACAAATTTAAACATTCTTGGGGTATATGCACAGGTATTGTTTGTGAGATGACAAATACAACTAAAACATACCTGTGTATACACTGGTATTATCAGTGAGATGGCAAACAATGAAATCATCCCATATATACACAGGTATTATCAGTGAGATGACAAAAAATGAAAACATCTCCATATATGCACAGGTATTATCATTGAGACAGCAAACACAAAAAAAACATCTCCATTTATACAAGATACTGTCAGTGAGGTGGCAAACACAGTTAAATCATTTCTTTACTGAAAGAGGTACTCTAGTGAAATGACAAATTAATTACTTCACTATAAGAGATACCATGAGTGATATGGCATTTAACTAACATCATATCCACATGGTAGTGGTTCAATTAAAAAACTTGCACTTTGATTTATTTTTCAAATCTTTGTATTCTTGTTCAATATAAAAACAAGATTTTCACTCTTCAGATTTATTTAAATTAATTTACTTAAAGTATTATAATGTGGAATGCTGCCAATTTATTTTAAGGTAAAATTACTTTTCATTTTACATATATAAAATCTTGTACATTTTGAATTAGTGTTAACAACAGTTTCATTCAGTTTTACTTTGATAGAATTGAAAAAGAAGTTGTAGTAGTTGTGATGGTGCTGGTCTTTTAGTTTTTAAGTGGAAAAGTTGAGACCATTTCAAAGAAAGTTGCAACATAAATCATTTAGTGTTTAGTGTTTGTAAATAAATGAAGGGAAATAATTTCATTACAATCATTCATGGATAAAATAAATGATGTGCTCATTTGTTAATTGTATTCTTCAGTTTGATAATAATATAGAAACTACAAAATTGTTTAATATTTTAAAAATATTTTGTGGCAAATTTAACCAAATATATTTTTATTTACGAATTATTTTTTTAAAATTTGGGTAGGGGTACAGCAACATAAAAAAATCCAGGTGTATGTATTGTCACCAAATACCAACATCCATAAAATTGCAGCACTTCATAAAGCACAGGATTACAAGCTTCTGCAATATAAAATTTAACAATTATGTTCAGAATGGAGATTATTTATGGGAGTAATTAATCAGAAAGTAGTCTGGAACTAGCATTCAGAATGGAGATTACCATGAGAATGAGAAATGGTCTGAAATTAGCATGCTGTAATTGATATTACTGTGTGAATGATTAATCGCAAAGAAGTATTGAAGTAGCAATCCACAAACTATTTCTAGAGAGCTTTTTGGAAGTTGGTCTTTTCAATTCATTGATTCTAAGAAGCCATAAGTTGTTGTCAAAGCTTTGTTTAGATTTTGCAGTGTTCTTAGCAATAATATTTAGCTTACAGTGATGGTACAACTTGTTGCATACCAGAACAGTTATATATTCTAGTGGAACTCTCTGTACTGACCGTAACTTACTGAAGAAATGTTTTCTCTCAATCTGATGTTTTCTTAAGATCTAGGACAGTCTAAGTTGAAGGTTAGTGATTGAAGAAATTCATTCACTGGTAGAATTTTTATATACTGATTACTTATTCAAAACTTAGAGAGATTCAAACTCATGAACCCTGTACTTAAAAATACTATATTCTTTCTTGAGTGACCACTATTGGCAGAGCTGCTTTTAACATCACCTTCAGCAGTTTGTTTAAGGTCAAAATCATACTGCACATGGCCATGAAAAAAAATATTCTAAAAAGTAGTTTTTCTAAGGTCAATTAACATACTAGCATATGGTCAGAAAATGAGTGCAAAAAAAGGTAGTTTGGTATGAGTAAAATTGCAATTGAAATGACAGTCTAGTCTTACAGAGTGAAGACCACAAATGAAGTATGCAGATTGATTGGTTAAATGAAATGCAAGACATCATCAGTTAAAAATATTTTTAAAATACTACCCGGACTTTTTCCTGGCTGCCAAAGAAAATACTTTACACATAAAAAACTGTTGTGCATTGAAAGGCTCTACTGGATGATTCAGGGCATTCTCCCTTCATTTTCTCTCTGTCTTGATTTTGCTTTTTTCTGTCTAGTTGGCAATGGAGTCCAGCTTTGCCTGTGAGCTTACAACTAGAGTTTGTGTGTATTAACTGTTTATGTCAACACAATACAAAGTTGCAAATCCTTTGTGCTCTGCTGGAATGGTTTCTTTGTAGGAAATATAGTTTTAAATAACTGGTTTAACATTTGATAGGAGTGTATGCTGCATGTGTGTGTGTAATTGAGAGATAGCAAAATTCTGAGGTTTGCTGACCTAGTTAAAATATGCAAAATTCTGAGATTTGCTATAAAATATAGACATGAATCAGTAGAGAGCCTGTTTTCTTTCCTTAAAGCGTTTCAATGTTACAATATTTAATGGCACTTTTCAAGTTTCTCAGATGCATTTCTTATTTCTATAGTCTTAGTTTTAATTTTTCTACTTCAATAACAAATTAGATTCATTTTGTGCATGCATAGTTTATATTGAAAAAGAAGAAAGCTTAATTAAATATGCTGTCTACCGTAAAGGACAATATAGTAACAAGAGTTTCTCTTTTCAACCATTGGAGCAAAAAAAACGAATTTTATTACAATAAAATTACATCAGAAATGTAGGTAAGAATTTGCTGAATGCTTGGGGTGCAGAGCATTTTTAAATGATGGTATGTACCTTTCTAACAGATAAATTTTTACAAATGTGTTTGAAAATGAAGAAATAACAGTTGCATATACATTCAAAAACAACTTTATTTCCATAAAAATTACCATGTTTATTCACATTACATTCGACACCCTGGAGGTCAAAGACAGCTCTCAACTCCAAATTTACTGTAATCACTGTAATGTCCATTGTAATACAACTCATGGAAATAAATTGCATGCCTGTAAACTTTTAAATTGCAATATAGAATTTTACATCCAATTTACTTTTAGTTACCAAGAAATTCTGCTCTTTTCTAACCAGTAGTGTATTTGAATCAAATAAATTCAATTAAAGAGATTTGTGAATAAATAAATTTCATCATTCTTGATGGAAGAACAGCTTTCTCATTTTAACGACCAAATGAAGATAAAATAATCTAATATTAAAAGAAATAATTAGCTTATTGCTAACTTTATGCAGTCACATAAAACTAAAATTGTCATATATTGGGTAATTTTGAGTTCATTCATATATTAAATAAGTGGGATTGGGATTATTTAGGCAATACATGTATTTCATAATGATGGGAATGTCGTAATTTAAATATTCTGCTTTGGTCCCATTCTCTTTTACATTTGATCAAAATAAACAAAGTATTAAAAAAAAAGAAATGCATAATATACAATAATAAAATGTTATTAAATATTATTATTTAGAGTGCTTGCAAAATGCAACTTAAATTACCATAATTTTGTTTAACATATGTTACACAAGAAATTAAACCAATTTATTAAGGGTTAAACTTAAACCAGTTTTATCACATATTTCTCAAAAATAAGAAATTTGAGGTACGTTTAACAGACAATCCATAAGTGGGCTTCTCTGTTAATGTATCTGCTGGTTAAACTTACGATAGACAAAAGTGACTATGGACAGCTAATATGAAAACTGACAATCTTCCATTATATACAAAATCTCTCCAAATAATATCTCCCTCTCAGAGTCTCATGCATACAAATTACAATGAATGCAAAATTTAAACTGAAAAATTAAAAAAAAATACAGATGTATATGATTTGTGTAAAAATAATAGCATATATATTGCTGTCTCAGATTTTATTAAAAGATTTTAAAAAAATTTTCTTTCTAACTTCAAAAACAAACAGTATCTATTTTCTTAAAATTATCACCCCCAAAACAAACCAACAAAATATAATGAAAAACAATTTATGTCACAATTTTATAATAGCAAACTAATTTTGATGAAATCTTTCAAGACAACCATTTATTTTACATTCATACTATAGTCAGATGCAATCATATCCTGAAAAGAAACAAAAATAATTATCTTTGGACTGATAATGTTAGAAATTTGAAAATAAATTCAGTACAAGCTTGTTTTTTTCATAATCCTAAGAAATTCTTCTTGATTTATTTCTCCATCGCCATCACGATCAGCTTCATCAATCATTTCCTGAGAGAATATAAAAAAAATAAAAAGAATAATTATATAAACAGATTTTCATATTTCCTATTATGCAATGGATTTAATTTTTATAATTAAATGTTTACTTGCTTTTTTTGAGAGAATGTAAAATCTTCCTTATCTGAACCTATAACTTTAAAATTACTCAAGGATATCATGTGAAGGAACTGAAATAAAACTATAACACAACAGTTTCTCAAGAACAAATGACTATTCCACCTATGTATATCTGCATGTACACACACACACACACACACACACACAAGAAATAATTCTTTTGGAGTTTCTGGAAAACTTTCATTCATTATTGAATTCACATGCATTATGGGTCATAAACTTTAACTTTGGTTTAAATGAAGTAAGAGATCTATATTTTTTTCTTTCAACAGCTGGACAGCATGAAGATAAAATCTAGTTCTTGCAGAAATGAAGAGATTTTGTTCACTGATTTATAGTTTCAATTTAGTTTACTATTAAAAAAAATAAATGTAGTTTTCAGACAACAGTAATAACACACATAAATATACAATAACTTAAGGGATATTGTTTTTTCCTGAATAGCTTTATTCTTTATATATATACACAAAATATTTTGAAACCCTTGTTACATAATACTCTATAAAAGAAATTAATGTTAGGTTGAGAGTTGGCAGTTATATAATGTGGTTGACAACAATAATAAAAAAAAAAGAATCTTGATGTATGATGCATAAAATGAAAATTAACACCAATCATAAGAAGTGCTGGTCTTCACAAAATATATACCTGAAGCTCCTCATCTGTGAGGTTTTCTCCCAATTCTTTAGCAACTCTTTTCAAATTGCGGAAAGAGATTTTTCCTGTTTCATCATCATCGAAGAGTCGAAATGCTTTCAGAATCTCCTCTTTTACATCTTTTTCACTCATTTTCTGTGTCATGATTGTCAGGAAGTCATTGAAGTCAATAGTGCCTAAAATTTAAATTAAACAAATTACAAAACTTATACATTTGCAACAATGAAACTATTATTTACTAACAAATAATTCATAACTATAACTGATACTTATGAACTTGCTTGACTCAAAGGCTTATAAGTAAATCCTATGTAAACACAAACATGAGTGCACACACGAGAATGCACACACTCGTGCACGCACACACACACTAATTTTAAGAAGGGAACAGTAACCATATCCAATATTTAATTAATAATTTAACACAATATTTTTATAAACACTTCAGAAAAAAACCCAACTAATAACAAATATTTTTTTGACATGAATCTTTTATCAATGATAATGAAATAAAACAAATGAAGAACACAGCAATAAGAAGTAAAAAAGTGAAACTGATAAATTTACATATGATGTTTATTAATAAATAAATTAATTATATTAAGTAAAGATTCCCCACCCCCACCCCATCTCAATTTTTATTCTGTGCTAATCTTCTGAAATTAAATCAAATAAATGCAACAGTCAAATCTGACACCAAAAAAATGTCAAACTCTGTGTAAACATTTTCTTGTAAATGAGAAAGATGATTTTGTCTTGCATACATATATTTAGTAAATTTTGCAGACATAAGTGAATATGTAATCGAAATCAGTAAAGTTTTAACTACAAAAGTTTTATTCTCTAAAATAATGATGTTCCAAAAACGAATCAACTTGAAATATTGTCTAAACACAAAACTATAAAAGACATTAAAACAGCAAATAAAATACTTATTATGAACAATGTAAGTTCATGTGGGCTGTGTAATGCTGTTCCCCTTTCCATATTTGCCAACAAAATTATCAAATTACTAGCCACATTTGGTGGATATTATTTAAGTGATTTTACAAATATAAGCACTGAATATAAGTAGTTTGATTAATTTTCCCTTTCTCCTAGAAAGACAACCCCCAATCAGATGTTAATCAAACTTATGCTGCACAATATCTACAAGGAGTGAGCAAAAACAATTATACACAATTATGTACTTAATATGTAACAAGTATAACTGTGCTTAAATCACCAAAACAAATATGATATAAAAGACAAAAATTCACTTTCTTAATTTAAAGCTTGTGTTACTAGACCACAGATTCTATAGCTGCCTCATTTATTTGATTAACTTAAGAGTTTTGTTAAGCAGACATTTTATCAGTATCATGGTTTAGCAGACTATAAAAGCACTATTTTACTTTTAGAATTGAAATGTTTGTTGAAGCTAGCTGCTAAATAATAATACAATTATAAATAATTAGGCATGATGTTTGGTAAAGAGGCTTTAAGTAGGAACTTGAAAATCTGTTTTAGATTACTTAGTCAAGTTAGAGTATGCTTTAAATAGTTTGTATTTTTGTTTTCAGGTTATACATGTGCTTCATCCCCATTACTAGTCCTAAATAAGTGACAATAAGCAGTACAACAATAACCACTATTCAGTAAATATGTAAATTAATATTTAATGAATAAATTACTGATTGAATGTAAACATAAGATCTTTTGTAGTGCTGGCAAAAAGATATAATGAGAAACTGAAAAGATGACTGGAGTACACATCAAATGTTATATCATCAATTCTCTCGGGCCAGAGAGCCAAAATATATTGTAGCTGTTCTCTGTACTGCTCAAAACAACAAACTGCTATCACATAAGGGAGGGCACCATACCACTGCAATTAGAGAAGTGCTCCAAAACTGGATCTAGAATTTAAAATGAGTTAATTGAAATATTAAAGAATAAGTTTTTCACTTATTTATTATAATGGTAATTTGCAAATAAAAAGAAGTGGGTGAAAATACTTTTGTGCCTGATGTAGAAAAATGGCTGCCAATTTCACCAAGTTGTTTTGGGAATGGTATTTTGATATAGTATGGTATTTTAATATAGTATGATATTTTGATCATAGTTTTAATCAATGGAAAGTAGTTTGGAATTTATGGCATCTTTGCTTTAGAGGAGTGTTTTCCAAACAGTTTGACCATGACCATCAATACAATTTTTTTCTTATCTGGTAGTTCATGGATCTGGTACACGTTTATAATAATTATAATAATACAACAAACTGGGTAAAATTAAATTTATAAGGATTTTCTTTTAGTGGCTCCATAATGCTGCTTCACTCTGTGAGTAAGGTCTTTGGAGTCTTGGTTTGATGTTGATGGATAAAGAACAAAGCAAATCATGCTGTGGATCCATATGATTCCATGATTTGGTTTAACCTCTTGCCTATCAGGTCATAAAGTTATGGTATGCATCATCCTGGCAATTTTTGCCACTCAGCAATAAACATATAAAAATTGAATTGGTGAGCTTACTAAAAATTGAAAAGTGGCTGTAATTATAAATCGATTTAAAAAATTTAAAATGAAAATTATTTCCTCAAATTGAATATAGTCCAAATGTATATATATATATATATTTTTTTTACATCTCAAGGTAAAGGTCTTGTTGAGTATACATGACATTAAAAGGAATTATGAAGTAAAATCACTAATATTTATTTATTAGAAAATTTGTTTGTTTGAATTATATACATAATTTTTAAATATATAAATTTTAATTATAGTACTTGTTGCAAGTCACGTCACAAATAGATCTAGCCTGTAGCATATAAGAGGGGAGATGCAATATGAAGATTTATAATTGTTTACAACAAATTAGAATTAGCACAGGAATCCAATGCACATCTTCTTTTTAAAGAATTCCATAAAAGCTTACACATCCAAATGAAGTAAAGAAACTGGATTTTTTCATATGACCTGACATATCACAATCTGAACACCACAACAAACCAGCTTGACATCGTCACACTATTTTCTAAAAACTCCTCTTCACAAGAAACAGAACATGAATCATCAGCTAAATAGTAATCTGATTCAGCTGTGGGTTGACAAAGTCTGTTGATAAAAGAAAAAGCATTCTGACTTGCAAAAATTTACGTCACAATGGCTGCTGACCTAGATCAGAGCTGTGTGTGTGTACCAGAAAAAATAAAGTTCTTTCTATCACATAATCAATCTAATTACAGCTATCCAATGGTAGAATTGATACAGCTTGTCTCCTAAGGGAAACATATATTTGCTTCACACTAATTGGCTCATTTTGAATGACTAACATTAGTTAGACTGAGAGTGCATGCATATGGCCTATGCACATATATGGCCATAAGCCTGCGAACGGTTTAAGTGCTATTTGCTATTTGCATCACGGAGTTTGAGTATACTCATTGTATAGTTAATTTACTAAAATTTGGGAGCATGAATGAAAGATCAGCAAGAATTTCTCTCTCTGCCATGGCAACTTTAGTGCTCATTTAAACAATAATTTTACTCCCCAAGACCTTTTTGTAACCCCCAGGAAATCCAAGTAACTCTTTTAGAGTTGTGACCATGGGTTTAAACAATGTCAGAAATCATTTTCATTTTCATATGGCAATTCATAAGAAGAGCAACAAATGATTGAAGTGATGACATTGAAAGTGTAAGCAAGGAAATTTTGATGGTGGTTCAATACAAATAATTAATACAACCAAATAGCACTGAATGCTCAATTTAAAATGCTGACTACTGCTTAAGTGCCATACTTTTTAAAAAATCCACACATACTCAAAACAAAAAACAACTATGAAATCATGAAACATTTGATGACTATTAAAGCAGAGCATTCTTGTATGACTTACCAGTGCCCTCTTTATCAACCTCAGCAATCATCTTTTTTATCTCTTCTTTCTTTGGCTCAAAACCCAAAGCTCTCATTGCTACCTGCAGAAAAAACATACAAGAATGAAGTGTGGTCATAATTACTTAACAATTATGTAACAATAATTGCCAAGCTGAAAGTAATTATAGAAATATATTTTTTATTATGTACATGCACTTTTTAACAGCTGTTTTAAGATTAGGTTTAAATTTTAGATCAAACCTTCTGTGAGAACTTCATCATAATTTCTTTATATATTTTCATTTATCCATCTGATTCATAATTGGGATGGAAAAATAAAGCGTAAAGCAATAGATGAGATAAAGCAAAAATAAAGCCAAAGCAATAGATGAGATAGTATAACTAATTAAATTTAAACAAATATTCAATTTACTTTCAATTCTTTAGCATCAATAGTTCCTGAGCCATCTGCATCAAATAAATCAAATGCCTCTCGAATCTCCTGTTTTTGTTCTTCAGTTAGTTCACACTTTGGACCTGCCTTTTTACGACCACCACCAGCCAGAGTTGTCTTTTTAAAATTGGACTGCAATAAAAAAAAAAACCCACATTATTTCAGTGTACACAACACACACACACACAAACAAACACACAAATAAGCAATATACATAGTAACATTCTCTTTTCCCCTCTGACAACAAGCTTATCAAATTACTTTCTTTTACCAGATGGAAAAGTGGCAAATATTATTTATGAGATCCAACATCAAGGTTTTTTTCCCACTATAACTAACATTACATAAACTGGAGAGATCTTCAAAAACACCTTTCTTAACCACCAAATATACATAAACTCATCCTCTTAAACCATGAAAATAACATGCTATGAATAATAAAGAAAGGTATCAATTACTATTACTAAAAGATGCTTAGTTAAAACAAGAGTTTTCAACAAGGACAAAAATAAACAGTAATTGCTAAAAATAACTATTGTGCTAAAAAGTTAGATGCCACCACAAACTTTTATTCCTGTGGCAACCTGGTAAACTGAGAAATACAGTATTAGCAGAAAACAGAATGGAATGGAGGAAACTGGTTGTCAGGTCATCAGTGGTGCCCCAGAGGTCAACAAGACTAAGGGATAAATAGATTGATAGATAGATAGAACCTGATAGCTGGTATATGCCAACCACAGTATTTTATCATTAATGTCATTTGCACAAGTGAAGACATAGGCAGTTGGTGGCTAGATTTGGTTGTGAAGAACTGCCAAATGGTAATATGTGGTGCACTGGAACTTTAGTTTAATTATAATAAACTAAAGGAAAATAGTAAGTAAAAGTAACACAAAAATTAAACTTAAAATACAGTGAGTAACTATAAATAAAACTTCAACATAATATAAAAGACTATAAAAAAATTCAATTAACCATTACTAAATTAGCAAGATATTAAGGTACGATGACAGGTGCTGACTGGGAGAAATACTGGGTGTTTGATCTACACAGAAAAATTGAATTTGTAGACATTTATGAAGACGATAAAAACAATCACCTATATCAACTCCAAAAGTATACCACAAAGACTGAAAGAGCCCAGATATAATTAGCCTTTACAGTAGTGGAATTTTTATGAGGGAAAACCACGTGAAGTCGATTGCTAGTGTTGGCTTAATAATAGAACTACTTGTGAAATAGTCGTAGTGGATGAAAATGCACATCGGAACTTCACACACTTTCTAATTTTAAAAAAGAAGTTATATAATAAAGTTTCCTAAAGAAACACAATACAGTATACATGGAAACAAAAGACATTATATTACTGCCTTAAACTTAATGAACGGTTACAGTTTATAAAATACTACTATAAACAAGCTCTGAACAATGCGCTATTATCATGTATAGACATGCCCGACTCTTTTCTAAATTTTAGCGTCAAATCAGAATAGTGCTTACATCCCCCCCCCCCGGATAACATCGCTTTTACTTTTTAATACAAAAGACTAATTTACTTGTAAAAATCACCCATCGGTAAATAAATTATTTATTAATAAGTATTTTAAAAATTGAGTTATTCTTTCACAAATAGTTTGCTGAGGATAAATAAACATTGAACATAGTTACTTTTGTTACTCCTCTGATTATTGCAATATTTAATTTAAATGTGAAACATTTTGTGCATTGTTCTATATATAACGGATTCAAACAAAGTAGTAAAGAATATAATAGATGGTTACCATCTTATTATAATAATTAGACTAGCAAAACTGCACTGCTTTGTTGATCTTCGAGACGAACTGGTCGACAATGCCCGGATCAATGATGGACCGCAGATAATATAAGACGAGACAGGAACAAAATATTTGCTATATATAAAATTTATATAAATATCTGATTCGTGTGCTTGTCCTATTTAAAAAATAAACTGAACTTTTATCTTGAAAATTTATTCAAACTTAATGGAGAAAAGGTTTTACAAAAATATTAAAAAAATTTCTAACCCCCCAAATAAAGCATTTCTGACAACTTCGCTACAAGGGTGGTTACTCTTGGGAGAACTGGAAAGAATGGTCGTCATAGATTCGGTGAGACAGCGAAAGTAGATCATCATCACGCGTTAAATGAAATGCAGCGTTATAATACACATTACTTAGCTCTAATTCACATCAATCTCATTTAGAATATATACTCTTATAATGTTTTCTCGCAATAATATATAATATTAGCTTTTATTATCTTGCCATTGAAACATGCGACCATCGTATGATATTACGTCACTAACTAGGACACATCGTACAATTTACTTATTCTTTGTCTTCAGCATTTTGTAAAATAGTGCAATAACCATAATATTGTTTTCGCGTAAATTTTTCTATGGCTTTAGGACTGATTTTGTATGATGGATTTTCTTTTCTTTCTTCTTTAAATATTTGATATATATTTAAACTTAAAGATCAATTGAAAGGAATCCTCTTTAAACATATAGGCCTATATTTACACTAATTAGAGGCAGATACCGGCTTTTGCCCGGGTGAAAAACCTTAGCTGAGAAATATTAATAGCTTTTGTAGTTGAAAAAGAAATAAGAATTGCTTAATTAGTTCTCTAATATGTATAAATATTTTAATTCAAAGATATATTATTTAATTAATGTTCTGAACACTTCTGTATACACAATATAAAGATATATTATTTAATTAATATTACTGAACACTTTTGTATACAAATTGTTGTGCATTTTTCCAATCAGAGCATGTGCAAAAAGATTATGTGGACTGTCCACTCTTGAACATCCTACATAGAATTGTCCATATGAAAAGCAAGACCAGTTATCACTATGTCAGGTGTTTCCCATTGACTTGTGGCCTATCTGCTCTCTTGGGCTTGGAGTCTTTGTTGGTTTTGATTTGAGCATGTTATCATACTGTTAAAAGTGTTATCCTCTTGACCATGTCAGCCTGTTTCCTAGTTTCTCTTTGTTGTGATGTTTCCTTGTTATCTTACTGTGGCCTGTCTGCTAGCTTGGGCTTGGACGTCTTTGTTGAATTTCACTGTCCGTCTCCTGTTATCACACTGTTGTCTGCCTGACTCTGACAGCCTGTTGCCTAATTTTCTTAATCAAAGTATTTTGACTATATATTTCTTTTAAATGTGACACAGATAACAGATGTACCCTTGCTCATGAAATGGAAGTAGCAATTTTAGGCTATTCATATGTATTTATTTTCTTTTGACATATGGTTGTCATAAAATTCTTGTTAGGTTTTTCCAACCTGACTATGCTCCAACTGCCCACTGTTTATTATGCAAGATCCTCTCTTTCCAGGATGTTTATGATTTTATTGTGGCTACAGGGGGAGTACAGCTGGCTACAGTTTCCACTGACCAGTGCCTATTATACAAAACTGTCCCTTTCAATGCCCACTCCCTCTAATAATTTTTTCAGCTAAGTCTGAAATTAAATATGATGTGTTCTCTCCAAGGACACATGATAGTAGTCTTAAAATATTTTAAATTAATCTTTAACTTTAAGACCTCGAGGATAATAGATATATTTGTAGTAAATTACCTTTTAAAATTTTAAAAAAAATCTGAATAGTGTTAAATAGTAATAATAGAAGTAATGTTAATAAAGTTTGTGTTAAATGAGTATACAGTAATATCACTAATGTCTGAAAGTTGTATTTTGTATGCACAGGACTACCTGGTTATAGGTGGATGTGGGTTTCTTGGACGGCATCTTTGTGAAGCTTTGCTGAAGCAGGGACACACAGTTCGTGTATTTGACATTAGAAAAACCTTTGACAATGACAAGATCACATTTTTTATTGGAGATCTCTGTAATGAAAAGGTGAGAGAGTTATTTTTCATTATCAGATTATTTTTAATCTTTTCCCAAAGATAAAAAAGTAGAAATCCCAAGCTAGCTTCAGGGATTATTTTAAATGCACTGGACATAAGTATTGATCCCAGTCCTGTGAAGGATTGCACAGCATACTTAAAATCTTACATTATTCTACCAGTCCACTACTAGCTAGATGATATGCTACTTGATACCGTAACAGATTTGGATAAAGTTAAACTTGCATGTAGACTGGATGCCAATTACCATCTTTCATTATGGTTTTGTTTAGGGAAAACAGCACATTCAGTTTGATATATGATGACAATTAGATGAAAATTCCTCAGAGAATTTGGTTCGCAACAGAGGGGAGGTAATGGTTCTGGTTCCATCTTATCTACTTGAGGAGACTCTCACTCAGTGTCTACCACAAGGCTTTTCAAGTTGATTTTTTTTAAAGTGCTTCACTGAATGATATACACAATATGTGTTAAAACTTGATATAATCCATTGATATTGGTGTCTAGGGCATAAGGGCATATGCAAGATCTTTGTTTGCCTCCTACCATTTTTAGTTGTAATTAATATTGGTTGTTGTGAGTTCTTGTCCTAATCCTCCACTCCTAATATGATCAGACAAATACAGGGTGGCCCAAAAGTAGGTTTACAGTTATTAAACTACCTTTTATATGGTTGAAGTTACTTGCTTAGTAATACCAGTATAAAACAATGTTGAAGGAGGACATTTTGAGCATCTGAGAGATTAAATTGTTTATGTTTATGTTTATGTTAACAGGTATAACGAATTTCCCGCTGTTCTAGTGTCGAATTTTCAAATAAATAGTCTACTTGATAACTGTAAACCTACTTTTGGGCCACCCTGTATAAGTGGCCCATATGAAATAAACAATGTATAATCCATAATACTTTTAATAGCAAACTGAAGCCCTTGAAATAAAAATAATTATTGATGTTCACTTATGATCTGTTTATTTAAATAATGATGATGTGTGCACGTGTGTGTGTGTGTGTGTGTGTGTGTGTGTGTAGCATGTGTAGGATGTAGATTACTAAAATCTTAAATATTAACACTTATATGTATATTATGAAATATGGGATACTAATAAATAGTGCACAAAATATGGGATACAAAAAATTGGTTGTTATAGTGTCTGATCACCAAACAAAGGCAGAGATCAATGATGGTGTAACATTTGGGGACATACATCTATTTTTTATTCGTTTTGGGGGGATAGTTGGAGGGCAAGAAATTCACTTTTACCAGCATGCCTTTCAGGTAGATAGAAAAAAAACTTAGCCTGTCTGATTGAGATAGTTCTTGTCTGAAAAATATTAGTCATTTGGAATGCTAGAGCACCAATCTAGAAATTAACATGAGATATCAAAAATCCAGTTCAACCCCAAGACCTCTCTCTCAAGCTCAAGCAACCAGCACAGATGTTTTCTTTCTCTAGACCAGGGGTCGGGAACCTTTTTGTCTGAGAGAGCCATGGACACAACATATTTTGAAAAGTAATTCTATGAGAGCCATACATTATGTTTAAAACTAAAAATTCAAGTAAATGTGTAATTTTGTGTAATTTTCACACTAAAAGTACAATAATTATGTCTCTAATTCTTTTTAATAACATTATTATGCTGTTGCTAATCAATAATGAGAATTTCTTCCCATTAATGCGACTTCTGGTGCTGCATGGCTTTGCTGATGGCTTTGTAGTCTGGTTGATACGTGGTGAGGTTAAGCTTCATGCAGGCGTTGAGACTTCCATCCGTTAAACGTGATCGCAGGTTGGTCTTAATGTTCTTTAGATGTGAGAAAGACTGCTCGCATGTATACGTAGAGCCAAACATTGTCAGTACAGCAATACTCACACGCTGCAGTGTATGGTATGTGACGGGAAGCGCGTTCCAAGTTTTGACAATCAGCTGGTCTGCGTGTTGAAGTTTTTTAATTTCTGCCCACTTGTGTTGGCTCGCCAACTCTGCTTGCTGTCGTGCAAGTCTTTCCAAATCTTCATTCAGTGACTTGAACTTATTCACCCACATGTCTGAGGCCTTCAGGTCAGCAGCTTGGAGCTCAAAATCTCTGACGGAGACACCGGGGATGCAACTCAGGTCAGTGTTGTCCACTGCACACTCGTGTGGATGGGTGATGAACTTAAAAAGACGGGTGTGCTCGCGAAATTCTCCAAAGCGCGCTTTAAATGACTGCAGGAGATTAGATGTGAAGCCTGCTAGCTGCTGAAGATTAATATGTTGAGCAGGGTCACTTGATGTGCACATATCTTTGAACTCTCCCAGTTTTTCAAAGTGTAGTAAACGACCTGTTTCAATGTCGGTGATGAAGAGTTCTAGCTTGTTTTCAAATGCAAACACTGCTTGTTGCAGGGATAAGATTGTGTTTCCAACGCCTTGCATTTTCACATTGAGCTGATTTAGATGTTCAGTCATGTCTACGAGATAATAGAACTTCAGAAGCCACTCAGTGTCAGATAACTCGGGATGCTCGACATTCTTCATTTCAAGAAAAGTCCGGATTTCGCTCAGACAAGCCGCAAATCGGCTGAGCACCTTCCCCCTTGACAACCAATGCACGTTGCTGTGCAGAAGCAGACCAGGATAATTATTCCCAACCTCATCAAGCAGTGTTTTGAACTGGCGATCATTTAATGCTCGGGCAACAATAAAGTTGACTACCCGAACCACCAGTGACATCACCTCACCAAGCTGTTCGCCACACATCTGAGCACAAAGCGCCTCTTGATGGAGGATGCAATGAAAGCTTATGATGCGTCTGTTTTCATGCTCACAAAGAAGAGCGACAAATCCTCTGCTTTTCCCAACCATGCACGGAGCACAATCAGTGCACACCGAAACAAGTTTATTCATCGGTAGATTTTTTTCTTTAGCGAACTCAGTGAAGGACTCGAACAAATCCTGCCCTCTTGTTGTGCCTTTCATAGACAACACAGCAAGACTTTCCTCATGTAGTGTATCACCGACAACATACCTTGCAACCACGCTGAACTGGGATAAATTACTGACGTCTGTTGACTCATCCAAAGCGAGAGAAAAAAACGGTGCCGCATTTATGTCCTTGACTTGCATTGCCTCAATTTGATTTGACATCATGATGCTACGATCGTGAACAGTTCTTGCCAACAGAGGCATGTCTTTTATCCGTTTAATTATTTTGTCCTTATCCGAAAAGTCATCAAAAAGTTCATTGGCAACATCAAGCATGAATGCTTTGGCATACTCCCCATCTGTGAATGGCTTTCCGTTTCTCACAATAGCTAAAGCGCCAGCAAAGCTAGCCGAATTCAAGTCACCTTGTTGGGTCCAAACACGGATTTGATGCTGACTAGCTTGCACTCTTGATAGCAGTTCTTGACATGCTTTCTTCCTGCTGTCTCCCGCAGGATATTTCGATGCAAATGTAGAATGGCGTGTCTCGAAGTGTCGCTTTACATTTGACCGTTTCATAGATGCAATTTTATCACTGCATATTAGACACACTGCAGAACCCGTTCTCTCCACAAAGGCAAATTCCTCTGTCCATTCCTGCTGAAAAGTACGATACTCATTGTTTTTCTTTCTTTTAGCCATCTTGTCAAAAGGGTTTCTAAAATTAGTTAGCTGACCACGCGATTTAAACGAAACTTTCTGATCCGACGACAATCTGTTGTGCGGACCCTTTTGCACATACACACATCGGCCACTATTTTCGAAAGCTATATATGGCAGCCCCAGTTGAACAATGTCAGATATAGACACAATGACATGTATTTTTGTCACTTTTCCATAGAAATCCACGCTTTTAGTAAGGTTGGACTTCCACCAAGGAACAACTAGCAGTTGAAGTCTGAGTTATAAAGTGAACTCAGGAACAGGCTGCAATGCATAGTTAATCATGTTTCAGACTCGTGTGACAATAATGATTTATATGGGCCTTTATATGGGCCTAATAACAGCAGTGTTAATCATTCTTTACAATTTCCACTAACTTACAATTTACATTATGTGAAAATCCAAACATCTAAAATTCTAAATCTTTACAATATATTTCTCCATTAATCCAAAGTTGCTAGTAATACGATTTAACTAATGAATACGTGGCGGGTTTTGACTCTCCCGTGATAACAATTAATCAACGGTAGTTCAATTACATACACGTGGTGTCCTCACCACTACTATAAATGTAATATCGCTGTGCCACTTAGCTTTGTAGAAAATATATTATCAATCAGCAATAAAATGCATAAGAAAATTCTACATACATTCACAATACAAAATATATAGAATTAATTCAACTCAACACAGAGAAATCAAGATATTACCACTGTGTTGTGTTCTGATATTTCTCCATTAATCCAAAGTTGCTAGTTATACAATTTAACTAATGAATACGTGGCGGGTTTTGACTCTCCCGTAATAACAATTAATCAACGGTAGTTCAATTGCATACACATGGTGTCTTCACCACTACTACAAATGTAATATCACTGTTACATGCCAGCATTTATTTAAAGACCCTGCTCCAGAATTAAGATTTAGATTAATTAAATTTCAGGATTTAGATTAATTAAATCTTCTCGCTTATTCTGAAACAGGCTGGCTGCCCAGATTTATCCTTCAGTCTGACTAAATTTAACCTCGTAGTTAGGACACGAAATTCAGTGACAGATAAACCTGTGTGACTTCACATTCAATAGTTTGAATATAATAATGAAAATACAATCAACATCACGCTCATGCGTGTTACAATTAAAATGCGACATTGCTTATGCAAGAGAATTTAAATTATTCAAAGAAAACATTTAGATTTTAGATTTTAGAAAGTGAATATGAATTAAAATCATGCACATACGCGTTACAAGTATAAACGCGATTATACACATTGTTTACAAACTTTACATCAAGGACTCTTTACATAAAAATAATCATATGAACGTGCACGAACGTTCTGTGGTTACAATTCCGTTAATTTAGCATTATAAACCATTGTCTCACAATTCGACAATTACTGTAAAGAATGTAATGTTTCTAGTTTAGCCATACTGTTACCAAGCCACGTGTCTAGAGAAGGTTGCAGTAAAGATATAATTTCTACATTAACAATCTTGCACATTCACACAATGATAACTTAAATAAAATGCAAGTTATAATTTAAGAAATCGATGTGTTTACCTTGTTCAATACACGAAGGTTATTGACACAGCGGGTTAGGCTTATTGGCTGATTGACTCGCGGAATAATTTGTGCCGCCGGACAACGTTCCAAAGCGGTTGTTCCTCGCAGAGTACCGATTAACATTCAAACCTGGTTTATAAAGACTCGTGAATTCGGACAGAGAACCGTTATGTACGCACGTAGCGCTTGGGTGGTCCAGCTGTGCGTGCAATGTCCGTAGAAAGGGTCAGCCATGCCGCGCGCTGACATGGTCATAAACCACGGACCCTAAAAGTGCCAGCTATCGGAGACTGGCAAGTCCGAGGAAGTAAGTATAATTTGCCCCGACCCTATTACAATTGCTGTGCCACTTAGCTTTGTAGAAAATATATTATCAATCAGCAATAAAATGCACAAGAAAATTCTACACACATTCACAATACAAAATATATAGAATTAATTCAACTCAACACAGAGAAATCAAGATATTACCACTATGTTGTGTTCTGATCGATCCGGTCCTAGTAATGAATGGACGCTCTAATTTTATCCATGTAAATCGAGTGCAATGCAGGTGTGAGTCTAACATGGCCCGTTCATTCAGGGGTCTATAATGAATGAAAGTAGAGGTCAATTCACAACTTAGCGCTACGTCACATTATCTGAAAACAAGTGACCGTACATGGATAGTTAGTATCTGACTTTTGATGCGACCTTCACCTCTGGTTTTAGCCTGTTTCTCTGAAGGAGTAAACAAGGTATTTCATCAGTCTCTAAGCCTAATCACTAACGGATGTCTCTTTATGGAGGCGTAAGACTGGGAAAGCTCAGTTTTTTTTTTTATAATCGAACATTTGTCTGAGAGCCAGTTGCAGCCATCAATAGAGCCACATATGGCTCGCGAGCCATAGGTTCCCGACCCCTGCTCTAGACATTCTAGACATATAAGCACAAAAATACAAGTAATGTTATTCTCGCTTGTAAGTTTTCTTTTTAATTTGATCATGTACTAGTGGGTTTTCATGTTCAAAAGCTTCATTCATTACCTAGTACAAAAGTAATGACTGCAGATATGTTAATAAAATTATCACAAAGTTCAGCTAAGGCAGAATTATTACCTGTTCTATAGATTACCTTTATCAAATTTCTCTTGTCAGATAGTTGGAGAGTAGTATTTTGCTGCTCCCTAAAGATGGATTTGCATTATTTTTTCCTTTTCATCCTAGATAATTGAGAGTCTAGTATGTATGTGTGTGTGCATGTGTGTCTATCCTCATCTTGTATAAAATAATTTTATAAAGAAGTTTACTTGTGATATTTTTTAGGATCTTGTGGAAGCATTACAAGGGGTGACTTGTGTGTTCCACTGTGCTTCCCCTTCCCCTCTCAGCAACAATCGACAGCTTTTCCACAAAGTTAATGTGGAGGGCACCAAACTGCTCATCAAAATTTGCAAATGGGCAGGTGTACAGGTTAGTTGATATCCATTTTGACAATCATTGAAATATGATGTTGGAAAGGTTTATGCTCTCTTACTATGTATCAAATTTCATTGATGTTGATAAGTTAAATAATATTTAATAGGCGTAACATACTAAGTGTTTTGTTATGAGTATTATGAGTGATATTATGAAATGTCAGTATAATTAGTAATTTTAATTGTAAACTATAATACTTTCCCATTGCCCATAAATTGGAGATCCTTAATTCCAGCATTCATTTCGGGGTCACTCCAAGGCAAAAATTAAATTACTACCTATTATTGACATATTTAACTGGAAAGGGAGGTTTGTATATTTGTAGCGTTTAGTGTTGACAAGCAGTGCTAGTTGTAGAAATATGTGTTTGCATACTTGTAGCGGTTAGTGTTGACAAGCAGTGCTAGTTGTAGAAATATGTGTTTGCATATTTGTAGCGGTTAGTGTTGACAAGCAGTGCTAGTTGAATTTAGCCAGAAAGGGAGGTTTGTATATTTGTAGTGGTAGTATTGATAAGTAGTGCTAGTTGCATTTAACCAGAAAGGGATGTTTGTATATTTGCAGAGGTTAGTGTTGACAAGCAGTGCTAGTTGCATTTAACCAGAAAGGGATGTTTGTATATTTGTAGCGGTTAGTGTTGACAAGCAGTGCTAGTGTGGTATATGAAGGCAAAGACATTAAAGGTGGAAATGAAGATCTTCCATATGCCGCCAAACCCATTGATGCTTACACTGAGACGAAAATTTTGCAGGAAGAGGTATGTATACTATTTGCACTCTTCTGTTCATTTTTTCAGGTGTGTAATTTTGTTGTTATGTTATTTCTTTTGCATTTTTTCTTTTTTTTTTATTGTTGTTCATGTTTTATATTTAAAAATACAATTTAATAGACTATGCATTTTAGGAAAAAATATACTTTATGGTTTTAAACTTTTAGATCATAGAAGATTACTCTTTTGTACATTTTATGGACTTTTACATTTGAGCTGTTATACTTATAGCTCACATGATTATAATTCACTGTGTTATATTTTGTTTCCAATGTGCACATTGCGAACATTGTAAGTTGTGCAGTAAGTGCATAATTATAATGCACACTCTTATATTTTTGTGCACAATGTAAACACTATAGAGTTGTGCAGTAAGCACATAATTATAATGCATTATGTTATAGTTTTGAAAACATTGTGCACAATGCAAACCTATAGAGTTGTGCAGTAAGCACATAATTATAATGCATTGTGTTATGTTTTGAAAATATCAAAGATATGTTTTTTTCTTATATGGTAATGTATAATTTCTCACCATTTGGTATAAATGTAAGGATTCTAAATCAGATACTTTCAGCCTTTTATGTACAGTAATTTAAGACTAAATTTCCATTTTAAATTTCTTATTTTCTATGAAAGACAAATATTTGTTCTGTAAAGCTTGTCCTTTTGTTACTAAGATCAGTATCTGGGAAATGACACATGACAAGAACACTTGGCCATTTGTTATTTCAGAAGTTCAAAGACCATATTTTATAGATCTGCTGGAATTTCATTCTCAAGAAAATTACATGTGGCCATTTCTTATCCAGGAATCTATATATGGTATATTTTATAAACTTGACTGGAATTAACTATTCTTGATAATTGTAGGAAATTATTTAGTCACATCAAAAAGTGATTTTTATGCAGTGCTGAGAGTACCCTGCTAAGGCGATGTTATTGCAATATTAAGTCACATCACAATGTGATTTTTGTGCAGTGCTGAGAGTCCCATGAAAAGGGTGTATTATATAAAATGGGATGTTTGTTTTTGTGAGACCCATGGAGAAGGAATTTTTATGCAGCCTTGAATTACATCTGTAATTTTTATCCTATATTGCATGTTGATAGTGCTACTAAAATAAAAAAGGTGTTTGTAAACAATATATTCCCTTGTTTAATCATCACATCTGTAGCTAATGGGTAACAAAATGTAAAATAGGTGTTTCTGCAGAGTATTCCCTGATTTTAATCTTCCTGCCAGCATCTAATGTGTAAGAACAAATTTTTTTTAAAAGAGTCATTTGTGGTGCAGAATGATGTTTGTTTCCATTAGTTTTCTTTTTTTTATACTTATTTAAATAAACATAGGTGGATTTATAGTTGCTATCTCGCTTTCTAATGAATCAAATGCACCTCAAGTCAATACACACCCAGTCCAATCTATGACACCTCTGTGTACCATTCATTCATCATCATTATTATTATTATTAATTTATAACTAATAACTTAATTACAAATGATCGAAAATCTTTATTTATATTTCATCTCTAAATCCTGCAATGATGTTTGCCTGATACCCATGCAGCATAAGAAATATAGCATCGATCAAAATTCACAAATATAATGTACAACATAATCAAGTTAGTGAACATAGAAATAATGGTTTAATTACCTAAAGCATTCTCCAATTCTAATCATAGATCAATAGCAAATGTACGAAATATTTCTAAATTCATTCTTTCTTTATCACTCAGTTAACTTAACATAAGCTAATAATTGCCTTTATGACCGGACGAGTTACATCAAAATTAAAGTAATTAGAATATAGGGCTTTCTTCAACAAAGTAACTTTTGGTCTATTCCCATTGGATGAAATTGTTATGAACAAGTATGAGAGTATTAGTGAGAAAAACTACTCATCTGCTTGAAACTGGTTTGGATTGCATCAGCAAGTTCTAGCATATTCTTTACCTGAGTTGTTATTTTTACTCTGGTACTTACAAAAATATCATCATGCACAAGGTCAGGTCATGTGATATTAACATTTAACAAATTATATAATAATTAAGTTTAGAAATAGGGATAAGCAAATTTACTCTGCCAAACACTCCAACCCCTCCCAACACAATAGCTTGTTTGCAAATTTTTATTAGAAGGTGTACTTTAACTAGTCTTCACTTTTATTATTTTGTTAATGAAAAACTTTTATTGATTCTTTGTAGCATCATTTATGAAATTTATTAAAAAGAAGTGTGTGTGTGTGTGTGTGTGTGTGTGTGTGTGTGCGTGCGTGCGTGCGTTTGATGAAAGAATTTTGAACTTGGAGAAATATTAATTACTATTGAAATGTGTTTTAATATTCCTCACATCCTAGTTCTGTTCTTTTTCTGTTTCTGAGTTATATTTTTTATTTATTTAAAAATAAACAGTTAAACTTATGTTTCTTCAAGGTTATTTCCATTTTTTTTAAATCTCTTTTGTTTTGATAGATTGTTTTGTCCTCCAATTCAAAAACCTTTTACACTATGGCTGTTCGCCCACATGGACTTTTTGGTCCTCGAGATCCATATCTTTTACCAACAACAGCTGCCTTGGCTCGTCAGGGAAAGTTCAAATTTATCATTGGGTAAAGACTTGTTATATGTTCTAAATGCTGCTCGTCAACTGTTGATAAATATTGGCTTACCACTGGCTTAGATGACATTGTTATTACCACTGGCTTAGTTGTTATCACTCGCTTTGTTGGCTTAGTTATTACCACTGGCTTAGTTGGCTTATTTATTATTACTGGCTTAATTATAATTCACTGGTTAGGCTTAGTTATTACCCCTGGCTTAGTTATAGCAGAACTTAGAAGTCAAAAGCTTCTTATGGATAGTGACCCTAAGCATTAAAGCTTGGGGCCTGACAAACATAACTGCTAAGTTAGCATTAAATTAATTTTTCCATTCAAAATATTTTTCAATTTTTTTATATTATGCCATCTAGTATTTATTGTGAAATTTTATTTAATTTAATAGAAAAGATATCTGTTGCTTGCAATATGTATATATTTTAAAGACTAGTAGTAATAATATATTGCTTGTAATATAAGGCTATTAACTGGTTGAAATTTGTCTGTTAATTGATTCTTTTAGAGATTATGTACATATTGGAATAGAATGATTTATTATCTATTGCATGATTATTTTAGAGATTATGTACATTTTGGAATAGTATGATTTATTATCTTTTGCATGATTTTTCAGAGATGGAAAGAACTTAGTTGACTTCACTTACATTGACAATGTAGTTCATGGACACATTGTAGCCAGTGAAAATCTGAGGGAGGGTTCTGTGGTGTGTGGCAAAGTAAGTTCTCGTAATTCAGTGATGAATCTTAATTCATGAGTGTGTCGCAAAATAAGTAATTGGATGAATACAAATCTTTTTTCAAGTTTCACTGATTTATGATAGAGTAAGCACTGGTATTTGAATGAGTGTAAATTTGACTGAACATTCAGTAATATGTCAAGTATCTCACTCCAGTATTTTTTAAGTCTTTTACAAGTAAAATGTCCCTATAGCAAAAACGTGTCTGTACTATTGTACCAATAAATTATGCTGATTCTGAAGTAAATCAGAACCTTGTTCATTTTCAAATCAGTTTATGATGTCAGAATGCATTGCTTATTTTTTAAAAAAGATTCTTTTTATCACACATCTACAGTACATGCCATCTAGTCAAGGGCGGTATCAAAGTGTGGATGCTCTTTGACAGTGACACTGCATATTTGTGCAAGTTCAAATTTACCTTGGCTGGAAAATTCTCAGCCAATGCCTAATGGACTTGGTCATTATGTTGTCATACTGAGTTATTTTTTTCTACAATGTTTTTATATCCCCAAAACTTATGGAAGATTTGCTCGAGAGAGGGCTGTATGCCTGTGGAACTCTATGTATAAACGACAGAGAAAAGGTTTTTCATAAGAGCAGAAATGGGTGCCAAATCTACAAGGTGAAAGCAAAATTCTGGGGAAGGGAAACAGTAATCTGACCACAATCGTGTGGCAGGATAAAATAACAAATGTCCATCCTCCTCAATGACCCATCCTCTATGCATCAAGCTTACTAATGCATTGGACCTAATGGTGCTCATCAGCCTATTCATGCAAGCCTTCTTTGACTACATGCTCACAAAAATATGGTGGACATTCATGACCAGAAGAGAATGAAGTATGACTGTGGGCAGAATACCAAGAAGACCTGTAAATACATTTTTTGCTTTCTAGTAAATTCTGCCATCACAAACACTTTAATTCTTTATGACCAGACTTTAGTTGCAGTCCACTGGTGCAGATGTTTTTCCTCATCTTGATTTTCTTTACCAGTACTAGAAAATGATGACATCTTGATGTTGTGAGAGAACTGTTATGTGATGATGAAAATATGCAAGGTCATGTCAACATCAAGATGCTCAAGAGAAACCTTTGCCATTATCGTCTCAAGTAATATAAGTCTGCAAGGATATGATTTTTGGTTGTGCTCAGTATAACATAAATATATGCAAGGAATGTCATGCCCCAATAAACTGCAAAGTGTCAGTGAACTAACATGTATCAATACCACACATCCACCCTGAAAATAAAGGTGTTTTGTTTGTTTTGCAAGCATGTTTGTTTGTTTGTTTTACAAGCATTCACAAGATTATAATAATTATAATTACAGCAGTGTAAGTAGTCAATACAACAACAAAAATACAAACATCTCTTTATGTATAGCTTAGGCCCAATATAAGTGTCAGTTTGATCTCAAGAATTCACAAGGACCTTTTTGAACATTCCTCGTGGTGTGCTTGAGTAACGCTCACAAAAGTTCTGGAACACTCATGGCGATGTGCTTTGATAGTGCATACAAAGTTCTGGATGATTCTCCAATGTGCTTTATGAAAACATTGAAGATTCTGGAACAGTTGTGTAATGTGCCTAGGAGGGATAGGTTGGGCCATCACTAATAAGAAAGAAAGTGACGTTGCAAACTGCATGATTGTGAACACACTGCAGCGACTTTTGATAAGGTTACATACATTGACTATAATTATCTCTCTAAAACTTATGAGTTCTTAATTAATAATAATAATCATAATCATAACGAGTAAAGGGTGCCCAGAGGTGTCACACAACCAATAGAAAGTTATACAGTTGTAAAAACAGCTAATTCATAACTCCTTTACATGTACAAAAACATTTAACAGACCCAAAGTAGTAGTATAAATCATTGTATTCTAACTATAAATAGTAGTATACTAGTATATCATTGTATTCTAACTGCAAATAGTGAAATACATGTATATTATTGTATTATAACTGTAAATAATAGTATAAATCATTGTGCTATAAAGAAATCAAATTCATCCCCGAACTGATGCATTGTGTCATATAGACTTGTGTGTTTATGTTTGTTATGTATTTGGTCAAGATGTCTAAAGAGAAGTTAATTTGTACTATATAATTTCAGTTCACTTTTTGAATTTCCATTAAAAAAGATCCTGTAAATTTTGCAATTTTTATATAAACATGACTTATTTTTCCAAGTAACCCTTCTACAATGAGTAATTTATCAGCAAATTTTCAAGGCAGTACCTCCTAAGATGTTTCACCTTATTCACTTATTGTTTACTGTTTAAATCAGCAAAATCAAGTATCATACACTGCTTAACTGTTCTGTCATTAGTTGATAAATTACCAACAGACCACTTTGCAACCTCTTATTCTAGTGAAACTGCATGCATTTTTCTAAAAGTTAATATTGGCAAAATGGTCATTGAAGGGAGAGGTGGTACCCAAAAATACTTCCACCTAATATACAAAACCTGTTTACATTTAAAAGTTTGTATTCATTTTTTTTTCAATGTTTGTTTGTTTTATGTCACCTGATGGTATTTTGCTATCCGAACTGATATTTGATATCTAATTGTCTAGTTCTCATTAGATTATTTGATGTTGGTGAAAATAAGTATTGATATTATTGGTAATTGGATGAGTGAAAGAAAGTTCAGTGAAGTGTGACAGAATTAAAAGGCACTTGTATTTGATAAATGCAGTTTGAAAGAGTTCATTGATGTGTAAATAAGCACTGGTAATTTGATGAGTGAAAATCTAAGAGATTCAAGATTAATTAGAGTCTGATATTGATTTTTATTAATACTTTTTTGTTTGTTTGTTTTTTTACAGGCCTATAATATCACCAATGATGAACCAGTTTACTTCTGGTCCTTCATGACTGATTTAGTGACCAAGCTTGGTTATGATCCCCCTCGTTATCACCTCTCGTATCTCTTAGTGTACTTTATTGCTGTCCTGCTCGTGTTGCTTAGCAAGTTAATTCATCCAGTCATCAAGTTTGAACCAACTTTTACACCAATGAAAGTGGCTTTGGCTGGAACACATCACTTTTATTTATGTGACCGTGCTAAAAAGGACATGGGCTACAAGCCTCTAGTTTCACTAGATGAAGGAATAAAAAAGACAATAGAGGCCTTTGATCATCTGAAGAAAGGTGGACACGGGGATAAGTAATCGGAGGAGGAAAAGTAATAAAGATGAAAAGGAAACAGTTCGAATAGTGCTATTTCTGAGAAATTCAAACTGCTTTTTCAGCAATCTGTTTTACTTTGTTATTGTAATTTTAATCATTTGTACCATCGCATTAATTAATTTCACTTTAATTTATTAGTGATGTAAATATTCTTTGTACACTTTTTAGTACATTATAATCAAATCAAAATGACTCACTAGTCATAAATTGCTTACCTCTATTCTTGATAGTCATTTTGATGAAAAAACATTAAATAAAACAAACAATATCACATTTAAAAAATAACTATCAAAACTAAAGAACATGCAGTTGTTTTAATGGAGAGAGAAATAAAAAATTTATAAAAATATATCCTAACAAGATTTCAACCTGGGATTCCTTTATTATCAGACTAGTGCCCATTCACTGCTCTTAAATCTGAAGGTTTTTGAAAGCATATTATGCTATGCAGGTGAATATTTCTTTCAATTTTTATACAACTGATTTTTTAAGTTTAAACCTGATCAGTCTTTCTTGTATTCCCAGAATAAAACTTGTTTGAAATTAGTATTTATTTGCTCTAGGTCAAAGGGAAGTAATTGGATGTTCAACATTTTAAAAGACCTACTATTCTCACTTTCTCTTGGAAACACTTATTCCTCAAATTCCAGAATGTGTACTTTTTTCAAGACTTTCAAACCTTAAAAATAAATGTTATATATAGTTTTTATGAAACTATATCAATTCATTTGAGAGTAAACTTGCAGGTTTGCCACATTGTTGACATGAATTGTAAACACAATTTGAGTGCTGATATAGGCATAGATTGTTTCATTCAGAAACAAAGAAAAGAAAAAAAATACCTTGTAAGTCTGGAGATGAAAGAATAATGAATTCATGAAAAAAAAAAAGAAAGACAACTGCTTTTGAAACAGACTTGGACTGTTATTTGACTTGTGCACACTTTCCAACCATCCATTGTTATTATTTTTCTTTATAAGTTTCGCATGTACCAATACTCAAAATTTTAACTTGATATTTTTTATCATTTTTAGCATATTATTTTATTTCTTAAACTAAAAGATTTTAAGTTCTTTCTGTATTGGTAGTTTGTAAAAGTATTATTCCTTATTCTAAAAATATAATTGATTATATTATATCACTATTTTAAATATACCAATGCTTCTCAACTTAAAAAAAAGAATGTTTCTTTCTGTGCTAATCCTATCGTGTAGACAAATCTTTATAGAAAACAAAATAAAACTTACCGGAAAAAACTAATAATCCATTGTTTAAATCTTTTCCTAGTTGTACTGCATGATCAAATCAACTCGAGCATGAACAGCATTCTTATCAGCAAATCAACAAGATTTATTCTAGTAATAAAAGATTTTTTAAAAAAAAGTTCTCATGTCAACACTTTTATTAATACTTTTTACAGAAACCAGATTGATATACTAAAAATGGATTACTAAATTAAATATATGTCACACTTTTATTTTAGATATTTCTTTTTACTTTTGAGTGCAGTGTTAACTAAAAGTGTTTACATTAAAATTAATGTCTTGGTAGTGGGTTGACAGTTCAGTATCTTTCATGACATATTTCAGCTATTTATTGTTTTTTAGAACCATAGGTGTGGGCATTCAAAGTTGTAATGTTAATGATGCCTCTAACAGTTGGAATGAAGTATATGAAAAATCTTATTTATTTTTTTGCACCTTGCACGTGCAGTTGAGTTAGCTCCCTTGATTTGAAAAAGTGGTTGAACACTGGCCTGTGGCCATCAGGGTAAAATAGTACTGTGTTTTATTGTCAGTCAGAGAAGACTAACAGTCTTTTCTTAACCAAACTTAGAACCAGATAAGATTAATACTAGGTCCTTTTCCCAAACAATCAAATGTGTACAAACTTAGAACCTAAGGGTTAGCTCCCTTGCTGACCTACAAATTTGCATTGATGTGATTTTCCTCCCTTGATATGCAAGTGATGAAATGAACTGTGCCTATAGTATTAACTTAACTCCCTTGACTTGAAAAAAGGCACAAATACATAGTGAGATTAAATAGCTAATTTTTTTTTTAAGAAAGTATTTTTTCAATCTTTTGGCTAGGGATAAGTAATACAATAAATGGGACAATTGTATGCTTTAAATTAAAATATAGGTGGCATCTATTGTGCTAGACTTTAAAATATTGGTGTATTATAGTGTTATACATTTCATTAAAATATTGGTGCACTTATCTTGTCCATTCAAATGTTGGTGTATTTATCATGTTATACATTAAAATAGTAGTGTATATAATGTGATATACATTAAAATATTGATGCATTTATATTGTTATATATTAAAATACTGGTGCACCTATCATGCAGTACATTAAAATATTGGTATATCTGTTGTTATACAAAATATTGATGCCTCTATCATTCTATTTGTGCACCTTTTAAATACTAGAAGGGTAAAAAAATGACATGCTACTAACACTTTAAAAAAATGCATTTAATTCATAATGCCTATGATTTTATGTCTGTAAATGTATCAGCATTATTAAATGATTTTATTTTGTTAAAGTAGTGCATGTACGCAATAGATCATTTTCCAGTACTATTTGATTTTTAATTAAAAGTATTATTAAAAAAAATTCTATTGCATACAAATTAAACTAGTTTTTCTTAATATTTTCCAAAACCTGATTTTCTGCTGCAGGTTCTAAAAAAATTAAAATAAAAAAATGATAGGTGAAGGAATACTAATGATAAAAATCATGCAAAACAGGTCATGAACACATAAACTGAACATATATATTATAACAAGCTTTATTTACAATCACATTCACAATCACCAGTACTTCTCAACTAAAAGTACTCAGCCTATCATAAATGCACAAAATTTTATCCTTGATTTAGCATTGAGGATAGGATCTCGTACTGAAAGAGAGAGAAAAAAAAACACATCAAAGATTAGCAGTTTAAAGGCTAAGTCAGGAATTTGGGGGTATATTAAATATAATAATTAATTTTACATCCAAAAAGTACTTTCACACTGGGGTCTGGTGTGGGGCTAGGCTTAAAAATATACTCTTTTTTTTTTCAATATGAATCCATTCTCTAAATTCAGGTTCTATAAAAAGCTGATTTAAAAAAATCAGAAATCACAATAAGCTGTACCTACTGTATTTTATTATGTCAATCAAACAGTCCACCACTAAAGCTACACCTACTGTCGTTTTTTACATTAATGTTTATCAAACAGTCCACCATTGAAGCTATACCTACCATAGTTTTACATTACATCGATCAAACAGTCCACCATTGAAGCTACACCTACTGTAGTTTTTCTATTATGTTAATCAAACAGCCCATCATTGAAGCTACCCTATTGTAGTTTTTACATATGTTAATTAAACAGCCCATCATTGAAGCTACACCTACTGTAGGTGTTACATTATGTTAATTAAACAGTCCATCACTGGTATTATAAAATAAATTTTTCAGAAAAAAGAATGTGTGTAAAAGTATTAAATTTTTACTTCATAAATAGCAAATATTTAATAAAAATAATATTGTATACAGAGTATCATTTGACATACAGCATTTACCTCTTTTTCCTTTTCACTCTCTTCCTGTAAAAATCGTTCTAAATCTTCCCTTAGTTTGTCCTAGAAAATAAATAACATCTCACATGTTCAAGTGAATAAAGAGTAATAACAAAAAATGTACACTAACATTAGTAGACTGAGGTAAAGAATAATAATTAAAATTTGAGTGATAAATTAGGAGAAAACATGTGGCAAAACCAATGAAAATGAAGTATGCATCACAGAAGATTCTAAGCAATACTAAAGAGATGCAATATTTGAAAGATTTATGCTTTAAAGAAAACAATGATAATGCTAAATACTTACTCTCATCATATCATTGTCTTCTTCAGCCATCTGTCCTTCTATTTCCAGACGTTTTTCACGGATTTCTTCCAGCTGCTGAATTAACTCAGACAGTTTTTCCTGTAACTCAGCTACAATTTAAAAAAAAATAATTATGAGTGTATTTAAGATTATGAAAACAAAACATTAATCATTACGGATCAATAAAGATTGAATGCATAACTCAATCTTTTATCTGATTCACTGCAGTGTATGCTGCAAAATATTCGAAATGCAACCATTCGAATTCAACAAATTACTCCTCTTCTCCAGTCCCTACAATGTTCAAAACAATCAAGCTACAAGGTCCCCTCACTCTGCTGTGTTTCACCATCTGTGTGTACTTATGAAAATTGTGGAGGTCCTTTCACCTGGAATGGGCTGCTTTTTAACTTAGTCACATCTTTCTAAACTCAGGATCAGTCACTTTAGTATCTTTCAAAAATTGTTTATTTGTCATCTTATATTTTAACTTTTCCCTATCTTTTGTTTGTAAGTTTGTGTCCTGTTGGAACTTGATGATGAATACTACACTGTCCATGCAGGAGCTAAAAGATCTTATTTCCAAGCCCCACATTATTTTAGCTTCTGTTTCAGTGACTGCTTTTGGCTGGAACATCCATGATGGTGTTTTGATTCCATAGTTCTTAATAGATTTCTATGGAAATATTTTGCCATTTGATTGTGCCTTCTGAAGTTTATTATATTCTGGCTGAAGACTGGTTGTAATGATGTTTCAACCATGTTCTAGCAAATTAGTATTTATGATCCTTCAATATCTTAATGATTTTTGCTTTGGTATCTTCTGCAACATTGATTAGTACTTTTATTTTAGCTTTTAAGCCTTTTTATCTCAACCTTCGGTGCACTGATTGTCTTGAATATTTCACTGACTTCATACAAATTGTCCATAAAGGGGCTTCAAACTCCATCTGTTTGCTTAGAGCAGTTTTATCTTTTCATGCTTCTTTGTCTGTTTGCAGTAGTTGGTATAATTCATTAAGTTTTATTGCTCTATATCAACTCTGATATTACTTTAGATGCATTTGACAAATCCTACGACCTTTCCTCTAGTTACAGTTGGAATGAATGAAGATTTGTGTGATTTCTCAAATCCATCCTCTAGTTACTGTGGAAATATCACCACAGGGAAAGTTTATGTAGTGTTTTGAATCCATCTTCCATTTACCATGGAAACATTGCCATACTGAAATCCATCCAAGTCAGAAAATTTGTATGATCTCTTAAATCCTATTCTCTACAACAATGTATTGTTTAAAGATGTGCACAACTATAAATGATTATTTAGAAATATAGATCAATACTGATCAAAATAAAACTGAATTTGTAAAATCAGTGCTATGAAAACAAAATTTATTTAGTGAAGTTCTGTAGTAAAGAAATGTTCAAAATTACTTGTAGCAAGAGGTCATTTTCTGCAAAAGAGTAAGGCAGTTATAGGAGTAAACAAACAGCATTAATGGAAATTCTAAATTAGAGAAAAAAATATGTGTTCTACAAAACTATTCAGTTATTCAGTGTTTTACAAAATATAATTTAATCATACAGTGTTTCTGTTTATTATGTTCTGCAAGAAATAATTCAATTAAATAATATTTATATTTGATCATGTTTCACAAAAGATAAATCAATTATTTTGTTTGAGACACAAAAAAATTGTGTTCACTAACACTATATCCATAGTTTAAGGGTCTCAGAAATATTTAATAGTGCTTCAATTTTCATCATATCATGGAATAATATTTCAGCAGAAATGTTTGATTAATTAAATGTCTGTGATTGATTACATCTAAAAATGTGCCTCTTTAACTTCCTAGTCTTTAATCTATCAGTATCATAAGCTTATTTAATGTTATTCAATCCCCAGCCTGTCACAATATAAAAAAAATAAAGTTTGTACCATAAATGGAAACACTGATTTAATTATAGTTGACATAAATCATTTGATTTTATTGAGTTGGCTGACAAAATTCAAGTTGATTCCAGTCAGAATGCAAATACCTGTATCAGAGTCTGCAATCACATCCTGACTTTCACTTGTTGCCCGATCCACACTGTTGTCACCCATTTGTGAAACATAGGCTCCACGTGAAGTTTCTTCTTCCCCACTGTCCATTATATTTACATCCTTCTCATCCTCTTCTTCAGAGCTGCTCAACTCACCAAAGAAAGATGCTGCAGATACACAAAAATAAAGTAAAAATAAAGCAATGAACTTTTTGTTATTTGCTGTCAACATACAATGAAAGAAGTTCCAAATGCTACTGGATAAAAGTAACTTAATTAACTAAATTAACAGGACAGAAGTAACCTCAAATGTGACAGGGTAAAACTTAATTGTTATTTGCTGTCAACATACAATGAAAGAAGTTCCAAATGCTACTGGATAAAAAGTAACTCCTCTAAATTAACAGGACAGAAGTAACCTCAAATGTGACAGGGTAAAACTTAATTGTTATTTGCTGTCAACATACAATGAAAGAAGTTCCAAATGCTACTGGATAAAAGTAACTTAATTAACTAAATTAACAGGACAGAAGTAACCTCAAATGTGACAGGGTAAAACCCCAGTCTGAAACAAAATATGTATGATTCCCAAAAATTGGTACAGGGCTTTCTGCTTAAACCCTTGTTGATAATACCTTGGGACTAGAATATAATGTAGATATAAATGCATTCCTGTGCACATTGAAAAGACCAATCAAATAATCATAAAGTCCTCTATATTAATATTAGTAATGAAGACATTGAATCTCTGTTTACATTTTTTAATAGATTTCATAATTGATAACTTTACATAACAGTGAAGTGTTATAAACCTTTCTAAAATTCTTACCTAACTATATCATCATCAGAAAGAGTGTATTATTGTGATTACAGCAATTTTAAACAGAATTTCTTGTAAAGCTTGTTGTCTCAGAGCTATTTCAAGCAGAATATCTATGCTAATTTTAAACCATTCACAGCAAATTTGTTTTTTGGGATCAGATTGCTGTGAATGCAATGCTTGGAGTAGGTCAGAGATTTCATAATCCAAATAAGTATAACTTCTTTTCATCTAAGAATATGTACAAAATGCATACAAACAAAAGTATACAACAGTCATGGCTCTTATAAGGTAAGAAAATTGCAATAACTCACCAACATCCATTGACAGTGAGGTATCAGTACGACGAAGTGTTCCACCAGTGTTTGTCACAGTTCCACTTGCTTGAATATGACCAGAAGTCTGACCTGAATCAGATAAAGGCTTTTCGTCTTCAGTCAGTACCTCCCATTTCACATCGATTGCTTCTGCATCATAACGAAACAAACGCCTCACTTCTTTCTCAAGCTCTGGTTGATCCATGTACTAGAGATAAAATACAAGCAATGCCAGCATTTATTTATTTATTACAGCAAGCACTGCCATACTAGTACTAGTTAAAATGATTTTGGCCATAATAAAATATATCACTTTAATATTAGTATTAATATTAAAATATAATAGATTATAATAAAGAATTTTTAAAGATTATAAGTGCATCTAGACAATCTCATAAAATTATAAATATTTATGCAAGAAGATCAAGCACATATAAAGTACCTTCTTCTTCAAAGTTTTGCGGAAACGCCTTTTGCGAACATTTTTTAATGGTGGTGTAACTGAAACAAATAGGATTAAATATAGCAACTTTTTAAAAAAAAATAAAAATAGCAACACAGTAAACCATAAAAAATAGCATTATTATTTACATAACATTTTTATGAAACATTTTTAAAATATGGATTATAAAAGTAAAACAAAAGTATATCAATTTCACTGGCTTTACTGTCCAAATGTGTCTTTGTGCTCTGGTTAGTGGTCTATGCCAGAGAATGCGCACATTATGAATTTTGATATCTTAAAATTTGGATGTAAATACATGTAGCACTGCATCTTCCATACACAGTAATTATTTGCAACCATGATGCTATATTAGGCTTTTCTGCAACCATGATGCTATTTTTAGGTTTTCTGTGAACATTTACTTGTTTTGCTTATGACGGTTCAGATGGGTTACAGTATACCTTGCCCCCTCCCCCACTTTAGCAGCAAAACAACTCTAAAGGAATGATAAATAATTCTGACCACATTTTCAAAAATACTTTTGGAAGAGGTGTAACAAAGAAATATTGTAAAATATAACATGCAAAATATAACAAATATATATTGTTGAACGTTTATATAGGAAGGATAGGTACATGTATATACGAAGAGCAAAGGTATATCAATGTAACAAATTTCCAGATTTCTCAATTGCATAAGTAGCATTAACAGTTTCAAATGATATTCATCTAGCCGCATTCTTAATTAAGAGCAATGCAAGAGAAGACAAGTACTACCCTTTTAGAAAAAGAATGCCCCTTTCACAGTTCATTCCAAAGATAGCACAATACATCCTTAAGGCAATGTAAACATTCAGAAAACTGCTAATCAGCTTGTCAGTTATTTGGGTGTTAGCATATCTGACATGGGTGTTTTCTCTGCATACAAATGCTGAAATAATAGAAATTCATCAGTGAATGATTTTTCAAGATCTGCTAGATAACACAACAACTAATGCAATGGCCTGCTAAACAATTTCTTCTATAGACAGCTATGTACAAGGAAAGTGAAGTTTGATTATTCACCTTGTCTCTGACACACTCTGAATGACATGACATTTTCTTCATATTCAATTTTAATTTTCTCCATCTATGTGGTGTAATAGAGAAATATGCAAATAATGATTGCAAAATGTCAAAATAATCCACTACTTCAGTTGCAGAAGAAGATCCACTTATTTTAGACTACATGCTGTACAATGAGTGATGACAAAAACAACTGGCCAGAAACCAATGCAGCAGGAAAACTGAATGCTTTAGATGGATACAAAATACAAACAACTACATGATTCAACATTTTGGCTAAACAGCCTTTGTCAATAATTAAGTGATCAGAAGTCATGCTGTTTATAATGTTCAATGCTGTGTTGAATTTAGCCCTTCTGAGAGTAATTTCAACCTGCAGTTAGCTTTAAGACAGTCTTTTCTAATAGCTTACTGCCATGGTTCCAAACAAACTTTTTGTCCTTGTCTTTTTTTTTGGGACTGTCTGTTTCTTCCACACTGATATCTTCCTCTGTGCTGCAGACCAGCATCTGAAATTAGTAAAACAAGACTATAAATGATTAAGTATAATTACAGTATCAGTCAAGAATTGCGAAAATGATCAAATGAATTTGGTGAAGTTTTTATGAAAATCATTCTGGAATTAGACATTTAAAAATAAAATATCATACATATATATGTGTGCACATATGTGTGACCATATATAGCATAGACTTAACTAAAAAAAAGTAAGCAGATAAATTATTATAGTTGAAAGCTTGTTGAAGTACAAAAATGCAGAAAACAGATACCATTTAAATCTTTCTATTATTCTTATGATTTTTTAAAGTACTTTTTATCTTTTGCTAAATAACTTGTGCTTGTAGCTAAATGATTAATATACTGTTATAACCTAAGGAGCAGAATGAATACAAAAATGAACAAGTCCACTTCTCTAAGCAAACAACCCTCTTTCACAAACTCAAATGAGTGTTAATAACTATTTGTTCAAAATTTATTTTTGCACTTTTGTTGATGATGCAAAAAAGAAATGCAAAATAAAAAACTATAATTTTATAATTAGTGACCAAAACTTTGATGTGATGGGGACATACGACTGCATTATAAATACATGCAAAAATATTTCAATTTAATGTTTCTACCACTCACTTTCTTAATATTTCAGAACTGTAAAACACACAAACACGCAACTCTTGTTCTCTGGGTATTTATTTGCATAGAATTCTTGAATGTACTCTATGACCACTAAGCTCAACTGTCGAGAGGGGGACGGTCAATCAAGAAAATTCTAGTGACTAAGATTCAGATGGAGCTTGGAACTAATAAAAACAAAAATATGAAGTAGTAATTAAACTATAAAACTTGACAAACAATATCAAAACCAAACAGCCTGTGCAGATCAAGCCTAGCTATAAAGAGAACAAAAATAAAAATATTAACATTTACATTTTAAAAACAAGTATTATTTGATTTTGACTTATAATGACAATCAAAATTTTTGAACAATGTCTCTGTCTATTTAAACATATAAATGTAAATTGTGCCAGAACATAATGATTTTCTCATCCTCTCTTTGAAACAAAAATGAATGCTATAACTTGAAGGCACTGTCTGCATTCTAACGCTTGGGGAGCAGTGAGGTTAAGTCACTAGTCTTTCTTAATTTACACATCAAAATAAAATATCTTATAATAATAGAATTAAAAATAATTTTAGACTGCATCAATGCTCTCTGCTATGTTAAAATCAATCTATACTACATTTCTAAACAGTAAAAAAAAAATATTCTTCCTTCATATCAATGAGGCACTTTTAAAGGCATTACCACAAAGTCTGAAGCTAAATGTATTTTAAAACTAATGGTTGTGGTATGTTTTGGATAGCAGCAGCAAAGGAAACCAAACACTCAAGTGAGCTTTAAAAAAAAGGTCAATGCTTCATGCTATTCACTTTAACTTTCAAAACTATGCTCACATTTACTTCAAACCAGGAATGGGCTAAAGGTCAATGCTTCATGCCATTCTCACTCACTGTAATATATAATAAAACTGTGCTCACACACCATACTAGGAATGAGCTCAAGGTCAGTGTTCATGTCACTCACTGTACTACATAAGAGAACTGTGCTCACATTAATATCATACTAGGTATGAGCTAAAGGTCAATGCTTCATGTCACTCACTGTAATACCTAACAGAACTGTGCTCACACTAACAAGTAACATCATACTAAAAATGAGCTCAAGGTCAATACTTCATGTCATTCCCTGAAGTACATAACAGAACTACACCCATCCTAACACTGTAACAGTAACCTCATACCTGACAAATATCTGCAGTTTTGTAGAAAGTTTTTTTGTCAACTGTTTTCAAAGATTCCAAAATGCTGGGTAGATCAAGAAGCTGAAAGAATGTTTGAAAAACAAAACTAAGAAACAAGAAATAATAAATCAAATAAATGCACAAACATCAACAGAATAGCTTATGATTCTACAAAGATATACACTTTGACAAAACACAGTTCTTGATTTATGTGGATTTAATTAATGATTTAATTAACGTAATTTGATCATTAATAAATGCAGTCTGAGCAATTACAACATTTTCAATGAAAATTTATGTTAGTCTTTTTTAAGGAATAATGCAGTTGAACAGGTGCACAATATCATTAGTCAAGCAACCTTCGTAGAATAATAAATAATACAAATAGTGATTTTACTTGTGTAAATCTTGCTTGTTTTTTTCTTTTTTTTCTTTTTTTTTTCTTTTATCAACAGTTCTCAACAAGAAGAAACACTGATTTTAGTGACTCAATTTAAACAGATGACATTCTAACTCCAAATACAGAGATATCAGAAAAATAAAATAACACTTACTTTTGCATTAAAGATGTAATTGTCATATCTAACATGACCATGCCTCATGTCTGGCTCCAGCTCAATGCTCAACTTATCTTTCAAAAGTACCGACCCACTCTGCACATCCTGTCTTAGAGCTTCAGAGGGACCCTGTATTCAGTACAACATTACTGTTTGAATGTTATACAAAACCACTCTGCACATTTTGTATTGGAGTTTCAGCTATTTGGTACAGTATTAGTACTATTAGTATTACTGTCAGCATAGTCTATATTAATAGTAATAACATGAAATCTACATATATACTCAATTTATCCTACAAGATACTTCAGATTGCCTTATCTGTCTACTGTGTTGTAAATTTTCAGATAGACCTCTATTTAATTTAATAGCTACTTGCTGGAACCAGATAGTGAAACAAAGAGATGTTGCGTCCTGCCATGAACAAGTACTGAAGTAGCCAAGGGAGAAAAGGATGTCAGTTGGCCTATTCTTTGTATAAAATAATATATTTACATTTATTTAGTTATTTTGTTGTTTTCATCCCAGGAGCTTGTGCAGAACTTTCTCTTTTAAAAAACAAACAAACAAACAAACAAACTTTGAATTGACAAGTAAAAACGCTGATACTGATGTCGGGGTTAAAAGTAAATAGAGAACACGTACCGGGGGAAGTCTCAGAATAAATTGTTGCTCAAGATCAAAGAAGGCATCAGAGCTGCCCTCTTTCTTTTTCGGTGCAGTTTTAGTAGTCATTTTTTATGTGTATTAAAACTATTATAATGCATTTTATTAATTTTAGTGAAAAGCCACAAGCACTAAACATCGATTCTTCGCGAGGTGATGGTTATTACAGCCACGGGAAATAACTCATATTTCAGAAAGAGAGTTAACTCCGATGTAAAGATAAACGAAAAATTTATTTCCACGTTTTTCGTGTCAGACCGAAACTTTAAAGTAATCTCACAAACTAGCGATTTCAGAATCTCCATTCTTTTTCTAACTGAATTGTCACAGTTTATTAGTAAACCTTTCATGATTTTCCGAGTATAAAAATTGTAATAAGAACAGTGTAGAGTAGTTGTCTTAAACTATTTTTAAATCATAGTTCTCTATTTGAATTTCATGCTTTAATACACTTTTATATCTCAGAAGTCAGTAATATTATTGGATCTGCTTTCCGTATGTCACAGATATGTACCGTTCATTCTAAATCAAGCATTTTAAAATCACTTGTCAGATGCATTTCTCATTTAAAATTCAATCCCTATTATTTGAAGCTTTTCATGTAACTTAGCAATACGGTAAGATAAGCAGAGAACAGAATGGAATGGAGGAAACTGGTTGTCAGGTCATCAGTGGTGCCCCAACGGTCGACAAGATATAGATAGATAGACGTAACTTACATACTAATGTAAATCACATTTGTCTGTAGAACATACAAGGATGCAAATAGCACTAAAAATAAATGTTGCGCGTTCAGTATTGTAATTCTTCTTGTAGTCTACAATAGTCAGTTATTTGCTTTTATTTTTATCAGTAAAATATCTTACAATATAATAATTAATATCTCTCATAACAGTTTCTATATGCACTACAACTATTATTTACTACAGCTTCATTGAGTTAATGAATAGAGTTTGATGTCAGGTTAAATAAAAAGCAGGCTCAAACGTGTGAATAAATAGTTTAACTTTGAGATTAAATAAAAGCTTGTTTGGTCTATCTGTATAACGTGTGAATGAATAGAGTCTGTGGCCAGATTCAATAGATGGTTTGACCTGTCTGTACAATGTATGAATAGTGTTTGAGGTCAGGTTAAATAAAAAGCAGGTTCAGACTGTCTGGTTCAAGCCACAAGCCTGCAGTATTTATGGGTTTTGAAGAGTGAGAAAGTATAGAAAATCTAAGGTTTATGACACACTTGTACAAATAAATTAACAATGGCAGTGAATTTTCTTTTTATTAAAATAAGACTTAGGAATGCACATTGAATCAATCAGTAAAGTGATACAAATATAGAATACAAAGACTAGACAACAAAAATCACAAAACACTGTCTTAGTTATATTTACTCCAAACAGTTAAAAGGAGCACAAACACAACTATACAAACAAAATCTGAAACACAAGCACAACTCTGTAAATATTTGCGCACAAGTATACATCGTAGGGCTGCAGATTTTAACAATTTATTAATCTTTTGCTAAAAATTTGTCAGTTTTTCTTCGATTAAATTTTTGATTAAAATTTAGTCTGGTGTAACTGATTTCACTCTGGTAAACAGCTCATTTCCAGTTAAGTAAAATGGTGGATGACAAAAACATTAAATCAATTTCAATATGGAGAGCAAAGCTTTGCACAAAACATTGAAAAATATATCAGATATATAATGATAAATAGGAAGTCACGAATAATAATATCAAAATTAAAAGGTAATTTTACTTGTTTCCTAATTATTAAATTAGAGCACACTTGTAACAATACACATCCAGTAATATAATATTCAAAATCTAAAATTAAAATCTCTATTACATATAGTGTTTTCATTTTTAAATTGCATATTTACTGATAACAAGTAGCAAGTACAAGTGTTTCAATAATTTAAAAATTTTTAAATCCATTATTAAAAATCAACAAATGCACATAATCATTTTACAGTTAAAATCAAACAATCAAAATCATCACTCAAAAGCTTTTAAAAAATAATAATTAAAGATAAAATATTTCAAAATTATTTATCAATAAAAAAATTTCCAAAATAATTATGAAAAAAGCATATGTCATGTTGAAATAGTTGTAGTTTTCAAATTATGCGCATGAGCTTACAGTTCTCTTAATGAACAAAATTACTTAATTCTGTATTTGTAATATTCCCATTTTACAATAAAATAACTTTTTTCAACAGAAAAAAATTGGATATTTTTACTTATATTGATTTGGAGAGTAATGGATTGGAACAAGTTTAAACAATAAGGATTTTATGTAAATCATTGAAATAATAAACTATCAAATGTATACAAAAAAATAGTTTATTAAAACAAATAATGATGATGTTAAATTTACAATATATAATAAATTACCACGTCAATATTAAACACACCTCTAGTGTATTCATTCATTTCCAGCACCAAGGGTACAATACCTAAAATATAAAAGATGTATGAATATAGAATTCCATACTGTTAGATATATATTAATCTTACCCACAGTCTGATGATAGAGGTCATTTACTTATATATATATGTAGTATAATCTCTATCCCCAATTAAGGGCAGTTATAAACAACTATATGACGAGTAGATATTCTAAATTTTACTATGTAGCTATTTACAATATTTCACTTGCAAGATAAACTTATAATCCAAACATATTTGCATTAAGCATTATAATTTTATTCAAAAAATCATCCTAGTAAATTAATTACATTACTTTCTTTTGGGGGACATTTCTCTAAATACACTTCCTTTGTTCACTATTGCCTGAGTTAGATGGCAGTCTTATACCATGACATTTCATAATATCAAATAGTCAGAGAGTGGTGAGAAATACAGATCCTAATCCTGATGTCTGCAAACATATCTAAGATAAAACTTAAATAAACCAAATAATCTCAATTGTGTGCTTGAATTAGGAGTTGTAAACAAAAATTAAATTATACAAAAGAAATACATAATTAGCAGTAGAACAGATTGTCTTCATTAATGATGCAACAATTAATAAGTGTCGCAAACAAATAAGAACGTCACTACTGTCATTCTTTCATTGTTAGAGGTGTTATGTCAGAGAAATAAAATAATCCATCAAAAGACACACAGTAAACAATAGCAAAAAAGTTACTTATGTTCATAATTCTAAATAAAATTAGAAATTGGTAATAATAATATTAAGAATTTTAAGTAGCACCTGATCTTGGTCTCTCTTGGTGCTGTAAAATAACAAAGAACATTTTCACAACAAATTCAGTACAAAGGAAATTATAACATTCCACTGCAATGAACACATCCTATAAACATATATAGTTGGTTGTAAAATGTCAGTGTGTAAAAGAAAAGAAATTATAACATTCCACTACAATGAACATATCCTATAAACATATACAGTTTTGTAAAATGTCAATGTGTAAAAGAAAAGAAAAGAAATTATAACATTCCACTACAATGAACATATCCTATAAACATATATAGTTTTGTAAAATGTCAGTGTGTAAAAGAAAAGAAATTATAACATTCCACTACAATGACAATATCCTATAAACATATATAGTTTTGTAAAATGTCAGTGTGTAAAAGAAAAGAAATAAAAGTAAAGAAATTATAACATTCCACTACAATGACAATATCCTATAAACATATATAGTTTTGTAAAATGTCAATGTGTAAAAGGAAAGAAATTATAACATTCCACTACAATGAACACATCCTATAAACATATGTAGTTTTGTAAAATGTCAGTGTGTAAAAGAAAAGAAATTATAACATTCCACTACAATGAACATATCCTATAAACATATGTAGTTTTGTAAAATGTCAGTGTAAAAGAAAAGAAATAGTCTTTAACTGCTAGGTTGAAAATTGGGGGTTTAGTGTCTGATAAATGGCAAAAGATTCTGTCTTAGTATTAAACTGCAATACTATGTATTAATGTGTTGAAAGATAATTTCTGGAAACAGGTGCCTGAAAATTAATGAAGTTGTGAGATTGGAGCAGAAGTACTAATTATTTCAGATAGATATTTCAATCGATTTTCAGTAAGGGATAAATAAACCAGACTGTACATAGTTTGTAAATAATTCAAGCCATGTGTTGGTAAAGTATGGGTGCATAATATTCAAATTACGACACACAGATTTTCTACATATAATTTTCGTAAGAGGAAAGCTGTTCAACCAAAATTTCTAAAAATATGCAAATAAAAGTCTCATCTTTAATAATAAGGTCCAAACTGTAATCGATAGCAAGGTAAATTTAGTTGTACTTTGCCATCATGCAACTAGTTCAGCACACTATAGAGCCAAGGCCCCCTACTCCCAAGGAGAGAGAATGGTAAAGAGCTCAATCAAAAGCTGATCTGTAAGCGATACTTCCTAGCTGGTAGCATTTTCGTTGGGCATGGATTAAGAGAATTTGTTAAGTCAGGGCAGTGCATTTCAAGTTTGCATCATGATGTCAGCTTTCTTCAATATAATTTTAGTAGGTTCCTCTGATTATTTTTCTTGTCTTGTCCTTCTGTCTATCTGTCAGTTAATATTTACCTTACTTTTAGATAAACTGACACAAGCTGTTTATGCCTGTGTATTCTGAGGTTGCACAAAAGAATATTCTCACACAAATACTTTGTTTAAAATGTAAGAGTGAAAGAATGTGAATGCTGGGTAAATGTCTGGGCAGAGAAGTTAGCACTTAAATGCCTCCACGTCAACTGATACAAACAATAAGAACAAGGAAAGTCGGTGACATCTACTATAGTTTGTAAATGTGCTTCCTTTTCAATGTGATGTAAATATACCAGACTGAATCAGTAGTTACTGAAGTGGAGAAAATCAAAATTAAATGCTGAAGAGACAAAAAATGTAAATGCAGTGGTAGAAATATAAATATAACTAATCTGAAACGACTCAAAATAAGTTTCTCACACTAGAACATGGTTTTTCAACTGGAGTTTCATGAGGTTGCTAGAGGTTCCCCGAGAGATCATGATTTAAAAAACAACAACAAAAAACCTGGTAGATATAATAACTTTTATGCAAGAGTTCCCTGAGTTCTGAAAATTATTTCAAGGGTTCCTCAGGTTGAGAAAGGCAGCAAATGAATATAATTATGTGCATGCATATTAGTTGTTTGGTCCTAACACCCAGAAGCAAAGAGAAAATTCTAAAAGAAGCCCTGTCTTGGAGGATGAGGTGGCTGCTAACACTGAAGAAGTGAACCATTCTGCAAACAAACTGTGCCACCCTTAACAACAAAGGCAGCAAAAAAAAAAAGACAAGAAATGCAATTTGGAACATTTTTTGTCATAGTCTTTCAACTGATAACAATTCACCTCCACTCTCCTGAAAAGGAAAACTGGTTTATGAAAACTGAGTCCTTGCCAGTCCAATAACGATGACTAGTGAGTAATGAGACAAATTATTCACTGGATGTGTAATTATTCCTGTAATTAAATATTTCACTAATACATTATATAAACTTGCTAAATTATTACTTTTCATTGCAAACCTTAAAAACATCTTTTTACCATATTTCTAATTATTTTCAAATTTTGATCATATCATTTAACACTCTTTTATCACCTTTCTAATTATTTTAAAATTTTAATTCTATCATATTTAAAAGCAACATCTTTTTACCATCCTAATTATTTTTAGTTTTGATCATATCATTGATACAATCTTTTTCTCTGTATAATCTTTATCCTCTACCCAACATTTTCTTTTAATCAACATTTTTTGCAAATGTTTTATGTGTTGTGGTTCCCCTTTTAAGTATATAAGATTTATAATATGTTCTAATACATATCCATTTCATTTTGAAATAATTTTAAAAATATACAATTTTGCTGCAACTATTACAATGGTAAGACCTTCATAAGGAAAACACCAGTTGGATCGACATCAAGAATGAGATCCTGAGTAAGTCTGTACTGGCCCAAGGGCCTGTTATCAAACACCTCAGTCACATTGTATCCATTAACATTGGTCAACCCAATATCACCCAGTGAAATGATGAATCTTGTGGGTTTGCCCTGGTTATCTTTGTTTAGAACTGCCACTGCAAAACTGTCCTTCACTGAAAGAGGCTTCAGCCAAACAGAGATAGATCCAGGTACCTGTGTTGAAAATAAAATGTTAAGAGTTTTTAAAATTAACACTATCATGCATATGAAGAAATGATATAATTTTTTTTTAAATTGCGGGTTAGAGAATTTTGGTAGTGGATAACAAAGTCATAGTTACTTGTTTTGTTTTATCATGAAACTTCACAACTGTCATTTTTACTTGTTTTGTTTTATCATGAAACTTCACACCTGTCATTTTTACTTGTTTTGTTTTATCATGAAACTTCACACCTGTCATTTTTACTTGTTTTGTTTTATCATGAAACTTCACACCTGTCATTTTTATACGATTTACTTTATCAAGAGACTTCACATCTCTCATATTTATTTTTTTGTTGTATTAAGAGTCTTGATACCTGTCACATTTACATGATTTGCTTTATCAAGAGATTTCATACCTGTTATATTTACACGTTTTGCTTTATCAAGAGCTTTGACTCCTACCCTATGTTAAGTATTATGTTCTGCTTTATCAAGAGATTTCATACCTGTTATATTTACACGTTTTGCTCTATCAAGAGCTTTGACTCCTACCCTATGTTATGTATTATGTTCTGACACCTGTCACCATTACATTTTTGATTTATTAAGAGTTCAATTTTATTTTACCCTTTCAAAACTAAATGTCATATTCCACATATCCAAAACACTTTGTAATTTATTTTTCAGAATACCTATCTCTTTTGATAGGGTATTCATAACTTCAGTCAATAGTCAATTTCAAACATACATGAGATGTTCTGTGAATAAAGATTTTAGAAATGGAAGGGTTAATGCAGGAGAAACAGCAAATTTTTAAGTTCTCTGACTTAGGATGGAGAAAAATGTGGCATGAAATGATGAAAAAGTTGAGACTTGCAACAAATGTGAACTGCTAGGCATATTTCAGTGAAATATAGTAGCTGACAACATTTCACATAAAGTGATAAGTACTCTATAATGAAATGCATCAATTGATAGTATTTCACACGAGGTAAAGGTTAGTTCCATAATTCCTTAACCATACTCACTTCATACAATCTGTATCCCTGAATGCCCAGAGGATCCTGATTGATTGAAATAACACCTCTGTTGAGAAGAATGTCTCTGAATTCTGGGCGTATGGTTCGAAGGTCAACAGACATAAAAAGAGGAGAAGCTAACATGGCCCACATAGCAAACTGGGCCTTCTGCTGGTAATAGCTCAGTCCATAGTCACCAACTAACAGCTGAAAATAAAGCATGGCTATAATTACAAATTTAATTATGGCAGTAAAAGTCACTGAACAATAGATATATGGCCTACATAAATAACAAGAGATCCATATCAATAAACATGGTCTTAACAATATTATAACAATATAGCAGCCTCCTCCATAGTCACTAATCAATATCTGAAATTAAATAAGGCCTACTTAAATAAAAAGTGATACACATAAGTAAAACATGGTGAAAATAACAATGATAATTTGAAGTATTAGCGTAGTCCATAGTCACTAATCAACAGTTGGAAATAAAATAGGATCTAACTAAAAGTGTCTGAAACATCTATGATCACCATGAAAAGAAACTGATCTTCAATTATTGATATTCCAAGGAATAATGTTGAGTCCAGATTTTTCCTGCCCATCTTATCTTTAAATTAAAGATATTTGCAGTAAAAAAAACTGTCATCATTGCTAAACCAGTTACAAGAGAGGTATATAAACATGTTCATTATATATGCTTCTGTTATAGTATATGAAATCAGAACTATTTCATACAACTTGCCTTTTATAGAAATGTGGTCATAACAGAAATTACTACAGATGCAGATTGGAAGACCTACATTCTCTAACTCTTACTCTGAGATCTGTCAACTTTAGCTTTGGACCCTCTGTGGATCTGAGAGCAGTTACTCAGTCTACTGTTTCCTCTTTTGATTATGTGTCTCCCTAGATTTTTTCAACATATATGTCTTGTGTGTGTATGTGTGTGTGTATATACTGTTTAACATGCAGAAAATTTCCACCTTCTATATGTTATTCTCCTTATGTATGCTTTTTTGGTTTTTAAGACAAAAAAGGAATTTTTCTAAGTAAAATAAGTTTCTCTGAACTCTTAGCAGATAAGCATGACTACCCCAGCTTACCCAGTCTTTTTCCAGCTTGTATCTGGCTAATGGATATTACACTAAGGGGAACATTACTGGTTAAATTCTTCGTTGTTGATTTCCCCTGAAGTGTTATATAATGCCCCTTTCAGACACTGGCTTGTATGTGTGACTCCTAATATATGCTCCACTGCAGTGAGTAAATATAGAGTTCTCTGTTTATGTGAATTTTGTTTGCATAAATTCAAAGTTACAGGACCTAACATTTAGGTATTTTGCTTTTTATTTGCATGCTCCAGACTTGAAGTAATACAATCCAAGAGTGTGAGATGATTTTTAGAGAGTGTGATGCCAATTCCCATGTTTTCAGTCTCTTAGTTTTCAGCTGTATTGTAGAGATGTCCATCTAGGTGTTCCTGTGTTTTGACACTGTGATAGTGTACAGGTTTAGATGTATATATTCCAGTGGGAAAATCCATTTACATGAAGGTCTCAGAAATATTATTTATATTGTGTAAACAGAGAAAATGTATTCAAGAAAACTTACTTTGCATTAAAAATGCCTTTTATTTTGCAAACAATTTTACTTTGAGAAGGTAACTGTCCATTCAATTCACAGCCGTATTCATTCTTGAGCCATTATCATTTATTATATTAAACTGTCGCCAATTATGCACATCTGAATTTATATCAGATCACTATGTTTATATTATAATGTGATCATGTGTGGAATAATTCTTTTGGGTGCTTGTTTGTAAATATGTCAGGCGATTGTGCAAGTAAACAATGCGACAATAATTCACCCCAATTTGTTGGGATTTTTCAATTTAGGACATGAAACACTAATAAAAATTAACATTATTAGTAAAACAAATTCACATCACTAGTAACATCATCTTCATTAAGCACTAATAAAAATATTCACAGTACTAGTAACATTATCTTCATTATTATTACATGCAAATTGCAGGGTGCAAGAGGTGTAAAAGCTAAATGTATCATCATTTTGGCATTTACTTCCACCAAAATATCACAGAATCTCTTCATTCCATTAATAAGTGAAATACATCACACAACAATGCAAAGCTTCAATTTAAATTTATAGTACTATCACTCTTGTCTCATCTTTTCCCACCACTCTGTATAAAACATAACCAAACATAACATTAAAATTAGAAAAAATAATACTTTTTAAAAATCTATTAATAAACAACCTGATCAGGATCTGAAAAGCCACCTGGTCCTGAGAAATTGGCAAAATTGCCCTTGTTGTTTCCATAGAAATCAACTATCTGCACCACTGAATCCCAGCTGTCCTGGATATCAATATAATTACGCCACACATTGCAGTGGTCTCGAACTTTGGCATAATTTGGCTTGAAAAACAATTTTTAAAAAAGAAGAAAACATTAACTTATGGCAAATATAGAAAGAGAAATAAACCTGAATTAAAAAAAAAAAAATTGTATGTCCAAACCTATAGTAGTAGTAGTAGTAGTAGTAGTAGTAGTAGTAGTAGAAGTGGTAAATGTATATGATTTATGAATTCATTCAAAAATGGTATGAATAATAACAATTGAAAATAAATATCTTTTGGTTAAAAACATTTGAATTATATGATTGAATTTAAAGAGCGCTAACATTTCTTTGTTATAAATCATAACTGTCTCATGTCAAGTATATCTCTATTGAAAATGTTTGGAGAAAATACAAAATCTCAACAGCTAACCAGATGGGGAAAACCTACAATCCTAGTCATGCAGACAAATTATATTATATTATCAGTGGAATAATTCAATCTCAGAATAATTCAATTTCAGGTGATAAATGTTACAGACAATAAAAACATACACTAGCTGGAGAATGCAGATACAAACACCACAAAGAACAGAAAAAAAACAAAGGCAGGATATCAAAGGCAAAGCTTGGGTATTCCATCAGAAGACTTTATGGTGATTGTTCAAAGCCATTTATAAAATAATCCAGTAGAAACCAAAGGTGAGATACCATCATCCAACAGTAAGTTCAGACTTATATAGGAAGATTTGTGGGGTAAGTTACCTGTATTCCATGGACAACTTGTGCAGCGACCCAGCTACAGCAGTACACTATTGGGCGCTGTGTCTTGTTTAGGAAAAAACCAAATGCTGGATATGCTGCGACATGAAATGTAATTCAGTTTGTTTAATTAACTAAATATAAAGCTCCCCAAACTTCAATACTATATAAATTAAAATACTTAAAAATACAGGGCTGCATCCTGCCTTTACCACATTTTTGAGCTGCCTTCCTTGACTAGGTAAATACTGACCACTATGGTTGCAGTGGCAATGGATTGGTTGCCTCTCTGCTGACTAGGTGCTGACTAGGTAAATACTGATTACTATAGTTGCACTAGCAATGTATTGGTTGCCCCTCTGCTTCACTAGGTAAATACTGATTACTATGGCTGTAGTCGTTTTGTCCTTTGCTATTGTACTGACATTCTTTTGAGGACAATGCCCCACATACTGTATTATTGATCATGGATGTGCTGTACCTGCAGACTTTAGAATCAAACTTGATATGCTGTGCCCTACTAAAAAGATTGAAAGAAAACTGTCTTTACTGATTGTAAGATATGAATACCTTTGGTAAAAACTTGCAAGCGCATTTTTCCTTCATTGTTAATCAATACAAATTATATAATTAATAGTAAATATTTATTTTGATGTGCAGGGAGAAAAAGAAAGAGATACCAGTTGAAGTCATAAGCAAGAATTATTAAAGCCAGCTTTCTATGGTGATGATAGCATTATCACTGACATTATGACACTGTCATTGTCACTAGATCTCTACAAATGTCCTTCAGAAAACGTAACGCTAAAAAGAGAAATATAGTTTCAAAAATAACCAAAATCTTGAAGATTTATAAGAATTATATTATTTGAATTAAAAATCCACAGATGAATGAGAATTATTTAAATGTAGTTTTGCTATGTATTTCTATCTGTAAAAATATTCTGTTCTTCCATGTATTATTACCTGGTGTGCAGCATATATTAACCTAAGGCTCAGATCACATCCCCTTTGTAGTGTCGACATGTTTTAACTTAGTTAATATTTCTGGAATTCAGTGTGGAGTGGGTAGTTAACAAGTGAATTAGAAATAGGTTAATTATAATTATAAATTATAACTAATAATTATAATTATTATAAGACAATATTGTTTTTAATACAAATGTAAATGCCCTCTACTTGTCAGTTCCTGTCAATATGACATATCCTCAATCTTTTCATCGCTTTTACTAGTCAATGAGTCCACATCAAAACCAAACTGGGTTGGGGGGATGACAACATGGAATAGTCTGGATTATAAGCATGGGTGGACCAGGGGTGCATGGATATATGGGAGGGAAGGTGTGTTCCTCATCCACAACCTCCATTTGTCTGTGGTCAAACTTAGTTCTTAGTTTTAAGATTGCTGACTAGAGAAAATGAGGGAGCTAACTTTTTACATGTTACCTTTATGAGCAAAAGTTATTCCAGCAATACAATACAAAGTCTTTCATTTATGCATCCTATACACACAATGGGAGTCAAAGTATTCCTTTGCAGCAACATTAACATTAGAAAAAAGACATCCATGATTCTAGCAAGTCGACAAAGGAATAGAACAGCAAGGACATCAGCCAAACTAAACATAAGAAAATTGTACTTTGTCATAGCATGGGGTCAGAATAAAGGAACAAACAGGAACCAGAAAACAATAAACAAACTGGGCTAGAAGCTGAAACTCTTCAGAAATTTTGCAAAGCTGCAATCTATAGCTGACCATGATGTACTGGGCAAAAAGCTCTAGCTGGATAGCATGATCATAACAGACTAGGCAAGGAGCTCTAGTGAGATGGCATGATCATAACAGACTAGGCAAGGAGCCCTAGTGAGGTAGCATGATCATAACAAACTATGCAAGAAGCCCTATGAGATAGCATGATCATAACAGACTAAACAAGGAGACCTAGTGAGATAGCATGATCATAACAGACTAAACAAGGAGACCTAGACAGATGGCATGATCATAATAAACTAAGCATGGAATCATAATAAACTAAGCATGGAATCATAGTTGGATAGCATGATCATAACAAACTAAGCAAAGAGCCTTTGTTAACATGATAATAAACTAAGGAGCATGATCATAGCATGCTAAGCAACAAAAGATACTCAAGACATATGACTTTTAGTATGGGACATATAACTCTTGTATGAATGTAAGTATCAACTTTTGCTGTTAGTATGATGGGAAAATACATGTAATATGTATCTGCTAAATGCAACATATTAAACAGAATTATATCAACACAACAATAGCACTATTTCATTAGTATTGTGGGCATTTAAGTTAAAGGTTTTAATACAACATTTTTTTCAAAATCAAATCAATCAAAAAAGTATTACTGTTACAATAAACCATAAATATAGTTACAATAGTCCATTTCCTTTGTATCTGAATAGCAGCCATCCATTTTTACAAGATCAACACCCCATTCAGCAAAGGTTTTTGCATCTGTCTCCATGTAGAATTCTGTGCCTGGTAATTTTGAGCAAGTGCTGTAACCAATGTCAGCATAAATGCCCAGCTTTAGGCCTCGAGAATGCATCTATACAGAAATTTTAAAAATTTGTAAATAAATTAGATTGAAACCAAACACATCTCTTGACAGAAGCAAAAATGTAAAATTCTGATAAAACACAAGGAAAAACTGCAATTTTACCAAACTAAAAAAATATTGTGCATTTACTTATAAATAACATTTCTTTGACCTACATAGTCTGCCAGAGCTTTCATCCCACTTGGAAATCGTTTGGGATCTCCTTGCAGACGACTGTTATTGTCACGTTGTGGAGATGACCAACAGTCATCAATGTGGACATATTCGTAGCCAACATCCTTGTAACCATCAGAAACAATTTTGTCTGCCATAGTCATATACAGTTTCTCACTGAAACAGGATAGCAGGTGCTTATTTATCTTTTATTTAGAGAGCTACATATGTATCAATTTCTTTTTAAGTATGGGATAATGCAAAATCCAAACATAAAAACAATCTTTTTAAGATTTAAGCTTAAAATGTGTAAAATATTAATAAATAAATAAAAAGCTAATTAAACATCAAAACATGAACTAATGATGGTCAAAAAACCCAAACAATTTTACTAAATAAAGTACTGACAGGTTACTTCTTAAAAGCAGAATGCTAATGACATCATACCTTACACAGGTATCTGGATACTGATCACAGTCTGTTTCACACCGAAATCGTTCCCATGACAACCAGCCCATTGGTGGAGTTAGTGCAAGTCCATTATTCAAAGCAAAGATCCAGGGAAGGTAATTAACTAGCAGCAGGAGTGTCAGTGACATGACAACTGTCTAAGCACCAAATCACCTGTTGTGGCAAACTGAATATCAACAATTCAAATCAAATCACACACCATCAGCAGCTCAACAAATCGCATCACTTCAATGACAACAACTATTTCTGTTTATACATCTATAATACCAATCCAAACAAAAATTACTGTAATACAACCACAGAAAAGAGTCTAAACAAAATTAACTGTTATATCAATGACAATATCAAATCACATAAAGTTAGATTCAATAGCTTCTGTACACCGCATATTTGAATTACAAAGGAGTGAAATAATCAAATACATGAACAATAACATATTTGAGTTACTAAGGAATGAAATAACATATTTGAGTTACTAAGGAATGAAAAAACATATTTGAGTTACTAAGGAATGAAATAACATATTTGAGTTACTAAGGAGTGAAATAACATATTTGAGTTACTAAGGAGTGAAATAACATATCTGAGTTACTAAGGAGTGAAATAATCAAATACATGAACAATAACATATAAAATAAAACCAGAAGTTTATAAAGTACGAAGTGATCAATTTCTTACTGACAAACAAGACTACTGTTGATGTCCAAGAATTTAACAACTTGGGCCATTAAGGTTGTTATGTGAACTTTAACCAAGCTTTTTATGATAAAAATGTGTGGGATATATTTGTGGATTCCTTTCTTCAAAATTGGGCATAACATAGTGACACTCTTAAATGAGACTATTATATCCTATTAAGTGTAAATTTAGGATGCGCTAAACAATAAGACTTTAATTCTGACAAATATTACTTTCTCCTGTTATTTTTTAAATTTAATATGAATTGGGTTCATAGTCTACCATATAAATAATACTTCTTATTGTACATCATATATCAGTGATGCAAAAATGCGTACCCTGCTGAGTGACATAATAAATGTTGTCTCTTTTGAATGGGAGTAATAAATATATAACATAATACTCCCTTGCAAGTCTATTTAACTTTCCATTCACTGATTTTTGTTTTATTATATTTGATTCTTGGTGTTCCATGATTTACAAAGATAATTTCCCTGCTATCTGCATGGATGACATCATCCATAAAGATGTCTCTGAAATGTTACCCGAGTCTCGGATTTTTCTAAAGGACCAAAACAACACTCTGCTAATACAGCTAATGAAGAACTTATTTCATTAGCTTCTCGTAATACTCATGGACAGTCTGGTGGCTTTACTTTTTTCAAATGATACATCCTTAACTAATTGTCAAAATGCTAGAAAGAATGTAGAAATTAAGGATTTAAAGTACTCAATTAAATAAATCTGTTTTATCATCATCATCTGGTCAACAATGCTATCCTTTAACATTTATAATACCCATTGTGACTGTTTTCAGATATCTGTACCTTACATTAATACTTGTACATGTATCACAAACTGAGAGATGAAAAGATTTTAATTTCTGAAACACCTATATTATTATTTTGTATTACTATTAGCGTGTTTAAAGACATATTATGATTTAATATACAATTTAGATCCGTTTATAATTGCAAGATCCATTATAACTGCAAGAATTTTCATATCAGCACCTATTTTCAGTTAAGTTTTCTTATATACATTTCGTGAAAGAGACTGCCTATTTACTAGTGAAGTGGATTTAGACTAACGGGGCATTTATTAGACAAAGTACAACATTTGGAACAAATAAAATTAGTTATGATTTCCTATTTTAAGTAAATTAATCTTGTACCTCAAATTAGACTTTAAATATATAAAATAAAACTGATTACGATCAAAAACGCAGAACACAAACAACTTGCAACCAGCAGTCAATGTAAGCAATCTAGGCGTTCATTGTCACGTGATTGATTGGAATGTTAAACGTGTATTAACAAAATAAAATCGCACGGACTAGTGTGTACAGCAAGACATCGCGAATAGTATATAAATTATAATGCTTGAACTAAATAAAACAAATTTTGTTTGTCCCGCAAGATTTTTTAAAAGATCTACTTTAGTAAATAAACAAATCCAATATCTAATCTAACTGATACTATTTCATTACAGTTATGATAGCTAGTGCTGAGTCAGATAACTTTTAATCTAACAATATACTTGGCTTGACCGTGCCAATAGATAAAGTGCACGGATTGACCATGCGGACAAGGCCAGTTAATTTGTTCCTAAGTATTAGATACCGATTTGCGTGATCTCCCCTGATTTATCACACACACACACACACACACACACACACACACACACACACACACACACACACAATAAATTTAAAAAAGAAAAAGAACAGGAACCAACCAATGCATCGGAATGGAAACACAAAGGAGTTGTTTGTAATAAACAATATAGTCAATGTATTCTCATAACTTACTAATCCCGCAAAGGGGCTCTTCATAAAGTATATGACGCTTTTTAAAAAGAATTAGAACAAGGTCATTTACTAAATTACCCCACTCAAACTCACAACTTATTACTTACATTATATATCTGTAAAAGTATGGCACAGCTTAATTACACACACACGCAGCTTTTGCTTTTCAGTATAAACATGAATGATATCCGAAAATTGAAGAAATTTTACATAATGGTTACTTGGAGACATACTTTATGGGGCGGGGGAAGCATTTAGTAGTGGTACCAATCTCTCGTCTTTAGATCGTGACATTCACAATCACTTGAATTGCAGACTGATAAGTAAACTTAATGCAGTTACAGTATGAGTTGCAGACTAATGTAATTAATATGAATTATACAAATAACATACACACATATTTAACCCCGAGCGAGAATCGAACCACGATCCTAGTGAATCGTCGCTTACTTCCTTTTACTGTTAATGTTATTCAGTCTATAATAAACATGCATAACAGAACTAAATGTATCAATTAGAATGCATTTATACGGTATATAAAATACACGCTCGCGCACACCAAAGACACAAACACTTGCGCATGCACTAGTATCGTTTTTCATCCCGAACGGGATTTGAACTACACACATTTTGAGCGAGCAGTTAACCTCCATGCCATTTCCTGCTTCACTACATAACACATACACACTGAAACTTATGACTTTATATTTAACATAAAGTGTGAATTTATTTCTTTTTATTTCTTTTTTTTTACAGTTAATAAATAGTATAACAGTATTAACACACACACTGACACTTTTGACTTTATACTTAACATGATAGAGTGTGACTTTATTTCCTGTGACTTCCCCCTACAATCGTTCGGTTCATACCCAGCGCCATAAAAGTAGACCTATGTCTCGACAGTCTTTGATCCTATCTCTTTAAAATAAAAGATTAAACTTAAAATTACCCGACTAAACCCAAAATGTCATACATGTAATCGCACCTGTGTACACGTTCTGGCTCAACAATCAGATTTGTTACTTGGTTACGGAGCTAACACGAGACTTCCGTATCAATGTCGTCGGTGTTACAAAATGGCTCTACAGTACACATGCTTTTATTTTAATACCACTGACTAAGGAATAAATAAATATGACTACACACGGCCTCGGCAGAAGCAATGAATTTAAATTCTAAACTAAGTGTAGCTAGGAAAATTTAAACAAAAATGTCTGCTATTCGCTGAATATAGTAGCTGAATTCCGTTTGTACCATCTTAAAACTAAGTCCTTGTCCACCGATAGTCAGCCCCCTTTATATCCCTTTCCTTTACATACTAAGTCAACTTTGTTATGCACGTGTTCTGACTTCCTCGGCTTACCGTAAACTAGCGTGAGGCGGACAATTATTGTTTCGATCGGCATAACACGTATATCTATTTATATCAATCACATGATTTGTACTACCGAGCCGTACACAACTTTTTCTAACTGCCGTGAACAGAATCTGAGGTGAGAATGCACATTTACATTTATATCATGGTTCAGCATTATTTTCAAAAAGTCACTTTATATAGTCAGTTAAAACAAAGAGCGCGGTGTGGGTAGTCCCGTTTGGCCTAAAATTAAGTGGGTCATTAGGAACTCTCACTCGCAGAGCAAACGATGGTGAATTCTGACAATTAATATTCCATCGCATCATTTAGATCAAACCAGTCTTGGCAGTCTCCAAAACAGCTAGTATTTCCGTAAGTCGGTATTTGGCTTTCTCCATCTCCAGGCTTTCGTCAAAAAAACGGTTACAGTGGTCAGTCAGTTGTGCTGTGCCGACTGATGTTAATAATCTACTACTGGTCGATAAAATTTGTTCCTAATCAAAGAAACCACTGTACAACTGTAATGTTATATACGTATAAACAGCAATTATTAAACGGCGTATCGGTGACGTCGCGATTATCAAAGACACTTTTACACTCGATAAGGTGTATTGGTTTCGTTAATGTCACATGTTGATCGTATGTTTTACTCCATTGTCATAACCTCAGTACTTATTTCTCCTACAAGAAGAACTTGCTTCCTCAACCTTCAGTAAAAGAAAACAATGACATATACAATTGTTGAAATTACGTCGAGAGTTGAATTTATAACAGATTTACACAAATTTGAGAAGTTTGAGTTAAAATTTCTTTATTATAGAATAAAATGAGCACATTTAATAAACCTTTTATAGAAAATGAGCATGCACTGCACTGAAAACGTCTTTTAAATCACTTTAATACAATTCACTAAGTGATTTAGAACAGTTGATAACATTATCCTGCCTTACAAAGTTACATATTTGAAATCAATATAATTATATTTATAGTAGACCTAAATTTAAAAATAAAATGATTATATGCAAGTTTCTACAGGTACAGGTAGTGTCTTGGAGACTGGTGCAGTTTTATCTGTTAAATTCTTTTAATACAGATTATATGCACAATTGTTTATTATAAATTGTATCCTTGTCATAAACCTAATTTTTTGTCATTGCTGAGTCATTGGAAATACTAATACTACATACACTGTATTTTATAAATGAAAATATAATTTTTGATTAGTTGGTTACATAAAACAAAACAACAAAAGTTATAAAAATTAAAATAAGAAAGTAAAAAGTACAATGGTACAATTTATGGACTCCCTCTGGCCACACAACTATCACACTTTTCCCAACCCCATTCCATCTTTGCATGACATTTTATGGATTATGTCTATGTGACACCTCTGGGCCTTCACTCATTTTGGTTATTATTTATTAATTAATAACACACAACTAATTACAAGTAATTGAGAATCTTAATTTATAGTTATTAATAATTCTCCCACAAGACAACACTCTCTCATTTGGCGGACTATAAGGGTGTCATAAAACTTAAAAGTCTTCTTTTTATACAATTAAGATAGATGTTTTAATGTCGCATAATGTTTCTTCAGGTGGAAAATTCTGACAAAAGGAGTAATAAAATCTGTCTTATTTATATTTAATGAGCCCCTATCCACCTGCTATTACTCCAACAAAATTTTAATATATGTGCAGAAAGGTTAATATAACAATAAATATAATAAATCAATAATCAAATATACAACATTTAAATATAATAAAGAGTGTTGACATTTAGTGATTTACATCACTTCACAACACTGTTTGATTAATACTAGACACCCATTCAGTGAATCCTAGCATAGACATCAGAAATCAAATTAACATTTATATATAATCAAGTTCACATATATAATTCATCCTAACATGAGAGTGGAGTTTCAGATAATTTATAATTATAATGTACATAACCTTTTTGATGATGGCAGCTGTTGCTGGCATTGTTCACAATTATGCAGTTTACAACAAATCACTTTCTTTTTTTATTAAGGACCGTCCAAGGTATCCCTTCTATGCATGTTACAAAGCTGTTCCAGAATCTTCAATGTGCTCACAAAGCACACTGTGGAGAATCATCCAGAACTTCACATGTGCTATCAAAGCACATCACACAGTGTTCTGGAATTTTTGTGTGTGCTACTCAGCCTGCTATGAGGAATATTTAATAAACTTCATGAATTGTTGAGGCCAACTCAAGCCTCAATATTTGCTATATTAGCTCTCAAACAGAATTCACAGGAATCAACTTTTAGGAACATGTTTACTGATAAGTTTGGTGGCAATGCTGGATTCACACACCAACATGATCCAGTAGAGTACAGTAGCCACTGAAGTCTGAAGCGGGTATAAGACTACAAAATTGAAAAAAGGTGCACTCCTTTCTGGAAAAATCAAATTAAGACAGCTCTAAATTTCAGGCACATCTCGTCTTTAAACTCCTTTCTCTCTTACACATATTCTCAACTTACAAATCCTGCAGCAATATTCGTTAGCTTGATACATATGCTGCATAAAAAATATAGCATCAATAAAAATTTACAGTATAATGTGCAAAGTAATGAAATTAGTGAACATAGAAATAATGGTTCAATTACTTAAAGCATTCTCCAATTCAAATAATAGATCAATAGCAAACGTACAAAATATTTCAAAGTCCATCTTTTCTTTATCAGTCAGTTAACTTACCATAAGCTAACAATTGCCAGGCTTGAGAATTATGTTGAAATCAAAATAGTTAGAATAGAGAACTTCTTTAAAACAAAGTAACTTCCGGTCCATCCCCATTGGATGAAGTTGTTATGAGCAAGTATGAGACTCTTAGTCAGAAAACTCCTCATCTTTTGGAACTGATTTGGATTGCATCAGCAAGTTCTAGCGTTTTCTTTACCAAGTTGTTTACTCCATCTCTGACACTTACAAAAAAAATACCATCATAAGCAGTGCCCAAGGGTGGATCATTAACATTTAACAATTTACATAACAATTAAGTTTAGAAATAGGGATAGGCAAATTTATTCCTCCACAGACTACAATCAGTCCAGTATAGCCATGTGCAGGGCTGGGATATGGGTGGATGGGGAGGAATTATAATAGCGTGACAGAATGTTCAACAAGTCATCCAGGTTTTTCATATAACTTTCTGACGTTGACAATCAAGTAATGTAATTACACTGACCATACATAGTTATACTTTAGGCTTTTGAAATTTTGGTTTTAGTTTTATAGAATATTTTTAAAAATTCTTTTAAGAAATTATATATACATACATATAATCATATATGCGCAATATATCTTTTAAAAATTATTTTCCTAACATAAATGCTCAATCAGTGCACCCCCACCCCCAAGTGCAAAATGTGATCTGCATCAAATTGTGATGAATAAAATATTATAAAAATAATGACGATTCAAATGAAAAATAATGGATCTAAATGCAAAATTTGAATTGTGACTATGTCTGCTAAGGATTTAAAGAATACAAATAGTAATACTTTCAAGAAGCACTGTCATTGACTTATGATTAAGAAGGTTTTTATTAAGGAGTAGTTTCTAGTATTAATTTTTTGCTATGCTTATAGGCTGATTCAAAATCCTACTTATTTGACTGAATGTGTTGAATATATATATATGTTTGCATGTATGTGTATTTGTGTGTATATAATTAGTATTATGAAAGTTTGATAAGAAAGCATGGGAAATCCATGGATTTTATCAATTTGATATATTTATCAATTTCGTTATATTCTCTATTTATCAATTTTGTTATATTCCCTTTAAGTTTAAGGTACTATGATTTTTTTTTCTAATGGCAAGATCTTCTATTCTCCACTCAACATGCTGAAATCTATAATTATTAGATTGTCAGCATATTACAGTGAAGAAAATATATGACAGGCAGTGTTGCCATAAATTTGAATGCCAATACAGATAAGTGCATTTTGTAAGTATAGGAGGATTTTCAATCTTTTAGATATTTTGAATCATTACATTTTGAGGAAATATGGATTCATGGTATTTACCACCAAAAGGCATATAATAGTTTTATAATTGGGTACTCATGAAATTTCACTCTCAAACCTTCACACATGCATGCACATTTGTGAGCATGCACACACACACATACACACACAATACACACATAAAACATAATCGGTCATTTACACTTTAACTTAGCCAAATTATATTTAGTTAAATTCTCACTTCCAGTTCCAGGTTTGTAACTAAATAAATGATGCATATGAAAGTTTTAACTAATAGTTTGGCAGAAGAAAGAATGGTTGTCTGTTTAAAATAACTTTTTCATGCATCTATAGGCTTACTCATTTCATTGTTTACATGTTATTGTATTACTCACCAAATTGTCCTGATGACCTATTGTAGTTGATTTTGTTTTGTATATATTCATAAAGTATTTGAAAGAAAAGAAGACATATCTGTATTATAGGTGTTGATATTATTGATTTAACAATTTTTTAAATGTATGCAATGTTATTTTCTTTACTGTTATATTCTGCAGAACTAAACTGAAAACAAAATGCATTTGTTGGTGCTGATGGTATGTCTTGGTATGACCCAAGGCCTGAACAATGGACTGGCTCTCACACCCCCTATGGGATGGCTGTCATGGGAGAGGTTTCGGTGTAACACAGACTGCACGAATTTTCCTGATTTTTGCATCAGGTGATAACAGTTACTTTGGCTTTCATTTGCAGAACATTTCAAGCTTTCATGACAGTTTTTCATGTGCATTCTAAGAATTAAATGATACATGTACAGTACAGTTATTATTTACTATTGTACACTAATAGTTGTTTAGTATCTTTTTGTACTTTTGTTGTCATTTATAATCACTGGCCCCAGTCTAAGTGTTAAGTGAAGATTTTACAGTTCATAGGTTATCCCCCCCCCCCAAATTGTTCCTATCCTATTAGTTCACTAATACTACCACTTACTAGAATGATTAATATCATTACTGTAGTATTAGTTCACTAGTACTATTTACTGTCACTTACTAGAATAATTAATATCATTACTGTTCTGTTACAGTGCTAGTTCACTAGTACTATTTACTATCACTTACTAGAATGATTAATATCATTACTGTTCTGTTAGTTCACTAGTACTATTTACTATCTTATTACACAATATTAGAATGGCTAATATTATTACTGTTCTGATAGTTCACTAGTACTGTTTACTATCACTTACTAGAATGATTAATATCATTACTGTTCTGTTAGTTCACTAGTACTATTTACTATCACTTACTAGAATGATTAATATCATTACTGTTCTGTTACAGTGCTAGTTCACTAGTACTATTTACTATCTTATTAGAATGGCTAATATTATTACTGTTCTGATAGTTCACTAGTACTATTACTAGAATGATTAATATTATTACTGTTCTGTTAGTTCACTAGTACTATTTACTACCACTGATTAGAATGATTAATGTCAGATGAATGTGTGATTAGTACAAGGAATGCATAATTTGTATGCATGTGATGAATGTGTGGTTGATGCACATGTGATGAAGGTAAGATGGGTGTACTTGGGATGAATATGTGACAAATGTGCTTGGGATGATTGTGGGATATATGCACTTGTGATGACTGTGGGATTGGTTTGAAGTGAATGCAATTGGTGTGAGTGTGACTGGCGTGCTTGTGATGAAGGAATTATTGTGTTTATGGTGAATTTTATGAATGAATGATTGATGTGCTTTTGTGTTGATGAATGACTTTGAGCATTTGTGGTGAATGTAGTTAGTTTGAATTGATTACTGTGCTTGTGATGAATGATGTGCATATGATGAATGAATGATCAGTGTGCTTATGATGAATGAGTGATTGAATTACTTGTCATGATTGAGTGATTGATGTGTTTGTGGACTGTGATTGTGTGACAGTCTTTTTTTCATAAAATCCAAATGTAAACATAACCAAAAGACTAATTTTTCTTATCCATTTACATTACAATTGATGATGTAAAAGCTGGCTTAGTTATAATACATAGCCATAAGTCAGATGAAAATTAACACTATAAATAACTGATTGATGACTGTTAAATAAGATTGGATTTTTAAATACAGGCAGCATACTGTCCCAGATATTTAATGGAGTCCCAGTCCATTTGTTATTACAGATATTTTTTGTTTTTACTTTGTACTTTGACACAATATTTTGATGTAATTATAAATCATTCATATTAAAAACTGACCAGAATCTATCAGTTATGATTGACTTATGTTAAAACAGCCAGAATTTGTTGGGCAGAATGAACTAGTATTGAAACATCCTGAATCTCTTTGACAGAATAAACAAATGTTAAAACTGTCCATGTATATCAAATACAATGAGTTCTAATGAAAACTGTCCAGAATAAATCAATTGAAACAATTTTAAACTTTCCCAGATCTGTCATATATGAAGAGATTAAAACAGTACACTGACTGTCATAGGTCATGGGCTTATTTTAAAACAGTCTATAATCTATCACATATAATGAACTCATGTTTAATGTACAAAGTCTTTCAGATATAATGAACCCATGTTTAAAAGTACAAATTCTTTCAGATATAATGAACTCATGTTAAAAAGTTAAAAGTCTGTCAAATAAAATGAGTGATAGTGCTTGGGGGTCTTCCAACAGAAAGGGCACAATAATTTTCCTTTAATAAAAAGGTATTTGAAATTTGAAAAATATACATATAATGAACTTTTCACAGGGCATGTGGTAAGCTGATTCTCTTTGGTGCAGAGAGAGAGTGTGTGTGTATGCATGTTTTATGTATGTGTGTAGAATTGGGGGGGGGGGGGTGATAGGGGTATATGTACATAAAACATTGAAAGGAGATTTTACTGAATATAATGTACATAAAACATTAAAAGGGAACTTACTGAACAAAGATTTTTCTAACAGTAGTTTATGTATATAAAACATTAAACAGGGACTTTACTAAATACAGTATTATATGTGCATTAAATATTGAAATAAGATTTTACTAAATTTAGTGGTGCCGGTCTAAAAAAATATTTCTTACTATGAGTTGTTATCAGTTACAGTTTTACAAAATGTCATTTAAAAATCTATTTATTAAAAAGTTGTTATACATACTATTTTGATGCAAATATTTGTGCAAATGGTATGTAAAGTGTAAAGTGCTAGGAATTTTTCTCCCCAGTCAATGATTTATCTCTGAATAGTCATTTCATGTGTTTTACAGTCTTGTCAAGTGTCTTTACCTATTTCACATCCAGTGTTCTCTCACAGTTTCTTCAAATGTCTTTACCTATTTCACATCCAGTGCTCTCTTACAGTTTCTTCAAGTCTCTTAACTATTTTACAACCAGTGCTCTCTCACAGTTTTTTCAAGTCTCTTAACTATTTCACAACCAGTTCTCTCTCACGGTTTCTTTAAGTCTCTTAACTATTTCATAACCAGTGCACTCTCACTGTTTCTTCAATTGTCTTTGCATAATTCACACCACCATAAGTTTTCACACAGTCAAATCAAGTATCTTCACCCATTTCTCATCTTTAAATGTTTTCACACAGACACACCAGTGCTTACGCACATCACACCACATGCCTTCACTGTAACATCATAAAGTGCCTCCATGCAATCATATCATTTGCCCACACAGTCACATCAAGTGCTTTCATACAGTCACATTATCAAATGCCTTCATAGTCTTCAAATCTTTCACACAGTCACATCTCTGTCTTTACAAAGTCTCATTAACAGTACACAATCACACCATCAAATCCTCTCATACAGTTACATCATCATGCACATTCACAGTCAAATCAGGTGTTTTCACAGTCACATTAAGTGTTTCATAGTTACATCCTCAAATGCCACATTAAACTTGTAAACATTATTTGATTGTAAATAAGTTGGAAACTTTCATCTTCTAGTGAGAACTTATATAAGACAATGGCTGATCGGATGGTTGCTGATGGCTACAGAGATGCTGGTTATGAATATGTAAGTCTAGATGATTGCTGGCTGGCTAAAGAGAGAGACCCGCAGACTGGAAAGCTTATGGCAGACCCAATTCGATTCCCAAGTGGCATCAAGGCTCTAGCTGACTATGTAAGTGTTTGATGATATATATTGTAAGTCACATTTATACTATGCAAAATTATTGTTTGTCACACATTTCTTAGCTGACATGTATGCCACTTCACTTTATGTTTGATGATGGTTCAGGCAGCTAATGTCATTGAATAATGCATTGCAGTTAGTGTTCATTTTTTTTTTTAAAGGCTACTTCAAATAATGTTAGATCCTGTTTTTCAAATGAGGATGAGATAATAGCTATACCCATGTTTTGATTTTGACAGTTAATGTTCACAGAACATTATTACTCTGCTTCACACCTAAACAGCAGCCGATTTAAGATGAACAATAATACTCTTCATTCATTGAGCATTTTTTTCTTTGTATTGGCTCTTGAACAGAATTCGCAGGGATCAACTTACAGCAACACATTTACTGATAAGTTCATTGATAACTCTGGATGCACACACCTTATGATCAGGTAGAGTACAGTAGTCATTGTAGCCTGAAGGAATACTTTTCTCTGCAAAAGGCAAATTAAGGCAGCGCTAAATTTCAGGCACATTTCATCTCTAAACTCCTTTCTCCCTTACACACATTCTCAACTTACAAATCCTGCAACAATATTCATTAGCTTGATACACATGCAGCATAAGAAATATAGCATCAATCAAAATTCACAAGTATAATGTACCAATGTAATCAAATTAGTGATCATAGACATAACGGTTCAATTACATAAACATTCTCTTTAATGATCGCCTTTATGATTGGACTTGAGTTACGTAAAAATCAAAGTGATTAGAATATATAATTTCTTCAACAATGTAACCTTTGGTCCATCCCCATTGGTTGAGGTTGTTATGAACAAGTATGAGACTATTAGTCAGAAAAACTACTTATCCACTTGGAACTGATTTGGATTACATTAGCAAACTTTCTAGCATATTCTCCTCCCGAGTTTTTTACTCCAACTCTTGGCACTTACAAAATATCATCATAAGCAATACCCAAGGTCAGGTCACTTTGACCTTTAATGATTTATATAACAATTAAATTTAGAAATAGGGATAGGCAAATTTATTCTGCCACACTTTCCTTCTGTATAAGTTTTACATAGATTTTAGATATTTTGCTTTTTGCATATCTCTACTCCACTAACATGCAGATAAAATAACAGAATTTTTCTTCCATTAGCACTACTGATCTGTATTCACACAAATTTGCTTGCACTAAATTGTAAAGTAATATAGCAAAGTGGTGAATTAAATTTAATGATACAATATAATAAATCAAATGCATTAACTCATTCTTTCAGACTGAAACAGGAATGTATTAATTAGGGCAAGTACTCTAGTTGTAACCACTATTTTGATTTAAATTTTTTTAACTGAGGCAATATGTATTAAATTATATAGGTAAATATTATTACTTTTCAAAAGTGAGGTATAAAATATATTTCAAATACACACAGCAACATAACTGATGTGATGTAAAACAGGTCCACTTGACAACATCGTTGTATTTTACTGGCATTGCTTACACTGCTGACAGAACATTTTAAGAAAGTAATATTTTTATAATTACTCTTGACTGTTTTTGTTTCATAATACCATACACTTATAATATTAATGCATGTATTATCTTTAAATTTTCTGTATTTTAATATCATATGTTATATCACATGAATATTATCTAAGATTTTGCGACTTACTGCCTGTATCCCAATTGCTTATCATTTCACTTTGAACATTATCAGTTTACTCCTCCCATATTTACACATTTCTCCCTTATCAAATTATAAATGTCTGATGTATGGAATGAGAGAGAAATGGATGGAAAAGGCAGATGGGGGTACTAATATATCATGATTTTCAATCTTGCACTAGATCCATAGTAAAGGACTGAAGTTTGGAATCTATGAAGACTTTGGCACCAAGACCTGTGCTGGTTTTCCTGGCAGTGAATTCTACATGGAGCTGGATGCCAATACTTTTGCTGAATGGAATGTGGACATGGTCAAGTTTGACGGCTGTTACTCATCTGCACAAGATCTTGCTTATGGTGAGTGTTATAACATAACATCACTTAAAGTGGATGTTACAGTAAGTAGCAGTATATAGTGAGTGTTATAGTAAATAACATTTTATAAACTATTATAATATACATTAATATACATTATATAAAGTGTGTGTTATAGTAAGTAGTAGTACATAGTGTTATAGTAAATAACATTTCATAAAGTGAGTTTATAGCAAGTAGCATTCATAAAATGAGTGTTGTTCTAAGAAGCATTATACTAACTGAGTGTTATAGCAAATGAACATTACACAGTATTATAGCAAGTAGCATTATATGATGAAAGTGTTATAGCAAATACATTTCATTAAGTGAATGCTATAGCAGATAGTAAGTAATATTACATACAGTGAGTGTTATAGTACATAACATTACATAAAATGAGTCTTGTAATACATAACATTACATAAAGTGGGTGTTACAGCAAATAACATTGCATAAAGTGAGTATAGCAAATAAAATTACATAAATAATTGTTGTAGCAATAACATTACTTACAATAAATGTTATATCAAGTAGCATCATATAAAATAAGTGTTATAGCGAGTAGCATTCAATAAAGTGAATTTTATAGTGAGTAACATTTCATAAATTGAGTGTTATAGTCAATAACATTTCACAAAGTGAGTGCTATAGCAAGTAGTATTATATAAAGTGAGTGTTATAGCTAATAACATTGCATAAATGAATGATACAGCAAATAACATTATAAAAATGAGTGTTCTAGGAAAAAAAATTACATAAAATAAGTGTTACAGCAGATAACATTACTAGAAGTGATTGTAACATTATAATAAAATATGAGATGAATCATGATACATTTTTACATTTGATCTATGAAGATTTACAAGATATACAATGAAAGTTACAGAATTGTATATTTTGATATTTAACCCATTCCAACAATCATGACTTATATGAGTGTTATAGAATGAAACATTTATATATTTAGACTACTAAGACCCACAATGTTAATGTGTTAAGAAGTAATAATAATACAAATAGAATGATTATTTAATTGCACTAATGTGCAACCATTCATGTCAAATTGTAGCTTGGTTCATTCCTAAGCTGTGGAGTTTGAAGGAGTGGCTACACATCAACATCTATAGTTTATTCACTCATCCATTGTCCCAAGTTTGGGGCCTCTGTCATGGATGTTGAACTTCCAAACTCATAATTGATGGCATCTGACACTAAGCTTAACTTTCATGAGTGAGTGAGGGTTGAACAAGAAAAGTCCCAATATGATGGCTTCAGACCCCAGACCTTTTGTGTGCAAGACTAATTCCTTTATCTCAAAGCCACTGAGCTTTCTAAATTATATTCAGATACAAGACACTCAATATTGTAGTATTACATTTTGGAGCACAAGTCACAGAACCTTATAGTGTATGCACAGTCAATTAGTATTCTAGTGTAGGCACAATCATTTAGTACTGTAGAGGAATAGTATAATATATAGCTAACTAGAGTAACTTCAGAGAAATAGTATATATAGCTCACTAAAGTCACTTCAGAGGAATAGTATGTATAACTCACTAAAGTCACTTTAGAGGAATAGTATAATATATAGCTCATAGTCACTGTAAATGAATAGTATATATATATATATATATATATCACTAAAATCACTTCAGAGGAAGAGTGTAATATATAACTCACTAAAATCACTGTAAAGGAATAGCATATATAGCTCACTGAAGTCAATAAGGGAAAAGTATAATATATAGCTCACTAGAGGTCACTTTAAAGGAATAGTATATAGCTCACTAAAGTCACTGTAAAGGAATAGTATGTGTATATATAAAATACTTACTTGACTTATCTCCTTGGATTACCCGTGGAACAAAGGTCCTCAACAACAGTTCTCCATCTCAGTCTATTCTGGGCAGCCTTTTTCAGTTCACCCCATGACAGGTTGCAGCTCTTCATTTCCTCTTCGCAGGATCATCTCCAGGTAGTCTTAGGGCGACCGACCCGTCTCTTTCCCAGGGAGTTCCACTGCAAAGCCTGCCGGGTTATGTCCTGCAGGGGTTTCCGCAGGGTGTGTCCTATCCATATATATATATATATCACTAAAGTCACTTTAGAGGAATAGTATATATAGCTTACTAAAGTCACTTTAGAAAAATAGTGTATATAGCTCACTAAAGCCATGTAAAGGAATAGTATATATATATAAAACTCACTAAAGTCACTTTAGAGGAATTGTATATATAAACCTCACTAAAGCCACAGTAGAATAGTATACATCATCATCAAATAAATTACTAGTACAATCAAATTTCAAGGTCATAATATGTGTCTTCTTCAAAAGGAAGTACATCGTTAGCAACCCATATTTTCAGCTACAGAAGTGGAGGCAAGAAGGGAGAAGCAGGATGAGTGCTACTCTTGTTAGGAGTGCACACAAAAAAAGAAATACTAACAAATTGTACCCACTTCTTTTTTACATTCCCACATTTTTGTAAGTTTTTTTTAAATGCAATTTGCATATATCACTTAGTATATAAAAATAAATAATAATGCTTTACGTTTAAGCCTCTGGCAGTGTAGTATACAAACAATTTAATGCTTTACCTTCAGGTTATCCAGCAATGCAGTTTTTCTTGAACAAGACAGGACGTCCTATGGTATTTTCTTGTGAATGGCCACTATATGACTATGCTAACCATCAAAAGGTTATATGAATACTTTTTAATGTATTGTAAAGCCTTTATTTTATTTTGTTATAAATACCTCTCATATTAGATATATTCTAAATTCAATTATAATTTTTTTTTCATGAGATTCGATGCAATTTTTGTTTAAATGCAAAATTTTTTTTTTTTAAATGATTATTCTTAGTATTGATATATGGACAATGAGATTGGATGCAAATTTTGTTTAAATGCAAAAATATTTTTTTCATAATGATTATGCTTAGTATTGATGTGTGGACTTTATTACCATTTCCCACTTTGTTGAATAAAGACCTTTACATAGTATTGATGTATAAACTTTATTATCATCTTCAGTTTTGTTGTCTAAAGACTATTCTTTTGGTACCAGTGGTAGTTTTCAGACTGAATATAATACTAATTAAATTGCAAATAATTTTACTCCTATCTGAATTACAGTAGTGTTACATTGACTTTACAATCATTGAATTGCTATCTAATGATAAGTTAATCGTTAGACTATATCTGATTTATGTTTAATCATACAAACTTTAAGATGCTTATGGATGTCTGTATCTCAATATTGTTTCAATAAAGACTGATATAGCACAATTTGTATATTTAGAATCCATTCAGTATTAGCTGAACTCATAAATCACCATGAACATAAACATTTTTAGGAATTATTTATTCTTGTCTTCAGTGGTCAGAAAATATTTCTCAGTATGATTGATTGCATGTTTTTTAAAGGAACTAGTAATGTTTGAAATTGTTCACATCAGTTACAAATAAGTGCTTTTATTTGCTGCAATGAAAAAAATTGTTACTGGCTTTATCCATATTGCTACAATGTATTTATTTATATGTATTTTTTTAATTATTATTATTATAATTATTTTAATTCATTTCCAATAGCAGTCAGTTTTTAATATCAACTTTCAGTGAGTGCTTTTATTTGCTATCATGCAAGAATTGTTGAGGTTGTACATCTACAAAGTTTTCATCTATATTTTAATTCATTCTCAACCACAGTCAGATTATGCTTCAATTAAAAAGACATGCAACATGTGGCGTAACTATGCTGACGTGACAGATGCCTGGCCGAGTGTGTCTGACATTATTGACTACTATGGAAAAAATTCTCAGAATTTCAGTATATTCTCAGGACCTGGTGGATGGGCTGATCCCGATGAGGTAAAACTTGTAGTAAAATATTCCTGCTTAGAAAACATTCATTTTAATTTACTTAGGTTAACTTGTTTATACTATGTATTTTTGCACATCTTTTATGACTAGTTAATCCTTTTGATCATTTTGCTTGTATTTATTAAGCATTAGCATAAAGTGATATATATATATATATATTTTTAAAATAGTCAATGGCAGATACAAGATGTAGTACAGTCTGTAACATAGGTTTAATCAATCTCATTTACATAGGTTTTATACAGTTTTAGTTATCCCAGCTAAATGGGACCAAGACAAGCTGTTTATAACAATATCTGAGATAATATCATAGAGTGAACAGATGTACAATCAGTGACATTTCTCAGTCACTGCTTCCTTTTATTACCAAAAGCTTTACTCGAATAATTACTGGTGCTTATGAAAATACAATGCATAGATTTGGTAATGGGTTTAGTTTCATGGGCCTATTCAGCCCTTTGAAATGTATATGTATTTTAATTGTAGATGTCTCCTCAGTATAAAATGCATCTCATTTCTAAAATGAAATTAATGAAAAACCAATCCAAGAACTGCTTAGAGTTGGTGACAGTGGCAGGCTGGAAAATTTATTTATGCATCTCATTTCTAAAATGAAATTAATGAAAAACCAATCCAAGAACTACTTAGAGTTGGTGACAGTGGCAGGCTGGAAAATTTATTTTAAAATATTTTAGTAAAATATTATTTTCCTGGAAATGATTAAAGTGTTTACAGCTCAAAGAATCTATTCCGTGTTAGGTTTATGTCTCAATTGTTGGTTATTATGCAGACAGATACATTTATCTAGAGTTTTGTTGAGAAATAGAGTATTATGGGTAGTGAGAGTGAAAGCGTGAGTGTTTGGCATGGACTTTCCTCTGTGCAGTTTTGTCTGGGGTACAACCAACAAGCTTTTCTTGCCAACTTCTACCACTAAGGGATATTAAATGTGCTCACTTGTAGACTCTGGACATGGAATCTTAAATGTGTTTATGTGGCATTCTGGACAAAGAATGTTAAATGCTTTTGATGTGTAGAACTCTGGACAAACATTTTAAATGAAGCATGTTGTTTGTGGTTGTTTGAATTAATTAGAGAATTTATGCAAACTGTTCAACTCGCTCTCTTTAAATTAAAGCATGTTTATGGGATTGTTGGAGTAAATTAGCTTTAAGAGAGAATTTATGCTGAATATCAACTGCTTACTCAAATATTTGAAATGAAAGCATGTTGTATGCATTGCTGGATTAAATTAGCTGTAAGAAAGAATCCATGCAGACTATTTAATGGACACAGTTTAATTGAAAGAGTATTGTATAAAATTGTTTGAGTAAATTAGATCTATGCAGACTATCAAACTAACACATTCGAAATGAAAGCATTATATTGTGTGCAAATGTTTGAGTAGCTAAAGAGAGAATTTATACAGAACATATGTGCAAAAACACTAGGATAAAGACATGAAAATACATTTCTTACCAACATTTTAATGAGCATACCCACCGCAAAATGATTTGGATCTAGAAATGAGGACAGCAGTAATTAGCATTCCATCTTCTGGCAAAAATATTTTTCGTAATAATTTATCTTATAAATCTTTTATATCTTGATAGTACCGTACACTCTACTAACAGTCAAAATACTTAAAAAACAATACTATGATAATGGTATATGTAGCAGTGTATGGACTTCAATGTCAGTAACAAATGTTGACCAACTCTCAGGTGTACATTGGTGACCTAAAGGAAAGTACTTTACCATCATGATTTTATTAGTTATATCACATGATATTTTGTTCAGATTATCTTTAAATTACATATGTACAATAAATATCAATAAACATGATAAATGGTTAACCTGGTTAAATAGCTACTGAACAGAAATGTTATTACCATCAAATCTTAAAGTATGTTGGTACTGGTTTGTTCTTGACATGGACAGAAAAATATCATTGTATAGGCTGCTGACTTGTATAGATTTATTTTTTCTTTTATTTGAACTAAAATGCTTCATCATTTTCAAAAAATATTACTTTTGAAAAAGCATTTAAGAATAAAAGAACATAAATTTTATGTGTGAAAGAGTCATTACAAACATTACAAATTTTAGTTTAGAACTGTGCTGGAACAAAGTTAATCAATATGCTTCATTAGTCTCTGAGACAGCCATTGTAAGTGTTCACAGACGACAAAACGTTTCCTAAGTCATGTAGGATATGACATTAACATCTTTTGCTGTCAGTTGTGTCCACTTTCAAAATTTTCCTGATTTATATTTTACTTTTCTTCTAGGAAATACTGTTTATAAGGATCTGAAAAATAATATTACCTTTCAGTTATAGAAATTAAACCATTCATATTGAAAATACAAAATTATAGAATTGTGTTAATATTTTTGATGATAGTTGGTTGTGGGTGACTTTGGACTGAGCTACTACCAGCAGAAGGCCCAGCTAGGCATGTGGGCCATGTTTGCTGCACCATTGCAAATGTCTGTGGACCTGCGAACAATCACACCTGATGCCAAAGCACTGCTACTGAACAAGAACATCATTGCCATCAATCAAGACCCCCTTGGTGTCCAAGCCATTAAGTTGTACCAGGTGAAACATATTTCTAAACAATTAAATTCATGTATGTTTTTTATTTTATACTTTTCAGGAAATAATTCTTAGTGTAATGTTATATATTGACATATTGTTATTATATATTAATAGAAGATTCTATTACCAGTTTAAAAAAGATGCTGTCAAAAGTTAAACATGCAATGTATATGTATAATGGACAAATGCATGGTGTAGCAGAGTAAATTTGCCTGTCCCTATTTCTAAACTTAATTGTTATATAATGTCTTAAATGTCAACATGACATGACCTTCGGGTATTGTACATGATGATATTTTTGTAAATACCAGAGTTTGAGTGGCAATTCAGGAAAAGAATATGCTAGAACTTGCTGATGTAATCCAAACCAATTGAAAGCAGATAAGTAGATTTTCTGACAATCTCATAATTGTTCATAGCAATTTCATCCAATGGGGATAAACCAAAACTTTATGGAAGAAAATTCTAAATTCTAATCACTTTGATTCTGATGTAACTCAAGTCTGCTTATAAAGGTGATTGTTAGCTTATGGTAAGTTAACTGACTGATAAAAAAAAAAGGACTTAGAAATATTTCGTGTGTTTGCTATTGATCTATGATTTGAATTGGAGAATGCTTTATGTAATTGAATTTTTATGTTCTCTAATTTGATTACTTTGTACATTATACTTGTGAATTTTGATTGATGCCATATTTCTTATGCTGCATGTGTATCGGGCTAATGAATATTGTTGTGGGATATGTAAGTTGAGAATGCTTATAAGAGAGAAAGGAGTTTAGAGATGAAATATTCTAGAAACTTAGCGCTGCTCTTGATTTGATTTTTGCAGAGGGGAGCATGTCTTTTGATACTTTTGGTGTCTTGTAAACTTGTATCCACTTCAGTCTGCAATGATTACTGTACTCTACCGGTTCACATTGGTGTGTATATCCAGCATTGTTATCAAACTTATCAGTAAACATGTTGCTGTAAATTGATTCCTGTGAATTCCATTCAAGAGCCAATATGATTGAAATTGAAGTTTGAGTTTGGTCCCAAGAATTCATGAAGACTTTTTGAACATTCCTTGTTGTGTGCTTCAGTAGCATGCATGAAAGTTCTGGGACATTCCTTGTGATGTGCTTTGATAGCGCATATAAAGTTCTGGATGATTCTCTATGGGATGTTTGTGAGTGCATCAAAGATTCTGGAACAGTTGTGTAATGTGCCTAGAAGGGATATGTTGGACTATCATCTAATAAGAAAGAAAGTGACTTGTTGCAAACCACGTGATTGTGAACACATGCCAACAACAGTCGCCATCATTGAAAAGGTTATGTACATTGACTATAATTATCTCTCTAAAACTCCACTCTCATTTCCATGATGAAACTATATCTATGAACTTGATTACATATATATATGTTAATTTGACTGCTGATGTCTATGCTAAGATAAATTGACATTTAACAATTTATACAACAAATAAGTTTAGAAATAGGGGTGGGCAAATTTACCATGCCATAGTAAGTGTACATTATTATATCTCTACTTTTTTGGCCTGCATGAGAAATAAATCTATATTTACAGGTACTTTTTTTTACATAGCCCTTCAATTCTGAATAAAAATCTGATTCCTGATACATGGAAATTAAGAATATATTTACTTGTGCTTACTTGTTCAGTGTGTAGACATTAAATGGGCCTTTTTTTTGTCTATCTATCTGTGAATATAATAGTATTTATCTTACTTGTTCAGTGTGTAGACATTAAACGGGCCTTTTTTTTGTCTATCTATCTGTGAATATAATAGTTTTTATCTTACTTGTTCAGTGTGTAGACATTAAATGGGCCTTTTTTTTTTGTCTATCTATCTGTGAATATAATAGTATTTATCTTACTTGTTCAGTGTGTAGACATTAAATGGGCCTTTTTTTTGTCTATCTATCTGTGAATATAATAGTATTTATCTTACTTGTTCAGTGTGTAGACATTAAATGGGCCGGTTTTTTGTCTATTGCTGTTTTGTGAATATAATAGTATTTATCTTGTTCAGTGTGTAGACATTAAATGGGCCGTTTTTGTCTATTGCTGTTTTGTGAATATAATGGTATTTATCTTTTTTTTTCACAGTATGGGTCTATCTCAGTATGGCTAAAACCTCTGTCTGTCCAAGACAGCTTTGCTGTGGCTTTCCTTAACACAGATGATCAGGGCACGCCCTCTAGGATACAATTTAGTCTGGATAACGTTAGTCTGAACAATCCTAACGGCTACAATGTGACAGAAGTGTTTGACAATAGGCCCATGGGCCAGTTTAAGCCAAATCAGAAGATAATCATTGATGTTAATCCTACTAGTATTTTCCTCATTAAAGCTACACCATTTTAATGAGATCATTTTAATACATGTTAATATGTATACATTCCATTTGCATTGTTTTATAATTATATAAATCAGTTGTATTCTATTTTTATATTTGTATTTTTAATACAAATTATCCATTAACTAAATGTTAAAAACAAAATTAACAAATTAAAAATAGAGTTTAGCATTGATAAATGATTTTTTTTTGTGAGTTTATAATTAAATGATTATAGAGCAATACTGAATATGCAAAGTACCATAACAGTTTTATTTAATTTGATGGTGTGAACTGTGTTTGTCAGTATGAGAGACAACATAAACAAAGATTTATAAGTACAATAACAGTTTTGTTTATATTTGATGGTGTTTGTCAATATGAGAGACAACATAAACAAAGATTTATAAGTACAGTAACAGTTTTGTTTATATTTGATGGTGTAAACTGTGTTTGTCAATATGAGAGACAACATAAACAGAGATTTATAAGTACAATAACAGTTTTGTTTATATTTGATCATGTGAATACAACTTAATAGGTATAAAGGTTTACCTAATATTCCACTTAATGGGCATAGTTATTTAAACACTTTCAAGAAATTGTTAAACTTTGCAAGTTGGTGCATTTTACTTTTAAATATCTTTCTTATAAACATGGAAGAATGTCTGTATTTGCATAATTAATTTTATAAAGATATACAGAAATAATTCTTTGGAAAATATGTATTAAAACAGTTTAACAGAGCAATATGTCAGAAACAATGCCTAACTAAGATGTACCAGAATAATGCTTAGCCAGAACAAATATATTTAGAAGAAATATTTAGCCAGAAACAATACACAGCTAGAACAAGATTGTTTAGAAGAAATAGCAAATGCAAGATGTCAGAAACAATATACATGTTTAGAAGAAATATTTAGCAAGAGCAAAATGTCAGAAACATTACACAGCTAGAGCAAGCATGTTTAGAAGAAATATTTAGCCAGAGCAAGATGTCAGAAACAATATCACCAGAGCCAAGACATAGCCAAAGCAAAGATTTTAGAAGTAATATCTAATTAGCCAGAGCAAATATGTACTGAAATAATATGTAGCAGAGAAAAGATATTTAGAGCAATATCTAATAAGAGCAAAACTATACAGAAGCAGTACCTAGCCAGAGCAAAAATAGCAGAAATGGTTCATATAGTAGAGAAATGATAAACAGAAATGGTATCAAGAGAGAGCAGAGATAAACAGAAATAGTACCTAGTTAGAGAAAGATAAGCAAAAACAATATATAGGTAGGGTAAAGAAGTGCAAAAACAGTAAAAGAAGTACAGAAACAGTATATAACAGAGCAAAGATAATGCTCTATCAATTGGTCAAGCTTTTTTGTTAGAGGCTTTGCTTCATGGACAGCTGTTTGTGTTGTTACTTTCAGCAATGTCAATTAAGGTTTGCTGAATTTCAGAACAATTCTCAACAGGGCTGCAGTGGCACACTTAGTGTCACCTTGTTTCAACACACTTTGAATAATGTAGGCAGTTTTCTTCATATCTGGATTTGAATTTTGCCCATCTTTGTGACGAAATAGAAAAAATAGGCAAATAAAGATTGTAAAATGTCTAAACATTCTACTGTTTCATTACGACACTCAGCTACAGATGATCCAACCAAATTCAGACTAAGGGCTGCACAGGGAACCATTGACATCACAAAACTTGCACCCCTGAATATATGCCACTCATATTATGAATTATCATATGACTGTGACCTGTATTGATGCCATGAAAGTTGAGAACACTTTGTAGAACCTCAAATAAATATTTCCCATCATGCTGTTGAATAAGAATGAATTGAAGAAGTCATTGAAATAAATTTTCCATCAACTACATGGCAAATATTAGTGTGCTGATTAGTATGGTTAGATTCTGAAGTGGGGCAGTACCAATTGAAGGATAGAGGTAGTCTGGATAGAACTAAACTGTCCTGTACTATTGGCAGTACATTGCACTGCCTGATTTGTGATCAATACTATTACTCCTCTGCTCTTTACATTTATATAATTAATAGTAAATAAAAATTCTTAAGCCGTATGATTGTATGCTGACTATTTAAATCAACCTCTCACTCACTCATATTTATATGTGTGATCATTATAGGAATTAAGGTATTATTTTTGTGAGATTAGAAAATTCCACACTCAAACTATTTTTAACTGTTGCTCTGGCAAAATTTCAATCAAATATTTTGAGTTCTAGTCATCTCTACAATCTGCAAAGACTGCTGGGCACGTTGTTGCATGGACCAGCTAATACACATTTGTGTCAGGAGATCAGTTAAGGGCCCATGTTCAGGTTGGCTTGATTGTTTATGAATCTGCAAATGGCTACTTTGCAAATATATATCACAGTGGGGTGGCTCCATCTTTTCTTTCAAAACGTGAGCACCCACTTGATTGGTATCTTTAGACATCCTTTAGACAGTCACTAAGTTGAGAATAGGATGGTCAAGATCAGGATTATGTTGTGGTGTGGATTTTATTGTGTGTATGGTGAATTAGACCTAAAAAGTGGTCCACAATATACAGTTACTGATACAGAGAAGCCCCCAAAAATGTGACCATCAAAAAACCTTTGAAATGGTACTGCCTATGGCATACAATGACCTTAATCTGGCCCTAGCAACCAGTTGCAATATTTCCCAAAGCAGTGCTATGTTATGTTAATTAAACATTTCTCATTATACTTATTGCTGCCCACTTGGACACATTAAACTAAATAACATGAGCATTGTTAAAGATTGCATATGATGTAGTTTTGTGTAGACTGTGTGGATAGTTTAGAGATAAAAACATTGATTGATTGATAATTGGGTGAATAATGTGATCTCTGTAGTACATAATGAGATACATGTACGCATATTTGTACTTAATAAATGTAAACAGTGTTCATGAACATTTGTTGAATTCATTTGTTTTGTGTGAGGACAATCCTGTCAGGCCCAACCACACTTTTGGTCTGACTGACTAGTGGAAAGATATTTGTGACATTTCATTACCGAGTTCTGGATAGAATGTACACAACGTATATTATGTGCAAGACAGAATCAGCACATCTTATTACTAAGTATAGGCCAGTTCCCAAACACCTCATTACTAAATGCATGATAGAGCCTACAATGCTTATTATAAAGATTATAGAGATGATAGCAATAATAAATAGTTTGTACATAACCTTGTCTAGACGATTGCTGCAATAGTTTTTCATAAGACTTTTGTAACAAAACCACAAGCTTATTGTTCACAATAGAATTGTCAGTTTTGTGTGTCCTCTAGCATGCTATAGAATGTTCTGTCAGTTGCTGTTCTCTTGAGACTAACCTGGATGCTCCTTCGCTATATTAGTTCCCTCAAACAATTTCCAGTAACTTCCTTGTACCAGAAATTCCATGATGTAGTCAAGCATAATTTGCCACCATACATCAACAGAGTGTAGTGTATCCTTACACTTATACACTGGAGGTACAGACTTCTCGAATCTACCATGGTTGTAGTGGTTTATAAATCAGTAAACCTGCAGATCTAGTCTAGTAAAAAGGCTGCTTTTTCCTTGTAAAATATAATTAGGGAACAAATGCTAAGTTTTCCAGTTTATTCATCCCTAACTACATTCTTTTTTATATTCAAATCTCAACTTACAGTTTCCTGCAACAGTATTTATTAGCCCGATACATGTAAACAACATATTAGTTTTATGAACGGGTTCATTAGAAACAATGTAAATTGCTTAGCTTACTACATACAAGCATAATAGATAACAATTTATAGAAATAATCATCTACTCACATAATACATTTCTATGTAAAATGCAAGTATAACATATCAGCAACAAAATGCATGAAATATTTCTAAGTCCATTCTCTCTCAATCAGTCAGTGAACTCATCATTAAACTAATGGCCATCTTTCATGACTGGACTTCTTCCACTCTAGATTCAAATTGATTAGAAGATAAATTCTTTTCAACAGGTAAACTTTGATCTCAGCTCATTGGCTGTTCTTGTCCTAGTAAATCTTAACCTTGGATAATAAAAACTACCCATCCACCTAAAACCGGTTTAGATTACATCAGCAATTTCTAACACATTCTCAACCTGAGTTGTTTACTCCAACACTGACACAAATACCAGCATAAGCAGTGACCAAGGTCGGGTCACTTTGACATTTAACAATTTATATAACAATTAAGTTTAGAAATAGGGATAGACATATTTACTCCACCAACCAGCGCGGAAGCGTCCCCTACATTCAATCAAATCAATACTCCACCAAAGAATCATTAAGAGCAAGTAACATTGCACTTAACTGAGTCAGAACTTTAGCACTCCACCGAGTCAGAACTTTAGCACTAAACTGAGTCAGAACTTTAGATCTTCACCGAGTCAGAACTTTAGCACTAAACTGAGTCAGAACTTTAGCACTCCACCAAGTCAGAACTTTAGCATTCCACCAAGTCAGAACTTTAGCACTAAACTGAGTCAGAACAGTGTTTATTGCACGTGTTGCATGAGTCAGAGAAATTAGTATAACATCGTTTGAACACCCAGTTTAGCATTTGAACAAATCAGTCTAGCATCTAACTGAGACAGAGGAGGTACTGTAGCATCTAATTTAGTCAGAGCAGGCAGTATAACATCTGAGTCAGGGGAGGTGGTGTAGTATCTAACTGAGACAGAGGAGGCAATGTAGCATCTAAATGAGCGGAGGCAGTGTAGTATCTGAGTCAGAGGAGGTGGTGTAACATCTAAGACAGCGGAGGCAGTGTAGCATCTAAGTGAGACAGAGAGGTGGTGTAACATCTAAGTCAGAGGAGGTGGTGTTGCATCTGAGGGAGAGAGGTGGTATAACATCCAATTAAAAGAAAGTTCTGAATGAGTTAGAGAAAGCAGTATAGCATCTTACTTGTCAGAGGAGGTGGTGTAACATCCGATTAAAACAAAGTAATTAGTATTATGACTGAGTTAAATTGGGTAGTATGGCATATGATTGATACAGAACATGAGAACTGTATTGTGAGACAGATTTACAATGCTGAGCGCTGACCACTAACTTGACCGTTGTATGATAATGCTGATCACTATCGTTGGGTTAACCTAGGATACTTTTATGACCTAGGACAGGAATAAGCACACACACAAACACACTCACTTATCCACACACATACTGACCATTCCTCTCTCCTCCCTCCCACCTCCAAGATATGGTCTTAAATGCACAAATCTCGACAGAGATGGAGAGAAAGACCACTATGATGAGAATGGAACTTTAGGACGCTAGGGAATACAGTGTACGGATGTAGTTAGGTTTAGGACTGTAGCTACGAGCATATACAACCCTTTTCGGTCCGAGAGCTGAACGCCGAGATAAGCGGGTGGTCACAGGCTGGACCAGACTGGAAAAAAAAAATCCTCACATTTCGACGTAATTTGTGCCATTTTCAAAGCTTAATAAGACCACAATAGAACTGACCACACAGCTCTAGACTAAGTTCACAATAGAACTAATCAATACAGCTTTCTAGCGAGCTACGTTTAGAGTAGAAGTGATCGAGCCAAATAACTAAAAGTTTGGCAGGCTCAAGAGATAGGGCCTACCTAGCTCAGGACAATAGGCTAATTACTTGCACAAATGCAAACATTGCATTAGAAAGCTCGTAACTAATGTAAACATACAATCCGCAATAGAATCTCTACAGCTCCTTACTAAGTGAACTATCGAATTTATTTATGTCGTTCAGTTTCATGGCCTAATGATGATGGAATCCACACAAATAATTGCTTGTAACACGTAAGCTTGTTCTGTCTGCTCAGAATAACTGGCACGACATAACCCAGAGAGTTCGATTAATTTAATCACAGATCATGCAGTTCACTGCACAATCAATGGTCGAGTGAGATTTAAAGAGAAAGTTAAAAATTGATCATTATTCGATGAGTTTGCGCTACGTAGTAAACAGGCCAGAGGCGTAACTGGGGGGGGGGGGCACATATGTCCCCGGACGCCAAGGTACAGGGGAGCCAATTTTATAGTTCGTCCCCGGGCGCAAAATATTCTAGCTATGCCTCTGAAACAGGCATAACCTTTATAGCTCGCTCAGTACTAACCTAAATGCATAAACTGCCAGGGATTGAGCAGTTTTGGGGATGGGGGTGGGGAGAGTGCAACAAAATCCGTCACATGCCTTTAATTCCTTCTTCCGGATTTTAACAGTGGCGGGTGGGTAGGCCTAAGCACACAGTTTGCATGCGTGGTAAAGACGAATCTTCCGAAAATGAATCCAGTAGGGGCCAAAAGGTAAGAGTCAGTATTTTCAGAATTAAGACAGGTAAACCTTGATTGTTATGAAGCTATTTTTGTTGGGTTTTTTTTTTTTGTCAGTGAATATTTTTTTTAAAAAAAAATCAGCCGTCAATTATTATTATGATTTTGTTGTATGTAGGAACAAGCTTTTTAGACATGCATATCCATTCATTTGATTTAATTCTTAACCTTCCACTCGATTCTCGACCGTCTGTATGATCTCTTCGTAAATTATAATTATTATCTTCTCAGTCTATTTTTGATCAGCTTCTCATACTCATTGGCATTTGCCTATCTGCCTAGATAAAAGCGCTTTGTCTATTTTTGTCTGTAATACTAGAATGCTATTAATAGCGTTCTAAATACTGCAATTAAATAGAGCTCTAAATTTATACATTTTAAATTAAACAGAGTGCTTAATCTGTAAATTATAATAAATTTTTAATACTGTAATTTAGATTGCGCTATATCTGTAAAATTATAAAACAAATAACACTAACAGAGTTCAAAATTTTTAATACAGTAAGTGTAATTAACGAATCACTAAATCTAACAATAAGTTTTGTGTTTTAACTTTTATAATTATGATCACAAAGAGGCAAATCTAAAATATGAACAAGTGAATAATTTCCTATCCATATGAGCACTGGCTGAACTTTGACCAGTTTCTAGTGATAAATATGGAAATCTTGCTTCCAATTTGGCACAACCTATAGATCTTATATGTTAAATGCAATTTTTAGGGTACAGCAAACTTTAATTTTGAAAAATGTAATTTAAAAAGTTATAGGAATTAGGTTTACAGTCTACTATCACTGATTTAATATACATACACACATACACAAATACTGTGTAAATCTCACTTCTACAGCAGATATTATATCATTGATGCAAAACATCAGAAGCTGGCAGTGATTACATGTTAATATGTCTGTCTCCTTTGCATGAGTGGAACATTTTATAATATTATTTCACATTCCCTTCTAAATTTGTTTAGTTTTCATGCATTATTAGTCATCTGATTGTCTTATTATGTTTGAACGTTAATATTCATGTTGATAAAATTAGAATTTTCCATATACTCACAGAATTTGCCATTACCAATTGTGATCTTAGACTAGAGTTCATCGATGCAGGAGTATCTGAAATTTAAACAGAAGCTCTTTGATTTTGGGGATAAAAATAATCTCACTTTGATTGAACTAATGAAGATCTACTTCCTATCTCAGTATCTTCTGAAAATATGAATGTAATCAGACAACCCAAACTACATGCAATGGTGGATCCAGATCACACTTTAAGGGTGTGTGTGTGTGTGTGTGTGTGTGTGTGTGAATACATTTATGCACAGTATGTTCATAAATATATATATATATTATGTATGTATGTACAATAGTTTGAGACTTAGATCTAAACTAACACAATAAACCTATTGAAAATTTAGTCATGGAAGCTCTAGTGGAATCTCCACAGAGTGAATGAAAATATTTTACAAATAACTGTTTGATGTGCAAAATATAACTTAAAGCATATATATTTTCATATGCAAGATTGGGTTTACAAATAAAATTAACAGAATGGAAGTGATAGCTATTCTTGCTCTGGGAAAAGAGTGTTCTTGAAACAATGGAACACTCCATAAATTATGTTGTGCTTTTGAGAACACTTTTTTTTTTTACAAGTCACACCAGTCTCTACCCACCTCTTCTAAGACATATGCATGCAGATCTCCATCTCTCAAGTTAATAGAAACAATGACATATGATATGCATGAGATCTCCATCTCTCGAGTTAATAGAAACAATGACATATGATATGCATGCTGATCTCCATCTCTCGAGTTAATAGAAACAATGACATATCATATGCATCAGATCTCCATCTCTCGAGTTAATAGAAACAATGAAATATGATGAAATGCATTTTGCATTGAAATAAAAGATTTATATTAGATGCAAATAGATCAAAATAAAATTACTTTAAATAACATGTTCATATTTAATAACATTGTATTAAAATTCAACTTCCTTTGTTACTGAAATCATGTCACATAATGTTAATTTCTAGAGGCTCAAAATTAATTTCTAGAGGTGTGATACAATTTACTAATTGAAACAGAACATACAATAAAAGAAGGTGCTACTAGTAGTATATTTTATAATTAAAAATGAAAAGAAAATATTTGTTGTATAACTTGTAATAATACTACTTTACTAGTAGTGTTTTTAATTTTAAATAATAAAATTGTCTACAAATGATTAGAAAGATTCTTACTCTTAGAGGATGCAGTTTCAATCAAAATAGATTCTTTGTAACAGTAATAAAAAGCAAAATTATTTTTAAAAATATATTTGTAGATGGAATGTATATGACAGAATTATATTTTGATGAAGGTGTTTATGTTAAAATATTATGTGCAGCATATTTCTAAAATTATAAAAATAATTATAAAAAAAATTATAAAAATAATTTTAAACAATGTCTGTTTTGGATAAATCTGATGAGCAGGTTCCACTGCAGACAGATCCTGTTTGAGCATTGTCTGTCTATTCTACATCTAATAAATGTTTCCATTGAATAAATCTTCTGTAAAAAAGTTAAATAAATTATCTGCCTGAGTGGTGTTTATCTTCAATAAATCCTGTGTCTGTACAGTGTCTCTCTTGGACAAATCCTGTCTGAGCAGTGGATTTTGGATTGATAAATCCAGTAGTCTCTCATTACTAAATCATCTCTTAAAAGTATCTTTCTTACTAAGCAGTGTTTATTTTGATTAAATTATTTGAGTGAGCCATGTCTATCTATACAAATAATAAACATGTTTTGGTTGTGGGTTTGTGCGGGCTTAAGTAAACAAGTACTGGACAGATTTTAAATTGGACTTTTTCTCTTGTATACTTTAGTGCCCTAGAATCAAGATAAGCAATATAATATCATGCAAAAAGGGAGCTTTCCATAATGGAGCTTGCCAGTAGCCCTAAAACTGTGAAAATTTTCCATTAAAAATAAAGCACATGCATGCAGGCCTCTTGCCAGTAGCCTCTAAAGCTATAAAAACTTTTCCTGTAAAGTAAGCCTTTGGATCATACCTCACTGTGACCTCCATGCACAGCGAATAATTCATGTTTCTCTCAGATTATGTTTCTGATTCTAGATATTAGATTGTAGGCTGTAGTCAGTAATGTATTTTGGATTTTGGTGGTTTCATTATGATTATGCTGTGTGGTTAGCTCTTATTTTTGCAATGCCTGCCTGAAAGAGATCAAACCACACTTTCTTTCTATAATTCTCTCTCTCTTCTTTTTATCATTCTCTTGATCACTCTTTCTCTTTCTCTCTCCCCTACTATCACATTCTCTCTTTCCCCTTATTATCAATCTATCATTTCTTCTGTTTTCTTTTATATTCACGTATTCCTCCCCTCTCCCCAATCTTTTTGTCAACCTTTTTATTCTCCCTTCCCTCTGTCTTTTAATTTTTGTCATGCTGTATTAATTATGGTTACCCTGCAATATAAAAACCCGTACTATCAAATAATTTTACTTCAAGCAGTATGTTCAGAAAACTGACACTTACATCAATTACATGAGTGAAGTCATGGGGAAAAAACTAATCTTAAATAAATCCTCTATCTGAGAGTGTCTTATCTTACTAAATTCTCTGAGCAGAGTCTAGTAAACTGTAGATAGATAGTATAGTTTGATTTAAATTTTAACACCACAAAATTGTTTTCTCATACTCTGTAGACCTAAAACTGAAATAAAAATGCAGCTGCTGGTGCTGGTGATATGTCTTGGCATGACCAATGGCCTAAACAATGGACTGGCACTCACACCCCCAATGGGATGGCTGTCATGGGAGAGGTTTCGGTGTAATACAGACTGCAAGAGCTTTCCTGATTCTTGTATTAGGTGATACTTTTATTATTTTTTGGTTGAAATTAAGATTATCTACAATAATAATGCATGACAGTTGTTTCATATTAACAATGTTTGAGATATTGAGTAAAATGAAGTCTGTTCATAGTATCAGTGACAGACACATGTAAAATTAAGTTTGTTTATTATATGAATTATTAGACAAGGAAATGAAATTTAAACTATTTAATTTTAAATAAGTGAAACATTTTTGTCAAAATTATAACTGCTTATTTTAAATCAGTGCCTGGGATGCATGAAATTAGACCATTTCTTTTGTGTCTTAGCAGGCAACATGAAATTAAGACAGTTTATTATAGCATTTCAGTAATTAATTTTGTTGAAGTGATCTTTAAGCCATGTATAAGTGGTCTTTTCACAAATTTTTGAAATTATGAGCCTTGATATATATATATATATATATATACATGTATATTACTGATTCACTCTTCTGATGCGTTGTGTTTTGCCTTTCTTTACAAGTTTCACTGTTTCGCATTTAAAATTCAGCAATGAGCAGCTTTTCTGAAGGTCTGTACTCCTGCTAGTTACAAAATAGTCTTTAGAAATTTAACTTTACTTAGCATAAACATATATTTATATCTGCTTAAATAATAATGATTTAACCAAGTACGAATCCTTAATGCAAGAACAGTGAGAAAAGTTCTGAATCCTAGAATTCAGGAGCAGCTTATTACACCACAACTTTTATCTAGCAAGGTAGTCTTGTAACATTATGTCATGAGCATACATCATTGAACTATGACTGCTTATAAAAATGTAAAGGAAACTAAGACTGTAGGTTAGCTTTCAAACCAAGACTTTTCCAGGTCTGTTTCTTAATTATACTCACACATTATTTGTCCCCTACAGAGATAGCCAGTTAGTTCCTGATGTTTGACCACACCAATCACAGCTAATTGAGTCTGCTGGAATCTGGAAGTTGTGATCACATGATGATGGGGTGCTTGTCTGTACTTAGTCTGTCCATACATATTAACCAGTTTGAATCACATGGCCTGGATTAGTGGAAGCTTCAGTATTTTTTAATGATAATGTATTACATTTACCTGATATCACTATATTCACAGAACTAAAGTGATTTGTGATAGTGAAGTCATGAGATATAAAACTTGGAATCTGAACCTTAGGACTGGCACTCAGAATGTCAAGCAAATTGTTGTTCCCTGCTAATGGTAAATTATCCATAGTATCTATAGTAGTAAGTAGTAAAATTATTTACACATTGTTAATTGAAAGCTTATTTCTTCAGTGAAAACTTGTACATGACAATGGCTGATCGGATGGTTGCTGATGGCTACAGAGATGCTGGTTATGAATATGTAAATCTAGATGACTGCTGGCTGGCCAGTGAGAGAGACCCACTGACTGGCAAGCTGATAGCAGACCCAATTCGATTCCCAAGTGGCATCAAGGCACTAGCTGACTATGTAAAGTTTATAGATGATGTTGAATATAATTTATAATTTTGTGTGTGTTTATATGTATACATTGTGCATGCTTATGTGTATTTATGTTAATAATATTTTACTGGTTTTATTTATTTTTTTAATATTTCTCAAAATATTTGTTAACATCTTCTTTTCTTAAACTTAAATTCCTTGTTTCACTTGCTATGGGTATTAAACACTAAAACAGTTTAACTGAGGATGCAGAAAATAGTAATAATTACAGGCATACCATGCTTTAAAGGCACTTCCCCTTTATATTTTTAATATTATTTTTAATTTGAATATTTTTTAAGTCATAGCACTTTTGTGCACTTAATAAATGATACACTAAACATGTTTTTAGGCTTTTATATGCACTGTCAAGTGGAAAAAAGGCTATGATTCACTTTATGGTGGTGGTCTGGAACCTAACCCACCATATTAGTGAAGAATGTCTGTATATAAAATAAATTAAAAGAAATAGCAACATATGGTGTTCCGGTTATGTTTGCAAGAAAGAAGTCATTAAAGCACTGCAAGGATAATTGAAATTCAGATAATTTTACAAAATATCTGTGATGGAGTAAATTTGTCAACCCCTATTTCTAAACTTAATTATTATATAAATTGTTAAATTGTCAAAGTGACCGGACCTCAGGCACTCCATATGATGGTATTTTTTGTAAGTGTTAGAGTTGGAGTAAACAACTTGGGTTGAGAATATAATAGAAATTGATGATGCAATCCAAACCAGTTCCAAATGGATGAGTAGTTTTTCTGACTAATAGTCTTATATTTGTCATAACAAATTCATCCAATGGGGATGGACCAAAAGTTTCTTTGTTGAAGAAGTACTCTATTCTAATCACTTTGAATTTGAATATAACTTGAATTCAGTCATAAAGGTGATCATTAGTTTATGAGAAGAGCAACTTTTTGTCCTTTCGCTACAGGCAACAGTGACTACTGTACTCTACCAGAATAAATTGGTGTGAGAATCCAACGTTATCATCAGACTTAGCATCAAACATTGTTGTAAGTTGATTCCTGTGAATTCCATTCAAGAGCCAATACAGCAGTGATTTGTAGCCTGGGTTTGGTCTTGAGAATTCAAGGAAATTGTTTTGAACATTCCTCATAGTGTGCTTGAATAGCATAAATGAAAATTTGGGAACATTCCTCCTGATGTGCTTGATAGTGCATGTGCAATTCTAGATGATTCTTGGTGCACTTTGTGAGTGCATCAAAAATTCTGGAAGAGTTGTGTAATGTGTCTTGAAGGGGCATGTAGGACCAACATCTGAATAAGAAAAACAGTGACTTGTTGCAAACAGCATGATTGTGAACATATGCCAGCGACAGCTGCTGTCTTTGAAAAGGATATGTACTTTTATTATTTCTCTGAAACTCCACTCTCATTGTGTGATGAATGGCTATCCATGAACTTGATTATATAAGTATGTTAATGTGACTGCTTATGTTTATGCTAGAATAAACTGAATGATTGTTCAGAATTAAATGAATATTGTTATAAAATGATGTAAATGTCAATGCTGTTTTGATTATATTCAATTGTTGTCTATTTAATTGTTGATTTAATAAATTTATTGTTAAATTTATTGACCTGCTTACACATATTGTTAGCCATATGTTGGAGAGATACTAGGTGGATGGGCTCACATAATATAGATTAAAGATGGATTTATCTTCTCCTTTGGTATGAAGTTTTCCACTTAGGGAAATATTGTATGTCAGTGAATGTTTGTCTTTAATGTTGTGGAAGAGAGAAAACGTTTACAGCGCTTGCATATCCACCAAGTGAGATAGGCAAGTGGTGTCTTCGGAGAATTATTAATAACATAAATTAAGATTCTTATCACTTGTAATTATTTATGGATGATTAATAATAATCATAACCATTAACTAGGGTGGCATAGGTGTCACAATATCTTTCTTTATCACTTCAAAAATCTGTAAAATGCAGATTCAGCATTATGCTCTGAAACATAAACTATTAGAGTAGTTCTTCCTACTGTCTTTGATGTATGCCAGAATTTCTGGTGGCAAATTTAAAATATGGTAATATTCCCACATATTAAAGTGAATCAGAAATAAAAGATTGGAGTCTGATATTCCTGCTTTTATCATGACTTACAAGTGGTTCTCTATAATCTATATAATTATATTTAGGTTCATGGGAAAGGATTGAAGCTTGGAATCTATGAAGACTTTGGTACCAAGACTTGTGCTGGTTTTCCTGGCAGTGAATTCTACATGGAAATGGATGCTAATACTTTTGCTGAGTGGAATGTGGACATGGTCAAGTTTGATGGCTGTAACTCAGCTCCACAAGACATTGCCCATGGTGAGTCTTATATGAAATATTTTAATGTTTGATCTATGACATGCTGTAAACAAGACATTGCTCATAGTGAGAGTTACAGTATTAAATATTTTGACCTTTCACACATCTTTATATTAATTCCTTATCATTTTTACATTTGTGTAACGTTCATGCTATATTGTTTGCATATTTTTTTTATGTTATTTGTTTGGTGATTTAATATCCTCTCCTGGGGCCTTAAACAGGTCAACACAAGGATCCAAATGTTAATGGACTATAATATATAGACCCCATGATCTGTGTGTGCATGCATTTGTGTAAAATGAGTGTGTGTATGTGTAATGCAAATATTTTAGAACTTACGTCAAATTCAAATCAATTACATTATAGATGTTGGTATTATAAGATAAGGGAAAATATCATCAGTATTAAGCTGTTAACATTAAGAAATATTTTAATGTTTTGTTGAATGACAGTTAAAATATAGAAATATTTAATTCAACAACATTCAGTGAGCAATGTCTTGAGCATGTCATGGCCAAGAATCAAAATATTTAATACTGTAACTCTCATTATAAGCAATATCTTGTTTAGAGCATTATTAAAAATATTTAAAAAAAATATCAGTCAGATATATATTTTATCTACAGATGCTCAAGCATAAATATTTTGCTTTAATATTTATTTTCTAGTCCAGGCTAAATTAATTTGTCAACTGATCCTAGTGATCCTGATATGCTACCAACATTGCTTTTTATAAGCAAAGAAAATTCTCTTATATGTATTGGGTAGTAAATAATTTAAAACAACAAAATGTCATTATATTATGCTATTTACAGTGATATACTTTATAAAACATGAATTGTTTTTTCCCCAACAATGGTTAATGCCTTTCAGATAAACATATCAGTTATAGACAGAAAATAAACAGCTTACAGTTACGATTTTTAAAATTATTGTTGGACAAGTATTGAATTATTATATTTAACATTATCTCCTAGTCAAAAATATAAAATAAAACTGCTTTACTTTCAGGATATACAATAATGCAGTTTTTCTTGAACAAGACAGGACATCCTATGCTGTTTTCCTGTGAATGGCCAGTCTATGATTATATTCATAAAATGCAGGTTGTATGGATTCAGGATTTTTTTTAATGGTTTTCATTTTGATAATTAGGTCGAGCATTAATCCTTGAAACAAACCAAGCAAGAGTCATTCTCACTGTTCATTAATCTTTGAATTAAATCAGATAAAAGTTTTTTCTCTACCAGTTTATCAATCCTTGAATAAGCTAAATAAAGTTTGTTTTTTTACCTACATTTGTTCATCAAACCTTGAATTAAGCTAAGTTAGCACCCCACCCCACCCCCAAGTCATACATGCTATTTGTCAGTCATTGTCAGTCAAGCAATTGTTTGTTTTTTAGTCCATGAAAGAAATCAAATAAATCTAAATTGCCTATTATGAAATCATGTTAATTAAGGTTTTATTTGTATTTTATTTCTATTAAATCTCAATATCAAATTGAGATACACATTTAGTTTGAAATCATACATTGTGAAGTCTACACCTGATAGTATATGTCATCACAACATTACCACTTTAGTTACAAATACCCAGTTTGACTTAAAAGCTTGAAAATGACAAGATTTAAGAAACAGCTATATTATGTTGCAATATCATTACAATAAAAGATAAGACTTTATTGTATGTTGTGTAAATCCCAAAATTGCTGCCATCCCCCCTAGAGCCCAGCATAAGTGACCAGTATGACTCTTGCCCCTTTGTCAATTCCTGTGCCTGAGACAGATTCAGCAGAATGAATGATTCTTTCACAGATGTGAAGAATAATGAACTTAGCTGTATTATTAATGTTAATAATAATTTTAAAACCTAGTTTGAATTTGTTTTTGTTTGCAAAAAGTCTAACTACACCCTAATTAGACAGACATGCAACCTGTGGCGCAACTTTGATGATGTGACTGATGCCTGGTGGAGTGTGTCCAGCGTTATTGATTACTATGGGAAAAATCCTCAAAATTTCAGTGCTTTTTCGGGACCAGGTGGATGGGCTGATCCTGATGAGGTAAACTGAATTTATTCATTTCATAACAAAATATACCTGTAAATTGTGATATATGCTTTTTAAAAAAATTAAAATTATTTTGCTGTTGCCTATTTATTTTATATATTAAGGATAATATAACCTCACACTATTGATAAATAGATAGACAGACAGAATTAGAAAAAGACATACATACAGACAGAGGTGAATAGAGTTAGATAGGCAGGCCAAGGGTGGAGAATGTACTTTTCTTCTGATTGTTTATTACTTTTGTGTACACTTTATAGTCAGTGTGTAGTGTACATAAATAGACTTTACAGACAATATGTTTAGTTACATAACTAGACTTTACAGACAAGATGTTTAGTTACATAAATAGACTTTACAGATAAGATGTTTTGTTACATAAATAGACTTTACAGACAAGATGTTTAGGTACATAAATAGACTTTACAGACAAGATGTTTAGTTACATAAATAGACTTTACAGACAAGATGTTTAGTTACATAAATAGGCTTTGCAGACAAGATGTTTAGTGTACATGTGTAGAACTTACAGACAGGATGTTTAGTGTACATATTTAGATATATAGGCTTTACATACAAAAATGTTTAGTGTATATATGTAGGCTTGACATGCCAGATGTTTAGTGTACATGTGTAAATTGTACATAAAAGATAAAGAACAAACATGATATTTAGTGTATTTATATAGACTTTACAAACAAATGCCTACTGTATATATGCAGGTTTTACAGTGATATATACAGACAAGATATGTACTTTACAAACAAGGTGTATAGAGTAAAAGATGTTTAGGTAGAAATGCAGGCTTTACAGGCCTTATGTGAAGATGTATTGTGTACATGTGTAGGCTTAATTTGCAGCATTTGTTTAGTATACATAAGTTGTTGTTATATACAGGATGTGTACATAGTATACGTATGTAGGCTTTATTAGCAATTGTTTAGTGTATGTGTGTGTGTGTGTGTATATATTTAGGTGTAACACACAGGGTGTGTAATGAACATATGTAGACTTTTCTTGCAGTTGTTTATGTATGTATGTATTACATACAAGATGTGTAATGTACATAAGTAGGCTTGACAGACAAGATGTGCTATGTTCATATGTAGGTTTTGAAGACAAATTTGTGAACAAGAAGTAGGCAGGTCTACATGAATATAAGAGCATTTACTGATTTGTGATGAGAAAGATGTTTATATTTATGTCCAGAAGATCACTCACTCACTCTCTAAATTACATATCTTCTATAATACTTTACAATGGATAAATTTCACTTTGTAGTGTACACCAAACACTTCTTCATAATAAATTAAAGTAGATATTTTTCACCCTATCTGAAATGCTTATATCTTCAGTAATAAATTAAAGTAGATAAATATCATCTCTATAGTGTATATTACACATATCTTCAAATAAATTGGATATATTTCACCTCATGCTGTATATTATGTATGCTATTTTATATTGCATTTTATTCATATTTATTCAAACATGCTCCAACACACTGACTGATATGTTAATTTAAAAAAATGTAAATGTATTATTTTTGTGTGTGTATGCTGACAGTTGGTTGTTGGTGACTTTGGACTGAGCTACTACCAGCAGAAGGCTCAACTAGGCATGTGGGCCATGTTTGCTGCACCACTACTTATGTCTGTGGACCTGCGAACGATCGCACCTGATGCCAAAGCACTGCTACTGAACAAGAACATCATTGCCATCAATCAAGACCCTCTTGGTGTTCAGGCTGTTATGTTGTATCAGGTGAGAAAAATGTTTATAATAATATATAATAGGCTACATGTTTATAGTAATCAAGACTACCCCATGGTAATCAAGCTGTTGTGCTGTTTCAGCAAATAAAAAATTGGCTTTGCTCTAAGTGATAATGGATAACACTTCATATTTAGTAGAAGACTCAGTTCCAAGTCAGTGTACATTTGTAAAATGAGACCAGCCAGTTATTCTTGGTTTTAGTTTTTTATTCTATTATAAGAGAAAATGAGACTTGAGGTTGTCAGTTGAATTATTTGAAAATTTTATAGTTTAAAAGGAGAAAAAATATGTTGCAGGTATTGTCTCAATAAATGACAAAATACCCTGGATCTGATCTGATTTTAGTGTTTATTATTTCCACAGATATACATTGTGTTCTTTATATAAAGGTACAGTGCCACTAATACAGAACACAAGATGAATATTGTCTTTTTTTTGTCAAAAATAACATGGAAATACAGTAATTATGTTTTCAGATTACATTCTCAAAATGTTTGCATTATAGTGATTGAGAATTTTGCACTTGAAATTATCTTTTTTCCCCAATGTTCTGTCAGGCAAACCTTGAAAACATATTCAGTAAATTACTTCTGTAAATCTCTTTCATAAAACATTCATTAATTTGGAATGATGAACATATAAAAGTGTGATTAGTAAATACAGATTTAGGCTGTTCACTGCAGTAGTTTAGAAAGGCAAAGCCATGAAATATACAATTAAAGTGAGGCATCATATAGCATCATACTATGTGGGCAGAACAAAATAATTTCATTGTGCAAGTAGGGAATATATAACATTTTGACTTCTTATCTTTCTGTCCTCACTAGACTGCCAGTGCAATTAACCGACAGGTATAAATATATGTGATTTTGATGTGTTGCTCTTTTCAGCCTGGTCATTTGAGTACATTGGCCTAGAATTTATAGTGACCAAAAAAAAAATGATTTAAGATTAACAGAGTGGCAGTAAGTAGGCAGGAATTATCATAAGCAAATATTCATTTCAGATCTTCTGTTATGATTCTTTTGTAGTGATATTGCCTTTAAAAAAAATAAATAAAAGTATGTGTACTACATGAACAAATGTTTAGTTTTCATGCCATGGTTTGCTGTATATTAGTGCTTTATGACTGTTACCTTTGACAGTTTTAGTGCTGTTGTTAACTGATAAATCAATAGTTTTGTATGAGTGCTAACTACTGACAGTCTTAGTGCTGCTTTTTGTTGACTGTTAAATCAGTAATGCTGTATCAGTAATGCTGTATGACTAATGCTGTATCAGTAATGATGTATGAGTGTTGCTGTTGACAATCTTAATGCTATTCTTTATTGACTGTATCGTCAGCAGTGATGTGTTAGTATTAAAATAGTATTGAAAATGACAATGTTGCTTTTTCTTGACTGTAAAATCAATAGTCCTCTGTATTAATGTTAAAATAGTGTTGGCATTGTTGGTGCAACTCTCTGTTGATTCTAGTGTCAACATTTCTGTTGGATGGGTAAATCTGTTTTCTACATGCACATGAATGTTAGCATTGATATTTCTCATGTGACCATTTGTTTAAAGTCAAAAACATTTTCTACGAAAAAGATTTTAAGAAGAAATTACATTTGAACAGCTGATTGGCAAGAATGAAATATTGTTTGATTGGATGATTTTAAAGAAGGCTAGCTTTCAGCTATATAACAAGTTTCTTACAGAGAGATATTAAAGTGCATGCTCATGTAATTTTTTATTTACATGTAGATGTTTCATGCTTGCAAGGGATACATGTTGACAGTGACAGCTATTGTTCCTGAGGGATGTACTGTTTTGTACTGTGCTCATATTAAAGAGATGTCTCATATTGTCACAGTGTTGTCAGTAAATCTGTTAATTATTACATTGTTGTTTTAATTAACAACATATTTTCTGTTGTAGTGATATTACAAAGTGATAAATCTGTTATTTACACTCTTTACACAGGCTGGGTCTATCTCAGTATGGTTAAAACCCCTGTCTGTCCAAGGCAGCTATGCTGTGGCTTTCTTCAACAAAGATGACCAGGGCACGCCTTCAAGGATACAGATCAGGCTGGGTGATATAAGTTTGAACAATCCCAGTGGCTACAATGTGACCGAAGTGTTTGACAATAGGCCTATGGGCCAGTATAAGCCTAATCAGAATCTTGTCATTGATGTTGATCCTACAAGTATTTTTCTTATTAAAGCTGTACCCTGGTAACATCAAGATGATTCTACTAGTATTTTGCTTAATGTTGTACCCTGGTAACATCAAGATGATTCTACTGGTATTTTTCTTAATTCTGTACCCTGGTAACATCAAGATGATTCTACTGGTATTTTTCTTAATGCTATATCCTTAACAACAAGATGATCCTACCAATTTTTTTCTGGCCATACCTTGGTTAACATCAGTGCTGAATTATCTTCATGGATTGAATCCCATTTTAAAATTATGATTATCAAAATTGAAATTCAGTTGTTTGGATGGAGTAAAATACATAGAATGAAGAATTAAGTTATTTTGAAAGAATTTGTTGCAGTGAACTGCATCCAGAGGAAAAAATGTCTGACTGTATATGAGGGGTTGTTTATATTTTTATGTGGTGTTTATATCATATTTTTGTGTTATGATCGTGTCATATTTTGTTAACTTAATTAATTTTTCAATTGATCATGGAATTTTTATTGTTATCAAGTTTGTGAATGCTAACAAGGATAATTAATCTGTAAAGAGGTAATAAAATATATATATTTTTTGCTTCTCCAAATGAGTAGATTTTAATTGAAATGTTTTAAATGTTATGCTCTTGTATGATTTTTAGCAAATGATTTCAACATGCCTATCACATTTCAATGTTCATAATAGATATTATGCAGATTTCAACAATTAATCACTAACAAATAGCTACCAAACTCCAATCCCAAACCTGATAATGAGACAATATACAATTATTGATTGAATACAAATACTACTAAATATATTGGGATTTATTTTATAGTTATAGAAAGAATGCACAGTAGTCTGCAGAAAGATAATACATGTAAAATTACTAGAGGTACGTAAGTGCATTAGCACTGCAGAACTAGTGTCCACTTTCTTAGAGAAAGAATTAAGTACACAGTTCTTTTTACTCACCAAATATAGAGAACATATATGAGCTCTAAAAATGGAATGCAGGTTTCAAATGTACAACGGGAGACAATAGCCTTCCTCCAGACAGTAATACGATTGTGCATATATTGCATATAAAGTGCTGTTCAAGGTGCATCATAGATTGCAGAGTCTTTCTTGGCAAAAGTATGAGAAAGTATTCCACATATCTTACTGTTTTTGTGACAGATTCAGTTCTGAGATCTGCTTATTTTGGCATGCTAGTGCATGCATATGTAGACCAATCGACTTGGACAGCTATTCACCTGATCAGTCAGTTAAATATATGGCTACTTATTATAAGTTGACCTAGAGTGGCTTGGCCATGTTATAATGATGCTGCCACTTGAAGACTGGGTATTGAGTTTTGGGTAAACATAAATAGCAATTTAAGGGGTCAAAAGGCACAAACCTTTCTAGCTGAGTATATCAATGACTTGCTCCCTTGAAACAAAGATAAATTAATTATGGGGAGGTTACATCTTGTACCATCTAAAGCTGTAATGATGTGGTACTTGTACTACTGTCTAAATACTGCTTCTGAAGATCTGAGTGCAAGTAGTGTGTGAACAGTGCAACTCATTGTAAATGCATTTACATACAGCAGTAAGCAGTTTCAAGATTAGCAGGTGAGACAGAATATAATAATAATATTATTATTAAGCAAGCAATGATGCTTGGGTATCCATGGAGTTAAATTCTTCATGTAATGTGGATAAAAGGGATTTTAACCAGACTGAAAATATGCAGCTGAAGTGAGGGTACAAATCATTATATATTTGGTTTTTCATGTTCAGTTAGAAAGACGAATTTAGTAAATTGCAAAATGGCATGATTGGAAAGATTTAGTATAATTTAGATTTGATTTAGTATAATTTTTGTATAATGGCATGGATTTTTTAATATTATTATGATTGGAAAGATGAATTTAATAGAATTGCAAAATGGCATGGATTTTTTCTACATGCTTGGCTGGAGAAATGATTTTAATTAAATTGCATAATGGTATGGATATTGCTACATGCTCATTTGGAAAGATAAGTTTATTAGAATTGCATAACGGCATGGATTTTGCTATAATTATGCTCAGCTGGAAATCTGAATTTAGTAGAATTGCATAATGGCATGGATTTTGTTATATGCTCAACTGGAAGGATGAATTTAATAGAATTGCATAAAGGCATGGATTGTTTGCTAAAGATGAATTGGGCTTGAAAATATTATTATTGAATTATTTAAATACCTGCAATTTTGTTTATAAGTAACAAGCAGTACATTGGACATGATTTTGACCTGAGTGTAACTATATGCTCAGACATTTCTATCTGTCAGCACAATTGAATGTCATTCATCATCATTGTAGCTTTAATAGCCTTGGTTTTATATGATCTTTGATTGAGAATTGAAAGCTTTGCTGTATTCAGCTTGAAGAATTTACAATTTTGAAGTGGTGAAATCAGAATACATTACTAAATTATATTTTAAAAAATTATTTACTTGCTTCTTGAATAACAAAGTAAGTAAATCGAATTAAAATAAATGTATTGAATCAAGGAAAAAAATAATTGATAGTTTTCTTGTTTAACATTTTAGGCACCATAATATCAAAAGCTAATTCATTAAAAATTGTTGCATTACTATGATATACTTGATTCAGCCACTAAGACTGGCTATAATGTGAAAGTATGCTTAACTGGCCACAGTTGCATGTCTTAACAGCATATAGATTCGAGAAATAGATTATGAATCCAGCCCAGTGGCCACGGATGAATATTCTGACATTTTCATTTACCCAACTGACAAGCCTGATTACTAATAAATCAGTTTTAAACCAGTAATGGATATTACGTATTTGTAGTTCAGTTGAAATCATCCCCTTGGAAGGCAGTTAAGCTTGTTTATTAAATTTTTAAAAAAATTCTTGCCTTCCTAAATTTAATTGAGTGTTTGGATGTAATTTTGACAGGTGCAAATAAAATATTTACATTTTCTTGTTTTCTTAAATGCATACAGTTTCTTTAAAAGATGTTTAATATGTTATAGTAAAATTAAATGAAAAAACATATTTTAATACTAGCAAATAATGTGACATAATCAAAATACAAAAAAAAATATTTAGAGAGAGAGAGATGCATGTCTTGACGGCTTTGAAATGGGTTACGAATCCAAACTGGTGACTCAAGGTTGAATATACTGATATTTTATTTTCCTGATCGACATGCCCGATAATTTTTTGATATATATGTTAATAAATCAGTTTTGCATAAATAATAGAGATATTACCTAGGTAGAACCAGCCTCAATATGATGATAGTGGACAGCTCTAAATTCTGAAAAATTTACCCTTTTGTCACAAGTGATGTGTTTATGTTCTATATTTATCATGCTTGTGAAATAATTTGTTGAATAAAACTATCTTCCAACTTTTCATTGATGTATTTTTTATTTGTGAGAGAGCAAGTGGAAACGTGTAAGATTGCATTAAATTTGCTATGGTTGGTGTGTTTTGATGGCAATGGCCATTTTCTCAATCTACATATTTTGGTATGCCTTGCAAACACTAAGATGGGTTCTGCCAAGATTGTCCAGTCATAATATATTTTATATCAAACTAAGGTAAATTGAATGTAGAATGTCAACTGTTTTTATTGTTATTTCATTATAATTACTTAAACAAGTCAAATGGAACTAAAAAAAAAGCAATATAATTCATTTTCAGTGTTGGCTCAAAGTGCCATTGCACAATTTGTGATTTTCTCATTTCTGAGATTAAAAAAAAAATAAAAAGCTATTGCCTTAGAAAAAAATCAGTTTTCAAGTCGGTATTGGATACATGAAGTATGCAAAAATTTAGTCCTGTCAGATAATCAGTTTTTACTTTATGGTGCATGCAAAATGCCATCAATTGCGTTAACAAAAAAAAGTACGATTAAGCAACCATTTTTTTGTAAATTAACTTCTTTCACCATGATAGTTATATGGTGTAAATTTAATTAATTTCCAAAGACTTAGAAAAAATAGCTGGTTCTACCTATTAAAACTAAGTATCTATTCTATAGTTCAGTTTGGGAGCAGTTAATTTATTAAATTGAAAATTTTTATTTCTTGCCTTCTAAAATTTAAATGAGTTGTTTGAATGTCATTTTGACAGTTGCATGTAAAATATTATTACACTTTCTTTTCCAGTGTTTGAAAGAGGTTTTAAACTTACAAAATTTAATACTGGCAAATAATGGGAGACATTATGGTACCAACATTATTTAATTTAATTTATTTTTTAAAATACTCTTCTTCTGAAGAATTATGCTATAAATTTTGAAATAAAAAAATAGGCCTAATAAATGTAAAATTATACATAATTTTATGAGTATTATTATTAATTATTATATAGGCCTAATTTATTTTGTGTATCAAATCTTTCGTAGCGAAAAAGTTAATATTTTTGATAACTGTAGTGTAAAATAACCAGCCAAAACTCTCACATGTAATCTCTCTCTATATATTTAATTATATATAGAGAGGTAGGTGTGTGTGTGTGTATGTGTACAGTATACACTGAATGACAAAAACTCGCAACCATTTTTATCAGAATGTGTAGGCCTATCATCAAAATTTTCAGCTTAAAAATCCATTAAAAAAATCTCCTTTATTCATCAAGCGACAACGAAACAGGAAATGCATATTGTTCTCACATAGTTGTTCGTATATTCTTGGGCAACACATTCTCTACCCACTGTTAATTCTTTTGAAGCTGTTACAGATGTTATTAGTTGTAATACTATTAACGTCAAAGTTTTGTTTACTCTCAATCTCAAGGGAACTAACTCCGAATGCACAGATTTTAGAGTTAATTTTCGTATATGGATTTCTATGAAGGATGAATATAGAATTTTCCACGATTTTTTCAAATAACACAAAACAAAGTCTTTAAGACAAAATTTGTCATTTTATGTTTCATTAATAGTACAAAACCTTTTACGACTTTCATTTCTTAAATAAATTCCCTCGACACATTAAGTAGCCGAATTCAAAGAAACAATAATTGTAGCTTAAACGGCTTGTCATAATATAAAATGTTCCGGTCACAAGGTGGTCACATGATGATGTCGATATCATGTGACTACGTCTTGTGCTTTACAAATACCTGACGAAGAAGAATAAGGCCAGATTTGTGATTAATATTGTCTTTCTCATTTAAATCCATAGGTATTGAATATGTTTCAATTCGAATATTTAACTCGACCTCAGAAACTGAGTGCATTGCATATATTGACCACCGAAGTCGCTTTGTCTATGCATCATAATATTCTTCCCGGCTTCTCTGTGGTCTATTATGGTCCGTAACTTCGTTCCTAATGCTTGAAAAATAACTGTTTAATGTTAACAATTTTTGTTGAATCATTCTCGATTGGACAAATTATTTCAAGTATTACTTTACTATGCCGCGCTACTTTGTGATGTAAATGAAATAAAATTATTGAAATTGAAGCGACAGACTAATGGTTGACAGTTTAATTGCTACTTTCTTTAAGTTGCTCTAGTGTAATAAAATGATTAATCAACATGAATAAGTATCCGAGTGGTGATTACGAAATGATTGCTATGCTTACCTATCTTGTATTTTTATGCATAAACATAAATAATATATTAATTTATTTTCTTTCATAATTATTTATTTATTACCATGCATAATTACAAATTGCATTTGTTAGTGAATTTGCTTATCCCACTGATTTTCAGCATGCAAAAAAAAAATACCATAATGAATTACTATTTTTACCCACCCACCTTCCATATTTTTCAGTAATATAACAGAATTATGTCTTCGTGCGCATGCACACACACACATATTGATTACTGGTTCAGTGGTTGACTTTGTAACTTTAAGTTACAATTGTAATTAATCCAGTTGGTAAGAAAATCTCTATTCACTAAGTCAGCCATTTAAATACACAATTTGAAAAAAAATTATTTTTAGTTTTTGTATAAAGTTGCTAAGAGTTCTTACTCTTAAAAAATAATGCATAATCTATAAAATAACTACTCTCCCCCTTCCCCTGATGCCTGTAGTCCTTAATATTATTAATCATAATAATATTTTTGAAAATTACTTGTAATCCTATAGATGTACACAACAAAACTTCATATATTAACCCTGGCATTATGCCTTGGTCTGACCCATGGCCTAAACAATGGACTGGCACTCACTCCGCCTATGGGATGGCTGTCATGGGAGAGGTTTCGGTGTATCACTGACTGCAAGAGCTTTCCTGATTCTTGTGTTAGGTAATTTTGACTTGTACTAGATAATTTTGACTTCAGTAATTTTGTCTTCATAGGTAATTTTGTCTTGTGTTAGGTATGATTTTGTCTTGTTAGGTAATTTAGTTTTATTTTACTTTAGGTAATTTTGCTTTATTTATTGTTATTAAAAAGTACAGCCAACTTTATTTGTAGTGCAAGTGGCATCAGTAGCTTGGACTTGTAATCAATTTTCTTTTCTTTAACATTGTCAGACAATGTTAAATGCTGCATGTAGTTTGAAAATCTTCTATTTTTTCTTCTTCAATAACTTAATTATTAGATGACTAAGTAATACAATTACAAATGTTATACTACTTATACTCTCAAAAATATGATTGTTTTATTCTTAAAAAGCACAATTTAGAAAAAAATTGAATAGTGATTGTACAAATTAACAAGCACCTTATTGCATTACTCATCTATGTACACTGTATAACATTTTGATTCAACAGCATTAATAAATTGAAAACTAAATTGGTAAAAAATTTAGACTAAATTGTAATCAAATTGGTAACATTTTTACAGACTAATTTGGTAACATTTACAAAAACTAAAATTGATAAAATTTATCAGTGTTATACCTTGACTTGACAGAAAGTGACCTAATAAATTGTGTCACTTTTAATCAAAGTTTATTATTGTTACATGTTAATGTTAAAGAGACTAAATCATTTTTGAATAAATTGATGTACTTTATTTTGTGCCTTAATGGTACTAATTGGAAATTATTGCATTTCTTTAAGTGAAAACTTATACATGGCAATGGCTGACCGGATGGCTGCTGATGGCTATAGAGATGCTGGTTATGAATATGTGAACATAGATGACTGTTGGCTGGCCAATCAGAGAGATCCACAGACTGGGAAATTGATGCCAGACCCAACCCGATTTCCTAGTGGCATGAAAGCACTTGCTGATTATGTAAGTGTCTAATATTCTATTGATCTGAATTAAAAACTATATTTTACAGTCTCTTATCTGCTCATTAAACTGCAAACAATTTGAAAATAGTGTTGTATTATTTCTACTGAAATTCTGCCATGTAAATGAACTAAATACATTTTGAAGTCTATATTAGCTGTTTATTAAGCTCCAAAATATTTGAAATTACTATTGTATTGCTTCTACTGAAATTCTTCTGATCTAAATGGAATAAATACAATTTAAAGTCCATATTAGCTGTCATTGGTTTGAAATAGTGTTGTCTTGTTTCTGTTGAGATTCTTTTGGTCTAAATGAAATAAATTTGAAGCCTATAATAGCCACTAGTTAAGCTGCATATATATATATATAGTGTCATCACGTTTCTAGATGTGTGGTTTAAAAAATTGCATGATTTATTATTGTAAAGAAACTCATAAAAGTGTTTTGCAGAAACAATGACAGCTTATTTGCAGTGATAATGACACTGACTGGCTATGAAAAATAAATGAATAATCAGTATTTATTAATACATTTTCCAGTATTTTTGATTGGTCAGTGTTTGTGCAAATGACATAATTTATCTCTCACACACACACACACACACACACACACACACACACACACACACACACACACACACACACACACACACACACACACACAAATACACACACACATGTAATGTATATTGTAATATGATTAAATATAGCTAACTGACTAGCTTTATTTGAACCTCTTTTGAGAGGAATAAGATTCTTGCCATCCAGTCTTTCCTTGAACCAAACTTTTATTGTGAAACTATGAGGATTTGTACGCTGAGTTAGAGTTTATTATAATTTACTAATAAATTAAAAATTATCTTTATCTTGTTTTAATGCAAGAATGAAGAAAGTTCTTATGGTCTTTATTGTACCAAAACCTCTCCCATTCAAACATGAATATAATCAATATTATGTTTTTGCTACAAGGTTCATGGGAAAGGTCTGAAGTTGGGTATTTATGAAGATTTTGGTACCAAGACTTGTGTTGGTTACCCTGGCAGTGAGTTCTACATGGAACTAGATGCTAACACATTTGCTGAATGGGGTATCGACATGTTAAAATTGGATGGCTGTAATTCAGATCCAAGTGACATGATGTATGGTGAGTGACAGGGTTTGCATAGCTCTAATTTTCAATTATGTTTGTTTGTCTGTCATTCAGTCAGAATGACCATTCATCCTTCTTCATTATGACTCATTGTAAGTGCATATATTCCGTATCATTATTTTGCTTCTTCTTTCAGCATTTATGTTGTATGTCATTTAAATAGAACACGGTATGGATCTGTTTATGTTTTCTGTTTAAAATACTATATTTCTCATATACTCCATTTCTGTTGTCAATCATTTAAAAATAACACTTTTTTTCACATTGTTATCCACAATTAAATTAAATATAATATCATTATTCTCTCTGTTGTATATTATTATTTAAATATAATTAGTTGCCATGCAAATACCCTGGTAGTAAAATTATGAATGGGTACCTGTGATAATAGGCTTTTTCAGAAGTTGGATAAGGTACAGATAAAATTTTACAACACTGACTGAAAGGAACAGGAATGTCATAATGTAGTTGACTTGCTTGTATCATGATTGTTGAATGATGCTGACCAAATATATATATATTAAAATGAAGATTTATAGAGTGTTTAGTAGATCTTTACAAAGGCATAAAGTATCACACTAATTTTTCTTGTGCACTATTCTTGCTATGTTTTTCAAGAAGGCAGCATTATTTTAATGCCTCATTTTAAAATTAGGGATTTCAAAAATCTTTTTCACAAATCTTATTAATTAAAAGGTTTGCTCAAGTTTATTTATTAACAATATGGGTTTGAAATTTATTTAAGTGTACTATCACAGATTAAAGCTCGGCTGCAAAAGTACACTCTCACCAGAATAAATTATCCAATATAAGGTTTCCAAATATATTTTCTGTTAACCTCAAATAACAAGTGGTATACAGAACACAGGTCATAGCAGTAAACTTCAACAATTACACACATTAATACATCACCATTTTCAAAATTTTTTTCAATTAATTTTTAAATTATCCCAATAATTATCTACTAATCTTTCTGAAAATATACTAGAAAATGAAACCAAGTATTTGAAATGAGGATTCACATCAGAGACTTGGTGATCATGGAGTATAAACTTATTAGACTTTGGTCAGTTACTTAAGGAAAACATTTATTAAAAAAAAAAAGTATCTTTTAAAAAAAACTGATAACATGCATGCACATACACACACACAAACACAAGAGACACACACGTATATATTTACAAATATAATGTCATCATATGTTTATAAGACTTGTATACATTTTGGTGTGTGATTGTAATTTTCCTTATGTCCAGATGATTATTTTGATTTGGGTGTTTGCAAGGTTATCCTGTGATGGAGTTCTGGCTGAATAAAACTGGGAGACCAATTTTGTATTCATGCAGTTGGCCTGCCTATATAACAGGAGAGGGGAAAGTGGTATGATTATATATTACTATCAATACATATGTTTCTGTTACCCATTATATCAAATTCTTCACCCAAGTCTTGAATTAAATGCTAGCCTGATAAACCTTCCATGTTGTGCACAAATAGTGAAACTTCTAACACATCCTATACAGCTAACTTCTTGATAATAGCATAGATAATGAAAACAGGCTGATATGACTTAACTTCTTGATATAGTGCATAGATAATGAAAACAGACTGATATGATTTCTTGATATAGTGCATAGATAATGAAAACAGGCTGATATGACTTAACTTCTTGATATAGTGCATAGATAATGAAAACAGGCTGATATGATTTCTTGATATAGTGCATAGATAATGAAAACAGGCTGATATGACTTCTTGATATAGTGCACAGATAATGAAAACAGGCTGATATGACTTAACTTCTTGATATAGTGCATAGATAATGAAAACAGGCTGATATGACTTCTTGATTTAGTGCATAGATAATGAAAACAGGCTGATATAACTTTTGATATAGTGCATAGATAATGAAAACAGGCTGATATGACTTCTTGATATAGTGCATAGATAATGAAAACAGGCTGATATGACTTCTTGATATAGTGCACAGATAATGAAAATGGGCTAAGATAGCTGACTTCTTGGTATAGTGCACATATAATGATATGACTAACTTCTTGATAATATATCAAGAAAGGCTGAGTCAGCTAACTTTTTGAGATAGTTCACTAAAAATAGTCTTATTTAGTTACTTCTTGATATAGTGCACAGATAATGAAAACAGGCTGATATTGTAATTCATTTTTTTTTCTAGTTAATATTGTACAAATCTTTTATGCTTAAAATATGTGATCTGATAAAATAAGGCTATGTACAAAAAATTATGATGATAGCATTAATTTAGTGTCAACATTTATGACCAATATTTCTTAAATGTAATGAATGTGTGATTTTTCAAGTTCATTACAAGTAAAATATAAACCACATTAAAAAAAATAGTCCAACAATTCTAATAAACATAGTCACTTTAGAAAACAACAGATATATTGCAAAATTAACATATCAGTTTATTATAAATTGCCAAGGAAAACATGCATTTGTTGCATAAAATTACTCATAAAATACAACAAATAGAAACATTCATTTATTACATATGCAGCTGACAAAGTACATCCAGAACACATATTATTAAATCATTTGCCATGTAGTTATGCCTATTTTTTCAAAAGGCATAGCAACAAAAATGCAAATTATTGGAAGCTGGAAATGACTATTTTAGCAAATTTTAATGAATAAAGCAGTAACCCATGCATTATACAGAAAACATAAGCAAAGAGTCATATCAGAGTCATTGTTTCTGTATTTTTTTCAAATTTTTGCAAGTTTGAGAGATGGGCAAAGTTGTAGAAATCAACCTTTCAGAATGTGATCTTTCAAGCTTAATTTCTTTGTAAAACTTTGAAGTTCTGAACATAGACCATTAGAAACTTCATTTGCTGTTAAAGCATCACACACACATTCAATAATGAGTCATGACTAATGCCATACTTATAAAATGGTCCAGTATAATTAAGTTTAGGTGATATAGGTGAATTTTTTTCCCCATTGTTAAAAGTATGCTCTTGAGCTGGGTCATAACCTTGTGAAGATATAATGACAGTTGCAGAATGCTGTTACCAAATTTAAAAGAAAGCTAAAACATCGATCTTTATTTTAATGGTTGGTTCCATGTAAACCATTTAAAACCATGTAAAACCATTTAAAAATGGTTGGTTCCATGTAAAGCTATGACATTGATACTATCTAATGTGACTAACTTAAAGGCTTCTTTTTCTTACTTGTCGATATTACTATTACCTTAAGGATCTGAATGACCACATCTAATTTCACAATATTGCCAACTAATGAATAGTTTGTCTCAGACACTTTAATGATAGACTTCTTTGATATGGTTGTTTATTGCCATCACATTAGACATTGCCGAACATTCACCACATTTCTTATAACACACGTAAAAGAGATTGTGGATTCTGGTGTTTTGTATTTGAGTGTGATATGACTTTGGCAGCTGACTTTTAAAGATTTTTTTTCCCTTTAACAGCCAGATTATCAGGCCATCAAGAAGTACTGCAACATTTGGCGAAACTATGCAGACATGCAGGATAGCTGGGAGAAGGTTGTGCAGATAATCGACTACTGGGGAAGCGACAAGGGGAGCTTTTCATCAGTGTCAGGACCTGGGGGCTTCAGTGACCCAGATATGGTATGTTCATATAAAAATACTTAGGAAGGAGGTATTTTCTCTCTTTTTACTTGTGTGTATGCATATAAGTTCCCAAGGTAGCCAGATGAATTTCCAGTAGTGGATCCTACCATTTTCCTGCATGAAATGGTTAATATCATGGACCTCCATCCTTCTTCTCAACCTCTTCAAAAATAACAGCATTGTTTGGTTGAGAAAGAAAATGTAGCTATTGTTAAACAGCTTTCTTTGGTTGAGAAAGAAAATGTAGGTATCGTTGAACAACATTGTTTGGTTGAGAGAAAATGTAGATATTGTTAAACAAAAGCATTTGGTTGAAAAAGAAAATTTAGGTATTATTAAATAACATTGTTTGGTTGCAAAAGAAAATTTTGGTATTGTTAAACAACAGCATCATTTGGTTAAGAGGGAAATTTAGGTATTGTTAAACGACAGAATCATTTGGTTGAGAAGGAAATTTAGGTTTTTTAAACAATAGCATCATTTGGTTGAGAAAGAAAATTTAGGTATTGTTAAAGAACAGCATCACTTCATTGAGAAAGAAAATTTAGGTATTGTTAAACAACAGCATCATTTGGTTGAGGAAGAAAATTTGGATAACATTTATAAACAGCAGGGTGGATAAATGTAGTTATAACTGTGTTATAATTGTTGGTGTCATTTCTCATAGTCACTCCATTTTGTACCTGAGTTTAGACACATATACAGACACAAAGTGACATGATTGGCAGGTCAGACCACTAAATAGGTATACTAGGACGGGCATGTAGTTAATAAAATATTAAGAAGAGACTGATGAATGAACTTATGACATCTAGTATGTATCAGAAGGGTAGATATCAATTACTGGCAGCTTAAAGATGCTAAAATCAAAGATAAAAACAATGTTGCAGTTGGGTTAAATAATAATATAACCAAAGTTTTGCCAGGCAGGGTTGCTGATCAAGGATAGGTGACTCACATCTTGGACCAGGATGAGGTGTAATTGTAGCCAATAATGAAATTGTAAAGTCTGGTTGTAAAGTCTGGAATATAGATTTAACCAGAACTATGACAAGCAGGAGCCGCCAGGCTTCTGTATATTCACGTAAGAGTGTAAAAAGTATCTCCAGCTCAGAAACTGCTCATGATGTGGTAAAATGGTTTGGAACAGTTATGGATTGAGTGTCCAATAAATTTTCTATAAAATGGCAACAGCCTGTCTATTTGGGTATATAATATGTCTTGGGCAAGATTTCTGGTACATTCTTATTTTATTGCATAACAATAAGCAGTAAATGTGGATAACAATGTACACGTGCTGACCTATCAAAATAGTGATTGGTTGGACAAATTGATATCACCTAAGTGCCTTTGAACCTTTCCAAGAGATGGAGAGTGTGTTAAGATCAAGCTTACTGTGTATCACTGCATGATAATTGATATTTGATACTTATTGATAGCACACAGGAGAGAGTGAAGGGGAAAGGAACCCTCTGGACATTTCCTAACAAATTCCAATGTTTTTCCATCTTACATCAAGACAGAATAGTATAAAGGTATTCATGATCTTCGGGAGACCAAAAAAGCTTTTACCCAAGAGAGTACATTCCCCTCTGTTCTTAGTACCCTATTGCTAAAGTACAGGTCAAAACTAAAGGTTGAGAGGGCCTTTTAGAATGTCTGTCTTAGGTATTAGAAAACAAATAGATACAATTTAGAAAAATCAGTGCTCAGAACTAGCAAAAGGCAGGCGCCCAATTATAGATTAGTGGATAAAACTAGGTAGTCCCAACCAATTTTCAAATTTGATTCAGAGTAAAACAAATGTGTTTACATAATAGTATTAGATGCTATAACGTTGCTTGCAAAATTCTAAGAGAAAACCTCAAGCAGTTTATGAAATATCATCATTTGAATATACAAGTTAGTCTGCTCATTTTTTTGATATACTGCAAAAAGAAAAAAATCTTCAGTTATGAAAAGGCAAAGTCAAAATTATAACAGAAGAGTAATTCTAAATGATAAAAATGCAGATAATGTATAACAAAATGATTCTATCTGGCAGTTAATTGTTGGTGACTTTGGACTGAGCTACTACCAGCAGAAGGCTCAGCTAGGCATGTGGGCCATGTTTGCTGCACCACTTTTTATGTCTGTGGACCTGCGAACAATCACACCTGATGCCAAAGCACTGCTCCTGAACAAGAACATCATTGCCATCAATCAAGACCCTCTTGGTGCCCAGGCTATTAGATTGTATGAGGTGAGGAGTAGAGTGAGTTAAATGACATACCTATCAGTCCATATAATTTGCTCATTAATTGTTTTTTTATTCCTTGTAAGGTTGTTTGGCCATAAGTATTTTTGATTTGCATTATCATTTAACTTCAACTCCAGTTAAATGCTGAGGTTGTGCATACTCATCATAGATGTAGTTATAATACCACTAAAGGATCAAGTTGAGATCTTCACAGGTTATATATTTGATGAAGTCAGACCTCATGGAATACAGCTGTATTTTTCATGTAAATGGAATACACTTTTATTTTTCTCTTATGTCTTATATATGCCTGAAACACAAATTAACTTAGTGTATGATCATTCACCGATTCATCCATATATAAATGTAGCTTTCAGCTTTCAGCTTTCACTACTTTCAAGTTGATGTAATTTAAGCTTAGACAGCATTTCTTACTGAAGTTGGAGGTGTAATGATATTTAATATTAATGATATTATTAACTATTAATGATAAAATTAATCCGTAATTCAAATTGTTGATTTCATCACTTCTATATACCTATTTCAAGATTAAAGAAGAATCATTGTTTGATAATTGCTGTTGGTTTTCAATATGTATTTTGTTGATTACAGCAAAGATCTAGAATGTATTGTTTGGTTTATTACTTTTAGAAATTCAAAATGTCCATCACCTGTAAAAAACATTAAGTGTTTTTGATTCACTGGGTCTATGTTTTCACTGCAATAAAATACAAGATAATTGATAATCGCTGTTGGTTCATAGGTTTTATAATCACTTCAATAGGTTTTTTTGACAACAACAAAAAAATTATTGATTTGAAATATTACTGTGGTTTATTGTTTTGCAATCTACAAGGTCCTATGATAAAAGAAACAATTTTATACCTTCATTGAAAATGCCACCATTTTGGGCATTTCAGGTATTTTGACATGCTTCATCACACAAACTATAAATAAATAAGCTGTAAAAAGGTTGGCATATATACCAAGACATTTTATGAACAAAGACAAATTGTTGGAATGATATGAAAAAAAGCAAGTTTATAAGTGTGGCCTATAAATCTTTGCAGTGACCACCTTCATAGCATAACATCATGATTGTCTTTATGCTTCAGTAAACATATTAGTATTTTCCTTTCTTTAACAAAAGCTTTATGTTTCTGAATTTGTAAACCAAAAATATTTTATTTTTCTCACAGAACAATTGACTGCATTTATATTAATAGTTGGTTGCAGTATACATAAAATGATTTGTGTTTGTGTTGCATTTGTTTATTAAACAATCATCATTTATGTAAGCTTATTTGATTTTGATTGTCCATAACTATTTGTTTCTATCATTCAGGTGCCTGGATCTGTTTCTGTTTGGCTGAAGCAACTTTCAATGGTGGGCAGTTATGCTATTGCTTTCCTCAACAAGGACAACCAGGGCACACCCACCAGGATGCAGATCGTGCTCAGCGACATAGGCTTGAGCAATATCAATGGCTACAATGTGACAGAAGTGTTTGACAATAGGCCCATGGGCCAGTATAAATCTAATCAAACTCTCATCATTGATATAAATCCTACTAGTATTTACCTCATTAAGGTTGTACCATTAAAATGAGTGAGATTAACATTTAATTTAATTTTGAATTTTCAAGTATTATAAATTTTTACATTCATTCCATTTCACAAATTTTATGTGAGTTTTTTTCTAATATATATGCTTAAACACAGGTAAGTAACCAATCTGGAGAATTTCTCTAGTTCAGTTTAAATAATGAATTGCCTGTAGTTATTATGGCAGAGCACAGTAAAACAGGATCAGAAAAATGATGTAATTTTGGTCCTGACATATAGTGTGCTGACATAAGTAATGTTTTATTAGAATAAATGCATACATTTTAACAACACTTCTGAATGTTATTTCTCCACTTCTTCTATCACATAAATAGTCAGAGCTGAGATTTACTGGTTAATATTACTGCATGTAAGTTCTCTATCTGATTTATTATTATTATTATGAGTTTTCATTCCATGACTTCTGTTTCTTTTGGTCAGTTGGTTGTGAACCTTGTTCTCAGAATCCTACCTTATTTACTAGGGTCCTGGAAGGTGCATGATTTTACAGAAGATATATGTCACAACAAAAGTGATCTCATTTAGCCATGGGGCAGGTCTGTAATTCCCAGCAGTTTGTTCAGATAAGCTGTTAGTTTGTATGTTGTATGCTCTCTCTCCTTTCACTTACCAAAGTTGTTAGATTTCTAATCTTGGATTTCGCTAAATTATCATCTCTCCTGGCTGGAATGGCCTTGTTTTCTGGCATTAATAAGTTTTCACACAGATTCATGGATAAAATTTTTGCCACATTATTGTGCCTTATGATTATTATTTTTATTATTGGTTTGTCCTGAATTTGAATTTAGTTGTGATCCTGATAACTCTTTTTGTAAAACTGATTTCCTCAGAGGAATCTTTATAATTATTCGGGTTTTATTAACAGTGCACAAAATTATTTAGTATGACAAAATTGTTAATAAAAGTCAACAGTATACAATTTAACTCTTAATCACAGATCACTTTTGACATTTCATGTATCTTTTAATTAAAATTTTTAATTTTGTTATTCTTTCAGTTTTATTTATTTTTATTGAGAATTGTGAAACCATGCAACAGAACAAATATTATCAGGAGTGTATTTGATACTCATTGGACATTGGTGATGGACTCAGACTCTGTCATGCCAAATGACTAAAAATTCTGGGAATACACAACTTTGGACTAGAAATAAAAGTAGTTTACAAAATGACTAAAATACTGGGAATACACAACTTAGTGTACAGAACAATTGTAGTCCACATAACTTAGGGTCTACGAGATCTAGGTCTACAAATCCTATCAATTCTTCATTCAAACTATAAGGCTTTTTATGTTCTTTCTCTGAGTTAATTTTCTAGAGGTGGGCATGCACCTATATACGGACCTGACAGCTGTTGGAAGTGAACATTAAAAATCTTTAAATGAGTCAGCTTACAATGAATTAAATATAACAAAAGAATGACACAGAGCTCTAATCCATGACCTTATGATAAACATTCAGTATAATGATAAAAGGTGGATACATGAAGATTGTGAAGTTTGAAGCCAGAAGATTGGATGAATGAACTGACACTGAGAATAAATACTTGTGTGGAGAGTCTGACCTGAAAAGTAAAAAAGTAGGAAAGAGGAGAGAGAGAGAGAGAGAGAGAGAGAGGAGAGAGAAAAGAAAGCAAGAAAGAACAGGTTGTGAAAGAAGAAAAATTGAAAGGAAGATAAAATTAGTAGGAGCATAGAGATTAAAAAACCCAGAGATCTACAATAATCATGCTGGTATACAACACACAAGTTTTGAAAACTTAAAACATGCGAAGCAAGTAATTTATCATAATATCAGTATAAATAAATTAAATAATTTTGAATAGGAATTGAGATTATCAGTATAGTTTAGTGATAAAAATATATTTCTCAAGCAGTAAATTTTTCTACAAATAATGACTGAAGAAAATTTAATTTCTGTAATTAAAAATAGAAACTCAAAATCTGTTTATTTAAACTCTTTTAGAAAGTTATGATTACAACGAATTTTAATTACTCCTACTATCACTTTTTATATTGTTAAATCTATGAAACTGACAGTTTCTGTTATTTTTCTTAAATATATTTATTTGTTACTTAGATTGCTGGTGTTAGAGTGAATCATTACTAACTTTTTGTTGTCTGTCACATTAATTAAATAACTCTGGCTATACATATCATGGGGTTCAGAACTATCATTCTTGTCTATTCTTAATAAAAGGGTAGATTGTTTTTTGAGAAGAATCTTATCTTCAACACACACTTTGCCCGGTAAGGAATATATAGTATGAATAAACAAAATTAACAATGCTTATAGAGCTGTGGCCAGTAAAAGAAAAGACTACATTTAAAAAAAAGGCAAGTTAACCAATTATGTGCACTAACTAAAATGATAAAAAGTACATGTTATAATGATGGATTTTCCATTTGACTGGATTTTTCACAAAAAAAACAGTATCTGTACTACACCTTGACTAACTGAGAGAATTTCAGTCTTTATTACACTGTCTACATATCAGAAATATTGAAAGAAAAACTTCAGTTTTGAATAAAGAAAGAATTGAAAATGTGTGTTCTAGTAGAGCTCTCACTGCTAAAACAAAGAAAATTATTAATTTAAAAAAAAATTGTAAAAAAAAAAAAGTAACAAAAACCCACTGAGCATCTCTGACTTAAATCAACAAAATGTATGATGCATTTAGAAAAAGTCTACCAAGCAAAAACAGAAAGTGCTAAAAAAAAAAAAATCAGTTCTAAACAAAAAAAAAATATTTGTGTTATTTTTTACAAAATTTTTTAAAGTTAAATCAGTGTTTCAGTTGGAAGTACTTATAGCACACTTAGCTTGCACGAATGAACCTTAGTTCGCTGCTATTACTGAGAGTCATAAAATATATAATTTACCATCTTCAGTGGCACTGATTATATAGTTGTTGACTTTGGCCTGCTTGTTTCTCAGACCTGGGAATTATGTAGTGCATTGATTTTAAGTGATGATAGTATTATTTTTCCTGCCTTTTTCAGTTGAAAAATCAAGTCTGTACAATGAGCAAAATCTTGCTCAATTCCTTCAGAATGTTTCTGTAGCAATTAAAATTAGTTTTTTTTTCCATTAAAATTTTTTTGTTGTTCACCCTAATGTAGTGTGAGAAGTTCAGGAGGCCAGCTGTGTACAGCTTACTGACTGAAGATAATACTATATTTTCAAGGGCACATGCTAGTAATAGAAATACCAGTCCAAATAAAACTGTACAAGCAAGTAAAAACAGTTGTGAGCAAATATGATTAGGGTGTGGGAAGGTGGGGAGAACCTGTTCTCTTATTGTAGGAGAACCAATATAATTTTTCTACCTCTTGTAGTGTTTTTGCCCCAAAGTTAGGAGACCCACAAAATACGCGAGAGTTGACATTTGTGTAGATGTACTGCATACAATTACAGTTATACAATTGTATTGATTGAATATAATAATAGAATTTGTTCGCTAAGTGAAACATTAATACAAAGAAAACACTCTAAATTGCACTAAAGATAACAGCAGCCAGATAATACAAAATATTGCTTTAATTAAGAACATTCTGTAATATAAAAGTGTGAGAAGTAGTAAAGATTGAAGAAAATAAATTACAGATGAAAGAAACATATTTTCACATCCTAGAAAAACAGTTTTAAATTCAACAGTGAAAAAATATGCTCTTACCTCAAAGTATGGTAAAGTTAACAGCATTCACTGGTGTAGCTACCAAGGTAAAAGATAATAAAGCAGTAGTTATGCTTTTTGTGACACCAATGCCATCCAGTTAATGGTTATGATTATTATTAATTGATCACCCATAACTAATTACAAGTGATGAGAATCTTAATTTATTTTATTAATAATTCTCTAGAAGACACCACTCATCCCTATCACTTGGTGGATATGCGGGTGCTGTGAACGTTTTCTCTTACCCACAACATTAAACATAAACATTTACCATCACTCAATATTTCTTTAGGTGGAAAACTTCTTACTAAAGGAGAAGACAAATCTGTCTTTAATCTATATTAAGCGAGACCCCATTCACCCACTTTCTTCTCCAACATAAAGTCATCAATATGTGTAAGAAGGTCAATAAATTTATTAAATCAAAAAAATACGTACAACAAATACAATGAAAAGGATTTCTTGACATCAATATTTCCATGAAACCATGTTTGAATAATTTTAATATCTATACAGTCTTATATCCTAAAACACAACTCAACAATTTAGTGTCAATGCAAATTACTGGATAGTTCTTAAGAGAGAACAGAAATGGAGTTATTAGAGATAAGTGATAATTAGTTTGTACATAACCTGGTTTAGGCACTGTCTCAGTAGTTTTTCACATGCTTTTTGTAACAAAGCCACAAGTTTATTGTTCACATTATTACTGTCAATTCCACATGATTCCCTCCTCACATTATAGAACACCGATTTGCTGCACTCCTAACCGTATTAACTCCCTCAAGCAGAACAACAATTGTAGCAATTTCCAGTAACTTCCTTGTACCAGAAATTGCTCAATATAGTCAGCACACCTTGCCACCATATATCAAAGGAGTGCAGTATATTCCTTACACTTACACACTGTGCTAGATACTTCTCATGTCTACCACAGTTGTAGCAGTTTATAATCTTTTAATCTTATAATCGTTTATAATACCAGGAGATTCAAGGAAAAAAAGGCTGCTTTTATCTGTAAAATATAATCAGGGAACAAACATTAAGTTTATAGTTTTTTTTAACTCCATTCTTTCTAACATTCAAGTCTCAACTTACAGTTTCCTTCAACAGTATTTATTAGCCCAATACATGCATACAACATAATAAATACAGTGTAATAGTGGCCAACAATTTGGAAGAAGTAAAAAACTTTCAACATCAGGACTGATATCTGCAAATATCAGTCCTGATGCTGCAAGTAAAGAGAAAACTAAACGGAAATTTATTTTATGAAGAACAATTTCCAAGTGAGTAAGCTGTTGCTTGGATGGTGGAGCGTTTACTGCTCTCAAGAAATCACAGCAATGTTCTTTCTTATTGTGGAAATATTGAACAAAGTCTGAAGCCGAAGTTAAGATTATCTGCTGTAAGTTTTCAAAGACATCCATGAGACATAGCTTGAAATGAATTGATTGAAGAATTCCTTCACTTGAAGCAAATTCATCCCGCATAATTTGAGAGTCACAGCACTCCATATGATTTGTTGACAAATATTTTAAATTGAATCTAGGTCAGTCTTTGAAAATGTAATGATTGTGTATTTTCTGTTCACTACCAGTGCCTTAGCCGAACGTCTTCTCAATGTGTCAGAACTGTTGTAAAATGTCACGCAGTTCTCAGAGCGAGTGGTCTTGCTACTACTGAGTGTCTCAGCGCGAACACTTGACTTTCGTGATATCATTGACTTTACCAAAAGGGAAGGCGAGAAAAGCTGTGTGTCTCTTAGTGCGAACACTTGACTTTCGTGATATCATTGACTTTACCAAAAGGGAAGGCGAGAAAAGCTGTGTGTCTCTTAGTGCGAACATTTGACTTTCTTGATATCATTGACTTTTAAAGAATTAAAAGGGAAGGCGAGAAAACTGATCTTTTCGTAAAGGAAGATCGTAATGATTGTCTTACTATTTTTAAAGAATGACATTGTAGGCCTACATAAATAAAACAAAAGTGGGGGGTGGGGTAGGAGAGCTCAAAATCTGAATAAAGTTTGGGGCTCACTAAATCAGTGCACAGGCCAGCACAGTCTTATACTATACTATCAATGAACAAAGTGGGCAATAATATGTAGTCTGTCACGAGTCAATGGGGCAATTTTGCAGCTCATTTTCATATACCGGTACTTAAAAATTATGTTTAAAAGGATAGTGTTCTAAAGTTATTTTACTCATAGACACAGAACGAAACCCGTATTATTTTTATATCTATTGTTCTGCTGGAAATAAATATAAACTATCCATGAGATATCTTGATTGGAAATTCCGAGTTGGCGTTATGGAAAATAGGCATCTTCGTGCCAGTTTAAATGCTCTCTGCTAGTTTGTTACCGCACACAGACAAAAAGAATTGCTTTAGTAAACTGCAAATAATTATATACCAGAGTACGAGCATAAACTAAAGGTAATTAAGAGTACTGTCTTTCTTCTTAAACATCAATACATCTTTGGAGAGCCATTGTGTCAATAATGTTTTATTTTTGTTGGCCCATTATGTTACTGTAGCTGTTTATTAGTGTAGTGTTATAATATTTTTATTTGTATCATTGTTATTGATATGTTGTTTTAATTTCTAAAACGCTAAATTAAAAATAATATTAGATTATATGCACTTATAAAGGTAAGATTCTTTCTGACAAAAACAACTTTCCGTAGGACGTCAAAAAGGATCAGCGAGCAGTGGTACTGTCACCTTTTCACGTTCACTAGAGTTATCGATCATTCTTGGAGAGAGCTGAAAGTAAAACTAGTAAGTAGGAAACTGAATGGATTCTTGTTGCATTCATTATGATATATATTTATATTTTTAAAGCAAACATGCCATTTTTATGCGCTAATTAGAGCGCACAAATGTATTTTATTAGATATTAGAAACTTAGTCTGCTTTTGTTTAAGTGTTTGATTTCTCGCTGCCCTAGTTGTGTTTCATTTTGTTTTCTAAACGCACATCACTGCATAAAATTGTTTTCAGCGTGCATTGTTTGTTCTGAATTGTATAATAATTGATTATATACTGTCGAATTAATTAATGATGCAGACATTTAACTATAGTCTTAAGTTATAAATGATTTGAAATTATTTTATCTTGCACTGGACGAGTTGCACCTCAGATAAACTAATGTCGTCTGCTATGTAATGGTGTGAGAAAAATGGCACACGATAACCGGCTTTGGAGCATTTTGTTCTCTAGGGCTAATTTAATCATTCATCATATCTCTTTTTCTAACCCTTAGACTTTAAACTTTTCTAATGAATCTCTCGACTCCGCTAGGCTAGAGCCTAAGTGATTGAATATGTATACTTGTACTTGAAACCAGACGCAAAAATATTTATGTACATATTTGGTATACAAGGGGGCGTTCACATATGACGTCACGTATTGGGGGAGGAGGGAGGTTAAAATTTGTGACGGACTGAGGGGGTGAATGTGACGTCACACAATAAATATGAGCGCGGAACGTTAAATTTCATAAACAATGTCAGAGCAAAAATTTTGTGGTCTGCACTTTCAGTCGATTTTTATCCGCAATAGACAACTCTCTCATTGACGACTTGCATCTTAGTTGGAAATATTGGCTAATCGTTATTTTAAAATTTAAAATGTAATTCTTAAAAAAAAAAAATATAATGCAATACACGCTTTAAAAAAACAAAACACAGACTAAAGAAACTGAAGGCCTACTGATGATTACACTTACAATTTTAAAAAGTAAAGATCAAAGACGCGCTTGTTTTAACAAGTTGAAAGACGGTACTGTATTTGATCTGCAGTGAACTTTTCATCTTTTAATAATTATTTTAACGTTTTGTTTTTATTTTATGTGGAAAAAGGAAGAAACTACAACAAATGTAATTAGTTGGGTAGCGCAATGGATTGGTCCTGTGTCGCGCTGGGACGCTGCACAGTAACCCGTTCAGTGTCCACACTGATCTCCGCTAAACAGTAATTGAATTGGTCAGTGTGCTAAAAAATTAAAACCAACTGCAATTATCAATGGATTTTCAAAATTTATTAGTTATAGACATATTGATTAATTTTAAAAGTTGAGGCAGTACACATGTTTACTTCAACTGATTGGTTAAAATTAGAATGGAAAGCATGCTAATTCTAAGCTTGCGTGCGTGCGTGACCAATTTCATCCCAAGGACGCTGAACGGCTTTGTCATATTCAAGTTTACATGGTCAATGTTAGTTTTTATTTATTTATAATGCAAACTTTAAACATATAAGTTATAAACAGAAAAATAAAACACAGTTGCCATAACATTTATGATTTAGTATCCTATTGAAGAGAAAAGATCAGATACCATATATTCAGTGTTTTAAATAAGATTATAAAACGATTTTTAAAATCTTAAATTTTATTAAGCAGAAATGCAGCTGTTGATACTGATGGTGTGCTTTGGTCTGTCCTACGGCCTGAACAATGGACTGGCACTCACACCTCCAATGGGATGGCTGTCTTGGGAGAGGTTTCGTTGCAACACAGATTGTACAAACTTTCCTGACACTTGCATTAGGTAGAGTGTAAGTTTAGTCTATTCACTCAATTAAAAATGGTATTTTACACACACACACACACACACACACACACACACACACACACACACACACACACACACACACACACACACACACACACACGCGCGTGCGCGCGCACATGCACACTCTCTCTCTCTCTCTTTGCATTTCACATAATTATGATTTTTTTAAACTTACAAAACATACATATATTTTTCATAAGTACAATTCTGAGATAAGTCAAAGATATCAACAAGAAAAGTTCAAATTTAAAGCACTCCTGTGGTTGAGCATAATAAATTCATTGTCATTAAATATCTTAGGAATTTGTTTTAGCTTTCAAGGATATTCATTCCTAGATATTCATATTATTCAAAATTTTGCATTGCAAAGCTTCCCATCATTCCAAGCTACAGTCTTCTGTTGCACAAAAGATGGAGTATGAGTTATTACCATGAATGTTCTTATAAGATTATTAAATTTGAAATAATAAAAACTTTAATAGATGAATTTACAATTTAAATTATAAAAGAAATTTTTGCTAACAGTGTGTGCATATGCACATTGTATCTGAGTGTGTGTCTGTCTTTCTTTTTTGTGTTTTGTTAGAAAGAGGGTGAGAGAAAGATAGAGAGAAAGGAATGAGAAGCATTGTTTGGTATAAAACAGACCATTGTTATAATCTTAAAAATTTGTTAGTACATGTATTACTAATATTTTGAATTAATACTCTACTATTTATAATGGTAACACTATTCCTAATATACTATCAATAAATAGAGTCATTTAGTTTATTTGTATTAGAGTTTTCTTAGTCTAATCTTGTGACTAGTAAACATTTTACTATCTTTTATTTAGAGAGGATGTTAAAAATACTCTGTGATATATATATATATATATATATCAATTTTATTATCATTATCTGAACATTATTTTGAGATTTAAAAATTTTATGTAAACTTTTTAGTGAGAATTTGTATAAGGCAATGGCTGACCATGTGGCTGCTGATGGCTATAGAGATGCTGGTTATGAATATGTAAACATAGATGACTGTTGGCTGGCCACTCAGAGAGATCCACAGACTCATCAACTCTTGCCAGACCCAGTTCGTTTTCCCAATGGAATCAAGGCCCTTGCTGACTATGTTAGTGTTTTAAGATAAAATTTATTTTATATTTTAACAAACTGAATATTTTTTTTAATTACAGTGTACATTGATTAATTAGGTTCTAACCAATGTGTAATTACATTTAATAATTAGTTTCTGACTGGCATTTATCTACTGATCGTAATCATATCTATTTAATTTTAAGATTCCTAGAAATATTTATGGTCACATAAGTATTAAGTAATTCTAAAATAAAATTGATGTATCATCACATAGATATTTATAAATTGTGTTAATGATTACATTAGCTCATGGTTTTTGTAAACTAAGTTACTAAAATAAAATTACATATTTGGTCACACAAGCCATACAGATCAGTTTTTAATTGAATTCTAAATGCTATCCTTTCCCACTTGCAGCTGAGCACTTTTTTTTAGCTTGAGCATATCTATGTGCATTACTTGTCAGAGCATTTGATGAACAAAAGACTGGTCTCCACTCTTTCAAACCAAGACCTAAACACAGACTAAATGAGGAGACACTAGAAGACTTTTGGTTTTCTGTTTGGACTATAATGAGCCAGCACCAGTGTTGAGCTCAACCTCTGCTCATTGGTATGAAATGAAACTTTGAGAATCTGCCTTCAGTCCCATTCAGTCTCTTTTTCTAAGAATTATCTGAGGGACTTCAAAGTTTCTTCGAGTTATGGTGCAAATTTGTCACCTTGATTATCATTGTTAGAGATCTGCTCGGCTTAGACATGTTAGATGGAGATATTCTATTTGAAATGGCTACATTTACTGGACCTACTGTTAACCCATAAGCTCATATAATATGTCCAAAAGAGCAAATATTGAATGTTGAAAATTAACATTTATCATTCAGACTGACTACTGATTCTTGTAATTTACAACAATTTACATTAATTCAAGATATTGATATACACACCATGTTCATTTGTGAGATACTTATTGATATGATATACCACTTTACCAGGTCTATTCATGAAATACATATATGACAACATTTTACCATGTTATTTCATAAAATACTTATTATATTGATCTATCACTTTATCAGGTTATTCATGACATATATACTGTTTGATGTACTACTGAATTAAGTTCATGCATGAAATACTTACATGCTACTTTACCACGTCATTTCATGAAATACTTATTATATGACATAACCACTTTATCAGGTTCATACATGATATACCTGTTGACAACACATACCACTTTATCAGTTCTATTCACAACATACTTATTGATATGAAATACCACTTTTATCAGTTCTATTCACAACATACTTATTGATATGAAATACCACTTTATCAGTTCTATTTACAATATACTTATTGATATGAAATACCACTTTATCAGGTCCATTCACGAAATATTGATATGAAATACCACTTTATCAGTTCTATTTACAATATACTTATTGATATGAAATACCACTTTATCAGGTCCATTCACGAAATACTTATTGAAATGAAATACCACTTTATTGGGTCCATTCATGAAATACTTATTGATAGGAATATCACTTTACCAGGTCCATTCGTGAAATACTTATGATATGGCATACTACTTTATCAGGTCTATTCATGACATAATTATTGATATGAAATACCAAGTGCATTCATGAAATATTTACTAATATAGCATAATACTTTACCAGGTCCATTCAAAAGGCCTGAAACTTGGAATCTATGAGGACTTTGGCACCAAGACCTGTGCTGGATATCCTGGCAGTGAGTTCTTCATGGAGCTGGATGCTAATACTTTTGCAGAATGGAATGTAGACATGGTCAAATTTGATGGCTGTAATTCAGATCCCAATGACATGAAATATGGTGAGTTAAATTACATTTTCTTGAATGAAATATTCTAAGATGAGAATTGTACTTGAGTTTAACATTACAGGTAAGAATCTTGATTGAAATTTCTTTAACGTGAGCAGTGTATTTGAGTAAATTATTCAAAGGTAATAGACTTGATTCAAATATTTTAAGATGAGCACTGTACTTGAATAAATTGTTCATTGGTAAGGAAGTGTCTTGACACTGAAGTATTTTAAGATGAGGGCTGTCACTTGAGTAAATTCCTCTGAAGTAAGAAACATGAATGGAGTAACATGAGTGCTGACTAGAGTATATTTTCAAAGATAAGGAAGCTGATAAAAGATATACAATGTTTTGTGATTATAAATATGTTTATTACCAAAGCATATCTGTTTATTATCTGCGATCTGTAGTGTATAATTACAAATATCACAAATTATAATTACAAATATGTAATATGTGCTATTAATTTATACAGTGGATCAGTATGTAAATTAAAAGTTTGCTTTTTCAAATTATGCAGAAAATAGAGTAATAAATTGGGCAAAGTGACTCACATAGTTACAGAAATTGGAATTAATCTGTATGCTCTACTATTGGGGAAAGAGCTGATAAATCTCAAATAAACTTGACCTTTTGCTTCATACTTGTGAACCTTTACAACTTGTAGATTTATATATAGACAGTATGCATTGTATGTGAACCATTATGACTTGGAGATTGATATAGTCAGTGTACATTTTTTTGTAAATCTTTACAACTTACACATTTGTAAAGGTTAGTGATAATGAGCCTTTACAACATGTAGATTTGTATTGGCTAGTGTACATAGTTTAAGAACCTTTATGGCTTGTAGATTTGTATAGATCTATATAAGTTAGTGAACATATTTTGTGAACAATTACCACTTATAGATTTATATAGGTTAGTGTATATAGTTTGTGAACCATATTGCTTGTGGATCTATATTTGGCTAGTGTACTTAGATGGTGAAGCTTTATGATTTGTAGATTGAACAGTAAACTGGAATCAAGATATTCTTAGAGGAGATGGAAGAATAATGTCCATTTAAATGCCTAAAGTGTTGAATAGGGAATGGGTAGGGAAGTAGGGAAAAACTGTTTGCTAAAGACATGGTACTTTGAACGCAGTAATGAGACTCTTTGCTTTAGAGGGGTATTGACCCTTACAGGATTTAAAACCCAGGAAAGGAGCAGGACAATACATATTAAAGTAGACATATTAGTAGAACTATATTTAGTTGCAAGTAGTTGACTTCATGGAGCATGAAAGCAAAACAAAGCCTTAAAGTAAGACATAAAGAAATGGTAATTAACATTATGGTTCTTAAGAGTGTGTTGGTATTAATATTCACTTTTGAAGTTAATTCTTTACAGAGTGATGGGAATCACATTTGTTTTTCAGAGTTTTGGCAGTTGAAGTGTATAAACTGAGTATGTGTTGCAAATAATTAAAAATAATTTATCATAAATTTATCTATTAAATTTGTTTATTTTAGGTTATCCAGCAATGCAGTACTTTTTGAACAAGACAGGACGTCCAATACTCTTTTCCTGTGAATGGCCACTGTATGAAAATGGACATGGAAATCAGGTTGTCTTGTTTTAAATTATATCAATTTGCTGTAGGCTCCATATATTGTCTAACAGAATTAGCCAGATTATAGAAACAGAATTTTAGAGAACAGATTGATATCATTGAAAAGCGTATTTTTTGTTGTTGTGTTTATTAGAATCACATTTCATTTTGTGGTGAAGTAAATTTGCCTAATCATATTTCTAAACTAAATTTTTATATAATTTGTTAAATGTCAACCTGATATGACCTTTGGGTACTGTGCATGATGATGTTTTTGAAAGTATCATAGTTAAAATAACAACTCATGCAGAGAATATGGTAGAACTTGCTGATGCAATCTAAACCAGATGTTTCAATTATAATCTCAACTGTTGCTAGAGCCTGGTATCCATTCCTTAGACCTGGTGTTAAATGTTAAACAGTTAAAACATAGCAACCCCCTCCCCCAATCCAAAGTATAACATTTTATTTTCATTTTTGAGAAAGTGCAACCATATTGAGAAAAATAAGACAGTTGTTTAATTCTTCTTTCATGTAACCGCCCAAGCATATGTTAGAGAGTTTTCTTCAGTTGGTAGCATAGCAAGATCACCATTTTCATAACAAGAATTCATCTCTGGTTGGTGCCATCAAGACCATTTTTGGAGACTGTTATTTTGTAACCCCACATTTTCTCACATGATCAGATAGGAAAAGCTCTTCTTTCACAATAGACAGGATGTTAACTGGAAACTCAGAGCAGTTACACATTTTAATAATCTGACCTGATTACTTTTAATAGAACTTATAGTAGAATTATTTTTACCTTAAATTCCATTAGTTTAGTCTCATATTACCATAGGGTGGGTGTCATGTGCTTAATGCCCGTCGCTTCTTATACCCGGCTTAAGAAAGTGCCCAATGATGTACCTGATGGGTGATGGACACAGACAGACACTCTAGGTTCCCATCTACTTCATATAAGCCTATATAAAATTATCATGTTATCAGGAAAATAGCTCTTAATACTCATTATTCTTTTATAGTATTCTTATCTGCTTGTATGATGGAAAAGAGACTTTTCTAGGTAATAATATTTTTTCTAAAATACTTACCAGCTGAGCATAAGTCACAAGTTCTCCCAGCCTTCCTACATTTCCTTCCCTTAGCTTCTGAGTCATGTTACTGAATAAACTCTATAATGTTTCATTTCCTTTTTGGATTTGTGGGCCTCTTTTAGTGAGGCCCTGGTTTTATCAGTGATAGAACCTATAATCACTCACAGTATGCTTGTCTGGAAAGTATTCAGGAATAATATTTTTTCATTAAAAATACATTTCCTATCGTTACCAGAGTTGTTATGTGGCCAGATCTGGTAGGTCATGTTTTTTACTTGTCCATTTGGACAGTGGTATTTATGGTATTTTATGTATATATTATACACCAGTTAAGTGGTTGAGTATAGTGTGAATATTTGAAGTTTGCTAATTTTCAGTCTGTTTTTTACCCATCAGCCAGATTATGGTGCAATCAGACAAACCTGTAACATGTGGCGGAACTATGGTGATGTTGATGATGCCTGGAGCAGTGTAATTAGTATAATTAACTACTATGGAAAGAACCCTCAGAACTTTAGTGCTTATGCAGGGCCTGGGGGATGGTCAGATCCAGACATGGTAACATTTCATATTTTTATATATTTTATCTTTTCATCTAAAAAAAAATTTAAATCTTTTATCTTTTCTTCCAAAAACAAAGATTATATATTTGGAAATGACATAAATTAAACAAAAGTATCATTTTATTGACATATTTTTGTGCATGATGAATGGGCATATGATGAATGCAATTAGTCAGTTTAGAGTTCTAATTTAAAGTTAATTATTTTTTGAAGGGTATTTTTTCATGGGATTTTGGTTTACCTATATCTGAACTGATTTTCTGTAGACTGTAAATTAAGCGAGAAAATGTGTGACTGAATAATACCTGTTGATGATTAGAACATCATGATAGTTGTGGAAAGGGCTTGATTAAAAAAAAATTGAAACTTGAGTACACAAATTGAAATATGTTAAGACTTTAAAAGTAAACACATTTTTTTGTATATATTTATCTTTTCTTCCAAAAACAAAGATTATATATTTGGAAATGACATAAATTAAACAAAAGTATCATTTTATTGACATATTTTTGTGCATGATGAATGGGCATATGATGAATGCAATTAGTCAGTTTAGAGTTCTAATTTAAAGTTAATTATTTTTTGAAGGGTATTTTTTCATGGGATTTTGGTTTACCTACATCTGAACTGATTTTCTGTAGACTGTAAATTAAGCGAGAAAATGTGTGACTGAATAATACCTGTTGATGATTAGAATATCATGATAGTTGTGGAAAGGGCTTGATTAAAAAAAAATTGAAACTTGAGTACACAAATTGAAATATGTTAAGACTTTAAAAGTAAACACAACCCCTTTCTTTTCAAAGTGGTTACAATTCGGGTGACATAGAAACACATTTATGAAAATAAACATTATTGTAGATTGTGTTATTTGGAGCATGTATATATATATAAAATGAATGTCTATACATTTTATAAGCTTATGGACAAATCATCCAAGAAAAAAATATTTCTATCTGTTAATAATAAGTCTGTTAATCCTTATGTGCTGACAGTTGGTTGTTGGTGACTTTGGACTGAGCTACTACCAGCAGAAGGCTCAACTAGGCATGTGGGCCATGTTTGCTGCACCACTGTTTATGTCTGTGGACCTGCGAACGATCACACCTGATGCCAAAGCACTGCTACTGAACAAGAACATCATTGCCCTCAATCAAGATCCTCTTGGCAGTCAAGCTGTGCAGCTCCTTAAGGTGAGGCAAATAAACAAGGCCAGTATTTTTTTTTCTCACAATGTGTTTTATTGTTATTTTAAATTAAAATAACAAACTTGCACTTTTCTTTCTCAGAATGTTTTTTTTCCAGTTAAAGAATAAATCTTTTGATTAAGTTTAAAAGTATTTGTGATATGTGTTAGAATTTTTCACATGCTATTTTAAGCATTTATAAATTATGATCAATCAGTGCTCTTTATCTAATGTCTGCAAGTGTGGTATCAAAATGTGGGTGCTCTGCAACAGTGAAATTGCATATTTATGCAATGAAAAATTATCTTGGCCATGAAAATCCCCAGCCAATGCCTAATAGACTTGGTCATTATGTTATCACAAAGCTGTCAGCAGATTTAGACTTCACGCACAGAGTTATTTTTTTCAACAACTTTTTTACATCTCCCAGACTTTTGGAAGATTTGCTTGAGAGAGAGGGCTGTATGCCTGTGGAACTATAAGACAGCAGAGAAAAGGTTTTCCACAAGAGTTGAAACAGGTGCCAAATCTACAACGAGGTGAAAGCAAAATTCTGAGGAAGGGAACAGTAATCTGACCACAATAGTGTGGCAGGATAAAAAAAAAAAAACAACAAGTGGCCATCACGTCAACATGCAATGACCCAAACTCCATGCAACAAGCTTACTGCCACATTGGTCTCAATGGTGCTCATCAACCTGTTCTCCAGGCAAGCCCTCTTTGACTACAATGCTCACATAAATGGGGTGGACATTCATGACCAGAAGAGAATGAAGACTGACTGTGGGTGGAATTCCTAGAAGGCGTGGAAATACATTTTTTGGTTTCTAGTAAATTCTGCCATTACAAACACTTTCATACTTTATGACCAGACCTCAACTTCACTCCACTGATGCAAACATTTTTCTCATCTTGATTTTCGTGGTGAACTTGTCACTCAACTCGTTGCTGGATTCAGTGCCAGAAAACGATGACATCCTGAAGTGAGAGCATTGTCATGCGATGATGAAAATATGCAAGTTCACGTCAAGATCAAGATGCCCAAGAAAAACTGCTGCCATTATCACTTCAAGCAGCAAGTCCGCAAGGATACGATTTTTGGTTGTGCTCAGTGTAACATTAATTTATGCAAGGAATGTCATGTCTGTACCACCAATAAACTGTAAAGTACACTAACAGATATCAATCCCAGATACACACCCCGAAAATAAAGGTGTTTTATTTGTTTTGCAAGCATTTCTTTGTTTTACAAGGGATCACAAGATTATAATAATCACCTTTATTACAAACATCTGTTTATTTATTTATACTTAGATCCAAATTAAGTGTAAGTATATGTTTCTGTTCTTTTTTACACATCCACACCCTCTAGATTACGTTGTATTTGCATGTATGTTTGTTCTTGAATGGGCAAAGTTAATTATTAATTAGTTCTGTCATCAAAGCAACGAATTTCCACCATTTTTGGGGTGAGTACAACATTTTCCAAATATCTTTTATTTAGTTTTTACTTTAAAAAAAAAAATCATAAAACCCCACCGTCTATAGGGTGTCAGATCTGTTCTAAGCAATTGACTAGTCAATATGAAGCTGCATTGATCTACATGTATATGAACGTCATTGAGAAAGCTGATCTATGAATAATTGTCGTTGCATGTAACATTCATTAACTGCCAAGCAAAAGAATAAAACAAACTACATTTGGAATAACAGACAGTAAACATATCAAACACATACAAGAATTGATTAACTTATATAGATAAATTTATAGCACCCTAGGAAAGTAGTGAAGGGTTGGGGATCAAAGGCAGTATATGAAACAAAACGATGTAATATATTGTGGAAGAATTCATGCAGGTTCATAGTACAATAATTCAAGAATTTCTAGTTATTTATTCCAATGTTTATTAGTATTTAGAGTTTGAATACTTTTGACTGTTAAAAGGTTCCTGTTATTATGCACTAGGAAAAACTTGATAAATTAAATTTGTACAATTTGAATAAACATTTGTATTTGTGCAAGTCGGGTCTGTCTTAGTATGGTACTTGTATTTGTGCAGGCTGGGTCTGTCTCAATATGGTTGAAACAACTCATGGGCCAGAATAATTATGCAGTAGCTTTTCTCAATCAAGATAGCCAGGCCACACCTACGAGAGTTAAGTTTACATTAGATGACATTGGGCTTCAGAATGTCAATGGATACAATGTAACAGAAGTATTTGACAACACATTCCTTGGCCAGTACAAGTCAAATCAGACTATTATCATTGATGTTGATCCTACTGGTGTTTTTATATTGAAAGCTACATCCTTGTAATGGTGCCACCCACTAGTTTCTTAGGGATCAGGGAATGTTTTTAATAATTTAAAGAAAACAAACATAACTTGTTAATGAATTGCATATTATCTTTTTATTTTTCCTTCTGCTTGTTTCTTTCATATGATGGTTGTCACAGCAAAGGTTTGTATTAGTTTAAGAAGTAGTTTTGAAATTCTATTATTTTGTACTTAATATAAAGCATATATGCAGAAAAAATATATGTGCAACACCCTCCCTTCCCCAGAATACCAAACTAAACAAACATGCATCCACCCCCACGCAAGAACAAACACATAACCAGTGGAGTTGTAAATTATTAATTTTCAATTTTCTGCTTGTTCCACTTTTCAGTCACTAACTCACTTAGTTTGCAGTAATGGCAAACTTTTTCACTTCAGAGATGTAGTTTTGACTCTCATTTGTGACTTTAATGCAGTCATTTAATAAGTCATTCATCAGGAGAATGCAAACAAAGCTTGGTTTGCACATTTGATGAATTCACTAGATTCATCAAAATAAGATTTATATTAAATATAACTGTTAACAGTAAAACTCATTCATCCCACTTAGGAAGCCAATATTTACTCTGAGTCTGAAGAATTTAGATATGCTTACATTCATTTTGTGATGCTTTGTTGGAGTGTACACTAATGGGGCCTTATTCAACAAATAAACTTTGTCAGAATAGTGCAAATATACTTTGTTGATGGCTGATAGGCATTTTGATATTGTAGTTCTACAACTAGAAATCTTGGATTTGAATGAAGCAAATATTATAAATATGAAAAATCTACCTCATGTCTTGGTTGTTTTAGAGTTGTTCAATTGTGCATTCTGTACAGAAGTGTATGTTTTGAATTAGACTGACCTTGAACCATGTGTGACTTTATTACTTTTTGCTTTAGTTCAGATTCTATTTAAGCAATCTGTACAGAACTTTGGAATTAGCTAATGTAGCATTTGGCTTTATTATTTTGACATTACTGTTACTTTAGTTCAGATTCTAGTTGTGTATTCTTTACAGAACTTTGAAATAGTTTGAGTAGTATGTGACTTTCTTAATTGGCTTTATTTACTTTAGAGTATATTCTAGTGTACATAACTTTATTATACTTTTTTGAGCTTCAATAATCTGTGATATTTTGACATCACATTAGTTTTCAGTATACCTGTCAGGTTTGTGAACACCTGTAACTATGATCCATTTACAAGTTGATTTAAAAACTTGTATATTAAATAACGAGGCATTATTCATGACAATCATATTTCTCTATATTTTTGAAGATTTATTATATCTCTATTACAAGTTGAAAATACCAAGTAAAAGTGTACATTGTATTCTCTAGGTGTGCACAAAATATGAAAGTTTACAAATATATACAATACATTGTTTTAATGATGAATGTTAATAATTTAACATTTTTGAATGTACACACATTAATATATAATTTTTGGGGAATGATGAATGTACATACTTTAATAATTTTCTTGAATGATGAATGCACATACTTTAATAATTTCTTTAACGATGACTGCACATAGTTTAATAATTTGCTGGAATGATGAATGCACATACTTTAATAATTTGCTTGAATGATGAATGCAGATACTTTAATAATTTGCTTAAAATGTGGAGTACATGATTCAGTAATGTTTTTTGATGGATGTATACAGTTGAATAGCACTTTAATGATAAATTCACACCATTTTAAAACAAAATGAAATATGCATACAATAGCATTTTAATGATGGATGCACACAATAAAATAATGATTTACTTTTAATTTTCTTCATACACCATTAAAGCCTCTTATAGTTTATATATTTATTATACTACTGTATTTTAATGATGGCTGTTCACAATTTAATAATTTATTTTAGTGATTTTTTAATTATAAAACATATTAAATTTAAAACAGTTTAATTGTGTTTTAAACATTAGCATCCAATACCAACTTTAACTAATGTAATCTTTAAATGGCAACAGTAAGTAATGAGGTTTTCAAAAACTAACAGTGTATTGAAACAAACATTCAAATGGCTATGCAAACCAATATTTATTGAAACAAAAAATTCAAATAGTTATATAACTAATATTCTTGAAGTAACAATTCAAAAAGTTATGCAAACCAATATTTACTGAAACAAAACATTCAAACAGTTATATAACCAACATTTACTGAAACATTCAAATGGTTATGAAAACTAGTTGCCCTGCAAACTAATATTTATTGATATGAACATTCTCCCCTCACCATAGTTTAGCAGTCTTCACATTTATATTAAAATGTTTCTAAACAATTGATATTTTCCCCATATAAATTTAAATTCTAATTCAGATTTAATAAAATGAATATATTTATCTACTGGCTAGAAGTGGAAAATTGAAAAGACAGAATTCGTGACCCTTTAGATTTAGAATGAATTTTGCTTGCAAGGTTTCAGACATTAAAGTTACCAGAAAAGAGACATAAAATTATGGTTTATAATTTTTATATTATTATTATTATACATAAACATTTATTTTTTAACTGCAAAAATGAAAAAAAAAGTTGCATACACTGAAAATATGAAATGGAGAAGAGTTAAAAATAAATGCACAGTTCATGCACAAATTGAAGGGTTCAAATAATGTGTGCAGAAAATTGCTAATTTCTTGTACACATTTTAAATGGAATGTCACCTATTTCTTCATGGACAAAGAAAATGAACACTTAAAAGTCTTTTTGCTATAAACTTTGTTCAAAATTATCCTTTTTATAAACAATGTTCAAAGTTATCTTCCCTATAAACTTAGTTCAAAGCTTTTATTCTTGCATTTTGCTGCATATAAGAGCATAGTTCTCTCCCTTTAGCACAAGGGTCTCCTAACTATGGGACCATGCAGATGTGAACAATTAAATATATGCAATTTAAAAAAAACATGGAAAACAAACACTGTTCTGTAAGTGTAATTTAAATAATGAAATGCTTACTGCAAACATGCCAAATATTTCTCTATATATTAAAAATCATTTGATATTAACTTACACAAACCTGAAGAATGTGACACGTATATAACAATTGCCTGAATGTATATTAAAACAAGAATACATGGTAATCAGTAAAAGTTAGAATTGTGAAAAAAAATCCACATTTAAATTTTCATAACATGATAGTTAAAAAATTATTTCTTTGGTGCACAAATGCTGTACTCCACCAGTCGTTCACAGCAGCAGTTGGGGCAGTGATTTATATCCATGAGGTAAATACTGTTGGGATGTGCTGGGCATGTACTGCGTACACGCCCATGGAAAGTGTGTCCACATGAGGAGCACATCACAATTTGCAATGGGCGGTGACAGCTATGTGGAAAGAAAAACTATAAACTTGTTTACATGCCATAATGAAATGTTAATTAGATAAATAAAATATATGAGAAAGATCATATTTAGTATATAAAAGTATTTTACAAAAAAAAAAAAAAAAAGGAATTTGTAGTTTACAAAGTAAAGCTCTTGATAACATGGCTGATAGCCCACATGTCAAAATTCATGGGAATGTTTTATAATATATTTATCAGCAGGATTCTATCTGCTGAGGTGTTAGGCAATAGCTAAATATTTGTACTAATGCATTTTGTTTATACATACATAATTTATATCTTCATTTTTCAAAATGTAGCACTGTAAGCATATTCTATATTTGAGCATTTCCTTCAAAAATTGTTTATGAAATATTTTCTTACTTCTTAATAACTTATTCACTAGCAATAGCAAATGTAACAGTTAACTTATTCATTACTAGTAGTTATTATAATGCTTAATAATTTACTAACCAGCAGTAGTAATTATAATTCTTAATAATTTATTAAATAGCAGTAATAATCAACCTGCTTAATAACTTATTAAAAAAGTAGTAATATTAATTATAATTCTTAATAACATTAACCATAAGACTATAGAGTGATTAATTAAAGTTTCACAATAATTTAACAACTAGCAGTAAAAGACGATACAACGATGAATTAAAGTTGCTTAATTCTGCTCTGGTGAAAACTGATACACATTAGCAAAACAACTGTTTTACAACTTTTAGATGTAAACATCATCTATAGAGCTTTTTAACAGAATGTTGCATACATTACAATGCAACTGTTATACATGCAGCTTTTCTCAAAAAAATATATGTTAAGAATAAAACAGTGCAGTACCGGCACACATTTGTTGCATAGTTTACCACAATCACAGAGCTTGCTTGTGGATTTGGTCGATGGGAATCAGGTGTATTGGTGCAGATATAGTTTCTGTTTAACATATTCATACTGGGGCTTACTCCAAATGAACTGTTTCCATTGTCTCTTGGCAAAGGAGATTTACGGAGTTGGACCTGATAAGAAATGGCACAATCCTAAACTCAAAGGTTTTAAAACATTAAAATTATTATAAAAGCCCTAAACAAAAGGATAACTCAGGCAAGATTCATACCACACATGCATACTTACATGGTCATGGGCTGCTAGGAAGCATATCATATTGTTAATCCTTACAGAATGGTGCTTTACCAGATGCAGTAATGCACATCAACTCTATGCAGATATGAATAAACCATTTTCTCAACTCTCTTATTCAGTCAGATCAATTACATCCAACTTTTTTAATACCTGTCAAAAAAAAATAATAAGTGTCAAAATCTATCTATCTATCATTGAATGTCTTTGGGATGAGCTGTAATATTTCATTATAAGCATGTGGACCAGTCCTTGACAATTCTTTAGAAGCCTGTGACCTTATATGACTTCATGAATCCATGTTATTTGCAGCCGTCAGACTTTCACATCATTTTCATCATTGATGCCCCTATTTATTACTATTAAATTTCACACTGTTGTAAAACTATTCTTCCATTTCATTCATGCTAGTGTTGTTTGGTAAGCACATTATTATTGCTTCTGGTTCACATAATTTTTCAGTTCATTTCCTAATATTTCTAAGTCATTCTCATGCACCTGAGTGTGCAGCAGTTTGTAGGATTTTTAAACATTATTATTCTGTTCTTGATAATTATTGATGTGGATAACTGCAGGCATGTGTATGCTGCTCAGCATCACTGTGGTGTAGAAATTCTGGTGCCAATCTAAGTCATCTTGTGTTCTCATTCACAACTCAGCCGACATAAGAACCATTTATGTACAAATGTTCACTTAAATCAGCCATATGTATAAAACTAACTTTATGCATGGCATCTGTATGATGTCAGCCATATGTATGCAACTGTAAATGTGTAAGGTATCAGTCTGTTTTAAAAACAACTTAATGAGGTACAATTAACTCTTTCAAATTTACTGTTCAAGTTTTGTTAGGAATGACTAATAATTTTATTATTACCGAAGTGTCATCATTGTATTTTATCAGTGACCATGCTAAATATTTATTATTACTTAAATATTTAATTTTTAAAAGTTTTTGTTGTCATCATCCTTGAGTATACTTCTCGGTATATTTATTATTATTTAGAGGCTTAATATTTTAAAGTTTTTTTTATGTGGTCATTGTTACTTTTTTGTGTGAATATATTCACTACAATTATTATAACTTACATATTTAAAAAATATTTTGATGTCACAATATATGAGCGAGCTTTCTTCTTCAGCCGAATGTCAGGAAAAAAAATAAATTATTTTGAGGTCATCTGAGTGAAAGAATGATAGTGATTCACTATAGTATATATATATATTACAAAGTAAATCTTCATTTTCTTAACTTTTGCAAATCTGACTATAAATATATTTAGTGATTACGTAAACTACAATTAGTACAAATAATAAAATAGTGTTGAATACCCCAAGTGACAAAAAAGTTTGTCTTTCGTAAAGACGCAAAACAGATTAACATGCTTAGCGATGAAGCGTCGGATAACTTGATTTATTTTTTAAAGAATTATTATTTTTTTCTCAGTTAAAACCAAGCATAAACTTAAAAGAAAGGGAAAACCTCCCCACCCTCACCAACTGCTCACACGTATCCAAAATCATCTTCGGAAACTTTAAACGCTGATCTGACTAACCTGAAGATTTCCAAATCTCGGAGAAAAGCAGAACCCTGTTGATTGTGGATTCATTTGATTTGAAACGACTGCATACACTGAAAACAAATGGTTAAGAAAGACTATTTTCGTACAGAGAAAATATAAATAAAGACATAACAACTGATTAAAGACTTGTATTGCAGTGGACTAAAGAAATGTAGCTGAATCTAACATTGTAATATTTGCAGTTTGGCGATGCACTAGAATCTCTTACTGATGTGTTACGCATAACTGTAGTGACATCACCAGATTGACCCACAAGGTCATACATAGGCAATTCCTGACTACTGGTTGACCAAACCAAGGACGGCCGGTCCTGATGACTTTTTGCGATGATAAACTGCAACAGTTTCAGACGTAAGACAGCATAACTACCATATTTCGCCCCTATGACGTAAAACGAACAGGGAGCCATTGTTAATCGGAGATCGGTAGGTCGCTTTAGTAAGTTATATACATACATATAGAATCCTTGGAACTTTTGTAAAAGTTTTTTATCCACGTTATTACCAGCCATTAGGCCAAGAATAGCTAATAGAATATAGAAAAATTTCTTATAGGGAACTTTGACCACTTTGATATCCAAGCTTGCACGCGAATTTTGGGCCATAAGGTCATTGGGTGGTTGACTGATTTAAAAAAAGAGTCATTCTAACATCCGTTTCTTGTCGGACGGGCTTGATCTAGAACTTTAATCAACCTTTTTTTTTGTTTCAAGATAAGAATTGTGGGATATATTTTTCAAAACGAGGCACAAGGCACTCCTAAATACAACTGTGATGTCATATCAGATGCAATTTTAGGATAAATGCCAGGATTGTACAGATTTTAATGCTGACTAATCTCTCCTGACACCCCACCCCCCGCCCTTTTCGAAATTACATAAAATTTACAACCAGTTTCTTACCTAGTTCTTGATGCTTTTTGTGTTTGCTGCACAAGCATGATTTATTCAATTTGCATAAGAGGTTTAATTTATCGTATTAAGCTTTTGAATTTTGATGGCTGTAATTATTTGAAGTTAAACTGAAAAATAATCATATGTATTTTGTTGACATTTTAAACAAGGATCTTTACCAAATATTGAGACTGTTTATTTATAAAGTGTACTTTTACCATCTACTGCGGGCTGGTTTCAACAAAAATATTTAAAAGCAAAAATTTATTGTTTCAAATTTATTAATCTACATATCTTATAAATATTTTTTAAAAGTTTTATTTAGAATTGCTGAGCACGTTTTGTATTTGATATTACTGTTGTAGGCTTCTAAGATAGAGGGCAATCATCATAGGTACATCTGTGCCACATTAACTGTAAATTGAACAGAAATAGAAATAGAACAGAAATAGAAAATACAAAAATTTCAAAACACATTTAATACAGTTTTCATCTAAATTGAATTTGTTTTTTTAAAAAAACAAAACTCTCTTCTAATAGTTCCGGTTTAATTGGTGCTCTCAAATCCGATCGAGTGATTCTAAGGGCAGAAAACAAAACGTTCTATGAGGGCAGAAAACAAAACGTTCTCTGAGGGCAGAAAACAAAACGTTCTATGAGGGCAAAAAACAAAACGTTCTCTGAGGGCAGAAAACAAAACGTTCTACAGTGAGTTGTCGGTGGCAGCGTTGTGACAGTCAAAGCGGCATCTTGAATAATCTCAGGATTGTAGGGTATTGCATTTTTAGCGTTCATTTAAGAAGTACAGCCAATTTTCTCAACCGCTTTCAGTGTTTGGTAAAATCTTAGTTAGATATGATGGAGTTTCTCCTCCAAAACTGAGTGCCGACGTTTTGACGAATCCTGAATGTCTAGATATTTTTCAAAATCTTTAACTTCAGGGTTACTGTTGGGTAAAAATGAATTAGGTGATTGAGCGCTGTCTTGTAGCGCCTCAACTAACGTCTCACCCTACTTGTATACAAACGAACTTCTAATTTATACAACAGAAGACCTTTTGGTTTTAGCTCACTATTTCAATAACCTCACGAAATACCTTTTACTTCCTTTACGTAAAAAATTAATAGTAAACAACTATCATGGGATGCCATTTCAATATTTTATGTTTTTTTAAATTTTATTTCATTCTTTTCTATTTTCTTCTTTCATTCATCTATCATATGTTCCCTCCTATTTCTTATATATGAATGACGTGTCTACTGCAGCAGTATTACTTTAATGTCTGATGGAAATTTAGGGAGAGAGGGTTCTGTTTTAGAATTGGTACCATGTCTGCCAAGTATGTACCACCTCCTTACGCTCCTTTGGTGAAGAACAAAACAGGCCATGACCGACCGAATCCCTCTATTGATGCAAAACCAATTGCTGACTAGGCCCATGCGAGAACAGCAAAGTCGTCAAGGTCAACTGAACAGCCGGCCCGGCAAGTTTAAAGAAATATACAGACAAAACTCTTACTCTGTGTTAGACATTTTGATTTTGTGACAATCTCCTGCCACTATTTCTTCATTTCTATCTATCTCTATGTTTATCAGTATTTGCATTTTCCTTGTAATTGTCGTCATCGTCTTTATGTCAGATAGGGATTGGAGGTTCGTAGCCGTTTCTTTTTTTGGCGATTATTAATATTTTTAATACATTTAATCTTCAAATACTTGGTAAAACCTGACACTTCAGAAGTGTGGACGGCCAAGTTAAGGTTTAAACGTTGATTCCGTCTCTCTTAATACGTTTCTTAACTCCCCTACCCCCTTGCCTCACTACCTCTTATCTAACTATCAGTCTAGTGTACACCTAATCTCATCCACAATCTTTCTACCTCTTATCTAACTATCAGTCTGGTATACAACACTATCAGTCTAATGTACAACTAATCTCATCCACAATTTGTCTACCTCTTATCTAACTATCAGTCTGGTATACAACACTATCAGTCTGGTGTACAACTAATCTCATCTACAATCTGTCTACCTCTTATTTATCAGTCTGGTGTATTACCAGACTTGTCACGTCCATATTTGTCTACCTCTAATCTATCAATCTGGTGTACAAGCAATCTCATTCATATTTGGATACTTCTTATCTAATCATTTTTCTGGTGTACTACCAATCAGGTCCATTTCTCTTTATATGTTTTCTGTCTCTAAGTCTAGGGATACATTTTCATATTTATATATTTTATATTTCCTGATGTTTGACAAGATTAATGTCAAAGCATGATGGATGGAAGGAGAATTGTCAAACAGTCATCTGAGTTTGATTTGCTTGATACTAAGAAATTGTCCAAGAAAATCGACGAATTTTAGTCCAGTAGTACTGACTGTACTGCTATTAGAAACAGTTCTTTCAAAGTTTTAAACTGATGTCTGAGCTGAAGTAGTTAAAAATTTGTGAAAAGTGAAATACAAAGAAAACCTATTTGACAATCCTTTAAAATAAACTTTTTATTCAGGTCTGAAGGAAAAACGGTGTGGCAGTCTCCTTGTCTAAGGACTGAGGGCAAAATTGTGTGATAATTTCACCATGGACTAAGGCCAGAACTGTGTGGCTGGCTTCTTGTCCAAAGACTGGGGACAGAATTGTGAGGTTGTTTCCTTGCTTAAGGGGTAGATTCATTGTCTAAGGTCTGACGGCAGAATTATGTGATGGTTTTCTTATTTAAGAGCATAATTTATTGTAGACTTGTCTAAGAACTGAGTGCAGAATTGTGTGACCATTTCACTGTCTAAGAACTGAGTGCAGAATTGTGTGACCATTTCACTGTCTAAGAACTGAGGGCAGAATTGTATGATCATGTCACTATCTAAGAACTGAGGACAAAATCGTGTGGTTGTTTCCTCGTCTGAAGACTAACGGCAGAATTGTGTTTGCTCCTTGTTTAAGGACTAAGAAACTGTGGTAGACTGTGTCTAAGGACTAAGGACAGAACTTGTGGTAGACTGTGTCAGAAGATTGAATGCAGAACTTGTTGTAGACTGTCTAAGGACTAAGGACAGAACTTGTTGTAGACTGTCTAAGGACTAAGGACATAACTTGTAGTGGATTGTGTCAAGTATTTTTCCTTATTTATATCAATGTAACTACCTGATCAGGAAAGGGAAGAACTAGTTGTCCACTAGTCTGGAAAAAATAAAACTTCCGTTGTAAATTTTAGTTCCCTATTTTGAATACAAGTAGCCAGATCTTCACTATTTTAAATCGGATATATTTAAATGTTTTTTTTGATGCTCATAAATAACTACTGTAAAAATAATTAATGCATTTTTAAAGTTTCTGTGCAGTATGTAAGCCAATTACAATTATGAATTTTCTAATGTTTGTGCAGTATTACAATTGTGAATTTTTCAGTGCTTGTGCAATGTGTAAACATATTACAATCATAAAAGACGGAAAGTAACAGGGTTGAGTATCAGTAAAACTGAACTTCTGTTGACTGCAGTTTTCTGTAAAATATGTCTTTTACACATGAATTTCTGGGGCAACAAATTGCCATGTTGTTGACATATACCATATACTGAACACTGAGCACAGATTGATAAGTGGTGATCTAAATCAAGTATATAGCCATAAAGTCACAGTGTTCCAGCACAAGTACACAGTCGTAAACAGTCAGTGTTTCAACACGCATAGTCAGATCGTGTTCCAGTACAAGAATACTGTCACACATTCATTTAGTATTCCAACATACGCATATTGTCATTCAGTCACTTAGTATTCCAACACAAGCATATTATCACCAAGTCACAGAGTGTTCCAGCACACACATATTATCAGTCACAAAGTATTCCAACACACGCCTATTATCATACAGTCATATAGTGTTCCAGCGTAAGGATATTGTCACACAGCTACTATATCCAACACAAACATATTGTCAGTCACTTGTGTTCCACCATAAGCATTTAGTGTTCCACCACAAGCATATTATCACACAGTCACATATAGTGTTCCAACACAAGCATATTGTCAGTCACATCGTGTTCCAGCCACACGCATACTCCCTTTCACATTTTAAGGATGTGGAAAGCACAAGATTTAGATATATCCTATATATCAAGCGATCAGTAATGATTGTAAATATAACTACAGCATTTCTAAATACCGTGTACAGCAATCTGAGGAAGAGGGGACAAACTTGGCCGGCTCCAGGGCGAACCCGTTCATTCAAAACACTGTATACGTACATATCTCACGGACAAGTCAACACTCTTTCGTTTCTACAGAGTACATGCAGTTGACAAAAAAAAATGATATGCTTGTTTATTTATATTGATTCAGAAATAGATTCCAATTTCAGTATTCTTCCAAATTTTCCTCTCCAATGATCAGGTGAGGAATGCTAAGTCTGGGTGACGCACTTACACGCAGCATTTCTCGCACACGTCACACACAGTGCTCTCTGCAAGGCGACGTGGCTGATACGACACAATGTGCTGGTTTGCTGGGAAAAAATGATCATAAAAATCAAAGACAATAATAATATGTTAAGGGAAAAAGCCTCGAGGCAAAAAAAAAAATGAATATGTAATTTGAAAAATATGTCAAATGTCCCAAATAAATTGGCTGCATATCTAAATAGCATTGAAAACGTATATATACATGTTTTAGTAAACAAACACAAGCTTACCTCATCATTGTCTAGTACAGTTTAGGAATGTCAAGAACATATTCCAGTGAATTAGGCTTCTGCATGTATGTGTGTTTGTGAGCACACTTTCATGCGTACCTGTATGTTTGTTCTTATGTGGTCGAACGCGAATAGTTAGTTGTATGTTTCGTTCAAAATATTACAAAACAGAGCAGATGTTCTGAATTTATTTACAACTCTAAATAAAACGCTTCTCCCTGAATTTATTTACAACTCTAAACAAAACATTCCTCTTTGAATTTATTTACAACTTTCAACAAAACGCTTCTCTCTGAATTTATTTACAACTCCCAACAGACGGTTTCTCTCGATTCTGTTCAGTGTTTCTCAACCTCTTTCTCTTGCTTACTATACACACACACACGCACGCACGCACGCACGCACGTCTAGTAGTATAGGGAACCAATGGCTATTAAGATTTCACCCTAGTTTTGCTCTCGTAGCGGGAAATAAGCTGTAACACTTTTACTCTGTAACGGTTCAGTTTGTATAGATATTTTACGTAAAGGCTTGAAAGACTTTTCACGCTGTAAAGTCTTGCTTTTTAGAGATTTTCAGTTGTAACGTCTCGGCTTCTTGAGACTTGGTTTCACATTGTAACGGCTTGCCTTGAGGATACTTTTTCACGTTGTAAAGGCTAGCCTTTTTAGAGACTTTTTACGTTTTAACAGCTTGACCTAAAGAGACTAATCATGTTGTGTAGAAATTTTTCATGTTTTAATGGCTTGCCTTGTGTGTAAGGACTTTTCAAGCTATAATGGTTTGCCTTGTGTGTAAGGACTTTTCAAGCTATAACGGCTTGCCTTGTGTGTAAGGACTTTTCAAGCTATAACGGCTTGCCTTGCATGTAGAAACTTTTCATTCTTTAACGGGCTTGCCTTGTATGTAAAGACTTTTCACGCTGTAAAGGCTTGCCATGTATGTAAAGACTTTTCACTCTGTAACAGCTTGCCTTGTATGTAAAGACTTTTTTCGTTTTAATGGTTCAGTTTGTAGATACTTTTTACGCCGTTATTGCTGCTTGTTGATATTTTTCACGTTGTGCTTCTTATTCTTGTGTCTTTACATGTACAGGAAGACATTAATAGTCCGGGTCAGGTCGCATTACGTTTGTTGCTAAAGTCGCTATATATAGTGTGTGTTTTAATTGGACACATTTCCCGTGTAGCAGACGTCTGAAGGACGCTTACAAACATATAATGGACTTCGAGTCATTCCGAATACAAACAGAAACACACATGGCACAAGCACTCAAACTAAAATCAGACACTTATACAGAACGAAACGACATTGTTTGGATCATCATACTTTTTCCCTTCAAGAAGGAATTTCGCGAGAATGTATGCTGTCCAGATTGATTGAAACAAACAAGGTTCCCTTCAAGAGGGAGTTTTTCAGACTGTGTGAACAGACTTGGCTCCCTTAAAGAAGGAGTTTTGACAGACTGTCTGTGTGAACAAATTGGCTCCCTTAAAGAGGGAGTTTTGAGAGAATGTATGAAAATATGTGCTTTTAAGATTAATTGAAACAAACCTGGCTCCCTTAAAGAGGGAGTTTTGAGAGAATGTATGAAAATGTGTGCTTTTAAGATTAATTGAAACAAACCTGGCTCCCTTAAAGAGCGAGTGATGATGTAGGCCGGAGCAATCTGAGCAACGGGGTGCTGTCGATGGACATTGAGGCTGTAGCAGGAACTCTGGACATCAACCTAAAGGAAAACAGGATACTTGGTGCAATAAAAGCAATTTCATTTGCACAAAAAAATAGTTAATTAATTTGTAATAATGTATTTACCATAAAAATACTGGGGTTTCTTGGTACATATTATTTAGTAAATATTTCGAAAAGAGAAAAGAATTCAATACATATTTTAAATAGCCATGGTACACATGTAGTGATCTTTTAGTAAAACCATTAGCTAGGTGGCTATGACATCACAAATACTATAAGCAAATCAATATTATCGTAGAGTGTGGTCATCTATACAGTCTTTAATATAGAATGCCATCAAAAGTAAGATATTACTATTGACATTAAATCTGTAGCAGTAATTTAAAATACTATCCAAAGTGAACATTACTTTTAACAATATAATTAACAGTAACATAGACCACTATTAAAATGACTTAATATTGACTATATAAAAACATTATGGAAACAGTCAAAAGTGATTACTACTGTTAACATTGCCTCTAAAACATCATTGTAGAAAATGATATTGCTGTTTACATTACATCTATAAATGTAGAAAATATTACTTCTAGCTTTGCCTCTATATCATGAATGTAGAAAATATTACTTTTAGCATTACTTCTATAACAATGTAGAAATAAATATTGCTGCTAAAATTTACCTCTATAATAACAGTGTAGAAATAAATATTACTGCTAAAATTAACCTCTATAACAGCTGTATAGAAAACTGTCAAGGGTATTGTAGTAACAGAGAATGTCGTCAGAAATATTTCCTGTACATGCATTGCTATGGGCATAATCTCTTAAGAGTAACCAGAACAGTGAAATACATTTTGTCTTTAATTTACAACCATAGCTCTTTATCAGTGAAAAAACAACAGGAATAGTATCATACTTTCAGACGGATATAGTGCTGATGGCATTACCTGGTTAAAGTAAACGGTGAGTCTTGTGTCGCTACGACGAATGACCTTCAGGACGCCTCGCTGGTTGTTCAGATCCGATGTGTCGGCTAGGAAACCAGATGGCACATCCACTTCTTGTACTACAAATCCACTTGGACTTTTTTCGAGCCATCTAAGATTTCACAAATGGGGCAGTGCACAATTTATTAATGTTTTGAAAGACATTTGTAAAAATCAACATTAACCCACCAACCCCTCAAACATCTCAGTATTTGTATAACAAGACGTGGCATTTTTAAAGCGTTTTTGATATTACAAGTGAAATACAGTGTCTACAGTTATGAGATCATATATAATGTCTATTTGTACATGACACACTTCATTTATAATGCCCACATCTACGTGACACACATACAATGTTATTTAAGTAACACATAATATATACTGTCTCCATGTACATGACACATACTATGTAGTATCCCCTTTTACGTAGCACACACTATATAGTCCCCCCTTGACGTGAAACACTTCACTTACATGTATATTGTCCGTTTTTACATCATACACATCATACATAGTGACGCATATTATGTATATAGTAATTTTTTCACTTGTACAAAATTATTTTTGCCCTTTTTTATTTTGTATCATGTCTCGTGTGTGTGTGTGTGTGTGTGTGTGTGTGTGTGTGTGTGTGTGTGTGTGTGTGTGTGTGTAATGGCTGGGCTCAGTGAGAAGAGGGTCTACAGTGCCTGTGTGACAGTGTGAATGACGAAAATGTCATACGCCATACTGTATTGGTGTGACGTCACATGCAGCAATGCACTGGTGTCAGCATCGTATTGAAATGTCAGCGATTTTCTGTCTGATATTTGATCAGTAACGAAAAATCCAACAGTTTTACCACCTATTATTTGTTGTCATTAAAAACACAAGCCTTATTAATATGTTCTTCTAATTATTGTATTTTATACTACACACCACTGCTTACCTGGAACAGACCATGAGTTTGAAGCCATTAAGATTTTCATCAAGAACAACAGGCACAGTCTCAAAGGACGTGTCGCCTAGGCTCTGCGTCAGGGTGTACAGCATCTCAACCTAGTGCGAGTAAAATTTCTTTTTCGTTAAAACAAGTGTTTATCGACTAGAGAGAATTAGATTTAACCAGCGATCAGATTAGCGACAATCAAAATTATTCAATTAATCAGTTTAGGTTAGTCAATAAATAGACTTGAAAGTTTTTCCACTGAATTGACTAAGAGAAACAACAACTGAGCGCGGAAGAGGTAAATAGGATTAGCAAGTAACTGGGAAGAAATAGAATCAGTCAGTGAATAGGATTAGCAATTAACTGGGAAGAAATAGAATCAGTCAGTAAATAGGATTAGCAAGTAACTGGGAAGAAATAGAATCAGTCAGTAAATAGGATTAGCAAGTAACTGGGAAGAAATAGAATCAGTCAGTAAATAGGATTAGCAAGTAACTGGGAAGAAATAGAATCAGTCAGTAAATAGGATTAGCAAGTAACTGGGAAGAAATAGAATCAGTCAGAAATAGGATTAGCAAGTAACTGGGAAGAAATAGAACCAGTCAGTGAAAAAGCGAGAAAGGAGGATCAGCTCGGTAAAAGACTAGAAAGATTTTGATTTAACCAAAAGAATAGAGAGAGAATTCTAGATGGAGAGAGGGAAGGAGAAAGTCTGATTAATCAATAAATAGTTTAAGGAGAAGTAGTATTAACCAGTGAAGAGTCTAGAGAGAAGCAGTATTAACCAATGAAGAGTCTTGAATTAACTAATGAAGAGTCTAGAACAGGGGGCACAAACATTTTAGGCAAGAGGGCCAAATTTTCCATTGATAGTGCGTAGAGGGCCGCAAGTCAGAAAAAAACAACACAAATAATGAAATAATGTGTTCTACATTCGTAATAATGGTAACATCATAAAGTCCTCCAGGGGCCGCACGTAGCTCTCTCTCGGGCCGCAATTTGTGCACCTTGGTCTAGAGAGAAGTTGTATTAACCAATGAAGAGTCTAGAGAGAATTTGAATTAACCAATGAAGAGTCTAGAGAGAATTTGAATTAACCAATGAAGAGTCTAGAGAGAATTTGAATCAACCAATGAAAGAGTCTAAAGAGAAATTGAATTAACCAATGAAGAGTCTAGAGAGAATTTAGAGCAGGGATGCACAAACGTTTTAAGGCAAGAGGGCCAAATTTCCCATTGATAGTGCATGGAGGGCCGCAAGTCAGAAAAAAACAAAACTAATAATGAAATAATGTGTTCTACATTCGTAATAATAGTAACATCATAAAGTCCTCCGTGGGTCGCATAGAGCTTTGTCTCGGGCCGCATGCGGCCCGTGGGCCGCGGTTTGTGCACCTCTGGTATAGAGAGAAGTATTATTAACCAATGAAGAGTCTAGAGAGAATTTGAATTAACCAATGAAGTGTCTAGAGAGAATTTGAATTAACCAATGAATATAGAGAACTGATATTAGGAATAGTCAAGAGATAGTTTGGATTAACAAATAAATGAGGTAATTCAGATTAACCCATGATTAGTTTACAAAAAATGGATTAATCAATGAACACTCCTGAAAGACTATAGATTAGCCAATGAAATGATTACAGAGAATTGAGAGAAAATGAAATAATTAATGAGTAGTTAAAACAATTCGAATAAGGAAAGGTGAGGGAGAAATAAGAATAGCAAGTGAATGTGTTAATGACAATTAGTATTAGCCAATGAATAGACTAGAGAGAATTAGGATTAGATACTAAATAGGCTAAAGATAATTAGGATTTGTCACCGAATAGGCTAGAGACAATTGAGATTACTGAGCGAATAGGTTAGGGATAATTAGGATTAGCTTGTATTAAGACAGAGAGAATTAGGATTAGCTTGTAAATAGGCTAGAGACAATTAGGATTAGCTTGTAAATAGGCTAGAGACAATTAGGATTAGCTTGTATTAAGACAGAGAGAATTAGGATTAGCTTGTAAATAAGACAGAGACAATTATGATTAGCTTATAAATACGACAGAGACAATTAGGCTTAGCTTGTAAATAAGACAGAGAGAAACAGGATATGCATGTTGAGCAGGCTAGCGAGAATTCGGACTTGCTAGTAAAGGAGCTAGATAGAATTCGAATTAGTTAATAGGCTAGAAAGAATGATTAATAATCAAAGTTTGATATAAGGGCTACAATCCTCAATAACATGCAATAAAACAAACAATTAGACCTTAACAAACAAATACCAAGACCCACAAAAACAAGTAGCAAACGAAGCTTTGACGATATACAGCGAACTCTTGCCGTGCTAAAATTGAGTGTTTTTAATGTGACTTTCATTTAATTATGAATAATAATAATAATAATAATAATAATAATAATAAATGTTAAATGTTTTGAAAAATTGCATGTGCCAAACATCCATTCTATTGTAAATTACTGTGTGTGTAAGCATGTCGTGTGTGCAGGAGTAATGTGTCTGCATGCATATTATGTGTGTGTGTGGGTAGTCTTGTGTGTGTATAAGCATGTTGTTTGTGCACACATATTGTGTCTGTATGCATATTGTATGTGTACGCATGGTGTATGCATAATCTTGTTGTGTGGGTATGCATGTTGACTGTATGAATGATATATGTACGTTCACATTGTTATTTAGACACAAATTCACTTAGAGGGCAGCAGGAATAAATAGACGCATGTTCACTTAAAGAGGTAGCAGGAAGAAACAGACACGTTCACTTAAAGAGGTAGCAGGAAGAAACAGACACGTTCACTTAAAGAGGTAGCAGGAAGAAACAGACACGTTCACTTAAAGAGGTAGCAGGAAGAAAGAGACACGTTCACTCTTAAAAGAGGTAGCAGGAAGAAACAGACACGTTCACTTAAAGAGGTAGCAGGAAGATACAGACACGTTCACTTAAAGAGGTAGCAGGAAGAAACAGACACGTTCACTTAAAGAGGTAGCAGGAAGATACAGACACGTTCACTTAAAGAGGTAGCAGGAAGATACATAAGAAGCAATCACGTGCCCCAAAAGATCCCGTTACTGGCTTTTCTACCAACCTGCACAAATGCCGTGCCATGTCCAGTGACTGTGTAATTCAGTGTTTCTCCACTCCTCAACTCCTGAAATGAAGACAGATTAAAGAACTTTAAAGGGCTGCTTTTAAAGCTAACTATTCATTCAATAAATTTTATTTTAATATTCGTAATAATTACGAGTTCAAACCTACACAGCACAATCTATTATGCTTGCGGTGTACGATGAGCGGCCATGATCGACAAGTACGTTAAAGAGGAAAAAGGCCCTCAGAAAGTCTGCGTACTAAACACCTAAAGGCCCTCAGAAAGTCTGCGTACTAAACACCTAAAGAACCTCGAAAGTCTGCGTACTTCATTTTTAAAGATCCTCAGAACGTCTGCGTACTAAACCCCTAAAGACAGAAATTCTGCGTACTAAGTACATAAAAGCCCTCAGAAAGTCTGCGTACTAATCAAATAAAGAGCCTCAGAATATCTGCGTTATACGTTTGTAAAGATCCTCATAAAGTCTGCGTACTAAACACATAAAGACCTCAGAAAGTCTGTGTGCTACATTTGTAAAGATCCTCAGAAAGTCTTTTACTAAACACCTAAAGGCCCTCAGAAAATCTGCGTACTTCATTTTTAAAGATCCTCAGAACGTCTGCGTACTAAACCCCTAAAGACAGAAATTCTGTGTACTAAGTACATAAAAGCCCTCAGAAAGTCTGCGTACTAATCAAATAAAGAGCCTCAGAATATCTGCGTTATACGTTTGTAAAGATCTTCATAAAGTCTGCGTACTAAACACCTAAAGACCTCAGAAAGTCTGTGTGCTACATTTGTAAAGATCCCCCAAAAGTCTTTTACCTAAACACCTAAAGGCCCTCAGAAAATTTGCCTACTAAACATATCAAGACCCTCAGAAAGTCTGCGTACTTCATTTCTAAAGATCCTCCAGAAAGTCTACGTACTAAACACCTAAAGGCCTCCAGAAAGTCTGCGTACTAAACACCTAAAGGCCTCCAGAAAGTCTGCGTACTAAACACCTAAAGGCCTCCAGAAAGTCTGCGTATTAAACACCTAAAGGCCTCCAGAAACCATAAGTACTAAAACATCGGGTTTGATTTCCTGAGACTGGCGTCATTTGGTATTAAATCCTTTCAACCGAGTGAAAGATGTAAATTATGTAAGGACCGTCTGTCTGCCTGGCTGTCTCCCGCCATTATTTATATTTATGATCATAATAATAACAATGTCATCAAATGTTTGCCTGACTCAGACCTACAGTATAATACCAAACAGTGATATGGTTGGTACATGGACATTACAAGTGCTGTATAGTGTTGTTCCACACAGTAAAAAGCAATTCTGACTTTTGACTAGTTAGCTCACCTTACATACGTCAGTAAGTACACGTGCATTTGAGATATATAAAAAGTATAGAAACAAAAGTGCCCTGTGTGTGTGTGTGTGTGTGTGTGTGTGTGTGTGTGTGTGTGTGTGTGTGTGTGTGTGTATGTTTGTGTGATTACTACGTTAAAACAATGGAAATAATAGTTGCTTGTTTCTATTAGTAATACTGTAACGTGGATTTTACCAGATGTAGTGGTGACTGATCTATGTTATGATGTACTGGCTGACCAAGGCCCTGTGTTTCCACTTGCACTGCATTGGCTCTCGGAGTGCCACCGACTAAGATGTAATAACTAGCCAGTGCCTCTGTAGCAGCGATTGAATCCTAAGAAAAGAAACATTAAAGTGACAGTTAAACTAACTGCCGGGTAGGCTATGTAACAGTAATTTAAATAAAACAACATCTAAAACATTTGAAAAGAAACTAACATTTATTTGCCATGAAATTATAAAGAAAACAGTTTCCTTGTTTTTTGTCTTGTTTTACTTTAATTATTAGTCTGACTGATGCTATCTGAATATGTCTATTACGTTTTAGTTAACATGAACATTCTAAAGAAGGAGAAGGTGTCCAAGTAAAGTGTGACAAACGAAAGTTGTTTAGAAATATCAAGGATTTATTAAAACAGCATTAATTAGCAACCAACTGACTGATTTCTTCCAGTTTTTTACAAGGGTGCCGAAGACATATTTTATTAAAAAAGATGATTTCTTGAAAATTGACCGGAACTATTTATTGGGAATCTGTTTTGAACTGAGATCAAAGTATGACAAAAAGTAATTTCTGCTAGATTTCTGCAAGGCTTCTGAAACATTTATTTGGAATCTATTTTGAATCAAGATGAAAGTATCAAAAGGGTGATTTCTGCTAGATTTCCACAAAACTCCTGAAAACATTTATTTGTAATCTATTTTGAATCAAGATCAAAGTACCAAATGGGTGATTTCTGCTATATTTAAAAAAATTTCTTTTACAAAACTGGAAACATTTATTTGGAATCTATTTTGAATCAAGATGAAAGTTTCAAAACGGTAATTTCTGCTAGATTCCCTCAAAACTCCTGAAAACATTATTTAAGCTATGATCGCATTTTTAAAAGGGTAAGTGATATTAATAAAAAAATAAAATAAAATAAAATTTTGGTTATCTTGCTTTTAGAATAGCAATTCTTTGAAATGTTATGGAAATCAATAAAAGAAGAAAAAGAAAGTCCTGATACATTTCCATGGTAACTGTTAATTTACCTCTGCAGTGCGGAATGCTCCACTCCAAGTACGTTGCTTTAGCAGCCATCGCGCAACTTTCTCGGCCTCTGTCGCTCGGTTGACTCTAACAAGTGTTAAGAGAGCATAGGCAGCAGTCGTGACGTCATCAGAACTGGGTACAGTCGACCCAAGTTGCCAGTCACCGTAAAGCTGTAACGTGTTATTGCGAGGTACAACCCAGAAAATCTCGTCATCTGAGCAAATATATACCACGCATTTTTGTCAAACCATTATATTTTCATTAATTTCTTTATTTATAAACGATCAAAACCAAATATCCACATATATTCTGATTGCTTTCCTCATTTGAAACAAAACAACAAGAAAACAGTCCTAACTGCATCATGTTAAGTTTTTAACATAGCATCACGAATTGAATTTATGACGATCTCAACACAAGGCATCATGCTTTCAAACTCCTTCACATAAATAGCCCAGAAACAAACTCGTCTGAAAATCTTCATTCCCTCTCTCTCTCTCTCTCTCAAACACAAATGCATACACACAAACAAGTGTACTAATTTCATACACACACACACACACACACACACACACACACACACACACACACACATACATACACACACACACTCACACACATACACACACACACACACACACACACACACATACATACACACACACTCACACACATACACACACACACACACACACACACACACACACACACTAAATATATACTAATCTAATCCCCAGGAAGAAAAACCAGTTGGAGAAATGTCATCATCATCATCAGCTACCTCGCTCACTTCTTATTTAAATACAAATATCTTTAAGCAGCAACACTTCCCCCAAAATTAAAAACAACCAACCAACCAACACACACACACACACACACACACACAAGCACGCGCGCAAGTTACACTATGAAAGCATTACTGAGGAAAATGATGACTATTATAACTTTGTCAAGTACTCCTAATTTCAAACGAAGTACTGATGATTATGATGACTTTGTCAAGTACTCCTAATTTCAAATTATGAATTGAGGAAAACGGTGTATTGAGAAAGTTATAGTAAACTTATGTTTCCACCATCATAATGAGCTGTCTGTTTTTGTTTCTTTCTTGATTATAAACACACTATTCTGCCATTGCGTTCTAAAATTCAGAGTTAGATTATTTCTTCTAAAATGTACTTCTAGGAATTTATAATTTAAAAGAAACTTCTGACTACTCTGTATAAAGATGTTTGTCTATTAATGACGTCAGTTTCTGAGAATGGATGTCGCTAAAGTCTTCAGAGTGACATTAAAAGATGTCTGTAAGTGACGTCAGTTTCTGAGAGTAGGTGTCGCCACAGTCTACAGTGTCTTAAATATGATGTTGTAACTGACACCAGTTTCTGAGAGTAGATGTCGCCACAGTCTATAGACTGTCATCATCTTCACCCACCATTTATTACAGAATATGAACTTAGTGATTCATAATTTCATCCCTTTGACCTTTAGTCAAGGAAAAATTTGAACAGCTTTTGTTCGCAGACTTGTCATAGCTCTTGTTGCTAGTGCCACTCAGTTCTCGACTCACTGACTGTATCTTGATTGTTACTAGTGCCACTGTGTTCTCTAAGTAGTGAAATGAGTGTCTCGACCCAATGACTGTATCTTGATTGTTACTAGTACCACTCATTTCTATATACCATGTAAGAATGCACGTAGCTCGAATTCATTGTTTACCTGTAGTGAACTAAATAATTATATTCCATAACTGTTAAAATAAAATCTTATGAGTTGTTGGAGAGAGAGAGAGAGAGAGAGAGAGAGAGAGAGAGAGAGAGAGAGAGAGAGAGAGAGAGAGAGAGAGAGAGAGAGAGAGTTAATATCAGAGTACACAATCACTGGCAATCAGCTGTAGAGAACGCTAGTGACTTGCCATGTGATGTTTACTGACTAATGGCAAACTTTCACTGGCAATAGAATACTAATTACCCATTCGTAATTCAATGGCTGATTATGCCAGTTATCCACTGATCGATAAGTAGCAAGCAATTCATCACACTAGTTCAGAAATAAGCATGTGTGAATCCTACTAATTCACCAAAATTAAATGTTAGCTGATTTTACCAGTTTAACAAACATACACTCTAGCTAACATAATAAATAGGTCATGGGTTTCCATCCATAGCTAGCAATCATAAACAAATATAAGCTAGGTCATACAATTCACTGTTAAAAACAACCCTACTCACTCATTACGCATACTCATTTACACCAACAACTCACTGGCTAGATTAGTGTGCGCTAGGCCAAGAAGAGAGGTCAAGGCTGACGTTACGTCGATTCCATAGAAAGTACTTGCGTACAGCACACAACTCAGCGTCAAAGGATCGCTCAACGCAGGTTGAATGGCATTGGTCAGAAAAACGAGGCTTTCGTTGACTCGTTGCAAATACGTTGTTCTCATGTACTGTTTAGAGGCAAAACTTATTATACTCAGATAAATATAGCGTTCTCATGTACTGTGTTGAGGCAAAACATTATTATACTCAGATAAATATAGCGTTCTCATGTATTGTGTCAAGGCAAAACTTGTTCTACTAATGCTTTATGACTTCACTGAACAAAATGAAATGTTCATAAAATATGCTAGTCATCAACATGATTTAAAAAAAAAAAATTAAATTCCATTTAGTACGTGAACGTCTAAGTTAATTCTTGTTTCTATATAATATTTCTAGAGTCTTACTTAACTGCCTACAACTTTAAATTTAAGTATTAATTTACATCTATAAGTTAGAGTGTTAAAAATAACTTACATCTTGAAGCAAGAGTAGTACAAATAATTTACACCTATAAGTTAGAGTAGTACAAATAATTTACATCTATAAGTTAGAGTAGGACAAATAATTTACACCTATAAGTTAGAGTAGTACAAATAACTTGCGTCTTGAAGGGAGAGTGATATGAATAATTTTCATCCTGAAGCTAGAGTGATACGAATAATTTCCATCTTGAAGCTAGAGTAATACAAATAACTTACGTCTTGAAACTAGACTGATATGAATAATTTCCATGTTGAAGCTAGAATGATAAATAATAATTTCCATGTTGAAGCTAGAATGGTAAATAATAATTTCCATGTTGAAGCTAGAATGATAAATAACAATTTCCATGTTGAAGCTAGAATGATAAATAACAATTTCCACGTTGAAGCTAGAATGATAAATAATTTCCATGTTGAAGCTAGAATGATAAATAACAATTTCCATCTTGAATTTCGAGTGATAAACAAATACTAATACTTACATCTTGCAGCACGATATCATTGTTGGTCTTCAGTATCATTGCATAGTATGATTGTAAAGCTGTAGGATTCAATGCTGAAGGCTGAAGAACAAATAAAGCGTTTCAAAGAAACTCAACCATATCGCTTGTAATTTATCATAAATGTTAGACTTTTAAAAAACTTTTAGATTTTGTTCAAGGAGTTTCGAAATTATATCAAACTTTGCTAAAAATTATATCAAACTTTGCTAACAACGTTTTTATTTCTTTGTAATTTTTACTGTAAATTTTAAGATAAAACTTATCTTGTGGTCATCACTTTATTTTATAAAAAAATCTTTTATTATGACATGAATTCATTTTCTGTTAGAATAAAACATCAAACGGAAATCTGAAAATCAAATATAAAATTCTTTTATAAATGAAACGTAGCAGTAACATCAAAAATCTATTTGTGTAATTATGAAATGAAAACTAATAAAAATTATTTGTTAGTGTATTTTATAACTTTTGGAAAGAAAAATTACCGGATTGGAAACTGCAAAGTTGATTCCACTCAGTATGCCGTTAAACATATTTGAATAGAGAGTTTGGTCCACGGTGATATAACGTTGTGTGTATTTGAGAGTGTTTAGAGCAACCAAAGTTAACCTGTAACATTTCAAAGAAATAAAACTTAGACTGCAACAATTTCATAGTTGAAAACCTTAGCCTGTAACAATCTCATAGAAACAAAATTTAGCCTGTAACAATTTCATAGATGCTAGAGTTAACCTGTCAATAATTTCAGAGTTGCGTAAGCTTACATAGTAAAATGTTACTATAGGCTGTATTAATTTTTAAGTACATCTTGTGACACTCACACAAATAACTTATATATATATATATATGTGTGTGTGTGTGTGTGTGTGTGTGTGTGTGTGTGTGTGTGTGTGTGTGTGTGTGTGTGTGTGTGTGTGTGTGTGTGTGTATTATTCTTATTAACAAATGCTCTTATATTTTGAGTTAAGCGGAAATCATAAAAATGAGAATCTTTGCTTAGTGAATGAGCACATATTTGACTAATGGGTGTGTGGTGGAGTAAATTTGCCTACCCCTATTTCTATACTTAATAATTATAAATTTGTTGCCAATGTGAAGTGACCCGACCTTGGGCACTGTTTATGATGATATTTTGGAGTAAACAGACCATGTAAAAGATATGCTCCAGCATGCTGATATGTAATCACACGGTTATAGGTGGATGAGTAGTTTTTATTATCAAATGGTTAAGATTTACAAGAACAAGACCAGCCAATGGTTCAGATCAAAGTTTACCTGTTGAAAAGAATTTATTTTCTAATCACTTAGAATATGGTGTAGAAGAAGTCTGGTCATGAAAGGTGGCCATTAGCTTAAAGGTGAGTTAACTGACTGTTTGAGACAGAATGGACTTAGAAATATTTCATGCATTTTGCTATTGATATGTTATACTTGCATTTTGTTTAGAGATGTATTATGTGAGTAGACTATTATTTCTACAAATTGGGAAATATGATGCTTATATGTAGTAGGCTAAACACTTGACATTGTTTCTAGTGAATCCATTTATTAAATTGTTATGTTATATTTATTATGCTGTGTGCATGTATCGGGCTAATAAATACTGTTGCAGGGAAATTGTAACCTGAGACTTGAATGTAAGAAAGAATGGACTTAAGGATGAATAAACTGAAAAATGTAGCGTCTGTTCCCTGATTATATTTTACAGGAAAGAAGAAGCCTTTATTGCTACATTGTTGTTCTGCTTGAGGGAAGTAATACGGCGAAGGAGCACCCACATTAGTCTCGAGAGAACAGCGGCTGATGGAACATTCTACTGCCTTCTGGAAAACACGTGAAACTGACAGTTTTATAATGAACAATAAACTTGTGCGTTTGTTATGAATGTGCACAAAAGAATATGGCAAAATCTAGACAAGTTTATGTATAAACTGTTATCACTTATTTCTGTATAACTCCATTTGTGTTCTTTGATAAGAACTATCCTGTGATGTATTGACACTAATCTGTTGAATTATGTGTTAGGATGTAAGAGTGTATAAAACTGAAGCTATTCGAATGTGGTTCGTGAAATATTGAGGTCAAGTAATCTTTTTATTGTATTTGCTAAATGTATTTTTAACTGTTGATTTAATAAATTTATTGTTAAATTTATTGACCTTCTTACACATATTGATAACCTTATATTGGAGAGATAGTGGGTGAATGGGGGCTCAAATACAGATTAAAGAGATTTATCTTCTCCTTTGGTAAAAGGTTTTCCACCTACGGAAATATTTTGTGAGACAGTGAATGTTTGCCTTTAATGTAGTGGAAGAGTGAAAACGTTGACAGCGTCCGCATATCCCCCCTCCCCCCCAAGTGAGAGAGACGAATGTTGGCTTCTGGAGAATTATTAATAACATAAATTAAGATTCGAATCACTTGTTAGTGATTAATAATAATTATGATTAATAATAATTATGAGCATTGACTAGGGTGGCGTTGTGTCACTGGGTATAATGCACAATGTGAACCTAAACCAGAGTAACGAACATGTACAAATATTTCATTATGAATCAAGAGTGCAGCAGAATTTTCCAAAATGCGTTAACCTTTATAATAGTGCAACATTTGTATAACAGGTCTATGTTAATCTTTTAATGGCGTAGCAGTTTCTAATGAACGTGAACCATTTTAATGGTGCAGCCAGCATTTGCATAACAGGCCTATGTTAATCTTTTTAATGGCGTAGCAGTTTTTATAGAACGTTAATCTTTTGTACAGTGCAGCATTTGTCATATTACATTAACCTTTTGTTATGGCGCAGCAGTAACCATAGTGCGTTAACCTTTTTAGTGGCACAACATTAGCCAAAAGCAAATTAACTCTTTTAATGGCTCCACATTTTGCTATAGTATGTCCAGCGTTTCAATGGTGCATGTCAGTATTTCTCGTCTAACTATTCATTGTGTTTATGACGTCATTATTAAGAGAGCTTCAAGCATGGTGAGCTGTGTGGCAGTGGGACTTAGGGTAAGCTCAATTTACACCAAACTCACCACACACTCTCACCACTCGCTCACTCCCATGCACTCTTACCACTCATACACTCACCACTCGTACACTCATCACGCACTCTCACCATTCGCACACTCACCACGCACTCTCACCACTCATACAATTACCACGCACTCTCACCACTCATAAACTCACCACACACTTTCACCATTCGTACACTCACCACGCACTCTCACCACTCACATACCACTCATACACTCGCCACTCACCACGCACTCTCACCATTCGTACACTCACCACGGATCTTGAAGGCCGCTTCCTGCAAACATGGACACTCGATTGCCGTTGACGAACACCAGTAATCTTTGGTAAGCTGAAAACATGAAGAGTGTAGACACGTTAAATTCCATCAACAATCTAAAGTGCGTTTTACTGAAGTTAGACTAGTAATTTTGGATACTTTTAATTGAGATTCAGTCTCGTAACTTGCGGTATCTATATGAGATTCAGAGCTGTAACTCAGGGTATTTTTATGAGATTCAGACAGGTAACTTAGGGTATGTATTAATGATACTCAAACCTGTAACTTAGGGTATCTTTAAATGAGATTAAGACCTGTAACCTTCGTTACAGTGTACACTTATTCAGACTTTTATATCTTGGTTGAATTTTGCTGATAAAACCTGTAATCTTGATTACGTTGTACTGATGTTCAGATACTTGGTTATTTGTCTACTGACGTACAGATCTGTAAACGTCGTTACAATGTACTGATGTTCACATTTGTAATATTGGCTACGTTTACTGATGTCCAGATCAGTAATTCTGCTAGCAGTTTAACTGCTATGCTAGCTGTCAATTAGACTGTGCGGTTTGCCATTTAGTAACTCATTAAATTGTGCACTCATTGTTTAGAAACCACACCGTTAAATTGGAAATTTATTACATTTCATAGAAATATGTAATGAACTGAGCTGATGACCAAAGAAGTATCACCACAAGAAAGTGGTACTTTCAATGATCAAAAGAACTGTCACCACAAGTGGTACTTTCAATGATCAAAGGGCTGTCACCACAAGTAAGTGGTACTTTCAATGACAAAAGAACTGTCACCACAAGTGGTACTTTCAATGATCAAAGGGCTGTCACCACAAGTAAGTGGTACTTTTAATGACAAAAGAACTGTCACCACAAGTGGTACTTTCAATGACAAAAGAACTGTCATCACAAGCAAGTTCAAGGAAAGACATCATTCCTGCTCATTGGTGACTTAACTGTTGGGACATGGCCGCATGTCGAAGTTCATTTTCCTTATTAACTTATTTGTAATATAATTTCGCATCATTATGAGTGACAACATTACTGATAACTTAATTTTCAGATAAAAATCAAACTCGTCCTTATTTAGATTGAAAGGAATAAACTTGACTGGTTACTTTCAATATTATTAGTAACTGTTGACGATAGATTATTCACAGCTGTTTCTGAGAAGAGTAAAATCTGCAGCGTAGATTCTATTATCATATAAAGAACTTTGCTTTATTGCTGTTTTTGTTGAATGTGAGGGGAAAAGGCTTTATTGCTGTTTTTGTTGAACGTGAGGGGAAAAGGCTTTATTGCTGTTTTTGTTGAATGTGAGGGAAAAGGCTTTATTACTGGTTTTGTTGAATGTGAGGAAAAAGGACTGTATGGCTGTTTTACTGTATTTGAGATAAAAGGTCTTATAGCAGTTTTAGTTGAATGAAATGAAAAAAGGCTTTATTTCTGTTTTTAGTGTATGTGACGAAAAAGGGTTTTATTGCTGTTTGGCCTTATTGCTATTTTGTTGAATGTGAGGAAAAGGGGATTTGTTGCTGTTTTGTTGAGTGTAAGGAAAGAAAGGCTTTATTGAGGATTGTGGAGTTTAAGGACAAGGGCTTTATTGCTGTTTTGTTGAATGTAAGAAAAAGGGGCTTTATTAGTGTATTGTTGAATGTCAAAAAGTGCTTTACTGTTGTTTTTCTTGGATGTCAGGGAAAAGGACTTTATTGCTGATTTTGTTGAATGTAAAGAAGAAGGGCTTTATTGCTGTTTTTTTTGAATATGAGGAAAAGGATTTTATTGCTGTTTTGTTGAGTATAAGGGAAAATGGCTTTATTGCTGTTTTTGTTGAATGTGAGGAAAAAGGGCTTTATTGCTGATTTTGTTTAATGCGAGGGGAAAAAAGGGCTTTATTGCTGTTTATGTTGAATGTAAGGAAAAAGGGCGTTATTGCCGTTTTTGTGAATGTGTGGAAAAGGTTTTATTTGGGTTTTTGGCGTGTTGGACTACTTTCTCACGATTTTAATAATAATAATACATTTTCAAACTTATAATAATATTTTAAACTTTAATGCTTTAATTCATTCAACCCTTGGGGTTTCCTTTCAAATTAATACTACTTTATTCACGTTCTGTTTTTTTTTCCTTTAATATGATCATAGGTACATATTTAGCTTTGGTTCACGTTTATGAATGTGGCCACGAGAGGAATTTTACTGGTCTGCTGACCAATGCTAGAGTTTCGGCCCTTTCAGGGAGACCTTTTAGCTAAGCATCTATAAAACTGGACAAAGACCCCTTGTGAGTAAAATTTAGTACCAAATAGTCACTTGACCATAGCCAAGAGGAGGAAAGCATATGTGCTGCATTCCAACGAGAAACGCTTAAATAGTGAAGCTACATAAAATACAGACAGAACGCCAGAACCCACACAGCTTCTCCTGCACATAAGCTGCTTGCGGTAAACCTTATGCCCACACAAAAGTGTAGAGTCTTCTGGATGTTTTAATTCAAACTGATGCCAGAAAGGAAGTTCGGCCTCCTATACCGGCCTACGAACAATGGACTTCCATCGGCTTGTCAGTCTAACACAACGCCAACTGCACCATTTGTTTACTTCCTGAGCCGCCGGAATGAAGGGGGACGCCCCCCCCTCCCCACCTGCTGACCAGAAGATAGATTCCTCCGTCCACCAATAATGACGGAGAAATTCCATTCAACCAAACCGCCGTGATTAGATGACGTTTTAAGTCAGTTAATGTAGTACATAAAACGTTCCTATGATTGAGACGATGTTTACAGACAACAACTTACAGGAAAGTTGTAGAAAGTTTTAAGAAAACAATTTTTTAGAGAGAAAGCTGAAAGTTTACAAAAAACAATTTAAAGAGAGGAAACAGCTATTTGTAAGGAAACAAGGAGGTTGTAGAATGTTGTAAGGAATCAAGGAGGTTGTAGAATGTTGTAAGGAAACAAGGAGGATGTAGAATGTTGTAAGGAAACAAGGAGGTTGCAGAAAGTTGTAAGGAAACAATTTAGAGAGAGGAAAAAGAAAATAGTAAGGACAAATTTAGAGGCAGTTGTAAAAAGTTGTAAGAAAACAATTTTGAGGGAGAAATGAAAAAAAACATTTCAAGGAAATGAATCACCTCGTTCTATACTTGGCCTAAGAGAGGATACCATTTCGGGATGGGTTTTGACCATTTCCACGGGTAAAACAAGATGAAGGAGAGCGTCCGCTGCTGTTCCTTCCTCAGTGATGTCAGCCCGAGCTATTGCTCTCTCCAGTGGTACGGTGTCCATATTGCCTGCAGACAGACTTACATATAAGTGCATTTCTATTTTAAACCCCTTTAGTGTTTTTTGCCCCCCCCCCTTTAGTTAGAATGTTAGCTAGTGTTTTTTGCCCCATTTAGTTAGAATGTTAGTAAGTGTTTTCACCCTTTAGTTAGAATGTTAGCCAGTGGCTTTTTGCAACCTCTAGTTAGAATATTACCCAATGTTTTTTACCCCCTCCCCTAAGAACTTTGACCAGTGTTTTCGCCCCCTTTAGTAAGAGCTTCAGCCAGTGATTTTTTGCCCCCTTCAGTAAGAACTTTAACCAACGTCTTAACTCCCTGTAAACTAGTCTTATTACAACCTCTTAAATGAGAACTTTGACCAATGTTTTCGCTCCTTTTAGAAAGAGCTTCAGCCAGTGTTTTTTGCCCCTTTAATAAGAACTTCGGCCAGTGTTTTCGCCCCTTTAGTAAGAGCTTTAGCCTGTGTTTTTCGACCCCTTTATTAAGACCTTTAACCAAAGTCTTTCACTCCCTGTAATAAGAGCTATAGCTGGTGTTTTTATACCCTCTTTAGAAAGAACTATGACCAGTGCTTTCGCCTCCTTTATTAAGAACTTTTGCCAGTGTTTTTCGACCCTTTAGTACGACCAGTGCTTTCGTCCCTTTAGTAAGAACTTAGACCAACGTCTTACACTCCCTGTAAGCTAGTGTTATTACACCCTCTTTAGTGAGAACTTTGACCAGTGTTTTCGAGCCCTTTAATAAGAACTTTTGCCAGTGTTTTTCGACCCATTTAGTAAGAACTTTAACCAATTTTTAACACTCCCTGTAGTAAGAGCTTTAACTAGTTTTTTCATCTCTTTAGTAAGAGCTTTAGCCAGTGTTTATTGCCTCCTTTAGTAAGAACTGTAGCCAATGTCTTACGTTCTCCTCAGTAAGAACTGTAGCTAATGTCTTACGTTCTCCTCAGTAAGAACTGAAGCCAATGTCTTACGTTCTCCTCAGTAAGAACTGTAGCTAATGTCTTACGTTCTCCTCAGTAAGAACTGTAGCCAATGTCTTACGTTCTCCTCAGTAAGAACTGAAGCCAATGTCTTACGTTCTCCTCAGTAAGAACTGTAGCTAATGTCTTACGTTCTCCTCAGTAAGAACTGTAGCTAATGTCTTACTTTCTCCTGTAGCCATCACATCTCCTTATTGCCTGCATTAAAACTTAATAACTTTGTCTACTTCATAAAGACAACAGTACGTTGACTTGAGCACGTAAAAAAGTATTATCAGGTAAGTCTGCTCTCTTTATTACGTTTCGTGTCGTACAGCTGAGTTGTTGTCTTGCTGTCATTGTCACACGTATTACAACACAGTACTAAAGGAGAAGACAAATCCATCTTTAATCAATATTTAGCGAGCCCCCAACCACCCACTTTCTTCTCCAACATAAGGTTATCAATATGTGTAAGAAGGTCAATAAATTTAACAATAAATTTATTAAATCAAACATCAAATATACATATAACTAATACAATGAAAAAGATTACTTGACCTCAACATTTCCAAGAAACCACGTTCGAATACTTTTAATATCTATACAGTGTTATTCCTAACACACAATTCAGTAGATTAGTGTCAATACAAATCATATTATAGTTCTTATCATAGAACAGAAATGGAGTTATTAGAGATAAGTGATAATAGCTTCTATGTAACCTTGTATAGATGAAGCTGCAATAGTCCTTTTCATCAAAAGTTTATTGTTCATATCAATTCCATATGTTTCCATACTCACATTGAAGAACACTGATTCATATGCTATTCTCTTGAGTCTAATCTCGCACTCTGCCGTAATAGCTTCCTCAAGCAGAACAATTGTAGCAATTTCCAGTAACTTCCTTGCCACCATACATTAATGAAGTGCAGTGTATCCCTTACACTTACACACTGCAGCAGATATTTCTTGCATCCCCAACATGGTTGTAGCAGTTTATAATCAGTAAACCAGGAGATTCAGATAAATAAGGAAAGGTTGCTTTCTCCCTGTAAAACATAATAAGGGAACAATGCTAAGTTTCCAGTTTATTCCATTCTTTCTTACATTCCAGTTTATTCCATTCTTTCTTACATTCAAGTCTCAACTTATATTTTCCTGCAACAGTATTTATTGGCCCAATACACACATACACAGCATAAAACTCTAGAAACAATGTCAAGTGTTTAGCATACCACATATTAGCATCACATTTCCCAATTTGTAGAAATAATAGTCTACTCACATAATACATCTCTATGTAAAATGCAGGTATAACACATCAATAGTAAAAATGCATGAAATATTTCTAAGTCTGTTCTCTCTGAATCAGTCAATTAACTCACCATTAAGCTAATGGTTGCCTTTCATGATTGGACTTCTTGCCACACCAAATTCAAGTGTGTAAATAATAGAATTTTCTACAGCAGGTAAACCTTTGATCTCAGTCCATTAGCTGGTCTCGTTTCCATAAATCTTAACCATTGGATGATAATAACTCATCCAGTTGGAAATGGTTTGGATTGCATCAGCAATTTCTAGCATATTCTCAACTCAAGCTGTTTACTCAAAAAACTTACAAAAATACATCATAAGGTCGGGTCAATTAGACAATTTAATAATTTATATAACAATTAAATCTAGAATTAGGGAGAGGCAAAAATAGCATTCTGACCTTATATTTGAACTCGATATAGTGTGTATGTGACAGAGCTTTCTTACCTATTGGAGCTCGATATAGTGGATGAGACCTAACTATTTTATCTGATATCTGGACTCAATACAGTGCATAAGACGTAGCTTTCTTTTCTGATATCTGGACTCTACACAGTATATGAGACCTGGCTTTCTTGTCTGATATTTGGACTCGATATAGTGTGCATGAGACATTGCTTTCTTATTTCTGATATCTGGACTCTACACAGTATATGAGACCTGGCTTTCTTGTCTGATATTTGGACTCGATATAGTGTGCATGAGACGTTGCTTTCTTATTTCTGATATCTGGACTCTACACAGTATATGAGACCTGGCTTTCTTGTCTGATATTTGGACTCGATATAGTGTACATAAGACGATGCTTTCTTACCTGATATTTGGACTCGATATAGTTCATGAGCAGCTTCTCTCGGAAGTGACGGCGAAATCGCTTTGGTTATTTGACCTTGTGCAGTCGTGACATCGGACATCGTAAATGTTTGTGCGGCGCCATGAGGCTGTATATTAAAATGATTAGTCATTTTGTACTGTCAGCTTACATAATATCATTTCATATAAGCATTAAAACGCTTAGAAGGAATGATAATTAATTATTAATTAACTGCTAATTAAAGAAAATTTAATAGGATCAGTTCTTTTCCGATGACTACAATATGTAAATATAGTATTTAGCTCATATAGCTGAAAGGGGTTCACAGAGTACCAATTTAAAGTACGTTATTTGATATTTATTAGAATACTTTGAGACTGAAGAAATACTTTAGTAAATTCTCTCTCTCACTTAAGTTTACCTTTGAATATAATTCAAGTATACTTCACTGCAAATAGCACTTCATCACAGTGACATGACAGCATTAGCTTTACCAATCTAATTTACAACTTTACAGCTTTAGGTTACATGTTGCCGCCTTGCTGTGAACATAACTTGTCATTTTACTGTTTTAGTTTACAACGTCACTTGATGCTCTTCTGTAAGCTTTATTTGCCATTTTGCTTTACAGCTTTATTGTACAACTTGCAATTTTGCTGTAAACTATAATTGCCATTTTACTGTAAATTTTATTTTACAACTTGAATATTTGCTTTAAGCTTTACTTGCCATTTTACTTTAAAGCTTTATGTTACAACTGGCTGCTTTGTTGTAAGTTCTGCTTGCCATTTTACTTAACAGCTTTACTTTACTACTTTAATTACTGCTTTAGTTAACAGTTTACAAGTTTACTTGTCATTTATAAACTTTATTTTACAGTTTTTCTAGCTGTTTTGCTGTACAGGTGTACAGTTTTATTTTTGATTTTAAGATATCTTGATGCAAATTATAGGTGTCATACAATATTTATGATGAAATGATATGACACATTCCAATTAAAATGATAAAAATCATGTGTGTTGTCGCAAAGTCGTATAAATGATATAAATCATTTAAATGAATATCATTTTATATTCGATATAATAATAATAAATTCAAGTTTTGATGCCAATATTGAATTTTAGATGTAATACAAATGAATGTGAATGATATCAGTAATTCATACAGTTATATAAATAACCCAGTTGTATAATAATCGCACTTTTATTTCAACAGTAATTCGAATTTATAATATAAAATAGCGAGAGAAAAATAATATACCCTTCTCCCACCAATTTTCTCTAAAAAACCAAATGTAATAATAAGTAAATTCACTACAAATGTATTAATAAGATTTATAACAACTGTAACAATAGTAAAACTTACAATAACAGTATGAGTGGCAAAACTTAAAATAACTGTATAAGTAGCAAAACCTACAACAACTGGAGTAAAAGAAATGTCTTACAACTGTAGTAGTAGTAGTAGCAAAACTTAAACAAATGTAAGAGCAGCAAAACTTACAACACCTATAGGAGTGGCAAAACTTACAACAACTGTATGGTTAGCGTAACTTACAACACTTTGGTATTGGTGATTCAGTGTGTATCGTGTACTGCCACTAATTATGTCCACTTCTACATTCACAGCAAAGTCAAATTTCTCCGCAGTTGACGTCACAACAAAGTAAACAGACACTGAGGCCAATGCTGGCACCTGCAAAAGAAAATTGGATGACGCTGAATTTAATGCACCACTATATCGAGAAGTTTCATTTTCTTATTTAGGATCGGTAGCAATGTCGAAAGTTCGACTCGCAATTTGAGATGGACTTTTTATTTATATTATCTCGCGACACGAAGGAAATTATTGAAATAAATCACACTTTTGATAATTACTGCATATTTGTATTTATTTTGTTATTCATACGCCAATCTGTCACAATCATAAGTTTTAAGATTGTTTGGCTAAAATGACTTCTTAGCTATAATATATCGCTATTGATTACATCATTTCACATAGTTCTAAATTTGTAAATACATAACACGCATCAATACATTTATAAGCAGTCCAATATTTCAACACACCACACGATTGAATACATATATGCAAAGTGCTGCGGTGCACATCTGTACAGTGGCGTAGCAATGGATTGTACAAGTCGTACAATGCACAAGAGCCCGACGGTCAAGGGGCCCCGGGCAGGGAGTGGAGTCTATTTGTTTTTTTAAACTTTCAGAATGTAATCAAAGGGGCCCACCACCGAAGCTCTGCACAAGGGCTCCCCAAATGCTTGCTACACCACTGTATACGCATACATACCGTTACGGTCTGTCGCTGATTCTCAGACGACAACGACTGAGTTCCATTAAGTGACGTCAGCACTGCCATGGCATTAGAAGTAAGCTTCAGAACAGCAGTAACCTGAAGGGTAAGAAATAGATCAAGTCTCTTGATAAACTCTTTATGCCTGCTTGTAGTGTTTTACGAAAGTTATTAACACTACGCATGTTTTAAATAAGTTCATTCCAGATAAACGAAATTCTGTTTTGCGTCGAGTCACCTTCTCAGGAAGTACAGTTTATTTAGTGATAACTGGAAATCTAAAATCTTAATTTATTAGAGCTGATTTTAAATATAATTAGAGCTGATTTGAAATCTCAAATCTTAATATATTAGAGCTGATTTGAAATCTAAAAACTTAATATATTAGAACTGATTTGAAATATAAAATCTTAATATTCTTACTGCGTGTTTATTGTCTATGAGCTGTGGATGCCGGCTCTGACTGTGATGTGTACTTACCTGCGTGTCTATTGACTAGGAGTTGCGGATATCGGCTCTGATTGTGAAGTGTTCTTACCTGCGCGTCTACTGGCTGGGAGTTGTGGATGTCGGCTCTGATGATGACATGTTCACCCGAGACAGCTTGGTCCGGGCCTCTGAGCGACGTGTACACGTCTCGTATAGCCTCGATCTGAGCAAAGGGAAATGACGCCAACAGTATTGTTGTTAACTTATTATATTAAGTAATATCGTATTATATAAATTATTATTGTTACTACCATTATGCTACTAGACTTGCGTTACAATTATCTACAATATTGCTACTGGTATTGATGCTTCTTCGACTTTTTCATTTTTTACAACTGTTTTTTTTTTAAACCAACATTGCTGACACTACGATTATACAAATGTCACAAACACTACTGCTTATACCAGACTTACTGATACTACTTCTTATACCAATGCTACTGACATCACTGCTGATTATACTAATATAACTAACCTTACTAATGATTGTACTGATATATACTGATATTATTGACGCTATTGATTAGGCCTATATTGATACTCTAATATTTCTGATAGTACTACTGATTATATTGATTTTATTGATTTACTGATATTACTGATGCACTAATGACATACTGACATTACTTACACTACTACTGACACCAGAACTGTTTACATTAATACCACTTATTACTGTTGCTAACGATACGTTATTTACAATAATATTTTGAACAATATTTCTTACGCTAGCGGTAAGTTGCCACTGTCTGAAATCATTGGTTGTAGATCAATACCTTATGCACTAATTTTACATACCTTACTACTCTTACACTAAAACTGCTCACAGCTCTAGCACTCATGTCTTTACATGATATATTAATGACACCTATAATATTTCTACTACACTAACAATTCTTACATTAATAGCACACACGATATATTAATGGCACCTATAATATTTCTACTACACTAAAAATTCTTACATTAATAGCACACACGATATATTAATGGCACCTATAATATTTCTACTACACTAACAATTCTTACATTAATAGCACACACGATATATTAATGACACCTATAATATTTCTACTACACTAAAAATTCTTATATTAATAGCACACACGATATATTAATCACACCTATAATATTTCTACTACACTAAAAATTCTTATATTAATAGCACACACGATATATTAATCACACCTATAATATTTCTACTACACTAAAAATTCTTACATTAATAGCACACACGATATATTAATGGCACCTATAATATTTCTACTACACTAACAATTCTTACATTAATAGCACACACGATATATTAATGACACCTATAATATTTCTACTACACTAAAAATTCTTATATTAATAGCACACACGATATATAAATGGCACCTATAATATTTCTACTACACTAAAAATTCTTACATTAATAGCACACACGATATATTATTCACACCTACAACATTTCCACTGCACTAAAACTTCTTGCACTTAACACCGTTCAATGTAACGGCGTCCACAGCATTCCAACTGGCCACCACGATGCCAGAGTATCCACAGCATCCATTTAGGCTACCATGACAGTAATATATAGACAGGAGCACTCATCCATACAGGATAACGTGACAAAAGCAGAATCAGTATCTATGCAGGATACATGATAGTATAGACATACAGGACACAAGGACGGTATATCTGCAAAGCGTGAATTCAGTTTTCATTTTATTTCTTTTGTTGCTGTTGTTGTAGGATTATCTACAACATTCATTAGGCCATCATGACGGCAATATCTACAACAGCCACATAACGTACCGTAACGGGTGTATCCACAACACCCAAATTGCCGTTACTATCATAAGCAAAGGCTGTAGCAATCCATGTTGTCACTGTGTCCGGTAGGGTAAAGGTGAAAGACGTCTCGCCGTTAACTCTGCAGACAACAGAGTTACAACAAATATTAGTAACTAGTTGTCACTGCGTCCGGCAAGGTAAAGGCGAAAGAGTCATACCGTTAACTTTACAGACAACAGAGAATTAAAACAAATATTAGTAACTAGTTGTCACTGCGTCCGGCAGGCTAAAGGCGAAAGAGTCATGCCGTTAACTTTACAGACAACAGAGAACTAAAACAAATATTAGTAACTAGTTGTCACTGCGTCCGGCAGGGTAAAGGCGAAAGAGTCATGCCGTTAACTTTACAGACAACAGAGAATTAAAATAATAAGTACTAGTCAATATCCGGTAGGTAAAGGTAAAAGAGGTTAAGCTTTAACTCTACAGATAAGAGTATCATGATTTACGGTTCTTTGTGTGTGTGTGTGTGTGTGTGTGTGTGTGTGTGTGTGTGTGTGTGTGTGTGTGTGTGTGTGTGTGTGTGTGTGTATGTGTGTTTGCATCTGTGCCTGTGTGTGTCTGTGTGTTAGTAATAGGAGTATAGAAAATGTCCAGAAAATATTGCTGAATACAAGGCAACATATAACACGTACAAAGAAAGATAACAAAGTGCACGCACGGTATACGAAATGCTACTGGACATAAAACACGTTGATATTAAATAGATCCATCATATACACAAAATATACATTCCCACTACAATCATATTCAATTCAGTCATAATCATCATAAATAATTATGTATGAATATAAGGTCATGAGTGTATACATACAATTGTGTGTGTGTGTGTGTGTGTGTGTGTGAGAGAGAGAGAGAGAGAGAGAGAGAGAGAGAGAGAGAGAGAGAGAGAGAGAGAGAGAGAGAGAGAGAGAGAGAGAGAGAGAGAAGAAAATATAGTATTCATATTTTTAAAAATCAGTACTGAAGGACACAAGATGTGCAACAGTGCTAAAAGTCATTGCACAAGTGGTTTGGCACACCATTGCTAGAAGATTTACTGTGTTTTTATGCTCACAACAACTGCATAACAAACCCCACATACAAACTCCAGAGGTGTTGTGATAGAGTACTAGAAGATTTACACGTATATACAGTTGTGTTGTATAATAATTAGAATACACTACTCAGTAGTGTTGTAAAACAATGCTAGAAGACAGTACCTCTTGGTGTTATAATTAGAATACAACACTCAGTAGTGGTGTAAAACAATTCTAGAAGTCAGTACATGTTGGTGTTGTATAATAATTAGAATACAGCACTCAGTAGTGTTGTAAAACAATGCTAGAATATAGTATTCAATACTGATGTTAAACAATACTAGAAGGGTTAGTACTCAGTATGCTCAAAATCATAATATATGTGTTTGTATAATATGCTAGAAGTATTGAATAACAGTTTTAAAATATGACAACGCATAATTGTGCTGTATGACTATAAGAAAACAGTATATAGTTGTGGTATATAAAAATGTTAGAAGACTGTACATTTAATTATTGCATGACATTATATAGTTGTGTTGTATAAAAATGTTAGAAGACTGTACATTTAATTATTGTATGATATTATATACTTGTGTTGTATAAAAATGTTAGAAGACTGTACATTTAATTATTGCATGATAGTGTACAAAGAGAGTAGAAGAATGTGTTTATAACATTGTTAGAAGTCAATACATAGTTGTGTCGTTTAATAATGTTAGAAGACAATACACTGTATTTTGTATGACAGCGCAAGAAGAAAATACACAGCGTTTTGCTGGTATTAAACGATGGAAGATAGCACACAGTTTGTGTTAGTATTACATGGTAAAAGACAGTACCCAGTTTTCTGCTAGTTATTAAATGTTAGAAAAGAGTACACAATTTTCTGCTAGTTATTAAAATGTTTAAAAACAGTACACAGTTTTCTGCTAGCTATTAAATGTTAGAAACAGTACATAGTTTTCTGCTAGCTATTAAATGTTAGAAACAGTACATAGTTTTCTGCTAGTTATTAAATGTTAGAAGACATTACATGGTTTTCTGCTAGTTATTAAATATTAGAAGACAGTACATGGGTTTCTGCTAGTTATTAAATATTAGAAGACATTACATGATTTTCTGCTAGTTATTAAATATTAGAAGACAGTACACGGGTTTCTGCTAGTTATTAAATATTAGAAGACAGTACACGGGTTTCTGCTAGTTATTAAATATTAGAAGACAGTACACGGGTTTCTGCTAGGTATTAAATATTAGAAGACAGTACACGGGTTTCTGCTAGGTATTAAATATTAGAAGACAGTACACGGGTTTCTGCTAGTTATTAAATATTAGAAGACAGTACACGGGTTTCTGCTAGTTATTAAATATTAGAAGACAGTACACGGGTTTCTGCTAGGTATTAAATATTAGAAGACAGTACACGGGTTTCTGCTAGGTATTAAATATTAGAAGACAGTACACGGGTTTCTGCTAGTTATTAAATATTAGAAGATGTTACACAAGTTTTGCTAATATTAAATATTAAAAGACTGTACTCAGTTTTAGGCTGGTTATTAAATGTTAGAAGACTACCCAGTTTTTGCTAATATTAAATATTATAAGGCAGTCCACTTTATTTTGTTGATATTAAATTGTTAAACACAGTGCAAAGTTTTTTTTGTTGGTATTAATGTAAGATACAGAACACATTTGTAATGTATGACAAGAGAGTACCCAGTGCTATTGATGGCGAAAAATGTAGTGTCTGGGAACATCTCATTTTGGTTTTGATGACCTGTGTAGGAAACTTGTGTGACTGGATCTGCAAATAATAATAACAATTTTGTGCAGTTAAATGTCAACTGAAAATAATTGCAATTTATAAGCTGACGATCTGTGAAGAATGGAACAATTGATTGTGATAAGCTGTCGATAACAGAGATAACAATTGATTGTGATAAGCTGTCGATAACAGAGATAACAATTGATTGTGATAAGCTGTCGATAACAGAGATAACAATTTAGTGTAGTAAGCTGTCGATAATAGAAGTAACAATTTAGTGTAGTAAACTGTCGATTATTATCGACAGGTTACTAAGTTACTTAATTAAGTTACTTCTATTATAATAGAAGTAACAATTTTGTGTAGTTAGCTTTCGATAATAGAAGTAACAGTTTAATGTAGGGAACTATCGATAATTAATAGAAGTAACAATTTAGTGTAGTAAGTTGTCGGATAATATTAATAGAAGTGGCAATTGCGTGTAGTAAACTGTCGGTCTTTGAATAATAGAAGTAGAAATTTAATAAACAGCACTGAAGGTCGTGCAACGCTGACATTGAACATGTAATATAATATTTAATTAAAAAATATGGACAGACAACTCTGCTCTGTCACTCTATCATTGTCAATGTCCTATATAACAATACTTAGCCTAATACTATCATTGACATTGAAAGAGATCTTCAAGATGTTGAAGTCAGAAATGTCTGAAATCATGTTATAAGGTTTCTTTATTGGTAAAATACTTGATTTCAGCTATCTTAACAACACATACACCCAACAGACACGGTCTTTACTTACTTGTTCGTCCAAAGTACTGCTGAGGTAATCCATTTATAACGTTGAGACCAGCTCCCTGAACAAATATATTTTGTCTTTAATGAAACCACAATTACTGCTGACTTCTAAAGCAGTGTATCTGATTGCTTTTATATTAAACAAAGCACTAGATTAGTTCTTTTGATTTATTTAAGGAATAACATATATATTATTTAATCATAAAAGAAAGTATCTATGTCTAATGTATACCACTACTACTAAAATAGTGCTTAACATATAATGTATTTCACTATTAACAAATAGAAAATTATTTATGACTAATGCATATTACTACTGCACAAACTCTATATTTCAAATATTAACTTACTGGTTAGCTAAAATCTTCCAAAAGATTAATCTATCCACTCTTTTTAGGCATACGAACATTGTCCAACACAGTCGTTACGCTTTGATGAGATTTGATGGCAACAGTAAGGATTGCGATGACTTTAGGCAATATACTTGTCTAGTACTTTAATGGCTTTAGGCAATATACTTGTCTAGTACTTTAATGGCTTTAGGTAATATACTTGTCTAGTACTTTAATGGCTTTAGGTAATATACTTGTCTAGTACTTTAATGGCTTTACGGAAAATGTTTGCCTAGATTTTTGATGGCTTGACGGCAGTTTATTTGCCCAGGATTATAATGGCTTTGCAGGAATATGTTTGCCAAGATATTTGATGCCATTTAAAGCAATATGTTTGCCTAGATCTTTGAGGCGATATATTGGCCTAGGGTTCTGATGAATTTACTGTAATACTGCTCACAAACAGTTGTGATTGGTTGACAGCGCTGTGGACATTTACCCTAACCCTGACTACAATCCAATACCTACTTGAAAGATAAAACATGCTCTTACTGCAAAGGAAGATAAGGCATACTGTTGTGATGTGGCTATCACGTGACTGGACGAAGACGGAAGAGTTCCACTTGCGAACACTTTTCTCATCTGAAAATAATGTTCATAACATACATGTTCACATCTCTTAGCTTGAACAACTGTTAACAAAGAAAGACTTCATATATCCACATACAGAACATTCATACAATACATACATAAGAAACATGTTCACATCTCTTAGCTTGAACAACTGTTAACAAAGAAAGACTTCATATATCCACATACAGAACATTCATACAATACATACATAACAAACATGTTCACATGTCTTAGAATGAATTACTGTTAACAAATGAAGACTTCAAATATCCACACACAGAACACTCATATAATACATACATACATACATACAAAGAAACATACAAATATACATTTTGGATACCTTTTGACTAATATTATAATACATTTATGCTAATCTTGACATTATAGCTGGTAATGATGAAAAAATACTTAATCAATTAATTAAGTAAGTAAGTACAAGTTTTGAATTTTCTTTTTGCAAACTATAATTTCCAGAAAAAATGACTGAAAAGTTCCTGAAAATTCCAACTCCACCTAGAAAGAAATGTTAAGAGTTGTAAAAAGCCGTATCTATAATTTCATAAAATACTGTCTATTTCAAACAATTTCAAAGACAGACGAACACAATCACAATTTCAGCAGTAGAGTAGTTTCCTGTTTATAACAATAAGGATTGACGAACTGAACAGGGTTCACACAGAACAGACGTCGCTAGAATGCACACAATGAGATTAGCGAAACTAAGCCATTAGAGGAAAACGATAGAAATTCCTATTTTACGTCACAAGAGGATTGCTGGTATCTGGTCATACGTCCTCAGTTACACTCATATTTGTAGACAAACACACACAGACACACACACACATACACACATACACACACGTGTATATATTTGAGAAAGAGAAAGAGTAAACATCAAGTTAGGGCACTAAACAAGAAAATAAATTTAATTAAGTCATGGAGAGCTAAATATTATCACAAAATCCTGCAAGTCTTTATGTATCTCTTAAAGGACCATTCGTCACAAGCAGAGAAAATGAATGATAATTAAATATCACTTTCCTAAGGAATTTCAAACGTTCTAATTTTTTTAACTATAAGACTGCAAATATCAAAACTTTCACATAATTAAAACATGAAAGTATGTGTGTAAATGTAGGAGTGAAACATTTTACTTTAGAAGACTATTTCTGTGAATGTAGCCAGTGAATTTCTAAAGATAACAGATTAAGAGAGAACTGACCCGCTAAATACATTGTACTTTATATTATTTCAATAGAAGTACACGTGTACATTATTTTATTTCAACACAAGTACACGTGCACTTTATTTTATTTCAATACAAGTACACGTGTACTTTATATTATTTTAACACAAGTGATGATATAGAAGGTCATGTACTTTTTATATATTTAAATACAATGATGTAATAATGTTGAAGCATCATTTCAGAGAAAATAAATTTATACTCAAAGAGTAAACAAAATCTAAAAATTAACATGTGAAACAAATAAATAGTAAAACATTTTTTCTCACCATTTCTGACGTCATTTCATTGTTGTTTCCTGTCTGTTCCTGCACGGTAACACCAACAATGGAGTTGGGCAAGCCACTCAGGTGCAATGTCACACTATCTCCAGGCGTAAACCTTGACGAATCTACACTTAATTGCACCTATGCACAGAGACAGAATATGAAGTGCAAAAACCTTGACGAATCTACACTTAATTTCACCTATACACAGAGACAGAAAATGAAGTGCAAAAAACTTGACGAATCTACACTTAATTGCACCTACACACAGAGACAGAAAATGAAGTGCAAAAACCTTGACGAATCTACACTTAATTGCACCTATACACAGACATAAAATGAAGTGCAAAAAACCATGGCAAATCTAAACTTAATTACACCTACAAAGAGAAAGAGAGAAAGAGAGAGAGAGAAAGAGAGAGAGAGAGAGAATAGATAGATATATAGATAGAAATACAGAGAGAGAAATAAAGTACAAAAATCATGGCCAGTCTGCACTTAATTGCACCTACTGAGAGAGAAAATAAAATCTATAACTAGTTATGACTATCTACACATAATTGCATATATAAAGTTTCCAAATATGGGCGGCAAATCTACAGAGAGAAAACAATATAAGTTGATAAGTGAGAGAAAAGAAATCTCTAATTTAAGAAAACAGAAAATACTTCCAACTAAGCATGGCTCTGTGTAAGTAATGATAACAATATCTATAACTAAGACATGATCATATGTAAGTAATGATAACAATATCTATAACTAAGACATGATCACATGTAAGTAATGAAAACAATATCTGTAACTAAAACATGAACTCATGTAAGTAATGATAACAATATATATAACTAAGACATGATCACATGTAAGTAATGATAACTTCAGCAGTGAGGACAAGATCACAAATGGGCACATACAAAAACATACTGTAGTGAAACAAACTCTCACAAAGAGTAGATAACACAAAACCTGTAACTTACTCAAGCTCAGAGTAGACAAACTAAATCTGTAGCTAAGACAAGCTCTCATTAGTAAAGATAGCAAATTATAACTAGACTAAGTCTACATGAGAGTAGACAAACAAAATTTGTAGCTAAGACAAGCTCTCATTAGTAAAGATAGCAAATTATAACTAGACTAAGTTTACATGAGAGTAGATAAACAAAATCTGAAGCTAAGACAAGCTCTCATTAGTAAAGATAGCAAATTATAACTAGACTAAGTCTACATGAGAGTAGATAAACAAAATGTCACGAAGACAAGTTCTTGCCAGTAGACCAAACAAATCTGTTACTAATATACACTAAAATGTGAGTAGATAAAACAAAATATGCAATTAAATTCTGTTCATATTTGAATAGATAAAACCAAATCTGTGAATTTAAGACGAGCTTATGTGAGTAGATGAAACACAGTATCTAGATACGTCAGCGTGTTCAAAGTACATGTTGTTAAATTCTATTTCCAGTTCCAAGTATATGTTGTTAAATTCTATTTCCAGTTCCAAGTATATGTTGTTAAAGTCTGTATTTCTTGTTCAAAGTATATGTTGTTAAAGTCTGTATTTCTTCTTCAAAGTATATGTTGTTAAAGTCTGTATTTCTTGTTCAAAGTATATGTTGTTAAAGTCTGTATTTCTTGTTCAAAGTATATGTTGTTAAAGTCTGTATTTCTTGTTCAAAGTATATGTTGTTAAAGTCTATATTTCTTGTTCAAACTATATGTTGTTAAAGTCTATATTTCTTGTTCAAACTACATGTTGTTAAAGTCTAGGTATTTTTGTATATTTGTTCAAATCTGCATTTAGCGTTCAAGCCCTTAGTGAAAGAAAATTATATTACGTTCAAAGCGCATTAAAATATTAGCTGGAAGTAAACCTACATGCGTATTGAAAAGAGCCAATCACAATGCAGAGTGTGTATGCATATTAAAAAGAGCCAATCACAACGTAGAGTGTGTATGCATCTAAACACGTTTGGAGAAGGCCATTCAAATTGCAAAGAAATATGTATTAAGAAATACTTAATGGCGGTCAGTAAAATAACCCTGTTAGTGTATGTATACTTATTGAGAAGGTAAGTAAATGAAAAACCCCATCATTCTAGGTATACATATATTTATGGAGAGATCCAGTCAAAAAGCAGGCAATGCATGTATACAAATATTTCTGGAGGGGGCCATTAAAAAGCTATCAGTATCTGTATACAAATATATTTCTAGAGGGGCCAATCAAAATGTATGCAGCGTATGTATACACATATTTCTGAAGGAGGCCAATCAAAAAAGCATGCAGTGTATGTATACAAATACTTTTTGAGGGGCCAGTCAAAAGTAGGAGCGTGCATATACAGATATTTCTGGAGAGGGCCAGTCAAAAAGTAGGCAATGTAAGTATGCAAATACTTCTGGAGAGGGCCACACAAAAAGCTAGCAGTGTAAGTATGCAAATACTTTTGCTGAGGCCCACACCAAAAGCTAGCAGTGTAAGTATGCAAATACTTCTGGAGAGGGCCAGACAAAAAGCAGGCAGTTTATGCTTAAGCACTGCCGGAGAGCTGGTGAGTTACATACAGTGTTTTGGAGAAGTCCAGACACATCGAAAGCTAAACTGTCGGCCACGATCTCGGACTGACGAGTATAGTAGACGATGATTTCTGTCACTGGCGTCATGGCCCATGTCAGTTCCACTTCAAACTGGGCCGTAAACACGTCACCGGAAGTGTCTTGATTCGTCAGTGTAGGCTGCAAGGCTGTGACGACTTGGCCACGAGAAATCATCTGAAAGAAGAAAAGTGATCAAATGACATTTTGCTGAACAATGCTATTCTTGATGTCTTGTAATACTGATGTCTTCATGGAATCTGTAAAGTGTTCTATTGACACCTTAAAGATATGAAACGCCAATATCCTGACACGGCACTGCAGTAACTAATCCAAAGCAAAGTGAATTTAGTAATGACTGTTAATAATATTTACACTTTTAAATATGTGAACCTTTACAAATTTGATTAAGAGTTATATTTTTAAAAACCATATATTAGGTCAAGTAATTCGTTGCTATAACAGATGGTAAGTAATGTTTTGCTATGATTGTTAATAGGACTTTTTTCTATAGCTGTTGATAGACAATTCTTTGCTATAAATGTTGATAGCAAATGCTTTTCAATAAATGTTGACAGCTAATTCTTTGCTATAACTTTTAATAGCTAATTATTTGCTGTGATAGCTAATTTTTTGTTATAATTGTTAATAGTTAATTCTTTGCTATAACTGTTAATAGTTAATTCTTTGCTATAATTGTTAATAGTTAATTCTTTGCTATAACTGTTGATATCTAATTCTTTGCTATAAGTCTTGATAGCTAATTCTTTGCTATATTGTTAATAGTTAATTTTTTGCTATAACTGTTGATATCTAATTCTTTGCTATAACTATTGATATCTAATTCTTTGCTCTAAGTGTTGATATCTAAATCTTTGCTCTAAGTGTTGATATCTAATTCTTTGCTATAACTGTTGATATCTAATTCTTTGCTATAACTATTGATATCTAATTCTTTGCTATAACTATTGATATCTAATTCTTTGCTATAACTATTGATATCTAATTCTTTGCTCTAAGTGTTGATATCTAATTCTTTGCTATAACTATTGATATCTAATTCTTTGCTCTAAGTGTTGATATCTAACTCTTTGCTATAAGTGTTGATATCTAATTCTTTGCTATAAGTGTTGATAGACTTTATTTTACTGTAATATTTTTTATTAAAATAAGATCCAATATAAAATCTTTTCTGTAACCATTTCGTAAGAATATACAATTAAATGTAAAGAATAGCAACAACAACAACAAAAAATAATCTAACTGGTTAACAGAGACGACGGTCTCTCTCTCTCTCTCTCTCCCCCATCCTCCCCCATCCGTATTATATTTTCTAAGCAGTTGGTAGGAATCATATATACAAGTTGCTTGTAGTTGCAAATACAAGTTCTCTTACTTAATGATGTATTTAGCTTCGAACCTCGCCACAATATGAAATGTGTTCTAAAGAATAAACAGCAAATGAATACAAACTGAAAGGCCAAAGATACATGAAAATATCGTAAGTAGACAATATCAAGCCAATTAAAACAAGGCAGAAGTTAAGTAATGAAATAATAAACTCTTGAAACAAACAAAAAATTAACATATATTGATAAATCAACGATGAGACTGAAAATCCCTATGAAACAAAACAAGTCTAATAATCCAACATAGCTTTTATTAAAACAAATATGCGCACTGAACTTAGATTACTTTTTTTTTTGAGAATTTCAGCGACAGAAAATCGGTCAGAGAGGCGTATGCGTAATGATAATCGATTCATTACAACAACAAAAAATATATTCACATTAAATGTATTTGTCTTCTTTGTTTTTCCATAGTGTAACTTGTTTCGTAGAGCGAGCCAAGTAGAGTAACTTAACTTGTGTAGCTTGACTCGTAAAGTGAACCAGTGTAACTTGTAAAGCGAGCTAAGTGTAGCCTGACTTGTTTTGTTAAAACGAGCTAAGTGTGTAGCCTGACTTGTTTTATAACCTGACTTGTTTTATAAAGTGAGCTAAGTGTGTAGCCTGACTTGTTTTATAAAGTGAGCTAAGTGTGTAGCCTGACTTGTTTTATAAAGTGAGCTAAGCGTGTAGCCTGACTTGTTTTATAAAGTGAGCTAAGTGTGTAGCCTGATTTGTTTTATAAAGTGAGCTAAGTGTGTAGCCTGACATGTTTTATAAAGTGAGCTAAGCGTGTAGCCTGACTTGTTTTATAAAGTGAGCTAAGTGTGTAGCCTGACATGTTTTATAAAGTGAGCTAAGTGTGTAGCCTGACTTGTTTTATAAAGTGAGCTAAGTGTGTAGCCTGACTTGTTTTATAAAGTGAGCTAAGCGTGTAGCCTGACCTGTTTTATAAAGTGAGCTAAGCGTGTAGCCTGACCTGTTTTATAAAGTGAGCTAAGCGTGTAGCCTGACTTGTTTTATAAAGTGAGCTAAGTGTGTAGCCTGACTTGTTTTATAAAGTGAGCTAAGTGTGTAGCCTGACTTGTTTTATAAAGTGAGCTAAGCGTGTAGCCTGTTTTATAAAGTGAGCTAAATGTGTAGCCTGACTTGTTTTATAAAGTGAGCTAAGTGTGTAGCCTGACTTGTTTTATAAAGTGAGCTAAGCGTGTAGCCTGACCTGTTTTATAAAGTGAGCTAAGCGTGTAGCCTGACTTGTTTTATAAAGTGAGCTAAGTGTAATTTGTCTTGTAAAGCGAGCTAATCATTGTAGCTTGTGTTGTCTTGTAAAGCGAGCTAAGCAGTGTAACTCGACTTGTAAACTGTAGTCTGATTTGATTTGTGAAGTGAGCTAAACACTGTAGCTTGTAGGATAACTTGACTTGCTACTCACATTTGTTAGAAGATAGTTTGGTTATACTGACCTCGACATTCAACGCTGTTAGTGGGTTGTTTGAAGCTGCTCGGAACTGGGCGTGGACAGGTAGATCCTGCAAAAGAGGCATATTATATTATATTATATTATATTAATATGGTATTTTAGTACTAAAAATCCTTCAAAATTAGAATACGATTGATTTTTCCTCTGCGACCAATGTAAAAATATGACTTCAATACATTCGCCTCTAACATTTGCTCAAAGTATTTTTCCTTCAAGCCCGTTGTTTGCCCTGTTCACTGTTTTCTTCATTCATGCATTAAAGAAATTATTTTTTTAAGATGGTTTTATGGTCATTATATCCCACACATTTCGAAAATGCATTTCAACTTTTAATATTAATTTTATTATTTATAATGTGTTTTAAAGATATATAAAGTTCTTTTGATTAAAGGGATTCAAAGTATATAATGGGATATAAAAAGCATTTATAAAGTATATTTATAATCGGATAAAAATGTTCATTTATAAAACAATATAAATTGTATTATAATGTGAATGAATATTTTTATAATAGGATAAAGTACACTTATTTATTATGGGATATCTAGTGTATTTATTAAGGGATATCAAGTGTATTTATAATGGGATAGAAAACGGATTTATAATGTAATATACAGTTCATTTATTAAGGGGTACAAAGTACATTTATAATGCATAAAATGCATTTAGAATGGGGTATAAAATATATTTATAATGGGATACCTTGCCTTTAGAATGGAATATAGAGTCTACTTATAATGCGATAGAAATGTAAAGTTATAACGGAATACAAAGTTTATTTATAATGGGATATATGAAACATGAATAGTGGAGTATAAACCATATTTATGCAACGATATCAAGTACTTTTTATAACAGGTATAAAGTGCAGTTATAACGGGATATAAAATGTATTATAGAAGGATATCAAATGCATTTACAATAGGTATAAAAATGGAGTGCAATGTTTTACTAGTTTGTATATATCTACTACTTAAAGTGCAATGTTTTACTAAAATCTACTACTTAAAGTGCAATGTTTTACTAGTTTGTATATATCTACTACTTAAAGTGCAATGTTTTACTAGTTTGTATAAATCTACTACTTAAAGTGCAATGTGTTAAAGAGTTTTATTACTAGTTTTGTTACCAGTTTGTTTTACTGCTACAACTCTGTTCAGAACATTGTTTTAAGATTTTCTTATTCTATTACTATATTAAAGTAACATGTTTTACTAGATTTTTCTTATTCTATTACTATATTAAGTTAACATGTTTTACTAGTTTGTTTTAAAATCACTCTTTTTAAAGATTTTGCTAGTTTTTCTTCTATTACTCTTTTACAGTACTATGCTTACAAGATTAAAAAAATTACTCTAATAAAGTACAATGTTTTATAATTTAATTTTACTTAACCTATTCTAGTAAAGTACATTTCCTTGTTTTACTAATTCGTTTTTCTTCTACTACTCTAGAAAGCCCTCTTACCCTCTGAAGGACTGGTTCCGTGCCAACCAGATACACCTGTAAATAGCTTTGTGTACTGGACGTGACACTGTTGAGTGACAATGTACGCTGAGTACCTTGGAATGTTACCTGAAATAAAGTTAGCATGACTAGAAATAAATAATATACTCCCTTAATAGTTTAGTTGAAGAAACAAATATATAACGCAACAAAATTAACATATTGTATTAAATTATAAACGATTTTTTTAAAAAAGAAAACGAATTAATTTAGGCACACAAAATATTTTTCAACAACAAATTAATATGAGAAATTGAAAATATTTGAAAAATTAGTGTGCCGAAATTAATTTGTTGTATTAAATAATCGTTTAATAATTTGCTTTTTTATATAATCTTTTTTAACCTGAACAAAATTAAGCACTGTTTCTTTTTTAAAAAGATAAATTTAAAGAAGTTAATGTTTAATTTTGTTGAGGCTAAAAATACCCCTCAGCACCTTTCATCTAGACCTCTGCAATGCTTCTAACAATATGTTCCATAAATCTGTAAAAATATAATCTTTGTGCTGATGTCTATAATGTTTTTATAGACAAATTATACCCTTATTAATGAATTATTTTCCAATCACATGCTAAACACAAGTGAAACAGGGATGGAAGTATACATTTTTCTCCTTATAAACCTCATCTCCATAGCACCAGAAAAAGTCTAGTATATTCAGGCATAGTTACTCACCGTAATGATTCTACCACTATCCAAGCAGAGCTGCTTACCACAAATTTAGAGTTTTGTACTGTTTAAACAGAGCTACTGGCTGCAGAGACTGTTTAGAATCAGGGCTAATTATTAAATAAAAAAGGGACCAGTCCGAAATATAGCCTACAACCTAGAACTATCCAGCAGGGCTAATTACTATATAGAAGAGGGCCCAGTCTTAAAATATACAACCTAGAACTATCCAGCAGGGCTACTTACCACCAGATCTATTCTATTTACGTCATTAGGAATCTCCAGGTCGACAGGGAAGAATCCTGAGTCTGGGAGAGTCAGCTTGGATGCCAAAATGGGATAGGAACCGGTAAATGCACTGACTTGGTAGCGAGAGTCAGGCGAGGGTCTGGTGTAGTGACCAGTGCCATAGACATAGACTGTCCGGAATATACTGTCAGGGGCAATGTCTAGAGGTTGGTCTGCATTGTTTGTTATTTGGACCTAGAAAAAAAACAATTAATACATATTTTATTTTATTTTAATTTTATTGTAACTAAGATGACTTCTTTACAAAGGAAACTAACTCATATGACCTGTTTAATATGCCCTTCCAGCATTATCTAAATATATAAGTATTTAGTTGGTTCACTGAAGTTGAATGTGTTTTGGAAGATTTTGCATTTGTTCTTTGCCATCGTAGAATAACAAGTTTATAACATGTGAACATCAAACATATCAAGATACAACATAAATATAAAAAGAATTATGTCAAGCCTCGGTGTGTATAATGAAATAAAGTTATATTACATCACAAGATCGTGACCTGATACAAAGTGATAAAATAGATTTAAATACAAAGTGATAAAATATATTTAAATATTCAAAAGGGTAAAATAGATTTAATTATACAAAAAGTTTGTAATGAGGAGACTTCTACTGAACACACGCTGAAAAATATAATCTATGTATGGCTAGCCAAGTCTAAACACACCCGGAGTGTCTCGGTGAACGTTTACTTACGTAAGCAGTGAAAGGCAAGCCGGGTCTAAACACGGCTGGCGTGGTCTCGGTAAACTGCACTTTGATGTCGCGCTCATACACATTAATGGAGGAGCTTCCACTAACAACTTCTCCCGTTTCTTGCTCCGTTACAGTGGCAGTCACCACGGTGGCAGCGGAAGAATAAAAAAGATCGGGGAACGAAAAGGACACGTTGCCCTCCATCTTGAAATGAAAGCAATGTCAGCAGTTTAGACAAGGTAAATAAAACTAGAGCAAAGTCAGTCATATCAAAACAAGATAAACTATTAAAGCCAGCCATTAAGAGCACAGTGAATAATTAAAGTCAATAATGAGAGAACAAGATGAACAGTTAAAGTCAGTATAGGAAGAACTACGTCAGGAATGGCAGAACAAGGTGAACATTTAAAATTAGTATAGGAAGAACTACGTCAGGAATGGCAGAACAAGGTGAACATTTAAAATCAGTATAGGAAGAACTACGTCAGGAATGGCAGAACAAGGTGAACATTTAAAATCAGTATAGGAAGAACTACGTCAGGAATGGCAGAACAAGGTGAACAGTTAAAGTCAGTATAGGAAGAACTACGTCAGGAATGGCAGAATAAGTGAACAGTTAAAGTCAGTATAGGAAGAACTACGTCAGGAATGACAGACAAGGTGGCAAATTACAAAAAAGTCGTTTAGAAATGTCAGAACACGTCATACGGTTAAGTCAAGCAGGTATTGTAGCAGCAATGTCAATAAATACCACGGACTAAAAGGGGCACAATGACAGTCTCATAGAGTGATGCCACGAAAACGTATTTCCTGTGTTTATTTTCGGTGGCCATTTTTTTATACTGTGGTAAACAACTCGAGCACTTAGAAACTATATGTTTAATAGGGAATCATGACGTTAAACGAGGGAGACAAACACTATTAATTGATACACTTCTGGAAATATCTTGGCGGTGTTGATTAATGGAGAAAACCACTATTAACTGGTACACTTCTGGAAATATCATGGTGAAGTAGATTAATGGAGAAATACACTATTAATTGGTATACTTATGGAAATATCATGGCGCTAGATTAATGTAGAAATACACTATTAATTGGTACACTTATGGAAATATCATGGCGCTAGATTAATGGAGAAATAAACTATTAATTGGTACTCTTCTGGAAAGATCATGGCGGTTTAGATTAATATTACTTCCTTTGTTATAAAAGCAGGTCATTAGGGAAAACACTATAGCCACTTGTCCAAATGTAAATATAAACGACAGTCCTCGTAATTTGAAAAACATGTTTTTGGTGCTTGATATCTCAGATCTATGGTTTGTGATTTTGAATAAGAAAGAATAAACAAACAGTAACAAAAATGAAACAGAATAAATTGAAGCAAGAACCCCCCCCCCCGATAATCGCAGTTGTAAACTGAAATATTTGCACTCATAGCAATGAATAATAAGTTAATAACAAACATATCCAAGTTTATATAGTAACTAACTCTATTAGCTTCTGTTTATTTACAACACACACAAACACAGACATAGGTTTTGAATCAAGCTAAACGTCACATATTCTGAACCATTGACAGACATAAAAATGAAGTTGATCAATAAGTCTGCATCTGATATAGAGAGAAACAATGATATAGAGGGAAACAGTGATATAGAGAGAAACAGTGATATAGAGAGAAACAGAAATATAGAGAGAAACATTAATATAGAGAGAAACAGTAATATAGAAAGAAACAGTAATATAGAAAGAAACAGTAATATAGAAAGAAATATAGTAATATAGTATAAACATAGTAATATAGTATATAAAATATAGTAATAGAAACAGTGATATAGAGAGAAACAGTAATATAGAGAGAAACAGTAATATAGAGAAAAACAGTAATATAGAGAGAAACAGTAATATAGAAAGAAACAGTAATATAGAGAAAAACAGTAATATAGAGAGAAACAGTAATATAGAGAGAAACAGTAATATAGAGAAAAACAGTAATATAGAGAGAAACAGTGATATAGAGAAAAACAGCAATATAGAAAGAAACAGTGATATAGAGAGAAACAGTAATATAGAGAGAAACAGTAATATAGAGAAAAACAGTAATATATAGAGAAACAATGATATAGAGAGAAACAGTAATATAGAGAGAAATATAGTAATATAGTATAAACATAGTAATATAGTATATAAAATATAGTAATAGAAACAGTGATATAGAGAAAAACAGTAATATAGAGAGAAACAATGATATAGAGAGAAACAGTAATATAGAGAGAAACAGTAATATAGAAAGAAACAGTAATATAGAGAGAAACAGTGATATAGAGAAAAACAGCAATATAGAAAGAAACAGTGATATAGAGAGAAACAATGATATAGAGAGAAACAGTAATGGAAACAATCTCATGTATCAAACGATAGTAATTCTAAGAACGTTAAATATACAAAATAGAAATAGTAACTATTCAATAAATATTTGAGTATGTTTACACTTAAATTACACTTATAATGAAGACAAGGAGAAAATTTATAAGAAACGATTTTCGGTGAAAAGATTTGCTTACCTGTAGGGAAGTCTCGGGTGTTTGTCCTCCATAACCATACGACGGCCCAGACACGGTTATCTCTGCTGTGCCTATGACACCCACGCCATGAGGGTATCTGTAAAAATATGGACACATTGTAACTTTGTCTTTTCAGTATTGTATAACAACTTACACCAAAATCACTAAGGTATGTGTGAAGACTTGGGGACTTTTAGCCATGCCTTTTGGAATATCTGTTTAAAAGATGTTTGAGACCTGCAATATTTCATGACATATTTTTTATAGCAAGCACATCTAACATTAAAAAAGGATCTATATAAAAGGAAACGATTACATTTAACATAATGACAATATTTACATTAAAAAAGTACATTTCAGTCATTCAAGAAGCCATTAATATATTTATGAAAAGAATCCTTTCCATTCTCGAATCTTTTCCCTTGATCTTACGTGGCTGTAACGATGGAGTTACCTCGCTTGAACGGTGCCCTCCAGAGTCTCAGACGTGTTCATGGTTTCCGGTAACAAGACTTCAACTGTGAAAACTGGCTTATCTGTAATGTAAACAATAAAATGTAAATATTTATTGATACAAATAAATTATAATAACGCCAAATGCCATGAAAATTAGATATAGCATTTGCGTTTTGACTATGGCATCTAGTATCCAGCACCTAGAAAAATTTAAGAGAGAAAAGGCCCCACCCCCTAAATGAGAGCGACGTAATGTCGAGAAGCTCCCCCCTCCCTCCTAGTCCTTCGGTGTGCGTAGAGATGGTTAGGCAAGCGTCTTTGAGGTTAGTGAAACCTTCAATACCGCATATTGCTCCCCCCCCCCTTCCATCTCTTTGATAGATTTGGAAGTATGTGTGCAAATGAACACGGCCGTCTGACTTCTATTTTAATAGTCAGCATGCGCACAGCTGTTTCTCCTCATTTTGACTGGCATCAACATTCCTTAATAATTACAAAGTGCTGAGGAGCAGGGCGATTTTCCAGAATAGGTTCCTGTAAGTCTCTCTCTCTTCTTCCCTCCCCCCCCCTCTCTCTCTACAAGATCTGAATAGGCAAGTTGTTGCAATTGTAATAGACCCATTAACATTCAAGTCATACTTGTAATAGACCCATTAACATTCAAGTCATACTTGTAATAGACTCATTAACATTCAAGTCATACTTGTAATAGACTCATTAACATTCAAGTCACACTTGTAATAGACCCATTAACATTCAAGTCATACTTGTAATAGACTCATTAACATTCAAGTCACACTTGTAATAGACCCATTAACATTCAAGTCATACTTGTAATAGACTCATTAACATTCAAGTCACACTTGCAATGAATTGTTAAGTATACCACAATAGTTTTCTATCTTTGTAATTTTAAATTATTTTATACGTGTGGCCAAACATTTCTTTTCTATTTAATCTTTCTGTAAACTTATTTTGTTAAATCTTTTCTCTATTATTTTGGGTCGTACTACTTAATGTGAGATCGTTTACTGAAAGTATGTTTCTTTTGTATACACCAAGGTTGCTTTCTGTTGAGGCATTATTATGAAAATATTCTCTGGCATATTTCGTATATTAATTTGTTTATACTTAGGAGACAGATTCTGCTATTATCTGTGTATGCATTCAGTTGAACAATTATGATGATAGCTTTGATATTCATGGCGATATATTTAAGTATATTTTTGTTTGACTATTATTATAATGAAAGCTATTTGCCGTAAGGCTATGTACAAATGCTAATGCAGTTATGTTGTTATCTGTGTATGCATTACAGTTGTACAATCATGACTAGGCGTATATCTTTGATATATTTAATTATATTTTTGTTTCACTGATTAGTAAAATAAAAGCTATTTTTTGTGAGGCTATGCACAAACACTTCTGTTGTCTTAGCTAATATTATAAGATACCTGCATGTTATCTGTGCTAAATAATTTTATTACGTCACTGGACTGTGTGCTGTGGGAATAAAAATATTCAGTTCAGCATTTAAAGTGAGAATGTATCTTTTTGACAGTGATTTATATACTTCAGATCTTTTCATCTTCAACACTCTTATACAAGTGTCTACAGAAAGTTGACTTTTCCTTGGCCCACATCTGGCTGAACATCACGTGTTACATTCCTGACTATGCACTATTATTGGCTAATCAACTACCTCAACCTTGACCACACTGTCAATCTCCCTTCCCCGGCTATTTTAGAATCTTTCCCCAGGGGAGATGAAACAGAGCGAATTATATTTGAATGATGCAGACTTATCGTCCCTAATCAACTTGTACTCAACAGAGTGAACTTTTATTACATTACAACTTCTTAATCTTAGTGTAAAGAGTATTATTTACATGGATTTTGCAAGTCTCTTGTGTTAGCTGCACCAGTGCTTTGTCTTTGTTAAACAGTTACAAATTCCCGGTATCGCTAATCAGACTATTCTGTTTATTCTGTTTATTCTATTTATTCTCTGCCACTGCGTGACTGAGTATGACCGGAGATGAGCCTAGTTCTATTGATCTGTTTGGCACGTGAGCAGTCACGTGACTGTAATCGTGCCTAAGTGCAGGGGATGGGTGAGTAGAGAATGTAAGGCACATGGCGCGAACATTTATAGTCGTATTACCCTTACATTACAAATAATATAACCACTTAATTATCTTTTTACATCTTCATATTAACGATTACTTAAGAATATTTATCAAAAATAAAATTAGTCGAACAATAGACTGACCGTAATCCTCCACTGTGAAGTATGAGTTAGTGGTTCCTACTTTTGCCTGAAACAGTCATGGGAGAAGCAGTGAGCAGGAAAGACTCAATACTTTGAGCATGAAAGATTCATGCAATTACTCATTATCTTCAGTAAAGCAGCGAGCACATAATACTCATTATCTTTATTGAAGCAGCGAGCACTTAACATATTAATTATCTTTATTAAAGCAGATAGCATTTAACATACTCATTATCTTCAATAAAACAGTGAGCACGTAATGCTCATTATCTTCAATAAAATAGAGAGCACGTAATACTCATTATCTTCAATAAAATAGAGAGCACGTATACTCATTATCTTCAATAAAATAGCGAGCATTTAATACTCACTATTCGCGAGTCTTCAGTAATCGGTAATTAATGCAAAGTACTAATTATCCTGAGTAAACCAAGGACTAAGTAATTGCAAGAGCTAAAACGGAGTATTAATAAATCATGAAGTAAGTACTAAATAGTCATAAAGAAAACATTATAGTGTCAATTCTATATTTCTCTATAATATACTGTATACATATAGTGTCAACTCTATATTTCTCTATAATATGCTGTATACATATAGTGCAACTTCTATTTTCCACTATCGATGATAGATAATAAAATGTGTTTTTTGTTTTTTCATCTTAGCAATATAGCGTAATTGTAAAAAATGGATCGACTGTTTGCTTAATATATTAGTTCCTATAACAATATAAACTGTTTGCAATTTAGAACTGAATATTTTATCTATCTATCTATCTATCTATCTATCTATCTATCTATCTATCTATCTATCTATCTATCTATCTATCTATCTATCTATCTATCTATCTATCTATCTATCTATCTAATCTAATCCCATCGATCCATCCATCCGTCCATCCATCCATCTATCTATCCATCTGAACTTTTGACACCAAAACGTTTTACATGTTGCATAAGAAAACTAAGTTATTGCGTTAGAACAGAAAAAAACATGTTACACATTACAGCTATATTTATTAAATGATATTGGTGTACGCATTGCAGAGTTATTACTAAGTAACTGTATAATATTGAAAGTATATTTGTCATAACAATAACTCACCGAATAATGTACATACCACACCACAACACAGTATTAGTATAATTACATCTCTTCACAGAAACATACACATTATACCACGACACAGCAATACACATTACATCACCGTCAATACCAATACACACGATAGCTCTACACAGCAACGAACTCACATGAAACCACGTTACAGTACCAATAGACTTAAATACCACTACATATTACTCGATGATGTGTTTACTAATACACATTAATGATGTGTTACTAGTACACATTAATGATGTGTTTACTAGTACACATTAATGATGTGTTTACTAGTACACATTAATGTCAGTAAACTTACGCTGGAAGTTGTAATTGACCATCTTCCAAGGGGAGGATGTTCGTCAAGGTCAAAGGTCAAGACAGTCACAGTGCTTGGTAAAGACGTCCAGCGTTGAACAAGAAATCCAGTTGGAGTCTTTAGACAATGAGATTAGAAATTTGGATCTGAATTGACTATGAACTTAAACAATCGGAGTGCCTTTTGCATTAAAATACAGAAAGCATTTATTATGGACAATACATTTTATAGTTGTGTGACAGAAAGCATTTATTATGGACACTACATTTTATAGTTGTGTGACAGAAAGTATTTATTATGGACACACTGCATTTTATAGTTGTGTGTAAGAAAGTATTTATTATGGACACACTACATTTTATAGTTGTGTGTAAGAAAGTATTTATTATGGACACACTAGAATTTATAGTTGTGTGACAGAAAGTATTTACCATGGACACACTACAATTTATGGTTGAGTGTAAGACAATATCAGATAAAGTTAGAATAACAAAAATAACAATTATTAAATCAAAATGTAAACTTCCGCCACCACAAAATGCCTAAGTAACATTTAAAATAAGAATATAAATATCACACACACACACACACACACACACACACACACATACACACACACACACACACACACTAACCCACACACTCACTAACTCACACACTCACTCACTAACTCAAATACATTATATATGGTGAAAGTGAAAATATGCAAATTGCTAGAGGTCAGTCGCCTTCGAAAGACTGTTTACCGACTGAAATTTCTTTTTTTCTTCCTTATCACCTTGTTTGTCTTCTTTCATGACACTTTGTCATCTAAGTCACTCTGTCTGTTCCTCCAAGTGTTTTGTCTTCTAAATCCCTGTGTTCTCCCATGTCACTTTGTCTATGTTCTCCCATGTCTTCTGTCACTTTGTCTATGTTCTCCCATGTCACTTGTCTTCTGTCACTTTGTCTATGTTCTCCCATGTCACTTGTCTTCTGTCACTTTGTCTATGTTCTCCCATGTCACTTTGTCTTCTGTCATTTTGTCTATGTTCTCCTATGTCACTTTGTCTATGCAAACTATTCCCTTCCTTCCCCACCCCTGTTTCTGTCACGTGATACTGCATTAATAATGCTGCTATCCCATTAGTGTTGCTCACGAATGCAACATGTGGCTTTGTGCATGCGTATAGTTTCCTTGATTGTCTGAATATCCCACATCATTTTGATTGCCTGAATGTTCCACATCATTTTGATTGTCTGAATGTTCTACAGATTTTGCTTGCCTGAATGTTCTACAGATTTTTATTGCCTGAATGTTCTACAGATTTTTATTGCCTGAATGTTCTACACATTTTGATTGCCTGAATGTTTCACAGATTTTGATTGCGTGAATATCCCAAAACAATTTGATTGCCTGAATGTTCCACAGCATTTTGATTGCCTGACTGTTCCACAGATTTTGATTGCCTGAATGTTCCAAAACATTTTGATTGTTTGTATGTCCACATTATTTTGGCTGAATTTGTTTCAGGTCCTTTTTGTTCTTCTTGTTGTTCTTGATGTTTTTTGCTGTTTTCTATGGTTCTTCTTGTTATTATTATTTTGTTGTTGTTGGTGTTCTAGTTTTCTCTTCATCTTCTTCCGTTTTAAATATGTACGTAGTCACATTCGTATAAACCAAGACATGCGAAAATGTCTGATGAAATGGACATAATTAACCAGACATTCAAAACAAAACAAAATGTCTGATGAAATGGACATAATTAACCAGACATTCAAAACAAAACAAAATCTCAATGACGCGTCAGTCAGAGAAGCCATCACACATCTTACATTCAGCTTGCACATACTCAGGTCAAAGACAAATTACCTAACTGGCTAAGGAGACCAATGAAGACTGGACACTAATTATTACAAGCTGACTAATTGACAAGAGAGAAGAAATGAAGAGAGGAACACTACCTATTACAAGCTCACCTTTAAGCTGATGTCATAAGTGTCACTGTGAGGTTTCAGGTCCAACGTCTGAAGAGCAAAAGTCTGGAAAGTCACTGAAAAAATTTTCCTTGTTCACGCAGAGTAAGCAGTAGTTTGATATTTCAGGTTTGTTTATATAAAGTATCAAAAATAAGCACCTCTTGAGATGCCTGCAAAAGAATCTGTCCTGACATTTTTTGAAAATAGTCCCATAGAGCAATATTATACGTGCGCGCCAAACTGTATCGGAGAGTAAGTATATTTTATGTTCACCCCCACCCTCCCTCCCTCTGGATACACCCTGACAGAGAAAGCTCACCGCTTCCGTTGAACATTAATTAAAGATTGTAACGAAACTCGTGTTTGGTGCAGACATCCGCTTTCACCACAGTTTATTTTAAGTGTATGTTTGCAGAGTATATTCACAAATCATATAATGTATACATTCATACATCAGCAAAAAGTAAACACCTTAATCAAAAAGAGTATATTCATAAATCAACAAGAGTTAATTTAATAATCAAAATGAGTCAATTCAGGAATAAAAAAAATAAATTCATTAATCGAAAAAAAGTGAATTCACAAAAACTAAAGAGTAAATCGATGAATTAAAATATTGCATTAATTAAAAAAAAACCAGTGACTGGAAGATCATGAAAGAATAAAGAGATAAGCTAATATATATAAGTATTAAATTTATAAATCTGTAAGTCAATTGATAAGTCAATAAGGAATAAACTGATGCATCGATAAAGAGTACATTTAAAATTAATTAAGAGCAAATTAAATGCAATGAGTTTTCCGTGTTACTTGGCAGTTCCTGTGGCCATAGCTGGTAGACAGCTAGGTATAAATGACATCAGAATTTAAAAAAAAAAATTGTGTCGGTGAGTTGTTAAACAACCATGAATGGTTTGATTGTCTGATAAGTTGTGAAACGCCCACGCGTGTTTTAATTATCTGTTGAGTTGTGAATCAACTATGTGTTTATTTGAATTGTCTGTTGAGTTGTGAAGTACCCATGTGTGTGTTTGGATTGTCTGTTGAGTTGTGAAGTACCAAAGAGTGTGTTTGAATTGTCTGTTGAGTTGTGAAGCATCCATGTGTGTATTTGAATTGTCTGTTGAGTTGTGAAGCACCCATGTGTGTGTTTGAATTGTCTGTTGAGTTGTGAAGTACCAATGAGTGTGTTTGAATTGTCTGTTGAGTTGTGAAGCATCCATGTGTGTATTTGAATTGTCTGTTGAGTTGTGAAGCACCCATGTGTGTGTTTGAATTGTCTGTTGAGTTGTGAAGTACCAATGAGTGTGTTTGAATTGTCTGTTGAGTTGTGAAGCATCCATGTGTGTATTTGAATTGTCTGTTGAGTTGTGAAGCACCCATGTGTGTGTTTGAATTGTCTGTTGAGTTGTGAAGTACCAATGAGTGTGTTTGAATTGTCTGTTGAGTTGTGAAGCACCCATGTGTGAATGATGGTTTGGTTGTCTGATAAATTTTTAAACGCTCAAAAGAGTTAATTTTGCTGGAACGTTGGTAACCCTGAAATTACCAGATCAATGGCAACGGGATTAAAACTGAGTTTTCTCTAGTAAGAAAGTTTGTCAGTAAGCACCGGTACCTTGAATAATGAGTTTCTGATATCGAAATGTTTGTGATCTGTATGTGAAAACTACCCACCCCCTTCAAGTAAACAAAATTAGGCAGTTATTTTTGTACCTAGAATAGTACTTGACTGATATTGTTGTATTGTTGATTTGTGCTAGGAAAGTTAAACAAAGCTTTATTAGAGGTGGGATCTTGTAATACTTTGTGCTTTAAAGTTAAACAAACTTTTATTACAGGTAGGATCTTGCAATACTTTGTGCTTTAAAGTTAAACAAACCTTTATTAGAGGTGGGATCTTGCATTACTTTGCGCACTTTCTACTGTCACATTCGTATACATGTGCTTTAATTATTTATCAAAGTTTGAAAATATTAAAAAAGGCGCCATTGCTTAATTGTCCTCACCTCGTTGTCCAGGCTTATAAATTTCCCGGTCAGTCTGCAAGAAAACGTGTGCGACCTGATCTTGCTTGGTCACTTCTTGTCGCGTGTCTATCTGTAGGCCTCCAGTGCCGCGCAAGTGCAGCCTGTAATTGCCGTTACCCGTCATTACAGAGTTTGGTACCTGCCATCGAACACACAGTTTGTCAGTACGGACCTTGGCACTTGTCACTGAACACACAGTTTGTCAGTACTGAGTTGGCAACTGTCAGTTTTGTCAGTGCAGAACTTGGATCCTGTCAGTAAACACACCATTTGTCACTCAGACTTGGCACCTGTCTGCGAACACAGAGTTTGTTAGTATAATTAGCTTGGCACCAGTCTGTAAACAAACAGTTGGTTAGTATAATTAGCTTGGCTCCAGTCTGCGAAATCGCAGTTTGTTAGTATAAATAATAGCTTGGCATCTGGCAACAAACACAGTTTGTCACTCAGGGCTTGGCACCTTCACGCAGAACAAACTTAGTTTGTCATCAAAAGGGCCTCCAGTTTGTCATCAAAGGTCCTCCAGTTTGTTATCAATAGGGCCTCCAGTTTGTCATCAAAAAGAGCCTCCACAAATGCAGGATTAGTGCATAGTGTGTTCTAAAACATGGCAGTTTTAGTAAGGTGTAGTCTGTTATAAAACAGGGCACCATAATGTGTAATCTGTTGTAAAACACGGCACTGTAATGTGTAGTCTGTTCCAAAACAGCACTGCAATGTGTAATTTGTTCTAAAACCGGGCACTGTAATGTGTAATCTTTTCTAAAACACGGTACTGCGATGTGTAGTCTGTTCGAAACTCGGCACTGCAACGTGCAGTCTGTTTAACAGGGCACTGTAATGTGTAGACTGTTCTAAAACACGGCACTGTAGTGTGTAATTGTTCTAAAACACCGCTCAGAAATGTGTAGTCTGTTCTAAAACACGGCACTGCAATATGTAATCTGTTCTAAAACACGGCACTGCAGTGTGTAATTGCTCTAAAACACGGCACTGTAATGTGTAGACTGTTCTAAAACACGGCGCTGTAAGTAAAATGTTCTAAAACACGGCACTGAAATGAGTAGTCTGTTTTAAAACACGGCAGCGTAATGTGTAGTCTATTCTAAAACCTTTCTAGATGAGTTTACCAACCACTTGCTCCCTTCGACCCAAAAGTAAATTAATTCAGGGGAGAGTACCCCTCATGCCGTCACAGTCTGGTATCGTTTGGTATAGTCAGATTTAAAGGAAACAAAACATAAAACTTTACATATTTTAATGTCTGCCTTAATGCACTGTGCCATCAGTCTATCCTAACACCTAGTGCAAATCATATCAACCCTCCAACAATTAGTGAACTATATATAACATCTGGCCTTAATTATTGAACTGTATATAACATCTTGCCTCAATTAGTAAATTGTATAGAACATATGGCCTCAATTAGTGGATCGTGTATTAATAGCTGGCCTCATTCAGTGAATGTATACTATCTGGCCTCAATTACTAAATTGTATAATAACATTTGGCATCAGTTAGTTAATAATAATGTCTGCTCTAAAACCAGAAACTGCTGGTAAGACCTGGCGCATTTCACTTAATTACTGAGTAACATTTGACCTCAATTAGTGAATTATATAATTAAGTCTAATATCAATTAGTGAATTATATAGTTAAGTCTAGTATCAATTAGTGAACAGTGAACTGTATAGTAATATCTTGTATCAGTTAATGGTGTATTGTAATGTCTTGTATCAGTTAATGGTGTGTATTGTAATGTCTTGTATCAGTTAATGGTGTGTATTGTAATGTCTTGTATCAGTTAATGGTGTGTATTGTAATGTCCTCCTGCTTTAAACTATGAAATGTCTTACCATAATCGTAAGAGTACCAATGTTTCCTGTGAAAGACATTGAAAATAAAAATAAAACAATAATCCATGAAAAGCATGATTAAAAACAAACTCAAATAGTGAACTAGATACCATAGATAAATAATGATACCGAGAATAAAGTAAAATAATAATCGACTAATCTCTCAGATTTCATTAGTATATACAATAAAAGAAAATGATATCGAATCAAAACAATTATCTATAATCTAGATTTAATTATTCTCATTAATTAAAGTAATAAGAATATACTAAAATAATAATCGTCAACTCATTTAAACTTAATTAATATATAATAACGTGTCTTCAATCATGTTATTGTATTGCGTTGTGAGTCTGTCTTCAATCATGATATTGTATTGCGTTGTGAGTCTGCCCTAAATAATGTTATTGTATAGTAAAGTCTATCCTTAATACAGTATAATATTATCTGCTGAAACTCACATGCATATGCACACACACACACACACACACACACACACACACACACACACACACACACACACACACACAAACACACATACACTCGCACGCTCGCTCGATCACTCCACACACCCCCTTCCACCGCATTGATTAGTATATCCTAAAACACAGCACTTTATGGTATAGTCTACAATAAAACACTGCACTACATTGTATAGTTTACTATAAAACACAACACTCTGTAGTAGAGTCTACCATAAAACAGCCCTGAATGTTACAGTCTACCATGAAACATGACCCTGAATAGTATAGTCTACTATAAAATAAATCCTGTATATTACAATCTACCATGAAACATGCCATTGTACATTACAGTCTATCATAAAACACATGAATGACAGACTAACACCAAACACAACGCTAAGGACAGCCTATCACAAAACAAAGCCCTGTGTATTGCCATGTACCATAAAGTTGTAGATATTTCTTATTTTAAATGTAGTAAATTGCAAACAATGTTTATAGTCTAATGTATCTTTCTTAACTTAGCAAACTGTAATGTTTTTCCAACATTGAATTGTACTATTGGTGTAATTATGTTGACATTCCTTATATTGAAGTACTATATGGTAGTGTATCAAAGTCCTACAACAATCTAACATATTATATTGTAGTGTATCAAAGTCCTACAACAATCTAACATATTATATTGTAGTGTATCAAAGTCCTACAACAATCTAACATATTATATTGTAGTGTATCAAAGTCCTACAACAATCTAACATATTATATTGTAGTGTATCAAAGTCCTACAACAATCTAACATATTATATTGTAGTGTATCAAAGTCCTACAACAATCTAACGTACTTTATTGTAATGTATCAAAGTCCTACAACAATCTTTGCATTTACAGCGGTATTATTATTATTATTATTATTATTATTATTTATTATTTATCAATTGACATTGGCACGATACATGACATGAAACCACAAAACAATAGGACCTTGTTTTTGTATATGCAGTGAAACTGTACACCAAATAGGACATTATGTGAAAATGTACATCAAATAGGACATTTTCACAGTACATGAAGTGAATCTGTGAAGCAAATAGGACATTATGTGAAACTGTACACCAAATAGGACATTTTCACAGTACATGAAGTGAAATTGTGAAGCAAACAGGACATTATCACAGTACATGAAGTGAAACTTGTACATCAAATAGGACATTATCACGGTCAGGAAGTGAAATTGTTAACAAATAGGACATTATCACGGTCAGGAAGTGAAGCTGTAAAACAAATAGGACAATGTTACGATACACGAAGTGAAACTGTAAGACAAATGCTCCATACCTTGCAGAAAGTCTCCTTCCACCCCAGCAATGGAGTAGATGGAGTTTGGATAGCTGAAGAATTCTATTTCAAGAAGTATGTGCACGGAGGCTGGCGAGTCCAAGATTTGTACCGATGCCGTGAAGGGCCTACCCGGAGAAAACACCTTCGGTGCTGCCACCAAGTACTTGCCCCTGTAGTGGCACCAAAACTTTCACAAAGACTTTCAAATTCCAGTTTCATGTCCATATACTTTAAATACACATTCTGTACTCTCCTATGTTAGTGTACATGCTGAGTGACAGAGTTACGTGGGATATAAAGAGTGTTGAAAGTATATACTTTAAATACACATTCTTTATAAAGAGTGTTGAAAGTATATACTTTAAATACACTTTCTTTATAAAGAGTGTTGAAAGTATATACTTTAAATACACATTCTGTACTCTCCTATGTTAGTGTACATGCTGAGTGACAGAGTTACGTGAGATATATAAAGAGTGTTGAAAGTATATACTTTAAATACACTTTCTTTATAAAGAGTGTTGAAAGTATATACTTTAAATACACTTTCTTTATAAAGAGTGTTGAAAGTATATACTTTAAATACACATTCTTTATAAAGAGTGTTGAAAGTACTCAACGGTTTCACTAGTTATGGAAATAGAGACAATACGTCAAATGTAAATTGTGGCAAACCAGATATAAATATAGGGACACAGTCTATGTACATGACAACACGCCGAAAGACACACAGTCTATGTACATGACAACACGCCGAAAGACACACAGACTATGTAATAAAAACACGTCGAGAGACAGTTTATGTACATAAAAACACGCCGAAAGACACACAGTCTATGTAATAAAAACACGTCGAGAGACAGTTTATGTACATAAAAACACGCCGAAAGACACACAGTCTATGTACATAAAAACACGTCTCCCCCACGAATTGTCAAATTTATTTCCCTCGAATTGTCACATTTATTTCCCTTGAATTGTCACATTTATATCCCTTGAATGGTCACATTTATTTCCCTTTAATCGTTACATATGTTTCACTTGAATCGTCCTATTTATTTCCCTTGAATAGTTACATTTATTTTCCTTTAATTGTCACTTACTCTTCGGCCGCATTGCTGCATAGAACGCATACCAGCAGTAACTGAAGGGCTGTAACCCATCTGTAACAATCAAAACCACAAACTTTTCTCGTCAGAGTAGCTGCTATTCTTTTGTATAAACATAAAGAGATAGTGTTTTAAATAATTGAAAATACATATTATTTGGTAAAAGAACTATTTCAAGCCATATATGCACAAAGAGAAATTAAATATTGCAAATACACAAAATTAATTGACAGTAATATGTATTTTAGCTCACTCCACCCCCACCCCCCGAACAATTTAGCAACATATGAAAGAATTGTCTCATACTCATAATATATGTAGATATGTAGATATTACTCATCCAGAGTGTTATAAATCTAAGCTCTTACATGCATTGCTTTGTTAAATTTGTTACTATTACTACAACGATTATTACTGTAAACAAACAACATTTTATTGTCAGAAAATAAAGGGTTGAACATGTATATGTAGTACAAACAGCTGTTAAACGATGAACAGTAAGAAATTTTCACTTTATACATACACACGTTACGGTGCGCAGACAGTTAATCGCGCGTCACTTAATAGCGGACAGTTAAGCGCAGACAGATAACCGCAGAGACAGTTCAACACTAAGACAATTGACCGCGCGCGCGACAACTAAACGGACGTACATTTAAATCGCACGACACTTCCACGCTGCTGACAGGGTGACAGAGTCGACAGATCCAATAGGCTAGCCGTTGTTTACATGTATATCAACTATTTAAAAGTAGACATTGTGCACTGTATTCACAATGCTAATATTTATGTATAATAGTACGACAGTAGGTTATGAAAGACCTCTTATTTTTTTCTTTTTTATAAACTTTTTAAAATAGACTTTTATCATCCTGTGTACGTGATTTTATATACTTTTTTGCGACAAAACACGTTTAACTGATGACGATTAACTGTCATGCGATTAACTGTCTTCGCGATTATATGTCATACTGTTTAAGTGGTTCGAGTTTTTTTAGTGACTGCGATTAAATGTGGTGCGTTTAAGTGACGCGCGATTAAATGTCTATAAACCACAAGTTACAAACTGCTTAAAGGACATGTAATAAAGATCATATTTCGAAACTCAAGTGCATAAAAGGTGAAAAAACTCAAGTGCGTAAAAGGTGAAAAAAACCTCGTGCGTAAAAGGTGAAAAAAATTCAAGTGCGTAAAAAGGTGAAAAAAATCTCAAGATGAAAAAGTACGTCAAAGGTGAAAAACCCCGAGGTGTTCTTACAAACGGAACAATGAGTAGTAATCAGTAACGAAGGGTTTCATTTGTCAAGAGGATTGCCTCTTGCTTACAGTAGGTTTGTATAGCACGAAAGTAACGAAGAGTTTCATTTGTCAAGAGGATTGCCTCTTGCTTACTGTAGGTTTGTACAGCACAGCAAGTAACGACTACACGAAAAGCACGCCCAATATCCTTACAGTACTTACCTTTCCATTTTGTCGACTTTCGAGAATTGTGATTAGAGCAGCGGCCGGAGTTTTATTAAAAGGCAGGTCCTGTTCCAAGTTTCAAGCGGTGACCTGAGACACAGATAAGTTTAATGCAGGACGTGCTTTGCGTGCCGTAAGTGCACACATGTTGTTGTCTCCCTTTTTCCCCACGCTCCCAGCTCGGACTTCTTAAAACAGGATTGCTTGCGCAAGTTAGTACTGTATTTCACGTTGATGTTTGTTTGGAATGAAGTCAATTTTATAGGATGTCAGCAATTAAAAAAAGAAAGAGTAATTGGCTGTAAAATTTAGTCAAATTATAAATATAATGAATATCTTGAAGTCTTGACGGATTTAAAGTATAATAATTAAAAAAATTATAAGTTGAAAGATTAATTTGTGAATTAAAGCTATAATGTAATGTAAAATAATGCAAAAATTATTTACATTAGCTGTAACATTCAGAAAAATATTTTTTTTAAAAATCGGCTTTTGTTTTGCAAAGAGGTTATTTATACATTTTCAACCATTTCTAAATATATCAATGAATTGTCAGTACAAATTACATCTGTATGTAGATGATATTTAGCAAAATACTGAAATCTTTGCATGTATACTTTGAACTTCATCGTTGTGAGAAGTGATTTTATTGTACATCTGCTACATTTATTCTCAATGTTTCCCTTGTGTACATTGAAATAGTGTTTATGCTTAATTTTGTGTGAGTACTCATCGTTATGGTGAAAGTTTCATATGTACAAGTGTTACTATTCATAGTGAATGTAAACACACACACGCACGCACACGCACACGCACGCGCGCGCACACACACACACACACACACACACACACACACACACACACACACACACACACACACACACACACACACACACACACACACACACTCTCTCTCTCTCTCTCTCTCTCTATTTAAAAGCAAGGAATGAAAGAAAATATAATTTCAAGCAAAATGTATGTTCATTTTAATATAATATTTCACGATTTAAAATTAAACTAAAGCTGTGGCAAATGTAAGGATTAAAACATTGTCGTTTTTTCTTATGAAATTTGGAAAAAAGCAAAGCATTGCTTGTTTGACGACATCACGTTGATTGTCATAGAGGTAGCATGCCATTTATTTCAATGCAGTATTGACATACACCTTAAGGAAACACAATCACACAGTCCAAAAATCATACCAAAATTGTACTTAATAACTAAACTTCAAATGCATTACGTCATAAACTATAGTTATTAACATTTACTCTAATACATTATAAGCAATTATATTAATTACAACAACAAGACTGTACTTGAATAGTACCCAATGGCAGCAAACTCAACGACTCAAACCACTTCTCATTGTATAAACTCCAAACACTCCAAAATAAATATCACCAAGCGAATAACATCCACGTGTTGCAAACAATCATTACCCATGAAATAATATTCAAGCGCTTCAAATTTTCATACCCATGAAACAATATTATTGCACTTGAAATAATCATTACCCAAGAAATAATATTCAAGCACTTCAAATAAACATTACCCATGAAGTAATATTCAAGCACTTCAAATAAACATGACTCATGTAATAATAATTCACTGCTTTAAATGGCAATGGTACGAATAAAGTATAATCTCTCAAATTATTTTCTGCCAACCATTAAAATAAGCGATCTCAGTTAGCTAAATCCACTAGAAAACAGTAAACACTCTCTAATTAATAATGTTTCTCCAGTAGAACCAGTGAATTAAAACACCGGAGGTAAGCACAGGTATTACAGTATAGCACCATACACCTCAACTGTCAACTTTCTGACAGCGATAGTACTAGGTTTTTCCAGACGTTATCTGACTCAAATAAGAGATTAAATATGCCAAGTGAAATACGTCATCATCCCATCATTATCAATTATTCACTCTAAGCTGAACAAGCCTGCCAGCAATAATCAATACTCAATATCTTTCCATTTTAAAATCTCCATTCAACACTTCTAGCCACTGCTATGGATTAGCTGTTTTAGCCAGCATCCAATTGAAAATGAGTTCTCTGCACTTTTATTAGTCCAGTCATTGTCCTTTTGAAAGTAGAAACTGTTAATTTCTTCTCACCAGACTAAGTCTCACATCAAAAACATAAAAGCACAGCACAGACGTACGGACACATTCGTTCAAATACGCACGCACATATATACAAACAAGCACGGTCTGCATACACAAACCCATTTATACAGATGCATATAAACTCAAAAGCACAGAAAGTCATACTCACTCATGCAATTAGATAGTCATACATATCACCCAAAAGAAACAAAAACAACAACAAAACCCCTTCTCATACAGATTTACACTTTTAGACACAAGCAGCACAAGCTGTTTTTGTCTAAAATAGATGGAGTCTTATTTACCGTAGAAAAATGTAAGCGAGCTTCTGGTGCAAGCCGGTTTCTCTACTCTTGTTTACGTAAACAGACAAACCGGAATTGAGATGAAGGAAGTGGGCGTTATGCAGAAAGACAGATATAAATGAATGAATGAAATGTGTCTACACAAACTGAGAGTGACTGAACTGTTGTTCAAAACTTGAACGTGACTGAACTGTATGTACAAAATTTGAACAAAACTTGAGCGTGACTGAACCGTGTGTATAAAAAAAACTTGAGCGTGACTGAACTGAATGTACAAAATTTGTGCGTGACTGAACTGTGTACAAAACAAAACTTGAGCGTGACTGAACTGTGTACAAAACCTGAGCGTGACTGAAGTGTGTACAAAACAAAACTTGAGCGTGACTGAACTGTGTGTACAAAACAAAACTTGAGCGTGACTGAACTGTGTGTACAAAACAAAACTTGAGCGTGACTGAAGTGTGTGTACAAAACAAAACTTGAGCGTGGCTGAAGTGTGTGTACAAAACAAAATTTGAGCGTGAGTAAACTGTGTATCAAAATTTGAGCGTGACTAAACTGTGTATACAAAACTTGAGCGTGACTAAACTGTGTGTACAAAACTTGAGCGCGACTAAAATGTATATGCCAAACTTGAGCGTGACTGAACTGTGTTCTCTACATAACGAGGAACCTTATGACTTGTCAGAATAGTATAAAGACCGACATATTATAAACAACATAGATTGATTGAAATAACTTGTAGGATTTGTCATCATTCGGTGACGTCATGGACAATGTTTTCTTTGTCAAAGTTGGAGATCTAAGGAGCATAGTCGTTAATCGTAATACAAAAGTTTTCAATTATTCAAAGTCAAAATGTGAAAAATGTTCATGGGGTTTATTTAGGTTCAATACTTATTTCAACTAAGTGCCTTTTAGCGCAAACCTTCGACCTAAAATTTACAAGTATATCACGTTTTTGACCCTATGAACTTCGCCTTAATTTATTTCAAGTGAAATATTTTTCTTTTGACATAACTGATTACTTTCTTTTTGTTGATAAAACTGAATACTTTTTATTTGGACCTGAACTGCACCTACTTGTTTCATGCAAAATACTTGTTTTTGACATAAACTTCCCCTTTATATACATTTAAAGAAAAGTGTATTTTACTTGACCGCGAACTTTTCTTTTTATCTGAATTGATTTAGCATGCAATATATTTTTGATGCGGACTTTGCCTTCATTGGTATAAACTAAAACACATTAGAATACACTAACGCAAACAAACACAACGAAATAGATATACTGACAATATAACACAACGAAATAGATTACTGACAATCTAACACAACGAAATAGATATACTGACAATATAACACAACGAAATAGATATACTGACAATATAACACAACGAAATAGATAATACTGACAACCTATTTCAAGGAAACGACCAACTTGCTTATCTTCAGATAACAGACCTCCTTATTTTCAGTGTAAAAATATGTATTTATACACATTTTGCACTTGCATTAAGGTAGTAACCAGCTTTTCTTTTCGCAGGTAAGGTGAACAAACTCACTTTCCTACGGACGGACGTCGACTATTTTTAAACGAATTTAATTTTTTAAATTACCCTATATAACTTATACTAATTATATTTTATTGTTAAGTACCGCTTATGCTATTGGTCCCTTTAGTCAGTTTCTATTGAGGTATTTTTAGTCAGTTTCTATTGTGGCATTTTTAGTCAGTTTCTATTGAGGTATTTTTAGTCAGTTTCTATTGTGGCATTTTTAGTGATTTTCTATTATGGCATTTTTATTGAGTTTCTATTTATGGCATTTTAAGTTCATTCCATGGCATGCAATTTTAATATGTATGTCATTGCACTTTATTTAACTTTATTTAAGAGAAAGTATACTATGTCAGCTGATCCATGTATAGCTAGACATAAACACGACACAGATAAAGCTAGTCTTAAATGTGATCCATGTACAGCTAGACATAACTACGCCACAGGTAAAGTTAGTCTTAAATGTGATCCATGTACAGCTAGATATAACCACGCCACAGGTAAAGTTAGTCTTAAATGTGATCCATGTACAGCTAGACATAACCACGACACAGGTAAAACTAATCTTAAATGTGATCCATGTACAGCTAGATATAACCATGATCATTGTAAACTAGTCTTAAACTGACTCATTTACATTAAGTGACGATACATTTACAACTAGTTTAACCCATATATGCCCAAATTTTATTTTTAAGTATAATGTTTCTTTTGGGTTTAGTTTTAATGTATAAAGATGAAAAATCATAATCTTTTCGCAAGCAGTCACAAATTTTGATTTCTGGGGAGTGTTTTAGTGCCGTCCCTCTACAGGGACACAAGGCACAAGAGGGTACGTGTTTTCTTGTCATCAGTAAATGGATTGTAGCAAACATTACAACACATAATAACTAAGAAATCAACAAAATAACGTTTACATTGGCTTAAATGTATTCAGAAGTGATATTTTGTGAAAAAATTAAATCAGCAATGTCCGGGTATAACACAGCAACACGTAAGTAATGAAAACTTGAAAGTTCGCTTGAACATAATGTAATTTACAATGGCGTAAATGACTAGAAACTGTGTACATGTTATACGAACATAATGTAATTGACGATGGTGTAAGATGACTAGAAACTGTGTACATGTTATACGAACATAATGTAATTGACAATGGTGTAAGATGACTAGAAAATGTGTACATGTTCTACGAACATAATGTAATTGACAATGGTGTAAGATGACTAGAAACATGTATACATGTTCTACGAAGAAATGAAAGTAAAGTACAGATTAGTGATTTAGACACTTGTGGCTATAGAGTCTCAGCTGTCGTGTCTGAACTTATCGAGATCCAGTGTGATAATAAAAAAATCAGCAGTCATGGACGCCAACCTTGCATTTGATACAGCGCTGTCTGCACAACGTGCCTGCATTACAATGTGCTCAATATATCAAATGGTCAAGGCGGTTAAACTGTACCTCACGGGGAATACGCTTGTCAAGAGCAGCATATCCCCCCCGCCTCTCTCTCCTTGGTTCGACTACCAGTGCCTGCATCATCCACATTTTGGCAATTTCTCTTGTGACAGCCAGCAAATCCTTGGGACCCTCTGTGTCACGTGGCATAGAACGAAACAGATGCCATACTTGCTGAACACACTGGTCCAGACAATACAGCAAAAGGGGCCACCCTTTGAACGAATGCCACACCTGTATTTCTCAACTTTGGAGCAAGGCGATCAACTCCACCCATGGTCAGATTGTAATTTTTAATGCAAAGGGCTGAAGGATAGCCAATCACTTGCTCTTTTTCTTTAACCATATGCTGGCTGTTTGCATGTGTTCAATCCCAAATGAATTTGAAATTATGATAAAGACTTTGTTGTCATTCCACCTAGTGATAATCAAACTCTTGGTGTTGTCTACCTGGAAGTCAAAGGTACCCCGTGGGGCCTTTTCAAGGGCCTTTATGTCCATCAGTGGACAATTGCCTGTTCTGTTTGCGCAAATTGTGTCTGTGCAGCTATATTCGCGTTTGATAACTCTTCACTGAGAGCCAGAGAACTGAAGAGGTTGTCATAGGTCAGGTGGAAATGTTTCTCAATAAAATTGTGATCAGATCAAGCACTATCTCTTCGCCCATTCCTAGACCTGGCTGCCTTTCGTGACCTGTGACCCCTTGATACGGAATGAGATGTACTGCGTATCCAAGACTTGTGGCTAAACCCACATTTTGTACACATAACGAATTGGTTTTCCATTGGCGCTGTGTTTTCCAAAGCATGGCCCCATACGTTCATCAATACTCAAGTCCCTCGTGCCCAGAAAGTGATTCTGAAATATTTCATTTAACAGATCAAACAGTGGTCTGACTTTGGAAAACTTATTCTTACGCAATTTGTTGTTGTCAGCAAGATGCACATGGCGCATGATCTCCTCAAACCCGTCTCTGTTAGCCTTAACCACAATCTATGAGAAACTAATCTTAACCACGATTCAAATAATATAGTCTTAACCACGGGTCCATATACGGCTAGTAAAGACAGTCTTAAGAATGATCCATGTACGGGTAGTAAAGACAGTCTTAAGAATGATCCATGTACAGCTAGTAAAGAGAGTCTTAAGAATGATCCATGTACGGCTAGTAAAGTCAGTCTTAAGAATGATCCACGTACGGCTAGTCTTAACATTAATTTACGTAATGTTAGCGTTTACCATATCCATATACAGCTAATCTTAACCGTGGCCTATATGCATGCAGTATTGATAAGACGCAACATGTCATTATTCAGATAACAATTGTGAACGTGACCTTTACATATATATTTATTTTTTTTATATATAATCAGTGCTGACACGCTGTTTTAAACCATGCAATGTTAGCAGTCCTACGACATTATTCAGGTCACGGCTTTTGCGTTGATTCTTAACTATTTGCCCTCATGCAGGCTCTCCCAGCCAAGTCGTGCTTTGGCGCATACCACCACCACCACGCCCTGCATTCCTCGTCCTTTGCCGAATGCCCTGTACTCCATCTCCTCTCCTTGCTACACTGCACTGTTTGTTGTTGTTATTGTTTTGTCACCACCATTTCTAGTACAGTATTTAAGGAAATGTCTTATACCTTTCTGGGGCAATGATGGAGTGTTTAAGGAAAGGTCTTATGCATTACTGGAACAATAAATAAATTATTTAAGGAAATATCTTATACCTTTCTGGGGCAATGGTGGAGTGTTTAAGGAAATGTATTATACATTAATGGAACAATAAATAAATTATTTAAGGAAATGTCTTATACATTATTTGTTTCAGGGCTCATTATGAACAGCCTGTTGTTTTTCTTAGGTGCCTGTGTTATACAGGCACCTGTATTTCTTGGTCAAACAAATGTACCTGGAAGGACGTTCCTTCCCTCTTCACCATATACAACAACCCCTTCATCATTTTCGTTTACAACGCAAACGTCACCAGCACCTACTAGCGCTACCAGGTAATATTCAGACGTTTCAGGAAATATTTCAAATATAAAATTGTGACAAATTATACAACAACTTTACCTTAAGTTTACTTTCATCATCATCATCATCATCACCACCACCACCACCACACCATCATCATTATCATCATCATCATCATCACCACCACCACAATCACCACCATCACCATCCTCCTCCTCATCATGTGACTCGGAGGAAGCATTTTGTGACGTCGAGACCAGGGAACTCCAAACACTCTATGGGAGAGATGAGAAGAGCAAGATGTTAGAAAGTGTAAGACGTTAGAGAGAACAAGGAGATAAAAGCAGTAGAAAAGCAAGGCGTTAGAAAGAACAAGGAGGGTAAGACGTTAGAAAGAACAAGAAGAGGAATATGTTAGAAAAACAAGTTAAAGCAAGATTTTGGAAGAAGCAATGACAGCAATGTGATGTTTATAAGGACGACAAGAACGTTTGAAAAAAGTTATAAGTACGAAAACAAAATTTTAAATGTACCTACATAGACACATAGAGTTTAAAGAAATAATCAGTCTTACAGAGGAGAAATCTTGTCTGCTCAACCATCACTAGCGAAATATTAATTATTCTATAGAATAAAAATAGTCTTTGTGGATAGCAGATGTCAGTACTTTTCTGTCTATATTCTAGAATAAGATTAGTTCTTGTAGAGTAACTGCTCAGATATTATTACTACTCACATTACAACAACTGTCGATATTGTTAATAGTGTTCAGCATTAGCATTAATGTTTTTAAAAAATCACAAATTTCCTGTGCTGTCAACATGCTAAGAAATAGCCCATCTACAGTACATTATTAGCTTATTACAAATTGAATCTTTATATGTATTATGGAGTAGAGAAATCAGTGTTTATAAATTCATAATTTTCATTCCTTATATTACAGCATGTATTTTGTTTTTTTTCATTTTAGTGGATCATACCTACTGACTACACCCTTGTATGCCATACCAGGCTTCAATTTCAGCCTTGGGTTCGAATCTTTTGTCAACACTCCAATCCAAATGAATGCTCGTATTTATGAAACCACATATGATAACATTCTGATGCAATACAGAACAGTTAATATCGTGACAACATCAACTACTGTTAATAAAGGTAAGTTAATTAACAAATAATAATAAAGATGATTATTATGATGTTTCCTCCTCCTCCTCCTCCACCACCACCACCAATAATAATAAAGTAGAAAACCACTCATCCATGCAATGGAATGAACTTGCAGACATAACCTTTGAAATGAACCTTTTAAGGAGACATCCTATGACCTGTATTGTTCTGTATCACCTAAATCCTTTTAGTAGTCATAAAGAAAATAGGATTAGGATACAAAATAAAATGGATACAATAAAGTCCATTATACATGATTCTAAGCTATGCAGAAAACTGAAAACCAATTCTCCGATCAGTCGTGTCAAGAATATTAGAGATGTTTCGATAAAATTTGGTCGTGAAAAGTATGGAAGATGTATTCAGAAATAAAGAATCAAATCCAAGGAAAATTTTCTTAATAGGATATTTTTACAATGAAGAAAATGAACGCTATTTCGATATATAAATATCTGGCAATATTTTAGCATCAATAAAATTAGCGGCCCAATGTTAAGCTGAAGTTTGAAAGAGAATAGAAAAGGGAAACAACTTAATTCAATTTTAGAACCTGAAATTTAGGCCGGAGTTATTGATTCGAGTGAATCAGTTTTTTGCCTTAAGTTTTCATTGATTGTCAGTAAGCTGTCTTAATATTTTCTCAAGTGAAACGTTTATTTGCCTTAATGTTTACGCGAGTGAAACAACATATTAATGTTTTATCGAGTGCAACAGTAAATTTGCCTTAATGCTTTCGCGAGCGAGCCAGTAAATTGCCTTAATGTTACCTAAGTGAGTGAGAAAATTGCTTAATGTTTTCCCAAGTGAAAAATAGCCTTGCCTTAATATTTGGGGTTTTTCGAGTGAGCCAGTAAATTGCATTAATATTTCGAATTAACACTTTTCTCGAGATGGCTTTTCAAGGAATGTCTATGTGGGTGTTGCAGTTTAGAATAATTTTGGAATTTTGGAATGAATTCGTAAACCAATGACTGTTCGCGATAAAGAGATAGGAATGCTACTTTTGATGTGATCCTTGAATACTGGGTGCCACCATACATAAACGCGTTTTTCAGTAACATCCATTCACGTGTGTGTCTCAGTTACCACCAATCATCCGTAGGTGTCAAAAGTCACCACAAATCGTCCGTACGTGTCAAAGTTATCAACAATTATCAATACCTGTCAAAGTTACCACCAATTAATTATCAGTACCTGTCAAAGTTACCACCAATCATCTGTAAGCGTCCCAATCACCACCAATCATCCGTATAGGTCATAATCACCACTAGTCATCCGTAAGTGTCACAGTTACCACCAGTCACCAATGCTTGTCACAAACACGAATTGTACGTAAGGGTTTATCTGTTACCACTTACACACTGTCACAATGTCTCATTCGAATTATGCTGTACGTTTTCATTGAATATAATCCAGATTTCAGCCTTTGTTAATTGCATTATTTATTGTGCAGACAAAGCTGTAACAACTAATTGCTTGCTATTTCATTTCATAGCTTCTCTACATTGTTATTTCATACCGGATAACATTTTACACTTGGACTAAAGTTGCATGCAAGTAACACTTGACAGAAATGCATTGCAAAACCACATATGCTTTAGGTAGCGTTCATGGCACGACAAGCTGTGTAACCATTCGTGTATGTTGTAGCGACCAAGGCACGGCAAGCTGTGTAACCATTCGTGTATGTTGTAGCGACCAAGGCACGGCAAATTGTGTCAGTTTAAAATTAGATTACACTGATGAGGAGCGTTGGAGGAGTGAATTGGAAAGGTTCTCTCTCAAGCCCATCTCTGTTCACTTTATTTTTTACTTAAATTAGTTTAACTATTTCAAAAGAAGATTTATCTTTGGTGTTCGTTCTAAAAGTATTTGTATTGTATAAATGATAAAATGTATGTTTATTTACACTGACATGTTGTGATGCATCACTAACTATTTACCACCCCCCCATATATCGATATTTCAGGGACCTTTTACATAGTTAACAACATTTGAGGGACATTTCACATGTAGTAAACATTTCATAGACATTTCACATACAGTTAACAATATTTCACAATCATTTCACATATAGGTAACAAAATGACAGGACATTTCACGTAGAGTTAACAATATTTCAGTGACATATGATGCATAATTCACATTTCAGTGACTTATACATAGTTCACATTCCAGGGACATTTCACATATAGTTAACAACATTTTAGGGACATTTCAAGTAAGGTTAATAACATTTCAGGGATTTATCACACATATTTCACATAGCATAATTTCATGGACAATTCACACACTGTTTACAAAATTTCAGGAACACATTACATATAGTTCACAACACGACCTATATATATTCCTAATTGCAATATTCTAATCCGCTTATTCCATCTTGTCTGTTACTAGGTCAACCCCAAATGATACATTTGCCAGTAAGTAACGCTTTTGATTACCCTACTTGCTAGAACTTTTAAAAACCATTTTCACAAATAATTTTCACTCATTATATAGTAGGCACTTTTACGAAACATTTTCACCCATTATTTAATAAACACTTTCATGAACCATTTCATCTTTACTTAGTAAGGGCGTTCATTAACAATTTCATAATTAGTCAGTGAATACTTTCATGGATCATTTTACCATTATTTAGTAAGACCTTATATGAACTTAGTTTAAGTTATCGTCTTCGTCATCATCACTACCTCATCACCACACCACCACCACCACCATCATCATCTTCTTCTTCATCACCACCAACACCAACACCTTTATCATTAAATTACAGGTTTGAGCTGACTAGTTAGCATTTAGTGATATTAATATAGCTTACAATTTAATATATTTTGAAATGATTTAATAAAATACAATTAAAAACAACTGTCATTTTAACATCAAGCTACCACAAGAAACCCATATTGGGTCCCTAACACTAAGCTCTGGAAGATGGATTTTTCAGGTGCCAGAGAACTTGAGACAGTCTGGGTCTTACTTATGGGAAGTCAGCTGTGACGCTTGTGGCCTATTTCCTTACTATGACGCCAGTCGAAATCCTGGCACCCGTTTTGTCCAAGGTTCCTTGTCTGTGGAGTATGATGTCACTACAATCTTCGTGCAAACCGACAAAGCTATTTATAAACCAGGGCAGATGGGTAAGACATTACAATAATAATAATTACAAGGCCATTTACAAACCAGGCCAGATTGATAAGATCTTGCAATAATAATAATTACAATGCCATTTACAAACCAGGCCAGATTGGTAAGATCTTACAATGATAATAATTACAAGGCGAGGCATTATGGTAAGACGATAAACGGTGACAATAACAAGACCAGGCAAGGTGAGTAAGATTATGTACCTTGATGGTAATTATAAGGCCAGGCTAGATAGGTAAGATTAGATATCATGATGATAATTACAAGGCATAACCAGATGGATAACATGTTGTAATGATAATAATTACAAGGCCAGACCAGATGGTTAAGATATTACAATGATAATAATTACAAGGCCAGGCCAGATGGGTAAACTATTACAATGATAATAATTACAAGGCCAGGCCAGATGGGTAAAATATTACATTGATAATAATTACAAGGCCAGGCCAGATGGCTAAGATGTTACAATGATAATAATAGAAGGTCAGACCAGAATGGTAAAGTTTACAAGATAATAATTTGAAAGCCAGGTCCTATGCACTTCATTTTATGACTGAATATTTTGTTGTGTGTCTTATGTCTTTCATGTCTTATTCCGTAGCATATAGGACATTATATACATCATTAAATGACCGAATTTATGATCTACCGTATATAATATTAAATGATTATTTGACATTATAACTTATGAAACAGAATATATTATTCACTTCATTATCTGCCCTGCGTTGTAGTAAACTGTGATTCGCTTGATTATCTTTTAATAATATGAAATAACCTTTAACTCGAAAACAAATCTTTAGGTCATAGGCGCAATGTAATTAAACATAGAAAACTACACTCCTTAGCCTGTGTTATTCTTATACCTTTTTTCAGTATTTTAAGAAATATTTATTTTTGTTATATTTCAGTTCACTTCCGAGTGTTTGCTATTTACCCGGATCTGAAGATGTATACAGGACTGTTTCAGATTGACATTAAGGCAAGCAGTATGATCTGTGTCTTTATGGTGATAGATTTCAGTTTGACATTAAGGCAAGCAGTATGATCTGTGTCTTATGGAGATAGATTTCAGATGGACATTAAGGCAAGCAGTATGATATGTGTCTTATGTAGATAGATTTCAGATGGATATTAAGGCAAGCAGTATTATCTGTGTCTTATGGAGATAGATTTCAGATTAACATTAAGGCCAGCAGTATGATCTGTGTCTTATGGTGATAGATTTCAGGGATACTATCAGAGTGTATTTACGAAGTAAACGAAAGGAAACTAGACCACTTTCTGTTGGACAGGTAAATCTCGAAATAAGAGCTATCTTTGTCTCTTACTCTCTCCTTATATATCAGACTCAAGAATGCACACACATTCACACATACAAGTACATGCACACTCTCACACATACACGCACACTCTCATAGATAACATACAAGCACATTCTCACACATACACGCATACACATACACACTCTCATATATACGTATGCACACATATACATACGCACACACATACTCTCACGCATACACATACACACACTCATTCATATACATACACTGACACTCTCGCGCATACACTTACACTTATACTTGCTCGCATACACATATTCACACACTCATGTATACACATGCATTCACACACTTATGTATACACATATACTCGCACACTCATGTATACACATGCATTCACACACTTATGTATACACATACACTCGCACACTCAAGGATACACACATATACACACACGCACACATTCACTCGCATATTGAAGCACACATACACAGTCATACACATACACACTCTAGCAAACACACACACACACACACACACACACACACACACACACACACTCACATTTACAGATATACATTCACATATACACCCACACTCACATTTACAGATATACATTCACATATACACCCACACTCACTCAGGCATACACACACATACGCGTAAATGTATACTCACACATTCATGCATACAAATGCATTTACACACTCACAAACAAACACTAATAGACTCACGAACATACACTAACACACATAAACACACTCACAAGCATATATACACTCACACACTAAAACAAACAGATGCATTAACTCAAGCATACACAAACAGATACACGAAAACAGACACACAAGCACTGGTAAATGTACAAAAATATATACATATATTTCTTTAGAGTTTTAAAAATTAAAGCTAGCACCTAAATACAGTCCATACAAAGGAAGAAGTATGTTTTATTTTCCATAATGATAACGATTTACACTATATTTAATTATTTAATGCACTTATTGAGGTTGTAATACACATCGAGTCTTGTGGATATAAAACGGTAAAACAGAAATAATTTTGATTATGTCTGAAGGACCCCAACGGCAACAAAATCCAACACCTGAGTGATGCTTCTGGACACCAGGGTGTAGTGGAAGGAAGCCTGGCATTAGCGGACCAGCCTGTTCTCGGCGAATGGATGATCTCAGTGGAAATACAGGCAAGTGTATGCTTTATTCCGGAAAATTACGGCGTGAAGTGGAAATACAGGCAAGTGTATGCTTTATCCCGGAAAATTACCGCGTGAAGTGGAAATACAGGCAAGTGTATGCTTTATCCCGGAAACTTACCGCGTGAAGTGGAAATACAGGCAAGTGTATGCTTTATTCCGGAAAATTGTCGCGTGAAGAGGAAATAGGACCATCATATTTTTTTTTGACGCTGTCAATTATGAAGTATAAATGCAAGCAGTCATTTTATGTCAGGCCAACCAACATGTAAAATTGGAAAGATGATATTTAAATACTGTATGTATTAAAAGACAACTGAGAACGTACGATTTTCTTGAAGTACATTTTCCCTTTGTTATGCTAGTTCTATAGTTTCATTTCTTTTGGCTTTTATTTGTCATGTCTCTGAAGCGATCCCAAAATAACAATCAAAACAATATGATAGAGTAAATAAACTCACCCACCCACCCAGCCCACCCACCCACCCACTGGTGTAGCTGATGGCGGCTAACATTCATTTGTAAATTATTACATCTTAATTGATCTCTTTATTTACTGGCAACAAATTGCGGTGATGATTAATTTTTGTTGTTATAAATTTCAGACTAGGTCACGCTCTGATCAATACAACAAGGCTTTCACAGTGGCCGAATACCGTAAGTGTTGTGTGAACGTCACAAACATTATATGACTATCAAACGTTATGTGAATAATGAAAGTATAATGTGAATATGCTAAATTAATATTATGCGGCTGTCCTATGTATCATTTGACTATCCTAAGTATCATCGTGTGTATTGTGTGAATATTGTATCATGTGGCTATCCTAAGTATCATGTGGCTAATCTAAGTTCATGTGACTTTCCTAAGTATCACGTGACTATTGTAAGTATGAAGTAAATAATATTTGGTAGATCTATTATTATTATTATTGTTGTTGTTATTATATCCTTTCTTCACGACTCCTGTTGACTGTCAGTTATGAACCAAGGTCTCGGAATCTTACCAAGATTCTGGGAGATCCAAGGTTCTACGGAGGATGCGAGCATTTCTAAAGAGCGGTACTTTTAGCAGTGGGGGCAAATTTGTGTTGTCCAGGCACTCAGGTGTTACGTTCCCCAAAGATCCTATCACTACAGGTATTATTTCCGCTTTTAATTTCCGCAATCTTTGGATTTCTAATCTAAGATCCTGGTATTTTTTCTATGATTGTTGCTGTTCTTTTGGACTTATTAATTTACTATAAAGGCTAATTTTTGTGAACAATATTTATAAATCTGAAGGAACATACAATGACTGTCAGGTGAAACCAACTGTTGTCGAAAATACTTGCAATTAATAAATTTTATTGTAGAACTCAAAGCAACCCTCTTTCACAACTCAAAGCAATCATCCTACAGAACTTAAAGCCAAAATCTTATTTCAGAACTTAATTAATCTTATTTCAGAACTTAATTAATCTTATTTCAGAACTTAAGCCCAACTTCTTTCAGTAATTAAACCAAGTTTCTTTCAAAATTTAAACCAAACTTCTTTCAGAAGTTAAAGCAATTTCATTTACAGAAGTTAAACCAATCTTTTTGTTTTCAGAACTCCCGCGTTTTGAGGTCATCGTTGACATCCCGTCTTACATACTCACGAGCGACGAAAATCTGCAGGGAACCGTAACGGCTACGTGAGTAAAGAAGAGGGATGTTCAATTTGTTAATGCGTTATGTAGTACACACATTTCATTTCGTTAGTTCTTTATACGGTACACATTTAATTTTGTTTAGTTCTTATACAGTCCGTCTATTTTGTTAATTCGAATAGAGTACGCACATTTCATATTGTTAGTTCATTATACAGTAATGTCCCTTTTATTAGTTCGTTATACAGTCCACATATTTAATTTTGTTAGTTCATTATACAATAATGTCCCTTTTATTAATTCGTTATACAGTCCACATATTTCATTTTGCTAGTTCATTATACAATAATTTTAATTTTGTTAGTTCTTTATACAGTACACACGCATTTCGTTTTGTTATTTCGTTAAACAGTAATATTCATGTTGTTAATTCATTATATAGTAAATTAACTTTGCTAGTTGTTTATACAGTACTCGAATTTTATTTTGTTAGCCGTTTTACATTGCACACATTTCCATTTCGTTTAGTTCATTACATATAGGCTTATTGAATAAACACTTTTTTAAATGTGTAGTTCGTATAAAGTATATACTTCTGATTGACTATATCTATAGTTCATTATAGCTTATACATTTCCATTTTGCCGTAATTCGTTTTAGTTTGCTATAATTCTTTAGGAAGTATGCCTTCGCGTTTTTATTGGCTTCCTTACGAATGTTTTATTTGTGTTTGTCTTTAGTTTGTTTTAGAACTTGCATATTTATTTATTTTAGTTCGTTAACCGAAGAAAATTTGAATTTGACTGTTATTCGATACTAAAGATACATTTTTATTTATTTCTTTAAAGAGATTACATTTATGGTTTCCTTAGACCGTTTCAGCAGTTACATGAGCAGTCCTATTTACATGAGTGAAAGAGTACCTTTCTGAAGTATCTAACAAAATATCATTCAACCTCAACACATGAGTGATAGAGTACCTTTCTGAAGTATCTAACAAAATATCATTCAACCTCAACACATGAGTGATAGAGTACCTTTCTGAAGTATCTAACAAAATATCATTCAACCTCAACACATGAGTGATAGAGTACCTTTCTGAAGTATCTAACAAAATATCATTCAACCTCAACACATGAGTGATAGAGTACCTTTCTGAAGTATCTAACAAAATATCATTCAACCTCAACACATGAGTGATAGAGTACCTTTCTGAAGTATCTAACAAAATATCATTCAACCTCAACACATGAGTGATAGAGTACCTTTCTGAAGTATCTAACAAAATATCATTCAACCTCAACACATGAGTGATAGAGTATCTTTCTGAAGTATCTAACAAAATATCATTCAACCTCAACACATGAGTGATAGAGTATCTTTCTGAAGTATCTAACAAAATATCATTCAACCTCAACACATGAGTGATAGAGTACCTTTCTGAAGTATCTAACAAAATATCATTCAACCTCAACACATGAGTGATAGAGTACCTTTCTGAAGTATCTAACAAAATATCATTCAACCTCAACACATGAGTGATAACCTTTCTGAAGTATCTAACAAAATATCATTCAACCTCAACACATGCCATGGTGGCCGAAGACTATTGCTTTACTCTGTTTTCTGTTGTTTATTTTCACGTACTCGTTTGAAGTCGTTTATTATTTAATAAATGCCGAATGTGAATTTTCTTTATACTCTATTTGTCACAGCTATACATTCGGCCAGCCAGTGAAAGGAATGGTTGAGCTGCACGTGTCACCAAACACTGGGCTGGATTATTGCGGAAAAGAGCCGCGATTTATGCAGCTTGCCTTTGACGTAAGTGTTCTGCCTTAGTCTAATTTCTGACCAAGTGTGAATACTCCCCATACTAAACCATACATATATTGCTTCCACTGCATCAATAAAGTATATAATATTTACCAACCAATTATTTTGCTTTGGGGTGAAAGATCGTAACAATATTGATGTGGTTCTGGATATGTCAGAAGGATGCATCAGTCCTTAAAGAGTTAAGATGTATATAAAGCTTTTATCAGCCCACTGAGGAGGAAGGTGCACTTCTAAAATTTATCAGCCCCGTGAGGATGGAGACGCATAGGCACTGTTTATTACTTCTGTGAGGATAAAGATGTATGGCAAGCATCAATAATTTGTGTATGATTTAAACCATTGCCTTTGTATGACTTGTACACCATGAAGTGTGTAATTGTCTTGTTGACATAACCATTGCCTTTGTATGACTTGTACACCATGAAGTGTGTAATTGTCTTGTTGACATAACCATTGCCTTTGTATGACTTGTACACCATGAAGTGTGTAATTGTCTTGTTGACCTAACCATTGCCTTTGTATGACTTGTACACCATGAAGTGTGTAGTTGTCTTGTTGACCTAACTATTGCCATTGTATGACTTGTACACCATAACGTATATATTGTCTTGTTCACCTTACCAATGTCTTTGTACTCACTCATCTTTACTTGGGCGAACACTCATTTGTCTATTTACTCAAGTCTAACTTAAAATATATATCTCTACTATAAAAATAACTGTCTAGTCATTAACTCACCCAAGTAATAACTTTGCTTTAATAACTTAAAATCCAAAACTACCTTTACATAATGACTACCTCAGTTCATTCACACAAATCACGCACTTCATAAGATCTCCATATTTAGTTGACACATTGAATAGTTGGAACCACTCACACAACTCACCAAACTAGAATCTTGAGAGAACAAATAGAAACGGATTTTTGTCACCAAACTAGAATCTCGAGAGAACAGTTAGAAAGACGATTTTGTCACCAAACTAGAATCTCGAGAGAACAGTTAGAAAGACGATTTTGTCACCAAACTAGAATCTCGAGAGAACAGTTAGAAAGACGATTTTGTCACCAAACTAGAATCTCGAGAGAACAGTTAGAAAGGATTTTGTCACCAAACTAGAATCTCGAGAGAACAGTTAGAAAGACGATTTTGTCACCAAACTAGAATCTCGAGAGAACAGTTAGAAAGACGATTTTGTCACCAAACTAGAATCTCGAGAGAACAGTTAGAAAGACGATTTTTGTCACCAAACTAGAATCTTGAGAGAACAGTTAGAAAAACGATTTTTGTCACCAAACTAGAATCTCGAGAGAACAGTTAGAAAGACGATTTTTGTCACCAAACTAGAATCTCGAGAGAACAGTTAGAAAAACGATTTTGTCACCAAACTAGAATCTTGAGAGAACAGTTAGAAAAACGATTTTGTCACAGTTGTATGGAATAGAGTAAAACAGAAAATTTATCACCCATATTCAGTTTTGACAAACCTAATACAGCGTCGACCACTTCACACGTGTATTCAAATAGAACCACCTGAGATCATTATAGTTAAAATACATTAAACATATTTATTGTTTTTTCATTTAATTTTTGTAGATTAACGGTGAGGCAAAGTTTAGCGTGCCACGTTCAGACATCAGTCAAGTGACAGGTGTCTACAGCGGGTCTCAGGTCAAGGTAAGTTATTTAATTTAAGGTGAATGGTATCTAAAGTGGTACTCAGGTCAAGGTAAGTTATTTAAGATGAATGGTATCTAAAGTGGCATTCAGGTCAAGGTAAGTTATTTAAGGTGATTGGTGTCCTCACCTGGTGGTCATTAGTCAAGGTAAGTAATTTAAGATGGCTGGTTTCTACTGCGAGTTTCAAGTCAACGCAAATGTATTTAGAATTAAAGGAGACTGTAATCAATAGCTGGTCGTGGGTCAAGGTAAATTTATTTAGTATTAAACGAGATTGGTATCTGTAGTAGGTGTGGGATCAAGGTAAGTTATTTATTGTACTATGAAGGAGACGGGTGTCTGAATCGAAGATCAAGAAGTCAGTTATGTATAGTATCTGCAGCGACTCTCCAGTCACGGTAGGTAATTTAATACATAACGGAACTGGATCAACAGCAGTTCCCAAATAAAGGTAAATATTTTAGTACTGAAGGGAGTAATATTTATGCCCATTTTCAAGTGAAAGTAAGGTATGTAAGGTAAAATGAGGAAGAAGAAAGGAAGAGAGAAACAGGTCAGAAGGAGAGAAGAAAAAGAGAAAAGAGAGAATGACATGGGGAGAGTAGAGCTAGAAACAAATAGGAAGAAATTTATATTTATAAAATTGTGTGCAACGAGGAAATACACTTTCTTTCTTATATTTGGAATGATATTTCACACTACATAAATTAAGTTTCAATTACAAAACTGAAAACTAATATAACTATTGACAAAAGTTAAATCCATACATTTACACTAATAGCTACAGATGATCCAGACGTATACAGTTTCTTCTTGCCGTGTGCAGGTGACTGCAATAGTGAAAGAAGACTTAACAGACGTAGAACTGAGAGGATCCGCCGTTACGACATTCCGGGACACGCCCTATAAAGTTGAGATCCTGGACAACACCCCGAGTGTCTTCAAGGCGGGCCTTCCCTTTAGTGTGTTTGTACGTCATCTGTTTTATACTTTACATCCTTAAAGTGGGCCTCCCTTCAACATGTTTGTCAAAGTACTTTACGTCTTTAATGTGGGCCTCCCTTCAACATGTTTGTCAAAGTACTTTACGTCCTTAATGTGGGCCTCCCTTCAACATGTTTGTTAAAGTACTTTACGTCCTTAATGTGGGCCTCCCTTCAACATGTTTGTTAAAGTACTTTACGTCCTTAATGTGGGCCTCCCTTCAACATGTTTGTTAAAGTACTTTACAATTACAATTGGAGGATTTCCTGAAAATGGATAATTCAAGCAAAATTCTTTTAGTACCAAATGCAATTAAAGTGTTTTCTAAATACATAAATTCAACTAAACAATTCGAATTAAGAGAGTTTAACTATGAGTTTCAGAGAATGAAATATTCAACTCTATAATTTTCTAAGTGCACAAATGCAAAATTCAAAAATAAAAGTTGTTACAAAATAGGACAGAGCATTTTGAATATTTGGAATGGTTAATATTTTGTAACAAGAAGCCTGAAAAAGGGACTGGTTTCTATATATATTTGTGTATGTATTTGCTCGTATTGTTTTAGCTGGACTAAAGGTCATTTTCAAGACCCTTTATAATTTATTCATTTACCTGATAGGCCAAGGCATCCATGCAGGACGACACGCCTGTCCCCGAGACTAGCACTTTGACGGCGTTCATCACTGTGCATTACAACATCCCTTCAGACAACAGCTATCTGTATGCGCTGACTTCTTTCACTGGAACTTACCCTTTACCCGTGCAGACTTTAAATATACCCCCAAACGGCGTTGTCAAGATCGACGTAGACATTCCTTCTAATGCCACAGTTCTGGACGTACTGGTAAGATTAATTATAATTCACGAAATTCCTCTTGACTTTTTTTCCCCAGTGTGACATTCCTTCTAATGCCACAGTTCTGGACGTACTGGTAAGATTAATTATAATTCACGAAATTCCTCTTGACTTTTTTCCCCAGTGTGACATTCCTTCTAATGCCACAGTTCTGGACGTACTGGTAAGATTAATTATAATTCACGAAATTCCTCTTGACTTTTTTCCCCAGTGTGACATTCCTTCTAATGCCACAGTTCTGGACGTACTGGTAAGATTAATTATAATTCACGAAATTCCTCTTGACTTTTTTCCTAGTGTGACATTCCTTCTAATGCCACAGTTCTGGACGTAGTGGTAAGAATAATTATAAGTCACGAAATTCCTCTTGACTTTTTTCCCAGTTTGACATTCTTCAAATTTTAATGGTAAGAATTCATCTCTTCACTTAATTTCCTTAATTGTGTGTAACGTAGCTTGCATTACTTAAACTGTAATGAAAAGAATGCACAAACACCACACACTACTCTTCACTTAATTACTAGCGTTTGAGTGAGACAGCTTGCATTGTTTAAACTGTTATGGTAAGATTAGAGCAAAATATTATAATGTTATGGTCAGAATACATCAACATTGTAGCATTGTACAGGTATTGTCAGAATATACCACAACATTATATAGTTATGTTAAAAATATCATAACATTATACTGTTATGGTCAGAATACATCGCAACATTATACATTTATGGCAATAATATATCACATTATACTGTTATGGACAGAATATATCACAACATTATACAGTTATGGTAATACCACATTATACTGTTGTGGTCAGAATATATCACAACATTATACAGTTATGGTAATACCACATTATACTGTTGTGGTCAGAATATATCACAACATTATACAGTTATGGTAATACCACATTATACTGTTGTGGACAGAATATATCAGAGCATGCCATTCCAAAATAGTTTTCATTGTTGATTATTGTTATTTTAAAAAATTGTGAGATATATTCCACACTCGAATATTATTTTACGTATCACGTTACATTTATCAAATTTCAATACTGACATAAGTTTTCGTTAAATTTATTTAACATTTATTCATATGAAGACTTGAAAACTCTGTTTTTACACAGTTCAGGTTTTGTTTAAAATTTAGAGTAATTTTAAAATAGCTTTCATACCTTTGACTTTCCTTCCGAATGTTATATAAAGTGATAATATACTTTCTTTCTATCTGTTATATTCTTTCCCTGTTTATTTAAAACCATTTGTTTACAGTTGTCTTTTCTTGTTTCCCCAGCATTACTTTAAATATTTGTTGACAGTTGTCTTTCCTTGTTTTCCCAGCATTACTTTAAATATTTGTTGACATTGATCTTCTTTAAGGTAGATATACGTTTAATATTATTTTATTATTTCTTTTAATTTCTTTTGCCGCCAGGTTGACTTTAAAGGAATAAGAAGTCAGAGACAAATTAGCAAAATGTTCTCTCCAAGCAACAATTACTTGCAATTATCCCTCTTGGATCAAGACCTTCAGGTAATAGTCGTGTCATGTTCGTGAGAATTGCAATAGTCTTGTAAAGGTGTGAAATATGTCCTGGTTGAGTAAGGGCACGAAAAATAAAAATATCACGGTCGTGTAAAGGACGTGAAATGTGTCATGATCTTTTTAGGGGTGTGAAATGTTTCATGGTCGAGTAAGGATGTGAAATGTGTCGTGATCGTGTAAGGATGTGAAATATGTAATGGTCTCTAAAGGATGTGAAATGTGTAATGGTCTGTAAAGAATGTGAAATGTGTCGTGGTCGTATAAAGGGTACGAAGTGTGTCATGGTCCTTATCGTACGGGCTACTATGTATTAATGTTATTAATGTAACACTGGGATAAGTAGTCATGTTTTGGCTCGTTTGTAGACAACCCCCCTCCATCCTGGACAATTACCTATCACTGAACAAATAACACAATAAAATAATACAAATATTACAATATGAATTTTTCAAAAAGTGAAAGTAAGGAGTAATTAACACAAAAATGAATGAAAAATTAATAAAAGAAAATAACTATAACAAACACTAAATTATGAATCAAAATTTTGAGATGCAACTCATCTACCACTATTTCCATGATATTAGTACCTATTTCATTCAATTAATTATTGGTCTCTTAGCAGTATTGCTCTTGGCAGTACCACGTCGTCATATCGCGTCGTGTTACAATAAATTAATATCTTTTTGTCTTTACACGCAAGCGTACATTAACTAGCTCTTTCCATATCTTAATATCAGAATAACTATTTCGACACGCATGCGTAGATCAACTAGCTCTTTCCATATCTTAATATCAGAATAACTATTTCGACACGCATGCGTAGATCAACTAGCTCTTTCCATATCTTAATAACAGCCTAAATATCTCGACACGCACGCGTAGATCAACTAGCTCTTTCCATATCTTAATAACAGCCTAAATATCTCGACACGCATGCGTAGATCAACTAGCTCTTTAAAGCATACTTAATGTAAAGCATGAACACCAGTATATGTGTTAAAATTATGAACGTTTTCATCAAGATTATTTAGGGATTAAATTGAAAACAGTTCACAGTATTTATAGGTTGACAGAATTTATAAGCAAAACACTTATTATAATAGCATATTATAAATTATAATATAATAATAGATATGAAACTTGTTTGCAAAGATAAAAGATTAACTAAACAAACTATAAACAATTACGAAATTATGGTAGAATCATATAGCCATATGGCAGAATCATATAGCCATAATAAATTATGAGTATTAATTACTACTAAGACGTCCCTGCTACAGAGGTACTTTTTCTTCCAGAGCTGGCAGACTGCTCGCGTTGAGGTGAAGGCCACAGAGTCGATGGGACCCCTTCGCTATCAGGTAATGTATCCATGCTCTCGTCAAGTAGAATAGAAAGATAAATAGACATATATATGATTGTTACAGGTGTATTTCCTGTAATTAAATGCATCTGATTGTTAGATCCTGAATAATAAATACGGCGACAGGTGATTAACCCATATTATTGCAAATATAATTAACGACACATATGCATAGTTTTGATGATGATCGAAACCTAAAATATATATGCAATGACTACAGCTGGAAACCGTACATATAGCTCTGTGATAATTGCGGGTTGAACACGAAATGTAGCTCTGTGATGAAATCAGGTTCAACACTGCATGACACTCTGTAATAATTACCTTAAAATCACGTATGTATTTGAAATAAACGCAGGTAGAACACTTCATGTCGCTCTGTAATAATTACCTTTAGAATCATACACGTAACTGAAATAAAAGCACGTAGAACACTAATGTTGCATCATAGTGTCAGTTTAGGCACCATATATTAGGAGATTATCTCCCCTATAGTTATTTAAATACGAGGTTTCGCAACAGTAGGTGTATGCTATGCAATTTCTGGTACAAGGAAGTTACTAGAAAGTCTACAATTGTTCTGCTTGAGGGAACAAATACGGTGGAGTGCCAGATTAGTCTCTAGAGAATAGGGGCTCAAGAGAAACATGGGGAATTGACAATAATAATGAGAACAATAAACTGGTGACTTTGTTATGAAAAGTGCTTTGCCCAGACAAGATTACATACACACTATTATTTCTTATCGCTAATAACTCCATTTCTATTCTCTGATAAGAATTGTCATGTGATTTGTATTCACACTAAGCTGTGAAATTGTGTTTAAGGATATAAGACTGTATAACTATTGAAATAATTCAAACATGGTTTTGTGGAAATATTGATGTCTAGTAATCTGTTTCATTGTATTACTATATGGATATTTGATTGTTGATTTAAAACGTTTATTGTTAAATTTATTGACCTTCTTACACACATTGGTAACCTTATGTTGGAGAATAAAGTGGCTGGATATAGATTAATATATATAGATTAAAAGACGGATTTATCTTCTCCTTTGGTAAGAAGTTTTCCACCTATGGAGATACTGTGTGACGGTAAATGTCTTTAATATTGTGGAAGAGAGAAAACGTTTACAGTGCCTCCATATTTGCCAAGTGAGAGAGACGAGTGGTGTCTTCTGGAGAATTATTAATATTATAAATGAAGATTCTCATCACTTGTAATAAGATATGGGTGATTAATTAATAATAATCAAAACCATTGACTAAGTGGCGTTAACGTTACGCTCTGGTTTGTTGTTGTACCTCCGCTTTGTTGTGTTTGTATTGAAGTTGTGTCTGTGCTTTGTTGTATTTGTATTCCTTTACTATTGCATTATTTTGTTTTAACTACTGTTGTATCGCTCTTTTGTTGTATTCTATCTGCAGTTTTGTTCTTTAATACTTGTTTTCTTGAGTTTTTTTTTAATCTGCTTATGTATATATAATTTATGTTAATTTTTCTGCCGTATATCACCACCATCACCACAACCGTCGTCGTCGTCATCGTCATATTTTTTTGATGATTATTTGCGTAGTTATTTGCCTTCAGAGCTTGTTTAATGTTCTGTGAACAAATGAGAGAAGGAATATACAAGTAGATAGAATGATGACAAATCCGATCGAATGGTTACTTGTGTAACAAATAAGTGACAATAGACACATTGTTACAAGCATTGTTGTGTTACACACTGCTTCCGTGGTCTTTGATTTGTTTCTTTACTCATTGTTTTGGCTACAGTTCTGTTTGATTTGTTTCTTTACTCATTGCTTTGCTACAGTTGTGTTTGATTTGTTTCTTTACTCATTGCTTTGGCTACAGTTGTGTTTGATTTGTTTCTTTACTCATTGCTTTGGCTACAGTTGTGTTTTGGTCGTAGTTAGACATTTATTTTGCCTCACATTTAAGAACAAGGAATGTAACTGAACATATTCGTTCACATCACCAGATTTTGTCTCGCGGTGTTGTGTACGATGCGAAAGTCGTGGAAACACATAATCAGCACTTGATGGTCATTAACATATACCTCAGTCCTCAGTTGTCGCCCACTGCACACATCATGGCGTACTATGTTCGACCGGACTTGGAAATTGTTGCGGACAGCATCGCGTTCAACGTGGAAGGTGTCTTTGAAAACGAGGTACTATCTTAGGATCAGTTTTTAAGTGTTAACTTAACAATGAGATACTTACGACCGCTGTTTAAGTGTTGTCTTAACAATTAGATAATGACGACCGTTGTTTAAGTGTTATCGTAGCAATTAGATTCTGTCTTACGAACGTTAAATATTATCTTAATAATTAGGTATTATCTTACAACCATTATTTAAGTGTTATCTCTGCAATCAGATACCATATTACGACCGCTGTTTTTAGCGTTATCTTAACAATTAGATATTGTCCATCTTACGACCGTTGTTTAAGTGCTATCTAACAATTAGTCTCTATCTTACAAATGTTGTTTATAGTAATATTTACAATGAGATACTTACGATCATTGTTTAAGTGTTATCTTAACAATTAAATACTATCTTATGACCGTTGTTTAAATGTTATCTGAATAATTAGGTTATATCGTACGACCGTTCTTTAAGTGTTATCTTAACAATTAAATACTATCTCATGACCGTTGTTTAAATGTTATCTGAATAATTAGGTTATATCGTACGACCGTTCTTTAAGTGTTATCTTAACAATGAGATACGACCATTTTAAAGTGTTATCTTAACAAATAAACGGTATATTTCCACCGTTGTTTAAGAAAATATTTTTATTATTTAGATTCTGTATTAAATGACTGGAGTTTAATTTTTATTTTAATAATTAGATAGTATTTTATGACCTCTGTTTAAGTATTATTTTTATCATTAGGTTCTTATCTATGTGGCCATTGTTTAAATATTATTTTTCATAATTATTTTTTATCTGACAACCGCTGTTTAAGAATTACGTTTAACAATTAGATTTTGTATGTCCGTTGTTTTACTGCTTTTTCCTTTTAACAATTATGTATAATGTGTCCCTTTACGTGTTAGTTTTAACAGTTAGGCACTATCTTACGACCGTTGTTTAAAAGTACCAATTGTTTTGATATTTTCTGTTTATCTAACATAATAACCGTTTCAGATTACTGTAGTCATCATAGGCAACAATTGCTTTTGACATATTCAACTCAGGTAGCAAATGGTTTCCATACATTCTGTTAACCTCAGTTAACAATTGTTATTAACATCTTCTGTTTACCTCAGATAGCAATTGTTTTGACATATTCTTTTGAACTCGGTTAGCAACTGTGTAGTCATATTCTATTGGACAGGCAACAAATACCTTTGACATATTCTGTTGACATCAGGAAACAGTTGTCTTTGACATAGTCTGTTGACCTCGGGTAGCAGTTGCCTTTAACACATTCTGTTGGCTTCAGGTAACAGTTGCATACGACACAGTCTGTTGACGTCAGATAGCAATTGTTTTGACACTTTTTGTTGACCTCAGGTAGCAGTTGCCTTTGACACATTCTCTTGATGTCAGGCAACAATTGTTTCGATTCATTCTGTTGACCTCAGATAACAATTGCTTTTAACACATTTTGTTGGCCTCAGATAATATCTCTCTGACTCATTCTGGTGACCTCGGGTATCAATCAACTTTGACTCATTCTGTTGTCCTCAGGTAACAATTGCCTTTGACAATTCTGTTGACCTTGGGTAACAATTGTTTTTGACGCATTCTGTTGACCTCAGGTAACGATTGTTTTTTTGACACATTCTGTTGACATCAGATAACAATTGCTTTTGACGCATTCTGTTGACCTCAGGTAACAATTGTTTTTTGACGCATTCTGTTGACCTCAGGTAACAATTGTTTTTTGACGCATTCTGTTGACCTCAGGTAACATTTTTTTTGACGCATTATGTTGACCTCAGGTAACAATTGCCTTTAGTACCAACATGTCTGAGCCTCATGCCGACCTGGACGTATATCTGACTGCTGACCCGGACTCGGTGGTCAATCTCCTGGCCGTTGACCAAAGTGTGCTTCTCATCAAAAGCGGAAATGACGTCACTCCAGCAGAGGTCATGGCCGTTATGTTTGTTTATGACGTCATATGTTGCTCGCTCTTTTAGCGTGTCGTTCCTCTCTCTCTCTCTCTCTCTCTCTCTCTCTCTCTCTCTCTCTCTCTCTCTCTCTCTCTCTCTCTCTCACTATTTCTGGTCTTGAGCAAATTAATTACATGCATTTATTTATAAGCTTGCTTATTTCTTTGCATCATTTTCTCCTCTTCTCTTTCTCACCTATCTTTCTCTCTAAATACTTTAAGCATCAGTTGCTTCTGTCAATTTATTAAAATGCTTAATTATCGTTTGATGTTACTTTTTATCTTTCATTTGTATCTATGCTCCCCTCCATATCACTTCCTCTCTCTTTCTCTTCGTTCATCTCCAACCCTTTCTTTTTCTTTTTCCCTCTCTCGCTCAAACTCAGGTCTATTTATCTATTTCATTCTTACTGACCGTATTTCTCGTTACCTTAAACGTACTTATGGCTGACTGCATCAATCTCTCCTTACCTTAAACATACCACCTGCATTTATGACTGACTACACAACTATCTCCTTCACTTAAACATACCTCCTTTATGTATGACTGACTACATAACTCTCTCTTTACCTTAAACATACCTCCTATATGTATGACTAACTACATAACTCTCTCCTTACCTTAAACATACCTCCTATATGTATGACTAACTACATAACTCTCTCCTTACCTTAAACATACCTCCTATATGTATGACTAACTACATAACTCTCTCTTTACCTTAAACATACCTCCTATATATATGACTGACTACATAACTCTCTCTTTGGCTTAAACATACCTCCTATATGTATGACTAACTACATAACTCTCTCCTTACCTTAAATATAAACTTATTATTTGACTGCATGTGTCCACTTACTGATAAAATATATATTTAACGACATGCCAATGTCAGACTTTGTTTAACAACATGTGTGTCTATGTAAGCCGATAAGTTTGGCTTATTTTCAAATATCTCATCAACTTTAGTATCAATAAATTTTACGTTTTCATCACAAATCTTTTCATCTGTATTCCTGCTTGTTTGCTAATTCTTTAACATTTATTTCTCTGTTTATCTTTCCATCAACACGAAGCCACCACGAAATTCACCACGAAATTCATTTACTACATACTTTTCTTCCTCTATGTCTCCATGTCTGTTTGTGGGCCTGACTAACTATCTGCCTATTTGTCTGTCTATATTTCTTTGTTCTTCAACAAATAAATTCATCCATTCACTCTATCTATCCATCCACCCATCCATTCATCCCCTCTTCCCTTATTTTTAGGTGTCAGACGCAGTAGCAACATTTGACAGGGGTCAGGCGCCATCGGATTCTGCTTTTGCACTTTCACTGAGTCGCATGAATATTCAGCAAACAATGGAGGTAATCATAAAACCACCCAAATAGAGTTCTAATTATACAGAGATCATTTTGACCCATCAAGATAGAGTTCTAATTATACAGAGATCAATTTGATCCTCCGAAATAGAGTTCTAATTATACGGAGATCATTTTGACCCGCCCAAATAGATTTCTAATTAATTTTACGGAGATCAATTCGACCAGTCCAGACAGAGTTCTAATTATACAGAAATCATTTTGACCCTTTCAAATAAAGTTCTAATTATACAGGGATCATTTTGACTCTTTCAAATAAAGTTCTAATTATACAGGGATCATTTTGACTCGTCCAAATAGATGTACTCGTTAAAAAGAGGTAATCGCGAGCCTCTCAAAATAGAGGTATTCGTTATGTAGGGCTCAATTTAACTCTTCAAAATAGAGGTACTCGTTAAATGGAGATAGTCGTAAACCCGTCAAAGTAGAGGTACTAGATGAATAGAAGTAACCACGATATTGTCCAATTAGAGTTATGCGTAAATTAGCAGTCATGTTAAATCGTCAACGGAGAGGTATTTGATAAATAGAAATAATGATGAACCCGTCCAAATAGAAATACTTGACTGGTAGAGATAATGATGAACCCCTCCAAATATAAGTACTTTTTAAATATGCATAATCACGAGACGTCATTTTAACCAATAAAAATCTAAAAAATTTTTATACTATTAAATAGAGATAATTTTAACCAGTCAAAATCTAACAGCTCTTCGTGTTCTTAAAGACAAGTCATTTTAACAGTCAGAATCTAAAAAATCTTTATGCACAAAGGTCATTTTAACCAATTTAAAATCTAGATTCTTTTTATACCATTTAAGTGGAGGTAATTTTTACCTGTGAAAATAGAGGTACTCTTTATACCATTAAAAATAGCTGTCATTTCAACCCGTTGAAATAAATTTAATTTAGATTATCATATGCAGGGTGCCCGATCTTACTTATTTAACCCTAAAATGTATTTATTATTCACAAAGACATAAGAGAAGAAACCTCTGAATACCGGGTGTAGAACTGTATTATTCCTTACACGGGGATTGTCGATAACTTGAACTAATTGTAAATTACACAGTAGCGATGAAAATATGTTGAATTGCGAGCTGAAGCAATAAACAAATGTATGAACTTGTGAGACTATAGCAATAAACAAATGTATGTACTTGTGAGACTATATCAATAAACAAATGTATGTACTTGTGAGACTATATCAATAAACAAATGTATGTACTTGTGAGACTATATCAATAAACAAATGTATGTACTTGTGAGACTATAGCAATAAACAAATGTATGTACTTGTGAGACTATATCAATAAACAAATGTATGTACTTGTGAGACTATAGCAATAAACAAATGTATATAAATGTGTACTTATGAGACTGTAGTAAAAAACAAATGTATGTACTTGGAAAACCTTAGCGACAAATAAATACATGTATTTACGTGACTGCGAATTAAGCCATAACGATATGCAGATACATATAATTACGAGATTGTAAATTAGGATAGGGCGATATATCAGGTCATAGCTCTACAAATTCATGAATATACAAGATTGTAAATTAAGCTATGGCGAAATACAAATACATTTATATACAAGATCTTAAATTATGACCTAGCCATATACAGATACATTTATATACAAGATTCTAAATTATGACCTAGCTGTTTAGGAATACATTAAATGAGAGATTCGATATTAACTTGCTGAGTAGCCTAATTAAGTGATTGTTATATTTGAACTACTTTTAGTTAATTTGTAATTTAAGATCTGATATTTTATTTTATTATTTGAAAACACTTTATGACAGATGGCTGGATTGCATGTCTATTCTGATGCTCAACTGCAAGCTACGTCGACCCCACCACCTCCTACACCACGTAGGTCAACTGTGTAGCTTATGTAACAAATCTCTCTTTTATTTTACTTTATACAGTCTATTTCTTGTTTATTTCATTTGATCTCATTCGTTTCTTATTTATTTAATCTATTTAATTTCATATATATATATTAATCAATTTTATTTCTTCTTTTAGTTTATCTCTTTTTTCTCTTTAATTTTATTTTATCTGTCTTATTTCATGTTTATATGACATTTTTCATCTAAGAATATCCATTTTTCAAGCAATAGTTTGAAGCTTCCTCTTTGTGTGTGTGTATGTGCGTGCGTGCGTTTGCTTTTACACATATACATCTAGTCATTTTGTACTTAGTATATTCTATCATACACATTTCAATTGCCTGTATATGTATTAGGCGACTTTTTATTTCAAATGTTCTGATAATTCATCTCGGGTAGGATCCCAATTCAGACTGAAATTGTCTTTGTAATTGTATCCTTGATGGTAGGTACTTTCAGATTGAAACTGGGTATATCACTATCAGTATTTGAATAAATTTATATAATCGAATTATGTAAGCATCTGTCTGCATCGAAAATTACTTTTGAATCTTAATATACTAATAATTATGGGTAATTATAATAATAATTATTTGAACTAATTTTTCAAAGAGATCTACGCCATTAAAATATATTCCTTTAATACTTTGACACTTACATCGATTGACACTTACATTGATTGACATCTACATTGATTGCCATCTACATTGATTGACATTTACATTGATTGACATATACATTGACTGCCATCTACATTGATTGACATTTACATTGATTGACATTTACATTGACTGACATCTACACTGATTGAAATTTACATCGATTGACACTTACATTGATTGACTCTTACATCGACTTATATTTAAATTGATTGATACGTACATATATTGATTTTTACATTGATTGACATTTACATTGATTGACACTTACATTGATTGATATTTACCTTGATTGACACTTACATTGAATGACACTTACATTGATTGACTCTTACATTGATTGATGTTTACATTGATGCGTAGGAGGTAACAAAAATACCTCATGTTCCACACATTTTGTGTGCTGACTGCAGTGCCTGAAACCTTTCCCTAAAACAAATATTTAAATAATAAAAAATATTAAAGAATATAAGTTTACAATATGTGAAAATTTAAATAAAATTAAAAAATATAACTATAATGGATCATTAACTGTATAATTTATTTATTCAGGCAATTTTATTTGACACTTTAAATATCGGTACTTACTTTTTGCGAAGACTGACTTGATTGTATGTATAAACACAACTTTTAATGCATATTTCTTTAGTTAAGAACAGTTTGAATTGATAGAGAAGAATAGCAGACATTTGGTTTTGCTTTGTAAAAATGAATTTATTGTTTCAAATTTATTTCAGATGATCCATCTATTTTTGGTCGTAAGTATAGTGGTTTGTTAAAATAACTTCACTGCTCAGCAGTACGCTTTCCGCTGTAATAAAGATAAAACTGTATTGTTTCGTTTAATTTGATTAACACACTTTTTGAAATATATATAAAACACGTTATATTATTGATAAAAGCAATTCTTTTAATGAGACTAATCTGTTCGTTATTTCTTGTATCACACCGCTTTTAAGAATTACAAGGCAATCGTTGTATCTGTTTGTGAAAGAGAGGTACGAATGATATTTCACGCTAGGGAATGAATAGAATATTACAAGATTTGATGGACGTATAAAGGAAATGGATTTCTAATTGTGCGTAAAACTTATAACTTAAATGGATTTTTAATAGTGCGTAAAACTGTATAAAGGAAATGGATTTTTAATAGTGCGTAAAACTGTATAAAGGAAATGGATTTCTAATTGTGCGTAAAATTGTGTTGAGGAAATAGATTTCTTTACTGTGTCTATGACTGTGCAGAGTAAATGGGATTTTTAAAAAAAATTTCGTGTCAGGTAAAATAAATGCTAGGACAACAAAAAACATTTTGCTATAGATTTATTTTTTATTTTGTCTTTCACAGCGGACTCCATGACTACGATGCCATATTGTAAGTAGCCAGGAGATAATTCGTATAGCCATTAATTTAGAAATTACCTTTTATAATAAATTAATGGAAGAGTTTTAAATGAAATTTTAATATAAATACTGAAATACTATTGTAATATAAGAGAATAGATAAATAATTAATAATACGTAATGTATATTACAAAAATGTACTCACAAATGAAATGAAGAAACGTGCTTTGTTTATTGACAAGATTAATGGTTTAAATTTACAAATGCATGGTCAAAATTTAGTCGTACATCTGTCATTATTAGGGTCAAATTGATTTGTAAAAGAAAAGAAAAAAGAAAATCAATGAGTTTAAGGGGAATCAAAATGTGAGTACATTATTTTTTAGGACACCCTGTACAGTAAATACTATAAAATATATTTTAATAGTTCAAGTGAACAACTGTGTTAATAAATACTATAAAATATATTTTAATAGTTCAAGTGAACAACTGTACAATAAATATTATAAAATATATTTTAATAGTTCAAGTGAACAACTGTGTTAATAAATACTATAAAATATATTTTAATAGTTCAAGTGAACAACTGTACAATAAATACTATAAAATATATTTTAATAGTTCAAGTGAACAACTGTGTTAATAAATAAAGTAAACGCAAGTCTTCGCAACTTCAGGCAATTATTTGTCAAATAAATTTTGACTTGAATGCTTTTAATTAAATTTTCTTAAAATGAAACGGATAATCTATCTATCTATCTATCTATCTATCTATCTATCTATCTATCTATCTATCTATCTATCTATCTATCTATCTATCTATCTATCTATCTATCTATCTATCTATCTATCTATCTATCTATCTATCTGTCTGTCTGTCTGTCTCTGTCTGTCCGTCCGTCCATCCATCCATCCATCTATCTATCTTTGAATCTGATGGTTGTGACGTAATATATTTCTACTTGAATCTGAAGGTCATTAATCTTAGAGAAAGAGACAGGCACATAGATATATGCACAAAGGGCTATTTAATAATCAAGCAAAACATAAGAGTGACAGAGAAAGAGAGAGAGAGAGAGAGAGAGGGGGGGGGAGACAGCCAGCCAAGACAGACAGAGATAGAGAAAGAGATAAAAGACAGAGACAGCCAAGACAGACAGCCAGACAAATAGGCTAAGAGATGTATGTACAAATGTTTCTTTGATTATCAAATAGACAGAGAGCAAGAGAGAGGGAGGATGAGGTGGGGTGGGGAAGATTGGAAAACTAGATTTAAAAAAAGAATGAGAGAAAGAGTGAGGGAGGAATGACTGAGAGAGGGAAAAATTAAGACAGTGCTTCTTTCTTTCACTTTCAGATTATACTGCAGCAGGTATGTGTTAATGAAATAATTCTTTTATTCTGGTGTGGTTGAAAGATTGAAAGATTATAATACAACCAAAAATATGAAACTTCCCACATATAGTGCCAGCGTGCAATAGATTCAAATAAAGTCTAACACAATTTATTAAATTTTAAGAATACACATTCATTTGGTATTGAAAGCAATCAACATTTCCTGTTAATAGAAAAACGCAGGAATTACCATTATAAACCTCAGTAACAGTATGTTATAGAAAATATCCACTCTCGGAAAAAGAAGCACAATTCATTATCTGAACGCTATCACTACAAAAACACCATTAATTAATTAAAGACGTCCATTTTAGAACCATAAATTATTATTTAATGATGCAGAATTTAAAATCGCATTTCATTATATATATATATGTCCTCTTTAAAATCGCAATTCATTATAATTATCGACAGTTGTTTCACTCTAAAAGCACACTTCATTATATAAAGAAGTCCACAATAAATCCACAAGTCATTATCTAAATTCCCACTCTAAATGCACACTTCATTATTTAAAGATGTCCACTATATATCCAAGAAGCATTTATCTGAACTATCCACTATCCAAACATTGTCCACATGCAACTACAATTCATTATATACCCTGTGATAAAATATAAAAACAAATCTCGGGTCTGTCTACAAATTGTCCACATGCAACTACAATTCATTATATACCCTGTGATAAAATATAAAAACAAATCCCGGGTCTGTCTAGAAACTTCTTCCACGATAAAGTGACAATCACCAGAAATTAATTTAATATATTTGTGAACCCCTCATGCGCACATTTCTGGCAAAACATTCACAATCTCTCTTGTTCGAACTCATCACTCAGGACTACCTAGCTTTAGCCTTCACAATTTCATGAAGTTATTGGTGACAGAAGTATTCACTAGAATAGCCTTCACAATTTCATGAAGTTATTGGTGACAGAAGTATTCACTGGAATAGCCTTCACAATTTCATGAAGTTATTGGTGACAGAAGTATTCACTAGAATAGCCTTCACAATTTTATGTAGTTATTGGTGACTGAAGTATTCACTAGAATAGCCTTCACAATTTCATGAAGTTATTGGTGACTGAAGTATTGACTAGAATATTTGTAATTACAGTTTCTTTAAGTGAAACTTTAATCTATCTATCTATCTATCTATCTATCTATCTATCTATCTATCTATCTATCTATCTATCTATCTATCTATCTATCTATCTATCTATCTATCTATCTATCTATCTATCTATCTATCTATCTATCTATCTATCTGTCTGTCTGTCTGTCTGTCTATCTATCTATCTATCTATCTTGGCTGTGTTACTTCTCTCACATGCCTTAATATTCCTACATTGACATTGTTAACACGTCTCTAACCTTGACGTCACACTTCCTACACTTAATGACATCAACACCCCTCATTCATCTAGACTAGAGAGATCTTTCAATATGCTGCTGGTAGAAGTCTTTTAAAAATTATATAACAGCCATTCACTCTAATCATCGGAAAAAAAACTAGTGTAGTGTTTCCATTCTCTCACTTACGTCAAAAGTGTTAGAGAAATTGTACTGTCAGAAGTAAGTCAATTATATTAGATAATAATGTCAATCAATAACACTAACCTAGACACTATTTTCGTTAATACCATATTAGAAGTGTCATTTGAAATAGTAACTTAGACATTATTGTCATTTAGTAATAGTAACTTATATTAGACACTATTGTCGTTAATACTATATATGACAAAAGTGTCATTTGTAATAGTAACTTATATTAGACACATTTAATACAATATTAGAGAGTATGTGTACTTCGGTAAAAGTAACTTTTTCAATATTCATAACTATTATTAGATACTGTTTTCACAATAATATTAACACATAACAGGTTACTGCCATTAAGCAATAGTAATTTATTACATATTATACACTATTGTCACTCAGTAATCGTCACTGATATTAGATTCAATTGTCTTTCAGAAATGTTTACTTACATTAGACATTTCTGTCGTTAAAATATGAGAGATAGATCCTCTTGCTGATAAACTTGCTGTAATTATATTACTGTATAGCTTCATAGCGCATGCTGTTATCATTCAATAATATAAAATTATATAACAGGCTATTATTATTGAGTAATACAAACATACAACCTATAATAATTCGTAAATGTAAGCTCATAGCACAAGCTCGCAGAATGTTTATTGTGTAAATTACTTTTGTTTTGTTGCAGAGGACATGTTTCTGCCTAACAAAGGAGGTAGTACGTTAAATACTTCTATAAAATGTATCTTTTGTACTGTCAGCCTGTCCTTTGGGGCTAAATACTAGCCCTGCATTGGTAGTACGATAAATACTTCTATAAAATGTATCTTTTGTACTGTCAGCCTGTCCCTGGGGCTAAATACTAGCCCTGCATTGGTAGTACGATAAATACTTCTATCAAATGTATCTTTTGTACTGTCAGCCTGTCCCTGGGGCTAAATACTAGCCCTGCTTTGGCGCTCTGGTATGAAAGGATTTGTCGATATAAAATTAATTATTATATTTTATTTTAATCTCTAGAATCACCGACTTACGTGTTAGCCACTATCTCTTCCTATGCTATCTAAAAGTCATTCATGACTTAGCCACTATCTCTTCCTATGCCTACCTAAAAGTCATTCACCCTCTCTCTATCTAGGCAATGATACAAAGAAGAGACAAACCAAAATACTACTCAATGGTATCAGACAAAGAAGATACAAGCCAAAACACTCAATAATAGTATCAGACAAACATGTCACGTGAGCACCATAAATCACACGACAGAAAGAGCTACTACAATTATATTATTTGACAAAATACAAGAAAAACACTAGCTGATAAAACAAAAATAAGAAAAAATGCAAGATCAATTACAAGTGTTAATTTCCTAGCTAATACAGTACTCAAATCTATTCACTTGGTTCAGTGTTATACAGCTCATTAGAATTTCAATATTTGACGTAGGCATAGGTTTACTTTAAACAGCCATAGGTTTACTTTAAATAGGCATAGGTTTACTTTAAACAGGCATAGGTTTACTTTAAATAGGCATAGGTTTACTTTAAATAGGCATAGGTTTACTTTAAATAGGCATAGGTTTACTTTAAACAGGCATGTTGAGAACAGGAGGAATACAACAATTGTAAGGCTAACTAGTTTATAATAATACGTCACATGAAGATCTCATTTATTCATCCAACCTTCAGCCACCATCACCAAAATATTACAAGTACGACATTCATTGACCAGTATACAATTTCTGCCACCAAATAACAATAGCAATGAATGTTATGGCACTGTCTTTGTGCATTCAAATCATTCTTAGTGGCTCTTTCTTGAGATGTGTTACTGTCTTTGTGCATTCAAATCATTCTTAGTGGCTCTTTCTTGAGATGTGTTACTGTCTTTGTGCATTCAAATCATTCTTAGTGGCTCTTTCTTGAGATGTGTTAATTACTAATAACTTCGCCAGCACCCCTGCTGGTACACACATAAGCAATACAATTGTAAACTTTGCTCACCCTGAGCGATTCGCAATGCTGCACTGTCGACTTTTCGGACATAGTCATTAGGTAACAAAATACTTAGCTCCTGATAGATTATTAGGTAACAGAATACTTTGACAACTCCTGATAGATTATTAGGTAACAGAATACTATAGACAACTCCTGATAGATTATTTATACATGGTCCCTGGAAAAATGCCATTGCACACAATAGTTCAGTAAGGAATTTACACACATTTGCCTCCAGAGGAACAACACTGTTGCACAAAGTAATCCTGTAAGGAATTTACACAATAAATCACTTTTAATGGAATTGGGTTACTAACTCTTAGAGATTTGCGTAGCTAATCAGACTGATGAAATTCACGGAGAAAACTCATGGTTTATGTACAGTTTTTACAGCGCGGGGAAATAATGATTGCATGACTGAGAACACGGGAACATTCTAGCGAACATGTGTTCAAATCCACCATTTGATGCATCAAGCTACAGTAAAGATGCGTTTCAGTGCACAGGCAATTGTCATTCCTAATTTGGCGACTTGTGTCGGCACCCCAACAAAAGTGACTTTGGTCAACTATTGCCTGTTGATCTAGCACCGCAGTCTCCCTACGCCATGAATGCCCCATCTAGTGGGTCTCTGGTGCCCGGTATAATCTTAATCCGTGGCCATCGAGACAAAGCAACATCAAACCAACCGTGGCCAAAAATATATATGAGCAGTGCTCACATCCCGATCATATCATCGTTATAAAAAAACAAAACAAAACAAAACATTCTCCCTATTCGGCAAGACTTCAGTTTCAAGCAATCACACAGTCTTCAACAAGTTCAAACAAAATGTTTACAACAGAAGAATTACGACGCTGACCTCAGCCCTGGTAAAAGTTTACGCACAAATAGACAAGTACTACACCACAAAATAACAAGTACTACTACAAATACAAAGAAAATTACGAATGTTAACAAAATATTAAGTAAATAATTAGAAAGGTATTAGTTAAGAAATTAATTAACCTGTGGAATTTACATCTTTATACACACTTAAAAGTATCCAGTTGTATTTACATTAGAAATGCCAGACTTAACATTCACCAAGTTGTAGTTTTGTTTTAGAAATATCTCCATATTGTACTTTGTTTTACAAATGTTAGTCTTATCCATCCGAGTTGTAGTTTTTTTTTTATAGGAATGTCAGTCTTACATTCACGATTAATAATTTCGTGTAGAGTCCAGCTTAGATAATAAAATTGTTGATACTATGGGGAATAATGGCTCTTGCCAAATGCTCTTGGTACTGAAACAAAAGTTGTGTTAGTTTCACATAATAAGATGTGCATATCATTGAAATCAACTGTAACTAATTTTCTCACTAACATTTAGTATAGTATCAAGATATGTAATCATAGGATTAATAAACATGATTGTTTTCTAATGTTATTTATTTTTGAACACCTGAATGGAATTTACAGCATGGAGAAATCCTACTTTTTAACTTCAACACACATTTCAAGCAATGGTTTACTTCGTAGGTACAAAGTTACATATGAAAGAAAGAAAGTATGATGTAAGATAAAGAATCATAACAACTATATGTAAGAGAAATTAACATAACAACTATATAAGAGAAGGAAACACAACAACTATATGTAAGAGAAGGTAACAACTATATGTAAGAGAAGGTAACAACTATATAAGAGAAGGTAACAACTATATGTAAGAGAAGAAAAAATAACAACTATATATAAGAGAAGGTAACTTAGCTATATGTAAATGGAGGAAGCATTACATCTATATGTAAGAGAAGGATATCCGGAAGCTTCTATTATTCAATATATAATCTTTATTATAAAATTATTTGTTTACTGTTTAGTAAATTTTTTAAACTTGCCTTTCAGTGAACGGAATGGTCCCACCGATGCGTGAGTAATCTGTTTTATTTATTTAATTTCACAGATCACGTGATCACGTTCGTATTTTCACGTTCAAGATGAGACATAACTCTCAAAGTATAATAACTTTCCAAAAGTATTTACAATTAGCCCCAAGTGTATTTACTAACCCCAAGTAATAAATCTTATAAATTTAAATGCAACCCTTTTCAACAATTAACCAACTTTTTGTATCTTCCAGTCCCCACTGGAAGCAAGCTAACGTTTACCAGTCCCAATAATGTGGCTGGTGATCAACCAAGAACAAAATCTCATCCCGATAAACAAATAATGATCACGTAAGAACAATAATTCATCTCAACAATGCAACTGGTGATCACCCAAGAACAATAACCCAACCCAAAATTGCAAATGGTGACCATCCAAGAACAAATAACTCACTCTATTAATGCAACCTGTCACCCAAGAACGATAACTCATTTCAATAAAGCAACTGATCATCCAAGAACAATAACTCATGCAAGTGGTCATCACCCAAGAACAATAATGAAAGGAAGTGCCAGTGTGAGGACTCAATGCTCACAAGAGAAATAACCATCCCAGAGTCTTTTGTCATTAGTAAGCAAGGTCGTGCAAAGAAACACATTTCTAACTTATTTTTCCTTTCCTGTGTGTAAAAGATCACACATCTCGCCATTCTAACCTTCAGACACACCCCTGACGAAATGTAGTGGGAATGCAAGCTCTATGTTGTTCTCTACTCCCATGATAGTCAGAAAGGGGACTGTAATACTGTCAGAAGTCCTGACTCCTCACAGAACTAAAGAGTTAACTTGTGGGTTCCTCATCTATCTATCTATCTATCTATCTATCTATCTATCTATCTATCTATCTATCTATCTATCTATCTATCTATCTATCTATCTATCTATCTATCTATCTATCTATCTATCTATCTATCTATCTATCTATCTATCTATCTATCTATCTATCTATCTATCTATCTATCTATCTATCTATCTAGTAACTTCATCTTGTCTGACCTTTCTCGGCATAAAGGGTCTGGAAGAATTTCTCAGACATGTTTCTCGGACAACTGCAAGATTGACTCTGATCTATGGGGCTGATTTTGGCATGCACAAAGACAGGCCGCGCCCGTCACGTGGTTAGTCGGGCTAAATATCTGGCGAATTATTATAACCTGACCTAGCAGCCCAAATTGTATAATATCGCCAGTGATCACCAGAGTCTCCGCACACGAGGCAAACTACCGGGTAGACGCGAAACTCAAGATCTAAAGTCGGGTATGCTCTGATGAGTCTAACAGCGTTTTGAGGGCCTGAGAACCTAAGGATGAATTTAATGACGGGAGGCTAAAGCTCGTACCGTCACATACTTGATATGTGACGTCAGGACGTGTGACCTGAGATCACGGAAAGTGTCATCTTTCCATAGTTAGACACTATTTTACAAACACTGTTAACACATTCGCTGTCTCAACCAGCCAATAATAAATACACTCATTAATTAATGTTAGAAACATTATCTCTTATTAATTAACGTTAGAAACAGTATCTCTCTTTAACGCAATAAGTCGTATCACCAAAATATAAAAAAATAAGTTCCACACAAAAATGTCATGAATGTCCTGACATTAAAGCAACTTGCTAGCATCCTGACAAACAGACTAGAAATAATTAACTAAACATTAAACTCTGCCAAATTACAACTATACAATGTTACGAACAACCTTAGCAGAGGGCAGAAACTTAACGTACAGTAACAGTCAGTCTTAATCAAATTAAATTCGTTCTCAGTTAAATTAACTAACATTATATATCAACATGCAAAGTATATATTAATGTATCGCAAACCATGAAATATATTAAAATATTATGATAGTTTTGTCTTACATGCAAATGTGGAAAATATTGTAAAGCATGAATGAAATCTGGCCGAGGTAAATGTATAAATATATTATTACCCATAATGCAATAATCGTCTTCCCGTGAATGAAGTAATCATCTCGATAATGTAGAAATCGTCTTCTCATTACTGTAGAAATCGTCTTATCATTACTGTAGATATCATCTTCTAATTAATGTAGGAAACGTCTTCCCATTTATGTAGAAATCACACTTTATTTCTGTTTCGCAGCAGGCGCAACCATGAGTGAGTATACTGATTTAAATCGTAGTCATTTTTATACAAGTAACTTGACGAAATCTCTAATTTGTTATCGTTAATGTTCTACAAACTTCATGTGACTCATTACGTGCGCATTCGTGGTAGACACTGTTACATTAATTAGATTAACTCTAAATATATTAGAGAATTTTACATAGAATAACTCTAAATACATTAGACAATTTTACATTAATTACAATTTTCACTTTAAATTGTTTCATTGAATTCAACTCCACGTATTTTAGAAACTTTACAGTAATTACAAATTTTATTTTACAGTGTTCCTATATATTTGTATCTTAAGACATTATTTTTATAGTTCACAACTTGTGTGTTTTTTTAAAAATTGGGTTTCACTTCGTTCAGTTCAACATACTCTAGACACTAGTGCATTAGTTTACTCATTGTTCCACTAAATCTAATTGGACGGTCTTTAGACAGCTTTACAATAATTAGATTATACATTTACAGTGTTTCACTGAGTTTTATTGTAAACAATTCATATATTTTTACAATTTTTACACAAATATTATTCAACAAATTCAAATATATTCCAATTTATACAATAATACATCATGTCACTACGTCCAGGTTTATTCAACAAATTCAAATATATTCCAATTTATACAATAATACAGCATGTCACTACGTCCAGTTTAAATATGCAATACGTTGCCTTAAGAAAGTTTACTTTCTTGTGTTTCATTGAAAATGGTTCAGATATATTACAATGTTTAAGCACTAAGCACTTAAGAAATATCTAGAACACTTCTACTAAAGTACAGTACTAGTGGTATTGTTAGTTTAAAGTATACTTAAAGAAGTTTTCAAAGGAATACCATGAAATATTTCTAAATTACAGTTTAATGTAATATGATGAAAATTTCACGAATTAGAGGAAGATCCAGAAGAAGAAAAAGATGTGTCTAGAATATTTAAGCATACTAAAAGAATACCGTGACAAATTCTGGAAAGAGAGCATGGTGCGTAATTATTAGATTTTGTTCAGAGAAGGAATGAGATATGTCATATGTTATGAGAAAACATCGAAATGACCTTCAGAATTCTCTTAAGGTTTTGGAAACCTGATATTTTCCCAGCGTGGTGGAATACTGTGAAATCAAAATAATTATCAGCCTAATAATATTTAAGCTAACTATTATAATGCTAAGAATTGTCTGACTAATTATTTTAAAATCTAGTAATAGTTTGGCTAAAGAGTTATCAGGCTAAGAATAATTAGGTTAATTATTATCAGGATAATAATATAATAGATTGCCTAATAATTATTTGATTAAGAATAGTTTGGCGAATAAAATATTTGGCTAAAATTATTTCGGCTTGTGATTGTCAGGCTAATAATAGTTTGGCTAATTAATTATTAGGAATGGCCACACTTAAAAAGATAGTAAGAAAATAGGCTGTTACATTTTTTGAATATCCTGAGGTATATGTAAAAAGCTAAAGTACTTTATTAAAATACCGTGGTTCTATGTAGAATGTAAAAAATCTAGAAAATCCTTAGTGGAATTTGACAGAATGCTTGTGGCACGTGAAAGAACACAAAGACAAATACAGACAATGTATTGGTGTAAACTGCCAAATTTGTGGCTTTATATATTCAAACTTGTTTTCCTTCTTCAATACACATATTTTAACTACAAGCGGGATACACACACACGCACGCACACATAACGAAGTTTATTCTCCCAATGCCTTAAGACAGATGCCTCTACCTCCACAAAGCATGACATCTGACTACATTAAACTTCATAATGCAATATTTCTGCTTCCATTCAAGGAAAGTTTGTGACTGGTACCACAGCTGATATTTAGATGAACTCAAGTTTTAATTAAAATTTTAGCACCAGGAATGTTCATGCCAACAAGCACGGCATCATTTGCCGCTGGACAAGGTTCAATGACGAACTCTCCGAATGACCAGCCGTTACAGGAAGTTGAGAGAGTGCGAAATCTCTTCCCAGAGACATGGCTCTGGCTAAGCCAAAACGTCAGGTAAGAACCTTAATTCCGTATTTTTGGTCAGATTATTTCTGGTCTGTCTGAGGCCACTTTCCAATTATTAAGACAAACACTAAATCACAAATGTTTATTGAACAATTGCATCACCCACATTCAGTCTTCAAGACATGTACTCAAACATCATGCACTTTAAAAATTTCTCAAGACAACACAAATATATGACTTTGCCCTAATAAATAGTAGCTAAACTTTCAGATTATTAGTAACCTATTTTTAATTGTCTGGAAGGCTGAAAACGAAATATAATTTTATGTATATCATTAGGTCTTGATGCAGTTTTCTAGCAACTAATTTTTATCTATCCCCTGGTGGCAACTGTTCCTGGACACAGCAGTAACAGTTAGACATAATGTATAACGTTATTGAAAATGCCCGTATGAAAGTTTTACAGCAGTAATAGTTGACATAATGTATAACATTATTGAAAATGCCCGTATGAAAGTTTTACAGCAGTAATAGTTGACCATGACAGAGAAGCCTGTTACGCAAACAGAACCCTGGGTAACGATCACTTGTGAAAAGTGTCGTGTGCATGTACCAAGATGGTAGAGAGACGAGAAGGTTAACAAAAATGTCAGACCGGCCTATATACACATGGGGAACTGGCCATCACAAAGACATCAGAAAAGCCTATAATAAACACAAGGGACTGGCCTGCATAAACACAAGGGACTGGTCTACACAGAGATGCCAGACTGGCCTATGTAAACATAAGGACTGGACCACGCAAGGACTTCAGACTGGCGATATAAAAATGGGGGACAGGTCACACAGATACATGTGAACAATACAGTACCATTTACACGTGAAAAATACAGTACGACTTACCAGTGACCAATACAGTACCATTTATATGTGAACAATACAGTACCATATATATGTGAACATTACAATAACAGTTAAATATGAACAACACAGTACCACGTAAACGTGAAAAATACAATAACATTTTCACGTGCACAATACAGTACCTCTTAAACGTGAACAATACAGTACCATTGACACGTGAACAATACAGTACCATTTACATGTGAACAATATCGTACCATTGACACATGAACAATACATTACCATTGCCACGTGAGCAATACAATACCATTTACATGTGAACGATATAGTACCACTTACACGTGGCCAATATAGTACCATTGAAATGTGAACTATACAGTACTATTTACATGTGAACAAGACATACCATTTAAATATTTCCATCGTCCCCGGTAATGTACATATTTCTAAGCCTGCTGAAAATATTTCTATTTAATTTATTCTATTTCCATTTCTATTTATCAAACTCATATTTCAGTAACTCCTGTGTCATTTACTCATAAGAGGTCTAAATGGTAAGCAATGTTGCATTTAAGGCTTTTCGTTAAAGCTTGTAATGCTATATAGTTTTGTGTATTTAGCTCCAACGGGTCAGTAACAGTGCACACAACGGTACCCGACACTATTACATCCTGGATAGCCACAGCGTTTGCAACCAACCTAGAGACTGGTCTGGGTATCACTGCTAATTCTGCAAAGGTAAAATGCGTGTTTAAACACCTGTTTTGTTTACACATAGAAATAAACACGTTTCCTTTACACGCATACAAACATATCGCCCCACCCCGCACACAGACTCACGCACATGTTCGCAATCACACGCATTTACAATCTAACTATTCTATCTACAAGTATATATACATGTATATTTACATGTACACACAACTTGCATATTTACATGTGCACACAACTTGCATATTTACATGTACACACAACTTGCATATTTACATGTACACACAACTTGTCTATTTACATGTGCACACAACTTGCATATTTACATGTACACACAACTTGTCTATTTACATGTGCACACAACTTGTCTATTTACATGTACACATAAGAGTATGTTCGTTATACGCATACATAAACACCCGTTTCCTTCACACAGTCAATAAATTCCGGCTTCTTTCCTACAAACAATACATTCTTGTTCCATTCAGACACACGAACCCTTCAAACATGCAATAAACACAGGTTCTCTTTATAAAGACAATAAACACGAGTTCCCTTTATCAGACAATAAACACATGTTCCATTTATACATGCAATGAACCTCTCGTGGTTCACACAAATAATAAACTCACGTTTTCATTCCTATTAATGATGTACTTATTAAGGGATATTTATTGTAAATAATTTTAAATATAAAAAAAATCTTAATAATGTAATAATAGTGTAAAGTAAGAACAAGAAGAGAGTGAATAATGAGTTGATGCCTCAGAGAAAATTCCCATACACCTGGAAAGATTATACCTTAATAGGTTAATGAAAGTAAAAATATCTCTTGAATTCGGGAGTGAAAAACACTGTTTCATTAAAGGGAGATAAATATACATCCATTAAAAAGTCTACATAAATTACATATAAGCAATAAAATTAGGAGATAAGAGCTCGTCTTTATAGGGGAGATAAAAGCAGTGTCTAATCTAATGAAATCAATGCGTGAACATTCAAAATGACTTCTAGGTACACAAAACAAGAACATCTGCAGTAGTCGACGTTTAGCCAGATAGCCTTCATCAGACCCCCCCCCCCAGTTTTTAACAGCAGCTAATACACGTAATGATAAAATTGCACCATGAAATAGAGGGTTAAGAGCAAGCACAGTTAATAATAACAATGAACGCCAAGAAAGATAGAAATAAAAATTTAAAAAAATGATCATCGTTACTTATCTCTGATTATGCTTAAAATATTCGAAATAGATCTAGAACATGTAATCATAATTCAGATATGCGAAATAGATCTAGAACATGTAATCATAATTCAGAAATGCGAAATAGATCTAGAACTAGTAATCAAAATTCAGATATGCGAAATAGATCTAGAACATGTAATCAAATTCAGATATGCGAAATAGATCTAGAACATGTAATCATAATTCAGATATGCGAAATAGATCTAGAACATGTAATCATAATTCAGATATGCGAAATAGATCTAGAACTAGTAATCAAAATTCAAATGTGTAAAATCATCTAGAACAAATGGTTATACCTCAAATATGTAAAATAGGTCTAGAACAAATCATAATTCAATTGTGCTAAATAGATCTAGAACAAGAAATCTCAAATATGCTTAATAGATCTAGAACAAGAAATCTCAAATATGCCTCAAATATGCTATACAACTCTAGAACAAATAGCAGTATCTCAAATGTGCTCAACAGTTTAAGAAAGTGAAAATAACGCAACATTCACTAAATATGTATGTATATGAAATATTATAAATTCTTGCTTCGAGCATGAAATATAAAGTTTTACCCCCAATATCAATAATCCTCTCTAATAATTTTTTGTTGTTGTCCCAACTCCCGTTTGAAACAAGTGACGTCATTGTGGAACGTACTTTGATGTTGCAGTTGACTGTGTTCCGCTCGTTCTTTGTCAGCTTGACCATGCCCTACTCCGTCATCCGGGGTGAGACTGCCGTCATTCAGGCTAGCATTTTCAACTACCTCACGACGGACGTTTCGGTTGGTGGCGAACATTCAGTATTTGGGAGAGAGAGAGGAAGTTATTAAGAGGATGACTGATGATATATTTACTCATTCAAACATGCAAATCCCCCCTCCTAACCCCGGAATCACACAAACACACACACACACACACACATCAATACCTGTATCTCCTTTGCATCCCTCCATTTACGTTCAACACAATTTTTTGTTGTTGTATAATTAAACATTATGTGCATTTCAGTTTCGATATTAGGTTAATAAAACAATTTAATTTTTGTGTGTGCTTTGTGAATTATAATTTGTTAGGTCCAGATCTCTCAAGTTTGATACATTTCTACTTAGTGGTGAAAGTAAGCAGTATGCTTAGTTATTCTTTATGCCTTACCATGCAGATATATTGAGATAATGCAGTACAATCAACATTAGTTCATGTAAGCACCATATTTTGTTTGTGTATGACTTACCATGCAGATATATTGAGATAATACAGTACAATCAACATTAGTTCATGTAAGCACCATATTTTGTTTGTGTATGCCTTACCATGCACTTGAGATAATGCAGTACAATCAACATTAGTTCATGTAAGCACCATATTTTGTTTGTGTATGCCTTACCATGCACTTGAGATAATGCAGTACAATCAACATTAGTTCATGTAAGCACCATATTTTGTTTGTGTATGGCTTACCATGCAGATATATTGAGATAATACAGTACAATCAACACTAGTTCAAACAAGCATTATATTCTGTTGAATATGGCTTGCTTAGCAAATGCACTCAAAGAATACGTTAGTCAGGAATTGTACAATAGCATTTGCTTTGTTTATATGTAGTGTTCTGCTTACTAGGATGCCAAAAGTACAGTTATTGCCCTTTGCGAAGTGTATATGTGTAGTGCTCTTCTTACTTGGAGCCCAAAGTGTACAGTTATTGCCCTTTGTGAAATTTTGTTTAAGTACTAGTCACCATGTTTTTGTTTAGGTACTAGTCACCATGTTTTTGTTTAGGTACTAGTCACCATGTTTTTGTTTAAGTATTAGTCACCATGTTTTTGTTTAAGTACTAGTCACCATGTTTTTGTTTAAGTACTAGTCACCATGTTTTTGTTTAGGTACTAGTCACCATGCCAGGATCATCGCAGTACACACCAGTAATTATTGCAGCTGACGGCAGCGAAAGTATGGGAAGTGGTGACCAGGAACGTGTTGTAATCGTAAGTAAATAAAAATAAATCACCACTTGACTTTTGTAAATTAAGTAAACAAATGTAAACACCACTTGACTTTTGTAAATTAAGTAAATAATAATAAATCAACACTGACGTTTGTAAATTAAGTAAATAAAAGCAAATCCCCACTTGAATTTTGCAAAGAAGTAAATAAAAAAAAACCCCATCACTTCACTTTTGAGAATTAAGTAATCGAAAGCAAACCACTACTTATGTGAATTAAATAAGTATGTATCATCACTTTAATTTTTTGTGAATTTAATAGTTTATTACCGTATGAGTGCTTGTGAATGTGTATAAAAATATACAACCAAGTGACTGTTTTGAGAAAGTAGATTTACACAACAGGGCTACTTTGTGTTCATAAGAATATATATCCAAGTGACTGTTTTGAGAAAGTAGATTTACACAACAGGGCTACTTTGTGTTCATAAGAATATATATCCAAGTGACTGTTTTGAGAAAGTAGATTTACACAACAGGGCTACTTTGTATTCATAAGAATATATATCCAAGTGACTGTTTTGAGAAAGTAGATTTACACAACAGGGCTACTTTGTGTTCATAAGAATATATATCCAAGTGACTGTTTTGAGAAAGTAGATTTACACAACAGGGCTACTTTGTGTTCATAAGAATATATAACCGTATAACGATTGTTTTGTGAATGCAAGTAAATATATATGTCAAGAGACTACTTTCTGAGTGTAAATGTTTATCACCATCTGACTGGCTTGTGAATGCAAGTAAATATATATGTCAAGCGACTACTTTCTGAGTGTAAATGTTTATCACCATCTGACTGGCTTGTGAATGTAAGTAACATTTATAATTACAGGTACGTCGGAGAATGTAAGTGACCTATATAATCATATGATTGCTTTTGTGATTGAAAGTGAGCATGCATTACACATGACTGTTATATTAATGTAAAATAAATAAATACGGTGTTTTCTTAATGTAGGCAAATGTGATCATGTGATTGATTGTCCAGTGAAAAATGTAGATAATTTTATTTTGCTGATATAATTTGTCTGCATACATTTTTTCATTTGTTGATATAATTTGTCCGCATATATTTTTTTCATTTGCTTGATACAATTTTCTGCATACGTTTATTTACTTGTTGCGAGATTTATTTCCATATTTTTTCATTTGATGCTACACTTTATCTCTGTATATGTTTTCCATTTGCTTTTACAATTTGTCGCTATCTCTTAATTTGTTAAAACAATTTGTCTACGTACACGTTTTGATTTGTACCAGGTCAAGTCCAACGACCAGGCAGCAGTGTATTTCCCAATCATCCCTACCAGTGTGGGCGCCATTAACATCGAGGTGTCCGCTCGCTCGGTACAGGCTGCGGATGCTGTCAGGAGACCACTCATTGTGGAGGTCAGAAGTTTTTGCGGAAACGATGCACAGTGCAACTACAGTTGTTTAAAGTATTACACAACGTACAGAATAATATAATTAGAAATTGAAACAGTGCTATTACGTGACGGTAACCAGAAATAATTCTTAAAAGAAAGTGATTGAAACGTTCTAATAGTTAATGATTTAATGACAAGCGGACGCATCCGGGTCACAATGACTGACCGTTATGTCGTAACGTACGTTGGTGTCCATTGCAGGCGGAAGGAGTGCCGAGTGAATTCAGTATCCCAGTATTCATCAACTTGAGTCCCAATGATCAATTACCTTTCACTCAGACTACCTCTGTCACTGTACCACCTGACGTAGTGGACGGGTCTTCAAGATCTCGTGTCAAAGTGACAGGTAAACATAGAGCGAGAAGTGTTTCATTTAACATTAAAATTCCGTCAAATACTCGAAAGAAAAGACCTCATGTCGGGGTTATGGACACATTCACACAATACTGATTATGGACACATGATTCCTATCTAATTGGAGCACAAGTTGTTTTGTGTTGTTGTAGTGCATGATTCCTATCTAATTGGAGCACAAGTTGTTTTGTGTTGTTTAATTAACTAAAATGCTTTTGTTGTCTAATTAACTAAAACTGTGTTTGTTGTTTAATTAATTAAAAACTTGGTGTTGTTTGATTAACTGAAAATATTTATGTTTACTTAACTAAAAACTTGTGTGTTGTTGACTTAATTGTAAAAGTTTTGTTTCATGTGTTGATATAATTCTAGATAAAACGGTAGCACACGCTAATTTGTATTGTTGCGTTTGATATAATTCCAGATCAGATGAAAAACCTGTTTAGTATAGTTAGAATGTATTGTTCATATACCATTAGATCAAATGGTAAACCTTTTTCTTACAGTATTTAATGTCTTTGGGCTCATGTAATGCGATATATTATGGTAAGTACATTTGTTACAATGTAACAAATGATTGCATTTTTACGGCTTTAGCTCAGGTGATCAAATCGAGCTATTACAGTGTAGAATATCGATCGGCGATATAACTCTAATTCACTTGATAAATCAGTGTAGAATGTCATTGTGGTGATTAACACTAATCAAAATAGCTAAGAGCCCTTTGAGGTTTGCATAACATTTACCGTATTGTACAATCCCAGCATCATAATCGGGCAGGCATGAATAAAGTGGTTCGCTAAGACTCCTTCGTTTTAAATTATGATTTACTTGATGTACAGGTGACATCTTGGGTCCCAGCGTTGACGGTCTAGGAAATCTGTTGCGCATGCCAACCGGATGTGGAGAGCAAAATATGATCAACATGGCCCCCGACCTCTACATAGCAAATTACTTGACTACAACTGGACAAATGACACCTGTAATGCAAGACAGACTCAAACTCCTACTTGAAATAGGTGGGAAATGTTATCTTTTCAACAATAAAATATAAGCCTGTGTCAGAATCATACAAGAGGTTTGATACTAATTCCCAGAGTCGTGCACAACCACACCGACCGTTCGTGAAATTCACTTCTGCCCATTAATGTGTTAACGGGCAGCTTGGTATCTTGGTGATGTGATTTGTCCTCTGGACACCAACACCTTCCTCTCTCTAGCTTCAAAATGTTGACCTTTACTTTTATCATGATACCCTGAGGCGCAGGTCTCAAAACGTTAATAAAAGTCCGCTCATACGCACACACAAATAATTAATCAAAGGCATACAGCACGCACAAACAAATAATCATAGGCATATAGCACGCACACACATGCATATGCATACTTATAATTTTGAAAGTATTTGACTATTGTTATTTGTATGCGTTTCACATAGTAACACCCAAGATCTTAATGAATCACAAACTTTCATCAAGGTGATATTTATCAAACAGGCCTACACGTCATCAGTTAAATTTATCAAATAGGCTTACATGTCATCAGAGTTATATTTACACAATAGGCTTACATGTCATCATAGTTATGTTTATCAAATAGGCTTACATGTCATCACAGTCATAATTACCAAATAGGCGTACATGTCATCACAGTCATATTTACACAATAGGCTTACATGTCATCATAGTTATATTTATCAAACAGGCCACATGCCAGCACAGTGATATTTATCAAATAAGCTTACATGTCATCACACTTAAATTTAACATAAATTCCACATTCATGAACATAGAGCGACATAGGGAGACAAAGTTGCATGCTTAATAAAAGGTAATATATATGTACATAGAAGTAATGTTTTAAACCTTTGGTATGGTCTTTCCTGGATTTATTGTTGGGGTCAGCTTTTGTTTAAGAATTTTAGGCTTGAGCTACAACAATGAAATAAGTTCCTTAATTTCTTTTGTTTACAATCAAATATGTTAAGTGAAAATTAAAAAAAATATATATTAATGAGTTTTCTAAGGTTTATTGTCTGCTGTCTTCTTTCTCATGTAAAAGTAATTTGTTTTCTCCCTGCAGGTTACCAGAGGGAACTTACGTATCAGAGACAAGATGGCGCTTTCAGTACTTTTGGCAACAGAGACAACGCCGGCAGCACATGGTACAGTTGTCGCACTGCTGTAGTGCTTATCAGTAATTTTGTAATAGTCATGTCGTACTCCTGTACAGCTTATCAATAAATGTAATACAGTCATGTCGCAATAATGTTGTGCTTATAAGTATTTATTGTAAAACCGTTATGCTACACTGCTTATCAGTAATTTCCTCTTACCTCCCTTGAGTGTGAATGACGTAGTCACTGACACCAACTATCTTTGTCCTCGTCAGGTTGACGGCCTTCGTACTGCGTGTTTTCCACGAGTCCCGCCCCTACGTCTTCGTAGACTCTGGTGTCTTGCAGCGCGCACTGGACTGGGTCATCCAGAGACAGAACATAGACGGCTCCTTTAACGAATTTGGATTTATTTTTGATCCAGAGATGAGGGTTATTAACTTATTACAGTGGTCCATCTTATTCTATTATGTTTAGCGACTGTAAATAATTACGTTTACACAGGACACACGCCTTTTATAAATATTTTATAACGGAAGTTGTTTGATAAATTTCAATCATGCCAGTGCTGTCGACCAATCTTTTTAGATCGCTTAACTTTGACTTTATGCAGGTAACTAAACCTAATTTAATTGTATCAATACAATCAGATCTTCTCGATCCGTTTTAAAGAAGATATTTTTCATCATTGAACTCCAGCTCTGAAATCTCCATTAAAACCCTTTCTCATGCTTTCTTTACATCATTTGGATATTTTATTTCACTTGCGACATCATTAAATCTCTCCGTTTAACATGATGAATTATAAGTTGCCACAGGAAAGAATTATGTTTAATGTGTCTACACGACAGTGGTTAAATATATGTAAAATTATGTTTAATGTCTACATGACAATGGTTAACTGTATATAAAATTATGTTTAATGTCTACACGACAATGGTTAACTGTATATAAAATTATGTTTAATGTGTCTACACGACAATAGTTAAATATATATAAACTATATTTAATGTCTATCAATCGACATCGACCAGCTGTGTGCAAAAAACAAAACAAAAAAAGATATATTGATTTGAAATGAAGTTTATTTTAAATTTCTGGGTCCGTCGAAAGTAATCGTTTTGAAGCGATGACTTAACTTTCAATGTGACAACGACTGTTGAAGTTAAGCTGTCATATTTGATTTTGAAATCAACAGCAATTTGGTGACCACTCCACCGGACTGACGGCCTTTGTGCTGCTGGCCCTTATCGAGAATACAGATGTGCCCATAACGACGGTGAGTAAAATTAAAATACAAAATAAATCCGAAATTCAAGAAAATGAGGATTTTTCTGTAACTATTAGAGTTGTGAGTTGCTTTATATCAATAACAAATCAATTGAATGTACCGTGCAATAATAAGATAGGTCAAAGGGTAATAAGACTTTGGCATTACAAACTGCCTTCTGAGCTCGTTCAAGAGCAGTTTTGATTTCAGACAGTAACCATAACACTGCACAAGATGTGAAGAACAGAATTTTTTTTTCACCAATGTTTGCAGGATGGGAGGAACGCCTTGGGCAATGCCACGATCAAAGCGCGGGAATTCCTGGAGAGCAACGTCAACAACATTACTGACGACTTGTCCCTTGCCATCACCACACTGGCCTTGACCGAGTCCCGTAGTCCTCTGGCGGACCAAGCGTTCGAAATACTGATGTCGCACTCCATCACGGAAAGTGAGAGACTTATTTGTTACAGCGCCAACACACTTACTAGGAGTTGTCTGGACTTTTGAGAGTTAAAGACGTAATAGTTACTAGGAGTTGTCTGGACTTTTGAGAGTTAAAGACGTAATAGTTACTAGGAGTTGTCTGGACTTTTGAGAGTTAAAGACGTAATAGTTACTAGGAGTTGTCTGGACTTTTGAGAGTTAAAGACGTAATAGTTACTAGGAGTTGTCTGGACCTTTGAGAGTTAAAGACGTAATAGTTACTAGGAGGTGTCTGGACTTTTGAGAGTTAAAGACGTAATAGTTACTAGGAGTTGTCTGGACCTTTGAGACTTAAAGAACTAATAGTTACTAGGAGTTGTCTGGACTTTTGAGAGTTAAAGACGTAATAGTTACTAGGAGTTGTCTGGACTTTTGAGACTTAAAGACATAATATGAGAATTGAAAAAAATGCGATAGTGACATTAGACGTGAGTCCTCAAATGGAGATGTAGACAAGAAATAATCGATTACAACAATCACGAAATAAACACAACAGCCTTCTAACCCTAAGAGCCCCACTCAGTAAGTGTGTGTGCCCTTGTGCTGCAATGTATGTAAGTGTGCATGCTATTGTGCTGCAGTTTGTTTAAGTCAGTCTGCTATTCTGCTGCAGTTTATGTAACTGTGTGTGCTCTTGTGCTGCAAAACTGATCCACTTAAGAAGTCAGCGATACTTTCCCTAATACAACAATTTTAACATTTGATTACCAATAATTTTAATTGTTTAATTAAGCTCTAAATATATGCTATGGATTTCTTTAAATTTAAATCAGTGGATACCTATGTAAGTCCAATCGGCAGAAAAAACTACATTTTACACTATTAAAATATCAAACAAAATTGCAATAGAAGTTATATATTTAATAAAATATGCACATATTGAATGGAAAACTTATCAATATAATTTACTATATTTAAACATTAAAATCATAAACCAACATATTTGAGTTTTGCTAGATCAGCGAGATGGGAATTCAGCCGTATGAAAACAAAAGATCTGTGATCACTTTCTATAGAGTTTATTGTGTAAAATCAGATAGGTGTAAAGCACTACTTCTTGTAACAAGCAGACAGGTGTAAAGCACTACTTCTTGTAACAAACAGATAGGTGTAAAGCACTAGTTCTTGTAACAAACAGATATGTGTAAAGCACTACTTCTTGTAACAGATAGGTGTAAAGCACAACTTCTTGTAACAAACAGATAGGTGTAAAGCACTAGTTCTTGTAACAAACAGATATGTGTAAAGCACTACTTCTTGTAACAGATAGGTGTAAAGCACTACTTCTTGTAACAAACAGATAGGTGTAAAGCACTACTTCTTGTAACAAACAGATAGGTGTAAAGCACTACTTCTTGTAACAAACATAGGTGTAAAGCACTACTTCTTGTAACAAACATAGGTGTAAAGCACTACTTCTTGTAACAAACAGATAGGTATAAAGCACTACTTCTTGTAACAAACAGATAGGTGTAAAGCACTATTTCCTTTATTAAAAAAGCACTGCAACATATCTGTACAGATGGAATGACATTCTGGAAAGTGAACGGCACCACTCCTGCTAATACCTATACACGCTGGCAACCACCATATATGCGTGCTCGACCAATCGACATTCAGATTACGTCCTATGCGCTACTTACCTATACAGCTCGAGGCATGTTTGAGGAAGGAATGAGTGTCTTGCACTGGCTGACCCGACAAAGGAATCCATATGGAGGTTTTGCATCAACGCAGGTATAATAAGAGATTAATTTCAAATTTTCAATTTTCAAAAAAGACAATTGCATTGTATTATTTATAAATTTGTAATTTTAGTACACATTTAATCAACACAAATTCAATATTATATTACATAATATTTTTTACGTCGGACGCTTGTGTCAACAGGGTGGACTATTAAAATAAAATATGTTGGATATTTTGGGAGGTTATGCTTGTGTGTGTGTGTGTGTGTGTGTGTGTGTGTGTGTGCGCGTGTGTAAGTGCATGTGAGTGCAAAATTTTTAACATTTCAACCAAAATAATACGTATCATTATTAAACTTCAGAGTACCAGTGCATATACTGTCAAGCTTCACAGTAATAACACCTATCATTGTCAGATTTTTCAATAATAATATGTTTATTTTTAAACACTACAGTAATTGTATATATTATCAAGCATCACAATAAACCACATATCAATATAAAACTTCACTATAATAATGTTTATTTTTAAACACTACAGTAATTGTATATATTATCAAGCATCACAATAAAACACATATCAATATAAAACTTCACTATAATAATATATATCATTACCATGTTTCTGTGACGTTTTGTTGGGTGATGGGCAAGATTTGAATTTTCCACCACCCCTCGCCACCGTAACAATAGGCTAATCCCCAAAACACACCTGGCGGCCATACGTGTTAGAAAGATTAATGATAGATAATGTAGAATAGAAGAGTGATAGTTCTAGAAGATAGCTCAAGCTCACTGATATATAAGCGTGGATAGCAATTAAATACAGCTGACAGGATACAACATATAACATGTGAGTCACGCTAACACGAGTGGTCTATGTATCAACAATAATTGTATTCATCAAGAAATAACATAAGACAGCAAGATTACATGTAGCAAATAGTTCAACGGTTACAATTAGAGTTTATCAATGTTTATATTGCATATCACTATCCTGTGGTGCCATAAGAGAATGTTCATTTTGAATCCTATGGCACTGTTATAATTATTTGGTTCGTTTGTATGAGCAAACTATAAATGAGTTTATAAGAGAACACTGAATGTTTCTGTTGAACTCTAAAAATACTTTGGTAGAGTTTGTCTACAACTTGACTGAAACTGTGTAGTTGTGACTTTATAAATACATATCTTTAGATCACCTGACATGTAGCCTAGGGTCTCTGTGACTTTATAAATACATATCTTTAGATCACCTGACATGTAGCCTAGGGTCTCTGTGACTTTATAAATACATATCTTTAGATCACCTGACATGTAGCCTAGGGTCTCTGTGACTTTATAAATACATATCTTTAGATCACCTGACATGTAGCCTAGGGTCTCTGTGACTTTATAAATACATATCTTTAGATCACCTGACATGTAGCCTAGGGTCTCAGTGAATGTCATTAGCAGACACGCACGTGGTCTGTTGAACTGGTCTTTGGGTCTTAGGTCATTCTGCTCTGGTGTTGCTTGTAGCTCATTGCTCGCCAAACCAACATCCAAGATAAAGTGATATCCAAGATAAAGTCTATAGAGTTTCAGACAAAGTGCCGATCTTTGGCAAAGGATTGTTTCCTTCTGTGTTGATAACCGGCAATGAGGTTAGTAGTATGATTACAGTTTGTTAACACAGGGAACCAAAATTACGCATTGCCTCAATGGTCAGCTGCATTCGACTAATGATTTACTGATGAGTTTCTGGTACAGTCGTTCACGTTGCTGAGCTGCACTTTGATTGGTTAGTTTAGTGTATGATTCCAGCCTTTCTAGATGGTAGGTTTACGTGTAGTCTATTTTTATAGGAGGGGTGGAGTGAGCTACATAAGCCATTAGCCATTATGTGACAGTTTCAAAGTAATGATATGTATCATTAGCAAGTCCCACAAAATGCATTATAATTAGAAAGTATCACATCAGTAATAGTCAGAACATTATTGCGTCAACAAATACATCCACACTGCATTTTGTATCAATTAAAATTAATGAATAAATTGTCAAACAATTTGACTAGACTCAAACAGGAAATAATATAATATTTTCCAATTTTTTCTTGTCCTGGAAGGATACTATAGTTGGCCTTCAGGCAATGACCGAATTTTTACAGCAAGCAGCTCCTTCCGGATATGACTTACACGTGGACGTCATTGCTGACAGCACCTCTCCCCATTTTGACGTCAATTCTACTAACGCCCTCGTTCTCCAGTCCAGAGAAGTATGTATTCTTTCTAAAGCCTAAAGAAGTATGTACCCTTTCTGTAGTCTAGAGAAGTATGTACCCTTTCGGTAGCCTAGAGAAGTATACAACCTTTCTATGGTACAGAGAAGGGAGTCCCTTTCTACAATCTACATGTGTGTACTCTTTCTGCAGTCTAGATAATATTATGCCGTTTATGCAGTTTAGAGAAGTATGTACTCTTTGTGCAGTCTAGAGAAGTATGTACTCTTTGTGCAGTCTAGAGAAGTATTTTCTCCTTCTACAATCTAGAAACTTATGTATCCTTTCTAACCAAGAGAAGTGTGCACCCAGTTTACAGTTTAAAGAAGAGTGCACCCGTCTACAGTTTTTAGATGAGTGTGCACTGTGTCTAACAGTTTTTAGAGAAGTGTGCACCCTGTCTGCAGAATAGAGAAGTGTGCACCCTGTCTGCAGTATAGAGAAATGTGCACCCTGTCTACAGTTTAGAGAAGTGTGCACTCTGTCTACAGTTTAGATAAGTGTTCACCCTCTCTACAGTTTAGAAAAGTGTGCACGTTATCTATAATCTAGAGAAGAATGTACTCTCTCTACAATCTAGTATGTTCTTAAACTGCCACCAGAGTTGTTATGTTTTATCTTTCCCCACTTGACATAAACATTACCCTTCGAATATGGACACTATAATTAATTAATTCCCAAAGTATATACATTTCAATTAGCCTAAGAATATTTAATAATATGACTGAAAGCTACAAAATCAACACAATTAATATCTGGCATGACCTCTCTCACTATTTCCCTGTTTTTTATACATCACTACCTACATTCCTTCACTACTCTATATCTCCATAAACATCTATCTATCTATCTATCTATCTATCTATCTATCTATCTATCTATCTATCTATCTATCTATCTATCTATCTATCTATCTATCTATCTATCTATCTATCTATCTATCTATCTATCTATCTATCTATCTATCTATCTATCTATCTATCTATCTATCTATCTATCTATCTATCTATCTATCTATCTATCTATCTATCTATCCACCCATCCATCTATCTGTCTGTTTGTCTATCTGCCTGTCTGTCTGTCTGTCTATCTTGCACGATTACTGAATTGTACCCTTTTACTGATTTTGACATTTTGATTGCACAGCTGTCCTATATCCCCGGGCAAGTGGAATTTAGAGCAACAGGCAGTGGCATAGCGGTTGCTGAGGTAAGTGCTTCAAGAGATGAATTTACTTTTTTACCTTTTATCTTTTTAGGTACTCTATCTAGCGTGCAATATTAAAAGTAAACGTGATGAATTTGATCAACTTTAGAACATTGCCTCCACGTTTGGTGCAAATGCTGACCTTGGCATTACGTTTCGCTTTCTAGCTCCATGCTATGGGCTTGTCTGATCTCGTCACTATGTTTCGCTTTCTGTCTCCATTCTAAGACTTGTCTGGTCCCATCATTACAATTCACTCTCTGGTTCCATTTTGAGGACTCACATGTGAATATTAAAACGAACAAACAATTATTTATTATGTATTGTCAGTATGAATGAGGATTCAGTCTGTTTTGTTAGATTTAGTTTTATCAGGTGTTGAATTAAGAATTTTATGAGTAAGTATGACAAGGGGTTTAGGGCTTTTATAAGATTAAGTACTTCATTCACACTAACCACAACCACCACAACCACCACCTCTACCACCCCCACCCCCACCACTACTACTACTTCTATTATTATTATTATTATTATTATTATTATTATTATAGTTGGATGTTTTCTTTAACGTGGAGTCGGACTTCGGCGAGCCAGCGTTTGACGTGTCGACCGTTCTTATGGATGACTACCTCAACAGTTTCAAACTGATGATTTGCACAAGGCATGTAGCTGTTCTTGTATGTACTAAAGGATGTCCCAGGAATTTACAAAATCTTGATCACAGAACTCTGCTTTAATTTCTTTGAAAGAGTTTATTCTCCTGATTATAAAAATATCTTTATTTTTCCTTCTTAGAAGCAGAGCTATGTTGATTTTAAAAAATCCGGAAATTACTTGCAATTTTGATGAAAGAAACTGTTACTAATATAGCAAACAACTGCCTCAGATTATGAGATACGTATGTTTTTAGTATTTTTTTATTTCTAATTTTTAGTTTAAAATAATATGCACGTAGTAGAAACTGAATATTTGAAAAGTACAACTATTGTGCAACAGGTCATACACAGAGGAAACAATCTGAAATATCAAAACAGTTTTTCTGGTCAAATTTTAAAAATATTTATAGGCCCTAAACATACGTATGGAATTTAGACTACGAAATTTGGGGAGATGTTGTTGAAATTTGTTAAACTTAAATTGGGTCGCCATTGCAGATAAGAATATACCACTTATAAAGTTTAACGTCGTCATTTTTTTTCCCTCCATATTTGAACAGTTATTTGAGCTGTTTAGATTGTAACAGAAACGGATGTAGTCACAATCCACAATAGAGTGGGGCTTTCAGTTTTTTTTTAGGAAAGAGTTAACTGCCCTTGAAATCTCCATTGGAAAAATCCAATGGCGTTCTTTCTATCCTGGACCACATTCATATTAAACCCCTCTTTCTCGATTAAAAATAGTTTCATATGTTAACATAAATGTCTATTCAATTTATAAGGAATGGAATTGTTTTCTATTCACCGCAAGTAAGAAATGCAGAATTAAAGGTTTAGAAAAAGAACGTAACATTTTAAAGTTCTCAGTAGTTTTGTTAAAGGCTTTTGAAAAACGTTTTACAACTATTGGATTTGTGATCGACAACCACTCATCTTTCAGGTCTTACGTATTTTTTTTAATCACTTACAACGTATAATGGTGGAAAAATCCATCTGCCTTTCAGATCTTACCCTTGTTAATCAATTACAACATATAAGGGTGGAAAACGACACCCGAACATAGTGAGTGGTTCCTAACATGACTCAAAATGGCGAGCCGCATGGGAAGGTTTAAAATACGCCTACTTTGCAGCACTAACTGGAAATTTACAAAATAAATAATGAAACCGACAATATAACGCTGATGCTATAAAAAGAGAATTGAATGTACCTTTGCATCTTGCTAGTTAGATTTAATTTAGTACAGTTAATGTTTTAATAAGATTTAACATTGGGCAGCATTGTACTTTTTGAATCTCGCCAGTCTCAGCACTGGCAATGGGAAATTCAATAAGAAGGCATCTATCTGATTACTAAGCGAGTCTTTAATTTCTGTCAGTGTTTCACCTTACTGTTACATGTCGATGATAAGTGATAATTTCTCTCACTGTTTCACCTTACTGTTACATGTCGATGATAAGTGATAATTTCATTTGAAATATAGAAATATATGTCTTATGATTTCGCTCTCCTCGTCATCTCCCATTCTTTCCCTAATTCTCTTAGAAAATTAACTTTATATTTATAAACTGTAATTTCCAACGATATCTTCCTTCACATGTACATACACATGCACACATAAACTTTAACACGCACACATACATACACATGCACACATAAACTTTCACACGCACATATACATACATACACATGCACACATAAACTTTAACACGCACACATACATACACATGCACACATAAACTTTAACACGCACACATACATACACATGCACACATAAACTTTCACACGCACATATACATACGTACACATGCACACATAAACTTTCACACGCACACATACATACATACACATGCACACATAAACTTTCACACGCACACATACATACATACACATGCACACACACACACACACACACACTTTCTCTCACACACATACGTACATACACATGCACACACACTTTCTCTCATACACATACGTACATACGCACGCACACAAACACTTTCTCACATACAGTTAAAAACATACATGCTTACATACACTTGCACACACACACGCATACACAATCATTTTCAGTCTCATACACACACATACACTATATACACAAACACTTTCTATGACACCCATCTACAATACACATAAAACATTTTCTCTCACACACATCCACACATCCACACGCATACACGAACACTTTCTCTTAACACATACATTACACACTATTACAATTTTATACACATGCAAATTGCACAGTTATTTTTTAAAAATAGTTGTTTTGTTTAATATATAACAGGTGGTTGTTGCCAGGGGAAAGTGGCATGGTTGTACAGGAAGTGGGCATCCCATCAGGCTTTGCACCTGACATGAGCAGTGTTGGCAACGTGGCTGGAATCAAACGTGTGGAACAGAAAGGTCGCTTCCTCGATGTTTACTTTGACAAGGTATGTTTGTGGTGTTGAAGTAAGTGATGTTTACTTTGACAAGGAATGCTTGTGGTGTTGAGGTAAGTGACATTTACTTTGACAAGGAATGCTTGTGGTGTTGAGGTAAGTGACATTTACTTTGACAAGGAATGCTTGTGGTGTTGCAGTAAATGATGGTTACTTTGACAAGGAATGCTTGTGGTGTTGAGGTAAGTGATATTTACTTTGACAAGGAATGCTTGTGGTGTTGAGGTAAGTGACATTTACTTTGACAAGGAATGCTTGTGGTGTTGCAGTAAATGATGTTTACTTTGACAAGGAATGCTTGTGGTGTTGAAGTAAGTGACATTTACTTTGACAAGGAATGCTTGTGGTGTTGAGGTAAGTGATATTTACTTTGACAAGGAATGCTTGTGGTGTTGAGGTAAGTGATATTTACTTTGACAATGAATGCTTGTGGTGTTGAGGTAAGTGATATTTACTTTGACATGATATACTGAAATTGTTGACTTGAAGTAAGTGATGTTTACTTTGACAAGGTATGTTGGTAGTGTTGATTTGAATTAAGTGATATTTACTTTGACGAGTATGCTGGTGGTAAGTGATGTTTACTTTGACAAGGTATGGTTGTGGTGTTGAGTTGAAGTAAGTGATATTTACTTTGACAATGAATGCTTGTGGTGTTGACTTGAAATAAGTGATATTTACTTTGACAATAAATGCTTGTGGTTTTGAGGTAACTAATGGTTTTTGCACATGGTGAAGTGAGGTGGTGTTCACACTGATAAATTGTTTCGTTTTCACTTGATGGAGTGAGATGTTGTTCACAGTTGTAAAATGTTATGATTTTTATGTGGTGGTGTTTACATTGATCAAGTAGGTAAATGAAACATCGTGCATTATTTCTGATAAATTAGGGACGTGATTCTATTGTGTTATCTTCCCACCCTACCTCAACCCTTGCCTAGAAAAAAATATTAAATTTAAAAATAAAATTTTGTTTTTTCAACCATAGGAACGTTTAATTGGAAGAATCGTATCTCTTTGGTTTGGATTTAGTGATGATGTTTAAATTTTATTGATTTTTAATAAAAATGTCTGGTTTTACTACGAACTTCTTAGGCCAATTGTTGTCCATTTTCTGTGTAATATTTTATACTTAGCTTTGTGTTACGTCTCTTTTAAATTTGTATTGAGTCAAAGTTCACCCTTAACTTTCTATTCAGACATAATTTGGTTAAATACTCTTTTAGTGTATATTGATAATTAATGTTCATTGAACAATGTAGACTTTCTCACCACGACAGCTGATAGATTACAGTCCAGTAAATGTTTAATTTTGTTTACGCCTTAAAGTTTTTGTTTTGTCAGATTCTTTTTTGCTTTTCAACTCTGTCATGTTGGTGTACAAAGGCATGAATTCCTTTACACTGACATCTTGGCATATTGCAGAATGTTGACGTATTGCTGCATAAATTTTTAGTTTACACTAACATGTTGTTGCATGAGTTTTAATTTTACTGCAAAAATTTTTATTTTTCACTAGTATGTTTGTGTAATGTTGAATGAACTTTTATGTTACCTTGACATTTTTGAGAATTGCTGGTGGGTTATTTTTGTTTTAAAGCCCAAACCTAATGGTTCTTGGTGCAAATGAGGTCAATCAATAGATTTAGATGTTCTGATAATGTATATAAAATTTCAGAAATGGATATTGCAATAAATACGATTAAAATAGTCTGTTTCTGCGAAATTTTCGACGTTACAATGTACACAAACGAGCCTAATTACGATTCAGAGGACTGAAAACCACTCTTTGATACTGAAGGTATGGTGTTTTGATAAATCCGAGCTCTTCATGAATGTCTCGTGCCCTGACCGGCTTATAACTCAGAGCATTTTAACCACTTTATGACGTCAAAAATGTCTCGTGCCTGACTTTAATACAAATCAGAGCATTTTAGCCACTTTATGACGTCATGTATATCTTGTGCCTGACTTTAATACAAATCAGAGCATTTTAACCACTTTATGACGTCAAGAATATCTCGTGCCTGACTTTAATACAAATCAGAGCATTTTAGCCACTTTATGACGTCATGTACACCTTGTGCCTTGACCGGAGCATAACTAGGTCTGATCGAGAGATTTGACTTCTATACCGATTTTAATCCTAAAAAAGTAAAATTTTGAAAAGTTGCTGGTAACTTAAACTTTGCTAGGATATTTAGAAATACATATGTTTGAAGTGGATTCCCGTTCAGCTGGCCTTTAACTCTGCCATGTTTGTGTGTTAGTAAATAAACTAATATTTTACTTGATCGTGTGTTAGTTGATTGACTTCTTTCGTTACAATGATTTTTTTTTTTGTGTTGCCAGGTAACAAAGAATTCTATATGCTACACAGTCATGTTTGATCGTCAAGATAAAGTGGCCCACTCACAGAGCAGTTACGTCATCACACAAGATTATTATGAACCCAGTAAGCTACCATGATACAAACATATATGCGTGTGTGTGAGGGTGTCTGTTTATCTCTTTCCCGATTCCTGGTAAAGCACGTGGCAAAAGTAATGGAAATCAATGGATCCAACACACAGTGTAGTTATAAATGACTAAATATGTTATAAATGACTTAAAATGTTATAAATGACTAAAAATATTATAAATAACTAAAAATGTTATAATTATAAAAGAAAACATTTGAAACTAAATTTGCTGAAGGAAATGTATGAGAAGCTAATGAAGAACGAAGTGAGGTGTTTTCCCACTAGGACACTCCTTGCAATTCCCGAGTAACGTTAACGCTACTGACTAAGCATTTTAGTATTTATTGATTATCATCTGGGGAATTTGTTTCCACAGTGAGGTAAAGACGATCATCTCGCTTAATCAAAGAACAGTATTGAAATACAATTGTTTATTTGGGGTAAATCTGCGTGTGTCTGTGAGATAGGATAATCAACAAATATTAAAAATATCTTTCTGTTCATTTAAAGCATTGAAACTGACAGACAGTCCAGAATTTTCGTTAATCCTGAAAAGAAGAAAGTCACGTATCTTGAGCGTACTGTTACAAATCTACATTTTCAGGTTGATATACAGACTTGATGACGTTTACGTCACAATGATACACTTTCAATTTGATTTACAGACTTGACGACGTTTACGTCTCAGTGCTACACTTTCAGATTGTGCAGACTTGATAACGTTTCATTTGCCATTGTCACAACGTTGTACTTTAGTCTAGCCACTTATAACAGTCGTTCACAGCTAATGGTCTACGGTAACTCTTTAGTCTAGCCACGTACAACAGTCGTTCACAGCCAATGGTCTATGGTAACTCTTTAGTCTAGCCACTTATAACAGTGGATATCAGCCAATGGTCTACGCCACTTATAACAGTCATTCTCAGCAATGGTCTATGGTAACTCTTTCGGTGTTCTATACGAATATTGTCCACAATAAATAAATTTCAGATCTCTATGTATCAGCTCTTTTAGCATGTATCAATATTGTCCATAATAAATAAATTTCAGATCTCTATGTATCAGCTCTTTTAGCATGTATCAATATTGTCCACAATAAATAAATTTCATATTTCTATGTATCAGCTCTTTTAGCATGTATCAATATTGTCCACAATAAATAAATTTCAGATCTCTGTGTATCAGCTCTTTTAGCATGTATCAATATTGTCCACAATAAATAAATCTCATATCTCTATGTATCAGCTCTTTTAGCATGTATCAATATTGTCCACAATAAATAAATTTCATATTTCTATGTATCAGCTCTTTTAGCATGTATCAATATTGTCCACAATAAATAAATTTCAGATCTCTGTGTATCAGCTCTTTTAGCATGTATCAATATTGTCCACAATAAATAAATTTCATATCTCTATGTATCAGCTCTTTTAGCATGTATCAATATTGTCCACAATAAATAAATTTCATATTTCTATGTATCAGCTCTTTTAGCATGTATCAATATTGTCCACAATAAATAAATTTAAGATCTCTATGTATCAGCTCTTTTAGCATGTATCAAAAATGGACGTGGTCTGTGAACATTGTTTGACTGGCCTGATGGTTCGTAGACTAAAACGATTTGAGAGCCACTAATTGATGGACTTAAAGAGGTCTCCCCGCAAAACTAAACTTGACTCTACACCATTAAGAAACTTGATGACATTTTTTTGTAACAACGCTAACATTTAATCTTGAATATTTACAGACTTGATGAAGTTTGCTGATAGATTTGCTTGAGTTTGAGTTTTCTGTATGACGTAAGACTTTTTCTTTAATTTGTCAAACTCAGCTTACTTATATCTTAATTAATGAAGAACTCATTTTGACTTTTTTGAATGGTGGATATAATTAAAAAGAATTTTGTCGGCACGTGACACATTATGAGTCATGCTTTTGTTCAAATAGCTGAGTCGCGTTACGCATTCGTTCAAATAAATGAATCGCATTATACGTTATGCTTTCGCTCAAATAACTCAATCGCATTATGCTTTCATTCAAGTAACTGAATCGCATTATGCGTTATGCGTTTGGTCAAATAACTGAGTCACTATATGCGTTGTGCTTTCGTTCAAATGAGTCACATTGTGCGCTACGCTTTCGTTCAAATAACATTATGCGTGATGCTTTCATTCAAATAAGTGAGTCACATTATACATTATGCTTTCGTTCAGATAAATGAGTCACATTATACATTATGCTGTCGTTCAGATAAATGAGTCACATTATACATTATGCTTTCGTTCAGATAAATGAGTCACATTATACATTATGCTTTCGTTCAGATAAATGAGTCACATTATACATTATGCTGTCGTTCAGATAAATGAGTCACATTATACATTATGCTTTCGTTCAGATAAATGAGTCACATTATACATTATGCTGTCGTTCAGATAAATGAGTCACATTATACATTATGCTTTCGTTCAGATAAATGAGTCACATTATACATTATGCTTTCGTTCAGATAACCGAGCGACATTCGCCTACCAGTCCATCAGCCTACAAGAGGCCACCGTGTGTGATGTGTGTCCGGACTGCTGTCCGAGATCTTAAGGTCCACTGGACAGCATTTGTTTTAAAGACAGTTTACTCATTGATTAAATGGATTTTAAAAAAAAATGTCATTCTTGAATCCTACTTAGTGGTTTTAGTCTCCATTATAAGATCAAACACACCCCTACTCCCACGAGTCATAGCAGTTTTAAACTGCAGTTGAAACTAGAAAACTGATTTCAGTCTTGATAGTCTTGGTGATAACAGATGACATTTATCAAATGAAAATAAAACAATATCATGTACATTATTCAAATAAATGTTATTTAATTAAAGAAGAAAGGCGTCGGGAATTTTATTTTATGCGATTGTGTGTTTGCTTGGTTTATGAAGTTTTATTTCTAGTGTTATTTTGATGTGCTTGTGTCGTAATATTTATGTCATTACTATTAGCATTGTGTGCATGCTGTTTTGTTTATGAAGTTTTATGTCTAGTGTTTATGTTGTAATATTTATGTTATTATTATTTTATACGTGTTTATGCTGTAATATTTATGTCATTATTATTTTATACGTATGCGTTTTCTCAGACTTCTGTGGGTTTTTTTTTTTTAGTTTGGTATGTTAATAGAACAAGAGATATAATGTCCAATATACGACAGTTATGAATTGCTAGTTTGCTTGTCAGTGTTTTAATGTGGACAGAATTAAATATCCTATAAAAAAAAAGAGGTCTTCTTACCGTGAGTTGCGGGCCCTTATACGCTAGATCATTTTCGGCATTTAAATGACAGACTTTCTGTAATATTATTAAATACTGTAATATAGTGCTTAAAGATGTATATCTACAAAATGAACTAAGATCGATAATTGTAAGGTAGGGAGGCAGAATGTTGATGAAAAGCATCATTAATCTCAAAGCAAGGAGTGTGTGTGTTATATTATTACAAGCGTAGTAGAGAATAGGTAAATGACAAACATTATTAACTGCAAATTATGGAGAAGGTGTGTTGTGACAAACACCTTCAAGTGCATTACTGAGAGAGTATGTGTCGAGAAAAAAACCATCATAGATAGCAAGATAGGTAAAGGGGGTGCGTCGATAAGAAAATCCATTGACGTAAATAGTTTGGAACTGTTTATCTACAGCAGACATGGCAAGCGATTAAATGTCGAGGTCATCCAGTCTACTGATAGATAGTCAAAATGTACTGGTACCACAATGTAAGCCGAGCCCAACTCCACCGCATTCATCCCTGCCTCAAACTGACTTCTTTTTATTGTTCTTTTTACATGAATAATTAATTCATCAGTTTATTAAACCTAATCAGACACTCATACAATGCTGCCTTGGAGTGTGTGAAGTGTGTGTGTTTGTGCGTGTGTGATTGTATGCATTCGTGTGTGTGTGTTACATACCTTAGAAGTAGTTGCCAGAATGTAGTTTCTTATTAGAAAGTCAGTTAACTATTTTCTTTCTCATCATACTGGTACCTATACTTTTTTTTATATGAAGGACATTTAAAAAAAAAAAAAAACTATTTTATGACACATCAGTTCATTTTACGAAATAATTTTTATAATATCACCAATTCATTTTGTGGTACAAACGTATCTTATTACATAATAAATATATTTATTTCATCACATATTTTTAATTATATTAAAAATAATTTTATTGATATCACTAATTAAATTCCTGATAAGATATTAACATAATGACTTCGATAAGTTCGAATTAGTGGTAACATAAAATGATAGTGATATGATTGATATGATAAAATATTAAATTATACAAAATGGTCGCTCATATTGGAACTGGTGATATAAACATTTCGACTTTGTAATTTAAAGAAAATATATGATACATTAATTCGAATGTGTGATATAGTATACAAAGAGAGAAGACCACTGAAGTAAAGATTGGGGTTGAATTTCAGATGTCTTTTGAGAATTGTTTGAAGATGTTATAGATATTCAGGGTTCTATAGGCGAGTTCCAGATCACGGGTTCATGACGTGAGAAAGAACTTTGAGCACATACTTTGGTTCCCATGACGGTTTCACTAAGGATACTAATGTCAGGAGAAGAGCACAAATGTCAAGATGGAGTATTTACTGGAATCACAGGAGTTGGGTTTTTTAACAAGCAAGGGAAAGAGTTCGTAATATTGTTTCGGCCGCAATGATCAGCTGAAGGTGTCTCCCTTGGATCAGCCCGCAAACAGGCGGGCTATTTATAGACCGCGCTCTTTCCTCTTTCCGATAGACTTATATCGCTAAATGTTTTCATATTTTAAACAGTTCTTTATACATTGTGGAACATATTTTAATATTTTAAAAGTTCTTTATACATTGTGGAACAAGCCTTAGACATATTTTAATATTTTAAACAATTCTTTATAGATTTTAGACATATTTTAATGTTTTAAACAGAGTGTAGTACAATACCATATTCTTTTGGATTTATTTGATTCCAATATCTTTGTCTATCAGTTCAAAATTGTATCCATTTGGTTTAAATTTGCTCATATTTCTCTCTGTAAATCTTCGTTCATTATGATTATCGATTCAGTTGTGTGTGTGTGTGTGTGTGTGTGTGTGTGTGTGTGTGTGTGTGTGTGTGTGTGTGTGTGTGTGTGTTTACATATTATTAAAGAAACATATAGGGAATTAGTTTTATCTTCATATATTTAGTGGGACGTTTATATATATATATGGAACTTTGTAAATTTATTGGGACTAATTTAAACTATGTACATTTACTGGGACTAATTTTAATTATGTAAATTTATTGGGACTAATTTTAACTATGTAAATTTATTGGGACTAATTTTAATTATGTAAATTTATTGGGACTAATTTTAACTCTGTAAATTTATTGGGACTAATTTTAACTATGTAAATTTATTGGGACTAATTTTAACTATGTATATTTATTGGGACGAGTTTTAACTATATATTTATTGGGACTAGTTTTTGTATCTCTTGAAGTATGCACGATAAAACATGTCGATTTATCAACATACATTCTTAACACTTCACTCATTCCATAATCAATTTTGATACCAGTTTAGGGAAACAACCCGATAGAGTCTAAGACAGCCAGATGAAAAATATATGACTAAATGAAAGAAACAACCTGAAAGAGGTCTAGGAAAGCCAGGTAAAAATGCATGACTAAATGAAATAAACAACCTGAAAGAGGTCTAGGATAGCCAGGTAAAAAAAAAATGCATGACTAAATGAAATAAACAACCTGAAAGAGGTCTAGGATAGCCAGGTAAAAAAAAATGCATGACTAAATGAAATAAACAACCTGAAAGAGGTCTAGGATAGCCAGGTAAAAAAAAATGCATGACTAAATGAAATAAACAACCTGAAAGAGGTCTAGGATAGCCAGGTAAAAAAAAATGCATGACTAAATGAAAGAAACAACCTGAAAGAGGTCTAGGATAGCCAGTTAAAAAAAAAATGCATGACTAAATGAGAAAAATGTGGGAGCCACTGTGTAACAAGTCACGCACTCCATACTTTAATGTCACTTTTTAAATAAACAATTATTTCAACGAAATTTATATCAGTAACATGATTATATGTCGTGTTGTTTTCAGTCTCTGACAAAATGTCTCTATATACCAAATGAAACTGGAGGAAGAAACGTGTTTAATTATTTTTAAAATATCCCCACCTGCAGTTCATGACATTTAAAATATTTGTGCGCAAACCAAACTAACAAAAACGAAATTAACAGTTGTCTGTTAAAATGTTTATTTCAAAGCACTAAAACTTTTCACGGGCAATTTTCGCACTATAATGAAGTATAATAAAATTAAATGGCAGCAAAAATATATTTTACAAGTATGGCTCCATGTTACTTGCCGATTGTAAACTTATCTCCCTTTGCAAAGATCTATGTGTATAGGAAAACATATTTGCTTGGCATCGTTCACACTTTCCCGATCAGGATTCCGCTCAGCCACGTTTCAGCTGAACACGGAATGGCAACTCAGCTAATGGAACCGATGAAATAATGCTACTGAGGTCACCCTAAAGGCAACTGAAGTCAAATGCACTGACCACTCAAGGGAATATAACTCACTGTTTTTCGTTAGAAATCAGCGAGTCGACAATCAGCGATGATCGTAAGGATATACACATTTTCTTTTCTCACGGGAAGTAAAGATTCATCTGTAACAGCAGATTTCATAGGCTTTCCTATTAGGGTAAGAATTGGTTTTAGTCACAGACTTAAAACTGTAATATTTCTTCGTCATTGAATTAAGCAGTCTTTTAATACATGCATATATAATCAGAGTGCATCGTTTAAAGCCGTGATGTCTGATAACTGACTGATACTGTTCACTAATACATTGTCATTTGTGATTAAACTCACTAATAATATTATCTCTTTCTAATTAATTATCTTTAAACCACTGAAGATTTAAAGATTATTAATTTCCAACGTTCACCTATGCCAACAACAGACGGGTTGCCAGACTCACCCTTCAGTCTCATTAATTAATTCTCTTGCTTTCGATATCAATTATAATGACAGATAAACCTGTGTAATGATTCACGAACTAAGTACGTTATCCAATTACAATTAATTACGCATTCAAACATTCACTTTCTAGCCCCCAAACCAGTTCTCTTCCCGTCTTTCCTTGCTAATAAATAGTCAACTTCTGTATAAAATAAGAATTTAATAATTTAACAAATTAACAAAATGGTAATTCCATACATCAATATTCAAATACGAAGGTCATTAGGACTACCTATTCTGTCTTTAGAGTTTGCACAAGTTCTGATTTGAGAGGTTACCAGATATCTCTTTATCTTCCTCATCAGTTATGGTAGCTCACGCCCCAACAGTTCCTTGTTGGTTGACTGGCAGACTGTCGCATAACACATCACTTGAATAGCGTTGATTGGAAACCCCCCCCCCTCCCTGACTCAATATTTGAAGGATGTCCAGTGTTCAATGGATTTACCAGCTTTGCCTCTCGCTCAACAAAGTCGAGTCCAATGCAAATTGCAGAACACAAGTGCAAAATGCAAAATCCAAAATGTAGAACGTAAAACATAAAACCCGCTCTGAAACAATAATGCGTGAGAATTGTCATTCTTATTTAGAATTATAACTGTAATAAAGCAGAATAATACACTATCACATGCAGTAAACTACAAGAGAAATGTCAGTCTACCTTGGAATTATTACCATAATGATGCAGTGTAAATTAAACTTTAAAGACTGCTTTGTTACCACTACTAAAATGTCATATAGCAAGCTTGAATTTCATGGGTCTTCATGTTTATGCTTTTTGTACACTTTACGACCTTTCATAATACGTCAAATACTGGTCTACATCAACGTAGAGACAAGGGAATTGTTGAGTGCAGTAATAGTGGACTTATTAGACCCTCGCTAGGGACCCTCGTCTCCTTAGCTGTTCTGGGTGAATGGTTTATCACCGCTTTCCGCGTAAAGATGTCAGGCTTGGAATGCATTCCTTTGCTGCAGACATTTTATGAGGTTTCTGTGCTAGGCGAAGCTCAGTGAAGAAGTCGCGGTACACTTTCCCATCATCCAAACATTAATATGGCATGGCCGCCATTAACAGCACACGGACCGCTCTCTTGGAGCTAGCTGCTCGTCATGCAACGTCTGCCTGGGTTGTGTGACACTGTTAATGGTGTCTGGACAGGATACTTATCGCCCAGTAACGTGTTCAAATTGCGTGAATATGTTTCACAGCGGCAGAGCAATCTAAACACAAAATGACACATTTGACGAGACATAAACTACAGCAATAACTCATTGTCAAGTCATATGTTACACCAGTAAGTCACTGATGACGCCAATAACTGAGTGACGAGTCATAAATATGTTACACCCGTGAAGTCATTGACAAGGTGTAATATGTTACACTACTAACTCATTGACGAAGTATGTGTTACACCAGTACTCATTGATGCTGTAAACAATGCAAACAGTTAATATGTTAATGAGGCATGTCACAGCAGCTACACACTATCACGGCATTGATGTTCTACACAAATAAAAACCTGATAATATTTCCATATATATAATATTTAGATAATATTTCACACTTATAACACATTTACATGGTAGAAATATGATGACACTAAGAACATACATTCATGAGGCATTGATATGATACTAACAACACGCATTCACGAGGTACTGACAATGACATACTAAAGCGAACAGACAAGATACAAATATGTCACACTCATAAAACTTTCACAAAGTAGAGATACAATTCCATAACATTGATAAAACACAAATTGGCACACCATTTACCGTTTCACAATGCATTGATGAGTCTAGACTCTAGAACACCGAGAAAATATGCACATTTAACCTCAATAGAGACATGACATGCAAATATGAATTAAATAATATTGGAATTCTGTGTATAATTTTCATGTAGCTTAAGACACAGATTTCCCCCAAAGCCTAGAATAGTTATTACTTTCGAAAGCTGCTACCTGAACGTATACATTATGTTTAGAAAGTTATCCTTAACAGGGCCCCTTGTTTGATAGCAGTACATTTGCAATGACTGAGCGAAGTTTGCTGTTTCTCCATGGGAATGTTAGTGGCCTGGGAGCTTGCGTTTGAAACTGACTTTCCAATTGGTCAGTTAACGTCATGTGTGAATAATTTTTTTCTTCATGGTTTCGAGGTCCTCATCACATTACAATGAGAACTATTTTTGTTAGTACTTGGTTTCGTGCAATTATTGATCAATTAAGACCATACAAGTAGTTTCCGAGTAAAGTAAGAATCTATGTGACACTAAAGCTGTGAACGACTTCTGAAATAATTTCCAAGGTCTTAAGCAAAGCGTTGTGGAGTTACAGGTAAATTATTGCATTTTAACCGTTATCAAATATAATACTCTCATGAATATAAGTCTGATCAATCAATTATCTGCATTTTTAACCGTGATCAAATATGATACTCTCATGAATATAAGTCTGATCAATCAATTATCTGCATTTTTAATCGTGATCAAATATGATACTCTTTGTCAAATGATAAATGCTCGTTTCGACAATAGAAGTCAAGAAAATTAATTAATCAAATAGTTCTCTCATTCTTAAGAATATTATATCTTCAAAGGAAGACTTATTTCCACATATTTTACAACTAAAGATCCATCAACGATAATTTAGGAAATTGGAGGTTTTCAGTTCGATCAAGAAGGAAATAATGAATAACAAGTGACTTTTTCAAGGACAATGAAATAATTTAGAGTAATGGAGTCAATTAAGAATTAAGTATTAAATTTTAAAATATGAAATAATAAAGAATATAGGAAGGGATTTGAAAACATCACGTGACCATAATTCTACAGTATAATGTTGTTGTCTCACAGAGAGACAGGTGTGTATGAGAAGAATGGGAAACCAGGTAAGCCATAGTGAGAAATCCTGTCATTGCCATCCTGGAGTACAAGTTGCATTCATTTAAGAAAGAATTCAAAATCATTATGAGTTTGCATAAATTATTTGCATACTAGATATTTGCCCGCAGCTTCACTCGTGTAAATATTGGTTTACAGAATATGCTGCTTAAAGTAAAATTATTTTATAGTACAATTTTCTTTTCACCTGCCACTTAAGAACCATAATCCAACATGCCACAAAAACGTGTTTTTATATATATCATGGACATTGCAAGTATTGTTATGCCAATTTTTATTTTAAAGGTAGATTGAAATTTGATTTCGAATTTGATGTGCGCACTCTCCGGTTTTATTCTGAGTCACCCTTGCCAGCTTTCATTGTGGTCTGATAGCATTTTATTTTTAAGCATAGGTACAAGGCCAACAGACCTACCAGACGTAGAGCCCGTGAGAGAAATAGACGTAGAAAACAGAAAAAGAAAGACAAAGAGAAAGAGAAAATGAGAGAAAGGGAGGGGAAAGGAGGAAAAAATAGAAAAAAGAGAGAGAAAGAGAAAGGGACAGCCAGAGATAAAACAGAGAAAGAGATGGAGTATAAAAGAGAAATAGAAGAAAATGGGAGGAGAGAATGAAATAAAAGAGATCAATAGGAATTACAAAAGGAAAAGTGTTTGAGAGAATGAAACATAAAGAAAGAGAGAAATGAAAAGGGAGAGCATGGAGGGGAGAGAGAGGGACACACACACACACACACACGCACGTGCGCACACAAACACACACACACACACAAATCACAAAGGAAAGGTCAGACAGAAAGAAATGAGAGTGAGAAGAGAAAATTAAAATGTTGATAGAGAGACTGGGGAGGGGAAAGAAGTAGATGAAAAAAGTGGCAGATTGAGAATAAGAAAAAAAAAAGAAGAAAATATGATAGTGGGGAGAGAAAGAAAGGACATAATCAAGAGAAAGACGGAAAGAGAGCTAAAAGAAGAGAGCGAGAGAGAGAATGAAAACGATAAAGAGAGGGCATCAATTTGGGGAGCGCTTCCGGCTTGCGCCAATTTCGCGCTGGGAAGAAAGGAGGGGGAGGGGAGGGGGCCTTGCAGATATGTCAACGTTGAAGTAGAATTTTGTAAGTTGTGGTGTTGTTCGCTCGTCCCTGGTCGGCAAAGGCGGACTTTTTAGTTCGGTGTTCTGTGAGGTAAAGATGGAAGAGAGAGAAAGCAAAAAAGAGAAAATGAGAGAGAATGAGAAAAAGAGCAAATGAGAGAGAGAATGAGAAAAAGAGAAAATGAGAGAGAGAATGAGAAAAAGAGGAAGTAGGAAGCAGTCATTTGAGAGCACGGCAAATAATTGCTGTGTATACTGAGGCGAGTAACCGTCCGCTGTGCACGTAGGCCAGGGTGAGAGAGGAGCAAGACCCGAGTGAGTAATCTGAAGGGCGCTTCCAGCGTGTGCCGATTTCGCGCTGGAAAACGGGGGTTGGGGAGTGGGTGGGCTAGTAGATATGTCAACGTTGAAGTAGGAATTTTTAAGTCGAAAAGTAGGATTTTTTAAAGCTGCAGTTGCAGTGTGTGGCTCGCTTGTCCATGGTGCACGTCTGGCCAGCAAAGGCGGACTTTAGCCCGGTATTCCATGGGCTAAAGTCGTGGTTGTTGTTGCTATTGTTCCCGATGTTGGAGTGCGAGGGTGGGTGTGTCTTAAAGAGCCCAGTCTAGTAGCACACCAAGTCTGTACCTAGTGTGTACGTACGCCCGGGATGCTCAACCCCCCCTCTCCGCCTCACTGGTGGAACTGATGTCGTTGCTGGTGTCGCGGCTGTCCCTGGTGTCCGTTGGGATGCGCATAGATGGGAGCTGATGGTCAAGCAGCAGATATATCATGTCCGCAATGTGGTGGTTAAAATACCCCAAACTGCGGCTTACTGCTGCTCACTGTACTGCCATTGCTGTCGTTGTTGGTGTTGGTTGTTTCTTTTGTGACTAAATTGTTGACACTGTTGCTATTGTTGTTTTCTCAAATGATTTGGTTGATGTCGTCTTTTCCGTCCACCATGTTTTGTTGTTATTTGATGGATTTCTGGTGCTGTTGATATTGTTGTTGTTGCTGTTGTTGTCAATGTTGATCTGGAATCAATAGGCCCCATTTTATAATTCATAACTGGTAATACACTGTAATCCATATTAGTCATAGTTACGTGTTTCTTTACTATCCTGTGATCCGTGATTAGTCATAGCTACGTGTTTCTTTACTATGCTGTGATCCGTGATTAGTCATAGTTACGTGTTTCTTTACTATGCTGTGATCCGTGATTAGTCATAGTTACGTGTTTCTTTACTATGCTGTGATCCGTGATTAGTCATAGTTACGTGTTTCTTTACTATGCTGTGATCCGTGATTAGTCATAGTTACGTGTTTCTTTACTAGCATATAATGACGACGTGTCAATGTGCCACAACTGTGCAAGCACGCATGTTTATTTATTGTGTTAAGTGGTAATATCGATAGACCACAATTAAAATTATTTGTTCACTGATTATATTTGACATGACCCAGTCAATAGACCACGAGTGTTCATTTGTACTGTGATGTGTTTAGGTCAATAGGCCACAACTGATTGCTTGTCAACTGGTTTTTGTTGACATGATCAAATTAATAGTCCAGATCTGCACGCGTGTTTATTTTTATTACAATATGATCAAACCAATGGTAAAAAAAAAAAAGACTGTGTGTTCACTTGTATACAACGATGTAATTAGCATTTGGAACTACATTTAAATGCTCACAAGAATGATTGAGGTTGGTATATACAATCAAGGCCCATGATGACACCTCTTAGGCCAGATGGTCTAGTACGATACACTGATGAGAATATTTTTTTAAAACTTTATTTGTATCTATAAGAGATGTATATATACATGCATGAGTGAAGTTGATGTTTCGTTGTCTCCTTGCCCCACAGAATCTGAGTAAACTTTTCGTCTTCACTCTACGTTCTCGGTTTGGAATTCAGGGAGGGTGATTGGTGCTGTTGTCGTTTCTTCTTGGCGGGTGCTTGCTGCTTATATATAGTTCACTATTCTTTATTGAATTGTTTTTCAATATTTTTTTATGCCTTTGCCATTATTTGGAGTTTTAGAGGAAGTGTAGTGTGCTTGTTTGAGTGAGGCATGAAATGAGTGCAGGATTGATGAGGTTTTGGTTGTGTTCTTGTGAGTACAGTAGTGTGTTTGTTTGAGTGAGGCATGAAATGAGTGCAGGATTGATGAGGTTTTGGTTGTGTTCTTGTGAGTACAGTAGAGTGTGGGTAGTGAATAGGAGTTTGTGAATTCTCTAAGTGTGTTTCTTTCTCCGTTAAATTGGTTGCACTATAGTAAGAAGTGTTGTATTGGGTTGTCAGTCCTACAGTACCTGCATGGCCCATCCTATGCAGGTCAGATTACACCATCCCACAGATTGCGGCATGACATAAACAGCCACAACAATCCAAACAGTGGAGGCATGACATAAACAGCCACAACAATCCAAACAATGGAGAACATTTCATTGAACATCTCTTTCGATACATCCAGCACAGACATCTGCTGCTAAATTTCACCTCAAAACATGACCTCAGCAACCCACACCCCCTAACGCACATTGTGCCACACCCACTTACACACATATTGCTACACCCACTGACACACATATTGCTACACCCTTTTACACACATATTGCTACACCCATTTACACACATAATTATTGCTATACCCATTTACACACATATTGCTACACTCACACCTATTTTGCTACACCCATTTACACACAAACTGCTACACTCACACACATATTGCTACATCCATTTACACACATATTGCTACACTCACTTATACATTTACTGCTACATCCATTCACACATTTACTGCTACGCCCATTTATACACGTGCTGCTACACCCACATATACATATTATTCAGCACACTTACACAACCATTTACACATAAACTGCTACATCTACTAACACCAAACAGCAATACGTCAAAGGCCAAAGATCTATATTTAGAAAGTCTACACGCCTTGAATCTCAACGCTAGGCTTATGGAACTAAATAAAATAAAAATACAAAAACAGACAACGTCTTGCCAGTCCGGATGGGAAGTGAATACCACAAGATGGAAGAGCTAAGCCCCCAAACTGCCAGCAAGTAGGATTGAGTTAATCAGCTGACTGAAAAGCACTTACAGGATTATGTAAATTTAAGTGAGACGCAATTTGCAACATGGCAACTTTTTCCAAAGTCTTTGACAGGTGTACGAATCGCGACTTAAGGCGGCATTTTTCTATGAACAACAGACACTCTAAACTATGAACAACATACACTCTAAACTATGAACAACAAACACTCTAAACTATGAACAACAAACACTCTAAACTATGAACAACAAACACTCTAAACTATGAACAACAAACACTCTAAACTATGAACAACAAACACTCTAAACTATGAACAACAAACACTCTAAACTACGAACACCATACACTCTAAACTATGAACAACAAACACTCTAAATCAAACCTATCAACAGACACTCTAACCTATGAACAACATACACTTAAACTATGAACACCATACACTCTAAATTATGAACAACAAACACTCTAAACTATGAATAACAGTCACTCTAAACTGTGATGAACTAATACTCTAAACTATGAAGAACTAACACTCTAAACACTCCAAACTATGAACAACAGTCACTCTAAACTATGAACAACAAACACTCTAAATCAAACCTATCAACAACAGACACTCTAAATTCAACAACAAACTGTAAACATCAACTACAAAGAATATAAGAGTCTATATACAATCATTCTAAACGTCAATAACAAATGATCTAATTTCAACAATCGCTAAATATCAACAACAAATATAAACATCAACAACAAACACTCCAAGCATTTACAACAAACACTCTAAGCAACCTATAAGCAACCACATTATCTACAAACATTCTAAACCTCAACAAAAACCACTCTAAACATCAACAACAAACACTCTAAGCAACCTATAAGCAACCACATTATCTACAAACATTCTAAACCTCAACAACAAATATTCTAAACCTCAACAAAAACCACTCTAAATATCAACAACAAACACTCTGAACATCAACAATAAACTCTCTAAACATCAACAGCAAACACTCTAAAAATCAACATCAAACACTCTAAAAATCAACAGCAAACACTCTAAAAATCAACATCAAACACTCTAAAAATCAACATCAAACACTCTAAATATCTTTAAGCACCTTAAGAGTCTAAACTATCTACAAGCATTCTAAACATAAACAACAATCACTCTAAACATTAACAACAAATATTATAAACATCAACAACAAACAAAATCAACAACAAACACTCTAACCATTAATAACAAAGATTGTAAACGTCAAGAAACACTCCAAACATAAGAAACAAACTCTTAAAACATCAACAACAAAAAGCAGATTGTGACGGCTAATGCCATCTTAGTTAATGGTTATTATTAATGGTTATTATTATTATTATTATTAATCATCCAAAACTAATTATGAGTGATGAGAATCGTACTTTATGTTATTAATAATTCTTCAGAAGATTCCACTCGTCTCTCTCACTTGGCGAATATGTGGGCGTTGTAAACGTTGTCTCTCTTCCACAACATTAAAGACAAAAAATTACAATCACACACTATTTCTGTTGGGGGAAGCTTCTTACTAAAGGAGAAGATAAATCCGTCTATATTTAGCGAGAACCCATCCACCCACTTTCAAGTCCATTCTCTCTCAATTAGTCAGTTAACTCACCATTAAGCTAACGACCGGACCGGACTTCTTGGCACTCCAAATTCAAAAATTGAGAATTCTTTACTGCAGGTAAACTTTTGATCTCAGCCCATTGGCTGGTCTTTTCCTGTACATCTTAACCATTGGATAATAAAAATTACCCATTCCCCTAAAACTGGTTTAGATTACATCAGCAAGTCAACTTCCAACTTGACAATTAAAAATATTGGCACAAGCCGTGCCCAAGGTCGGATCACTTTGACATTTAGCAACTTATATAACAATTAAACTTAGAAATAAGGATATGCACATTTACTCTGCCACACAGATTAAAAAAGTAATGATTCAGCAGATCTTTGAAGAGAAACACTATGCGTGTTTGGAATTGGTCCACGCATGCTAGAGATTTCGTGTACTGAAACGTTTTCCATTTAGCTCAAATCCTGCTTGACCCAGCTCAGGTTCAAGGCCACTTGCTACATTTCTCATCTGCGCTATTATTATTGGCTACCATTCTACACGGTCGTAGATCACTTGTTAGTCACCCATCCCCAGTCAGCAACTCTGCCTGGAAGTTGTCCTTTGCATGATTCTGGAATCAGTATTTCCTCTGAAGAAGACAGCCTGTAAGTTATACTCACGGAGAATGTAGTCATTCCTTCTCTCGTCAGAGTGAAGTGTTGTTACACTGTCTTTTGGCCATTATTACAAACATTTGCCTGTCTGTTCCGTCAACTGCAACAGTGTATTATCTTTAAAAGCTTGAAGCAGCCACTGGTTTCAATCTATCATTTGTGTCTCAGTTCGTTTGATCAGACTTGCTTTTTATTCCATCAACTGCCTTTAACTGTCTAGGCGTGAGGTGAAATGCGCATGGCTTGGCAACTCTATAATTTTTCTATCCTTGTCTGGTGTGCGACCAATCCACTGCTCTTTGGGTTGGTAAGCCTGCCTTAGTTGCGGGTGCGAGTGGAATAAGGGTGGCACATTAACACCAACATCTACAATCGAATTCACACACCTATACATTATTTTTACTGATTGATGATTGTGATTAAAGGTTAATGGAGTAGACGACAATGATGCCCAAACTAAGGACCTACTTTTGTCTTTAAATTGTCTTTAGTAGTCTTTATAAACACTACCTGAAATCACTGACTTATATGGTATTTCATATAAATTTGCTTGCATAATATAAACATAACTAATGTTATTTTTATGATAAGTTTACCTGATGTCTCATTTGACCAATAATATAAACACAACGACTAATGTTATTTTTATCTTAAATTTACCTGATGTCTCATTTGACCAATGTGAACAGTAGTGTTTTGTTTATTTTAATAATTAACAGTGCTGGTGCCTTTAAAAGGAAATAAATGTCTTGAAAAAATAATATTTTATATTCTGTTTTGGGATATTGTATACAAAGACTTGCTGTTTGTTGATGAAGTGAAAACCTTTTTAAATTGAATTTGTAAATGCCTGCAATAAATTTCAGTTATTGAGTGGCAATCAAATTTAGGCTTTCTCTGCAGCTAGAAGAAAATTGTTTTACTAGGTTGTAAATTTAAGGCTTGCACTAAAGTAACCAGGAATTATCTTCGTTGAAAACACATTTCTACTTTGACTTCTTTAAGACCTACTTCTGTTATATATAGTCTTGAATTAAAACTGGTTAGCAATAAGGCAGTGTAACAATAGCACTATGATGACTAGGGTTACTAAACTCCCGTAAAGAGTGGCGCAAAATTTGATGCAATGGACCAAAAATAGCCATAGTCATTTGATAATCATGAATATTGGAAGCTTTACAATGTCCAGCGTTTAAAACAATAGCCATCTGAGAATAATTCATTATAATGGACTTTGCGTTCTCTATTAGTTCATTATAACTAACTTCGTTTCTCTATCCATTCAATACAATGGACTTTGCGTTCTTTATCCATTCAATACAATGGACTTTGCGTTCTTTATCCATTCAATACAATGGACTTTGCGTTCTTTATCCATTCAATACAATGGACTTTGCGTTCTCTATCCATTCAATACAATGGACTTTGCGTTCTCTATCCATTCAATACAATGGACTTTGCGTTCTCTATCCATTCAATACAGTGGACTTTGCATTCTCTATCCATTCATTTGCGTTTTATATCAATTCATTATAAGAGACTTTGTTTTCTTCATTCATTCTTTAAAGTGGACTTGTTTCTTTTTTCTCTCAGTTCATTATAATAGGCTCCGTGCTCTCTATTAATTTGCTTTAAACCCACTCAGTACATGATAATACATATGGTTAGCATAGATATCCATGCTAACTAAATCACTATTTGCTTTAAACCCATTCAGTACACGATAATACATATTATTAGCATGGATATCCTTGCTAACTAAATCACTATTTGCTTTAAACCCACTCAGTACATGATAATACATATTATTAGCATAGATATCCTTGCTAACTAAATCACTATTTGCTTTATGTCCAATAGTAATTAATAACCCAATGAGTTTTTAAAATGAGGCACTCACTCACTCACTCACTCACTCACTCACTCACTCACTCACTCACTCACTCACTCACTCACTCACTCACTCACTCACTCACTCACTCACTCACTCACCCAAACCCACTCACTCACTCACTCACTCACTCACTCACTCAAACACAAAAATATAGATATAAACTTTATTTTCAGTTTGTTATTACCAACTGAGGTTTCGTTGCCCATTACAATGTTTTAATATTGTAATAAAAAATTTGCACAATTTCGTACTAATTTGCATAATTAATTTTTGTATGCATATTTTTTTGTTGAAGAATTATTCGTCATGTTTTATACTTTACACGTGCTGTTTATTTTAGTGTTTATAATATTCACCTCTTGAGTATTATTTTACTCCCATAGGTTTCACATGCTTGTAATTACGTTATTTCCCCCTAATTTTCGGGACGACAATTTCATTTTTCTTCTGGTGTTTGGAAATGTCGAGAGGTGGTAACAATATATTTACCGGATCTTAGCGTGTCTGGTCATGTGCCACAATTTACCCTGTCTGATCACGTGCAAGTCAAAACTGATCGAAGCATGTAATTGCTCTACAAGATCCACCCGTGCAAATAAAAATTGATGAAAGCAGTTTAACTGTTTTTATTGGGTCCACACGTGACTGTAAAACTGACCAAAGCAGTTGAATTGCACTAACTGTATCCACAAGTGACCGTAAAACTCCCAAAGTAGCTGATTTGTGCTAAAAGAGTCCACATACGTAAAACTGACCAAAGCAGTTAATTCTCCGCTAATGTTCATGACTGTAAATTATGATTGGTACTCTGTTGATGGTTCAAAGTAAATAATGCTAAGTGTTATATTGATTATTGTACTTCATTGGTGGTCTAGATCTATGAATCATCATTAGCAATTAATTTCATAGTTAATTTCTGTAAAATCCTGTTATTTTATTACTTTTGATTGTCAATCATGATTAATGTTGCATTTGGGTTTTGACAGTAAGCTAAGATTACTTCATTGTTCTTAACTGTAAATCATGATTAAAATGACGGTAATGTTTTGCTACTGTAAAAGTGTAAGTCATGGTTAATGTTACCTTGATGGTTCATTTCTGATAAGTCATAACTAGCATCACATTGTGACTTTTGACTGTTAATCTTGACTTTTGACTGTTAATCTTAATCATGATTAGTATTACGCTGTGCCTTTGACTGTACATCATGATTAGTATTACGTTGTGGCTTTGACTTTACATCATGATTAGTATTATGTTGTGACTTTAAACTGCACATCATGATTAGTATTACGTTGTTGCTTTTGCCTATACATCAAGATTAATATTGTATTGTGGCTTTTGACTTAACCTTGATTAGTATTACGTTATGGCTTTTGACTTTGCATCATGATTTGTATTACATTGTGGCTTTCAACTATAATTCATGGTTAGTATTACGTTGTGAATTTTGACTGCACATCAATATTAGTATTCAGTTGACTTTTGATGTACATCATGATCAGTTAACGTTGTGATTTTTGACTGTACATCAGGATTAGTATTATGTTGTGACTTTTGATTGCTAATCTTGATTAGTATTCGTTGTGGCTTTGATTGCTAATCTTGATTAGTAGTTCGTTGTGGCTTTGATTGCTAATCTTGATTAGTAGTTCGTTGTGGCTTTGACTATGTTTACGATGATAGTTCTTCTCATCGACTGTTATTCATTTTCTGCTGTCTTTTAAATTCAATGGATGCACCTAAAGTTTACAAAGTAAAAATATTATTCGAAAGAAAGAATGGCTCAAGGATCTGTCTATTTAAAAAGCACAATCAAGTAAACAAAGAGGGTATTGATGTTAATTAAGCTTCTATTTTCTTTCTTTCTTTTTTCTTTTCTTTTCCTTTTGGAAAAACACCAATTACATTTGAAGAAAATAAGAGTAGAGAGTTGGCCCGCATCGGGATCGTATTCATGTCGAACTTGCAGATAAACGGAAATGCATGACAGCCAATAGCTAAAGAGCTAATGAAAGCCCGGAGGCCGCGCGCACACATGCAAACTGTCACACACACACACATACAAACACACGCTGGTTTGTTGCTTGGCGTCTTTGTTTGCTTGGCGTGATGGGCGAGTAATTGATTCCCAGGCAAAGATTTCTCTAAGGTGATGGCAGCAATCGAGTGTTGAAGTGCACTAGAGAACGGTAAATGGGTGTCGCTGGCAGCGTTTTGCCTCGCCCTTTTCTTCACTCTCAATAGGCGCGGATATCTTTCTCTCCCACCTGATGGCGTGCTACATCAAGCACCAGTTCAGTCTTGGGAGGCATCAGGTGCGAGGATAAAAATATTCGGGAGCACAAAATGCATCATTTTGCCAAATTCTTGCGCATACAATTAGAGAAAAGTATTTTTTCTTTTTCCAAGTACTCCAATATTTATAGACACGTGACTGAGAAACGCGCGGCCACTTGTGGGAATTGCCGTTTTGATGATTGGGCACGGGGTGACCATTTTCACTGGAACAATCACTGGCGTTCTTTGTACACAGATCTACTATTTGGTGTCAGTACAACTAGGTCTATACTGACGGCTACTGTTTATGTCCATCATCATGATTAGATCTATACTGACGGCTACTGTTTATGTCCATCGTCATGATTAGATCTATACTCACGGCTACTGTTTATGTCCATCGTCATGATTAGATCTATACTCACGGCTACTGTTTATGTCCATCATCATGATTGGATCTATACTCACGGCTACTGTTTATGTCCATCATCATGATTAGATCTATACTGACGGCTACTGTTTATGTCCATCGTCATGATTAGATCTATACTCACGGCTACTGTTTATGTCCATCGTCATGATTAGATCTATACTCACGGCTACTGTTTATGTCCATCATCATGATTAGATCTATACTCACGGCTACTGTTTATGTCCATCATCATGATTAGATCTATACTCACGGCTACTGTTTATGTCCTTCATCATGATTAGATCTATACTCACGGCTACTATTTATGTCCATCATCATGATTAGATCTATACTCACGGCTACTGTTTATATCCTTCATCATGATTAGATTTATTGTTGTGGAAGAGAGAAAATGTTTACAGCGACCGTATATCTGACAAGTGAGAGAGAGAGTGGTGTTTGCTGGAGGATCATTAATAAAATAAATTAAGATTGTAATTAGTTATGAAAGATTAATTAATAATAATAATAATTTTCATTAACTACGTGGCCTTGCCGTCGCACATCATAAACAGTTCCCAAGGTACGGTCACATTGACATTTAACAATTTATATAGCAATTAAGTTTAGAAATAGGGATAGGCAAATCTACTCCACACACACACACACGCACTGCATTTAGTTCAAACACTAAAACTGTGTGTATGATTATTTTTGTAATGTCGATATAACGATATTTCTTTCTTAATTTATGGAGAGCGCTTCTGGCCTAGGCCAGTTTCACACTGGGGGGAGTATGGGTGACGTGGGTTATGAGGGGTGTTCTGGAGGAGGGTGCGTAGACTATTGTCTACTCTATAAGGTTTGTTCTATCATAGTTAGTTGAGTATAGTGTTATTTATTTGTTTCTCTCATTTCGTTTTCTATGTACTTATTGCTTTAAAATATTGGATTTTGACTAGGTTAATATAGCTGTTGGATATGTTATTTTGCTTATAACTTTGTCAGTATTGTATTTTAAATGGTTATACTTTGGTATTTAGCTTGTAAATTGGTCTGTGTTATTGTATTTTAAATGGTTATACTTTGGTATTTAGCTTGTAAATTGGTCTGTGTTATTGTATTTTAAATGGTTATACTTTGGTATTTAGCTTGTAAATTGGTCTGTGTTATTGTATTTTAAATGGTTATACTTTGGTATTTAGCTTGTAAATTGGTCTGTGTTATTGTATTTTAAATGGTTATACTTTGGTATTTAGCTTGTAAATTGGTCTGGTGTTATTGTATTTTAAATGGTTATACTTTGGTATTTAGCTTGTAAATTGGTCTGTGTTATTGTATTTTAAATGGTTATACTTTGGTATTTAGCTTGTAAATTGGTCTTTGTTGTTGTATTTTAAATGGTTATACTTTGGTATTTAGCTTGTAAATTGGTCTGTGTTATTGTATTTTAAATGGTTATACTTTGGTATTTGTTACGTTTCCAGTATTTATTTATACACCCTGCCTAGAATAATTAAGGACTTTAAAGATAATTAATTCCTTCTCTCATATCCTATGCAGACTGGTTGCTCAACTTATCATTTGACTAATTAAAAGTGTGTCTTGTAGTGCAGACGACAAATTTACAAACTGATAAATTGCGAACGTTAGATAGATTGAAATCGTTAAGTTCCTCTAAATTAATATGCATTCGTTATTATCATTCAGCTCATCCGCCCCCATTCAATCTAAGAAGAATCTATAGGTCTATTATGCATAAAAATTAACTACTAAGAGGTTTAACAATGAAAATAAGATTTAATAAGGTTTTAACAATTTAACAATAATCAAATACGAGCGCGAATAGTCTATTTCTCAATTCTTTGCACGTACGTGCTTTATCGTTCTTTAGCGAAGAGATAGCCAATTGTTTCCATATGATTATTGGATTGACTGAGGAATACTCAGCTGTATTGTCTGTATTCGCCTGGTCTCTTTTATTCAGTCCGCCAGTCTATTTCACAGAATCACTCTAGCGGCGATGCACGTGGCACACAGGAAAAGGTGTCCCTTTTATGTCGCTAGTGAACTTGAGTTTTCAGTGGCGTGGACTCTCGGAATAATAGAACTCACACTTAGAGCTCAACCAGTTCATACCGGTCTTCGGTTGAAGACAAAGACAACTTGTCCAATTCAAAGGTGCGGACAACAAGCAAGGCAAGGTAAAGCAAAACCAAGCCCAAAGACAGAACCGACCTGAAGAAAGTAAACGTGTCCTAATATAGTTTCTGCTAACACGTTCCCTACTCAAGCACGTCCCAGTTTAAAATGCTCTGAATTAGAAATTCGACCTCGCCTTGTTTACAATTAGATTTAGAAAAAATGTAATCTTCTCACGCATGTTTCATTTAACAGCATGACGTATGAATCATAAAAATAGTTACAACGTTAAATTAATGTTCATACAAAGGGGTAATTCAAACAGCAGAGCGCTTCACAATTTACAATTAAAATTACACGCAATAATTGAATTACATGAGAAATTCATATCGAGCACAGGCATTCTGGCTCTAGTGAATTAAAAGCAATATAAATTAAAGTTACAATGGAAAAGAGTTACAATAAATTTATATTCCATAACTTATAGGTTTTCAGTCATTTCTCTAAACCGTGCCCAAGCATATATGGAAATAATATAATACATAGCACAAATACATACATAGTCAAGATATACAGAATACAATAAGATAAAATGGTACCTTTAATGAGAAGTCGAAGTGTATGATTCTCATCTATCTCGCCGGCTGCCGTATGACCCGAGTAGCTTAACATGGTGACGTGTAGCTAATTGTTTTCTCGCAGTAAAGGAGCGGAAGCATGCACCAACATTTATAGAAAAGCATAAAGCATATCACGTGACTGATCGCGTGGCATGTAGTTAGTTCGAGAACCTAGACAATGGGCCTAAAGTTACATAACGTCTTGACCTGTTCTGGAAGCATCTCGATAGGAGAGAGCTTGAACAAAGGGTTTTCAAATCTCAATATTTGAAGTAAACAAACAAGTAGGTCACCAAGTCGGACATTTTTATCAGACTGTGACAGTATTTAGCTTGTAAATTGGTCTGTGTTATTGTATTTTAAATGGTTATACTTTGGTATTTAGCTTGTAAATTGGTTTGTGTTATTGTATTTTAAATGGTTATACTTTGGTATTTAGCTTGTAAATTGGTCTGTGTTATTGTATTTTAAACGGTTATACTTTGGTATATGGTCTCTCCCAGTAATTAATTTAGGTGGCTAGAATTTTGCAAGCCTTGGACTGTGAGGGTGGTGGTCCAGTCATTTAGCTTCCCACCACTAGCAATCTATTTGATAAGGGGTGTGGGGCTGCGGACCACCTATTTATTTGAAAGTGGATTATTAATTTGGAATTTTATAATAGTTGGTATAGTGGGAGGCTCACCACCATCCTATTCAGCCTGCCCATGCAATCATACCATTGTGATCCTGGGGGTGTTAGTACCCCTGGCCTCATTCAAGACCTCCATCTTCACAGCTGAGGATATAGTCATACTAACAGACGTCATTCAAGTACTAAAAACAAAGTAAACAACACTAAATATCTTATACCTAGAGACTCCCTCTCGGCTGTGAAAGCTCTAGAAAAATACAATTTTGTATTAAATATTCTGTCAGTAATTTTATTTCCATTCCTATTAGTCTGCAATCTTGTATAACGTGTCTTATGGTTTGTTGCTCACAACAGTTCCGCTTGATTATCTTGTTATTTCACTTCCTAGCCTGAGTTTAGAAATTCTTGACTTTTCTCTTCTAGTGCCGTTATACAATTTTGGTGTGTTATTTGTCATCTTGTCTCTCTGGGGTCTTCGTCCTTTTACTAGTTTTCCCAGATTTTGTCAGTTTTTTTTTTCCAGATGTTGAAGTTTTCTGGTGGTGTGATAATAACTTTTAGTTCTTTATCTTCTGTCAGTCTCTTTTTGCCAGTTTATCTGCTTTTTCATTGCCTGGTTTGTTAATGTGGGCAGAGATGCATGTGAGCTTAACCTCTATCATTCTGATGTTGCACTTGGTCTAGTATTAGGTAACTAATAACTGGTCTGCCCCTCCCCCCCCCCCCGTGTATTTTTCTAGAGCTTTCACAGCCGAGAGGGAGTCTCTAGGTATAAGATATTTAGTGTTGTTTACTTTGTTTTTAGTACTTGAATGACGTCTGTTAGTATGACTATATCCTCAGCTGTGAAGATGGAGGTCTTGAATGAGGCCTGCCTCAGCTGTGAAGATGGAGGTCTTGAATGAGGCCTGCCTCAGCTGTGAAGATGGAGGTCTTGAATGAGGCCTGCCTCAGCTGTGAAGATGGAGGTCTTGAATGAGGCCTGCCTCAGCTGTGAAGATGGAGGTCTTGAATGAGGCCTGCCTCAGCTGTGAAGATGGAGGTCTTGAATGAGGCCTGCCTCAGCTGTGAAGATGGAGGTCTTGTCTATGATTCTAAGGCTAGTGTCGTGGTCGACGGATATGTAAATCCCTATGCCTTTTTTTCTTGCGAAAGTATTATGGAGCCAGCTGTGTATACTTTGATCCAGTCTAAGAAGTCATCTTCTAGTACTGTAGAAACATAATTTTTATGGGGTCATGGAAGTAATGTTTTTGTTAAAATAAATTCTAGTGTTCTATTTTTGTGGTGGTTTAAGTTGCCATAGTGTTATTTCTGTCAGTTCGTGTGGGAGTGGTTCAATTATTACTTTCTTCCCCGTCATTGTTTCTATTTCGTCTGTGATGTTTTTAATGATTGATGTCTGGGCAGTGATTGTTTTGTCTGCATCGTTAGTAGACATTGTCTGTAGTTTTAGGAAGTAATTATTTTGGCTGCGTGGTTATTAGACATTTTCTGTAGTTTTAGGTAGGACCTGACTGATCTTTCAATTATAAATGTCTGAATGAGTTTTTGTTCACTCTCATTAATAACACTGAGGTTGGATGTGGACTGGGGCACCCCAAGGCGACTTTTGGGCTTTAGCCTGAGTGGAGAGGAGGGGGGAGTTCTAAACTTTAACAAGAGTGGGATATATACGGTAGCCCGGATATCACAAAAGTACAGTAAAGGCAATGAACTATTTTAACTTCCCCCCTCCCCCAAGTGGGTTTAGAGACTGATGTCATGAGGTTTATCTCTCTGTAAGTTGATATTATGCACTGGTTTGTATATTCATTTCACTGGCAGTAGTCTTGGAAGATTACTTCAAGGAATTTTATATTGGTTTTATAATCTATTTCTAATCCATCTATTTGCAATTAAGGGTAATTTCTTTTGGGTTGTGGTTTAGTTTGAAAGATTATGGCGTGCGTTTTTTTATTTCTGATAGTTTAAAATCATTATTTGCGAACCAGGCGGTCAAAAATACACAATTATGAGGTCATTAAAAAAATAAAATTAATATTCTCATCACTTGAAAATTAATTATGAAAGATTAATAATAATACTAATAATAATTCTATTAACCACGTGGCGTGCATGCCTTGTCTTATATTATTGTTCCACCAACTTCTTGGTAATATTGTACTACTGACGTCATATTGACAATAAAAGTCTTCTTGCAAACAGTTTAGGACGTCATATTGACAACAAAAGTCTTCTTGCAAACAGTTTAGGACGTCATAAGAAAACTTAAATATAATGAGAAAACAAAATTATTTGCATATTGACAACACTAACGAAATAAATGCTTTCACAAAACGAAACATAGATAGATATTTATTTTCAAATGCACGTATTGTCTTACAATGATTGAATATATGTATATACAATTGTTATATATATAATTAGAAATAAAACAAATTATATGATATATATATTTTCTTTGAATCACTTATAATTATGCATGTCTTATAAAAGGTGTTCTCCAAGTTCATTTGTTCTGTAGACTTATGTCCCCTCACTGTTCCCTGGGTCCCGACAACACCAGGTGCGCCGTTTAACATTAAGTCCTGAAAGAGTTGGGTGAGGGTAATTCAGATGAAAGCTTTAGTTGAGTATTTCTTTAAATGTTTATTAACTTAATGGTCTTTTAACATTAAGTCCTGAAAGAGTTGGGTGAAGGTAATTCAGATGAGAGCTTTAGTTGAGTATTTCTTTAAATGTTTATTAACTTAATGGCCTTTTAACATTAAGTCCTGAAAGAGTTGGGTGAGGGTAATTCAGATGCGAGCTTTAGTTGAGTATTTCTTTAAATGTTTATTAATTTAATGGTCTTTTATTTGTTTATGCAAGATAACTGGGTGCATAGGTTTCCAATAACAGATGCAAGAGCGAAAATACTGGATGCGAATGTTCTTTTTCTTTTTTTTATCTCGACTTAACCAAACACCTATAAATTTGTCATTAAGTTGTACTATTGCCCAATGCTTTGTCAGGGGACATCACCGTAACATCTCTGCCTTGCATGTATGATGACGGTAGAAGCGAGCTTTTATTGCCAAAGCCTAAAGGGTGAGTATTGCTTCCAAACTCTTTCTCGTAAAATTTTACAACAAAATGTATTATTTCGATAAAACCTAGTCATGAATGATTGATGAACGCACTTTGTGAATTGAAAAAAAAAATCTTTATTATCTGACTGCCACAAGATTTCGGGCGTCTTCGGAAACGCATAAACTTGTGACGTCAAGAGAGTGTAAACAATGACGTGAAGAGCAGCATGGCTACTCATCAAACGAAAGTGTAAGGGATAATGAATCACCGGTTTTATCTCCAATCTATTATGAAAAACGATGTAGCTCCTTATCAATTCGAGTTTGACGATACAGAAAGTGAAAACTATTCAGAAGAATACATAGAGATGCATACATACAATACAGGTTGTAAGTCAGTTAGACTTAAATTTATCTAGTCCAGCAACAATCAAAAATAACATCTCTGATTAAACTATAATATTAAATACTTAGCAAATATTTTTATTACTTTGAATTTTTAATATCAGTTTGAATTTTTAATATTTTAATATATAAAATATCATCACTTAGTATTTTAACATCGTTTTGATATATTGAACATATGTTTGCATAAATGCTTAACACTGCAAACATGAAATAAAAATAAAACGTTATAGTGCGCACATTTTCATTAATTATACAAGCATCTTGCTAATTAATTTTCGGTGAGTATGCATTGGAATTTTCTGGTAAATGCAGAAACATTTTAAATACGAATACAGATAACACCCAACTCCTTAGTGATTATTAAATATAATGTTGGTAGGTTTTTTTTTAAGGTGAGCCATCAATTTTTTAAAAAATGAAAATTAATGATTATATGTGTGGCAGAGTAAATTTGCCTATTCATTTTTCTAGACTTGATTTTTATATAAATTGCTAAATGTCAAAGTGACCTGACCTTGGGCACTGCTTGTGCTAATAATTTCAGTAAACAACTATATGCTAAACACTTGACATTGTTTCTAGTGAACCTGTTCATAAACTATTATGCTGTGTGCGTGTATCAGGCTAATAAACAATGTTGCAGGAAACTCAAAAGTTGAGACTTGAATGTAAGGGAGAATGGAGTTAGTTGAAAAAAATGGCAACTTAGGGTTGTACCCTGATTATATTTTAAAAGGAATAAGCATCCTTTTCTTGTTTTACCTGAATCTCCCTGTTTACTGATTCATAAACCACTACGACCATGGTAGACACGAGACGTATTTAACCCACCCTCCAGTGTGTGAATGTAAATAATACACTGCACTCTGTTGATGTATTTTGGCAAAGTATACTGACTATATCGTGGAATTTCTGATACAAGGAAGTTACTGGAAATTGCTACAATTCTTGTTCAGTTTGAGGGAGCTGATATGGATTTACTGTATGACTGTAAATGTTTATCTTTGATAATGTAGAAGCAAGAAAATGTTTACAGCGCCCGCATATCCACCAAGTGAGAGAGAGGAGTAGTGTATTTAGGAGAATTATTAATAACATAAATTATGATTCTCATCATATGTAGTTAGTTATGCGTGATTAATAAATACTACTAATAATAACTAATGTGGCGTTGGCACCAAAAAATGTTTGTACAATTTGAAATGTTTCACTTACGTGATAATGCAGATTGCAATTATTAACTTTATTGTTAAGATCAGTTTAGAGTAAATTGAGCAGTTCTTCCTTTCTTTGCTTGAATAAAGCCTATGAAACAAGTCAATGTATTGATGACATAAAATGTTGTTCTCTATATCAGTTTAGAGTAAACTGAACAGTTCTTCCTTTCTTTGCTTGAATAAAGCCTATGAAACAAGTCAATGTATTGATGACATAAAATGTTGTTCTCTATATCATGTTTTCTTTTTTAAAAATGGCTTGTTATACCTGAAAAAATTAACACAGAAATGAAAAATGATATAATATATATTAAAAGTTATTGACTGAGCACATACATGAAGTAAGAGATATAAAGTATAATACCGAAGATATGAAAAAAGTAAACGTGACGCCTAATCATACTTTGTTTATTGTCTAAAGTTGTGGAATTTACCGGCGCTCATTTTAGTGGGTTCTAATGAATACTCATTATATGTAATTTAATATTAATGGCACGCATTTAAAATTGCCCTACCATTATAAACTAAATTTATGTGAAAGTGTTGGAATTAATTATTTTTAGACTTCTCATTTATTATTACTAATATTATTTTGATTACCGTTTTGAGGGATCTGTTTCTAATCACAGTAATATTACCTGTTTGCAAAATGAGAGTAATGAATGTAATAAAATCTAAAATATGATAAAAATGTAGATTATATGACTGTAATCCAGTTAAAATTTGTTACCTACATTTTACATTATAATATCTGAAAGGGTATTTCATCTCTGTGCATGTGCTATTTTATGTGTAGATCAACACATTGTTGCTTGATGATCTTCAAGGCAAAATAACTGATCATTTTGATGAAGCATTGCATGTATCCTGGCGTATAGATCTAAAATTACTGTGCAAAAACTATACTTGCACATCTAGATATAAATGTATCCTGGCGTATAGATCTAAAATTACTGTGCAAAAACTATACTTGCACATCTAGATATAAATGTATCCTGGCGTATAGATCTAAAATTACTGTGCAAAAACTATACTTGCACATCTAGATATAGCTTCTTGATCACTTTCACCTCACAGCAATCAATATAAACATTTTAAAAAAAAATAATTTCCAAAAACGATGTACATTTCTAAGTCTTCGGTCGTCGGCAGTAGGCTTCCAGCTTGACTTCGCAGAAGTTATTTATTTCTTTAATGTCGGAACAAGGCCTTCGTTCTTGCTACAAATCTAATTTCTTCGGCAAAGTAATTGTGAAAATACACATACTGTAAATTGAAAACCACTCTAAAGGATTGACACACAGACGTTGAACATCAGGATTCACTCATCTTTGTTGTCACTCTTTCAATTGACGTCATGCGCGCGAGGTCAAAGCTCCATACTTAGAATATCTTCAAGATCACCTGATTAGCATGTTTTTGAGCTGTTGAGCAAAACCGACCAGAGTAGCTTTCTTTTATTTTCAACTTTTTAACAGGTACAGATTTTTTCAATTTTTGTTTTTAATTGGTTCCAGGGTTTTATATAAAATAGGCTGATAAGGGGTTTAAGTAAACAATACTTGCACTTTAGCAACAAGGGGGAAGAGCCATTCTTGTTTGCTTATGCCTATAATGTTTTCCCAGATGTATTTGCACTATAGGAGGATATTGACTACCATAATATTAGTTATCGTATTTGTGTGGTGTAGGGGCATCCAGACATTTCGGACCATGGATTAAACGGGAAAAATGATTGAAGGTAATGGATAGTGGGAGCCTTGGTCTGACCTGCATAAGATAAAGAAGCGAAATGAGTGCAAGAGTTTTGTCCCCTGTACAAATAGAACAAGAAGGAGCTGTAGTGATTATAGGGCAAATTACACGTGAGTGGGGTTACACAGACATACATAGTAGTGAAAGTGGGCTGACATACATAGTAGTGAAAGTGGGCTGACATACATACATAGTAGTGAAAGTGGGCTGACAGATATACATAGTAGTGAAAGTGGGCTGACATACATACATAGTAGTGAAAGTGGACTGACAGACATACATAGTAGTGAAAGTGGGCTGACAGACATACATAATAGTGAAAGTGGGGTAACAGACATTCATAGTAGTGAAAGTAGGCTGAACGAAAGTTTGTTATTTCTGTTTGCCAGGGAACGCATACTATGATCATAGCTAGGAAATAAAACCAGTTGGAACATATGACACCCGCCCCCCACCCCCCGGTCATTTGGACAGTCATGATGTACAGTAGAGTGCATGAACAATGTCCTATGACTCTTGGTCGCATTACTGAAGCAGTATGCTCATAAGCTATAAATACAATGGCAATTGTAGGTTGTCATATTTCACAAACAGCATATTTTGTCCTGTATAGCCTGAAGGTGTTGTCATTTGAAAGTCATGGAAGAAACCCAATAAGAGTGTCTGGTCTTTAAATTGGATTGATCATTGTATCATGTCTGGTCTTTAAATTGGATTGATCATTGTATCATGTCTGGTCTTTAAATTGGATTGATCATTGTATCATGTCTGGTCTTTAAATTGGATTGATCATTGTATCATCTCTTTCTACGTGCTACACCACAGGACAGCCATACGCTACATTGCATCGTGTAGTGTATTTAAAATTACGATCGTAGGATACTTGTAATCTATATAATGTATAGCATTATGTCTATGTTTAATCTTGTAATGTATTTAAAATTACGATCGTAGGATACTTGTAATCTATATAATGTATAGCATTATGTCTATGTTTCATCTTGTAATGTATTTATAATTATGATTATAGAGAATGTGTAGTTTATCTATTGTATATCATTATGTTTATATTTCATCTTGTAATATATTTATAATTATTATTGTAGGGTATTTGTAGTCTATCTATTGTATATCAGTACGTTTGTATTTCATACAGTAATATACTTATAATTGAAACTGTAAGGTACACTTATCTATTTTACATCATATCTTCCTGTATTTCATTCTGATATATAATTAATTATATAATTATAAATATATTATATAATTACTTATATAATAAAGTATGCTAATCTACTGTACGACATTATTTTAATAATTCACACAGTACAATTATTATAACTCACACCATAAGGAACATTTATTAATTGTTTAGCATTGCTCTGTGAAATACACAATGTAATATTATTATAATTCAGAGTGTAAGGAACATTTGTCTATTGTTCAATGTTGCTTATGAAATACAGACTGTAATGGTATTAGAACACAGACTGTAAGGGATATTTAAAACTACTGTTTAACACCGTTTATGAAATACAGACATTAATTAAAACGGAGTGTAAAGAACATTAATTCATTGTGCAACATGATTAGTGTGCTTGGTTTGTTCGCAGGATGTGGTCTTTATCCACACGTATTTATTAACTCCCCCTGTACATTTATTTGGCCTCTTGCTCCTTCTCTCTTCTTTTTATTTCAGAGCACTTCTGGCTTTAACGTGTGTGATAGAGGCTGTGTGTCTGGGAATTGTGAGACTGGCGAATTTGTGACTGGGAAGTGTCTCGACTGGGATTGTGTGACTATGAACTGTGTGAATGTGGACTGTGTGACTGGGTCACTAGGTGAACAGGGGCTGTTTGACAAGGGGCTGCACATCTGTAATTTCTTTCTTGTATGACAGATCTACTTCCGTTCGTCCTTCCTAGGCTACAAAGTGCGGTAATCAAGACGGTGCCACACAATATGACCATTCCTTGCTGCTTGCACTCCGCCAATACACCACACAATATGACCATTCCTTGCTGCTTGCACTCCGCCAATACACCACAAAGACAGCGATCATCGCACCAGCAAAAGTAATGAAGTTAGACAAACACCAGGATTGTATACTTATTGTCAAACTCAATTAGAGGCAGTAAAGTCAAATAAACATAAAGATGGTAGCCTTGTTGTCAAAAGTCAATTAGAGACAAGTAATCAAGTCAGATTAGCATCAGGATTGCAGTCTTGTTGTCAAGGCCAGTCAGAGATGGTAATAAAGTCAGATAAACAGCAGGATTCTAGTCATGTTACGGTCAATCAGAGATATAAATAAAATCAAATAAACATCAGGACTATAGTCTTGTTGTCAGGTCAATCAGAGATAATAAATGAAATAAAATTAAACATCAGGACTATAGTCTTGTTGTCATGGTCAATCAGAGATAATAAATGAAATCAAATTAAACATCAGGACTGTAGTCTTGTAGTCAAGGTCAATCAGAGATAATAAATGAAATCAAATTAAACATCAGGACTGTAGTCTTGTAGTCAAGGTCAATCAGAGATAATAAATGAAATCAAATTAAACATCAGGACTGTAGTCTTGTAGTCAAGGTCAATCAGAGAAAGTAAAGAAGTAAAAATAGACATCAGGATTATAGTCTTGTCAAGGTCAATCAGAGAATTTAAAGAAGTCAAAATAAATCAGGATTGTAGTCTTGTTATCAAGGTCAATCAGAGAATGTAAAGAAGTAAAAATAAACATCAGGATTATAGTCTTAAGAAGTCAAAATAAAATCAGGATTGTAGTCTTGTTATCAAGGTCAATCAGAGAATGTAAAGAAGTAAAAATAGACATCAGGATTATAGTCTTGTCAAGGTCAATCAGAGAATTTAAAGAAGTCAAAATAAAATCAGGATTGTAGTCTTGTTAATAATGTCAATCAGAGAAATTAATGAAGCCAAAATAAACATCAGGATTGTAGTCTTGTTGTCAGTGGCAATCAGAGATAATAATGAAATAAAAATAAATACTAAGATTATAGTCTTGTTATTGGAATCAGCCAGATATAGTAATGAAATCCAAATAAATATAAGGATTGTTCTCTTTTATAAAGAAAACAATCACAATCAGATATAGTAATGAAGTCAAACTATAAACTATGATTATAGTCTTATTATCACAGCCAGTCAAAATGACTGACTTCTTTAAGGTTTAAGTGTTTCACGTGCTAACTATATCATTTGTACATAGCTAACAAATTCATTTACTTTAGTCTCAATATGCTAAGAGAAATGCTATTTTTAGAAGAGCTAACAAATTCATTTACTTTAGTCTCAATATGCTAAGAGAAATGTTATTTTTAGAAGAGCTAACACATTTATTAATTTTAGTCTCATTATGCCCAGAGCAATAATTTTAAAATAAAATTCACAAATTAATTTACTTTAGTCTCCAAATGCTAACAGTAATATTTTTTTTATATATAAATTCAAATATTTATTTATATTATATGATTATTCCCCAGTTATTCAGTTATTTAGTTTTAAATAATTTACATTGTACAAGGAATTAACTCTCTGGTTTTCTGCAAACAATAACTCTAAGTATGTGATGAAGGTTATGTTTTCATTCGGTTTTTAATGTTTCATGCCGTGTTCTCATTAGATCTCTCGTTTAATCTTTAGAAGGTAGTAATGTCGCTTTCTCATGAAGTCTCTTACATAATCATTACAATGTCGTGCACGTCACATTTATATCTGTATGTTAACTACCACGTGCCTCTCTTAATCCGGAAGACACGCCAGCTACTAAATTCATATTAGGCCTCTCTTAATCATTAAGACACGCCAGCTACTAAATTCATATTAGGCCTCTCTTAATCCGGAAGACACGCCAGCTACTAAATTCATATTAGGCCTCTCTTAATCCGGAAGACACACCAGCTACTAAATTCATATTAGGCCTCTCTTAATCCGGAAGACACACCAGCTACTAAATTCATATTAGCCTCTCTTAATCCGGATGACACGCCAGCTACTACATTCATATTAGGCCTCTCTTAATTCGGAAAACACGCAACCTGCTACATTCATATTAGGCCTCTCTCGTGACTCTAAATCAGGTTTCTCGTGTCCAGTCTCTATTATCTTCATCGCAATAGTCTCTTTGCACACATTACACCATTCTATTCGCTTCCCATTGCGGTCCAAAAGAAACGGTTTCCCTGGATTTCAAGGTTAAACGGTAATGTAGTCCGTATCATGAACATCGTTGAAGTCGAAATAGAGGTAGAGAAGCCAGTAGAAAATGTTGACGATGATGAAGGTGGCCGGAAAAGCCCGGCGAGACACAATGTCTATGAAACTGACACCATTTCCGGCCTCCAGGTCGGCCGCCAGAGCGCGCTGCAATATAGAACACAATACAAATTGTGGGTAAGCTCGCTTGGCGAGATAAATACTGTGATGTGTTATAGCATTGCCTCATACCACATGGTTACAGTAAGCTGCAAATGCAGATCTTTGATGCCGTCGTATATATATAAGATAAATCTGACATTTTTTTTTGTGGAATGGCAGTTATACATTTAAAGGTACAATGGTTTCTCCCACGGAGCATCGAGTTTTAAAAAAACGGTAATAACTGATCATAAACAGTACTCTAAATTAGCAATAGTTTAATTACTCACTCTCGAATATAATTATTTGTAATTTATGGAAGCCGTTTACTGAAGTAAAAGAACCAGCAGACACCACTTCTGATTGCTATTAATGTTTTCAGAATGTCAGATCAACATAGAATGGGTCAAAGGTTATTTCCGCCGTACACAGCTTATCAACTTATTCCATGTTATACATAATGTAAACAAACGAAAGAGCCTGTTTGCTTTCAAAACCAAAGATGACGTTGCTCACTTGAGCAAGTGAGTGTCAGTATATCAGCTGTCGTGTGACAGTTTCAGTAAGTCAGCTGCTGTGTGTGTCAGTATATCAACTTGGAGTTGTGTGACTGGGGACTGTGTGAGTGTCTGTATATCAGCTTGGAGTTGTGTGACTGGGAACTGTGTGTGTCAGTATATCAGCTTGGAGTTGTATGACTGGGAACTGTGTTAGTGTCTGTATGTCAGCTGCTGTGTGTGTATGTGTACGTGTATACGTGTGATTAAGCTTGGACAGTGGTGGTTAAGCAGAATTTGTTAGATTTTATCATTGCGATTTGGAAAAAAAATATAGACTCATTTGGGTCATTGTGAAAACTAAAGTGTAGTGGACTTAGAAAATGTCTCTTTAAGAGAATATAATTGTGTGACACGATTTGAATGAGACTGATAATATTAAGTTCTATTGAATTAATTGGATTTCTTGTTTGCAAATGAGTGTGAAGAAATTGTAATATATTCTCTTAAGACTTAAAATATTTTGATAAGATTTATACTCTAACAACTTCCAATTGTGCAGATAAGTTAATAGAAAGTACGCTTTGGTCAGAAACAGTATGGAGAAGAACAAAATATGCATGCTTCTTGTATGCTAGGGTTCTTTTTTTATATACCGTTAATCCGGTGTTTTCGATACCGTTTTCCGATCAAGTATTCGATACTGATTTTTTCCGATCATGTATTCGATACTGTTTTTTTTCGATAATGTTCCGATGCAGTGTAAGAAGAACTTTGTCAAACCTCGCACAAAATACAAAATGTTGTAATTGTGAGATCAGAGTGAAAGAATATCATCTCACAAAACAGGAAGTGTTGTTATTGTGAGATCAGAGTAAAGTCACATCATAGCACCAATCTAATAAAAATCGTCATAGATGTGAAATTAAAGTGGCTATCTTAAGCAACATTTATTGATGGCATTTGTAAGGGAAAATGTATAAAACAGCATCACAATACAGGTGATCTAACAGGTGATCACAATGTCAGTTAAATAGCTCAATATTAAAATGTAATTCAGTGTCCACAAAAGCATTAAAGGACTGAAACTTTCCTTATTTACCGTAACATTTATTCGGAGCTATGTAGAATTGTGCCTATCTAATCCAATAGATTTAATGTCCAAGTGTTGAACAATATATATGAATATGTGGAAGAGCCTGATTTGATTTGACATTTGGTATGACATTTTTGTTTGCTTGGTTGGTTCTAATGTGAAAACTTTTAAAGAATAGGTTAATTTATGTTGGCTACTAATGTGAATCCTTGAACCGTCATGTTCATATGCACTAATGTAAGTACCTTTAACTGATAAATTTATATGTACTAACGTAAGTACCTTTAACTGATAAGTTTATCTGTACTAACGTAAGTACCTTTAACTGATAAGTTTATCTGTACTAACGTAAGTACCTTTAACTGATAAGTTTATCTGTACTAACGTAAGTACCTTTAACTGATAAGTTTATCTGTACTAACGCAAGTATGTTTAACCGATATGTTATATGTGCCATTGTAAGTAATTTTACCGATATACGTATGCGACTAATGTAAGTAGGTTTAACGATTTGTTTATATGTACTAATATAAGTACCTTTTACCGATATGTTTATATGAACTACTGCAAGTACCTTTAACCGAAATGTTTATATGAACTAATAAAAGTACTTTTAACCATTATGTTTTTAAGTACTAATGTAAGTACCTTTAACCGATACTGGAAATTGCCCGATATGCAGCGCCAAAACAGTTTAGGACAAGGTTCTTTGTTCACTGTTTGGTCCGCAGCATCCTCCACTGCTTTCGCCCTGTCCTCCAGCAGAGTCTCCCGCTCATGTTGGTCCACGTCACACAGGATTGCTTTCATGCGTGCCGGGTCCTGCACCTGCAGCACAGCAATGATTAGGATGAGTACGACATGTAACAACATTCAGGTGTCCACAAACTTTATCTAGGTCTCTCCACCATTTACTGTGGACCCTTACACACTTTCCGTGGACCCTTACACATTTTACCGTGGACCCTTACACACTTTACTGTGGACCCTTACACATTTTACTGTGGACTCTTACACATTTTCCCGTGGACCCTTACACACTTTACCGTGGACCCTTACACACTGTGGATTTCTACTCGATTTACTGTAGATCCCTACTCACTTTACCGTGAACCCTACACACTTTACTGTGGACTCATACACATTGTACTGTGGACCCTTAGACACTTTACTGTGGACTTCTACTCAATTTACTTCTATCCACTTTACCAAGGTCCCTAGACACAATAGTGGACCTCTGTACACCTTACCAAGACCTACACAATTTACTATGGGCCCCTACACACTTAACAGTGGACCTCTATACACTTTACCAAGGCCCCTACACACTTTTCAGCGGACCCCTAAACACTTTACCAAGGCCCTACACACTTTACTGTGGGCCCCTACACACTTAACAGTGGACCCCTATACACTTTACCAAGACCCCTACCCACTTTGCTTTGGGACCCTACACACTTAACAGCGGACCCATATACACTTTACCAAGGCCCTACACACTTTACTGTGGGACCCTACACACTTAACAGTGAACCCCGATACACTTTACCAAGGTCCCTACACACTTTTCAGTGGACTCATTCTCACTTTGCTGTAGGCCTCTACAATGTTTACGCTGCAGGTGTCAGCGTATTTCAGGATCTTGCTTGGGTAGAAGATGTGAGGAAGGGCACATATCTGCATGTGCACTAGTTGAAAAGAGCATTGTGGTAATGACAGCAACACTTGACGAGCGATGACGTTATGTTTTATGGTTAATGACTGCAGTACTTGGTGTCGTCACGTTAATGTGTAGATCTGACGTCAGATGTACTTTTAAACAGCATTTGATAGATAAAACTGTTATATCCATTAGGTATTGCCGTTTTAATGACTTGTTTGGACTACTTGGTAGATATAATAGCCATTGTTATGAGATATAAATACTTGTTTTATAGTACTTTACAGGTAATGCCATTGATAATAATTCAATAGTTAGTTTTGGGGTTATTAATGACAATTGTCATTAACTCTAAAATATTTTAAACAATCTAATGGTATCTTCTGCTGTTCTTGTGCAGATTTATGAGGACACAAGTAAAATGTTCATTTCCTATTTCGTAAGGTTTATTACCTGTTTACTAATGTTCATTACATGTTCAGTCGTAAGAATTATTACCTGTTCTATGTTATCGTCGTCTTCATCCATCCCGCCCTCCATTGGCATAAGTTTGGTGAAGTAGTTGACGGCCGCGTACTCGATGAGGGCTGCGGTGGCGTACAGCAAACACATGATCAAAAACACGTCCATGGCCGTGGCGTACGGCACTCGAGGCAAACCCTCGCGGACCGTTATTCCAACCGCTGCTAAGTTTAGGACAGTTGTAATTCCTGCGACAGAAAGAAAGGTATACTCATGTGGTGCACCTAGTTTCTTCACGGAGTGCATGAGTGTTTTCATCTAGTGCTTGAGTGTTTTCATCTAGTGCATGAGTTTCCTCATTACTTCATGTGCATGAGGTTCCTCATTACTTCATGAGTGTTTTCATCTAGTGCATGGGTGTTCATTTTTAATCATGAGGACAGGCAATGGTAGAGGCAATCTATCTTCATATACACCGTTCTAATTTTAGCACGTGTTCTTCTGTCACTGTGACCACGAGACAAATTGTAAACTCTTGTGTCAGTCATTCCCACAAGAAAATACGTCTATGATCATTTCTATCTATATCATTAAAGACATGAGTGAGGTACTTTGATTTAAAATACCCGTAAAGTATAGTTTAAGGCAGTAAATAAAGGTGTTACTGGTGTAAACAAAGCCGGTTTAGGTACATTAGAGTAGAGTGAGGAGGGATGTTAAAAGTTTAGACAAAAGCCGGTTTAGGAACATCAGAGCAGGGTGAGGAGGGATGTTAAAGATAAAATAAAATATAACATACTTAAGAATTTTAGTAGGAATAAAGTGGGATTTTACAGTTTGAGGCAAAATCCTACTTAGAAAGAAGAAATAAAATATAAAATATTAAATGTACTTTAGCATGAGTGAGGGTAAGGAATCCAGCCCGTAAGATAACGTTTCATTCATTGGTTTTTCTGCAACACCACTTAATTGTAGAGATGATTTAAACAATAACTGACGCAAATATTCTTTTGAACTACCAATAGTAGTAGATACATTTTCTTAGACTTTTATTCCCCTGCTTCTGCAATTTCTGAATAAAATGGGGAACTAGTTGCAGTTTCTCGGACTTTTGGCCCAGTTGATTCTAAAGTTTCTGAGTAAAATGTGGAACTAGATAGAGTTTCTTAGACTTCTGGTCCCCTCTATCCGGTGGTTCTGAGTAAAATGTGAAACTAGATAGAGTTTCTTAGACTTCTGGTCCCCTCTATTCGGTGGTTCCTGAGTAAAATGTGGAACTAGATAGAGTTTCTTAGACTTCTGGTCCCCTCTATTCGGTGGTTCCTGAGTAAAATGTGGAACTAGATAGAGTTTCTTAGACTTTTGGTCCCCTCTATCCGGTGGTTCTGAGTAAAATGTGGAACTAGATAGAGTTTCTTATACTTTTGGTCCCCTCTATTCGGTGGTTCCTGAGTAAACTGTGAAACTAGATAGAGTTTCTTAGACTTTTGGTCCCCTCTATTCGGTGGTTCCTGAGTAAACTGTGGTAATAAACACCAAGACGATGCTAGTGTCTTCCACGTATCAATTGTCCACTATTTGAATTAATTTTATTTGTTTGTTTAATTTATTTTGCCTGTAGGACACATTTACTGGGATATTTCAATATAATAAATTAAACGGTTACTGTAAACTTCTATTACTATAAACTGTCATTAAAAAAACTGCAGTAAAATAAAATTCACCATGAAATACCTCCAGTTATTTTGAAAATTAAAATCAATACTCATTCAAATTGTTCAATGAAAATTCTCAGGGCAACACAAAACATCAACACTAAATGGTTTACTTTTCAACAGATTAAAACATAATTTATTTTAAGCAAATAGCTAGAGTTTGATTTAACCCCTGCGCGAAATCGGCTTGCGCTCCCCAAATGAAATAAGAAATAGCAATGAGTCGGAGATCTAAATGAAATCAGCAGGGAAAGTTTAGCGTAACTGATCACAAGCAGACAGATGCGGGGGTGTATATGTGGCGGTCGTAAAGTATAGGACTTCAGAAATGCAGAACAGCAGTGGTGATAGGGAATCATCTTGAGAAATTCCACAGTTTATTGCTATGTCTGCAATTTCTGTGTTGTTGCATGTGATGGTGGTTTTCCAGTTTTTTCATTGATTCCTGAATTAGTTTCTATACTGATGGCGCTATTTTATTCAATTTTAATGTTTCAAATATCCATAAATATGGAACTGAGTCTTAAGCCTTTTGATACTCAATCTATACCATTGCAAGATTTTGTTCTTCGTTTCTTGCTGTCAGTAAATATTGCCTTATCAACCTTTGTTACTCTGCTACCTGGTCTAGCACCCTTTTCATTCGCTGGTTAGAAGTTTGTTTATTTCAAGGTGTCATGATTTTGTCAGATATAATTCCTGATAGTAACTTCTAGGTGGTTGATAGGCATGTGATTGGACGGTAGTTGTTTGGCGTTGTGCCTTTCTGTGGATCTTTCATAATCACACTTGTTTTTCCCTTTACCATCCAGGCTGGGTATCATGCAGTTGTTCAGCATGTCTATATTGTAAGGAGGTAAGATGTTTCTACCAGAATATTTGTACTTGGTCCAGGCCTAGAGCGTTCCAGTTTGCCATCTTTCTTATCTTCTTCTTTCTCACTGATTGTGACGTTGCATTGTTCAGATTTTTCTTTAGTATCATCTGTCAGTTCTTTAATCCATCTGGCTGAAGTGCTATGCGTATTTGGGTTCTCCAAATGTTTACCCAGAAGGTCTTGGTGTCCTGAATGTTTGGCATTTGTTGTTCTGTTCTGGAATTTCCTTTACGTTCTTGGTATAGTCTTCCAGGGTCAGTTTGGAATGTTTTCTTATGTTGGAATTGCTGACCTCTTGCAGTGTATCTCTTCAGACAGTAACTGAGTCCTTGAAGTCTTTGCTTTGCATCTTCTATTGCAGTCTTAATGTTTCTGCTTTCTGCAGTTGAGATGGTATTTGTTGACCAATCTTACCTTCAGTTTTTGATTATTTTGTGCTGCTGATGTCATGTGGCTTATCTCTCTCCTAGTACACTCTATTTTCTTTTCTATTCTTTTCTCACATGGTGGTACTGAATGTTTCTTTGTACTGTGTCTGGCATTGTATATCTTTCAATTATTTTTTCAGTGGCGTATATTAGACTGTTGGTTTCTGTGATAACCTTTGTGGGAATATATCTTAGTACTTCATTTGCATTCTGAAATGCAGCCTTCTTGTTGGAGTTCTAATTTATTTAATATATTTTGTCCATGAAACCCTTCATATCTTCAAACAAGTGTTGTTGTTCTTCAGTGAAGTCGCTTGGATTTTCTCCAGCATGGTCATCAACTGGAATTGACTGTTGTCAGGTTGAGGAAGCTTTATTGTCTTCTATTCAACATAAATTAACACAGGCTCACTTTCCCCGGGTTTATTGGTAAAAATGTCATGAGTTTCATTTATTACGCACTATAACTGTTGAACATCAGAGTCTGAGAGTTCTGAATTTAAAATAATTTCGTCAGCAGTTTTAACATCAATTAGACGTGGGTGTGGTACAGATTCAGCATCGGGTACAAAGGTAGCATTGACCTCTATTACAATAGTAGTAACCAAGTTATCCGGGCGTTCTTTATATGCTTTCGTCAGATTAGCATGAAAAAAATGTTCGCTTTAAATCTGATCTGAATTCAAAAATTGCACCCACTCACTTTTCCACCATCTAGTTTATTTTGGTGCAGATGTAACAACAAAAATACCTGCATGCCGATTTCAATGTTACTATTACAAAAATTATGCAAATTAAATAATTTATTCAGAAATATGAAATCTAATTATTTTCCACATTATTGTTGTGTTTTTCTACCTAATTATTTAGCTTTACTGGCATAACACTATGCAATAATATAAATTATAATACTTATTAAGTAATAGATTTTTAAAATTGTTTCCGTTTTATAGACCTGATAATCCAAATAGTTCATTAGATTCTGAAATTATTAGCCAATAAATAGGTCCAGCCTTTTTAGAAAAAATGAAAGCAGTTTCTATTTATAATAGTTGAATACGAATTTATTAGAGCTAGAGCTATCATATAAAGCAAGTAGTTGTATTAGCCCTATCAATAAAGTAATAGTTTTCGTTTTATAATGTTAAATAACAATGGAATGAACGAGGAAGTATATGTTGATAACTAGGTCGATAATGAACGAGGAAGTATGTTGATAGGCAGGTCGATGATAGGCCGATGATGAACAAGGTGTGTGGTTAAAGGTAGGTATGTGACCGGCCGATGAGGTACAAGGCGTGTATGTGTGTTGATAGGCAAGCCAATGATAGGCCGATGATGAACAAGGCGTTTATGTGTGTTGATAGGCAAGCCAATGATAGGCCAATGGACAGCGTTCAATGTGCAGTTTATCAAGAAAAACAATATACAGGAAGAGTCTAGATACATTTTTGTCCACTTTCGATTGATTATTTCTTTTCAGACCGGAACTACAATTAAAACACTTTCTTTCAAACATTTTAAAATTCAGTCGACTGAATACTGACAGACCGAGTAGTTTTGTGAACGTAGTAGGATTATCACGTGACATGTTCACGTTTCACTAATATTTATTAGCTTGAGTAATAGGGCAGATATCTCATACCATATTGTTGGCTTCTGCGTTGTAAAGTGAATTATACTTATTGAATACTTCTTAACTTAATAAGATGAGTAGATATCGGAAACTGTCCGTGGCAAATATTCTGAATTACTGTAGACGCTATATGCATTGAAATTAGCCCTACGGCCGACGAATGGCGACAGCGCATTGACCTTTGTGCTCTCTAAATTTACATAGCTCAATGCTTTCCCTACTTAATTCATGCTGTTTTAAAAATAAAGATATGTAATTTTAATAAATAAAAGTAAAAATATGTGTACACATATAAAAATTATATATAGTAGAGAGTGTCCAATGAACGCCACGGAACCACAGCCCCTACATTGAGAATTCACTCAACGAGAAAGATTGAGTGAGTAAGATCAGTCAGCGACACACACCTATACACTAATCTATATATAGAACAAAGATGGTATGAGCATATTAATTAAAGCATTAACACTTTTATTAAATCAGAATGAATATATATAAAGTGTGTGGGTATGTCTGTGTGTGTGTGTGTGTGTGTGTGTGTGTGTGTGTGTGTGTGTGTGTGTGTGTAAATGAGTGTGTCTTGAACGGTGTCAGTATTCTGATATCTCAGGACAAAGTATTTCTTCAGTTGAGTATTTTTTAACTCAATAATTAACAAGTGTGTGGCGGAGTAAATTTGCCTATCCCTATTCCTAAACTTAATAATTATATCTTTGTTGCCAATGTTAACGTAACACGACCTTGGGCACTTCTTGTGCTGATATCTTAAAGTGTCAAAGTTGGAAGTAAACAACTCAGGTAAACATTGCTGATGTAATCTAAACCAGTTTAGGTGGATGAGTAGTTTTTATTATCTGATGGTTAAGAATTACAAGAGCGAGACCAGCCAATGGGCTGAGATCAAAGTTTACCTGTTGAAAAGAATTTATTTTCTAATCACTTTGAATTTGGTGTGGCAGTGTATGGTCTTGAAAGGCGGCCATTAGCTTAATGGTGAGCTAACTGAGTGATTGAGAGAGAATGGACCATTATTTCTAAAAATTGTGAACTATGATGCTTTATGTAATATGCTAAACACTTGACATTGTTTCTAGTTAACCTGTTCATAAGCTGTTATGTTGTATTTATTATGCTGTGTGCATGTATCGGGCTAATAAATACTATGCAAGAAACTGTAAGTTGACACTTGAATGTAAGAAAGAATGGAGTTAGAGATGAATTAACTGGAAACTTAGCGCTAGTTCCCTGATTATATTTTATAGGGAAGAAACAGCCTTTTTTGTTTTCACCAGAATCTCTCGGTTTACTGAATCAAAACCGCTATGACTGTGGTAGATGTGAGAAGTATCTACCCCGAGTGTATAAGGTTAAGGATACACTGCACTCTACCCCAAGTGTATAAGGTTAAGGATACACTGCACTCTACCCCAAGTGTATAAGGTTAAGGATACACTGCACTCTACCCCGAGTGTATAAGGTTAAGGATACACTGCACTCTACCCCGAGTGTTTAGGGTTAAGGATACACTGCACTCTACCCCAAGTGTATAAGGTTAAGGATACACTGCACTCTACCCCAAGTGTATAAGTTAAGGATACACTGCACTCTACCCCAAGTGTATAAGTTAAGGATACACTGCACTCTACCCCAAGTGTATAAGGTTAAGGATACACTGCACTCTACCCCAAGTGTATACGGTTAAGGATACACTGCACTCTACCCCAAGTGTATAAGGTTAAGGATACACTGCACTCTACCCCAAGTGTATAAGGTTAAGGATACACTGCACTCTGTTGATGTACGGTGGCAAAGCATGCTCATCTACATTGTGGAATTTCTGGAAGACTGGAAATAGTTACATTGTTGATTTGCTTGAGGGAATTAATAGGGTAAAGGATCACCCAGGTAAGCCTGGAAGAATAACAGCTGATCAGTACCCCACACTTTGCAAGGGAAACATATGAAACTGACAATAGTAATGTGAAAAAAAAACAACTTGTGACTTTGTTAAGAAAGCGTGTGAAAGACAATTGCAGCAATCATCTGAACAAGGGATTGTATAAACTATTATCACTATAATCTCTATAACTCCATTTCTGTTGTCTGATAAGAATTACCATGTGATTTATATTGACACTAATCTGCTGAATTGTGTGTTAGAATATAAGACTGTATAAGTATTGAAATTATTCGAACATGGTTAGTGGAAATATTGATGTCAAGTAATCTTTTCATTGTATTTGTTATATGTGTATTAATAAATTTTATCGTTAAATTTATTGACCTTTTAACACATTTTGATGCCATATGTTGGAGAGGAAAGAGGGTGAATGGTGGCTCACTAAATATAGATTTAAAGATGGATTTATCTTCTCCTTTGATAAGTTTTCCACCTACGGAAATATTGTGTGAAGGTAAATGTTTGTCTTTAATGTTGTGGAGCAGAGAAAGCGTTTACAGCGTCCACATATCCCCCCATCCAGGTAAGAGATGCGAATGGTGTCTTCTGGAGAATTATTAATAACATTAATTAATATTATCATCACTTGTAATTAGTTATGGATGATTAAATGTTTATAACCAAGAACTTGGTGGCGTAGGCGTCAAAAACTGTTTAATTATCTCCTTAATTAGAAAGTATATCTTATTTCAGTAGTCGTTGTTCAAAATTCCTACGCTCTTTTACATAAGATTTTACTTAATATGTCACGAGTTGTGTGCTCTTCGTATCAATGCTCAAATTATATTTCTACTCTATTATAATAGCAATGTTCTGATACTCTTAATTTTCATCCCCAATGAAACATCTTATTTACTTCACCATCTAGCGACTCGAGCCAATCACGCGCACGCACGCACGCACGCACGCACGCACGCACACACAGATCCCATCACTATCACCTCCACCAAGCGACGAACCTGATTGCCCCCATCTGTGTAAGATTCCCTACTGCAATTAGCACGCTGACCTCGGCAACAAAGCTGGGAGACATGAACTTCTGCACCCTAAGCTTTACAAGGCAAAAATCATCCATCACGACCAAGCTTGACGTTGACGGGCTAATGTTGCGCCAGGCCATATTTCATGTCACAGCGCAAGCCAGAATCCTACATGTGTAAATAAAGAGATTTACATCTCCTGACAAAAATAAATCAAACCAATCTGAGTAAACTCCAGTCTAATAAACAAACACCGCTTGTGTGCACGCACGCACACACGCATATAACCGTCAATATTGACAACCTCCTCCCCCCCAAAAAAAATAAAAATAAATACAACTAAAACAGTAGACGTTTGAAATTGAGTTGTGATGTAGAAAAAGCACATCCATGTTTAATTAATTGCCATGGAGAGCGTCTCTTGTCCTACTGTTTAAATAATGGCCATGTTTTGTTATTTCACACTTTGTCTCACCAGTCTTGACCTTTTCACTATTTTCACAATTTTTCTTTCTTTTAATTCCTTTCCTTCCTTCACTTTTATCATTCCTTTTTTACTTTCCATCTCCCCTTTCTGCCCCCGTTTTTCTTTCCACATTTCTCCCATCTCTCCCTCTCCTTTTTCTTCTGTCTTCCATTTTTCACTCACTCCTCTCTCTGTCTACCTTACTATTTGCGCTTCCTCTTACTTTCTCCCTTTCTCGCTCCCTCCCTCCTCTCGCCTGCCCTTATGCTCTTTCTGTGCTATGCATATGGATTACTTGCATTAAATTAGCAAAGGATCTCTTTCCAAGAGACACGTATGTAATTTTTTTCATTATCTTCATCTTTCCATAAATAAGTTTAATCAATTTAATCAAAGATTTTGATTTTACGCTGTCAGCAAGGATTTGTAGACAGACAGGCGTCTAAGGCTGTCCCCAACCCCTTGTAACGCGTTCATGTTTTACTGACAGTTGTTGTCCTTGTTAACGTTTTTCTTTTTCTTCTCTATCTCTGTGTGAACGACAACAAAAGAATGTTTATTCACTCTCTAAGACAATGAGGCAGCACATACTAGTATTGCCAGTTTCTGCAAGTAAAATAAGTGTAAGCAATTTAGCTAATTCAAAACTATTGGCCATGTTCCAGAACTCTTGGAAATAATTGAAGGCTTGCAATAGTTCTTGTTTTTATTGCTCTTTGGCTTCCCGCGTACACATTTCCTCATTTCAATCAGAAATTTAAAAAAGAAACTATTGCTAACAATAATAGTTATTGTCATTTAGTGTGATGGAAAAAAACACAAATATTTGCTGTGGTCGATGGAGGGTCTTAGACACAGTCACTCCGAAAAATGACTCAAAGATGTCGATGCGGAATGTCTAAATAATATTGTGAAATAATAGGCAGTGTGTTTGTGTCAAAGTAATATTGTGAAATAATAGTGAAATAATAGTATGTTTGTGTCTAAGTAATATTGTGAAATAATAGTGAAATAATAGGCAGTGTGTTCGTGTCAAAATAATAATAATAGGCATTGTGCTTGTTTGTCTAAATAATTATGTGAAATCATACGCAGCCTGTTTGAGTGTCTGAATAATTAGTCAGTAGGCTATGCGGAGCCTTCAATGCACATATGCAGAATGAAAGATAATGTATCTGGCTAATTACGTAAGTTTGCAGGTAGCGAGTCTGGCTAATGACATTAAGTTGTAGAAGTGTCTGACTAAATTACATTAAGTCTTGGGAAGTGTGTCTCTGGGCTAATTACATTATGCTGTAGTGAGTGTGTGTTTGACTAATTATGTTAAGATGCAGGTGGTGCGTCTGACTAATTACATTATATTGTGGGTAGCGTGCCTGGCTAATTACCTAAGTTGTGGGTTGTGTGTCTGGCTAATTACATTAAATTGTGAGTAGTGTGTGGCTAATTACATTAAGATGTAGTGAATGTATCTGGCTAATTACATTATGTGTTTAATGTTTCTATTTATTTGTACTGTCCTTTCTCTGCCTGTATTGCTCAGGTGGGCTTCGGGGATGTGTGCGGGATGCGTTGACAGTTGGGGTCAGATCAGATGACTAGTCCTCTGCTTCATCAGCACTATACATGGCAGTATTCATATAGGTATTACAGTTTCATATACATACGTCTATTATTATATATACTGTTTGATATACTGTTTAGAGGTTAGAAGTGTATATGTTTAGGAAGGAAATAGTTCATATTTTCAATATATATTATATGATGAATGACGTTATTGCATTTGTGTATTTTATGATTTATGTGTGTGAGGCTATTTTTTTACAGCTCACCAACACATATTTTATTTTAGGTTATTATAGGATTAATTCCTTACCTTTTTTGTGTTTGTAATGAATTGTGTTTTAAAGCACAATTATCGTGGTTTCATTATATATTCGAATCATTACATATCTCCTAGGCATTTAGCAGTAAGTGATATTTGAAACCAAGTAAAGTAACGCAGAACAGATTGTTGCCACTAATTTTTTAATGATTAATCGGAGGCTTTGATTTATGGGCTTTCGTTGGCAGCCGTATTTCAGGATATAGTTAGTGCGCTAGGCTTTGGACAACATCATCACAGAACAAGAGATGAAAATGACAAATAGAGGATAGATTGTGTAGGGAAAACCCAGGACTCATGGGCCTTAGGACCAATAGTTAGGGTGGATAGTTTTGGTTAGGTTAAATGGACTTATGTTTTAGTTGAAGCATTGTTTTGTAGAAAAATCAGAATACTGTGTAGCAGATAGAGGTAAATGGAAAGATGTACGAAGCAGTAAGAACAGCTATAGAAAACATTGTTATTGTGTTGCCTCTTGAGTGATGAACTTAATGCGCATTATAAAAGGTATGCATTTTATGTACTGTGCCTCTTGAGTGATGAAAAAAAATATTTATCGTTAATTGCAAATATATAACTAAGACGGAAACATTTGGTAGCAGAACAATGTAGGTGTCAAAGAAATATAATACAACATTTAGCAAGAGAGACATGAATTCTACTCGAAATATAAGGGTTTTCCCGAGAAGACTGGTGGAAGGAAACAGGAAATGAAAAAGGCGATTCTGTGGTGAAGGTTCTGGGCTTACTATACTTAGAAGACAATATACACATAACACTCATGAAAATAAAACTCAATATTTGTAATGACACATTTATAAGACATCCCTTCTGCTTGTCGGGGTGTGTGTGTGTGTGGATGTGCAGGGTGGTGGGGGTGGGAGTGAGTGAAGAGATTTAAACGATTCTTCGATTCTAAAAATAACTGTATGACAGGGGTCATCATGGACGATAATTGCAGAAGCCCGGGGGGACGAGGATAAGCGACGAAGCATAACCGCGAACTCATCCAGGCCATTGGGTAATTCCTGGAACCCACATAGGGGATCGTTTATCTACACTTTTCAACTTTCTTATCGGCTGTTTCGAGTCTAGCTACTGGAAAGGGATTGGGTTGACTTTGCACAAATTGGAAGTGATTGGACCTGGCGTGAGATTCTGCGCGCCACCCACACCCACAACACTTCATCGTCCCTTGGGACTTATTTGTGTCAGGGTGTAATGGAAAGAACAGTTTGTCATATTGGCTGAGTATTGATGGAACAATGAGAAAGTATTTTGCCGCACTGAATGAGTATTGATGGGATAATGAGAAAGTATTTTTGCCGCACTGAATGAGTATTAATGGGACATAATGTTATCCATATGCATAAGAAGGTCAATAGATTTAACAATAAATGCAAACAATAAAAAATAAACAATCAACAATCAAATATACGTATGACAAATACAATGAGAAAGATTACTTAACATCAATACTTCCACACAACCACGTTTGAATAATTTCTCTGTTTTACACAGTCTATATCCTAAAATACAATTTAACAATAATGTAAATACAAACTGCACGATAGTTCTTATTTCTGTTCTCTCATATATATATTCTTATGAGAGAACAGAAATGGAGTTATTAGAGATATCCTGATTTACGTACTGTCTAGTCTTTCATGTGCTTTTGCTACAGTGTCACGAGTTATTGTCCATGTCGACACGTGTGTTTTCCACACACGTCAAAAAACAATAACACACTCCTACTCTCTTGAATCCAACTTGAACTCCCTCTTTGCCGTGTCAGTTCCTTCAAGCAGAACAGCAATTGTAGCAGTTTCTAGTAACTTCACTGCACCAGAAATTTCCCTATGTAATCAGCATACTTTGCCCATTTTCAATTTAATAACAATGCACCGCAACACTGCCAGAATCCAGTTTCACAGAACATTAACTTAGTTATAATTTAGCAATATGTAATGTTTCTTTGCTGTATTGTTAGTTAATTATTCAAAAATTTTAATATGTTTAGTTGAATTAAGTTATTTATTTATTCAACAATTTTAATATGTTTTATTTAGTATTAAGTTAGTTATTTATTCAACAATTTAAATACAACAATTTAGTTGTATTAAGTTATTTACTTAACAAATATTAGTATTTTTCAATTGTATTTAGTATTTATTCAGCAATTTTAATGTTTTCTAGTTCTATTAACTCCCTTATTTATTAAGCAATTTTAATGCTTTCTAGTTAAGATTTATTCAGCCATTTTAAATATTTCTTAGCTGTATTAATTTAGCTTAAATTAAATCATATTCGTGAAGTGTTTGAACTGGAGAAAGGCACTGCAAAAGGTCAGAGGTTATTTATTGTCAATGCTTTTAGTTAAGATTTATTCAGCCATTTTTAATATTTCTTAGCTGTATTAATTTAGTTTAAATTGAATCATATTCGTGAAGTGTTTGAACTGGAGAAAGGCACTGCAAAAGGTCAGAGGTTATTGTCAATGCTTTCAAGTGTGCGATGAAATAAAAGCTGGCCTCTGATTAATTTTTTTTTGCGTGTGAGAATTTCCAACCAACTTCGTTGTACAATTTAGAGGTGGAATGTAGGCCAGCAATATCTCAGCAGTATAGCTCAAATTAACTGGGGTCCCGTTGGCTAGACTGCTGGCGATTGGTAATATTGCTGACACGTTGCTTCGAGTGATTCCAAAGGTTAAAATCAGGACTAGGAAAGGCATTTTACAAATTTACATTTGTCAATTGAATATTAACATAGGGTCTATCTATCTATCTATCTATCTATCTATCTATCTATCTATCTATCTATCTATCTATCTATCTATCTATCTATCTATCTATCTATCTATCTATCTATCTATCTATCTATCTATTTATCTATCTATCTATCTATCTATCTATCTATTTATCTATCTATCTATCTATTCATTGGAAAGAAAGTGTTGTCTGCCAGGAAAATGTCCGGGAGTTAACATCATTCACGTAATCAATTTTCTTATGCTGCATGTAATCTGTACAGTGACGTTTCTGTCAAGTACGAAATGAATGGAATTCATGGAAGTATGAAAATCGATGAAATCAGACCATTACCATGGCATGTATGGAGAAAAAACAATTTCGAATTGTACAGAAAAATGTCTCGAACTATATGATCCACAAAAGAAATGTTGGATTATTAAGAGTAAATTGAAACCGGGATTGTCATACACAAATTATTCTGAATTTGTATACTATAACACTATGTAACACAATTTTTGTTCCTGGCTTCTAAGTGTTATATTTCAATTGCTTATGTCTAAAGTACGTGAAAAAATGACTTCATTAAGCACAAACTTTGCTTACACGACAACAGCACGAAGAAAACTCGGGTTTTTTTTGTGAAAATAGAACGATTTTCTTTTATTTTCGTCATTATGATCAGGTAAAAACAAAAATTGCACAAGGAATAGACAAACACAGTCGGAAACCACCCAACAAGGTTCAGAAATGTGTAGATTTTCTAGATTTACGATTGTACTGTGAATCACTCTCTCGAAGTAGCCCCCAAATGTAGTCCCCCATCATGTTTTCGTTATACTGTCCTTGGTTACGATGTTCAAAGTTCAATATATCTTGATGAAAGCGCTCGCCTTGCTCCTCCGAGTAAGCGCCCATGTTCTCCTTGAATTTGTCGAGATGCGAATCAAGGATATGGACTTTCAGAGACATTCTGCATCCCATTGTGGCGTTATTCTTTATGAGAGTCGGCACCAACTCCACATAGTTTTCAGCTTTGTGATTACCTAGGAAGCCCTGAACAACTGCAACGAAACTGCTCCAAGCCGCTCTCTCCTTCCTGTTCAACAGCTTTGCGAAATCCTCACATTCTATGATCTTCTTGATCTGTGGTCCGACGAATATACCAGCCCTGACCTTAGCCTCGGACAGCTTTGGAAAAAGATCTTGGAGGTATTGAAATGCTGCTGACTCCTTGTCAAGAGCAGTGACAAATTGCTTAATGAGGCCTAACTTGATGTGCAGCGCTGGCATAAGCACTTTATGAGGTTCTATCAGCGGCGCCCACTTCACATTGCTCTTCCCAACAGAAAACTCGGTCCGTTGTGGCCAGTCCTTTGTGCGATAATGCGCCTTAGTGTCACGGCTGTCCCAGAGACAGAGGAAACAAGGAAATTTCGTGAAACCTCCTTGAAGACCCATGAGGAATGATACCATTTTGAAGTCACTGATGACCTCCCATCCGTAGTCGTCATACTTTAATGCACTCAGCAACATTTTGACACTGGTGTAGTCCTCTTTGAGATGCACAGAGTGGGCCATCGGGAGAGACGGGTAGTTGTTTCCATTGTGAAGCAACACGGTTTTGAGGCTCCGGGATGAACTGTCTATGAATAGGCGCCATTCAATAGGATTACATGCGATACCTATAGCCTGGAATAGACCGGCAACATCGTTGCAGAAGCACAGCCCATCACGCTGACTGAAGAAGTTGGAGAATCTTTGATGCCGCTTCCTCTGATCCGTGACTTGTACGCTATCATCAACCAAGTTCCACTGTTTGAGCCTGGATATCAGAAGCTCAGCATTCGATTTCGTAAGCCCGAGGTCCCTAATTAAATCGTTCACGTCTTTCTGGTTAGGGAAGTACGGCATTCTATCCCCAACTTCATCTGCGGAATCGTAGTCCATATCTCCAGTATCTGCCTCGCTATCTGACTTGCTGCTGTCTCCTGAAGATGGCCGATGAATGAATCAGCTGGATGCAAACAATCTCTTGATGCCATATCAAATAAATAACTTCTCTTCAACTACGAATCGTTATCCTTTCAGTCTGCAATAACACGAATTGGAATCTTGGTTCGAGACACCTGTGCTTTTATACTTGTACAGCTACTTTTGGAACGTTCAAGAACGTTCTAGAAAGTTCTGAGAGTTTCTCGAAAGTTCTGGAAGTTTCTTGAACGTTCTAGAGTGTTCAGGAGAATTGTAGAAATATGTGGACAACTCTAGCAGTTCAGGGAGGAAGCTCGGCATTGAAAGCAAATCGAGAATTTTCTCGAACACACGCGATTTTCCAAATTTCATTCCCGGTCACAGAAGCAAAGTTTTTCTGGAATAACAGCGATTTCCTTTCTGTTCTAGACCTAACGGATTAGGAAAACACACTTTCAACCCAGGAACAGAACAAAAGTGAAAATTTGTTACATAGTGTAATCGATGTTTTTATCAGTTAAATTATTTGCGTTTCCTAATTATTTGCGTTTCCTAATTATTTGCGTTTCCTAATTATTCATTATATACCTTGTTATATCATAATTTATTCGTTCATTTATTAATTATTTTCTTGATTTATTTCCTGGGTTGAATGAAATGGAAAAATTACAGTACTGTTTATTCGGTTACACACAAGTGTGCACTGTTTACTGTCTTGTTTATTTGGTTACATACAAGTGTGCACTGTTTACTGTCTTGTTTATTCGGTTACACACAAGTGTGCACTGTTTACTGTCTTGTTTATTCGGTTACATACAAGTGTGCACTGTTTACTGTCTTGTTTATTCGGTTACACACAAGTGTGCACTATTTACTGTCTTGTTTATTCGGTTACACACAAGTGTGCACTATTTACTGTCTTGTTTATTCGGTTACATACAAGTGTGCACTGTTTACTGTCCTGTAAAGGTCAAGCTGATTGACGAGCGTTAATTTGCGTCTTCCAAATTGTCAAACTCCAACTTACTCACAGTGTGGCATTTGAGTTTTCAAGCATGCGGTTAAACCTCACAACAAGACTTTTTTGCACTTTCAAAAACGTAAAGCTTGGCTTATAAATAGGAGTGCATTGACTTTTTCAAGCATACAAATTTGAGAACATTTACATCGCTTCTGGAAACATGGAAGAAATTGACAGTCTAAGACAAACAACAAGGTAGTCGTGAAGGTCACTTACCCAGCAGGGTTCTGGCGGCACTGGCATCTCTGCTGATCCAGAACGATACCCAAGACAGACTAACTATGAGATAACATGGTATGTATGTGTTCAACAGGTAAAAACCCACCGCACGGTTCAAATGGATGTTCAAGCTCAGAATGGAAAATTCTCCTGCAGCAAGAAAACCAAACAAACCAACAAGAAGACATAAAACAGAGCAATACTGGTGTATCTCTCACCTATCAAAAACTCTTTTAGTTTTTCTGATTCTCTCTCTATTTACCTATCTACCTACACACCAATCCAGCCAGCCAGCCAGCCAGCCGTCCGTCCGTCAGGTCAGTCCATCAATCTCTTTAAACAACTGTTCTCAACATCTGCTAAAACTATCATTTACTCTTTCTTAATAAGAGTTATTTCCACCTAATTTTTACCTTAAGCTATATAACTCTCTTATTGTCCATAAACTATTTCGTTTTCTCGCTGACATGTTCCCCATAGAAGCAACTGTAGACATCTTATCCTTGGGGCTTGTTAGTCTTGGTTGTCCATAAACTACTGGTATTTATTGCTATTATACTTTTCTTTTAATCGTTGTCAAAATACTGCTGACATTTTTTAGAATGAATCTATTACTACTAGTATATTGTTTCTTTTAATACTAGTGATGCTTATGATGGTGTCAATGAGGATGATAATGTTAAATATAATGTTGGTGGTTGCAGTGATGACGCGGTGGTTATCTTGCTGTCAGAATTAATGATGATGTATGTGGTGATGGTTATGATGATGAATGACATTATGAACGATTTAATATAGCATTATTTTTTTAAAGCTCTAATCACTTAACTCTAAGGTTAGCACGATAACTTAATGTCTAATGTTTTTTTTTAAAACAAATAATTGTACTTCTTGAAATTAGATTATGATTAAGTTCTATCAAGTGTCTGTTGAGATGTAGTTTGCTCGTATCAGTCATTAGAAACGAGACGGCTTACACTATTATTATACTGAATTTGCTGTAATTAGAAACGAGAAGGCTTACACTATTACTATACTGAATTTGCTGTAATTAGAAACGAGACGCCTTACACTATTACTATACTGAATTTGCTGTAAACTGTCTTTCGACACTTCTACTCTTGTAGTGTGTTTGCTTTAGCTAGTTGATGTTTGTTTCAAGATCATAAACTAATGATATAATTTTATTTTTTCGACCCGTTTTAATTGTATCATTTTTTGCTTGTAGCGCGTCAGGTCCTTGTATTAAGATGACTACAGTTATTGATATAATTTAATCATTTAAAAAAAAAAAAGTGGTTTAGTCTTGTAGAGTCCTGTGTTTTTAGTTGTCAGGTATTTGTATTAAGACAACTACAGTTATTGATATAATTAATTTTTAAAAAAAACTGGTTTAGTCTTGTAGAGTCCTGTGCTTTTAGTTGTTACTTCTTTGAGTCCATATGACTGCAACTATTGATAAAATTTAATACATTTTTGATTATTTAGTCTTGAAATGTATGTGCTTTTAGCTTGTCAGTAATTTCCAACGAGACGGTTTGAATTTACTAGTATACTGTATTTTGCATAGTCTATTTTCCACAATTCTGCTAGGCTGCTGCTTTATATCTACAATATTTAATAAATCAGAATGTTTTTGATTATAAGAATTGTTTACTGATATGTTTGTGTAACGTAGACTATGCGCATTGATGTTGTTTGTTTATGAACGTTGCTTGCTGGGAGATTTTTGTAATAAATAATATGCAGAGTGAGCAATGTAATTATAAACTTGTTTACTAGAATGATTTTGTAACACAAAATAAGTATATTTGTTTAAATATTCGGTTTTTAATTCGTTCTGGGTAAAACCAAGAGAGATAAATGGGACATATTTGAAGTATTACGTACCAAGTCGATTTAGTCGTGTGGTGTTTTGGGCCTCTATGACACCGATTTCAAACTGTGACATGGCCACTCCAGGGTCGACATCTACTGCCCGAGCGTCCTTCACCCAGCGGTACACGATGTCCTTGGTTGTGTAGCCAACTGTTGAAATGACGTCAGATTGCTTGCTTCAAGATCTTTTGGCAAACTTAACACTTAATAGCAAAATATTCATGTAAAATATCAATCCTAATTCTACTGGCAAACTTAACACCCGCAAAATATTCATGCAGAAAACAACAACCGAATAATAATATTTAAAACACAAGGTTACTGATAATCAATGATTCGTTTATAAAAGATGAACGGACATCTGATTGATCTCCGCTGTCAGAAGGAAACGATAGGGTTATGATACAGATTCATAATTATTGATTTGACTTGTTTTTAGAGGAAGAGAACGGTAGGGTTATGACACAGATTAATAATTATTGATTTGACTTGTTTTTAGAGGAAGTTCATTCAGATGTTTTGTTCGTGTTAAAATAAAAAGACAAAAAAGAAATGTAGCAGTGGTCACTTTGATTTCTTCGTGTCAATTTATCTAGATTTGTTCTGTTGTCTCGTCCTTGCTATGTCTGAAATAATACATATTTGTTGTCTCGTCCTTGTTATAATATATATTTTGTTATTTCGTCCTTGCTATGTCTAAAATAATACATATTTTGTTGTCTCGTCCTTGTTATAATATATATTTTGCTGTCTCGTCCTTATTATGTCTAAAATAAAATTATATGTTCTTTCGTCAAGAATATTATATGCCAGTGTCGGTTTACTGTTGAATACTTAAAACGTCAATAAATAAAAAAATATGAACATTATTAAATGAATAAATGGAAGCTAGCTTTCAATAAAGCCATAACCTATAAACGTAAGTTGAACTAATAGTCAGTAAATTTTGTAAACAATTTATGTGAATACAGAACTTAAGCAATATTAATTTGGGGGTTAAAAGCAAAGTATTTACATATACAGGGTATTAATATAAATAATAATAAGTCTGAAACAACTCAAAATAAATAACAAAGAATTTGCATTTGACTCAGCTAATATAAATAATATTAAGTTTGAAACTTACAACTCCCAATAAATAATGGGCACACCGCAGAGTCCATGGGGTAACGGGTCAGCCGCATGGGGCACCGTGCATGGACTGTCAACCTGCAACAGTTTAACAAAAAAATAGGGTCGACTTAGATATGTGTCCGGATTGTCACAGGCATCGATCAGTTTGTATGTATGTTAATCATTGTCATCAGGCATCGATCAGTTTGTATGTATGTTAATCATTGTCATCAGGCAAGGAACACGTTACTCATACAAATCATTGTCAGCGGCATGGAACACTTTGACGTATTATGATTGTCACAGGCAAGGAACACTTAGCAGTATTGTGATTGTCACGGGCAAGGAACACTTTGCTGTATTATGATTGTCACGGGCAAGGAACACTTTGCTGTATTATGATTGTCACGGGCAAAGAACACTTTGCTGTATTATGATTGTCACGGGCAAAGAACACTTTGCTGTATTATGATTGTCACAGGCAAGTAACACTTTGCTGTATTATGATTGTCACGGGCAAGGAATCCTGCTGTATTATGATTGTCACGGGCAAGGAACTCTTTGCTGGATATGATTGTCACGGGCAAGGAATCCTGCTGTATTATGATTGTCACGGGCAAGGAACTCTTTGCTGGATATGATTGTCACGGGCAAGGAACATTTTGCTGTATTATGATTGTCACGGGCAAGGAACACTTCGCTGGATTATGTTGTTATTTGGAATCGCTTTTGCAGAGTCGTTCCGTTTTGCTCGTTGGAAAAGTCTGTTATCTCCATTGCAATGCTCACGTCGCCAGCACGAGGCACGTCCGGCTTGCATTAAGCGGGAGTGGGGAATCCCTCGAAACCATTCGGGAAAATTTAAGCGTTAAAAAGCATTCATCGAAGATCAATGTGGGCTCATGTGCTGACTATTTTTGGTCAAAGCCACACTGGTAACGTCATGATTTTTGAAAATTATTGAACAGAAATATAAAGCGGCTTCCGAGGCCAGCCCTTATCGGCGACTTTCAATAAAAGTTTTGGGGACGAGTTGTCTCCCTGAAATGTGATAATTTAATATCTATCCTTCATGTTTGAAGTGCTAAATCCAAGTTTACTCATTTCTTGCACGTGTTCATTGTCATCACGCGAGCATCACGCGAGCACACATACATACGCACAAATAAATGAAATTGACTTAAAAGTTATCTTTTATTTCGTGTTTCTAATTCATACGAACGAACTTCATTAGCACAATAAAGTAAGAACAGTTAAAGTATCCAGTAGCTTAAAATCAATTACGTAAATCTTTTACATCGGACTCTATAGCACATACAGTACGTCAGTCTACTTAATCGGACTATATCTTACACTGTACGTCATTCTACTTAATCGGACTATATCTTACACTGTACGTCATTCTACTTAATCGGACTATATCTTACACTGTATGTAAGTCTACTTAATCGGACTATATCTTACACTGTACGTCATTCTACTTAATCGGACTATATCTTACACTGTACGTCATTCTACTTAATCGGACTATATCTTACACTGTATGTAAGTCTACTTAATCGGACTATATCTTACACTGTATGTAAGTCTACTTAATCGGACACTAGCTCTCACTGTTTGTAAGTTATTTAATCGGACAATAGGTCAAACTGTACGTTTGTTAATGGAACAAGTAATAGTAAGTAGATGTGTATAACTCGCTCATAATGAGTCATTTTCAATAATTGTGTATAACTCACTCATAATGAGTCATTTTCAATAATTGTGTATAACTAACTCATAATGAGTCATTTTCAATAATTGTGTATAATCCACTCATAATGAGTCATTTTCAATAATTGTGTATAACTCATAATGAGTCATTTTCAATAATTGTATATAACTCGCTCATAATGAGTCATTTTCAATAATTATGTTTGCTTTATTTTGCTTATGTTTAAAGTAAACATACTCAGTAAAAGAACATTCTATTTATGTATTAATGTGTAAAAATAAAACCAGACATTAGGTTTCATTCCAATATAATTCTGAATCAGTTTGCGTGCAAATTCTTATTCACTAACTTTTTAGATATTGTAGTCTAAATTAGTTTCTCTCTCACAGACATAGACACACACACAAATACATACACACGGATACGCGCGCACTCACGAACTGAAAATGACATCATTCTTGCAAAACGTGTGACGCTTGTAAAACTATTGCAACGAGACGCTTATAAACGTCATTATGAAAGATATCTTTTAGAGTATTTCTTGAGACTAAAAGCGCTTTCTCAAATTCCATTGTAGACATGAGACAAATCTTGATACATAGGAAACCTTACTATTTATTGTCAGGATTGCATTGTCTGCCTTTAAAATAGTCTCCCTTTCTCTCTCTCTCTCTCTCTCTCTCTCTCTCTCTCTCACACACACACACACACACACACACACACACACACACACACACACACACACACACACACACACACACACACACACACACTAACTGTACAGCGTATTTTTCCGTCGCGAAAGTTTTTCTTGTTGTTTTTTTTTAAACCTTCGAATTAGATTTGCATTTGCTAGCGGTCTACCAGTACCGGTCCTTATTTTCCAATTCCAGGATCGTTACTGAAGGTTTAGTGCCTCTTTTTGTTCGTCTAAATTCGCCTTCATCGATTCCGCACTTTTTTCTTTCTCTTCTTTCGGAAGCATCGCTGTCCACTATTTCCTTCTAATTTCCTTCTGTCTGAATAAGAGATTTGATGTTCGATCCTTAACTTCCTCAAATAAGGGTCTGCCTTTCTCCGAAACTTTCTTCCGTCACCATTCTTAGTAGTCGCGTCTCAGTCACTTCATAACAAATTGCCATATGTTGTTTCTTAACTTTTAATAGTACAGTGTTGTTATAGTGTTCAAAGTCTCTGTTACTTCATAACAAATTGCCATATGTTGTTTCTTAACTTTTAATAGTAAAGTGTTGTATTAGTGTTCAAAGTCTCAGTTACTTCATAACAAATTGCCATATGTTGTTTCTTAACTTTTAATAGTAAAGTGTTATAATACTCAAAGTCTCAGTCGCTTCATAACTAAATTCCAAAATGGATTCCTTAACTTTTCTCGGACCGTTAAAAGTAAATTTAAAGCAATCAAACGTTTCACAAACTTCACACTGTTGTGTGCTGCTTTTTAACTTGGAAAGTAAATTGATCAGCTTTAGTAATCAAGAATTCCACATTTTATGCTCATTTGTAATTTTGAATAATGATCTTTAAGACCTATTAGAGTAATCACTTGATTCAGACACTTTACAGCACATTCCAGATACTGCATCTTAATTTGGGATGTTGTCTAGAGAACTTATTATCTGATTATTTCGAATCAGGTTTTTTTTAAAAAATAAAATTTAAATGAAAAATGCATAGTTAGGCACTCAAAGTACGCAAACATATATTTTATTGGTAAACGGATGAGTTATATATTTTTTCGATATAGATCACATTCATTATAATGATATTCTTGAGGGTTTGGGAGAAGGCTGATTTCAAGTCCTAATATAAATACAATTATGAAATTTAACAAACACATATTATCATTTTAGAAAACCACAACACCATATAATGATAAGAAAACCTTTTATCAAAAACAGTATATTAATGGATTTAGTTCTTTATCATAACTTTATTTCACAGTATTTTGCTTCGCGTTAATATCTTCAGGAGTTTACTACTTAATTTTGCTTCGCGTTAATATCTTCAGGAGTTTACTACTTAATTTTGCTTCGCGTTAATATCTTCAGCAGTTTACCACTTAATTTTGCTTCGCGTTAATATCTTCAGCAGTTTACCACTTAATTTTGCTTCGCGTTAATATCTTCAGCAGTTTACCACTTAATTTTGCTTCGCGTTAATATCTTCAGCAGTTTACCACTTAATTTTGCTTCGCATTAATATCTTCAGCAGTTTACTACTTAATTTTCGAGTTTACGCAACATTAGCGTGGGCACTCGTTCGTCACTCTAGAAATCACATGGAAGTATAACAATGAATCCCAGAGGCGTAACTAAGGGGGGGGGGGGCAGGGGGATACATATGTCCACGGGCGCCAAGGTACAGGGGCGCCCAAATGAAGCTTACCACGTTACATTATAATAAGTGAACAAGGGTAATAAACGGGGAGGGGGGCGCCAATTTTATAGTTCGTCCCCGGGCGCAAAATATCCTAGCTACGCCTCTGATGAATCCTAACTTTCACGCAGCTCCATGCACACTTCATTCAAATGTTTTAATTATAATAATAAGTCTTAGCAAGATTTGCCCACTTCTAACTGCCTTAGTAAGAACAAAACTAGCTCAGTTATAATTGCATAGCACGAGGAACACTAGACAGTGATTGGTTGATATATTGAGACATTGATTTAGTAGATATACTGAGAGTGAAGACACACATTCAGTATAATGGTTCCGGTTCCAGGAAAACACCAGCTCTTCACTTAAACAGTGGAAATGTTTGTTTCCTAGTCAGCGTAAGGAAAGTTAAATGTTACTGTAGTAAAGGCGATTTCGTTCTGTGCATAGGAGGTTAATGGGTACGGTCCAATCGGTACATATCGTCGCTGAATGGATACAATGTTGTCAATGAAAGGGTACGTCATCATTGAAAGGAAATTATGTCGTCACTGAACTATTTCAACCTTCCATTGTTTCTATTATTAAATATTATATTGAAAGTACAGTAGGTAAAAAACTTTTACTTTCATTTATTTATGCACATCAGTTTTAACTTTGTCCATTTGCGAAGATGAAGAGACTGCCCTCGGCGTCTGCATGACACATCTTACAATTTTTCACTGACCAGCCGGACGAAAGGGTGTTTGGGACAGTGGAGACTATTGACGAACTACATCTCTTGGGAAGAGATGGACGACGTATTTATTCTGGGTCATAAGGGTCTCGCGTGATCGAAAAGCTAATGTGTCTTTAAGGTATTAAAAGCGGGTCAACACGATGGCCTGTTCAAGCCTGAGAAGCCCTAAAAGTAGAACATTTTATTGAAAATGATCAGTAGTAGGATCAGGAAGACTCTGACTTTCTAATTCAAAACGATATTCCAGCAACTACAGCAGGGTTCCTACCACACCCATACACCCAGACAACACTGGCACGAGTGTCTGAGTAGCTAATCTGAATAAATTGCGAGTTCTTTTAACTTCGTGGCTTTATAGTTGAAAAGTTTTCATCTGAGCACCACTGGCTCACAAGACATTTTCTGCGTCTTGAAAAGACAACACGAAATTACGGAATAATTCATTTTGATTATAATTTTCACCTTAATAGTAAAATGGTCTGCTCATTTTAAGTTTTCTAAACCTCAGAACGAACTATTCGAATTGAAAAATAAGTAATGTATTCCAACGATGATATTTTGAACCATAAAATGACTGCTTAAGATTTGCTTAATCTATAATAATATATAAGCACAAATCAACACAAGCAAGTTCCTTTCAATGACGATATTTTACTGTTAATCACGTCATATCCTTGCAATGAAGATAAATAGCAACAAAAAAAAATTACATTATCTTTATGTAAATGATATATATATAACATTTTCATCTCACCTAAAATTAATTTAAAATCTAAGAAATTGAATGCCTGAAATAATGCGCCGTTATCCATTACATACTATCTCCACCCATCCCACGTGACCCTTCCCACTGTACTCTGGCACGAAATCAACGCCTCCTTACCCATTTAAAACTGATTGACATTAAAAAAAATCATCCTTTCTTGTCTCTTCAGTCCCAGTAGTCGGAACATTCTAGGGCCTACAAACCTTCCCAAATGACGCAATATCTAGCCTCTCATAAGGTGGACCATTGTTATTGATCCTTTTGTTAGTTCAAGAGAACTCTTTACTATTTCTAGCATACTAATCATGGCTTATTTTGTAAAAAAAAACAAACAACTTTCGTTTGTGATATAATTCCATGTATTTAACTATTATGGAACAGGAGGGCAATTTTATTCAGTTCTAGTACAGAAAATAACATGTTACTCAGATCTAATACAGAAGTAATATTTTACTCACATCTAATAGAGAAGTAAGATGTTATTCAGATCTAATAGAGAAATCATACTTTACTCAGATCTAGTAGATAAGTAAGGTGTTATTCAGATCTAATAGAGTAGTCAGATTTTACTCAGATCTAGTAGAGAAGTAAGATGCTACTCAAATCTAACAGAAAAATCAGACTTTCCCAGATATAGTAGAGCAGTAAGCTGCTACTCAGTCAATCTAATAAACTCAGATCTAAAGGTAATGAGAATTTACTATTTGCTCCTCGGATCTAATAGAGAAGTAAGATTTTATTTAGATCTAGTAGAGAATTAAGGACTAGTCATATATAATAGAGGAGTCAAATTTCGTATCTAGCAGAAATATAAGATTTTACTCCGATGATCTAATAGAGAAATAAGAAGACATTAAAATCTAATAGTGAATTAAGATTTTCTCAGATCTAGAATGCTAAGTCAATCTACCAGGGAAGTGAAATTCTACTTAAATCTAATAGAGAAGCAAGATGCTACTCAGAACTAATAAGGAAGTGAGAAATTATTCATTGCTACTCATATCTAGTAGAGAAGTAAGATTTTACTCAGATCTAGTAGAGAAGTAAGGACTACTCGGATCTAATAGATGAATCAAATTTCACTCAGATCTAACATATTTATAAGATTCTACTCCGATCTAATAGAGAAGTAAGATGCTACTGAGATCTAATAGAGAATTAAGATGCTACTGAGATTCTCTAGTGACATAAGATGCTACTGAGACATAGTAGAGATGTAAGAAGCTACTGAGATCTAGTATAGAATTAAGATGCTACTGAGATCTATATAATTAAGATGCCATTAAGATCTAAATAATTAAGATGCCATTAAGATCTAATAGAGAATTAAGCTGCTACTATGGCAGATTATATTTGTCTATCCCTTTTTCTAAACTTAATTGTTATATAAATTGCTAAATGTCAAAGTTATCTGCTTGTGCTGATATTTTTAAATGTCAAGGTTGGAAGTAAACAGTTCTGGTAAAGAATGTGCTAGACTTGCTGCTGTAATCTAAACCAGTTCCAAATGGATGAGTAGTTTTTATTATCCAATGATAAAGATTTACAAGACTGAGACCAGCCAATGGGCTGAGATCAGAAGCTTACCTGCTGTAAAGAATTCTATTGTTTAATCATTTTGTATATGGAGTGACAAGAAGTCTGGTCATGAAGGGTGACATTAGCTTAATGGTGAGTTAACTGACGGATTGAGATAGAATGATATTATTTCTACAAATTGTGGACTATGATGCTTGTATGTAGTATTGACAATTTTTCTACTGAAGCTGTTCATAAACCATTGTGTTGTATTTATTATGCTGTGTGCGTTTATCGGGCAAATAAATATTGTTCCAGGGAACTGTATGCTGAGACATGAATGTAAGAAAGAATGGAGTTAGTGATGAATAAACTGGAAACTTACCACTTGTTCCCTGATTATATTTTACAGGGAATATGCAGCCTTTTCTGAATCTCACAGTTTACTGATTTATAAACAGCTAGGACTGTGGTAGACGCGAGAGGTATCTACCCCAGTGTGTGAATATAAGGAATACATTTGTATTTGTTGAATTATGATGGCAAAGTGTGCTGACTACATCATGACATTTCTGGTACAAGGAAGTTACTGGAAATTGCTACACTTGTTGTTCTGCTTGAGGGAGCTAATATATTAAGTCTCACAGTTCAAAGAAACTGAACAACAGCAAAAATATTGGATGAAACACATATTTGTAAAGTCCTATAAACTATTTGTTAAAATCAATGTCGTCCAAATATTTTAATTTTGATTTACAATGCGGATTAAATGAAAAACCATATTGCTCAGAATTTCCCATCGTCCATTCTCTAGACTGATATTACACCATGTGCTTGTATACATTTGTAAATTGATGTGTGGCAATGTAAGTGTCCAGCCTGTAAATGTGTAAGACATTTTAAGGTCCAACCTGTAAATGGGTAAGGCATTGTAAGTGTCCAGCCTGTTATTGGTAGGCATTGCAAGTGTCCAGCCTGTAAATGGGTAAGGCATTGTAAGTATCCAGCCTGTAAATGGGTAAGGCATTGTAAGTATCCAGCCTGTTATTGGTATGGCATTGCAAGTGTCCAGCCTGTAAATTGGTAAGGCATTGCAAGTGTTCAGCCTGTACATGGGTAGAGCAACGTAAGTGTCCAGCCTGTAAATGGTTACAGAGAAATATAAGGATACAGCCTATAAATGGGTAAGGTATTTTAAGTTTCCAGCTTGTAAATGGTTACAGAGAAATATAAGGATCCAGCCTATAAATGAGTAAGGCATTTCAAGTGTCCAGCCTGTTATTGAGTACAGAGCAGTATGTGTGTCCAAGCTTGTACATGGTTAGAGCAATGTAAGTGCCTAGCCTGCAAATGAGTACATGGGGATGTGGAATCATTATGTTCAAATTGTTTACCGACTTACCTTTTAGACATGTATATATTTCCATTGTATTGAATTCTGACGAACTGATTTGGTACGGTGATGTTGTGTAGTTTCGAGAGTCTTCCGTTGAGAAAATATGTCGTTGGTTTCCAGATGTTGTCCATGAAACGGTTGCTGAGGGTGAATTGAGTGACATTTGGAAGCTGAAACTGTAACCTGTCATCTCGCCATCTTTGCCGGAAGTATACTTGCATTGAGTAAGACTGAAAAAGGTTAACTCGATTAACAGCATGCACATTAAAATTTTCTCTTCGTATCTGTTGTAATGAATACAATGTATTTTAAATTGTGCTTGTAATTTTTACATATATTTACATTTAATTGTAATACCACACACTCATTATTGTACCACTACTACTTCTATAGCTATTACACACCCACTTATTATAATGCTAACTGTATTATCATTAATATAGCTTTTACAAACCCACTTATTATAATGCTAACTGTATTATCATTAATATAGCTATTACAAACCCACTTATAATGCTAACTGTATTATCATTAATATAGCTATTACAAACCCACTTATAATGCTAACTGTATTATCATTAATATAGCTATTACAAACTCACTTATTATAATGCTACTGTATTATCATTAATATTATTAATAATAATAATAGAATCTTTATATATTTTTTTCTTCGACGGTTCCTTGCTAGCTCACTTCAACCAGAACCTTTGTGGTTTTCAATAATTCTATGTCTGTATAGTAAATAGCTCACTTAATCTAGAAGCTTTAGCTTTATATGTGGTTTTCGATAATTCTGTGTGTGACTCCCTCTGGAACATTTATATGAGTGACATTACTGTGCCTGTATATTACGTAGGCGATTCCATTGAAAACCTTTAAAAGTATATACAATAAAACTGTTTAATGATGGGCAAGTACGTATTGCCATCTTTGCACTCTCCTGCCATTTAACAATTTAATACAATGCAATGCTGTAGATCTCGGTGTATAATTGCCAAGCAATCAAGGCAGTGGAGAAAGTGTATAGAAATGTATACCCGAGCTTACACAAAACAGGTCTAGTCAAGAGGCACAAACGTAAGAGCAATTAGCAACAATAGACTAAGTAAAAGCAACAGATTAAGACAGACTGAGTGAAAGTAACAGTGGAAAGACTAAGTGAAAGTAACAGACTAAGACAAAGTAAAAGTAATAGTGGACAGATTAGGTGAAAGTAACATAGTCTAAGTCAGACTAAGTAAACGTATCAGTGGACAGACTAAGTAAAAGTAAAATAGATTAAGACAAAGTAAAAGTAACAGACTAAGACAAAGTGAAAGTACATAGACTAAGACAGGCTAAGTAAAAGTAATAGTGTAAAGAGTAAGGAAAAGTAACAGTGGACAAGCTAAGTAAAAGTTACAGTGGACAGACTAAGTAAAAGTAACAGAGACTAAGACAGACTAAGTAAAAGTAACACATATTAAGACAGAGTAAAATTAACATAATTAAGACAGAATAAGTAAAAGTATCAGTGGACAGACTAAGTAAAAGTAACAGACTAAGACAAAGTGAAAGTACATAGACTAAGACAGACTAAGTAAAAGTAATAGTGGACAGGCTAAGTAAAAGTAACAGAGGACGGACTAACTAAAAGTAACAGAGGACGGACTAACTAAAAGTAACAGTGAACAGACTAAGTAAAAGCATCATAGGCTAAAACAGACTAAGTAAAGGTAACATAATCTAAAACTGAATAAGTAAAAATAACAGTGAACAGACTAAGTAAAAGTAGAATAGACTGAAACAGACTAAATAAAAGTAACATGGACAGACTAAGGACGACAGAAGTGAGTCAAACGTCGGTAGCATTTAGTAGTAGGTAATATGCAGACAGTACAAAGTAAACAGTAGACATAATTGTAATATGCAGACAGTACAAAGTAAACAGTAGACATAATTGAGGTAATTTTGATCATAAAGTTGGAAATCACAGTGCTGCCTTGAAGCTCATGGTTTACTTTGGCACCAATTAGTAGACAGCATTGTGTCAGCAACAGGTGGTTCTGGCGAGGATATCAAAGCCAGAATCGGGAAAACTAGATACGCCTTTATTACCCTGAGACAAGTCTGGAGGCCAACAGCCCTACCTGTCTGCAACAAACTACGAATTTTCAACAGCAACGTTAAGTCTGTCCTCCTCTATGGCTCAGAGACCTGGAGAGTCACCAAAACCCTACACCAACAAACTCCAAGTTTCGTCAACGGCTGCCTTCGCAACATACTGAAGATCAGGTGGACAGACAAACTAAAGAACACTGAATTATGGCAGTGGACAAACCCAAATCCCATCAATCAGCAGATTGCCAGGCGTAAATGGCGATGGATAGGACACACTTTGCGCAAACCCCACAGGACATCACCCGGCAGGCTTTACAGCGGAACCCCCAGGGAAAGAGACGGGTCGGTCGCCCTAAGACCACCTGGAGACGATCCTGCGAAGAGGAAATGAAGAGCTGCAACCTGTCGTGGGGTGAACTGAAAAAGGCTGTCCAGAATCGAGTGCGATGGAGAGCTGTTGTCGAGGCCCTTTGTTCCACAGGGAATCCAAGGAGATTAGTCAAGTAAGTCAACCAATTAGTAGGAGAGAAAACGACAGACTGACAGATAAAGAGTAAGCGACAGACTGACACAGAGTGTAAGCGACAGACTGAAACACGGAGTAAGAGACGGACTTAGAGAAAGAAAGCGCGAAAGGGAACAAGAAGCAATGGAAATGTTGACCTAGCTGTTAGTTTACAAAATAATGAGTTTGTTGCTGACATTTTGCACAAGATATTTCTCACATTATAGTTATATGTTTACTTAATCACGATTATAAAGTCATTTTGTCATATTATAACACATATTGATTATACATCATTACGCTAATAAGCAATAATTAATCACGATTGTGAAAATTAATTTATCTAATTGTAAGGTTTATTGGTTATACATATTCACGATTATATACAATCACTTTTTCCCATTGTAAGGTTTGTCGACTGTATTTAATCACCACTATTATATCCAGCCACTTTCTCGCACTGTAAGGTTTGTTGACTATACTTAATCACTATTATATCCAACCACTTTCTCGCACTGTAAAGTTTGTTGACTATACTTAATCACTATTATATCCAACCACTTTCTCGCATTGTAAGGTTTGTTGACTATACTTAATCACTATTATATCCAACCACTTTCTCGCATTGTAAGGTTTGTCGACTAAATCATGATTATATACAATCACTTTGTCCCATTGGAAGGTTTACTGATTATACTTAATCATGATTATATACAATCACTTTGTCCCATTGGAAGGTTTACTGATTATACTTAATCATGATTATATACAATCACTTTGTCCCATTGGAAGGTTTACTGATTATACTTAATCATGATAATAAAAATAATTATTCCAGAGACAGACGTTCAGCTCATGCTCGTAGAGTCATGTCAGAACAGCTACTGCAAACTTCCAGATCAGATAGACGGCGATCAATCCAACCTCAGTGTGCTCTAATTTCGGTGAAACCGGTCGGAGAACAGGTTTATCCACAATCAAACTAAATGGCGCCTAAACGTTTAGAAAAGAAAGTGGTGTGCAATTGAGCGCTCTACTCACGTCTCGCGGGCTATTGATTCTCCTTTCTTTTGCGCTGGAGCCACGGTCGGGCAGGAGGTACGGCTAATTTGCAGTAGCTGGGTAGAAGACTAATTTTCAGTAACTGGGTAGAGGACTAATTTTGTATAGTCACGCTGCTTTTTCCATTGCAGATAATAGATGTAAATTAGAGAGGACTGATTTTCTATTTGTAAGGTTGTCATACTTATGTATCTTGAGCTGCATTGCAGATAACAGATTAAGTCTTAGAGAGGACTAATTTTGTGTTTTTTAAGGTTGCCATGCTTGTGTATCTTGAGTTGTATTGCAGATGATAGATTAAGTCTTAGCGAAGACTGGTTTTGTGTTTTTGAGGTTGCAATATGTATGTATCTTGAGTTGTATTGCAGATAATAGATTAAGTCTTAGCGAAGACTGGTTTTGTGTTTTTAATGTTGCAATATGTATGTATCTTGAATTTCAGTAATAGACATACAGATTTTAAAAACATTTAAGTTGCTAAACGCTCCTATGCTGAATTCTGCACGTCGAATTGTTCAGTTGTCTTGCTGAAATGTTAACTGTCTATTTATCCACACGGCGAATTACTCAGTGGTCTTGTTGAAATGTTAACTGTCTATTTATCCACACGGCGAATTACTCGGTGGTCTTGTTGAAATGTTAACTGTCTATTTATCCACACGGCGAATTACTCAGTGGTCTTGTTGAAATGTTAACTGTCTATTACACACACAGCGAATTAGTAATGTGGAATAATAGTAGTAGTAGTAGGCAGGATAAATTATTTAATAATGATAGTAATAGTGAGCAGGATATATATTTCTAAAATAATAGTAATAATAGACAGGATAAATATTTAATAATGATAGTAATTGGCAGGATAAATATTTAATAATGATAGTAATAGGCAGGATAAATATTTAATAATGATAGTAATAGTGGGCAGGACATATATTTCTAAAATAATAGTAATAAGAGGCAAGATGAATAATGTAATAGTAGTATTGGGCATCAAGTAAAATTCCCTTTTCTCCACCCCCAAATGGACTTTTCAAAATGTTATCTTATAATACTCAGAAAGGAAGTTGGTACTGTTTAAGAGATCCACACTATGTTTTTAAGTATTAAGTATTACGGTATTAGGTGGATCGTAGATTGTTTAATTTCTCGTTTGCCATTAAAGCCCAGACATTTGTTAACTCTGTTTACAAAACAATGCTCATAACTTAAATTAGAGAACTATTTGTAAACGAATATTTAGGATGTATACATGAGGTTCAATGACTAAATCAAGAATAATAATGGATCTACACCAAAAAACGTAAACATTGACGAAAACACTGTCCTTTCTTAAAGTAGAATTTACTAATACTGTAGAGCACATAGTTCTTTCTTCACATATATAATATAGAATATTGACTTCATTGTCGAGAAGAGGCGCCCTCATAGACGAGGAGCATTCAAAACCCATCACAGATTGTCAAGGAAGGACGGACTAAATTTACGCTGCCTTTTATATTTTAATCTAGCAAATTCTAAGAAGGCTTAAAAACTAAATTTGCAGGCTGTACACTCTTTCAAGTCATGTAACACTTATGCTAGTCCGATTACTTAAAGAAAAAAACATGTTTAGTCTGGTTACCTATGAAAAACCTGTTTAGTCTGGTTGGTTATGAAAAGCATATTTAGTCTGGTCACTTATGAAAAACCTGTTTAGTCTGATTAGTTATGAAAAGCATATTTAGTCTGGTCACTTATGAAAAACATGTTTAGTCTGGTTATTTACAAAGAACATGTTTAGTCTGGTCACTTATGAAAAACATGTTTAGTCTGGTTATTTACGAAGAACATGTTTAGTCTGGTTACTTACGAAAATCTTGTTAGTCCGTTAACTTATGAAAACGTGTTGATACACCCAAAGTAAATTCATTATTCGACTAAACGTATTAAATCTCAGTTGGCTCATTTGCTGATTGGGAGATCAAAATCTGATATCTATGGATAAAACAAAATTCCTATATTTTCCCCCTTCTTTTCTTCACAGCGATAATTTCATTGTGTTGTTTCATTCATCTATACGTGTTGCACACATGCCATCTACAAAAATACTTCCAATATTCATTTACAACACCAATCTACAAGAGCGTTCTTTCTCGTTTTTAAAAAAAGAAAATCAGTCATGCATAACAATTGGAGAAATCAGTCATCATGTAGTTTAAATTGTGTTTCGTTTACGGGTCCGCACGAGGAAGTCCGCAATCAAACTCGGCCAAGTGAAATACGCGATGATGGACTGGGGAGAAGTGTTGCGTACTGATATGACAAGTCCTCCCATCAGATTGGACGCCTGATTTGACATGCGATAAGTCATCTGATTGGCCGAATGATTTGATACAGGCTATGTGCAAATGTTTTGCTTCTCTCTCTCTCTCTCTCTCTGTCTCTGTCTCTGTCTCTCTGTCTCTCTCTGTCTCTCTCTGTCTCTCTCTCTCTGTCTCTCTCTCTCTCTCTCTGTCTCTCTCTCTCTGTCTCTCTCTCTCTCTCTCTCTCTCTCTCTCTCTCTCTCTCTCTCTCTCTCTCTCTCTCTCTCTCTCTCTCTCTCTCTCTCTCTCTCTCTCAAGCTGCAAATTACAGTCCCACCTTCATGTGTAGACCTGCTGAGTTTTAAAAACAGTGTGAAGAAAGATTTCACAAGTGTGGCCAAGATATAATAATGATAGTATTAATGTAATGAAAAAGTATATACCCCAAATTATAAAATTATGCTCTTAAATATATTTACATCAATTGGCACTGCATGTTTGAATATTAAAAAAAGTGTCATATTCAAGATATTTAAAGTGAAATGTACTCATCTTCTTAATACATCTGTTTTATTGTGAACAGAGCTGAATTAGTGGGAATTTAGGAACAAGTTATAAACAGTTATGGTATCAATTTTGCACAAGTTCTATATTTGAATGTTGATGAAAGTGAAAACAACTATTTTATTATATATAATATTATTATATAATATCAACAGGAAAAACAAGAAATAATTTTTAAAAATCTATTCACTTGTAATTAATGATTTTGTTAATAATGGTTACATTTCTAATAAATTTTAATTTTTAGAAGCATTATTTACTTTAGGTTTAATTCAATTCACTTTCAAGACCCATATTTGCATTGTACTTAGTACATAGAGATCGCACTGAATTGTAGTTAGTACATAGAGATCACACTGAATTGTACTTAGTACATAGAGATCGCACTCAATTGTACTTAGTACATAGAGATCGCACTCAATTGTACTTAGTACATAGAGATCGCACTCAATTGTACTTAGTACATAGAGATCGCACTCAATTGTAGTTAGTAGTTCGTGATCACACTGAATTGTACTTAGTACATAGAGATCGCACTCAATTGTACTTAGTACATAGAGATCGCACTCAATTGTACTTAGTACATAGAGATCGCACTCAATTGTACTTAGTACATAGAGATCGCACTCAATTGTACTTAGTACATAGAGATCGCACTCAATTGTACTTAGTACATAGAGATCGCACTCAATTGTAGTTAGTAGTTCGTGATCACACTGAATTGTACTTAGTACATAGAGATCGCACTCAATTGTAGTTAGTACATAGAGATCGCACTCAATTGTAGTTAGTATTAGTGATCACACTGAATTATTGTTAGTACATAGTGATCACAGAATTGTAGTTAGTAAATAGTAATCACACTGTATTGTGGTGAAATAGACAGTGATCACACTGTATTATAGTTAACAGATGGTGATCACACTGAATAGTAGATAGTACATAAAGATTGCAATGAAATGTAGTTGTAGATAATGATCACACTGAATTGTAGTTAGTAGATATTGATTACATTGATTTATAGTTAGTAGATAGTGATAACACTGAATTGTAGTTAGTAGATATTGATTACATTGATTTATAGTTAGTAGATAGTGATAACACTGAATTGTAGTTAGTAGATATTGATTACATTGATTTATAGTTAGTAGATAGTGATAACACTGAATTGTAGTTAGTAGATATTGATTACATTGATTTATAGTTAGTAGATAGTGATAACACTGAATTGTAGTTAGTACAAGTACACAATGATCACACTTAACTGTTTGTTGCTAGTACACTCATCTTAACCTCTATTTACTTATTTCTTTTCAAAATACAAGTCGTTAGCTCGTTACTTCCTAGAATATCCTTTCTATCAAAATACACGCACGATGCATAACATATCAACAATTTTGACACTGTCATTTACAGGGCGCTTAAAGAAATCGATAGAGACAAGTGAAGAAGTATGTTGTTGTTTTTAAATCTTATATGCCTAGAAAAACATTTCAAACACAACGCTAACTATTTAAAGAAAACATATATTTCTATCGTCTTGGTTCTTTCCTCTTTATTAATTGCATTAAATAAAATATGCTTTATATTAGAGTGCTTTATAATTAGTTATGTCATAATTAATATTATACAATTGTTCGTTAAGGGAGATTTTAAAGTTTGTATTAAAGTTCAGCCCACTGAATGTAAAGATAAGTATTCCAGCCCAGATACAATTTGTGTTTTGGTGTCACGTAGGACCCATTTGTCTAAGTTTTTTTTATTATTTACTAACACAACCCCCATCTTAGTTTATTTTAGTTTATACTGTACACAACCCCCATTTTACGTTACTTTAGTTTACACTGTACACAAACCTCATTTTACGTAAATTTAGTTTACACTGTACACAACCCTCAGTTTACGTAAATTTAGTTTCACTGTACACAACCCCAATGTACATCTTTTTAGTCTTCCTTTAAGTTTAGTCAATCAGAATTCGAGGTATAATTGGTGACAGCTGTCTCTCCTTACAGCAATGAATCTCCAAGACTTACAGAGCAAAAAAGAAAAATGAAGCTCAGATAAATCAACACATATCGTATATTTCTCACTGTAAATGCTACAATAAAATATCGTATGTTTCTCACTGTAAATGCTACAATAAAATATCGTATATTTATCACTGTAAATGCTACAACAAAAAATTATGTATTCACTAATTCTCTCTAGACATAATTATTGTTTTTCTCTTGTTAGAGGATATATTCTTCACTTTCAAAATCACTTTAAACTTGTGCACGATTTTTCAGCGAATTATAAGTGCCATATCTTTGAGACTGCGTGGTAAACGCATTATTGTCTAAAAATGCAAGAAAGTTGACGTTAGCTTTAAAGCAATCTCTAAATAAAATCTTGTTGAGCCAAAATGCCTGTGCTAAACTGATATAAGGGATGTCACTCAACAGCATTATCACAAAAATATTGAGTGAGTTAGCAGCGAACGTCATAAAGAAAATTCTATTTAATGAAAGGATTGCCACATGCAATCTGCAGACAGGTTGGCTTTTGGAGGGAGATATGCTGGTCAATCAAGCAATAAAATTTAATCTTTTGGTCAAATCTCTCCAATGTACAAAAGGGAAATGGTGTTGTTCAGTCCTTAGGCAGTCTATATGCAGTCCATAAGCAATCAACAAGCAATCCATAGGCAATCAAGATTACATAAAGAAGTCCATAAACAGTCCACAAGCAGCCCTTAAAGCAGTCGACACTCAAGAGTTATCAAAGTTTCAATCTCAGCTAATTCTGAGCACAGTTAACCTTTTACAGGAATAGATGGCGCTCTGATGTTCATAGATAGATAGACAGACGGACAAATAGATAGATAGATAGATAGATAGAAAGATAGATAGAGCGAGCGAGAGAGAGAGCGAGAGGGAGAGATAAAATGTTGCTATATATTTTCTTTTACTGCTTTTAACTTAACATTTCTAATCTTACAAAGTCTTTTAGTTCTTATATGACTCTTTGTATTTACTTCTAAAATTCACCATTTTATTGAATTTCTGCTATTTTAATAACTCACTATGTTTCGCATTTATAACATGCCATACCAACCTTTATTAGAGATGTTTTATAAAACTTTTATGCTTTACAGATGTTTCTAATTTACATTTAGAATGTGCTATAACTCTCTCATTACTGATGTTTTATAAAACTCACCATGTTTCTAATTTACATTTAGAATGTGCTATAACTCTCTCATTACTGATGTTGCATAAAACTCACCATGTTTCTAATTTACATTTAGAATGTGCTATAACTCTCTCATTACTGATGTTTTATAAAACTTTTATGCTTTACAGATGTTTCTAATTTACATTTAAAATGTGCTATAACTCTCTCATTACTGATGTTTTATTAAACTCACCATGTTTTTAATTTACATTTAGAATGTGCAATAACTCTCTCATTACTGATGTTTTATAAAACTTTTATGCTTTACAGATGTTTCTAATTTACATTTAGAATGTGCAATAACTCTCTCATTACTGATGTTTTATAAAACTCACCATGTTTTTAATTTACATATTAATATGTTATAACACTCCCATTACTGTTGTATAAAACTCGCAATGCTTCTAATTTACATATCTAATGTGCTATAACACTCTCATTACTGATGTTGCATAAAACTCACAATGTTTTTAATTTACTTATCTAGTGTGCTATACACTCATTAATGATGTATGTTTTATTAAACTCACCATGTTTTTAATTTACATATTAATATGCTATAACACTCCCATTACTGTTGTATAAAACTCGCAATGCTTCTAATTTACAAATCTAGGGTGCTATACACTCATTAATTATTTATGTTTTATTAAACTCACCATGTCAATTTCTGAGATCGTACCCATGCTTTTGATGAGCAGGTTGGAGTCGACATATAATGCTTCCCCTAAAAGTAAAAAAAACAAACACCCAAATTCTATCATTAGATTTATTGTCGTGCCTTTATTAAATATTGTAAACAAAACAAAACCACAACTCTTTACAGTTACTGTTAAATCTTTCAAAAAGAAAATAATCAAGCCTAAACAATAATATTTAGTATTATCAATATAACAATCAATAATAATTAGTCATAATCTAAACACTTATTATTAGGGTAATTATTCAGACTTAACTAATCAAAAACAGACGAAAAACAGTTTATTTAATGGAGACACAAACCAAACGTGCGTTGTAAACATACAAACTGTATGTACACATTCATACACAGACACAAACATAGATAGATAGATAGATAGATAGATAGATAGATAGATAGATAGATAGATAGATAGATAGATAGATAGATAGATAGATAGATAGAAAGATAGATAGATTGTTCGTATTCTGACATAAATCACTTAAATATTTTAAAAATAAATCGTTTCCACTGACATAACTGACATTTAAATATAAACTTTTATAAAGGGTCTAATATTAAAAAATATACGTGTCTTTATTTAACTTTTCTTAAGTAGCTCTAAGCAGATAGTAGGACAGATGCTGTGCATATCTAGATGCTTTCTCTTTGCATTAGCATACTCGCATGTGTACAATTGTATGTTGCACGATCTGAGTGTGTTAGTGTGCGAGAGAATATGTGTATGCACGTGTGTGTGTGTATATGTGTGTATGCATCTATTTCTTATAATAAAACTTTATCTGTAATCAGGCACAACGCCAAATACTTTTGTGTATTAGAAACAGAGTTAATGACGTAATAGCGAAGTAATGAGGTAATCAAGAAATAATGACATAATAAACAAAGCACAAAATCAGAAAACATGCAAAATTAGCAGTCAGACGAATAAATTTAGTAATATTAATATAAATATCAGTGTCAAAACATAGCATATTCCAGCAAACTCCTACTCCTCAAAGATTTCTGAAACATGGATGGGGAGTGGGAGAATAATACAGATGCGATAAAATTTCTGAAAATTGGAAATGCAAAGAAAGAATATGAAAATATGGTTAAGACGCTCTACAGAGAACCATTCTTAAACGGTTGAATTCTTGAACCGTTTTGATGCATAAGGAGGCCGAGAGAGGCAGGCACTTCAATCTTCCCCACATCTCCTCAAGGCGTGTACTATACAAAACGTGTCTGTGGGAAGGACAATAGACAGGAAAATGAAATCTTTCAATGCCCAAGGGTCAAGCGTGCGTGTTATCGGTGCTAAAACCTCCAGGTCTACTGAAGGAGGGAAAGCCTCTGACATCGAGTGCTTAACACGTACTGCTTCCTTCCAGAGGAGAAAAACTAGATGCCGTTAAAAAAAAACCCGATACTTTGGGCAAAACCAAAGCTCACCCATCTCGAATGTTTTCTTCTTTCAGCAGCAGTGAGACACTTGGTATCTGTTGAATGTTTTCTTTTTCTCAGCAGAGGGGAAAGTTTCATCATCTTGTTATTTTGAAAAGAAGCAAAAGCTCACAAGAAAATCGTCATCCGTGGCATTTGCTGTCCAATTCTTTCCAAAAATAAGTTGGGGGTGAAACTCTAACGGCTTTTGTTGCAACTGACCTCTAATCATAGCCATGTCTACGTCAGAAATGCTGGGTAGTCTAGGCTGAGATCAACATTCATTGAGTTTAGAAGGGCGTGAATAGAGATTCGTTAAACGATGTAAGAAATCAAAATAATAAATCTTCACCATTTTCAAACTGATCAAAACAGATAAAATATCGTCCGTATTATTAGATGAATTATGGGAGACGAAAACAAATAAAAATGTCATGCTAGTCTAGTATTTAACAAGTAGCGATTTCATGCCGGTTACAGTTAACAGCGATGTGAGTGTGACGCTGCACGCGATTGGCAAACAGTAAAGCGAAACGAGCTTGCACGCTTGCAAACAGTAAGTACGGTTTGGAGTCTGGAATATTTTTTTTCGTTTCTACTGCAGTACAGTATGTATCATTCTATCGTCCTCTTGGCGTGCTTCAAAATGGTAATGGACGGCAGGCATAAGCAAGTGTGCTGAATATATTTTTTTGATGGAATAGATATTTTAAATCGAAAAGAAAATAAGATGAAACTAAACAATAATGAAAGTTGAGAAATGGTGAGGAAATATGGCTGATAGATAGTTAGGGAAGGTGACCAAGAGATGGTGAGGGGATACAGCTGAAAGATGGTGAGAGAATGTGGATGAAAAATGACGAGGGAATCGGCTGAGCTGGTGAGGGAAGGTTTCTGTGAGATGGTGAGGGGATACGACTGAGAGATGGCGAAGGAATACGGATGAGAAGTGGTGAAGGAATACGGCTGAGAGATGGTGAGGGAATACAACTGAGAGATGGTGAAGGAGTATGACTGAGAGATGGTGAGGGAATATGAGCGGTGGTGAGAGAGTACAATTGCGAGATGGTGAGGATTACAACTGAGAGATGGTGAGGGAATATATCTGAAAGGTGGTGAGGGAAATCGACTGAGAGATAAACAAAAGCAATTTTCGAATCTTATATATTGCAAGTCACGTGATTTTGGAGTGAACGACCTGTAGAATGTTTGAGTGATTTCATTGTGTCATGCAAGATTTAATGATCGTACTTATAACTCTAAAACGGAAGGGTAAGTTTGGCTAGTTATTAGTCTATATAGTTCCAGAATTACATCTGATTTCCTTACAGCAGATCTATCTTCCTATTCATGATAACATCTCTTTAAACAAAGCCCCAACCTTTGCCAGGCTACTGATTCTTCACCTAAGTGACGACGTAGGAAGACACTTGACTTCACCTAAGTGACGACGTAGGAAGACACTTGACTTCACCTAAGTGACGACGTAGGAAGACACTTGACTTCACCTAAGTGACGACGTAGGAAGACACTTGACTTCACCTAAGTGACGACGTAGGAAGACACTTGACTTCACCTAAGTGACGACGTAGGAAGACACTTGTCTTCACCTAAGTGACGACGTAGGCCAATAGAATCACGAATGGACGTCACTACCACACATACTCAAAATAACGCTCAAATTTCAACAATTCAAATAATTCATATGATAAAACAGTTTAATGAAAGGAAGCATGCAAATAAAATATGAACCTATCCAAAAAAATGAACAATAAACAGTTTAATGAAAGGAAGCATGCAAGTAAAATATGAACCGATCCAAAAAACTGAACAATAAACAGTTTAATGAAAGGAAGCATGCAAGTAAAATATGAACCGATCCCAAAAAAAATGAACAATAAACAGTCAGTGCAGTAACATTAAGGATAAATTCCCAGAAAAAATGAATGCATATAGTAGTTTTGTCTAACTTTTGACAGGGAGGGAAAGTTAACAGATAACATAACACAAACAACACATAACCACTCCATCTTACTTACTCGATGAGTTAAATTTATGTTAGTACTCAGAGTCCAAAGATGAATAAAACTGAAAACTTAGTGTTGTTCCCTGATTATATTTTACAGGGAATAAACAGCCATTTCTTGTTTTACCATACTCTCCCAGGTTACTGATTTATAAACTGCTCCGACTGTAGTAGATGCGAGAAGTATCTACCTCCAGTATGTAAGTGTAAGGAATACACTACAGTACTACACTCTGTCGATGTATGGTGGCAAAGTATGCTGACTACATCATTCATTTCTGGTACAATGAAGTTACTGGAAATTGCTACATCGTTGTTTCGCTTGAGGGAGCTAATACTGTGGATTAACCTCGAGAGAATAGCAGCTCACAGTGTTCTATAACATGCGAGGGAAACACGTGAAACTGACAGTAATAACGTGAACAACAAGCTTTTGACTTTGTTATGAAAAGCACGTGGAACTGACAGTAATAGTGAACAATAAGCTTGTGACTTTGTTATGAAAAACACGTGGAACTGACAGTAATAGTGAACAATAAGCTTTTGACTTTGTTATGAAAAGCGTATGAAAGAATATTGAAGATTTGCTTAGACCAGATTACGTACAGACTATTATTGCTTATCTCTAATAACTCCATTTCTGATCTCTGATAAGAACTATCCTGTGATTTGTATTGACACTAATCTATTGAACTGTTTGTTAGGGTATAAGAATGTATAGGTATTAAAATTATTTGAACATGGTTTCATAGAAATACTGATATGAAGTAATTTTTAAAATTGTATTTGTTATATATATATATATTTGACTGTTAATTTATTGTTAAATTTATTGACCTTCTTACACATATTGATAACCTTGGAGAAGAAAGTGGGTGGATGGAGGCTCACTAAAGATAGATTACAAGATGGATTTATCGTCTCCTTTAGTGAGACATTTTCTACCTCTGGAAATATTGTTTAATGGTAAATGTTTGTCGTTAATGTTGTGAAAGAGAGACAACGTTTACAGCGCCCGCATATCCACCGAGTGAGAGAGAACAGTGGTGCCGTCTGGAGAATTATTAATAATATAAATTAAGATCCTCATCGCTTGTAATTAGCTATGGATAATTAATAAAACAATAATAATCATTACCATTAACTAGGTGGCGTTAACGTCACACATACTTATCAGTGATAGTTCTAAAGAGTACATCCATACATATGACTTATTAGTTAAGTTTTATCGTTTTAATCGTTTTTTACCGTTTATCGAAATAATAGTATACAGCGACACAAGTAAGTTCTGTTAAGCAATCTGGGTCAAGGTCATAGTCTAAACTCCCAGTAGACTCTATGCCTTCCTGTATTAAGTGTAATATTACGGCCTTATTAAGAACAATTCAAAGACAACTCTGATTTTCCAGCACTAACAGGCGTTAATAAATAAAGCATTCTCAAACTTTTACTTCAAATCATTATTAATTCGAACTCTTTTTTTTTGACCCCAAGACGCGCTAAACTCACTTTCTGTAACCCGTCGTTTAAGGTAATGTATCGCCAACCCTGGGTCAGATTAACTTGCTCTAATATTTTAATTATACTCCTTTTACATCCTTCTTCGAGTTACACTTGTTTTTATGACATACATATTCTTCTTCTACTTCGAGTTACACTTGTTTTTATGACATATATATTCTTCTACTTCAAGTTACACTTGTTTTTATGACATATATATTCTTATACTTCGAGTTACATTTGTTTTTATGACAAATATATTCTTCTTCTAATTCGGGTTAAAATCTCACTTGTTTTATGACATGCTTATATTCTTCTTACCTTTTATTTTGGGTCACACTTATGTGTTATTAATAAGAGTTCTTTACGTCCTAATCCTGGCCACACTTATGTGTTATTAATAAGAGTTCCTTTACGTCCTAATCCTGGCCACACTTATCTATTATTAATAAGAATTCTCTTACCTCCTAATCCTGGCAACACTTATCTATTATTAATAAGAGTTTCTTTACCTCCTAATCCTGGCCACACTTATCTATTATTAATAAGAATTCTTACCTCCTAATCCTGGTCGCACTCCTTTGTTATAGCCTTCCAGCATTTTATTGAGCACTTTTGTCACTGCTTCATGGCCTGATGGCATATTATACCCGTATCTGCAATGTCAATAAAGGCTTATGTTATACCCGTATCTGCAAATATACCAAGGCTCATAGTATACTCGAATTTGCAAATTCAGCAAAGAATCTTGTTATACCCGTATTTGCAGTTCCATGAAATGGTCTTTTTCTATCATTTCTGCTAAATCAGCAAAAGAGCAAAATAAAAAAAAAACAGCAACAAACTGTATAAGATGTGCACGTCTGTTTTTACCTTTATTACAAACACACTTTCAATTTTTATTGTATTTAATGTAAGCTTATATTCTTGTCTGTCATTGTATACAACTTATATTTTAATCACACTTAATGTTCAAGTTATGTTCTTACATATCCTGGTCTAACATTTTTTAAAATTTACATTTCTTTTTATTCTCTGTCCTTAAATACACAATTCATTTTTGTCCATGTATAATCCTGACTCTTGACCTTGTGTTTGATGTCATTGTCCTTTCATGTCCATGTATAATCCCAACTCTTTGACCTTGTATTTGATCTTGATCTCTGTACTCACATCTGCTTTTATCTCTGTTGGAGTGTACGCGTCTCTGCCTGTTCTTTTGTGTATTTTACCATGCGAGTGATGTTACAAGTACTTACATTTAATCTTCGTTTCATAAAATGTTTGCTTATCAATTTATTCCCAATACACAAGGACGATATTATTCTTGAGAAAGGGTATTTGGTTATTAAATGCCCTAAATATTTTCAGGAAAAATATCAGTGTTTATAGATGCTGTTAAAAATATTGTAAATTATTAAAAACATGACACTTTCGAACATAACATACTATTTATTGTAGTAACACGTATTGTTAAGTTCTAGTTACATGTGTTGCTTAGTGTTAGTTACTTATGCTGTATAGTGTTAGTTTCACGTTCTGTTTAGTGTTAGTTACATCTGCTGTGTAGTGTTAGTCACACTTGCTCTTTAGTATCAGTTACATGTGTTGTTTAATTTAGTTACGCATGCTGTTTAAAATTAGTTACATATGCTGTTTAGTGTTAATTACACATGCTGTTACTGTTAGTTTCACATGCTGCTTAGTATTATTTGCACCTGTTACTTAGTGTTAGTTACACTGGCTGTTTAGTGTTAGTTACACTGCTGTTTAGTGAAGTTACACATGCTGTTACTATTAGTTGCACCTGTTAGTTAGAGTTAGTTACACCTATTGTTTAGTGTTAGTTACACGTGCTTTTTATTGTTAGTTTCATCTGCTGTTTATTTGTTATTTACATATGTGTTAGTGTTAGCTACATGTGTTGTTTAGTGTTAATTACACCTGCTATTTAGTATTAGTTGCACGTGCTGTTTAGGTGATTACACGAGCTGTTTAATGTTAGTTACATGTACTGTTTAGTGTTAGTTACACGTGCTGTTTAATGTTAGTTACATGTACTGTTTAGCGTTAGTTGCACGTGCTGTTTAATGTTAGTTACATGTACTGTTTAGCGTTAGTTACACGTGCTGTTTAATGTTAGTTACATGTACTGTTTAGCGTTAGTTACACGTGCTGTTTAATGTTAGTTACATGTACTGTTTAGCGTTAGTTACACGTGCTGTTTAATGTTAATTACACATACTGTTTAGCGTTAGTTACACGTGCTGTTGCTGTTAGTTACACAGAATGTGCACCTTAATTTTAACTGAAACATTATTTTAGGAGAATTATTGATTATTTGTCTTGTGACATATTACAATTAACCGAATGTCATTTTCTTGACACGGCGCTGTGCTGTTACGTGACAGACGTTTAAAATAGCATTCTCATTGTCTTAGTGCTGAGATCAATACATATATACAATACGTATCCATAGCAGCAAAATTAACAACAACAACATGGAAGACGTGCGAAAAGAGCAGCAAGGTCTCCTTGAAACAGCACAAAAACCTACTGACCCGGAATTGTGACAGGAATAACACGCCTGATAATGAAAGACTTCAAAAAGGGCTCCACAGACTACAACTAACTTTGAATGACGTCTGCCATCCATTAGATATTACTGTCCGGAATTATAGGAGACAAAATGATGAGTCACTTCAAGCAAATCGACTTCTGACCAATGAAGATAAAGGAAGCTGAACAAGGTAGCAGATGAATTCAACTATTGGCAGCAAGAAACGGAAATCAAATCAAGAAACGACTTGGATTAATTACCAAAAGAACGAGGCTCAGTCCCGCATTCCCGAAATGAAACTAAACAGGGCCACACCCTACTATCAAAATCTCATCTAAGTGTTATTGACAAAAATGGAAAAACCGCATGACGTGCAATGGGAAAGAAATTTACGGCTTAGTACAATGCGGCCTGCCGGTCTGCAGTGCATTAAATATTTTCTGTCGTGTCATCAACACAACCCCCCCCCACACACACACACACACAAAACAGAAGTAGGATGCACAACGAAATCAGGATAGTTCATTAGCTATCTGCTGTACATGGATTATTTGAAGTAGTATAAGTAAAATAGAAATCAGTTACTTGATCAATACTCAAGACTTTTAGCAAGAACTTTGAGATTAAATTCGAACTTATCATCGTAAACGGAAAGATCAACGTACACTGACATCGAAAAATAAAAGGTTTTGCTGAAGTAAAGACACCAGTATTTGGGAAGACTTAATGTCTTTTTTATTTAAACCAAGCATTTGTGCAAGCCAAAGTAAAGACACCAGTATTTGGGGACACTTAACGTCTTTTTTATTTAAACCAAGCATTTGTGCAAGCCAAAGTAAAGACACCAGTATTTGGGAAGACTTAACGTCTTTTTTATTTAAACCAAGCATTTGTGCAAGCCAAAGTAAAGACCGAGGTTAAAAGAGAATATCAAAACGAGCCAGACAGAAGTCAAAATAAATCTAAGTGAAGCTAACTACATTCAGATCATTAATGCATACGCCATAGCTTTAATAAGCTACACGTGGGGGGGGGGTGATGGACTGAACAGTAAACGATATCAATGAAACTAATAGAAAGATTAAAAAAACTGCACCCGAAGGAAGAAGCAAACAGACTCCATGTTTCACCGCAACATGGTCGGTAAGGTACTCTGGAAATCAAGGAAGCAGTTGAAGGAAAGGTCATTGGCCTTGTAGATTACATCTGGAGTGAAAGCAGTGATACTATCTTATAGAAGTAACCACAGACAACAATCAGATAAAGAAATATTTTAGACGTCAACAAAGCAAGCATCAGCTAATAATTGGAGTCAGAACCCTCACTCTAGTCAATATCCCTGCAAGTCTATGAAACATCAACATGACAACCAACACATAGATGTCTGAAAGAGGCGGAGAAGTCAAAATGCCGATGGTTGAGAAGGACGGTGTGTGTGTGTATGTGCGTGTGTGTGTGTGTGTATATGTGTGTGTGTGTGTGTGTGTGTGTGTGTGTGTGTGAGTGTGATAAGTTGTTGATCGAATGGTGCGAGTTGAGTAGTTAGGGTAACTAGGATTATTGCTATTATTGTGAGAACTCTATATTGGCTGCATCAATGCAGGAAACTGACGGTGGACTAAATGGCTCAAACCTACGTCCCATTTAGATCAAGACCTCGTTATGTGGTTATTCAATTTTTAGACTGATGTAACTGTGAACTTGTTTGTGGATACCTGGTATGTATCTTGACAGAATGTGGGTGTAGTAGATGTGAGAAAATCATAAATATTAATTTGTTCTAGGCATACTCGTAAATCCGATTGATTAAAAGAGTTAGTCACAAGTAGAGAAGGGCGTGGTTTCTTGACAGACATCTATAATGCAGAGTTCTATGACTTTACTCTTTGCAAGCGAATTCTTTTTGTGAGGCATTATACACTGTATCGAGTCCCTTTTGTTACATACAGGTTATAAGAAGGAACTAAAAGACAGACCCTTGGCTTGACATCTATTTAATGTGTGACAGAGCAAAGTTGCCTGCACATGGTTATGATATATTTATTATATTTATGCTGCTAATATTTAATGTAGCAAAGGTTGAAAGCAGACATCGTGCACTGCATATTAAGAAAATGGGTAAAGAAGTAAAAATGTCCCAGATACCAGAGCTAAACAATAGCCTGAGGAGTGTTATATTTTAATGGCACCGGTGTAGTACCCTGTAACTTCAATAGTCAAAGTTTCTTCGAAGTGAGCAAACCAAGCTGCTGAGCTTGTAAGTAAAAAAAAGAAACTCACACTGAGCAGTTCTAGGAAGTTAGCCAGTTATAACCGACCAATGACCTGGTACTGGCCAACAAGAAATCTAACCAATAGGAATCAGGCAGTAAATGACTGGTTAGAAAAAATTATTGTCTCTTATCACTTTGATTTTTGCTGCCATCAAGTCCGGTCTTAAAGCTGACCATTAGCTTACTGTTGATTCATTTGACTGATGGAGAGCATAAAAGTTAGACTAAGAAAAATTTTTCTTGCACTTAGAACTACTGATTTTATGGTTTGTCATTAGACTCAGAGATGATTTTATGTACTTTGAATGTTGATTTTATGGATTTGCAATTAGATTTAGAGATGCCATTGTCCCTAGTGGAAATGTTATTCGTGAATTTGATTATGTTATATTTTATGCTCACATGTATGAATCTAACTAATGTATTCTATTACATGAATTAAGTTTGAGAATGCTTGTAGAGAGATATGGAGTGTAGAAATATTTTATTAGTGATGTCACTTGATTTGACTTTTCCAGAGAATAGTGTGCCTTTCTTTTTATTCTCCCTTGTATCCGCTTCAGACTGCAATGGTCTGCACTCTACTTGAGCTATGTCATTACACCATTTGTTACACTTGCTGGAAATGGGTATGGTGAAACTCCATTCAAGAACCATGTGGCAGAAGGAGGGTCCAGCTTTGGGGTCTTGAGAGATGTCACACATAATTCTTGGAACAGTTCAGGTAGTGTGCATGGAGGTGCACGTTAGACCCATTATCCAAGGTGAGGCAAAGTGAGCCTGTGACATAGTTCGAAAAAAGCACCAGCGACAGCTTACGTCATAGAAAGGTCAAGTAAATTAGCTATTGGTTCTTCCCACTCCTGCTCTGACCATGTGATGAGAAGTAGACTCATAAATCTTATATTGATGTTAACTTGATTATTTTATTTTAGTTAAGAGACTAAATAAGTGGTGGACAGTATCTGGACATTTATCCTCAGTTATGGTATGTGTCTTCAACTGTATTCATTTGTATGTATTGTTGTTTCTTATTGGTCCTTCTTATGCATACTATTTAAATTATATATATGGAGTAATATGGAGGTGGGGGCTTATTAAAATAACTTAAAGACGAATCGAATGTACATTAGACACTGGCTGGAAGAAAATAAGTGTGTGTGATTTTAAGATGAAGTGACGTCATAAAGCTTCAGGGGAAATAATGATGTGAGACAAAGAAAGACAGAAGTCACTGAGGTCAAGTGGAACAGGCGTAAAGTGTGACATTAAATATGAGACCCAAGTCATGTCTCGTGTGCATCCCACGTCGACATGATTACATATCCATTTAGCGCACCCCCAAAGCAGTTTGGTATAATTAATTATTTTCAAATGGGGAAAGTTCAAAGGGTACAGAGAAAAAAGGTTGTTGTACATTCATAGTATATTGGCAATGTGCCGTGACAGTTCTATCAGTTAATTAACAAGATTACGACGACTAATGTTTCTAGAATTTAGAAAGTTTTACCACATCACAAATAAAATTAAATATTTTTAGTCTTAAAGACAACGTGTCCTTTCCCCTTATCATCTTACAAACATAAAAGTATAACAATTTACAAAATAATTAGCATAAATATAAACAATAACATTGATAAAGTTAAAATAAAATTAAATATTTGTGCACACTTTAAAAATCCGACAAAAATCTTTATAACTCAGATGAAATCAGATGGATGGAAAGGGAGATAGTTTAGAAGTATAGAAGCATACATATGTCTAGACAAATACGCCAAAGAAATTCCCACCCCACAACCCTTTCCTCTCAAGATAACGATGTTGTTGTCTGATCTGCATTGTAGAGTACTGCTCAATATGGAGATTTTCATCTTCCAGAAATGCAATTTGTGGCCCTTTCAGCTTGCATTTTATAAGCGCCTGCAGTGTCTGTTCGTATCAACCAAACTCCGTTGGACGGACTGACCACCCACTAAAAGTGGTTTATCGGCAGACGAAGTTCAATTTGCATGTTTCTTGATCCCAAGAAGCGCCTTGTAGTAGGCGAACCACTGAGGTCATGACCATGGCGATAAGGTCATCATTCCGTTCCAAGTAACTGTCAAATAAGCAGGATACGTCACAGTCATACATTCCAGACCTACATCCGTTTAAAATCTGAGTGATGTCAACTTTTAAATTCCTATTTGTGATTAAGATTAGTATAATAATTTATTAGTCGTATTATTAGTAGCATTAATTTGACATCAGTACTGTTTCATTTATTCTACAAAGAAACATAATGAATGTTAGCATATTATTTAATTTAATAGGTACAGTGGCAAAAACCTAACATTGCAAATATAAATATGTCGTCACTCAAATGTGTTCTAGACAGTAACATTGTAATGGTTACTTTCAGCACTCAAATGTATTCTAGACAGTAACATTGTAATCGTTACTTTCATCACTTCTTTTGTTTAACACTACTAGTACTGCTAATACTGCTTCTAATTTATATTGGCGCTGCATTTCTACAATTTCACGTGAGTGTGACAAATACGAGCCAAGGAGAGCTATCAAGTGGATGTGATTTGAACCCAACGACTGCACAACCCTCCGCATGAAAGTCCGGTAGCCTTACCTCTCGCTATCCAACTATCTGTTAGATGTTTCCTTTCTCCATTTGTACCTGTAATATTTTCCTTCTCCATTTGTATCTGTAATCTTTTCATCTCCATTTGTACCTGTAATCTTTTCATCTCCATTTGTACTTGTAATCTTTTCATCTCCATTTGTACCTGTAATCTTTTCATCTCCATTTGTACCTGTAATCTTTTCATCTCCATTTGTACCTGTAATCGTTTCCTTCTCCATTTGTACCTGCATTTTTTAATCTCCATTTGTCATTTACGATTTCTCGTTTAGTATCCAAGGAGCTTAATTATATTCTATGTTTATCTTTTTATCATTCCATTATTTTCATGAAGAGACGTTTATGTTTTCACAAACATTTGGGTTTTGTCAAATACATTAGATACACTCCCTAAAATGTCATCAAATTCAATTATTTATATTAAAAAGTGCAGTAAAGCAATTAAATGACAAAAGTTTAGGGTCAGGATAGTTAACAGATGTTTTCGCTCTTAATGCAAATACTCTAAGTTGGAATTTGTAATCCTTGCTTGTTCACATGCAAAATCTATGTGGTGCTGCCTTCATTGATCCTATTATAAACAGGGTATAAATGCAATTCTTATTGCAATATCTCCAATGATCCTATTATAAACAGGGTATAAATGCAATTCCTATTGCAATATCTTCAATGATCCTATTATAAACAGGGTATAAATGCAATTCATATTGCATTATCTTCAATGATCCTATTATAAACAGGGTATAAATGCAAAACATATTGCAATGATATACTCTAAACCAAGAATAAATACAATTAATTTATATAGTGCAATATTTATCCTACTCTAAACAACGTATAAATTCATTTAATTATTGCAATATCTCCAACGATCATGATCTAAATAAATATAAATGCAGTTCACATATATAATTTATTACAATATCTACCTTACCCTAAAACCGAATATAAAATCTGCTCAAAACGTTATAATACAATATTTACACAAATAGTACGTAACTCGTAATGGAGTGTGATAAAATGAACGAAAGCAAGAGAGAGCAAAAGAGAGCCAGAGAATGCAAATCACACCAGAGTCAGAGAGAGACAGACTACAGACACATTCCAATGTCATAAAGTTATTGATTAGGAATTTCTGTTTCCATAACGGAGTAACATTAGGTAGTAGAAAGTTCGATCACATTTTATAATATTCACAACTATAATTTCTACGAATATATAATATATCAATTTCATTCAACAATCGTATAACAAACAATTATTAAGTACAAGCAAGAGCAGGCTAGCAATCGAACAATTGTTGCGTACATACAAGGAGAGGTATACAAATGAACAGCCATTACACAGGAACGTGCAAAAAAACAGTTATACAAGTGATCAATTATTATGCACGAACATGCAAGAAAAGATATACAAACAAACAATTATTACGCACGAAGGATCTAAAACAGATTGACAAGCAATCAATTATTATGCACAAACGTACAAAAATAGGTATACAAGCGATCAATTTATTATTATGCACATTAGTACAAGAGCAGGCATACGAACACACAATTGTTAACCACAAACATAAAGGAGCATATATATTAGTCATAGTCAGTAATGATAAGGACAACACTTATTTTTCCCGATCAAATAGACTGTTTTCTTTTACAGTGTGTAAAGGTCTCGCTAATGGGGGCTTGAAATATATGATTTATTCCCGATGTTGACGATAAACCTATTGAATAAATTGAAAAACATTGAATTTATAAAGATATCAATGTAAAATATGTTTGTTTGAAAAGCATCGAATACATAGTATTATAAAGCTATTATGGTTTTAAGTAATATTACTTTAAAATCATGTAACATATGAAGGTTTAACAGGAATGCCATATGCGGTTTTTTAATGAATGTAATAGACTCTCATCACTGTATTCTGGAGTGACTTTGTAATGATGAATCATATCAATATTATCATTTAGTTTTGATACAAAACATCTACAAGTGCCAATGCAGGGTATGGGGCCACTGGTTATATATGCGTATCTGCAACTGTTATGCAGACATGCGAGTGCACTGATATCAATACGACTCACGGCCCCCACTCAGTTATTAAACTGAGAAATAGATTTATACAAAATAAATAGATGTAGAGATGGACAGAGAACAAGACATAATCACGAGACTATAGCTACCAATTACGATAAAGTACAAACAAAAGAATGTACGTTTTATTAACAGATGCGCACGACTGAACAATTAATAAAATTTGAATAAAAGAAAGGTTTACCAATCTTTAGAGAATATGCAGAATACATTATGCCTGGTTTCTCATCATACAGCGATTTTGTTTGGATTACAAAATGTCTGATTAAGTTCAAGCCGCACTGTAGTCACTGTCACAATCAAGACTTAACTTAGCTTCAATGTGCTGGCACGCAGTACATCATACTATTAGATACCCCATAGGACATGGCACAAATAACATCAGAATTAGGCACCCAAAGCCTCCATTGATAGAAAATGAATCAGAAATGAGACAAAAGGAAAACCCTTATCTACTCAAGGGCCTCCTGTTCCATATACATATTACATTCCAGGCTAGGGAGGGCTCAAAACTCGCCCAAAGAGTCATTTTGCAAAGAGTGAGGAATATTATTTCTATCATGGTTTTAGTACTCTTGAAACCACACCCATCTCTACCCATGTGCACTCACGATCCAATCAAACTCAAATCCATGGCTTTCTCGCACCTTCCAATCTGTATTATGTCAGCACACAGGTCATAGATCCAAAAACAAGTTCGTGATTACATCAGCATAAAAATTGCATAACACATAACAAAGGTTGATACCAAGATTACAGATATAATATTTAAACTGATGGACTATTGCTTAGAGGTCAGAGTTCCAGGGATCTACAGGACAATAACAACATCCATACCCTGTAGCTACTACTCACTCAACATATTTTAATTTTTCCCTTCACCCTTCATCACATGACATAGACATAGAACATGACCTCATTGACATAGGACATGACTGCAGTAGACATAGAATATGACTGCAATAGACATAGGAATTACGGCAGTGATTATACAGATGAAAATTGAATACTTGGTATTGAAATATATGGAAGACAACAATAAAGTAGAATTTTTGAGATATATAATTAAGACATAGAAATTTACTAAACTGTTTGTTTGTTTGAAATATATGAAAGTCCGTGAAATAAACTAGAAGGCTTGCTTTTTGTTGAAATATATTGGGACAGAAATAAAATAGAATGCTTTTTTGTTAAAATTTATGGAAGGCCCAATAGAAACTATCTAAAATGCCATCTTTTTGAAATTTATTGGGGACGTGGAAATAAACTAGAAAGCTTGTTTGTTAAAATTTATGGAAGGCATAAAAACTATCAAGAATGCCATCTTTGTTGAAATTTATGGAAGGCATAAAAACTATCAAGAATGCCATCTTTGTTGAAAATTATGGAAGACATAGAAAATATCTAGAATTCTATCTTTGTCAAAATTTATAGGAGACAGAAAAACACTAGACTGCTTGTTTGTTAAAATTTATAGGAGACAGAAAAACACTAGACTGCTTGTTTGTTAAAATTTATAGGAGACAGAAAAACACTAGACTGCTTGTTTGTTAAAATTTATAGGAGACAGAAAAACACTAGACTGCTTGTTTGTTAAAATTTATGGGGTACATAGAAATAAACTAGAATGCTTGCTTGTTAAAATTTATGGGGTACATAGAAATAAACTAGAATGCTTGCTTGTTAAAATTTATGGGGTACATAGAAATAAACTAGAATGCTTGCTTGTTAAAATTTATGGGGTACATAGAAATAAACTAGAATGCTTGCTTGTTAAAATTTATGGGGTACATAGAAATAAACTAGAATGCTTGCTTGTTAAAATTTATGGGGTACATAGAAATAAACTAGAATGCTTGCTTGTTAAAATTTATGGGGTACATAGAAATAAACTAGAATGCTTGCTTGTTAAAATTTATGGAAGATATAGAGATAAAATAGTGCATCAGTATTTCCAAGTGTGTGGAGAGGGAGATTGTGACATTTTGACATTGTTGCAAAAGCAAGTGAAAGACTGTTGAAGCAGTGCTTAATCTAGGTTATGTAAAAAACTATAATCATCTGTCTCTAATAACTCCATTTCTATTCTCTGATATAACTATGCTGTAATTTGTATTGACATATTGCCGAATTGTACTTATGATAGATTGTTTAATTATAAAACTATCTGAACGTGGGTTCATGGAAATATTGATGTCAAGTAATCTAAATCATTGCTTTCATCATATGTATATTTCATTGTTGATTTAATAATTTATTGTTAAATTTATTGATTGTCTTATGCATATTGATAATCATAAAGACGGATTTGTCTTCTTTAGTAAGAAGATTTCCACACATGGAAACATTATGTGACCGTAAATATTGTTTTATGTTGAGTAGAGAAAACGTTTACAGCGCCAAAAGTGAGAGAGACGAGTGATGTCTACTGGAGGATCAATAATAAAATAATTAAGCTTCTCGTCACTTGTAATTAGTTATGAAAGATTAAGTAATAATAATAATCATTTTCATTAATTAAGAGACGTTGCCATCACACTGTCCTGTGTTATTTCATTTGAATACAATTATTGTTGATACACAGGTCATTCATGTTAGCGTGACTCACATGTTATATGTTGTAGTCTGTCACCTATATTTACTTACTATTCTGGCTGTATGTATCAGGGAGCTCCAGATATCTTCTAGAACTATCACTAGAACTAGAACTATTCTATTCTACATTATTTATCATTCATCTTTCTAACATGTGTGGCCAGCCATAAATTTGTGTTTGGGGGATTAGCCTAAGGCAGGGGTGCACAAACTTTTTAGGCCAGAGGGCCACATTTCCAATTGATAGTGCATGGAGGGCCGCAAGTCAGATTGCACATGGATGACAACAGAAATAATGAAATACATTCGTTTTTGCCTTATTAACCTAGATTTAGTCTTTATTAGTGAGAAGGGTGAGCCTGAATGTTGTTAACAACTTTATCAATATTTGGTTCGAGTTTTGTAGTCGCCAGCCTCAAAATCGAACAGAGATTGTTGTCGTCAAATTCGATCTCAGCTTGTTCTTGTTCATGTTCATTGCTGAAAACGTTTGTTCACACAAGTATGTGCTGCCGAATTCTGACAACAACTTGCAAGCCAAGTCCTTGACATTTCTGTTTGTGCTCGAGCTGAGACTTCCATAAAATGTTAAAATGTTGTTCTGCTGAAATGATGACTTCAGTTCAGACACCGTCAGTAAAAGGCAATATGTGCTACTTTGCAACTTGCACGAGCAAAATACTTGTTTTCTTCAGACTTTTTGTGAAGAAATGTTGCTGTGCTGACAGACCTTTTAAAAGTTGCTCAATTTTGTTGTTTCTCCAGTGCCTTTTAAGTCATCAAAAGTCGCAGCTGCTTTGTTTTGTAATGCCGCTTGCAGTTGAAGTCCTTCATCACAGTAACAGACTCACAACAAATTAAGCACATAGCTGCTCCATTAAAATGCCGCATAAAGTATTTAGCCTCCACTCTTCTTTAAACTGATGATTTTCGTCTTCAATTTTACGGCTTCTTATGCGCAGGTTTCTGACATATTAACAAAGGGCAGTAGTTTAAAAACAACTTCACTCCGAAACAGTGTAATTCATTCATTCCAACCAGACATCCACAGCCACATATTCACACACACTGACTGCACCATCCTTCCCCCCCCCCAGTGTCACCTCACCCCATCCCCAGACTGAACTTTAGCTGGCTGCCTGCCCACTTGGGTTTAGATATAGACCTCTTTCTAATGCTATTTGATGTCGCCATACATCAAAGATGTGCAGATACTACTATTTCAACAGTACACCTTTGATCAGCTGAACTGAACAATGTGCCCAATACACAGCCTCTCACCTCAATACCGCATCCAGCGTTTGTTTTCAACACAGCACAAGATGCTTCCACGGGAAAGCAAACCACTGTTCTACTCCCTTGTTCAGATTAATGTTAAAAGCTCCTTGCCTGTTACAAATAATGGTAACATCCTAAAGTCTTCTGAGGGCCGCACAGGACCCTGTCGGGGTCCGCATGCGGCCCGCGGGCCGCGGTTTGTGCACCCCTGGCCTAAGGTTACGGGTGGCACATGCTGGTGGAGAATTAACATCTTGCCCATCTCCCAGCAAAACGTCAAAAGTATGTTAATGTAAAGCTCCAGACTGATACTTATCTTCAGTATGTTAATGTAAAGCTCCGGACTGATACTTATCTTCAGTATGTTAATGTAAAGCTCCAGACTGATACTTATCTTCAGTATGTTAATGTAAAGCTCCTGACTGATACTTGTCTTCAGTATGTTAATGTAAAGCTCCTGACTGATACTTGTCTTCGTATGTTAATGTAAAGCTCCGGACTGATACTTGTCTTCGTATGTTAATGTAAAGCTCCGGACTGATACTTGTCTTCGTATGTTAATGTAAAGCTCCGGACTGATACTTGTCTTCGTATGTTAATGTAAAGCTCCGGACTGATACTTATCTTCAGTATGTTAATGTAAAGCTCCTGACTGATACTTGTCTTCAGTATGTTAATTTAAACCACAAGACAGTTATCTTTACTATATTAATTTAAAGCTACAGAGATGCTTATAAATATGTGTTCACTTAGAACTCTACACTGATATTTTTCTTCAGCATTTAATTTAAAGCTCCAGAGATATAATTATCTTTACTATATTCATTTAAAGCTCCAGACAGATACTTATATTTAAAACTCCGGACAAATACTTATCTTTACTATGTTTTTTAAAGCTCCAGACTGATACTTATCTTTTCTATAGATATTTAAAGCTCCGGACAGATACTTATCGTGACTATAGACATTTAAAGGTCCAGACAGATACTTATCTTTACTATAGACATTTAAAGATGGAGACTGATAATTTACTATATTCATAAAGTGCTAGACTGATACTTATCTTTACTCATTTAAAACTCCAGACATATACTTACTTATTTTTATTATACCATTATAGCTCCGGACAGATACTTATCTTTACTATACCCATTTAAAGCTCCGGACAGATACTTATCTTTACTATACCCATTTAAAGCTCCGGACAGATACTTATCTTTACTATACCCATTTAAAGCTCCGGACAGATATTTATCTACGCTGATATTCATTCAAAGCTCTAGAAAGATGCTTATCTTGCGTAGTTAAATAAAATTTGGATAGAAACTTCGATATGTATTTAAAATAATCAAAATTGATGCACATTCTTTGTTTTGGGACTTAATCATCTTTATTGCTTTTGTATTGGTCATTAAAACTTATTGGTCTAATTATGTCCACTTCGAATTAAGTTTTTTTCTAGAGACATCTTTAACCAAGAAACGAAGAAATTGTCACTTTTGAAGGCGTCATCTTTATGAATGCATATATTTATCTGTACCATCGCTGTCGCAGTGCAGATAGATGGATGGATGGATGGATGGATGGATGGATGGATAGATAGATAGATAGATAGATATATCACGGTTGTTTACATGACACTGAAAACTAATAGGTGTCATTGCAACTGAACACTGTCATGCGATATCAGTCGGGAACACATTTTAAAAACTTAATCGATACATTTGTTACTCTGATTTCTCATGATAACTGTTTTAAGAAGGAAAGGGTTTGACTGAAGTGTAACTTCAAGATATGTTTATATTAAAAATATACACATATACGTTCTCTAGATGTTAAACATACCTTTATTGACTACACCTTACTGACTGCACATTACTGACTACATATTTGGACAGTGGGGGCAGTTTAAGTCTGGTTTTTGGACAGTGTGCACAGTTTAATAGTCCGGTTTTCGGACAGTGAGAACAATGTAATTATCCGTTCTTTGGACAGTGTGGGCAGTTTAACAGTCTGGTTCTTGGACATTGTACAATACACTTTCTGCAATATAACAGACCGGAAGCTTCTAAATGCATACATGTTACCACATCGTGATATTTTTCACTCATTTTATATTTTTAGCTGTCTCTATCATAAAAAAAGACAAAACAGCCCCACAATGGTATTTCAATCACCAGTTCGCATTTATAGTAAACTAGGTGAAAATCTAATAGAGAAAATAACAGGTAGAAAGAAAAGGAGAAGGACGAAGAGTTATGAAACTTAAAACAAATATTATCTCTTCTTCAAGCTTTTAAAAGGATGTTACAATGAAGGTACAATAGCAAATATTAGTATCGTTCTAAATCATTTTACTACAAAATTGTATCACATATAAATGGGCTCCAGTCAACTAGGCAAGCCCCAAAAATCAAGAAGAGAATTAGAGTACTCTCGAAACGTTTGAATTCTCAGCACTATTGGAGGTTATTTCCTCCATTTCAGAGCATGTTTGTCATTTGCGGGCACTCTTGTCATGGAGAGGTTTCCTTGCGCATAGTAAGGGCACGCATTTAATCACGCTTCCGATAGAGGACAAAAGTGGAGTGGCCAAGAGCTTGCAGCCTGCTTCATTTCCACACCGGAAATGGGTCTGTATAGTCGTGATCCATGACACAGGCTTAGCAGCAAAACATCATACGCTCTTCAAATTCCACAACCTTTCTGAGAAATGTGTCTGGTGCACAATTTACGGAATGATGTCCGACTGACACTTCATTTCTGCCCTGCATTGAAGTTCACGAACGCCCTTTGTCGGATTCACGTGGAATTCATTACAGCTTGTACGGTTTCCATCATGATGGAGAGATTTTTGCGTCGCAAGGAAACCTTGATTTGACGGATTCTCTAAGCTTGCCATAATTAACAGCATCGATTCCACACGAGTACGGTTCTTTAACTCATCCTTGAGATACTAATAATAAGAAATAAAAAATGAAGACGCTAACATAAATTATATGCAATAATAATAATAATAATAATAATAATAATAATAATAATAATAATAATAATAATAATAATAGTAAAACTTTGGATCTCCCAGAATCTTGGTAAGATTCCGAGACCTAGGATCTCAGCCGACAGTCAAACAGAAGTCGTGGAAAGAGACTGGATAATAATAATAATAATGATGATGATGATGATAAGAAGAAGAAGAAAAGTAGAGAATAAGAATAAATAAATGGAAGGGGTAAACCATTACCCATAACAACCAGTAAATGTAAGGAAAAAGACATTTTGTCCAGTGCAAAAGTGTTTATTATATTTTATAAACATTTTCTTTTAAATAAGCATATTTATTTCTATTTTAATTTGGGGGAATGTAAATTGACACGTTTTAGCATGATAATAATAATTTACTTAAAAGTGATTTGTATTTCAATGTTTTTCATATTGTTCACTTTTGTAGGCATTTCCCATTATTACATTACATTTCTTTACACTTTTCTTAGTTATTCTAAATCCTCTCACTGAGAGCAATACTTCTTTACATTATATGTAAGTCCTCTCACTGAGAGCAATATTTCTTTACAGTTGTATGTAAGTCCTCTCACTGAGAACAATATTTCTTTACAGTTGTATGTAAGTCCTCTCACTGAGAACAATACTTCTTTACAGTTGTATGTAAGTCCTCGCACTGAGAACAATACTTCTTTACAGTTGTATGTAAGTCCTCTCACTGAAACAATACTTCTTAACAATTGTATATAAATTCTCTCACTGAGAACAATACTTCTTTACATTTGTAAATAAATCCTCTCACTGAGAACAATACTTCTTTACAGTTGTAAGTAAATCTTCTCAACTGATAACACTTCACAGCGAAAGAGTTATTAGCAATTCAAAACCTCAGTTGATAACACTTCTCAGCTGATAATACTACTTGTTTGCAATTTAAAAAAAACTCATCTGATAACCCTTCTGAGCTGATAACAGTACTTGTTTGCAATTCAAAACTCATCTGATAACCCTTCTTAGTTGAAAACAATATTTGTTTGCAATTTAAAAATTCATCTCATACTGTCTTTCATGTTTTCCACTTGAATACTTTCACTTCATAAGAGTCATGGAGAAGATGCATTCAATAAAATCATTTATATTCTAATGTATAATATATTTTCATAATAGTCATTAATGTGCATCATTCTAAACAGGCATTTCATGTGCAATTTTGAAAACTTTCTGTTTACATCAATCCTGTATGTGATCTACAAATTACTTTCTGTTTATTATAGCAACTTGAGTGTTTCACAAATTACTTTCTGTTTATTATAGCCACTTGGGTTTTTCTCAAAAATACTTTCTATTTATTATAGCCACTTGAGTGTTTCACAAACATACTTTCTATTTATTATAGCTACGGCAGTGTTTCACAAAGCACTTTCTGTTTTAACAGCCATTTATGCATTCCATAAAATATTTTCTCTTCGCAATGTGTTCCATTAAACACTTTCTGTTCATAATAAACTTATATGTGTTCTATAAAATACGTTCTGCTTTATTATTGTCAATTAGGTTTTCCTAATATACATTCATTTCGCAAAATTACTTTTGTTCGCACCTGTATGTCTGTGTATGTAACTAAATGTAATTTCGTAAATTACAGTTCACACTGTATGTAAACTCAGTTCACGACAGTAGAGCTTCATATTTTCTCCTGACGTAGCTTTCATTCTTCATATCGCTTTGCTGCTTCTCTCAGGAAGTAGTTCACTTCACAAACTCTCATCTCGACATGGCATTATACAGCCAGTGTAAAGCCATGTCTTTACATTTCGCAGATAAGATTTATAATTCACAGCAGTGAACACCAACACCTTACATTCTTTACAACCTCACAAACGTTTCTACAGTCATACATACGCTCCTACAGCGTTACTGACACCAAAACCTTCCGTGCTTTCATACAACTATACCTTACATGCATTAAATTATTCTGTGCTTTCCTACAGCTTTACATGCTATACAGCCTTGCGTGTTTAATATAGTCTTACATGTTCTCCTGCAGCCTTACAGTATTACAACCTTACGTAATTTACAGCCTTACATGTTTCCTTACAGTTGGCGTGCTTTCCTAAAGCCTTACATGCTGTACTATTGCTGACATACTTTACAACCTTAAATATTTTCCTGTAGCATTACATGCTTTACATCCTATGTGTTTTACAGTCTTACATGAAAAAGAGACTTGTGTGCTTTACAGTCTTACATACTTTACAGCCTTGCGTGCGTTACTGCTTAGTATGCTTTCCTCAACTTTAATGCAGTATAATTAATCATTATATGAAGTAATACGGCATAATAATTAATATTTTTTTTACAGTAATACAGTATAATGATTATTCAGTTTGAAAGAATAATACAGTATAATAATTAATAATTTGTAAAGAGTAATAAGGTATAATAATTAACTGTTTTTAAATAATAATAGAGTATAATAATTAATCATTTTAAATGATAAAGCAGTATAATAATTAATATTTTTAAAGAGTAATACAGTGTATGTATTTCTTTTCTTGCTATGTACATTATAGATCTTGTTCTTTTCTTGCTATGTACATTATAGATCTTGTTCTTTTCTTGCTATGTACATTATAGATCTTGTTCTTTTCTTGCTATGTACATTATAGATCTTGTTCTTTTCTTGCTATGTACATTATAGATCTTGTTCTTTTCTTGCTATGTACATTATAGATCTTGTTCTTTTCTCGCTATGTACATTATAGATCTTGTTCTTTTCTTGCTATCCATTTTACAGACCCTATTGCTACTTGCTGCTTTGCGCTGCAATTGTCTATTCACTATTTTTTACAAAATGATATATATTTTTATATCCTTACTAGTTCTTTGTGTATTATAGTTTTTCCTTGTTTTGAATTCCTTCGCAAGTTAATTGTATGTGCTGAAAATGGCCAGTTCTTTAGGCAGGGCTTTGAAGGAATGATTGCACCACGTGACCTAACGTCAGTAAATCCTGTCTCCATGTTCCATGGCAAGCAAGGAAGCATGGGGAATATATATAATGCGTTTCCAAGAGGCGGGACCTAAAAATAAAGTATCACAGTGCATTTACCGCTTGGAAAGATATACACCCTCACTCCCCCCTTAGCAGTTTGTTACAATTTCCATTAGACTCTTGACTAAAAAGAATCAATTAATCTTCCACTTGTTTCCGCAAAAACACCATAAAGTTCTCATTTCTCTGGATTAAATTAGCAATTTAAAGTGATTAAAGGAATTTTCTACGTCTCAAAGAGCGATGAAGGTGATTAAAGTAAAAAAAAATCGGGGTTTGTTTTGATTTGTTTTGTTTTTTAGGCCTTTTACAAAGAAGTTAGCGAATAATCTGATGCACGTATTAATACACTCCCTCGTGAGCTTCTAAAGTATGATTAGCATTGATTAGAAGTGTGATTAGAAACTTGTGTGAATTGTGAAAGTTATAGCAAGTTTCTACAATTTTCAGTTATATTCATTGCCATCGTGAAATGCGAAAGTTATAGCAATCAATCTTCGACAATTTTCAATAATATTCATTGCCATCGTGAATTGCGAAAATTAAGCAATCAATCTTCGACAAATTTCAATAGTATTCATTGCTATCGCAGTTGTAATTTCAGTTGTCAAAGGTACACATGTTTGCATTGAGCCATTTCAAATAATATTTCATTGTCAATGTAGTGTGTCTATCTTATTATTATGTAAAGAGTAGAGTTTTACGACACCCCTATAATCCGCCAAGTGAAACACGTTGGTCTTGTGGGAGAATTATTAATAATTATAAATTAAGATTTTCGATCACTTGTAATAGGTCATGTTTTGTTAGTTAGTAAATAATAATCATAACGAGGGAAGGGTGCCCAGAATTTTCAGTGTGCGTCTTGACGTTGCTTTGCTACTGTACTCTATACTGTGCGTGTCTGGTAGGATCATTTTCCTGTACTCTTGTACTATATATTCTGTGTGTCTGTTAGGTTCACTATCACTGTACTTTATAGTGTGTGTGTGTGTGTGTGTGTGTGTGTTGTATGTGTGTGTATGTGTGTTGTATGTGTGTGTGTGTGTGTTGTATGTGTGTGTGTTGTATGTGCGTGTGTGTGTGTTGTATGTGTGTGTGTTGTATGTGTGTGTGTTGTATGTGTGTGTGTGTGTGTTGTATGTGTGTGTGTGTGTTGTATGTGTGTGTGTTGTATGTGTGTGTGTTGTATGTGTGTGTGTGTGTGTGTGTGTGTGTATGTGTGTGTGTGTGTGAGATAGTTTCAATATTAAAGCACTCTATACTGTGTGTGTTTGGTAGGATCATTGTCCCTGCACTCTGTGTGTTTGTTCGGTTCAGTTTTCTTTCACTCTCTCTTGTGTGAGATTGGGAGTTTCGCTGCCATTGCACACCTTACGGTGTCTGGTAGGTTCATTGTCTCTGAACTCTAATAATGTGCGTCATCGACGTAGGATCTTCGTTCTCTAGTTTGCTATTTCTGCTAGGTTCACTGTCCCTGCGCTTTATACTGTGTGTGTCTGCATGGTTCTTTGTCCTGCGCTCTATACTGTGTGTCTGTAAGGATCCATGTCCATGTACTATATCAAGTGTGTCATCGTGGTAGGTTCATGATTTTCTAATGTGTATGTCTGCTAGTTTTATTGTTCCTATACTCTATAGCGAGTGCGTCTGGTAGATTCATGTTCATGCTAATATATTTATATATATATATTGTTTGTGGCTGCTAGGATAATTTTCTCTGCACTCTATAATCTGTGTCTGGTAGGAAGAATGTCCCTGTACTCTATAGTGTATGTCTGGTAGGTTCATTGTCCCTGCACTCTTAACTGTTAGTGTCTAGTAGTTTCATTGTTCTGCACGCTATTTGTGTATAGTTGGTTCGTTGTCCCTGCACTCTTAACTGTGTCTGGTAGGTTCATACTGAGAGGTTCAGTTAAGTGTGACATGACCTAGATACGCCCTTTGTACCCGGACTTAAGAGCGACACGTACAGTGATAAGGTATAATAATGGCACGCACTTATAATAATCAGCTCACCTATTTTCACAAATTTTATTATCAATCTGAATGTTACCTTTCATAATATCTGTATATTTTGGGGTTTCCTTCTATCATTCTCGATTTTATATTCTTCTTTATAAGTATTATTGAAATATTTTTGCTGTCTCATATATCCTTGAATGCATTCTTAATTCACTGCGGAACTACTGGCATTCGATTATTTCCGTTTACGTCATTTATTGGCGTCCATCTGTTTAATTCTCACATTACTACTGGGCTCATGCAATGCGACCAAAGTTGAGTGGGTCCCTCATGGAGAAACGGGGAGACACTATCTGTAAAAATAAATTAAGAAATGAACTGGGACAGTTTAATAGAGCTTTAGGAGTATTAACATGCGAGTGAAACTTTAAATTGTAATAAAGTTCTGATTAAATCTAGACTAGGCGTTTCTAGATCTCCTTCGGGACCACACGTTCATTAGTCGCTGTCTTCACCAATCCCTCCGAAAAGAACAAGTCATGTGAATAGTGGGGGAATAGTGGGGGAGGTCTAAGAGCTATGAATGGGAAACTGTTTTAGCGTGTACATTTAACCAAATTTTACTAACGGCAGAGGAATTTTAAAGTTACACACATGATTTTTAAAAATTATATGTCCTTTATTATAAGGTCTAGACGAATTATCTTTTAGATGTATTTAAACACACAACTGATCTATCTATCTATCTATCTATCTATCTATCTATCTATCTATCTATCTATCTATCTATCTATCTATCTATCTATCTATCTATCTATCTATCTATCTATCTATCTATCTATCTATCTATCTATCTATCTATCTATCTATCTATCTATCTATCTATCTATCTATCTATCTGCGTGTATACTTGTAGGAATACTCGCACACGTGTGAGTGTTTATCTGCCTGTCAGTATGTATGCTTGTGCATTTGAATGTGTGTGTGATCGAAAAGAGCGAGGTAAATATTTGTATACTTTATACATATAGTTATTTTAGTACTTGGATTCGATATACTTACTACACGGAGCGTTGAAATGTGTACACTATACACATATACATTGAAATATGTACATTATACACATTATTTACATTGCAATATGAACACTATATCACACTATAAACATTGGTATGTGTACACTATACACATTTTGTACACCGGAATATATACATGATATGCATTATGTATACTGGAACGTAAACAGTATACACATTATTTACATTGAGGCATGTACAATATACTCATTATGTATATCAGAACGTGTCCACTGTACACGTTATATTCATTGTAAGTGCTCACTGTAGACATTATATACATTAGAACATGTACACTATATACATTACATACACTGGAACGTGTACACTATACACACTAAATGCATACACGTTCTAGAGGTGGATCATGTATGCTGAATTCACTCTACAAACAAACATTTATTACACTTTTATAATTATACCATTACATGGTATAATTATATTATGCTTCATGCACATGTAGTTAGTACACGTTTGTATTTATACAATAAAATTGTCATTTGTACATGTTGCATGTATGATGTTTGTTCTAGACCTGTAAACGATTTAACTGAGACATAAAAGATCACCTTGGTACATCCGTACCCTTACTTTGGAACCACACGATGCACATTGCACACTTTACCCCTACAGGATAAACTTGGGAAACTTGTACCCGTATGTTAGACACATTAGATCCACCTGGCACTTTTGCACTCATACATTAGACATAAGATCCACATTGCACATTTGCAATCATACTTGATATGCTGTATTCATCACCTTAGATATTTGTACAAGATATACTGTATTCATCACCTTAGATATTTGTACAAGATATACTGTATTCATCACCTTAGATATTTGTACAAGATATACTTCATGCATTTGTACTTAGTAATTTGGACACTTGGACATGAAACACTTGAGACATTTGTTCTCAGTACTTGAGGGGCATGGTTGGACGAGATACATGTAAATGTGGTGAGCAGGGAGAGAGGGTTGGCGATGCAATGGGCTTCTCCTATGTACATCCCAGAATGCATCAAGCCAGGTAATAATGCATACATCAGCATATGAGATGTTCAGTGTACAAAATATTAACCGAACATTAACTAGAAGTGTCGCGTGCATTTAACTGAGATAGCAAATGCTAGTAGATTGTAAAAGCTGCAATGGTAGATATAATACAAGAGTTTACTTCAGCATGTAAACAAATAATATTAAATTACTTGTTTGCGGAATTAACAGATTTAAAGAGCTGATAAATTAATTTATTCGATATTGTATTGCGCGCAAGATGAAAACTAGCGTTATTTAACCTCGATTGAATAACATCATCCCACGAATACTTTCATGTTGGCAATGTTTAAAGGTAGAAACTAGAAATAATACTGCCACGAGTACACTTATCTACTGAGCAATATTTAAAGGTAGATAGTAGAAATAATACTGCCATGAGTACACTTATCTACTGAGCAATATTTAAAGGTATACAGTACTTTTATAGTCACCGATATGTCGCAGTACTTTTATAGTCACCGATATGTCGCAGTACTTTTATAAGTTGTAGGTCACCGATATGTCGCAGTACTTTTATAGTCACCGATATGTCGCAGTACTTTTATGAGTTGTAGGTCACCGATATGTCGCAGTACTTTTATAAGTTGTAGGTCACCGATATGTCGCAGTACTTTTATAGTCACCGATATGTCGCAGTACTTTTATGAGTTGTAGGTCACCGATATGTCGCAGTACTTTTATAAGTTGTAGGTCACCGATATGTCGCAGTACTTTTATAAGTTGTAGGTCACCGATATGTCGCAGTACTTTTATGAGTTGTAGGTCACCGATATGTCGCAGTACTTTTATAAGTTGTAGGTCACCGATATGTCGCAGTACTTTTATAAGTTGTAGGTCACCGATATGTCGCAGTACTTTTATAAGTTGTAGGTCACCGATATGTCGCAGAGATTAAACATGCTTATATCTATCTATACACGTGATTCTGGTTTAAGACTTTGAATAATTTTAAAACTTCTTATATATTTCTTGTTTCAGGATCGTAGGTCTACGGCCAATTGTGATGCATTTAGAAATTGTGTTTACCAGGAAGCGCTGATTAAAATGTCAAAATGTAGTGGATTTGTGTATATAACGGTGAGACAAGTGTGTTGAAGACTTTCAGAATGCGTCATGCAACTTGCAAGTGTGTTGAAGACTTTCAGAATGCGTCATGCAACTTGCAAGTGTGTTGAAGACTTTCAGAATGCTCATGCAACTTGAAAGTGTAGCTCACGGAAAGTAGAATTATAATAAATAAAGCACGACCAAAGCAGTCTGTTAGGAACCAAAATCTATCAGATTTTAAGAATCATACTGTAAAGAATAATTTGTATTTAGCAATGAAAGAATCTTATTATGGAGGGCAAACGTGTACATATTCAAAAGAATATTATATGTGCATTTCCATACAGTCATAATAGAAAGACAGACACAGACAGGCAGGCAGAAAGACACAGACACTCAGATAGATAGATAGATAGATAGATAGATAGATAGATAGATAGATAGATAGATAGATAGATAGATAGATAGATAGATAGATAGATAGATAGATAGATAGATAGATAGATAGATAGATAGATAGATAGATAGATAGATAGATAGATAAAATAATTTGATGAAAGTGCATTAATGGAAGTGTGTAAACAAACAAACAAAAAGTACCGTATTGAAGCAAGATTTGTAATAAAGAAAACAAGTGGTCTGAAAGCGAAAACTACCTTGAGTCCAAAACTAATCATACTCAAATCAATATCGGCCCTATCACTCTTGCTGGGCGGCGTTAGTGTATGTAATTTTAGCAATATGTAAACACAGTCCAGCCCAAGTCCAGGGCACGTAAACTCGCGCGATGTCGGTGCCGACGCGAGTTGAGGGCGAAGAGAACGATTACAAGACATTTAAAGGCGCATGCTCTGCTAGCGGCACTCTGGATCCTAGTCAGGCCCGACTTAATGAAAGCTGGCGTTTCACGCTGTTTGTGCTAAAGATCCTATTACTCACAATGGACCATCTTGCATGAAGTACAGAGGGAAAAAGGCACGACTTTATTTAAAATCTTGATTGTAGACATTGTAATAAGTCATTATTTCAAAGATGGAAATCATTTCTTTAAAGACATGTTTTCGCTAGCAATACTTACCCATCTCTCTCTTTTTTTTCTCTCTCTAACACACACAAACACACGCACGCACTCAAACATAATTCTAAATTTGATTTAAGAAAACAAACAAAAATAATTAAATAAATAAATTGTGCCTACAGATTGATTTATTGACAAGTTGTCCTCTAACACATTTTAAATTAGTTTACTGGAAGGTGACAGAAGAGTGATAGTAGAGAGTGCTGGCGTTACTGGAAGGTGAAAGGAGAGAGAGAGAGAGAGAGAGAGAGAGAGAGAGAGAGAGAGAGAGAGAGAGAGAGAGAGAGAGAGAGAGAGAGAGAGAGAGAGAGTGAAGAGTGTTGGCTTTACTGGAATGTAAAAGAAGAGAGTTATGAATCGTCTGGCATTACTGGAAGGCTGGAAGGTCACAGAAGAGAGTGTGAAGAGAGAGTGATGAGTTCTAGAGTAACTGAAATGTGAAATAAGAGTGATCGTAGAGAGTTCTAGTGTTACTGAAAGGTGAAAGAAGAGTGATCGTAGAGAGTTCTAGTGTTACTGGAAGGCGACAGAACAGAAAGTGTGAAGTGTGCTGACATTACTGGAAGGTCACAGAAAAGAGAGAGAAAGGAGTGTTGGCATTACTGGAAGGTCACAGAAGAGAGAGAGAAAAAAAGTGATGGCATTACTGGAAGGTACAGAGAGAGAGAGAGAGAGAGAGAGAGAGAGAGAGAGAGAGAGAGAGAGAGAGAGAGAGAGAAAGAGAGAGAGAGAGAGAGAGGAAGAGTGCTGGCAGTACTGGAAGGTGAAAGAAATGTAGTAGAGAGTGTTGGCCTTACTGGAAGGCGACAGATTTTTTTTTTAATGGAGAGTGCTGGTGTAAAGAAATTTTAGACACACTTTCTGCTTATAGACTCTATGACGTCAGAAACAAATATTTATATAAATACTATATATTCCCAGTTTAATTTGGCGATAATAAATTTATTTTATAGAATGAGTAATTAATTTTGTTGTTTAATTTTACGATAATAAATTGATTTTATTACGACAGGTAAATTACTTGTATTGTTTAGTTTCAAATATTAATGGAAGAAATTTTCATACAATCATGTCATCAATTTACGAAATAATTAACACCCTTTACTAAGTAAAGAGTTGCATAGAGAACGCCAATGACAATGTATTTCGCCATACTGAACAATAATCAAAATGTACTTCACCATAGTGAGCAGAAGTGACAATGTATTTCACAGTACTGGATGATAATGAAAAGGTACTTCACCATAGTGATCAGAAATGACAATGTATTTCACCGTTCTGAGCAATGATGAAAATTATTCTCTTTGTGTACTTGTCATCGTGTTATAATCCTTGATTAAGCTATTTCCTATTTCCTTTTCTTGATTCACTGTGCAAATAGTTTGACCAGCCATAACAGTGGATATTAAAAATATAAAGCACTTGCTAAGGCAGCAGTTCAAGTATAATATATTTGCTAAATCAGCAACTCTAAAATAACGCATTTTCCTAAACAACTCATGTATATAAAATAGCGCATTTTCCAAAACAACTCTTGTATAACGCACTTGCTACAACAACTTTTAAATAACACACTTACTAAAGCAAACAACTAAAAAATAACACACTTGACAAACCAACAACTCTAAAATAACACATTCGTTGTGGTGTCATAAGAACCTGTAAATGTATGTGTAAAGCTGAGGTCACCCGGCTAGACAATCCTGATTACTGAGACGGGATAATTCTAAATTTACCTTTCTAGAATTGTACATCTCCAGTTTTCTTGACTGATTTTAATTATATACAGGCATGCGCATTTTTTAAATCAGTGAGCATGTTGGCTTGACTGATGATACCAAGTAAAAATACTCCAAACACAAATCTTTATTTGTATGTATACACGCACTTTTTATAGCATAAAAAACACGCATGTTTTAAAAATCGCGCATGCTTAATAACTCTCAACAAAGTACACACGTTTTAAAAACCACAACCAAACACACAAGCACGCGTGTTTTGAAACTCACAATGCAGACGTTTTAAAACTCATAACCACACACACACAAGCACACGCGTTTTAAAACACAACCAAACACACGCACGCACGTACGCTTTATAACTCACAAGGAAACGCATCACTGTTTATAAAACAAGAAATCATGCAAGCACGATTCGCAACAGTCGTGGACACCACCTCGTTACTCTGACAATTTCTTAATGAGATAGACTGCAACAGACTTAGTGAGGTGAAACTCAACGACCGAGAGTTAATGTAGTGTTTGCCTCATTTCACTCTCGGAAGACAGAGAGAGGCCATTCATTTCCCCCGCATGTCGGTGTTCAGAAATGAAAGTGTGCATAAATAAGCTGTAAAAAATAGATGGGAGCATATCCCAATATAATAAAAATTAAATAAATTTTGCTTGCTTTATTGGGGTGAAAGATTATGTACTAAAGCATTGGTCAGTTGAATTGTCGATATTATTTGTTGTTGTTTTTGTTATTGTAGTCGCATTTCAAACCGTTAAATTTTAAAACCTAAACGAAAAAAAAAAAGTTTCGTAAAACTTGCCTTAGTTTAACATCACATAGTTGTTAGACAAGAAGATTATTTTTCACGAGTAATTATGTCACAGTATCTCTTTTGTGACGAGATAAGGTCTGAAGTATAAGATGTTAGCTAGAGATTTTTAGTGGTATTACTTTTTAATGTGACTAGAGATTCGTTACTGACAGAAAACTATATGCATCGATTTATTAGTGTCAGAAATCCTATAATCATGAATCAATTATTCATTAGTGATTAGTGGCAAAACTAAAGCAAAATGTAGAAATCCTATAATAATGAATCAGTTATTCATTAGTGATTAGTGGCAAAAATAAAGCAAAATGTAGAAATCCTATAATAATGAATCAGTTATTCATTAGTGATTAGTGGCAAAAATAAAGCAAAATATAGAAGTCCTATAATCATGAATCAATTATTCATTAGTGATTAGTGGCAAAAATAAAGCAAAATGTAGAAATCCTATAATAATGAATCAATTATTCATTAGTGATTAGTGGCAAAAATAAAGCTCTTAGTACGTGTAACTGTAATACAAAATTTCATTCTTATAACCATTCACACAAATATACCATTCATACAAATATATAATTCACACAAATATAATATTCACACAAACATACTATTCACACATACACTTTCAAACAATGGAAGTGCAGTCACATACCAATTAAATGCAAAACCTTTCAAGGCGTCACCCTATCACCTTTACTAGTCTGACAGCCCTAAATTATCTCAGTCAGGTTTCCAAGGAAACAAGATTATGAAAGTTACAAGTCACCTATTGTATGCGGATGATCAGAAGCAGAAGAGTAACAATTTAAATTAATTCCTAGATTCATGTCAAGATTTTCAGTGAGAACTTTCAGATAAATTCGGTCGGATTTGAGAAGTGTTGAAGGCTTCGCCCTGAAGGAAATAATAAATCTCACAGGAGGCTTACAATTCGGCATCGGCGAAATAATTGCTGTTGCAGTGGAGAACGGATACAAATAGCTAAAGATGCTTCAACATCAACAACATATGCAAGATGAAGAAAAGCCTTTGGTTGTAGGAGAATACAACAAAAAAATATCAAAAAGAAACCGAATCGGACAATTCCTCAAATCAAAACCTGGTTTTAACAAACCACAGAACCAATAATAATATGCTATACATATATTCAGCTATAAAGTGGTCAATAAACGAGATTAATGAACTAGATTGGAAAAGTAGAAAACTGCTTACATTACACCCAAAAGCAGATGTAACACAGAGTACAGAGTTTGGACATTGGAATGTAGAGGTTTCAGTAATGTGAAGGTCGACGTAGAAGGATCATCGTCATCATTACTACTACTATAATTACTACTTTTAAACTACTACTGCTATTGCTACTACTACTACTACTACTAGTATTAAACTACTACTGCTACTACTGCTATTACTACTACTACTACTATTAAAATAATACTGCTATTACTACTACTATTAAACTAATACTGCTATTACTACTACTACTATTAAACTACTACTACTATTACTACTACTATTATTAAACTACTACTGCTTACTATTGCTGTTACTGCTTCTACTACTACTACTAAACAACAACTACTACCACTAAAAACTACTACTACTACTACTAAACTACTACAACAACTACTATTATTACTACTACTAAACAGTTACTATTATTACTAAAGTACTACTACTACTACTATTATTATTATTACTGCTACTACCTCTGCTACCACTGACTCTTCTCAATTGTATTCGTAATTTTGTTGGTTTTGAACTTTGGTCTCTGAATCCCACCAGGACTCTGAGAGTTCCAAGGTTTTACGGGGTTATGGCATTTGCAAGGAGTACTGTGGGGCAAGTGTGCGGTTTCCTGTTAGTTTATTCTATCGACTACCCTAATGTACAAACGTAACTTGACACATACACTCAGCCATATATACGAGATACATGCATTCATCCTTAACATAAAACGCATGCACGCAACCGAAAGCAATATGGAATAAACTTTTCTCTAAGACAAACATGAAATGTATTGCGTCTTTAACACAAAATGCACACTGCCCTAATCTTATCAACATATGTAGAATGCGCTCAAAAGGAATATGAAATACATCGAGCTCAATAAGGACATAAAATATATTTGTGACTTTGTTATAAAATGCATGCAAAAAGACTATTGTGGCTTTGCCTAAACAATGTTACATAAAAAAACTATTATCGCTTATCTATAAAAAAAACCCTCAATTTCTGTTCCCTGGTAAGAACCATCTTGTGATTTGTATTGACACTAATCTGTTGAATTGTTTTTTAGGTATTCAAATTATTTGAAAATGGTTTCATAGAATTACTGAAGTCAAGTAATCTTTATCATTGTATTTGTTTTATGTATATTTGATTGCTGATTTAATAAATTTATTGTTAAATATATCGACCTTATTACATATTTTCATAACCTTATATTGGAGAAGAAAGTGAGTGGATGGGGGCTCGCTAATTATAGAATAAAAGACGGATTACCTTCTCCTTTAATAAGACGTTTTCCACCTACAAAATTATTTTGTGACGGTAAACGTGTGTCTTTAATGTTATGAAAGAGAGAAAACGTTTACAGAGCCCGAATATCTGCCAAGTGAGAGAGACGAGTGGTGTCTGCTGGAGAATCACTAATAACGTAAATTAAGATTCTCATCACTTGTAATTAGCCCTGGACGATTAATTAATAATAATAATCATAACCATTACCTAGGTGGCGTTGAAATATGAAATAAATCTCACTGAGGAAAAAACAAATATTTGCTTTCTCTCTCAGGATGAAATGTTCTAAATCCTTCCCTGAAATAAAAATGTATGTGATGTCACAACTTAAATAATTGACGTTTGCTACATGTGTTCGTATCAGCACATTAAATACAAAGTATATTGTGACAACTTTATTATGACGTGAAATAATTTGCAATGTATCTTAACATTTAACGTAAAAACTGTATGAAATTTCTAAAAAACTTTAGACAATCCGAGCTGCATTAAAACATACAAGTATGTGTTCTACATCATATCACAGTTTCTTAGTTCTACATCAGTGGAAACACCAACATGCTACTACGTCAGAGCATAATTACTTTTGGTTATTTAATGCGAAGATGAACAAAGTAAAAATCAAACTGTAAACTTCGAAAATTAGTAAAGATAATTAAAAACTGTAAAGACGCAAAAATCTGTTCAAATATGAATGCTTAAGTTGCGAAAGTTTGTCCAACCATAAATGTTTAAATTGCAAAAACGTGCTCATTCAATCTAGATATTTTTTAGCAATGTTGAAACATATTGAGTCATTTGTGTATCACTGATTAATGTAATAAGACGTGTGAAAAACATATTGAGTCATTTGTGTATCACTGATTAATGTAATAAGACGTGTGAAAAACATATTGAGTCATTTGTGTATCACTGATTAATGTAATAAGACGTGTGAAAAACATATTGAGTCATTTGTGTATCACTGATTAATGTAATAAGACGTGTGAAAAACATATTGAGTCATTTGTGTATCACTGATTAATGTAATAAGACGTGTGAAAAACATATTGAGTCATTTGTGTATCACTGATTAATGTAATAAGACGTGTGAAAAACATATTGAGTCATTTGTGTATCACTGATTAATGTAATAAGACAGTTGAAATACATTTTGAGTCAGTTGTGTATCACTGATTAATGTAACAAGACAGTTGAAATACATAATAACTGAGTCATTTGTGTATCACTGATTAATGTAAGAAGACAGTTGAAATATTTATTGTACCATACCAGGTATATTGAAAGTGTACAGATAAATACTTTCATTAATCTGTACATATTTAGTTTTATGTTTGTTCGTTTTCATGATTATTTTTTCTTTCAGAAACTCTAGCAATTATGTTTGTTGTTTTTACCCTTAAATATTGAATAAATATTTAGTTCAAATAAGAAACATTTTAGTTGAATAAATAATTAGTTCCCCCAAATACCCATTTTTTGTTAAATAAATAATTAGTTCAAATAAAAACTATTTTTGTTAAACAAATAATTAGTTCAAATAAGAACAATTTTTGTTAAACAAATAATTTGTTCAAATAAGAACTATTTATTGCTAAATAATTAATTATCCCAAATAGAAAACATTTTTGCTAAACAAGTAATTATTTGACATAAGAACCATTTTTGTTAAACAAATAATTAGTTAAAATAAGAACTATTTATTGTTAAATAAATAATTATTCAAAATAGAAACAATTTTTGTTAAACAAGTAATTAGATCAAATAAGAACCATTTTGATAAATAAATAATTAGTTAAAATAAGAACTATTTGTTGTTAAAGAAATAAGTATTCCAATTAGAAACCATTTTTGTTAAAAAAGTAATTAGATCAAATGAGGACCATTTTGTTAAACAAGTAACTTGATCAAATGAGGACCATTTTGTTAAACAAGTAATTAGATCAAATGAGGACCATTTAGTTAAACAAGTAATTACATCAAATGAGGACCATTTTGATAAACAAGTACTTACATCAAATGAGGATCATTTAGTTAAACAAGTAATTAGATCAAATGAGGACCATTTTGATAAACAAGTAATTAGATCAAATGAGGACCATTTTGATAAACAAGTAATTAGATCAAATGAGGACCACATTTTGATAAACAAGTAATTAGATCAAATGAGGACCATTTTGTTAAACAAGTAATTAGATCAAATGAGGACCAGACTTGGAAATCTGCAGTACCATACGAATTGCTTTGTTCATTACACGTAAAGCAGTCATTTTCATACATAGCGAATTATGATTGTGTCATGTAACTAAAATACCATGTCAATCTTGTTCTTTCATCTGAATTCTGTTAGAAGACTTTGATTTAACACCTTACCAGTCATGTTATCTGAATTGTTGCCAAAGCACCGTATCACTCATGTTACGTAAAGTGAATTCTGTAAATAAAATGTCGCCATAGCACCGTACCAGTCATGTTATGCAGAGTGAATTCAGTAAATAAAATGTTGAAATAATAATACACCAGTTATATTCTTTAAACTGAATTTTGTAATTGTTGTGTTGATATAACACTGTACTAGTCATGTAAACTGAATTTTGTAATTGTTGTGTTGATATAACACTGTACTAGTCATGTAAACTGAATTGCGTAATTGTAGTGTTGATATAACACTGTACTAGTCATGTAAACTGAATTGTGTAATTGTAGTGTTGATATAATACTGTACTAGTAATGTAAACTGAATTGTGTAATTGTAGTGTTGATATAACACTGTACTAGTCATGTAAACTGAATTGTGTAATTGTAGTGTTGATATAACACTGTACTAGTCATGTAAACTGAATTGTGTAATTGTAGTGTTGATATAACACTGTACTAGTCATATAACCTGAATTGTGTAATTGTAGTGTTGATATAACACTGTACTAGTCATGTTTTGTACACTGAATGGAGCTCAAATCTCCTAGATAAAGGATTGGCCTGAAATTCTGAAACCGTATATAGTACATTTGAATGTAATTTCTAGCCGAAAAAGTAAGGCTTTTATTTATAAAAAAAACCCACAATAGCCATAAACACTAGAGAGAAAGACAACTTGAAAAATGCCGAATATACATGTATTGTAGAGATAGACTATCTAAACTACAACACACATACATGCACGCACAGACACACACACACACACACACACACACACACACACACACACACACACACACACACACACACACACACACACCCCTGAGAAAACTAACGTCATATATATTAAGCTAAAGACACCTGCAAGACCAATGCCGCATATAGTGACTCTAAACGACCAAACAAGACAGGCCTACTTGACAAAGACAAAAGCTATATATGCAAAAAAGGCCTAATTGACAAAGAAAGTAGCCACGTATATAACTAAGAAAGGCCTAGCTGACAAAGACAATGGTCACTTTTACAAAACATAAAATAGCTTATCTGACAAAGACAAAGGTCACTTTTACAAAACATAAAATAGCTTATCTGACAAAGACAAAAGCCAGTTATATAAAAAAAGAACGGCCTACTATATATATATATATAGAGTAGGCCTTTCTTTGTCTTTGGCAAAGACAAAAGTCACTTGTACAAAAAATACAAATCTATCTGACAAAGACAAAATATAAAATGAAAGGCCTACCTGACACAGACAGTAACCACATATACAAATAAGAAAGGCCTACCTGGCAAAGACAAAAGTCACTTTTACAAAAAATAAAAGTCTATCTGACAAAGACAAAAGCCACTTATATAAAAAATAGGCCCACCTGACAAAGACAAAAGCCACTTTTATAAATAAGAAAGGCCTACCTGACAAAGACAGTAGCTATGAGCAAAAGACAGGACCGACGCATGTTTGATTGCATCCTGCAGCTCTCTTGGAGAACACAAGGCAGTCTGAAAGTGTTCCACACAGCTCTTCGCAGCCAGTCGTCTGCTGCTGTGCCAATGAAGGCTCTCTCTCTTGCTCGCTCTCTCCATCTTGATTTCCAATTTTTGAACTCTGTGGCTTTAGCTTTCTGCAGTTCTTGCTCTGTCGACTTCCCATAACTTTTCTCTTCTTCTCTCTCTATCTAACAGTTTGTCTTTTCCATTAATTTCGTGCTAATACAAAATATATAATATAAATTTCTTAGTATATTAATCAAAGTTTCATTTCACATTGAAATGAAATAGTGTTGAAAACAATGTTTATTCAACGACGCTTTTAAATTCTTTCTCACTCCATTCTTATATTTTCTATCTTTCAATGACTGTTTTATTTGTGTGCGTTATGTGTGTATTATGTGTTTGTGTTGTGTGTATTAAGTTTGTGCCTGTGTGTGTATTATATGTGTATTATGTTTGTGTTGTGTGTGTGTTATGTTTGTGTTGTGTGTATTATGTTTGTGTTGTGTGTGTTATGTGTGTATTATGTTTGTGATGTATGCGTGTGTTGTGTGTATTATGTTTGTTGTGTGTGTGTTATGTGTGTATTATGTTTGTGTTATGTGTGTGTTATGTTTGTGTTGTATGCGTTATGTGTATATTATGTTTGTGTTGTGTGTGTTATGTGTGTATTATGTTTGTGATGTATGTATGCTTTGTGTGTATTATGTTTATGTTTGTGTGTTGTGTGTATTATGTTTGTGTTGTATGTGTGTATTCATATGTGTATTATGTTTGTGTGTTGAATGTGCGTATTCTATTTGTCTATAAACACAATTAAAATTCATTTCATCACCACTTGAAGGATTACATTACTTTTAATGACGAAATGGTTTTATTCTTGGTAGGGTGGAAGAGTAGTGATATCCATAGTTTTATTTTCCATGAAAACATGTTGTTATGCATTTTATATCCTTTACGAAGCCGTCAAAATGAAATTACAAAGAATATCAATAAGGCTTGCGAAAGTCCCTGGATTATGAATTTGGGCGCAAAGCCACCTCACAATCTGGTAATTACAGTTTTCAGTTGTATAAGGCTTTACTACTGCTTCTACTACAGCTGCTGCTACTATTAAACATTTTCATGAACACTTCCTGTGTACGGCTCTAAACTATGACAACCCTCTGGCGCCTGGCTGGACAATACCGACAGAGAAACAGATTGCACCCATTAAAAAATATCGTGTTGTCTGGTGTGGCAATAGATTTTCACCCAAACTTCTGTAATGTAGGCTCACGCTTTGCTCACTCGTGTTTAGTTCATTTCACCACTATTTATGGAATGTGTCACGCGGTCCATTATTTATGTATGCGTCTAGCATTCCATTTGGTATATGACAGGGATCCACTATTTATGACATGTGTCATGCGGTCCAAATGGTGTGTGGGAGGGGTCACTATTTATGGAATGTGTCATGCGGTCCAAATGGTGTGAGGGAGGGGTCACTATTTATGGCATGTGTCATGCGGTCCAAATGGTGTGAGGGAGGGGTCACTATTTATGGAATGTGTCATGCGGTCCAAATGGTGTGTGGGAGGGGTCACTATTTATGGAATGTGTCATGCGGTCCAAATGGTGTGAGGGAGGGGTCACTATTTATGGCATGTGTCATGCGGTCCAAATGGTGTGTGGCAGGGGTCACTATTTATGGTTAATGTCATGCGGAGAAATGGCAAAGACTTCATTGGCGAAAATTAACATTTTAACAAAGTTCCACACGCAAGTGATTCTTTTTCAGTAAATCGCATCCAAGCAATAAAGCTAAATTATATCAGAAGTTTGAACAACTTTGAGGTATAGATTTTGTGACAAATATCTCATTTGTTATTAAAAGTAAATTCTTGTCAATTGCAATGCTCCATGCTACATTCAACTGAACGGGGCGTGTAACACTCATGTTAAAATATTTGCAATAATCTACAGTAACTTTAATTTGTATCCTGTCCTTATATTACATTAGAATTCATACATTATTAGAATTAATAGCTGTCACTTTGTAAAACTCATAGGCAGGCAGTTTGAGAGATCAGGGATCGGCTTGTTATAACTCGTGCTCTTCACGAAATTGTCCGCGTACATTATTTAGCAATTAATGTATAAATGCATGACACATTACAACAATCTATAAATATTCTTATGAGAAAATAAACAGATACAATTAAATAAAAAGCACAGACAGAGAGTCGAATATTTTTGGTATGGGAAATGTGATTCCCAAATAGATTGATAATAATCTATCATACAAGACTAACAATTAAACTGAAATGATTATCCATCGCCCACCACACTTCCTGTCGACCAGATTGATGGCGCTCTCCTACAGTGAATAGTAGCGACAAGATTGACTACAAACTTTCTTCTCACACACACACACACACACACACACACACACACACACACACACAAAGCAACAATTTAAACAACATACAAAGCTAGTATAAAACCCTAAAACAATCCGCTCCTAAATAAATGTATCATACGGCCAACTGACTGGATTAAAAATAATAATTTTCCTTTAAGACTTGTTGCTTGTCTGGCAACATTCTCTTTTCTGCTTAGAAAGACGGGCCAGGACTGATAACAGTGGTTGTCCTACATATAAAGCAAGACTCTGTACTTACAGCTGTCCGTTTTCTATACTCAAGACAGTGACACTATACTGACACTGTACATCTCCTATAGACAAGACAATGACAATATAATGACACTGTCCATCTCCTATAGACAAGACAGTGGTTGCATACTGACAGCTGTCTCTCTCCCATAGATAAGGTCATTGTTTTTACTTTTACAAACAAAGCTATTGACTTGAAAGAAAGCAGTCTCTCTCCTACAAACAAAGCTGTCAACTAGACTAATAGCAGTCCCTCTCCTATAAACAAGAGAGTGACTAGACTACTAGACTAATAGCAGTTTCCTTCATAATATTGACTAGACTATAACAGTCCATCTCTTGCATACAAGGCCAGTGACTATTGGCAGCAATTCCTCTCCTACAAAAAAGCTAGTGACTAGACTAATAGCAATCCCTTTCCTACAAACAAAGCTAGTGTCCAGATTTGTAGCATCCCTCTTTTTTATTAGAAGGTTGGATCTGAATTGGTAGTCCCTATTCTAGAGACAATGTCAGTGCCTAGGCTGAACCTATCTCACTCTCCTACAAATAAGACTAGCATGTAAAATAATAGCACTCTCCTTCAGACAAAGTTGGACATGGTAAAAGTCCCTCTCCTAAAGAAAAGGTCGAGCTTCTATACTAACAAGTCTCCTCTCTACAGACATGACAAGTGAATGACAACCGTTTCTCTCTTCTGACTGACAGAAAAGTCTTTGTACTGATTTACTTCTGAGCAATGTGACTTGCTATGTTGTACTGTTTACTTCTGAGCAATGTGACTTGCTACGTTGATGCTAGATGGCGACAATTGATTCGACGTTGTAGACGATATTTCTAAGGGACCCAGTTGAGAATCGTGTTGATGACTGTAATATGATAAACAATGAAATAAATGCACATCTATTCCTGAATGCAGAAAATTAAATGTATATCTATTCCTAAATACAAGAATACATAAATAAATACATAAATAGATAATGAAACAAATACACCCCTATTCCCCTATACATACAAACAAATACACCTCTATCTAAGCTTACAGCCGAACAACTGCTTGTTCAGGTCGAGTAGTGATGGAGGAGACAATATATATATATATATATATATATATATATATATGTCTGTGTGTGTGTGTGTGTGTGTGTGTGTATGTGTGTGTGCGTGTGTTTTGTGTGTGTGTGTGTGTGCGTGTGTGTGCGTGTGTGTGTGTGTGTGTGTGTGTGTGTGTGCGTGCGTGCGCATATGTGTGAACTTTATTTTATATAACTGCATAATAAAATGTAAGTGCTGCATTCGCGTATTGTCTAAACACAAATAGACCTCGTGCATCTAGCTTTTTGTCACATGAACTGAATTTGGTCTGGCGTTGTGTGATCTGGAGTTGTGTGATCTAGAGTTGTGTGATCTGGCGTTGTGTGATCTGGCGTTGTGTGAGAACGAGAAGGTCCCTACTATCAATGCACATCATAACAAGTAAACATCAAAATGTTTACAGATGGGATGTCGGAGTCAGTAATTAAGAAATTCAAATTTCTTCATCTGGAAATATTCATATGAATAATTAAAGAACATTAAGGGAGACCTCTGGGGAAGATTTTATTAATAAATAAAGACCTTTAAGTGTTGCATCTGAAGACGTTTATGTTTTATTATAAAGACCAGCAAGAGTTACTCGTGGAGATGTTTGTGTGTAAAATAAAGAACATTAATTGTATATACATCTGGACAGGAATGCCTTAACAATTCAGTGCCTGCATTTTGTTTATGAAATAATTATTATATTTATGCTGCTAATATTTAATGTAGCAAGAGTTGAAAGCAGACTTCGTGCACTGCATATTTAGAAAATGGGTAAGGAAGACAGAATTCCCCAAAGACCAGAGCTAAACAGTCACCTGAAGTGATATTATTATTCATTGGCACTGTCCTGTGACTTCAGTAGCCAAAGTTTCCTTGATGTGAGCTGACCAAGCTGTTGAGTTTGTTAGTACTAAACAACGCACCCAGTGACCAGTGACGCTAACCAGTTTTAGGAGGTTGGCCAGTTTTAACCGAACAATGACCTGATACTGGCCAACAACAAATCTAACCAACATAAGTCATGCAGAAAGTGACCTGTTAGAAAAATTCCTTGTTCTTATCACTTTGATTTTTTTCTGGCATCAAGTCTGGTCTTAAGACTGATTATGAGCTGGTGAGCTATCTGACTGATAAAGGAATGGAATTAGAAGTATTTTTCGAGCACTTAGAACTACGGATTTTATGGTTGCTATTAGCCTCAGAGATGGTTTCATCAATTTAGACGAGTGTTGATTTTTATTGGTTTGCAATTAGTTTAGAGATGTTTTCATGTATTTGAACTGCCGTTATATGGTTTATAATTAGAGAGATTTTGTTAATTGCATTGTTGAACATAAGAATTGTCCCTAGTGAAAATGTTGTTTGATTGTGCTATATATTATGCTCACATGTGTGAATCAAGATAATGAATTCTTTTACAGGAATGTAAGTTTGAGAATGATTGTAGTGATATATAGAGTGTAAAAACATTTTAGACCTGAATCTTAGTGCTGTCCCCCGGTTGGACCTTTGCCAAAAAGGAGTGTGCCTTTCTTTTTTCCCTTTGTATCTGCTTCAGACTGCAGTGATCGACTGTATTCTTCTTGAGCTAAGTCAGCATGTGTCCACACCATTATTACACTTGCTGGAAATTGGTTATGGTGAATCTCCATTCAAGAACCATGCGGCAGAAGTTGAGCCCAGCTTTGGTCTTGAGAGATTTAATGCAGAATTCTTGGAACAGTTCGGGTAGTGTGCCTAGAGGCACACGTTAGACCCATTATCCAAGCGAGGCAAAGTGAGCCTGTGACATTGTTGGGAAAATAGCACCAGCTATAGATTAGTCATAAGAAGGTCATGTAAATTACTTTTTTTTATTTTCTAATACTTCTGCTCTGATTTTGTGATGATAAATAGACTCAACCTAATTAGTAATCCATATTACGTGTATGAGTCTATTATTGTTTTATTGTCAGGAACAGAGACTGATAAAGTGGTGGATATTACATGGACATTTATCCTCAGCATTAGAATCAGCACCTGTCTTTTTTCACATATATACATTTGTAAGTTTTGATCGTTGATTTCATAAATTTATCATTGTGTTTTTCTTCATTTCTTCTTAGCATATTATTTAAATTGTGTCTGGAGTAATAGTGGGTGGGTGGGGTATCATAATAACTTAAAAGATGGATCTAATTACTTCTTCAGTAAGAAGCTCCACCTACGCAAGAAATTATGTCAGTAGAACGTCTATCTAAATGTGAGTAAGGGGTAGACCTCTCAGTGCCAAGTGATCCACCAAGTGGGAGACAAGTTGGGCGTCTTATTGGGATTTATTATTAATACTGAATTAAGATTCCAGTGTATTTAGTTATGAATTATTAATTGATAGAATAATAATAATCATAATAGTACACTCGCTTATAATTACAGATGATATTAACATATACAAACACACGCACGTAAACAATATAATGACAGATAATTTTTAACACATGCAAGCACACACACACACACACACACACACACACACACACACACACACACACATACACACACAACACACACATCACACACACAACTTATATTGACAGACAATATTAACATTTGCAATCACACACACACACACACACATGGACACGAACTTATAATGACAGATAATATTAACACATACGCACACTCTCACACACTCACTAATAACGAGTCAGATAATATTAGCATGCACACTCTCTCTTTTCTCACACACACACTTATAACGAGTTAGTATTAACATACACGAATGTTGCTTGTATTGCTGATATATTAAGGATACAGTGGAAGTAAAGGATGTAATTACAAATCTATTATTTTATTTATATATATGTCAGTTGACCCTCGCACAGACCAATATGCACATAATTCGCAGACAAGATCAGTGCATAGATTATTTATTGAGCGCCATATAAAATCAATACAAGCTTCATTTATCTAGTGTTGTGAGATCTCCGAACTCACTACAACAGAGACGAAATGCAAATCTGAAGTGACCCCTGATCTGGTCCGACTCTTCATGGCCCAAATCTCATACTCTGTGTAAAGAACGCGATAGTCTACAGCTTGTACCGTTAGTGGCCAGTCTGTTTTCCAGCAAATACCAATTACTTAGCCGACTGAGCTCGCCTAGTGCCTGCGAGGTCTTCGAGTGTTGCCGTTCGTTTAGAGTCGGGTGTAAGAACAACAAGGGTTCAGGTTTGTTTAAATAGAGTCCGAGAGGAAGTAAAAACAGCAGGAAGATTCACGTCCCTTGACGTCTCTCTAAAGACTGGCCATAAGAAATACGAACATTACTACTGTACGTATATATGTATTGATTGTTCGTAAAAATGACAGAATTACAACTGTACGTACAGTGTGTATGTGTATTGACTGCAATAAAAAAATGGGAGCATGACAATTTTTTTTTACTTACGTGTATTGAGTGTTAAATAGTGAGCATGTTACAAATGTACATATATGTATAGACGGTCCATAAGAACTGGGAACATGAATATTTACGTATGTCTATTGAGTGTCCTAAGTGATGAGCGCATAATATCTCTACTTATGTGTACTGACTGCCATTAGAAATGAAAGCACTACAGATGTAGCCTACATGTGTTTAAGGACTGTCCCAAGGAAGGATAAATACCATGTATATTCGCCTGTCTACAGGACCACAGACATTACAGAGCCAGTGCAAGAAATTAGACGTGCCCACGAATACAAGTACTTTCTGTTTACACATTATCTACGTCTGTACATAGATACGAAGTGCGTGCATTGAACAGTTTAGAGAGATGGTGAAAGATGTAAAAAGTAGCATGATGTATCGGCATTGAACAGTTTAGAGAGATGGTGAAAGATGTAAAAAGGTAGCATGATGTATTGGCATTGAACAGTTTAGAGAGATGGTGAAAGATGAAAAAAAGTAGCATGATGTATCGGATTGAACAGTTTAGAGAGATGGTGAAAGATGTAAAAAAGTAGCATGATGTATTGGCATTGAACAGTTTAGAGAGATGGTGAAAGATGTAAAACGTAGCATGATGTATTGTTTGGATTGAATTTATTTTACCTAGCTATAACATATAGAAGACGTTTCCAACTGTTCATATTGATTTTGTGTGTACTGACGAAAACATATTGTAGACATTTCTAACTTTCGTATTGTGTTTGTTTACATTATATATTTTGTTTACTGACTAGAATATACAATACACATATAATGTACTGACTAGAATCATAGTAGATGTTTTGTATACTGATTAGAACATATATTAGACATTTCCAAATATTCATATTTTGTTTTTTTTTTTTTTTTACTGATAGAACATATAGTAGACATTTTGCATATTGACTAAAGCATATAGTAGACGTTTTTCATATGGACTAGAACATATAGTAGACATTTTGCATATTGACTAGAACATATAGTAGACGTTTCCAAATGTCCATATTGTGTTTGTTTATACAGTCTAGAATATATAATGTTCGAATTGTGTTTCTATATATAATTAGAACATAGATTATACGTTTTGTAAAGTGACTAGAACATGTAATAGGCGGTTCCACATGTTCAAAGTGGAGATGTATTTATTTTTACTGGCTAGCGCTAGATAGCTTACGAGCAGAGAAAGCCATTTGGATTGTCACTTCATGCTACAGTGACTACTGTGCTCTACTAGATTATGCTGGTGTGTGGATCCAGTATTGTCAACAACTTATCAGTAAATCTATTGCTGTAATTTGATTCCTGTGAATTTCGTTCAAGTGCCAATACAGTGGAAATTGTGGCTTGAGTTTGCTGTCGGGAATTCACGAAAATTGTTTTGAATGTCCCTCATGGTGTGTTGAGTAAATGCACATGGAAATTAAAGAACACTCCTTGTGCTTGATAGCGCATGTGAAATTCAGGATGATTCTTTATAGCATGCTTGGAGAATGTGTGAAAGATTCTGGAACTGTTGGGTAATGTGACTAGAAGGGGCACGTGGACCATAGCCTAGATATGAATGGCAGTGACTTGTTGCAAACTGTGTGATTGTGAAACATGTGCTGATGACAGCTGCCATCTTTGAAAAGGTTATGTGTATTGACTCCATTCTCATTTCCGTGATGATATCCATGAACTTAACTATGTATATATGTTAATTGACTGCTTATGTCTATGCTGGGACAAGCTGAGTGTTTGTCCAGCATTAATCGAACATTGTTGTTAAGTGATGGAAATATCCATGCTCCTTAATTATATTCATTATATTTTATATATTTGATTGTTGATTTAATAAATATTTTATTAAATGTATTGACCTTCTTAGACATAATTGATAACCATATGTTGGAAAAACAGTGGGTGGATGGGGCTCACTAAATATAGATTAAAGACGGATTTGTCTTCTCCTTTAGTAAGAAGTTTTCCACCTACGGAAATATTGTATGACGGTAAATGGTTGTCTTTATTCTGTGTTTGTTTATATTGATTATAGCATACACATGCACGTTTCTAAATGTTTATTCCGTGTTTGTTTATACTGTCTATAGCATACACATACACGTTTCTAAATGGTCATTGTGTGTTTGTATTGACTAGAACAAGCTAGTAGACGCTTCCAAGTGTTCATTAAGTTCATTAAGCATCGTTAAATAAAAACATGTTAGGGTTAGGGTTAGTTAGTTAGTTAACACTCAGTTAAAACCATGAGTATTTGTAATTTTTTCAGATTTTTCACAACATGCCAGAAACATCAAAATAAAATCCAGAAATAATTGTTTTCACAACATTTGTCTGTATATGTCGACTTGAAACTAGAATTCTTTACATTTCTATATTGCACGATAATATAATTAAGTTTACACACAAATGATAAATGCAAAGCAAATTTTGTATGATAAAATTACTGACATACCGACATAAGAAATGTAAAGCCTATAATCCTTAAATCTTATACAAAAACATCAACGACTTTAAATCGGCATGCAGATCAAGTTATTTGACTTCAGAGTCTTCGCGAAAACATTTCTCGTCCCATTATCGACATGAAACTTGAATGTCATCAGTGGTTTGAAACTAATAGTGTAGCTACATTTATTTTCTCTTTCCATATCTTCATGAAACTTTAATGTCATCGGTGGTTTGAAACAGTATAGCTATATATCTCGTTACATTTCAGTAGTTCTGAACTCACTTCCCACTGGACATCAAACGGTTTCAAGGGACCAGAGGTCGGGACACCTAAGTCGGTAGTTGACACGACAATGCTTTTGAAGGTGTGGTTAAAGTCTCGGTTCGCGACTAGCAGTCTCTGCGGAGGGTTTTGGTTTCCAGAGCTGATCGAAGGTAGAGGAGTTTTGAAAACAGTTTCTCTCCCGCGAGCCCATACGTCATGCGCGTAACGCGAGTGGGTTGAAATTTGTTTGGAATTCACTTATAGGATTAGCGGGTTGAACGTTTTCTCTTCGCCTAAAGCCTGCTTTGGAAAGAAATATCTTTGAGGAATCGAATATATTACATGATATCTTGTTAAATGAACATTAATTTTAGTTATTTTTAATAATAGGATGACATTTTAAAAAATATTTTCTATTATGATTTAATTACAATCCATTTATTTCATAAGAAAGAAAGTAGTAGCCAACATATTTAACTTTAAGAGACTTAAGTTAATACTTTATTTATTTTAGTTTGTTGATTAATCAATCCAATCAATCAGTTAGTGGGCCAAGCGATCGATCGACCAATCAATCAGCCAGTCATTCAAGCCACCAACAAAACAGGTGATCAGGCAGTTAGGCAGTAAACACGTCCATCTGTCAGTCTCTTCCGTACTATCACTCATTTTCTTTTTCTGTCCTTGGAAGTTTTAGAGTATTTCTGTCAGTCTCTCGTTTTATCACTTTGTTTTCTTTAATAACCTTAGAAGTTCATTAAGAGTATATCTTGCCATTCTCTTTAACTATATATCGTTCAGTTCCGGCACTTATCAATCTCTTTACCTAAATATCATTTGACTGGAGTTTGTCTGTGACTGTCGTCTTCCTAAATACCGTTTAAACACTGTATTTCTGTGCCAGTCTATTAACAAGAACTTAAATAATTTGATCCATGTACTTCTGCGCTAGTCTATTTATGAAACATCTTTCGAAGCGTATATTTTATCACAAAAAAATCTATCACTAACATCAATCTATCCTTTATGATAATGAGAGGAAGGGTGTTTTTTTTTAGGGGCGGGGGGGGGGGTTGAGGCTATTTATAATATACAAAAATGTGACTCAGGAACATTCATGAAGTGTTGTGAGAAGTAGTGTACATAAGGAAGTGTTGTGAAAAGTAGTGTACATAAGGAAGTGTTGTGAGAAGTAGTATACACAAGGAAGTGTTGTGAGAAGTAGTGTACACAAGGAAGTGTTGTGAGAAGTAGTGTACACAAGGAAGTGTGAGAATGGATGTGCACAAGGAAGTGTTCAGAAAGTGTGCTAACATCCATTGATAAATATCTCAGGGTTACTTTACTGACCATGGAATACAAATCTGTTATTTTCGTGTATGGCTCCGACTTAAAATTAAATTCGAGGCCTGTATACGTTTTAATAACATACATTATACAAACATTTAAACTGTTGTTAAATCTGACTTAAATGCGTGATATGTTAAATTAAACCTGTGTTTATTGCATTTAATAATAATAATAATAATAATAATATTACAATAAGCATGGTCTCCAAAATTAAGCCAACCAAAGAGAAGTAGTTAAAACGTCAAACCATTGTAGCCTTCAACAACAAATAAAAGTCAGTGGCGCAGCAAGGTTTTTTTTGTTTTTTTTTGTTTTATTATTATTATTTTTGGGGGGTGGGGGTGGGGGGTGGCCGTTGTGCAGAGCTTCGGTATGAGCCCCTTCGATTTCAAACGAAAAAACGTTGTTGAATACAAATGTGTAGACCGTTCGCTGCGAGCCCCCGCCCTCCTCGATCGCCGGGGCCCTTGTGCATTGCACATCCTGTACAATCCATTGTTACGCCCACTGCAAAGAGTTATAGCAATGGGTCTTAACATTTTCACACATAGATAGATAGACAGACAGACGGACGGACGGAAGGAAGGACAGACAGACAGACAGATAGACAGATAGATAGATATATAGAGGGATAGATAGATAGATAGATCCTGCTAACAGTCGAAGCATAACGCCTTTGCTTCTAGCGCTTAATAATATTATATGTGTCCCTGACCTTTCTTAATACATACATAGTGAATCGTAGTCTGGTGTACACTTACGTTTTGTCATCTTGCACACTTGCATATGGCCGACGTATTTTGCGTGTCAGAGAAGAGTGAATGGAGGAATGTTTTTGATGAGACATAACTGTTGCTATGTTTAGTTAGCTTGATCTGAAATCTTTACATTTTCAGCTCACTGCTGCCCACATTTACTGATCGTCATTTACAAAGACACACAGTGGCAGACTGTACTTGTCACTGACAGACTTTCATTGAATGTACCTTTCATAGATACACTTTCACGATTGTATTTGTCCCTGACACGCCATTTTAGACTGTCACCTGTCTCTGACCAAACCGGTTAATGACACACCCTTACTGATTGTATTTGTCACTGCCACCACCGACAGTAATTTTCTGACACTGATTGTATGCGTCCACAACCAAAACATCACTAGTTACTGACACACCTATATTGAACGTACGTACAACTGACACACCATCATAGATGGTTCTTGTTAGTGACACATCTTCACCGATTGCATTTGTCATTACCTGTATTTTCATTTTTAGACATCATAGTCTGTTTTTGCCTCTGAAATATTATGACTCACCATATTTAACAACGATACATCATTACATAATGTATTGGCCACCGACGCCTCATCACTGACTGCGCTTGCCATACATGTACCTAATCTTATGTTACAAAGATCTCGTCTGGCTCCTCCTGTCACGTGATCCAGTTACTGCCATCAATGACAGCTGACATCATCACCACCTCTGTGATGCAGACTGCTTGGAATATTAGGACGTGTAGGCAATCGACAGCATGCATGTACTGTGGTAAAGTGTAGGCTGTTGACTTCATACATTTACTGTGGTAAAGTGTAGGCTATTGACTTCATACATTTACTGTCGTAAAGTGTAGGCTATTGACTTTATACATTTACTGTGGTAAAGTGTTGGCTATTGACAGGGTAAAGTGTTTGGGCTGTTTGCAGATCTTGCAAGTCACATTAATGGATATTCAGATACCTAAGTTACACTGCACTTGTTTGAAACTTAAAAAGCCATACTTAAGCTTTCAAGTCCCTTGGTACTCGAAGAAATCAGGATTAGTTTTCATACTAAATGCTCTGTCTTGTAAGGATGCCAGAATGCCTTGATACTCTATGATACATGACTATTCTTTCTAACGGTCTCTCTAATCTTCAGGGGTAGGGCCTACAATGTTGTCATTTTCCATCTATTCAGGGTTTTTATTCCCTGACTGTCCTGAGTCTACATGTAATAGTTCCAGCACGTGAAAAGTTTTAAAACAATTGCAGGCCTTTGTGGCGGTTTATGACAACCGGAATGTAAAAACGCTCGTCAAGTCGCCACATATTTTACGGGCAGTACAAGTACAAGCATTACAATTTACTTCTATTATTAGAAGATTTAACAAACTGTTATTATAAAATTTAACTTTAAGCATCTGATCCATTAGAATTAGCATCTAGGAATAGAGACACTATAATGAGCTTCAATTAACAGAGGCATTAAAATTAATGTGTTTGTAGAGACTCGATAATTGTATAGACATAAAACTTCATCTCAGAAGCGGTACTAGAATTAGCTTCAGCACTAGAGGCACTACCATTAGTAATAGAGGCACTACCATTAGTAATAGAGGCTTTACCAATAGTAATATAGGCACTACCATTAGTAATAGAGGCAATACCATTAATAATAGAGGCACCACCATTAGTAATAGAGGCACCACCGTTAGTTTCACTTACTAGAAGTACTAGAACTACCTCTACTTACAAAGTCACTACCATTATTAATAGAGGCCCTAAAATTATTAATAGAGGCAATACCATTATTAATAGAGGCACTAAAAGTATTAATAGAGGCACTACTATTAATAATAGAGGCACTATCATTAGTTTCACTTACTAGAGGTACTAGAACTATCTTCACTTACAAGAGGCACTACCATTATTAATAGAGGCACTACAATTAGTTTCATTTACTAGAAATACTATAGAACTTGCTTCAGTTACTAGAGACACTTCGGTTATTAGAAACATTACAAATAGCTTTAATTACTAGAAGCACTACAATTAGCTTCATTTTTAGAAGCACTCTAGTTAGGAATAGTTACTAAAAGTGCTAGAATTAGTTTCAGTTATAGTCTAGAATATGAGACGACCCTTTTGTTATACAAGTTTCATTGTTATGCGTTATTATTATGCGTTAATTCAAGAATAAGATGTAGTTCTTCATTAAAAAAAAGTAAAGACACTATTTTAGTAGTGGAATACCAAATGCGCTGCTCCTACAATTACCATTTTGGAATTCAGAGTCTGGAATTCAATTAAATATATTTCAAGTAAAATAATGCTATATATATTATCTGTATCATTACCTGTCAAGGGAATTAACTACAGGTAAGGAAACTATCCCACTCGATGAAGCTTTCTTTGGCGTTTGAACGCATGTTTATGTTCTTTGCCGACTAGAGAGACACGCAACCTCAATGACCTAAAAACTCCATCTTATTGCATTAAGGGGACATGAGACCACGGGATCAATGTTTGCCGATGGAAATTTGTCGGGAGATTGCTCGATATATCAGAGATGAAAGTTAAGTTGGTCCTTTGTGCATTTTCTCCCGCGGAAGAGCTTGTGATAGTAGCGACAAACATTAAAGTGTTTAACAAAATATTTCTTCCTCGCTCTCGTCCACTGCTGACCGGGAGCCGAGCTTGCGAGCTTGCTAAATATATGGCTAATTGATAGCACTGATCTTCTCGGCGTAAAATCTTGTTTGTTGATGTTTCAATATTTGGGAGGTCAAGCAGCAATAAATATTAGTTCGTGATGTTTCATTTTCAGGAAGAAATTTTGTACTCTCTTCCCAGTATCATCCCATCCCCACATATATACACCAGTTACTATGGTACGGTATTATGGAGATAGGGTGTTTGAAAGCTTACACTTCAGTATTGTTTTTGTCCCGGGCTAAAGTAATTAATGTTAATTCGCTGTGCTGATTATTCCGTTATAATTCCCATGTTGAATACATCATTATAATTCCCATGTTGAATACATCATTATAATTCCCATGTTGAATATATCATTATAATTCCCATGTTGAATACATCATTATAATTCCCATGTTGAATACATCATTATAATTCCCATGTTGAATACATATTTATAATTCCCATGTTGAATACATCATTATAATTCCCATGTTGAATACATCATTATAACTCTTTGTGGATAAAGATTAAAATGTTATGGTCATTATAATCGTTCTATTGCAGCAACCTGCTTTCATTTGGTCCTTCCAACGTTTTATATTTATAAATTATTTAATGTAACTCTTTATCCTGAACAGGCCATTATAACTCACTTTAAAAGACATATAACACAAATCACACACACAAACACACACAGAGATCATTATAAGCCCATAACTTAAAGTAGATATGTGTAAACGCTTACTTCTGACTCCCTACACGGATAATGTAGATCTCAATTTTATGTTACACAAGCGTATGTGAGCAGTGAACAGAATAACTCTTTTTCTTTTCTTTTTCTTTCTTTTCTTTTCTTTTTTTTTTTTGTGGGGGGAGATTTTAGAAAAGCAGGTACGTTAACATCTACCAACCCGAAACGCTTCAATGCAGTTTGCTTCATTGACAACACTGGTATCTTGTTTCTGATAGCTCAGCATATTTGGAGACAGCAAGAAAACATGATAATTTGATGTCTGACACCACCGATATCTTGTTTCTGATAGCTCAGCATATTTGGAGACAGCTTGAGAACATGATAATTTGATGTCTGACAACTAATAGATGACATCCTTCCTTCACTTTAGAAGTGTATCCGGTTACTTACATTCTCATCTATTTTATGTTTATACTTTTTCATTTAATCTTGTATTTTATTTTTCGGCTTTTCCATTTACTCAATTTATTTTTCTGTTTTTTCCCACTTAATCATGTATTTTATTTTTCTGTTATTCCAATTACTCAGTTATTTTATTTTTCTGTTATTCCATTTACTCAGTTATTTTATTTTTCTGTTTTTCCAATTACTCATGTATTTTATTTTTCTGTTATTCCATTTACTCAATAATTTTATTTTTCTGTTTTTCAAATTACTCATGTATTTTATTTTTCTGTTTTCTGACATTCTCACCAACCTTTGTCATTCAGCATCCTGAAAATAAATCATCAATTTCAGCAATTACCATTCATAGCATTTCAAACTATACTTGTGAATTTTCTATGAACAGGTCCGAAGAAATATTTCCCCACTTCATATGAACACAATTCTGTTCTGATGTCCCTGCTTGTTTGTGTTCACATATATTATTACTAACTCTGTAAAAACAAACATTTTATTGGCGATATCGTAAATTTTTCTGTTTCAGCTGGTGTTTGTTTTTACCATCTCTTTTCAAACATAGCTATTGTAACATCCCCTTTTTAAAAAATTGCACTAATGACTTGCAAAACCGTTGACTAGTAGTTTATGTTATTTATATATCCAAGATCCTAGAGAAAGTTATTTCGTTAAAACGTGCATTTCATTAATATCCTATGTAAAGAATTAATTAATATTTAATTTCGTTTCACTCATCACATTTTATGTTATAAATAACTTTGAAGAAACCATAATTTGTCATCGTAAGTTTGATTTTATGGTCATAATAACATTGATTAAAGGTTCTTATTTAAATGTATGGGTATTATTCATTAACTCAAATGTTACTCAAATTGCAAACTAAGCACAAGGTATTAAATTACTCAGTATACAGACTAAACACAATGTACATTAATTTACTCACATATAGACTGAGCACAAGGTATTCATTTACTCAGTTATATAAACTAAACACAAAGTACATTAATTTACTCACTTATACAGACTGAGCACATGGTATTCATTTACTCAGGTACACAAACTATTGCTATTCCCCCATTCCTTCCATGTAATGCAGTGTTGTCTTGTAATAAGAATGTTGTCAAAGATCTCCAAACAGTGTATGCCGTTAAAGTATTAACGTTGTTGACGAATTCATCCATGTCTATATGAAATCAAGCACGTGCCCAGAAACTCAAAACTTCAACCGAACACGCCTTCATCTGGAATCGCTGCTCTTCTAAATTTTAGTTGTAATTAAAACCTTCCCTGGAAGGAATTGTTTCTGTCTTAATTAATATTAAATAAATAACTCTAAAAACATAGAATGGAATATCTAGCCCTTCACCTCTTTCAAACTTTGTAAGCATCATGTGTCCTTACTCATGGACTGTCATGAACTAGATCTGTTATTTAACATTCAACCTGGATGTTGCCAGACTTGTGTTGGTTCAAGTTCCCTGTCTGTCAGATTTGTGTTGGTTCAAGATCCCTGTTTGTCAGACTTGTTCTAGTCCCATTTCCATGTCTGTCAGAATTGTATTGATCGAAGTTTCTTGTTTGCCATACTTGTGTTGGTCCAAATTCCCTGTCTTTCAGATTTGTGTTGGTCCAAATTCCCTGTCTTTCAGATTTGTGTTGGTCCAAATTCCCTGTGTGTCAGATTTGTGTTGTTCCAAATTCTCTGTCTGTCAGACTGTAACTGTTTACTCACTCCTGGTGAAACATAGGCTTTCCTTCCATCCCTTTATTATTGTGTAATTAGTCTGATGCAGTAGGTCTAAACTAAATATGATGTTTGATTATAACTGGTGTGCTGTTTATTTTTTTCCTAGAACTGTTTAATGCAGAAATCTAAAATGGTGCTTGACTAATGACAGTTCATATCCTACTTGTATTGTGTTTACTACAATCTAAATATGGAAGTGACTGGCTAACATTTCTATTAATAAATTAAACCACTTTATGACGCTTGGACTCCGTTTTTTATCTGGTAGAGTGTGTAATTCAAAAGGTTATTATATACATCACCATAAAATGATCATGACGTTAATGGGAGAGGGCAATCGAAGTCACGTCCCCTGAGTGAACCCTCTTAGACAACGTCATCATTATTATTGACTACCTAATTCTAGCAAAAACGCCTACTTCAGGAGTAGTTTAAAATAATGACTGGAATAAATCTTTCTTAGTGTTTGTGTGTGTATAGATAGATGGATAGATAGACAGACAGACAGACAAATAGATAGATAGATAGACAGACAGACAAATAGATAGACAGACAGACAGACAAATAGATAGATAAATAGATAGATAAATAGATAAATAGATAGATAGATAGATAGACAGACAGACAGACAGACAGACATAGATAGATAGATAGATAGATAGATAGATAGATAGATAGATAGATAGATAGATAGATAGATATTCCTGTAATATATTATCGCCTAATTCTAATTTCATTTTTTTAAAAAACAATTCTGTTTCAATCATTATACAAATTTTAATAAAACAACATTATAATGATAAATATCAACACCTAGTTTAAATTGTCTCATTATTTTTTTCTTCTCAAATATACACATCATTAAAGCTTAAGTTCTGAATACAAAATATGTAAATCATTCATCTCTTCAAGCGCAAAAATGAAACATGTTATGGAAGTGGTGGATACATGAAACTTTATATTTTGTTTCAACTCCCAGAACAGATCACAGAGAACTGAGTATCATTGATTTTAGTGAGCATAAATGTGCGAAGAATGAAACAGAGTTATCCGGAAAGTTATCTCCGCGAAAGAGGTTTAAAATTCCCTTGCTCGTGATGATGAATGGCCCGATGGGAGTGTTTAACTCAAAAGACAGAAAAATGCAAACCTTAGTGAGGACAGGCAGCCATGTTGAGAGAACGGAGAGAGAGAAAGAGAATATATTGCAAGCTATATACTTATCTATCCACTTAACCCAACACAGAAATTAGCAAATAAAACAGTTATTGTTGGCAAATTTTAAATAACAACCATCATGCTTACGAGCAACTTTATTACTTTCACATTGCCACGATGTAACACTAGATATAAAGACTGTAGCGATATAACGTCCACATTGCCACGATGTAACACTAGATATAGAGTGTAGCGATACATTTTCCCGTAAAATATCACTTTGAGTAAACAGACTTTAGCTCATTAGACTTCGTTGTAGTGTTTTAATATTTCTGCTTGTATAGACTTCATTTCAGTGTTTTCCTATTTCTCTATGTGTATAGACTTCATTTCAGTGTTTTGTTCTTACACTTAGACTATTGTCGTATGATACCTGGGGTGATCTATATTATGCAATTAGTTCAGATTCATTCAGGCTAAAAAAAATTAAAAAAAAAAACAAACTAATCCACCTATAGATGTCACTGCAGTTAAATCATCTCTGGTTAATATTGGGGCGATGGTCTAGTATTGATGGTCTTGTATTTTTGTGATGTTATTTTTGTCTCGTCGAATTCCCAGATACAAGGCACTTGTGGCACAAAAGACACTAAACTATAATTACAATTAACAATACACTAACAATAACACAAAAGACACTAAACTATAATTACAATTAACAATACACTAACAATAACACAAAAGACACTAAACTATAATTACAATTAACAACACACTAACAATAACACAAAAGACAGTTTAACAATTGACAATTAAAATAATATACAAGAAGAAAACATGTATGATAAGAATTACACGAATGATTCCTCATATATCGGCGTAAGTAAACAATATAATTCTTCAATACTTCGATTATCTACTGCTCTCAGTTCTCTGCAGATTGCACCCAAGAGTTGTGGGCCATCAATAGTTCGAAGGGCTCCGAGTTTCTCTTTTCTTTGACGAGTCACCAATGTAGGTCGAGATGCTACATGCACACTCATGTAGCCTCAATCGGACTGGCCATTCGTCACCCCCACCCCAGCAGAAGTAACACTCGAATGACTTCAACGTAAACTAGATAGAACCTCAGTCAAGTCGCTCGTTGCGATACTGTTTCGCATGAGTGGTTATATGTGTGATATACAATGAGGAGTCCCTCAAAATGACCAATCAGCAATACTGACTATAGATTAGTGATTATAATAAACAAATAATTAAATGACCATGCAACAATATTGATTATAGATTGGTGGTTGTGCCAAATATTAAAATGATCATGCAACAATATTAACTATAGATTAGCTATTGTTGCCAAATATTAAAATTACCATGCAACAATATTGACTATAAATTAGTGATTGCAAACAAATAATAAAATATCCCTGAATAATATTGATTTTATATCTTTGATTATTGCAAATAATAACACGTCATAACTTTAACGCTGACGTTTGCTCAGTGAATTCCTGCACGTTTAAACGACGTTATGTATGTGTACGTATGCAACGGGTTCGAGTCGAGTGAATGCGGCACACGAGACCATCGATTATAGTTGCACGCACACACGCACGTACACACACACACACACACACACACGCACGTACACACACACACGTACACACACACACACACACACACACACACACACACATCGCAGCACTTAAATAGATTTTTTTAGAATTTCGACACATTTTAAAGTTTAACCTTCCAGCACTCACCGGTTCATTCAGTATAGAAAAATAAAATAAAATTCAATGTGCAATTTCCTGTCAGTTTTACTATCACAAATTTACATGAATTAACTTTTGCCTTTCAAGTGTGAGTCGAGAAGAGATACTACTGTGTGGTAACAAACCTCTCAGCGACGATGACCAACCATACGCTTGACTCTAATGCCTACATTTGAAAGTGGCAGTGGCAGTTTCCTCCCTATGATAGAAATCAACCCTGAAAATCCGTTTCCCATTCCGTTTGATACCGGTGTCTTCGCATTCACTACTAACTGTCGGAAAGGACACCCACTAAATTAGTTTACCTAACTTCTGCGGTATCTTTCCGATGGCACCAAATTTACCCTCTCTGTCTCTCTCTTTGTCTGCCTCTGTATTTGTCTGTCTCTTTGTCTGTCTCTGTCTTTTTCTGTCTCTTTGTCTGTCTCTGTCTCTTTCAGTCTAGAAAACACTAATCTCTATCATTATCACAGTCGATCTTTCTCACACCTCATGGCTTAAATATATTCTCTACTGTTGATACCACTACTTCACACGACAATATTAACATATTTTAATATTTTAGTGAAAAGAAAGTATGAACATACTTTATTAGTAACCACATATTATATTTAATTTTAATACAAAGCGAAATGTTGTAATGTCGTAAAATGCATGAATAAGGTGTTTATGTACTGAGAGTTATTCTGTACAGATTAACAGTGTCAGTATACATGAAAAATATCACGCTAGTTCCAGGAAATATACAAGATGGTCTTAGGATAGAATTCAACAGGAAAGTATATGCCAGATGGCAGTAACCCGTTACGAGAAGGAAATTTGACCATCTGGCTTAGTTTTAATGACGGGTATAGTAAGGATACCCGTGTCTGAAGAAACGCACACGTCAAGATAGTGATATTGTACTTAGGTACTTAGGACTGAAGTCAGTCACTGCAGTTAGTTAGAACGAGGTAACATAATGCTGATTGTCAAATGGACAAGCACTCACTGTCCAGAGTGGCGATGTCAGTCAAAGACTTAGGTCATTTGTCCAGCCATATCTCTGTGCTTCTTCACGACCATATGAGAAGCTTTCAAAATACAGTTTGGCCGAGTATATACACACCCATATATCGATGACCTACTAGAAAACGTTTGGTCGAGTATATACACACCCATATATAGATGACCTACTAGAAAACGTTTGGTCGAGTATATACACACCCATATATCGATGACCTACTAGAAAACGTTTGGTCGAGTATATACACACCCATATATTGACTACCTACTAGAAAACGTTTGGTCGAGTATATACACACCCATATATCGAGGACCTACTAGAAAACGTTTGGTCGAGTATATACACACCCATATATTGACTACCTACTAGAAAACGTTTGGTCGAGTTTATACACACCCATATATTGACGACCTACTAGTAAACGTTTATCGTTTTGAGTTATTGGGACTCATTCATCTACTTGCAAAACATAATTATTTTAATTTAACAACTGTAATTTCCGGGTATCTTATACATGTACGTGAAATGAATCGCCATGACTGTAGCAGTGCCATTTGTTATTGTAGTGACGCAGGTGGTCAAAGGCTGATGTGGCAACTTCTCACGATTCTCATTGGTTGTGACACATGATTGCATAAAGAGTCCTTAGAAGATGACATGCCATATGTTTATGTTTACAAACAAAATTTTCGTCCACACCTATTCACTCAACGAGAATAAGAGGATGAAAGGGCCATTTATAAGGAATTCCTTAAATAACGGTTGAATGAAACGCAAATATGAGAAGTATTACTTCAGAATTCAGTCAACCATTCCTATCGGTGTTCTGTGGCCTAAGGTGTCACATCCTACTGCATTTTTCCAAGACTGCCTAAAAAGATTAAATAAATGGTTCTAATTTTGACTGAATTCAGCAAAGGCAAAAAGCTTGGAAACAAGAAAAAGATAATATAAGTTATACAAGAGGTACAATCGGCGGAGGGAAAAGTATAAAGATGAATAAACAAGAAAAAACAGAGAGAAAGAGATTGTCCAATCTATATTGTTAAACATATATGTATATATATATATATAGATATATATATATAGAGAGAGGGTGGGGGAGAGAAGGATAAAGAGAGGGATATATATGTACGAGATAGATAGATAGATAGACAGACAGACAGACAGACAGATAGATAGATATATAGATGGATAGAAAGATAGATAGACAAACAGACAGACAGACAGACAGATAGTTATACAGATAGAAGGGTAAAGGAGATAGGGAGGGAGGGAGACAGTGAGTTATCGTGTATGACTAAGCAGTCCACCGCTCAACTGGATAGTTGCAATTCCGTGTTCCATTGGAAGCTCAGATATTAGTTTTGGTTTTTTGCAAGAGTGAACTTTGAAGAAAAAGATCTTTTGCATTTCTGTATGCGTATACTGTAGTTTAGTTTTCCAGAGCAAAACGACGGCTTTCCTCAAAGAGCAGGATGGGGGGGGGGAATGAATGGCAACTTATTGACTGCCTAAAAAAAATTAGTCTTGTTGACTGGTTACTCGCCTGGTTTATATTTGTTGACTGGTTACTCGCCTGGTTTTGTATGTGTCGACTGGTTACTCGCCTGGTTTTGTATTTGTCGACTGGTTAACTCGCCTGGTTTTGTATTTGTCTACTGGTTAACTCGCCTGGTTTTGTATTCGTTGGTTCAAGGTTTTAAATACCGACAGAAAACGTTTCTTATTACTTTGCAAAGTGTGTGTCAGGCACATGCTTCTAGAGTTCAAAGTGCCATCGAGAATTATTCTTGTCTCACTTCTTAAATCGATTACCTCTCACTATTCATGTTTGTCTCAGTTCTTAAATCGATTACCTCTCACTATTCATGTTTGTCTCAGTTCTTATTCAGTTTTAAAGCATTCCATTTACCACCCACTATGTGCTCTCCTTTTCTAATTTTAGTTTTTGTTTTATTTTGTAAATTAAACTACAGTATACCACTTTGTTTAGACTGCTATATGATAAAAAGCGAACAAACCAAAGAGCATTAAATCAATTGACAACTGAGACCAGTAGAAACCATGTGTAATAAAGGGAGAGCATTGACGTCTCTGACTACATCGAAAGAAGCATGAACAGTGTGTGGTAAAGGTAAGCACTCTTGACAAAAATGTAAATATAAGTCCAATTCAACGTCCATCTTGAATGAGTAGAACTGTTCATTTCGCCAATAGGCAACACCGTTCCGTTAAACAGTCTTGAAAATCTCATGTTCATTTGCTAACAATTTTCATAAAGATTAGTGTAAGTGATAATTATGTTTTCCATTATGTTTCTCTTATGCTCGATGCATGTTTATTTACTCTAGTATGTAGAGTAAGCAGTGCATCCATTTACAGACGACAAAGCTAGCACATTGTGCACGTATAAGCGTCTGGGATAATTCACTGAAATTCACCACATTACAATAGTATTGAGTGTAGAAAATAATCCAAATTTAATATTGCCTGTATCTGAAATTGCTAGGTAAGTGATTTTGTGCGTGTTCTAAGTCGAGACAATGACGTCCGATTGATTCAAAGGTCCACCAACTAACAACCTTCATAATGGTTCAAACAGAATTCAAAAAGGTCAGCACACGTTACTGACCAAACTGAAAACCTACTTCAGCCACTGTAGAGGTAGCTGTATAAGAACTATCGTTATCTTCACCCAAGAAAGATCTCGGAATAAACTGGTCATCCAGAGGTGAAGCAATGATTGCCGCGGTTATTGCATGCACAACAGGCACACAATCCCAATGAGAAGACAGTTTTCGTCTCCGAGGGTCAAATGTAATTCGCTGACTAGACGACGATCCAAGTGAGATGTGAGTTTTCTCCCCTGATGGTCAAATGTATTTTGTCTGATCCTAATTTGATCTATATTATTATACCTAATGGAGTCGAATGAAGAGATCTAAAAATTGAATAATATTGTAACGATACAAATCATAGAAATGAAGATGAATCTACAATCTAATTATTCAAGAAAATCCTCCCATTCAGGACTCAAAAAAGTGAGTGAACACTAAATTTACCTCAGTTTTCTCAGACTATAGACAGTTCTCTCTATATGGTTGTCTGATGTGGGGTTGTCTAAAAGAAAAAATAATTTATAAAGATGGCTGTGTCACATAATAACTTATGTAGTCCACCCCTACCCCCCCCACTAAATATAGACTACATGCAAACTAGTTCAAGAACGGTTAACCTCTATCCCTAGGCTAGAAAAATGCATGAAGGCCTACTCACTAAATTAACCAATCAAAGTGCAGCTCAGCCACATGCAATGAATGTGCTAGAAATCCATCTGAACATTGTTAGTTGAATGCAAGCTGACCATGAGGCAACATGTATTTTAGCTCACAGCGTTAATAAGTTATAACCATAGTACCAACTCTTATTGCTGGTTATCACACAGCAGGGAACAACTGCTGAGTTATTCACTATATGTTACCATGCTATCTAAATTTATTTCTCGTTCAGAGCTGTCCAAAGACAAGGTTCTATAGAGAGTTGTCCAAAGACAAGGTTCTATAGAGAGATATTTGTCCAAAGAGAATTTGTCCAGAGAGAGATCTATCTAAAGACAATGTTTTATAGAGAGATGTGTGTCCAAAGAGACGTTGTCCAGAGAGAGCTGTCCAATGACAAGGTTCTATAGAGAGATGATTGTCCAAAGTGACAATTGTCCAGAGAGATGGCTTGTCCAAAGAGAAGACTGTCTAGAGATATAGCTGTCTAAACAGAGGGTTGTCGGGAGAGATGGCTGTTCTAAGGATATCTAGAGATATGTCTGTTCAAAGAGAGCTATAAGAGGAGATGGCTGTCCAACACATAGCTGTCTATTGACATTTTATTTGTCGGCAGGCTGTTCAGTGATATTTTTAAATGGCTAGCTAAATTAACAGTGCACTTAAATTGGTTACCTCTGTTGCATCTTGAGATGGAAATATTGACCAAGGTTAATTTAAATTTAAAATGCATAGAAAGCAAATATTGTCCTTATGCATCTAAGTGAATCTCAACTCTCAGCTGGCTGATTAAGTGAATCTTAATTATCAACTAGCTAAATGAATCTTAACTCCGAATTGGTTGACTAAGTGAATCTTATTATTTCCACACGTGGGTATCGATATGATGACGTCTATAGAGTCATAGACTAACATAGTTATTGTTTCCTTGACACTTTGCATAGGCTTCGCCCATCTTTGCCCGGACTAATTTGCTAATATTCGGGACTCCTATCCACAGCTTTCGTGCCCCGCCTTTCAGACTTCCTTAAGAGCTTCTGAGACGAAAGAAAAGCTTGATTTTGTCCGACAGCCCTCTGAAAGGCTTTGATCTGATAGCGGCCATAAATTGTCTTCACTTTCAAAGCCAGGGCCGAGTCCGATTAGGAAGTGTGATTTGCACGGTACGCGACGCTTTGCGAATTCAGTTGGCAGTGCGCGCGCAATTAAGTTCACCAAGGAATTTGCGCGCACGCCGCAGAGACTAAACGGAAGCAGTTGACAAAGGGGTAAATGGATTGTCACAAGAGCGTAGATAAATTCGTAATTAATGCATTTCAACAGTTGAATAAAACAATCATCTCTGTACGCAGGCTGGGGGGAAGGAAAACGGTATGATGATGGATGTGGCTGCCACTCATCCGTACTTGGACAAACAAAATCTGATAATAATACTATCCTCTCAGTCTGTTGTAACGGATTGCAGGAATAATACTTTTATCCCAGTCTGTTGTAACGGATTGCAGGGATAATACTTTTATCTCAGTCTGTTGTAACGGACTGCAGGAAACGATTGGACATCAATCGGTTTATATAAACAATGATCTTTTGAACAAAAACACGTTACTCATCAGTTGTTCTATGTAATGATCTTTTCAACAAAAAATCAAATGCTAGACACCAATTATCAAACAGTTTGTCAAAGCAAATAAATATAGTGAACCAGCATATTTTAGAAAATAGATCTCACGCTTTTAGAAGTAAATATTCTTGATTTTAGATCTTTCTGTGCGCGTGTACATTTCTGTCTGCCTATATACCTATGCACACATGTATGAGTGTTTGTATATGTGTGTTGTCAAGTTCAAAACTGTTTCCAATCATCTTTGGAAGCTGTTTGCAACGATCATTAAATATTGTCCCAACCGTGCTTTTAAAAACTGTTTCCAACGGTCCTTCTAAAAAACAAACAAATAAAACATGTTCCCAATGATATTTAAAGTTGTTCCTAACAATTTTATAAAAATTTAAAAGTTGTTCACAATGATCTTATAAAACTGTTCCCAACGATATTTAAAAGTTGTTCACAATGATCTTATAAAATTGTTCACAAAAATATTTGAAAGGTGTTTACAATGATCTTATAAAACTGTTCCCAACGATATTTAAAAGTTGTTCACAATGATCTTATAAAATTGTTCACAAAAATATTTGAAAGCTGTTTACAACGATCTTATAAACCTGTTCCCACGCTTCTATGATCTTTGAATGGATGTTAAAACAGTTTCCAAACGGGCGTTAAAAACTGTTTCCAATGACGTAAACAGTTGCAATTGTTAAACCGTTTAGAAAAAAGTCAGTTTTGTCTGTCTTTGTTGAATACTATTGTCTTATCTTCCATTACGGTCAAACATGTTAGAAATGGTTGTATTCACAAAATATATGTTCGGCCTTACTCTTGCATAAATATCATATTGAAATATGTGCTTTTCTTCTAAAATGCATACCTTTATTGTATTCATAATGTCAAACCAATTCTTTTCTCTTTTCAGAGCTTTGCCAGCTAGCCTTTCCATTTAAACATAATTATATAACATTTTCTGACAGTAAATTTGCCTCTCACTATTTTTAAATATAAATTGTTATATAAATAAATTGCTAAATTGTCGAAGTAACCCAACCTTGGGAACTCCTTATGGTGCTAGTTTTGAAAGTGTCTGAGTTGAAGTATACAGCTCGAGGCAAGAATATTCCAGATTGCTTACATAATGCCATCTGAGTGAGTAGTTTTTTTTATTATCCAATGATTATGATTTATGAGATCAAGACCAGCCAATGGGATGAGATTAAGGAGCTCACTTGCTGTAGAAAATTCTGTTCTCTGGTCACTTTGAATTTGAGTGGCAAAGTCCAGCTTTGAAAGGCAGTCACTAACTTGATGGTGAGTTAAAGTGACTGATTGAGAAAAAATGGACTTTGAAACATTTCATGCATTATTACTATTGATATATTATACTTGTATAAAGATGTACTATGTGAGTTGATTTTTATTTCTACAAATGTTTGAATTATGCTGAACACATGGGTCATTGATAGTATGTATGAATGGTCTCTAGTTTTCTTTTTGTACTTTTTCTTCTCGAATAATATTGCATTGGGAAATACCTATAAAATAAAATAAACAACAGATCAGTACAAGCTACAACAAACATGCTATTGATAATAATAGTGATTGTATGGTGATGAAGATGATAATGATGAGAATAAATAATATACAAATAAAGAAAGAAAATAAATAAATCCTTAATTAAAGTCTAATAAAGCCAGTACCAGGTGTACCATACCAGTTAGCCCTTAATCCAACCTCCACCCCTCCCACCGTACCCTGTCCCAAACTACCTGGTTCCATTCTGCGCTGAATTGAAATCGTCGACACAACGGAAGTATCCCCCATTTAAATTGACTCTCATTTGTTTGTAAAGCATTTGCAACTGCTAACAGATTTTAGCAATCTAGGAGTAGTAGTAGTAGTGGTAGTAGTTATAGTAGCAACACTAGTAGTCAATCCTAGTACGGGGGATATCTGTATATGGTGAAGAGTTAAGCTGTATCAAGGTGGCAACGTTTGTGTCTTGGTGCGAGCAGCGTAAGGTTGTGTCTGCACCTCTGTCTTGGTGCGAGCAGCGTAAGGTTGTGTCTGCACCTCTGTCTTGGTGCGAGCAGCGTAAGGTTGTGTCTGCACCTCTGTCTTGGTGCGAGCAGCGTAAGGTTGTCTGCACCTCTGTCTTGGTGCGAGCAGCGTAAGGTTGTCTGCACCTCTGTCTTGGTGCGAGCAGCGTAAGGTTGTCTGCACCTCTGTCTTGGTGCGAGCAGCGTAAGGTTGTCTGCACCTCTGTCTTGGTGCGAGCAGTGTAAGGTTGTCTGCACCTATGTCTTGGTACGAGCAGCGTAAGGTTGTCTGCACCTCTGTCTTGGTGCGAGCAGTGTAAGGTTGTCTGCACCTCTGTCTTGGTACGAGCAGCGTAAGGTTGTCTGCACCTCTGTCTTGGTGCGAGCAGCGTAAGGTTGTCTGCACCTCTGTCTTGGTGCGAGCAGCGTAAGGTTGTGTCTGCACCTCTGTCTTGGTGCGAGCAGCGTAAGGTTGAGTCAGTGCCTCAATCTTTTTATTTTTACTCTCTGTTTTTAGTAGTATTATGGCGCGTCATACTACTGACATTTTTTCATCACTTTTGAAAAGAGACAATGTGCAGTCACTTTGAAAAAAGCCAACAATTGTGAAGTCCTTAAAAATGTGCTAGTCTCGGTTATCATAATACCTAAATCGGAATACTTTCTTAGTGACATCAAGTCAGTTAATTATCCTTGTCACAATACTGAAACCAACCTTTGACAAGCTCTCTGATCAGTGTTCTTTCTGACAACTCTTTTAATCACTGTCTCAAAAACTATGCCTATTTTCTGATCTCTCTCTCTCTCTACAAATCTGAGTACTTTCTGATAACTCTCAATTACTCACTCTCCCCATATCTGTGTGTATTTTCTAACATCTCTCTTTCACTCGGTCTACAAATCTGAGTACTTTCTGATAACTCTCAATCATTCACTCTCCCCATATCTGTGTGTATTTTCCTCTCTCTCTCTCTCTCTCTCTCTCTCTCTCTCTCTCTCTCTCTCTCTCTCTCTCTCTCTCTCTCTCTCTCTCTCTTTCTCTCTCTCTCCAAATCTGTGTGTGATCTCTGACAACTCTCACTCCCCACAAAATCACGCCATTAGAACCGAGAAGGTTGAGCAATGTTGACAAGTTTCCGACTGTTGATGCTGTTAGAACCCTTGTGAATTGTCTGGTTCTCTCTCATCTTGATCAGTGTCACTCTCGTGTCTCTCTGGACCAATGTGTCCTAAGAAGGAACTTCAAAATGTTCGACACAGTGTAGTTTAAATTATTCATAGAGCTCCGTGGACTGGTCATGTCACGCCACGTTTCTACAATCTCAAACGGTTACCAGCGAAATGCAACACAATTAATTCTTCTCTTTTCTGAGCTTCGCTATCTGGCTCCAGCACTAAGCACATGTCCTATCTTACAAATATATGTGTACACTTCGCTATCTGGCTCCAGCACTAAGCACATGTCCTATCTTACAAATATCTGTGTACACTTCGCTATCTGGCTCCAGCACTAAGCACATGTCCTATCTTACAAATATCTGTGTACACTTCGCTATCTGGCTCCAGCACTAAGCACATGTCCTATCTTACAAATATCTGTGTACACTTCGCTATCTGGCTCCAGCACTAATCACATGTCCTATCTTACAAATATATGTGTACACTTCGCTATCTGGCTCCAGCACTAATCACATGTCCTATCTTACAAATATCTGTGTACACTTCGCTATCTGGCTCCAGCACTAGGCACATGTCCTATCTTACAAATATCTGTGTACACTTCTGCTAGAAGTATGCGCTCATCCGCAGACACGGGTGTTCAAGATTCCAAGGGGTATATAAATAAAGTAATTTGGCTATCGTATCTTTGCTCATCACGGTGTGTCCAACCGTCCATCCTTCTGGAATTCACTGTCTTTTGTGGCCATAATCATTTAAAAAGGGTGTTGAAAACCATAATCGTTTTAAAAGGGTGTTCAAAACCTAATTTTCGTCAAAAAAAAAAAAAATAATAACTCTGTCTCTTTGGTGTCATTGCTCGTCTAGCGATACGTTTGTAAATTAATGTTTATTTATGTTTCTCTTTTACAAGTAACGTATTTGACATGCTAATTGTAAAATCATTTTTAAGTATTTTTTTTTTCGTAAATAAATTTATTTACTTTACTATTTGTTACTCTTTTATAAATACAGATTTCGGTTTGAGTGCGGTTTCATTTTGTTTTTGTTATTTTAATTTTTTGTTTTCCTATGTTAGTAAATAGTTTGTAAAAGTACTTGAGTTTCTAAGGGACAAACACTTAACCAAGTCTCAACCACTGCTACCACTACTACTACTATTTTTACTAAGCTTATCTGTAGTGTAATTAATTTTTTTGTTTCTTCGTAATGCTGTTTATAAATTAAATCGGTTGGACGCATATAAAGGATGTTTTTTTTTATTATGAATATTATAAAGCGCATTATTTTTCCTTTTCTTTCACATTAAGTATTTTTTTAAAAGCAATTTAACTTTAGTTATTGGTCAAAACCATTGTTTGTAAACAGCACGTAGTGCGGACAACCAGCTCTGAAAAGAAAATACAATCAAGGGAGCTGACTCTCTACAATAACCTGTGCCTGCGCGGTTTTATCCTGGAGCTAGTACTCGGTCTTTGGTGACTGAACTTTAGAAGTTACAGTACGTTTTCTAATTTTGCAGTAAATTTGTCAAAGAAAATGTTGTTAGCAAATTATAGAAAATCTGCATTCTGCTGTGTATGTATATATTTGTAGTGTGTGTGTGTGTGTGTGTGTGTGTGTGTGTGTGTGTGTGTGTGTGTGTGTGTGTTGTGAGTGAGAGAGAGAGAGAGAATTCATGTCTAAAATTGAAATGTCAAGACAGATAGATAGTATCCGTATCTTTATTGTTTGCTTGCATATGGGTGATGTGAGTTGATAGGTATCTCAGTATGAAGGTATGTGCGTGTGTGTGTGTGTGTGTGTGTGTGTGTGTGTGTGTGTGTGTGTGTGTGTGTGTGTGTGTGTGTGTGTGTGTGTGGAGCATTCACATACGTACATCCATACTTTTGAATAGATATGTGTGTATGCGTGTGTGTTTGTTATGATGCGAGATTTGTAACATGTAAGATTACTTAGCGGTTGTCAGCACATTTTAGTGTACAGTTTAGTCTTGGATACACTAAGTTCATAATTCTTAGTGTATTTATTAATAAGTTAATAATTCTTATTTGTTAATAATTCTTAGTGTATTTATTAATAAGTTAATAATTCTTAGTGTATTTATTAACAAGTTAATAATTCTTAGTGTATTTATTAATAAGTTCATAATTCTTAGTGTATTTATTAATAAGTTCAGAATTCTTAGTGTATTTATTACTAATATTGATTGGTGTTCCGGTATTGAATAATTAGGATTTTTTTTTTTACAATATTATTTTATTGTAGTCTTGAGTAATTACAGTATTTATAAACAATATCAATTTGTTTTCCAGTGTTGCGTAATTAGGCAGTTATGTACAATATTAATTTGTATACCAGTCAGGGTTAATTATTTACAATATCAATTTATTTCCCAGGCTTGAGTAACTCCTGTATTTCTTTATCTCAACCCATTGGCTAGTCGCGTTCTTGTAAATCGTAACCATTGGATAATAAAAACTACTCATCTAGTCTAACATCTTCTCAACTTGAGGGTTTACTCCAACTCTGACACTTACAAAATACCATCATAAGGAGTGCCCAAGATTGGGTCACTTCAACAATTTAATAATTTATATAGCAATTAATCTAGAAATAGGGATGGGCAAATTTACTCCGTCTCAAAGTCACTTCGTGGACTCCCAAACCAACTTTACAAAACAATATGAAAGCAATATAAATCCTTTCTTGACTATTTGCATACGGACTTTACCAAACAATACGAAAATAATTAAATTCCTTCGGAATATAATTGTTACGCCAACGCCACTTTGTTAATGAAAATTATTATTATTATTAATTAAGTTTTCATAACTAATTACAAGTGATGAAAATCTTAATTTATTTTATTAATGATCCTCCAGCAGACACACCTCGTCCCTCTCACTTGGCAGATGTGCAGGCGCTGTAAACGTTTTCTCTATTCCACAACATAAGACAACATTTATGATCACATAATGTTTCCGTGAGTGGAAAACTTCTTACTAAAGGAGAAGACAAATCCGTCTTTAATCTATATTTAGCGAGCCCCCATCCACCCACTTTCTTCTCCAACATACGATTATCAATATGCGTAAGGTCAATAAATGTATTAAATCAACAATCAAATATACATATGACAAATACAATGAATAGATTACTTCACATCAATATTTCTATGAATCCACATTTGGGTAATTTTATAATTACAATTCAACAATATGTCAACACAAATCCCAGTTTAGTTCGATTAGAGAATACAAATCGAGTTATTTGAGATAACTAGCAGTTATAGGTGATTATAGTCTTTTTACATAACCTGGATTAAGCGCTGCTTCACTTGCTTTTGCAACAATGTCAAAATGTCTGCAACTAAACGAGTCTCCCTCCACATATGTGGGAAACACTGACATGCTATTTTATTCTCAACTAACTTCAGTGCCCTTTTTTGCCATGTTAGTTCCTTCAAGCAGAACATTATTACAGTAATTCTGGTAACTTCACTATACTAGAGTTTTCCCAATGTACTCAGCATACTTTGCCATGATACATCGTATAGCGTACTCCCTTATCCTCTTGTGTAGCTTACTACATGTATTGCGTATGCGTTATGGGCTTGTATTTTGTTCGCCCCATTTAGCTTGGACTTCAGGACTTTTCTAACCCGTTTTTCATACTCTCTCTTAACTTTGGACTTATCTCTGAATATTTTCTTGATGCGGTAGTATCCCAAGGTATTTATATCCTTTTTCCAATAAAACATCGTTGATTTTTTCAGATGTCGAATTGTAGGCCCTCTGTTGTTTTGACCTTGCCTCTCTGGATGACAATTCTTCCACATTTCTCAAGGCCGAATTTCATGTTGATGTCCTCACTGCAGATCCTAACAGTATTGATCAGTGACGTGATGTCACGTTCAATTTTACCGTACAGCTTATTATTATAATAATTACTATTAAGTCAAGGTAATATAAAATTGAATAATACAAGGTGAAACATATATACATGTAAATTCTTTTATACGACCAAATGTTAGCAATACTAATGATAGTAATTTTGACAGTATGGTAGCGATAATAATAATAAAGCTAATGATTAGGAAAAATCAAATAAGAACAATACAAAAAGAACAAAGTAACATAAACTAATATAGCATTTTCACCATACTCAATAAAAAAATCCATTAATAAAAAGTCGAATAATCCCATTGCCACGTGTAATGTATGGCTAGTCCCTAATTCTTCCCCCACTCGTCCCACCACACCCCACCTGACCCCACCGAAATCAGCGTAATGAATGACTGAAGCGATTTTCTTTGCAACATACATTAAATAGCACACACTAAAACATGTCGTATACGACTAACAAGAAATAAAACTCGCTGGGATACAACATCGTGTGCAACAAACAAGAAATAAGACACACTATAGCATATCTTTTACATTAAACAAGACATAGGACACACTATAGAATGTCTTTACAAGAAACAAGAAATAGGACGCACTATAGAATGTCTTTACAAGAAACTAGAAATAGGACACACTATAGAATGTCTTTATAAGAAACAAGAAATATGACACGCTATAGCATTTTTTACAACAAACAAGAAGTAGGGCAGGTTATACCACATCTTTTACAACATAAAAGAAATGGAACAAATAGAACATACTGTTTTTGGCAAATAACAGCAAAAAATATATCAAAAATTAAAAGTAATTATTCTAGAACTGTTGCCATGAACACCAAAACAAAAAAAAACGCGACGGAGTTTACAAATCTACTAGTCGTAGAAGACATATTTGATGAAACGAGTCTTTCGCTTATAATTATGTGATGGAAAACAGCGATCGTTATCATAGACCACTCCACTTTTCAGTTCTGTTTTGTCTGACAATCGAATGAAGCATTCCCGAGTCGCTTACAGACAGGCTGTTTTCATTTGAGCGCAGGATCCGTTATAAAAATAGTTATTTGCTTTTTCAGCATACCAACTTAGACAGAAACATTTAAATGATGAAGAAAATATTCCATTTAGACAGGATGTTAATGCAGAAGAAAAATACAGTTTAAAAATATTTAGCTGGAAGTCGGTAAGATGATATAAACAAACCAATTTCAAGTTTCGATAAAGTTCCACTTATTTTTTTACATCTGGTTCGGACATATAAACAACCTCTTATCTATTTTAATTTGACATTTCGTTTGGGCAAATCATCTACGTTATACCTTTGTTATTTTGAAATCTAGTTTGGACATGTAAACTATTTCATATCTTGGATGTTATATTGAAATCTAGTTTGGACATGTAAAGTATTTCATATCTTGGATGTTATTTTGAAATCTAGTTTGGACATGTAAACTATTTCATATGTTGGATGTTATTTTGAAATCTAGTTTGGACATGTAAACAATTTCATATCTTGGATGTTATTTTGAAATCTAGTTTGGACATGTAAACAATTTCATATCTTGGATGTTATTTTGAAATCTAGTTTGGACATATAAACAATTTCATATCTTGGATGTTATTTTGACATCTAGTTTGGACATGTAATCACATACCTGTTACAAAGGCTTTAATAACTACAAAATATTATGTTCTTAACAGACCAAAAACAAATACATTTCTGATTGATGTTTGTCCATTTTGCATAGTTTGTATAGGAACATAGGAAAGCAAAGAAGTGAATAACATTTTTGCCATTTAGATAATTTTAAAAAATAGAAAAACTGTCTCATGCCCTTGTCCCGTGAGATCAGATAGGAGTTATAAAAAATAAAAAGGCTGTTTAAAATTGTGTCCAGTTTGAAAGGGACAATAAACACTTACAGTATGACATCTTCTGACCATCTCCAATACTTGTGCAGTTTGATCAACAAGGCATGACGAAATTACATTTCGAGTGGATTGCACCTCATCCAGCAACTAATTGTTATCTTTCTCTGTATGTATGTATGTGTGGGTGTATATATGTATGTGTGACAGAGTAAATTTGCCCCTCCCTATTTTAAAATTTAATCGTTATATAAGTTCTAAATTGTCAGAGTGACCTGACATTTAGTACTTCTTATGGTGTTAATTTGAAAGTGTCTGAGTATGAAGTAAACAGCCTGAGGCAAGAATATTCTAGATGTGCTGACCTAATGGAAACTGGTGAAGCAGTTTCCTATTATCCAATGATTATGATTTATGAGAATGAGACTGGTCAATGGGCTGAATTTAAGGAGTTCGCTTGCGATAGCGAATTTTACACCTTAATCACTTTGAACACATGCTGAGCGCGGACATTTTGACATAGTGACATTGTTGTAAAGGTAAGTGAAAGACTGGGAGCTGACACTGTGATATTGTTGCAAAGGTAAGTGAAAGACTGGGAGCTGACACTGTGATATTGTTGCAAGGGTAAGTGAAAGACTGTCAAGCAGTATCACAGTATGTATGCATGTATATATTATATAGTGTTTAGATGGATCCATTGATCCATCATTGCATCTATTTCTCTCTCTCTCTCTCTCTCTCTCTCTCTCTCTCTCTCTCTCTCTCTCTCTCTCTGTGACACTGAAAAAATACATTTTTAAAAGTAATTATTCATTTATAATTATTATATTTTATTTTCCAATGATGCTATAATCAAAGTGTATGCATATATATTAATATATATTTCATTATCTATGATCTTACATTTCATGTGTAATTATGTATATTTCATTATCTGTGATGATGTGTACAATGTGTGTGCATATATATTTATGTATATTTTATGCTGTATGCAGTGTATATGTTTAATTATGTATATTTCATTATCTATGATGTTGTATGCAATATGTGTGCATATGTAATTAGGCATATTTTATTATCTATGGTGTTGTACTCAGTTGTACTCTTTGTGTGCATATACAGTAATGTATATTTTATTATCTATGATGTTGTATTCACTGTGCACGCATATACAATAATGTATATTTTATTTTCTGTGATGTTGTATTCAATTGCAACATGTTTAATTATGTATATTTTATTATCAGTGATATAGCATTCAATGTTTAATTATGTATATTTCATTATCTATGATGCTGCAATCTGTAGTGGAGTAAATTTGCCTGTCCCTATATCTAAACTTAATTGTTATATATGTTAATTTGACATGACCTTTGGGTACAGTGCATGATGATACTTTTTGTAAGTACCAGAGTTAACATAACAACTCAGGTAAAGATTCTAGAACTTGCTGATGTAATCCAATCCACTTCCAAGCAGATGAGTAGTTTTCTAATAGTCTCACACCTGTTCATAACAATATCATCCAACAGGGATAGATTGAAAGTTACTTTTTTTAAAATAAAGTTTTATATTCTAATCATTTTCATTTTGACATAGCTCAAGTCCACTCATAATGATGATTGTTTGCTTAAGGTAAGTTTAGTGACTAAGGCAGAATGGACTTCGTACATGTTTGCTATTAATCTATGATTTGATTTGGAGAATGCTTTATGTAATTGAACCATTATTTCTATGATCACTAATTTGCATTACGTTGTTACATTATACTTGTGAATTTTAATCAATGCTATATTTCTTATGATGCGTGTGTAGTGGGCTAATGAATATTGTTGCAGGATTAGTAAGTTGAGAATGTGTGATAGAGAGAAAGGAGTTTAGAGAAGAAATATACCTGAAACTTAGCGCTGACCTTGATTTGACTTTTACAGAGGGGAACATTCCTTTTGATGCTTTTGATGTTTTATAAATTGTATCCACTAATGTACATGTTGGTATGTGTATCCAGAATTGATGTCGAACTTATCAGTAAACATGTTACTGTAAGTTGATTCTTGTGAATTCTGTTTGAGAGCCAGTATGATGAAAATTGGGGCTTGAGTTTGGTCTCGAGAATTCACGAAGAAATGTTTAAACATTCCTCTTGGTGAGCTTCTGAAGATTCTGAAATATTCCTTGTGGTCTGCTTTGATAACGCATCCTGGACAATTCTGGACAATTTCTCCATGGTGTGCTTTGTGAGTGCATTGAAGATTCGTGAACAGTTATTTAATATGCCTAGAAGGGATACATGTTGGACCATCACCTAATAGGAAAGAAATTGACTTGTTGCAAACTGTGTGATTGTAAATATGTGCCAGTGACAGCTGCTATCATTGAAAAAAATATGTATGTTTACTATAATTATCTCTCTGAAACGTCACTCTCATTTCCATGATGAAACTATATCTATGAATTTGATTGTATATATAAAATTATGTTAATTAGACTGCTATGTTTATGCTAGGATAAACTGAATGAGTGTCTCATGTTTAATCAGACATTGTTGTGAAGTGATGTAAATGTCCACGCTCTTTTGATTATATTCATATGTTGTATATTAGATTGCTGATTTAATAAGTTTATTCGTAAATTTATTAACATTCTTGCAAAAAATATTAAAACCTATATTGGAGTAATAGCGGGTGGATGGGGCCTCGTTAAATATAAATAAAAGACGAATTTTTATTACTCCTTTAGTAAGAAGTTTCCACCTGCAGAAATAGTATGCGACAGTAAAACATCTATCTTATTATTTTGTAAAGAGTAGAGTTGTGTAATTAATTAATAAATAATAATAATAACCAGTTACAAAGGAGTGCATGTCGCATATTTAATGTGAGTGCATGTATAATTATATATATATATTTTTTATATATATATTATTATTATCTATGGTGTTGTATATAATGTATAATTATGTATATTGTGTCTGTGATGTTGTATGCAATATGTGTTCATGTATAATTCTATATTACCGTTAACTTACTGAGTGAAAAGTAGTAACTAGCAGTTTCCATTTTTTCTCAATGCTGTCTGGTGGGGATTTCCCTGAGGTGTAAAAACAGGTTAGCTCTTTTGTCTGGCAATGGTTGCAAATCAGCTCGAAATGTGTGAATGAAATCAGGGACTGCTGAGAAATGTAAGTTATAAATGAACAAGAGGGGCAGGCGGGGAGGGGGGTTACTGGCTGCAACTAGTGAAATGTTGAAACCTTGGGCAAGAGATGTCTCAAGAGAAATGTGTGGCTGTGGCTGTAAGCCTTCTAATGATGAAATCTGTTAAATCCAATCCAAGTGTTTGACTTTTGCGGATTTCCCTTCAGATACTCATATGTCAGTTGGGAACGCTTAAATGCTAAGGGCAATTTCGTAAAACTGAACCCGTACGGATTTGAGAAAGAAAATGTAGCATTACATATGTATAAACAGAGAACTAGCAGAAAGTGTATGACTGAGAGAATTAGTGAGTGTTTGAGTGTTTAAATAGTTTCTGTGAATGTTATAAAGTGTTTGACCGGGAGATAAGTATGAATAGCAAATTGAACGATGAATATGTTTCTGTGACTGTTAAAAAGTGTTTGACCGGGAGATAATCATGAATAGCAATTTGAACGATGAATATGTTTCTGTGAATGTTATACGGTGTTTTACTGGAAGGTAATTATGAATTGTAACCCGAAAGGTGTGTACACGATTCTGAGAGTGTCATAAAGTCTGACTATCAGTGTTACAACGTTCTATGTAGCTTCCTCAGGAGCGACCATGCGACTGGAGAGTGCAGAAGGTCAGATTATTTCCTCTTGTGACTAAAGAATTCAGATAGATTTATGAAAGTCGTTACTTACACAAGGACGTCCTTTGTGTCACATATGAAAATCTCGTTTGGGAGCCAGCTAGACACCCAGACCGCGGACTGTCATTTTTGAATGCCATTATCTTGATTAAATGCCAATTGTCTGACAAATGTCATTAAATGCCAAGTGTCTGACAAATGTCTTAAATGCCAAGTGCCTGACAAATGTCATTAATGCCAAGTGTCTGAAAAATGTCTTAAATGCCAAGTGTCTGACAAATGTCTTAAATGCCAAGTGTCTGACAAATGTCATTAAATGCCAAGTGCCTGACAAATGTCTTAAATGCCAAGTGTCTGACAAATGTCTTAAATGCCAAGTGTCTGACAAATGTCTTAAATGCCAAGTGTCTGACAAATGTCATTAAATGCCAAGTGCCTGACAAATGACTCCAAATGAGGAAATAATCGTGTTGCATAATGCACTAGTTCCAGAAACAATGTGTAGTGAGTATACTAGAGCTAACCCCGTCTTAAAGTGTATGTCCCATATTTCAACACATCAGCTGTACCTGTACCCTTATCTGACGTGACTAAACAGAAAATATCAACTTTTGGGCTAGCGAGTCTCTCTAAGCTGTATATTCTATATTTCAACTTTTGGTCTAGCGAGTCTCTCTAAGCTGTATATTCTATATTTCAACTTTTGGTCTAGCCAGTCTCTCTAAGCTGTATATTCTGTATTTCAACTTTTGGTCTAGCGAGTCTCTCTAAGCTGTATATTCTGTATTTCAACTTTTGGTCTAGCGAGTCTCTCTAAGCTGTATATTCTATATTTCAACTTTTGGTCTAGCCAGTCTCTCTAAGCTGTATATTCTGTATTTCAACTTTTGGTCTAGCGAGTCTCTCTAAGCTGTATATTCTGTATTTCAACACAATATTTCTACACTTGTCTCATTTGACCATTAGAAAATGTCAGTTCGATATTCTGAAGGCCGGAGTGCATTCCAGTCTTTGAAAGACCTCGTGGTCTCTAGCTATGTGCTGCATCGGAATGACCTTACTGACCTTCAACCTGAAGTGTGATACATTATTGAATCTATTCGTGATTTTAACTGAGGCGAGTTTTCACCTTACGGAATGTTTCTGCAAGTCGCAGACTCTCAGCTGCAGAATGTTCTTTTTTAAATAATGATTTGAGATACGTAGCTATAGGTATGGCTCCGAAGTTTCAGATTTATGATCACTAATTCTTTCGAGGGACTGACCACAAGCCGCTTGCCTTTATTCGTCATACATCAGACTTACCTTTATGACCACTAATTCTTTCTATAAACTGATAACAAGCTTCTTGCCTATCTGTGATATACAAATCTTTACTTGTTGCTATATCATTAGTGCTGCAGATATCCACTTTCGGGACCGAACACGTCCTTGTTGCCAAAATATTTAGTGCTGATTTCCTGAGTACACATTGTGTCAGATGATTCCTGCCCTGACTCACTCTCTCCTGACCATTTCTACCCCGACACACCCTACCCTGACTCACTCTATTCTGACTATTTCTATCCCGACACACCCTACCCTGACTCACTCTATTCTGACTATTTCTACACCGACACACCCTACCCTGACTCACTCTATTTTGACTATTTCTAATCTGACCCACTTCTGAAACGACAAACCCTAACATTTACTCCAGGAGAAGTTAATAAACGCGCATTTTTGCTAGCTTCGTTTACATTGTGGCATATTCACACTGTTAAAAGTAATTTCCTGAATAGTAAAATGTTTGTCTTTCACCTGTATTGAATAAGCTGGTTACTGACTAAATATGTTTATAGGTTGGAGAAATATGACATAACACAACCAACGGTTATTGTTTTAAGTCATTAAAGAGCAATAGTTCTTTTCTTTTTAAAGAAAATACAAACAAAGAATGTGAATATCAGAGGATATAATATATAATTCATGTCTTAAGGAAAAAAGGGGACAAAATGATAAGATTTCGCTGCTGTACGATTGAACAACTGTGCTGTAAAATTTATCAAAGGCTTGATGTAAGATTGATGACAGCCATGTTGTAAGATTGATCAAGGCCGTGCTGTAAGATTGATGACAGCCGTGCTGTAGAATTGGTCAAAGCCATGCTTTAGGACTGCTGTAGTATTGGTCAAAGCCATGCTTTCGGACTGCTGTAGTATTGGTCAAAGCCATGCTTTAGGACTGCTGTAGTACTGGTCAAAGCCATGCTTTAGGCAGTGCTGTAAGATTTGTCAAGGCCGTGGTGTAAGATTGATGACAGCCGTGCTGTAGAATTGGTTAAAGCCATGCTTTAGGACTGCTTAGGATTGATCAAAGCCGTGCTTTAGGACTGCTGTAAGATTAGTCAAAGTCGTGCTTTAGGATTGATCAAAGGCGTGCTGTAAGATTGATGACAGCAGTGCCGTAGGATTGATCAAAGCCATGCTTTATGACTGCTGTAAGATTGATCAAAGCCGTGCTGAAGGATTGATTAAAGCCCCGCAGTGAGACTGCTGTAGAACTGAACAAAGCTGTGCTGTCTTTACTGTATCTTTAGAAGATACAGAGAGAAAAGACAATCACATTGTCTACAACACGACTTTAATCAGTCCTATAGAACGGCTTTATCAGCCTTAGAGTACGGCTTTGATCAGTTCTATAGTACGGCTTTGATCAGTTCTATAGTACGGCTTTGATCAGTTCTATAGTACGGCTTTGATCAGTTCTATAGTACGGCTTTGATCATTTTTATAGTACGGCTTTGATCAGTTCTATAGTACGGCTTTGATCAGCTCTTAGTACGGCTTTGATCAGTTCTATAGTACGGCTTTGATCAGTTTTATAGTACGGCTTTGATCAGCTCTTAGTACGGCTTTGATCAGTTCTATAGTACGGCTTTGATCAGTTCTATAGTACGGCTTTGATCATTTTTATAGTACGGCTTTGATCAGTTCTATAGTACGGCTTTGATCAGTTCTATAGTACGGCTTTGATCATTTTTATAGTACGGCTTTGATCAGTTCTATAGTACGGCTTTGATCAGCTCTTAGTACGGCTTTGATCAGTTTTATAGTACGGCTTTGATCAGCTCTTAGTACGGCTTTGATCAGTTTTATAGTACGGCTTTGATCAGTCCTATAGTACGGCTTTGATCAGTTTTATAGTACGGCTTTGATCAGCTCTTAGTACGGCTTTGATCAGTTTTATAGTACGGCTTTGATCAGTCCTATAGTACGGCTTTGATCAGTTTTATAGTACGGCTTTGATCAGTCCTATAGTACGGCTTTGATCATTTTTATAGTACGGCTTTGATCAGTTTTATAGTACGGCTTTGATCAGCTCTTAGTACGGCTTTGATCAGTTCTATAGTACGGCTTTGATCAGTTCTATAGTACGGCTTTGATCATTTTTATAGTACGGCTTTGATCAGTTCTATAGTACGGCTTTGATCAGCTCTTAGTACGGCTTTGATCAGTTCTATAGTACGGCTTTGATCAGCTCTTAGTACGGCTTTGATCAGTTTTATAGTACGGCTTTGATCAGTCCTATAGTACGGCTTTGATCAGTTTTATAGTACGGCTTTGATCAGCTCTTAGTACGGCTTTGATCAGTTCTATAGTACGGCTTTGATCAGTTCTATGGTATGGCTTTGACCAGTTCTATAGTACAGCTTTGATCTGTCTTTGTACTGCAGCTCAGTTATTTTTAAAATTCTGTCATGTGGTTCAATTATTTTTAAAAATTATGTACTAAAACGAGAATGCACTTTGATATATAACTTTGTGCGCATTTTGAAAACCAAACAAACTGTTATATAGCTATAATGATTCTCTTAGAACAAGTACTTTAAACAACCTTGTTAAAGCGAAAAGAAAATAAATAGTAAATTAAAAATGTAGATATAGTCATGTTCCAGAGAAAAATAATCCTTAGAGTCAAATAATAATCGAAAGAGATGTGTAAAACTCCAAAGAATAAATAGCACAGTCGAAAGAACTGAATCAAATATAATTATATTTAATAATCAAAAGAATGTGAAGAATAAGAATTAAAGAACACTTAACAATTACATACAGAAATATCTTTTAGGCAAATGTGAAATCTCGATTCAGTCATTGTAAACAATGAACATTTTTCAAGGTCATTTCTTAAAATAAAAGATAACGCGGGCTTTCAATGTCAAGATAAAAGGGAACAAATGCAAAAAATAGCCATCTAAGAACGAAAAGATGCGCATTTTATTTTTAATTTTACACCAGAAACAGTGCAAATGTTAGCCATCTTGACAGGGAAGCCCTGTAATTGTTGTGCCTCGACAGGACTGTAATTAGAGTTATCTGTCCAAAAGGCAAGACTGAGAATGTTCATTGTACATGCATGACATGAGATCGATCTATACTTGACGTCTTACGCGTGCCCACAAAATATGTTTTAGCGCAACGTCATATTTACATCATTGTCAAGCCATAAAAAGTCTGGTTTAGCTCAAAATTATATTTAGTCAATTTTAGTGTTTTAGAGTAGTCATCTTTCTCTAACACCTTTCTCTTTTAGAGCATTCAGATATTGTTTCTCTGACAAATGTCTGCTTCATGCAGTCATATTTTTTTTTTTTACATCAATCACCTTTCTCAAACGGCTTTGTCTCAGTGTAGATAAATCCACACTTATCATATTTCTCTAATTACTTTGTGTTTTACAGCAGTCATGGTAGCATCATGCATACAAGCTTATATGTATATTATTATCTATCTATCCCTTAGTCTTGTCGACCGTTGGGGCACCACAGATAACAACCAGTTTCCTCCATTCCATTCTGTTCTCTGCTAATCTTACCGTATTGCTCAGTTCCAGTCCTATCCAGTCTGAGATGTTAAACCTCCCATCTTTTCCTCGGTCTTACTCTCCTTCGCCCTCCTTGCACAGTACCTTGCATGATTATCTTGGCAAGCCCTGTTAATCATGTATTATACCCATACAATTTCAATTTTGCGATTTTTCACAATGGCCAATAGCTCTTCATAAGGCCCAATGGCTCGTCTAATTCTGTTTCCCATTTCCTCATTAGTAACACGATCTCTATACGAAATGCCAAGCAACCTTCGAAAGCTTCTCATTTCAGTAGCTTATATCCTCCTTTCGAGATCCATTTGAGTGTCCATGACTCACAGGCATACAAAAACACAGATACAATCAAGGAGCACATCAGTCTGATCTTTGAGCTGACTGAGATGTTTGTCTTTCCAAAGTGTCTTCAGCCTTGCCAGTGTTGTTATTGTCATTGCAATCCTGGACAATATTTCAGATTTTGATCCCTCGTCTGTCACGATGGCTCCTAAGTATTTGAATTTATAAACTATTTCTAATTTCTGATCACCAATCACGATGTCATTGCCAATGCCACAAGTGTTGTTGGTCATCAATTTGGTCTTCTCTGCACTGACTTCCATACCAAAAGCAGTAGCTGTCCTGTCCAGTTTTTCCATCAACTGAGCTAGCTCCTCCTTATTTCCTGCAAGGCCAACAATGTCATCAGCAAAGCGTAAGTTCGTTATTGTTCTGCCTCCAATACTGACAGTTCCTTCATGGTTTTCCAGAGCATCTATCATGATTCTTTCAAGGAAGATGTTGAAGAGAATAGGCGAAAATAAGCAGCCTTTTCTGACTCACTGTTTTCCTGAACGAATCTCCTATTTAGCCGTTGAAGAGTCTGCACTGATGGCCTTGCTTTAATGGCTTTCTATGACTTTGATCAGATTGGCATTGATGTGTACAGCTTCATGGTGGACCAAAGGGCTGCGTGCCACACCCTGTCGAACGCCTTCTTAAAATCTACAAAGACATGATAAAAGTCTTGTTGGTGCTGGAGGTACTTCTCACATAGCAGTCTCAGATTAAAATATGTTCATTTGTGCTTCGTCATGGTCTGAAGCCTACCTGTTCTTCAGCTATGATTTCCTCTGCCTGCTGCTTCAGTCTGTTTAATATGATCTTTAGCATGACTTTTTTGGGTGGCACATAAGACCTATCATATGACAGTTCTGACATCGCTGCAAATTGCCTTCTTTCAGGACGTACAGAAACGTATATATATAATATTGCACATATATACAAACATGTATATTACACATTCATACAAACTTACTTGTATGTTATATCATACATATTTGTATATTATATTTAAATATTTTTATTGCTCCTTTAAAACTGCACTTTGATTTACTTAATTTGTATTTATACATATTTTCTTTTCTTTATCACTACTCTTTGTACATTCTCTAATATTTTTATTGGTTGTCTTCCATTATGACAAGATTGTTTAATTATGTCTGTCATACGTAAATTATTTATCGTGTTGCTCATATTTGTATTGTTTCTTTGACATCGTACGTATATGATTTATTTGTGTTTGTCATCAATCGTTTATTGATTATGTTTGTCAAACATGTATTGATTATGTTTGTCAAAGGTTTATTGCTTATGTTTGTCTTCCAAAGTTTATTGCTTGTGCTTGTCATAAAAAATATTGCTTATGATTGTCTTAAAACGTTTATTGATTCTGTTTTTCAAACGTTTATTGTTTATGTTTGACAGACATTTATTATTTAAGCCTGTCATCAAACAGTTATTGTTGATGTTTATGTTCAAACGTATATGGTTTTACCAAATATTATTATTTATATTTGTATTTTACTTATTCATGACGTTGTCCTGTTATAGTATTTATTAAAGTTGACCGACATTTATATAGATTATTTTTACTCACACTCATGTGTTAGCTTAAGTGCAGAACGTTGTATGTTATACGTAATCAACATGCTGATGTGTCATATTTACTATACAAATATATTTTCAGCAAACAAACAGATATTTTTCAAATTGCAGTGTTTGTAAAATAATTAGTTTTAGTAGTTTCAATGGTATGCTGTCATTTCTATATATAGTAACTTTGTGACGTTCGTAACTCGTAAGTCTTGGTTCGAATTTAATATTAAGATATAATTTACAGGTCAATGGCAAATTCCTTTCAAATTCATTTCTACAACAATGGCATCGATAACAATTAGAAAATTCTAATTTAGTGTTTTCTCTCACCGTTTTACTTAACAGTTTTTGAAAATAGTTAATTAACACGTGTGTACTAAACCCAACTTCTTTCTTTCTTTGTACTGCGTATTTGTTTGGGACTTCAGTTTCGGTTTCGTTTGTTAATGGTTATGATTACTGTTATCAATTAATCAGTTAATCACCCATAACTAATTGATGAGAATTTTAATTTATGTTATTAGTAATTTTCCAGAAGACACTACTCCTTTCTCTCACATGGCGGATATGCGGGCACTGCAGACGTTTTCTCTCTTCCACAATATTAAAGACAAACATTTAACGTCTCACAATATTTTGATAGGTGGAAAACTTCTTTAAAAAGGAGAAGATAAATCCGTCTTTTAATCTATATTTAGCGAGCCCTCATCCACCCACTTTTTCCTCCAATATAAGGTTATCAATATGTGTAAGAAGGTCTATAAATTTATTAAATCAACAATCAAATATACATATAGCAAATACAATGAAAAAGATTACTTGACATAATATTTCCATGAAACCATGTTCTAATAAATTTAATATACAGTTTTATATCTTAACATAAAGTTCAGAAGATTAGTATCAATACAAATCACAGGATAGTTCTTATCAGAGAACAGAAATGGAATCATTAGAGATAAGCAATAATAGTTTATATATAACCTTGTCTATGTGAAGCTGCAATAGTCTTTCATGCACTGTTTTTTAATAGGTCACAAGTTTATTGTTCACTATTACTGTCAGTTCCACGTGTTTCATAACAAAGTCACAAGTTTATTGTTCACTATTACTGTCAGTTCCACGTGTTTCATAACAAAGTCACAAGTTTATTGTTCACTATAACTGTCAGTTCCACGTGTTTCATAACAAAGTCACAAGTTTATTGTTCACTATTACTGTCAGTTCCAAGTGTTTCATAACAAAGTCACAAGTTTATTGTTCACTATTGCTGTCAGTTCCAAGTGTTTCATAACAAAGTCACAAGTTTATTGTTCACTATTACTGTCAGTTCCACGTGTTTCCCTCACACGTTGTAGAACACTGGTGAGCTGATATTCTCCTGAGGCTAAACTGGCACTTCCCTCTATTAGTTCCTTCAGGCAGAACAAAAATTGTAGCAATTTCCAGTAACTTCCTTGTACCAGAAATTCCAAGATGTAGTCAGCATACTTTGCCACCATACTTCAACATAGTGTAGTGTATTCCTGACTCTTATACACTTGGGGTAGATACCTTAAACAGGGAAATTCGGGTAAAACAAGAAAAGGCTGCTTATTAAAATGTAATCAGGGGTGAAATGCTAAGTTTCCAGTTTATTCATCTTTAACTCCATTCTCTCTTGCTTTCAAGTCTCAACTTATAGTTTCCTGCAACAGTATTTATTAGCCTGATACTCGCGCACATCATAATAAATACAGCATAATAGTTTATGAAGAGGTTCACGAGAAACACTGTCAGGAATACTACATATAAGCACCATAGTTCACAATTTGTAGAAATAATAGTCTACTCACATAATACATCTCTACATAAATGCAGGTATAACATATCAATAGCAAAAATGCGTGAAATATTTATTTTAAGTCCATGCTCTCTCTTCCAGTCGGTTAACTCACCATTAAGCTAACCGCTACCATCTTGCCAATCCAAATTCGAATTTATTAGGCAATAGAATTTTTTATAACAGGTAAACTTTTTATCTCAGCCCATTGGCTGGTCTCGTTCTTGTAAATCTTAACCATTGGATAATAAACACTACTCATCCAATTTGAACTGATTCAGATTACTATTCAAGTCTAGCACATTTTTTACCAGAGTTGTTTACTTCCAAATTTGACAATTAAAATTATTAGTACAAGCCTTTCCCAAGGTCGGGTCACTTTGACATTTAACAATTTATAGAAACAGGGATAGGCAAATTTACTCTGCCACACCTACAGTTTTACTTTGCAACAAAAGTATGATTCAGTAAGCCTACAGTTTTACTCTGCAGCAGAAGTATTATTCAGTAAGCTTACAGTTTACTTTGCAACAAGAGTATGATTCAGTAAGCCTAAAGTTTTAGTTTGCAACAAGAGTATAATTCAGTAAGCCTACAGCTTACTTTGCAACAAGAGTACGATTTAGTAAGCCTACAGTTTATACTTTGAAATGCCTTAGTGACAGTGATAAGTCACAAATTTAATTTGAAATTACTTAATACAAGCCCTTGATATATATTTATTTGACCACCTTTATTCCTTTTTAAAACAAAAATTAATTTACGACACTTTTTGAACTCACGATGGTTGGTTTGAGGGAAATAAGTACATAATGCAATTAACTCATAATAAAAGCATGGAAGTGACAGTGGCAGGTAAAAGGTAGAAACAAAACGTAGGTGTAACAATAAAAGACATACACATTTTAACTTTAGAGCAACTATTATACAAATTAACGTAAACTGTTCAAATATAAACATCAGTTTAAGAATATTATTGTCAAACAAATATGATTGTTCTTTAATAGCACACAAATACACAAGAACGCACATACACACACACACACACACTGATATTTGAAAGATGTGCTTCTCTTGAAGAGGAATGAGTAGCACTCAGAGCATTACCGGTGACGACATGCAGTGTGTGCTCACTGCTTTAATTCTCGCAAGAATTGAGACTTGCTCGAGAGCTGCTTCTTCCGAGCTTAATTACAGCCATCGTGAAATAATATGTTTGCTAAATCCTTGCAGGAGCCAACAGACTGAATGGAGAAAGACGCCAAAGACTTCAGATCGAGTGCACGCACACGCTCTCTCTAGAAGTCTCAAAGGACACCCTGGATAGCCTTTCCCCACCCCAGTACATCAGCTTCCCCCTGTATGGCCTCCGAATAGCAGCAGCACGGGCCCACTCTCGGTCGATGGAAGGGACTATGGCAGACACTTGTAAAGAATCAATCTAGACCTCTGCCGGCATTTCCGTCCCTTCCATCCTCCCTACTCGGCACTTCTACTGCTCAGTTGCAGTACCCGCTCTTCAGACCACACTCCCCCCACCAAACCCGCGAGTGTGGCCAGCAAAACCCGCTTGCCAGCACGACGCGTCCTGCGTCTGTCGTGCGTGTAGCCCACCGCGATTATCTTTAGTCGTGGCCAGTGAGAAGCAGTGATGCACAACAGGATTTCTTTGATGATTGCTAAGGTGTGAAACAGCGTCAATCACTTCTTTGCAGATTAGCGTCAACAGGCGGTGGCAGACACACGCACACACACACACCACTCACCGGGTGATGGAGTAAGCTTAGAAATTGCCACATGGTTTTGAGAAGCAGCAAATAAACAGCAAGGGTATTGTCAATATTTGTGACAGCTGTGTATAATGATTTTTTTTTTAAGTGACGTAGATTTGATTTGGAATAAAAGCAAGGACTTAACTTTCGTATTTATCTCTTAGAACCAGTCACCGCATAAATAAACATTCAAGCAATGGGTCCCACTATAGAGCGGTTCAATACATCTTTCATGGCCAAGAAAAAAAAGAGTGCTTCTGGTATGTTATTCCACTCTTAGTTTCAATTATAGGCAACGGAGCGTGTCTCTTTACGAGATTCGTCTTCTAGCCAGCAGAGCATGACTATCTACGGGATTCATCTTTTAGCCAACAGAGCGTGTCTCTTTACGGGATTCATCTTCTAGCCAGCAAAGTGTGTCTCTTTACGGGATTCGTCTTCTAGCCAACAGAGCATGACTATCTACGGGATTCATCTCTAGACAAAAGAGCGTATCTCTTTACGGGATTCATCTTCTAGCCAACAGAGCGTGTCTCTTTACGGGATTCATCTTCTAGCCAGCAAAGCGTGTCTCTTTACGAGATTCATCTTCTAGCCAACAGAGCGTGTCTCTTTACGGGATTCATATTCTAGCCAAATTAGCGTGCATCTTACTGAACTCTTCTGCCTGTCATAGTCTTCATAGAGTGTTCATGTATACCTGTCTTGACTCTTGTGCTGTGACAGCCAACAGAGTGTGACATCTTTACTGAACTCTTGTGTTTGTCACAGCTATGAGAACATATCTCTTTACTGACTCTTTTGTCTGTCACACCCATGAGAACATATCTCTTTACTGATTCTTGTGCTTGTCACAACTATGAGAACATATATCTTTACTGAAGTCTTGTACCTATCTCAGCCAAAAGAGCCTGTCAGTCATTAATAAACTCGTATCTGTTACAACCAGAGAAGCACATACCTTACTGGGCTCTGTTTTTGTCGTAGGCAAAACTCGATAACTCTTACTTGAAGCCTGCCTATCATAGCAAAGTGAATGATTACTTTTACCGGAGTCTGTAGTCCTTGGATATATTTCCCATGTCAGTCATTTTACTTTCAGAGAATATAACTTCTAAGAACTACAAGAGTGATTGCCCTCTAAGTGCGAGCTAATTCTTTCTCATTCTCAGACGTTTGGTGCCCTTGTTAACTGATTTCTGGGAGAGGCGGAAGTATACTCAGTAACAAACATGTTCAAATCCATGGTCAGTGATACGATAGGTCAAGTTGTCACGACAGTGCACCTGGCCATACTGGCTTCCGTTCTCGTAGTGCGGTAAGTGATGTCTCTCAAACTTTAAAAAAAATTCATTTGACATTTTCCCTACTCACCTGGTCATAAGTGTCACATGATAACGGCATTTTCCATTATTTTGTATTGCCACATGCTCTTCCGTCAGAATGGTCGATTATGTCTTAACACTATTTTATTAGTTATTGTATGTTATTGTTCTATCTATTTATCTATCTATCTATCTATCTATCTATCTATCTATCTATCTATCTATCTATCTATCTATCTATCTATCTATCTATCTATCTATCTGACTGTATACTGATCTTCCTAAAAAAAAATGATGTTATCTTCGACAACAGCTGATGACCGTGACAACAAATGTTTATTAGAATAAAATCTCAATATAGTCCAATAATGAGAGAGGTTCGCATGATATCTGTCAGAATACTTTTGAAAACTCTCAACGAACGCATTCTATTGTTTGCTTCCAGTTCAGAGAATCTGACAGGGTTCCACGACATCTCGGGGACTATAGATCGTCTACTGAAAAACTACGACATACGCTTAAGACCCAGTTTTGGAGGTAAGACATCCGCACGTTTTATACAATACGCTTAAGACCCAGTTTTGGAGGTAAGTCATCCGCACGTTTTATACAATGCGCTTAAGACCCAGTTTTGGAGGTAGGGAAAGTCAACAAATTTTATACAGTACGTTTAAAACAGTTTAGGAGATGATACGATAACACATTTTATTCAATACGTTAAGATGAAGCATACGTAATGAATTATTTACTTTTAGTAAATAGTACATACATACATACAGATACAAATGTACTGAGAACGAAAAGCTGGTTAGATTGAATCCCAGAGAGAATAACTATAGAAATCTTGAAACTTTACATTCACTAACCATACGTCCCAACGTGTATTTTTAGTAATGAATAACATAAATAAAATAATATTGAATAATTCCAGGACTACTGGCACATGGCTATTAATGCGTATGCTTCTGTAAGACAAACGTGAATTTATAATCGCCGATGTGTATAATATAATACTATTAAGACTGCTTGTATCTATCATCCATTACAGTATTGCTATATTAAGACTACTGGTATCTACCCTACACAATAGTATTGCTATATTAATACTACTGGTATTTACCCTACACAACAGTATTGCTATATTTGCTATATTAAGACTACTGGTATTTACCCTACACAATAGTATTGCTATATTTGCTATATTAAGACTACTGGTATTTACCCTACACAATAGTATTGCTATATCAAGACTACTGGTATCTACCCTACACAACAGTATTGCTATATCAAGACTACTGGTATCTACCCTACACAATAGAAACACAATAGAATTGCTATATCAAGACTACTGGTATTTACCCTACACAACAGTATTGCTATATTTGCTAAATTAAGACTACTGGTATTTACCCTACACAACAGTATTGCTATATCAAGACTACTGATATCTACCCTACACAATAGTATTGCTATATCAAGACTACTGGTATCTACCCTACACAACAGTATTGCTATATCAAGACTACTGGTATCTACCCTACACAATAGTATTGCTATACCCTTCACTAAATTATTGCTTTTCTAAGAATGATATTTATCCTCCTCTACAGTATTGCTATAGTAAGACGACTGGTTTCTATTTTCCACTGCATTATTGCTATATTAAGACCAGATGTATCTATCCTCCTGTATAATATTGCTATACTAAGACTACAACCTAGCACCAGTATGTGATACTTTTATACTAAGACTAATGGTCCTTGGCTTACATTGTTTTTTATGCTATTATTTCAAGACTGTATATTTGTATGAGGTGTATGGCATATGGTCTCAATCCAGACAACTGATATGTAGTTTCTATTGTGTATGATAGCGCATATCTAACTGTATCTAGTTCTAATGTATATTATAATGCACATATACTTGTATCTAACTCTAATGTGTATGATACTTGTAATATCATATTATTAGTTAATGGTCTCTAGTGGTTATGACACTTATACACTAAGACTATAGATGCACGACGTCATTTGTGAATGTTACTGTTACACTAAGACTACTGGTATTTGGCTGCCAGTGGATATGAAAGTGTTACACTAAGACTACTGGTATTTATTTGGTTGCCAATGGATATGAAATTGTTATACTAAGACTATTGGTATTTGGTACCAGTGTGTATGAAAGTTTTATAATAAGACTAAAGGTGTTGGCTGCCAGTGTGTATGAAAGTGGTATACTAAGACTACTAGTATTTGGCTGCCAGTGTGTATGAAAGTGTTATACTAAGACTACTAGTATTTGGCTGCCAGTGTGTATGAAAGTGTTATACTAAAACTACAGGTGTTGGCTGCCATTGTATATGAAAGTGGTATACTAAGACTACTGACATCAAGCCTCCAGTGTGTAAGAGAATGTTATACTAAAACTAATGGTATATGGCGTCAGTGTGTATGAAAGCATTAATCTAAGACTTCTAGTATTTGGCCGGCAGTATGTATGAAAGTACTTTAACGCAGATATATGACTTTAAAATGATATGATAATGTAACATACTAATTACTGATATAAAGGGCTATATGTGCATAGTACTATAGAAAGAATCCAGAAAATCTGTCATGACCTATTTGATCATGATCAATAATAACAGTTTGACTCATTATTAACCTTCTCTTTTTGTATGTACTTTGTTTCCTTTTGTACATATCAGACTGAATTTTTAAAAATATTTTTAATGCATAAAAATAACTTCAAATGTGTTAATAAACGTACTTCTGTCTGGCACAGTAAGAATAGTTGGAATTGTATTCCCTCTAAATTACTATCGATAAGCCATTGTAAATAGAAATAGTATTTCTACCACTTCTTTCCAAGAGTGCACATTTTTCCTTATTTCCGCGGCCGTTACGAATTCTAGATGGTCAGCACCAAAATTTCTTTCCCCATTTTCTTTCTTTCCAAAGGATAGCCATCAAAATGATGCGTCCTCTGGCGAGCAAGGTGAAAGGATCAATAGATATATTTGGATAGCAATATGTGCTGGCAAAATGACTCCGTCCTCCTGTAGACAATTTTTCGCGTCTCGGATTGTTCAGTGACTGAGTGCATACTTCTACAAGTTCTAGTGTTGTACTTCCCCAGGTTTACTTGCTTGACTCACCCCCCTCCCTACACACACCAACTTTCCTGTCATTCAGTGTCATGATTTCGTGTATTTGCTATCTTTAGGTGAAATTGTACGTTAGCTATCTTTTAGGTGAAATTCTACATTTGCTATTTTTATGTGAAATTGTACGTTAGCTATCTTTTAGGTGAAATTGTACGTTTGCTATCTTTATGTAAAATTGTACGTTTGCTATCTTTAGGTGAAATTGTACGTTTGCTATCTTTAGGTGAAATTGTACGTTTGCTATCTTAAGGTAAAATTGTACGTTTGCTATCTTTAGGTGCAATTGTACGCTTGCTATCTTTAGGTAAAATTGTACTGAGAGCCCATATCCTCTCACGTCTTGTTTTGACATGATTCAGTAAATCTTCAACACCTTGGGCACTCCTTATGATGATGTTTTTGTAAGTGCCAGAGTTGGAGTAAACAACTCGAGTGGAGAAAATGCTAGAAATAGCTGATGCAATCAAAACCACCTCCAACTGGATGAGTAGTTTTATTATCCAATGGTTAGGATTTACAGGAATGAGACCAGCCAATGGGCTGAGATCAATTGTTTACATGCTATAGACAATTTTATTGCCTAAACACTTTGAATTTGGAGCGGCAAGAAGTCATGAAAGGCAGCTATTAGTTTAATTGTGAATTAACTGGCTGATTGAGAGAGAATAGAATTAGACCTTTTTCATGCAGTTTGCTATTGATATGTTATACTTGTGTTTTACAAAGAGATGTATTATGTCAGTAGACTATTATTTCTACAAACTGAACTATTATGCTTATGTGTAGTATGCAAAACACTTGACAGTGTTTCCATTGAATCCGCTCATGAAAAAAATAGTATGCTGTGTGCGTGTACCGGGCTAATACATACAGTTGCAGGAAACTATAAGTTGATACTTGAATGTAATATGATTATGCAATACACAGTCTGTGTTGTACCGGCAATTACTTCCGTCCATTCTTTGTCTCTAGTGAAGCAAAGAAACACGTGTACAGTGTGACGCTAATAAAATACGAAGTGAGTAATTCCCCCTTTAAAAAAGTCATAGAGAAAAAGCTAATGAAATATGAAGTGAGTAATTCCCCCTTTAAAAAATTCGTAGAGAAAAAGCTAATGAAATACGAAGTGAGTAATTCCCCCTTTAAAACAATCGTAGAGAAAACGCTAATAAAATACGGTGTAATTCCTCCTCATTTAAAAAAAGTCGAAGAGAAAATCCCGAAGAAACGGGTACTAACACTATGTACAGGGATAACCTATGAAGTAACATTTTTGGTGACTTCAAACCTTTTTACTTTTTACTACTGTTCAGAACACCTTGTAAGACCTTTTAACTTTTTACTACTGTTCAGAACACTTTGTAAGATCTTTTAACGCTTTACTACTGTTCATAACACTTTGTAAGACATTTTTTTTTACTTTTTACTACTGTTCAGAACAACTTGTAAGACCTTTTAACTTTTTTACTACTGTTCAGAACACCATCTAAGAACTGATTTTTTCCAACAATACGTTGTCCCTCGCGAACACTTTGTATTGTCTTTATTGTATCGTTTTTTGTTGGTGAACTATTTTCATTGTTTAACTCTGTGTGTTTACCTTCTCTTGCTCTAGCATACTTCTTTACTAGAATAGTCTGCCCATACGTCTTCACTTTGAGTCTCTCATACTTATTAATCATGATTCTATCGGTTCAGCTCTAGCTTCACTTTTTGCCGCTCTTACACATTTAGCGTAATTCTATAATGTCTGTTCATAAAATTCATTCCCAGTCACATAAATTTAACGTAGTACTCTCTGTTTATATCTGTTTTGCTTTGACTTCCTTGACATTTTATATCATAATAGTTTCCCTCGTGTGGTTTGTGTGTATGTTTATCTTGTCCTTTATCTGCTCAGTGTAATCCTTTACTTTCTTATTTGTTCATGTCATCTGATTGACTATATCGTCGTTTGTTCGTGTCTTCTGTTTCACTTTACACTGTTTATTCATGCCTGCAACTGACTCTTTCATTGCTCGTTCCAACGTGATTTAAAGTTGTTGGGTTTTCCCTAACTCGTCTCTCCCCTATTTCTTGCCATTTTGGTCACAAATGTTCGTCGCATATTACTATTGGTCTTAACATTGTTAGCTCAAAGTATATACTATGTGGATCTTTTAAGTTTCTGGTCATTGCATTGTCATTGTTAGCTCTTTAGTGTATGCATTTTGTGTCTGATACGTTTCTGGTCATTGCATTGTCATTGTTAGCTCATTATTATATGCTTTTTTGTGTCTAATATGTTTTGTCATTGCATTGTCATTATTAGCTCTTTAGTGTATGCATTTTGTGTCTGATAAGTTTCTGGTCATTGCATTGTCATTATTAGCTCATTATTATATGCTTTTTGTGTCTAATATGTTTTGTCATTGCATTGTCATTATTAGCTCTTTAGTGTATGCATTTTGTGTCTGATAAGTTTCTGGTCATTGCATTGTCATTATTTGCTCCTATTTGTTCTTGTATCGTATCTCCGCATTATGTTGCACCATTATTACAATTCCTTATTGTATTAAAACAATATTAATGCATACGTGTTTTGTGTTACATCAATATTCGCTCGGTTTTTTTAAATTTTTGCTCAGTGTGTTGTATCAATAGCAGCTCATATCCAGTACATGTGTATCAATATCAACTCATATCTACCGCGTTTGTATCAATATCAGCTCATATCTACCGCGTTGTATAAATATCAGCTCATAAGATTAGCGCTTATATGCTCTTTGTTTCTTAGCCTTGTCTTCTTCACCTTGCTCCTTAATTCCACATGAAATGCAATATTTCAGCATAATGAATATTACTTTATTGGTCTATACATATTACTCTCACTCTCTCTCTCTCTCATTCTCTTTCCTAATATGTGTACATCCTCTCTGGGTAAAAACTGCTCACTCGTTTCCTTTCTGTTTTTTTTTTCTAAAATATATTTTTATATTTTCCCGCGTTTGCGTCGCCTTCTCCTACCTCGGTTTTTTTTTTGTGTGTGTGTTTTTTTGTTTGTTTCTCATTCCGTATCTCTTTCATAGGCACTTCATTTCCAGCTCCTTGTCATTTTTGTACCCCTTCTCAGGCACACCATATCTCTCTCCCAGATCCCTTCTTTCTGGCTTTTTATCGATTTGGCTGATTTTCGCTTTCTCCAATGTTCGTGTTAAGTGTCGGGTGCAATTTTCACGCCACCTATTTTTACAAATGGAAACACGTGAGTCAACTCCTTATTTAGATTCTTGCCGAAGGAAAGTGAAGGTTGAGATGCAAAGAATGAATTGTAAAAGCGAATGTGGAACGAGATAAACATGAGGGCATGGAGCTGGTGATCGAATGAAGATGAGTTTCTGGCTCAATGTGTCATGGCGCCAATTCTGATTAAAATAGACTGCTATGTCGGCATGCCCTTGCATTAGCGTCTGCTTACGTTGGGTGCAGTGCAGTAGCCCAATTCACAGTGACGCTTGCGTTGGGTGCAGTGCGGTAGCCCAATTCACAGTGACGCTTACGTTGGGTGCAGTGCGGTAGCCCAATTCACAGTGACGCTTACTTTGGGTGCAGTGCGGTAGCCCAATTCACAGTGACGTTTACGTTGGGTGCAGTGCGGTAACCCAATTCACAGTGACGCTTACGTTGGGTGCAGTGCGGTAGCCCAATTCACAGTGACGCCTACGTTGGGTGCAGTGCGGTAGTCCAATTCATAGTGATATTAAAGTTCTGTTCGACATTAAAGATTGTTTAAATGTTTATGTCGTTTATAACACTATTCTGGTTAGAGGACAGATATGACTAATTCTGTTAGAAGACATATATAATTAATGCTGGTTAGAGGGCAGATATAACTAATTCTGTTGAGAGGTATGGCTAATTCACGTTTAAATCAAATAATTATCTTCAGCATAGTCTAGGGACATATTGAAGTCTTTTTATAAGTATGAAAATTTTGTAATTTTAATGGCAAATTAATATCATTTTACTATGCCTTATTAAATTAAACTAATAATAAGACAGAAAATTATTCATCAACAAACCTTAGTTTCCCTTTCCAAAGTCTATCAGCTAACGTAAACAAAATATATCTGCAATCTTAAATATTATGGCAAATTGGAAAACAAATCTGCCAGAAAGATTGGATAGATTGAAAAACATGTAGCCGGAAATGTGCAACCTGAAAGTAAAGTTCGAAATGCGTAGCCTGAAATATGTTGCCAGAGATGTGTAGCCTGAAAATGTAGCCCGAAATATGTAGCATGAATTCACCCTTCCTAAGTCGCTTTTCCCACAGAGGCCCTCCTTTACATCGGGTATTTTTCATTTTTACCCCAAAGCACGCTTTATTTATCACTAGGGCATCGGGTACTTTTCTTTCTTACCCCCAAACACGCTTTTATTTATCAATAGGGCACTCGGGTACTTTTCTTTCTTACCCCAAAACATGCTTTTATTTATCACTAGGGCATCGGGTACTTTTCTTTCTTACCCCAAAACACGCTTTATTTATCACTAGGACATCGGGTACTTTTCTTTCTTACCCCCAAACACGCTTTTATTTATCAATAGGGCACTCGGGTACTTTTCTTTCTTACCCCAAAACATGCTTTTATTTATCACTAGGGCATCGGGTACTTTTCTTTCTTACCCCAAAACACGCTTTATTTATCACTAGGACATCGGGTACTTTTCTTTCTTACCCCCAAACACGCTTTTATTTATCAATAGGGCACTCGGGTACTTTTCTTTCTTACCCCAAAACATGCTCTTATTTATCACTAGGGCACAGATGTCGAACACTCGTTCATCCAGAATGCGGAAATCGAAAACCATCGGCAAATAAAAACGTTGTTCCTGTATACTTAACTGCTTTCCATCTTACCTCATAAATCTGACTGACATCCAACTCTCTTGCTGTATACTTAACTGCTTTCCATCTTACCTCATAAATCTGACTGACACCCAACGCTCGTCTTGCTGTATATTTAACTGCTTTACTTCTCACCTCATAAATATAATTGGCAACCAGTGTTGTTCCTGTAGATTTAACTATTTACTTCTCACCTCATAAATATGATTGGCATCCAGCGTTGTTCCTGTGTGTATTATCTGCGGTACCTCTCACCTCGTAAATATGATAGGCACCCAAGATAGTTTCTCAAGAAAGATTTACTTCGCGATTTTCTATCGTTATAAATTCCACAAATGACAATGCTTTAGCATGCTTTCCACTTAAAATTGGTTATAGAACATTATACTTGGCAGTTCAAAGTGCGTGCTTCGAATACAACATTACTTTATCAGCAAGCATTTATTTCAATATGGAGGCAATAATTGTCTACGTTCGCGCCAACAATCAAAGACAATTTTTTCTACACCGAAAATAATACGTACAGTTGGAGGTCATCAGCGTCATAGACTTTTACATACGGATAGAATAAGAAATACAGTATTAAATAAACTTTAGCAAATAAGCATAGAGGAAGTACTACAATATAATAATATACTCTGAAACCAGCCAGCTATGGATACTGAAACGGTGCTAGTTATAGATACCGATACAAGTGTTAGTTGTGGATACTAATATGCGTATTAGTTATAGATACCGATACGGCTGGCAGCTACAAATATGCAAACGCGTTTATTCACTCATTAAAGTTTAGAATCACAAATATGCAAACGAGTTTATTCACTCAATAAAGTTTAGAATCACAAATATGCAAACGAGTTTATTCACTCATTAAAGTTTAGAATCACAAATATGCAAACGAGTTTATTCACTCAGTAAAGTTTTGAATCACAAATATGCAAACGAGTTTATTCACTCAATAAAGTTTAGAATCACAAATATGCAAACGAGTTTATTCACTCAATAAAGTTTAGAATCACAAATATGCAAACGAGTTTATTCACTCATTAAAGTTTAGAATCACAAATATGCAAACGAGTTTATTCACTCATTAAAGTTTTGAATCACAAATATGCAAACGAGTTTATTCACTCATTAAAGTTTAAAATAATAAATGTGCAAACGCGTTTATTCACTCTGACTAAAATAATACAGCAATCAAATGTATACGGATGATAGAAATTCGTTTTTATTCAATAATGAGTTTGTCATTAGGGATTAATACTAATTTATGAGGCCGCTTCTAGCTTTCGTTGATTTCATGCTGGGGGGGGGGAAGGAGTGTGTGTAGGGGTGGAGGGAGACACTATACTATCAAAACCGGGCTGATGGGATCCGCTTCTTTGTATGCTTTTCCCTCACCGAAGCACGCCTACACAGGGCCAGGAGTGTCTTTTTTCTCTCTGGTCTCCAGTCGACCTGCACCGGGCCTTCTCTAAACCCAACCATGCTGCCAGCTGTCATCGGATTCCCCGCACCCTTGATGCCTAATTTGTTCAGGAGCCATTTGGACTGTTCATCCATTTCACCTTGCCATTTTCCTATTTTGGTCTACTCTCTTTAATTTGGGATACTTTTCCACTTTTGTTTTATTATTGACTGAAGGTTGTTTATTACTTAATATCCATTTAATGTCTATTTGATTTACAGGTTATCCCTTTGGGGTGTTTATTTATAAATTCTGCTAGTGTTTGGAGGCATTGATGCCATTTATCTTTGAGTGAGTTTAAAATACAGTATTCATTGGCATGTCCTTTTCAACTAGATATATTGTAAATTCGTGTCTTTCCTGTCTTAGCAGTCTGCACTCTTTAATTTTGCACTCTAGGTTTAGTCAATGGCCTCAGTGGCATCTTATTTCTTTGTATTTGGTTATTTAGTTAATAAAGATTGATCTCTCCTATTGCTATTTATATATTTTGATCTCTCCTATTGCTATTTATATATTTTGATCTCTCCTATTGCTATTTATATATTTTGATCTCTCCTATTGCTATTTATATATTTTGGTTTGGTGCTTGGGTATCTTTCATAAGGGATTTCACTGCTACAATATATCACCATACAATGAAACACACGCACAAATTCTCTCCAAAAATAAAAAATACTTTAAGTCCATACAGTTTGTTTTAAAAGAAATAATGCTTGTGGGAATATATCACCTGTTGGTAAAGATGTCTCTGTATCATGTGAATGGTTTATTTGGAATATTATATTATTTGAAACATGTTTAACTTTTATCTTTTGAAAAGGCAAAGGTCAAAATAAATACCTATTAATGTAGTAATTTGCAGTACACTTAGACTCTCTAATTACTTTTCTTATTTCAGTCAAACTTTAATTATGAAATCTATGATGTGGTCTTTGGGTGCCTGATTCTGATGTTATTCATGACATGTCCAATTGAGTGTCTACAAGTGTGACATATCTTGTGCCAACACATTGAAAAGTGAAGTCCTGATTGTAAACAGTGACTACTGTGGCTTGGACTTGATCAGACTATTCATGTTTATGATGAGAAAGGAGGACATAGTCATTTTAAATATTATTAAACTTTTCCTTTTACTATTTTTTTTATTAATTGTTCAGTCTCGCGTATCTGTTAGTCCAACATAACTTCTTTTGTTTTGTTATCATAATCTGTAGTGATAGACCCATGACTACATCCTGCTCTCTGATCATCTGTATATCTGTTTGTGTATCTATTTTATAAAATCTATTTCTCGGTTTAAATAGCTGAGTGGGGGGTGGGGCATGAGTCACGTTGGCGGCGTACCAGTGTAACAATTAAAGATATGCATATTTACCAGCGGTCCATACTTTGCATCGGCACTTGTAGATGTTTACATCATTGTTTACTGATAACATTTGGTTTATTTATATAATATTGCTGTGATTGTTATTGACATAGAATAGTGCTGTGCTTACTGCTGACATAGAATAGTGCCGTGTTTACTAATAACATTAAATAGTGATGTGTTTACTATTGACATTGAATAGTGATGTGTTTACTACTGACATTGAATAGTGATGTGTTTACTATTGACATTAAATAGTGATGTGTTTACTATTGACATTAAATAGTGATGTGTTTACTACTGACATTAAATAGTGATGTGTTTACTACTGACATTAAATAGTGGTGTGTTTACTATAACATACTTATATTTACTAGGCTCATTGGCAACATTATCGTCTAAATAAACAAAGTGGTTTATGCTAAAGAGATTTATATAGGGAGTAAACATATATGAGATTTATTAAAATAGTAAACATGTGTCGGAAGGAGTATACAGATGTCAAAGAGTGCACAGATTTCACATTATACAAGGAGTGCACAAATTTCACAGTATTCAAAGACTACAAGGAGTGCACATATTTCACAGTATTCAAAGACTACAAGATATCACAGTTATTCAAGGAGTACATAGATGTCATAGTAATTCAAGGAGTACATAGATGTCATAGTAATTCAAGGAGTACATAGATGTCATAGTAATTCAAGGAGTACATAGATGTCATAGTAATTCAAGGAGTACATAGATGTCATAGTAATTCAAGGAGTACATAGATGTCATAGTAATTCAAGGAGTACATAGATGTCATAGTAATTCAAGGAGTACATAGATGTCATAGTAATTCAAGGAGTACATAGATGTCATAGTAATTCAGGGAATATACAGATGTCATTGTAATTCAATGAATACATAGATGTCATAGTAATTCAGGGAATATACAGATGTCATTGTAATTCAATGAATACATAGATGTCATAGTAATTCAGGGAATATACAGATGTCATAGTAATTCAAGGAGTACATAGATGTCATTGTTATTCAAGGAATATAGAGATGTCATAGTAATTCAAGAAATATAGAGATGTCATGTTATTAATAAAAGTACACCGATGTCACGTTTGTCACAAACTCCTCATTATAGAGATGTCATGTTATTAATAAAAGTACACCGATGTCACGTTTGTCACAAACTCCTCATTATAGAGATGTCATGTTATTAATAAAAGTACACCGAAGTCACGTTTGTCACAAACTCCTCATTATAGAGATGTCATGTTATTAATAAAAGTACACCGAAGTCACGTTTGTCACAAACTCCTCATTATAGAGATGTCATGTTATTAATAAAAGTACACCGAAGTCACGTTTGTCACAAACTCCTCATTATAGAGATGTCATGTTATTAATAAAAGTACACCGAAGTCACGTTTGTCACAAACTCCTCATTATAGAGATGTCATGTTATTAATAAAAGTACACCGAAGTCACGTTTGTCACAAACTCCTCATTATAGAGATGTCATGTTATTAATAAAAGTACACCGAAGTCACGTTTGTCACAAACTCCTCATTATAGAGATGTCATGTTATTAATAAAAGTACACCGAAGTCACGTTTGTCACAAACTCCTCATTACTACTAATTGGATACACTCCAAGAACGTGAGCTTGCCAGAAAGATGTGACAAAGTTTTAAAATATATTTACGTCTCAACGACAATATAGACGTATTTTTATTAAAGTATTTCCAAGTTTACACATAAATAAATCGACAGCAATGTCAGCGACACACTTCACAAACCAATCACTGCAACTCAATCAAATACAATGTATATTTACTCTTTAAATGAAATTTCACTTTATATTGTGTTTCAAGGATTTGGGGATTTTTATATTTTAAATGTGTATTCTGTACTCAGGCACTCTCAGACTTTTTAATTTAGCCTGATTACGTATCAACATTATCAGTTAGCAGACCCCACCGCTTTCGGTTAGTTTCCCAATTCAATTCGACTTTTTTGCGTAATACTTTTAGGGCTGTCAAAGCTTGGTTCCCATTTCAATGAGTTTCTTTGCGTAGTAATTTTAGCGTATTTTCATTTATTCTTACATTGGGAAAACTAATCACCTTGGAATAAATTACTTAATTTAATACGTTTTTTTTAATTAAATAGCTCAATAATCTTAAATTAATTTAAACTTAAAGAGAAGTATATATGTGATACGGCCATTTTATCGGCAATTATGAATATCGAATATCTTTTAGTTTTGAAGTACTCGTTTGTTAAAGTTGTCAGTGTAATAGCAAACTTTATAAATGTGTATCAATACTCGTTTGTTAAAGTTGTCAGTGTGATAGCAAACTTTATAAATGTGTATCAATAGTCGTTTGTTAAAGTTGTCAGTGTGATAGCAAACTTTATAAATGTGTATCAATAGTCGTTTGTTAAAGTTGTCAGTGTAATAGCAAACTTTATAAATGTGTATCAATAGTCGTTTGTTAAAGTCGTCAGTGTGATAGCAAACTTTATAAATGTGTATCAATAGTCGTTTGTTAAAGTTGTCAGTGTAATAGCAAACTTTATAAATGTGTATCAATAGTCGTTTGTTAAAGTTGTCAGTGTAATAGCAAACTTTATAAATGTGTATCAATAGTCGTTTGTTAAAGTTGTCAGTGTAATAGCAAACTTTATAAATGTGTATCAATAGTCGTTTGTTAAAGTTGTCAGTGTAATAGCAAACTTTATAAATGTGTATCGAGACTCATTCATTTCTGACAAAATCATATCAATCATCATGTCTGGTTTTAGACCCTAATCACATGACTCGCCATGTCTGGTTTTAGACCCTGAATCACATGACTCGCCATGTCTGGTTTTATACCCTGTATCACAACATTCTGTATATCTGTGTTCAGATCTGATTCACATTATACTGAAAGAGGTTTTGCCACATAGTAAATCATGGATCTGTACTGTTTCTACAAGTGAACTAGGTAGACGTATTTCCTCTTTGTTTGGTGTTTTTTCTTTTCTTTGCTTTTCCGGTCACTATTTTTAAAACACAATGTCTGGTGTCTGAATTTCTCTATTTTTTAAACAATGTCTGGTGTCTGACAAAAATGCAGATTGGTTAGTACTTAATTTTGTTTTTCCTTCATTACCATTTTCTCTTCAAAAGAGCCAGACAGTTTGCCCAGCAGCCTTGAATTTCCGGACAATTTAGTAAGCAACAGCGTTTTGATAAAAATAATTCCAGCTAACTTAAATTCTGCATAGTATACATTGTATACATTGCTACTGGGTCTCCATTTCAATAGTTTGCTTGACTTTTTCTACTGAATCTCCATTTCAAAAATTGGCTTGGCATTTTCTATCGAGTCTCCATTTCAAAAGTTGGCTTGGCATTTTCTATCGAGTCTCCATTTATAAAGGTGGCTTGGCATTTTTTTATCGAATCTCTATTTCAAAAATTGGCTTGGCATTTTCTATCTAGACTCCATTTCAAAAGTTGGCTTGGCATTTTCTATCGAGTCTCCATTTCAAAAGTTGGCTTGGCATTTTCTATCGAGTCTCCATTTCAAAAGTTGGCTTGGCATTTTCTATCGAGTCTCCATTTATAAAGTTGGCTTGGCATTTTCTATCGAGTCTCCATTTACAAAGTTGGCTTGACTTTTTCTACTGACTCTCCATTTCAATAGTTGACCTGACATTTGCATCGAATTTCCATTTAAACAGCTGACTTGCCATTATCACTGAGTCTCCATGTAAAAGAGCTTAAATGAATCGTTCATTGATTTTCCATTTAAATAACTGACTTGACATTTTCATTGAGTGTTTATTTAAATAGCGGATTTGACCCGACCATTGATCTTCCGTGCACGTAACGTTGCTTTGTTTAACTTTCTGGCCGAGGGTCATACAATATTCTTAACTGTTTTTAATGTCATCTCTCTTTCTGCTACCTTTTTTTCATTTATCATTTTTCCTTGCTCTCATCTATTTTATCACCAACTTTCTTTATATTTCTCTTTTCAATTATCACATTTCTTTCTATCACTCTCCTCTATCGTCACCTTTATTTCTGCTCCTCCATCCTGTCACCACTGTCCATGTTTAATTTTCCTTTAACATCACTTTTGTTTACACCTCTATCGTCACCTCACATTTCTCCTCTTTTCTTTACATTTAACTCATCTCTTCTAGCATCACATTACTTACTCTTCTGAACTTGTCCTCGCGTTTCTTTTCTATGGTAATTTCTACATAGTGTCTATATACGTTATTCTATACTATTTTGTCTTCAATTTACATTCTTGTATTCCGACTTCAGCTCTAATTAAACTTATCTATTACATATTCACTTTCGTATTTTCTCTATCATGTCATCCATTTCACTATCTCCGATTTTTCATGTTCTGTTTGACTTGTCCTCTAACAATAACGTCATGTTATGTGTAACTTGTCCTCTGCCAGTAATGTCATTTTATGTGTAACTTGTCCTCTGCCAGTAATGTCATTTTATGTGTAACTTGTCCTCTGCCAGTAATGTCATTTTATGTGTAACTTGTCCTCTGCCAGTAATGTCATTTTATGTGTAACTTGTCCTCTGCCAGTAATGTCATGTTCTGTTTGGTGTTGTTACTCTAACTCTCATTTTGTTGGCTTCTCGGGGGGAAAAAGCGTTGCAGGTTTTTGAAGCGCAACTCTACTATATGATATACCTTGCCACGGATGATATGACACCTATATATTGGAACGGATAAGTTTCAATTGAACGAAAGTTTATAATTCCACTGACACTTTGAAAACAAACACACACACACACACACACACACACACACACACACACACACACACACACACACACACAATGATGCAACGCTGCCTGAATACCATCATATCTTTATCAAGGCAAAGATAGGCTTTACGAAATCTTTGATGTGATAGATTGAATGAGCATTAGTATTTTACCAAGGCAAGGACACGCTTTACTTCATTCACGTACCTGGATGCTTTTCATTGTTGGCAAATTGGGTCTCATTTAGTCTTCGATGACCCAGCATGGAATTACCCTCGTCCTGTTTAGTTCCTATGGTCCTGCATGGAGCGACGCCAGTTCTGTTTAGTTCTGAGAGCCAAGGATGGGGTATATACTTCAGCTCAGAATTAATACAATGCAATATTTCTAATAATTCCATACTTCCTTTCATAATGTGCGAAGTATACCGATACTTCCTGCAACACTTGATTGGAACTTCCTTTGCTTTCGTTCCAAACGATGGCTGGATGAAATTACATGGTATCGCTGGATGAAGTTACAAAGTATGGTTGGATGAAGTTAAAAAGAAGGGCTGGACTACATTACTAAGAATTGTTGGATGAAGTTACAAAGAATGGCTGAATGAAGTTAACAAAGAATGGCTGAATGAAGTTAACAAAGAAAGTCGAAGTTACTAAGAATGAGATGACGAAGATATTAAGACTGGGTCAACGAAGAAGTGCATACAAATAATATTATGAGACATGAATAATACACTAAACATACATCTAATCTATTACGAAGTGTCACAGACATACAAGAAACGTATTTATTACATTAATTTATAAAACAATATATTTATTTAAAACAAGATTTTTTTAATTTTAAAACACCCCTAGCAGTCTGATTTTGCAATTAAAATCACGAGTTCGTCGGCTATGAATTCTAAATGATTTAGTTTCGCATTAGTTTACCTTTTTTTCCACTTTAAAATCGTATTTCTCCGTCCAGGTGGAGTATTGACTATTGGTAAGTTGTCACATTTTATCGAAAAATGTCAGCGTTACCTGACTACTCAATGTCCTTTAATTGTTAATGATGCTTCAACTGCAACACCACCTCTGGCTTATCAAAGTTTAAATCTTAATGAGTTCAAGCCACGTGTTCGTGCACAGACTCTAACCTTGGTACAGTGCTAACCTCGATAGACTATCCAATTGCACCGTGTTGACGTCATTGTCTCCCTGACCACCAAGCAACAAAATTCCCATAGCATGCATCATGATCATATCTCGATCCTAGACCCACCCCAAAAATCTACTTAGAATTGCTCATTTCTTGTAACACACACAACAAAACCATTTCTAATAACTTAGCCAATCGTCTCAGAGTGTTGTTTAATTATACAGCAGTTACAATAAATACACCTCCTCTGTTCCCAAACTCTTGCTTACTACATTAGGAACTTTACAATAACTCAGATGTTGCGCGAAAGCGGCGGAAGCCGGAAGCGCCCCCTACATAACGAACGAACTCAGAAGTTAAATGTAACAAATAAATGTCCTTGTTCTAGCTGCCAATCTCAATACATCACGCCCATTTTAACTCACTATGTCACGTCTTAGGAACCCCACAGTTTGACTGGGTTAAAATTGCTGTATGTGTCGTTCATTCTTGTAATAAGTATAATGTGGAAACAGAGAGTGCATGAATACTGACTTAATTTAATCATCTGACAAGATGTAACAGATGTGCTAGTATAGCTAAAATTAAGAAAGTCTTGTTTTGTTTACCCATTAATACCTATGGAAGTCTTAATAGCTTTAGTGCAATCGAAATGCATTTCTTTTGACTGGAAACGTAGTGACATTGACACGTGTGATTAATTTAATTTGAAAATGGACAAAGTCATGATGATTAGAAAAGTTGAAGAGGTGGCAGAATTCTTTGCCTTTAAAGGTGGAAATAAATTAAAATTAGTTCATTCTACGAGTTTCATTTTGTCTTACGAGATAAGAAAACGTTTATCTTCGAATCCGTATGTCAAGGAGAAGGTCTTTTTGAGAAACCTCATAATGGTAAAGCATAAATCATATTCCCAAGTCCTCTTGTGAAAAATCTAATATTTTATATAATACATTAAAATATAATACTACTGGTATTGCCGTGAGAGATCTAGTTTCTACAACTGATTATATTTAGGGGATGAGGAAGGCACAACTATTATTGTATTACTTCGAAACGGGGGCTCCTGGTTATCATTTCAAGAACGTGTTCTTATATTTAATTAACTTGGATGCTATGGGCAGCCATTCACAGATTGAGTCTTCGATTGCCTTGATACAGATATGTTTCTTTCCACCAAGAGCGAGCATGGGACTGTGCAGGGTAGTGGATATGAAAATGTTATATTAAGACTATTGGTATTTGGCTGCCAGTGGATATGAAAGTGTTATACTAAGACTATTGGTATTTGGTTGCCAGTGGATATGAAAGTGTTATACTAAGACTATTGGTATTTGGCTGCCAGTGGATATGAAAGTGTTAATTAAGACTATTGGTATTTGGCTGCCAGTGGATATGAAAGTGTTATACTAAGACTATTGGTATTTGGCTGCCAGTGGATATGAAAGTGTTATACTAAGACTATTGGTATTTGGCTGCCAGTGGATATGAAAGTGTTATACTAAGACTATTGGTATTTGGCTGCCAGTGGATATAAGTGTTATATTAAGACTATTGGTATTTGGCTGCCAGTGGATATGAAAGTGTTATACTAAGACTATTGGTATTTGGTTGCCAGTGGATATGAAAGTGTTAGGAATACTACATATAAGCATCATAGTTCACAGCATTGATCAAAATTCAGAAGTACAATGTAATCAAATTAGTGAACATAGAAATAATGGTTCAATTACATAAGTATTCTCCAATTCATAGATCAGTAGCAATCATATACGAAATATTTCTAAGTCCATTCTTTCTTTATCAGTCATTTAACTTACCATAAGCTAGCGATTCCCTTTATGACCAGACTCAAGTTATGTCAAAATCAAAATGATTAGAATAGAGAACTTTTTCAACAAAATAACTTTCAGTCTATCCCCTCTGTATGAAGATTCTATGAGCAAGTATGACGCTATTAGTCCGAAAAACTACTATTCTGTTTGGAACTGGTTTGGATTGAATCAGCAAGTTCTAGCATATTCTTTACCTGAGTTTGTTTACTCCAATCCTGACACTTACAAAAGTACCATAATGAATAGTGCCCAAGGTCGGATCTCTTTAACATTTAACAATTTATTTAACAATTAAGTTTAGAAATAGGGATAGGCAAATTTATTCTGTCACACATAGTAGTGACTTACACATGACATATACACACTAGTGACTTACACATGACATATACACACTAGTGACTTACACATGACATATACACACTAGTGACTTACACATGCTAACATGACATATACATAGTAGTGATTTACACATTCTAACTTAAAACATCTCATCCACAATCAGAATATAGCGCTAACACCGTTGAATTTAGGTGTAAAAACATTGTATGAAATGGGCTGCCTAAAAAAAGATTTTTAAAATTCACCGTTAGTTTTACATTCTCGACTTCTTAAATAACGATGTGCAATTCCTTCAGATTTCCACGCAACACCAACTCACTAGAAACAAATATTTCCCTCACAATTCTAAGCATAATCTACGCAACACCAACTCTCTAGAAACAAATATTTCCCTCACAATTCTAAACATAATCTACGCAACTCACTGGAAACAAACATGTCCCACATATTTCTGCCGTCTAACTATGCAGCTCACTAAAAACAAATATTTCTCTCATATTTCTGCCGCCTAACCGACCCAGCTTACTGGCACAAATCAGTGTATTTGCATTTTTCGAAATAAAGTTCCAGCAAAAAATTCCTACCAGAAGGTATGGAACAACATAAATGAACTCAATATCAAATTTTAAATGTTGAATATTATGGCGGAACCTGTTCGTTGTACCTCCTTAGACATATATAGTGCTTATTTCTTTTACACAATTCAAGGTGCACTACTGTATTAAGCCGGTATTGTCATCGTCATAATTATAATCCTTTTGCCATCCTCAATGTTATCATCTTGGACACGTTGTAGTGGCATTGCTACTGGCAGTTTTATAGTATTAGAAGTGGTAGTAGTGAGAGTTTATGGTTGCTGGAATTTTCGCATTTTTAATTATAATTTCTCACAGCCACTCAAAAATTGTTCTCTTTTGAAATTCCGAGCTTAGAAATGATCTTGTGTACATCTCTTGAGAAATGTTATTTAAGAAGACTGATGTCAACATATTTTATAAATAGGTGCCTTCACACTTTTATTTTTAAGACTATGCCTTCAGAGCTCAATATTGTACATTGCACACTTTTATTTTTAAGACTATGTCTTCACAGCTCAATATTGTACATTGTTCACTTTTATTTTTAAGAAAAATGCCTTCAGACCACACTTTTATTCTTAAGACATGTGCCTTCACAGATCTCAATCTCCTGCGTTGCACACTTTTATAAGATTAATGCCTTCACAGGTCTGAATATTATATATTGCACACTTATAAGTCTAGGACCTTCACAGAGCTCAATATATTTTAATTAGACACTTTTATTTATAAGTCTAGAACCTTCACAGAGCTCAATATTTTTAATTACACACTTTTATTTATAAGTATCCTATTCAGTTCCTATCAGCTTCGTGAAATGTCACATATGTACTGGTGGGTGAATATTTGACCAACACCAATTGCTAAATTTATCTACCAGACAGTTTCGCTAACCATTTTGTCGCGTAGAAGAATTGACCGTTTTCACGTGTTTTTGTAATTTAGCGTCTTGGGCTCTGCTTTCGTCAGGCCAGCTTTTAGTGATGAGAATGGAAAGACGAGTTTGTTTTGTGGTCATTAGGAGGCGTTTGGTGTAAATGGTACGAAAACAAGGCTCCCTTACAACCAGTCCAAAACCGGACATGTATCCACGAGGTGCCCAAACTGCATGAGTGTAAGGAGCCAAACCGAATCAGTCTCAAATCAGAGCGAGTCAGTCTGAAGTCAGAGCGAGTCAGTCTAAAATCAGATCGAATCTGTCTAAAGTCAGAGCGAGTCAGTCTATGGGAGCGGTCGAGTAGAAGCAAGAGAAAGTTATATTTAGGAACACACTTGGAAGAAAACGAGTGATATTATCTCCAGTTACCTGGGGATTATTTCTTGGATTAATATTCATGCCACTTAATTCTTGGTAAGAATTATGTCAACTTGGACTGGTTTAATTCGATTAATACACACACCACTTAGCCCCTCCTAAGACTGGTATCTCCTTAGATTGGTTTACTTTGATTAATGTATATGCCGGCCAGTCGTTGCTAAGATTGATGGGTATTCTACACAGATGCTCACTTTAATGTGCATAGCGCATACCGTCTATCACTTAGAATATTACATACTTGCATTGATATTTGATTAGTATGAACTCTTATTGATGCTTCAAATTCACAAGGACGTAGAGTACCATTAGGCAACAATTTGAACCATAGACAAAAAGAACAAAGACTCTGAAACATTTCTAATTGCAGATCCTAAATATACTGCAAATTACTATCTTAATAAACATATCATTACACGTATATGTCTCTGCAACGAAAATAGGAATTAAACAGGTTTATAATAGCATAAATCTTTACCATTATCAATTTGGCTGCGTTCTGAAGCCAACTATCGACTTCGCTACACAGTGATGATGAGTGGTGGAGATTCAGCAGTCTTCAGCACAGTTTATGATGCCAGACCCTATGCAGACATTCAAGTGGAGAAGTTGGAATGACAGAACCATGCCAGCAAGCGGCTTGGCACAGCATTACGTAAGCTAAAGTTCTGACAACAAGCTTGGTTGTCGTGGAACTGGCCGTCGGCTTCAGAGCTACTATTGTGAGGCCATCAAGACCAACTTGCCTGTTGTGACAAAGATGAAGTCTGCTGTATGGGCAACACTATGGCACTCCATGTCAACTGATCAGGAGCCATGACACCAACAGTGCCCTGATGGTCCAGACAGGTGGTGTTCGTGATGAGACACCACCATCCCATGCTGATCGTCAGGCGACCAGCTATATATCCATTCAAGTAGCACATCAGATGATTCCTGTCTCCAGACGACTGGTAGACGAAAATCTCCTGAAACGACTGACTCATGGTGGAACTCAAAAAACAATGATTACTTCAATGCCGTGATCTGGAATCGATGTCCCAAAACATTCTTCATGGGATTGCAGCGTGTAAGCGGGGAGGGGGTGGCTGTTGCACGTGAAATGTCAGTTTTCAACCAAGAAGCTTATGAGATGATTGAAGTTATGAATAAACTAGATGTTGTCCTTTTCACTGTTAAAATTCTCTGACATGAATAAACTAAAATTAGATGTTGTCCTTTTCACTGTTAAAATTCTCTGACATGAATAAACTAAAACTAGATTTTGTCCTTTTCACTGTTAAAATTCTCTGACATGAATAAACTAAAACTAGATGTTGTCCTTTTCACTGTTAAAATTCTCTGACATGAATAAACTAGATGTTGTCCATTTCACTGTTAAAATTCTCTGATATGAATAAACTAAAACTAGATGTTGTCCTTTTCAGTGTTAAAATTCTCTCTGACATGAATAAACTAAAACTATATGTTGTCCATTTCACTGTTAAAATTCTCTCTGACATGAATGAGCGTCGAATTGAAAAGGCTGATTCAGCCAGTTCCGCGGAAGCCAGGCGTCGCAGGAAAGAAATGCCCATGAAAAGAGGACAGTGCTAGACCAGGAAAGATGGGAAGGACCTACATATGGAGCTGGTGCTTTCTAAATTGATATTAATTGTAAATGTGTGGACATAGTTTGTTCATTAAAGTGCTGGACAGTCATGGCTAATTGACACTTTTTCTTCAATGTGTGATGTGTGAATACTGCAATGTTCAGACAAGTTTGAAAATTGTACCCATTTGTTTTGTGAGATGCCCTAGTGCTTGTATAAATCTCATTAACTCATTAATAATTTCCTCCTGGCCTTATTAGAAGATAGACTATACACTGAATATTACATTGGCTCATTGGACATGGAGTGTTCATGCAAATACATCTTTCCCTTTGTTGTCGTTTTTCTCAAAATTGGGATTTTACATTGTGTTGTCCCACTAAAACGGTATGGACTCCATAATAAATGTACCTTTTGCTGTGTAATTTTACATGATGTTTGCCTGTGTGTATATCTCCAAAGTTATGTTCACAGAGTTGTTCTATGTGACCATATTTTGATTGTTTAGTGGTTTATTTGCATAACGATGGCAAATTTTAAAATTAATTCTAGTGATAATACGTATAAATTATTTTTTTAATAAAGTGAAAAAAGTACCAACATATCTTTTATAGATCTCATAATGAAAAATCTGATAAAAACACCGTTTTGTTCTGTGATAATTAAATAAAAAGGAGATGCAATTTGAAATTCTTTGTTTTTCGGTCATTTTTACCATTTCCATGGCAACCGTGGACAAAATACTGCTTCACTAGACACTTTTTGTACATTTTTGAATATAACCAGGTCAAAGTTAATAGAAAATACCAATTTAGCTTTTTACAATCCTTTTTTTTCTTTAATGTAATTACCCTTCGCCCCACCCCCACCCCAACACATAACCAGGTCTTGAATCATGAGTCGACGATCAACCGTCATTTTAGTGCGCAGGTTCCAGGGAGCTAACTTTCTGACAAAACAATAAGAATAATCCTACTCGCTGCTACTACTCAACGTCCGCTCACTGAAAACAGCTTAGCTTCCACTCCACTCACTGAAAACAGCTTAACTTCCACTCCACTCACTGAAAACAGCTTAACTTCCACTCCACTCACTGAAAACAGCTTAACTTCCACTCCACTCACTGAAAACAGCTTAACTTCCACTCCACTCACTGAAAACAGCTTAACTTCCACTCCACTCACTTAAAACAGCTTAGCTTCCACTCCACTCACTGAAAACAGCTTAACTTCCATTGCACTCACTGAAAACAGCTTAACTTCCACTCCACTCACTGAAAACAGCTTAACTTCCACTCCACTCATATCCATCCTGGACCTTCTCTTCAAAGAGATAGATAGATGGATAGATGGATGGATGGATAGATAGATAGATAGATAGATAGATAGATAGATAGATAGATAGATAGATAGATAGATAGATAGATAGATAGATAGATAGATAGATAGATAGATAGATAGATAGATAGATAGTCATTTTTCTGCTGATATTTGATACGTTTACTGCTATGCTATAAAAATCATTCTCCTCCATTATAAGAGATTACTGATTAGAAATCGATATTTTATTAAGTGTATTTTATTATTATCCGAACCCAATATTTATCATTCCTTTACCAATGGAAAAAATATTTGAAGGAATACAAACATACAGATAATAATTTATGAATTTGTGAGATATATAGTAGACTTCGTGGCAATAATTTAGCTTTTGTGTGAGCTTGATATTACCGGGTGTGTACACAAATGAATTGTCGAGACACGTAAATTCACTTATCCAACGCCACTGTGCTGTGCCGTAGACACATCCAAGCAGAAAATAAAAGCCTTAACGACCGTCCATCATAAAGCTTTAGTGGTATCATAGCACTTCTTGACAGAGCATTAAGTATGTGAGGAAAGCTTAATATGATAAACTCTATTTATTCAGCTGCAATCAATTTTAATTATAATTATGTGAGAAACCCGTGATGATGTGCAGTTTGTATTTGTTTGATGTTTCTTGTGGTCATATTAAAAGTCTTATTTCATTATTCAGAGTTCATAATGTATTGCTTAGGGCGACGTATGTTCAGATAATATATCTTTATAGAAGCAATGTGGAAAGTAGGTAAATATTACAACAAAACTTTTGCAATTTATGTAAGAAATGCTAAGTATTATGTTACTAATGACGTAAATAAGTCAACATATTCTGGAATCTATTAATCAAAGTTATAGTGTTTTGGGACGACTGGTAATCAGAGTAAAGTTATAGTGTTTGTGACGAATGGTAATCAAAGTTATAGCATTAGTGATGATTGGTAGTCAGATTAAAGTTATAGTATATTAACGACTGGTAATCAGAGTATAATTACAATGTTCTTGATGATTCATAGTAAGAATAAAGCTATAGCATTATTGAAGGCTGGCAGTAACATTAATCTTATAGTGTTGGGGACAACTGTTAATCAACTCATAGTGCTTGGGATAACCTAAACACACAGTACCGTTAAAGTGCTCAGACGATTGGTAAGAACAATACAGCTATAGTATTCAGGAAAACAGGTATTGATTTTAAATGTAAAGTTATCGAGATGACTGAAAAAGACATTAAAACTACATTGTTTTGGACGTCAGATAATAATAGTAAATGTAAAGTTATCGGGATGACTGATAAAGACACTAAAACTATAGTGTACGTGACAACATAATGTCAGTATCGGAATGATTGATAATGACATTTAATCTGCAATGTACGGGACAATATTGAACGGTAGTAAATGTAAAGTTATCGAGATGACTGGTAATGACATTATATCTATAGTGTACAGGACAATAGGTAATGATAGTAAATGTAAAGTTATCGGGATGACTGATAATGACACTAAAACTATAGTGTACGTGACAACAGATAATGTCAGTATCGGAATGATTGATAATGACATTTAATCTGTAGTGTACGGGACAATATTGAACGGTAGTAAATGTAAAGTTATCGGAATGACTGGTAATGACATTAAAGCTATAGCTAGTGTACGGGGCGAGTAGTGACCATAGCGTTAGTGATTGAGACCTGGTGGACACAGTAAAGGAATTGTGTTTGGAATTTATAATAAACACGGTAAAGGAACTGTGTTTGGAGTTTAAAATAAACACGGTAAAGGAACTGTGTAGAAAAAACACAATTTATAATAAACACAGTAAAGGAACTGTGTTTGGAATTTATAATAAACACGGTAATGGAATTTTGTTTGGAATTTATAATAAACACGGTAAAGGAATTGTGTTTGGAATTTATATTAAACACAGTAAAGGAATTGTGTTTGGAATTTATAATATACACAGTAAAGGAATTGTGTTTGAAATTTATAATAAACATAGTAAAGGAATTATGTTTGAAATTTATAATAAACACAGTAAAGGAATTGTGTTTGAAATTTATAATAAACATGGTAAAGGTTATTATACACTTGATGGATGGTTGACTTCTAAGCACAACATAAAGTTTGTTTGACTGGTAAAAGCACTAAAGTATGGTGCTTGACATGACTATTAAATAGAATAAAATATTGTGCTTGAATGATTGATAAACACAGTACAGTGTTACGTTTGAGATGACTGCTAAATATAGAATTATATAGTGTTTCAGATGACTGCTAAATATAGAGTTATATAGTGTTTCAGATGACTGCTAAATATAGAGTTGTATAGTGTTTCAGATGACTACTAAACACAGCAATGGATAGTATTTGAGACGACTGCTAATCATAATGACGTACAATGTTTCAGATCACTGGTAAACACACAAAGTATAGTATCTGAGATGAGTGTAAGATCTTAAACAAAATCATTTTTGTGAACGATGGCAAAACAAACATTATAAAGTTACATTTACATTTTAGCGTTTGGAAAATGGACAAAAGCCGGAAACAGTCATCACTGTAAACGGGATTTGTTAAAAAAAAATATTTGAGTGTAAAAGCGAAAGACTCATTATCTTCCATTTTGCATTGTGAGAAGGTCGTTTAGAGGGCATTCAGAATCAGACATTCTCTGACATGATCTTAACCGAAATGTCGACTACAAGTGTTGTTTCTTAACATCTTTTTTTATAAACAATAATTCCAGTGAGGTCCAATTTGTGTTTAACTGATTAAACATCATCTCAGGTCTCCTTTGCTCATTCTCGTCCACACCCAACATTTGCATTGCAAACCTACCGAACATCTGATCGTAATTTATCATTCACCGCGACATGTTTATGGTCATTAGTGCGCAGCACGCCACTGCTCAGACCATCGTGTTCGGTGCTGTGGCCAAGTCCGGCATGTTTACTGCTGCGCGTCCAAGAATCATCTGATGTGAAGCAAGATCATTGTTTTAAAATGTCAAAGATAATTTGATTCAGCTCCTTGCAACATCATTGTTTTATACTTTCTAAGATAATTTGGTTCAACACTTCACAACGTCTTTTGTTTAGTGTTTTAGAATTTTTATTGTCAAAGCTGTGCCCAAACGGTACCGTTCTCTTGTGTTTTAGACTTGTTATTGTCAAAGCTGTGCCAAAACGGTACCGTTCTCTTGTGTTTTAGACTTGTTATTGTCAAAGCTGTGCCAAAACGGTACCGTTCTCTTGTGTTTTAGACTTGTTATTGTCAAAGCTGTGCCAAAACGGGTACCGTTCTCTTGTGTTTTAGATTTGTTATCAGATCTGTGCCAAAACACCACAAGCTGTGGTGTGTGCCAAGAGCCAAATTGTTTCCATAATGTGTCGTTCGCCGATGAACATGTTCAGTGTTGTGCTAAACAACTAGTACAAGAAAATGATTGCACTGTATAACTGTCTTCGTGAATACCACAGGAATACACAAACACATGTGTATGTTACTTTTCTCCGATGAACATGTTCAGTGTTGTGCTAAACAACTAGTACAAGAAAATGATTGCACTGTATAACTGTCTTCGTGAATACCACAGGAATACACAAGCACATGTGTACGTTACTTTTCTCCGATGTACAAGTTCAAGAGAGGCACTTCGGTTTGCTATCGGGAAAATGACGAGTGGGAAATTCCTTTTACGATTTTTCCATTCAAGTATTAATCATCTATCGGCAAGTCTTGATCAATTAGATCCCGCATAGAGAGAGAGTGAGGTAGACCAGTAGATGTCATGGTCAATTATATGTCATGTAAAGACAGTGAAGTAGACCAGTCGAAATCATGGTCAAGTAGATCTCATATAGGGACAGTGAGTTAGACCAGTCGTCATCTCGATCAGTTAGATCTCATTACTAAGGTAACGAAGTAAGTCGCGACGTTTTGGTCAATTAAATCTCATTAAGAGGTAACGAGGTAGGCCAGTCGTCATCATGATCAATTAGATCAAATGTAGAATCAGGTAGGTTAGTCGCCATGTTGGTCAATTAAATCTCATATAGAGATAGTTAGGCCAGTCGTCATCATGATCAATTAGATCTCATATAGAGAGCGATAAAGGTCAGTCGTCATCTAGATCAAATAGATCTCATTGCAGAGGTAATGAAGTAGGTCAGTCGACGTCTTGGTCAATTGGATCTTATTGTAGAGGTAAAGAGTTGGGCCAGTCATCATTCTGGTCAATTATATCTCCTGTAGAGACAGGAAGACCAGTCGTCATCAGGGCTAATTAGATCTCATGTAGAGACAGTGGTGTAGGCCAGTCATGATCTTGATCAATTTCTCATTGTAGAGATAATGAAGTAGGCCAAATGACGTCTTGGTCATTTAGATCTCATTGTAGAGGTAACGAAGTAGGCCAGTCGTAATCTTGGTCAATTATATCTTATTGTAGAGGTAACGAGGTGGGCCAGTCGTCGTCTTGATCAGTTATTTCTCAAGTAGAGGTAAAGAGGTAGGCTCGTGCTGCGGATACGTTCACATGGTAATCTATTGACAGTACGCTTGCCTGTACATTCACATGGTAATCTATTGACAGTACGCTTGCCTGTACATTCACATGGTAATCTATTGACAGTACGCTTGCCTGTACATTCACATGGTAATCTATTGACAGTACGCTTGCCTGTACATTCACATGGTAATCTATTGACAGTACGCTTGCCTGTACATTCACATGGTAATCTATTGACAGTACGCTTGCCTGTGCTGTCAACAACTTGGAGAGCTTCTTCTTCAATGGCGTGTACCCTATATAAGAAATGCGGTCTTTACTCGATGTCAGTGGTAAAAATATTCCGTACCCTATATCAGAAATGCGATCTTTACTCGATGTCAGTGGTAAAAATATTCCGTACCCTATATCAGAAATGCGATCTTTACTCGATGTCAGTGGTAAAAATATTCCGTCCATAGAAAAAAAGTCTATTTTATCATTAGTCGAAATTTCTCGGATTCTGTGTTGTGTTTGGCTGGATTCCTCGCGCACTTAAGTGTGTGAATGTGTGTGTGTGTGTGTGTGTGTGTGTGTGTGTGTGTGTGTGTGTGTGTGTGTGTGTGTGTGTGTGTGTCTATGCTTGTGTGTGTTTTTTGTGTGCATGCGTGTTTTATTAAGTGGCTTCAAAATTCGACTAATTCTGAATTTTACAATGGAGCAAAGTTGTTTTTTTGATTGGCTTAATACCATTAACATTATAATACTGAAATACTTTTACTGAAGATTTAAGTTATTCAATGTTATCATAAAAGTATAGTTATTTTGTAATTTAAAAAAGAAGGAACTAATTTAATGATTAGTGAATAGTCATCTCCATACTGATGTGAAAGAAATAAATAACAAATACGATATATCTAGTGTATTTCTCACGAACGCTGTACGATTCTTTTGAAGAGGAAGGAAGGGGGTGATTCATGCTTTCCTATGTAACCAAAGTGTGGAAGAGAGGTACACAATTATCATTCGCAATTTAAACTATAAATTTGAATGAATAAACTGTTTCGTCTAAATTATCAAGTGCTTCTCCCTTTCCTTGAGATGTTCAGGCGGAGTAGCCTTTTCATACATTTACTCTTGGTGATTTCCACGATTACTAAATGTTTGTTTTAAGCGTTTTAGGTTGTATAGTTGCTTTTGTTGACTTTACATTCTTTCTTTTCTTTTTTTCCTTTTTTTTTTGGGGGGGAGGGGGTATAACGGCAGAGATAAAGGTTGCCTTTCATAAATGTCTAATACAATTAGTAAATATGTTTACTAGATTATATAATTATAAAAGTTGTCTAATAAATGAGTTTAAGTAAGAAAACTTTGTAAATCAAGTCTTGTGAATGCATCACTTTCTCCTTATTAATGAAAGGTCTATCGAGTAAATGTATCGCTTTGTCTTTATTAATGAGTCTTTAAGTCGTGCCTAGTACATGGAACACTTATTAATGAGTCTTTAAAGTCATGCCTAGTACATGGAACACTTTCTCCTTATTAATGAGAGTCTTTAAAGTCGTGCCTAGTATATGAACACTTTGTCATTATTAATGAGAGAACTAGATCTATGCCTAGTACATTGTTCACTTTGTCATTATTAATGAGAGAACTAGATATATGCCTAGTACATTGTTCACTTTGTCATTATTAATGAGAGAACTAGATCTATACCTAGTATTGTTCAACTTTGTCATTATTAATGAAAGAACTAGATCTATGCCTAGTACATTGTTCACTTTGTCATTATTAATGCGAAAGCTAAAAAGTCATGTCTAGTACATGCAACACATGAAGTAAGAAAACTAAAAGATATTAGTACGTTGCTTCCCAACTGTTTAATTAAAGTTTTCAATATTTTAAAATATTTCTGTTGATATTTATGGCGTTTTTGCAAATAAAGTCGACTTTTTAAAGATGTCTATACAAATATTTATTATGTCTAATCCGTCACCATTCCATTAGAGAAGTCGATGGTTTGTCTGCCCTTGCCAGCATGGCGCAACTGAAGGTTTTGCCAATTTTTATTTTTCGATTCAGTTGAAAACTAATATTTTCGAAATAAAAATGCAAGCAGTAGAGAACATGCAATGTTAAAAATATGGATCACTTGTAAATATTATAAAGATTAATGTTTTCACTTGCAAAATGATGAGTGGTTATACGTCAGAATGATTGATGTATGCTTTGTTTGTGGTTTTCAATTAGTATTTGGTTCTACGTGGGGAAATATCAGTTGTTGCTATAGTCAAAATGAACTTTCAATTTAATGCATTTCTCAAGTTTGTTGCTTGTGTGGTTTTGTTTGTCCGTTTTTGTAAATGTGGCTGCGTGATGTTTCTAAAGATTGTTTCGCGATGTTTCTAACGGTTGCTGCATTTCCTTTCTGCTAAATGTTGTTTCCAAATGTTGCAGCATGTTGTTTTAAATGTGCTGCATGTTGTTTCTCAAGGTTGATGTATAGGTTTCCGAAGGCTGCTGTTTGTTGTTTCTAGAGATTGTTGCATGCTGTTTCTAAATGTAGCTGCATATTGGTTCTAAAGGTTGTTGTATGTTGTTTCTAGAGATTGCTGCATGTTGTTTCTAACAGATACTGTTTGTTGTTTCTAGAGATTGCTGTATGTTGTTTCTAACCGTAGCTGTATGTTGTTTCTAACTGTAGCTGTATGTTGTTTCCTAAGGTTTGCTGTATGTTGTTTTTAAATGTTGCATAATATTGTTTCTAAAAATTTGCTGTAACGTGGTTTTTCTAAAAGCTCCTGCATTTTGTTTCTAATGGTTGCCGTATTTTATTTCTAAGTTTGCTGCATGTTGTTTCTGAAGGAATAACGTTTTGCAGTCTGAAAAATAATTAAACTTAAAGGAAGTAACAGAGCTAAATGCCAATACTTCCCTCATTTATGAGTAAGTATCACGTAGCTCAGGCATAAGCACAATAAACCTCAAAAACAAGACTCTTTAAAGGTAGCGAACTCTCGACATCCAAGCTTGTGAGACAGCTTTTAGCAGACATACGGTACCGTTTTCGTCCGAGATTTCAACAGAACTCACGTTAAATTTCGTGCCTCCACTAAATAAAAGAAGATTAATTTATCGTCTTCACTGTGATATAAATACAATTTATTTATCGTATATGCACTTTGAGATGAAGACGATTTGTATCTGTGACTCCGTGGTGATATAAAGATGATTGATACATCATGGTGGTGTTATAAAGACGATTTATTTCTCTTGCCTGCAGTGGTGATATCAAGACCTTTTATTTCTCGTGCCTGCGTGGTTATATCAAGACCTTTTATTTCTCGTGCCTGCGTGGTTATATAAAGACCTTTTATTTCTCGTGCCTGCGTGGTTATATCAAGACCTTTTATTTCTCGTGCCTGCGTGGTTATATCAAGACCTTTTATTTCTCGTGCCTGCGTGGTGATATCAAAACTATATATTTCTCGTACATGCGTGGTAAGACTAGTTATTTCTCGTCTGTGGACCGTGATAGAAAGACGTATTAGTTATCGCGTCTGCATAATGATTCAATGATATCGTTTTGCCGTCTGCACTTTGAAGTAAAAACGATTACGTCATTGGCGAAACGTGCTACCCATGCTCTTCCGTAATTATAACGTCATTTTACTCGAGATAATAAAATTTAATATAATTTGCTCCCTTTATCTGCATGAGTAAATGGTCAAATTCAAATACACAAGTGACAAAATTTCCAGTACAATGTCTGAAAATGAATGTGAATGGAAAAATGTCTCGGCTGTTGTAAAAACTGACAGTTGCAGTGGTTTCGACAGAGAGACAAATTATGAGAAGGAAATGACTGATGGACATGGACACTCTAACGAAATGATTGATCGGAAATCTATGTTTTCGTAGCAGTGAATTACTGACAGTAAGATTTTCTACATTGAAGTACACTACCTTATACTGAAGCTTTTCAGTCAGATTCTCCATAGAGATAGACATTTTTACAAACTGCGTTGTGGGCTTAGCTGAAATGCTGTTGGCAGGTCGATATTTTGACTGCTGCTGTTTCGAAAGAAGATTCGAGTAGAGAGTGCCCTAATGATACAGATATTGACTCACCTTCCTCAGAATACAAATAGAACTCAAATAGAAAACCAAACTTAGTAGATACGTGATTCCTTTGCTCACTTGACTAAGTGGCATACTTTGAAAGCTGTTTGCAGTAAAACTACCCCTTAAATAAGTTCGAAACGCTTAAAGAAAACGAGAAGCGTTCAAATAATGGTAATTATACGCAAAAAGGAAAAGCACTTTGAGCTCACACTATCGTTATTTGTAATTTTAGGATCACTGACCTGACCGTCTAGATTAGGAGTAATTTTGTGGAAAACTAAACGACCAAATGTGTGTCCACAGATGTGAAACAGTTTAGATTAATATAGTTACCTTTGAGAATTATTTTTCTTACTCGTCAGTTAGAAAGTATTGCACATAATTTTGTAAGCACTTAGCTACACTGCATCATTGGACCTACTTTTTTTCCTTCCTGCATTTCTTCCTTTATTTCTTCATACTATTCTTTCTTTCTTTCTTTCTCTCTCATTCATTGTCACAAAAACCCAGACCTCCTCTATGTGACTCACAAATCTTTTGCCCCAACCCCGCTTTTAGACATTTTTTGTTGTTGTAATATTGAAAAATAAGTGTAATGAAAGTTGACTATACAGGCCTAAACAACTCTTTTATATAAAACAGTGTTTAATTAATCACGCTTTTATGAGGTCTGCTTGGCGAGTTAAGACATTCTAGCACATAAGCGTTAAATTACATTTTATTTTTATCCATTCCTATGGGCTGCCGAAAAGTCATGAACATTTAACCTAATGTAATGCTGAACGCATTACGTTGTATGGTTTCAATAGCGTGAAATCTATAAACGTTATCAGTGCCGTACGCTGGTTCAACCCTAAAAGTTCTTTTCTCCCCTCATCTCATTTTTTAAATATTATAAAGTGCATTCATTTTTTATTTCTTCAATCTCCAAAGATTCATTGTAGTAGTACGACCGTTTAAAATGTAGCACTTCAGTGGTGTCAACAAAACGGTTCAATTAACAGAAAGGAAAAAAGAGCTAACATTTTATATATTCCCTTTAATGTACAGCGTCCCAGCGCGACATAGGTCCCAACAACGCGCTACTCAACTCATAGCGGATAAAGAAAAAGGACTGAGGATGCAGTTATAAAATCCATTTTCCCATGACATTATATTTTTCATTCCACACTCGTATTTATTATGTGACGTCACTCGTCACACATCTTTGCTGACTGTTGCTTTCTTGTGAATAAATTGTTCGGACTTTTATCAAGTCCTTCAAAATCAAAATCTTCATTTCATTTTCTTTTCCCCAAGCGTTTCTGATAAGTATATCCGCGCTTCCTCTAGTAATTAACTACCTTTTTCTGACTAGTACATCCATGTTCTCACGAATGTTTTCACTAGCTGTTTCTGACTAGTACATCCATGTTCTCACTAATGTTTTCACTAGCTGTTTCTGTCTAGTACATCCATATTCTCACTAATGTTTTCACTAGCTGTTTCTGTCTAGTACACCCATGTTCTCACTAATGTTTTCACTAGCTGTTTCTGACTAACTTTTTGTTTGTTTGTTTTTAAATTTCGAGTGCCTCTAATGCTGATGACAAAATAACAATAGTAATGTGACACTTGAAATATTCTGCTTTTTTTTACTGGCATGTCATCCGTTATGTTTCCATTGCATGGGACATTTATTTTCCAGTTTATCATCGATATTTCAGTAATGTATGTATATTGTCATAAAATCATTCTTGTGCGTACGAAATTATAGGAGAGGATCCATGCCCCTTTTATATTTGTTCGAGAATTTTGCCAAGAGTTATTGTTTTATTAAATGCAAATTGATATTTATCCCTCTCCTATATGACTTAGCTTTATGTGTTTATTGCTTAAAAGAGTTCTTCATCTAGTCTGGCATTATTTCACTCATAGTCTTTTCAGGAAGTTGACTGTATTGTAATTGAATTATAGGTCTTTGGTGCCAGTTATTTTTGAAGTTTTGTATCATCAGGCTTACTTTGCAATAATTAATAAGTCTTCTGTGTGGAGAAGTCAGATCACTTAGAATATTTGTATTCAGTCACGTGTTGAAATCGGCCACTGCTCACCGTTCACACGCATTCTCAAGCTACTCTATTGGTCGTCATGGCAAATTTGTGAGACATTTTGATCATTTGTTTAGTTCCAAATATCTTCCAGAAGAATTTCATTTCTTCAATGCTTAGTAATTTCTCACTTGTTAATATTATTATAATTTTGCATCATCATGATCGAACTTAATATTACTATTATTATCATATCATTAGTTTTTATCATGACTTCTGTTATCTGCCAGTCCGTTAATTGTGTACCATGGTTGGGGGAAATGTATTACCGGAGTTTTAACGGATGACGTGAGCACTTCTAATGCGTGTTGGTGTTAGCAGTGGGAAAGCCTAGGGCGCCAAGATTGAGGGCATCCAGAGCGGTGACGGAAATTGTTTTGACACTTTTGATGTAAACGAATGAATAAAGAAAAATGGAGGTGGGGGGGGGTATGATGGAAGGTTCGCATAGAGAGCAAAATACCCCTGCACCGGTCCTGGGGAGAGGTTTGTGGTTTACAGTTCAGATGTTATGTTTCCCAGTGATTCTATTACAATTGCCATCACTTCTGCTTTTACATTCCAAAGTCTTGGGTATATTTTTATTTTTTATGTTATGTTGCGGTGCGCTGTGGCATATTATATTTTGTTATGTTGTGTCATGTCATGTCATGCTATGTTATGTTATGTTGTGTTGTGTTATGTTATGTTATGTTATGTTACATTATATTATTAGTGTTTATTTCAAGTTTTCAAACCGATTGTAAATTGGTTGATTATTGCAAGTTTATTGCATATTTCCCATTGATAGCATAATACCGTAAGAGTTAAGAGTTATTGTTTTCCATCTTATTTCATTTTGTTAAGAGTCAAGAGTTATTGTTTTCCATCTTATTTCATTTTGTTAAGAGTCAAGAGTTATTGTTTTCCATCTTATTTCATTTTGTTAAGAGTCAAGAGTTATTGTTTTCCATCTTATTTCATTTTGTTTCCTTTTCCTACGCTTTTTAAAAGAAAATTGTACATTTGTATTTTTTCATAGTTGTTAATTTATTAATTTATACTACGATTTATTAAGTAATTATTGGCATACTACGAATATTAACAGGTATATGATTGATTACAAATATATATATTGGTATACTATTGGTATATTAGCAGATAACAGAATGGAATGGAGGAAAATGGTTGTCAGGTCATCAGTGGTGCCCCAAAGGTCGACAAGACTAAGGGATAGATAGATAGATAGAAAGACAGACAGACAGACAGATAGATAGATAGATAGATAGATAGATAGATAGATAGATAGATAGATAGATAGGTAGATAGATAGATGGATGGATGGATGGATGGATAGATAGATAGATAGATAGATAGATGGATGGATGGATGTAGATAGATAGATAGATAGATAGGTAGAAAGTAGAGAGATAGACAGATAACACTTCTGGTATATGATTGACTACAAATATATACATTGTTATAATACATGTTTTAGATTGATAACAAATGTATACATGGTATAGGATTCATTAGAAATGTATATGCTGGTATACTATTGGTCTACTGCTATAGTTAATGTAGTATGCGATTGCTAATGTATACATTTGATATTTCGATTTTAATATGTAGAATTGCAAATTATGATTGCTTAAATAATAATCATTTGTATTTAACGATTGCTTGTATTAATTAATATATCATGATCGTTAATGTATTAATTCGTATGTTATGATTGTTAATGTATTAATTAGTATGTTATAATTGTTAATATATTAATTAGTCAATTAAGATTGTTAATGTATACATTCGTATATTATGATTGTTGATCCATGTGTTTTATTCGGATTAACAAATACATTGACACAAATTATAATTTATGATCACATTTTCATGCTGTGATTGTATGAGTATTGGTTTTCATATGATTTTTAATTTGTGAATTTGCATATAATGATTTTTTTTGTAAATATATGTTTGCTTATTACGATAATTAAAATATACGTTCGTATACTTTGATTCCTACGAATTTGTGGCTGTTGTGATTAACTGTTCCCATTTGCGTCATTTTGTATGACAAAATGTGTTTCTGAAAATCAGCTCCTCTTAAACTGTAAATGTTCACTTATGTATGCAAAATGAAGCTTCAGTGATGGTGCTTTTATTATATGATGAGTGTACATCTGAAGTCTTCTGTAGACGTCTTTCAAAAAGAGATATATTGCCTTCATGGACAAGTATTGTCTTTATCCTAGAACCTATATTTTCATCTTTAAAAATTACATCATAGACATATTGTCTGTATCGATCGACAAAGGATTATTGTGTTTATATTTTGTAATGGAATACTCTTGTAAAAGATTATTTCTTAAAATCCAGTTAGGATTTTCTAGCGAAAAATTGTGCAGATTTTTCGGAAAGTGATTATTGACCAGGAACGATGTTTCTTTAGCGTTATCGACAGCTATTCTGGGTGTGCAGCAGGACGCCTTGTACTGCAAATGTGTGGTCTACACAAGTTATTCCAGGTCTGTTTACTCGAGTTATTCAGGTTTGTTTGATTGAGTTTTTCTTATTTATTAAGTGGTTTGTGGAGTACACAAGTTATTCCAGGTCTGTTTACTCGAGTTATTCAGGTTTGTTTGATTGAGTTTTTCTTATTTATTAAGTGGTTTGTGGACTACTCAAGTTATTATAGGTCTTTTTAATCGAGTTTTTTCCAGGTCTGTTTAATCGAATTATTATAATTCTCTTTGGTCGAGATTTCTAAATTTGTTAAGTATTTTATGGACTTCTTAAGTTATTCCAGATCTGTTTGATCGAGTTACTCCAGATCTGTTTAATCAAGTATTTCCATATCTATTTAATCACGTATTTCCAGATCTGTTTAATCAAGTATTTCCATATATGTTTAATCACGTATTTCCAGATCTGCTTAATCAAGTATTTCCAGATCTGTTTAATCAAGTATTTCCATATTTATTTAATCACGTATTTCCAGATCTGTTTAATCAAGTATTTCCAGATCTGTTTAATCAAGTATTTCCATATCTATTTAATCACGTATTTCCAGATCTGTTTAATCAAGTATTTCCAGATCTATTTAATCACGTATTTCCAAATCTATTTAATCAAGTATTTCCAGATCTATTTAATCAAGTATTTCCATATCTATTTAATCACGTATTTCCAGATCTGTTTAATCAAGTATTTCCATATATGTTTAATCACGTATTTCCAGATCTGCTTAATCAAGTATTTCCAGATCTGTTTAATCAAGTATTTCCATATTTATTTAATCACGTATTTCCAGATCTGTTTAATCAAGTATTTCCAGATCTGTTTAATCAAGTATTTCCATATCTATTTAATCACGTATTTCCAGATCTGTTTAATCAAGTATTTCCAGATCTATTTAATCACGTATTTCCAAATCTATTTAATCAAGTATTTCCAGATCTGTTTGATCGAGTATTTCCAGATCTGTTTAATCAAGTATTTCCAGATCTGTTTGATCGAGTTACTCCAGGTCTGTTTAATTGAGTTATACCAGATTTGATAACCGTTTTGTAAACTAATCGGGTTATTTCAAATCTGTTTAATCAATTTATTCTAGATCTCTTAGTGGTTTAACTAATCGAGTAATTTCAGGTTTGATTGAGTAATGTTAGATTGGTGAGAGGTTTCACAGTCGAATAGAGATATATTTTAGAACCTTTTAAACAAGTTAATCTAGGTCTGTTTAATCGGATTATTCCAGATCAATTTAATCCAGTTATTTCAGGTCTGCTTTTAAACGAGTTAACCCATGTCTTTTTAATCGAGTTAATTCAGCGAGATAAAGCGAGTTATTCCAACGCAGAAGGTTTTGCATCCAAATGTCACCCCAAATTTACCAGGGGATAGGCCAATTGATTAAATATCATTTTATAAAAACACATTGTTCATCTTTCGTCGTCATCGTATTATTGCAGTGACAGACAATGTTTCTCGAGTCGTACAATGGCCCAATGAATGATGGGTATTAGATTGCAATACGATGATGTGGATCATGTATTTAAATAAATAAGTACAACTGAGAGAGGAAATTCTCTTCGTAAAGAAACGCTATATTATATATATAGTATTTTTAAATGTAGTTCTAGTTGCCTCTTCTAAGACTTACAACGTGTAGATTGTGTCGTAATATTTTAGTGTTAAGCAATCAATGTTGTTCTAGTTGTCTTATTATGACTTACAACATGTAGATAATGTCGTATTATTTTAATGTTAGCAATCAAGTTAGTTCTAGCTGTCTGTTCTAAGCATGCAAATAATGTCGTAATATTTTAATGCTAGCAAACAATGTAGTTCTAGTTATCTTCTCTTTTTCTTACAGCATGGAAATAATGTCGTAATATTTTAATGTTGGCAAGCAATGTAGTCCTAGTTATCTTACAGCATGGAAATAATGTCGCAATGTAGATTTCTACTTCTTGAGCTCTATACATTACAGGCTTGACTCTACAAGACTATTAACACCGCGTTTGACACGAATCAATATGGAGATCAACTTGAGCTGACTTGCACAACCCTTGTGGCAATTACGTGGCGTCCCGCTGATTATGAGCTTTCATCAATCAAATTGTCTTCTTCTTTTATTTTTTTACTAATCAGTACCCTTCCAGCGTTCTGGGGAGGGAAAAATGTCCCCAAAAGCGACATTTCAAACATGTCTTCTCAATGTGATGTCGTCGGCACACTTTGATTACAAGTAGTAAAGAAGCGTTTCCTCTGGGCTTTAACGGGTTTCAGCTTTGCTGTTAACTGTGGCTCTTCAGCATACCGAACGATTTGTTTACATAAAGCAGCTGTCGTCGAATTTCATAATGCGTCCGGTATAGTTGAAACGATACAGCCATAACCACTCCCTGTACTACTTGTGTTTCATAGCTTTTTGGTTGCCACAAACTTTAAACATAAAGGTTTTTTTAATAGTATTCTCGGTTACAATAAACTTTCATGTGTGCAGTTTAGGTTACATTTGAATTATATTTAATATAATGAGTAAGCTTCTGAACATAACACTTTAAAGTCTTTTCGTTACAGAAAACTCTAATTTGATTTTTTTAAAATAGATAATTCCTTACTGCAAACTCTAACATGATTGTTTTATAGTATTTTATTCACAGCAAACTATAACATTATTATTGTATAGTATTTTATTCACAGCAAACTATAACATTATTATTGTATAGTATTTTATTCACAGCAAACTATAACATTATTATTGTATAGTATTTTCGTTACAACAAATGCTAACATTATTATTTTGCAGTGTTTTAGGTTACAGTAACCTTCGATGTGTAAATTTTCTTGTGTATTGGTTACAGGAACTTTGACTATTCGTGTATATTTTATTGTGTTTTAGTTAAAGCAAAGTGGTTAAAACTATCTTCATATTGTAAAAACATGCAGTATAGCCATGTCTTCAAGACTGGTGCACAAGTACAATATAGCTATAGTTTAATTGTTATAATTAACGCTGTTCAGTTTGTTCACACATGTGGTACACAGCTTTTAGGTTACAGGGGACACCAGTCTCTTGAAGTATGTGATATTATTTTATACAGTTTATACTTCGAATTAACGAACATCTTGAGTCAGCTGACAGTCTTCAAGGCTCAGTGGACAGTGTAACATCATGATATACCGTTTACAACCATCTTTATCTCCTTGATGCATAACTATAAATAGATATTGTATTACAAGACGTAATAAAGATACTTAACACATACTATGTTAGCGTGTAGGTGACTGGAACCCACATTGATGTCTGTTATGTAATAGGCAATACACGTGATTTGGGGACATTTGGATGGTGAGTAAAATTCTGCTAATGGGTACTTTTGTTGTCTGGCCAGCGTGTGAAGTTTTACTACAATGATGAGTGCCTCGCGCATCCTGCAAATGGTTTATGGGTTAATATTGAAGTCCACTGCTCCTAATGTTACAATCCTCGGACGTTTTCTCTTCATGAATCATGCATAGACATAAAAACGAGTGTTCACCAGGGCGTACTACAGATCTCTGTCATGTCTTCCCTCGTGGGAAGGGCGCTTCAACTAGGTAAGCGTGGCCAGAATGCCAACCAGCAACGTTCATATTGCTTTGTCTGGAAACAAAGCATATTAGACATGGCGTTTTATTCGGCATGGCGCGAATTACAGCATCCATGACGTTCTTTTGTCGCTTTCCACAACATCTATGATGTAATTTAAATAACACAGAAATGGCAACATTAATGACTCTTTGCTTGGTAGTAATCTACGATGCTATTTTAATGGCACTTAAATGGCAACATAATGACTCTTTGCTTGGTAGTAATCTATGATGTTATTTTAATGGCACTTATATTGCAACATTAATGACGCTTTGTTTGATAGTAATCTACGATTTCATTTAAATAACACTTAAATGGCAACATTAATGACTCTTTGCTTGGTAGTAATCTACGATGCTATTTTAATAACATATAAATGCCAACATTAATTACTCTTTGCTTGGTAGTAATGAATACTAACTACAACATCAAGACTGCTTTGTGGGTTGTTTAATTTTTGGTGGGCGTGGGGTAACATATATTTTAATGCACCCATGAAGTTTCATTTAGTAAAACTGTGTATCAAAGTACATTTTAATATCCACGTGTAGCATTCGTGATGTTTTGTCAGGCAATTGCATAGATTACAACATACAACTTATAATGATTTGTAGTCTAATGCCATCAAGCCTTTTTTCATAATAAATTAATGTTATCAACGTCAGTGCCGTACTATTCAAACAGATCTTTGTATGGTCACAGGTTGTGCTCTACACTAGCCAAATGAGCCTTGTAATGTAAAAAATATATTTTCTACACTAGCCAAATGAGCCTTGTAAAGGTAAAAAAAAAACTTATTTTCTACACTAGCCAAACGAGCCTTGTACAGTAAAAATAATGATTTTTAATAATAATAATAACAGTAAAAAAAAAACTTATTTTCTACACTATCCAAACGAACCTTGTAAAATGAAAACAAAATATCTACACTAGCCAAACGAGCCTTGTAGTGTAAAAATAATGATTTTCTACACTAGCCAAACGAACCTTATAAAATGAAAACAAAATATCTACACTATCCAAACGAACCTTATAAAATGAAAACAAAATATCTACACTATCCAAACGAACCTTATAAAATGAAAACAAAATATCTACACTATCCAAACGAACCTTATAAAATGAAAACAAAATATCTACACTAGCCAAACGAGCCTTGTACAGTAAAAATAATGATTTTCTACACTAGCCAAACGAACCTTGTAAAATGAAAACAAAATATCTACACTATCCAAACGAACCTTGTAAAGTAAACAATAATGATTTTCCACACTATCCAAACGAGCCTCGTAAAGTAAAATAAATTGATTTTCTACACTATCTAAAAAAGCCTTGTAAAGTAAAATAAATTGATTTTCTACACTATCCAAACAAGCCTTGTAAAGTATAAAGAAAAAATATTTTCTACACTATCCAATCGAACCTTTTCAAGTAAAAGAAAATATTTTCTACACTATCCAAACCGGTTAGATAAAACGTGGAGACGACGCGAATCACGTAATACCGAAAAAGAAATATTTTTTCCTGAACCATTTCCTCTATAAATTATTCTCCATTGAGTTTTCACTGCCAATTTCCTTAGCACTCCGCGACGCTTGTGCATGGCAGCAACGATAAATTAGGGTTTATTTTATTATTTAGTTTAAATATTGGAATTTTATTTCATTAGGTACATTTAAAGCATTCGGATATATTATTTGGATTATAAATATTGTTCGTTGTTTTAATTTTTGTGTCAAAGACGTCTTTTATCAACTCGAAGAAAAGCTATAATTCCTTCAAATTGTAAATAACTTAAAACGCTAAATTCATAAAATCTGTCATTAATAAATGAATTATTTCTATGGCTGAAGAATTATCTCCTTGATTGTGGACAAATTTCAAAGGTTGGGCATTCAATGATTCCCATGGCTAAAAAAAAAAAAATATATATATATATATATATATATGGTTGAAATAACAATTCCCATGGCTTAACACGATTTCAATAGCTAAAATGTCTCATTTTCATTTGCTAAATATATTTTATGATTGCTATGAATAAACTGTTTAGTCTATCAGATTTTGTCAAGGTATTATCTTTTTGAAATGTTTGTGTTTGGATGATTCATTGGAGTTTAGATTACATATTGAGATTATGCATTCAAAGAAAGGTGCATAACACTTGATTATAAATTATGACTTTCTGTTGGTTTGTTTGAAGGGGATAATAAACTATAGGCATAACAATCGAAAGAATTAAAAATAATGTGCTGATGGACACAGAATAGGATTGCTTTTGTAAGTTTTGTGTTATTTTAAAAGTTAGTGGTTTACCAGAATATTGTTTTCAAATCAGCTCGATATAATATTAATCAGGCTCTAGTAATATAGACTGTTGCAATAAGTTATTTCATTGCGTATGCCTTATAATCAGTCATTTATCTTATTATAACTGTAATTAAATATTATTAAATTTCAGATTTTATTTGTTTTAAAAAAAAGTATTTGCTATATGTATGTTTTCAGAAGCCCCTCTTGAAATTGGAATTGAAATAATACTTGCCAGCTTTGACAGCATTTCTGAAGTTAATATGGTAAGTGACGTGGAACTCTTTTGTTATTGTCTTATTTCTCAAATTGTATATCAGTGGTAAGTGACGTGAAACTCTTTTGTTATTTCTTATTTCTCAAATTGTATATCAGTGGTAAGAAATTGTATTGATACTATCTTATTTCTCAAATTGTATATCAGTGGTAAGAAATTGTATTGATACTGTCTTATTTCTCAAATTGTATATCAGTGGTAAGTGACGTGAAACTCTTTTATTATTGTCTTATTTCTCAAATTGTATATCAGTGGTAAGAAATTGTATTGTTACTATCTTATTTCTCAAATTGTATATCAGTGGTAAGTGACGTGAAACTTTTTTTTATTATTGTCTTATTTCTCAAATTGTATATCATTGGTAAGAAATTGTATTGTTGCTATCTTATTTCTCAAATTGTATATCATTGGTAAGAAATTGTATTGTTACTATCTTATTTCTTAAATTGTATATCATTGGTAAGAAATTGTATTGTTACTATCTTATTTCTCAAATTGTATATCATTGGTAAGAAACATATAATTGTATTGTTACTATCTTATTTCTCAAATTGTATATCATTGGTAAGAAACATATAATTGTATTGTTACTATCTTATTTATCAAATTGTATATCATTGGTAAGAAAATATAACTCTATTGTTACTATCTTATTTCTCAAATTGTATACCATTGGTAACAAACATATAATTGTATTGTTACTATCTTATTTCTCAAATTGTTTATCATTGGTAAGAAACATATAATTGTATTGTTACTATCTTATTTCTCAAATTGTGTATCATTGGTAACAAACATATAATTGTATAGTTACTGTCTTATTTCTCTGTCTTATTTCTTATTTGTATATTATTTTGAAAAATCTATCAATGTACAGCATGAAAACGAAAGACTGCTATCTCTCCTATTTTATACTTCTACACGTCTCTCCATTCTAAACCGCTATTTCTGTTGAATCACCTACTCTTTATCTCTTTATCCCCTTTCATATTTATCTTCCACCTCTATTGCTGTTTAGGCCCCGAGGATACTGGCCTAAAACTTTGTTAAGGTCTGTATGTAAACCACGTGATCTATATTTAGCTCGAACGAATCAATATGATCCAATTGCGATTTGAATACGATTGCTTGTACCGATCTCCATTGAATGCGTTTTCTGCTGCTTTGACAGTCGAATTCCACCATTTTGCCTGGACAATCCTAGATCCGTTTAAATTCACACTCATTTATAATCCTAGCCCTGAAGTAATCTTTGCCCGGCACTACACACTAATACAACTATCATATTCATTTTAATCACTTTAATTAGTTCCAAGGAAACAAATAATAATTATTTATATCTATGTATCAATGCGAAGAGAGAGAGAGAGAGAGAGAGATTGTATTATCATGATATTTTATTTATTAACTGAACTAGATACTATTGTAGATTTCAACTTAGCTTACAAGATTTTCAATACATATTAATGGTGTAAGTATTGATATTTTGAATGTAATTCATTGACTTTCTAAACACACATGTGTCACGAGTGAATACTACGCTCTTAAAAAGTCTTGTCAACACAGGAAAGTCATTAAAAGGAGGATATGTAAGTGTAACACACATCAGTATTTATGCAGTAATATTTACTGCCGTTTCAACCAGTCATATGTAGTAATATTTACTGCCATGTTAACCTGTCATATGTAGAAATATTTACTGCCATTTTAACTAGTCATGTGTAGTAATATTTACTTCCGTTTTAACGAGTCTTGTGTAGTAATATTTACTTCCTTTTTAACCAATCATGTGTAGTAATACTTACTTCCTTTTTAACCAGTCATGTGTAGTAATATTTACTTCCGTTTTAACCAGTCATGTGTAGTAATATTTACTTCCTTTTTAACCAGTCATGTGTAGTAATATTTACTTCCTTTTAAACCAGTCATGTGTAGTAATATTTACTTCCGTTTTAACCAGTCATGTAATGTAATATTTACTTCCTTTTTAACCAGTCATTTCAGTAATATTTAATACTATTCAACCAATCTATATGTTTGCATTCTGACCCTCCACAAAATAGTTATGACAGCATCCATTTATACTAGACCATTCTAACCAGACTTTCGTACTACTAGACTATTTATTACCCCATTTTTTATACTACAACTAGATCTTACTACCATTTATACTACAACTAGATCTTACTACCATTTATACTACAACTAGATCTTACTACCATTTATACTACAACTAGATCTTACCACCATTTATACTATAACTAGATCTTACCAACATTTATACTGAAATGTTATTATATTCCGGTTGTTTGTACTAAAACTGTTATTTTATATTAGCTGTTTATACTGAAAACGTTATTATATCCCGGCTGTTCATACTAAAGCATTGTTACATCACAAGTGTCTGCATTAAAACCATTATTATATCCCAGTTTTTCGTACTAAAATTGTTATTATAGCCCAGCTGTTACTAAAACATTATTATATTCCAGCTGTTTGTACAAAACATTATTATATTCCAGCTGTTTGTACAAAAACTTATTATATCCCAGCTGTTTGTAGTAAAACCTTATTATATCTCTCTGTTCGTACTAAAACATTATTATATCCCAGCTCTTTGTACCGAAACATTATTATATCCCAGCTGTTTGTAATAAAACATTATTATATCAAAACTGTTTGTACTAAAACTTTATTATATCCCAGCTGCCATACTTAAACATTATTATATCCCAGTTGTTTGTACTAAAATATTATTAGATCCCAGCTGTTTGTACTAAATCCTTATTAGATCCCAGCTTTTGAAACTAAACATTATTACATCCCAGCTGTTTGTACTAAAACCTTATTAATCCCTGCTGTTTGTACTAAAGCCTTATTATATTCCTGCTGTTGTTTCTAAAACATTATTATATCCCAACTGTTTTTAATAAAATCTTATTATATTCCGGCTGTTTGTACTAAATCCTTATTATATCCCGGCTGTTCATACTAAAACCGTTATCATGTGCCCGTTTTTCATACTATGACCTTATTATATCTCGACAGTTGTTACTAAAACCATAATTATATAATAGTTGTTCGCACTAAAATCTTATTATATCCCAAGTGTTTGTACTAAAAACGTTATTATATCCCAGCTGTTTGTACTTAAACTTCATTATATTTCAAGAGTTGCTACTAAAACCGTTATTATATCCCAGCCATTCATGCTAAGACTCTGCTTACTCCAGTAGTGAATACTTAAGCTGTTATTACCCTGATCATTTAATAAAATCGATTCTTCCCAAATGTTTATAATGAACGCTATTTTGGCTCAACCAGTAATCATAACCCAGCCGTTCACTCAAGACGGTTTCTAGCCCATCCGTTCATTCAGAAAATGCCCTTAACCGAACCAGTTCGAATGTCTCTCTCTAACAGTAGGCCCTAGTCCTACAAACGCCATTTGGCGATAATTTATAATCACTGACAAATTTCTCCCCTCTGACTGCTATCTATGATGTCGTCCTTCTATGACAGATTGGGTTTATTAACTTTCCTGAATCCTTTCTGTTGCCTTGAAGATGTAACTAAGACAAGCCACAGTAGCTGTCTATAAATAGCGCAGCCGTCGCTATTCAATCACAACTATCACAATTTTACTAGTCGGAATATCAACGCCACTGCTAATTAAGAACATAACATTGATCATTTATGATGTTTGATGACATTATTTGTACAATCATGTTAAATTAGTCCTTTGTATTAAACTAAAAGGACTAAATATTTAAGTAGCTTAACTACTGAAACACGTCATATTGGTTCTTTTATTTAAATTAAGTTACATAAACATGTTATAGTAGATCTTTAGTTTACAATAAATATGTTAAACTGTGACGGGCAATGAAAGTTATTATTATTATTTAATCATTCATAACTAATTACAAGTAATGAGAATCTGAATTTATTTTATTAAGATCTTCCAATAGAAACCACTCGTCTTTCACTTGGCGAATTTTTGGCGCTGTAAACGTTTCGTCTATTCCACAACATAAAATGACATTTACAGTCACATAATGTTTCCGTGAATGGAAAACTTGTTACTAAAGGAGAAGACAAATCTATATTTAGCGAGCCCCAATCCATCCACTTTCTTCTCCAACATAAGATTATTTATATACGTAAGAAGGTCAATAAATTTATTAAAAGAACAATCAGCAATCTAGAATAGTCTTGCCTCGAGCTTTTTACTTCAACTCAGACCTTTTCAAAAATAACACCATAAGGAGTGGCCAAGGTCGGATTACTCTGACAATGTAGCAATTTTTTACTCAGTCCACTTATTCCGACTTTTTATGCAGGCCACTTATTCAGACTTTTTACACAGGCATATTTATTCAGACTTTTTACACAGCCCACTTATTCAGACTTTTTTACACAGGCATATTTATTCAGACTTTTTACACAGCCCACTTATTCAGAGTTTTTTTTACACAGGCATATTTATTCAGACTTTTTACACAGCCCACTTATTCAGACTTTTTTACACAGGCATATTTATTCAGACTTTTTATGCAGGCTTATTTATTCAGTTCAAGTGCAGCAATAAAGTTCATGTCCATTTCCCACCTAGTGTTGCTGATACTGATATTCGTTTCAGAAAAATAAGATTGATTTTCAAAATTCTGAAAGATATCCATTGTGAATTCGCCAAAAACAAACTAATTATAGTGTCCTTAAACTGCTCGCCGGTTCTCAGAAATATTTCAGTTAGTAAATGGCGTCAAATAGGATTTGGAGCGAGTGATGCGGCTCAAGGAAAAGCAAATGGTTCAAGGTGTGAAATGCCATTTCCCGGGGCCCATAATGGACCTGGAATTCAGTGTCGTGATGATAGCCATGAGGACCAATCGATCATTCGTCGCGCATTTAGCAGAGCGAAAAATTGAAGTCAAACTGGCAACAGCATTCAAAATGGAAAACGAAGTGCAAGCGAGACTCGTAGTCACCATAAACAGATATTTTCAAGATGTATCACGAATAACTTCATCTATTAACATCATTGCAAAACACATTATTTGTAAACTTTCCTGTTGTCTGGCGTAGCAAATATCAACGCATCATTTGTGAACTTCCTGTTGTCTATTCAAGTTAATGCAACATGCTTTTATTTGCAAACTTCCTGCTTCTGTTAAACCTAAAGCAAAGTGCATTATTTGTATACTTATTGTTATCTGTTAAACCTAAAGCAAAGTGCATTATTTGTATACTTATTGTTATCTATTAAACCTAAAGCAAAGTGCATTATTTGTATACTTATCGTTATCTATTAAATCTAAAGCAAAGAGCATTATTTGTATACTTATTGTTATCTATTAAACCTAAAGCAAAGTGCATTATTTGTATACTTATTGTTATCTATTAAACCTAAAGCAAAGTGCATTATTTGTATACTTATCGTTATCTATTAAATCTAAAGCAAAGAGCATTATTTGTATACTTATCGTTATCTATTAAACCTAAAGCAAAGTGCATTATTGTATACTTCCTGTTATCTGTTAAACTAATGCATAACAAATTATTATTTGTATACTTCTTGTTTTCTTTTGAAGCTAATATACAACGCAGTACATGTAAGCTTCCTATTGTCCTCCTAATCTAATAAAAGTGCAATAATTGTAAAATTCCTTTAAACGCTAATATGAAATGCATTATTTGTAAGCATAACGCTTTCCATTAATGGTAATGTAAACGCATTTTGTAAATGTGTTATTCTGCATTAAAGCCAGTTTTAAACACATTACTTTTACATTTGCGATTTTATATTAAATCCTATGTAGATTTGTAAACTTTCTGTTTAAATTTTAACTAAGTTAAAAACTTTATTGTAAACTTATAAATATCTATTAAAGACAATAAAATGGCATTATTTAGAAAACTTATGATTCTCTAATAACATAATTGTTGACGCATTATTTGTAAACTTATGGCGTTACACGTATGTCACTGCTAAGGCATTGTTTTGTAATCGTATGACGCTACAAGTACGTCAGTGTTGACGCATTATTTGTAAAAGTCTGGATCTCTAACAATGTCAGATGGGGTGCATTAATTGTAAATTTAATGGAAAACATTCTTTGCAAAAATGCTTATAAATATTACAGTCCTCTTAAATCATCATTTATACACTAATTGCCATCTATTAAAGTGGATGTAAGTAACTATATCGTTTGTAAACTTGCTCTCATCTATTAAAGTCCATGTCCTGTATAGTTCGAAAAAAAACTTGATGTCAACTATTAAAGTGGGTGTAATTGTATTGTTTGTAAACTTGCGATTTTGTAATAAAGGTGATTGTAAAACCGCCTATTATTTATAAACTTGTGATTTGATTTATTTAACAATTTGATTTATTTATCAAATAGCACTCTTTATTTGAATTATTGCAATTCACACTGTTCAATTTGCAGACTTTAACTTTTGTACATCGCACTGTTTTTCAATTTGCAGTTCTTTATGGCAAATCATGCTGTGAACCTCGTTTAAATTCCAGAGTTTAACGCATTATTTATAAACTCGCTGTAACATTAGTGTACAACGCATTTTTATAAACTCGCTGTATCTGTTAACATTAGTGTACAACGCATTTTTATAAACTCGCTGTATCTGTTAACATTATTGTACAACGCATTATTAGTAAACTTACAGCTCTCAAATTTAGCTATTATCAAACACACTGAGGGAACGTTTGGTTATCTTGTAAAGTTAGTGTACGTTTACCGTAAGCTATTGTAAAGTTATTTGTAAACATGCGGTTACCGTAAGCTAATGCAACTCGCATTTTCAATTACCATATATATTCAGTACAGGTAGACACTAGTATACATACACGAAAAGACATAGCCGCAAAAATAAACGCTCAGAACATAAACACTCGAACTCGAAATCATAAATATATCAGTACACAACATATTTCATGACATGAAAACTTTTAGGTTAATTTCAGTAAATTGTTTTTAGAATTAGACACTATTGGCAATTAAATAAATACGCGTATTGTTTAATAATCTATTTTTCATGGTTATATATTTGTTTTATTTTCTTTCTTGCTTGCTTGGTGTTTGTTTTCTGCAATTTCCAAATGGACTCGCTTTATTTGGTAACAGTTTTATTTGGAAAAAAAATAATCAGAATGCCTTTATCCATTTTCTGTGTTCACTCTGCCTCGGTGGCCATTTAAATATAATAATTCTCATATTCTCAATATTACTTGTAATCCTCAACATATTCCAAAGTAGACCTTTCCAAACAATTGCAAAGCAAATAATTATTCAGTTAGACTATTAGATTGATCATTTTCAAAATGGAGATGTTAAAGTGAAGTGGTGTGTGTGTGTGTGTGTGTGTGTGTGTGTGTGTGTGTGTGTGTGTGTGTGTGTGTGTGTGTGTGTGTGTGTGTGTGAACATTTCAGTACGCTAATGTTGTTATTGTTGTTTCGTTTTGTTCACTCATAGCTGCGGTAGTACCCATTCAATATATCCCTTCTTTTCCCCCCATAATTCACAATGCCGGACTTCTACTGCTGACGGTCTAGGCTTTGAAATCTGCCCTGGGTGTCAGTCAACTTTGTTGCGTGATAGAGAGAATTTTCTCACCTGCCCCAGAAACATGTTTTCAACTCGCCAATTTTCTAACAAGGTCCAGCCCGCACCCGTTTATTCTAGAAAGTCCTCTAAAGAGTTAAGTAGGTCATTCCCACTAAAACGACCAGTCTTCTTTACATCTGGCCAAATCACGTGAGGAATGTACATAGATCTGTAGATTCTGTTATTAATCAAGCATCTAGAATTGTTTTGATTTCATTTTCTGTTTGCAGTAAAGAAATATTTTCTATTATTATTATTATGTTTGTTTTATAATTAAAACAATTACAAATATTTTATTACATCTTTTCACCCACATTTTATTAGATGTACATTTTTCTTTATAAATCAATAACTTTTATATAATTGACAGACCAAAGTTGTATGTTTGTAATTTTTTTCTATAAAGATTTTCTAAGCTATACTTGATTTATATTTAGTAAACACAAAAATGTGTTGTTATTACATATTGTATGTTTAAGGTACCGTTTATAGTAATGAGATTGTATCTCTTTATTTGTGTGGCATTTATTGTCTGAATGCAATGCTGAAAAATAATTCATCACAAGTTTGCGAACTTAAATTTTAAACACAAAGTACATTATACAAACTAGGTTACCAGTATAGTAGCTATCCTACCCGTCATAAACTCAGCTTCCCATTTGAAGTCACCATTTCTGCTTAGGAATACATCATCTACAGGTCTGCTGTCGTTCATCAAACCGCCATCAAGAACCAGTATTATGTTTTTAACTGCAATTGACTTTAGGAGAGTGTGAATCAAGTGTAACTCTTGCTCATCGTTGTGAGTTTAGGAAAGAGAAAATACGTTACTCTGAGTGAGTGTAACATGAGCTAAAGTGTAATAATACATGTGTTCAACGTATATCTGCTATGTTCGTTACAAGCAAGTCTTGTGTCTTTAGTATTGATTTCCATAGCACTGCCAGCAGTTTCGATCTCGATTTGGTTATTTACTAAGTCACCATATGGTTCATCAGACTCTATGTTCAATCTACCAAACTTTCTCCCCTTGTCTGGGTTGATTATGTGAGAATGTGGGGTGGGGGTGAGCGAACCGTCTGCCGCCTGTTAGTGAGGTGTGCGACCAATGAAGTCAGCTAGTAGTTTGATTCATATCCAAACAACTGGGGTCAGAGATGGAGGGGAAGAGTGGCTGTAACATACGACAGCAAAATCAGCAGTCTGTCACAAATATCGCTTAGATCAATAGACATAGCTTCAAATACAGTTAATATGTAAAGAAAATAATCATAGATAGATAGATAGATAGATAGAGAGATAGATAGATAGATAGATGGATGGATGGATGGATGGGTGGGTGGATGGATGCATGGATGGATGGATGGATAGATAGATAGATAGATGGATGGATGCATGGATGGAATGTTAGATAGATAGATAGATAGATGCATGGATGGATGGGTGGGTGGAAGGATGCATGGATAGATAGATAGATAGATAGATAGATAGATAGATAGATGCATGGATGGATGCATGGATGGATGGGTGGGTGGAAGGATGCATGGATAGATAGATAGATAGATAGATAGATAGATAGATAGATAGATAGATAGATAGATAGATAGATAGATGCATGGATGGATGCATGGATGGATGGGTGGGTGGATGGATGCATGGACGGATAGATAGATAGATAGATAGATAGATAGATAGATAGATAGATAGATAGATAGATAGATAGATAGATAGATAGATAGATAGATAGATAGATAGATAGATAGATAGATAGATAGATAGATAGATAGATAGATAGATAGATAGATAGATAGATAGATAGATCAGTATTCATATCTTGAATCCGATAAATTATATATCTTTTATTTCGGTATTCATGTGTTCAGATCTGTTTAACATACACAGACCCGTATACGAATTTTGAAATACACGTTTAAAGAAATGTCAGCTCTAATATATGAGTCATACAACTCAGTCCACGTCATGTACTTAAAAACATGTGTCGTGTTCTTAAAATGACATGTGTTTCATCCAGCTACACTTTTCTTTTCATGTATACTCTTCGCTGGATTACTGTCCTTAGAAGTGTCAAAGATATTCTCTTTGTGTTATTGAGATACATTTCACAAGAGGTTAGTTATATGCAACATGTTTCATCTCTTTTAAGCTGTACTGATGAAACTCTTTTAACCAAAGTAGACTTTATGGAGTGGAGGAGAAGTGCTTGTTAATTTTTAAATTATGTCCTTAATGCTACTGCGTGAAATAGACGCCATTTTGAAAGCGAGAGCAGCCCTATGGAAGAAAGTGTTCTGTCCAGAATAGCATGTGTACATTTTCCCCAGTGCCCTTGTCTATTAGAACTTTTCGTCTGGTGACGTTTTCTTCACTCGCGCTCGAGAACTTTTCGTCTGGTGACATTTTATTCACTCGCGCTCGAGAAGTTTTCGTCTGGTGACGTTTTCTTCACTCGCACTCGACAACTTTCCACTCTTTCATTTGACTTCGCCTGACGAACGTTTGGGGAGAGGCTTATCTGCGTTTTCAGTGGTCGATAGCCAATCAGGATCAAGGTTACACAGGAAATTTGTGGAGCATGCAATGCAACTATAGTGTCCAACTGACAACACGCAGGAAACGTCTTGTTCTGGTCTTAACACATCTTACCCCAGACCTTTGACACTAGCTAGAGACAGACGTCAGGTCGGTAACAATACCTCAACGTGTCTGTTAACGTTTCAATATTGATGCTTTCTTAAATTTTAATTAAAGAATACTTTCATTTTTATTCTCTTTAGTTCTGTTTTTGTTTACGATCGCTTATTCATTCATTTATTCATTATTTATTTTTCTCATTTTCGTTTGGACACTTTATATATATCGTGTGTCATATGTGCAATCTGTTTCATATGTCATAAGTGTGTTGTGTAATTATTTATTCATAGAAACATAATTCTATTTTGTATTTAGTTAGATGTATAGTACTTTGTTTCTATTGTAAACAGGTGTAAAAAAAAAAGGTGCAATACACATTACATCAAATAATTATGACCTAATATATCATAAAAGTAATGATATATTAGGTCATAATTATTTGATGTAATGTGTTGTCACAGGAAATGAGGGACCGAAATTATATTTTATTTCATTTTAAAAAAACCGCTAACAAAACTAATTGAAGTAATCCGAGTTTTGTTATTTTTCGTATGTAGCATGTAACTTCCAGTAACGGTCACCTAAGATCTCTTTAGTAGACAGACGTTCGTGACGCAGTGTGTGTTAATTATCATATTGAATATATATATTAGTTTATGAAGAATATGTATATTAAATAAATTGGGACAACTGCGCAATACCGTCACATGTTGTTGACGAGTGAAATGGCCAGTGCGCATTAGAATTGACCACAGAAAAGCGTGCATCTCGATTACCACTATATATCCAAGGCAAAAATCATGTCACAGGACATAGCTTCTGGAAGTTTTGGAAACCTTCAGTGAAAGCTATATAAGGGACAAAATGAAGATTTTACTCTCAATGTTGAAAACGTCGATTCGTCTGAAGCCAGTCTAACTTCACGTATGAATTATCTCATGTACAGAGATTTCAAAAAGGAAAGCTGCAATAATCTCTTTCCATCCGTTTTCCATCCGTCTGATGCCATATATTGAGTAACGAGGCAAAATTACTCAGTATAACTTTTGGCAAAGTGGAAAGTTCGCTGTCAAAGAAAACCCGATGCATGCGACGCTGGTTGTATGCAGTTAACGACACGAGGGACCAATTTTGTCTTCCCCCTGTCTGAGTTCGTTTGGCAGTCTATCCCGCTAATTGAGAGGCTAGCACCGAGATTTTCTTACAGATATCCGGATTTCTACACTCAATGTAATGCGACGACACATCCCACTGGACGACTCCATCCGATAATGCTAAACGTCGTTGGGATGTCCGTTTCCACGACAACCGGTACAACGATAATTATCGAGGCTGACAACAGTCAGCTAAATTTCAGATTTCCCCCCAGTGATAATCTGAAAGTGGTGCCTAGATTCTGCAGAATCTTCACCTGTAATGCGACGCCTCAATTGCGTCGTGATTCTTCACTTTGAAGTGCCGCTTATAAGTGACGTGTGAGCTTACGTCATCTCCTTGGAACTCTGACATTAATAGTGAGTAATCATTAGCACGGCTAACGCGCACATACTTAAGTCTAGGACTCTTAAGAAAATGAACACTATTATATCGTTTGTAAAATAAGAACTCTAATGTTAAAAGTAATGCTTATTTTACATGTGAACTATTGTTAAAGCGGCCCCATTTGCCGCATAAGAATTGTGTAATTATTTTATATTTTATATTTTGAATTTCATCATTTTCATCTCCCCTTATTTCCCACAGAGTGTATGACATTGGAAAGTTGAATGAATGATTAATCACTGTGCGAAAGAGTAGTGCCCCCTTTTAAATCGGGAAATAAATAACCTGATTTAAACATCTTTCAACTCTCTTGTTATTCATAGTTTTTGAGAGGGACGAAAGAATTTGTACTATTGTTTTGCACCGTTCGTCTGTTCGTCCATTTATTCACATTTATGATACACACTCACAACACACACCGCCAATAAAACGTTCCTTGGCATGACATTAATAAATTGGGCCCCACCCAAACATCAATGGCGTATGTCATGTGTGTCTATGTAACAACTTGACGCGACGTAGTACTGGCACACGTCACGGGCTTTTCTTGGAGGTGCACCGGAGCAGGCCAAAAATAGACTTCACCCCTTGCATCTCTAACTTCAGCTCGGGTCGGCTTGTAACGAGCCTCCCGTTTTGTGACATGTGTATTGCACCTTTTTTTTTTGGGGGGGGGGATTGTTCATTAATATTACTTTGACATAATGTACATTGAACGTTCGTTTGTTTTGTGTTCAGTCATATTTATTTTGACATAATGTACATTATATGTCTAATGGTTCTTGTCATATTTATTTTGACATAATGTACATATATGTCTGATGGTTCTGTGTTTAGTATAATTTTTATTTTGAAATAAGTGCATTATACGCTTATTGGGTATTTTGGGTATTTTTGTGTTCAGTAATACAGCTTCTCTTCTCCGTGTATAGTTGCATGTCTTATATCCATGTGTACGGGCTGTATTAACCTGTTGGTCTGAATTATAATCTCTCACTCACACACAGTCACTCACTCTCACATTCAAATCCACTCACACGAGAGTGAGTGAATGAAAGTGTGAGTGGATTTGCTCACTGTCTTACTCTCATTGATTTGCTCACTGTCTTACTCTCATTTTCTCACTGTCTTATAATCATATACTCACTATCTTACTCTCATTTTCTCACTTTCTTACTCTCATTTACTCACTGTCTTACTCTCATTTGCTCACTGTTTTACTCTCTCATTTGCTCAAAGTCTTCTTATTTGCTCATTTTCGTATTCTCATTGCTCACAGTCCTCTCATTTGCTCACAGTCTTACTCTCATTTGCTCACTGTCCACTCATTTGCTCACTGTCTTACTGTCATGTGCTCGTTGTCTTACTCTCATTTACTCACTGTCTTACTCTCATTTGCTCGCAGTCCATTTGCTTACTGTCTTACTGTCATGTGCTCGTTGTCTTACTCTCATTTACTCACTGTCTTATTCTCATTTGCTCACAGTCCTCTCATTTTACTCACATTAATATAGCTAACCCTTAACACTGGAAATTTAAAGCGAGATATGTTCTTCTTTCTAAGCAAGAGATTTAATTATTAAATAATAAGAGTTAATAATGTAGCGTCGAGAAACTCCCTCCCCAGTTCCCTCCCCTCCTGTCTGCGATCAACAATTGCACTTGAAGTCGACACTATGAAGCTTGACGTTTTTGTACTTAATTTACATTATAGTGATAGGCAGACGGCTTGGTTTGGGCATTCCTGGCAGTGCTTGAAGAATGTAGCACACGAAACCAACACTTATATATTCATGCATTCACTTTTATGCGTCAGAAAATTGAGCCTCTGTCCGGTATATCAAACTTCTTAACTTTTCATAAGTATTTCTCTCTAGAATCTCTATTTTCACGACTGGATATCAGGGCTCCTGCCATCAAGATTAAGATGATTCCTTTTAACTTTAGGATTCAGACTTTTTCTTTTTTTTAAATTCACTAAAACAAAATCGTTCAGTGGAGCAAAGGTATGTAACAACTTGACTGAGCCATAGTTTGCATCTTTTTGTATTTATATTTTGTGAACCTTAGTTTGCTATTATAAGTTCACATATTTTATTATTATTAATTTGCAAGTTACACCTAAGCAATATTATTTGACTGTGTGCGTTACTGAATTTATTTCAGTAGTGCAATTATAAAAGATATTTTTTCTTACCTCATTTGGCATGCTGGCGAAATAGACGTAAACATAGTATACAAACCCCATGCTGACGTAATGACTTAGGGAAATAGACCTCAATTAAGCATAGCATACAAAACTCGACCTAATGGCATTCTGTAAAATAGATCTAAAGTAAGCACAGCATACAAAACCCACGCTGACGTAATGACATTCTAGTGAAACTAATAACACACAAGACACAACGCAGAATGTTGGTGTAAAACTATGTTGACTGAAGACTGCTGGTATAAACTGCCAGCATCATACACACACCCATGTTTACTTTACCAAGAAATGTTGCAATGAGGAACACCCTGCTCTCTCCCTGATTTTTACATTATATCTGGAAATAGTCCGGGTTCCTTGTGTCTCTGTGTCAAAGGCAGGACATCGTAAGCAAAATCTGATAATTTTACAGGAAGATCGTTGCATTCAACTACTTAGATGTCGACCAACCCTCTCTACCAGCCCGTCAAATGTGTACGTGTGAAAATCAAACATGGGCAAGGAACCCTAGAAGACAGTCTCGGACCTGCCTGCGCACAACTTCGAGTTGGGCTATTAATAAGTAGTTCTTGGAAACGCACGTTTCCACTGAGTCTATGGTTTAAACTTCCAGTGGAATGCAGAGAAGCCACAAGAAGCTAATTTTAATCTCCATCCGAAAATGACTGCTAAGGCTCAAAAGGATGAACCATCTCTTGCCAAGTACTTTGAATTGGCAATAAGGCCAATTTAGCAGTCGGCATAAAGATGCCACGTTCTTCATTAAGTAAGGATTTCGGTATCGCTAATCCCAAAGGAAAATCACATCGAGACACTTACCTGATATCGCCCTCGTGTACTTACAATGGTCCATTCATGTGCTCACATTCATCACATTGGAATGGCTGGGACACAAGCCAGCATCACCCAAAATTACTACTGCTCTAGAATGTCAATAGACAGATGGCGTTATAGAAATTGTCGCCAGTGCAACACTGAAAGGATTCAGCAACATTCCGCTAAACATACACGTGAGCAGTGTTTTAAACAAGGAAGGAGAGAGAGAGAGAGAGAGAGAGAGAGAGAGAGAGAGAGAGAGAGAGTCATTGTACTTTTCGAGATGACTAACGTCACGTTACATCTTTAGTGGAAGAATCATTTCCTTATTACAAAAAGAACAAATAAAAACGCTTTCATTCACCAAATACAAGTTCAGATTCCTTGGTGAGGAAGAGTATTCAAATCAAACTCTTGAAGTAGTTTTCAGAAAATGCAACACCATATGTTTACTGTGTCGTCTTTGAATACCGTGGTAATTGTGATTCAGCGTATAAAACTCTTTTGACAGAAAATCCTGCATCTGAAAATTCTAACTTTTAGGAAGTTGGAATGGGTTACTTTCTAAGCACTGCACGAATTTGGAGCACATTTTGCTGTTATTGAACTGTCCTGATTGATTCACGTGATACTTGAACGGGAATAAAGCAGTCCCAATCAGTCTCAGTCAGTCCCAAGCAGTCTCGGTCAGTCCCAAGCAGTCTCGGTTACAAGTAAGCAAACCCGACCCTTTTCCTAAGTCATTAAAGTTGAGTTTTTCATTTACCTTAGTAGTATTGCGATAGGTTGATTATTATTATGTGAGAAAATCACACTACTCAGATTTGGGTTATTCTTGTAGTTGAAGTGTTGGGTTTTGTTGTTGCAATGTCCGATTTGTGGAGTAAATCTTAGAGCATGGAAGTGTGATTTAGCCGATACAACACTACTAAAATTCAAAGTGAGAATGATTTTGTTCTAAGCAAGAGATTCAGTTACTCATGTAGCACTCAGCAATTTCCTAACGTTTCCTCGCCTCTCCTTGTAAAAGCTAACAATTACACTCGAAATCAACATCATGAGGTATTACCATTTTGTATTGAATTTATACTGTGGTCTTAAGCAGAAGGCTTGGCTCTAGCAGTCCTGGAAATGCTTGTAGAATGTTGCAGATGAAACCAATATCTATAGTTCTTATCCACACACACACACACACACACACACACACACACACACACACACACACACACACACACACACACATACACACACACACACATGCATCATACTCAAGTTTCATTTACTCATTCTCTCAGCCTCATTCACTCAAAAATTCTTCCTCACCCAATCACGCATACACTCTCTCTTCCTCTCAGTCATTCACTCTTCTCTCACTCACTCTCTCTCACTCACTCATTCACTCTTCTCTCACTCACTCACTTTTCTCTTACTCACTCATTCACTCTTCTCTCTCACTCACTCACTCACTCTCACTCACTCACTCACTCTCACTCACTCACTCTTCTCTCACTCACTCATTCACTCTTCTCTCTCACTCACTCTCTCTCACTCACTCTCTCTCACTCACTCACTCTTCTCTCAATCAATCACTCACTCTTCTCTCTCACTCACTCTTCTCTCAATCACTCACTCTTCTCTCAATCACTCACTCATTCACTCTTCTCTCTCACTCACTCACTCTTCTCTCAATCACTCACTCACTCACTCTTCTCTCTCTCTCTCAATCACTCACTCATTCACTCTTCTCTCTCTCTCAATCACTCACTCATTCACTCTTCTCTCTCTCACACTCACTCACTCATTCACTCTTCTCTCTCTCTCTCTCACACTCACTCACTCATTCACTCTCACACTTACTCACTCCTCCATCTCCATCTGGTCTCCTCCTCGTCGCTGTGTTTTTTTACCATTTCTCAAACATAATTATACACACTTGCGCGCACTGCAGCCGCGATTTTGCGCTAAGGTGAGGGGGGGGTTTCTTGCACATGAACTCTTTTCCATCTTTAATGACATTTTCTTATTATCAGCTACGGATAATTTATTTCCCTCATTTCGCTCTTACTTTTCCAGTCTGTCTGTAAGCCTGTATGTATGTAAGTCTCTCACTCTGTTTTTAAAGCATTGATGATACAATTAATTTGTTTTATGAAGAATGCCATAAAGACTTAAACTACTCGATGAACTATTGTTTACGTAAGTGTGTCAGGCTAAATGGATTTAATGTGCTCTTTCGAATATAGTATATAGGCTATAGAGGATGTCAGTGTAAATGGGTTTAATCCAGACGGATAGATAGATAGATAGATAGATAGATAGATAGATAGATAGATAGATAGATAGATAGATAGATAGATAGATAGATAGATAGATAGATAGATAGATAGATAGATAGATAGATAGATAGATAGATAGATAGATCACACAACCTCAGATATGAATCCCCTTCAGGAAGCTATACTATGGGATATATTTAGTGCATTTAACTAGACTGTCATTAAAACAAAATCATATACTTGCCACAACAATACTGTTAAGCCATTTAATGGTGCTGTGTCTAGTTGTATTTTGATGTGTATTTGGGATTCTTAACAAACAGACCTGAAAGAAAATAATTATTTCTTTCAATGACACGATAGGCCTAGTAGAGAACCACATGATTCATGACCTGCTGTTTGACTGTTAGGGAAGATGGGGCACAGTATCATTAGGTGGCAATAAAGTCATGAAACAAAAAAGTCTGAAGACTGCATCAGTTTATATCTGACATCGTACTCATGTACATGTCAAAAGTCACTAAACGTAAGGAAAAGCTGGTGAGGTATGAGAATTTCATTCTGCGTTGTATATATATATATTTTTTGGGTGGGTGGGTAGGTCATACCTATTTATTTTTGCTGTGTGCGGAAAGCAGACCTATATTTTATTTAGATTCTCGTGGTATGCGTTGATGAAATGTTGACTATATAAGTTATTAATTGATACTTTGCATTAGGCATATTAGTCATTTTTATCCTCGTATACGAATGCAGCAGTTTAGTGTTAAAGAGTGTTTATTGTAAAGCAGTTTAATCATAAACAGTGTTTATTGTAAAGAAGTTTAATGATAAACAGGTTTATTGTAAAGCAGCTGAAATAAGCAGTGATTACTGCAAAGCACCTTTAAGTGATAAGTAAAACAGCTTAAGTGATAAATAGTGTTTAATGTTAAGAAGCTTGCAAAATACCAATCTTGACATAAATACTTAGCATTAAGTTGCTTTACAGTCAATTCAATGTATGATTTAAGCTCCTTTACATCAAACGCTGCTTATCAATTGTGTCATGAAAGGTACGTTTGTAAGTTACGACAGTTAAAGACTGAATGGACTGAGTAATATTTCATGAGCTTCAGCTCGTGTATGCAGTCGATGTTCTTGTAGAGAGAAGCAAGAAGCAAGTCGTATGCAGTCGATGTTCTTGTAGAGAGAAGCAAGAAGCAAGTCGTATGCAGTCGATGTTCTTGTAGAGAGAAGCAAGAAGCAAATCGTATGTGAAACAACATCTCTGGACAAAAATGGGACTCAACCACTACCTAAATAGATAATGCCAGAATGCAAGCAGCATGAGATGAGAAAATATGTAAATTAACAGACTTTCACTGGGTTTATTTAGTAGAAAATAGGCAGCATAACCATGGAAGTGAGAAAGAGAGAGAAAGAGAGATGGTCGACGAACTCTCTGGAGAACTTAACAGTCAGTTTTTGCACTATGGATATTTTGCATGCACTATGGATATTTCGCAATGAAGCTATGGAATTGTTTACTATTCAGTATGTTTCAATAACAGGAAGAATGCTTTATATTTTACTACAACAGTTCAGATATGTGTAGGGCGTCCTTTTTCGGAGATGATTAGCAATGGAATGTGAAAATAAGTTAGAGGGTAATTTAGTGTTAAGTATGTCAATAATTTTATGGGATCAGTAGTGAATACATCTCTCCCACAATGTATATAATGGTCAATATAATTTTATTAAAATACAATGTTTTCCTAAAATAATCCTTAGGCAGTTAATGCCGTGCTGTCATGTATTTCAACTGAAATAATCCATTGACAGTGTCTTGTTATGTCTTTAATGTCATAATGCTTAGTGTCTTTTCATTTGTTTATTGAAATAGTCCATCGACAGTGTTTTCTTATTATTAGTTTATTGAAATAATCCATTGACCGTGTCTTGCTGTCAAGCGCTTATTAAAGTAGCCAAGTAGTGTTTTATAGCCACAAATGCTAAAGGAAACCATAAATGGCTACAATATCCTTGTGTGCGTATATTTAGTCAACAGAAGAAAATTATAGCGTTTTACAGCCTTGAGTGTAATAAATTCAAGCTGTCTATACTTATGCCATTCGATGTCCATTGCTAGACCAGATTAGCTATTAATGCCTTGTAGCCAGTGGTGTATTTATGCAGTCCCTTATATCTGTTGATGTATTTATAAAATTTTAAAAAAAATATATATCTGTTTTAATGCTAAGTCAGACATACTTCATCTCAAGTCAGGAATAGTACAGTTGAATGTCTATATGTGCTGTTAGTAACTGGATGTCTTATATTTTAGTGCCTTGTAGCCAGTGGTGTATTTATGCAGTCCCTTATATCTGTTTTAATGCTTCATCTCAAGTCAGGAATAGTACAGTTGAATGTCTATACGTGCTGTTAGTAACTGGATGTCTTATATTTTGAATGTCTATACGTGCTGTTAGTAACTAGATGTCTTATATTTTGAATGTCTATACGTGCTGTTAGTAACTAGATGTCTTATATTTTGAATGTCTATACGTGCTATTAGTAACTGGATGTCTTATATTTTGAATGTCTATACGTGCTGTTAGTAACTAGATGTCTTATATTTTGAATGTCTATACGTGCTGTTAGTAACTGGATGTCTTATATTTTGAAGCCTAAATACTTGGAATACGAAATAGTGAGGCTCCACAACTTCCTTTCTCTTAGTTATGAAAAAAGCACACAAGTTTTCAATCAAGGTCCTGAGAAATCATAATCGATCTAGAGATTTGTTTCCCTTACCGACATGTAAGGGGAGACAAGCCGGCCACAACCCGCCGCAATTTGAAGCTGTTTGAGGATTGGCAAAGTCTCACATAACGATGTAGTAGACTGCCCAAGTGTAAGGCTGCGTTATTTCAAGCGCTGCCTAATGGACTAGCGATACACATTGCTGGTTAAATTGTTAAGAGCATCTCGTAGCAATTGGAAAATGATATACTCAGCTTGTAAACTTTAAGTGCAATTTTCAACTTTGTAATATTTTACGAGTGCCACATAAATGGCGCCATTAAGTCAGATGCATGATTTGAAGGGAGTAACGGCAATTATGTAAACAAACATAAATAATAATCTCATATATTTATACATATAGAGAGACAGACAGACAGATAGAAAGATAGACAGAAAGACAGATAGATAGATAGATAGATAGATAGATAGATAGATAGATAGATAGATAGATAGATAGATAGATAGATGGACAGACAGACAGACAGACAGATAGATAGATAGAGAGAGAGAGACAGACAGATAGAAAGACAGACAGACAGACAGATAGATAGATAGATAGATAGATAGATAGATAGATAGATAGATAGATAGATAGATAGATAGATAGATAGATAGATAGATAGATAGATAGATAGATAGATAGATAGATAGATAGATAGATAGATAGATAGATTTTGCCCTCGTTGCTCCCTTAAATGTCTCGAAGGCTGTGTCATCTCCCTATTTCTGTCACCTCCCTAATTTTGTTAGCTCCCCATTTCTGTCAGATCCCTACTTTATTACCATAGCGAGACTTTTGCTGGGAGATTTGCAGACTTATGTGATCATGTGTGTGAATGAATGTATTTGTGTGTGTGTGCATGCGTGATGAAGACTGACACACATTCAATTGCCATAGTGGGCAGTATGTTGGAGACTTGCCGACTTGTGTATGTAGGTGTTTGTGTGTGCTAGTGTGCGTGTATATTTGCCCGATATCGTCATTATCTGTGTACTGTTATGTCGTCATTATATGTGTACTACTGCGTCGTCATTGTACATTAATGTTTCGTCATTGTGTACTTCTATGTCATCATTGTGTAGTATTGAGCCATCTCCGTCTACTGTTGAGTCATCATTATATAGTATTGAGTCGTCATTGTCTATGTTCTATTTCACCCTTTGATTGTTCAATATTTCTGTAGATCTTTTCCTTTACCGAAAATATCTTTAGATTATCTTTATAGAGCAAGTGAAAGTGATAGACACAAAGATCATGTATTAAAGATTCTTCGATTTCGAACTTTTGTTTTGGTTCTGTTTTCTTTCTGCTTCACATTATTTTATGTGATTGCCGTGTGCATGTCTTGGTTTTTTGTTTTCCTACAATTACATCATCTCCACGTGTGAATATCAAGGTCCCTTGTTTTCGTTGCTTTCTCAATTTTTATATCATCACCAGTAAGCATATCTTGGTTTCTTAGAGTGGAATTTTTGCTATAAGGATCATGCGTACACAATGAATTAATTTCTTTCTTTCTTTAGTTGTTTGATTTAATATTTGACTAACCTTGTACCGCGTTTTGTTTCATGTTATCGTATTTGATGAATATTTTACAATTTTGTACCGCTTGTTTCGTGTTATCGTATTTAATGAATATTTTACAACTTTGTACCGCGTTTTCTTTCGTACTTCGTTCATTGATGAATATTTAACAAACGTGTACCGCGTTTTGTTTCAAGTTATCGTATTTGATGAATATTTTACAACCATGCACCGCGTTTAGTTTCGTGTTTTCGTTGACTCAAGAATATTTGACAACCATGAACTAAAATGATGTTGTCGTTGTTATCAGGATTACACGATCACCATGTACCTGAACCAGTACTGGCGGGATGAGAGACTGCAATTTTCCCAAGACGAGTCTCAAAGCTTGACATTAACTGGAGAATTTGCCGAGCGAATCTGGGTACCTGATACCTTTCTGGCTAATGATAAAAGCTCTTTCCTGCATGACGTCACTGAGAAAAATAAGATGGTGCGTCTTCATGCCAATGGGTCGCTAGTGTATGGAATGAGGTAACGCTTTACAAATATTCCTAATGATCGGAAAAACGCACACACGTGCACATATATATACACAAGCATATATACAGACACATATTTATACGTTTATATCTATAGTTTGTTCAAGCGTGTGTGAGCATGTGTAGATAGATAGATAAATAGATAGACAGACAGACAGATAGATAGATAGATAGATAGATAGATAGACAGACAGACAGATAGATAGATAGATAGATAGATAGATAGATAGATAGATAGATAGATAGATAGATAGATAGATAGATAGATAGATAGATAGATAGATAGATAGATAGATAGATAGATAGATAGATAGATAGATAGATGATAGATATGAAAACAAAATTCACAAATTAACCCTCCTACCTCTATCTCAATCCGTAACGATATTTTTATTTGCTAGGAGAAATCCCACTCGAGTCGCAGTTCCTGCTCTATTAATAACATTACCCCCCGCCCTGATCATTATGGGACTCAAACCACAGGTCAATGTAAGTGGTACTTGCTATACACATCGCCCTATCGGGTCTGGCCTTAACATCGCCCCTTACTGGTCTGACTTTAACATCGTCCGTACAGGCCTCGCCTTCTCATTATCTCGTTCCTTGGCAGGACTTCCATTACAAGCTTGTTTACTGTCTGACGGTGTCACAGTGACACAAATTACACCCCCACCCCTTTTACTACTAATAATATACTATATTTCTATGTGAATGTTACAATTTATTAAAATAAATGAAACGTGTCATCATTTCCATAAAAACAAATACATCATCCAATAAACAAGCGCATATAAAGGCAAGTCATGCGATGCATAAATGCACTTTTTAAGTAACAAATTCCAGTTGCATGAAACCAACATCATGATTGCTAATGACTAAATAATGCACCCATTTATATAAAGCTAACTAAAAACTGATAGTAACTATTAAACTAGTTATTTTAAAACTAACATTAAGACTCATAATTACTAAATAGTACTCCAGTTATGTACAATGAACATTAAGATTGATAATTACTAAATAATACACCAGTTATATAAAACCAACATTAAGAGTGACAATTACTAAATAATACACCAGTTATATAAAACCAACATTAAGAGTGACAAGAACTAAATAATTATTATAATAAGTATTATAATACACCAACGATTATAAAACTGTCGTAAAGTGCCTTTGATTATATTTGCAAATAGCTCAGATGCACTTAGGCTTTATGCACTAAACCATCTGTAGATGCTATATATATATATACACACAAAAGATGACTAAATAGTACATTATGACGACGTAATAGTACACAAACACGACGTAATAATACACAAAGACGACGTAATAGTACACAAAGACGACGTAATAGTACACAAAGATGACGTAATAGTACAAGAAATTACTAAATATTGCACAAAGATGACGTAATAGTACAGGAAATGACTAAATAGTACACAAAAGACGACGCAATAATACAAGAATTACTAAATAGCACACAAAGATGACGTAATAGTAAACAAAGGCGATGTAATAGTATGACGCCAATGCCCCCCCCCCTTAGTTAATGATTATTATTATTGTTAATTAATTAATCACTCACAACTAATTACAATGTTTTTCCACACGTTGACACTTTTATCTTTCATTTTTTCAGATTTACAACAACTCTCGCATGCATGATGGACTTACACAATTATCCTCTAGACCATCAAGAGTGTACTGTGGAGATCGAGAGTTGTAAGTATTGAGACTTGTTGGTACTGAGAGACGTTAGTAGATATTGAGACTTGTTGGTATTGAGAGACGTTAGTAGATATTGAGACTTGTTGGTATTGAGACTTGTTGGTATTGAGAGACGTTAGTAGATATTGAGACTTGTTGGTATTGAGAGACGTTAGTAGATATTGAGACTTGTTGGTATTGAGACTTGTTGGTATTGAGAGACGTTAGTAGATATTGAGACTTGTTGGTATTGAGAGACGTTAGTAGATATTGAGACTTGTTGGTATTGAGAGACGTTAGTAGATATTGAGACTTGTTGGTATTGAGAGACGTTAGTAGATATTGAGAGTTGTTGGTGTTGAGACTTGTTGGTATTGAGAGACGTTAGTAGATATTGAGACTTGTTGGTATTGAGAGACGTTAGTAGATATTGAGACTTGTTGGTATTGAGAGACGTTAGTAGATATTGAGACTTGTTGGTATTGAGAGACGTTAGTAGATATTGAGACTTGTTGGTATTGAGAGACGTTAGTAGATATTGAGAGTTGTTGGTATTGAGACTTGTTGGTATTGAGAGACGTTAGTAGATATTGAGACTTGTTGGCATTGAGAGACGTTAGTAGATATTGAGATTTGTTGGTATTGAGAGACGTTAGTAGATATTGAGAGTTGTTGGTATTGAGACTTGTTGTTACTGAGAGTTGTAAGTAGATATTGAGAGTTAGTTGTCAGTATCGAGAATTGTAAGTAAGTATCGAGAGTTATAAGTCATTTTTATCTTATCTGTCATGTAGTTCACCATAGTCCAAAATAGTTACGATTATTATAGCTAAGCAAAGTACGTTTAGGTTATTTCCACTTAAGGACACACCCGTCAAAGTACATTCAGGTTATTTCCACTTAAGGACACACCAGTCAAAGTACATTCAGGTTATTTCCACTTAAGGACACACCAGTCAAAGTACGTTTAGGTTATTTCCACTTAAGGACACACCAGTCAAAGTACATTCAGGTTATTTCCACTAAAGGACTCACCAGTCAAAGTACGTTTAGGTTATTTCCACTTAAGGACTCACCAGTCAAAGTACGTTTAGGTCATTTCCACTTAAGGACTCACCAGTCAAAGTACGTTTAGATTATTTCCACTTAAGGACTCACAAGTCAAAGAACATTCAGGTTATTTCCACTTAAGGACTCACCAGTCAAAGTACGTTTAGGTCATTTCCACTTAAGGACTCACCAGTCAAGCAAAATTGAAGTTATTTTCACTTTATGGCTTACTATTCAAAGTTAATTTAATCTCTCCATGTAATATTTCAAATGTCAAACAAAGCTAATGTAAACTTCATGTAATAAACCTTAGGTTTAACAAACGTAATACTGTCTTTATGTTATTGCTGACAAATTAAACAAAGCCAGGGTTATTTACATCACAGTACTCACAAGTCAGAATTCACGTTATTTTTATTTTGTTAGAGTCACCAATATTAACAATATTAATCTTAAATTTATATCAGGGCTCGCCAATTAAACAAAACTAATGCTATCTTTATGTTAGAGCTTACCAGTTGTTTTTTTTAATAAAAAACTACGCCACGATTATTTTCATATCATGCTCACCAGTCAAATAAGGCTAAAGTTCTCTTTATATCATGGCTCACCAGTCAAATAAGGCTAAAGTTCTCTTTATATAATGGCTCACCAGTCAAATAAGGCTAAAGTTCTCTTTATATCATGGCTCACCAGTCAAATAAGGCTAAAGTTCTCTTTATATAATGGCTCACCAGTCAAATAAGGCTAAAGTTCTCTTTATATCATGGCTCACCAGACAAATAACGCTAAAGTTCTTTTTATATCATGGCTCACCAGTCAAATAAGACTAAAGTTCTCTTTATATCATGGCTCACCAGTCAAATAAGGCTAAAGTTCTCTTTATATAATGGCTCACCAGTCAAATAAGACTAAAGTTCTCTTTATATCATGGCTCACCAGACAAATAACGCTAAAGTTCTTTTTATATCATGGCTCACCAGTCAAATAAGGCTAAAGTTCTCTTTATATCATGGCTCACCAGACAAATAACGCTAAAGTTCTTTTTATATCATGGCTCACCAGTCAAGCAAGACCTGTGTTATCTTTGAAGTGAATTAGCAACTCAGTCCAAACTAATGCTATGTTAATGTGATAGTGTTTGACGGGCAGACAAAACTAATGTCATATTAATGTGATAGTGCTTGACGGGCAGACAAAACTAATGTCATGTTAATGTGATAGTGCTTGACGGGCAGACAAAACTAATGTCATGTTAATGTGATAGTGCTTGACGGACAGACAAAACTAATGTCATGTTAATGTGATAGTGCTTGATGGGCAGACTAAACTAATATCATGTTAATGTGATAGTGCTTGACGGGCAGACAAAACTAATGTCATATTTCACTTTTAATGCTATTATAGTCAAGCATAACTGCTGGCAAAGTGTCTACTTCTCCAAACTGGCAATATACTTTACATATTAACATCTCTGTCCTTTAACGATATTTAAGGGAACCAACATCTGAAATTTGACAAATATCAGCAGAAACTGTGCATTCAATGGGACATAAGATTTGTTTCCATTCAAACTCCCACCACTCAACGAAGGGAGACAAATGTGTCACGTGGTTCTGGCAAGATAAAAAAAAATAACATAAGCTGATTTCAAAACTTCTGGAATGCAGTAGAAACACATCCAGATATACAAACCTGACTTCAAAGAAAATTTCCGGTCTGTTTTCAGTCAGTAAATACAGTTAGCACAACGGGTCGAAAAAGAAATTTTCTCCATGTCTCGCAAGTCTAATGAAAATGTGAAACAAGTTTCTTTTAATTAGCTTGCACTCTTACTGGCAGAGAAATTAGTCAACTACTTTAAATTTTCGAAGCCACGTGACTTACTTATCCTACATTAAGTCATGTAACTTTACGTTGATCGTGATCTGAGCAAGAAGTGTTTTGTTGTATCATCTGAACTGAAAGTAATGTTGAACACGTGTTCTGTGATATTATCTATCTGTGCTCGCCTTTTAATGTACTAGGTCTATGGACTATTATCGAATTTCTTTGAAGATGGGTATCGGTTCTACTTTCAGTGTAAATTAGTAGGTATGGTATTGTTATCTAATTTCTTTGAAGCTGTGTGTTTCTACTGTGTCATTCTACTTTCAGTGTGTTTGTGGTGTGGTCTGTTATCTACTTCCTTTGAAAGAGTGTGCCTGTGTTCTACTTATTGCAAAGGCTTTTAGAGATGATTTTTGTGTCACAGTAGCATACAGTGTCTACCCTTTGTGTCACAATAGCATACAGTGTCTACCCTTTGTGTCACAGTAGCATACAGTGTCTACCCTTTGTGTCACAATAGCATACAGTGTCTACCCTTTGTGTCACAGTAGCATACAGTATCTACCCTTTGTGTAATATTATCAACTATAAGTGCAATCATTGACATAATAAAAACGTGATTTCGGTAAATCTAACACCTGTTATAATTGTATATCCTATTTTAATAGGGTATAAAATCTATAAGATCTAGTGGAAATGTATGCCCTACTCTATTTCTATGATGACAGATGAGTCTCTGTAAGGTTAGACCATATTATCACATCACGTGATCTGAATGGCAATGTAAGCCATTTTATATTTCTGTAAACTTAGCCCTATTATCATATCACATTATCCAAATGGCAGTGTAAGTTATTTTATAATCCTGTAAGCTTAGGCTTTATTATCACGTGATCTAAATGGCAATATAGGTCACTGTGTAAAGTGCACGACACTAATGTTCGATCAAAGTTATTTGTGGTCATTGCGAATACTCTAATTTCGCTTAAGACCTACTTTGAGAGCTTGTGCCAGATAACAGTTATTTCATGGTTGAACTCTTTCACTTTTTTTGGTCTGGAGCAGGGACCCTTTCTCGGTGGCAATAATGTAAACTGACAGGCTTCGCGTGCAAGATATTGTCTTGGTCAAATAATTAATGCAGAGACCCTAAATTATTAGTAATATATAAAAAAATTGAAAACTACAATACACCAGCTGTTTTTTATGTTTCTTTTACAGACCAGATCTGAAGTGACGGCTTGTCTCGTTAGCCTGAGTCTAAAGCTTAACAGACCCTAATGCCCTGTGGGCTGCTATCCCCTGTCGCCCTAAATGTCCTGGTGGCTGATATCCCCTGTAGTCCTAAATGAACGGTAGGCTGATATTCCCTGCAGTCATAAATGCCCAGTAGGCTGATACGCCTTTCAGTCTGAATGCGCGATATGCTGAAACGTCTAAAGAGTTTCTGGGGGGGAAAGCTTGCTTGCCAAGATTACGTATCGATTTGATAGTGTATTCTTTTTTGCACGCTGATACGATGCCACTGGCTGGGTTGGACGTGCTCCCTCAAAGAGGCGAGAAAGAGCGGCACAGCTGTTTCCCAAGCGCCGATCTCTTGATGAAACTCTAGATTTCATTTGCATATAGTATAGTAAAAACATATAGCATATAGTATAAACATATAGTACACACGTGTTTCAAGTAACTGACTAACATTGAGAGCAAACGTGTGTACTGATAAGTGCAGTATACCAGTTAGAATTCTTTCTCTCTACGAATAGTACTTTCTATCAACAACAGCAAAAAAAAATCTATTGATCATTCCCGCTAAATTGAAGCTATTTGAAGTCAAGGTCTGAAGGCCAAACTGGGGAATAATTTACAATAATTGAGTTACACGCACCTTTCGCCGAACACTGATTCCATCTAAATCCTTTATTTCAACATCAACTGTCTCTCTAGTCCCCAGCTTAGTCACTTTGACCTGTATTTAGCACATCATTACACCATTTTTAATTAATCCTTCGCTAGGTCATTGTGACCTTCATGGAATTCTTTCTATATATGTTCCTTGTGTGTAGTGTGTATATCTTGCTCTGTCCAGACGAAATTAATTTAACTCATCGCAGTACTGCCTTCACACTGTCCTTATAGATATATCTTTAATTAAACTTGTAACTAAATACTCCAGAGACATGTTTAATTAAACTTGAAACTATCATTCTAGAGACATCTTTAATTAAACTTATAGCTAGCTATATTACATATATCTTTATTTCAATCAGTAACTAGCACTCCAGAGACATCTATATTCAAACTTATAACTAGCTATTTTACATATATTATATATTACATATATCTTTATTTCACCTTGTAACGAGCACTAGTAAAGGATGAATCATAAATATTTATAAGCAATTTATAATGAGTAAAGGATGAATCAGAAATATTTACAAACAATTTATAATGAGTAAAGGTTGAACCAGAAATATTTACAAACAATTTATGAGTAAAGGATGAACCAGAAATATTTACAAGCAATTTATAATGAGTAAAGGATGAACCAGAAATATTTACAAACAATTTATAATGAGTAAAGGATGAGCCAGAAATATTTACAAAAATTTATAATGATTAAAGGATGAACCAGAAATATTTACAAACAATTTATAATGATTAAAGGATGAGCCAGAAATATTTACAAACAATTTATAATGATTAAAGGATGAACCAGAAATAAAGCCAATGTACTGCAAGGAATAAATTAAGAGTTCAGGACGAGGCAGATGTATTCGTAATATATGTATTAGGATTAAATTAAGAGCCTTAAATAAATTATAAATCTATAAAGATTAAATTAAGAACATAATGTACGTTATAAATCTATAAGAATTAAATTAAGAATATTATATGTATTATAAATCTATAAATATTAAATTAAGAACCATATATACATTACAAATCTATTAAGATTAATTAAGAACATTACGGACATTTAACAATTCGATTAAGAGCATTGTATGCATTATAAATGTAAGATAATTAAATTAAGAACATTATATACGTTACAAATCTATAAAGATAAAATTAAAAACATTGCAGACAGAATAAATCTATAAGAATTAAATTAAGAGCAAATATATTTTAGACAAGATTCAAGTTAAAGTAAAAACATGAACAACAAAATTCACAAATTACAATAAATAACTTGTCTCAACGATGTCAGTTTAAGAGGCATGTCGGCGAAAATGCGAGAAGACATCTTGATTAAAATTCTGTTTAATGGCGAACACTTTCTTGGAAGCATTCAATACGTCACCGAACAGATATTAACGCTATGGTGGTGACGGGCGAAGGTGGTTTTAATATCTCTACGTTCCGCGCTTATCGTTTTTCATTTGCTTTCTTATTGTTTTTTTCCTCTAAATTCCTTTTGCTTTTGCACCACATAGGCGAGCGTTCTTCATTTTATTTCCCACTGCAGAATTTCGACGACAACAAACATTTGATATGCATACGAACATTACTGTCGGCAGACCAAGGCACCCATATAAAACTAAGCACTGCCTAGGCTTGCTGTCACAATTTGTATAAATTAGCGTCTGTTGGCGATTGTGTGTATGTGTGCCTGCAAAACCGTGCGCGCGTATGTATAGGAGTGTGTGTGTGGGTTGGGGGGGGGTAGTAAAAAATACCCATGTAACGAATCGCTAAAGATGCATTTGGAAAGTTGGATTTTTCCAATGTCAACTCTATTTTATCTTCAGAAGTGTTCAGTATATTTTTCATCGAGATAAATCACTATCAGTAATAATGACAAATGAATCATGAAATGAATCGTGTTCAAATATATGAAAAACGTGTCTCAGTAGACGACGGCTAACAACGGTTTCAGCAGTCCTGTTATGCCGTCGGTATTTAGATTGCTTTTTTTTAACTGACATCAAAAAAGTTATTTCCCGGTCTTCTCCCTGATATCGTTATTAATTACTATATTATCTTGATAAAAGCTTATTTGCTTAAACGTCGATAAAATATACAACAGATTTGAGCTTGTCTGGCAGTAAGGTTAAGTGTCTTCTTACAAAATGTCAGTAGAGTTCAACTTGTTCTAGCTATAAGACAGTATAGGTGAACGTATTCTTTCAAAATGACAGCATAGCTTAATGTGTTTAATAAACTATAGTAGGCTATTACCATGTATTGATGAAATGATGGTATAGTTTACATTGTTTGATAAATAATAGTAGGGCTATAGTCAAGTATTGACTAAAGGACACAATCATTAACATGTTTGATAATTATTGACTAAAGACACAATCATTAACATGTTTGATAATTGATAGTATTGACTAAAGACACAATCATTAACATGTTTGATAATTATTGACTAAAGACACAATCATTAACATGTTTGATAATTGATAGTATTGACTAAAGACACAATCGTTAACATGTTTGATAATTATTGACTAAAGACACAATCATTAACATGTTTGATAATTGATAGTATTGACTAAAGACACAATTGTTAACATGTTTGATAATTGATAGTCCTGAACCAATCTCATATTTGGCCGTTGAAGCAGACTGCGCTGGTGGCCTTGCTGTAAAGGCTTTCTCTGACTTTGATCAGGTTGACATTGATGTTGTACAGCTTCATGGTGGACAAAAGGACTGCTTGCCACACCCTGTCAAACGCCTTCTTAAAATCTACAAAGATATGATAGAGATCGTGCTGGCGTTGGAGGTACTTCTCACATAGTACTCTCAGGTTAAAAATCTGTTCAGTTGTGCTTCGCCCTGGTCTGAAACCTGCCTGTTCTTCAGCTATGATTTCCTCTGCCTGCAGCTTCAGTCTGTTTAATATGATCTTTAGCATGACTTTGCTTGGGTGGCATATAAGACTGATAATACGATAGTTCTGACATTGCTGCAAATTGCCTTTTTTGGGAGAATTATTATGAGTGAGTCCATGATGTGGCCATTCCCTTTTTGCCAGATCTTATTGCAGATTGTTAATAGAGCGCTTATCATGGCTTCCCCCCCCCCTTCTTGTACTAGTTCTGCAAGTATGTTGTCTACTCCTGCTGCCTTCCCTTTTTTCACTGCTGTCTCTACTTCTTCTCGGAGGATGGGGTAGTTGTCAGCGTTGGTCACTGGTGGGGTGTTGAGTATGTCTGGGTCCCCTGTACGTCTGTGGTTGTATAGGTCTGAGCAGTATTCTGTCCATCTCTTAAGAATGTCTTGATCTTCTGTAAGACATTTCTCTCCACTATCTTGAATGATGGAGGAGCGTCCTTGTTTTACACTGGTCAGGTCTTTCACCAGTTGGTATGCTTTTTTGCTATTAGTTTCTATATTTTTACACGTCTTCAATCCAGTCTTCTTTGCCTATTTCATGCTTTTCTTGATAACCTGGTTGATTTCCCTTTTTAGGTTTGATTCTTCTACTTCTAACTTCTTCTTCTTTAGCTCTTAACACTTGTCACACAGATCAAGGAAGGATGTAAGCTGTAGCCCAAGGTTTCTTTGCTAGTCGATGCTTGCCAAGGATCTCATTGGCTGCTTGGGTCACTGTGGTGTAAATATGTCAATCATTGTGTCTGCATCTGTATTCTCTGCACTAAGAAGTAAGAGTGGTGCAAATTTTCCTCCTATCTTTGATTGGAAGGCTTTCGATACCTCTGGGACTTTTAGGTTGTCAAGGTTGAACTTTGATTCTTGTGGGGCCCTGCTTGCTGGTCTTCTTCTGACGTAGTTAGCAAAAGCCTGATACAAGCACACAGCACAATAAATACAGCGTATCAAACAGTGTCAATGTTAGCACACTACATATGAGCAGCTTAGTTCAAACATTTGTAAAATAATAGTCTACTCACATAATACATCTCTACGTAAAATACAAGTATAACACATCAATAGCAAAAATACATGAAATATTTCTAAGTCCATTTTCTCTCAACCAGTCAGTTAACTCACCATTAAGCTAACGGCCATCTTTCAAGACTGGACTTCTTAGCCACTTCAAGTTCAAATGATCAGACAATGAAATTTTCTACTAAAACATTACTGTATGATTTCAGCCCATTGGCTGGTCTCATTCTCGTAAATCATAACCATTGGATAATAAAAACTACTCACCCAGTTTTACTGGTTTGCATTACATCGGTAATTCCTAGCATATTCTCAACTCGGGTTGTTTACTTCCAACTCTGACACTTACAAATATAACATCAAAAGAAGTGCAAAAGGTCGGATTACTCTGACAATTTAACAATTTATATAACAATTAAATTATTTTAAAAAATAGGGATAGGCAAATTTATTCCGTAACATTCTGCTATGGCATAATTGTCGAAACGATAAGTGTTTGTGGCAATTATTTTGCTAAGATCAAAAATATATGAAAATTATTCGTACTTATTTTTATTATCCATTTGCCAAACTGTCGATTTCGAAAATTTCAAACTTCTTCGCCATCTAGTCCGATATACTTAGTGATATACCTAGTTTTTAAATATAGTGACACCTGTCCATCTTGAAAATGAATGTTATTGCTGTGATTGATGTGAATGTAGATATACACATATCCATTTTGAAAATGAATGTTACTGTTATGATTGATATGGATTTAGATATATATCTGTCCATCTTGAAAATGAATGTTACTGTTCTATGTGAATTTAGATATACTTATATCCATTTTGAAAATGAATGTTACTGTTTTGATTGATATGGATTTTGGTAGACGCATCTCTCGATTTGTCAAAGACGAAATGTTTTAAAATTCAGAATGATGAAAAACAACTATTTCACTTGAATCTGGACTGTTTAGTAAGTATTTTGTGTGAATAAGAAATGAAAGGAGTGTCTTCCCTTAGTGAGTTATGCGTCTATTATTTATAAAAAATGTACGTTTTAATTTTGAACAAAATTAAATTTAATGAAAGAATAGACACTCTTTGTGTCTCAAAACTATGTTTTGAAGTTAAATCATCTAATTAAAATGTATTAGGTACTGGTTTTGTATGTAATATTTCATCTAAATTTACTATTCAATTTTCTATGTAATATCTAATCCAAAATTACCCGTCTATTTTCTTTCTAAAAATACCAGTTTATTCTTTTGTAATGTCTAATGCAAATATACCAGTCTAGTTTTTCTATACATCCGACTAAGTCAAATACACTGGTCTCTATTTTTACTTTATATCTGTCTTGACCAAATGTCTATTTCTCATTGCAGACGGCTACACAATGGATGATATCGTGCTGTACTGGCTCAATGCTCGGGACGCTGTAACAGGGGTTGATGACGTAACATTGCCACAATTCTCTGTCTCAGATTACGAAACAAGCAACAAAATAGAGGCTCTTCTGACAGGTAATTTTAAGAGGTGATTCAAAATAAGCAACACAAGAGAGGTCCTTCTGATATGTAGTTTTAATAGGCGTTTCGGATCAAGCAACCAAATAGGGATCTTCTAAAAGTTAATTTGAATAAGTGGTTCAAATCAAGCAACCAAATAGGGATCTTCTAACAGTTAATTTGAATAAGTGGTTCCAGTCAAGCAACACAATAGGGATCTTCTAACAGGTACTTTGAATAGGTGGTTCAAAACAAATAGCAAAATATGGATCTTCTAACATACATATGAATAGGCAGTTCCAGACAAACACCAAAATAAGAGTCTTCTAATAGGTAACTTGAGTATGTGGCTCAAGTCAAAAAGCCAAGTACGGCTATTTGAACAAGTAACTTAAATAGCCATTTCAAGACAAGCAATTAAAGATGGATCTTCTAATGGGTAACTTGAAAAGGTGGCTCTTATTTCGCCTGAAGTATTTCGTAAAGGAACGCCACTTACTGAAATATTGTACAAAGTTAACAATATATTTATATCACAATACGCCCTGGATAGTTCATTTGTATAGTGGTGCTTTAGAGTTAGCAAGGTGTTGTGCTGGATAGCTCATTTGTATAGTGGTGCTTTAGGATTAGCAAGGTGTTGTTCTGGATAGCTCATTTGTATAGTGGTGCCTTAGGGTTAGCAATGTGTTGTGCTGGATAGCTCGCAATTGATAATAACCTCAAGAATGAAGTCAAGATCTTGGTTATCATGTAGCATGGAATTTTGTTATTGTTTATCAACGGTGTGTCCAGTGTGAAGAGAGAATTATGGTGTGTCCAGTGTGAAAGTGAAAACAACTGTATGTCCAGTGTGAAAAAGAGAATAATGGTGCCCAGTGTGAAAGAGAATATTGGTGTGTCCAGTGTGAAAGTGAAAACAACTGTATGTCCAGTGTGAAAGAAAGAACAAATGCGTCCAGTGTGAAAGAGATAACAATGATCTGTCCAGTGTGAAAGTGAAGACAACTGTATGTCCAGTGTAAAAGAAAGAACAAATGCGTCCAGTGTGAAAGAGATAACAATGATCTGTCCAGTGTGAAAGAGAAAACTACGGTGTGTCCAATGCGAAAGGGGGGGGGGGTACTGGAATATCAGTATCGTCATTGTGTTCACACAATTCCACCCAAGTTGACACCCAAGCCGACGTTGTGAGATGCAATCTTGTGTGATCAGGTATCAGTCCTTTGATCACTCCACTGAATGGATTTAGCTAATAGGGCGATTTTACACTTCATGTGTATAGTGTCAGTGAATTTGACTGTACGAGTCACGTTGAGTGTGAGGGTTTAATCGGAAGTTTACAGATACGCATGCAGTTGTGAGCAGTGTTTCTGGCTTTTCAGAGGTGCGTTTGGCAGTCATTATAATGTGTATGTTCTTATTTCTGATGTAATTGACTGTAGACATGTCACAGAATCTCCGACTGGTTCTCCACTATGGCTGCTACAGTACTCTCTAGTATTCTACTAAGTATCTACTACTAAATCATTCTCTTATCTAGTATTTTAGTTCTATGCTTATCTCCCTCCTGTCGAGTGCCCTGATGGCTATTGTAAGAAATATATTGAAGACGGTTCCTTTCAGATTTAAAGTGCTTTTGTTATAGATAGAGACGGACCAATGGATAGATAGATAGATAGACAGACAGGCAGACAGACAGACAGACAGACAGACAGGTAGGTAGTAGGTAGGTAGATAGATAGACAGACAGGCAGGTAGGTAGGTAGGTAGTAGGTAGGTAGATAGATAGATAGATAGATAGATAGATAGATAGATAGATAGATAGATAGATAGATAGATAGATAGATAGATAGATAGATAGATAGATAGATAGATAGATAGATAGATAGATAGATAGATAGATAGATAGATAGATAGATAGATAGATAGATAGATAGATAAATTTTGAGATTTTCTTTCATGGCAGGAGATTACCAAAGATTATCTTTAACTTTCAAACTGCGAAGAAACATCGGCTATTTCATCTTCCAGACGTACCTTCCCTCCATTCTGATCGTCATGCTGTCCTGGGTGTCTTTCTGGATTAATCACGAAGCATCATCAGCCCGAGTGGCATTAGGTATGGTATTTTATTGTTTTTACTCTATGCTCTATATTATCAGTGTGTATGTTTGCTTACAGTTTTGTTAAATTGTAGTGTTTTTGCTTTGGTCATTTGACTAAAGCTCGCCAACTGCTTGTGCGTTACGTTATCAGAGTGTGTGTGTTCGCTCAAAGATTTTTCCATTTCTGATAATGTTTTTACCTTGGTTATCTGACTAAAGGTCTTCAATTTCTGATAATGTTTTTACCTTGGTTATCTGACTAAAGGTCTTCAATTTCTGATAATGTTTTTACCTTGGTTATCTGACTAAAGGTCTTCAATTTCTGATAATGTTTTTACCTTGGTTATCTGACTAAAGGTCTTCAATTTCTGATAATGTTTTTACCTTGGTTATCTGACTAAAGGTCTTCAATTTCTGATTAATGTTTTTACCTTGGTTATCTGACTAAAGGTCTTCAATTTCTGATAATGTTTTTACCTTGGTTATCTGACTAAAGGTCTTCAATTTCTGTACGCTACGTCATCGGTATGTGTGTTCGCTTGTAGTTCATTTCAGTTTTTTTATATATTTTTGCATTGATTATCCGAAAGAAGGTCTTCAATTGTTTGTGCATTACGAGATCAGTGTGTTTGCTATTGCCATAGTATTCTGAGAGTAAAATCTCTTGGTTGTACGTTGCGCGATGAGTTACTTTGTTCATAACAGTGTTGTCTGTCTTGGAATGTAATGGCTAAATGATGGTTATTTGTGTGGCTTTATTCATAACAGTGTTGTCTGTCTTGGAATGTAATGGCTAAATGATGGTTATTTGTGTGACTTTGTTCATAACAGTGTTGTCGATCTTGGAATGTAATGGCTGATGATGGTTATTTGTGTGACTTTGTTCTTAACAGAGTTGTCTGTCTTGAGGCTATTGCACTATAACTAACCAGATTACACTTAACTAACATTGGGGTTATAGCACTATAACCAGATAACGCATATCTCACCTTGAGATTATAGCACTCCATCCAGATAAAACTTAGTCGGTACTATTAATGTAGCATGTTCCTGAGATGTGCGAACCTAAATTGTGAGATGGAAAAACTCTCTAACTTAGGAGGAAAGAACATTTAAAGTCAGTATATCTCTAAATTTCTTTACGGTCAGTATCTCTCCAAATGTTCTTTACGATCAGTATCTCTTAAATGTTCTTTACGGTCAGTATCTCTCTAAATGTTCTTTACGGTCAGTATCGGTCTAAATGTTTCTTACGGTCAGTATCTCTCCAAATGTTCTTTACAGTCAGTATCTCTCTAAATGTTCTTTACGGTCAGTATCTCTCTAAATGTTCTTTACAGTCAGTATCTCTCTAAATGTTCTTTATGTTCAGTATCTCTCCCCATTCTCTATCACGCTTTCGAACTTCTTTAAAATTGTACTAATGCCCGATAAAATAATTACTGAAAATAATTTTTAATTGTTTGAAAATTCTTCATATCCTAGAATTCTAGGATATTATAGCATAAATCTATTAATAAATTAAAAAGCAATGTGTACGGTGATTTTCAACGATCCCATTAATCGCTGAACGCACAAAACTACACTCTAAACAACCGCTTAAAAACTTAATCCAAAGGTTTATCGTAAATCTAGCAATATGCAATGTTTACACAATATGCCTCGATTTCAGCATACAATGTTTTCACAAAAGGCTTTGATTGTAGCATACAATGTTTTCACAAAAAGCCTTGATTGTAGCATGCAATATTTACCTCCAAAAATAGACCTTTATTTAGCATCCAATGTTTTCACAAAAGGCTTTGATTGTAGCATACAATGTTTACACAAAAGGCCTTGATTGTAGCATGCAATATTTACCATAATTGGCCTCGATTGTAGCATGCAATATTTACCCCCAAAAATAGACCTTTATTTAGCATCCAATGTTTACACAAAAGGCCTTGATTGTAGAATGCAATGTTTGTGCAAAAGACCTTGATTGTAGCATGCAATGTTTGTGCAATAGACCTGATCTATTTGTATGCAATTCTTACATAATAGACTTGGATTTACCCGTACTAGCATGCACTATTTTCACAACATATTTGCATAGATTTGTAAAATCAGTAAAATGTTAAAATTGCTCATGACACAGAAGTCATGCAATTTCTATGACGCAATTCACATATTACAACTCAGCGTTCGTAAACAACCCAAATATTACATTAGTTTTGTAACGTGGTTACCTGACCATAAACAACCCAAATATTACATTAGTTTTGTAACGTGGTTACCTGACCATAAACAACCCAAATATTACATTAGTTTTGTAACGTGGTTACCTGACCGTAAACAACCCAAATATTACATTAGTTATGTAACGTGGTTACCTGACCATAAACAACCCAAATATTACATTAGTTATGTAACGTGGTTACCTGACCATAAACAACCCAAATATTACATTAGTTTTGTAACGTGGTTACCTGACCGTAAACAACCCAAATATTACATTAGTTTTGTAACGTGGTTACCTGACCATAAACAACCCAAATATTACATTAGTTTTGTAACGTGGTTACCTGACCATAAACAACCCAAATATTACATTAGTTATGTAACGTGGTTACCTGACCATAAACAACCCAAATATTACATTAGTTTTGTAACGTGGTTACCTGACCATAAAGGGTCAAACTCAATTTAGACGATATATCACACTCTTAATTGTCTACCTTGTTCAAAAAGTACATTCCTGGCAGTTTCATTGAGTAACTTTCAATTCTCAAGTTCGTTCACTTCAATTCTCAAGTTCGTTCACTTCAATTCTCAAGTTCGTTCACTTCAATTCTCAAACGACCATCGTGCAACTTGCTATAAACATATAGAATATGTTTCATTTCAGAATGTTGTATCCAAGGTCACGATGGGCAAAACTTGGAGCCGTTCCCCATGTTTTGACAATCGATTTTTTTCTACATTGTGAACAAGGAAAATGTTATGCCACCAAACACAGACAAGACAAATGTGTAGCAGTCAAACGTGGCTATAATCGGCGTCTTTTCCGTTTGTCTTTCCATGTGTTGTTGCTTATCACAATGACAGCCCCGAGACTTGAAGTCTTTCCGAGTGTGTTAAATTAGTGACGTTTAGTTTCTATTTCACGTTTTGAATGGTGAAACCGAATCTTTTTTTCAATTTTTTTCCTCCGAATTTAGTACCGATTAGATTCAATTTTGTGTGTCTAGTGTTGATATCGTTGTAGGCCTAAAAATTGTGCAAATTATTGGATTATTATCTTTCTGTTTTAAATGCCTCCAATGTTGATATCGTACTCATTGTTATTCTTCCAGCTGATATGAAGAGTAGGTCACTACTAAATGATCGGAAAAAGCATAGGAATAATAAGATATCAAATCATCCCATAAGGCTGTATTTGTACATTATTTATGATTCTGTAGTCCTGAAAAATATAGACAGTTAGATATAGATATGTGGACATATATAGATATATATAGACTGTTAGATATATAAACAGATAGAGATATGTAGACAGTTAGATAGAGATATGTAGACAGTTAGATATAGATATGTAGACAGTTAGATATAGATATGTGGACAGATATAGATATATATAGACAGTTAGATATATAGACAGAGAGAGATATGTAGACAGATATTGATATGTGGACAGATATAGATATATATAGACAGAGAGAGAGATATGTAGACAGTTAGATATAGATATGTAGACAGTTAGATATAGATATAGAGACATATAGATATAGATATGTGGACAGATATAGATATATATAGACAGTTAGATATATAGACAGAGAGAGATATGTAGACAGTTAGATATAGATATGTAGACAGTTAGATATAGATATAGAGACATTTAGATATAGATATGTGGACAGATATAGATATATATATAGACAGAGAGAGATATGTAGACAGTTAGATATAGATATAGAGACAGTTAGAAATATGTGGACAGATATAGATATATATATAGACAGTTAGATATATAGACAGATAGAGATATATAGACAGATAGAGATATGTAGACAGTTAGATATATAGACAGATAGAGATATATAGACAGTTAGATATATAGACAGATAGAGATATATAGACAGTTAGATATATAGACAGATAGAGATATGTAGACAGTTAGATAGAGATATGTAGACAGTTAGATAGAGATATGTAGACAATTAGATAGAGATATGTAGACAGTTAGATAGAGATATGTAGACAGATATAGATATGTAGACAGTTAGATATAGATATGTAGACAGTTAGATATAGATATGTAGACAGTTAGAGATATGTAGACAGTTAGATAGAGATATGTAGACAGATATAGATATGTAGACAGTTAGATAGAGATATGTAGACAGTTAGATAGAGATATGTAGACAGTTAGATATAGATATAGAGACAGTTAGATATAGATATGTGGACAGATATAGATATATATATAGTTAGATATAGATATGTAGACAGTTAGATATAGATATAGAGACAGTTAGATATAGATATGTGGACAGATATATATAGACAGATAGAGATATGTAGACAGTTAGATATAGATATGTAGACAGATATAGATATGTAGACAATTAGATAGAGATATGTAGACAGTTAGATAGAGATATGTAGACAGTTAGATATATAGACAGATAGAGATATATAGACAGTTAGATATATAGACAGATAGAGATATGTAGACAGTTAGATATAGATATGTAGACAGTTACATATAGATATAGCGACAGTTAGATATAGATATGTAGACAGTTACATATAGATATGGAGACAGTTAGATAGAGATATGTAGACAGTTAGATAGAGATATGTAGACAGTTAGATAGAGATATGTAGATACAGATAATGACAATTCACGTGAGATGTCTTTGAAAGGCAATGAAGTGGTATGACGTGTGGGTAGATTAATGCGACTACGAATATGATGTTGTGTGCCACCAGTGCTTAATAACCCTCTGCAGCTGAAGCAAGAAAACGCATTGATGTGATTGATCACACACCAGACAGACATATACAACTCGCTTCCAGTCACAGTCATTCACGCCTGTACAGATGTAGGCAGTTGATAGAATGAACACATGAGTCTGCTGAATGAGCTAGTGACTTTTAGTATATAACAACAAGATGCACTGAGACCACAAACAGTATACATACAAAATCTATGTAAATGTTACACTTCAACACTTTTAAGGGAACACAGATTGATGAATCAGTTTATAAAAGCTCTGCTCTCCAATTATAAAGAACTAGCAGTGGGTAATCTTAGCTGAGCAGGATAATTCTAGAGCATCTGTAGTCTTGCAAAGGACGACTTCCCAGACAAGGTGTTGACTAACGAGGGCTGACTGAAGTATGGTCTAGGGTGTGAAAAATTATATCTAAAACAGCAGACAGATTGTAGGGCATAGCCATGAGCCAGATCAAACTGGAGTCATAGTCTGTGTACTCTTATGTAAGAACTGTTCCAATATAGGAGCATTCCAACATAGAAATTTGTGAGAAAACCATTTATATTCCCACTTGAAGTGATGTAATTTCCTATCGGAATGCCTCACTATAAATTCTTGTCATTTTTGAGTGGGTTCTTCTTTCACTGTGACTTCCCTAAAGAGTCTTGTAATGTTTTACTGAGTTCTTATTTCACTGACTTACTTTCCTATAGAGTCTTGTAATGTTTTACTGAGTTCTTTTTTCACTGTCTTACTTCCATATAGAGTCTTGTAGTGTTTTACTGTTTCTTTAATTATCTGAATTCACTATAAAACTCTGTAAGATGTGTTTCAATATAAGAACATAGGAACGTATTTTTAAAATATTCATATTCCCACTTGAAGTGATGCGGTTTCGTTTCTGAATGCCTGAGTCATTTGATATTCTTATGTTGTGACAGTTTGCAGAAAGTTATAATTTATCCAATATAGCAGGATTGCTCCTCACTTATTCATGCACAACATAGCTTCCTGTCTGATCTCACAACATAGCTTCCTGTCTGATCTCACAACATAGCTTCCTGTCTGATCTCACAACATAGCTTCCTGTCTGATCTCACAACATAGCTTCCTGTCTTATGTACTAAAATTGTATAGCACAATCTAACGTGCATTCTTCTGAAAATATTAGCTAAGACAACTATGCGAAGTATTTGCTTATAGTCTCAAGGTAAATAACTTATTTTTTACTAATCAGATAAACATTCGCTAAAATGTCAATTCTTATAAAGAGAAAAATCACACAATTATATAGCAATATAATAGAATTTGTTTTCCGAGTGTTCAGGACATTAATTCCAAGAACGTACCAGAAATTACTCTAACAGAAACAATACCTAAGTAGAAAACAGGAGCCAGTCACCAAAAGTGCTGTATGAAATAAGAGAAAAAACTGTCTTTTAAAAGTTTGTGAGAGAATAGAAAGACTCAACAACTAATTTACAATACGTTAAACAGAAAGAAACTCAAAACTTTTAAAGAAAATACAACATTGGAAAAAATATAAAGTGTTTTATTGTGCTTCACAGTACGGTAAACGACATGTATTGGTTCAACGGTTAGATCAGTCTATAATGCCTTTTAGAATTACAGTTGGCAACACTTTAAATAGGCAGGTATATATAAATATTCACACACACACACACACACACATATGTGTGTACGAACATGGTGAAAATTGTTCAGTGCTGGTAATATCATGGTGGAGTTATTCATAACCTGAGAATGTTTTTTTTTTAGCAAGATTGTTCGAAAGTGGAGACACAACAGGCAACATTTCGTAAACTGTTGGGATCATTTATTTCCTTGATGATGACGTCATTAAGTTTGAAATCAACAGTGGGCTCCTCCTTTCATGTAGAGACATTTCATACCATTTGCCAAACCTTTCAATAACGCTTGTCTAAAGGTCATTGTTATATTTATGACAGTGTTTTGTTTAACGCTTGTCTAAAGGTCATTGTGATGTTAATGACATTGTTTTGTTTAACGCTTGTCTAAAAGTCATTGTGATGTTTTATGTAAGGATTTTTGTGAGAATAGAGGAGCACGGTGGTAGAGCCACACTCACGTCTCATTGATCCAACCTACATTACTGGAGCCGTCTAACTGATGCAGTTTTTAAGGAACTGATTTAAATATACCCCAGTTTTTAAGGAACTGATTTAAATATACCACAGTTTTTAAGGAACTGATTTAAATATATCCCAGATTTTAAGGAACTGATTAAAAAATATCCCAGTTTTTAAAGAACTGATTTAAATATACCCCAGTTTTTAAGGAACTGATTTAAATATACCCCAGTTTTTAAGGAACTTATTTAAATATACCTCAGTTTTTAAGGAACTTATTTAAATATACCCCAGTTTTTAAGGAACTGATTTAAATATACCCTAGTTTTTAAGGAACTGATTTAAATATACCCTAGTTTTTAAGATACTGATTTAAATATACCCCGGATTTTAAGGAACTGATTTAAATATACCCCAGTTCTTAAGGAACTGATTTAAATATACCCTAGTTTTTAAGATACTGATTTAAATATACCCCGGATTTTAAGGAACTGATTTAAATATACCCCAGTTCTTAAGGAACTGATTTAAATATACTCGAGTTTTTAAGGAACTGATTTAAATAAATCCCAGTTTTTAAGGAACTGATTTAAATATATCCCAGTTTTTAAAGAACTGATTTAAATATACCCCATTTTTTTAATTATTGACATTTTAGCTCAAACATCACCTAACACTTGAGATTGATTCCAGAAGAGGACGAACAAATTGTTTAAACCGACTCCAGAAAAACGTTCTGCTTTGAAATGACAATGTGTCCTTGGTGCTCATAAAACAAAACAACATATTTGAGGGGACTTACTAGAGTCGGAGAAAACTTTATCGTTAAACTGACTGCACAAAACACGTCTGACATTGAAAAACTAAATCTAGGGAGGAAAATGTCTTTTGCCATTATTCTCGGGGCTAGAATTATATAATAAGAGGGTGGACAGCAGCACAATCTAGCTAGTAAGCTTCAGGCTTGGTAATATCGAAATGATTCCAATTTTTATATGTGGACTCACTTATTGATGTCATTGACCTTTATGTCACATGATCTTTTGTCATTACTCAAGTGCATGCATATCAAGAGAGCTATTGCTGTACGGTCTTCCAGACGTCAACAAGTATTTATTGCTGAACGCTCTTCCAGACGTCACCAAGTATTCTGGTTGCTGATATCAACGCATCAAGATGTACTCCCATTGTTTTTCCTTACAATATATAAAAGCACGTAAAAGATACAAATCAAAGAACAAATCGTAAAATACAAGATGCAATGTACAAAACACAAAATGTAGATGAAAACAGCATACAAAAAGAAGTGATGCAAGATATATTACAAGATTTACAAATTATATCTTACAGAATACAAGATATGTTACAAGATTTACAAATTATATCTTACAGAATACAAGATATGTTACAAGATTTACAAATTATATCTTACAGAATACAAGAGCCAAGCGTATTGCTCGTGCAGCTATTGGTCATTCTAGACAGCGTACAGTCTTCAAGGCGCATGCTTAGTTCCAGTCTATTGGACACAAAGGATGACATTATTCAATAGGATGTAAAGATACCCTTCTTGAAAATGTCGCCTATTGCACTCGTTTACGATTATTTGAAGTCACGTGCAGTACAATATATCGTCTTAGTTTGTCGTTATAGCAATTCAAAATCAAATTTGGGCTTTAGCGACTGTGAGGACTCGAAGACAAGTCTCTGGTGATCTTGATGCGTCATTATCTGCTGTACTGTTATCTATTGCGAGTGCTGAAGTAAGGGGTGGTGGTTATCATATTTCAAAATGTAAAATAATTTAATTGTAGGCCTAATTACACTTTCTTTCATATAAACTGGGTATTCTCGTGTCTGATTATCCGAACTATGTGGTTAACTTTAGTTCCGATAATCGACGTTCTGCTTCTAACTAGCATATCGTACCCTTTGCAGACACTGGTCAGCGAGTTCTCAGATTCTTCTTCGACTGCCATAACATACCCTTTACAGATAATAGTTAGTGGTTTCTAAATTCACGTGATTAGGATGACAAATTCTTTATAGAGACTAATTAGAGGTTTCTAAATTCACGTGATTAGGATGACGAATTCTTTACAGAAGTTAGCTATTAGTGACTTCTAAATTCACACAATTAATATGACGATTTTTTAACAGACTAGTTAGCAGCTTCTAAATTCACATGATTAGGATGACAAATTGTTTATAGAGACTAGTTAGTGGTTTCTAAATTCACACGAATAGGATGACAAATTATTTACAGAGACTAGATATTAGTGGCTTCTAAATTCACACGATTAGGATGACGAATTCTTTACAGAGGCTAGTTATTAATGGCCTAAATTCACACGATTACGATGAAGAACTCTTTAAAGACTCATAATGTATTTTTCACCGAGACAAGTAAGCAACTTTTAAAATTTGCATGACTAGCATAGCATAGCGTATTCTTTAAGCAAACAAGTAAGAAACTTCCAGAATTCTTGTTGGACAAGCTAGTTGTATTCTTGTTGTATACTTTCAGGAGATCAGTCAGCTCTGTCCCCTCCCTGATTGCTCTCTCTCTCTCTCTCTCTCTCTCTCTCTCTCTCTCTCTCTCTCTGTCTGCTTTCTATATGATCTCCTTGTTCTCTCTATCTTTCTGTCTGCACTCTCCGCTTTATCTCTGTCCCTCTTTCTCACACCCTCTCTCTCTCTCTCTCTCTCTCTCCCTCTCTCTCTCTCTCTCTCTCTCTCTCTCTCTCTCTCTGTGCATTCTCTCTGCTTTCTCATTCTGTTTACTCTGTCTCTTCTGAGACATTGTAAGGCATAACTATAGTGCTCATCACCCTATCTTTCAGGCATAACATGTGCTCACCACACAACCTTTCAGGCAAACAACGACAGTGCTCACCATGACCACTTACGTATCAGGCACAATGGCAGTGCTCACCACGACCATATTACCTTTCATGCATAGCGACAGTACTCACCATGACCTCTTTGTCTTTCAGGCATAACGACAGTGCTCACCATGACGACAATAAGTAACGGAGTGAGAGCGTCCTTGCCTCGCATTTCATATGTCAAGGCCATCGACATATACATCGTCATGTGTTTTGTCTTCGTCTTCGCGGCACTGCTGGAGTACGCCGCCGTCAATTACACGTACTGGGGAGCGCGCGCAAAACGCAAGGCGAAGAAGCTGAAAGAGAGAGCAACATCCATCAGAAGAAGCAAGAAAGCTGGTCACGTGGAAGTCATGGTGAGTCATCGCAAAATCTTAACGCACGCACGCACAAACGGGATCTGTAATCTTGCAGTGTCAGCAAAGAATTTGTACGGAATTGACAAGTAACTGTAATTAATCGCGATCGCCGCAAGTCTGACCTACTTACACACGGTGTACGTCATCAGTACAAGTCCCTACTATGACGAAGTTATGTGCGTGTTTCTATGTATGATTTTTAATCACTTCGTTGTACCTTTTGGTGTACTCTGTTCTAGTCAAAACATGCCATCAAGATAGTAATTTGTTCTGTTGTTTCATCCATGTTTTTGCAGAGTCTACATATGGAATCATTTTAAATTTTAATGATTTTTTTGTTTTGTTTTGTATGATTTCGCGTTTAGTGTTTATCTTGAACATATGTCATGAGTGCTTCTGTTTCAGATTTCAAACCTGCCTCTTTCATTTACCTGCATGTTGATTGTTTTGTTGATGTTTCATCACTTTCTCGCGCATACTAGTCATGGAGAGGATTTGTGCTCCAACTGTTTGGTTGTTTTCTTCCATGTTTCTTTGTTTTTGTAAGTTGGTAAAATCCACTCAAATTTACCGCTTCTTTCAGTAAGTCATCTTTGTTGTTAACTTCTCCTTCAATGATATCTTTGATTTTCTAAAGTTTTCTGTTTTGTATTTTCCGAGATATAGAGTCTGTCTACGTCTGCTTTTGGGGCGTAAAGCTTTATGTATTGTGCGTAGTTTTCTTGTTTTTCTGTCCAGATCATTTATTTCATTTGTTGTCCAGTCTATGATACCTCTAGTGTAGCTATTACGTATGTATTAAGGGTTTGTATTTTGTTAGCCCCATTTAGTTTTTAAATGAGGATTTCTCTAAACCGCTTTTCACACTCCCTCTCTCTTAACTTTGGACTTCACTCTGCATGCTGCTTGTGTTGCAGTATCCCCAGGTATTTATATCTTTTTTCCAATTGAAATATCATTGATTTTTCCGATTGTAGGCCTCATGTTGTTGTTTTGATTCTGCCATTCTGGTGATAATTTTCCACATTTCTCAAGGCCGAACTTCCGTATTAATGTCCTCACTGCAAATCTTGGCAGTATTGATCAGTGAATTGATGTCATGTTCATTTTTAATGTATAGCTTTAGATTGTCCTTATACAGAAAATGGCTGATAACTGTCCTGATTTCATTTTGTGTCCTAATCCTGTTTTCTGGGTGACTTGTCTGAGAGGATTTAGGGCAATGCAGAACAGCAATGATGTTAGGGAATCCCCCTTTTTGTCGTTGACTTATGTCCCAAAGGAAACTACAGTAAATCTCTCGACTTCATGTTGTTCTCTGATACCCTTGAAAGATTTCACATTTTATTAGTATGTCTGCAATTTCTATTTTGAAAGATTACATATTTTATTAGTATATATTGCTGTGTGTGAATGTGATTTTCTAGTTTGTCATTGACACTTGGATTAATTTTTCTATTGATGGTACTTTATTTGGGGATGTAAAGCTATAGAGCATTCTCTAAGCTATATGGATATGAGAGCAGAAAAAGAAAGGAAAGATAAGCATAAATGAGAAGAACTAGAAATAAAAAAGGAATGTGTAAAAGAAGAACTAAAAATAAAAAAGAAACATAAAAGAGAAGAACTAGAAATGGAAAAAGAATGTTAAAAGAAAAGAACTAGAAATCAAAAAGAAAGAAATAGAAAATAAAAGAGATGAAAGTGATAAAAGATTACAGATTGAAAGAGTGGAAAGTGACTGTCACAGTCTGATAAAATTGTCCGACCTGATGACCCACTTGCCTTGTTTACTTCAAATTCGAATATTTGAAACCCTTGGCCCTTTGTTCAAAGCTTCCTTTTTCTAGGTGCTTCTAGAACAGGTCAAGATGTTATGTAACTTTAGGACCATTGTCCAGTTCTCGAACCAACCACATGCTTTGCGAACAGTCACGTGATACGCAATATACCTTTCTATATATGTACCCACACGCTTCCGCTCCCTCACTTCGAGCACATTTTAGCTAATTCCATCAGCTTACTCGGGTCGTGAGAGGCAGCCGGCGCCATAGAGAATCAAGGTACCCTTCGACTTCTCTCAAAGGTATCATTTTATTTAATAGTATTTGCCTATGTATTGTTTAAGTATGTATTTGTGCTATGTATTATATGATTTCCATATACACTTGAGCATGGTTCAGAGAAATAGCTGAAAACCTATATGTTACGGAATATAAATTTATTGTAACCATTTTTCCATTTCTGTACTTTAATTTATATTGTTTTAATTCACTAAGAGCCAGAATGCTGCGCTCGATATGAATTCTTCATGTAATTCAATTATTGCGTGTAATTTAAATTGTAAATTGTGAAGCGCTCTGTCGGCTTGAATTACCCCTTGTATGAACATTAATTTAACGTTGTATCTATTTTATTGCTTCATACGTCATGACTGTTAAATGGAACACATGTGAGACGATTATATTTTTCTAAAATCTAATTGTAAGCGACGCGAAGTCGAAACTCTTTGTTCAGCGCATTTAATTGAGCCATGCCTAGGTAGGACCTGTTAGGTTGAGAATTATATCCAAACACGTTGCATCCACAGGTCGGCTCATGGTTCATGTTCACCCATGCCTCACCTGCATTAGCTTATTGGTATAAGCGTGTCGAAATCCACTCTGAGGGCCATGCTGCAAAAATTCCAGTTCCTAGCCACTAACAAAGGGACATCATTCCTTATGCACCACGTGTGTCGTTAAAGGGGGACTGAGGGAACGAATCAGCATGACTGAGTGTTGAGACCAAGGATACAAGAATAGAGCTAAGTGCAAGATCAAGTGTACAGATCTCAAAGGAACACTTTTCTGGCAATTTAGATTGACAAAAATCAGGCATAGGCGCGTAAAGACAGAGTGAAGACTATTCGCGTTGCATTCGATTTATTGTTAATTTGTTAAACTTTATTAAATCTTATTTTCTTTGTTAATACCTCTTAGTAGTTGATTTCTATGCACAATAGACCAATTAGATTAATTCTTAGATTTGAATGGGGGCGGATGAGCAGAAAGATTGATGACGAGTGCATATTAATTTAGAGGGATTTAACTGTTTTCAAATCTAGCTAAAAGTTCGCAGTTTATTAGTCTGTAAATTTGTCGTCTGAACTACAAGACGCACTTTTAATTAGTCAGATAATAAATTGAGCAACCAGTCTGCGTAGAATATGAGAGGAAGAATTAATTATATTTAAAGTCTTTTAATTATTCTAAGCAGGGTCTTTAAATAAATACTGGAAACGTAACAAGTGTGGGTCGTCGCGGGATTGATATGTATTAAATTGTAACTTGTAACATTTTTCATACATAGGGCGTATCATAACCTAGAAACGAACGAACGAACAGAATTGCCAATTGTTCTTTTGATTTTTGTATCACTGATTTTCTTTGCTTTTGTTGTGACATGTGCATGTATTCCTTTGCAGAGTAGCGTGCATGTTAGTTAATGTTGATATATTTAAGCGTAGTTAAATATGTCATGTTAGCTATTGAATGATTTATTTAGTATTGTGTTACTGAGTACTTCATTGTGAGGAGTCGAAGGTTATACCGCCAGCTAGGAGAGTTATCGGTAGTAACAGACTTCGGACTATTATATTTAGGGTGCTAGATATAATGTGTAATGTTGTATGGTAGGAGCCGTGACATTACGGAAGTCTTGGAACAGCGGACACTGTGACAAGCAGGTGAAACGTGTAAAGAGTTAACGCGTAATTTATTTCGGAAGGTGTTCTGAGTAAATTAAATAATTTTTGTAAGGTTGTAGCCTAAAAGTTATTTTCGGGATAAGCGGAGTTATCGCCGACGGTTAAAACACACAATTCACGAGATACATTCTTATTGTAGCCAGCGCGCTAAGACAGTAAAATGGATCGCAAACAGGTTATCGAAGACCTGAAAGAAACCGGTATCATGATAGGATATCAGGGTGACGAACTGACTAGCTACATCAAAACTGAGCTAGAGAAAGCGGAAAAAGCGGAAAAAGAGAGACAAGAGATAGAAAGGGAAGAACGGTTAGCTGCCCGCGAAGCTAAGAAGTTAGAGGCTGAAAGACTAGCTGAAACCGAGGCTAAACGCATCGCAGCGGACACAGAAGCAAAACGCATCGCAGCGGATACAGAAGCCAAACGCATCGCCGCAGACGCGGAAATAAAACGGTTAGAATGGGAAGTAAAGAAACTAGAAGTTACCAATCCAAACCGTGATCGCAGAAGCAGTGGTGATTCGCGTTCTAGCGATGGAAATAATCACAGTAGAATTGAAAATATCATTCCAAAGATAAATATGGTCCCATTTGATGAGAACAAAGATCAAATAGACGCGTATTTAAAAACGTTTGAAAAGTTAGCCAGAGCAACGAACATTCCAGCGGAACATTGGGCGATAAATTTATCGGGGTTATTGCAGGGCAGTGCGAAAAACGAGTTCAATAAGCTTAGCGATTCTGAGTCAGATAATTACGACACAGTCAAGGCCGCATTATTGAAACGTTACAAACTCACAGCAGATACATACCGACGTAAGTTTAAACAGGCCACTAAAGCCAGTTCAGAGACGCACGCACAGTACATACGACGCGTAGCTGACTTGTTCCAAAGATGGATAGATCTAGCCGAAACTCCACAGACGTACGCAGGTCTTAGGGATGAAATGGTAAAAGACCATATTCTCGGGTCATACAAATCAGATCTACTGATTCACTTAGCAATAAGGGAAAAATCTACGCTAGAGGAGATAGGCAACGCCGCCGATCGCTTTGATGACGCACATTCTCAATTCTCGAACGCACACGCGAACAACAAGTCTCGACCGAACGAACCGCAGACTCGAAAGGATAAGAAAAATGACGGGAAGGCACATAGTGAGCGTGATGATAAAACATCTAAACCCGACACTAAAAACAAGTCCGACAAACAGAAAGATAAAAAGAATCTTGCATGTTACACTTGTGGTGATAGTGGCCATTTTTCACGAACATGTCCTGAAAAGAAAACAGCTAAAGTTTACGCAGTAGAAAGTCATACACCTAAAACAGAAAAGTCGAATCGAACACCAGTACAGGCAAACGGTCACGATACAATCGCTTTGCTTGATACAGGGTGTGAGCTAGACGCTATTGTAAATGCATCATTAGTTAACCGTACCGACTACACAGGGGAGACAATCTCTGTCACCTTTGCAAACGGCGAACAAGACATTTTACCAGTAGCTGAAGTCTCGATTGTTTCAGACTTTGTAGAAGGAACAGTCAAAGCGGCAGTTATGGAAAACTCACCGCATGACGTGATCCTTGGTTGCAAGTATGTTTTGCCGTGCAAAAAACAAACTTCAACTGAACCACCACTGGTTAACGCTGTAACCAGAGCAGCGAGTAGTAAAGACAAATCTGTAACTGCACCGATGTCTGCCGCACCAGCCGTAGATAAAGCAACAGTTAGCGAGATTAAAATATTACAAGCTGAGGACGAAACACTAGACAAGTTACGCAGACAAGCTGTACTTGTTAGTGACGTCAACACTGACGATTCGAATAAGAAAGCGTGCATTATTCTGAAAAAGGGTTTATTGTACCGCTATTCGAAAGTGGGAGACGAATTTCGGAAACAATTAGTCGTTCCACAAACCAAACGAAATGACGTATTACGATTAGGTCATGAGAGTCTTTTTGGTGCACACATGGGTGTACAAAAAACAACTAGTCGTATTACAAGTGAGTTTTATTGGCCGGACATCACTGCCGATATCCGTAGATTCGTGTTAAGTTGCGACACATGCCAGAGAACACAGTCTAAAAATTCAATCAGACCCGCACCGTTAGGAGAGCCTGAACTGATCAGTGAACCCTACAAGCGCGTAGCATTGGATTTGATTGGGCCTATAATACCCACATCAACGAGAGGTAATCGATACGTGCTGACCACTATTGATTACGCAACAAGATTCGCCGACGCAGTACCATTGAAAAATATTGATACTGAAACTGTCGCCGAAGCCCTTTTCGGTCTTTGGAGTCGTGTTGGAATTCCTACTGAAATTTTGACGGATCAGGGGAGTCAATTCATAGGCAACGTAATGAAGGAAGTAAATCGTTTACTTTCCATCAAACATCTTACTTGCACACCATACCACCCCCAGGCAAATGGTCTGATTGAAAAATACAATGGGACATTAAAAACAGCACTTAAAAAGCTCGCCACAGATAAACCGAAAGACTGGGACAGATACATCCCTGCCCTACTATTTGCATATAGGGAGGTGCCACAATCTTCCACTGGATTTTCACCATTCGAGCTACTTTACGGACGTACTGTACGCGGACCGATGATGATTTTGAAGGCACTTTGGACTGATGAAAAGACAGATGACGAGGTTAAAACAACTTACACATACGTCACTGACTTAAGAAACCGTCTTGAAACTATAGGCAAGATAGCACGGGAAAACTTGACGATAGCTCAGTCTAGACAGGCAGAATATTACAATAAACACACCAAACCTAGAGAATTTGAAGTTAATGACAAAGTGTTACTGTTGCTTCCTGAAGCACATAACAAACTTCAGATGAAATGGAAGGGGCCCTTTGTAGTTACCGCCAAGCTAGGGGGACTGAACTATAAGGTGCAGACAGGAAAGAGAGAGAAAATCTTTCATGTTAACCTACTCAAAAAGTACATAAGCCGTGAGGATCAAACCACTCAAGCTGATTTTGTCGTAGCGACGATAGTTACAGAAGACGAGGGGGATACTGATTGCGTCACTGGTACTTTACCAAACTGTCCTCTACAGACGGACGAAACTGTCAAAGACGTTAGGGTAAATGAAGCCTTGACAGAAAGACAGAAAAAAGAAGTGAATGAATTGCTTAATGAGTTCTCATCTACTCTGACAGACAAACCAGGGTTGACAGACTTAATAGAATTTTCACTGAAGCTGACTGACAACAAACCGATACGTTTGAAGCCGTATCCGTTGCCACACGCTAAGATAGATGACGTTAGACGTGAGATTAAGACTATGCTAGATCTAGGGGTCATAGAGAAGACTGACAGTGCCTACGGATCACCCATCGTGTTGATTAAAAAACGTGATAACTCGTTCCGTTTTTGCGTAGACTACCGCAAACTCAATCAAGTGACAGAGTTTTGCGCCGAACCTCTTCCTGATCCGGATCTCATCTTCACTAAGCTAGCTAACGCTCATTACTATACCAAAATAGATTTGTCACGCGGTTTTTGGCAAATCAAGGTCAAGGACACTGATCGACACATACTAGCTTTCACTACACCAGTAGGAAACTACACATGGAAAGTTATGCCTTTCGGAGTTTCAAACGCTCCAAGCATTTTTTCTAAAATGATGCGGTCATTGTTAGAACCACTGTACGGACGTGGAGTTGAGAACTTCATGGATGATTTAATTCTAGGCACCCAGACATGGGAGGAGCACTTAACACTCTTACGAGATGTGCTAGCCAGATTAAAACAAGCCAACCTCACTGCCCGCCCTACGAAGTGTGAAATAGCACAATTCTCCTTAGACTTCCTGGGACACAAGTTGAGTCATGGAACTATGTCGCCAAGTGAAGCTAAGATAGCACAACTTAAGGACACTTCACAACCGCTAACAAAAACACAAGTTAGAAGTTTTCTTGGTCTTGCTAACTACTACAGAAAATTCGTACCAGATTTTAGTGCCATTGCATGTCCTCTGACTGACTTGACACGTAAGAATATGCCTACAAAAGTAGTGTGGACTGATGCATGCCAAAACGCTTTTGACACACTGAAATCTAGACTGACTTCAGATTTAGTTGTTAAACTGCCAGATCTGACAAAACCATTCTTGTTAAGGACTGATGCTAGCAACACAGGATTAGGAGCAGTGTTATTACAAGAACACAATGACACCAAACACCCAGTTGCATATGCAAGCCGTAAACTCACAACTACTGAACAGAAATATTCCACCAGTGAAAAGGAATGTCTTGCAATAGTTTGGGCCATAAAAAAGTTCGAAAACTATTTGTACGGAAAAACCTTTGTCATTGAGTGCGATCACCAGCCGTTGGCCTTTCTCGGACAGGCGCAATTTACGAACAGCCGTTTAATGCGTTGGTCTTTGTTTCTGACACAGTATGACGCAAATATTCATTACATCAAAGGGTCTTTGAATGTTGGCGCAGATTACATGAGTCGTGCTTGATGCCATCAAGTGCCGGTACTGATAGAATGTTGTTTAATCAATTAACTGAACCCTACGGATTCCTTCCTGTAGATATGAAATATAGTTGCACACTTTATTTCTAGGAATGTCGAAATTTTTTTTTGTGTAAATTTTTCTTCATTGTGGACTTCTATATTTTATCATACATAATTTGTAGGAGGCATTTTATCTTTGGCAAGATAAACGCCTCAAAAGCAAGGGGGTGTCACAGTCTGATAAAATTGTCCGACCTGATGACCCACTTGCCTTGTTTACTTCAAATTCGAATATTTGAAACCCTTGGCCCTTTGTTCAAAGCTTCCTTTTTCTAGGTGCTTCTAGAACAGGTCAAGATGTTATGTAACTTTAGGACCATTGTCCAGTTCTCGAACCAACCACATGCTTTGCGAACAGTCACGTGATACGCAATATACCTTTCTATATATGTACCCACACGCTTCCGCTCCCTCACTTCGAGCACATTTTAGCTAATTCCATCAGCTTACTCGGGTCGTGAGAGGCAGCCGGCGCCATAGAGAATCAAGGTACCCTTCGACTTCTCTCAAAGGTATCATTTTATTTAATAGTATTTGCCTATGTATTGTTTAAGTATGTATTTGTGCTATGTATTATATGATTTCCATATACACTTGAGCATGGTTCAGAGAAATAGCTGAAAACCTATATGTTACGGAATATAAATTTATTGTAACCATTTTTCCATTTCTGTACTTTAATTTATATTGTTTTAATTCACTAAGAGCCAGAATGCTGCGCTCGATATGAATTCTTCATGTAATTCAATTATTGCGTGTAATTTAAATTGTAAATTGTGAAGCGCTCTGTCGGCTTGAATTACCCCTTGTATGAACATTAATTTAACGTTGTATCTATTTTATTGCTTCATACGTCATGACTGTTAAATGGAACACATGTGAGACGATTATATTTTTCTAAAATCTAATTGTAAGCGACGCGAAGTCGAAACTCTTTGTTCAGCGCATTTAATTGAGCCATGCCTAGGTAGGACCTGTTAGGTTGAGAATTATATCCAAACACGTTGCATCCACAGGTCGGCTCATGGTTCATGTTCACCCATGCCTCACCTGCATTAGCTTATTGGTATAAGCGTGTCGAAATCCACTCTGAGGGCCATGCTGCAAAAATTCCAGTTCCTAGCCACTAACAAAGGGACATCATTCCTTATGCACCACGTGTGTCGTTAAAGGGGGACTGAGGGAACGAATCAGCATGACTGAGTGTTGAGACCAAGGATACAAGAATAGAGCTAAGTGCAAGATCAAGTGTACAGATCTCAAAGGAACACTTTTCTGGCAATTTAGATTGACAAAAATCAGGCATAGGCGCGTAAAGACAGAGTGAAGACTATTCGCGTTGCATTCGATTTATTGTTAATTTGTTAAACTTTATTAAATCTTATTTTCTTTGTTAATACCTCTTAGTAGTTGATTTCTATGCACAATAGACCAATTAGATTAATTCTTAGATTTGAATGGGGGCGGATGAGCAGAAAGATTGATGACGAGTGCATATTAATTTAGAGGGATTTAACTGTTTTCAAATCTAGCTAAAAGTTCGCAGTTTATTAGTCTGTAAATTTGTCGTCTGAACTACAAGACGCACTTTTAATTAGTCAGATAATAAATTGAGCAACCAGTCTGCGTAGAATATGAGAGGAAGAATTAATTATATTTAAAGTCTTTTAATTATTCTAAGCAGGGTCTTTAAATAAATACTGGAAACGTAACAGTGACTGAAGGTTGAAAATTAGTAGTGTTTGCCCAATTAGATGCTGAGGATAAACAAACAGAGAGCTTGGCCTAAGCCATCTGAAGATACAGGAAGATAGCTGAAAGATAGTGAGAGAGCAGCTAAGGTTCAGGAAGCGAACATAAAATTTCATTTTCATTCCTTCAATAGGAAACAGGAAAATATTGAGGATTATGTGCTAAGCTCTGAACGGTATGCCATAAGATTAGGCCTACTAGAAAATTCATTGCTTAACCATTTATTTTCTCCTTTGGTAAGCAGATTTCCACCTACATAAATATTATGTGAGTTAATGTTTGTCTTCAATGTTGTGGAATACAGAAAACATTTACAGCACCCACATATTCGCCAAGTAAGAGAGTTGAGTGGTCTTCTGGAGAATTGTTAATAACATAAATTAAATTCTCATCACTTGTAATTAGTTATGGATGAATAATAATAATTATAATAATAATAATCAACAAAGCAATCAGCGTACAAATGGTTGAAAGAGGCAGGATTGAAAGCAGAAACAGAAGCACAAGATCAAGCACTCAACACCAAATCACACAAAACGAAAATCATGAAAATTTCAAATGATTCCAAATGTAGACTCTGCAAATCCATGGATGAGACAACAGAGCACATACTATCTGGATGTCAGGTTCTGGCTGGAACAGAATACACCAAACGACACAATGAAGTGGCAAAACACATACATAGAAATATGTGTGAGAACTATGGCATAAAAACTCCAGAAAGAGCATGGCTGCACCAACCAGAAGCAGTCACCAAAACAGAAGAAGTCAAAATACTGTGGGACTTTGAGATAAGAACAGATCGGGTGATTCCTGCACGAAGACCAGACATTGTAGTTCTCAATAAGTCCAACAGAACAGTAACAATCATTGATGTCGCTGTTCCAAGTGATAGAAACATAAAAACAAAAGAAAGAGAAAAAATAGAAAAATACCAAGACCTCAGATTAGAAATTCAGAGACTTTGGAATGTAAAAGCAGAAGTGATACCTATAGTGATAGGAGCCTTGGGGAACATAACATATGAGTTGGAAGGTTATCTGAATAAACTCCCTGGAAACCACAGACTCGCCCCACTACTCAAAGCAGCGCTCCTCGGAAGTGCCCGCATCCTCCGTAAAACCTTGGATCTCCCAGAATCTTGGTAAGATTCTGAGACCTTGGATCACAACCGACAGTCAGAAGTCGTGGAAAGAGGAATAATAATAATAATAATAATAAACCATTAATAGGATGGCATTGAGTCATATGGCCAAACAAATTAATGCTAAGGTCAAGGATGTGCAATGGTCGGTTTAATGCAAGGTTAATGGAACTCCTGGGATCCCCGGGGCCTGTGATGTCCTTCCCTCAATCAATAATGTCCATGCAAGATCTGTGTCAGCATAATTGTAGGAGAAACTAGATTGCTGTCTCCAATACTAGGAGGGTAGACAGATCTGATGACTCTGTCTTCTTTCATCTTTGTCATATTTCATATATTCACGTATCTATCGAGTTTTTCCTTTTATTCTTTCAGTCTCTTTGCCTGTGTCTTTCTAATTCAAATGCATTCAAGTAAATATCAAGTTTTTCTTTTTCCTATCAGTTTCTATTCAGTTACATTCACATACATATCATTTTTTCTTTTTGTCTCTCAGTCTGTTTGTTTGTGCTGCACACATTAAGTCTTTATCTGTGTACATCAATTTGTTTGTCTTTTTAAATCAGTTACAACCACATACATATCAATTTTCTTTTTCTTGTTAATCTGCTTGTTTGTGTCTTTCTAATTCAATTGGTCTAATATGTTTTTATTGCAATGGTTATATTTTAATACTCATACCTCCAAGAAATCAATATAAAAGTCTGCAGATTTTCTCAAGTAAGTGGTTTGTACACTATAGATATGATTTTGTACAATGCAAGTTGTCGAGCGAATGGCTGCGATGCTGTGAGTATTCTGCGGTCTGCAGACTTTGGACTCGATGAAGTGAAGGGCTGGAAATCTCTGGAGACATGCCGTGTTGTTTGTTAATTGCAGTCATAAAGCTCTTGCCATGAGTGGACAGTCCAGACTTTTAGCAGAGCTCCACACGAATTTATTTTAAACTGGTTCTATTAGTTCTAAATATAAATAACATTTTCATTTGTAAAAATTCGAGGATAACTTGGCTATTAGATATATGTTTCGTTATCAGTTTATGCTTTCAGTTGTTTGCTATTAGGTGTTTTTTATCAGTTTATGCTCTCAGTTGTTTGCTATTAGTTGGGTTTTTCTTATCAGTTTATGCTCAGTTGTTTGCTATTAACACAGTCGATTGTCTCAAATTTTTGCTATATAACAGTGAGTACAGTTTACTTAAAAGGGCATTAAGTGCCTCTATTTTTTTGAGGTAAACAATTATAAATATATATTTCTCTCTCTCTCTCTCTCTCTCTCTCTCTCTCTCTCTCTCTCTCTCTCTCTCTCTCTCTCTCTCTCTCTCTCTCTCTCTCTCTCTCTCTCTCTCCCTTCCTTTTCTCTCTAAACTCAAAGTGTGTTTGTCAAAGTGCTTAATTAGTTTTAATCGTGATAGATAAAAATGTGTACACATTAAAATATTCCCAGCATAGAAGTGTGCATTGCCTACCATTTTCTGCCATTAGAAACGTCTACATTATAGAGATAGACAGTATAGACTCAGTATAAACTCTATACTGTGTAACTGCACATTTTACACTAAGCTAATGGCATATTGAAATTCATTTAGTCACCAAAGTACCTCCCCGAAATAGACAAAAGGGGACTACTCCACAGAATACTAGTAAATGCTGTGGCAATTCCACGGTGACTTGGCATTTCCGAGTGGACTAACAGAAATTTTCGTATCAGCCATTTTGCCTTGTGGTGGATTCCTGATTTCATACTGTAACCAATCTATTTACAAACAACCCCAGGAGTGGTTTACTGATCAGCTAAAACCGGAAGTATTGGGCTTTCGTTTCATATCTAGGTAAGGAAAATTTTAAATACCTCTTCTTTCAACAAACTCTTATTATGAATGGTTAGGTTTCCGGTGGTGTGCTTGTAGTTCATGTTTTCAATTTCAATTTACGTAGTGATTACTAGTAGTACTGCGCCTAAACTTACAACAATAAAACTAAATTCCGGGCCATCCGGGTGTAAAAGGGAAAGCACTCTCCATTTTCAGCGTACGGAATCGATTCCTTGGCATTTCGATCTTCGACAATATTCTCCTCTTCTTTTTCCTTCCTCATTCATTGTCTGCACTTCAATTTCTTAATCTTTATCATTTTCTTTTGTCTTCTGTACTCAGTCTATCCGGAACTTTCTCGTTTGTTCCTCTCTCCCTTGTCTTCACTTTTCAGTCATTAAACTTATGATTTCTTTCCTTTTCTCCGTCATTCTCATGCTAAGCCTTTTATCTTTCATTCTCATTTATAATATTTCTATTTTATCTTGTGTTATTCGTTTTATCTTGGGGGGATTCGTCTGTTTCCGATTGCTTCACCTCGAAGGCTTCAAAACAACCGTAGAAATTTTGTGCAAATTTGTCTCAGAGTATCTTAACTTTTCTTGCTTTGCTATTTATGTTCGCCAAGTCTTCCCTTTACGTTTAACGTGTTCTATTCAACTTACTGTATTAGAAGTCTTTCATACAATACAAACAATACAAAATTTTCTTTCAAGCATAAAAAAAAAATTATTTGTTTGACCATTGCCGAGAATTCTCGGCAAACTTCGTCACTTCATACGCCTGCTATTTTCCAGCTACAGCCCGACATGCTACATCGCTACAATGCCAGGGTTGTACATCGCTACAATCGTGACGAGATGTGACATGCTATACGTCTTATATCGCTACAGTCGTGACACGCTATAACATGCTATGCGTCTTACATCGGTACAGTCGTGACACGCTATAACATGCTATGCGTCTTACATCAGTACAGTCGTGACAGTCTATAACATACTATGCGTCTTACATCAGTACAGTCGTGACAGTCTATAACATGCTATGCGTCTTACATCAGTACAGTCGTGACACGCTATAACATGCTATGCGTCTTACATCAGTACAGTCGTGACACGCTATGTGCCATAAATAACAAATCCTCCAACTGTGTAGTATGGTGCGGGCTCAAAGAATTTAGATTACCTGCGTCTCTTGGAGAAAAATGTGCCCTCCAGAAGAAAATTCGACAACAGACACAAACAAGGAAAGTGACTCAAAGAAGAACTTCATCATCTCTCTTTCTCGTCGACCATCTTTGAACAGCTAGAACCTGTGTTTACTCAATGCCCAGAATTTGACTAAAGCACATCGTTTATCCGTGGCAAGTATCTCTAAATCATCCAGACCTGTCAGAAATGCACCCTTCAGGGCACAGTGCTGGATCACCAGCAATCACCCAGACCCGATAGGAATGCATCCTTCAATGCACAGTGTGTTGGATTACCAGAATAACGAACTGAAATGTGCAACTCTATTATTGTCATCTATTAAGACGCTATGTTTCCTGGTGGAAAACTGGCTAAACAGGGGTTGAAAGAACGTGTGCTGATTTGATAAGTGATCGGTACGAAATGACGTCATTTGTTCAACCTACACCTGGAGGGGGGGGGGTATTGCTGTAGGGACGTAATTTGTTTCTATTTTCATCCGGGTCTTTCAGCACATGCGCAGTTGAGTAGTGGGCAAAAGTTGCCTCCCTTTCACTTTTTGATATCAGAATGTGTAGTGAAACTCAGCTTCCAGCATAATTTACACCGAGCCCCTTGATGCCAGATCCAAATTACGCTATAAGGAGAAATACGTTAGAACTCGATGGTAATAAAATAACTCTGACCCACACGGAATATCGCCATTAGAATGGGATAGAGATGCTGTTAAGAAGTTTTTAAAAGTCAATGCTTTATTTTTATGGTAATTAATTTCAACACAGTTTGAATTATCTCATAAACAAATAAGTATTAATTAAAAGTAATTATAACTAATATATTATTCTAATACAGTGTACTATAAACAATTTGTTACACAGTGTTAGTATTCCATCACTATATAATGCACTATTAAAAATTAATATTTAAACCCACTGGATAAAATATATTTTAAATGTACTGGTCTAATACATGAAGTAGTTATTAACAATGGCGCGAAGATGCTTAATTTGCTCTGTTATTTCTCGGAAGAATGCAGATACAAACAATAATCTATTTTCGTCTTCAATTTAGTAATTGTTTTCTTGTTTTTGTATTGTTGAACTGATTCTAAATGACAGAGCTTTCACTGTGATTTGATATCCTTTTGCCTGCTATAGCAACAGCACATGCTATGTCACGTGGACTATGATGTCGGAAAGTTACATGCCTATAGGAATGTATTTGTTTCTCTCACATTCACATCTGTCTTTAGTTCAGACCGCACTTTCTTGAGCTAGTTCCATCACATCTAACTCTTCACAAGAGATTGTCAATTTCTTTTGTTTGCGCCCGTTCCTAAAATAAATTGTTTGATTCTGTTTCTAGAACAATGCCCTATTCGTCTCAAAGTCCGTCGAGCCATCTACGGTAGTTGAATTGTCCAAACAAAGATTTTCAACATCACTTTGCCAGATTAATCAATGTGTCAAAACTCTTACAATGCGTGTTTTATTTAATATGCCATGCTTATTCTTCAGACAGGCGTGCTTTAATTCGACCTGATTGTTCTTCAAATAGGCATCTTTAATTTGACCTGATTATTTTTCAAACAGTAATGCGTGCTTTAATGTGACCTGATTATTCTTCAAGCAATGATGCGTGCTTTAATTTGACCTGATTATTCTTCAAGCAATGATGCGTGCTTTAATTTGACCTGATTATTTTTCAAACAGTAATTCGTGCCTTTAATCTTCAAACTGTATGCATTACAATGATAATATGGTTACTCTGCAAACAGAAGGGTATGCTTCTGTCGTGATCATAATGTCATGTTTATAGTGAATGCTTTCTTTCAAATATTGAATTCTTACTTTAACCAGGAATTAAGCTTTACTTATATATCACTCTTTAAATAATTTTAAGGTGGTGTGCGTTTTTTGCTTATCATTTCCATGAGTTCACTCCCTTGTGCTGCTCATGCATTATGTCTACTTCAGTATGCAACATAATGTGGACTCCGGTTGAAATACAATAGAGGCCTCTACTTTTGTGTGCAATATAATGAATACTTTCGTTTGAAGTACAAGAAAGGTCTTTACTTCAGTGTGTAATAAAATATATACTTCAATTTGTATTACAGTATAGGCATATACTTCAGTTTGAAATAAACATAGATCTATGCTTCAATTTGAAATGCAATATAGGCCTATTCTTTAATATGAAATACAATACAGAACTACACTTCAATTTGAAATTTAAAAAAGGTATATGATTCAATTTGAACTACAAATTAGTCCTGTACTTCAGTTTGAAATACAATTTAGACCTACTCTTCGATTTGGTATATAGGCCCTTTTTTCGATTTGATATATAATATAGGCCTATCCTTCAGTCTGAAATCAGTATAGCCTATACGTCAATTTTAAATGCAATAATAATTCATGCTTCAATTTGAAATACAAAATAGACCTATACTTCAGTTTGAAATACAAAATAGACCTATATTTCAATTTGAAATACAAAATAGACCTATTCTTCAGTTTGAAATACAAAATAGGCCTATACATCAGTTTGAAATACAAAATAGACCTATATTTCAATTTGAAATACAAAATATACCTATTCTTCAGTTTGAAATACAAAATAGGCCTATACTTCAGTTTGAAATACAAAATAGACCTATACTTCAATTTGAAATACAAATATGTATCGCACTGTACTAAATACCTTCAACTGAAATACCTGCAGATAGCGGTGAATATACAGTCTGTAGTTACAAACGAATCTAACTAACCTGATAATAGGGTATGGTAATATACTGCTTAAATTGCAATTATATTTTATTACATAAATTTCGATTTCAATTTATTTTATAAATTTAAATGTTAATTTACAGTACAAATGTAAATGCGTAATGAATGAAACGGACAGAAAAATCAAATAAACACATTGAAATTTTTTACAATTTCGCGGTTTTCTACTCGTGAATCGCTCTACCGCTCTCCATTTCAGTAATATGTTGCATTCTGAGCCTCGGAATCCTTTCATCGACTTAAATGAATTTGCTTCAAGCTCAAGAGTTGTCTCAGCAAAATGAGAACACAAAAATTCCGCCTAAAACCAGACACAGCCAGGAGTGTTTCTTTCTCTCTTCAGACTCCTCAAGCCGGGCCTCCGGATACTGACTAGTTCCACTGTCGCACTCTGGAAGAATGTGGCCTTGACCCTGAGGCCTATGTGGGTATATGCGACATTTGTGGTATTAACTCTTAAGCCGAGTCTTTGAAAAACGTGCTCTGTTTCTAGGCAGTGGGCGAATGTCTATTGAGTGTCATCTGTATAGATGGTTTCTTTATTTTTCCAATGCAGCTTTCGATTTTCTTCTCTCGCCTCTTAAAGATCCATTTCCTAATACGACGTCACAAATAACTAGTGAGCTCCTGAAACCTCCACTCGCTCCCTGAAACAGCTCTCTTGTTCAGGACCGATTCCAAGCTTTCTCGAGCACCGCACAATTTCCTGATTGTGCATAAAACCCAAACCGATTCCACTAGATCTGATTTAGTTTTCCAACAAATGCTCTCTGATAGAGTCTGGAAAATGCCATATTTTTTTTATCAATTATCATTCAGCCACAGACGTCACATTCAATTTCCATCTGAGGAGTACTCCAGGCAAGTATGTATCTCCCTTCTCCATATATGAAGTTTGATTCTGGGTAAATATTTACCGCCCTTTAGAGAATATGGAGTTTGATCCTTAGTCGTGCTAAAGATGAGGTTACTGGGATTAGGGGTGTCTTCTACTCTCTACGATCATTGTCGAGAAGTTTACTCTCAAGTTATCTTCGTGAAGACTAATTGTAGAAAATGTATTAAGCGCTTTAACTTTTAACTCTTAGGTTGTATCATACTTTTGTATTCTAGCGCTATAATCGTGTGATATTAAACAGGTCAGTTCTAAGTTTCTCCATTCATAGCACTTTAAGAGTATGGTTGATTATATTTGCATCAATTACGAATTATTGTTTCTGTATTACAGGAATGGATTTGTCGATGTGTAATACCAGTTAAGTTTATTATTTATGTGTTATAGAAATCGGGTTTATTACATACGTTTCATGTTGGAATTTCTATATTAGTAACACAGGTAGGGTTAATTATATCTGTGTTTCAAGAGGAGGTTATTTTTTATGTATTTTAAATCGGACTTATTACATCTACATTGCAAGTAAGATTTATTATAATAATATTATCAACATTATTATATCTTTATTAAAAGTAGTACTTATTATTATGTTTGTATTACAAGTTAGATTTATAATATCTGTATTACTACTTGTTATTGTTTTACTTCTGTATTACAATTTGAATTTACATCTAGAAGTTATTATATTTTTATTACAGGTGGGTTTATTTTCTCTGTACTACAAGTTGGATTTATTATATCTGTATTACAAGATGAGATTACTATGTTTCTATTGAAAATTGGGTTTATTATAGTTGTGTTTCAAGCTGGTTTGTTATATCTAAAATTCAAGTTGGAAAATTTGAAACAAGCATAGAGCTGTTACTGCATAACGACTATCGATGTGAGCACACTATTGAACTGTCGTGTTTCAATGTGAGTTCATTGTTGGACTGTCGTGTTTCAATGTGAGTTCATTGTTGGACTGTCGTGTTTCAATGTGAGTTCATTGTTGAACTGTCGTGTTTCAATGTGAGTTCATTGTTGAACTGTCGTGTTTCAATGTGAGTTCATTGTTGGACTGTCGTGTTTCAATGTGAGTTCATTGTTGGACTGTCGTGTTTCAATGTGAGTTCATTGTTGAACTGTCGTGTTTCAATGTGAGTTCATTGTTGAACTGTCGTGTTTCAGTGTGAGTTCATTGTTGGACTGTCGTGTTTCAATGTGAATTCATTGTTGGACTGTCTTGTTTGCATGCGAGTTCACTATTGGACTTTCTGGTGTGAATGTGAGTACATACCGACTCGCTGGTTTGAATGTGAGTACATTATTGACTAACTGGTTTCAATGTGAATTCATTGTTGGATGCTGTGGGTGATTATCAAAAGTGTGTCTTTTCAAGACTTATATTTCTAAGAGTCTGAAGTCATTACTTTAATGGAGTCGTTCGTCTAAGCGTGTTTAACATGATATTTTATCAACAGTTGTACTGGCAACAGCAAAAGGGCTGTACTTGATTGCCATATTATTATATAGCTGTATTTTATTGTCATGTTTGTATTGCAAAATCTTGTAGTTGCATTTTGTTACCTTATGTAATTAGACAAAAGTATGTAGATATATATTTTATCGTCATATGAAGATTGGCAAAAACATGTATTTGTATTTCATCAACATATGTATATTGGCAAAAACATGAGTTTAATTGTATTGTTATATTGTCTTGTAGTTCTTTGTAATCTAGATATTTACATTTGGTTCCTTGTGACTTACATATCCTTCTTTTAGTTCCTTATGACATTGAAAATTTACTGAGTTATTTCTCTTTTAGTTTCTTATCAAATAGAAAATTTACCTAGATATTTTTTCTTTTAGTTCTTTATGACATTGAAAATTTACCTAGCTATTTCTCTTTCAGTTCCTTGTGGCCTAATTGCCTGCTATTTCCTTGTGACAGAAATGTGCTTCTTACTTCCTTGTGGCCTTGATATTTATCTTTAGTTCTTTGTGACAGACATATGTTTTAGTTCTTTGTGACAGGCATATGTTTTAGTTCTTTGTGACAGACATATGTTTTAGTTCTTGTGACAAACATTTGTTTTAGTTCCTTGTGCCATATATATAGTTGGTTCCTTGTGAAAGACATGCGTCTTTAATTCTTTATGTAACGTATATTTGTCTTTTGTTTCTTGTGACATACATTTGTTTTTACTTTCTTATGCCATAGATATTTGTCTTTAGTTCCTTGCAACATAGATATTTGTCTTTTAGTCTTGTGCCATAGGTATTTGTCCATAGTTCCTTGTAACATATATATCGGTCGTTTAGTTCTGTGGCGTAGATATTTGTTGCTTAGTTCCCTGTGACATAGATACATGTTTTCTTAGTTCCCTGTGACAGAGATACATGTTTTCTTAGTTCCCTGTGACATATATGTTTTCTTAGTTCCCTGTGACATAGATATATGTTTTCTTAGTTCCCTGTGACATAGATATATGTTTTATTAGTTCCTTTTTACGTAGCATTTGGCTTTAGTGCTGTGATAGTTGATTTTTAGTTCCTTGTGACAGATATATTTTAATTTTAGATTTTTCATATTATTATTATTACTTGCATACGTACTGTGGTTACATGTAACAGTTGACATAAAATAATATTTAGATTTGTCTGATTATTTCGACTTGATCCATTAATTTGATAAATCACATTACCGTTCATATGAACTTATATCTGTAAATTTGCTCCTTTTTTTTTTTTTTTTGCTTTCATAAAGTTTCTCAGTTACTTATAACAAATCAAATAGTATTTTAAAAGTTTCACGTCAGACTGGTTGTACCAAATTTGAACAGTCAAATTGTGACTTATTGTTACATTCCAGAATTTGTTTAGAGACCCTGTCTCAGCATGAGGATTTAAAGATTATTAATTTCCAACATTCACCTAAGCTGACGACAGACTGGTTGCCAGATTCACCTCCCAGTCTCCTAAATTAACTCCCTTGGCTTAAGTATTAAATTTAGTGACAGGCAAACCTGTGTAATAAAGCACGAACTGGGTACGTTATCCAATGACAACTAATTATGCATTCAAAACATTCATCTTTCGACTTAGCCCTCAACCCAGTTCCTAATTGGTCTTCCTTGCAATAATTAGCTAACTTCTGTAATTAGATAACAAATAAGAATTTAATAAATTTAACAATTAATAAACGGTAATTCCATATATCAAAATTCAAGGTCATAGGATTATCTATTTGTCTTTATAAAGTTTTACAGAATCGTAACACACAGTTCTGATTTAAGAGTTCACCACTGTCCACTTATCTCTTATCTTCTCATCCGTTATGGCAGTGCTCACACCCCAACAGTACGTCATCCAATGGCTGGTAACTTAACATACCCATCGCTTGAATAGCGTCGATTTCGGCTCTTCATCTTAGTAGTCATAAGGCCCAGTGTTTAGTAAGTCTTGCACGTCAAGCACCATCTTAGTAGTCATAAGGCCCAGTGTTCAGTAAGTCTTGCACGTCAAGCACCATCAGGATTCAACCGTTGAACCCAGTATGAAATTTCAAAACGTGAAATTCCCAAGTGAAAACACGAAGCATGAAACACCAAACGTGAAACACCAACGTGAAATTCCCAAGTGAAAACACGAAGCATGAAACACCAAACGTGAAACACCAACGTGAAATTCCCAAGTGAAAACACGAAGCATGAAACACCAAACGTGAAACACCAACGTGAAATTCCCAAGTGAAAACACGAAGCATGAAACACCAAACGTGAAACACCAACGTGAAATTCCCAAGTGAAAACACGAAGCATGAAACACCAAACATGAAACACCAACGTGAAATTCCCAAGTGAAAACACGAAGCATGAAACACCAAACGTGAAACACCAACGTGAAATTCCCAAGTGAAAACACGAAGCATGAAACACCAAACATGAAACACCAACGTGAAATTCCCAAGTGAAAACACGAAGCATGAAACACCAAACATGAAACACCAACGTGAAATTCCAAAACGTGAAACCCACTCTGAAACGATAAGTGTTCATTTCCATGAGTGACAATTCTATTTATTCTCCAACCCGTACATGTGCCATAGACAATAGAATAGCCTATTTAGAAATTGACCTTTGAATGACATGTTACAATGAAAAGTAAAATATGAGAAATTAAAAATATAATTCAAAGCAAGCACATGCATGTTACAATTATAATACAACATTTTACACGCAAGTGGATTACATCATTACATACGAAAATACTTCAATGCACACAGCGTTTCACAATTATCAATTTAGTTAGTTCGCTTTTCAAAGAAAATAAATTAATGTTCCACAATGTCTTTACGTAATCCAGAAATTATTTAGAGTTACAAATACATATTAATCTGTTCACTCTATTCTCAGGCCACACATCAGGAAAAATAACAATTCAAATCACAATAGATATGCAAAATTCACACAACAATGTTCTTAATAAAATACAGTTTATAATACTAAGAAGTCGATGTTTTACCTTGTTCTGAATGTACACAGGTTTTCTCGATTCACGGAATAAATATGGCGGCCTGTCTGGAATATGTCTTAGGCACCGTTTCCTCGTGAATGCGGGCTAAGACCCGGTTCACGGTATATAAAGGTATCTATGAATTATGGCGGGAAATCTATCGGTCAAGCATCAGGCTGGGACAAGGACTCATTATCTGCTATTGTTCGTGCATATTAGATAATACTTGCAGACCCTCTTTTGATTGCGGGTAGGCCGTCTGCAGCGCGATGCGTCAGGAGTGCGATGATTACATCACTGTTCGCGAAGTCTGTACCAAAATTCTCGGCTATGAATAGGAACGAACCTTCAATAACAATACTAAATAATTATTAGATAGGAGGTCAAGTATAATTTGCCCTTGACTTCGTTACACGTATAGAGGAAAGAATGTTTTTTCTTTGTTTCCCTTGTTGATTGTATATTTTTATTAACAATAAATTTGTGGAGTAGTTTTTTCATAAAACAATTCTTTGTTTCTCTAGTTGACTGTATTAGTGCTATTAACAAGTCTCTTGGATAGTTTTCTTACAGAACAATTCTTTGTTTCACTAGTTGACTGTATTACTGTTATTAACAAGTCTCTGGATGGTTTTTTACCAGAACAATTCCTTGGAGGCGCTGGAGATGCGAGAAATCCGACTGTCTCCCATGTTGGGCATACGCAACAGTCAAAGTTTTAACATGGAGCTCGAGGGAGACAACTCTATCGATCAGAGTAATCTCCGCATGCCTCCTTCACTTCCAAGATCTACATACGCTCCTCGTGGTTACCTTCCAGGAAGCAACGTCCGACGAAGGAGCAGTGGCGCCACTGCTCCACCGAGACGGAAACGCTTGCTGTCCAACTTCAAGCAAAAGGCGAAGTCCATAAAGGTCAAGATCCCTCGAGTCCAGGATGTGAACACTATTGACAAGTATGCACGCCTAGTGTTCCCCTTGCTGTTTGTAGTCTTCAACGTCAGTTACTGGTCTGTGTATCTCCTCACGTGACACGCATAACTCTGCTGCTTCTCTCCCCTGGCTTTAAATTACACACACGTGTGTGTGTGTGTTTTGTCTCAGACGAGACTTCACACTTGTGCCCGCATCTCATAATTCGTATTCATCAGCGCGTAATTTATCTCTCCTCATGATATGTCATCGTGGGTCCACTCTCATTCCCCTGTAACACGCCTGTCGCTCTGTTTATGTCTGTGAACTGAAAGCACCGAAAGACTTTTGACTTTTTTTTTTTTTTTTGCACAGATCAGGCAGTCAAGAAGATCAACAACGAATTCAGGATCCCTTCATGCAAATGAAACTCAATTCAACGCTAGTCAATCAACAAAATGAAATGGTAAATGAGTGCAAAGTCCGCGAATCATGCTAACGAGCACCCATATTATTAAGTCATCAATATACAAACATAGCTGTCATCGAGGTATTTACATGCAAGCAATATTAAGCCATTAATGTATATGCATAGTCTTTTTCAAGGAGTTTACGTAATATGTGAAACATCAAGACAAATTTAGCTTTCGCACTTTATTTTTTTGTTTTGTAAACTGATCATTACCACTTTACTCTGAAAATCGATTGTGTATGAGATAGACTAAGACTGTAAGCTTAATTGTGTAATACATGGGCTAGGTAGAGAGTAAACTTGATTGTATAATGAACGGACTGATTGAGAAGTCAGGTGTGTAAACTTGACTGCATAAATGAATGAAGTAGCAAGAGCTGTACACTTGAATGTGTATGAGATGGACTAGTAGAGAGCTGTACACTTGAATGTGTATGGGATGGACTAGTAGAGAGTTGTTTACTTGATTGTGTAAGGGATGGACTAGTAGAGAGCTGTACACTTGAATGTGTATGGGATGGACTAGTAGAGAGTTGTTTACTTGATTGTGTAAGGGATGGACTAGTAGAGAGATGTAAATTTACTACCTAGATATCTCAGCCCTTATCGATTAAGCGATAAACGTCAGTCCAGTAAATAGTGAGAATGCGGCCATTCCTGGCTGTCTGATAATCCACTCTAAGTACACATAGATATAAAATAAGGCAAGTTACAAATTTACTCAGTGTATAATAAAGAGCAGCGTTGCAAGTGTGAATTTCTAACTTAGCTTTATATTTCTTACCTATCAGCTTCATATTTCTTACCAATCCTGGGATTCTCTTTTGTAGTCAGTAAAAGTACAAAATGAATTCATCTGAAAGAGATTTTGTCACTAATGTTTTTCATTCTTTATGGTTTTTAAATCCAGAATAAACACAAGCAAACACAAGCTTCACTATGAATTTTGTTGTAAGAGGCGAATAAGAACTTTGCTTCTTTAAAGGGAGGCAAGTGCGTGTCTCGATCTTTCTTTATTGCTTGGGGAAACGCTCGGTCAAAAGTTGTGAAGTGAACAGTGACAGACGTTTTCACTATAACATTTATCTAATGAACAGGTCGAAGTACTAAAACAGTTTTTAAAGTTATGAATGTAAGTATATTTCTGAAGAGATAATGTTATATATACATTGCAATTGAAATGTTATTAGCACACTTTGTTTAACACTGACTTGTACAGTGGGTGATGTGACGCTGTCTGTTCTTGCAGAAATGTGTATAGCACGGACATTGAAATGTTACAAGAACACTATTCAACACAATGTCATGAGAGCAATTTACATTATACAATGTCCTGAGAGCAATAAATTACAAATGTCTTGAGAACTATTTAATATACACAAGGTCTTGAGAGCAATTTACATTACATAATGTGCTATTCGATCGCATCGCTTGTTCTGATGTCTTGAGGGTAAAATCGTTAGACCACACAATGACTGAAGAGTAAAGTCGTTAGACCACACAATGACTGAAGGGTAAAATCGTTAGACCACACAATGACTGAAGAGTAAAGTCGTTAGACCACACAATGACTGAAGGGTAAAGTCGTTAGACCACACAATGACTGAAGAGTAAAGTCGTTAGACCACACAATGTCTGAAGAGTAAAGTCGTTAGACCACACAATGACTGAAGAGTAAAGTCGTTAGACCACACAATGTCTTGAGAGTAAAAGTCTTTAAATCACACATTGTCTGAGAGCAATATGACGATGTTAGATCACACAATGTCTTGAATGCCATATGATGATGTCAGATTACATTATGTTTTGAGTGCAATATGATGATATTATATCACGCATTGTAATAATGATAATATGACATTAGATCACACAACGTGTTGAATGCAATATGAGGACATTAGATCACACAACGTCTTTAATGCAATATGACGACATTAGATCACACAACGTCTTGAGAGCAATATAGTGAGGTTAAATCACACAATTCTCTGAGAACAATATGCTGTTGTTAGTTTATGTAATGTGCTAAAAGCAATATGGTTCAGATTACGAAATGTCTTGAGAACAATATGGTGTCGTTAGATCACATTGACTTGACAGTAACACTGAGTCGTTACAATGTCTTGAGAGCAATATGTTGTTAAATTACACAATGTCTTGACATCACTGTGTTGTCGTTATATTACAAAATGTATTGAGATTAATGTGTTGTCACTAGACTACATAATGCTTTCAGGGCAATGTGCTTTGTTTTTGTTATATTACACAGTGTATTCATAGCAATATGTTGTCGTTAAATTACACGATGTCATGAGGGCAAAGTGTTGTCGTCATATTACGCATTGCTTTGATAGCAATGTATTTTTAGATTGCACACTGTCTGGAATTCTGTATTGGCCCATGTCATGCGTGTAATATGTGGAGAAAAGAATGGTAGTCTTAGAAAACACGTTTTCCTTGCTCAATATCACCAGGATCATGTCCGACCCCTCTACCCAGACACCTCTAGACAGACCCCTCTACACAGACCCCTCTACACTCTCTAACAATAAATATACTACTACTACTAATAGTCTCACTAAAAAGTTAGTAAGTAATAGCCTATGGGTAAATTCACTTTAGTAATGTAATAAAAGTATTATTAATTGTTCCACGATGAAGATCTGGCGCTGTTATTGTGTATGAATGCTTTTTCTTCCTTACAAATTATACACTCCCTAAGGATTTAAGACCCCTTGTCAACATCTTGTTACATTATTACTAGGATACCTTGAAATCTTTTTGATCTCAATAGAGTATAATGTGCAATGTATTTATTTACAGAGCGTGATGTGCAGTGTGTTTAGATCTTTTAGATCTTTCTAACAGTCTAAATAAACATTTCTTTTTCCAGCTGTGGTCTGAGGTTATGATTGTTACGAGTCACTGACTGCAAAAACGTACATGACACATCTCATTTTAATTTTAACTGTTAGATGTCACTGATTGTAAAAACACACACGACACATATTATTTTAATTTTAAGTGTTAGACGTCACTGATTGTAAAAACACACACGACACATCTCATTTTAATTTTAACTGTTAGATGTCACAGATTGTAAAAACACACACGACACATCTCATTTTAATTTTAACTGTTAGATGTCACTGATTCTAAAAAACGTGCATGACAAATCTCATTTTAAGTTTAAGTGTTAAATAACACGAATTGTAAAAGCATAAATATACATTATTCAGTTCTTCATTTGTGACTGTAAAAACCTAAAGCATATGTTATTCCATTTAAAATGCAAACCACACGTGCAGAGATCTGATTAATCATGTACATGTTTTATATCTGCAACTTGTCATCTATCTTCCGTTTGCTGTTGCATGGAAACCAAAGACAGCCTAATAGGACAACAGTTTTCTCAGCTATTTTGAAACTGTCAAATTGTGGCTTAGTTAAAGTTAGTTTATGTCATATCGGTGATTAATGTAATGCGGAGGGTTAATTTTGCGCTAAAGTTTTTTTTGTTTCACATTTATCTTTGGCTTCAGTTGTTTGCAGACATTTATTTTGTTGTTATTTGTTGTGCTCTCTTATAAAATAAATAAGTGCCTTTCATGGAAACAGTTCTGTCACGACTTTAATTGTACTTTTATAGCTTTATTCGACAAGTCTTTTCATTTGTCAATTGTCAACATTTGATATACACTTTGGGGCTGTGCAATAATGCATTTGTCAATTGTCACATTTCAGTTGTCATTAGTTTAAACGTATGTTCTTGAGCACGATTTTCTCTCTGTGACTGGTTTGTACCAAGTAAAAATGTACAATCTATATCTCAGCATTAATACTTTGTGTATTTTATTTAAATTACACAATTAATTTATATAAAGTTGGCTCTTTGTGCGGTAGGCTATATTGCATTCCACGTGTAATATAGCCATGCCCACAATTTGTGCAGGACGATCGAGTCTTAGCTAAAGTATAGTGTATATTTGCTTAACTCAAACATGTTGGGCTGGCATCTTTGCAGATTTAGTTATAATGTATTTCATTTTTTTTGTGTTTTACGTGGCGTTAGCCCAATTTAAACCAATAATAACATTTTTTAATTCATATATTATGGTGTAGCATGATTAAATTTCATTATATAAGTACATTTTATTAGACTTTTTTTTCTTTCTTAATTACTGCCGAGTGACGTGGCAATGAATTGTTGTGTAGTGTGCCACCCTCACTTCATTCTCAAACAAAGCTTTAGGCATAAGTCTGTCTCAAACGATGTAATTGGTCATAAACTTGACGAACGATAAACAGGAGGGCTCACCCCTAGTTACCAAAGGGAGGCAACAAGAATGAAGAGATATTATAGCAATGGAGTTGCACAACACTCGATCCCTTCAAATTGTCTCCCTTGCTTGGAGTACGAGGCTCGTCTGCTCACCGAGAATAATGCACCACTCATTTCCGGTCTGCGAATTCAAAAATGGTTTATGAAATAAGCGAAGGCTTTGTGTGATGTAGCCTTGGTCACAGAGCACTCATTGTTGTCAGTCAGGTAGGCAATCAGAACATAATCTCACTGCTGTCATTCATGTACACATGCATCCATGATAACACATTGTTGTCAGTCATGTAGACATGCAGTCAAACAGTATATAAACTAATTTCTGTCAGTTATGTAGACATGCAGTCAAACAGTACATAAACTCATTGCTGTCAGTTATGTAGACATGCAGTCAAACAGTATATAAACTCATAGCTGTCAGTCATGTAGACATGCAGTCAAACAGTATATAAACTCATAGCTGTCAGTCATGTAGACATGCAGTCAAACGTTTATTTTAAAAACTGAGCATGACAGAATTTAATATTTATATTATGACAGTTGAATGCGATTTTGATTAAAAGTGACACGTTATGCAGTTCAATCCAAACTTTAAATTTCATAATAAAATCACTTTCTAAAGTAAAATATATATTACCTTTAAAACTTCTGCCTACATTTCCTCTACGCTCTTTTAGGCTAATAATTAATATACAGTTTTAAACTGAGTTTTATTAGAGGCACGTTTTAATTTACGTCTGCTGCTTACGGTAAGAGCATTTTCCTGCTCATTTGATGCTAGAGATTTTAAATATGAATACATTCTCTGGTGAATTTTTTGGGTCTATTGGCCATTGTAAAGGTGAAAAGAACACTAAAGTATGTGACCACCAGTCTGTGCTTTCTTCACTACATTCACTGACGTGTTTCTTCACTGTAATCACTGACGTGTTTCTTTACTGTAATCACTGACGTGTTTCTTCACTGTAATCACTGACGTGTTTCTTTACTGTAATCACTGGCGTGTTTTCTTCACTGTAATCACTGACAGGTTTATGTTGTCCGAAGTGTTCTGGCTCCCATTGTTTTCCTTTTTGTTTCATGCAACTCATCTTTGTGGTCTTGTGATCAATTTCAGTTTACTTGAAAACAAAGCTATTAATTACCACACTACAAGTTATATCCTATAATAAAGTTTGCTCCTCGTTCGTGTTTAACTCGGTTTCAATGTGTGTAACATTTCACTTCCATAAACATACTATCGTGTTCTGGAGCTGTGTGCATAGTTAAACGAGATTGAATGGGGGGGGGGGGGAATCATTCATTTTAAAGACAGATATCTATTTTGTTGCTTATGTATACCTTGCAATTTATTTAGGACATGCATATTTGTTGATGAAGAAGCACTTCAGACATTAGAAACTGGTGCAAACAAACTACTTAAAATTTAACACCCTTCACTTAACTCTTGGTGAAAAATCATCTTTAGTTGAAAACCACGCCATACTTTTCCAAGGTAAAAAAGGCATATAGTGAAATTCGTAATCAGTTTTTTTTTAAATAACAACAATAAGTGTCGAGTCCGCTGAATAAATAAACCCAAGTCAGGTGCATATTTTGCTCTACTTTGCCTTTTAAAGGGCTTTTATTGCTTTCCGAAAAGTTTGCCTATTTCCCTTGACTTACTGTCTCTGGCCTGGAAAAAAAACACGGGTGACTTTAATAAGTAACAAAAGGGTAAACTGAAATCACTCTGATAGAGAACTAACATGATATACTAGCCTTGAGTGATACAGAGAGTCAGTCGCATATAACTAATGAAATTATTTACAAACCAACCATATAACGTTATACTAATTTACCAGCCAGCAATATAACGTCATATTAAGAAAAACAGTCACATAACTATATCACTGTGCTACAAACAGATATAATAATTTTTTTAAATGTTAAAGGAGCCTACTGAATGTAAATATACGATATATGGAAATGTCTAGAATTACAAAAAATGCTTTTCTCTGACAAACAATTCAGCAGCTAATTCGCAGTACTTGTAACAATATCATTACATTTAGCAACAGGAGACCTTTGTATAAGGAAAATATATGCAGAAAGAGAATATTTTATAAGCTATTTACAGGCATTTGATTATATTCAAAATGATAAAAAATAGAATTTTCTTTCCTCAACTAAGGAGTACATGAAACTCAGTCTTGTGTTTGATGTCGGGTGTACGCACATCCTCCTCGTAATAATGACAGGCTTTAGACTTTTCACGTCCTCGTAATGGTGACAGGCTTTAGACTTTTCACGTAATAATGACAGGCTTTAGACTTTTCACGTAATAATGACAGGCTTTAGACTTTTCACGTAATGGTGACAGGCTTTAGACTTTTCACGTAATAATGACAGGCTTTAGACTTTTCACGTAATAATGACAGGCTTTAGACTTTTCACGTCCTCGTAATGGTGACAGGCTTTAGACTTTTCACGTCCTCGTAATGGTGACAGGCTTTAGACTTTTCACGTCCTCGTAATGGTGACAGGCTTTAGACTTTTCACGTAATAATGACAGGCTTTAGACTTTTCACGTCCTCGTAATGGTGACAGGCTTTAGACTTTTCACGTAATAATGACAGGCTTTAGACTTTTCACGTCCTCGTAATGGTGACAGGCTTTAGACTTTTCACGTCCTCGTAATGGTGACAGGCTTTAGACTTTTCACGTCCTCGTAATGGTGACAGGCTTTAGACTTTTCACGTCCTCGTAATGGTGACAGGCTTTAGACTTTTCACGTCCTCGTAATGGTGACAGGCTTTAGACTTTTCACGTCCTTGTAAAAATGACAGCTTTAGGTTTAATACTGTCGTTGTGTCTAAGAGTGCATGGGGGTCGTCAAACATACAGTCCTACAAGTTGTTTTTCCGGCCTACCAAATATATTCAGTGTTACATATTTTTTAATGTAAATGTTTAGTTGCTTCATTTAACAGGAACATAAAATTAATAATCACAGTTATTAATTTCTGTGTTAAAAAGCTTTCGTGCGTTTGACCTTAAACATCGGCTGTGAGAAATTCAACGCTTACCAACATTCACATTACAACAATCACAAACAATCAAGTGCCATCATGAACTGACATATTCCACTAGCAAAATTTTTAACTTAAGTGTAGAATTTTAAAGTAGGTTTGTGGATTTTTAATGGACTTGAGAAAGATGTTGCGACATTTTGTGAACTGTTGTCCGTCAGATGGAGACCTGCAGGTGAAGATTATCATTGTGATTGTACTTTGAAGGATAAATTCTACAGTGCAGATGTGCAAAGATCCAAAATCACCTCAACCGAAAACTCTTGCAGAGAGAATTTTGTTTGCTTGGCACAACAGACGCTTGTGAGCAGCTGTCCCCTCTGTCTTGGACGTGACTAAATCAAATTGCGTTCTCAACTTGCAGATGGTTATCTGAATGCTTGAATCCCTCGTTTCAGACTGTGGCGCAGTGGTCCAAACAAAAACAAAATTGCCAAGCTTCGGAAAGAATAAATACCAGCACGAAATTAGTACCATTATTTTGTATTAACATTTTAAATCCTGTATACGATATTTTAATTTGAATTCATACACTGTTTTTATACAGGTTATGTTCGATAAAAAAAAAATTACGGAATTTGCTGAATTAATGTTGATTTTTTAAATTTTTCTGGCCCGGCTGGCTGTCCTTGGGAGAGATTTTGGAATTTGAATTTGGACCGCTGTAGGAATACGTTCGACATCCAAGATCTAGAATCTAGATGCTTACACGTCCTCGCACGAATGACAGGCTTTAGATTATCACGTCCTAAAACAGATGACGTGTTTTAGATTTTCACCTCCAAAACAGGTTTTAGACTTTCACGTCCTAAAACGAATGGCAGGTTTTAGACTTTCACATACTCGAACGAATGACAGACTTTCACGTCCTAAATTAGATGACACGCTTTAGATTTTCAAGTGCTAAAACAGATGACGTGCTTAGATTTTCACGTCCTAAAACAGATGACAGGATTTAGACTTTTACTTCTAGCAAGAATGAAGGCTTTAGACTTTCACGTTCTAAAACGAATGACAGAATTTAGACTTAGTAATATGGGTTGTGTCTAGCTGACATTATAATCTAAATACATCCATATCCATAATAATGGCAATGGAAAACTATTGGAGAAAAGCCTTTTTATGATAAAGCAAACTTACGAGAAGACTATGTTTCTGATATTTCTAATTTTTCCTGAGTCATTCGCACGAACTGAAAGAATGTCACGTTATAGAAACGTCAGTGAGAAATGACAGAGACTGAAAAGGAAGTCTCACGAGAGATAGGCAACAGGTGAGAAAGACAGAGTATGAAAAAGAAGTCCAAAGGAAGTCACTTGTAGAGATAGGTTACAGGTGAGAAAGACAGAGTATGAAAAAGAAGTCCAAAGGAAGTCACTTGTAGAGATAGGTTACAGGTGAGAAAGACAGAGTATGAAAAAGAAGTCCAAAGGAAGTCACTTGTAGAGATAGGTTACAGGTGAGAAAGACAGAGTATGAAAAAGAAGTCCAAAGGAAGTCACTTGTAGAGATAGGTTACAGGTGAGAAAGACAGAGTATGAAAAAGAAGTCCAAAGGAAGTCACTTGTAGAGATAGGTTACAGGTGAGAAAGACAGAGTATGAAAAAGAAGTCCAAAGGAAGTCACTTGTAGAGATAGGTTACAGGTGAGAAAGACAGAGTATGAAAAAGAAGTCCAAAGGAAGTCACTTGTAGAGATAGGTTACAGGTGAGAAAGACAGAGTATGAAAAAGAAGTCCAAAGGAAGTCACTTGTAGAGATAGGTTACAGGTGAGAAAGACAGAGTATGAAAAAGAAGTCCAAAGGAAGTCACTTGTAGAGATAGGTTACAGGTGAGAAAGACAGAGTATGAAAAAGAAGTCCAAAGGAAGTCACTTGCAGAGATAGGTTACAGGTGAGAAAGACAGAGTATGAAAAAGAAGTCCAAAGGAAGTCACTTGTAGAGATAGGTTACAGGTGAGAAAGACAGAGTATGAAAAAAAAGTCCAAAGGAAGTCACTTGTAGAGATAGGTACAGGTGAGAAATGACAGACGGAAAGGTCTAGGTCAGGCTTACAGTCCAGTCTCTGTCGTATTGTTAGTTAACGAACCACATCAAAAGTGACGTGAAAAAAGTCATCGATGTATGTTTGTGTGATAAACTGGAAATGTAAATGTATGTGATAAATCAGTAATGTAAATATCTAACATTTACCATTATAGACTTGACAATATATGCTGGTGGGAAAGTCAGTCGACATATTTGTGTAAGTCTCGACACTGTTTTGTTTGTGTTTACAATGGTGTGTTTACAATTAAATACACGTAACAGATCTAACTGGTAACATAGCACATTTATATGCATTAACTCCGCGCACGCGCGTGTTTGTGTGTGTGTGTGTGTGTGTGTGTGTGTGTGTGTGTGTGTGTCTGTGTGTGTGTATGTGTGTCCTACTGGCTTGGGCAATATTACACAAAAGCTTACAGAGAAAAGTCTTGTAAAAGATAGCACCCCCCACCCCCAACATCAAAGCATGCAAGGTCATTTATCAGTAATAGATTGATGACCTTAGATTACTACGATCCTCTAACCTAAAGTTATAAATTTTTTTAAAATCTTTTTAAAGATACTTTCTAAAGCTTTCTTTCCTATGCCAGTGTGTCTAGATTAGTTATTTCTCCGCATATTATTCTCATGCAATCTCAAAGTTTACCTTGTTCAGAAATTATCAAGTTACTTGATGTTCTGAATTACTGAATTAAAATAAATTCACTTCCTTTTTATTCAGCTTGTATATATTCTTGCGATTAAGTTCATTTTTGTGTCAGTAAATACAACATATGCCTAATGCTAGACTGTGTTTAGCTACTGAGTGTACTGTCTTGTCGGTAAACACCTTATGCATAATGCTCTACTGTGTTTAGCGATTGGGTTTACTGTCTTCTCTGTAAACATAATATATGTATAATGCTATTTTGATTTTATCTGTTGACTTTACTGTCATTTCAGTAAGCATTGCTATGCAAATGCCATAGTATGTATAGTTATTCACTACTGTATCGTCAGTAAACACTACTTATGCATAATGCCATATTATGGTTAGCTATTGACTATTCTATCTTGTCAGTAAATAGTATAATATTTGAAACCTTATTATTGCTTTATGTTTTCAATTTAAAATGCAAATTGTAATCCTTTAATGATTTATATTGTTTTGCTTGACTGGAACATTTCTTTAATGTTATTAATAATTAGTTTGCCTACTTATTTTCTTTGTTTTATAAAATAACATTATTAGACTTGCAATGTTGCCAACGTAAATTAAAACACAACACTATGTATTTTCTTTGTTTTATAAAATAACATTATTAGACTTGAAATGTTGCCAACTTAAATTAAAACACAACACTACATATTTTCTTTGTTTTATAAAATAACATTATTAGACTTGCAATGTTGCCAACTTAAATTAAAACACAACACGAAGCATTTTACTTACATGCATATAATGACGTGTGTTAGACATTAAATTATTTGACCCACATTACTATAATGATGTGTTAGATATTAAATGATTTATCCCATATTTATGAATGATTTGTGTTAGACTTTTTGAGTTGGATTAATTTTTAAATTCTTAGCTAACAATTTGTTAATGTTTTGTATTTAGTCACTGTAATATCTTATTGACATTTAACAATGATGTGTGACGTCATTAAAATACAAAATAATATGAGTGTGACACACGTATTAAGACAAAGTTACACACCAGTTACATCCTAAACAGAACCTGAGAAAAATTACAAGAACTTTCCAAGCTTGATGCTGAAATCCACTCGTAGTCGCCCTGAAATGTCTAATCTCGGTCAGTGTATATAAATATTTGACAGAGCAAATATTTTATGGTGAAAACTAACACTTTACTGATAGCTGAGTAATTATTAAATGAATTTAAATCACCTTTGTCGTGACAACACTTTTGTAGTAAGACAATCACTAAGCGAATTAAAATACGTTTATCGTGTTCATTACTGGGGGGGGGGTCGTTTCTACTCGGAAGCTCTACACGCTGGGACCTGCAGTTCGAACTAAGCTACAATACGATGTCCTCCCCTCCTTGCAAAGTTCACTTTACTAATTCCAGTCACAAGATCACTTTGGCAACTCCAATCACAAGATCACTTTGGCAACTCCAATCACAAGATCACTTTAGTAACTCCAGTCACAAGATCACTTTGGCAACTCCAGTCGCAAATTACATAGAATTTTTTAACACAAACGTGAACACGGGTATGCACGCACGCACACGCACACACACACACACACACACACACTGAATCACTTGAAATCTATGAAATCGGTCTTTGACTAGAATAAATGAAGGGGGAAAGACTGGTTATATTTCACAGATATTTACGTGGATGTGTCTGACCCAAAGCCTCAGAATCAGCTTACACTTGGATCTCAAAGACAAATATTTGTAAAGGTCGTTTAAATCGTTTGCCGAAGAATACTGATTTCCTTAAGAGTCATGCCAATTAAAGGCAAGTCCCATTTTTAGACTAACACTAAATGAGCATGGGGGGTTGCATTTCCAAGTCATTTCCTCTAGTGGCGGTTTGGCTTTGCATTCTACTTCAGTTTACACATCTGACCATTTGCATGAACAATTAGAACTCCTGTTAAACCTCGAGCTTGGAGGATTGCGTCGTAAAAGAAATTAAATTGTGGCTGGGGGTAAATGTTTTTGTGGTGTTTTGGAGGATATTTTGGTTGGGTGTTTTTTTTTGTTTGTTTATTTATTTTTTTTTGTTGGAGGTGAGAGATATTTTGTTATGTATTTGTTTTTTCTATATTTCTTAAGTTTTTGTCTGTATTTCTAAAGTTGTATATTTGTTTTGTCTATATTTCTAAAGTTAATTATTTGTTTTGTCTATATTTCTAAAGTTATGTATTTGTTTTGTCTATATTTCTAAAGTTATGTATTTGTTTTGTCTATATTTCCAAAGTTTCATATTTTCTCATGAAAATAAATGAGTTGCAGTTTATGAGCAATGAGAAGTTTTCAAAATCAAGTTTATAACTGTAATTGAACAGTTAAAAAGCACTTTCATTTTATTTTAAGTTATATTTATATTTCGTACTCATTCTAACGAAAAGAAAGATAATGCAGACTTGTTCTGCCGAGATGCGGGCTAATGTTAATGTCGAGAAATGAGATAATGCGGACTTGTTCTGCCGAGATGCGAGCTAATGTTAATGTCGAGAAATGAGATAATGCGGACTTGTTCTGAGACTGATTATCGATGCCCACAAAAGTGACTGAATTCCAAGTTGACGTCATTCCTGACATTACATATTTATTTACATCTTGCCACTAAACCAGTTGTGCTCAAACTGTTGAGCAAAGAGGACCATCAAGTCCTGGAAGTACGATACACAAGACGCTAATGTCGAACGTTGCTTGCTAATGTAGGGGGGCGCTTTCGGTTTCCGCGATACTGTTTGTCGAACGTCTGGAACTGCAAACTGAAATACTGATTTTTGCATATCCGGCTGTTAACAACTTACAGCTCATTTTTACTGTGCTCCAGCAGTCACCGAAACAAGCTTGGTTCATATAGTTTACAATTCACAGCAAACATTGAAAATGCTCGTTTGTGTGTCTGTAACGCGTTGGATATTCATAACCGAGAAAGTCGTCTCGTAAATGTGGCTTCTGATAAAGAAATATGTTGGTCGCACTTTCGCAGAAGTGGGCAAGCGTGAGCTTCAGGTGGGTTAAAATTGCATAAGGTTAAAAGTCATCAAAAGACTACTGTACTTCATTAATATCTTGGTGACAGAATTTAAATGGATTAAGAACAACAGCAAATTTCCCTTCCTTCTCATAATTACATAAACTCTATTTGAAAATATTTTTTTGTTTTCTATGCTTCATTACAAGAAAACTAAGCATAAAAACAAGTATATGTTCATTTTATTTGTTCTTTCATTATTGCAACTGGAAAGGGTGTGTAAAACTGTGACACATGAACAAAATGCATTCATCTCTCTCATACTGCCTGACAAACAGGATATTTACAAGCACGCCTCTTAGTCATAAAAATGTATATAATTTGCACAAATCTGCCATTAAACAATGTAAATTTGACAATATTTGTCATTTGATATAACAGTGATTATTTGCTAATACCTCTTAAATTTGAGCACCACTCATGCATACAAAATAAAAGATGATATAAACACATAGAAACAGGTGAGCAAATATGATATTTTGGTCTACATGCATACAAAATAAAAGATGATATAAACACATAGAAACAGGTGAGCAAATATGATATTTTGGTCTACATGCATACAAAATAAAAGATGATATAAACACATAGAAACAGGTGAGCAAATATGATATTTTGGTCTACATGACAAGTACAAAGTAGTAATTTCCATCCTGTGGACAGTTTTGTTCAAAATGATAAAATTAACACTAAAGATAATAGCATCTCTAGACTTCAGTCATACATTCACATATCAATCATTAGATACCATTTTATAATTGACATACTAAGTTCAAAACAATAAAATGTATGCTAAAGATAATACCATCTCAAGAAGTGAGTCATACATTCACGTTGCAGTCATTAGATAACATTGTATTATTGAAGTATTTTGTTCAAATTGATAAAATTAACACTAAAGATAATATCAACTGTAGAAGTGAGTCATACATTCAATGTTGCAATCATTAGATAACATTGTATTACTGAAGTATTTTGTTCAAATTGATAAAATAACACTAAAGATAATATCAACTGTAGAAGTGAGTCATACATTCACGTTGCAGTCATTAGATAACATTGTATTACTGAAGTATTTTGTTCAAATTGATAAAATTAACACTAAAGATAATATCAACTGTCATACATTCATGTTGCAGTCATTAGATAACATTGTATTATTGAAGTACTTTGTTCAAAATGATAAAATTAACATTAAAGATAATATCAACTCTAGAAGTGAGTCATACATTCACATTTAAATTATTTTATTAGAGACCCCTAGTATTATTGAATTGTTCACATAAAATAATGAAGACTGTTAGGATAACACACCCATAAGGAAGTACCTTGAAATAAAAGCAATTAATTGAAGTGTACATTATCAAATATAACAGTTAATTTTCTCTAACAAAGTTAAGCATAATTTCTATCTTTAAATCTCAACATTAAAATGTTTGCATTAAAGCATCCTGTCTTTTGGGGTTCTTTCTGCTGTATTTTTTCCCAAGTAACATTAGCAATGATTGCTGAGGATTCCCTTTATAAGCTGTTTTCAAAGACTGGTCAAATACTTTTCTATTTGTATGTCAGGGATTGATAAAAGTTTTATTTTTAAATGTAATAGCAAAAACACTGCATAAAGAATGGATGGATCTTTGAATGTGACCCTGTAGACTGTATATGTTATAAATGGATCTAAAAAGACCAAACACTGCCCTCAAAGCTTCTTTACTGTTCCCACTGGAAAGCCTAATTTAAGTTTTAAATACAACATTCAATTAGATTGTGGTTTTATACATTTTTCCTGCTCACTTCAAAGCCTCTTCCTACACTGGAAAATAAATAAAACTTGGGATATTTTCTAGATGTACACATTTATCTGAAATTATGGATCATTATTTACTTTAGAATTATGATTGATCAATTAAAGAGAGGACCTTTAATATGTTTCTAGATGTTTGCTTTGTGCTTTTTCTTATGCTTTTTGGTGCTTTATTTTTATTTTTTTATGTGCAGCAAATGCTTCTGAACAAAATAATAGTTTCAATCTGATTCAACACTTTTATAAAACAGGACCACTGCCTGGTTCAACAAATTTTATATAACAGAGCACCATTATCTAAATATCAAATTTTATAAAACAGGACACCCTTGTCTGGTTCATCAAATTGTATATAACAGAACACCATTATCTGATTTATCAAATTTTACAAAACAGAGCACCATTATCTGGTTCATCAAATTTTATATAAAAGAGCACTGATTATCTAAACTGCACTCATCTGCTTGCACTCTTATTTTAAATCTCAATCCTTAAAATTATAAACATGCAGTTAAGAAAAGTGATGGAATGAGATTGAGAAAGAGACAAAGAGATTGTAGAAGTGAGGAGAGAGAAGAATAGCCTGGATTATACATTCAAGCAAGCAATTTAGACTAAGGAAAACTGTCAGGACATCTATGGAATATTACTCACAAACTCAGTTAAATCACATTATTCCTAAACCATTCCCTTTTATTTCTCTGCAATTCATTTTCAATCCTCCTTGCAGGCTAGATAAATACTATGATTATTTAAAATAGTTCATATCCAGATTTTAGTTTGGCCTGTAATCTTACAAGTTTAAACTCTTGAGTGGTTGTAATCTTCTACAGAAAATGTACTTTAAGCAGAATGTGAATTTCATGGACATCAAAGCTTATGTGTCAATGACTAATGTTTTGTGATAGGGTGTGGTAGGAGCAAGGACTGTGTAGAAAAAAATGTCAATGAATGTGACATTTACAAAAAGGCATAAACTAGAATCTAACAGCATATGATGAGATGATTGCTTGTTCCTGGTATAAACTGGCATAAAAAAAATATTAAGAATATATGATGAGAGGGTTGCTTGTTCCTGGTTTAAACTGGCATTAAAAAAAAATATTAATAGTATATAGTGAGATAACTGCTCCTGGTATAAACTGGCACCAAAGAAAATTATAGTCTGTGATGAGACATTTGTTTCTGGAATAAAATGTCGTCAAAAAAAGATTAACAGTATATGATGAGATGATTCTCCTGGTATAAACTGGCATCAAAGAAAATATTAACAGTATATGATGAGATGATTGCTTGTTCGTGGTTTAAACTGGCATCCAAAAAAATATTAACAGTATCTGAAGAGATAATTGTTGTTCCTGGTTTAAACTGGCATAAAAAAAAATATTAACATTATATGATGAGATGATTGTTTGTTCCTGGTATAAACTGGCATCAAAGAAAATAACAGTCTGTGATGAGAGAATTGTTCCTGGAATAAAATGTCATAAAAAATATTAACAGTATGTGATGAGATGATTGCTCCTGATATAAACTGGCATAAAAGAAATATTAATAGTTTACAGTGAGATAACTGTTCTTGGCATAAACTGGCATAAAAAAAATATTAATAGTTTACAGTGAGATAACTGTTCCTGGCATAAACTGGCATAAAAGAAATATTAATAGTTTACAGTGAGATAACTGTTCCTGGCATAAACTGGCATCAAAAAAATATTAACAGTATGTGGTGAGATAAATGTTTGATTCTGGTATAAACTAGTATCAAAACAAATATTATTAGCAAGTGATGAGATGAATGTTCTGGTATAAACTGCCATGAAAGAAAATTTTAAAAGAATGTGATGAGATTACTGTTCATGTTATAAATCGGCATAAAAGAAAACAACAGTTTCTGATTTTAGATGATTTTCAAAATTAGTAATAATTTCAAACATTAACACGTGTACTTAAATTAACTGGCCAGTCAATATTTCCAAATATCAATGTATTAAATATTCATTATTGTACAAATATAACATTTGATTATCGAAACTGTCCCAGCATAAAGGTCATGAAACTGAATTATGATAATGATTGTATGAATGTACAGTGTCATGGGAAGGTCAATGTTAGAGATGTTTCTAGTGAACCAAATCATACAACAATGTCTTAAAACAAGTCTATCTGATGCTATACTGCACACTTGTACATTAATTTTTTTCACCTTCATTTGAAAGAATGATTGAACAAATGCTAAGAGAGAAATGTAGAATAAAAATAGTTAATTAGGTTTAATTAAATTAAACTGTTTGTTAACTTAATAATACAAGAGAATTATAGGTTATATGCTACCATTGCAAGACTAGATACGACTTTGGTACATTAAGTTACGTAAATGGATATCAATCTAGAAAAGTTATTTGATGATAATCAGTTGCTAATAGAAATGAACAAACATTGAAATGTCATGCTTTACTCTGGTTGGCTAAAGGAGAAAAACTCTGACAAATGGCCAACAGTTTTTCAGAAAGATAGACACAGAAAAGAGTCACTTCATGATACATCCAATGGTCTACAACGATAAAACCTTGAAAAGAGAAAGCATCATTTTATATAATTTTATTTGGAATGTTACTGCCAAGACCTCTATTGGAATGCAAAGTTTTTAGTGCATCTTACAATGTCATGAGTAAAAGATTTTGCATTATCCAGTTAAAGTAAGTTGAAGATAGAACTGATAGCTATAATAAAGCAATATAGGGAAAACACACACTGTTGTAGTTGCTATTTTTATTACCACTGTGAAATGAAATTGAATCAAGGCGACAAACTGATTTTGTGCAGCTGTGCATTGTCAATCTTGGAGGATAGAACACTTTTTACCATATATGGATCGGTGAATCATAGTGCAGCACTAAATGAACTTAGACTTCATGACCATGACTCAAAATAAATTGTAAACAAAACAGAAATGGAATTTTGAGTGGTGGTAGGCTGAAACTAAATAAGGAAATATGAAAGACAATCACTGTGTGAAAGGAGAGAAATATAGAATACATTAACATGAACTTTTATGATCACTGATAGGGACCTACTATCTATTTATATTCACAGAACAGACTGGAAATTACCCTCATCACTTTTATATTATATCTTTTCATAACATCTTTTTATTAAATTAAATATTATTATCATTTTTTAAATCTATTACTTGCATATGAGTGTAGACAGGTGTTTTTCTAGTGTTATGTTTGTTTATTAATGTAATTTTAATTTCATCATTTGTCTTTTGTGATTGTTTAATGCAGCAATTTAGTTAGTTGATAGAGATGAATACAAGCCAATAACACTTCTTAACAATTATCTAGACACTTCTAAACAACATAAACCACTATCAGGGACTAGTGTTAGATTTATGAGTAAATTAAGATACTGATCCATGAAAATTTTTTATTAATTTATTTCATAAAATATCCCTGGAGATGGCAGGACAATAGCCTAGCAGTATTGTTTAGATGATAGCACTATACTGCAATGACACAATTTACACTTTTAATATAGTATTGCACAGATATCAGGATTCTTTAGCTGATCAGCACTATACTGCAATGACACAATTTACACTTTTAATATAGTATTGCACAGATATCAGGATTGTTCAGTAATGAAACAATGTACACTTTTAATATAGTATTGCACAGATATCAGGATTGTTTGGATGATTAGCACTCAATATTTTAAACTTTTAATATAGTATTGCACAAATATCATGACTTTTAAGATGATCAGCACTTTGCTATAATGACTCTAGGGCATAATATAATATAGCAAGATGTCAGAATGTTTAGATAATCAGAACTCTGCTATAATGACACATTATAATTTTGAATTGCAAGATATCAGAATGTTTAGATAATCAGCACTCTGCTATAATGACACTGTATAGTATTGCAAGATGTCTGATAGTTTAGATAATCAGCACTCTGCTATAATGACACTATGTATAATATATTATTGCACAAATATCATGACTTTTAAGATGATCAGCACTCTGCTATAATGACACTATGTATAATGTTTAATATATTATACCAATATAATGTAGTATTGCAAGGTGTCAGAATGTTTAGATAATCAGCACTCTGCTATAATGACACTATGTACATGTTTAATGTAGTACTGTACAGATGTCAAGATTGAGCACTCTACTAAAGAGGCAAAGAAAACTTCTCATGTTAGATGCTTTATCCTTTTAAATACAGTTATACGTTATTTCTACTGATATACTCTACACTTCAAGTACTTTAGGGTAGTAGTTACCTAATTAGATAAGGATTCTATGGTTATTACAATGATCATATATATGATTTATTTAAATTAACAATAAGAAAGATGAATACAAGTAATGTTTAAAAGCAAACAATTTTGAATACATATTGCAGTCTGTATGAATTATTAATAGACTAAAATAAATGGCATATTTAATTCATTTTAAATGACTTAGTTTGTGAGTTTCATCAAAAGTTCATTTGTAAAATCTGAGCAAAACTCTAGTAAAATAATTAGTATTCATTGCTCTTTCACAACAAGTAAAGGTTTTGTGCGTAGTATAGTTGCCAAACTACTCTGTAGAAAATCTGCTTTCTAGAAAATGTCTGATTTACAGAAAGATGCAACATTATCTTATTAGAGATTAAACACAGAATAAATTCTTTCAACCAGCATGAAATGCAATTCCTTTACACCTCAGCTTCATCCATTTCAAAGTTTAATTGAACTGCAAAGTTTTCTTTAAAGACATGGTACGTCTTCTTCTTGTGGGGGTTATCAAGCTCCTCCCGGGAAAGAATTAATCTGAAAAGATATAAAATCTGATGCTATAGAATTATTTTGAACTTAGTTTAAATTAATGACCAAATTCATATCAACAGAAAGTAAAATACAGAGCATAATGCAAAATACAATACCAAATGCAAAGTACAGTACCCACTGCAAAAAACAATACCCAATGCAAAGTACAGTGCACAATGTAAAAGACAATACCCAATGCAAAAGTTCATTCAATGACCAAAGGGCCCATAATTCATGGCTATGAGTGATATCAAGGATTTCAATGATGTCTTACAATGTTCCAAGAAATTACTTATATCTTCATTAATTAGTTTCTATATATCTCAATGTTAAATCTGACATATAAATATAACAGTAAGTAATTCTGTAAAGTACTGAAGAGATCAATGATGGTTCTCTTATAAAGTGCACCTAATAAAAGTTGCAGCCATTATCCTTCTGAATTAACATCAGTTCAGATAGAAATTAAATTTAAGCAAGTTACATATAGTTGTAAATAATTTTGCAATGTGCAAAGTACTCAACAGACCAATGATGTCTGTCTGTATGGTTTGTACTAAGTACAAGTTGTAGCCATGTTCCTTCTGAAACAAATATCAAATCTACCCTGGAAGTAGAGTGTAAACAGTTTAATATGAAAAAATATGGTTGCCATCTTTAAAATATACGAGATCATGTAAATAAAATCATTTCTAAATAAAATTAAAAATATACCTTTATGAATTAACAAGAAAAAGTTAACACAATTTTATATGACAAGCAAATAAGAAGAAAAACATGAAATTGTAGATTAATGGTGTTATTAGTTCCTGAGAATACTAAGATTTGATATGCTGGGTTTGGTAAACAAACAATGAGAATACTAAGATTTGATATGCTGGGTTTGGTAAACAAACAATGAGAATACTAAGATTTGATATGCTGGGTTTGGTAAACAAACAATGAGAATACTAAGATTTGATATGCTGGGTTTGGTAAACAAACAATGAAAATACGAAGATTTGATATGCTGGGTTTGGTAAACAAACAATGAGAATACTAAGATTTGATATGCTGGGTTTGGTAAATAGACAATGAGAAATTATTAAGAAAACAGAATTACATGATTTCACAAACTGTGCATTACTGAAAGAGTAAAAAAGATACATGACTTTTTTTGTAAATAGAAAAAGTAAGATGTAATTATTTAATAGCTGTTCAAATTTTAATCATTATCAACTACCTGACTTCATTTGTAAATAGAAAAAGTAAGATATAAGCAATGTACTTACTTATTGTTCTCAATAAATGAAGTGTGGAACCAAAAATAAAAAGCACACTTATCATATCCAACTGGGACAGATTTCTGAAAATTACCAAAAAATCCATGAGATACGTTCATCAAACATTATTTAATAGAAACACATGTATTTCTAAGCAGTCAAACATAAATCCTATAATACACACTACAAAAATTCGTACAAGTCATTAGCGTATGCTAATAAATGGAGTATACGTACACACCTTCCATCCCTGAAAAGTTTGACAGACTTACTAAGCAGATTTAAACTGAAAGTTCTGCTTTAAAAAGTGGATTTAAACTTAAATATTTTGCTTATTTATATTTAATGTAAATTGAGGAGATAAATAACTAAAAGTTAACAACAAAAAAGATTCATATTGTGCTTTTTATCAACAGATATTACGTGCATTTTTATGAGTTTTGGGAGAAAATTACAAAATACATTTTATCTAAACTATAAATTGTAAACATCAAAGTTCAAACAAACAACAATAAAATGTCATATTAAGAACTATTTTTAAGAAATTCTTTACATGAGCTGCCTGAAAAAATGTTAAGACCATTTTCAGAAAGATTTATTTTGTACATTTTTTTTTAATTACTGAAGTTTGCATTGTAGGATTTCAAATGTGTTGCTCCTATTATATTATATATATTCATCAATTGGTTGTTTACCAGATTTCTGCTTAAATAGCATTTCATTATTTTTGGTTGAGAAGAAATATTGATTACTTAATAAATGTTGAAATTTTAATCAGTATTAAGCTACCTGACTTAATTTGTAAATAGAAAAAGTCAGTCATAATCAGTTAATAACAGGTGTTAAAATTTTAATTATTATCAAGCTACCTGACTTAATTTGTAAATAGAAAAAGTAAGACATAATCACTTAATAGATGTTCAAATTTTAATCATTGTCAAGCTGTTTAATGCCTTTGTTGACAGTAATCCGTCCAGTGTGTGTGTGTTGGGGGGGGGGGAGAGAGAAGGCATGTTTGGTGTGTGCATGTGAATGCATGTCTGTGTATGTACATATGATTACATGAGTGTGTGTGTGTGTGTGTGTGTGTGTGTGTGTGTGCATGTGAATGCATGTCTGTGTAAGTATGTACATATGATTACATATATGGGGGGGGGGGGGGAGGAGAGGGCAAGTGTGGTGTGTGTGTATGTGAATGCATGTCTGTGTATGTACATATGATTACATGAGTGTGTGTGTGTGTGTGTGTGTGTGTGTGTGTGTGTGTGTGTGTGTGTGGTGTGTGTGCATGTGAATGCATGTCTGTGTAAGTATGTACATATGATTACATATATGGGGGGGGGGGGAGGAGAGGGCAAGTGTGGTGTGTGTGTATGTGAATGCATGTCTGTGTATGTACATATGATTACATGAGTGTGGTGTGTGTGTGTGCACAGGTGAGTGCATGAGTGTTGTGCCTGTGTACATGCACATGCAATAAATATATGAATATACACAATAAAATTAAACTAATGATTTACTAAAACTATCTGATTTTTAAGTAAATAGAATAAATTATTTACTTTTGTGTTTTTTACAAAATTAAATAATACTGAAGTCAGTGTGTAATACGGAATCCAATACTGTTTCCATTCCAATGATATTTCTGCTAACATTATTTTCTAATCAATACTAATCATTACAATCAAACAGTACTTTAAATAAAGTATTCATAAATAAATTATGCTGTCCTAATAAAATACAGTGATTTTCTTAAATTAAAAAAAAAAGTACTTACATTTGAAGATTTAAAGGTAATTTTGACATCTCCCTCTAGTGTGGGACAGCCCACTAATTCAATCAAAATGCTGTTAACATCTGTGTATTTAATCACCTGAAACCAAAAAATACCTAACATACTCTTGCGAACATACATATAACTTTCTAAATAAAATCATAATAAAATAAAAAGAAATAAAAATATGATCATATTGAGATATTGATCAGGATAATGATTTTTAAAAATATATTTTGCATACAGCAAGATAATCACAATGCATAACCAACGAAAACAGTCAAATTATTTCTCAACTGTTTTACCCACCTAGCATTTTGGCCTCATTTCAATGACTATCATTATGATTTAAGCCATAATAGGTTGAAAATTAAAATAAAAGATTAAATAAACATGATTTTTTTATACCTTCTGCAAGCAATTCTGTCAATGATTTCCCTATTGGACAGAGCACTCTCAGTTCTACAATACACTTTTTTAACATTTACATTAAATTTCAAAAGCTATCAACATTCCTTCCATCCACTGTATTATCATATAATTCCTGAGATACCAATCACAAGCCATCTAATTCAAGTTCTGATATAATTAGAACTTTCTTGAATTTCTCCCAGCAAAACTAGAATGTCACATTTAGTGGCAGTATGACAAAAATGGGGATGTCAAAGTCAGTGGCAGAGTGACAGGTGTTTATGGGAAGATTGCCACTTGGCAAAAGCTGTATGCAGGTATGCAGTTACAGAGCAGGATTTGGGAGGAGATGGTAATGAACGGGTGAATTTTTCTTTTTTTTTTTGCAAGATAAATGACAGAATTATTGTAATTCTTCCCTGAACAAAGATATACATGACAAAAGTGTTCAAAATGAGGGATTAAAGTATTCTGGACCATGGTCAAGAAAGGGCTATTTTGTGGCAAACACACCTGAGTAAAGGTACAAATCTCCTTATTTTAATTTTGTTATTATCTGTCTATAGAAAAGGAAATATCAAAGATTGGGAAGGATGTTTTGTTTTGTTTTTTCGTGGTTTGTGCTGGGAGGGTGTGCTTTGGGATGGGGAGTGGGCTATTTGTTAGACATCCTTATATTGCCAATAACAAGGTTACATTATATTATTAAATTAATAATACTTACTTTCTTACTTTGAACTTGGTGCAAATCAAAAGTATTCATATTAATTCCTTATTCAAATAAAACAACAACAAACATTTTCATTTCTTTTTTTTCAAAGATTGAGAGTTTGAGAGAGTTTTGCATATAAATGTTTTACAATTTAAAACTCATTAAAAAAGTAAACATTAATAAATAACTGTTATGTTTTAACTCACTTATACAGAAAAACAATTATGCAATGAAATATTGGAAACATACCAAGTACACAAATTGTGATGAGAGTCTGGAATGAGGAACATGGTGCCTACCTTGCAGTTGACTTGGGTGTTTAAATTACACTCAAAGACAAGCAAGCCATCAAGTCGGAGTTCCATCGTTAAATCTGACCCATCTCCATTTCCTACAGCTGGACACAGAATTCGGTATTATCAAACATCAAAATATATTAAAATGAAGATTAAATTCATGCAAAAGATACTTACAATGTAAACTATCTTATAGTAATCGAATTTAGTTAGAATAGTTAGCTTGTGTGCAATTAATTGACAGAGTAGCAAACTAAGAAAGCTACAAATCATTCCAATCTCAACTGGTGCTACTTCTTTGGACATAAAACCAAACTTTGCATGCAACTTTAAAACCAAGCTTTGCATGCAGGTTCTTTTATTAATGCTTTACATTTAAGATAGCAGGTACACTATCATTTAGACTAATAATATCAATTACCTGACAATCTTGAACTAATTCTGAACTATCAATAACAATATCAATTACCTGACAATCTTGAACTAATTCTGAACTATCAATAACAATATCAATTACCTGACAATCTTGAACTAATTCTGAACTATCAATAACAATATCAATTACCTGACAATCTTGAACTAATTCTGAACTATCAATAACAATATCAATTACCTGACAATCTTGAACTAATTCTGAACTATCAATAACAATATCAATTACCTGTTAATCTGGAATGAATTCTGAACTATCAATAACAATATCAATTACCTGACAATCTTGAACTAATTCTGAACTATCAATAACAATATCAATTACCTGTTAATCTGGAATGAATTCTGAACTATCAATAACAATACCAATTACCTGACAATCTTGAACTAATTCTGAACTATCAATAACAATATCAATTACCTGACAATCTTGAACTAATTCTGAACTATCAATAACAATACCAATTACCTGTTAATCTGGAATGAATTCTGAACTCAGTAATAACATCAATTAATTGACATTCTGGAACCAATTCTGCACCATCTATGGCTATTTCTTATAATGTACTGTCAGTTTTGATAAAATGCTTTTTGAAAACCTAAACTAAAAAAATTACTAGTAAAGAAATTGTCAGATTTGGAAGAAGTACACAAACAATACATGAACACACACATACACACACACACACACACACACATGCACGCACACACCTTATTCAAGACAAACATGATATGAAACACATGCAAGTTATTCACACACAAATATTGCATGAAAACAGACACACATTTAAACACTAGCATCACATAAAAACACATACCACACATTATTCAAATGCAAACATTACATAAAATCATGCATTTATATTGATTTGCTTCTGAGATTCTTTCAAATCAATATCTTTACTGATATGTTACTAGGTCAGAGATGATATCAGTTATAATTCTTTTGAATGATACCATTAGCCTGAGCTATTGATTCTGATTAAACTTAGCATGGCAGGCAATATACTTTTTGTGCCAAATTGAATATATTAAGCACCCACAAACTGACATAATTTTAGTTCGATCTTCACTCAACTTATTCAGATTATACTCAACACAATAGTTTAAGTGCTGCATAATTACAAGATGAGATAAATGTGCACCTCACAACAGAAAAAAAAACCACTTAATACTAACTACAAACAAAGTGAATGCATCTTACAGCCTATGCCTTCAATCTTGATGGACGTGATTTTGAGAACTTTTTGTGGTGGCATCTTGCGGTTGTATATATTTTTTAACTTCTCATAGTAGCCAACATAGCGACTCTGCAACATTTTGGTGTAAACATCACTGTTTTAACATATACCATAGAGCTGATATAAGAAATTCTTTACATATTTGCTATATAAATGTATTAATGGTAGCCATATGAGGAAAATACAAATATTGTACTAATCAATGCACAGAAATTTCTTTGAAAATAAAACATATATTGTCTTGTTAAAAAAAAACAAAAAACTATCTCCATCTATGATATACTAGTATAAATAAATAGTTAGGCACAAGACTGTCACCAAACAAATTTAAATACATCACTGTAAGATTTTTCTAAAATAAAACATACAGGTGCTTACTTTTAAATTGTACATTGGAGAATACAATAATTGGATCCAACATTAGATATATGTGAGTTTAAATAACTTATTTATACTTTGGATGACAGTTTAATAAAGCCATCTAAAGTGAAATCAGATGCATTTTCACAATTAGAAATACCAATATCTGCTGATAGAATGAAAAAAAAGTGTGTCCAAGCCTAAGAGATCCAAATTAATTTAAAATTGAAATAAATGTTTTCCATTTATAAATTACAAATTGTTTCTTTTCAGTTTGGTCCAATTAAATTTAAAATTATGATACATAAGCCAAGAGTACCAACAAATACTCAGCAAAATGAAACAAATTGTCATGAAGAAGTGATCTAAGGGTGATCCAAATCTAAATATAACTACTACATGAGAATCTATAAGTTGTAGTGTCTGGTGTTTTCCAGGCAGCAGGCAATCTTCATTTATAAAATTTATAATATTTTTATTATAATCTGTGCTTGTGGTGACTGTGCACATAGAACAGTAACACTAATGTGGGTCATATAATAAAGTCACCTCAGGACAGCACAAAACATGAAAACTATATTTTTAAGCAAATTAAAACTGTATTCCACTTTAGTTTTATTTTGAAAGTGTGACACCTCTCATGGCACCCTTCACTTATTATAATTATTATTTACTAATTAACAACATGAAAAAATTACAAGTGATCGAGAATCTTAATTTATAGTTATTGATAATTCTCCCACAAGACCAACATGTCTCTCACTAGGCAGATTATAAGGGCATTATAAAACTCCACTCTTTACACAATAATATTAATAAGATAGATGTTTTACTGTTGCACAATGATCTGCAGTTGGAAACTTCTTACTAAAGTAGTAATAAAAATCTGTCTTTTATTTATATTTAACAAGCCCCAATCCACCCACTATTACTCCAACATAAGGTTTTAATATATGTGCAAGAAGTTAATGAATTTAACAATAAATTTATTAAATCAACAATTAAATATGCAACATGTGAATATAATGACAACAATGTGTTTGATTAATGCTAGACACTCATTCAGTTTATCCTAACATAGACATCAGCAGTCAAATTAACATATATATATATATATAAAACATAGATATGGTTTTCATCAGAGAAATGACATTGGAGTTCAGAGAGATAATTATAGTCAAGGAACATAACCTTTTCAAAGATAGCAGCTATTGCCAACATGTGTTTACAATCATGCAGTTTGCAACAAGTTACTGTCTTTCTTATTTAGATGATGGTCCAATGTACCCCTTCTAGGCACATTACACAATTTCCAGAATCTCTGATGCTCTCACAAAGCACACTGCAGAGAACCCTCCAGAACTTCACATGTGCTATCAAAGCATATCATGCAGAGTATTCTAGAATCTTCGTGTGCATTACTCAACACACCATGAAGAATGTTCAAGAAACTTTCATGAATTTTCAAGACCAATTTTTGCTGTATTGGCTCGAAAACAGAATTCACAGGAATCAATTTAGGGCAACACATTACTGATAAGTTTGAATGCAGTATTGGATACACACTAACGTGATCTGGTAGAGTACAGTAGTCACTGAAGTCTGAAGTGAATCAAAAGCATCAAAGGAAAAAGGCATGCTCCTTTCTACAAAGGTCAAATTAAGGCAGTGCTAAATTTCAGGCAGATTTCATCTCTGAACTCCATTCTCTCTTTGCAAACATTCTCAACTTACAAATCCTGCAACAATATTTGTTAGTCCGATACATAGGCAGCATAAGAAATATAGCATCAATCAAAATTCACAAGTATAATGTACAATGTAATCAAATGAGTGAACATAGAAATAATTGTTCAATTACATAAAACATTCTCCAATTCAAATCATATATCAATAGCAAACATGTACCAAATATTTCTAAGTCCATTCTTTCTTTATCAGTCATTTACCATAGGCTAACGATCACCTTTATGACCGGACTCAAGTTATATCAAAATCAAAGTAATTAGAATAGAGAACTTCTTCAACAAAATAACTTTCAGTCCATCCCCAATGGTTGAAGTTGTTATGAATAAGTGTGAGTCTATTAGAAAAACTATTATCCAATTGGAAGTGGTTTGGATTGTATCAGCAAGTTGTAGCTAAAGTAATGGAAGGATGAGAATGAGTAAACGGAAGAGTTTAACAAAAACTTATCATGTACTTCTGTATCTCTCTTGGTATTGTAGAGCACTTAGAAAGTTTATGAATTTTATTAAAGATTGCAAAATTAAGCAATCTCATATTATTATTATTATTATTATTATTATTATTATAAAGGTTGAAGTACCTGGCTGGGTGTTTCTACACCCTGGAATGTTGTACCTTTAGTAAGATCTGTTCTCCTCTCTCCAAAATAATTTAAACTTTCCTACAAACAAAAACAAATGTTAAAAAATGCACAAATATTCAATTTGTAACTGAAAGCAAAGGGGAAATAATTATGTCAAATTGCCTATTAAGGATTCAGGAAAGAAAACAGTAAGAACATCAAGTTTGAAAAGTTTAGTTGTAAGAAACAAGTAAGACAACAACAAAAAAAGAAGTGGTAAGAAAATTAAACTAAATCTGAAAAAATATTTATCCCAGTTCATTTGTAGTTATCAAATTCAAGTTTGATATTTCTTCAAAGGTTATCTAGTTGAGCAAATGAACAGTACCAACAACAGTCCTACTCAACAGCAATTTCATATGCATGTTTGTATATCGGAAGGACTGGTTTTACTATATTAAACTGCATAAAATACATATGTATATTATAAGCAAAATTGCTTTGACAGGATTTTAACAGTCATGCAGATGTCTGAAGAACTGGTTCTTACTTTGTCAAACTGCATACAATATATATCTCAAAATTGTTTTGACATAGGATTTTAAGGGTCATGCAGCTACAGGAGGGGGTCCAATTTTTAGGCTAAGTGAACTAAAACAAAGGCCACGTGTAAAACCCGCAAGTGATACATCTAATGAATTTAACCCTAATTGCCTGAGTTGTAAAATTATACATATTATCTAAGTTTAACTGCATTAATGAAAGAAAATAATGTTGTCTTCATTAAAAGTCAGGCACTTTTAATGAAGACAATTGAGAAGTAATTGAATTTTCTTTTAATGTTTATATCTGTTCAAGTGATACAAAGATGTTTAGGGGATTTTTGTGGAAATATGTTGCTCTCACACACTCCTGTGATCACAGTACTTGTTGGTTACCCATCACCACCATCATTAGTCCACACTTCCTTTCCAACAATCCAATGTTGTGAGCAATATTTCTATTTTGAGATGACCAAACTGTCAGGAATATATGTTTAGGCAAAACAGAAATGGAACAGGGAATATGTCACCATATATATATGCACAAAGAGAATGAATTCTCAAAAAAGTTTCAACTGTTTCAAGTTTTCTTGAATAAGTAATTAATTTTGCAGTATAGACTACTGAGTGTTGTCATATAAAGATTAGATAATTAGAAGGTAATTTAATCATTAATTTTTATGTGCTGACAATTACTAAACCAAAATGAGAAAACTGAAAACACTTTTATAAAGTCATAAATATACTTAACCTAATGTAACCAGAAGTGAAAAACTTAAGTTTATGTGCTTAAGAAGGTCAGCACTAGGATTGTTCATTGATCTACATGGATTTCAGTTTTAAAAGGTTTAAAAAGAAGATAAACAGTGTAATTGTTATCATTATGGATTATTATTAATACTTTACTAAAATATGATTAACATTGTCATTTCTTAAATCACAGCATACTGTAGCTATAGCATGATATTTTGGTCATATATGACAATATTCAAACTGTTAAAAATAAACCAAGAATACATGACAAATAATAAAAGAAATGTCAGATATAATAAGCAAATGCTCAGTTAATTATTTTATACTTTACCAGACTGACTCAGAAAGTTTTCTAGAACAAAGTAATTTAATATAATCAAATTATTACCGCTGCCTCCTCAAAAAGTCCACAGTCTATAAGCCAGGTGCAGATCATTGTTCCTGTCCGACCCTTTCCCCCTTTACAGTGTATAGCAATTATATTGTCAGGATCAGCAGCCATCCAGTCCCGAACCTTCTTAGTAAATTCCAACAACTCTCTGCATAAAGAACAAGTAATCAATTGCCTGCCAAAAGCATAGTCATTTCACAACGTGTTAACTTTTATCACTAGTTGGCTCATTACTTTTATATTTAAACTTACTAGTTAACAAAACTTACGTCAGAATTATTCAGAGTGGATAATTTTTGCTATCCTATAGTTTAAGGTTTACAGATAACAAACTAGCCAATGGGTAGAGACCGAAACTTCCCTGTTGAAGAAGTTTTATATTTTAATCACTTTGATTTTGATGTAAGTCAAGTCCAGTCATGAAAAGGAAATCATTAGCTTGTGGTGAATTAACTGATTGATTGACAGAAAATGGACTTAGAAATATTGATATATTATAGTTTGTGAATTTGAAGTAGAGATGTTTTATGTGAATAGACTATTATTTCTATAACTGTGAATTATGATACTTGTATGTAATATGTTAAACACGTGACATTGTTTCAAATTCATAATTGGTTATGTTGTATTTATTATGTTGCATGGATGCATTGGGCTAATAAATAATGTTGCAGGAATTGTAACCCGAGGATGATAAACTTGTGACATTGTTACAAAAGTGCACAAAGGACTGTTTAATGTATAAATTATTATCATATCACTCTATAACTTCATTTCTTCTTTGATAAAAATAACCCTGTGATTTCTATTGATACTATCTGACTGCTGAACTATATGTAATAATATAAGAATGAATAAGAATCGAAATTATCTGAATGTTGTTTCATGGAATATTAATGTCAAATAATCTTTTCATTGTGTTTGTCATATATATATTTGATTGTTTAATAAATTTTTTGTTAAATTTAAGAAATAAGAAGTTTCCACCTGCGAAAATACTGTTTGACAATAAAATGTCTCTTATTGTTGTGGACGAGAGAAGATTTTTACTACACCTATAGTAAGGGATGAGTGGTGTCTCCTGGGAGAATTATTAATAAACATAAATTAAGATTTCTCCATCATTTGTAATTAGTTATGGATGATAAATAATAATAATCATAACCAGAAACAAAGGGATACCTGTTACACATTTCCTTTGAAAGCAACTGTAAACCCAAAATACTACTAATTCTGCACTATAGGTGCTTGGGTTTTTCATTTGTTTGTGATCAATATGGTGTTAATTGATGCAAGTAGCAATCTAACTAGAAGATAATGTAAGCAAAGGATATGTTATTAAATGTTTCTCAAGTTTGTTGACTCTTGATATGAAATTTCATTTGTGAATCTTTAAATAGAAATAATTTGTTTCTGTAATTTCTAAAATGTTTAGAGATTAGTACTCAGTTCATACATAAATATGTATGCATTTTAGTTTCCTTCATGTGTATTTTTCTCATTACATATAAATTTTTGCTTTTATTCACATTTTCATTTGATTTTCACTGCTTTCTAGTTTTTTAAAGTCTATGAATTCTAATTTAAACTTTAGTGTTTATGACAACTGCATATTAAGTGGGGCAATATTATCAGAATTAAATGCTCATTCATGAATTTCTGTTTCTTCAAGGGTCTTAGGAAGTATGAATAGTATTTTAATACTTTTTACTATTTTCATCATAATATTTAATTATTTTACTAATCTGAACTTTACACTTTATTAAAACTATTGTAAGCAGCTGTGCCCTTAAAAAAAATAATTAAATTCTTATATTAGTTCAAAAAACAAGTCCAAAATCAGAATAGGGCAAACTGAATCAGTTTTGTGGTTAACAATCAATAACAATAAACTTCCAATATGTTGATGATATAAAAGCAAGTTTAATGATATGTTTAAAAATATTTTTTACTTGTAATCTTTGTGCATATTTCATTGTTTTTTCTCAAAAAGGACAGTTATATGCAAATCCATCACATAACCAAATCATTTTGTGTTCTTCCCTGCTGTCTTAGCATATAATATACAGGTTAAAAAAATTTACTATAAGCTTATTAATACTTTGTTTATAGACAGTAAAGAATGTACCAGTGATTTAAATAAAACTGCAAATGCATACAAAATGAATATTCACATCTTTTTTTCTGGAAGTGCTTTACATACTACTTCAGAATATATTTTACCATGCTTCAATTAAATAAAAACATTAATTAAAAAGAAAACAAATGTTAAAAAAAATAATTTCACAGTTACCTAAGTTTAGGAACATTGTGGTCATCAATATAAATTCTTTCAACGCAGTTATCAAAAAGACTTTCATCATAGTCCCGTTCACCTAAAACACAATGAACAATTTACAAAAAGTGATTATAGTATCAATGGCCATCACCAATGATTACAATATGCCAAGTAGCCCATCAAAGGTGTATGAGACAAGTAAGCAATTGTGATATAAGATACAAATCAAATAAATATATGTTAATCAAAGTTCAATAATGTTTAATACTAAGAACGGTAAGTCTAGCTTGTGTGCACCAATGAATCAGCCATGTTATCATGCTCAGCTAGATTAACATAATGGTCAAACTGTACTGCATAAGTACATTCATAAATGCTAAGTATTCAATAAAAAAAAAAAATGTGGGATTTTTTTATTTATTTACTGAAAATATGCTTATAAATAAAAATTATTGATAATTCAGATCTCTCAGTATTTAAAGCTTGCTTCTGTATTTAAGGTATTCTTAAACAGTTATTTACTTAAAAAATCAGACCTAACCATACTCTTTCAAAAGGTGCACTCTAGCAGCATTGTAGGTTTGTCCAGTGTTCCAGTACACTGGGTGGTCTGTAAATGTAAGTGCAATCTAAAAATCAAAATAGCTCTACAGTAACAGAATTATGAAATAGTGCTGACATCAAAATAATGTATTCTTTCAGATAAATAGTTAGGTCAAATCACATGCCTATCAACTACCTGGAAATTATTATCAGGAATTATACCTGATGAAATAATGTCTCACCTTGAAACAAACTACTAACCAATGAACAAAAGGATCCTAAGACCAGGCAGCAGAGGAATGAAGGATCAGGAAGGATCAATTGGCAATTGATAAAGCAATAGTCACAGACAACAAGAAATTAAAAACAAAACTTGCAATGGCATGGATTGACTACCAAGAGGCCTATGACAGTTCCACATTCATGGATACTTGAAAGAATAAAAATGTACAAAATAGCACCATCAATACAAAACCTAATTCAGGAATCAATGAAAAACTGGAAAACTACCCTCACATGCAACAACATAGAAATTTCAGACAAACAAATAAACTGTGGAATCTTTCAAGGTGATTCTCTATCACCACTGCTGTTCTGCACTGCCCTAAATCCTCTCAGTCAAGTCATCCAGAAAACAGGATTAAGGATACAAAATGAAAGCTGGACATGTTATCAGCTGTCTACTGTATATGGGCAATCTTAAGCTATACAGATTAAATGAACGTGAAATCACTCCATTGATCAATACTGTCAAGATCTGTAGTGAGGACATTAACATGAAATTCAGCATTGAGAAATGTGGAAGAATTATTGTCCAGAAAGGCTGGATAACTTCTTCACATATGGTTTTGTATAGGTATGATGGATGGCCAGATCTGTCACTACCATACTGGCTTATGTGCGTACATAAAAAGGGATCAAATTTGGCAATCAATTCCAGCAAGCTGAGAAAGTTTCCATTGTTTTGTGAGCCAAAGGCTTCATCATCTCCTCTAAAAGTCAATCCACGTTCAGCCAACAGACAAATCACTGCCATCACTCGCTAAAGCCTCCAATATTCCTGTTCTGTTTTGATTTGATCATCAAGTTTTGTTGTAAGTGTCTGACCACATTTTCTTGTTAAATATGTCAACATAGAATCCATATTATAGCTTTTTTTAAATTTTCATGAATCTTAAAATTTGAATGAAACGGCTAGATTTTTCTTAACCCCATTTTGCATACGTCATTAGTGACATCTTCCCTTGAAATTAATATCATCTGCATGAACTGTTATCAACAGTAAAATTAAATAATTAATCTAAGCCAGCTCAGTTGACCGATGCATGAATCATGACTCGAGAGAAATTCATCGTAATTTTTTTTTCCAAAGAAGATGGCCCCCCTCTGGCTATGGGGCCCTGAGCTTAAGCACACCTAAGCACAATGGTAAATCCGGCACTGCATGCAGAAATTCATCCAGGCAACAGAAAAGGCTAGCACATGGATACAAGTAGATCCAGGCACCAAGGAAAGTTAGAACATGAATGAAAGCAGATATCCATCCAGGCACCAAAAAAAAGTTCACACAAATACTAGCATACATCCAGGCTCCAACAAAAGTAGCATACAGATAAAAACAGATATCTAGGCATTAAAAGAAAAATGAGCACTCAGATACAAGCAAATGTCCAGGCACCAAGGAAAATTAATATACAGATATAAGCAGATATCCATGCAGACACCATGGAAAATTAACACACTAATACAAGTAGAAATCCAGTCACCAAAGAAAGTTAAATGGTGATACAAGAAGTTAGCACAGATACAAGCAGATATCTATCCAGACACCAAGGAAAGTTAGTACACTAATACAAACAGAAATCCAGGCATCAAAGAAGCTAACATGTTGATACATCCAACAACTAAAGAGAAATTCTACAAACAAGCTGTAAGAATTAAATTTCTTTTTAACAATGAGATTATTGGGGATGGATCTGAGTTGTAGTAAGTTGTGAGCCTGCTACTTAGTTGCAGTAAAACATGGGCACTGCTACTTAATTGTAGTAAGTCATGGACCCTGCAACTTAGTTGTAGTAAGTCATGGGTACAGCTACTAAACTGTAATAAGTCATGGACACTGCTAAATGGACTCTGCTACTAGGATGTAATAAGTCACTAATAAGTCATGAACACTGCTATTTAATTGTAGTAAGTCATGGACACTGCTATTTAATTGTAGTAAGTCATGGACTCTGCTACTAGGCTGTAGTAAATAATGGGCACTGATACATAGTTGTACTAAGTTATGGGCACTGCTACTTAGTTGAAGTAAGTCATGGTCACTCTACTACGATGTAGTAAGCCATGGGTACTGCTACTTAGTTCTACTAAGTCATGGGTACTGCTACTTATTTCTAGCAACACATGGGCACTGTTACTTAGTTCTACTAAGTCATGGACACTGCTACTGTTCTAGCAACTCATGGGCACTGCTACTTAGTTCTACTAAGTCATGGGCATTGCTACTTAGTTTCATCTTTTTTAGAGAAAACTTGCCAAAAAGAAAACAAAGTCACAAGTAATGGTTATGACTGATAGCTAGGCCAGGATTTATGTGTTATGATATAATTTTTATTTATCATCAGACAATCAAGATAAATATATGACAAATTAGCTTACAATTAATCAAAGTATCAATTATGTGTTTTAACATCTTTTTCACAACCACTACTGCATGCCTATGATTGGCCATGCTAAATGTGTTCAGAATTAATACACCTAGATGCAAGATAATAATTTAAAAGGAGCTTTAAGTTTTTCATTTTTTCAAATCCTCCTTTTTACATATTTCTATTTTACAATTTCTTTTAAAGAAAATGGTAGGACTGGTTTGGAAAGGGAGGACCTTTGGCTTTTAGAAGTCACAGAAATATGAATAGTTATCTAATAAGCAAATGTTTACAGCAAACCTATTTGGAAAATATTTAGTAGGCAAATATTGACAGCAAGCCTGTACTGGAAATGTTTAGTAGGCAAATAGGTACAGCAAGCCTATTTGGGAAAATTTTAGTAGGCAAATATTTATAGCAAGCCTATTTGCATTGTTAAGATTTTATGTAACTGAATAACTAGCAACAAAGTTTAAATATATAACAAGAAAATAATTATTTATACTCACTGCAAAGATTGAATATTTTAAAATGACCATTATGTTTCTGTTTAAAAAATCTTGCAACCTCCTGTAAAATACAAATCATTCAAATATTTGTCAAAGGTTTTATATAGTCATTCCATGGTCAAATGCCTGTTAAGGTTTATACAAGTAAAATGCATAAATGTAGAGAAAAATACAAATTCAAGAAAATATAATGTCATTTTATGTATAATATCAAAAGTTTTCCTTACTACTAAAACCTATAAAAAAAATTATATTTTGTAAAGATTAACTTATTAATGAATTACTGAATCTCAAATTTCTCCTGTCATTCACTATAAAAAACAAAAGCCAAAAATGACATTTTGTAAAGATTAACTTATTAATGACTTACTGACACTTAAATTTATCCTGTCATTCACTATATAAACAAAAGCAAACTGTTGTTTACCTCAACAGGATTTCTATATAATGCCATCAAGCCTTCTGAAGGAAATGACATTGCTATGACTCGCCCTAAATGAAAAAATTGAAAATTTAATATTAAAGAACAATGTTGTTCACAATCTCAAGACTATTGCAATAAAATTTAATATTAAAGAACAATGTTGTTCACACATGAAAATAACTATCTCTAGACTATTGCAATTAAAAGGAAGGTAGCAACAAGCAAAACTATGGTGTTAAATGTCAATTACCTAAAATAAATTTGCATCATCATAAATATTGTATACATAAATATTGTATACGTGTATGTATATATGTATGTGTACATACACTCGCGCGCGTGTGCATGTGCGTCTGCATGTGTGCGTGTGTGTGTGTGTGTGTGTGTGTGTGTGTGTGTGTGTGTGTGTGTGTGTGTGTGTGTGTGTGTGTGTGTGTGTGTGTGTGTGTGTGTGTGTGTGTGTGTGAGAGTGCATGTGTGTGCTGATGAATTTTGAACTTATTTTTTTCACAAATAACTAAATATATATTAAAGGCATCACACAAAAGCTAAATACTGATATATAAAATAATCACTGCCTACTTACTTTAGACATGTCTGCTCTAAATGCTAGTTTGTCACTAACGAAATTTCAAACTTTTGGCCTGATCTGCCAAATCACAATTTAAACAAATAAGATAATGGTGAGAAACAAAAGGAATGATCAATCAAATCACTGAGTAAACAAATAAAATAATGGTGATAAACAAAAAGGGACAATAATAATGACAATATCTTTATAAATGGTTCTGGAACTACTGCACAAACCCTCACTAGTGAGATCAATGGTTGCATCCTTTCATTGCAATTATAAATTGCTTTGAGGCATTAACAGCTGACATTAATTCCAGAATGAAAAAGTATAAATTCCTGACAGGAGTAATAATTATTATGAAATATTTAAACAATTAACACTTCATCAAAATATTAGTTGGATAAAAAAAGAAGAAGATATTTTGTGGATCTTTGTTGATATTAACTCAATCTTTTAACCTACTATTTTTAATTTCAAATTCAACCTACATTGTTTAGCAAGTATTTAATTGAACATATTATGAAGTGAATTTCATCTTTGCATTCTTTGACACCCACTACAATACAAAAAGAGTGTATGTCAAAATTAATAATGTCCATATAAAAAATAATATCAAAATAAAAAATGACCCTCCCCCCAAAAAAAAATGTAATAGAAACAAAAAAAATAATGTCCCCCAAAATAATGTCCTTCCCCACAAAATAAAAAGTCCAAAAACAAAATAATGTTGAAAAGAATAAGTAATATTAAAAAAATCCAAAACTGTTTATTGCACTCATTCTAAACTCTTGACTACAATTACCATTATCTGAAAGGAGCTTTCACAAAATGCAATATTCAGGAGATTTTATATGCGGGCAACTTTGAAGAGATTTTTTTGCATTTGATTATCCAAACATGACATATAAAGACTGCTACCACAAAAGACAATATATTTTATGGGGCATTATGTCATATACTGAGAAGGAAGCAAGACATACAAGCAAATATTTTCAGCATGATCCACAAAGATCTTTCCTATTTTCAAAGCTATTTATGAATTTTATTTAAAACATTAACCCAAGCACCAGTTCTCTTTAATACTTATTTCATTATAAAGAGCAGATAAAACAATGATTAGTTTTTATTAATAATAAAAAAAAAACAGTACACTTCTACATATTTTTGAAATATATTTAGTTATAGAAGCAAAGGTAGCAAACACTGATTTGTTATTTTATTAAAAGTGAGCCTTTACTTTCTACTGACAATGGTACCCAAAGAAGCAACATTAATTACATTAAAAATTATGTGTAAATATCTTGGGAGTTTCTTTGTAAAAATACTAAATCACAAGAAACGTAATATATTTGTCATTAACTAAAGAGATGTTATGCTTACCAGTAATATAACATAAATCCAGATCAAACCCATCTTTCTGGTAACGCCTCTTATTCTGGGAAACCAATCGGCGAGTAGCAGCCTGCATGTGCCGACGTTGATTAAACATAATGTAGGTGATTCTTATGATACGAAATATTCGAAATGCTCGTCCAGCAACTAAAAGTCTACAAAAAATAATACATAATTTAAAATAGATTATCATGGACATATCATTGAATTTATATCACTGTAAATCTATTTCCTCGGTGATGTGCAGTACATGCAATTATACTTATATAACAGTTAGCAAAAGGTCATACAATTTGAAATATATTTCCTTAGGGATGTGCAGTATATACAATTGTACTTATAGTTACCAACAGGACATTCCATTTGAAATATATTTCCTTAGTGATGTGCAGTACAATTAGAAATTATAATTTATATTGATATAAAGTTACCAACAGGTCATACAATTTAAAATATATTTCCTCAGTGATATGCAGTACAATTAGCAATTATACTTAGATAACAGTTACCAACAGGTCATACAACCTGAAATATATTTCTTTAGTGATGTGCAGTACAATTAGCAATTATACTTAGATAACAGTTACCAACAGGTCATACAATCTGAAATATATTTCTTCAGTGATATGCAGTACAATTAGCAACTATACTTAGATAACAGTTACCAATAAGACTTATAATATGAAATATATTTCTTCTGTGATGTGCAGTACGTGTAGATATACAGTTAAATCTATTGCCATAATTTTATAACATACACTGAGTTCTCTCTCTTTACACAAACTTTGTTTTCTTGAATTTGAATCTATGTGGCCTAATATCTAGGCAATGGCTTTATTTGTGCACCAAATTTGAACTTACACAGTCCATATCAACCTGACAGCAAGAGCAAGATGACTCATCATCCAAGTGATGTCAGTTCTTAAAGATGGCATCATCTTTATCTACTCATCTCCCTTTCTCTCTCTTCATCTTTCCTTATCAATTTCTTTTGCATTTATAGGTATATTTATGTATATAAATCCACATAAATCTTTTGCATTTATAGGTAAATATTTATGTATATAAATCCACATTACTGAACACAAATATTATTTCTGTTTTCTATTTGTTTCATTCTTGCTTGATCATTTACAAGTTATAGAAAACATTAAGTTTACTTCTGGAAGATATTGTGCACAAGTTTCACAATTAATTTATCAAACTGGAAATTACTGTACTTATGGTGCACAGGTTTCACCATTAATTTATCAAACTGGAAAGTACTCTCTGGATTTCTAATTGCTGTGCCAAACAGTCTTATTTTAAGTAACCAGTCAACATCTACTGATCCTGTATCATTTCGACAAATGTTTATTTTGTCAATACAAGTTCTTACCTCTGAATTTTTTCTGTCTTATTCCATCTTTAAAGACACTATCCATGGACCGTAACAAGCTTTGAAAGCACAAAGACAGTAAAAAACATCACTGTTCTTCCAGCTAATTTTCCCCAACAATGAGAGGTAAAAATGTAACAAAATTTCTAATTTTTTTATATCATATCTATCATCTTCTCATTTTTCTTTAAAAAAAAAAAGCTGGAAAACTAACTTTATACTGTCTATTTAAGATAAATCTATCTATCTATAGTCAAAAATTGTCTTTGAGCTATGTCAGGGTTAGGTTCCAACAAGGAGGTCCTAATGCAACTTTGTCTTAAGTTGAATCATCCCTTACTGTCTTATTGCCTATTTCTAAGTCTGTATTCCATCATGTCATCATGTGAGATGATGGCCATGCTCTTATCATTCTTGTGCTGCAAAATTATCTTCATCTTTAACTCCAAATCAATTGCCTTACTTTTTATTTCTCTGATCCATCAGTAAATGAAATCTTCCTCCAGTTAGGCATGATGTGTACCTGTACACAAGTTTACATGGAGACTGGTGCAAGGCATAAAAGGTGCTGTTGGCATGACACACAAAGAGCAACTGAGGATGGTGCTCAAAGCATCATGATGCCATGTATATGCCACTGACATCATATTGCACGTCATTATGGTAGGCAGTGCCACACGAATTGTTAACATTTTACTATTTGTTTTTGTTATCAGGTACTCATTAGAATACTAGAAATTGTTTTGCATAGTGGAAATCCTTGAAAATTTATTTTTTGAAAACTTTCCCCATTTTTTAATTTTTAATTTCAATTTTTTTGTAGCTTTCATAAGTGCAAATTGTCAAAAGTCACCTGTATATATATCAAGATATAACACTTTTTGAGAACTAATTATAAGGTGTGAATCAGGATTATTTTAAGTGCAAATGTCAATAAAAATGTTTACTGATACCTTGCAAATGATGCATCTTTTGACTCACAGTTATCTGTAAAGATGGCCAGAAAGACCATGTCCACAATAAAGGAAAGAATTATAACCACCATATCAGCAACATCCATCCAGCTGCGGAAGAAATTTTTCCTAAAGATAAAACATTCAAGGATTATGATAATGATATAATAATAATAATAAATAAAACTTATTACAGTATATAATTTTTGTGAATAGCTTTTAGTACTTTTCAATGTTCAATAAACATTTAGTAACACACAATAATCAATAAATGTTTACTAAAAACATAAAGTTTTATCATCATTCATTTGCAATTCATCGGAAACATTATTTCTCTATACTCCAGAGGGTGGAAGCAATTTCACGTGGGCAACTTGATTTGTGCAGTTGAGTAAATTAGCAAAATCTAGTGGGACACATGATTGTGACTTATGACAGTGGACTAGAGCTGAATAAAATGAAATGGTTAAAAAAAAAATGTGGAACACCATAAAAATTGTGTTGGCTGGAATGTTCACCATCTACTGACATTTTTTTTTCCCTCTCAGACAGATATGAACCTATGAGAAAAAAGTACCTTGGATGCAAAAAAAAAACAAGCTGGAAATGATACAGCAATATATTGGTTCACAGCATCAAAAGCTGATCAGTTTTAGTCAAATTAAAAAAAAACATTCCTCATCTTGTATTAGTTTATTTTGCCTCTTATGTAAATGTAATTTGGAGACAATTATTCAAAAAACAATTTTTCATCTCACTAAATTTTTAAGTTTTTATTTGGAAAAAGAATTATCATTTGAATTCCAAAGATATTTGCTCAAAGATCAAAAAAGATCACTTCTTAGTCAAATTTTTAATCAAATATTAAACACCTTCTTCTTGAAATACACATAATTCACTTCAGAAAAGTAACATTCAGGACTGATAATTCAAAAAAATATTCTTAAAAATAAGGCGGAGTGGAGGTGGTGGTGTTAAAATTCTTTAATTTGCTTTCTGAATATAAATGTTAACACAGATTATTTGTACTTTTTAAAAATATTATGACATAATAATGCACTGTATATATTTGTTGCTAAGTGAAATTAATTTTCTAGCTTGAATTTTGTATAAATTCTTCAGTGGTACCAGATTGGATCTATCTAATCATCTTGCAATAAATTTATAATGTGCCACTGAGAACAGACTTCTAGGTGCAAACAAATTTTAGAAAATAATTTATTACATGAGCAGAATTGCATTATTTTCACAGCCAACACTTTCACATCCATTTTCAGTCCAAAAATTAGGTAAACACACCCATTAAAAGAATAAAATAATCAACATGGCATTGTTGTATGAATCTGGTAACATTTTACATGTTGGGAAAGGCAGTGTCTATATATTACCCTACAGAAATGCATTCAATAAAAAGCATATTTTCATTTTGTCTCAATAGAATGACATGGCATCAATTGTTTAAATGTCCATAAGTGCTCTACTATTTTGAGGGTCAAATAAAAATCATTTACAAAAATGGAACATCCATTTTAACTTTGTATTGCTATGGTTTTAATGCCATGACATGACATATTAGTGTCATATTGGAAAGGCTGACACTTCTATAGTATACTTAAATATATATACTCTCAGTGTCCTACTTATGAACATAACTGATTCCAATGGTCTATTTATAAGTTGATTTGTTCATAAATTCAACTTCACTTCTATAACTTGCTAACAATACCCACAGCACAGGTTAGGAAACATATATGCACAGTAATTGGACTTGCTTAGGCTGACTAAATCATCACAATCTTTTACAGAAGGCTTATAAAGAATGTCTTGTGAAGGCCATAAAAGTTTATTTCCTGACAAGAATCTGAAGGCATAAGCTTGTCAGCTAATACTGCTGCCGACAGAATTATGGACTTAGCAGCTAATGTGCAGAAACAGTTAATTTAAATGGCAACAGGCTTCAAAGCATTTTCAATTGCTCTGGATGCATTTGATATCTCATTAGAAGTATAGATTGCAATACAAATGTGACTGAAGAATTGCAACTGATTGGTAACATTGATGCAGCAGAAAATATTTCAAAGTCTGGAAAAGTGTACTGAAAAGCTGCATTACCTTGGAACAAATTCATATCTCTGGCTATGGACAGAGTGATACTTATGTGCTCTGTAAATACAGGTGTGGTTGGATTATTGAAATCAAACTGAACAATCTTAATATCCCAGAGACTAACTTCATCAGTTACACTGCATTTTGCAACAGGAAGCACCCTTTAGTAAAACTCTACAAATGAAAGTGGTTATGGGTATAGTTGTAAAGACCATTAATTCTGATTTGCTGGTGGGCTAAATTGTACTCATATTTTCTAATAAGTATGGACAGCAACTTCTGTATCACACTGGAGTTAGATGGAAACCTTCTAAAGCAGTCTTTTGCTCCTTGAAAAGAAATTTAATCCTTCATAAAAATTTAAAACAAGGGGGTTCCTCAATTTGTTGATTCAACTTTTATCTGCAATCCTACTTTTCTAACAGATATCACCTGAATACACTGAACTTGAAGTTTCAGGATAGAAAACAGGTAATAAAACAGATGTATAAAAGTGTTAAGTCATTCAAAATTGAGTTTACTTTGTAGGAGAAACAACAGACAGCTGGCATTTTGTTTTACTTCTGAACTCTAAATTCACAATAAGAAATGTTGAACCAAAACCCTTGAAAGAAAATGGAGATAGTTCTAATCTACGCACACAATCAGTCTGATGTGTGATTTAAAGAATTCAAAACACTTGAACTACAGATTTAACTTGTCTCCACACCATTTTTTATGGAAACTAATAATGTTACTAAGGAAATCCAGATGGAGTTTTAGTGGAATTTCAGTGTGATACCATTTTGAAGGAGTAGTATTTGGATGTTGGAATACTAGAAGTCTACAAATCTCTCTCATGGGAAAGATTCCCTAGTAATATCTATGTCTGCACAGATGTTGGTAATGTTTGGAAGTTTTAAAGTCAAGGCTTACTGATAAACATTTGCAAGTGAAAATGAGAATGGCTTCATCTCAAGATATCACCATAATATTGATGATCTCATTGATACTAAATTCTGTCAGCTAAATGGTCCAAAACTGGTAATTATAAATAAATGAATGCATTGAAATACAATTTAAAAATTAATTTAATGTTTGACTTGTGCTAACATACTATATTTTGAATGATTTGTTTTATTTTTTAAATGATACTTGTAACCTGAAAGAAATTTCTTTGGTGCACTCCTTTGGTTGAATTACTGGTCTTTTTGCAGCCTGCATAGTGATATGAGTTGATCTAGTCTAAAACACATTATTTTTTCTTGTTCAATGGTATGATTCAAAGCTGTACAGATGTAGGTTTAATCTTTTACAGTTTTATTTTTTTAATATATTAATGTATGATATTCTTTAAAAAATTATACATAACATTACTCAATTATTTCAAGATCAGAACATGATAACAATCAACATGCAAATCATTTAGCATGAAGGACTAAAGTCTTACCCATGAATAAAAATTCTGGCAGCAACTTCTAATAAAAAGAAGGAAATTATGCCATGTGAGATGATTGCAAAGGCATTAATGAAATCACTACAGTCTTTAGTCAGATCATATATGACCAGACTTAGATCTAGTAAGATGAGCGCCACTATAAGTAGTCGAAAGATGAAGTGTTCCAGTATTGAACCCATTTTCCATCTTACTGCTCTAAAAGACAAAAATTAAGAACAAGTTTTAAATTAATAAAGTATGCATTTAATCAGAAAGAACAATCAAATAAATTTTAGCAAATGTAAACTAAAACAAGTTATCATACAGCAATGCATTACAAGGAAGATTTCCAGTAAATATAGTTAGATGCCCTTGCTTTCAAATTGGTAAAAATTAAAACAGAATTATTGCAAAGCGATTATAAATTTTTTTTATCATCTCAATGTGCAAGATCCACATAATAAAATGTATGCACTTCAAAAATCAGATTTGAAAAGATGGCGCTGAATATGTATGCATATTACTGTAAAATTTTGTTGATAATATTTTGTGTAGTGTTGTACATGTATCTATAAGCTGATACCCAGATAGCATATATCAAACTGTTTAGTAATGTAGTAATGTTAATATTGCTAGGATAACTACATATTTTAAAGTTACATGTGTACCTATGAAATGCAGAAATACCTATGTGTCCTGGCCAGATACACACATACATACATGTGATGGGGTGTGGTGTTGGTGTTGTTATTTGGGTCACCCCAGGATGCGAGGAGATGATGACGATGAAAATGACGATGATGAGACAATCAGACATGGCTACAGCAGCCAGAGCAGAAGAGGCAGAACACATATAAAAATACAAATTAACCTTTAAATAAATACATGTACTATAACTGTTATCAACTCACGCAATGCCTTTCTTTGGTATAAGTTTATCACTTCCAGCAGGATCAAAGATGTATTCTTTTCCATTCAATAAAATGGGTCCTTGAACAATTGTAATGTCTCTTCCATTTGCATCTATAATGTTTATTTTGATTTGTGAAACATCATCCAGTGAGCTGTAGGATTGTCTATCTTCTCCAGACTCTATGTCAAACTGCTTATAATCAGACATTGCTGGTACTGTTAGAGAGTTTTTAAGATAATTTATACCAGTGGGAGATCCAAGTGTATCAGCTGTGCCAATATTTGACAATTCTGTAAGTATATAAAATAAGAGACAAATTCAAAAAACAAAAAGTGCATATATGAAAAATGCACTATTTTTTGATAAAGTTTTCAAAACAGAGTTGCTACACAACCAAACTTCAAAACACATGTACATAACGTCAAAGTTGTGATTTGTTGTCTATGGTACTTAGTTATAATGTTTAATTCAGTAATCTGCAGTCAAACAGAATATTGAACCAAACATATAATAGTAGTAATGATCATATCATTCAAAGGGATGTATGATAATTTATTTCTAAATGTTTCTCAAAAGTACTAATTAGAGAATCAGAATACAACTGAAAGAAACTGAAAGATTCCTACCAAAGAGTAATTTATACAGCCAAAGATCTCTCAATTAAAAAGCCACAAAACTCAAGGTTACTTATTAGAATAGATATTCACTACTAATTAATTTTAGTAAGATAAATGATAACAAAAATGTATATGTGCAGGGGTGGAAGGATATTTTTTAAGTGCTTCTCCTTGTACAAATAAGTAAAAAAAAAAAAAATAATGTTGCCCAAGTAGTATATGTTACTTTGCTGCAGATGTGTTCTCTTTCCAGATGTGGACACTTTCACTATTTGTTCACATATACACAACCAGTTTAACCTCTGGGCAAACTAAGCAGCCCTGTGATAAATTCAAGACAAAATTCTGTGTCGTGAACTCTTGGCCCAGTTTTTCAATTTAAATTGTATCTTTGAATGTAGTTCCTTTGTTAGGGCATTCCCGAAATGCTCCTGTATTCAATAGGCAGAGAGACTCATTCCATATTATGTAACTTTAGGACAATAGCCAATTGTAGGTCAAAGCTGTAGCATCACCATGTGACTGGTCACGTGATGAATTCATGCACTTTCATAAATACACTGATGCGCGCGTATTCTATTCACTCACGAGGACGGCCAACAGAGCACACGAGCATCGCAGCCACCTAATATTCCGTGTAGTCGATAAGAAGAAGTAAATACGCAGACCCGTTGTCTTGATGCATTTGTCTACATAAGAAGGTAAAAACACATCCAATTCTTAAAGTATTAATTGTATTCTTATCTTTATGATTTGCTTGTATGAATTTATATATGTGTTTTGTGCAGGAAATATATTGTTGCGATCTCCTCCAAACACGTGGTTCGATAAGAATGTGGCTAAGTCTAAATGTTTCATTGTACATAAATTAATTGTAATCTTTCAACCTTTAATTTATAAACCTTAGATTCATTTTATGTCACAGAACGTCTGTGCACGTTGTGAAATTTTCATGATAATTCAAATTCATTTTTGCGTATAATTTCCATTGTAATTGTAAGGCGCTCATGCTTAATTTGAACTGTATCTGATTTTTCTTTATATGAATTCCATTTTTGATAACGTAAACGTTGAGAATTCATATATTCATGTAAATGTTAAAATTAACACACATGTGGACTATATTGTATCTTTCTTATAAACGTAATTATAATTGTAAAGACACAATAGTCGAGGAATAAACTATGCGCATTATTGTCGACCATGTGCGTTTGGATTTGCGAAACATAAAGCAAATCGCTCATGGGAACTATTTTATTTCCAGAGCGGGTCTTCGTTCTTGGTTCTTTGTTACTCCTTCTTTATCTTTGGCTTGGGCTACTTGCCTGCTACAAGTACTGTTCTTGCCATTGTATTGGTTGATGCATCATCACAAGTACACCAGTGTAGCTGAACAGTCGAGTGGACGACTGGCTAACTGAAATCTGGTAACGAGTACCGCGACGAGATGTATCGGTTGTGAACCGTGAGTCTGAACCATATTGACTATGGGAACCACGTGCTCTGCAACGTCGCTATTTGAGCAGATAAGTGAATGCTCGATGCTCTCCAATCAAATATTGATATCAGCAGAAATCTGAACTTTAAACATTTGAAACTTAACATCATTGACTATATGCACTCAATAGTAGCATAGTTTAGGAGACTGAATGTCATCTATCCTTAATCAAATTGTTATTGTTTTAAATGTTAAACCTATTAAATTCTTTATCTTGTTAAGACCTCTTATCGTAGTAATTCTTATGCATATATGATAGACCAAATTATGGTTTGGATGGGGGCGAATGAGCTACATGATATTGACAAGTAGAATGTTGACTGATGGACAAGCAAAATTGTGCTGTTATATTCTTACATCAGATGCCATGCCCTGCACTTTTGTTCTCATGCTGTCTTATGTTATTTCATGTTTAATAGTTATTGTTGGTATATAGCGTGACTCACCTACATGTTATAAGTTGTAGTCTGTCACCTATATTTATTTACTATACTGGCTATATCAGTGTATGTATCAGGGTCTTGAACTATCTTCTAGAACTATCACTCTTCTATTCAACATTAACTATAATTCATCTTTCTAATATGTGTGGCCAGCCGGGTGTGTTTTGGGGATCAGCCTAAGGTTATGGGTGGCCCAGGGTCATGGAGAATTAACATCTTGTCCATCTCTCAGCAAAACATTACATCACTCATATCCATAATATACCCATCACAAAATAAATTGTGACAATCATATCCTTAATGTACCCATCACAAAATAAATTACTTTCATATCCTTAATGTACCCATCACAAAATAAATTACTTTCATATTCTTAATGTAACCATCATGAAATAAATTACTTTCATATCCTTAATGTACCCATCATGAAATAAAAATATGATCATGGTCAAAAGTTGTTTTCTTCTTATCAATATTCTGCTAGTGCTACATGGAATGAGCTGAATTTTGAATGGAACATAGTTATTTTGAAATACCTATCAAAAAGTTCTGAAAACGTATATTTTCCACTGAGAACACCTTGCTATGGTCTTGTTTGTTTGTTTATTTATTTATATGTCCTATATTTAAATGACCTCTGGTATTAAAAATATTGGCAAATAATGAAGTTCCTTGCAATTCATCTTCTATGCTATAAGATATACAGAAGTAAGTGCTGGCATCAAAGCTACCTACAAAGAAAATCAGGAAAATCTCCCCCTCTATGCAACTGTTGTTTGGCTGCACAAAGGAGAAAAAAAAATTGTTCTTTCTTATCCCTAATGAGATGGGACTGGAGCTTGCACATTCTATGGCCTTAGAGTTAGACATTATGTCCAGTTTGACTTTAGGCTTCAAAGGGCTGGTTGACCATACTTCAACTGATGACTTTATTTTTTAAACAACTGTTCTATAAATTTCATTAGAATTTAAGAAATTAATGAAAAATAAATAAGAGTATATTGCATTTCCTTCTATTAGTTCTAAATTTTAATGGCACGTAAAATATAGTTTTAATGGCTCTTATTCACTGAACTTTCAATAAATATAAAATAAATGTACCTTATGTACTCCAATCTTAAAAACTGAATAGACTGAAATGAATTGAGTCAAAACCTTGAAATCTTCAATTCACATAAAATCAATAATAAGTTAATAATAATTCATAAATAATAAGTGGGTTGTCAAATTTTGCAAATGGTAAACTAACAATTAACATCTCTAAATATTGGCAAAAAGGTACTACTACTAGCATTATATTTAAAACTCTAATTTTATATTTTATTATATAAGAAAAAGTTTTAGTTATTTTGATATCCTAATTTAAATAGTACAAAAATGTTTAGTCTTACTCTTAGTTAGTAACTCTTACTCTTAGTGATCACAGGAAAATATTTAATCATATAAAATGTTCAATTAAAAACAAATTCAACTATTCATTATTGCTGAAAGAAACTAGTACACGTCTAATTTCTAACTATTAAAAAGAAATCATGAAAACTATATAATCTAACACTGAAACAATAAAACGTCTTGTTATTTGATTATATATAACTATATGAGGTATTTGCAAGTATAACAATAAAACTAGTTTTAAATAAGAACAATAAACTTACTTTAATCTTTAAAATCGAGGCGTTTTATCGGAGTGTAAAGTTGCCAAATTTGACAGAAATGTGTGACGTATGTTCATTTTAACCCTGATAACTTAAACTGAGCATATAGTTCTTTCGACTGGGGGGTGTGTTCAATTTCCGGGACGGCAGCGTGAGCACTGTGCGCGGTTGTTTCTTGTCTAAAGACTATAAAGTGTTATATAATATTCATAATACTTAACAATCAGAGCAGTTTTAATGCGTGTACTGTTTTGGTTCTTGTTCGTTATTCTTTATAATATTATTTAGATTTTTTTTACGAAATCGATTATTTCTATAGCTTTTCCCAGCTGAGATAGCGTTCTATTTTTTTCCGATTAGATGTGTAGACCTACACAGCAGAATCTTTTTATTTTCGTGCGTGTTGGGGAGGGAGGGGATTTTGTTAAAGCATTATTTTTATTTCACATTTCAGTATAGTGAAGAAGCGTTACTACGTGTTTTCAGCATAATTTCTTCTTCAGTCACTTTCGCGTTCTGCTGAGTGAACAGTCGTCATTTTATTTCTAGTACGTCTATATCGATAGTCCATCTACAACAGATCACCTCTGATCTGATCGAAATCCCTGGAAAAAATTATGACAGAGCCTAAAAGAATGTTTATTATATGCTAAAGCAACTGAGAAATTATTAAATGTCAAATCAAAACTTGCCAATATTAGAAGAAAAGTAAATTGAAACACCGAATGACGGTGAGAAAAATTAAATGTCCGAATAATTTTCTCCCGTCACGTTATAGACAGTGACTTCCCTTGAGAGAGTGGGAGGGATCAACAAATAGAAACAATGCATTTGTGAGGGTTCATAACAAAGTGGCGCTATTTACATGTTTATTTCTCCTCTAAATAGTAAAATAGAGCTATAGCTTTCAGAATATATATATATTGGAAAGATATATATAATTGGAAAGATCAGATTTAAGTGGCTAAAGAATCCTCATACTACTAAATAACAAGTGAAAATCGAAAATAGTATGATGATGATGAATTTGGGGAGCGCTTCCGACTTGCGTCGATTTCGTTGCAAATATCTCACACATTTTTCTTAATTTTTAGTTTGTTGAACATTTTAGTTTTTTTTTTATTTTTGAAAAAATCCTCAGTTGAGTATTTCAATGCGCAGTTGTATAAGGATCAACTTATGTGGAAGAACATAACCGACGAATCAAATCAACCAAGGCAATGTATTCATCGGTCGAAGTACTGTATTGTACTGATAAATTCTTTATTTTAAATGATTAGGCCACAGTAATAACAGTAAGCAGTTCAGGACAAGTCTATAAAATAATACATATTTGAAGTACTCATTTTAATAATAAACATTTTGGAGGTGTTCCTTATTTCCAAAGCTGCATGAGACCCTTATTTATATCTAATTAAATGCGGTTGGGTATATTAAAGAAAAAAAATCTATTGGTGAAGCAATTCATCAAAGCCCAGCGGAATGATCTGTTAATTGTTGACATTTATAGGTTACTATTGTATGAGCAATCGGACATACAGGTTCACATTCCTTTGAAAATCTATTTAGTTTTTCATTCTTTATTATTATATCAGTCTCTAATTTGTTCTATTACATTTGATTTGGTGTTCCATGCTTAAAATTAGATTTTTCCAAGTATCAAGAGTTTTATGTCACTAATCTCTTAGACGTTCCTATTGCTTGAGCCTCTACTATTTGAACTGCGTTAAAGTAGAAGATTTCTGATATGGTAGCTACAGTCCACCCACGAAGAATAATCAATTGCTTTGAGCAACTTTATGAATAAGAAATAAGCACAATTGTACATATTATTTAATGCAAAATCATGCTGTTGCAAAGAGCGCAGGACTCTTGAGAGAACAGTAAAACAAGGTTATGTAAAGACTATTATCGCTTATCTCTAATAACTCCATTTTTGCTCTCTCTCATAAGACTGTCCTGTGATTTGTATTAATATATTGTTGTATTGCATTTATGAAAGGCTGTTTATTGTATTTGTCATGTGTAATAGATCTAATCAGTCAAATAAAACCTCCTCCACATATGGTAACATTTTAACTGTTGCTATTGTTAAAATCTGGGGCAAGAGTCAGTTTAACTTACGTGATAATTGGAGTCACTTTGTAAATATTGCTATGGCTGAACTAAATCAATTGTTATCGATTACACACCTGAGAACTATACCCTATAATCTGCAGTGCAATGGATAAGCGCTATAATGCTTCACTGAAGGTAAGAAGTATACAGAGAAACAACACAGGCAAAGAACAGATTTTAGTCCGTCTGAACCGAACGGGAAAACTGTACGAGGATCGTTGCCCATTGTCTGACAGGTGTGAGCAGACGAATGAAGGAAACTTGAAGAAATAAGTGAGAGAGCAAAAACAAACCAAAAACTTACTTGATGTAAAACATAGACAGACTGTGTGCTTTAACAGAAAAGCAAAAGAAAGTTCACTTAAAGTTGATGATGAAGTGTTATTACTGTTGACATAAAGGCGTAACAGACTTCAAGTAAGATGGAAATTGCTTTAAGAAATAATAGAGAAACATATAGGTAGGAATATCCTATTAAAATAAACGGGAAAGGAAAAACTTTTCATATTAATTTGTTGCACCCATACATTGAGCGAGATTTGTAAATGAACAGACAAGAAGTGCTGACAAAGAGCATATTTCTTATTAACACTGTTGCAGAGAAAAGAGAGACTGATGATGTTAGTAACGCTAACATCGTTCCTAGTTGACTGAGCTTCAGATTTTTCTTGCCGTCAAGCATGATGGTAGTCTAACTGACATAGAAGGACGAGTAAGGCAAGATATTAGAAACACTGTGATATACTTACAGAGAAATCTGACGAGTTTGAACCCAAGTTGACAACTGACACACCAATGACAGTCTCACGGTATGCATTATCCTCTAGTTCAGAAAAGATATGTAGTTTGGACAGATCACTATGAGCAAACATTTAAAACGTTAAAAACATGTTTGACTTCTGATTAGATTTGTGTGAATGCCTGATTCGACAAAAGAATTTGTTGGGAAGCGATCTAGCTTACCTAGCACAGGCCAGTCCTGTTTGCGTCCACTGTATGTGATGGTCATTTTACCTACAAGTGTATCAGATGATGATAAGATAATTATAGGGGTCGTCCACATATATGACGTCATGCTATTTTTGACACCCCATCCCCTCATGTCACAAAAACTCAGACCCCCGTATATGACATCACAACCTCTTACACCCCACCCTCCATATTTTGTGATTGTCTTTAATTTTGTAAGAGAGAAAAATTTACAGCACCCACATACCCACCAGGTAAGAGTAGAAGAGTGGTGTCTACTGGAGAATTATTAATAACTTAAATTAAGACTCTCAGCATTTGTAATTAGTTATGGATGATTAATAATAATTATATTCATAACCAATAACTAGGTGGCATTGTGTCACTTGTGAACCCTAATACTAAAACCCCTGATACTAACCATAATCTTACTATAAAACAAAAAACCCAACCCCACAACAGTTTGAATGACAGACATTCATAACGGTTGTGTACGAGACTTTTTTCCCAGACAGCGCATGTTTGATAAGAAATGTATATGTCCTATTGACAGTTATCGGATTACCTCAATTCACCCAATCAGTGCACAACACCTAACAATAGCAGTTAAATAATATCATGTGACTATGAGCTCAAAATCCAGCATTCATATTTGACATGACTTAAATTGAATGGCACTCTAAATTTCACAACAAATTCCACACCTATTATGGCATTGATTTTAGAAAGTGTCAGTTTTGTATTCCATCATACCAGTCAGATGTCTGGACTGTAGTTATTCAAGGCTAGACTGGTATACATGAAAGGTGAACATGGTTAAAGTTCAGTTAAGTGTGAAAAATCATGAGTCTTTAAGTGCTCATATATATATATATTGCATCCCTGCAATGGTTATCCCAGAGAATCTATATGGCATTAGGCTAATAATTTTATTTCAGGCTGGCCAAAACCAAAGCCATCAGTAGGCATGTCCTAAAATGGTTGTTTCAAAGAACTGGTCAAGTAGGTAAAAGCACAGTTATCAAAATTGCAAGTGAGGGTAAAGTACTTATTACTCATCAAATACCCTCATTAGAATCTTTTTTCTTAAGTGAACTCAATCAATGGAATTCAAAATAGAAATGAAACAAGTCAGCATTCTGTGGTTATGATTATATATCAGTATGCATATATATATATATACAAAGACCAATAACTGCATTCTTCTGAACTAAGTGAATTACAATTTTGTCTACAATCTGATATTGTTGCTAACTGACTTCATTGTTCACACATAGTTGTAATCAGTTGGAAGTGAACAAAATAGTCTTCTCACCATCTGCAAAGAAGTGATGTCACAATGTCAGAACTCTGCCATCTTTATACCCCTAAAAGTATTTTCAAGCACTTTCTAATATGCTCTGAAAGTGTAACTTCTGAAGCCATATCTTTTATACTGCAAACTAGTATAACAGAAATAGTTAACTTTAAAAGAGTGCAAGATACTTTAATCATAAATATAAAAGTACTGAGAAATTTTAAACTATTAATATTTAAATTTCAATAATAATGTGAGAGGCAGCAAATCACATTCCATTTTAGGTTGAAAACTTAATATGCTTATCAAAATACCACTGATTCTATTGCTAACAATTTTTGCAAACACACTTTTCATTTTACATTACTTTCAACAATATTAATTTACATGTACCATTATTGTCAGAATAATTTGTGAATTATTCCTATTGTATGCAGTTCTGTATGTTAATAAGTGTAGCTGTGTATATGTGTGTGTGTGTGTGTGTGTTTGTTTGTTTGTTTGTTTGTGTGTGTGTGTGTGTTTGCATGTGCTTGCCTGCGTGTTGGTAAAAAGTGGGACAATAGCTCAAAATAACAGGATTATGGGGCCTTAATCATTTACACCAGGTTAGCTTCTTTCAAATAGATATTACTCTGGTGACACCTCCAAATGTTTTTCATGAAATGGCTTGTTTTGCCAGGTTTTCTTGTCTCTGGAATCAACTTATCTCTGTGTTGTAGGATTCCTGGCTGTGGGAATGTTTATGCACACTTCATCTCAGCTTGTTAAGAAGTTAAAATTGGTAATGTCCTGACTATTTATTTTTGTTGTTTCATCTCACTTAATATTGTATGCAGTAATTTTACTTGACAATTTAGTTAGTTAATTATTAATCTTCTAATTACTTAGTTTTAATATTTTTCTCTTATCTCATTCTGTCATGAGTGAGAGAGTAGCATGACTCAGTTTAGTCTTAGTAATAAATGGCAACAGCTTTCCAGTTTTCTAAACTGACCTATAACACACGTATTTTAGACACCTGTAAGTTTGCTCAAGATGCTGTTAAGAAATTCACAAATAAGCACAAGTTTTATATTTGACTGGTGTGGCATGTTAGCCCACCTTCTCATGATTTTGTTAAATTCATAAATGATAAATATATCTGAATCCAGAACCAGAATAATATGTTAAACTTTAATAATAATTGAAATAGTAATAATAGTTCAAACATATTACGTTAAATCATTATAAAAATAGTGATTTTACACTTGTCACAATCTAACTGCTGACATTTTAATTAAACAGTCTTGAGTTTTCCATCTCCCACAATTATGTAATCTCCAATCTAGTGGACCTAATGTATTAATGCTGTAAGAGAGGACCTGACAAATGCTCAGACCAGGTATGAAAAGTGTCAAAAAGGTTTGATGAAATCTGGGCAGTATATGCCAGAAAGCTTTAAAAAGTGTTGAGTTAGACAAACCAATATTAGATTGCACTGGACCCACTGAGTAAATCTACTACAGATAGAAACTGTAGTAAATATTTTCCAGACTATACAAAATTATAAGTTTGTGGACTAATGGATTTTATAATTCAGTAATTGCCAGCAAGGGTCAGTATCATGGTTTCTCTAATTGTTAAAGCTAATCTTTTTTTTAAAATTTACAGCTTATTTATACACTATTATTTATATATCTTTATTCATAAATGTTAGTTAAGATTTCTGAGTTGAGTGAGAATGCTTTTCCAACTTTTTTGTCTGAATGAGTGCACATGATGTCACGTAACCCTATGGACTGTAAACAATGTGTAAAAGGACAAGTGTTATTATTCTCTCCAATCTGGCAACTTGTGTGAGGGGATATAGGCCAATAAAAGATTCTTGTGAACCCCATTCACTTGCCACATCTACACATTACTTGGCTAGCATAAGGATGCCAAACCACACCTCTTTCACCTGGAACAAATGACAACACACCTATACTAATAGAATTCTCATTTCAGTCTCCTGATTAAAAGTTGTAAAAGAAAGACACTCAGAAAGACACTATTGCTTGGGCTTGTGCTATATTTACCTTGTGCACTAAAACACTTCTCTAATTCTGAAGTCAATTAGCTTTATATTATTCTAATCCATCTGGACATTTTTACCTTGTTTATTTCTATTCCATCTTCATCTGTTATTTCTTTATTAAATACCCTTAAAAATTATAAAGGTTGACTCCATTTCTCAGCCTGTCACATTCATTTATGTCACAGAGACTTCATTCACAAAGGGAAGTTTGGTGGTGGTGGTGATGGTGGGGGGCTGAGCTAGATTGAAAATTGTATGTTTTCGTATAGGCAGACATATGTGATGCATCATTTCATTATGTGTTTCTTGTGTTTGTTTACTGAAAGTGGGTGCATGTGACAGGAGGACCAGGTTAAGTTTTCCAGCAAGCAAGGGAGGAATTAATTAAACAACATCTGATTCTTTCTTGTCTTTCTCTTCCCCTGCATTTCACACATATATGTCACAACTGCAATAACCAACTTCTAACATGTTAGAAATGTTCTTACTTTGTTACTGCTATAACTATAACCTCCATTGCTGCATGATCAAAATGGGGATGAAACCAAAAAAAATTTCACATCAATATGCTAAAAGAAATTTTAGGGCATCCCATTTCTGAACTTATGAGCCAAAAATTACAAACATGGCATCATAAACAAAGGGGAAGAAATTGAAATTTATCACATTGATTAAATCTGCAGTTGCAACACATGTGATTCTACAGAACAGATTATGAACTTTGATATTTCATTATCATCTCAGCAGGGGAAGATTAAAGATTATGATTTGTTTTCCACTCCCTTCTTACAGAAAATCTCGGTCACACAGTTAGTATTAAACATTAAAATCATAGCATGTACTCTTTGAATGGTGTTCTAAATTGCAAATGACAAATTCTGAAACTATTGTGACACTGATTTTGGAAAGTGTCAGACTTCTTTATTAGAAAACCAGATAGTTATCTCAAAGCACACTTCTCTGGAACATTTATTAATGGACATTCTGACTGGGTCCAAGCATACAAGACCAGCAGATCAGACCCCTGAGAGGGCCCATGATTTTTTCCAATCAACTGCGCTTCACCAGTGCTAAATCTCTTGTCCAACCTTCTGTTCTTGATTATTTTTTAAATATGCAGATGCTTTGGTGTGTAAGAATGTGTGAGTGTATGTGTTAAGATCAATTGATTTTAAAGGTCTCAATTTTTTTGTAACAACAACACTATTTTTCCACTGTCCATTCCAAGTTAGTATGTGTTTCTTATTAATATTACTTTGTGAATTTCTACTTTACATGAAAGCATAATAAAATAAGGAAATTTCAGGACTTTAAAAAAAAAATGTTTAGTTGATTTTGTGTATATGTAAAGTTATCATTTAAATATATATTTTTTAGAATTTTGTTACCATACCTTTTAACATCAAAGCAATACAATAGTGAAATAACCATAAAACAAAAGATCAAGGAAAACAAAATTAAATAAAACCAATAAAAATTAAAAGTCAAAATACTTTTTTTAAATGAAAATGTTTATACCGGATTCTGAAACAGAAAAATAAAAAAAGTACAATTAGCATGGAATGCATATGTATAAGTATTATTTAGAAAAGTTTCAGATTCTAATAATAGTAATAATAAACATATTATATAAGCATACAAGAATGCAAACATAGTCCTACTCAACCATACCATGGAATTGCAAATATTGGCAACAGACAGTAAAGCTTGAAAGTAACAAAGACAAATACATTTGTAATGGTTTGATATTGTAATAAAACATTGCTTTAATAAATGGCTCATAAAGGAAAGGCAATGCAGTTTTTCAAATCCTTACAAACAGTATTTCCAACAAGAAAAGCATTACAGAAATCACTATGCCAAAGTGTAGATCTAAAGCCAAAACATTATTTTAGATGAGCTTTGCATTGCAAAACTAACATTTTTCTCTTGACTGAAACACACACCTCATACCCCAGCATGCTAAATGAATTAAGGTTGACTTTGAGTTTCTACTGTGCCTTTGATAGAACCAATACAGTCACTTTGGTAATGTATTTCCTGAATAGAACTGCAATATATTTTTATTTTTAAGTATATATATATACTGTATATACTTATATATAGTATGTAATTCTTAACTGACATTGATAAAAACACACACTTATCTCATTGCATAAACCATTGTGATAATGATAGTTCTGCTTTATTTATCTGTTATTCATATGAAGAGTACTATAATGAAAGGATTCATAAAATAAATTAATTATTATTTATCCCTTCCAAATTAAACTCTAATCAGCTTTTAGCATGAGAGTTATATAGGTACTATGCTAATTTAATTCTTACAATATTAAGAGAAATTATTTTAATATATGCACTACTGGCTTCTTGCCTTACTTATTTTTAATTGGAAAATGTATTAATTAATGAGTGTGTGTATGTGTATGTATATATATGAATATATAATGAATAGTGATTGTGCCATAAGTGATAAACTTGTTATTGATAAATATTACATGTATAGTGGTTATGAACAAATTTCATTAACAGAAGCTACAATAAGAATTATACTACAGGATATTAATTTTGGGCCTTCTAAATTAAGTTATCAGCCATTAAGCTGACATAGAATTAACATATTGTGCATAGAGGAAACAAAAGTGTATATATTGTTTATCGGGTGAATATTAAATGATTACCCATGTGGTCATCAACATTGACATGTCAGTGTTATATACTTAAGTCAACAAATAATGCTGCCTCACTTAAAAAACATCATCTCACTGAGCAAAAAAAATGTCAGCCATTATTAATATCCTCCTTAATCATCATAATAAAAGCTATAGATAAATAATGATCTTACATATTTGATAGATATGTGTAATTTTTAATTTTAATCTTTTATGTGTGTGTGGTAGAGTGAGCCAAGGGGAAAACTTGGCACTCGAACAGCACATAAATGCAGTCGCACCACATTGACTGCTGTAGGAATAATAAAGTTTTCTAACCTTTACCTGGTCCTTGATGTATATTATATTGGTGACAAGGATGATGTCTTTTGGAAAACTTAAGGAGTTTCAACTAGACAGGGTAAAAACTGGGCTCTGTACATTGAGCAATTATTTTGTAGCAAATGACATTGAAGGCGCAGACAAAAGGAGAGCCATTCTATTGAGTGCATATGAAGGTACCACATACAAACTGATGTGTGTGATCTGTTAGAACCTACTAAACCAGACGTAAAATCGTTTAATGAACTGAAAGAAGTGGTACAAAATCATCTTAGCCCCAAACCACCAGAAATTGTGCAGCTCTTTGAGTTTCACATGCATGCTCATCATGAAAGTGAGTCTGTGTCTTCGCACGTATATCAGTTGTATCATTTGTCTCTTGACTGTAATTTTGTTGAGTCACTTGATAGACGCTTCGTGATAGACTAACATGCGGAATTAACAATGTTCATAATCAAAGACGGCTACTGTCTGAGAAGGAGCTATCATTTGCCATAGCACTAGAGGTGGCTACAGCTATGGATCTTGCAGGAAAAAAAATGCTGCAACACGACTAGAAAATACTACAAGGTACAACATCGTCTGAAGGCACTTTCAAGGTGGACAGTGCTACTATTACTGTTGCTGGCGATGTCAAGTAGGTGAAAAAAAAAAAGCAAAGTATGAGCACTGAATGCTGGTTTTGCAGGCTCAAAGGTCATGCACTGAAACAGTGCAAGAAATATCTTGCTGACAGAGAAAGGAGAATAAGGATAAGAAATTATCACAGATTTTTAAAAGTGGAACAATTAAAAAATTACAAGAGTCAGACAATGAGGTCAGTGATGAAAAAGTGTTTACAGTCTTCAGAACAGAGAGTAAAGTGAAGCCTTATGGGCAGAAGTTCGAAATTCATACAGACTATAAACATCTTTTGGGACTGCTTAAGGAAAACAAACAAGTACCAAGTAACAAGTATGACAGCCACTCACATTCTAAGATGGGTAATAATATTGACAGCAAACAAGTACACCATCATATTCAAAACTGGGGAAAACCACGGCAATGCGGATGGTCTGAGCAGGCTGCCACGTGAAGTGACAGTGAGCAAGCAACTGATGGAATAGTTAGAAACAATGCCAGTGACAGCAAAACAGATTTGTCGGTGGACAAATACAGACCAGTTACTATCCAGAGTGAAAGATTATGTGTTGAAGGGGTGGCCAGGGATAAACATTTTCAGCTATATTTTCCAAGAAAAACAGAGTTGAGTGTCCAAAATGGTTGTATTCTTTGGGGCATGAGGGTTGTAGTCTCACCAAAGGGCCTTAGAGGGCTTGAGGACCTGCATGAAGCACATCTGGGCGAGAGCTGGATGAAAGGGTTGGCACGTTCATGTCTTGTGCCCAGGTATAGACTGGGAAATTGAAGCAGGGTGCAAAGATGCCACATATGCCAGACTCATAAGAATATGCCCACTCCGTCATTCCTACACCCTTGGGAATGGCCAAATTGACCATGGAGTCGGCTTCATGTGGACTAAGCAGGTCCTTTCCTTGGGAAACTGTTTCTAGTGATAGTAGATGCACACTCCAAGTGGACTGAGGCATACCCAGTGAACTCTTGCACCTCAGTGACTGCCATCGATAAATTGCGACAGTCATATGCGACCCATGGAATACCAGAAATACTGGTATCAGACAATGGAAGCTTCTTTACCAGTGGGAGTTAGGGTTTATGCAGCAGAATGACATTAAGCACATCAAGTTAGCACTTCAACTAACGGACTAGCAGGACGAGCCGTGCAAACATTAAAGCAAGGTTTTAAAAAGATGTCAACTGGCACAATTGAAAGACACTTAGCTCACTTTTTGTCTATCGGGTCACTCCTCAGACCACAAGTGGGAAAGGTGAGATGCTTTTTAACAGGAAGGTAGGAACTTGCCAGGACTTGGTTCAACCAAGCATGGAACGGCAAATCATACAGAAACAGCTACAGCAGAAGCTGAATCATGATCAATCGGCGGTCAGATGATACATTTCCGGCAGCCTACCCTACTCTCCAATCCGTTGCAGAGATCTGAGAGCCTTGTTTCAGGTCGCCCCGTTCGAAGACTTCCAGAGCACCTTAAAGGTTATCAGCTTAATAATTGACTTGTTTTGGGTTGGTTTTTTTTGTTACTTGTTAATTACTTTTATTTTATTTGAAAGAGGAAAAGATGGATATGTCAATTAATTAATGTGCTGGAACATGGACAAGCAACTTTGGTTTAAAAGTTAATTTTCTTTTTTTATTTTTTAAAATTTGTTATTACATTTTATAGTTAAGAATTTAAAGGTGGGGGTCTGTGGGAGAGTGAGCCAAGGGGCAAAACTCGGCATATAGGGCAGAAGGGGGGGGGGGCACTCGGACTGCACGTAAAGACGGTCGCACCGAGTAATAACGGTTTCCAACCTTCACCTGAACTTTGGTGTATATTATAATGTCACTTTTTTAATGTGACAAAAGTTTTTAATCATATTTACAACTAAAATAAAGTATTTTTATGCTTTTGTTCCTGACACTAGCCAGATTGTCAGTAGGCCTATAATATTGTCTGTATCAATTAATTTTTTTAATCTTTAAACGACATATTCAGTCCTATATAAAATCAACTTATAAAGTATCAAGTTAAATCATAATCTCTATTAAATACTTATCATCCTCATAAAATATCTGTATACTAGCTCATATCACTCATTTAGCAATTTGTGACCATCCCACATCGGACAGAGCCCGTGAAATAAAAAATAATCCATCATCGTGCCGTGCTTTAGTTACCGTTACACTAGTCAGAACCCGAATACTATTTTTCACTGAGCCGTTTGTAAATTAAACTGGTATGCCAAATTAAAATAATAAAATAAAAACATAACCTGTACATTATAAATAAACTTATACAAAAACTCAAACATTTAATAAATGGGACGTTAAAATTATCAACTGAGTAAAATATATTTTATAACACTTTTATAACAAGAATTATAAATACTCATTTATACCAACAATGACTATATGTGAAATAAAACTATATAGACTAGACTGTATAGTAAGTTCTTAGAACAATAGTCTTTGTTGTTTACGAAGCCTTCTATCTTCACTCACTACGCTAACATGTACATGTAAATTGATATTTCCACATACACGAATAATACCGCCACGTAGGTATGACAATAAAATTCCTTGGAGTTCAGTTATCAGTACACACCAAAATTTATGCAACTGCAAAAAATATTTTTACAGATTTCTCTAACACTGTCGAGTCGATCTTGATGAAAAATCACATATCTTACTTAATATTGTTTGATAAATCGATCAAGCTGTTCGGAAATCAAGATTATTTCTATTGCCCAAAATATCCATTTAAATTTTATAATTATAAATTATAATGTAAACGAACGATATACTTCACAATTAAACTGTTTTAAGGTTGTGTATTTGAAAGTATCAGAAAGATTTCTCCACTGGTTTTACTGATACTTTTGTTTTGGTCAGATTGTATTAGATTAATGTACCCTCCCAACCATTTCAAGGAACCCGTTTCTTTCTCTAACACGCGCATGCAGTGTGAATGTAGGAACCCGACCTAGACAGGTTATATACTGAGTCACAGAATCAGTGAAAATAGCTTGATAACTTCATCTGGAGCTTGTAGATTTACCATAGACATAGAATTAGAAAGGTATTTTTATTTCTATATGTCCATGCACATCTCAGCAAGATCACAACCAATACAGATATTCTCATTTGGACTTCTGCCATATAATAAGTTCGCTTAATGTCAAACCAAACAATAGAATAATAATAAACTAGCCTCTAAATGTAGATAGTGTTTCGACTTGCACAAAAACAAAATACTCTTATCCGCACAATGGTCTGAAATTTCATCTTAAAACGAAGTTTGTTATAAGCAGTTTTAAAATTGCTTGAATTCTGAACAGGCGCGAAATAAACAACCTTTAACTCGGAAGTTGAACTGTTTGGTGCACTTTCGAAGTTAGTCTGATTAAAATATGGAAACATTTTTACAGCGCGTGAAATCTCTCGATAATATTCAATTACGTGCCGAATTACTTATGCATGGAGAGAAAGTGGGTCCTATTACACCCACTACTCGCCAATTATTTGTCAGTCGTCTTGCTAAGAAATTGTTTGAAAATGAGCGCCTTATTTGCCAGGTAGATGCCACTAGCGTCTGTGTGGGAAAAGATGCACTCAGCTTAGTTGATGCAAACTGTAGCCAAAACTCCTTTGCTTTTGATCAAACTGCTACACCTATAGTGAATGAAAATAATATGACTGGTTCAGGAGAGGTTTTAGGCGAATCTAAACAAACTGGTTACAACGACGACAACGAGATAAGTGCACAAGCAACCTACTTTATTGTCAGCAATTTGGTTAATAACAATCAAACTGAAGGTACTTTTGATATATTTTGTTTATATATATAAGTTATGATTTTAATATAAGCACACCCACAAATTGGTTGTACTCAATACTTCTTAATGTGAAAAATGCGATATTATCTAATTATGTAAAACTCAAGTGTTAAATTTGATTTAAACTAAAGAGTTCTATCATTATTGATTATTTAGATTGTTTATCAACCAATTAATACTAGAATCGGAGCAAAGCGATGAATACAAAAACAGGTTTACATTAATTAAGCAAATAAAAAAAAAAACTAGCATATCAGACAGCAATTGAGAAAAGTAGAAATCTTGTAACTAGTTTTGTCCTTTTACTGGTTTTAGTATTTTTTATATGGGCAACTGTATATATAAATAATATATATATTTTATATGGACTCATCAACAGATATTTCACAAAATTTACATGAACATTAGTCAACATGTTTGATTCAAAGAATATTACAAAATATGAGAATAAATTTGATTTTTTTTTTCCTATTAAAAAACAGAAAACTTTGACATTGTCATGATTGTGATTGTGTACAGCAAGATTTAAAAGCAGTCAAACATAAAATGTTGCTACTAGTACTAAACTACTATGCATTCAGATAGGTTATTCATATAACACTCTAATAATAACAGTAGTCACATTTTCATGTTCAAATTTTATTTATTATTATTGCTATTACAGTATTAGGAAAATGTATTATCCTACATAAATGATGAGTTTTGTAATATGTTTCTAATATTTATAAGTTATAAAGTCTTTCTTTTTACGCACTACTGACTAAGGTCTTTCTACACAACAAAAACTTTTTTCACTTAATAAGTATTGTTGTCTTTGCATCTTTTTCTAAAGATTTGGTTGTAGTTTGAGGGTTGTGGAACTGGAAGGTAATCCACACAATATATAGGTTGTCAGTTTACTACAAATTAAATATCAGTTATTGTTTATAATGATTTGTCTTTTTTTTAGTAACAGTAATAGACTAATACTATTTAATTCTATAGCACTTTTAGCAGAGCAATGGACTCATCTACCATTTTATTAAAGTCACCAACTTATTCATCAGACTCTTTCATTCTTTCATTCTCTACACCTGGATAGTCATGAGTGAGTATGACTAGAGTTGAACAATCTAAGTTTTAACTCTAATAATATATATAATTTGTTGCTTACTTTATGCCCAAGTTGTGGAGTGCAAGGAAAGTGAGTATGGCATGATAACAACATCTTTAGTTGCTTTCTGCCATCCATATGGGACTACTATCAATATTATTTCATTACAGATAAGCTACACATTATTATTTTATTATAAACTATAATTCATATGATAATTAACTTAATGTATTTTCTTATTTTGGAATTTTTATATTTAATTAAGTCATTTCCACCTGTCACATCTAAACCATAATAAAATAGGTTTACTTAGACAATTGTTTTATAAATTAAAAAATATAACTCTTGAATTTGAACCTGTCATTTCAGGATATAGAATTTTTACTGAAAAGTTGGAAGCGCTTGCATTCATGAAGAAAAATGCAGGTGCTAGACTAAAAATCTTACACAGTAAATCTGATGTCAAGCAGTTCTGCTCACATTTAACCCAAAGCATCTATGACCAGGTACAGGTACTGAGTTAACATTATGCTAAAGTTGCCAGCATTAGTAGAAGCAAATAATAAAAAAATATGTATTTATATAGACTTAGCAGAAGTCTGTAAAGTAAGAATTTTCTATAGAGAACTAAGACTATTCCCTTTCTATTCCCTAGACAACATGCAAATTATAGGTGTTAAGTACATTGGTTTCTGGTTATACTTATTGCTATTTACTAATTTAGATATTTTGCTAAGAAAACTCTATTTCATATAGACTACATTTGTGGTGTAACCCAAATAACTAAAAAAATATCAAATTGGATATTGCAAATCCTTTTTTTTTTTTTTTTTAAAATAATCTACTTATTTTAGATACATGGATGATTGTGTGTGTGTGTGTGTGTGTGTGTGTGTGTGTGCGCGCGCATATAAATTTATATTGTTCTAGGTTTTGGTTACTTAAAATAAATATTGGTTAATTCTTTTCACAATCTCAATGTATCAATATAGGAAGTTTTCATTTCGATGATTTCTATCAGGTATTGAATTTTTGGACATTGAATAAGAATAGCTTTTGAATTTATTATTAACACAATAAATAGACACACACACTTTTAGGAATGCACATACACATATAAATGTTTATAAAATAAATGCTTATATGTTTACACCACAAACTACAGTTTACCAAAGGTACTGTTCAATGTACTTAACTCTCATATACTTACCTGGATAGGGTGTTTTTTGTGTCACTAAAGACTAACCCCTCTTAAAAACAGCCAAAACAAATTTCATGAATCTTAAATTTGTTCACTAGTATCAAAAAGACATATACATTTGACTAATATTGTAATAATGTGCTATAATTTATAATTACATAATGCATTTTTTTGCATCTTAAACAATTTATTTTACTTGTGACTGGCATTTTAATAAAAGGACCATCAAATTCAATTTCAATTCATAAATAGCAGGGACTTAACTGAGGCATTCACTCTCAATAATTCATAATAGCAAATTTTCGAGTTCAAATCTCATATACATCAAGTTGATCAAATATATTAATTAAACTTAAATATTCATATTGTTTGCAATTAAGATAAATGTTAGTGACTCCCACTACTACTGTACTAGTTTTGGATGAAATTTTAAAACTATCTCATTGCAGAATGTTGGTTCTCCAAAATTTAAAAAAAAAAATCTTGTTAATTAAAATTAGAATATACTTATTAAAAAAATTAGGAATATATTTACCACTTAAAATAAAGTGAACATATGATTTGCCTCAACTAATTTTCTGTTATTCTTAACAGTTTCCTGTACTAATTCTAATTCAGGTAAACATTTCACTGGATTCATGCACTACATTACAATCACCTCAATCTGTCACTTGCAGTTTCACTATGGATGCACTGAGCTATTAATTGCAAAAGAGTGTATATGGCATATGATAAATTGTTTGTATAAAACATAACAACTTTCTTACTAGTTGACAAAGTTTAACAATTTTCAAATATTACTTATGAATAACCAGATACAGTGGTTTGCTTTGTTTGAGTTTTGTTGTTGTTGTTGTTGTTATTGCTATTCTGATATGTTTTATAGGGATTAGAATAGGTTGCAATTTTTAAAAAAAATCAACTACTAAGTAAATGGCTATCTTTCTATATTCATTTGTACGTAATTTGGATTTTTATAATTGACTTAATGATTACCATGTATATTGAGATATGTAAAATTCAATATTGATGCTGTGTGTGTGTGTGTGTGTTTTCAGTGCATTGATTTTTATTTTTACCTCCAGCACTTTAATGCAAAATTTAGGCATAAATAATGATGAGATGGCATATTATTTTCATATAAAACTAAAAATCTATGAAAGAAATTTGTAAGTAAACTGAAAGAAAGAGCTCAAAAATAAAATGTCTAGTTATATCTAGAAAGTGTGATTACAGTCTGTGGTTTTAGCTCTTTTTTTATCTTGTAAGTGCTACTTTTCTATTAACATTTATATATTGTGCATGGATAGAAAAAGATTATTTTAAGATATTGATATTTTTTTAAGTATTACTTATGCCTAATTATTTGTGCAAAATAAATGTTCAGCAATTAAAACAAAATTATCTAACAATAACCATGTGGGTGAGAAAGAGTTAACAAATAAGTGAAACATGCATAGGATTAAATGCATTATTTTTTTCTTAAAAATAATGAAATGAAATAATGAAATAATAAAATGAATGCATTTTTTTTTGTGTGTAATTTTTTTCAGAAACAGGAAGATATCTCAACAAGCTCTAGTTTGGATTGTGAAAAGAGTGCTTTTAAAGGACCAAAAATCCAGGAACTTGTGCAGTTTCGTAAACTGATTGAAGAAGGAAAGCTTGAAGATATTAAAGAAAAAATATGGAATAATCCAAGGTATCTCATTTCTGGAGCTGACACTCCAGTCATACTACATGTAAGTTAGTCATGAACTTCTTTCTTTCTTTTCTTTTTTTTAATCTTTAAACCTTTTTTTTAATTGTATGATTATTATTTTATAAATTGAAGAGCAAGTGAAAAGTGATAAAATGATTTTTATAGTCATTGTCTCATTAAAACATAAAATAAAATCTAAAAGACAACACACACAAAAAAAATAAGAGGCTATGTATTTTTTAACAGTGATAAAATGCTTATGTGTGTGTATGTATATATATTTTAAAACATATTAGTAAATCAGGTGGTACTTGTAGTTGTACTATAATCTCCAATTGTAATTTTTTTCTCACTAAATCTGTTTGGCTTAAAAGATAATGTGCTTTAAGTAGATTTACTTATATGAAATTATGCCTGTTTAAAATTGTATTTCTGGTAAGTTATATACTCTTTTATTGTTTTAAATCTTTGTTTTCCTATGATTTTATATCTTTTACTACTTTGAAAGAAATGGTATCTTTATTTATTATATTTTACAATGGAAATAAAAAATAATTTTATGCAATTTATTTTCTTAGGAGGGAATGCGACATAATGCATTACACATAGCAGCAAAAACCAACCAAGCAGCTGTGGCAAGAATTGTGTTGGAAACGGTGCATAATCCTGAATTTACTAAACGACTGTATAGAGATTCTTACGACACAGATGACTCTCGTCAACGACGTATCAACTTTCTCATTGACCTCTACCTTAATTCTCCTGACAAAGGTGTAAGTGATTAGATTTGTTTTCAAGAATACCTTAAAGAGATAGTGTAAAAATAAAAATTCTAGTAACTTAATTATACTATGGGGTCTGGGTACCAGCTCAGGTGTGTAAAGGCCATATTGATAGGTGGGGAGGAGAGACTTTGCTAAGAATATCTGAGCTCAGTTTGATGAGAGTATCTGAGCTCAGTTTGATGAGAATATCTGAACTCATTTTGATGAGAATATTTGAACTCAGTTTGATGAGAGTATCTGAGTTTAGTTTGATGAGAATATCTGAGCTCAGGCAAAAGAAAAAAAGTTATTTTGCTACAGCACTAGATAGACCAGAATTCATCTGCCCCTACCTTCAAATTGCAATTATCTATGGTCATGGATCCTTGTACTTTCTGTTACGACAAAGTAAAAGGAGTGATTGGGTGCTACCACTACTGTGAACTAAGGATCCTGTTGTCAGCTGCATACCAACTCCATGCCTTCTCTCCCACTTTCATTCCTTTCTTTTTTAGATAGCTTGCTCTTTGTTTCTTCTCTTTTTCTAAAAACACACATGCACCTACCCCCAAGTGTTAGATAAGGATGTAGCACAGAAACACCAGTTAACAATGGATGATTTTGTAAATGTATATACAGTGCTTTTATATAAAAAAATATTCAGTAATACTAATTATCATTGTTTTGATGATTTAGCATATATAATCTGTACTTTTAAGTAAGAAATGTATTCACTAATAGTAATACTGCTTGCATGATTTAGCATGTGTGTATATATATTAGGTAGAACCAGCTATTTTTTTAGTTTTTGGAAATGAATGAAATTTACACCATATAACAATCATGGTGAAAGAAGTCAGTTTACAAAAAATGGTTGCGTAATCTTTCTTACTTTTTTTTTTAACGCAATTTTCAAAAATGGGGAAAAAATTATTATCTGACAGCTAAATTTTTGCATACCTCATGTATCCAATGCTGACATGAAGCCTGATTTATTCTGAGGCAATAGCTTTCTTAATTTTGAGTTACTGATTCTCAAAAATGAGAAAAAACACAAATTGAGCAATGGCACTTTGAGCAAACACTGAAAATGAACCATATTAATGCATTTTTGCTTATTTTGAGTTCCATTTGACTTGTTTAAGTAATTATAATGAAATAATAACTTAAAATTAGCCAACATTCGTAGTTAAAATGCACTTATTGATGTCTTATGTTTTAAAATTTATGATTATTTAAAAATAAGGGTAGAGGGCTAATTGAAACCTAGTGGCAAGTTGAAATAAAAACAATAGTACATGTATTATATATTCTGAAACATGGTCCCTCAAAGTCTTGGCCAATTTTTACAAGTGAAATGAACCCTAACAATAATTTAACCTATTACCAACTCTTAAAAGATACAATGATGGGTATAACCTCACAAAAAATAAATAAATAATGTGTATTTGAGGCTGTTGCTATTGGCGCTACCCGTAATGATTAATTAATTTAAATGGCTGTCATTCGTGATCCATCATAACTTAGTTAATAAACCAGTTTTTTTGTAGGGAAAAACTATCTAGGATCAATGTGTGATCATTGTCTGACAGATATTATCAAACATTGTTAATAAAATTTACAGCAGAAATGAGATCCACTGTAAAAGAAGGCTGTCACTCATTGTTCTGAGAAGCTACATTCTAGATAAATATCAGATTCTGATAATGAGGATTTAATCTGCTAAACATGTTTAATGCAGCCCAAACAAGGATAGGGTTATGAAATAAGACTTCAGATTCTGATAATGAGGATTTAATCTGCTAAACATGTTTAATGCAGTCCAAATAAGGATAGGGTTATGAAATAAGACTTCAGCCATCATAATTTTTATCAACAAAGGTTTCTTTATTAGAATACTGGACCCAAATTTGATTTTGACCTTAATTATCTCAGGAAGGGTTAACATTTTCTGATTCTCAACTTTTCTTTTCAGATGTAATAAGATATATTTTTTTTAAAGGGATAAACAGCATACTGTTTTATGCACTCTCTGTTTTGAGATGCTAATATTTCTGTTAGTTGTCATCGAATGTAAATTGATAAAAATAACTTCAAACAGATTTTAAATATTATATTTTGTGTATACACAATGTAGAGATATGAAATAATTTCAGTTTTTCCCACAAAAACATTTCTTTTATTTTTTTAAATTTTAAATTCCAATAAAAAATATATTTAATTAAATAAATATTGTTTGATATCATTGGATAATTAAACTTTGTTTATTATTTAATTTATTTTTAAAATGGTAGTTCTTTTACAAGAATTGCTGAATAAAATTATTACATGAATTTATTTTTCTGTGTACATGTATGTTTGTGCATGCATGATATCATTATTATTTCTAAAGGCAGGTGAATCTCCACTACATATTGCCTGTAAGATGGGTTTCCCAAGGGTGGTGCACACACTGGTCCTGTACTCTTCTACTGATCGGTTCTTACCAAATAAGTTTGGTGAAAAACCTGAAGATGTAAGTAGCTTTAACTATTTTTAAAAGCCAACAGATTGACCTAATAGTCAACTTTTGGGGAATTTTTTTTATATCTTATTTTCTTAGCAGGAGAGTTCCAACCTTTTCCACATTAGTAAGACCTGGTTTCTCTGTAAGTACATCACAGTGTACTTTTAATATTTGTCTAACTCATCTTTCTGCATATCAGTTAGACTGTTGTCAAACTTGACATCAGAGAACATCTTAAGCTCAGTCAAAGGGCAAATAGAAACAATATTGGTGTCATCAGTTTCTCTTTCCTTATGAGCAATAAGAACTGTATCATCTGTTTGTGCCCCTACCTTCTCAGCTGTTTGATCATTTTACAAATCTGTCCCTCTCAATGTATGGACTCAACAGATTATTTACAAAGCATTTCCTATATCAATTATTTTTTATACTGCTTCATATTTCAAAGGATGAGTAATAACTTTGAGTACAATAATTTAATTGTAGGCCTAATTACACTTTATTTCATATAAATTAGGTATTCTCAGGTATTTTTGATTATTCAAACTATTTGATTAAATAAACCAACCTTGGTCCCAATTAGTTTGGATAATCAATGTTCTACTGTAACTGAATAAGTTGTGTTATATTACAACACTATAATATGAATTCTAAAATCATTAACACACAGAATTTGTTACTTAATAAATATTTATCTTACATGCTTAGGTTTATAATTTAAAATAGAAAACACCATTTGGTATATAGGTGTTAATGAATGATTAACAAAGTAATGGATGCTAGTTCAGGCAGAAAGATAGCAGTAGGAAGCACAAAAATCAGAAGCAAATTAAGTGGACAAGACTCACTTTTCTTGAGATACGAGGCTTTATATCCTTTTGATAAAATCATCCTGTCTTTCACAGTTAGGGAAGAGTGGCTTAGACCTGGACTACTTTGGGCTTTATATGCGCTATATTCTGAAGATATGCTATTCTCATCGAAGTCATCATCATCATCATCATCTGTTTCTTCTTCGTCTTCTGGTATTGTACTTTTCGAAATTTGTAAATTTTGGGAACTTATAGTATCTTCGTCACCTTCACTAGAGTAAGTTGTTTCACTACTTTCTGACATTTTCCCCTTACTTGTTAATACATCGAATTAAGCATAAAGAATGAATCCACATTGTTTCTGTTACTCACATGATGTAGTGGGAAACTGTTTCTGTAGGAAATAAAATAAAGAAGAATTACCATACTTTTAAAACCACAGCTTGTTATAAAGTTTTGAAACTATTGCAAAATTTGTTTATAATGAATATTTAAAACTAATGTCACATTTGAACCATTGTGAATTAAATATTTTTATAGCTATATTTTGCAAATAAGTGACATTTAACAAACATATAAGTACAAATTAACAGAAGCAAAAAGTATACATTATGTTTATTATTGCCAATATGAATGAATGTGGTATAAAAGGACACTTTAAATTATATTTCTTAACTTATTCTATTTGTAGGCTATAGGCCAGGTTAATACAAAAGGTTTACTAAATATGCTAACAGATGAAGAGGAGTTATAATCATTGCACACTGAAGTATGCATATATACATTTAAAAGGCATATTTCATTAATATGTACTCATATAGGAGGGAAAATATGTTTATCAGATCTGTTTATATACTTACTGTCTGCCATTACTATTAGGTCTGAAAAAATTACATTAAATAAAGGCTACAGAAAGAGGTTAAGTGTATTTCTTCTATATTGCAACTTTCTTACATTACATTTTAGTTATGCATTGGTTGTGTTAATTATTGTTAATATTTTAATGTTTAATTCATTGAAAATGCAGCATTTGGATCACACCATTTTTTTGATGCAAACTATTTTAATTTATTTTTTAAATTAAATCAGTCAATAATACAGGTAGGATGCTTTTTTTAAACAACAAAAAATGCATTACATTTTCTAGCCATGTACAAAACAGAATCAAAAGAAACATTTATAAGTAAAGATATTGTTTTTATCATACACATATATGTAGTGGTTGATTAAAAAAAAAGAAAACTGAAAATATTTTAGAAATTCTGTATTTCGATAATCACTAAAAATTCTAATTAAAATTATACACAAAGTCACAAACTCAAAATTAAAAAAAAAAAAACTATATTGATTTATTTTGGTTGTATTATTCCCTGTAGAAGCATAGAGGTTTACAAAACATTTCCAGAATGCTGTAATGCTTATAAATAATAAGTTGTATTTTATCATTTTACCTTATATAAACATATTTAAAAAGAATGTACCAAAAAAAAAATAATAAAAAGAAAGAATCATATTTTTTATTCCAAAGCTTATTTTTTTTAATTCTATGCTAGAATAAAAAACATTTACACCTGCAGTTTTTAAGTGTTGAGATTGCTGTGAGTGGGGGTGGGTGGGGATGGGTCATATGAAAGGAATACATTTATTATTTAGACAAAAAGAGAAAGTAAAAGAAACAGTTATTAAACACACACACACACATACAAAGAGATGAAATAAAACAAATTGGTCTTTGCTGAGTCATTTATTTAAGAAACACATACAATGACTTGAAATAAAACAAATTGGTCTCTGCTGATTCATTTGGAAAATATAATGACTATGGAAGAAATAAAGAAGAAAATCTAAATAATATCATAATTGCATTGTGAAACATATCCATCCATTCATCCACATCCAAAGGGAAATAATTCTCTAAACTAGAAATTGCTGGTTTTTTCCCCTAACATAGTATATCTTTGCTTTGCACAGCTTATCTTAAAATTAAAATAAAAATACACACATAGCACTGCACACGGTGTTGTCATCTTTAGCCGTTTAGGATTGGTGTAAAACTCTAAGCAAGGCTATTTTTTTTTACACTGTTCAAATACTTTACTCATTTTCTGTCTTCAAGAACTTGTACATTTAACTTTACCAGTGCAACTTGAAAATTCAAAATGTGTTATTGAGCCAAATATCAATCAGTATTTTCACTTCTTCAGGCTTGGCTTTGTTGATGCTCATTGAACTCTACTCTGGATTTCCTGCCAGTATTAGATCCCTTTATGAAGTGATCTATTCTACTCCCTTGTTGAATTCTTTGCAATTTGCACACTATAGGTATTCATTTTTCTTGAATCTCTATCTTGTCTTCAGCAGAACCACTGCAGACTTTGGCTTCTGTTAAAGATGGGTAATACTAAGCCTTTGTCAGTGTAAGCAGTAAAATTCTCCCAGCTGTACACGTTGTAGGCTTCCAGAGTCTTTGTCTCATTTTCAACCAATTCATTTAGCCTTGATAGCTTAACACTTCCTGCAGCTTTACATTTATTTACATTAATGTCATTTTGATTGTCTTGCACTGATCTAGTTACTATACTCTTTGACATTTTGTTCAGTTCAAACTCATTTTAAAACATATTTCAAAAAGCACACTTTACTGGTCCGCTAAAATGCTCATGCTAAGATAACAATAAAGACAAAAGATTCTGTGCATAAAGTATGTTCATTGACATTGAGCAGGAGACTAAGATTTGTGTGCATTGTGATAGCCACAATACAGCTGTACACAGATTCGAGAGAACATAGTTGCATATAATACATTTGCTCTCCTTAAGATGATTTATTCTTTCAGTTGGAAGGGATAAATTATTGATGCAGGTATAAGACAAGCTTGAGGAGCATGAATGCCTCATAACAAATTAAATTGAACAGTGAGAATTGTAATCTAACATAATTGGTGGTAAGTGAACATTTTACCAAAGCCCAATTTGTAGCCTGAGACAAAAGTTGAAGCTTGTGATATCAAAAACACTTTTGAGTGGAATTTGTGACTTAGGACCTTGATGTTTACTCAAGACATAAGCAACAGATTTGTTTTTAGTATCTAGTAAAGAGTCATGCCTAGTAAGGTAATGCTGAAAGTATTTGATTGCCCAAACTACTGCTAAATATTTCATCAAAATAGCATACCAGTAGTTGTAAACCCCATGGCTGTGGTGTGCACAGTAGTTACTAACCCTTCAGTATTACAACTTTTTGGATTAAAAAATGTGCTTATAATTATCAAAGGTGCATCACAAAATGAAGATGCAATTTAGGTTTAATAAGTATATGTGCTCTTTAGCATTCAGGAGCTAAGAGACCCTATCTTGAATTTAATCAGATCAGACAAAATAGAGTATGGAATAAATTGCTAGTCCAAGGAAAGAATACACTATTCAGAAATTGTCATTAATTCTTAGTTTTCAATCTATCTAGTAGCAGTTTTGTTGACCATGCTTTTTATTCATGACTTCTGAATCCACTTGTTTTTATCACTATCAAGGTTAAATCACTATCATTGATTGGGCTTTGAAACTCTTCATCAAGCTTAGTCAACCACAATTGTAAGTTTCCTACATAGTCTGTTACTACAACTACTTTGGCACCATAGTATCCAGTGCCATATTGCAAGATTCACCCATTGCCACAGCATCTGAAGAAACTTAAAGGATACATCTGTCAGAAAACTTTCAGGGTACCTGGAGCATGATCTTGTATTTGGTAAAGGAAAGTTTTCTTTCCCAAGGCAAGGATTCTGATCCTGTATTTGATAAAGGAAAGTTTTCACAAGGCAAGGATTCTGAACCTGTATTTGATAAAGGAAAGTTTTCCCAAGGGAGGATTCTGACCCTGTATTCGACAGGAAAGTTTTCCCAAAGCAAGGATTCTGACATTGTATTTGATAAAAGAAAGCTTTCCCAAGGCAAGAATTTTGACCCTGTATTTGATAAAGGAAAATTTTCTGAAGGCAAGGATTCTGATCCACTATTTGATAAAGGAATGTTTTCTTAAGGCAAGATACTGACCCTGTATTTGGTAAAGGAAAGCTTTCCCAAGTCAAAGAATGAGCTTTGCCATGAAATATTTAATCTATTGCTAGTCATTGGGAAAAGTACCAGGATTATCTCCCAGATAAAAACATTGATCATGCATGTGACTAGTTGGACATTGGTCAGTTTTTCCATGTTGTACTGGTTCACCTAGTTGTCATATTGCTGACATTTTGGGTGGAGTTTAAAAATTTGGACCATTAATAATATTGGTCATACCATGTAATAATAATAATATTAAAAGCTGAGTGGACCATCCTCAGAATGTGTCCTCAGTTGTTTGCTCTTTCATTCTGTGTTCTTAATTAGGTCAGTGTTCCCATTGGCAGAAAGCTATAAAGACAGCAGGCTTGCAAACTCTCATACTCACATAAGAAACAGTGATGGACATACAATTAGCAACATTCAACTTTATATTTTCTTAGTATTTTAACCAAAAGGAATTAATACACAATGAATATAATGACCTAGCATTTATTTATCAGCAAAATGGTACAATGACATGATTTATTGCCAGAAAAAAATATACCAATGGTGTTATACAGAGATACAATACAAAACTGTTAAGTGCATTGCAAACATCGATCGTTTTGAATATAACAGTTACATGTATCTTCATCTAATTGTAGATATATTTGCTTAGGCAATATGGCACAGAAAAGGAGGCCCAGAAATCAAAATAACTTTCCAATAAATTGAAGAAGAAACTCAAATATTCTATTTTTGTTTTAAATGGAAGTCCCTAGAGCAAATGATAACAGTTAGATTGATAACTTTAAAATATATATTGGATATAACTTCAAAGACATGCCTGTATTGTATACTTGGGTACTCAAAATCATCTTGGTTTCTCGCCTTTACTCTAAACCAAGTAGGTAACCTTAGATAATCCAAAATAACCTTTGAGAATTTTAAATCATTTGATTAACTTAGGTATACAAAATAGTCTTGATCTTTTAATTTCTAAACCATTTGGGTAAATCACTAGATATCCAAAATAGCCTTGATCTCTTGTTTTTATTTTAAATAATTGGTTAACTCGTGTAGATATCCAAAATAGTCTCAATCTCTTGCCTTTATTCTAAATCACTTAGGTAACTTGCTTAGATATCCAAAATAGTCTCAATCTCTTGCCTTCTAGTTTGCTATATTGGGTATTTGTGTTCATTTTCAAATATTTTGATACAGTTGCATATTTATTTATTTTTTTAGTGAAGAAACACAAAAATCCAAAAAATATTTACTTATTATGTGCATAATACAATAATATGGAAACTAGCACATCACCTTTTAGGATTTATAAAAGATTGAAACGTAGTTCATCTACTTAGATTAGAAATAGAATGTACATTATTGCAGGTTTGTTTAATTATAATTTGTTTAATATGAATTTATGTTTTAGTTTGTGACTGTATTTCAGATATAATGCCTCTTTGCAGATTGTTTGCACCAGGTGTAAGGGTAATCTATCTTCAGGTGTAAAAGAAGAAATAATAGAACTTCTGAAAGGTAATACTTCCTTCTTAGATATACTTAAAAAATATATTTATGTTTAGAATATTGTAGGAATTTTTTTTAATTATGTGCTTTGTCATGGGAATGTAACTCATGATAAAGGGTCATGTGGTCTTACAGAGGTATAACCCAGTATTACCATCCTTGCTTCAGAAAACAGTCTCTGTAGTTCCATGTCCAGACCTATCTTCCTATCACTTAAATCAGTCACACTAATCTCAACTCAAACAAAGTGCACACAACTGCCACTTAAATTTATTAATAGACATACTACCAAACTTAATTACACCCATAGATTCGTTTACATGATTTCCCAAGAAAATCTAGCTAAGATTATTGGAAGCATGTGAATTTGACCTAAAACTATCTAAAACCACTGATCACTAAAGTCATATATATATATATAAATAAGATTATATGATCTATGAAAAGATAGTACTACTACAGTCTAGACCATTCTAATCTTGTAAGTTTATAAAAATACATGCAGATAGATTCCATATTTTATCATAATAATGTACATAAGAAAGTCCTGACTCCTGGTGAGTAGGGTAAAAAAAAACCCAAGATACTAGTAAACATTCTACCAGTGACAGAGAGTGAAGGAGGGCTGGGCTGGATAGGGCAAGCCTACTGACTCCCCTCTCTCCAAGATATGGCAGCCTGGGTGACAAAGACTGACACATGAACAGTTTACACAATCCATTTTTCAAGACAATGGAAAAAGAAAAATCTTGACTGTGCCTTTAGAAAGAATGCCAGTTATTGATGTACTTTTCAAGAGAGTAGCCTTTGACCTTGAAAAATAGTTCAATTACTGTATAAGAGGTACATACATCCAAGGAAAATATTTACCACATAAACATTCCAAAAAATTACATAGAACATAAATCAGAATTTACACTGCTTGAACACACTAACAGTGGAGTGATTCATTTACAGTTGGGAGTCACAACCAGATTTAGTGTAAACTACAGGCAGTTCAGTTAAATTACCATATTTGATGCTGAATAATTCCATTACTCAAAGAATTTTTTTTTTTATACTCACTGCTGCATAATTCTTCATAAAATTTGATGTTATTATTAATCAAAGTTATTATTTGAAAACTGCATTTCCTACATCATTGGGCTTAATTCCATTTAGTTTGGTAAATGTATCCACAACATTCATACTTCTTGTGCATAACAAACTTCTATCACAGTATCTCTGTGAATATTTTTGATGATATTTCTCAGACATGGTAACAAACATCTGACAGGTATAAGAGGCATACTGAAAGCACTTACTAAAAGACAACAAACTAATCATTTGACTTGAAAATACATGTTGAATTTCAAGAGTTTCTGGGGACGTGGAGAAAGAAGAACAGAAAATTTATAAAAACAGTAGGATTGTACTGAATATTCACTTTGTATTCAGTTTGATTCTGAATACTTTTTTAAACTGGGATATATATTTTTAGTACATTTTTAATTACATGTACAGTCTGAAGATTAAATATTTGTAAAAGTGAAATGCAACCTGTTTGATGAAAATATACTTACTGAAAGGTATGGGTATCTCACAGAGAGATGCCTTTACTGATTTTTTTTTTTTACAACACATCTGCTTAGGTGGGGTAAGTTGACAAGTTTCAAAGTAGTTATTATTAAAAATTTTGATAACACTATGTTACGAGTGTATATTCTGCTAAAAAACCACAAAATTATTACTTATTCAATGATTACATACAATAGATTGTGTCAACAGGTCTGTGCGTGGTACCACTATTGCGATCTCATGACAATGCTACTGCACCATTTATAGGTCAGCCATGTTCTCCTGATGACAAGATGAACACATGTGGATCTGTCATTTATAAGACACAAATTCCAAAGGAACCAAGCTTAACTGTTAGTGCTTTTGCGGGACCCATGTCACCTTCAAAGGTACAGTCTACAGACTTAAGTTGATAATTTAAATCCCTTAATCTGACATTTAGTCTTTAAAGAAAGTTGGTGATTTATTTTTAAAATGCTATTAATAAAATAGAAAAGAATACAATTTTTAGAAGTCAATGTGTTCTGTTTGAAATCTAGGTCTAAACTTAATTATACACATTGGTATTTTGATTAAGTTTAGCAAATTTCAAATGAATATTCTGGTAATAGTGTGAGAATTTAAATTTTACCAGTGGATGTCGCAAAAAAAAAAAGAAAATGATGCTGTATTGTGCTCCTTTGTATTATCAGATTTTACCAAAGAGATGAGAAGAGAAAAGTAAATATGACACCTATACATACTGTATTCATTGTGTGTAAATTGTGGAATATGCTGGTGCTCATTTCATATTGGTTTCTGATGAATAATTATATGTATAAGTAATATTCATATAATTCTGAAAAAATATATATATATATATATACTGAAAGATAAAAACCACTCTAAAGAAATAACATAAAAGATTGAAGCAAGGATTCACTCAGCATTATCACTCTCTCATTGACATCATGGGTGCAACAAGATCATAGCTGTATAATTAGAATTTCTTCAAGATATGTGATTCCAGTGTATTTGAGCTGTCAAACAAAAATGGCCAGAATAATTGGAACTTTTTAATAGGTACAGATATTTTTTTAATGGGATTTATTTTATTGTTTTTAATTGATTACAGGTTAATATAAAACGGATTGATAAGAGTTATAAGACAGTACTCTTAATCTTATCTGAGACAACCACCTTGGATTTAATATCCATCCACTATTCATTTTTATAGGTGTTATATAGATTCAAAACTATTGTATTTATTTAATATAATAAATACATTTTAGGAGGCTAAAATAGGTTATCTATATTGTACTGAGTGATAGAAAAGACACTTTTGATTTACATTTGTTTCTTCAAAAATTGTATCCATTTATTTATTGTAATTATTTGATTGTGATATTATAAATGACTAAAATATGCATATCATTTTCATTGTGTACAGCAAACTTTCGGTGCGTGTGTGTGGAATAAGTGGGTTGGGATAACATGTTTCCTGTTTGGTTAGTAATTGATGATGGCTGATGTGATTTGATTTTTAGAATTATATTTTTTAGCAGTACTTATATGTATGTTTGTTTTTTTATGTTAAAAATGTAAATAGTGTTGAGTTTATTTGTCATACGAGTATGAGAACAAACCCTACCAGCTCTACACCTACTTTTTAGGATAGTGTCTAGCAAACAGCAAGGGTATTTGTGACATACTTCAAGGTCTTTTGTTCTGAATGTACCATATTTATTCCTATAAACAGTATGATACTGCATTTTTTTTGTACAGATTTTGCTTTCTAAGTTTTTATACTGGTACCATGGATTTTTGTTTCTAATATTCCAGTACTAATGTTCTATATTTTTGGTTTTCAAAAGGAAAAAAAATGTTAAATTATCTGATGCAAGAAATAGTAAACTGAACATTCAGAGTGGCAAACTGTATTAGGAACTGATAAAATTAGCTCTAATGCAGCTAGTGATTTTGATGCTTGATTGGTTGTCTGATGAACTCAGCTCTCTTGTTTAGTCAAGAGACTAGATTATACACATTAACCTCCCTGTCAATGATCCATTTACAGAGTTGACTACAGCTATACATTTTAATGGAAATACTTATATTTTGTCATAGAATTTTTTTCAAGTATTTTTTAAGTAGGGATGTCAAATAAGATTGCTTTTAATATAAATATTTATTCTGCTCAAAAACTGCACAAAAAATTGAAATGGCAATTAGTTATGTAAAGAAAATTGCAATTTTTACCCATTCATACTCAAGATGGATTTCACTATATTATAAATGTCACTGTATCTGTCTGTAGGCAGTCTGGTAATTCACATGCATGCCATGTCCCAACATTGTGCACATGTATTTTGATGAAACTACAGTGGATAAGCTAACTGTTCAAGTGCCAAAAGCATTCAGATTGAAATATTTTACTTTCATATTCACAGGCTAGAGACTTCCATATGCACTGGACCAAACCCTGGTGCCTGAGAAATTCCTTGGCTGCAGAGGTTAGTGCTCGGAGAGAAGATGCAGAAAAAGGCTTTGAAAGAATAGGCAGGTACGAAATAGCTGACTGTAGACTTAAGCTGCTATGTCTCATGGTAAGTGAGTTTATTTAAAATAATCAGAAAGTGGAAGGAGAAAGACTTTTTCTTACCCTTTATATATCACTTATTTTGTAATTTGGCATTGCCAGTTTGAGCTGTATTCACTGCTTGCAGAATAACTATTATTTATAATTTATCAATCTGGTTTTCTGAATTTGTTTTTTTTAATCCTTATCCTCTTTTCAGTCTGTGTGACATATTGCATCACAGGTACACGGACGCACATGATACAAATGTGCTTTCAGCCAAGGTACATCAAGAGAAGCTATTGTATTCTGTTCACATTGCTATTTAATTGTGATTGAACTTCCATTACAAAATCACATCATTTTTGTCCACATTTTTTATGTAAATAAAATGTATTTTCCCCATTAACACTTCTAAAGTTAGTAACTTACCAGAAATGATCAACATTTAGCCATGTAGTATACCACTAAAAATAAGTGGAAACAAGTATCATTATTATATTGCATATGTTTATTATTACTTGTTCTTGATTTGTATTATACTATGTCTCAAAACATCTTCTCTATCACTAGTTGTTCACAAGATGCACATTTTTCAAACATCTCATGTTGGTAAAATGACAAGGAGGATGGAATGTATCAACTTATTCCATCCATTAATAACACTGAAATACAGACTGACAACAATATTTTACAAGTGTATGTGAGCAGGAATTTGTTCCTGCCACATAAGGTATTTTCCCAACAGCACTGATATGACATGTTCCCTTCTCCATATGTTCAGTTTGTAAACTGGGAGCATCTGTGTTCAATTCCATCAATCAAGATAAAGTAAAAATCTTTTAAGAGATTATTTTCTTACCATCATCTCCAAATGATGCCAAGATCTGTTAGTTTGCAGAACAGATGCATGGATGTCTTATTAAACTAATCAAGATGCACTGAAATGTAACATATCTTTATTACAACAACAAAACAAAAAAAATGTATAAGTTTAATATTCCTTTTTTAAAAAATTGTTAAAATGTAGTCTCAAATATTTTTTTTTTTTTTTTTTCACTGGCACTATTCACACGCTGGTTTGTAACACAAAAAATAGACATATTCCTTATTTTAAAACTTTTATAAATTAAAAGAGATATATTGTTTTCTTTCAGTACATTTTAGATTTACTTCTATTAGAAATTGCACTAATTGACATCACTGTGACCTCCATACATAGTGGACAACTAATGTTTCACTCAGATTGCATTTCTAAATCTGGGTATTAGATTTTAGGTTGTAGTAAATATTGGATTTTGGATTTCAGTGCAGTGGGTTGCATTATACTGTGCAGTTTTGCAAGTCTTACTTGAAAGAGATCAAACCACAATTTTCTTTCTATAATATCCCTCTTTCCCTTGTCTCTTTTTTCATTTTGTTTTTTCTCTTGATCATGTTCTCTCTCTCCCACTATCATATCCTTTCTTTTCCTTTATTATCAGTCTATCACTTCTTCCATCTCCTTTCATTCATTTCTTCCCTTTCCTCCATCTCTCTGTCAACTTTTCATTCTCCTTTCTCTCTTATCTTTTTATTTGTTGGCATGCTGTATGGTTCTTACCTGGCAATAAAAGAGAAAATACACTATACAGTAATTTTAGCAACAAATTCTGAAAACGACACTGATATTTGCAAAGCTGCATACAAAAGCTAGCTCTAAATGTATACTGAATAATATGCAGTTCAAATTTTACATTTCAACAGAAGTTTATGACGTGCTTTGTTTTGCTTTTATGGTCTGGAAGTTTAAAGGAAGAGGTTTGGTATTGCACTGTTAATTATATTTATAGTGTGAGCATATTGTAGTTTTAAAAAATAGTTTGACTATGTATACAGTGGGTTGCAACCAAGATTCTCATTTACACATCTAGTTTGGTTTTATCCGATTGTGGTATATACTTACATTTCAGCACTTAGTCTTTCATCATTCTCAAGTAATAGATTTGCAGCATTTTATATTTGTCCACTTGTGGCTGATGATACACCACCTGTTTGCCCTTGCCCTTTCGGAGGATGAAAAGGCTGGGTATGACAGCTAAATAAAAAAATTAAAATGAATATACAAACTGTTGAACAAAATAGAAAATCCTGGAAGAACACATTTACAGATCATATTTAATAATTTTTAATAGACATATTTTTTTATTGATATTGAGTAGAGCACCAAATATTTGACTCTCCCGTTGGACATTGTGGGCCACTCAGCGACTTGTTGCGGGCCAGAGTTTGTGCACCACTGATTTATAGTAAAATGTCTGTTACATAAGCTCTACCTTCTCATAAATCATGTCTTTTTTATTATACTTATATCCATCAAAGAATAGAAATAATCGCTTCCTTTAGTTTGAACAAGTAACTATTTTGACATAATAAGATACACTTTCCTGCAGAAGTAACTTAATGCAACTGTTTTAATAAAATGTTTTATTAGAATATTAATTTAAGTTTCCAAAATCTGATTATTTTGATTAGTTATGTTTGGGCATGATGAAAAAAAAATTGTTTATCTTTTAATTATACTTAAACTACTAATCACTTCATTGACATTGGTCTACTGTGAAACAGATCTACATTTTAAATTTGTATAATTACCCCAAAACATCCTGTAAACCAATGACCATTAAAAACCTAGTTAAGTATATTTGATTAATAAGTGTGAAAGAATAATAAGTTGTAATATGAGTGTCAAAAATACTTGAAAAATTTGCAATAATGCACAAATCCCAAACTGTACATATGTGGAAAGATTTTAATTTCATGACAGGAAAGACTTTATTTTATCCATTGTATGTTATGTGTGCTCATGCATGAGGTGTGTATATAAGAAATAAAAGTAGTTTTAATAAAAATGCATTTTGCAGAAATACAGTAACTACTCATGTAATTATTTAATTTCTTTTATAATTGGTTTCAGAAAACTGGCAAGGGAACTTCATGTGCCATGGACAGAATATTGGGAGTTTTTGGATGCCTTTGCTGATTTTTCCACTTTTTTAGATTTACATAAATTGGAGCTTCACTTGAAAAAGCAGCAAGCACTCCAGTCTGTTCAGATGTCAATGCTTGATTCTTCTAGTGATGATAGTGAAAGTGATAGTGGAGACTCCTCTGAAGAATATTTCAGTTGTGATGAAGACTCTAATGAACAAGAAATAAAAAAATATGCTAGCTGTGATAAAGATTTTGATAAGAAAGAAAATAAAGATAATGCATGTGCTTGCACACCTACACTCAAGTGTGTCATGACAGATACTTTAATTCACAACAGTCAGGGTGATGCAGCTTTTGAGGATAGCCTTGGGCCTGAAGATTTCTATAATACATGTAACAGTTTAGCCCCAAACCATATGTCTTACTTGTCTGGTCAAAAGATTCTGGATAAGTCAGATAATAAAGAACACACCATTAAATTTACAATGGACTCAACTGCAGCAAGCAGAAAAGACTCTGAAACAAAGAACACTAACTTAGATAAGTCTTTCAATTCTCTAATGACTGAATTATCAAAGGAATTTACATCCAAGCTCACATTATTTAGCTCACCCAGAGAAGTGGTCAAGCCTCCACAAAGATTTTCATGTCCAGACATAGGTATTTGTATTAGTAAAAATTTGTCTGCACAAGGCTTTCAGTGGATAGAAGAACATGAAACCCTTGACATCATGATTAAATGTGCTGATGATCATAGTAATATTCTTGCAGATGTAGTGATCTGCTCCAGGAAAAATTCATTACAGATGACTGACAAAAATACTGAAATAGGCCATTATTATTCACACTTTTCATCTTCTACTACTGAAAGCATTTTTCTCGATGTAAAAGTGATAACAAAAACTGCTACTGTTTTTGAGCAATTGCAGCGCCTGTCAGGTCCAAGCTCTGAATTTGTGGGAATACTGGAAGAAGACCAAGTGGAACTTAACAGTTGTAATCAAGAAGTATTAGCACGTGTGGTTCGACAAAAAAAGAAATTCCAGAATCTTCCTTGTTATATATATGGGTGTGTATATGTGTTTTACCTTGTTGCTTGCAGATTCACTTTGACTATTATTTATATTTTTTTACTCATATATTACTATGATACTGTGTTTTTTTTCTCCATATTATCTTTTCTCACATTAGAATAATGGTAAAATGATTGTAGGGTTCCCACACAGGTCTGGAATTCTAAGTTTTAGTTTTTAGCTTCCAGGTCTTGGCAAAAGTCTTTAAAATCATATAATGTGAAAGAAGTGAAGGAAAAGTCATATTTTCTTTTCTTCTATTTTTGGATTGCCTTAGAAATTGGAACTACTAGAGAATGAATGAGAACCAACAAATATGAGGGTGTGATTCATTATATGTTAAAATTCTCCCATGCAGATTTAAAACTTTGCCTAAAGCCATGTTTAACATTTATCTAGGGCAGGGGTGCACAAACCGCCATCCATGTGGCGGCCCTCCACGCACTATCAATTGGAAATTTGGCCCTCTGGCCTAAAAAATTGATGCACCCCTGATCTAGGGCTACAGATTTGTTATACATGTACCTTCTAAACTATGGTACCATGTTTGTCATCATCTAAATCACAAATTACATACTGATACATTAAACCATAATAGTTTGTCATTTAAATCACAAATTACATACTGATACATTAAACTTTTAATAGTTTGTTATCTGATGAATCACAGATTACATCCTGATGACAATCAACCGTATAAGTCTGCCATCATTCCAGGTCACTAATTACATTCTGAAGACATTGAGCTGTATAAAATAAGTCTGACCATCTGATGAAAATTAATAGTACCATCCACTATTAAGGAGTGTGTTTCTTATGCTAAATTAGATTAAATTCAATAAGCACTAGATGAACAGTAAATACTTTTGAACATTCAAAACATCTATTCAGATCACTCAAACAGCCCCTAAAACTCAACACATAACTCTAATCTCCATTCCTTACACTGGTTTCACTGCAGAATCAAGCACATCTCTTCACTCTTATATTTCACTGACTCCAATCTTTTACACACACACACACACACACACACATTCCATTTTATCTATACTCATCTTCTGGCACTTGTATTCTTAGTGTACCTAATAATGGAAAACAAAAATGTTTTCACTGCTCTTTCTCATATCAGGGTTATATCACATGAAAAAAAACAGTCTTAGGAACTCAGTCATACTGTAGTATCTTTAAGAAAATCTCTCATATCATCTTTTTTTTCTACAATCCTCATCTTTGCTTTCATGATTGTTTTTATGTCATAGTTTGTGCATATCTCTATGTGTCCTATTTTAAACATGAATGTGCATCTTGTGTGTTCAGTTTTTTTGTTTTTTTTTTGCAATGTATTATTGTATTAGTTAATTATTGTGTGCTACTGTATATCTTGTAATATATCTGTGTGTATGTCATTTGTTGGTGTATATATACTGGTTAGTGTGTGTTTGCATATAATGTATGTTATGTTACTGTGTACTAAATGTATTTTACATTTATTTTGCATTATGTATTAATGTATGTTGATTTAGTACTGTAAAGAGCTTAGCATTTCATTCTTTATTATTGAAGATTGAACAGTCTTTAAACATGTCATCATTACTGTTATTATTTAACAAAATACAAATACAACGTGATTATATAGTTTTGACAGTTTTGTTCTATATCTGGTCAGATACATCTTCAAGTAGATATTCAGACTAAAAAACAAATACAAAACTAATATTCCATTATGTACTTTAATTTTTAGTATTATATCCTTCAGGATATCACTCATTTTACATAACTTCCAAATGTGTGTAAAAATATAAATTTAGTTAGAATTTTTTTTATTTTATAAATTTAAATAGGAGTCAGCAATCCAAAACTGATCTTGATGTATTACGAGCTATACGTGAGACAGATGTCGATAGATTCAAGTTTCCTTTGGTATTCTCATGGCTCCATCTAGTCACCAAAAAACAACAAGAAGAACCTGCAAGGTAAGCGAATATAGCCTTTTAACAGAAAACTTAAATTGTCTTTACCTAACTTATGTATTCAAAGATCAGGTTGGCACACTGATCTTTCTTCATTCTTTTATTCTCTTTAATCACATACAATTGAAATTGGAAAATAGTTATAGAAAGATTTTTGGCCTAGGAAACAAGTGTTTCAGTGTGCATTCTTTTATTGTTTTAACCTATAAACTAATCAGTAGTGATAAAGGAATTTACTGAGGTACAGTTCACAAAAACAGATAAAACTGTATGTGTTTTACTTGATAAGATTGTAAGGAACCTTACATTTTTATTGCATTAAAATTATTTTGTCCCTGTGTATTCTTCATTCTCTTAGTAAGGTAAATGTACAAGCATGTAGCATGTATTCATAAAGCAATCATTTGACAGGATATAATAAGATATTAGTGCTATTCCTTTGCCACATTTTATAATTATACCTTAGCATAAGTACAACCATGGACACACTGATATTCTTTGGAGACCACTAAAGATGTAGGTGCAAGCCTATGATTTTCAGGTGAAGATTTAGTTTTTTCATTAAAGAGGGAAGAGTGAAAGAAGAAATTGTATTGGCTAATACACTGTACTGAACTTTCAAAAGCTGACCATGTTAGGCATGAAATGAAGCTTGGAGAAAATGAGATGAAAGACGAAGCTTAGAGGATGAAGCTAAAAATTCAGCTGAGCAGATTAGGCTTGATCACATGCTTAGATATTGAATTTACTGTGATGTAGTAATTGAAGGTAAAAGGTACCAGAATCCGAACAGTAAAACCATGTAAATCAAGTTTACATTACACATTTCGTTGGTCAGAAAGCAGTTTGAAAGTCTTGCACAAGAAAATAAATGGTTGATTGAAAACTGGTTGAGATATTTTTGCATGGTATGTGAACATCCAGAGATAAGAGTTATGCCACTTTGAAAAATGAGTTTTTTAATGTGCATTGCCTACTGAAGCTATTTCATGAGAACATAAGAAAATTTAGATATGTAGGTTGTTCCATGTTCATGTTAAACAGTTACATTGGATTTGAATGACAGATATATCCCAAAACTTCAGTGCTTTGATGATGAGTTTATAAAGAAACTTGTCATTAGCTCTTTCCATCCAACAAGCTTGTAATACAGTCATGTCAGACTGTCAACAAAAGCAAATTAACAAAATAAGAAAGGTTTGATCAGACATCTCATGGAAGGGAACATTAAAGATGAATTAATTACATCCAGAGTAACACTTTTGAGGAGGATATATGATGAGCCCCCAGCTCAATAGAAGTCATTCAAGAATAAGTGTTAAGAGAGGGATTTTTTTTGTTGTTATAAACAAGTCATAATTTTATTTTTTTCCCCCGGTCATGTAGTGCTAAACAAAAGTCAGCAATATGTGCTGTGACTTCAGTGCAACAAGATGTTGGACCATGCCATGAAGAGTGACATGTGAACACAGCAAATAGTTTTACAATTAGTGAATCAGCTTTGATACTTACTAGATTGGCTGCAATTGCTTAGCAGTAACAAATTCATTTTTCATTAAAAATTTAAACTGATCTGTCTACAAGGAAGACAGTGCAGTTTGTGAATAGTACATGAGATGTTTTAACTTGCCTTGGCCCCATTTCAAAGGAGAGATTGAAACTGCTTTCCTACTAGATGCTTCATATTATGTGATCCTTAGATGTAAATTTGTTACTTCCATGTCCAAATCCTGAGTAACTATAGTACAAACCTATTCCAAGGACAAGAAGTAAATTTTACACCTTACTGTAAAGTTACAGCAAGATGATTGTTTATTAGTCAAGTACAGAGAACTTGTTAAGCCATATGTTACAGTAAAAGAGTGCAATCATTTCAGTACAAGAATGAGATCTTGTACCAAATTGGTATCATATTGATATGGCTATGGAAGATAAATCTAAGCAATTAGTTATTCCCATATGACCGAAATCCTAGAGTAGATTCATGAGGCACTTCTAGGAGAACATTGTAGCAAGAAAACTGTTGATCACATCATTAGTGAGTTTTTCTGGCCAGGTATTAGAAGACATATTAATTACCATTCTCCTTGAAGCCAAGCAAGTCAGATGGTTTAAGAGATTTTCACTGTTACTTTTCAAACCTGTTTCTGGACTGTAATGTAAGAGTTAATTAATTAGGTTTTCTCATTTATGTTCATCTTATTAAGAGGTTTCATATTAAAGGATTTAATTTCTACGTGCCTTAATTAATTAATTTATATAGTTCCATCCTAAAGTGTAAATCCACCGTCTGTAAACAAAAGAATTGATTAAAAATAAAACCCTATTATTATAATAATTGAAAGAATTTAGTGATAATGAAATTATAATATACACATGAACATACATCAATCAGTGATTGAACGTACACATGAGCGCGCGTGCACGCACACACAGCCACACACTGATCTGGAAGGAAAAAGTGGGCATGTTAGGAATGTTCTTACATACTTAACAAATGTTTACACATTCTGTTTACATTTATTAAGCTCAAACAATTACACAAACATAATGTACACAACAATAATTCAGTCCAGTATAATCACTCATTCATTAATTATTAGACTCAAATAGTTTAGCAGTCACTCATTATTTAGATCTATAAACTAATCCCACACAATTTCAGTCGTCTCAAAACAAATAACCATAATATAGAACTCTGTTTATTGATCCCAAACTTATTATCCTATCTTTGTGTGTGTGTGAGAGAGAAAGAGAATGGTGTGTGTATATTTGACATAATTAATTTTCATTTTTCTATAGATACCTGAAAAGTACTAGTATAATTATAGTAAATGTATAGAAGAACCACTGCTTATCTTCTATAGGATGTTTTGTAACATAAATAAAATGATAGTGTGTATATTTATCTTTTTATAATTATATCTGTAACAAAAACATGAAAAATATCTTATTTCTTTGTCTTTTGTACTCAGCAGCTGGCCTAGTCCTGCTAAACTGCAACGTCAGCGTTATCTGTCACTACTTCAAGCTCAAGCAAATACAGATAATACTTATTCATTTAGCCCCCTTGTGCAAGATTGTCGTGGAACCAGCACCCCTGTAGCCAGGAGATTTCCTTCTGAGATTTGTAACAATAAAACATCAGAGCAACCCTGTGTAAATATTCTGCCTAGAACTTTACATTTTTAAATCTTGAAATTAAAGAATGGTGATAGCACTAATAGTTTCTTTTTAACTTCATGAGTTTAGTTGATTTAATTTTAATCCAGTCTTCTAATTATTTTGTTTCTAATCCAGAGTTCATAAATAGAATCAGAAATTAACTTCTGCACCTATTTTTTAATAAATTATCCATTTAAGAAAAACTTTTGTATCAACAGTGCGAAATTTGCAAATAGTGCTGGTTTATTTTAATTCCAGATATGCTCTAAATGCATTAAAGATGCATTGTAGGGATTGACAGGTCATAAAGTAACCCCAGATTTCTAAATGGTAAAAAAAGTATACATATTGAACTTGTAGGGAGTTGAGAGGTCAAAAAATACCCCCAGATATCTAAATGATAGAAAAAATATAATGGGACTATCAGCAGTATTCAGCAACTTATTACTTCTCATTCAAGACTTGACATCAGAAACAAATGTCTCAGTACTTTGCCTAGTGGAAACAGTATCATGTGGGCATGGCGTACAACTTGTGAAACACTGGATAGAAGCTGTGTATAGGTTATAAAAATACTGCGATTCAAAAACAGCCTTGTATGGGGTATCATAAACACAAAATTATCTGGACCGAACATTAACAACTACTGGCACATATTGTTTTCTTTCTTACAGATATTGTTTAATCCTTGTTAGATCAGTACCAAAGATGCCAAACTTGTGGTTGAGCGATACATTACGGTCAATAATGTCAAAGGGCAGATAAATCAAGAAGTGTAAAAACTTAAATCTGTCCATCTTTCCAAGTGGAGTTCATTAACAACTTTTAAAAGGGTAGTTTCAGTATCTTTGATAGGGGCGAAAGGCTGACTGAAAAGATTCTTCTAATTTTGGTGAGATGCTGAAGTTAATCTAATTCCATAACTTTTAACATAAATGATACATTTGAAACTGATGATTAGCTCTTTCATTTCAAGGGCTGTTTCTTTTAAAAAAGAGTTTTATTTTATAGTTATTTTTAAAAAGTGAAATATTAATAAATAATAGAAAGAAGTATTTATGATGTCCACCAGAGCAGGTAGTATAGAATCTGAATAATCATTTATCTGTGATGTTGGAATATGGTCAAGTTCATGACTTTGAGGCATGTTTCTTTGGGATTGTTTGAAGAAAATCTACAGATATTTTCTGAAATGTGAAACTATTTGTTGAGACTATCACGGCTGTAAGATGACAATCCAGGTAGCAAAATGCTGGCAAGCTGACCTCTAATAGTTTTTTACCTCTTACAGAAAAAAATGGAAGTTCATCTAGTATATGAAGAGTTTATGGTTGGAAGCAGTGAAGAATTATTTCTTGCCATTTATTTATGTCATGCAGAATAACTATTTACAAGTGACAATGTCACTGATTTTATACTATAAAAGTTAGATTTTGTGATGATATCCACTGCCTGTCAGATTTATGGTGTTTCTTGGCACTGCATTGATTATCACTTACATTGTAGTACCAGGAAACACATTTCTGTATAGCATCTTGACTGAAGTTTGCTGTAGTCATCTTATGAAGCAAAGAACACATGTACTGCTTAATAGTGGGATTTTACATAACTGATAGTTGTGATTTAATATCATTGATTAGTTGAGGTCTTCTGAGATGATGATGTATTTGGAAATGTAAACTAGTAATTAGTATAGGGATCTGGGACAGAAGATTAAAGTAATCTAAGGGCCTATACATAAGTTCATGTGAAATCAGAATTCTAGTCAGGTCCAAGCCCAATATATGGCCTTGTCTATGGATTGGCATGCTGACTGATTATTCTAAGTTTGTGAAGAGATTCTAGGAATTTTTTGCATAGGGACATTTATATGCATTGGGATGAAAAGATGAAATTTCCTAGAGTCATGAAACTTTTGAGAAGAATGGTAACTTTTTCTACAAAAAGATAATCAGGTTAAATTTACACCATGGTGGAGGACAACAGAGGCATAGAAAAAAGACATTTTTAAAGTCAGGTTATGGCAATAGAAGCAAAAGAAATTGACTAGCCTGTTTGTTAGTGTTAGAATGATTTAACTAGTTCAAACAAAATAGTTATGACCAAAATTATTGTGAAAGGGAGAAAAGAGACAATTACATTCCTGGTGAGGATAGCAATATCTCCTCCAAGTAGAGATCAAAGAAATGACCTAATGCCCCATCCCGTGTGGAATCTGCACATTTTCCTTTTCATATTCTTTTTGACTTAACCAGGTTTTGTTTTTTTTAAAAATAATTCCTGTCTAAATTGTTGTTAATAATAAAGTTATAAATTCCAGCAATTTTTTTGGTGATTCAACATTCTGCATTGAAGATTTAGGTGGTTCAGAGGTGCAGAATATATACTTTTATCAAATTCTGAGTGTTGACAAAATGAGGGTTGTGGCTGTTAAGAGATGGTCAGTGGGTAGGGAAGATAATTGAAATTCTTTTTTCTCTCCATTTCCTCTTTCCTGCCCTCCAAGCCTTGAAATTTCTTTTAGTAGACACACTTTACTGATGCAGCAGATGCATGTAATCTGAGTTGTTTGAACCTATAGCTTATTGCTGATGGAGGGGCATGTTTTTTTATGGCATATAGGTTGTCATAGTGTAGTAATGTAAGATAATGGTACATGTAGAAGGAGCAAAACATGATGGACTGTAACTGAAAATTAGCTTACGAAGTGAATGAAAAATTCAACAGCTTTTTTTTATAAAACAGATAAGTTCAATCAATCGATGTCAAACACAGATGTGAGAAGAAAGATATAAGAAACTTAATAAACAAAATAGTTGAATCAATTAAACAACCAAATGCACAAAATTTTCAGATGGCTGTTTAAGCCTTTAAAGTGATTTAAACAGAAAACCAATTTACATCATTGTTAAGTTACTAATGTAAAAGTATTATTGCCAAGAAAAGGAGAAATAAAAATTGAAACAAACTTCAATCTAAAAAAACTCACAATTGCCTATTTGGCATTTAGTAATTCTTCACTTGTGCATAGTTTCAATTTAAATGTACTAAAATACTCTGAATATTTTTTTCAGCTATACACAAATGATTGCAAAGAATTATTTTTTACTTTCTTTTTTACTGACTTTGCAATAACAACTCTAATTCCTAATATATCAATTATGAGCCTCCGTTTTGGATGAATATCATTATCATTACCAGAAGTAATTTAAAAATTATTTAGATAGCAACTTCTCTAAATGAGAGTCTGTAAGTATTTATAGGTAGACTAATTATGCTTATACTATTAAGACATTTGCCCCCAACTGAGGATAGTAATTCTGTTGGTTTATTTTTGTAAATGATGGTTAAAACAATAAATCTGAGAATCAATGAGTACAGGCTAAATTGCTTTTACTACTGCTGTTGAACATAGACATTAATAAAACAAACAACAAAAGCTGAAACTATATGGTAAAGTTTAATAAACATTTGTGATGCTGTCTGGGAAAACCCAGCTACAGTTGCTAAAATTGATTTTGTGCTACAGCCATTTGTAGGTATTTACTCCCCTTTGATAGTCCAGGGAGGTATGTACTTTAAAAAATGTATAGTGAAAAAACTATCTGACAATGACAAATTATTTTTTTTTTTTAAATAAACATGAGATTCTGAACTTTTAATAAATTATTTTTTAAAAAACACTTTTGAATTTTGTTCACTTTAGCGCTTACAGCAATTTGTAGTCGTTTATCCCCTTTGATAGTCCAGGGAGGTGTGTAATTAAAAAAAAATGTATAGTGAAAAATCTGACATAAATTAATTTTTTTTTTTAATAAACATGATTCTGAACTTTAATAAATTATTATAAAAAAAAACACTTTTGAATTTTTTTCACTTTAGCCAGGTTTTCCCAGACAGCATCACATATTGTTAGGAATGTCATAAATTGTTTTCCGTACAATCCTTTCCTTAAGCAAGAAAAGATTGTACCTGTTGTAGTTTTAGTAGGTATGAAGTGTGTGTGTGCATGCGTGAGTGTGCATATTTCCAATTATAATTAAAGTTCTAAGTTTATGTTAGAATTACCAGGTATTAATTTTTATGTCTATTTTGTTGCTTTGAAATTTTTAATTCATTTGTAAATGCAGACTTTTGTTGTGCATATAGGCAATTCTACCAGTTTGTAAGAAGTCACTATTGCCTGCAAACATTGTCAGTCTATAAATGTATTGCTGATAGTTTTGATTTAAAATATAATAGTATTTACTATTTTTGTGCATTCTTGATGGCCAATGGTTGAAAATATTTATACAGATTAGTTTGTCAGAAAATTTGCAAGTTTCACATATCTAGTTCTATAATTTTCTGCTGTTTTAGCAAATTGCTTCCGAAAGAAAAGATTTTAAACCATCTGAATACTGACTATTGTTTTCTGAATATGAAGCTGAAGCACAGTTGTTTGTATGTGTGTGCATGCTGAAGTGTCACTTCAGAATTTCCATCATCATTTCAGACTTTTAGAATTCCCTTGCATGACTGACAAATTTCAATACGACTACTATCTAAGCACAAGTACTATATACATCAGGGTGCACAAACCGCAGGCCGCATGTGGTCCCCAGAGAACTTTAGGATGTTACCATTATTACGAATGTAGAACACATTATTTGTGTTGTTTTTTTCTGATTCGCAGCCCTCCACGAACTATCAATTGGAAATTTGTCCCTCTTGCCTAAAATGTTTGTGCACCCCTGGTATACATACATTGTCTTAGCTAATATTACTTGACAAATGTATATTTATTAGACATTGGTCACTAGGATTAGACACTGGTTACTAGGTGAAAGTGATTAAGCTTGCTATAATGCTGAATTGTACAAAGCAGCTAAGAGAGAGGACAGACAAACCCAGCCAGCTTAAAGAGGTACTGTGCCAGTTTGAGTTTCTTTATACTTAATGAATTTCTTTCTATAGCAGAATTTATACTCTGCTCCTTGGTTTCTACACGTGAGTTTGATCTAAGTATGTGCCTATCTCCTGTTCTAGCTTAGTATTGGTTCAAAGTTACAAGCTATCATCATCAGATCCATGCTACTACATTGCCACCATTTATTTATCTTAGACTAAGCTGTTAGTCACTTATTTTCATCCAGTGATCTATTTGATGTAAACAATTGCAGTTGTCTATCTAGATCCAGGGGAATATTACTACTTTATAGTAATAAATTCTTGGTAAGTATGGAGTCTTAAGACCAGCTCTTATCAATATATGTGCTTGGTTAAGAGCTCACAGGCTTTTCATTTGTCAGTCATTAGTTATACTAACACCCAAAAAAGTGATAGATAATGTCAATTGTAAATATTATTGTATTTAACTCTCAATTACAGGAAGCAGTTTCAATTTACCCTTTTGTTATTTAGTAGTCACCTGCTCATTCATCGTCTGATCAGTCACATCATTTAAGGGTTGGCTCATGTTTAAAACTGCAAGATATGAGAGGATCTTGTGCAGCATATTATGCCAACATTAACACATTCATCACCAGTATTCACACTGCTGCTTGTCAATGCAGATCCAGTATCAGGCTTTGAACCAAAAAGTCAAGCATACAAAAGTGAAGTCAGGTAAAGGTAATAGTATAAACAAGAACTGAAGAAGTAAGTTAATGTTTATTCTATAGAAAGTGAACTTTTGTGTATGTGAATTTCATTTTCAATATAGTCAAAACGTTTCTTTAAAATTAATAATATATTTTTTAAATGTGAAATTTTAAACATACCTATTTTATTATTTATTGAAGTAGTGCATGGATATTAATCAGTCTGGTAAACGTGGTATTAAAAAAAAGAAATGAACAAACCAAGCCAAAATATGATTGAAACCTGTTAAAGTCTCAGTGCAAAGGAGATGCATTCTGCTTGTTAATGATGTTGAATTTGAGGTCTGTGCACACAAGAGTATCGTCATAATGAGGTTCAATGAAATTTGATTTTGCTTGTTAACAATATCAAAAAGGTTGTCTTTGTCAATGTATGCAGCAGCTAACCCAAGCAGTGATACTGATGCCAAAAATCCCAGGATTTGTAGTTGGAATGGAATTTTCAAAAATGATGGAGCAAATTAATATGCGCATTTAAGTAGTTTGTTCTACCATATCTGGAATCCTACATTTAGGTATTACTGTTAGTCTCAAAAAGTTGTTTTGCATTTTATAGTGTTAATATTTAAATACCTTAAGTAGTATATTCCATAAATAATGTTATGTTTATAATATAAATTCTATTTGGTTTAGCATAGAGTTATATCTGCACTCTGCTAATATAAAAGTATTAGAGATTGTAGCAACTAGTTGTACAAAACACAGTGACAATCCTAGTATTAGATCCCTGTCTGGGTAAGAAGCTGATATGCACACTGGCTGGTCAAAAGTTGGCATGCAGTCATCATCATTCAACATCATTGTTAACTGAGTGTACCCATTTCTAACTGTGACTCAATGACCACCTCAAACATTCTTCTGTCAGTTTGATGTTTTTACAAAATTAGTGCACAGTCCATTCAAGGTTGGACTCCATGAACCTGTTTTCAACCGTGGTCAACTATCAAGGGTTTGACGAGGTTTTGAATATTCGAGTTACTGATGGATCTGAACTGAAAAAAACTGGTGAATGATAACAATTTGACATTCCCAAATACTGTGGTTTACAAAGAAATATTTGCCATGTAAGAACATGAGAAAGTTAATATGATTGGAATCTAAAATAAAAATAAAAACATTTTGTGTTATGAAAAGGGGCAATTGATTCCACTGAACTTTTTCTTTTCCTAGCTGGTGAAGAGAATACAAATAACTGAAGGACGCTTTAAGTATAGTGACAATTCTATATAAAAACATATTCACTTAACACATACAAAGGTTCCCAACATCTGTAATAAGCAACTAAAGCATCAGTAATGAATAATGCTTCTCTATCTGTTAAAATACAAACATTAACAGTAAATTAAAAAGTATATAATTTATACACTTAATGGGTGATCAGAAAATGAAATAGAAAATATCCTCCCCTTTAATTGTGACCTTATGCTAAACATTAATCTTCTGAAATAAATAATTCTTCCATTAAACTTTACTATGACCTGAGACAAAAGAGTTTATGTAATGTATTTGATTGTGGCAAACTAATAAAGGCTATTAAAGTAGATGAACAATATATATAACTAACTGATACATGGTATACAATACTGTAGCATGTCAGCTGCACGATACTAACCCAGTTTGCAAATAATTTAACAAGGCTCTAAATAATGACAACGTGCACTAAAAATGACTAAAGTGTAAAACTTTATTGTAGTTCTGTTCACAGAAAATTAGGCACCAACAAGATCAGTGGAACAGGAACACTATTTCATTATTTATTTCTTTATACAAGTAAAAGCAGTTTCCTTTACAAACTGGTACTAAAGAACAATTGAGAGAAACGGTTAAAAATAGCTGATGAGTGTTTTAAAAAAAATATTTACTCTTGTTTAATTATACATATTATGAATGCTTTTTATTTAGTTAAAATAAATTATCTGTTTATCTTTATATATATTATATAATGTGTGTATCTTGTGGTCTTTCATGCTACAGTAAGTGGGGGTGTTTAAAAGAATGTGGCAGAATTATATTACTGGATTCTGTGGGCTCTTGACTGTAAAAGCAATGAAAGAGTTTTTCAAGAACATAATCAATTAATCTATTCAACTGATAATGATAAATTTCAGATGATATCGGTTGTATTTTGCACTTGTCATGAGTACCACACACACAGAAAGATGAATAATGGAAAGTTTGGTAAACCACAAGTAGACCATTTTTTATTTTGAACGGAAATATATAATGAGACTTTAGGAGAATGAAGTTACCTTAACTAAATCTTCTGATTCAGTTTTTTTCTCTTTTTTTTTCACCAGGGAAAAAATTGACAGGATATATGAACAGTTTAAAATTACTTAATTTTGTTATTGTTTGTCGCTTTTCTTTCAGAAAAGAAAGTTTGAAAAATCATATTTAAATATCTATTAATTTACATACGTATATTGTCTGCTACTGTTATTTCCTGCTGTATCGATTTATGCTCAAAAAACGTATGACAAAAATATGAAATTTAAATATTATCAGAAAAAGAAAATATGCCTATGTGCTTGGTAAAGAAATGGGAGTAATATGTCTTAATTTTAGCATATAAATTAACACAGTATTGTACCAGGGCAACATAAATTATAAAGTCGCCACTAAAATCCAAGATCCATATGTATAATTCGTAAATATGAATAATTCCGTCCTACAATGTATTTAATAAACCTTTTTTTTATTTTAAAAAAAAAAATTATATTTTGAAAAAAATATCTTCATTGACTTAGATCGTCCTAAACTATTGCTGAAAATATACCTTATTAAATTTTCTAATTAGTGAGAAGTACTTTTGTACAAGAGGAGAAAATTAATTACTATCGAATACACTATATTTGTTATTTATATTTATATAAAGGAATATTTAAAGAAGATTAAACATACCGTTATATATGTAGGTATATCCGAAGTCATGTCCGACGCGATTGCTTTGTTGCCTACAGATTCGTTGTTGACGCCATTTAAAAAATAGACAAATCTTATTCTGCAATTAGAGTTAGTCTCCATGAATTTTCCATTTTTGTTAGTCTGATAACAATGTACATGATGATTTCAGTATATCAAAAGTTTGTCTAAATAATCAGGAATAGTTTTTTGTTTAAAATAACTCGTTCGAATGTAGTTGGTAGGTGTGTGTGTATATATATATATATATATGGATAATAAGAATTATGAACACCGCAACATCGCCTTATTTTCTTTACGATATAAACAACATTTAGCTTAGTACGTCAAATGCTAACGTAGAGAAATAAATTCATATCACGTTTGTCTTATACATCAACAAAAAAAAAAAGGGGGGGGGAGGAACGATTTTGCAGAAATTGTAGCAGATCTGACGGTGCGTTAGAATCGAAATTTAATGACAGAAAACATTTAAGATATGCAATCTTAGTGTGTGGGCAGTTTTTTTTTTTTTAATCGATTGTAATGACCCTTCTGTAAACCACAAATGAAGAGTTATGTCTGTTTAACTAAAATAAAATATGGGTGGCTGATAGTAAATGTTCAGTCTTACGACATGTGAAATATCTAACATACCCTGCAAACAAAGCCTTTTGATTAAGATATTATATATTTACACCTATGACGAGAAAATGTCTTGCATATAAAGACAATTTAATATTGGGACCTTGTTTATAAGACTGAATTCTCGAAGGAATTAAAACTAAGGTCTGGTACAACGGAGAATTCTATATTAATAAAGTCACAGACTCGAACTTTAACTACAGTATAGATTGATTTGCTTATTTTCATTTACTAGGAAAATGTGTTTGATATAACATTAACTAGTGTTGTCTGAATAATGTATGTAAGTGTGTTTTTATAATATGTATGATATACGAATACAATACACAATGAAAATGTATTGATTATTTAAGAGTTTGCGTCATTTATGTATTTATTGCGTCACACTATATTAGCATTAACAAAAAGCCGCTCCTCACTGCAGAAAGTACCGTTTTTAACACTGCCCAATCACCGAAAAACAACTTTTGACAATACATTTTTTTTAAAACTTATTTTATTCAGAAACTCCACTCACGAGAGACCCTCCTCCTCCTTTATCCCCCAAAACACCACATAACGAAAAGTACTAATTACAATACCCACAAACACTTAAATAGTAAAATATTTTAAGCGTCCATATCTCAGTCACAAAAGGCAGTAAACAAACATTTACTTGGCCCTACCCCAACAACTGAGAACTCTTGATAAGAAGAAAGGCTAACACTTCCTCACACACTGCCAGCCTTACAAGGAAGAAAGAAAAAAACATTTGAAAGAAACAATAACCCAACCATACCTTCCATCCACACAGCACACCCTCCTGTACCCACTAGATTCGGGCACAAACTCTCTCTCTCTCTATATATATATATATATATACGTAAAAATACCGGCCACTAACTATAGAAACGGGTGTGTGTGAATAATTAAAAATAAGACAATTTCAACACAAACTCAAAGAACCAAACACAAACACACAACAACAAAAAATAAGGAGCCGAACCAGAACACTGCCTACCACGAAGACCAAGACAATAGTCAGCAGCAGGAAAATCGAACATCACCGTCCCAAAAACAAAATCGGGAGGCAAGTCCTATTACAGCCAATCAATCAGGTCCAAGAACATTAGCAGAAAAGAACGTGTTTGGGCTTATCCAGTTGTCCGTCAACGGAAAAACCGAAAGAATCTTCGTCATCCTTTCCATCTATATTATCTACCAATATTCCATCATCCTAATCTTAAATCGGATCTTTTCCAGGTAACCACCGCCACCCAAAAAAGATTATTAAAAAAGAAGATATGAAACTTGTACTTTTAGTTTTTATTGAAGAGGGTGAAATTGGGACATGTCATTAATAATTTGCATGAAAAGGTCCGTTAGGGTTAGGGTTTGCAAAAAACACATTGCCGTCTCCTTGTCATGAACGAGAGTCGAAAGCGTCAGAAAGTTCATTTCCGGTTTTTACGTCCGAACGTAGAACATTTTTGCACAAAATGAGCCTGGAGGCGGATAATGAGTTGTTTTTATGGCGTGCGTTTAAATATTCAAATGTCTAGACAGCTGGCAAAAAGTGGCGGGGCTTAACTTTTCGCGCGTGCACTTTTTGCATTATCTGGAAAAGATCCCTTAAATCTATCAGATCGCGAAATCGGTGAAAAGTGGAAAACGGTCATCACCCTAAAGCAGATCTCCAACTGATGGCAGATAACGAACGCTACTACCACTACAGGCAGGGAAGCGAAGCCAAACGAAGCCTCCCCATAAGTAGAAATGAAAGTGTTAATAAATTAATAATTTGTAGGGGTCTAATACTATTTTACGTGATCATTTCATCTAAGTGTATGTATGTGAGACGAGATTTCTGTTTTGAAAATTGATTAAAATATACTTTAGTCTATTTGAATGTGAATTAAATGTTATGCGTTGTATATTACAGTATAAAGGAACCAAAGAAATGACTTAAATCTTAATTATGTATTTAACGAGAGCTGCTGTGAGTTTTATCTTGTTCACGTCTACACACTTGTACCCAGTTGTCAACGAATGTTATGTATAAATGAGAGCGAGTGAAGACGAAACTGCACCGAGACTTACCAGCAGGCGCAAAGGAATGTAAAGTGTGGATGCACTTAGCCAAACTTAACAGAACTAGAACTTCCCTGATCAGAACAGGAAAATATGGTATGAGCAAAAGATAAGTCATATAACAAGTAATTAAAGGGACATAAGTCTGTGAAATAGGAAAAAATAATATGGTATGAACAATAGATAAGCCCTAAAACAACTAAAGGGACATCTGCGAAATGGGAAAGTATAGTATAGGCCTAATGAACACAAGATAAGTCGTAACAACGACTTAAGGGGACATCAGTCTGTGAAACAGGAAAGTATGGTGTGAATAAGTCATATTACAACTAATTAACTTATTAAAGGGTAAATCCATAGTTTTTTTAAAAGTATTTTCTGTGGGAACGTTAAAATTGTTTCCTGTAGTATCGCTCAATGAAATAAATCTATATTTTATTAAGACGTGAACGAAAGAAGTAGGCTAAATGCTTTTATTATTTATCTTTGATGGAAATACATTTTTAATGTATTCAGATTATCGAGTGAAAAGAGAGAAGGGGAAATTAAATTAATCACGTTTTCTTCCTTAGTAGATGCTGTACTGGGTAAAGGATTTTATCCAGTTTTTCAAGTGAATGTTATGTGGCTGTCTGGTGTCTATATGAACCTGAGCACAATTCTCAGTTTTCCCGTGACTTGTGTTCAAATCTCACAAAGCACACCAAACACACTCATACAAAACAAGCCGATACTTTATACAACTTTTTACATTTATTGTACAAAAATGTACAGTTACAATGTCGTGGTCATTCTCCCTTAACTAAAAGAGTTATCTATCCTAGGTGTTAAATGTTCATATATCTATAAGATCAGGCATCTACATTGTACACTTAAGACAGGCATGTGCAAACCCCGGCCCGTGAAAATAAATGGTTTCATCATGTAGGTTACTCAAAAATATAATAAAATTAGGTCCGCAAAACATTTTTTTCACCATCCTTTAAACAAGAGTTTACACTTTGCTAGATACTTGCCGCCTGTAAACACGGACGAGAAGGTCGTTCTTCCACACTGCATCTGATACTGCTGGTGTGATCCTGTTGTGTCGTTCTCGTCTGAGTGCTTGTGTGATATTGTGCTGTGTCGTTCTCGTCTACACTACTCACGTCTGAGTGCTGGTGTGATCCTGTTGTGTCATTCTCGTCTGAGTGCTTGTGTGATATTGTGCTGTGTCGTTCTCGTCTGAGTGCTTGTGTGATATGCTGTGTCGTTCTCGTCTACACTACTCACGTCTGAGTGCTTGTGTGATATTGTTGTGTCGTTCTCGTCTACACTACTCACGTCTGAGTGCTTGTGTGATATTGTTGTGTCGTTCTCGTCTACACTACTCACGTCTGAGTGCTTGTGTGATATTGTTGTGTCGTTCTCGTCTACACTACTCACGCCTGAGTGGTCGTACTTGTGATACTCTTTTGTCGAACGTAGTTGAATTGTTCCGATTCAATTGATACCTTCTGACAGGCGTACAAAGCCGATACCTTCAGTTAGGTCCACAGCGTCCAAGGGCCCTTCAAAAGACAGATATATATTTTTTCTCGGGGGTGGGGGTGGGGTGATCGAGAGCAGTTTTACGTCACTACTGGAGTTTGCCTTGTTCATTTCGCCATCAGACATTCTCTAATCTGGAGTGCCCCAGTGGGACTCCGCAGCCTCACACTTGTGTTCGAGGTGGAGGGCGGGAAGGCTGACGGAAAGAGGCGAAAAAGATCGCACCACCAGTTTGACACACATCCTCAACTACCCTCTGTCGGTGGGCGTATTTTTTTTTCTCATCAATACTGCAACCATTTATGCAAGTTAATAAACTTTGCATGTGTGACCCAATGATGAATTCATCTTTAGGGCCCACGAGCTCTCGATGGCCTTGAGCACATCATGTTCCTCTATCCGAGAGTTTCTGGAGTTGTATGGTTCTTGTGTTTCTTGCATGCCACTGTCTTTCCTTGATACATAGTGTGGCACAATCGTCCACTTCACCCTCGATTTTATATCTTTAACATATACATTTAATATATACATTCTTCTAATCTTTAGTTTCCTTCCTGTTTGTAACCAACACGTCATTTAAGGAAAGAGACCAGGATGTATAATTATCATTTACCGTGAGTGGAATGGAGAGTCCCTGTAGGAGAGCATTTGTGTGTGATTTTAATAGGATGAATGAGGCAGTGATATAAATCCTATGGCAATCTAGGTATATCCCTCACCACAGTGTGTGTGTGTGTGTGTGTGTGTATTATATTTTTATTTAGTAAGACATCATTGTCATTGTAAAATTATACATAAGATCTAGTTTTATTATTAAAAATACAATTTTAATTGCTTTAATGAGAGAAAATAATGTTATTCATGTTAAAGTAGTTCCCCCTACCTCACTCCACCCACCCATTGTTGACTGCATCAGTTTTACTGGTCTTGCTTTCAAATACTTAAAATTCACCCAAGTATTCACCCTTTCTATCAATCAAAACTGAACTTTTAATTCTTTTAAATTTCACTTGACATTGATTCTCCCTTCCAATGCCAAGTAATAATACACACTATCACTTTGCTTTGTTAACTATCCAGTTGTTATATAAACCGCAAAACACGTGTAATGCTTCCCATTGGTAATATCAGCACAACTGTATTAGATTTGTTGTGGTAACTGACAAATATTTATATTGTAAGAAATGGGCATTAGCAGTTAGGTTCAAATAGATCATTTATAAGTATTTTAATTGCAAAGTGTTTGGCGACAAAAGTAGAGCTGCCAGTTTTGTGAAGAATGTGCATCACACACGCACGCACAGGCACAAAATGAATTATTAATGAGTTAAGTAATTTTATTATACAACAATGAGATTAAATTTATAAAAACTTGCAAGCACATACTCTTAATTAAATATATGCATTTTTTACCCTTATAAAATATAATTTTAATAAATGTATATCAAAAAGCATAATTTTAAAAAGCAGAAAACAAATTTTAAAATTTTAAAAGCAGAAAACAAGTTCACAATATATGGGTTGCTAAGTACTATATAATATCTAAATTATAGAAAACTGGTTAAATCTAGAGTATGCTCATATATCCTTAATTACCCTTGTATGTTGATCAAGAAGAAGTATTAGTGGATTTTTCTCATTTTTCTTTCCTAGTATTCTATTAAATGCACACAAATTATAAATTACTTGTCTTGCAATAAAAGACAAACATTTATCAAGTTAAAGTGACTCTTAAACATATTTTTTTCTGTTATTACAAATGAGTACAATGAGCCCCAAGTCTGAAAATGTGTCCACAGTCCATTTCTTCAGAATGACTTTAAAGATACTAAACCACACAAAGTCACACCATGAGTTAAACCCTAGTAACATTTGTTGATTTCAAAACAAAACACAATCATTTTCACTTGATATATTAATTTGCAAATAGACAATATTAACAAGTAATTAAAATAACTTTCCTCATCTTAAAATTCATTTCCATATTCTCTTTGAAAGAGCACATCTGAGTCTGTGTCTAAAATCAGATGACAATATCCAGATTTTTTTAATTTCAAAGGTGTTTTAAGTTGAGTCTATGTCTATTTATTTAATTAAAATAAACTCTATTACATTACAAGAAGCATTGTAAAACTGTAATTAATAAATGATAATCAGATAAAAAAATTACTAAAATTCAACCTACTAAAAACTTCTTATTGTAAGAAATCCTCAGAACAATTAAAAAGGTGGATAATCATTTCAGAAAACTCATTCTAACCCCAGTTCTGAACAGTTTTCTCAGAAACAAATTCTCCTCGTGGGGATGTGGCATTAGGTGGGATTAATGATAGCATCACTGGAGTCTCTGCACCTGTGAAAAAAAAGCACTCATGAAACATATAAAACTAGTAATTTAATATTTAAACTGTCATAAAGTACCAAGAAATAAAATTAATTTAATTATTTGTATTATATATCGACATTTAATATTACTAGTTCCTTAAACTGTTTTTAATAGAGGCCTCATAATTATGAACTGCAAACTGAATGACTGAGACAGTTTTTAAATCTCTATCTTTTCTTTACATACAAATTTAGTACCTTTTTGGTATTAATTAACACCAGTAATTCTGTATGTCTTCAAAAATTTTTTTAAAAAACCTTCTACATTTTATAAAGTCAAACTATGAACAACAGATCAAGGGTATAATTATAAACGAAAAAGTCATAAAAGTATAATATTCAATAGGTAATAGAGTTGAAAAATCAATAATGTATTTCACTGTTAAAAGACAATTGTGTCATCTCTTGCAACGCACGCACGCACACACACACACACACACTCTCTCTCTCTCTCTTACAGTCTGTTGCCAAAAGTCAAAATCTTTTCCTATGAATGTGAGACAGTTTAGACTGCACAAAGCAAATCTACAAATGAAGCCAGCAATATTTACCTTTAGTGACTGAATCCACAATAGAGACTGAATTGTGAATGATTAACATAAACTTCAAGATACCATCACTTGCATAAACAACAACAACAAAAAATGCAACCAATCACTTACAGTGCAAAAATTTCATTGCCTGTCAAAATAAATTAAATACTTTTTCTTATTTACTCCCAAACTCACCCCACTACCAATACACAGTTTGGTATTTTTTATTCAAGAACAAAGCTCTGCTAAATATGAAACCCTTGAAAATGGTAGCCATGATTAACTCTCATTAAGTTATGACAACTCACTAACAAAATAATGCCAATAACTGGGAAGGGGGAATGACAACTACTAACATCAAATATATAATAATAGGTTCAGGTAACAAATAAAAAATCTGACTATTTTCTTGTAATAATAATAAATACTTTGGTTTTATTACCTCTTTTAAAAATAATAATTGCAGTTTTTATAAAAACATTTTACCTAACCTATAAATCAGCCAATGCCACCTTGCTTTTATTTTAATTTCCATTTTAAGAGTTAATTTCTGCTCAAAACACCTCTACTCCAACCTGGTAACAAAAGATTTATCTGCTCCTACAGATTCATCAATTTGCTGAGATGTGCCGGGCAATGATTGTTCCACTCAATTGAAAACAGATTTGAATGCTTCAGTGTCACTTATGTAGAAGGTTTTAATTATTTAGATTTTTTAACAAGTACAGAAGACACTAAAGATTTAAACAAACACAAAATGAAAAAAAAAATGAATCTGAATCCAAGTCTGCAGAAACTAAACACACAATTCATGATATCCATGTGATGTCTGACTGAGACAGGTACTTGCTGCTGACACAATCGACTCTTCTGAACAGGGATGTGGAATCTGTTAAAACATTTCTGACTCTAACTCATGAAAGTTTAGATGTCTGACTCCCAACTCCGACTGTAGTTTCTTACTAATATCATATGGCATAAAATCAAATACCTATATGTAGTTACATGTATGATTATGGTATAGGTATAAATAAATGACAAAGTGGCTTTCATAGATTTCGTTTTAAAATTATTAAGGTAAAAGTATGTTAATTTTTTTAAAAACATTATTATACCTAAATATTTCACACAATTTGAACCCAAATGAAACAACCTGAATAATAATTTATTGGAATATTAATATATGTGTGTGAGTGTGTGTGTGTGTGTGTGTGTGTGTGTGTGTGTGTGTGTGTGTGTGTGTGTGTACATGCACATGTCTGAGAGAGAGAATGTAGTTTTACTATTAAGAATGTATTGCTATGTTTATATTGGTAATATAATATTATATTTTATTTCTTTAATAGTTGTTTTAGGAAAATGTTATAGCTATCAGGAAAGAAAACTATATATGCAACAAAAAACAGGTGAATTAAACTCCAAACATGTTACCTTGGTCAATGGTCTTGTGTCCTTTAAAACTGGACATATCTGTGGCTACATAACCAGGACAGCACTAAAATAAAAAAACATAATTTGCTAGAGTATCTGCAGTTACATATAATGGGCAAAGATGAATCAAACATACTTGAAAACATTTATAAGAATGTATCATTTTGATCTGTGATGAGCAGAAGGTTGATAGCAACTTCTAGGAGAACAATTTCAATGCTGCAGCAAGAAGGGTAAGCTGACTGAAATTTATAGAAAATCTATATGAATTTAAACAAGATGATATTTGAAGGGAAAAAAAAGAACATTTTCTTAGAATTTTAACCTTAATGAGATGTACGAGACAGGACTAGATTTTCAGATCATTAAGACAGGGATAGGGTTGTGTTATCAACAGTGCTTACATTTGAGTTTCAGAGGGTGTCTAACAAGAGATGGAAAGACGTTAAAAAAAAATAAGAAGAATTAGTTAGAAAGATAGTATACATTTTTATATGTAAACAGATAAGGGGACTGGATCAAGTTCAGAAGATCTGAGGAACATTTCTTTTTGATTGTCTGCAGAAATGTGTAGAGACTGGCTATAAGAATAAAAAGAAAAGAACATTAAAGTCAGCCAGTTTTTATAAAGTCATCCATAATGTATCTTATGTAATCTCAAGGAATTTTGTTTTAAAGGAAGAAAGTCTTAAATGACAGGCCCAAAGAGCAGTAATTTAAATCATTTAAGTGTTAACAATGGGAGGGAGATAATGCTCTTTGTTTCCATATGCCATTCCCATTAGTACACCAATGGTGATAATTTAAACAAAGATTGCTTGTTGTGGTTCAACTTTTTGGCTTGGAAAATGTATATATGAAACGGAGACAGGTTTAAACAACAACTATTTTTTAACAAAAGACATATTTTGGAACAAGAGAACAAAATAGATTCTGTGAAAGAAGTTATCAAAGTATGTGAAGAATAAAAATCAGAAAACAACTAAATTAGAAAAAAACAATCGAAATTCTCATGCTGTATCATGCTTTAGTGTAAACAAAATGATTTGACATTACCATTGCATGCGATAAACATGCCAGATGAAATTGATACAACATTCTATAAGGATTTTATTTTTAGCATCATCTGCAAAAAAGAGGACCTAAGATATGATTAAATTACATCTGAATTCACAATATAATTTCTAAATCTACTTAATTTCTCTTTCTCTAACTACTTGATGTATAAACAAAAGTTTAAGAAGTTGGCTTTGAAATTCAATCAACTTACTGCATTGACAATAATGTCTTCTTTATTTTCAGCATCAAACTGGCGTTGCTGTATGAAAGTCATGATGGTTACACCTATCTTGCTTGTTCCATAGGCAGAATTTGGCCAACCGGCAGCTTCATGCTTTCCTTCTTTTGCAAGACTGAAACACAAATGTAAGCACTGTTGATAACACAAATGTAATCAGTGTTGATAACACAAATGTAAGCACTGTTGATAACACAAATGTACACACAATAATATTACAAGGTATCTATGTAAATTGTAATCAATACTGGTAACAAATGTAAGCACTACTGACAACAATAGGACCTACTGTAAGCATTTTGACATGCACTACCAACAACAATGTGAACCAATGCAAGCCCTACTGCCAAGGGCTATAAGCACTACTGTCCACAATATAGACTTATATAAGTTCTACTGACAATACTAGTGAATAATGCAAGTATTACTGACAACACAAATGTAAATGCTACTAACAACAGAAATTAATGTTAACACTATTGACAACACAAATGCAAACATTATTTATATGATTGTAAGCACTTTTGCCAACATAAATGCAGGCACTACTAAAAACAATAGGGACTAATGACATCTCTAATGTCAGCACTACTAACAACAGAAGCTAAAATTAACACTACTAACAACAAAAATGCAATCACTATTGACAACACAACTGCAATATTGGGAACACAAATGCAAGCACTACTAACAACAACAGGGACTAACATTAACACTACTGACAACACAAATGTAAACGGTGCAAATGTGATCACAAAGTCCTAGCTTTCTGTAACAATTACCTTTGAATGTACCAAAACACTGCATGTAAATTTTCAAATTTAAAATGTTAGATCACTATTTCTTTGCAATGTATATATCATCCAAAAGTGTGAACAAAAAGAGATCCACTAAAGAACTTTGTTGCTTTCATTATTACATTTCCAATAAGAATCTTCATCAATAACATTCTGCAATTTTGTGAAAGCAGCATGTTTGATGTGAACACTGACTAAGTGTTTAAGTGGTAGGAAGGGAAGTAATGCATTATATTATAGAATGTTAAGCCCTTTGCTTGCATTTGATCAGTAAACAAGGAGGATTAGAGGTAAATGAATTACAACAATGAATTTGATCAGTCAATGAGAATGGTTAGAACTAAATGAATTACTATCAACAAAAATCCAAATGATCATTCAACAAGAAGGATTAGAACTAAGCAAATTACTATCGACAACAATCCATTGATCATTCAACACGAAGGATTAGGACTAAAAGAATTACTATAAAATTCATATCTCCCTCCTCTATGATCATTTTAATGTTTGTAAACACCTGGCATAACAAAATCCAAATTACAAGTTTCTCTGAGCATGCTGGCCTTCTACTTGCTTACAATTTCTTTTCATAAAATGTATGTAAAAAAAAAAAAAGAAAGAAAGAAATTTGATAAACAAGTTAAAAAGCTCAGGTATCGTACTTGGGCTCTTCCATTTTTGTTTTCAACCAAACTAAAGAAAATGTCAAAGATCATGTGACCAGAAAGCAAACTCTTTCTTCCTGGATCTTCAAAGAGTACTTAATGGAAAATGCCAAGATCATAAACAAAATAGCTTTTAAATGTATTTTGTCAATATTTTTTTCTCTTTCTAAAATTAAAGAAAAAGTCCTAATTTTAAAATTTATTTCTGTAGCTCTGTTCTCAGGAAAAATACATACTTTTCATATCATTCCAGACAATATTCTGTTTAAATCCCAATTTCATTCATTTGTATTAAAAGGCAATCAAATATTTTTCTTAAACTGAAAGCTGTTAGTGACACATCTGTAAGTCCTCTTAATGTTTTATATTATACTTCTTGTTATACAACAAAGTTAATAAATTATCAGTTTGGTATATGAATTGCTCATGTATTGATACAAAAACAAACATTATAGAACAGCCGTGTACATGCTAGCTTAATGTATTCATACAAAAACAAACTTTACAGAACAGCAGTGTACAAGCTAGCTTAATCAAGTTAATGTATTCATACAAACAAACTTTACAGAACAGCAGTGTACAAGCTAGCTTAATCAAGTTAATGTATTCATACAAACAGCAAAGTAGTGTACCTGACAAACTGAGTCATGAGTTCTTTAAGTCCCTCCATGGTGAGTTTAGGATCTTTGAACTTGGTCTGAAGTTCGACAGAACATTTCTTAATGGCCATTTGAGATGCCATACTTGAAACATTGCACACTCTTAAAGTAAAATAGATAGTGTATGCAAAAGTGAAAAAACAGAGATAGAAATAACAAGTTGTATATGTTAAATTGAAAGAAATGGGAAAATTATGATAAATTTTATGAAATAATTTATTCAGTCACCATAAAGATAAATGTTTTTTTATAGCCTGAACTCTCCAATGACATTTCCTTCTAACTTACAAGAATGAAGTAAAAGACACATGAATGAAAGTCAAATTATTTAAGACCAGTAATCTTAGATTTCAATGATTAAGAGCCTTGATTCCACCTCTATGGCAGTGGTGGCCAAACGTTTTTTAATGGTGGGCCAAACTGTCAGAAAGCTTTCATATGGCAGGCCAAAATGGGATTGAACAGATGAAACCTAGGTCCCATAGACCTATACTATAGTGTACTCATACTGTAATGATGTAATCAGTATAGTATACTCAATGTACACAATGTAAAGCACTAGAGATTAGCATTAAGAGAACTTTAGCCTAAATATGTGAATTTTTAATTACAATAATAGCAATATTCAAATAATGTCAACAACTGGCTATGACTCTAACGGTCTAACACTTTAACTCTAGTGAAGTCTAAGACAGACTATTAATGTCAACAAAGATATTAGAAGTTGCAACAATTAACTCCTTTGACAGATTTTTGTCTGTTAGCACATTTTGATGTTTGCTTTTACCAATTTTCATTTTTGAGAAAAAATGTTTGCAGCAGTAAGTGCTGCCAAATAATGAAGTCATTCTTAGTGCATGTTCATGAAATCATGGAAATAAATTCTGAGTAACATAGAGTTTATAGAACAGAGGTAAAAAGCTTCTGAAAACTTGTTTTTCACTTCACTCTTCCACTGGAGTTCAATCAATTCAGGTTGTAAAGCCTCTGGAATATTGTCAACATTAATGGTAAATGGGAAAGCAAAAACTAAAAGTTCTGTTTCATGGTACATGAAGTCTTTGAAACAGGACTCAAACACACTCTGAAGAATGGCAATTTTGGCTGCATATTTGGTGAGGTCAAGATGTGTCTAAGCACTAAAGCTATAATTCTTCTTGGCTATTTTTTTTTCTAATACAAAGCGGCTTGTGTATAGACTTTCCTTGTCTGAAAAGTATGCTAGTGTATACCTGTAAAAAAATAACTAATCAGACTGTTTTCCAGAGAAATCAATTCTTTTATCCACCAAAAGGACTTTTTTATTTGTAAAATTATTTTTTTCTAAAAGTATAAACAAAAACATAATTTTTATTGAATAGATTAAATGCAATTTTTAACTTTGCATAGGTATGTAGAAGAATAAAGAGTAGAATGAATATATTTAAGACCCACCCACCCATTCCAAAATTCACATCAAATACCTTGCATGAGGACGCAGAAGAGGGAAAAGAATGTTGCAAGTATTTAAAACACCCCAAAAATTTGTCTTCACTGTCACTTCTGCTTGTTCTGCAAATGGAGCTGTAGAGGCAACCTGGGTGAAAATAATTTATAAATGCTATGCACGAGACAATTAGAGGTACTTTAGTTATCTATAGTGATCAGCATATTAAAATACCACAGAAATTCAAGTATAATCAATTTTTAAAAGTATTTAAAAATATCCAAAAGTTATTTGTATTTTTATTTAAATCAGTGCAAAACTGACAAGTTAAAATACTTGTATTAGTTTTCAGTCTTAATGAAGTTGGCAAAGTGATACAACCAAAAAATAATCAATGAACTCAGCATAAATAGAATAGGTACCAAATCAAAATGAAAATTCAAACATTCTATACTTTATAGGTATATAAAACTAAAATAACTAAAAGAGTCTGTGATGTCTACGCCACTTGTTAATGGTAATGATTATTATTAATTAATCACCCATAACTAATTACAAGTGATGGGAATCTTAATTTCTGTTATTAATAATTCTCTAGAAGAAACCACTCCTCTCTCTTACTTGGCAGATATTCTGGAGCTGTAAACATTTTCTCTCTTCCACAACATTAAAGGCAAACATTTAATATTATTAATAACATAAATTAAGATTCTCAACACTTGTAATTAGTTATGGGTGATTAATTAATAATAATCGTAACCATTAACTAGGTGGTGTGGGTGTCACACTTACAGTAAAGTATTTTATTTTTACAAAAAAACGTTAAAGACTTTGGTGTGAACAATGGTTTTCATAAAATTATTTTAGAATATGTAGCAGTAACTTTTGCTATCATTACATCAATCCTCTAATGTGTGTAATTTTTACCTTCAAGTGCTCTAATGAGTAAGAGCCTTTTTTTCTGTGCTCTTTTCCAAATAGTATACACATGTATAGCAATTTATATTACAATTCATATTTTGCTTGTAAAATTGACATAAAAAATTTCATTTTGAAACTATCACTCTGGACAGGGCAGAAGTGCCGTCTTAATGCATGGGCACACTATGAAGTTGTCATGGGCCTCATGAGCACAGGGGCCCTATGTTAATCTATGTATGTTGTGACTTGCTGAAATAAGTAGGTAGGGCCCCAGTGCACTGATTTGCCCATAGGCCATTAATACTACTAATACGGCCCTCCAAGGCAGCACTATAATTTTGATTTGTTATTCATGATTAAACCAAGAGCAATAACTTATGAAGAAACAAAAGAAAGAATAGCACTCACTTTTGTCACAGTTTTTTTTTCGTAGTGAACAAAGAAATTCATTTTTGTTTGTTTCTCTTTTGTAAAAGCAGTTATTTGTTATGCTATTTGTAAATTCATTTTATTTATGTATTTCTTTGGAAAATTCATTTTATTTATTTTTTTTTTTGGAATGGGGTTGGTGAGATGGTAAGGGAGAACAAAAGGTTAGCAACCTAACACACTCATTATTACTATTACGTGTAAATTATTTTGAATTCCTTTACTCCTAATTAAGCACCATCAAATATGTGAATTCAGCAAATATTATAAAGTGTTTAAAATGATATTTATATATTTTTAAAAATTCATATTTAGTCAAACTTTATAATCAAAAATAAAAAATAATCCACAAATACAAATATTTTTATTTTACAATGTTACATTATTTCTTTTAATTAAAAAAAAATCATTTAATTACTAACTATATACTTTTTGATCAATGATCTTAGGAATGACGAATGTATTTATTCATGTATTCTTTATTAAAACAACTCTGTTTAACTGATTATATGATTTATCTAAACTAAAAACACTCTAGAAATATGCAATATAAAATCCAATGAAAATCAATAACACTTTGCATTGAATATTTTAACAGTTGACAAGTACGATGGAACAATTTAAGCTAAGTAATCGGAATAAGAGATATCACCAAAGTAGAAAAGCCAGTTACAGCCAAGTTTACCTTATAAGCAATGCCAGCATTATTAACCAGCACATCCAGCCCTCCATAATTGACTTTCAAGAAGTTATACAAACGTTCTATACTAGCTGTGTCATCAATATCTAACTGATGAAACTTGGGGTTTAGGCCTTCTTTGCATAATTCATCAACTGCATCCATTCCACGTTTTACATCACGTGCTGTAATAAAAAAAAGATCTGTCTTGAGGAAATACCTGTCGGATAATATTACATAATAATCTTTCCAAGTTTTTCATTTTGATTCTAATTATAAAAAAAAATTGAGACAATTGTGACCCACTGTGACAAGATGTGCCTGTGGAGCAAATTATGCTCCTTGCTTTTTCAATCTTATTGTGTATTATGTAGTAGTCAACCATGACCTGCCTATGCCTCACACACAACCAGAGAAATTTAGGTTAATTAGTGCACTGTTAGCAATGCATGACGTATAGAGATGAGGGAGGAGTGACTAGTAGAGGGGGTGAAGTTAACCAGACATGCTACAACCATATATGGATATTTGACTTCCACTCATGACAAACATGAAACAGTGGTTCAAAGCCATGCAGATATATATGCCGTTTAAATCCTGCAGTTATACATGCTGTGCCCAAGCTGCTAGAAGGGTTGAATCTGTATATGACAGAAAAGGAATTTTGCAAGATCTGTGGATTGGTAAGTGCGCACACGTGCACGCATGAATGCACACACGCACACACACACAAATATGTTGACTTCACAGTAATAATTTAAATGTATTAGAATGCTGAAGAATTCTTGTATATTTTTTAATTGATGATTATTTGGATGTATGAAGCTAATGTGTATTTCTGTCAGAGATGTATTGTGTGGCAATCAGTAGTGGTTTAATTGTACATGTAGGATGATGAAATTGTAATGAGCACCTGTTCTGATGTACCATGTTCTTTTTTCCATTGTAAAACTATCTGAACTGAGTGGAACTAAATTATAAAGTGATGTAATTGTTAAATATAAACAAACGGTTCTGGGATGTTAATTATTGAAATCCATGTTGACAAATTGTAAATATAAACTCTTGAAATTATTACTGTCATGTTTATAAATTATTTTTTGAATCATAAGTTAGCATATATATGCTAATGTTTTGGATGACATAATCTATTGTAAGAGATGTTCTGGCCACTGTGTCACATAACATAACGTTAAGCATAGTAATTATGCCAGCTACAAAAGGGAATAGTATTTTGTACAGCTGGACCCTTTTTTTTTTTTCCTTCTCATTTTCCTCCTATGATTCACTTCTCCTTCTGTGGGTTGACCCAGACCCAAAGTGGTCCAAAAACAGAGCCATACTGTCAAAGAAGTTTCATGTGAACACCAAAGAAATACAGTTGGACTGTTCATCTTCATTTTAGGAGCAAGCTAAGTTTATCCTTGAGACTAATCACCATTGATAATCTGTGATAAACTTGAACAGGACAGTATGGATAGTGAATGTTCTCATTTTGCTTATTGTACTGCAAAATAATTTTATTCTTTATTTGTTTTCACTATTAAATTTTTCTGTTATCTTATCCCACATTTTAATTACTACTATGGAACAACCATTAATTGTAATTGGCTGGGGCGGGGGGAGGCGAGCCATAGAGGAATGAATATTGTTAATTAATTAAGAGAGAAAGATAATGTTGTCAATTCCAGAAGGCACATCAAATAATAATATTATGAATGGAATACTGCTATGATAATTAGGCCATACGAAAATTGGAGAGTAGGAAATCTCTTCAACAGTTCAAATGATGACATGAAAAGAGAGATATAGATCAGTATGTGTTTTCAAAGCCTGGACATATTATTCATTAATATATTAAAGATTATTTATCAGGTAAATCACAATACTCACTTATTTTAAATGTGGAACACCCATATCATGTACCTAGATGAGGAAAAGGAAAAAACATAGGAAATCTTGACTAAGTATAAGTCTCAGGATCTTGTTTGCACTGTCAGTGAAAATTTACATTAATTCTGCGGACAACTAAACCATGAGCAAGAGGGTAACTAATGATCTGTTGACTATTAATGTTTGAGGCCAAAGCAAGGTCAACAAAATGTGGTTTCACCTATAATGCAGTAAGAATTCTTTTGCTCCCAAAGGATTGGATTATACCAGGGATTAGGTATATTTGATATTACTAACAATATGAGTGAATAAATAATATATTGTCATTCCAAAAACTTATTTTATTTTGCCTGTGTGAAAGAGTGAACGACAGAGTGCTAGGTATCAGGACAGGCTATGGGGAAAGTTTAATCAGTTTATTAGAGAAATCAATACCCTGCTCACTACTACTAGTCCAAGCAAAGAAGTCCTCCAGGCACAACCTGACTTGATGACTCACCTAACCATGCAGCCACCACTGAGGTCCTAAACTATGCCAGCTGATAACAAGTTTCACACATCACTGTGGAAAGTGCCACACTTTACTGTTGCAGGCATCATAAAGAAACCATCTGAGTCACACATATTAGCTCCAAACCACTTCATAGCACAAATTCTTTTATCAATCCTCACTAATCACCTTCTTTCTCTCTCTCTTTCTACACACACATGCATGCACACACACACACACACGCACAGACACACATACACACTGACATCATTAAAGACATAAGAACTGTCTGACTACATTTATTTTATAATCTTTGCTCACCTGTAAGATACACATCTCCATCATACTGTTTGCAGAGAGATCTCACAATAGCAAAACCAATGCCTTTATTGGAGCCAGTAACCTGAACAATAAATACATGTTATAATTATTTCAGATTTCAACAATTTTAAATCAGAAATGTAATAGTGCAAAGAATGATGATCAAAATGACATGTCTGATTAAGAAGGTGGATATAAAACTACTGTTTATAAATATAAGTGGCACTATTATTTTTCACCATTAGCACCAAAGACAAGCCAGCTAAAGAAAAGATAAATCTTTCTCAGTCGAATGGCTAAGTTTGGTAAGCTCAATTTTCCTTGTAAAAAAAAATATTAAAAATATTCTCGTTTATTGGTTTTTAATATGTATATGTATGTTATTAATAAATTTTACAATGATTAACAATTTTGTAAATCCTGATTTTAAAACTGCAAAAATAACCCCACTGATTACAGTATAAATATATTCTAAATTTAAAGATACATGGAACCTTGCAATTTTACCTAATTCTTCAGTGAACAATAGCTTTGGAAAATTAGCATTTAAAAAACAAGCTGCATGAGTTAATTACATACACTTTCCTAATGAGCATTTTGCCAATGAAACCTTGCATCATGTGCCAAAACTTTACCGCTAGGTAGTGTTTACAAGATTTGTATTTGACCTAAAGGTAAATTCAACATGCTTGTTATCATGGCTTTTAATAACAGCTTACAACTCTTGTGTATAAAACTATGGCAAGTATTCAAAAACAGAAAATAAACCTATATCTAATAGAAGACAGTGTTTCTAATTAACAGCAAATGTGGAAACTTTGTTAATATTAAATATAGCTGCCATTGTTAATGTTGGCCAGTGTTGAAATTTACTAACCTCTGAAATATAATTTTATGACTGTGTCTTTTATTCTTAAAGCTTTGAAATTTGTCATATTTATTATTATAGATGTCATGTTCAATGTTTAAATTTGCCATATACACTAATACAGTACATTGTATCAGTCTTGCAGTTGTGTACAGTATTATATTTTCTACAGTTCAGTTTACAATTTTATATTTATTATTACAGCTGTTCGATACAAACCTAATTCTAACAAATGTAATGTTTATACTATTTTAACATAAATTTGATTTACTCAAATTATTGTCTTATTTCTATTTCTAGTGTTCAGCAGTAGTACATTAAGTTTAACACTTCCTTAGGAAGTTCCTACTGGATAGTAGATAATGATATAATAACATATAAAAGTCTGAATGAGATAGTAACTTTTGACATTTAGTCCGAATAATACTAACATTGCATCTTCGTCTTAGCACTTTCATTTCCCTTGTAAGTCCATTCAGCTTTTCATTCATTGTCATTAATGTCAGTCTCTGATTTCATCTTATGATGTATTACTGCTGGTGTCACGTTAAATGAGAATTTTCCAGGTATCAAAGCTTGACAATGTTTACACTGAAGAATATCCATAACCTCAGTTTTCACTATTTTCAAAGAACAAAGAACGTATCTTGTATTTCATTAGTATTAAAGAAAATGCTTAGTCATTGCTAAAAAACTAAATACATGTATACCTGTGCGTATAGCCGTTCTCACAATCGAGACATTCAATCGTTCTGTCAGATTATTGAATGCCGTAAACCAATCATCAGACTAACAAACAAACAAAAAAGAAAGAGTTACAAGCTCAACAGTGTACAATTTAAAGTTAAACTTACAACAGCAACTTTTTTGTAAGTCGACATGATACAACACAAGTTCAAATAAAATAAACCGGAAGTTACTGAAATTAAAGACAGCAGACGATTTTTTTAAAATGGAAATGTTTATCGTTGAGCCAAGCCCATTTTCTGACAAACTTCTTCACTGGCACATACTTTATTATATTTTGACCTAATTAAGTTAAACATTCAGAAAACAAACAAACATAAATACCAAGGGATACCAGTGATACAAATCTCAATAACAACCACTGATAATGCGTGCAAAGAAAAAGTGTTTAATTTTCCTTTAGAGAATACTGTCATAGATAAGATAGAAAGCGAATTATGGGTCATAAAAATAAAATGTAATTATGTGAACTTTAACTAGGTTTGGTAATACTATAATTATCAGTGATGCAAAACCAAATTTAAGAATAGTAAATGTTGGTATTTCTGTCTTCTGTGCATGAGTTATACAGAATATCTGACATCATATATATGTGAGATATTCTGGTAAATCATTTTAGCTTTTTGTTCAATATAAATTTCTTATCTTTACATTATTAGTGTACCCTTTGTGTTCCAGAAAATTATAATTTTCCGTGTATCTGCAAGGTTTGATATCTTCAGTGTTGACCTCAGATTTGTTGTTTTTTTTATCTCTCTGAAATTTAACTGAAGACTGACATTTTTTTTTAAAGGAAAACACACTCGCACGCACACACAACTCATTCATCTAGAATTTACATAATAATAAAATAGATGTTTCACTGTCGCAATAATGCCCCTTACTAAAGGAGTAATAAAAATCTGTCTTTTATTTAAATTTAACGAGCCCCCATCAACCCACTATTACTCCAACATAAGTTTTAATATATGTGCAACGAGGTTAATTTATTTATTGTTAAAGTTATTGACCTTACACATATTGATCACCATATTTTGGGTAAGCGGGTGGATAGGGGACTCGCTAAATATAGAATAAAGAAAATAAAGAAAAGATTTATCTTCTCCTTTGGTAAGAAGTTTTCCACCTACGGAAATATTGTGTGAAGGTATACTGGTATAGGTTTGTCTTTAATGTTGTGGAAGAGAGAAAACGTTTACAGCGCCTGTATATATCTGCCAAGTGAGAGAGACAAGTGGTGTCTTCTGGGGAATTAATTAATAACATAAATTAAGATTCTCATCACTTGTAATTAGTTATGGATGATTAATTAATAATAATAACGAATAATTAGGGTGTCATTGTGTCACATTCTCAATCACACAAAGCCTGTGAATTCTCTTTTAATCCTACAGGCCTATGTTTTAATGTTCAAATACATTCCTTGTTTTAAAAACGGTTCTGATTTCTTTCTTCTTCTTTTCTTTAAGTAGCACCAAGTACAACATGATTCTGCCCCAACACCAAAACAGCCCCCCCCCCCCCCCCCGAATGCTAATAATTCATTACTAAGACCTCACTAGCTCTGAGTTTCTTGTCAGGACAAGTCATAAAATGAGCTTGCAAAATTTTAACTTGCCTTTGTGGCATTAGAATGTTTATTGTAAATTGATCTTGTGAGGCATTCACAGTCCCCTAGTCTGGCCTATTCTTGTAATTGTAGTGTTGATAGGTAACAAATGCACACTACTTCTTGATACTGACCATCATTACAAATATGTAATAAAACTAGGAAAACTTGAGAAAACATTTGGAATTCTTGACAGAAATTATATAATCCCAAACCTGAATAGTCAGACTGTTGTCCTTTTATATGGGATGTATTTAAATACTCATCTAAAATTGCCTTGAGCCATTAATTTTATTGTATCGTGAATAGTTTCTGAGGCAGAGATATTTCTACTGAAACACTCGTACACAAGTGCTTGGACCACTCCTCGTGAAAAGCTACCTGTTAGTGTTCATTCCTGTGTTGCTATTATGGGTTACCGTCTATCTCATGCTAGATCTAGGTGTCAGTCACTTATACTAGTCATCAGTCCCGCCAAGGAAGACGTCCTCTGTCAAGATTTTAAGGATTTAGAAGTATCTTACCCCATTGGAAATAACATATTACATAAATTATATTGCAAGTTACATTTGGAGAGTATAAACTTAGTGACTTTCGTTACTCTATGCTAGAGTGAATTTTTAATTACTACAGCTTCGATTATATTATTATGCATATGGAGTCTGCATAATATCGTGAAAAAGTATAATATTGTTTCTCCAAGTTTTGACATCTTTAAACGAAGCGATTTCCATGTGTCGTTTTGATACATACTAAACGTCACCAGTTCATTCATCAGACTTCTGTTTATTTTACCAATTGTCTACACTTGTCTAGGCGTGACTGAGTGAGTGTGACTTGGGGCGAGTCTGTACCATCTATCAATGTCTGGTGAGTAACTATTCACATCGCTCTGTGATTGTGCACGTTCAGCTGCAGGTGCACTGGGGTGAGTGTAACACACTGACAGTTATTTAAGTTATAACAAACATTCTTATACTCTCTCAGTTCATCGTTAGTTAACGAGTGAAAAGGGAATATCAGGAGTGCCAATGCTAGTAGTTATCAGGGCTGGTCGAATTGTGAGAAATAATAAGTACACTGAATTTATATGCAACACAGCATAAGAAACTTGAAATACAATAGTTGTAAATGTGTGTTCACCACTGCCACAACAACTTTACTCACTGCACCTTACTATGTGTGTGTGGTGGTGGTGGTGGGAGAGAAGAGAGAGAATAAACCTCGTAATAAAGATCATTTGGTCAACGTCCATTTTTTCATTGTATTTCATAATCAAATATGACATTGGTTTTTTGGGGGGAGGGGGGTGGGGTTTTTGTTGTTGTTGTCGTTGATCGGACTTGCGGCTCGCTTTCATTTTATAAAACATATCTACATAAGGTCTGATCTACTTCGGTGAATACATGATTGTGTATGTGCAGTTTTGAATTTGTTTGGGTGAAAAGCTGCGCAAAATTCGCTATATCTGCGACAACGAGCAAGCGAATCATTATGTATATTTATTAGTACGTCTCAGCGAGCTTTCTTGGGTGAAGACAAATAACAGTTCAAAAGTTACAGCGAGCGTTATAGTGCGCTCAATAATAATGGTTTCCAAAGAGTAACCCCCCTTATTGTTTGTTCTACATGAGCATGTTATATACGTGGTACGCACATATCTAAAATTACAAAAATAAAAATAATGTTGATAAGTGCACGACACACATTTAACAGGTTTTGTGCACTGATCTTTTTGCGTGGAGGAATTGCATCGAAACAGCTGATTTCCAGAACGATGAGTGCGACAACAAAACCGAAAGTTTTCATCACACGTCGCGTGCCAGACAGCGGTCCAGCGCTTCTGAAATGTGAATGTCATATCTCACAATGGGATAGCGATGATCCTATACCCCGCCAAGAACTGTTGACAAGAGTGCATGGGGTGGCTGCCTTATTTTGCCTCCTGACAGATAAGATTGACCGTGAAGTTCTAGATGCTGCTGGTAAGGGCTTGAGTGGAGCTCTTAACTAGATTTACCAGGAATCTTTAAGTTTAAATTTCACACAAAGAACATCAACAAGATCAGTAAGAAAAACCAAAAATACAATTATGTAGCCTACATTTTTACAGTCAAATATAATATTTATTGACAGAAACACTATTAAAAATTGAATCAATAACAAATAAGCATATCAGTAAATTTAAATAACACTGAGAGTTGATTTCACTATTATAATAATATTAATTGGCATAATGCCATGTCACTGAGCTTATAATTTATACCAAAATTACAATGAATAAAGAGTCTAATGAAGTAGGAGATGAGTAATAATAAAAGACTACTTCTAATAGTCAATGACTATATTGGATATCAAGAAGTAGCATTAAGTTTGCATTAGATAGTTTTGACTAACATTTCGTTTATGTGATGGATTTCTTGGATAATCGCCTTAGATAACATCTGTATAGTGTGAAATTCGTATTTTGAATCATAATATAACACTTCTCATGGTGAAACTAAAATAAATACCAGCTTTATATTTTTGTTGTTGAAAAAGTCTGGAACATATCGATATTACTACTACAAGTACTAGTATTATGCACATTTTATATGCATATAACACTAATATATAAGTAATAAACAGTATTATATATAAGCTATCTACAAACATTAATTCTGACAAATATTTCTTTCTTTTACTCGTTAATTTAATCAGAAATTGGATCTATAATATAGCACTTTTGTACTTTTTAAGTTTATGGCCTCTGTTGATACATTTTGCTGAAGCCTAAAATACAGTAAATGTAAATACAAATATTGTTATAAATGTAAATATATAACTAGTTCATGGAGTTGTAGCCAGTATGTTTAAAACTTCAGATGATATATATATGTCAAATTAAATAACTAAAGCTTTCTTTGAAAAATGAGATGTGTATTGTTAGATCTGTGACTAAACACTTGTATTTGTTAGATATTTTTTTCCTTTGTCAGATCTAAAACAATATTGTTCCAGTTTTTCATGGGTTATTCCTCTGGTAAGCCAAATTTTACAGTTCATCTTTTTTCTTTCTTTTTTTATGACATTCCTTAAGTTAATTAGATGCTATAAAGGGCATGTGATCCTTTGTCATTAATAATATAGTATTAGTACTAATCATACTTTTATTATAAATGCTATGCATGATATCTAGCAAAGGATTCATGCAGTAGATGAAGTGGATATATCTAAAACACAAGTTGGATTAAGAAAGGAAATACACTTAGTAAATTATTTACTTTGAATAGTGAAATAGAAGAATTTTTTTAAAGAGCAAATATGTATTAATCACTAGTTTATATTTTATTTTAAAAATATTCCATATAAATGTATGGAGTGAAAATAATTATGACATTATGTGGAAACAGAGTGAACATTTGTTATTCTTTTTGTTGCTGAAGGTATTGCTGATTTTTGCAAGTCAATTTTCTACATGCTTACAGAAACATGCCAGAAAAAAAAAAAAGAATGATTACTCTTCTATTTGTATTATTTGTTTGGCATTGTTTTTAATTTGCATTTAAAACAAATTAATCATGATTTCTATTATATTTATAGCTATTAATTTATTACTGGACAATTGCCATTGTTAGTTCTACAGTGATACAGCTTGTCACACAAACAAACACACACTTTTTAATACATATCTCATTTCATTGTGAGATAAACACAAGGACAATTTCCATAAATCAAGCAACTGGTAGCTTGCTAATCTGGCATTCTCCATAAGTAAGACGACAACTTGCTTTCTGTTCTTTGACACTGTTCATAAATCAGGCAGTAGAAAGTTTGCTAAACTGTGGTAATCAATACAAGTCAAACAATTGACAGCCTGCTCTTTTATGATAGTGTATAACACATTATACAGATCGTGCTCTTTTTGTAAGAGAGACAACTATTGTGAAAGGTTTGTTAAAGTATAAAATATATCTTTGATTTGACCTGAAATCCAAAATTAACTTATGAAAACAAAACATAAAATATATTTAAAAGTAAAAAAAAAATACTTTTAGAATCTCATATCATGAGTAACCAAATATAGGTTGACATTTCAATAGTCATGTTCCACAGGGAATTAAAAGAAAAATGAAAAATGACATTTTTCATGACAAACTGCATGTAAAAGCTTTCTGAATTTCTTTGATTTCATGTAGACTTTAAAATATATTTTATTTATCAATGTTGAGAAATTTTTTTTTTAAAGACTCATTAATACATATATGTCATATCATTCCTGAAGGTTCAAACTTACAAGTGGTGAGCACTATGTCAGTGGGTTATGATCATGTGGATTTAGAGGCATGTGCACAAAGAGGAATCAAGGTTGGCTTCACACCTAATGTTTTGACAAATGCTGCTGCAGAACTAACAGTCGCACTGTTGCTTGCTACTTCACGACGATTAAAAGAAGGTTAGATAACAGTCCCTCATTTCACACAAACACTTTAAGACATCTTTAACAAATATTTCTCACAATACTTTCTCAAATAAAATGAAAACAATACATACTCATTGGTTATTTCACAGGGTTCTCTTAAAATATGTCTTTAAAATTGTTTTGATACTCTCTCATTGTTCACTGGTACTCTCTCACTTTGGTTATATATGTCCACAGCAAAAGGGTTGAAAAAAGATGGAACTGTGGCTCAAGTGTATCAAAATCTTTAATTTGTTTAAATCAGTTATTGAATTGCTAGCACAAGTCAGAAATGATCTTAGTATATTTTTTTTAAGACTGTGGCTTCAACATTTCTCAAAGATTTTAATGTTGAAAAATGGGCCACATTCCCTCCTGTAAGCCGTTTCTCCCACAACCTCAGCTTGAAAGCTTTAACACTCATGCATATGTGTTATTAATTGCTTTTTACCCTGAAGTTGTAAGTTCAGAGCATTAAGATGATCTGTTAAGTCTGTTAAAAAAAGCAAAACTAAAAAGAAAGTGTGAATCAGAAATATGAGAACATCTTTGATTTTCATTTGCATGAGGGTTTCACTCTTTTTTTCTAAGTGGAAAAATGTTTTAAAATGTTTTCTTGACTCAGCCACCGAACTTAGTATAATAAGTTCACCATATTCACTTTCAACACTTTCTAAAAATGATGTGAACTGCATGTGATTTAATCCTCTATGAATAAAAAAAATTGAAAGTTTTAACAACTACATCCATAACTTGTATACTTTTACTACACAGAGTTTCTGCAAAATACAATGAATGCTTGTGAAATTATTTTGTGGTGTAATGAAGCTATTTAATTTAGACGTCAGTAACCCAACAACACCAATGTTTGCAGAACACATTGCTGATGCACCATCCATAGCCACAGATACATTTGCTCCATGGTAGTGCAGCATTTTCTGTGCACTCTTTCAGTCCTTGAAATAAGTTGCATCCTGTTTTGGTATCCTTCATTGGTACTAAGTCAAGCAACTCTTCAGTTATGTTAAAGGGCTTTGATGATTTAGCAATCATTTCACTTAATAAGCAACTTGTTTTTACTGCATCTTCACTTGACTTGTTAATATTCGTAAAGAAATTTGTTTGCAAGGAAAATGCTGTTTTCAGTTTCAGAACTTTTTCCTCACTCATTTTTCTGGTGAATGCATCATACATCTCACTGTTAATTGTTTCATAGTGGTGACAAACATTATGTTTTTTTAGCACAGCTATTGTTTGAAGGCAAATTAACATTGAACTTTACCTTTGATCTCTATGAAAAAGTACATATTTTCTCACTTATCTTGGAAAACTCTTTACTTCCATGAGCTTTCTTTTCTTAGATTTAGAACTGGATGTTGAAGTCATTATCGAGATGAAGGTTATAATATTAAATCTTCACACTGAAAATCTTTATCAGTTTGTGATAACTGGCAGAGAAAAAATAAATTAGAACTATGACCCTTCAGGATGTTTTGTCCACCTCACATAACTATTCCTTCATTATAAAGTTGTGTCAGGTCTACTTTTATTATTTTAGGTACTGGTGCCACGCTGGCCCTGCTTAGGTTTACGATCCTAGGCCTAAAGTTATTGAAGACAGCTGATGCTTTATTTTGTGATTGCTCATATTGCTCTCTTGTTCATCCCATATTGTCTCTTATTTTTTTATTAAAAAGTTGATTGCTTCGAGGGCTGTAAGATAATTCTTGGTAGGCCGCATGTGGCCCAGAGTATTTAAGAACCCTGACCTAATTGAAGGTTGTTCAGAGGAAAAAAAAAATTTAAGTTTCTGAATTTCTCTTTTGTCTTTAACATACTACATGTAACCGACCCACTTTCATGCTTCAGTCTCTCTATCTGTTGCTTATATGGAGGTATATTCTTTTAACTTTTAGGCAGCCTGAATTATATTTCTTTTATGTCCATACATTTGTGCTGGATATAGTAAATCATGTTTAATGAAACATGGACATATTATTGCTGAATAACAACAACTAGGGTCTGGAAGTAGCATGGCTGGTCCCACATTTATAAAACATTTTGAGGGTTGCCTGCAACAACCACATACCCTGAGTTTGAATGATTTTAACATTTATATATTGTTGGATTCATAATTAAATTCTCTTTCTTCTGATATTAAATAGGTTATGTTTTATTACAATCCTGATTAGTTTTTAGGATTGATTTTAATGTTTTTTACATCATTGGATTCATCATCAAATTCGTTATTTGTGATATTAAATAGGTCATGTTTTATTACAATCTTGATTAGTTTATAATCAGAACTTAAAGCGAATATAGTCAAATGTTCCTGTTATGTTCATGCAAAAAACTATCTTCAGATATGTGGTTGTGTGTAGCTCACTTATAGGTATGTTTCTATAGCCTAGTCAGCTAGAACAAATGTATTTCTGGAAAATTTCTGGTTTCTGTAGAAACATTGCATATCTTTGTAATAGTTATCAATTTTTTTAGATCACTCACAATAAATGGATATGATGAGTTGTTTTTTTTTTTTTTGAGAGATGGGATGAAGTAGTGCCGATTGGGGATTTGAATGATTCTGTTGCAAATATTTATGTTGAAAAAATAATATTGATGGGAATATTGAATTTTTGAGCAGCAGGATGATGATGCTTACTTTTAGCAGTTAGCATTTTTTGTAGGTGAAGAGAGAAGTAGCTACTAATATATAAAAGATTTAGCAAACAAATTGAAATTTGTAATTTGGTCACAAGCAGAACCCTGATGAATTATAAGAGAAAAAAACAATTGTTTTGGAGAAAATGTGAAACTGATCCATAATTAGAGTGGTGGAAACAAAGAATATTATAAATTAAAAGAAATAGTGATTTTGACAGTTAAAATAAATTTGTTTATTTTTTCCTATGTTGAGGTGTTCGTGCTGTGATGGATGGATCCTGGGGTACATGGAAGCCCATGTGGCTCTGCGGCCCTGGTCTTGAAGGTTCTACAGTTGGCATTGTGGGAATGGGACGAATTGGTCTTGCCGTTGCACGATGTGTAAAACCATTTGGGGTGGCTCGTATAGTTTATTTTAATACAAAAGAGAATTCAGAGGCCAATGATTTTGGTGCAGAGTTTTTACCTTTAGATGATGTGCTTTCTTCATCAGACTTTGTCTTGGCATGCTGTGCACTGACACCACAGACAAAGCATATGTTTAATTGGGATCTTTTTAAGAAGATGAAGAAAACGGCTATTTTCATAAATACCAGTCGAGGGGGTGTTGTGCAGCAAGATGATTTGTACGAGGCGCTAATTTCTGGTGAGATAAGTGCTGCAGGACTAGATGTGACCACACCAGAGCCACTGCCCATAGACAGTCCTTTACTAACACTTGACAACTGTGTGGTTTTGCCACACATTGCCAGTGCTACTTATTCTGCTAGAAGTGCTATGTCAAAGCTGGCAGCTGAAAATATTCTGGCTGCTTTGAAGGGGGAGTCTATGCCCAGTGAAATCAAAGCTACAATTTTTTAGAGAATTATAGGCCAACCCTGATAACTCATTTATATTTTTTCCTCAATTTCCTTGACATTTAGTATACATTATTGCATGTACAGCACCAGCATATATTGCATAACTATTAAGTATGAAAGAAAGAAACCAATGAAGTATGCAAAGACTTGTAATTGTTCACATTTTTGTATACCTCAGTGTTTCCAGGCTTTATTGACTTTAATCCTAATTGCAGTTTTTCTCTCAGACCTATAGAGTTAATACATTTACTTTAGGGAAATACTTTGTAATTAAACAAAGTGAAAATTACTAAGTTTTTTTTAGTGGTTGCTGTGATGCTGCTTCATTTTGGGGATAAGCTACTTCCTGGTGATTTAACCGTCAATTTAAACCACGGATGTTATTTTCCCAGAGATCTTTTTGTGACCTTCCCATAGATCCTCTTGTGACCCTCAGGAGCATTCAAGGGATCCTTTTGTTTGGGCCACAATTCTGGTTTTGGTAACCATTGACTTTTGTTTTGAATTTTTAGTTACTTGTGCTGTAATTTCTGTAATAGCCAGCTAAGATCAGCTGTTGATGATTTAATTTTTCTTCTTCCATTGATTATTTTACTAATTTTTTCTTGCCACTTGTAAAATACATAATATTTCAGTTTCTATGCAAGAATTCACTGCTTTCTAGTGAAACTAGCATAAAATCAAGAACTATGGTTAGTTTTTCTCTTTGATAAAATTGTATTGAATACATGTGGCTATTTTGCTTGGACTAAAATCACTGATAGAGATATTAATATTAACTGACCACAGCTTGCTAAGCATGTTATCTTGCATCCCTTATTGTTAGTGAGAGAGAACCATAAGATTTTTCAAGCCAGAAAACAATGCATTTAGGTTTGAATTTTCGCTAATGGCATACTCCATTGTTTTCAAATCATTGGTAGATTGGTATCTTCTTTGGGGGTGAAGATAGCCAAGGTGAGTACCTTTATAGGTAAATAATTAAAAATAAAATCTTTCAAAATAACTACTGAAGAAAACATAATTACAGCAAAATTAATGTCTACAGTTTTTTAGTTGTTATTTTATTTTATTTTTAATGGAAAAGTTTAACTTTTTGATGCAAGTAAATTGAAGTTTTAATAGAACAATTATATTTTGTTTATTTTCCTTGAAATTCAATTTGAGTTTTGACTATATACCAAAGATTAAGATTATTTTTTACACTTTAATTCTACAAACCCTTTGCATTTATTGTTTTTTGGGCATAGATAATGCTAACAGATGAAAAATATTAAAGAAAAATAGAATTGAATTAAGAAGAATTGAAAAAAAGACTAAACTTAAATTAAAAATATTTAATAATTGTACCCTTCTCCCCCCCCAAAAAAAAACCCAATAATAAAAAAAAAATTGTTGTTAAGCGACTAGTGTTGACAAATATAAATTTCAAACTTCTACCTAACAACTACTATGCTACATTGCATGCTTCTATACTCACTTCACCTAAAATGGTGAATTTGCTTTTAGCAGCTTCCTCATGTTTAATTATTAGTTATTAATTCTATACCTGTACATGTACTAATATACCATGAATAATACCTTGGGAGAGAGAGTAATAGTAATATGTCTGTAAATGAGAAGTAAAAGATGTGAGAGAACTAGTAAATGGATTATAAGTAAAACAGATTTAGCTCAATCACTCTTTTATCCCTGTTGAACAGACTTATTTGTAAGATAATATCTTGATGTGAAAGAATTAAGTATTGCATCAGCTAATTACTAAACTTTGATATACCTGGAGTTGACCAGTAGGGGACAAACCCTGCAAGAGTTTGAATACGCTTTTTCCATGATTAGCAAGTTAAATTGGGAAATCACATTTTATATTTGCTCTTACATTAACCCCTTACTGTAGAAATTATATATGGGACATGGAAAAGAACTTTTTCTTATTGATTTAATAATCTTTATCAGAGTGGATATTATAAAGCTGAACTTAACAATGACTAATGAGTGAAATTTTCTATTATAATAATTAGGATATAAATGTGTGATTGTGGCAAATGGTTTTCAAAAATGTTTAAAAGTTCAAACGTTTGGCCTGTATAAACCATGATCAATCAAACCTTTAGTAGATTTTATAATTTTATTTTGATTTTGATATACAAAGGAAAAAAGTGTTGCATTCATTGATAAATATTGCATTTTATAGTGAAATTTCCATATTGAAATTTTTCTTGACATTAGAACATACATTGGACTGCATGCAAGTCAGTCCATAATGCCATCCAAGTAGATTAACTATTGATAACAATTGAGAAACAACCCTTAAGACAAACAACAAATCGACCCTTACAAGTTACATCATGCAACCTTTGCAAACCTTTTAATGAATAAAGCATAGGTAAGCAGTATAAGATTTCTCTTTCACTAGTCTCCCTTTGTTGTCAGAATTCAAGTAAACTGTAAATCCCTTTCCCAACTGCAAGCACATAACTTTTCATGTCTCTTCTAATAACTATATAAATAGTGTATTTATGGTGGTAAAAGCCATGATAACATTTGCAAAATTATTAATCTATTTCAAAAATCAAACTGTGTGTGTGGGTGTGTGATTATTTATATGTCATTGTCATAGAATTTTTATCATCATATTTATTTTTTTATGTATTTCAGAGATCTTTTTAGAGACTAATATTTGCAAATAAAAATAGTAAAGCTGTGTGTGTGTGTGTGTGTGTGTGTGTGTGTTTGTGTGTGTGTGATTATTTATATATTATTGTCTTAGAATTTTAATCATCATATTTATATTTTTATGTATCTCAGGTTGTTTTTTTTTTTTACAGACTAATATCTGAAAATAAAATAATCAAGCTAATTCAGTCTTTCTGTTTGTGTGCATGTTGTTTAAAATCTCGCGTCTTTAGTTAGAAACACTCTGTTAAAAAGCCTGCATAGGTCACCTGTCAAGATATGTAGTGTTAGAATCAACTATATCATATTGGTAATAATAATTTCAGTGCAAGTTTTTAAGGCTGATATTATTTCTTTCTAGTTATTTACCACATAACATGTTACATGCTATTGTTTTATTTTTTTTTAAATCAATCTTTGCATATTTATATTTAGGTTTTACTCACTGGATAGAGCTAATAACACTTCAATTCTGTCCACAGTACTTTCAACATTGAATGAAATGCAGACCAACTAGAGTATACATATGTACATGTCAAATTAGCAAAATGATGTGTCCATTCAATGTTAACAAGTAATCAATGTTTTATCAGCTTTCAGAATTATTTTCTGAAGAAAAGAAACATTATATGTAGAAGGTGAAAAACATGAAAAATTATGGGCAGAACAATGACTGAAAATATACATTATTAAACCAAAGAAAATAAAAATTTGGCACAGGTTGACAGTTTTGATGACCAGTATCACTTTGAACTATAATGATATGAAAAACAACAAACTACTAAATTATACAAATAACTGAAGCAGGAATTAATATTGAATATACAGAAAAGTGATGTTTGTCAATTTTTTTCATGAAAAGGAGTGGTTACTATTCATATTATACATGGCTTGAGTAATATTAAGTATGAATATGACTGATCAGAGTAAAGTTCTGAAAATGTAATTTGTGGGATGACTGTACTTTAAAAAAAATATTCTATACAATGTCAATCTACCTACTATCTCCTAAGAATAATGTATTGTTCAAATCAAATACAGTTTACTAAATCATTGAATTAGTGTAAAACAATGACTAGAGTTAACCCTAGAGAGAAGTAATCTAATTTTGTACTTTGAACAAATGAATACATTTATCATTTTACTGTATATAAAATTCACCAATTCCCACTGAAAACAAATAATGGCAACATACATAGTGTATAGACACAGGGAACCAGTGCAAGATCAAGGCATATTATTATGTGCTTGACAATATGTGTTAGTAGGATGTGGTTAATATTTAATAGATGCATGGTAATTGGCTATGTTACTTGAGTACATGTTTTACTAGAGTGTATGGTATGGTTGTAGCTAGAGCTTGTTAATATATTAGAATGCATGGAATTGTTTCACTACAGTGCAAGTTAAAGTAAAATAGTAATATGTTAATGTAGCATGTTTATAGGGTGCAAGGTTACGTAATGTATTATTAGAGTGCAAGGTTAAGATGTGTTATCAGAATGCAAAGAAACGTATTGGAGCACACTTTTTGTTGTTTATAGAGTGCAAGGTTATGTAATGTATTATTAGAGTGCAAGGTTATGTAATATATTATTAAAGTGCAAGGTTATGTAATGTATTATTAGAGTGCAAGGTTAAGATATGTTACTAAAATGCAAAGAACCATATTGGAGCACAATTTTTGTTGTTTATAGAGTGCAAGGTTATGCAATGTATTATTAGAGTGCAAGGTTATGTAATATATTATTAAAGTGCAAGGTTATGTAATGTATTATTAGAGTGCAAGGTTAAGATGTGTTACCAGAATGCAAAGAAACGTATTGGAGCACACTTTTTGTTGTTTATAGAGTGCAAGGTTATGTAATGTATTATTAAAGTGCAAGGTTATGTAATGTATTATTAGAGTGCAAGGTTAAGATATGTTACTAAAATGCAAAGAACCATATTGGAGCACAATTTTTGTTGTTTATAGAGTGCAAGGTTATGCAATGTACTATTAGAGTGCAAGGTTATGCAATGTACTATTAGAGTGCAAGGTTATGTAATGTATTATTAGAGTGCAAGGTTATGTAATGTACTATTAGAGTGCAAGGTTATGTAATGTATTATTAGAGTGCAAGGTTATGTAATGTACTATTAGAGTGCAAGGTTATGTAATGTATTATTAAAGTGCAATGTTATGTAATGTACTATTAGAGTGCAAGGTTATGTAATGTCACTAGAACTCCAGATACTGTAAAGTGTTATTGAAGTGCATGTTAATATGATGCAGTAAGTAGAGTGCTAGATAATGTAGAAATAATTTATTAGGATGCAAGGTTATGCAATGTGTCACTAAAGATAATGTTTTTAAGGTACAAAGTCTTGCAATGAATTATTTTAGTGTGTTATGCAATGTATAGAATTAATAGCAAGGTATTGTTTTGCTAGAATGTAAGATAATTAATTAATTTGAGCTGAGTATATGGTAATGTTTCTAGATCAGGCATCGTATAACGTGTTATTTTCAGTGCAAGGTATTGTGTTGCTGGAATGTAAGATGATGTAATGAGTTATTTGAGTTCAGTTCTAGAAGACAAGGTAATTGTAATGTGTTATATGAGTTAAAGATATTTTAATATATTACTATAGTGCAAGGTAATGAATCGCTACAACACAAGGTAAATGAAAACTTTGTGAGATTATGTGCAGTTAAATGGTAACAAAATTCCAGTATGAAGTATATAAGCTTAAGTCAAAATTCTAGAGTATATGTGCTTATATAATGCAAGTCAATCATCTGTCAGATATATTGTCCTTTGCAAACATGTTTAATATTCATCTTAAGCTGATGACAGTGGTACATTTTCAAACAAAGCATTTACATTTTCATGATGTGGCATAATTGAAAGCTTTCAAAGGGACTGATTGTAACATTAACAAAACATAATTTAAAAAAACAAAACTCAAAGATTTCTGAAAACTTGAAACTTGTACATCAATGATATGTCAAACTGTATAGTTACAGCCAGTGGTTTCCAAACTGTGTTTATAGATGTTCTGTAAGAATGAATACAAAAAATTCTTTTAAAATTAAAAATTAAAATATATAATCAGTTGGGATTTTTGATGGTTATAATGTGTGGTAAAAGAAAGGAATTCTAACAGAAAAGTGACAGATACAGGCAGGAACAATGTTAACGTATTTTGTATGTGGTTTACTCCCTTAGCCATTTGTATATATAGTATTTCATAAACTTGCCCATCTATGTATGAAGAGCAGATCTTAACAAGTCTATTAATCACAGCAATTTTTCACCTTCTCATATTACGCATAGTATTTCTTCACTTGCCCCTTTATGTATGCAGAGGAGATCTTCACAAGTCTATTTATAATTTAATTATAGCAGTTCTTCACCTACTCATATACACAGATTATTTCTTCGCCTACCTGTCCGTGCAGAGCATGTCTTCAAATTCATATTTTTTTCTATTAATTAAGCATTACTTCACATGCTCATTTGTTTTATACAAATAGTATTTGTTCACCTGCCCATCTATGTAAGCAAAGCAAGTCTTTACCTGCTCTTGATTATCTTGATGTTTCTGGGTTGGGAGATTGGTGCTGATTATATGAATGTATAGTATTTTATGTATTTTTAGTATAATGTATTAGGTTTGAAAACCACTGGTAGAGACTTAATCATAAAAATATTTATGAATATATTTGTTAATAAAAAGAGTGAATTTTAAATACATATACACTAATATCAATTTGCATAACACAAAATTTACTCAGTGTGCATACACATTGCTTTTTAAAATAACAAGAAAAAATGCCATATTGTCAAAAAGAACATTGTATACATGTCAGCTAATTTATTAATTTATACCTGCAAACAGGCAGAGTAGAAATTAATTTGCATGAACTCTTTGGTCATTTACAAAGTTTTTATTTTTTATTAATGAAAAAATCTATTACCAAAAATATGATCACTGTGAGATTAAAGTACCAAACATTATATTCAACTAAAAATTAAAAAAATATTGTCTGAATTTTTTAACATTACCATTGATCTTATAATTTGAATTGATTTTTAAAATATATATTTAGTAAGAAATAAAGACTTTGTTGCTATGGAAAGGGGTACCAGTAGATTTCAGAGTAGTTTTTCTTATAAACTACATTACAAGCCATCAGTCGGGTTCATCTAATCAGGGGTTATTAACTGTGTACCACTTCATTCTACCAAACACTAGTAACGGATTCCCCAAACCATATTGACACATTTTGTTTATTTTCCTTAAAAAGAAGCCTTGCATTTAAAACAATTTTGCAAAGTTTGTTCATTTAAATGCAATTTAAAAATACAGATAATTTAAATAAAAAATTCTTTTGCTGTGCAATTGACTGCATAAAAGAAGTGCATCCCAAGTCTGCTGTTTTTAGTTGATAAATGTCAGACACTATTACCACTGTAAATGCGCTTTTGTTATCTGTGTTTAGTCTGATCAGGGCTTTATTAAAATGTAATAAAACATAACACACATTGAAGACAACTTTCCACAGTCCAATTGCAAGGAAATAAATAAATAATGTTAATTGTGCAGCAAGCATAAACATATTTTTTCAGGAAAGACAGCTATAAGCATTACATAACTATTACTATTAGCCTCAAGTACAGAGTAACTGATACGTGCATATTCTATATTAAGTGAAAATTATTTTTAGTGATATAATTTCTTCAAGAAGAGTTCTCTAGAAATTGTTGTTTTTTTTTACACTCAAAGTAAGGCATAAAGATACTTCATCCAAATTAATGACACTATTAATAGAGAAAAATATATTTCTATTGTAGGCTTATTTAGGATGTAATAAAAAAAAAAATATAGTAACTTTGATTCAGACAAACTATAATTAATCAGTGATGAGATTTTTCAGTCTAAAATAGTTTGTTAATTTGACGTCATTAGTGATGCAAAACAAGTCCCAGGATAAATAATGTGAAACTCATTAATCATTTTTACCTCTTTCATCATCAGTAGAGCCTGCATTATAAGTCATCTTATGTTTTAAAAAACATATATATATACATGTATTTAATTCCTTATCACTGTTTGATTTTGTCTAAATCAGTCTGGCTCTTAGTATTTTATAATTAGAATTTAAATTAAAATTTCCCAGGTAATTACAGTTTGACATTTATCTTGACTTACCAGTGCCTACATATTTCCCTGTTAAACTTTTCCTATAGGTGTTTTGAGGCAACAGCCAACAACTTCCTCACTCTACTTAATTAGTAATTTACTTGGTTTGTTTCTTCTGTTGGATATTACTTTTGTATAATCATTGACAGTTCTCAAGTTTTTAGTTTACTATCTTTAACATATAAACCAGTCCTAACCCGGAGGCCAGAATTGCATCCAAACTTACACCCACCCACTTATTTTGTATGTTCTTAATACCAAAACCTGAATGAAAATATTTTTTATCTGTTTTTTTTTCAAAAAGTGTGTTTATAAGAGAGTACATGTAATTGTTTTGTAGCCAATATAATTAAGTATTACTGAATTAAATTATAGTTATCCTCCCCCCCCTTCCTAATATTTATTGATCTTGAAACAACAGGCAGCTTATCAGTGAAGTTGAATATAATATAGGGTTTATAGTATCAAACTAGGATATTTCCAGCCACTTCAATCATTTTGAAATTGGGAATCATAAGCAACCAAAACAATCTGCAAATCAGTGAATGCTGCATGTGAATGTTGAGCAGAAGTATACAATGAATCAAGTAGATGCTTTGCTCATTATCTATCATTATCTTAAAAGATATTTTCTGATATTCTTTTATGCTCCTTATATTTACAATGTAAAATACAAAGCAAAGAAATGTTCTTGAATTCAGTTAACTGTTAGTGTATTTTATGAAGTTGAAAAGACTTCAGAAACCTAACTGAACTTGTTTGTCTCCATTTCCTATTGAATACCTAGACCTGTTTAATGTTGTTACAATTAATGTCTTTATATTCAGGAATGCTGCCTCTAAGTTAAAAACAAGGACTTACTGTTTGTATGTGTATAATGGACATGTATAGGTGCATGCATATTTTAATGTCACTGCTTTAATTGTCCTAACATCTTTATTGCTATTACACTGTTAATGCTATCATGATTCACATTATTATATACCCATAATTTATTATCACTATATTGCCAGACTACACATACTCTCCTCCTCCACCACCCTGGTACGGTACTCTCTTTTGTCTGGCACTTGTACTACGCTGTATCATCTCACTAGTATTTTTCTGTCTCAGGCATGAATGTTTATTGTTGTCATTTGTAAATGTCTTCTCATAGTTTTATTACAAAAGATATACTTTACCCACTGAGATAGTTTCAAAACAACTTTTAATTACTACGTAATATATTGTGTCAAGAATAAGCACGAGAAGACTCATACTGTCAGTCTAATAATAGTGAACATATTGAAAATACTGGTGTAGCTTCCTGTATAGGAATGATGGGAAATTATAGAACTTATTATTTCTAATTAAAAATTGTATCTGTTTAGTATCATTTTACTAAAATAACCTCGTAGGGATCAAGCAGTCTATTTATCTATCTATCTGTTGGCCTGCCTATCAAATATCAACTATGTAATCCAGTCCAAATGGTGCAATGATGTGTTCAGACTAATGATGTGTTCACATTCAGTTGAATGCAAAACTCATTTTGTTGTTGTTTTGTACGGTTTCTTGCACACATTTAGAGATACAAATATAATCTATATTTTCTTGAAAAATTCATGATACAAATAAATTATGTTTCAGTGACAAATACCAAACTTGGTCCAGTATGATACAACACTATAACAAAATACCAAATTACAAAGAAAAGGTATTTAGATTGTAGAGACATTAACCTCTATATGGATATCAAAACAGTAAATAACTTAGCATTTATTTATTATTTATATGATCTGCTTATTTTAACTTTCTGGCCTTGAATGACTTTTGGAATATCTTACCAAATGTACTGATGTGGAATAAACATTTTCAAGACTAGCTAAAATAAATTCTTATAGGTACTTAAGAGTAATTGTTTTGATATAGTAAAGGACTGAAATTCACAGATCATAATGTTTTTTGCTTCTGATGTCCAGAACTATCTGTTCCTTCCCATAAACAGTTAGAAACATTCCTGTAGAAAGTTAAAGAAACTTGCTGCACAAGTGATTATTTCAGTTAAGATTTATATGGGGAAAAATGACCAAGCTGACTAGCATTATCAGTGGGGAAATATTACCTTCAGGAAAGATGAAATTGAATTTGTATTTAGAATTGTAGTTCTTGGCTAGATTTATTTTCTGAGAGAAGTATTTTCTTTAGTCCTACCCTGTTGAGGATTTATAATACTTTAGCAAGCAGAGAAATTGAATACATTTGTCACCAATGTATGATAAAACAGCTGGTATTTGTGGTAATAATAAGAAAGCAAAACCTCATTATTCATTATAGCACTTTTCATATTTTAATCTAATTAGTTAGATGATGATGTTTTAAAACAAAATACATTATGCAAAATATTACATCTGTTACTATCAAAGAAGAGGAATCTTTCATACATACACAGTCATTCATTAACTACTGCCATGGACTGCAACATAGCACCAGCAGCAAAGTTAAAGCCTTGAATAATACAGACTTGCCATGTACCTGGAGAATCCTTTGCAAATCAAAGTGCAATGCACAGTACCCTCTTTGCATTAAATTGACTTTATATATAAATATATATATAAAGACAGCAATAAAAATATTTATTAGAAAAGAAAAAAGAAAGCAATATAAATATTATGTGATAAAAAATGAAAACATTTATCTTCAAAACAAAACCCACCCATTCCCTTGGTGGGTTTAGAAATATTTTCATCTGAAAATGTGAGAACAATATGTGAATGAGTACATTTAAAACACTGTAGTTTATCTACACCTTTTTGTAAGTGACTATAGAAATCAAATGTAATCTATTAAAATGAATTATAGCAAAACTAGTTTAGATGAAAAGACATTACACAGGATCCAAACACTAATATAGGATCAGCAATATTTCATGTAGCTCGTAAAGTTACATAATACATATAAGACTTTTAACTGACAACACTGAGAAGTCAAGCTGGAGTTATATTTAAATTGTTTTGTGCATATACACTTATACTCTTTAACATTTTACATGCAAATGTTTGTCAGTTTTAAGTAGTCTCACTCATTCATCAATCATGTCTTCAAAGATTGCATCAATGTCATTCAGTTTTCAGAATTTCAATAATTTTTGTAGTCCACAAACTCAGCACTTTTGTGCTTCAACCCATAAACAATCCCAATGGGCATCCTTCCCAATGTCTTTGGTGCAGTATAGTTAAGTCATTGAGTTTGTGAATGAGGTTGCTTGATTTCAGCTAATTTTTAATTGTCAGTCAATTCACTGTTTTATATCATGCACAATTGTTTTCTTTTCATCCTCCAAACTCAATTGAACAATAAATGCAACAGAATCCCACACTTTTCTTAAAAATTTAAAATATGTTTACACAAATTTTTATAGTGTTCGGCAGTGACAATATAGTTTTTGTAAAACTTCCAAAATGAAGTTTAGAAACAAAGTAATGGAACACAACATTTTTTCCTCTCTCAAACTGAAGATTATAACATAATACAAAACAAACATGTATGAAGTTCCTCAGCCTTCTGTACAGAACACTGCCATTATCAGCATGATAGTCTTGTGGTTACAAATAATATTTAAAAGGAACAACTTTGATTTAGCTTTACACGGTGTATTATGACTATGCCAAGCAGTGCAGTAAAGGTACTCTACATCACAGTCAAAACTCAACACAATGTTAGTTACATGATAGCGTATCTTGGAAACACTGTCATAATGATGACTACGTAGTTTTAAGTTTCTGTATTTTGCATTTTTTTAATATATATATATGTATAATACATACAGATATCACTTCAGGTACTTCTGACTTGGAATAAAGACACCATACTTATTTAGGAAACCACAAATAGATTAACTAAAATATTTACAGATTACATTTAAAAGGATGCTTTTTGTTGAGTTTCTTTTGATTATTTTTTTTGGAGGTGCTCTTTTTTTGTTGTTGCCAATGTCCAGCATTTAATTCAGTTGATGTACAGAATTTAGTTTGTATGACACAAACTGTAATCAGCAATGGTACATACTGAAATATTTATGTGATTGCTGATCCTGATTTCACTGTACTCACTGTACGCAGTGCAGCAATACCTACAGGAATGTGCAGGGTAGGTAAGTAGATAAGGTGAAAGAAGTATTAAAGAAATTAAGGTTATGTGCACACAATAGAGAGTATGGTTGACTAACACACAGAAGATTGACTGACAAATGAATATCAAGATTAACTGCTGAAAGACAACTATTCCACCATATAAGTATTCTTTTCTTCTAACACGATGGCCTTGTCTGAAGTGGTGGTCTTGTTTTATTTACATAATAAATTTCATCCACTTTCTGACAATATTTTATGCCAAGTAAGAATGCAAATATGGTTTGATAATTTTAGAGTCTTGGTTGAAACAATTTTGATCAACCTTTTTAGGGCTTCAACTGTCATCCTTTACCTGCATAAGAAGCTATTTCTTTTCTTAATAACTGGCTACTACCTGGATTCTTTGACAAATTTAATATTGTTGCAATCATCAGCAAGTTCAGGGTATTCATCAGGTGAGTGAATATACTGACCAACATAACCAGATACTTGGCCCAGCATTGCCAGTTCTTTGACTTCTGTTGGCGACCAGGTGTGGTGTGAGGGAAGCGAGTGCTGCAAAAGGTGTTTTTCTCGATGCCAGGCATGTTTGACAGCTCGTTCATAAGCATGATGAAGGACTCTTTTGCGCTCATGATCAACATTGGTACCATATCGCACATTAATGACTGTGTGGTTAGAGTGTACACGCACGTCCACTTCACTACGACGGCCATGCTGGCTGTGATGCACAGACACATTGACACCATTTTCATATGTGACCAGAGTGCTGTGAATTCCTAGTGACCGCAGATCACGGTCAGCCTGAGAAGCATCCCCTCGGATGAAGTAATGCACATCCTTTCCATTGATTGTGAAAGACAGATCCACCACATCTGACCCATTCAACAGCACTGTAGCCAAGTTTCTTGCCCACTCAGCTGCAATATCAGCAATATTAATTATTGCTTTTCCCTCTAAATTGGAAATGGTTACCCCATCACCAAATACTGGTTCATGAGGCGAGGCAGTTTCTTTTGGCAAGTGGTGAAGGGGTGTGACTTTTGATCTTGGAACAGAAGACATCATAAGCAGGTTTTCCATATCTCGGCGAAATGTGCACTCAAAAGCTGAAGAAGAAGATAGTAGCTGATGACTGTTGCTTGATAATTTGGGGTTTAGATCCCCTGTGTAGGAGACATCAGGTGCCATGCTTTGAATGTCATATCCCAGTAAATTAAGCCAATCTGCAAGGTCTGTGACATAAAAATGCCAGAAAGAAGATGAGCATCAATTTGATAGAATTGTTACTGTAAAATAACTAATATAATTTGTTGTGCTGTGTATTGTCATATACAAAATTTTATATAAAATTTTTAAAATATTTAATACATAAATTTTATGTTGTGGAAGCTTATTGTTAATGCAAATAAACCTCTTCATTAACCACCCTAAACCACATAACTGACCCGTGCTAGTTAGGCGTAAGAAATGCAAGAATGATGAAGAGCAAGGATGGTGGTTTAAATTGTAAGCATTCCATTTACAAAAACTGGAAGAATACTAATTTTGACAACTTTCCATAGGTGTATAATTAATTTTGGTAATGAAATGCAAAAAAACATGGATAAGGTATTACTAATTAAACTGACAAAAATAACAAATGAAAGGACATAAATAGACTATATATATACAGGAAATTCATTTAAATTGTAATAGCACACTTAGCAATTGAATTCTGTAGTGTACAATGCAACAAAATACTGAACACAGAGCAACACTGTACTTACTCTTCACTGAAATTAATGTCTGAAAGGAGGGTAACTATCATCATATTTATTTTTATGGAAGTAACAATATTCCTTTGTCAAAGGTTGGTCATAGTAAAGAAAACAGCCCTCCTCTAGCAGCTGGGATCATGCTACAGAGAAGATCCATGCTGGATAAGTTTACTTGGAGATCTCAAAAGGCAATTAACTATGACTTCTAAAGAAGAAACATTCATTTAAAAAAATTCTTTACTGGATAAATATCTATATCCTTTGATCATTGACAACATCTACCTACAGGAGTTTCTTGTTTGCAGCTAGTTGGAAACTAAAAAAATTCTGCTAAACCTAAAAAACATTGAAATTATTTCACTAATTGAGAATTTCTACCCATAAAAGATTATGTAAATAGGGATTAATATGAATCAGAGTTTAACAGTTTAAGTAACTACAGGTATGTGCAATATTTTGTTTTTATTGAGAAAAATAATTAGACATGAACAAATTTTACAATATTTAAAAAAAATTATCACTACTCAATTTTGTGTGTAGTTTTTTTTTTTTTTTTTATCTTTTAGTGCTTTTTGTAATTTAAGAGATTTTATTTCAATTTCTTTGCACTTTTTGATAAAAGTAAGAATCATTCTTTCAGGAATATAAAGAATGTGCAATATTCATTGTATATATTCCTCTATACTTGCAACACTCCCGACAGTTAACTAGGAATTTCACATTATAAATTGTGCTTTATATCTTAGAAACGGCACTGCTAACCTTTCACTCATAGCTACAACAGATTTTGATATTAAATACTTACCCATTCGAGGTTGATGCATGGTTTTGACATGGCGGTTAACAATAGAACGATACTGATAGAGGTTGAGTGCTTCAGGATCTTCTACGACAATGTCTAGCTTGCTGAAAGCACCAGCATAGTCAGGGGTAAGAAAACGGCCAAGGTTTGTATCATATACACGCTGTCCTAGGAAAGCCAACTGTGTCATTTCATTGTATACAGAACCCTGAAAACCAAATGGTAGATCAAAGTTAGGGTTTGTGTCTGAGATGCGAAGACCAAGAGGTGTGTAGCTGCATTGCTTCAACACATACCCACGTTCATCAAATATAACCAGGGGTGTATGGTTGGGATCTGTGGCAATATAATAAATTTTGCCTGAACGTTGCATTGCTATTAAAATGTCTTCCGAGTCAAACAGGTATACAGTAGCTTCACCTGTTGTTTGGTTATAGGTGTGAGTTATAAGGTGCTCTCTTTGAGGGTTGCCATAGAAAAACTGCAATATGCGATCATATCTATCTTTCTGTACAACAAGGCGTCCAGAGGCATCATAGAAATAGCTAAATTTGAACTGACCATCTCGTGCAACCATGGTAAGCTGACCCAGTGAATTAAAAGCCACATGATCCATCCCACGCTGTGCCATCAATCCATCATCATCGTACTTGTAAGATAGTTCTCCGAACATTGTGATCTTGTCACCAACATCAAACTCCATCTGTCGAGTTTTCACACTTTCTGTCATCTTCTTAATGTTCCCATTGGGATCATAGGCATAAATCCAGAGAGTTTGCCCTTCGAGTAGTACCTCAGTTAAGTGACTGTCAATGTCATATATGTATTCTATAGCCTGTGAATCAGTCTCCCCAACTCTCCGCCGCCACTGATGAATTCGGCCAATTTGGTCATAATTGATTTGCAACATGAAACGCACATTGTTGTTAAAGTGTATTTTAACATCAGCTAATCTGCCGTAGCCATCATATTCACGTGTGATGCGAACAAATCCATCAGAAAATGACTGATTATCAGATGTCATCCATTCTACTTGAAGATTCTGCAAACGCTGCAATTTTCCTGTTTTTTCACTGTAGGACATATTGAAGGGCAAAGTCATATTGTTGGAGAGAACCAAGTTGGTAGATGTCAAGCGAAAGTTGTTATCATACCCAAAAGTCATACGTACACTGAGGAGTGATGGATCTAGAGGAAAAGTCATGGCAGCTGTTAATACCAATGAACTAATGTAAGTAAAGCTTTGACGGCAATCATAATTATGGCTAATCAACTCTGCTGTGGACAGGCGCTGGGCCTGAGGATGATACTCATGAAGAATTTGTGTCTGGTCAAACATAATCATTGCCACCTGCACACATAGCAAATGCACATCAGAAATTAATTTATTTATATTAATGCAAAATGAATTTATCATTATATTAATGTTTGAAAGTCAACAAGTTCATATTAATGCATACACTCAGCAATTTTACTGCAAAAAACAATTAATGATGCCAGATCTTATTGCAGATTGTTAGTAGGGTGCTTATCAATGGCTTCTCCCCCTTCTTGGACTAGTTCTGCAAGAATGTTGTCTACTCCCCTGCTTTCCCTTTTTTCAATGATTTCACTACAGTCTATACTTCTTCTCGGAGGATAGCGTAGTTGTGAGTGTTGATCACTGTTAGGTTTTTTGAGTATGGATGGGCCCCCCTGTAGGTCTGTGGATGTATAGGTCTGAGCAGTATTCTGTCCATCTCTTAAGAATGTCTTGATCTTCTGTAAGACAATTCCCTCCACTATCTTGAATGATGGAGGAGCATCCTTGTTTTACACTGGTCAGGTCTTTCACCAGTTGGTATGCATTTTTGCTATTATTTTTATTTCGATTATTTCCTACATCTTTACGCTGGTCTTCAATCGATGTCTCCTTTGCCTTTTTCATGCTTTTCTTGATAACCTGGTTGATTTCCCTCTATTGTTTTGCTCCTTCTACTTCTGATTTCTTCTTCTTTAGCTCTTGACACTTGTCACCCATGTCAGATGTAACCCAAGTTTCTTTGCTTATTGATGTTTGCCAAGGTTCTCATTGACTGCTTGGGTCATTGCGGTGTTAAATATTTTAATCAATGTGTCTGTATCTGTGTTCTCTGAACTAAGAAGTAACAGTGGTTGAAATTTTCCTCCTATCTTTGCTTGGATGGCTTTTGATACCTCTGGGTTTTTTAGCTTGTCTAGGTTGAACTTAATTCTTGGGGCCCTGCTTGTTGACATTCTTTAGACATAGTCGGAGGGTCATCATCACTAAGTCAGGGCCACTTCCAATGTCTACTCCTGGGAAGCTTCTTGTCTTGGCAATGTTTAAACTGGTATGGAAATGCCTCTTCACCGTGATATAATCAATATGGTTATGGTATACTCCATTTGGGTTTTGCCACGTCCACCTTCTGGATGCTTTGTGTGGACTAAATGTGTTCATCAGTTTCGGATCATTAGAGCTGGCAAATTCAACAAGCCTTAAGCCTCTGTTGTTTGTCTCTGTATTAGTATCTTGCAAAAAAGTCAAACTGAGATGATCCACTTCACCGTTTTTTCCTGCCATTTAAATTATGTACATTATTGCATTTGAAAACTAAATATGTACTTGTGAAAATGCCACGAACGTTATTAATATATTATGTTTTACATACTGTCATTCTATGTACATTCACAACACTGACTGAATAATAAAGTGTTCAATCATTAAATTTTAATTTCTCTTTTTGAACTTTATTAACATTGTTATTATCATCATCATCATTATTATTACTTTTATTAATTGTACATAGATTATAGCAAAGCAAACATTATTCACTCTACCAGAGGCTTTGAAAAATATCATTACTATATAAGAAATCTTGACAAACATTATCTATTCATATGAGAGACTTTATCCAACATCACATCATAAGAAATTGACAAAATACATTTGTCAGGTGAAAAGTGAACATGAGCAGCATAAAACTGTGACAATTTGTAACAGTAAGTCAATATTCGGTCCTTTCACAATTTAATATGCATTTACTCCAAATATTATTATTTTATTTGTTGTATAAGAAAATTTCCATATAAACTGTTCAGCTATTTTATATAATCAAAAAAGCGGCTTTCAGTCAGCTGCCTTTGTGAGTATATTTTTGAAATTATGCTTTTATTTTATGAATATTTTTTGACAACAATTTATTTATTAATAAATTTACTTGGATTTAATTAATTATTTAATTGTTTTGGCAATAACATGTTCTACATTTAATGTATATGAATCTAATAATTTTTGACAAAGATGAGCTTAGTAGCAGCAAAACAGAAGATATATCTAATGGGTAAAAACTCAAACAACAAAAATATTCTCAGTCATTGTGCAGAAAATGGAGTTAGGGTTCAAAGAGTTTAACACTTAAACTTACTTGGAAAAGATGGTTGTAGCGAAAGTGAACACGCCGCTGCTGACTAGGATAGGTCACCTGCAACAGTTTGCCATTTGTGTCATAGTCAGCAATATATGGCTGTGACATTCCAGGAGCAGTATACAGATAGCGATGAAGACCAAGTGTCAACAAAGTGTGAAAATAGTGACGGCCAAGCACCATGGTTTCTACAGCTTGCAGACGACCACTCAGATCACGATGAAAAAGGTACTGCTTCCCACTTGGCAAGAAAACATCTGTTGGCTAAAAACAATAATTTATGGTTAATGATTTATTGAGTATAAAGGATAATTATATTGTAAAAATTTATACTGGTTTTAAATAATAATATTCTCTTTATAAAATCATCCTGCTAACTAAACCGATTACTGGCATTAGGTAATCATTTAATGTGGTCTTTTAATATGTATTTGTGATGTGAGTATTAAAGTACTGGGGTGAATGTCAACATGGTCTTAATTCCTATTAATGTGAAATTAACTTTTCCACAATATAAACAATTTCAGTTCTTGAAAGCAATAAACAATTAAAGTGAAATATATGAAACCATCATAAGGATAAGGACTTTTACTGTGTAAGTAGTACCATATTATTTTTTAAAGTATATTGTTGAATCTGGATTTTAAAAATAAATATCTAAACAGATGAAAAGTATTAAATAAGACACGATGTTGTTGATACAAAAAAACCCAAAATGAATGAGTCAGCAAGTACAGACATAAACAGGTCAATGACAATAATGTAACATAAACAGTTCATTTCTTTAAGCTACAGGATTATCTGTGACTAAAGACATGAACAGATCAATGATACCAGGTTAAACAAACAGTTCACTTCTTTAAGCTAAACCTATAGGATTATCTGTGACTAAAGACATAAACAGGTCAATGACAATAATGTAACATAAACAGTTCACTTCTTTAAGCTAAACCTATAGGATTATCTGTGACTAAAGACATGAACAGATCAATGATACCAGGTTAAACAAACAGTTCACCTTCTTTGAGCCATGTCTATAGAAGTATCTGTACTGCACACCAGCAGGCTTTAACACACGCTCTTTAATGCGACCATGATCCAAATACTCTCTTTGCTCCATCAAATCCCCATACTGCCAGGTGAGAATGTCACCTTGTGGACTGTAGGTCACGTTCATTGTATTGTGATTTGATGCTGGTAAGAAGTGGGTAGGTAGGCCAGCATCATCGTAGATGACAGTGATTATCTCTCGTAAGTCATTATCCAGAACAGATTCGATATGAGTACGGCGGTTGTATTCCACAGTAAGGAGATTTTCTCCATTTATCTGTTGTGAAATAGGAATTATTGCTCTCACTTTTTAAACCAAACATTTGTAGACTAATAATAATATGTCAGAATTATTGTTATCATATTTTAGACCAGTTGCCTTTAGAAAATAAACTTAAGAACTGTAATGCACTTACAGTTTAATGATGTTATGATAGAAGTAATTTTGGGAAAAAATTTACTTAGTCTTTACAGTCATAACTTAGTGAGAGTTATGCTTGTAAAAACAGTTAACCTCATGAAGCAAAACCACAATAAAATAAAATAAATCAAATTAACAAAGTAATACACATAAATTTGTTTTATTTATACAACAATCAATAACGATGTACTCTTGCTCCTCAAAACAACAATAACAAAATCACCATCATCACCACCTCAACAAAAAAATAAAATAAAAAATCCCTACTAAAATAAAAGGCAATAAAACCCCAAAGAATCACAAAATTTCATACCAGTAAGAATAACAATGGAGATTTAGCAGGTGAAAATTCACTGCTGTGCCAATACAATAAAGGTTTTAACTCTAATGGTTGCCTGTGGGTTATAATACTAGTTTTGATACTAAATGAATAATAACTACATCTGTCAGCACACATATACATGCATGCATGCACGCACACACACTTTTAAAATTCAAACCAGCTAGTTTTTTGATGGAAACGATGGCAGTATTTTGGTTTCAGCTAACCAGTTATAACATATTAATGTTGTAAAGTGCATACTGAGTCTTGTAGTGAGTGGAAATATACTGTCCACTTATAACTGGTACATATTATTTTCTAGAAAGCATTTAGAGACTTACATTGCCAGTTATAACTGGTACACATTATTTTCTAGAAGGCATTTAGAGACTTACATTGCCAGTACTTGACTATGAAGGAAAGTGAAATGTTGCCACGATAAACTTTGTTACATCCAAACTACAATATCATTCTTGTCAAATGGATATAAAATTGTAAGAACTCTCAGTAAAATGACATCTGTGCAATATTTTTAATGATAAAGTAGTTGATAAGTGAATTCAGGGTAATTTTTCAAAAAATGTAAAGCTAACTAAATTTGATAACTTACTTCCAAATCAAGCAAAATATTTTTAAAAAATAACAGGCAAAAGAAAGTTTTTTAATTTTTTTTCTAAACTTATGTCTCTTAATTTCTCTGTCAAATAAATTATTCAAACAAAATGCATTTTTAAAATGTACATTTATGCACTCTTGCTGCAGACTGGAACTATTAAAAAGAGAGTTACTTGCTGTTAAACCAAAATTACTTCTCAGTGGTGAGCAGATTATCACCATTAATGCTCTCGTTGCTCTTTTTATCGTCGTCTCCTCTCTGTCCACACATGATTATAATAATTTGTCTTTTGATATGGAATTTGATTCTTTTTCTTAAACTGGCATTTTAATTTGGAGATCCTTCTGATGCTACAGCTGAATCATAGCACTGTGAATATTGGGCTAATTAACGCACGAAGTGGACATATACAAATTTATTACATAATTGAATTAATATTATTATTATTTTCTAACCTTATATTTGTATTTCTTAGCTTATGCAGGAAGCATTTAGTTAGCTGTAGTTTTAGTAAGATAATTCTTGAATACTTGTGTATGCAGGATTAGTAAGTTGATTACCATGTGATTTTTTTTTCTGCCTGTCTCACCAGAAGTTCAGGAAAATCAGACTGAGCAATTTAATATAGGGTATTTAGTAATCTTAGATATCACACATTCCCATTAGTTGAATTCAGGGTAACTAGCTGTTTTAATGCTAAGATTGTAATAATTTTATAAATTCTTTACTTTCAGTCATGGAAAAAACTGGAGCATAAATAATTTATGTTTCATGGAAAACATATTTTTAACTTGATCCCAAAGAATACAATGCAGCATTGATCATGCTATATTAAAATTATTTGAAAAAATTGATTTCTGCAAAATATGTCTGAAAAGAAGACACCCACCCACCCCACACATATGCACAGAGAAACATATTCATCATGATATAACAGTATAAATTAACAAAGAGAGATTAAAAATGGTAAAACAAGTAGATCTCACACACACACACACACACACACACATCACCACCACCACCACCACCACCATGAAATTATAAAAGAAAGATTTCAACAATTATTTTTAATCACATAAATGTGTGTGTGTAGTTTTTAATCTCTTCACTGTTGGGCTGTTTAACTAAATTACTACAATTCCATTTACAAAGATTATCACGCTTAATTTTAAATTCTTAAAGAACAAATACAGGAATACCCACTGTTTTATATTATTTCTATATGCCCCTCTTAAATAAATCATGCTATTTTTTTGTTATTTTATTAAAACTTATTTTAAAAAATTATTATAGTTTTTAATTAACAGTTTGTCATTATATGTTAATTTTGAAATTAAAAAAAAAAATTGCAACTGTAGGTGAATAAAAGATGGGAGTAAAAAAATACTACTTAACTGGTAAACATCTGTCAGAAGTACTAAAATACTACTTAAAATCTAATATTACTACAGTGTCAGAAGTAGCATTAGATTAAAATAGTGTCAAGAGTTACTTAATCTAACCATAGTGCTAGGAGTACTAAATGTTACTTGTTTCAAAAATAAGGAGTACAAAAATTCACTGAAATGATCTTAAAACAGTATCAGGAATACTAAAATGTTAAAATACTATTTGATCTAAATTTTAAAAAAGTTAAAAATATTAAATACAGGTACTACTGAATTTAAAATTTGTGTCAGGAGTACTAAATGCTATCTCAGTATCTGATCTAAAAATAGTTTCAAGAGTAACAAACATGCTACTTGATGTAATAATATTGTAAGGAATATTAAAAATAAAATGCTACTAATTTTAAAACAGTTTAAAGAAAACCCAAATGTGATTTGATCGAAAAATAGTCAGGAGTACTAAAATCTATTTGATCTAAACATAGAGAGGAGTACTAAATGCTAACTTAATTTTAAAATAATGTCATGATTACAATGTTACTGAATTTTAAAATGGTGTCAGGAATAATAACTTGCTATATGATCTAAAAATAGTGTGAAGAAATGTTAAAATGCTACTTAATTTTAAAATAATGCCATGAATACTACAATATTACTAAATTTAAAAACAGTGGCAGAAGTATTAAAGTGCTATTTGATCTGAACACAATGTCACAAATACCTAAATGATATTTAATTTTAGAATATTGCCAAGAGTACTAAAAGTCTACTTAATTAAAAACAAACAAATGTACAAATAACAAAGGTTAGAGATACTAAGGTGAAAACGAAGCTCAATGGTGGGATAAAATATAAATCTAAATGTGATCAATGGTGGGAATAAAATATAAATCTAAATGTGCACAAAGAGCCATAAACATAATGGAGCTTATTCTTTTCTTGACAACTAAGAAAAACAATGAAAATTTAAAATGTTTCAAAATAACATGCATGATAAAATTAAAATGATAGACTTTTAAGGATTATTGAATCAACTATCTTAGAATTTGGGTGTATTGGGTATCTTTACAATATTAATGCTAGTGAAAATATCATAACTGCCCTATCAACAGAATAACAATCACAATGACTAAGAAATCTTGGTGGAAAACAGTCAGACAAAAGTTATATTATCCAATTATAGCTCAGTGATCAATTAAAAAAGGTGAACTAGAACATTTCTCTAATGTAACATTCCACTTAAGGCTAAGTTAATATTATTTATGTAGATCTTTACAAACAGTATTTTCCACAAGAAAGGCACACTAGAATCACTATGCAATTTAAAAGTGCGCTCAAAGGGAATATTATTTTTAATGGGTTATACATTGCACTCCAGTCTATGAAACACAATTTGAAGTGCTCTGTGCATTTACATGTACCAGTGAAGTACAATGAATGTTTGCGATGATCCAACACAATTCTAAGCCTAAGAATGTAAAGTTTATAATAATCCTAAAACTTGTGAAATAATGCTTATTTGTTTCTAAATACTTTTAGAAAGTAATATTTAGAAAATGCTAAAGTATTTTTGTTCAGATTAAGAAAAGAGTCTACTTATCTACAAACATCAAGAGACATTGACCCACATGATCTCTTCTATCTATGACAAGAACATAACAATAAAAAAGCAACATGCTTCAAAGTTTAGTAAGATATTGACTATCAATTAAATATGTGGTATGTATTTTAAAAGATAATTATAACATACACTGATTAATATGTTCTGATTAAAACATGCCTGTGGTATAACTAGTACAATCACTCTGGTAATAAATTTTCTGACATGTTGGCAATACATGTAGTTGATAGTTAGCATTTGTTACTGATATTGAATACAAATAATGTTATACTAAGTGTCGTAGACCAAAACATTTGTCTGTTAGTACAAATCTATTAGTTATAGTTTAATATGATAAATTATTTGTTACATATTTCTTCCAAACTAGACACTAATCAATACTTGACAAAATTTTTATAGATATTATTAGGCTAATTTTATATAAGTATTATAACTATTGATTAAATGTATTAATTATAGGTTCTTGCCTTCTATCAATTTTTTTTTAATTTGTAAAACTTACTAACTTAACACTTTTGTGGCATACACATTTACTGTTCTATAGGTGTTCACCTTGAAAATTAATTACATTAAGATCAGGAGTATATAACATATTGGTTATATACAAACTTTAATCTTAAATTATTTCATTTTTACTATAGCAACTGATGTAAGTGTATTATTGCCACCAAGAAAATGTTTAACTTTCATTATTATTATTATTTAGCAACAACTAAACTAAGAAAATGTATATCTGTTTAACTTTCAATATTACTATTATTTAGCAACAACAACTAAGCCACGAAAATGTATATCTGTTTAAATTTCAATTCAAAGGAATGGCTTAGTAATTATCTGAACACACACACATACATGCACGCACATGCACACGCACACACACACACACACGCACATGCACACACACACACACACACGCACGCACGCACGCACGCACATGCACACACACACACACACACACACACACTGCAATGATTGATCACATTATCTAACAGGGCTGACATCAAGTTATTCTCTATTTCACTATATGCTATTTCACTATTGAATGTATTACAAATAAAAGGAAAATTAGACTAAGTGATACTACTGATATTTTTACACAATACATGTCATAAATAACAGAAACCATCAATCCATAGTCATATGTGATATAAATAAGCAAAAGAACATGTTAACTTACTGTCTTTGTATATCATTACTTATATTATGAATGAAGGAGAGTGAGTGTATTCTAAAAGATTATTACAATTTTATAAAAATAACTGCAATAAGAACTGAGTATAAACAAACAAGACAATAATCATATTTAAAGAATTAACTGTAAGTTCAGCCATTTTTATTCTAACAGGTTAAAAACCTGGTCTCTTTCTAGAAACAAGAAATCTCGATGGAATGGATACTGTATCTCTGCAGAGTTAAATATCATACAAAATCATTCATGACCTGACAGTGACCTTTTCAAATAAAGACTTAAAGTTATAAATGTAGTGCAGCAAAATTTCATCATCAAAGTGTAGCATGTTGATGGTCTCACATTTTGGGGATTTGTGCATTTTGAGAGAAACATTGAACAACACAGCAGAGCCAAAAATATGTGATTATTTTAATTATTTATCCACTAAAATATAAGAAATTATATATTTACTGCACAATAATTTAGCAAGTAAAACTGATTTCATCTTCAATAAGTATCCTTCATATATTACCTTTCCTTTAATTGATAACACTCAAAATTGTAATTTTACTGGTGTTATTGGCAAGGTGTTGATAAAATATTTTTAAAAGCTAGTCAAATTCCGAGAACTTGTGTAATTTGTGTGACTTACAATATCATCTTAAAACAGCATCCTCTCTTATGTTTATATCCCAAATATTTTATGTGAAATTTAATAAAATATAACAGTGGTGCTAGGTTAATATAACTATAATCTCACTGTAGTGTGCATTTCATCATAGATCATTGCTTTTTTAGGTCATACATTTCATGCCATTATTATTTCACAGTAATGTTAATGCAAGACAGAAATATTTCATGCCATTTTATATCAAGTATTTATCTCATTGCTGTTCTAGGTCAAAGTTTAGTATTATATGAATACTGTCGTAGTTATGGTAATGCCACACAAATATCAATGAACTTTTATCTCATGTTAATAATTTTTTTATGACAATGTTAAATTGTACACTGTTAATTCAGGTATTTTTTCCTCATATCTTCAAAATATCATGGATATAAGATCTTGTTGCTATATCAAGGCAATATTATTTTTTTTTATTATTATAATACACTCTTAAGGCAATGTTATTTGATTACATGAACTATGAATATAACTTTTATTATATTAAAATTCTTTATTTTAAATAAAGCATTCAATGTCTAAGAATTTCAAATGATGCTTAAAATGAAATAAATAAATAAATATAAGGAAAGTAAGTTGGTATCTTAATGAATCTACGGAAACATGCAATATGGCTAATTGCTATGTAAAAACAAGGATATTAGAGTTAGAAATACTGAAAGCATCCTGTGCAGATCTCTACAGTTAGAGTAAGCTGTAAAAACAGCACATCAATAAATTTAAACAGACATAAAATCTTTTCATTTTAATTCTGCAAACACATACATATACATGTCACACACATGTACATGTATCTGTGACCATTTTTGGCATGGGCAAGTTTGTAATATGCAACTGTGCAATCCAACTATTAAGATCTGCATGGTGAAGAAAAACAGAGAGGACATATCAACCTCATTTCAAGATTGCTTTTTAACCATTTTTTTCCCTTTAATATTCATTAACCATTATACTAATCAATACATTTTGTTTACAATTTATCAAGAATGTTAAAGTGTTTCTATAAACAATAAAGGATAATGTAAATGTTTACAATTCCTAATTGTGTACAAATGAAAATACTCTTTAGCAAACTTGATACAGAGGTTGAAATGTACCAAGTCCCTGATTCACACATACCAAAAGGGCTTTCTCCTTGATGGCTTCTTCATGCGAGTCATGCAAGCCCACATGGCGAGACTGCACCCCTACCCGCATCCGTTGACCAATCTTCTCTATCACCCGACTTTGCCGTGCACGCCTTTTACGCCGTAAGTAGAATCGCCATTCCAAGCGGTGCATATAATAGTCTGGAACAATGATCTTTCGCTTATAGTGCATGCGATGTTCATTTTCCATTATAGGATGTCCTCCAGTTTCTATAGCAACAGTGAGATTGCTGGGGAATACAACAACAACAGCTCCATCTGGTAGATATGTGACCTTTGTTTCAGTTGAACCTATCAATGGATAGAAACCAAGATTAAAATATTTATGTTTCCTAGTTATCAAAACTTAGCATTAAATAATAATAATAATAATAATTTCTATTAAACTGGAAACCAAAAGTACGTGGTTATGAAAAAAAGCATGAAAATGTTTTTCCGTCAACAGTTCAGAATTATTTGATGGTTGACATAAAATGGAAGAACACTAAACATGTATAATAATGCAACTCATATTACTTAATGCATTCAGCCTGTTATAAGGTTGGTTCATACATCAACTAATAAATAGTTTGATCAATATTGTTACTTCTAATTTGCCAGGATGAGTATAACAAAAAATATATTCAGCCAGTGTGACTAGCTTGTAAGGATGATTGATACATCTAACTATCTCCATCAGTGAATCTGACATTTATTCAAATACTTATTGTGACTGGTAACTATTTCACCAGAACAAGTGAACCATCTAGTTGAAAATTCATTACACTATTTCAACAGTGTTGTATAATTTTACACCTAATTCACAGTATACCAATATGCCCAATCACTAGTAAAACTGATACATCAACTCTGACAACAATCAATGGTGGCCAGAACTTTACAAATCCTCTTCTACTTAAAAGTGAAAGTCAGTGACTCCAAATGATGGTGAAAGTCAAGTCTTTTATCTAGTTTTAAAGGCAATTCTTCCTTGTGAAATATAGATACATTTTTTTAAATTCTATTTTAAAGGCAATTCTTCCTTGTGAAATATAGACAAGTTTTTTTATTCTATTTTAAAGGCAATTCTTCCTTGTGAAATGAAGAGACAAGTTCTTTATTCTATTTTAAAGGCAATTCTTCCTTGTGAAATAAAGAGGTGTTCTGTATTCTATTTTAAAAGTAATTCTTCCTTGTGAAATGAAGAGATAAGTTCATTAAAATTAGCCTAATCATCATCTAAATTTGTAAATTTCTATAATTAAAAATAGACTGCTCATTTTTCTTACTGCCCCTGTTCATCAGTGTAGATTAGGTATTTTGTCTGGCCTGCCAAGCTATTCACAGTTAACATTGCCATCAGGCCCTCAAGACAGCAAAATAAAAGTCAATAAAACAAATCGGCATTGTTATACATTGTCAAACAACCAAGGCTGGTCTGATATTACTGTCTATTCTAATGAGAAGTTAACAGTTAAGAAATAAACATTTGCCTTAACGCACCAGCATGCATGGGCTGGGTTTATTTCTAGACAGCCATTGTATCTGTCTCAAACGCACACAAGTGCATTGAAGCACACAGACTTTCTGCAAACCACATCCTAAAAAAAGGAAAGTGGATATGGAAAGTCAGACATTTAACTCTTGAGTGGATGGAGAAGTACTTTTTCACTGAATAATTTGGACAAGCTCAGTGCCTGATCTGCTTGCAAACTGTTACCGTCTTCAAAGAGTTTAATGTGTGCCATCACTGGGAAACAGACACCTAACTTTAAAATTTGCTTCAATGTCTGCCACTGAGAAAAAGGATACTATTGCTAAACTCAAAGGCAATATCAAGAAAAGCAGTTTGATGTTTTGTAAACAAACATCTGTGCATGAAAAAGTGACATGCGCTAGTTATGAAGTTTCACTACTCCTTGCTCAACGAATGAAACCATTTTCTGATGACGACTTTATCAAGGAATGTCTCATGATTGTGGTGAATTCTGTCTGTCCAGAGCAACATTCAGTCTTGGAGAATATGAGAATGTCATCCCATACTATTTGTCATTGCATTGAGGAGATGTTAGAAATGTGCAAGTCTTGCTGAAGAGTGACTGCTCAACCTTTGGCGCCTACTCTCTCACTTTTGAAGAGAGCATTGATGTGAAAGACAGTCTAACTAGCTATATTCATGTGAGGTGCCACTGCTGCCCTCAAAGTGCATGAAGAGTTCATTCAGATTATTCCGCTACATGATACCACCACTGGGCAAGACATCTTCAATGCCTTACTTCAGTGTGTGGAACATCATTCCCTTGATCTCTCCCATCTTGTTTGTGTAACAACTGATGGTGCACCAGCAATGATTGGAGAGAATAAGGGCACAGCTTCTTTGCTTGTTCGCCTTTGTAAGGCCATTGGACACAACCAGACTATCCTTAAATTGCACTGCATCATTCATCATTCACCAAGAATCAGTATGTGCCAAGTCTGCAAACCTCATTTAAGTCATGTTAGTTGTGGTGAAGGTTGTCAATTCCATACTTTCACAAAGTCTCAAACATCATCAATTCCAGACACTGATGGAACAAGTGAATGCACACTATGGTGACCTGTTCTACTTTTGTGAAGTCCACTAGCTAAGTCATGGAGCCATGCTTTCTCGTGTGTGGGGCCTGCAACAAGAAATTTCCACCTTCCCTATGCTGATAACTTCACTGACCTAAAATGGCTTGCTCATCTGGCCTTTCTCACGGATATCACCACACACCTCAACATCCTAATGTCAATTTGCAAGGTAAGGATTTTCTTGTTCCTGAAATGTATTCACACATCACAGCATTTGAAGTGAAACTACACTTGTGGGAATTCCAGTTGTCTAATGGTCAGTTTCAGCATTTTCCATGTCTTGCTGCTTGTTCCATTGTATATGTTGACTTGGAGACTTGTGATGCAGTCATTACCTCGCTGCAGGAACAGTTTTCCTCATGTTTTGGGGGTATCAGACCACTCTCTGCAGATTTCAAGTTGTTCAATGCCCCTTTTGAAATCACAGTGGATGACACTCCAGCTTCCTTGCAGATGGAGTTGGTAGATATGCAATGCAGAGATGAGTTAAAAGCAAAGTTCCACACCTCTTCTCCTTTCTTTTTTTTATGAATTCAACCTTCCATCAGGCAAGTTTCCAAATTTTGTTAAACATGCTTAGCGCATTGTAGCTATGTTCAGAAGCATATTTTGCTGTGAAAAACTGTTCTTGAAAATGGAATATATAGAGTTGCCTTCGCTCTCAACACTCTGACCATCATCTAAATTACATTCTTTGCTTGTCTACCACATCAATTAAGGCCTTGTCATTAAATCACTGTAACTGAATTATTTTTTTAAAGTAATACACCTTTTAAAATTACTTTTGTTCTCATTTTATATTCTGAACTTTCTGGACTTTGTGACCTTTGGTCTATCCAGCCCGCAAACTGTTTCAACAGTTTTATTCAGCTCGCGCTCTTAAAAGTTTGCCCACCTCTGGTGTAGATTAATGATTCTCTGTACAGCATCAGTTAATGTTTAAGCCAATGGGGATTATAATTTTTCTTTCTTTCTGTCTCATTGTTTAATACAAAATTGATTACTTGCTCTTCTCTTCTCTGAACTGATGTCAACTGCTTCATATATCATAGTCATTAAATCCATACTGTATATGCAAATTGCCTATTTAAAAAAATAATAATTAGGTAAATTTAATTAGGAAAAAATATGATTTTAAGCACACATTTTCTATATTCTATTTGCTCATTTACTTAAGAAAAAGTAATTAATAAGGGTAAATGAAGTCTACCTCCATTATCTTGTCTAATGCTCCAGATAGAAAGCTTATTGAAAAAATAATGCCAAGATATCATTTAGACAATGAAAATAGCAAAATTAAATGCATCGCGCACATCAGTGAAATCTCCAGCATTGTTGTTAATATAGTATTTTATATAGTAATTGTTTCCAATGCTGTATAGAAAATGTAGGCAAAACAATATGGTACCCTATACCTATTCCACCCTTGGCTTCAGCACCAGTGAACCATTCTGTAGACAACAGAAAGCTGTAACAGTCTAAGTGTTAGTTAGAAAAAATAATTAAAAAAAAATAATTTAGACCCTTTGTTGAAAAACAGAATCTATTTGCAACAAATACCACATTTTATACAAAATTTTGCTATGATAGCCAATGAATCAGTAAGCAAGATAAGCTGTTAACAAAGTTTACAGTAATTAAAGTCAACATTATAAGGCAAATTTAGTGACTAATAAAATGAAATGAGATCGAAATAAAAAAGAAGAAAATTATAATACACAATATAAATTGATGCATAATGATTAAAAAAAAAAAAATAGAATCCCAAGAAATAAATTTAAAATAGCAGCCATGGTCAAAATCAAGCAAAAAAAAAAGACAAGAGAAATAAATGCAAACTAGCTTTGGCAATCAGCAGTTACACAAGAAAGGATATTATTGTAGTAAAATATGTTTTTTTCTGGAGAAGCTCACTTAGTATTCTCAGTACTCATGCAAGCCAAGACTTTTAATAAAGAGCCCACTCCTTTAAGGGGAAGATAATTAAAGATCAGTGTATGTAGCAGAGAGTTGTACCCCTGACTAATTAAAATCTAGAGAGCAAATCAGTACATCGAGTAGATAGATGTCTTCTTGGCTAATTAGAACCTAGAGAGCAAACAATCAAATGCAAAGAAAAACAGTGAGGATGGGTATGTGTGTGAGTGTCTTTCAATGTGCTCATGTGATTAGTATTCAGGGAAAAATATATTTCACAAAATTAACATTTTTCTTCTTACAACTGGGAGAAACACACTAGGAGAACACTGAATAGGAGTCGGGTGTAACCTAACAGATGGAGACTTAATTACTATAACCTGATAGGAAAGGGACTTAATTACCATAACCTGATAAGAAAGGGACTTATTTACTATAAAGTGATAGGAAAGGGACAATATCACTTACTATAAACTGATAGGATAGGGACTTAATTACTATAACCTATAGGATAGGGACTTAATTACTATAACCTATAGGATAGGGACTTAATTATTTAACCTGATAGGAAAGGGACTTATTTACTATAAACTGATAGGAAAAGGGACTTTTGTCATTAATGGAAACAACAGACTGTCTGGGACATTCAGACTCATTAAGTATGTGATACAAAATCTGACATCATTTATACCACTCTTTATGTCTAATTGTCACTCTCAACATCAAAATCATCATAGACAAAGTTATCCTCAACATCAGGGCTATAGAATGAGAGGAGCGAGAGGGATGTCAACAATGAATTATTCAGAATAAGCATCCAAGATCAAGTGCCCTGGGGCTAGTATAGCAATTCTAGAGTCAGGTGGTACAGTTAACCTCTTTTTCTCCCCTCACTGAAGAGGAATATGTTGACTGTCTCTCCAGTAAGATGTCTCAGAGAAAGATACTTGAAATGGTGCTCTCTCCTTCATGTGAGGGGTTTTACTCCCCCATGTGCCACTGAACAAGCAATTTCAGTTAGCATTATTTAATGACACCTACATTTCTTTATCAACCAAATGACACCTTTAGTGTTATAGGTCATAAAGAGGGAAAGTTTCTATGGTGCTAATATCTTGTGGGAAAGGGTTCTGGTAGCAGTCAGTGCCATTTTCTTTGTGAATGTCTGCACAAGTTATTTACCCTTTATCAAAGTGAAATACATGTTTAGATTGTACCAATGAGCTAAACAAATAATGCTGAGAGAGTGTACCAGTGAGGTAAACAAACAATGCTGAGAGAGTGTACCAGTGAGGTAAACAAACAATACTGAGTGTACCAGTGAGGTAAACAAACAATGTTGAGAATGTGTACTAGTGAGGTAAACAAACAATGCTGAGAATGTGTACCAGTGAGGTAAACAAACAATGCTGAGAATGTGTACCAGTGAGGTAAACAAACAATGCTGAGAATGTGTACCAGCGAGGTAAACAAACAATACTGAGTGTACCAGTGAGGTAAACAAACAATGTTGAGAATGTGTACCAGTGAGGTAAACAAATAATGCTTAGAGCATACACAAGTAAGATCAACAAGTACATGCTTAGAACATGTACCAGAAAGGCAAAAAACTGCACCAAGTTCCCTAGGTTCACTATTTAATGTATCAGTAGACAACAGAGATCCCAGAGGTTGGGTGTGGGGTGCAGTTTTCTTAGTGGATTATGCACTATGCATATTGTCTGTATGGTAGTGTGATCAGTGAGAGTACCTGACTGCTGTAGCTGTCTACTAGTCAGTTCATGGTCTAGCCAGGTTAGTATCTAAGCCATTGTATAATGTTAGCATCATTGACCATAGAAATAACACTCAGTTTCATTCCTTCATGAAGATAGTGAGAGGAATGTTATATATTCTGAGTGAATTCCATGTGTCATCGGCAAGTATTTATGGTATTTATGTCCATAAATGGTGTCTTGTGCACAAGCACAATGGTAACTATCTGGATGTCCTTATCATCATGTTTACTGTCACCCACTTCAACCATACTGTCACCCACTTAAACCATGTTTACTAACACCCACTAAAAATGCTTACTATTACCCACTTAAAACATGTTTACTGTCACCCATTTAAACCAAACTGTCTGTCACCCACTTAAACCAAGCTGACTCTCAGCAAACATTTAACCAGTATTCATTAAACATACATTAAACCTTTCACTCTTGAAATGTGTACAGGCTTTGCAAGAGTAGTTGGAAGCTGAAATATTGCAGAAGTTGTTTTAACAGTGGGAGCAACAAATTTTATAATTTTACAACTACTGGTATGTAGTAAAAGGAAAATAGCTCAGAAATTGGCGATCAAATACAAGTGAGGAAAACTTGCCTTATCTGTGAGAGATGACAGGGTGATAAAACAGAGCAATAATCACAGACTTTGGGGGAAATCAAACACCTGAAAGAACCTTGCAAATGTCATAATGCTGGTTTGGCATAACCGCAAACAGTACCAAGCAAAAGAGGCATTAACTAGTCAGAGTACACCACTCTGCAAAGTAAGCTTTTTTCTTAATAATCTACCTGTTAAGGCAGTGGTCTTCTATTAATGGCCTTGATTTACATGAGTAAGTTTCTCCTGCAAAAGATACTGGCTATCTTAAGGGTGCTCATCCAGTTGTATGAAGAAAAAAGATAAGAGAATAAGCTTAACCTAGCAGTCATGGCCAAGTTCAAGCGAAAAGACAAGCATCTTTCGGTAGCAAACACATCTTATTAAAAACAGAAAGATGAATACAAGCAATCATGCATCTCAAATTAAACATTAATTTTCCAGTGCAATCTTTATAAATTATAATTCTATATCTATTCCAAAATCTCATTTGTTCTTTTCAAATAATATTGTCTAAAATCTCAATATATTTCAAATGTGTTGAAAGACATGTCTATTTGTGTAAAACTGTATATGAACTGTAAACTTTCAAAAGTTTTGATTCTAAAGACATGTCCATTTGTCCATGTCTAAAACTGTATATGAACAATAAACTTTCAAAAGTTCTGATTCTAAAGACATGTCCATTTGTCCATGTCTAAAACTGTATATGAACTGTAAACTTTCAAAAGTTCTGATTCTAAAGATGGGTCCATTTGTCTAAAACTGTATATGAACTGTTAACTTACAGAAATTCTGAATCTAAAGTCATGTCCATTTCATAATACCTAAAAACTCCATAATTTCAATGGTTCTATGTTCAAAGTAGCATCTATATATATAGTTTTTCCAATTCAAATTCTGTGTATCCATCTCTATGAAATGCTAAAGTGCCTGTGTGAGTTTTCACATGGTCACCTTTATTTTGCATTGTTGCATTCACAAAACAGAGACAACCAATGGTCGCGGTCATTTGCTAAATGATGCTCGAATTTTCACTTGCAAAGTGACTTATAATGTAAAATTAATAACCGACCAGGTAAGGAAGAAAAGTTATAAAAACCATCAACAGGCATTCATAAAGGAATAATGGATAGAATGATACAGTTTTAACTCCTGAAATGTTTCGGCAAAACCACTGGACACCATGTGATCAAATATACTATGATGTCACCAGAACAGCCACAGGAAGTGAGTTTAATTTCACTGACACTTGTTTTTTGCTGTGCGCCTGCCTGTAATACTTATGCTGAGTGGTGTGATGAGCACCTATTTTGAACAGCAGCTTAGGTAGAGTCAAGGCCATATGCTAAATGATGCTTGGATTTTCACTTGCAATGTGACTTATATTCAAACCTTCAATATAAAAAAAATCATTTATGTTCCTTGCAATGCATTCAATTTAATTTTTCACCCATCATATGTTGTGAGGAAAATATTCTAGTCTTCTGTCAACAATCTATTTCCAATACATTTTTGTGGCTAGTTCATATTGCCACTAACTCTGTGTCAATGCAAATTCTGAAAAGCATGCTAACAGAAAAGCAGGCTTCCAAGAAAATAGTAGATTTATCTAGTATTTGGAGAAATATTAAATCCACAAAAAGCATATTTTCTTATAAGCAGAGTACCAACAAACTAATCAAATACTCCACAAACACTCCTCAAGAAAACAAACCCAGAAACAAAACAAAAACAAAAGGACATACCCAACCCAACCACATAAAACAACCAAAGAAAACAGTCAACAACTCTTTCTCTACTATAATTCAAGCAAACTAATAATGCATACTATTATTTAGTTATACAAAGTGAAAAAAAAGAGGAAAAAATGCAAAAGATTTTTTTTAAAATGGTGTTAAAAACTTGTTAACATAGAAAATGCATGCACACACACACACACAAACACACATATAATCATACATGCACATATTCACATACACACACACACACATTTATGTTCACACAATTTTGTTCCAACGCTATAAAATTATACTATAATTTATGGAAAATCTAAAAAGTAAATGCATGTTTATAATAAGTGTAGGAAGACTGGTGCAGTGTCTGTGGTCATTAACAGTAACAAATCACTGAATGAGCTCTCACCATTTGCGAAACATCTTTTCAAGAAAACACAGTAATTAGGGAAATGAGACAATATATAAAAAAAAAAAAAACCACCTTACCATTCAAAACTGAATGAACTTAAATTATCTTTTAAAGATTGGAGAAAATTTACAATTTTTCTTCATTACTGATATATGAAAAAGAGAATATTTATTTCTGGATTATTTTAACACAGGAATATACTTTCGCAAAAATTTTACAAATGACATTTATTTTTCAGTGCAATTATTATCCAGACTGCACCATGACCTCAGACAAACATCTCAATGTCTTGAGCCTTTTTCCTGAGTGTGACCTTAGGACATTTTCCATGGATATGTTGACCACATGATGCATGCAATAAGTGAGTGGTACATGCAGTAAACTATGTCAGATATTACAAAAAACACCAAAAGTAAATTTTAAAAAAATCATATATGCTAATATGATTGATCATTTCTATTTTGTTCAAACTATTATCTTTCTTTTCTCTTTATCTATTTGCTGCCTCTACATAGATAAGTACATAATTTCTCCCCATAGATGCTTTAGTTTAAATTGCATTTATTAACCCAAATACAAGACCACTGCCGGTGATTTAGTGTCACTGTTTAAGTGGCTTTGAAAAATATATTCAGCTTTTGCTCTACTGAGACAAAAACAAATGAACAGGATCATTTAAAAAAATTCTTTAGACACATTTTTCCCCATCAGCAATTGTAACACAACCATTTATGTGTGTATTAAAAATGTACATTTGTATAGCCATTTTATTTTAAGCATATCTTTCTGTAAATATATTAATTAGTTATATATTGTCATTTTGCATGGGATTAATCATTTTGCTTTCTTATGTGTCTTAATCTTAATTAATTGTTTGAAGACCTTACACAAACATATATACAGCTTTCAAGAAGTTCATTAAACAGATCTTTAAATAAAAAAAACAACCTGTAATACCTCCATTTATTTCATGATATTCTCCATTAATTTTCTTTGGTCCACATCTGGTCCATTTCTAACAAGTTTATGTGTTCTATGCTACTTCTTTAAATATGTATCTTGTGTGTTACGTGTTTATTTTTGTATTATGTGTATCAGGTAGTTTGTATGAAGATCCTGTTGTATACTATACTTGTATATAGAGTTCATGTATGTTTAGTATATGTATAATATATCTGCAATGATTATACAATGCAAGTCTATAATAAACACAATTAACAATGAAGCATCTTTGGGGGGAAATATCCTAAAATAAATGTATGTATGTATAAATCTCTAAGAACTTGAATTTAATTTGATTTAATCTAAAATAGTCTAATCTCAGTTATCTTATCAGACCCTTTCTTGCTGTCCTGACTAATATTATCTAACAATTATCGAAATGCTTAAATATACCTGACAATTTTTTTTCCTTGTACCCAAATGCCTGTCTTTACCTAACAACACGGCATAAATATATTAATAAATATCTCTAAAACTATTTGACAAGAAAAAAGAAAACAAAATAATTTGTTATCCATGAAAAAGTGGGCAGATCATATTTAACTCCAGGAAATAAGGCTCCAGTTTGTGTAAAAAGGTGGAATTGCAAGCAAAACTTGCCATGCATGACTGATTGCACGCTGCCATAGGTAGCCATGGCTACCACATCGCTCCTATCAGTAGTGACATGAACAATGGAACCTGTAGCATTCACATCCGTCTGCAGCACAGTTATAGCTCCTGTGGGCTGAAAAATACGCTGCAGTCTTCCCATGGCATCATACTCATATTTGAAAGTCTGGCCATCAGACATGTGCTTGGATTCCAGAAGCTCCGTGTTGCCCATGTATGTGAACGTAGCAGTCATGTTATCAGGTGCATGGAAACGGTACAGTCGACGACGATTATCCATAATAAGATTGCATGTAGCATTGTTAGGGGTGATGATTGTTTTTGCTAGGGATTGATAATCTCGGCCGATTTGAACTTTGTTGCCTGCACTATCCTCAACAGCTACTAGACGGCCATAGGAAGAGAAGACATTGTATGTAAAGTTGTACATGTACTGGTTTGTCAGAATGTTGATGGTGTGTTTGTGCTGCCCATAATAGTTAAAAACATAGATTTCCTGTGTTTCAGGAGAAACAACTTCATAGTGGCGTGACTCTAGGGTAGGCAGTTGAGACACGATAGAAAATACACGTAAATTTCCCATGTCTGAAAGATGCAACACACCATCTGGGGTTACTGTAATTGAGGTTGGATCACTAAACAAAGCCTGTGCTGCAAGCAACTCTCGGGGATCATAGCATTTACACCTGTCAGTTTGTCTGCAATCACACTTTGACTTGGCACCAGCAACATGGTGTATTCGGCCATCAGTAGAAACCACTCGAACACGGTTGATATGGTGTGTGTCACTCTCAACAATGTACAAATCACCATGCGGACCAAATGTGATGCTTTTGGGTGAAACAAGCATAACATGGTCAGCAATGCTAGATGCTTGCTCATCATCTGTTAGAATACCCTAAAATAAAACATAAAAAGGTTTGATAAGCTGTCGATCATAATCTGCTCAGCAATGTTAGATGCTTGCTCAATATCCATTAGAATGCTACATAATAAAACAAAAAATCATAGAGAAACTGTCAGCCATATATATTTCTGATCATTAACACAAAACAATTAATGATATTTATTATGCTTTGTTATTTATTAAAATCAGAGTTTTGAGATAATAAAATAAAGAAGACTGAAAGATATGAAAAATCCTGTGACCTGCTCAAAATCAATTCATCAAAACACTACACTAAGTTACAAGCATGACTTGGACACTAAACTACATGACTGACTTACACTAAACTGTGAGTTACAAGCATGACTACACTAAACTGAGTTCCAAGCATGACTTGGATACTAAACTGTGAGTTCCAAACATGACTTGCACACTAAACTATGAGTTACAAACTTGACTTGGACACTAAACTACAAGACTGACTTAGACACTAAACTATGAGTTACAAGCATGACTACACTAAACTGAGTTACAAGCATGACTTAGACACTAAACTGTGTTACAAACATGACTTGGACACTAAGCTGTGAGTTACAAACATGACTTGGACACTAAACTGTGAGTTACAAACATGGACACTAAACTGTGAGTTACAAATATGACTTGCACTAAACTGTGAGTTGCAAGCATGTCTTGGACACTAAACTGTGTTACAAGCATGTCTTGGACACTAAATTGTGAGTTACAAGTATGACTTGGACACTAAATTGAGAGTTACAAGTATGACTTGGACATTAAACTGTGAGTTACAAGCATGACTTGGACACTACCAACTAAAATGAATTACCAACTGCTTCACTATTTAACAACAAAGAGTACATTGAATATATGGCATGTGAATTGCCAAATCCAAATTAAATTATTATCTACTTCAAGATAGTCTGGCACACAACTATAAAACTAAGCTACACAGGCAGCCTAAAATTCTACAATGAGATATGAAATTTAAATACAGATATGTTATATGCACAATTGTAAAACAGCTATTTAAGCTACCAACCCCAACCAAATCAACTTGTCTATAAAGAAGAATGATAGGCAACTATCAAACTGAGCCCTAGAGCAGCCAACTTACACAAAAACCACTCATCTATAAAATCAAAATGACACCTATGAAAGAAGTACAAGGCTAGCCCATGAAATACTGAACTATACATCTCTAAATCAAATGAAATGCTATAAAATAACTGAAAAGGTCAGACCTTGGGGATTAAAAAGTGTTCAGAGTACCATTTCATCTGCTCTAACTGCATTAACAACAGACTAAATATCATTGCTTGGTGGTTAAATATACTGAAAAAACACGAAAAATATATTTGCTGTTGTACAATTAAAAGTTGCACAATACTCAATCGGCATGTAGTAGCATACTATGAGGAAATTAAATCTGTCTTTTTACAATTACTACAATTCAAAAAATTGTTCATAATAAAACTTTTAAAACAAAAGAAATCAGTGAAAGTTAAAAAAGCCCAAATGTATTGGTATAAACCCAAAACCCAACAAGTTGGGACTATTAAGAAACAAGTTACCTGTGGCAGGAAACTAGTGTGACGGAGAGGGCAATATATAGGACGGCCAGCTACAGTAACAAGCTTGAAATCTGCAGTTAGCTTGAGAACAATGCTGTGGTCCAGGATGTGTAAGCTGTCATCTAAAGGGCTGATCGCAAGAGCCGTGGGCCACTTCAGACTCACCTAGAAATAGGAAAGTAACAACATATAAAGGCTGTCTCTCAAGTAAGTGTACATTATAAGACTGCTCAGATGACATTTATAAATTCATAGAGAAAATTATAGGGATGAATCATATAAAAGCACTATTTGCAAAACAGAGTATGAAATATAAATGCAAATTAAGAAAGAAAATATACGCTTTAGAGAAAGACACTTTGTATTACATGTAATACATATTTTATGTATAACTCAGTAAAAGTACAATACAACACTTGATGGCAAATGTCTTAATGTTTACTTCTTTAGGCCAATTGCTGTAACATGTGAACAATATCTAGGTACACACCCATTCAAATAAGATGTAATAAACAAGATACAGTGATACATACCCGTTCTGCATACAAAATGTCATCACATGGCATTGGTGTCCAGTCTCGAGGTTGCTCCTGAGATCCAATAAGTGTGCTGATGATTCCATCAGGAGTAATACGACGAATGTTTGGGCCATCGGCCACATAGATTACACCATCTTTACTGATAGCTATGCCTGAAAAAGTACAAATAGGATGAATGTTTGGGCCATCAGTCACATAGATTACACCATCTTTACTGAGAGCTATGCCTGAAAAAGTACAAATAGGATGAATGTTTGGGCCATCAGTCACATAGATTACACCATCTTTACTGAGAGCTATGCCTGAAAAAGTACAAATAGGATGAATGTTTGGGCCATCAGTCACATAGATTACACCATCTTTACTGAGAGCTATGCCTGAAAAAGTACAAATAGGATGAATGTTTGGGCCATCAGTCACATAGATTACACCATCTTTACTGAGAGCTATGCCTGAAAAAGTACAAATAGGATGAATGTTTGGGCCATCAGTCACATAGATTACACCATCTTTACTGAGAGCTATGCCTGAAAAAGTACAAATAGGATGAATGTTTGGGCCATCAGTCACATAGGCTACACTATCTTTACTGAGAGTTATGCCTGAAAAAGTATAAGTATGAATAATTTTGGGGCCATCAGCCACACAGATATGTTTAAATGGACCATAAGGTACACAGGCTACATCATCTCTACTGATAGCTATAGCTGAACAAGACAAAATAATATGGGGAATGTCTGGGCCATTAGCCACACAGATTTCACCATGATTACTAATAGATATGTTTGGAAAAAGACTAATATGATAAATGTTTGGCCAGGAGCCACACAGATTATACCATCTTTGTTAATAGATGTGTTTTGAAAAGGACTAATAACAATATGATAAATGTTTGGCCAGGAGCCACACAGATTATGCCATCTTTATTAATATATATGCTTGGAAAAAGAAAAATACAACAAATGTTTGGCCACCAGTCATAAATTTTTTTTTTGCTATTAGGTTTACATATTTTATATTTATTTAATTTTTTAAAAGTAAATATTTTAGTCAAAATATCTTCTCCTTTCCACTCCAATCATCCCAGATAGCATGCACTGAATTTACTGGTATCTCTATTTCTGTCCCATATCCTTATCTAGTACACACTATTTGAATTAGTCAAGTACACAATTTGAGCTAGTCAAGTACATCATTTGAACTAGTCAAGTACGTCATTTGAACTAGCCAAGTAATCATTTGAACTAGCCAAGTACAGCATTTGAACTAGCTAAGTACATAATTTGAACTAGACAAAAAAGTAATCATTTGAACTAGCCAAGTACATAATTTATACTAGTCAATTACATAATTTGTACTAGTCAAGTACATCATTTGAACTAGTCTAGATTGATAGCTTATTATTACCTTCCCACTTTAAAGCTGCCTGACATTTTGTTCATTATATATTTTATATTTGTGTCATTGCTTGTGCATTAGTTCTATCAAACATTTTGGATTACTAAATTGTCTTGTAATGGGTGTTCTTAAATTTTCTGAAATAATTTTATTTTTCTAATCACTTTGAAATTGGGTGGCAGAAGTCTGGTCATGAAAAGCAGCCATTAGCTTAATGGTGAGTTAACTGATTGAGAGAGAATGGACTTAGAAATATTTCATGCATTTTGCTATTGATATACTTGCATTTTATGTAGAGATGTATTATGTGAGTAGATTATTAAATTGTGAATTATGATGTTTGTATGTTATATGTTACACACATGACATTGTTTCTAATGAATACATTCATAAATTATTATGTTGTATTTATTAAACTGTATGCATGTGCTGGGCTAATTGCAGGAAACTGTAAGTTAAGACTAAAATGTAAGAAAGAAATGAGTACAATTTCACCCTGCCTAGTTAGTTACCTTTAGGATACCGAAGTCTGGCTTGGATGGCTGGTCCTCCATCTCCACACAGGTCTTCCTCTCCAGGTGTACATTCCTCACCATTGCCTGCAACATCCTCATAGTTTTCCACCAAAGATCGAACAGGTCCCATTGTTTTTACACGGATAATCTTGTGACTCATGAAGTCAGAGATGTAGAGACGTCCATCTACAGGGCTCACAGTCATGTGGAACTTATATGGTGTTGACTTGGTGCTAAAATCAAGCACAGACATTCAGTTCACACATCTGCCTGGCCAAGAACTACAAGCACAGAACACCATGTCATGAGAAAATGATGAGCAAAAGTTATCTCTGTAGATATAAAGCTTACCACTGAATACACTTTCAAGTCTGAGCAATTTTATATGCTACTATTTCTATTTACTGCTGACATAATAATTCTTCATCAAATATGGTTTAACCAACTGAAGATGTAAAGTTTTCCTCCATAAAATCAGGTGAATAAAGTTTATTTTACCACAAAACCCCAATTACCTAACTCACTTCCATGATATTTATAAGCAATGATCTAACAAAGAATTCACTAATCTTAAATATAACTATGGGTAGACTGTTGCAACAGCACTTTCAAAAATTCAACTTGTTTTATATTTTAAACAGAAATTGCTAATTACAGTGATGGAGATACATTTATAAACAGAGAATCCTTTACATCAGAGGTGGACAAACTTTTAAGAGTGCAGGCCAGATAAAACTGTTGGAACAGTTCACGGGCTGGATGGACGACCATAGGGTCACAAAGTCCAAAATATAAAGTGAGAACAAAAGTAATTTTAAAAGGTGTATTTTATGTGGAAAAAAATAACACAATTTCAACAAAAAGTTATGAAATGGATGGTGTTGCTTACAATGAATCAGTGATTCAATGACAGGCTTAATTGATTTTTTTATTGTCTATTATTTTGCTGTCTTTTGGGCTGGATAGCAATATTAACTGTGAATAGCTTGGCAGGCCAGAAAAAAACCTTCGTGGGCCAGATTTGGTCTGCAGTCTGGAGTTTGCCCGCCCCTGCTTTACAAAGTTCCCAGTTCTCTTCTTTGATATCTGAGAACTTTATCTTTTTGTTTGTTTACTTTTGTGCTTCAATACATTGCCTAAAACAGAAAAATTGCAAGAGAGTAAGTGTTTAAACATGTCAGTATTTAGTGTAGCATTAACTTCCCACTAAATGTTTGATAATTATAAAGAATTATATTTAAAATATAATTAAACAATATAATCAAAGCTTATATAACAAATGCTTTTACTTTAAAAAAAATTCAATACCTCATTTCTAAAATGCTGGCTATTTCTTCACGGTCAGGCGAGAGTTTACGAATAAAGTTGTAGTCTCCAAGGTAAAGTGATCCATCAAGCCCACTGGCCAAAGCCACTGGAGCCAGAAGACGGTTGTCCTGGGCTTGACCATTGCAGCCATCACAATTAAGTTTGCGTCTCTCTCCATTACCAAGGTTGTTAACTAATGTTTTAGGTTTTTCCTTCAAGTATATATTGGTACCATCTCCTTTGTGCAATATGCCTGTAAAAATTTAAAAAACAGTACATGATTTGGTTACCTCATATTTGCTTGGGTTTCAAGCTGGGTCTTGTATTGATTGAACTGCCGTGCGTGCGTGCGCGTGTTTGTGTGTGTGTGTGTGTGCGTGCGTGTGTGTGTGTGTGTGTGTGTGTGTGTGTGAACATGCACATATGTAAATTAGTTAGTTAATAAGTGGGCAGCATTTTTTTTATCTGACAGATTTTTTTTAATAAATGTTTTGTTATTGCTGATTTCAAATTTCTTTTCTGGTGATCTGTGCATGTATGTATTAATGAGTTTTAAAAAATATTATTATTTCTTTTTAGTTTAGCACAGGGCTGGCTACCCTTTCTCTGATGTATGCACTCTCATTTTGTCACAAGTTATCTCACTCTTGCAGTCATTACATTAAAACATTTTGTGCAAATAAGTATATACTTTTTCCCCACAACAATAAAGTATGTATAGGCTTTTAAACGGTGTCGTTTTACCTTCCTGATAATTGTACATGTGGTGTATATCAAGATTCCAGCCACCAATGTAGGAAGCTGTGAGGTCATAGCCATTGACAGTGGTACTACGAGTTTCCCAGAAGATGTAATCACAGCTTTGGTACTGGTAACCAACATACACTGAAATAATAAAACAGAAATGGTAGATTATTGCCACTGGTACTGATAACCAACATACACTGAAATAATAAAACAGAAATGGTAGATTATTGCCACTGGTACTGATAACCAACATACACTGAAATAATAAAACAGAAATGGTAGATTATTGCCACTGGTACTGATAACCAACATACACTGAAATAATAAAACAGAAATGGTAGATTATTGCCACTGGTACTGATAACCAACATACACTGAAATAATAAAACAGAAATGGTAGATTATTGCCACTGGTACTGATAACCAACATACACTGAAATAATAAAACAGAAATGGTAGATTATTGCCACTGGTACTGATAACCAACATACACTGAAATAATAAAACAGAAATGGTAGATTATTGCCACTGGTACTGATAACCAACATACACTGAAATAATAAAACACAAATGGTAGAATTTTACTATAAACTCTGAACTGTACAAGAGAAATTGTGGAAATCTTTTGGAATATAATGAAAATGTAAATAGATAATATTAAAAACTATATTAAAAGAGAAATTATAGAAGAAACAGGGAAAAATTAAATTTAATGGAATTTTTAAAAAAAAGTAATCTCTATAAACATGCAATAAAACTGAAAAATTAATTTGAAAACAATGAAATTAACTTAGTTATATGTTATGCACCACTATGAAATGCCACAAGTCTTGGGCACTTTGAAGACAAATGCCTTTAATGGCATAAGTCAACTGGGAAATTAGCCACAGAGCAATGGTCAAGATAAGACAGGTATCCCTCTGGTCTTCATTTGAGAAAAAGACAAAAACAATCATCCAGCTACAGTCAAGCCTAATTTGCCTTAACCAAAATCATTAGAACACCATATCTAGCATATACAGATATTATAACACAAGTAAAGTGGTTCCAAAGTTGTACTGCAGTATGTGAAACCATTGTTGTTTGCTGTTGGAAATTTAGAATATAAAAGGAAAAGTGCTCTCTGTAATAAAAAAATGTAAGCAAACCTATTAGAGATATAAGTACAATACCATTTATAATACATTTCCATTACCTCAAGTTCAGAAAATCAATACCATTTATAACACATTTCCACACTAGTTCAGAAAGTTATTAAACATAATTGTGCAAACAAAGTATAACTTGACTCAACATTATCAGCCAATATTATAAAATATTTACCTCTCGCTGTGACAATCCCGTACACCTTTTGTTTGTAAGCATTCAACCTATCCCAGGCAAATGTGTATTTGAGGTTAGGATCTGCCTCAAACACCTTTTCTAGAACCACACCTTCCACTGCTGCTCTCAAGTGTACAAGGCGGAGTGAGCGGGGTACTGTATCTGGTGTCATCTGGATTCGAATCAGTGACATGTAACCAGCAGCTTCACTGCTGTGGTACACCAAGTGAACATCAGTGCCTGGTAGAGATATGCTCTCTTGCAATACCTGCAATTATGAGATAGTAATCCAGCATATTTTTCATCCACAATCTTTGATAATAGAAATACAGTCAACTCAGTAAATCAAATTAAGGAAAACAGATACAGTGTGACTTATCAAAATTTAAAAATCTCATGAAACATTTAACATTCAACTGAAAGCAGCATTTTTCAAAGTTATCAAACAATCTTTTTTTTTTTTTTACTAGGCTACTTCTAAGGTGGAAAAAATTAGGCTGATATAAAAAAAACCCACCCCCAAATCAAAAGTTACTTGCTCTGATTAAGTCAAACTTATTTTAAAATTTAGTTCCAACTGAAAATACATATTTCTACAAGATTCTTGTTTGTAAGTCAGAATTTGTAAGTAAATGGTCTTTATGTAGGCCCAATAGTGAACAAGAGCATGAGGTGACTTGAAATGGTATCTGATTCCTACACTACAGTGATGTCAAGTGGTTTATTGAGATTTACATCTGAGTTCATGCAAATTAGAACTAGTTCACTTACGGAATCGATGCCAAAGTCAGAATTACAGCCTCTTTCATATGGCAGATTGCCATAAGTCTATACTGCCATAACCTGAGACACTTCTGTACTTATTTGATTTTTAAAATATAAATTATATATTTATATAATACTTTGATTCCTCTTTACTTGACTTAATTGTTTGTATATGTGAGAAAGCTGCATGTCAAGTCCCACAAAATTAAAAGTTAAGGGCACTATATTTCTGGCTTCTAAAATGTAAAGTTGACTTCTCATCAAAAGCTTCTTCTCAATGTTAAAGAAATATCTTACTTTTAATACCTTCAGCCACAATAAAAACATAAAACTCAATTTTCATTAATGATGTCCAATATTTCTAATCTCCAAAACTCATTTCCAATGGTGTTTTTTAACTTTTTGCTTCTTCCAAACAAATCAAATATGGTTGGAGAAAAGTGGCAGTCTGTAAAACACTACATGCAGTGACATATATACTACAGTGACATTAACACAAACAAATTATATTTTTAAAAGTAAATAGAAAATAAAAGAAAATAATAAAAAATTTACAACAGCATTAAATTAATAAATAAGTATTATGCACAAGTTCAAATTACAAAAAATATTGAATTTAATTAAATATGTTTATAAATTAAGAATTATACACAGAAACCTATCTTCTTTTCAGTCATTTAGTAAAAAAAAAAAATGACTGGTTTGTATCATAACCTGCTATCAACAAATGCAAGTTATGCTTAAGACTTTTGTTATCATCTTATCTTAGTAATTAGTGTTATCAATCATCTTAGTAACTAGATGCATACAAAAGTATTCACACACAGCTACTCACCCACTCCTATTTTTGGTGCATTCAAATGCTACCTGTGGCTATAAGAAAGCAGGCTAACAAGTGCCAGGTCTTGGGAACACTTTAAGCAGTTCTCACATGTTGGCACAGGTCTGCATAAGGCAGACTGTATGAAAGTTTAAATAAACTATTACATCTATTAATGTCCATGGGTGGGTCAATCCCCATATCAGAAAATAGTAGTTAGAGGTACCCAGTGACAATATAAAGTAGGTAAAGGGCTCAAATCATGGCATTCATATATTGCTATACACAAGAATGGGGAAGGAATTAGATACAGAAAAGCAATAAATAAAGTGGGGACGGGAAATGGGTAAACGTCATGAACAATTGCAATGAATAGTTTATAAAACAGAAATTGTATCATTTTGTGCTATTCATTGTATATAATGTATGCTGTATTCAGATAATAAAAACATGTAACTTCTCATTCAGTTGTCCTTCGATTTACTCTGCTTGAGATAGAGATAATGTATGTGTTGCAATCTGTCAAATCAACAACAAATATAAGCTTCAGTATGCTATGCTATTCTACCTGAGACTCTGGAATGATGGTGCTTTTATCAGGACATGCCCCTAGCTGAGTGTGTTGCCAGGTCGACAAGACTACTGGTCGTAAATGATAGTGAGGATGCTCTGCAGTGCAGTTCTTGGGTATTGCAGGTGGTGGGGTCTGCCCATCCAGTGCCATGTAGACAGTGTCCATGGTGATAATTTGGTTCCAAGGAACAAGAACACTTGCAGTCACAGTTCTGAATGGCTCACGCATCAATTCCAGCTTTACTGAGCCACCTCCATTAACTAAAATATCAAACCTGCAGGTAAAAAAATTTGAGAGACATAAGCATTTTACATCATTAGCACAAATGTAGTTTGGAGATGAAAAGCAGTATTTTACATGTTACACAATGAAATTACATGACTTTGAAAGAGATGATAATGCTTATGTTGTCAATAGATAATTACATACAGGAAGAGCAGTACAAAGGCTTGAACTAAAACAATGTTTAATCAAAGGCTATGATCTAAAACAATGATTAGGAAAAGCCAAAACGTTATACACTGCACACCGCATTACATGGCATTAGGAAAAAGAGAGAGAAGAAAAATCTAGATACAAGAGATTAAAACAACAGCTATGTAATGGAAGAGGTGGGAAGTAAACTTAAAAAAAGGGATAAGATATGGCACAGCGAGAGCTTATAAGGCTTAGCACCTGAGTGAAATCTAAGGCAAAACAAATAACAACAAATCAAGAGATGGCAGGCAAAGGTACAGAAGACAGGGTCAAGAGATATTACAGGGCTGCATAAAACACAGGAATAATAGGGTCCTGTACTTAGAGAGATTATACAGAAATTAAAAGTAGCATCTAAAAGATCTGAGCACTGAATGTAGTGATAAAACTATGTATTTATACAGATAATGTGACAGGAATTAAAACTAGCATCTGGTAGATCTAGACACTGAAAATAATTGTAAAACTATGTACTTATACAAATAATATGACTGAAATTAAAAGTAGCATCTAAAAGATTTAGGCACTGAAAGTAATGATAAAAACTATGTACTTATACAAATAATATGACAGAAATTAAAAGTAGCATCTAAAAGATTTAGGCACTGAAAAAACTATGTACTTATACAAATAATGCATCAAAAATTAAAACTAGCATCTAAAAGATTTAGGCATTGAAAGTAATGATAAAACTATGTACTTATACAGAAAACATGACAGAAATTAAAAAAACTATCTATGCGTCAATAAAAAGATCAGATAAAAGAAGGAGAATAATATTTAAATAGAAATTTCATCAAAGTCACAATTTACAGTCACAATTTACAGTAAATTAGTTGAATATCATGTGCTTAAATAAATAAACACTGGTGCTATTTGAAAACACTTTTGGTAAATTTACTAAATACACATGATTTGCATCTGATCACATTTCTAAAGTTTCTTAAAAAGCTTATTAAACATTTTTTTAAATGAAAGAAAACTTACTGTCCTTCTATTCGAGACAGTGTGAAACCATACATTGGCTGGGTGACTACGCCCACACGAACACCTGCTAGTGGTGTGCCATCCAAAGTTCCAACCCTCCCACGGATAACAGACACTTGGCTGGAATATAGATTAGAAACAATATGATAGATATATGGCTCAGTTTAACAGAAGAAATATAGACTTATAAGATAAAAGATTCTTCACTTGAATACAAGTAACAAGTAAACATTTCAAATATGACAAAACAAACAAACAAAAATAAAGACATAAGACATTAACAGTATGAGCAGACAAAATACAGTTATGGCATACACTTGGATGAAATATATATATATACAAATCGAAGCAAAGATAAATATTTTGAATTATAAGCATAAAAAGTATACTAACTTTGAATACAATATAGAAATAATACATCTGGAGAAAATATGCATAGTCAGATAAACAAACTAATGAAACATAAATACAAAAGTGATAACTGCACCACATATATACATTTATTAGTTATTAGATACATTAATTAAACATGACAAGTTATTAGATATATTAATTGAACATGACAACAAGTTATTAGATATATTAATTGAACATGACAAGTTATTAGATACATTAATTAAACATGACAACAAGTTATTAGATACATTAATTAAACATGACAACAAGTTATTAGATATATTAATTAAACATGACAGCAAACTCAAAACAGATATATCAACACATATAAAAATGTGTACTCCTGAAATTCTAATAATTTGAGTTTCATAATTATTATACAATGAATGCTATAACTGTAAAGAATTACATATAATAAAGCACTGTGAATAATAAAAAAGTACCATTAGATTTTTGTGCAAGTGTGTGTGTGTGTGTGCGTGTGTGTGTGCGTGCGCGTGCATCCACATACATTTATGCCATCCTTTGTCAGTAGGGTAGAGTTTGTTTAGAGCAGACAGCTGTGATATTGTGTTCAGTAGGGTAGAGTTTGTTTAGAGCAGACAGCTGTGATATTGTGTTCAGTAGGGTAGAGTTTGTTTAGAGCAGACAGCTATGATATTTTTGTTTCAGCAGGTTCTTGTGTTGTGTGAGTATGTGAAGTGTGTGAATTGTATGAAGTGTGTGAAATGTGTGAAGTGTGTGAAATGTGTGAAGTGTGGGATATGTAGAAAGGAGCAGAAAGAAGAAAGTGCAAGATTGCTGCAACCTTGTCAGGAAAGGTCTGCTATGAATCTGTTTCTAAATAACACAAAGCTTACTACTGGATCCAGAAATTCCATGGAATCCTAGAAGGAGGTGAATGAGTAATATTATATGCATTATGTTTTTATAATTTATGCTTTATCAGTGACAAGGATAACTTCTAGGTGGATGCAGATTACTATATTTAGTTTTGAGGTTTCTAATATGCCACCACCTTTTTTAGATTAATTTGTAAAAAAAACATACCTGGCATTATTTAATCACTTTAGTTTATGGTTTATAAGCTGCACACAAGTACAGTTCACCTAATCCCATTTCTCAAAATAAATATTGTTATAAGTATTGTTTTAAAATTTATTACATATGACTGAAAATGATCATTTTGCATAGTGCACAGCAAATCCAAAATCTAACTGTAAACTACACCAAAACATTTTGTGAAAATGATTTATTAAATGGTGATTCTGTAATTTTAATTATTATTTACTGGATGATTCTCATCTAATGATCATTACACCTAGATATGTATTCCAACCTTTCATTAAATGAGTTGCGTGTGGCATCCATTTGCACACTGTTCTCCTCAATAAGAAAGCGCATGCGGTCAAAGAAAGAAGCAGTAGGGGAGGGGGCATCCTTGCTTAGAAGAATGTCATTAGGTTCTGGTGCTGTTCGACAATATGGACTATTTTGGCATCCGGTGCTGTCACAGCAGTCTGGATCCAAACAATCCACTAGCCCATCTATACAGAGCCATTAACATTAAAAATTCTTAATTAGAAACAAGAAAAGAAAAAGATAAATTATCAGTATATGTATGTAAATTCAAAGCCCAAGACACATAAATTAAATCCAGAAATATTTAATAAGAAGCATTTAAGACAACAACAAAAAATTAAATTATAAGAAATCATAATAAATCAAAATATATTTTTCAAGTTCACCTTCAACAATGGTACAGTAGGTCTAATGTTAATGTACATTTACTGATTTGCAAAATAGTTACTTAGTATAATATTTTTTATTTCCATAACATTGACATAGTATAGCATTACTAATTTACATAGTTGTAATAAGTCACTATTAAACTGATATGCTTTAGCCCTTATCATATGACTAAGAAAATTTATTGCTATAAAAGACTAATAAATCAAATTTAAATCAGAAGTTTATACAGTATAAAAATAAAAATTATTAATGAATACAAACTTTTATGGTTTATAAATTTTATGGTTTATCATCCAATGATAAAGTATTATGATAAACACTATAATTAGTTTTAAAATAATCAGTTTTAAAATAAACAAACTGTTCATAGTTTGGTGGCACATGACCAAGTGAAACAGAATATTTGAAAATCTATTTAAACAATATATGATTTCCAAACAATATGAGATTTTGCTTGGAGCAACCTTTAACCTTAGCAAACTGCCTTGTACCTGTAAATGTGTTCATCTTTCACTGAAATTTCAGTTGAATTCATAATGGAATTAAAAACTCAAATTTCTCTAATAATACATTTAATTTATTCTAAAACATATTTGGTCATAAATTATTATTTATTATTATGTATGCTTAGGACAGATAATATTGTCTTTTGCACAAATACTGATATGTATGTTTTAGTTTCTATTAAGTGTACCAAATTATACATTAGTACAATATAATTTTTAAAAAAACAGAATTAAGATTTCTAATTTGAACTAACACTTCGGTCAAAAAAGAAATAAAATAATAATGCAGTCAAATAGTACATAATAAAATAAACAGCACTAATAAAATAAATAAATTTTAATGCTCATCACATCAGTTATTAAGCACTAAATATTAAATAATGTTAAACGAAAATCATACCTGTCATTATTACTTATTAATAGTCATTTTAAACTGTCCTCAGATTCAGCCTACATATCAGCGCAAAAGTAATATTAAATGAAAATCATATCAGTCATTATTATTTAATAGTTATTTTAAACTGTCCTTAATCAGACTCAAAGTCTATCATTAAGACCATCAGATCTAAGAGACCTAGTTTACAAATAAAATATTATTCCATGTCTTTGTATTTTGAATGGAACGATCTCAAAAGCTGAAATGATGAGAAATTGGTCTGTCTCTGGCATATTTAATGTCAACATAATGTTCTAATGTGATTACCATTGTCAGCATATCTCTTTTATAATGCTTAAAAAAGTCATTTTACCATTATCATTGTCTGTCCTATCAGTACATTTGGTTTCACGAGCCAGATTGCAGTCAAACCCCTTCCAACCATCTTGGCATCTACAATGCCAGTTCTCTTCATAGCGCCGACACTCTCCATGTACATGGCCATTGCATTCATTCTGACAGCCATCTAAAAAAAAAAAAAGCTTAAAGCTAAATTTTATAAATAAATTATATTAAAGATTATACTTTTGAAGACAAACTAAAATGGTACAGCTCATAAGTATACAAGTATCATTTGGATTAATTAGCAAATATCATTGTATTATGTTAAAAGCATTCATTATTTAAATAAAAAGCCTGCACCAAATGGTATCCCTTGAATTTATATTTAAACATTAAATATAAATTCATACAATAATGCTGCATGGTCAATAACATACACCAAATACACTATACATAATAGTTCACATATTTCTTTTAATTCATAATGAAAGTGCATAAATGCTGAAGGAAAAAAAAAACACTTTTAAACAAGGAAACATTTTCTAAGCCCAGCAGATACTTTTCTAAATGATTTATTTCCATAGAAATGAAAACATAAAGAACAAGCACTAGCTTTAATAAATCAGTAAGAATGCAGAGAGCCTTGAATTGCACCAAAATAAAACTGTCCAGATATCCAGATTGTATTGATTTTTTTTCTGGTGATAGAATAGTATTGCTTTTCAGGTGAGTGTCCTGATTTATTACAACTGTCATGTTCTCCGGCTCTGGCAAGTTTTATTGTGATGCTAGATCTGTTGTATTTTACAGGCCACAGTAATTGTCATAATGTTAGAACCTTTGTATTCTTCAAAAGCTATAGTAATTGTCATTATGTTGGAACCATCATGTTCTCCAGGCTACAGTACTTGTCATAATGTTAAAACTGCCATGCTGTCCAGGATACAGTAATTGTTATAGTGTTAGGACTGTTGTGTTCTCCAAGCTACAGTAATTGTCATAATGCTCTCCAGGCTATAGCAATTATTAAAATGTTATAAAGTTAGAATTATTGTTCTCTCCAGTCTACAGTAATTATCATGTTAGAATCATATGTTCTTCAGGCTATAGTAATTATCATACTGTTAGAACTGTCATTCTCTTCAAACTACAGTAGTTATTATAAATAATATAATGTAAGAAACTATGTGCTCTCCAGACTATAGTAATTAATGTTAGAACAGTTGTGTTCTCCAGACTATAGCAATTGTCATAATATTAGAACTTTTCCCCTCTCCAGACTACATTAATTGTCATAATGTTAGAACCACCATATCCTCAAAAATACAGTAAGTGTCAAAATGTTAGAACCATCTTCTTACCCAGGCTTCAGTAATTGTTATGTTAGAACTGCCATGGTCTCCAGGCTACAGTAATTATCATAATGTAAGAACTGTCACATTCTCTAGGCTACAGTAGTTCTCATGTCAGAACTGTCATATTCTTTAGGAATTATCATATTGTTAGAACTATTGAGGTTTTACAGAATATGGTGAATGTTATCTGTGTTAACAGTTATGAACTTTAAACTGGATGATTGTGAGATCAGTAACTGCTTTACATGCACTAAACTACAGGAAATTCATTTTTTTCAATTTAATTTTAGTGAGGATTATTTTATTATGATGCTGAAAAGTATTCATTTATCCCCCGTTTTTCATAAATTTCTAATATGTTATAGTATATCACATTTTTGAGTAAAGAATAGTTAAAAATTGTTTTTTTGCAATGTTTTCAAGACTAGACCACATTTAGCATAATTTCCTGGAATACTATGAATAATAATAAATTAACATCAACATTTTCATTTTAAAAATATTTATTTGAAGTGTATTAAATTTTCTGAGACATAAATTAATAGTGTTAACATGTTTCTGAGACATAATTTAATATTAACATGCTTTCAAAACATGCTAATATAACATTAACAGATTTTAAAGACCTACACTAAAAATATAGTGTTTCATGGAAGAAATCTGTGGTCTGCTGAAGTGATCCTTGTAAATGCATGGGATTTTTACAAACAGTTCATCAATAATTTGATCCCATTTCCATGGAAAAATGAATAAAAAATACTTGGACAATGAGGACCACATGTACCCAAGACATGAACAAACACACATATTTGTAAATATGTACTCAAGACATGCACATACACAAATATTTGTAAACATGTACTCCAAGACATGCACATACACAAATATTTGTAAACATGTATTCAAGGCATGCTCATACTCAAATATTTGTAAACATGTACTCAAGACATGCTCATACTCAAATATTTGTAAACATGTACTCAAGACATGCTCATACACACATATTTGTTAAAGAAAGATAGTTGTGTGCTTAAGAAGTAATGGTATTCAAATTGTATCTCTCAGTAAATCTGTGTGAATGAATATCCTTTTGAAAAAGTGTCATTATGTTGTACTGGTAAACTGTCACCAAACAACATAATTAGGATGTCTTTTACATCCTCCATCTCGTACAACAAATGCTTTCTAGTAAATATTCAGATACAACTAAATCATATTAGTTAAATAATAAAGTCCATGGAATGACTTGTACTAATAGCATTACCAGCAAGCCTCTTACCTACCATTTATGAGACTACCAAAATGTAAACATTAACAAATACATAAGAAAAATCATGAGAATGACCACTCTTCACCAAGAGGACACTGAGCACAGATTCTGTGTGTGTTCATGTGCATGTGTGTGAAAGAGAGAAAGAGAGGAAGAAAGCAAAGTAAGATTCATAATCAGACAAATGTTTGTTGGAAAGCAGTGCATAACTGAAAGATTGCTTAAATTGGACCACTTTTTATTGACAAAACTATGTTCAATATACTAAGCTACAGATACAGGTATAATACTGCAATATGTCAACCACGTTTTTCACAAAGGCAAAACCACAAATTCTACTTCTTTTTGTTTGAAATTTGTTCTGCATTTAGAATAAATAAATGGAAACAAAACTATAATTTTTAGTAACCCAGTGAACTCTTTATAAATGCTGGATTAGACTACTGAACATTTTTTCATTAAGATGACAATAGTCTAATGCCATACTTTTTATAATAATAGTAATAATAATAATGATAATAATACTGTGGTTCTTTGAAAAAAAAAAAATTCTGCATGAAGACAAGACATTGTGATTCTCAATAAATCTAACAGAACAGCAACAATCATCGATGTCACTGTTCCAAGTGATAGAAACACAAAAACAAAAGAAAAAGAAAAAAACAGAAAAATACTAGGATCTCAATTTAGAAATCTAGAGGCTGTAGAAATGTAAAACTAAAAGCAGAAATTGACACCTGTAGTTAACAGGAGCCTTGGGGAACATTACATCTGAGTTGGAAGGCTATCTGAATAAACTACCTGGAAACCAATGACTTGTCCCAGTACTAAAGGCAGTGTTTCCTTGAAAGAATCTTGGTAAGATTCTGAGATCTTGGTTCACAACTGACAGTCAACAGAAGTCATGAAAAAAAAGGTTGAATAATAATAAATAATAATGATTATTTATATGAATAAGTTCTTAGTATATATAATTATGCTACTATGCTTAACATTCAATTCCCAGTGACCAAGACAAGGTTTGAACCTATAACCTCCTCCCCCCCTCTCTTTCTCTTAGTTACTTACTAATAGTGCAGTGTTTTCCATTCCAGCCTTTGTCACAGATACAGGTTCCATTGGAACAGTAACCATGTGTATGGCATCGGTGGTCACACTGCAGTTGATCACAAAGAGCTCCTGTCCAACCACGATCACAGACACATCGCTGGCTTTGACACTGTCCATGTACACATTCTAGTCGACACACCTCTGTTAACATGAAGAATTTATCAAGACATTCTAGTCAACACATCTCTTTTAACATGAAGAATTTCACTAATTACTGCTATTATAAAAGAAAAATCTTGTCAATCAGATGAACAACAGATTATTTAAAAATATTTAATGCTAGTAACCTAAAAAGTAATTTTAAAATGGTCAAATCTCTGCCAGGGGACTTAAAAGATGTTAATTCTTGAAAGTTCATAATGATAATGTTTCTTGTTAGTATTATCCACATAGTTCAAGTGTTTCTTGTCACATAATCACATTCTACTAAATGCTAATCCAGTTTTAAATAAGTTATTTTTCATCAGTATAACTGCACAGTAAGATAAAAACATATTAAGCATAGATGATTTAACCATCATGAAATGGATATTATGGAGCATATCTGAAAAATATTTAAAAAATTCAGATATCAGCTAAAGTATTTCATGACCACCATGTGGACAATGTATTTCAGAGAGAAGATTGTGCTAAAATGTGATACATGGCTGCAGTGAAAATCTATATTTATTTTATAATATATTAGGTTCTAATTAAATAAACATAACATTTACTGTTTGTGTTGAAATAATTCAATTATCATTTTTTTAAAATGAAAAAAATTAAATGCTGACAACATTTAGTTATTAATGACAGGTGACAAAAAAACAAAGCACAAAAATTGCAGACAATAAGCACAAAACACAATCACAAGAAACTAGATGTTATATGATATTAAAACATTTAAAAAAAATAAAATAAGGATTATTAGGAAAAAAATTTAATTGAAAATATTTGTGACAATAATGCAATATATAATAATAACAACGGTTATAAAGATCTTTTTAAAAGACACACTTTAATCAGATGTATATTGTTATTTATTTTTACATTAACTCAAAGTGAACATTCAGTATAACTAATTTTAAATATTTACCAATGTATTATATCAAAGAGGAAAATAATTACACTGTACTAATTTTATAGAAAACAAATATATTTTCACTATATGCTTTATGTTATATGTTTCTGTTTTGAAGGTTTGCATATAATAAATTTGGAAAGCTGAGAAGTGTGCATAAGAAAATAGTCATGAAAGAGAAAAGAAAGTGTAATAAATAACAACAGACATTGTTAAAAATAAATTAGTCTAAAATAATCAAGGACAACTTTTATGAAATAACCTTTGTTATTTGTTTATATTATTATACAACAAGACTAAAGAATGACTTATTTGACAATAATTTGGGCCATAATGTTATGAAGATGACAACAATGACACTTCAGGCATGGATATTTTTTGACATAAAAGACACCTTGAGAAACTCTTCTGACAGATGACTTGAAAAAAAAATTGTTTCATAGGCATTTGGTTGTGAGAAAATAAAAACACCATATGCATAGTTACTCTAGACATACAAAAGCATATATACTTTCAATAAATCCTCAAAACTGTTGTTTTGGCATTTGGTTAAAATTCAAAATTAGCTCTTGGGGATATTCTGGAAAGGAGAAAAAAAATTAATGAAAGCCCTATAATTACAGATAATTTAGACAGTAGGATGCCTTAGGCATGAAGTCAGTTAAAGATGAAGAACCTCAGTATACATTTATTAAAGAAATTCCAGTTTTCAGTAGGTTTCTATCTAATGAACATTTTCTAGTAACAAAGACAAAAACAAACAGCTTGTCAAAATTCATACAGGAGAAAAATTCAGGATTGTATTTTAAATGATTATCTAAATCTTATTATGATAACAAAAAGAAACTGAAATGATAAATAAGAGAAAGAAACTACATGTACATAGTAAATCATGTATGGTAATATATGTCTAACGGCATGCAATAAGTTTTTACATATCTAAATATTACTACTGAAAAATATTACCAATTTCCTGCTATCTATGGGTATTATACATGGGGAAAAACTATAAGCAAATTTGTCTAACAATAAAAAAAAAAAAAGATTGGAAATAAAACTACCAAATGTAGATCAGTCAAATGACATTTAAGGAGATCCAGGAAGTTAGTAAGAACATTACTATATTAAATGATAATTAATCAAAGTTTTGTTATGAAACATTTGACAGAATCATACTTTTCAAATTAATCTATTAGTACTTTGATTGCAACATGATTTTTGCTTGTCTTGCTTAATCAATTACTATCCACACCAAAGTGCTAAATGCAAATGTATGAAATCATTCTTCAGTTTACAACAGACTGTCCACCAAAGCACAAAAATACACATGGGTGGAATCATTCTTCAGTTAACAACAGACTGTCCACCAAAGCACAAAAATACACATGGGTGGAAACATTCTTCAGTTTACTTCAGTCTGTTAGTGTAGCATGCAACAATTGCTTTTTTTTAATATTAATTATTTCAATCATTTAAATCATTTAGCCACTGTAAATATAGTAAGGGTCAAGGCCTCTTGCACTTGGCTGGCTAAGCTAATAAGCATGTTTCTTGATCAAAACAGTGTGATCACGGACCGAGAGAATAAGAATGACTGACAGCAAACAGAAATGCAATCACCCAAGATCAAAATATGAAAAAAAGAATTGATTATACAGCAGTACTTGCTTAATTAATGTATATTGCATACCAGAAAGTGCTAATTTTAGAGAAAAAAATCATATACCAGATAAGACATACACCAGACTGCTAATTTTAAAGAAAAATATTGCACTGAAAAATGTAAAGAATTTAAACAGCTTATTTCAATAACCAAAAACACTACAAGTTTTATGTACAACTTTTAATAAGACAATATAGCTTCTATTTAATTACTTTAATTTTCATTTACAAGATGAACATATTTCACTGGTGATTTTTAGCTTTCCTTATAGGAACAGCACTATGCTAAGACCATAAACTTTTGTCAGTACAAGGTTGTCATTAACTATGGCCATGATTAATTAAGATAATTTTTACATCTGAAAAAAAAATGAAAAGTATACAATGCATTTGGCAATAATAAATACATGATGATCACATTCCTTTTAATTTAGTTTACTTTAAAAAAAAAAAAAGAAATGTGATCATCATGTGACCGGACTATTATGTCAAATTAAACTAGAAACAAAGAGAAGCAACAACAAAAATCTTAATATTTTATTTTAAAAACAAACTTAATAAAAGTTATGAATAGAGATGAAAGATCCATGGACAAGTGGTATAAAGAAATTAATACTGATTTATATGAATATTCATAAATGCAGGACAAATAAAGTCAAAGCATGTCTATATCAGTATAAAGAGGCTGACTGAAGCAGAACTATGGCAAGTGGATTGGGAAAACAGTCATCATGAATAAAAAAATTATATTATATATATAAATATATGCAGAGATAGAAAGAGAAGAAGAAAAAGAAAAGAGCCGTTGCATTAGATCTAGGAAGGTGGAGGGGAATCTGAAAAATCAGAGATACTAGATTTTAATTTTATATTTTTTGTATCTGTTCTATTTGCAGCCATCTCTCAGTCAAAGCCACATAATGTCTGTTATACTGTCAAGATATGATAACTGTAACTCTCTCCTGCATGTTGTTTCATCACATTACCAGCTGCAGAAACTTCACAAAGTTCTAAACACAGCTGCTCAGATCACTCTAGGACCCTAAAAATCAACACACAACTCCTCTTCTCCAGTTCCTGAACTGATTGCCTCAAGAACAATCAAGCACAACCTCCCAACTTTGCTGCTTCACTGGCAGACTCCAGTCCTCATCTTCATTCCAGCTCAACAACTACTCTACCTTTTGTATCCATCATTGAAACTGAAACACATATCCAACACCCTTTCTCATAGTGGAGTCCTGCATGAACCATCATTAGACCTCAGACATAGTCATATCATGATATTTTTTTTTTTTTTAAAGCTGTGAAAACAACTATTACCTAAAATAGTCTTTAGAGTCATGGTATCTGTTTTTTAATATTTATTCCTCATTTCAGTGTGTTCTACGTTAGATCTGCAATATGCATCTTTTATGCTATGTTTATTTTAGCTTTATATGCTATTGTATTACTGAATATAATATACCTGTCTAACTTAATAAAAAACTTCATAGGTTTATTATATATGGTTGTAATTAGAGGGTGAAATTTAAATATTTTCAAATTAAGATATAAATGAGTTAATAATAGTTCAAAATTATAGTCCTAACTAGAGAAAAACAAAACCTCATGCAAAGCAACACAGGTGTTCACTAAATGATCCTATGCCGAGCTTCATATGTAAATATACATTTGACTTGTTCGGAGAGAGCTCACAAATAATTATTATATATTATAATATTATATTTATTATAATAAATTAAATAGTGAATGATTATATAGTTCAAACAGAGCTCACGAATAATGCTCTAACTAGAGAATTATATCAATACATGAGAGGGCTCACAAATAATGCTCTAAATAGTGAATGATTCCATTACAGTTCGGAGAGAGCTCACAAATAATGCTCTAAATAATGAATGATTATACAGTTCGGAGAGAGCTCACAAATAATGCTCTAAATAGTGAATGATTCCATTACAGTTTGGAGAGAGCTCACAAATAATGCTCTAAATAGAGAAGGATTATATAGTTCAGACAGAGTTCACATATAATACTCTAAATAGAGAATGATATTATGAGGTTAGTCTGAGATCAACATCTATCAACTACTCAGTAGTTAAGATTATTTTGTTAACAGTGTACTAATGTGTAAATTTGAGAAAAACACCATTAACAGACCAAGAGTTTATGTCTGATAGCTAGCATATGATGTTAAGCATGTCATTTAAGAATAACACCATCAATGACCCAACTGTTTCTGTCATTTGCCACTGCTTATGATGTTTATAATGTCAGCCTGCCAGTCTAAGAGTACTCTTTATCATCAAAGGTGTGTCTGCAATACTACTTAATGTACAATGTTAGGTAACTATCAATATTGCAGGATCAATGTTGACTGAGACGTGTTTTCTAACTTGTTGCCCAGTGAGTTGTATCTGACCAATTATGTTTTACAAACTGGAACTTTATTGATCAACTGTTCAAATGCTACATCACACCATTATCACATCTTATTTCTACCATTCTTGATATGCTGTTCAAACTTCTAACCACCATTTTCTTATGTGGCAGCCACCATTTGTCCACACATGGCATACACTGCTTACCTGTTCTTATTCAGTCAATCTTTCTGCCAAGAAATTGTCAACATATTCACCATAGCATTTTACATGCAAATGATTTTCTAGTCTATGTGCCAACTCTACCATATGAGCCACCTGTTGTGAATTTTTTCCCAACTGATGAGGTATCTCAGTGTCCTGTCCTCATCAACAACAGTCTTATATGGCAATGGTCAACCTATGGGCCCAGCTTTGTTACTGTCTGAAAATATGTGGAGAATTTGTTCATCAGGAGTGTATGTTAAAAGCATAGTGCTTTGCTTGTTGTATTAGATAACTAGATATGTGAGGAATTAGAATATTCGATTTATTATTCCGGAAGGAACCCATCAGGGTAATCTTTTGAGGAGATAGTTCATTCAACATATTCTATGACAAGGTAGTGAAATGAAATCTGTAATATTATTTGTGAAATTTGTTTTTTGCAGTTGAGTGCATTAATTTTCTGTACAAAACCCTGATGAAGAAAGATAATTTCTATCTTTAAAATGAAAAAGATTAATGTGCCTTAACAGTTTTATCATGACAGGATAGGTACTTTAGAAACATTAGACAGTTTTATCATGACAGGATAGATACTTTAATAACATTAGACAGTTTTGTCATGACAGGATAGATACTTTAGTAACATTAGACAGTTTTATCATGACAGGATAGATACTTTAATAACATTAGACAGTTTCATCATGACAGGATAGATACTTTAATAACAATAGACAGTTTCATCATGACAGGATAGATACTTTAGTAACAGGTACATTACTAATATTACTTTGATTATTTCATGAAGGTTGTATTCAGTACAGATTCATTATCCAAGTTTAGCCTGATGTAAAGAAATGTCCCAAAAAAGCAATAATTTATTTCATTTTATTTTACTAAATAATGTACTTTTCTTTCTCATGTTGCATGCCAGTAAATTTTCAGTTACCAAATTATTTCATTATAGTTACGTACTTTGATAACACATGCACTCCATTTTATTGCAGTTGTCATCTCATGGGAAGAATTCATATTTTCACATGAATGAACAATTACTGCAAGGCTCTTTCCATTTTTACCTTTTGTTAGTCACTTAGAGCACCACTAGTGGTGATGAAGCACTAGTGATTTTATCAGTGAAAAAAATATTATTACTGCAATTGGATTATTTTTTATGCTAAATCTTTCACTGTACAAGCACTTTCAAACTGTATGCATTTTTTTTTTCATGGTTAGTGTAATCTTTGCATTAATTTTTGGTAAGGTTATCCAACTAAGACTGCCTACATCTCTTAGCAAACCAAATAATGAGAATTTTATAAATGAAATGAAACTTTTAAGTTGAAAGAAATGTTAATCTGAGCAATGCAACATTAAGCACACACACACAAAATAAAAATCCTAAAATAATTTTTAATGTATTTCACACTTCATTCTAAGGTGCAGAATAGACAACAGTTTTGATGGATCTAATATTTTCTAGTAAACAAAACAAAAAAAAATGACAATATCATTGGTATAACAGCAACTTATGATATGTGCATTATTTCTTGTATCTATAAACTGTTTGGGCTGACACCATTCAGCTGATAGTTGCCCAACTGAAATAGTGAAAACTGCCAGTATACACATTTGTGTGCATTCTTATTCCAAATTGGGGGTATTTGTACTACAACCGTGCACAATCACAAAGTTAGGCATACACTTCTATGCAAATTTACTGTGGTGGTCATTAAGTAAAATAAAGCAAGCATCAGTCACCTGACTAGTTTACTTTAAAAGTATGAACACCAGCACCGTCTTATGAAACTATGATTTACAATTTAATTAAGGTATAAAAATTAAATACAAAAAAAAACATCACACTGAACTTGCTACCTCCCTTTATATCCAACACCGATTTCTTGAATGTGTTAATTGTAATCAACATTTTGGATTATTTTCCACTAACTAATAAGCACAACATAAATCATTATAATTAATAAGCATTTCCCCATGATGTTAGAGTTTAGCTATGAGAAAAAGATATTAAATATATTTGTAAAAAAAAAAATACAGCCAATTTACAAAGCAAGCTGAAACAAATAACCATACAAAAATATATAAACAAAACAATACATGTTAATATTTATGTCATGTAATATACATTTTATTTAAGCACATAAACGTCTGTGAGAAATAATTTCATGTTTGATGAGATTAATGATGAGAAAAAACATACAGAAATAATTCAATGTAGATATTATTGACACAACTCCATCTACAACTGAATTAAAAATTGTTTTTGAAATAATTCCATAATGTGTGGAATCTAAATACTGTTTTAGAGTTACCCATAGTCTTTTCATAAAATGTGACTAATGGTTGTTTACTTAAAAGTAAGTACATGTATTTTACAACTTACTAAGACATCGCAAATATACAAGCTGCCCATGAATTATGGGTTCTAACTGTACCTGCTGGTGACAAGATTTGTGTGACTTATTTGTGTAATTCCACAATTTCAAAGTTAGGCATAATGTGACTTCACTATGCAAGCACTAAAGAAACAGAAGCAGTATAATTAAAATTATATAAAATTGACACACTCCAGTAAATCTGTTTACATGCCCTGTAATAATACTGTAAAACAATAATTCAGGCAAATGTCACTTTTTTACTGGTGAGTTGAAATATCACTAGTAAATCATTTAGAGTATTTTTTCTTCTCAATTTTTAGTGTTGAGCAAAGAGGCTACCAAATCAAGTATTTTAGCTTAGGTCTCTTACCCCCATTTTGTAGCTCCAGCAATTTTTGCTAAATGTGCCTTTTATACAAGTGCTTTCTTTCCTTTTTTAAAAATTATAATTTCTTCACTAATTAGGAAAATATCCCATTTGGTACAACACCATGACTGAAGTCAGTGAATGAAAATTCATCCAATTTCACTTTGTATCATTCAAAGCTTCAGTCAAGTTTGTAAGTTAAAAAATAATACATGTAATGTTATGGTATGTTCATAATTCTCACTTTATTTTAACTTATAAGAACCTTTTTGTTTTCTTTGAATTACAGTAATGGACATCTTCCTTATTTCTATCTTTGTAAACCATTTCTTTATTTCATTTATGCATTTATAAAACTTTTATGCTTGACACCAAGTATCAATGGGTTTGACATGCTTTAGCTGACCCCAGTAGTAAATAAAGTAGGGGGGCTCAGTCTATAAATTCAATTCTTTCTATAAAGTTTGTCCATATTAACCTACAACAATAAATGTCAAGCCTAATTAGAGCTTTTTTCATATTTAATTTGCTTTGGCGTGAAGTACTGTAGACATTATTATTATTCCATAACATGATAAAACAATTAGTAAGTCAATTATTTGCATAATTTGACAAAAGCTATAATTGATAATGATAAATTTGTCTTTGAAAAAGTGTAAAGTGGAGTGACCTACTAGAAATTTAAAACAAGCAGATCTGGGAGAATTTAATTTGACTGACAGTTTGATGGCAGCTCATGTAAATTAAGTGCATTATTAGTGCCTTGGTCTTCAGAAACTGTTAAATAATGAATGCAAATGAATGGTGTAGGCATGTGATTACATATCAATCGATGGTGAATGAGACATGGGAAGTAACCAGTTTAGTCATGCATATAATCTAACTTTTCAAAACCAAACCAGTTTCTCTTGCACTTAATGTCTTGGCGCTGCTGTTCTATTACAATGCAAATAAGTTTATACTACATGCAAGAAGACAAGTTTGGTTTTTAATGCCAAGGATGAATAGGGATGGAAAGAAGCATTTAGCAATAAAAACATGCTGGAGAATGCATGAGCAAAAAAAAAAAAATTAAATAAATAAAAGAGTAGGAGAGCAAGGCCTCATTTTTATCAAAAGAGGGGATTGACAAAAAACATCACATTACATGTTGGAACAAATTTGGGCCAACAATCATTCCTTTCCTACGAAATATTTTTGTTAAACTTATATTCATGCAGTTCAGAGATTACATAAGGCAGCTTTTCTGTTTTTTATTTCCCAAGATGCAGCATTCCACTATTGAAAGGGGCTTCAACTCCAGCATTTTTTTTGTTTGTTTTACCTGTCTCACAGTCTTCGCCGCTGAAGTGACGCTCGCATACACAAGCGCCAGAGTCCACATCGTATACCCCATGGCCGGAGCAGTTTTTAGCACATACAAGAGTGACATTAATTTTGTCTGGGATGCTACAGTCGCTGCCTTTATATCCATTAAAGCACTGACACTGGCCGTGGAGGCACACCCCGTTACCGGAGCAGTTAGGCAGAAGACAGTCGACTGCAGGGTGAAAGAGGGGACAGAGAAAAACAGAAATAAACAAGTGAACCAAAAGGTGCGAAAGTACAGTACTGGAACATGTAACAAAGCGCACAATACAGCAAAGGGGGTTAGGCGTTCAAAGCAAAAATGTTCACATTATTCGTGTGTGTTCACTGTTGTAGCAAGGCTGTTCGAGTTACATCACATCATACTGAGAAGAGCAGAATTGCTCACAACCTATTGAGCAAGAACCCACATGACAGAGTGATATCTGATTTTTACTGGGACAGGAGGAGCTCATTATGGTACTAATTAGTGCAACTCTAATGTATGGCTCAATCATACTGTCCACTGGACAGTAAAAAATTTGCTCATAGTACACTTTTAAAAGTACACACACACACACACACACACACACACTTAACACCAAATTGATAACACCACAGAGAGGCATTTTAATATATTTAGAGAAAGTGCAATCATGTTTATTATAACTTTGTGTTTCACACACTCACATGCATGTATAGTGAACCCCAGCATAATGACTATGGTTCATTCCAGAACAACTCTACAGATTCAATCATTATGCAAAATAGCCATATGTGTAGATTCGTACTTTATAAGTTGTTTGAGATTTCATGTGTGCAAAATTATGCTTTGCAAAAGTTATGCAGAGGTTCAAAATATACACATGCACACAAACACACACACACACACACACACACACACACACACACACACACACACACACACACACACACACACAACATCATATGAAACTTGTATATTTGTATGCTCTTTTACCCGTAAAATATCTACAAGCAAATTAGCAAAGCAATGAAATAAAATGAAATAATTTTTTAATGCTAAAACTAAGCTTAAATAAATACAACACTGCACTATAGCACTGACTATACTACAAAAGTGTGAGGGGAAGAAACCTCCTTACAACAAGCATATAAATGCACAATGCTAAGGAAAATATTTGCTTTATACAACAAAATAAAACATTTGGGTAAAATGCTAAAGTCAGTGCACACATAAAAATTTAAAAAGTTATAAAAGTAAATTGTAAAGATAATACTTATTTTCTTATTAGTTTTTAATGTTATTTTATTATCATATACATTTTAACAGGGACAATATTGACTTTTGTTTATAACTTAAATCTGTTAAATATGTTTGTTTTTTTCTTGACAATGCAATATTCTAAATCATTATTTCAAAAATATTAAATTTTTAAAATTTAAACAGACCAGTAAGATTTAAACAATTGAAACTGTGTTAAATAATATTATAAACAAAAATAATACAAAACATATTCAATCATATTTTTTAAATAAATCATTTCTTATCTCAGATTTAACAGCGCAGAAATATCAATTTCCATATTTATTATACCTGAGAAAGAAATTAGTGAAAGTTCTTTATATCCACGTAGATCATCACTTTGAAATATGAAGATTTACTTTTCATCTTGTCTTATCCAAACAATGACATTAACAAACATTAAACATTACTCATAAATTGAACAACTTTGCATTGAAAGTGTGAGTCAACTGATAGTTATATAGTTTTGAACTTGGTGTAAACAATCTACTTACAAATGGACAATATTTAAGAATTTATTCTGCTAATATTATCTGGAAATAAAAACTACCTGAATCCTAGAGCCAAGAGGAGCAAAAGCATCTAGTTCCAAGGCAAAAACCGTACATGGAAATAAGAATTGCTTTAGCCACACTGCCTAAGGATCTAATTGCAGTATGTAATAGTTTGGCAAAAACAGTTCATGGCAATAAAGACAGCCTTAGCTCTAGTACTAAAGGAATTAATATCATTATTCAGCACAGAAGTACAAACAGCAAATGCAAAAATAAATAGAGCCTTAATTAAAGGAGCTAACAGCATAGGTAGCTCTGGGACAAAAATGTACCTGTAAATAAGAAGGGTGTTAGCCCTAGAACCAAAGGTGAAAATAACAGATGTTTGCAAATTTTGTGGAAACAAGCGAAATGTGGTAACTTTCCATTTGTTAGTTGTTCCTTTATGAGAAACCATTAATGTGCATTTGATAAGCACTGAACTCTGATCTGCTGCTATTAGTGATTATTTTAAAAGCAAAAACATTATTCTACACAAGATAAACACCTTTTCTGACCACTTATCTCTATTTTCAACTGAGATGATTGACATCTTATATACAGCTGTCAACTTGATTCTGGGCATGCAAAATCTACTGTTGATTTTTTGATTCTGACAATCTTTGAAACAGAAAACTAGAGTGTGGCTTGCTCTACCCAAAATACCTGTACCATAAAAATAACTCCTGTGCAGTTATACTTTCTACAGTAACAAATGCAATCCACAGACAACTACCATGTGTAGTCATACTTTCTACTGTAACTACACAGTAACAAAAGCAATCCACAGACAACTACCATGTGTAGTCATAATTTCTACAGTAACTACACAGTAACAAAAGCAATCCACAGACAACTACCACGTGTAGTCATAATTTCTACAGTAACTACACAGTAACAAAAGCAATCCACAGACAACTGCCATCTGTAGTCATAGTTTCTACAGTAACTGCACAGTAACAAATGCAATCCACAGACAATTGTCATGTGTAGTCATAGTTTCTACAGTTAACTACACAGTAACAAATGCAATCCATAGACAACTGCCATCTGTAGTCATACTTTCTACAGTAACTACACAATAACAAATGCAATCCATAGACAACTGCCATCTGTAGTCAGTTTCTACAGTTAACTACACAGTAACAAATGCAATCCATAGACAACTGCCATCTGTAGTCAGTTTCTACAGTTAACTACACAGTAACAAATGCAATCCATAGACAACTGCCATCTGTAGTCAGTTTCTACAGTTAACTACACAGTAACAAATGCAATCCATAGACAACTGCCATCTGTAGTCAGTTTCCACAGTTAACTACACAGTAACAAATGCAATCCATAGACAACTGCCATCTGTAGTCATACTTTCTACAGTAACTACACAATAACATATGCAATCCATAGGCAACTGCCTGGTTTCTATAAAACAATGATTAGAATAAATTAAATAATTAAAAAGTACAAAATTTACCTTTCATAAAATTTATATTTTTAAAAAGAAACATTTGTTATTTTACATTAATTTAAAGACTAAATTAAGTGGAATACACATCAGGTAGGTGCGCACGCACACACACACACACACACACACACACACACACACACACACACACACACACATTTATAACAATCTGAATCAGTTAAAAAGCCAATAGTTTGAAAATGCTATTGTAAATCAATGCTCTTAATGATGCTAGAAATCACCAAATGATGATTCTGAGGGGCTAATGTCAGTTCTTTAAATAGAGATTGACAACTTTCTCAGTCATAATATAATCAGTTCTCTAGACATTATAGGTATTCATATTTCATATCCTTATTCAACATTTTTCAGTCATATTTAAATATGCAGCAAGTGAAGGAATAGTTTGTATATATTCTAACAGAAGCAAATATAGTAACATATTCTTCACATTTCCATTTAACATATCAATCTGTTTGCAAAACATTCACTGAATATTATAAAAGTAAAGCACTTAGAGCAGTCTACTCAGAACAATCTTCATCATTATAATTATTTACACACTAAAGTCAATGAACATAATTCTGTTTGGAGAGTGAACATTCATAGTTCATCATATCAACAGTTTACTCATTTCATTGATAATTATATCAGTATTAGTAGTAACTGTTATGCCCTCATTTAGGCCATTAAGCAGAACTGCCAAACTTGTCAAGTACCTTTCAAAAATTTTTGACTTTTAGGTATCACTCACTCCAGCATGTAATATTAATACAATTATTATTATTAATAATAGAAATACAGAGATTTCCTTACATATGTAATGTGGGAAGCCTGTATGATGAATAAATCATATGTCAATAATAAGTGACCAATAAAACAGTGACATTGGAGGAGAGCAAAACTTAGTACTTGCCAAATTTGGCTTTGTCATCACGGGCAGGTGGATATATAGAAATACCATTATTATATGCTAAGAGCATAGGGTAATATATTCGTAAGAAAACCATCACAGAACCTACCAACTTGAATAATCATATTAAGACTGCAACAATGACATTATAAGTGTAGGTCCTAAAAATTTATTTCTGTAAAGTTCATTTGAAGAATGGTTATAAAAGTCCAGTGAAAGAAAATTATGTTTAATATTAATTTACAAAATGTCAGCCTACAGTTAAAGTGCATGTAAATATTATGTCAAGAAATTTAGAACTTTAAGAAAATCTTCAAACATGAAAGTAGTGTGAATATACATGAATGTTACAAGGAGAAACCAAGCAGGTTAAGGATATAGATGATCACTAAATGCTCCTAACAAGCAACACCTACCCTATCTTGTTACTGGTTATATCTCATCAAAAGAAGTTTGGCAATCAGCCAAAGTATTTTGCTACTGATACATATTAAAACATTACATAAGAAAGAAAGCAAAAGAAAAAAATTGGCATTATGTTGTTTTCCTTACTGATTTCTAAGGAAAAGTGCATGAACAGATTGAAATAAAGTAGTTACACTCATTCATATATAATGTTAAAAAAGAACATTATAACTGCTGAAATTATTACAATGGATTAACTCATGAATCCCCAATGAAAAATTTGGTGCTTTATATCAGTCAGTAAAATATTATACACATTATAAATTTTTCATCTGGAATTTCATTGTACTAAGAATAAAGAAGACACTATACACGAATTACTTCATACTTGGCACATACAATGCATGAGCACAAAAATAGTAGCTGCATAAAAAATATGTTTCAATAAAAATGGTTAACCATACATGAAACTCTCAATATAAATTCAAAAACAGGAAATAAAAATATTTTAGCTGTCAAAAATAAGTACTTATTATTTGTAGAGTAAAATATGGGAAGACATTTTGCTTCTTTCCCTGGGAGTTTCTCATTCTACTAGTAGTATAGTTTCTTATTTATTCTTATATCTAAATATATAATATATATATTCAGAAATGAAGACTAAAGATGACTAATTAAAGGAGCAGCATAGCTGGATTATTATGAACAAAATGTCATCGCTAGAGTAAGATCTATTTTAATAAAAAGTTTACTAGAACAAATTGCTTTTGAAAAATGTCAATTTTAGTAGAGTTAAAAGCATATACTTTTATCAATGATGTGTTTTGGTTTCTGAAGTCTAAAAGATTGAAGATATTAGACTGGACAATTTGTTTAGTTTCCAATTAAACATATTAAAATAAATATTTGAAATTAAGCAAATGTTAAAATGTTGGTTACACCCCTAAAAGCTATAAGTAAAACCTTTGTTAGTTTGCCACACAACTCAAAGCTATCAGCAAAACCTGTGTTAAAGTGCATCACACAGCTAAAAGTTACAATAAAATCTGTGTTAATATGTTTGCCACAGTAAAACATGATTAAAAGTGTTAATTATGCAACTGACTGCTACATTTAAACTATGTTAAAGTGTTTTTCATATCTACAAGCCACCAGTACAACATGTTGAAGTGTTTTCATACCTGCTAGCTACCAGTATAAGAGTGTTTATCACACAGCTATAAACTACCAATAAAACCTGTGTTAAAGTGTTTGTCGCATCTAAAAGTTATCTATAAAACCTCTGTAAAGTGTTAATCACATATTTCAAAAGCTTACCAGTAAAACCTGTTAAAATGTCACACATATCCAAGCTGCTAGTGCAAACTGTGTTAGTTTGTCATGCAATGCAAAGTTACAAACAAAAACTGTGTCAAAGTGTTGATCACATCTCAAAACTACCAGTAATACCTGTGTTAAAGTGTTGATCACATCTCAAAACTACCAGTAATACCTGTGTTAAAGTGTTGATCACATCTCAAAATACAGTAATACCTGTGTTAAAGTGTCTGAAATACATCTCAAATCTACAATAAAAATTGTTTGTCACATAGATCAAAGCTACCAGTACAACCTGTTAAGATGCTGAAAACCTAAATGTGAGCCACAAATAAATACTTATATATTTAAGTAAATAATGCATGTAATATACAGAAATATGAAATGATGAAGAATTTTCCAGTGTAAATGCTCTACTTTCTGACATGCACAGTAAAGAAATATTCACATGACCACTTTGTTTTCAATGCTATTAAGATAGTGAAGAAACACAGAAGTATAAATGCTTTGCTTTCAAAAAAATTACTTTGCTCTCTGATGTACACAGTGAAGAAACACTCACATAACAGATGTCTGACATTCAAGCAAGTGACACAATGCTCACAAGTTCACTTGATAAGTGATATCTCAGCTAAACATGGAAAAATGAAATATTCAAATTCAGTTTTAAAAGGCAAGGAAAAGTTGAAACCATCTTTACAAGGGTTAAAAATACTTCAACGAGAAAATAAATATGGAAAGACACATAAAATTATAACGATAAAAAACAACAAACAAAACATAATGGTAAATAAACTATAAATACACAAATGTAAACACAAAAGCCTATGATGTTTAAAAAGAATGGAAAAAAGACAACAAAATCTAAATCTACTTATTTTGACATATTATTATAATTTAAAATGATTAAATAGTTACCTGTCCTAATAGCCAACTCACCAATTCCACAGTCTGGTCCTTGGAACCCTTGAAAGCAGACACACTGGCCCTTGATACAGTCCCCATAACCATTACAATTGGGAACAACACACATATGCTCTCGGAGACTGCAATCTGGGCCTTTAAAACCTTTATAGCATTGGCACCTTCCTTCCACAATTTTTCCTTGACCACTGCACACTTCTGGACACTGATCTAAACGTAGTACAATACATAAGTGTTAAAGGGAAAGTAGAATGAAAATTGAAATACTACTATTATTATAATTAAACAGAAAAAAATAAACAGAAACACCTTTTTCTTTTAACATATTCATGTATCTGAAATGTGTTTAGCATTTATAAAACAATCATCTAAGCCTAAATGTCATTTACTTTCATTTCACGTATTTTCTCATGTTTGTTTGAGTTTGTGCACTAATCTCTTTTGATGACCCTGAAGAGTATATCAAGGTTTAACTGATGAGTTGCCTTTACCAGCATTAACACTGTTAACAAGCAAATTCAACTTCTGAGTCACATTTTCAATTTTTTTCAAGACTTCTAAACTTAAAGAGTTCCATCCATACACACCCCTCCAAAAAAAACACCAAAAAACTATATAATATATAAATATATTATTAAAGATGTATTAAGATAAATAATGTGGATACAATTTTATTAGCACATTAGTATTTAACATTAACCTACAAATTATAAGATATTATATGCAAGTCTGTCATCTTGTGAACATAAATACTTATATTATATGCAAGTCTGTCATCTTGTGAACATTTGAATACTTATATGCAAGTCTGTCATCTTGTGAACATTTGAATACTTATATGCAAGTCTGTCATCTTGTGAACATAAATACTTATATGCAAGTCTGTCATCTTGTGAACATTTGAATACTGTATGTGCATAAATAAAGAGTGCAATGATTGACAGGTCATGATTCATACCTATTTCAATGAAATAACAAACTCAAAATATCATCAACGATAACAGTAGCAGTAACAGTGCTCAATGGGGAAGGAAAGCCATATGTCACTCTGCCTCATCATGATCATATGGGTATATGTGCATATACCACACACTTTAATACAGCAACAGACTGGCAAACAGACTGACATAAGAGTTATAAAATGAAACATAAGCAGGGCTAATTATCACAAACAAATATTCTGTTCAGTTCAGTTGCTATTATAACATTTATTTAGTGGTTAAGTACATTGTCAAAAGAAATTATTATCCATATAAATGAGTGTCTATTTTTTCCAATCATATATCATACCACTTGTCTATTTTCTTAAATGTATATATTAAATAGAAAACCTTACAGAATCATATTCTTTCCAATGCTTTTATTAAATTATTGTTGGAATAATTTGAAAATGACCTTATATGTAATTAAAACAGTGAATGCCCTGATCTGGTTATTTCATGACTGCCCTTGATTCCTCTTCATTTGGATTTTAATACCTAATGATGAAATGTACACTATAAGATGACATTTACACTCCAATGGTGACATTTGCACACACACAAACCATGTACTGTTTTCATTAGTCATCAGAACTATTGTAACAATTTTGAAATGAAAAGCATGTGATTGAAACATACAACTAATACAAAATTATTTAAGATGGACCTATTAGCAATATTACATAATTCAGAAATAATAATATGTGGTTTTGCAAAAGTATAATAAGATTTAATAGACTTTGCACTTACAGGTTTAATTAGGTTTAGATTATTCCTATAGATAAATAAAAACTGAAGATGTGGTAAAATGTAATGCACCACCCTTACTATAAAAATGAAAACAAAACAACTATATCTGCTATTATTGTGTGAATACTATATGTATACTACTGTAGAATATCTGATGAAGGCTAAAAAAGGGAAATGTTATTCAATGCTTTAATTAAGACTAAGAGTTACATTAGTAATTTGTTTCTTACTGTATGCCATTGTACTATTCTGTTATAAGAAAAAAAATCAAGCAGTAACCTTTTGGTGAATGAATGAATTTTGAAATATCCTAAACATCCATCCATATATGTAAAATGTATCTGAATCAATCTCAAAATTTTGATACATTTTTATAACCACAAGGATATTTTGAAGTGCTTCATGAGAAAATGCTTCATTTGCTCCTTACAATTTTCTGCCTAAGTGATCATTACGCCAAAATTATGGAATTTTGGGGATAGTTCTCTAAAATAGATGTCCCAGAGAGTTAGACAAGAGTAGACAAATTATGAGAAATTATTGAGTTAATGATGGATTAGACAGATTTCTGTGCTAGATAAATTCCACAATGCACACAGCTGTTTACAGGCAGTGTTCAGAAAGCTCCCATGCCTAGGCAGAAGAATGATTGCCAGAGTAATTGGCAACTTTGAAGTGGACCAGTTTCCAGTGTGAATAGCTTCTGATGAAAGATAACTGACCAATCAATCAGATCCTAAAAGTATAAATCTCAGAAGCTATCTCAAAGTTTATGATGTTTAGTGCAGTTATTCTTAGAAAATAAATGTTTAATTTTATGCAGTTAATGAAGAAAGAATACATTTTGTTTGTTGCAACAATCATTAAATTAATTAATTAAAAATATTTTTCTTTATAGTTTAACTGAAAATTTGCTAGTTGTGAATAAAGTCTTCCCAGTGCTTATATCAGAAAATCAGTATCAAAATGTTCATTCTAACTGTCTTACATAGTATCAGCATGGTCCTACTACCCATCTTACACAGCATCAGTAATCATACTAACCATATCATACAATGTCAGCACATTCATACTAACCATCTCAAACAGTATCAACATGGTCATTCTAACCATCTTACACAGTATCAGCATGGTCCTACTAACTATATCATACAGTATCAGCATTTTCATACTATCTCACACACTGTCAGCACAGTCATACAAACCATCTCACACACTGTCAGCACAGTCATACAAACCATCTCGCACACTGTCTGCAAAAGACAACACAAACCATCTCACATTTCAGCATCAATAAATTCACATCATCACTTGCAGCATGCACTGTCTCGCAGAGAATCTGTACCAGGACGAATAAATTCAAATACCTCATGAAGTCCATCTCATTTAACAACAGATTGATTGCCTTATTCAAAGCACACGAATGAGTCATAGCACATGTGAAGACAGCATAAAATCATACAAGAAAAACAGATGAGGTAGTTAGAAAATGTGATTGTTGATTACAAATGAGAAATTTTTACTTTGTGCTTTGGTACAATACAGCATTTGATAAAGTAATGTAGTACTTTTTTTTAACCTTGGTTTATTGCTAACAGTACCAATTCTATGACTGATGTATATCATATGTGAAATTAAAATAAATAATGATATCAGTGTGAACTGCAAAACATAACTGGTAATAAAGAGTCACTTTGTGCACAAATCTCTGAAATCTTAGAAATTTTAAATTTTATGAAGATAGAAATTTTTAGAATGCAAAATATCACAAGTCATCATTCAAGTGTGGAAGTACTGTGACATTTCATGTACTGAAAATACCCCCTCCCCCCTCAACTCCTCCAACTTTAAAACTGAGTGCTACATAAGCAAATGTAAACAGAAATACTCATCTCTAGATCTATAATAAAGAAATACAACTTTTAAATTGAGTTATAAAAATAGCCAACTTTCTGATTGCACTACACATCTGTACTAAATAAATTTGATAATCAACTTTATAGTTAACTGAATGACTGAAATGGCAGACCTGAAGATTGAACTACAAATTTGTACTCAATAAACAAAATAATAAACTAAAACTTAATGACAGAAATAGCCAACTTTAATATTAAACTACACATCAAATATTCCTGCCTGCCATGCATTTGGTAGACATTTTTAACCAATCTCTCTTGTCCCAATTCATTCCCCCTACCTGTATCCCTTCTGACATGGGAGGGCAGTTACATGCTTTTAGATAGTCCTCATTTTTGGTCAATGAAAACAATGATGTACAAGTCCAAATGACTTTTAAAAAAGAATTTAATGGCATTTAACAGGACAGAAGTGAAATAAGTTGCTTTCTCTAATGAATGTACAAGCACATTTAATAACAATTTACAGGCAATGAGCATCCATTGTAAAGTATGTTTTATTATGTAATAATTTTATCTGAATTGTCAGAAATACTTTGTTAAGCTATTTTCTAAAAAGGTTTTCAAAAATATCTTTTTTTTAAATTTAACTTTCTGCAAATTATGCTGTTAAATGTTTTTCTTAAAAATTGTCTTAAGACACATTTTTTAAAATTTATCTCACAAAAAAATATCCATTACTTTGTATGACCATGGCTGCCTTCTGTTTAAATAACATTATTTTTTTAATGTCAGATTGTCTCCATTTATCATTAATTATCTTCCTTGAATTAAATTTAAATATTTATGTGACTCTCTGGTTGTCTGTTTAATATTGATTCAACACATTCAACACATGTGCTTATAAAGTCTTAACTTGATCTTATTATGATCACTCAGTGAATCATAATAAGATCAAGTTAAGACTTTATAAGCACAAGTTCTGTGAACTGCTTTTCTTAGCCAAAGTTGTATGACTACATTTTAGTCATGCTGGAGTACATAAATGTGAGTGTTAGGTGATGTCATTACAGTTCTATGCAGACTGAAGCATTATATCTAATGAACAGAGTACTCTGAATGAGTGAACAACATAAAGTAGGACTTGCCCATTTTATAGCAGTTCCTAAGCTGGAGAAGTGCCTACAAGAACAAACAGAAATCTTGTATTCCTGAGTCTAAGATCCTAACTTCTCTTTGCCCCAATTCTGGCTCAAGGTCATTATCACCTGACTATGGTGCTAGACTTCCATTCTACTCAATGAAGGTGACAGTCACTTATCTTGTCTTCCTTGCCTGGAAAGATGTCCCTTGCAATACTGTAGCTGCTCAAGAGTCTCCAATGAAGTACATGTATTGCAAAATTGCAATAATATTTGTAGCAAAAGAATATAGATTCTCATAGGATGATTGATGCCAACCTTGCTCACATAAGAACCAAGAACATTTACCTGACTGCAAATTTTTGGTGTAATAATATATTTTATTTGATTAAGTATATATATTAAGTATTAACCTATTGTGACAGTTATACATATTGTTGTGCCTTTTGTTTTAATGCCTCTAATGCAGCCAGTTGTCTCAATCTCTCCCTTCTGACGTTACAGTTACCAACTATTTATGAGACTCTGTTCATTATATCAACTGACTGAACAGACTAGTCATGATGAACTGAAGGCAAACCATTAACCAGAATTCTATCTGTCTGATGTACAACTAATCACATCAATTTATGTTATTATCCAGAATTCTGTCTCTCTGGTGTGCAGTCAATCACATCAGTTTGTGACCGGGTTTAAGCATTAACCTTTATATTGTCTGTGTTATGTGCAGCCAATCTCATCAATTTGTGACCTGGTTCAAACCATTAACCAGTATTCTATCTGTCTGGTGTGCAAACAATCACATCAGTTTGTGCTATTACCCAGTATTCTATCTGTTTGGCTTTTGGTGTGCAGCCAATCTATCAAGTTGTGACCTGGTTCAACCACTAACCAGTATTCTATCTGTCTGGTGAGTAGCTAGTAACATCAATTTGTGAAAATCATTAACTAGTATTCTGTCTGGTGAGTAGCTAGTAACATCAATTTGTGAAAATCATTAACTAATATTCTGTCTGGTGAGTAGCTAGTAACATCAATTTGTGGAAACCATTAACCAGTAATCCATCTGTCTGGCGAGTAGCTAGTAACATCAATTTGTGAAAATCATTAACTAGTATTCTGTCTGGTGAGTAGCTAGTAACATCAATTTGTGAAAATCATTAACTAGTATTCTGTCTGGTGAGTAGCTAGTAGCATTAATTTGTGAAAATCATTAACTAGTATTCTGTCTGGTGAGTAGCTAGGAACATCAATTTGTGAAAACAATTAACCAATATTGTATGTCTGGCTCATAAGTACAAAAAATTACCAGCAACATTTTTCAAATAAAACAAGCACTCCATATGTATGTGTTTAAATGGCAATGTGCAAGCCTTCACTTAAAAATAAAATATTGATAAATGTATCCAACTTTTAATTAGCATTTATGCAATTAAAGTGACTACTGTTACTCTCTTAATTTGTTAACTTTATTAATAAAGATGGTAACTCTAATGAAGCTAGTCTATAATATTAAACAATGATAATGTCATAATGACATCAACACTGCTATGTTGTCCCCTAATTTGAACTGCATTGCTTTCTTTTAACCTCCAATTTAAACTAGGAATTATCATTGCTTCCTAATGCTATGTATTGTTTGCTTTTGGCCGCCAATTTAAATAGGCAGTATGGTGTCCTTCATTTGTTAGTTATTGCTGTAAACCATCTCAACAGTCAGTAGATGGGTTTGCCTCCCTTACATGTCAAGAATTATATTACTTTCACTAGTTTCAGCAGCTTTGGCACCATTCCAATTTTCCTTGTGAGCTATGTTCATCATGTGGGTCTCAAGGGAATTTTTTAAAAAGTATGTCAAGGGATGTCTGTTACAGAGTATTGATGAATTAGTAGTGCTTGGCTTTAGAAAGTGATTATTTTCAAGTGCAACGGACATTCAAACAATTAGAATGTCCCTAATGGTAAGTCAGATCCAGTACTTTCTCCATTCATTCAATAAATGCTTCACAATCATTATAAATGCACCCAAAAGTTATTCTACAAAATTTTCTTTTTCAGTACTATATGATTGAAAGCAAGAATGCTCTCATTACTTTTGCTATCAGCAAGAAAAAGAGAGAGAGTAGTTTTACATTTCGAAGAAAGAAAACACAATGGAGTTTTGAAATAATTCTCAAATATAACTTTCTAAACTTTCTGTTAAACTTAACACTTAACAGTTTGACTTTTATCTAATATTCAAACAGATATAATCAAAATTTCAAAAACTATTTGCATGAAACTATTTAAAAAATTCTCTTAGTATTATCTGAAAATTACAAATGTAAACATATAACAAGTATACAATCTACAAATTTATTTTATCTTTAGAAATAAAAATTGTATGCTAAACTGTGTATCAGAAATGGTAATGTGGCAAAGAAAAATGCCATACACATTTTACACATTAATAGGTTACATATGATGTTGTGTTAAAAAAAAAAAGAGAAATATTTGCAGACATTAATAAGTTATATTTTACAATATTATTTGATAATATAGAAATACAATCAGAAATACCAATTGTTGAAAAATATATTTTGTTTGCTTTTTTGTTATGAATGAAATAAATTTAATATATGAATATTTATTTTAATATAATAATAAATAAATAATTTAATATAATGTACTAAAAACTATCTTCCATATTTCTGAAGAATGACTGTTTCAAAATAAGGTCATTCTGGTAAAGGTATTGAAGTTTTCCTTAGAGAACTTGGATGAACATTTCTTACCAAGTTCAATCATGCAGATTTGCTTTCAACCATATCTTACCAATCTCAATTATACAGATTTTCTTTCAACCATATCTTACCAATCTCAAATATACAATTTTCTTTTAACCATATCTTACCAATCTCAATTGCTTTCAACCATATCTTACCAATCTCAAATATACAGATTTGTTTTCAACCATTTCTTACCAAATTTCAATCATACATTGATGCTCACACAGTTAATAATCCCAGCTTAGAAGTAGTAATTTATTTTATTCATTCATGTACAGTTCGGTTCACTTACCTATATAATGCATTTGGATTACTGATATAAAAATATTGTTAATTTCACACACACAGACACCCACACATTAAAATTCAACTGTTGATTGAAATCAGAAAGGATAAACAAAGAATTTTATCAGCAAATGATTTATATTAAAATATTTTTTAAAATATTAACTGATGTACAGGCTTTGTGTTTGTTTAAAATAATACATAAAATTAAGAGGAAAGGTTACAAAAATGTGTACTTAGGTTAGAGGCCCAAGAAGTCTTTAATCCAACACTGTCTACAACATTTATTTATACAAGTAAATAATAGCATTTTATATAAATCTTCAAGGTAAACAAATAACAATTTTCATATCGCTCACACATGCACACAGAGTGCTGCTTGACTGTCACTAAGTGGACTAAGTAACTGAATAAACGAGGTTGACAAAATTAAATAAATAGGTAAGTAAAAGACTTACCAAGAGAGCAATATTCTCCTTGGTAACCCTCCCAGCACTGACACTGTCCATTGATACAGTCCCCGCGCCCTGAACAGTTGTTAGGGCATTCACTGCTCAAGACTGTTGAAGTTGTATTTTAAAAAATTAAGGTGCAATAACAAATGAAACATTATAGCAAATAATATTTAAGTGCAGTATTCTACACTTGAAAATATATATAATAGAGATTCAGTATATGTAAAGAACTAGCACAACACAACATAATATTTGAAGTTTTGCAAATAAATACTGTTAGAAACCAATATCTATAAATAAATATTTATATTCTAAATGGATGTTCAATCTTGAATTATGTTTTTTATATATAGTTTTGTTATTGATATATTGTAATATATTGCAAACTGACTCCCACAAAAATAGGAAAGTCAGAAAGAATGTAATATCTATAAATAAATATTTACATTCTAAATGGATGTTCAATCTTGAATTATGTTTTTTATATATAGTTTTGTTATTGATATATTATAATATATTGCATACTGACTTCCACAAAAATAGGAAAGTCAGAAAGAATGTATGCAACCTTCTAAATTTTCAAAGTCACCCAAAGAATGCTGACAAGGTCAACAAGCTTAGCTACTTACACTGGTCAGGGTCATTAAGATATCTTTAATTCTGATCCAGGTGTACCCACTAAGTAGCAAGAAACTTCCTTTCTTCAGCTGCTCTGGGCTGAACATCAATTATTCTCAGGTGACTGTACCAGTGCTAGCACCACCACTAGCTTCAGGTCTCTGACATTGATCAGGATGTTTTAAGATGGTGTTAAGAGCTACTTTTTGCCTCTCTGTACCAATAAAAAGGCCATCTAAATCTATCACAAACAGCGATGTGCCGTTTCTTTCTCCCATACCATACCGAGGTAAGAGCAAATACTTTATTCCAGTGGTCCCCAACCCTACTGGGGCCAAGAGCACATTCAAATTTTCAGAACAGCGGCCTCTAATTTTCAAAGTTTATGTTGTATTTGAATAAAATGCAAAATATCATATTTAATAATTTATATTTATAATTATAATATATGAATCTATAACATTAAAGAAGTAATTTTAACCATAATAAGTTTTCATTAAATGAATTGGCAATTATTCTTTCATTATTGATGTGTGAATATACTCTTTTTTTATCCTACCTGGAAGATACATTTACTAATTTTTACAAAATAAATATCATAAACAGTTCTCATCTTACATGTATTTACTTCTTGAAAGTATAAAATTCTTTGTTTTCAAGATATATTAATTATTTTTACTTTAACATAGATGGCCATTTAGAGTTAAGTAAAACTACTCTTTTCAATATTACTTATATCACAAAATAAATATGAAAAAAGTTAATCACAAATCTTATTGTTGGTTGTATCCCAATTTTAATAAATAAATATGAAAAAGTTAAACACAAGTTTTATTGTTGGTTGTATCCCAATTTTAATAAATAAATAAAAAAGTTAAACACAAGTTTTATTGTTGGTTGTATCCCATTTTCAATAAATAAATATAAGAAAAAAGATAAACACAAGTTTAATCATATGCACTCAACAGCACTCAATGAAGAATGTTTTTCTGGCATTGCATTCCACTGTGGAATTTGGAAAAATAAAAAATATTCCCATTAGTAAGCAATCATCAAGATGGGCAACTGTATGTCAAGATCTGTATTTTGACTATATTATATTCACCATTGAAAACATAACTTCACATGGATAAGTGGAATCAAAATAAGATTTCATTTTCTATGCTACATTTTTCAAAACTGGAAACCCTTTCAGTCAAAAAGATTAAAAAAATTATTGTGCCAGATTTTAGAGAAATATAATTTTGAAGGTCCAAATGATCCGTTTTCACTTTCTGTCCTCTTACTTACTCTAGAAGATTTTGAATGTGAATAAGCAATGGTGAAAGATTAAATCACTGTTGTATACCAGTGAATTCACACTTGGGAATTGTACAAGATATTTCATCCTCATTTGTGACATCCACAAGATCAGTTCTGCGTTGAATGATTTTACAGAACTTAAAATGAGAGACGAGAGGTTAGATGAAACAGTTTACATCTGCACTACTTTTCACATCAGGTCATGGGCACATGAAAATGCCTTGACAGGTGCCATTGAGGATCCCTTGCTTTATTCTTTCATTGTTGTAAATTTACTCACTGCCTGAAATAACTGTCAAACCTGTTCTACTTTCCCACCCATTTTCTTGTGGGTGAAAAAATAATGTTTCAGGGCTGCAGATGTAAACAGTGCTTTAGATAATGTTTAAGGGCTGTAGATGTAAACAGTGCTTTAGATAATGTTTCAGGGCTGCAGATGTAAACAATGCTTTAGATAATGTTTCAGGGCTGTAGATGTAAACAGTGCTTTAGATAATGTTTCAGGGCTGTAGATGTAAACAGTGCTTTAGATAATGTTTCAGGGCTGCAGATGTAAACAATGCTTTAGATAATGTTTCAGGGCTGTAGATGTAAACAGTGCTTTAGATAATGTTTCAGGGCTGTAGATGTAAACAGTGCTTTAGATATAATGTTTCAGGGCTGTAGATATAAACAGTGCTTTAGATAATGTTTTAGGGCTGTAGATGTAAACAGTGCTTTAGATAATGTTTCGGGGCTGCATAAGTAAACTGAACTATATATGATTAGTTGGTTTTTATTTTCATATTCAGCATATGGTGACTTCCTTAATTATTAAAAAATTGAAAAGAAATGTATTTGTGACTGGAACATAGAAACTACGACTGTTCTTTCTTCATTAATGAAAGACAAACTTTAAAAAGTCCTATGACTGACAAGAAGAATTTATCAAACAAAAACTAATTAAGATATATGGTCTGTTGTTTTTATCAACTCAAAGGAATGGTAATGTATTATTGTATCGGACTGGTGGCCCTCAGGTCCTACAAAGTGAAGTTTAAATATATGTGTATATAAATGTAATTTTACCATAATATTGTTTGATTGGTATTAATTCTACTGGGATGCATTCAGTTGTGCCTCAGTTCAGAAATAAGAAAATATACTCCACAAATCCTAAGGCCCCAAAACTTGAAGGTATCAGTATTTTGCTCAAATCCCTTTAAGAAAGAGAGAGAGAGAGAGAGAGAGAGAGAGAGAGAGAGAGAGAGAGAGAGAGAGAGAGATATTAATATTACCATAGTTTTATGCTATTAGTAACAAACTAAAAGTCCCTACCTTATAGCATAGACAGGTTATTATAAATAGTTATTCATATAAGAAAGATTTGTTGCTATTTATAAATAGTTATTTGTATAAGAAACATTTGTTGCTATTATAAATAGTTATTAATATTAGAATAGTTTTCTTCTATTATACAAAGGATAAAAGTGATTATTACTATTAAAATATTTTTCTGCTATTAAGAAAAGGATAAATGTGATTTTTAATATTAAAATTCTTTTTTTTTTGCACTTATACAATAGATAAAAGTTATTATTAATATTATTATTCTTTTCTGCTATTACTGTATTAGGATACAAAGGATACAAATGATTCCTGTCATCATTATAATAGTCAGTTCTTTGGCAAACACAGACATCTGCCAATTTATGAACTCAACTAGTTTCAAAATATTTGTTCATATGCAAAATCTTATTAAGAGAAGGTAAATTTCCATTACTTTACTTCTAAAACTTTATATCTTTCAGAGGCCTAGACAATATCATAAAAAAGAAATTATTCCTTTGACAAAGTATTTAAAATTTAAAAGTAATATAATAGTTCTGCTTTTTTTGGTAGAGAATTTACCCATTCAGCTTTGATGGTGCTCTATAAACTTGATTAATCTAGTGAACACAGACTGAACGTGGAACAGCCAGTTCTGGCACCTACTGTGCACAAACGAAAATGTGAAATAACCAATTCTGACAATCTGAAATGTTTCATATGTGTATACACAAAACCTGACTGAAGAATTAGTGCCTGCCACACACATAAACTTGAGTGCATGATTATTGCCTGCCACACACATAAAATTTGAGCACATAATTAGTGCCTATATACATTTGGGTGCATAATTAGTGCCCAACATACACATACATTTGGTTGCATAATTAGTTCCTGACACACACACACACACACACACACACATGGCATCAACAGAGGACTGTAAGTGTTGCTTTACAAATATTGTGAAACTTTTGGAATAGCCCTAAAACAATTGCAGTTAACTGTTAAAGAAATTGCTTTGTACTTTGTATCATCATGAAAATTTCTCTCAGAAATACAAATAAGCAAGTGGAGATCTTTACTGTTCCTACTGTATTTATTTATGCAAATTAACTGTGGATATACATAAATACTGACTAGATTATTTATACCAAGTCAATGACTGCACATAAGTATTTATACAACTATGATTGTACATAAACTGACTAGTTTATTCAAACCAATTCTATTACTGTACATAAGTATTGGCTAGTTTATTTATACTAAATCTATGGATGTACATAAATATTGATAAAATTAATTATATCAACTCTGTGAATATATATAAGTACTGAGTATTTTATTATACCAATTCTTTGAATGTATTTAAGTACTAAATATTTTATTTATACCAACTCTATGAATATACATAAATACTGTATATTTTATTTACATTTCTTACTGTCCAGAAAATGGAAAGGAATGCAATTATTGGCTCAAGCTATATATGTTCTAGTCACCTTTTGAAAGAACATTTTATGTTGGAGTATTTCTAGTACATTAAAGATGTGTATACTTTAGTGAATATAATTGCAGAATCAGTCTTTCTTTTTTTTCTCAATTCATAAGATTCTCTTAACTATATATATGCCAAGGGTAATTAATTGTGCTTACTGAAATTACTTGTGTCACACTTTTCAGAACAAGAAATAAAATACAAAAGTTAAAACATTTATGCAAAATAAATTTCTATAATCATTCTCTTTTCAGAAATATAACTTCTAATATCATACTCTAATGCTAGGAAAAAAAGAAGTGCTATTTAATTTAAGGACTTGTGAGTTAGATGTTTACCGAATGAAACCAAAATGGGAAATGCCCAGAAAACTGAATCAGTAAGTAAATAAGTAAGTAAATAAGTGATTTACAAATAAAGTATATATCTCTCAAATGTGAGAGGATAAAACTCATAATATGCAATATTTTCTTTTCATGGTCAATGGGACCTTTGAAATATCAATAGTTTATAGCATTACTCACTCTGACCTTTGAAATGTCAATAGTTTATAGCATTACTCACTCTGACCTTTGAAATGTCAATAGTTTATAGCATTACGCACTCTGACCTTTGAAATGTCAATAGTTTATAGCATTACTCACTCTGACCTTTGAAATGTCAATAGTTTATAGCATTACTCACTCTGACCTTTGAAATGTCAATAGTTTATAGCATTACGCACTCTGACCTTTGAAATGTCAATAGTTTATAGCATTACTCACTCTGACCTTTGAAATGTCAATAGTTTATAGCATTACGCACTCTGAAAAAATATTTGGAATTATTTTGTGTGTCATAAGTAATGTGTGTATTCTGATTGTTTGCAATGCTATGCATTATCTAAGCTATGGTTTCCTTAGTTACCATACACTAATGAGTTCAATGTACATACACTTTCAGAACACATCACACTTGTAGAAACATAATCTATCTCATTAAGAGGGAAAAAAGTTGATATTCACATATTCTAAAAGTAAATATGCATGACATGGCTCTTGCTCAAAATGAAAGGCAAAACTTATAACGGTGAGCTTATTTTCAGTCCATGTTGTAAGGTTTGTGCCTCTACTACTCATTTAAATATATAGAGAATGACTATGGCTCATGTGATCCATGGCCACAAAATAGTTTGATTTGATTTCTGACCTAAATAGGTTCAATGCCTTTCATTAAGCTGTTAGTCAATAACATAGAAAAAAAAAGTATAAATAATGACAACCATTGAAAATATTAGTCATCGAACTTTGTCAGGTATACAAGTAAGCAAGTAAACTTAACTTACTATGATGGTTAGCGATGAAGCCCACAGTTTGTGGTGTCTCAGCATCATTGAATATACCGATATAGAAAATGCCTTCTTTTATATATTCCATCAAAGCGGTTTCTTTGTTGGTAAATGTCGTACCATATCCCTTCAACAAACAAATAAAAAATTATGCATATAATAAGAAAATACAACAACAATAAATAAATGTAAACAGCTTTTCTCTGATTATTCATCTGTCCATCCATCCATGGTACCCTTTTCATTCAATGAATGCGTCAATGGTTCAGATTCAAAGCAGGACTGCAGGGGTGGGGCTAAAACAGACCAATGTCAACATTCGGCAAGAGAAGAATTCTAAGGCCCAACATGATGGCCTTATTCCATCAAAGTGTTTTAGACTCAGAGAGGGCTTGGCTAGCAGTCAGCACATTGATGCCAGCTTCTCTAATGCTGACCTCATGAAGAGAAGATACATACACACAGCTATCCACAACACACTGCTCTTAGGTATCTGGTCATGTGCAAACAATTATTCCAATGCTACCTCTACACTACTACTGACTGAGAGTGCCTGTAGACAAAAACCATTTTGTGTGCTATGCCACTAAATGCTTCCCAAGTCCAGTGTACAGACCAGCCCGTAAGTGAAATGTCAGTGCAGATGAAGTGCTGTAAAACTGAAGCTCCTTTTCTAAGATAGATAGTCTCTAAAACTTTGAAGCACTTGTTTAATTTTTAAATGTGTTGATTTCAAGTTCAGATTCTGGCTGACGTTGGCATCCAGTTCACTGGTAACTTTATGTAAGAGGCATTTTAAGTTCATCTCCATCTCACACCTTACCATAATACTTTATCATTCAGCTGGTAATGGTTTGGTGGAATGGTTCAATAGTACCTTGTTAGAATGCCATACAAACTGTGTACTGGCAGCAGACTTACACATATTCTGGCTATGTCTGGCAGTAAACATACATAGCCTGTCTAGCTTTGGATGATGTACCTGTAGTAAATTTACACAGGTTGGTGTACTAGCAGCGAACTTACAAGAATAAACAAAGAAAGAAAAAGAAAAGGAAAAAGATGTCAAAAGAGAGACAGATTTCAAACAAATACAGACAAAAAAAAATCATTCATCACAATGACAGACAAAGATGTCATAAAAAAAAAAGATAGACAGAGATATAGACAGAATTTAATGCTAAAAATCAGAAAGGATTGGTGAGAATTCAACTATATCCTTTAATGGGGGACTGAATTACTTAGTAAATACATATTAATCCAAGTTTTGTAAAATAATGCTTAAGCATGAATGCAGAAATTTTTATGCAATTGCATAGTATTATCGTTTGCAACTTACTGTTGCAGTAACAAAACAACACTTATTATAATAGGAGTTTTGTCAAGTTCCATAACGCTTGACTTGAACGCAAAGGGTTAATGTTTTAGAAAAGTCACTCTACTTCCAATTGTGCAGGAGGGACATTACATGAGTGAGTTTCTGCTTGTCTCCCCAGGTAAATCATACTGGCCTGGCACTGTCTACAGGATGGGGTAAAGTACACTGCTTACTTTTCAGTTCCGTGTCCGGAGATTGGCACATATTTAGTTTAGAATGGCACAATACACATGTGTCTAACAAGTTTACAAATAAATGTAATATTAGACAAGGCTTTTCTTATTTCCATTTCAGAAAGAGAAAAGGTATCTACCTCCCGCCCGCCCCATCCCCATTCAACCGACTATCACAAAAAACCCCAAGATTTCTTGCAATGATAGAAACTTTCGAATTCAGTTTGCTAAAAACTACAACAATCACTGACTTCTATATGCTTGGTGGGATGGGGAGGGTGGCGTGTGTGTGTGTGTGTGTGTGTGTGTGTGTGTGTGTGTGAAGGAATACAAAGCTTGTGCAGGAACCTCAAGATGAGAATGATAAACTTTACTTCACTGCCTTGAGGAGACAGCTTACCAAGGAACGTTTTGTCCGTTTCCCAAGCCGACTGCCATCTAGAATGTGGAAGAAATCGAACTGTACGTGCGTGGGCGGCGTGCTCTGTCGGCCATAGACACCCAAGATGGCCGAGCCTGACATTGTGAAGTTCAACTTGACAAATCCCTGTATGGCTTGTTCTAATCGATTTTGCCAGAAGGTTTTCGGTGGAATTGTTGCTTCAACTAGCCTTCCTAGCTGTAATTCTTGTGGAATGGGTGTGGTATCAGGAACTGGGAGATTTATACCTGTAAGAAAGAAAGACAAAGGCAATTTATTCCGCGCTTCTAGGCACTTCAGTTCAACAGATATAACACGCCAATGAAGAACGATTTGCAATAGAATGAAGGTTTCTCTCTCTCCACACACACACACACAGCAGCAGCAGCACACATGAATTTCAACGTGAACAAAACATATTACTAAAATATTATAGAAATAATTATTATTAACTTTATTTTCTTACAATCCATCCATAAATAATTTTAAATGTTTCAAAATGTGATAAGGATTGCATTAAAAAAAAAAAACTCCAACAACGAATATGTGCATAAACAACCGAACCCCGATGGGAGAGAAAGACGCAAGGACTACGACAAAGAACAAAAACAAAAACAGGCCATAGAATGACAAAAAGAAAAAAAATATTCATGTCTAATGACAGAATAATGAAAAGAAAGATATTATTGTAGATTTTGATAATACTGTATTCCCTGATCCATGAATGAAAACCATAAAGGTTTCACAATTTCACTCTGGGAGACTGAAAGACATTTTCATATGCAAACGCTGAAATTAAGAGACAGGTACCAATGACAACACGTGTTTATGGGCTGCACTGTAGATCGCAGCAAACATTATAGCTGTTCTTACAGAAACGAAGACTATAAACCTGTCCCGAGCCAGGAAATGAATGCCAAGTCCTATTTGTGCTGAAAAAGAGTAGTTAGTCGGGCAGCAATGTTTAGTGTCAAGCTCAACAGCCGCATGCCCTTAAACTAACACAACTCGCATCCGGATTTGATCACTTTTCTTCTCAATGGGATGCATAAATTTGTTTTTAGATTCCATCCTTAAGCGCGCGCACATCATTGTATTTCCTGCAGAAGTGCTAATTATATAATACGCCATTATTTAGTACTTCACAATTTCCATGTATATATTCTTAACACCAAACAATAGTTACACATTACTATTATTCCGTGAAACATAACATCTAGGTAAATAAGAATACAATCAATTCTTTTCTTACGTACACAATACTTGCCATTGAAAATTAATAACAGAATGAAGGCAAGAGCACTGTGATTTTAAAACAAGTATTAGGCAAAAGACACAATAAAAATATGTCTCTTTTTAGCGTTTACTCGAATTTTGCTGCTACCACCTTAATTAGTTACAGTAAATTGACAAATACATGAATCGTTTTTAATACTATGATATTAAGTACCAGTCATGTTGATTTTGTATCAATAGAAAGATTATTACAGTAAGACATTTTGACATCAATCTCTCTTTGTATCAAATGGAATAAACTTGAGTTACCTGTGTTTGTCAATCTAGTTTAGTTGTGGCATTGACTTAAATAATTGCACATTTAATTCTGTTTTCTTTATCCGAGTTTTGTGAATCAATGCCGCAGTTAGAGACATTCTGTCTCGATCTCAACTTTGCTGCAGTATTAAATGAAATATGGTTATATTTTTTTATGTGTTTTCTTTCAAATTCAGTTTTATTATAGTATTAGCTGAAACAATACCACAGCTAGATCTGTTTTATTTCTACCTTAGTTCGATTGTTGTATTAACTAAAAAACGACACACACCTTACATGATTGTCTTGGCAAGCCCTGTTGATCTTGTGACGTGCCCATACCATTTCATTTTGCGTTTTTCCACAATGGCCAATAGCTCTTCACAGGGCCCAAATGGCTTCCTAATTCTGTTTCCCATTTCTTAATTCGTGACATGATCTCTATACAAAATGCCAAGCAACCTTCGAAAGCATCTCATTTCAGTAGCTTGTATCTTCCTTTCGAGATCCACTGTGAGGGTCCATGACTCACAGGCAAATATAAACACAGATACAACCAAGGAACGCATCAGTCTGATCTTTGACTGAGATGTTTCTGTCTTCAGCCTTGCCATTGCTGTTTTTGTCATCGCAATCCTGAACAATATTTCAGGTTTTGATCCCCCGTCTGTCACGATGGCTCCTAAGTACTTGAGTATATTAACTATTTTCAGTTTCTGATCACCAATCATGATGTCATTGCCAATGCCACTGGTGTTGCTGGTCATCAATTTGATCTTCTCTGCACTGATTTCCATACCAAAATAGTAGCTGTCCTAGATGTCCTGTCCGATTTTTCCACCAACTGAGCTAGCTCCTCCTCATTTCATGCAAGGCATCGATATTATCAGCAAAGCGTTAAGTTCGTTATTGTTCTGCCTCCAATACTGAAGTTCCTTCATGGTCTTCCAGAGTGTCAGAGGAGTTCTTAGCAAATTATGCCGATTATCTAAAACATTTTTCTAATTTCTAATTTTTAAAAATTATTTATGAGAAGTATAGTACCTTTAGCTAGATTGCATACTTGTGGTGCAATAGGTGTTTACGTTCTATTAGGATGTAGCTCACTCAAAAGGTGAAGGACATGGAGGGGTAAAGGGGAATGGCAGGACCGGGAACTGCTAGCTGGATATGAGATGCCCATATTTGGTCATTCGCATTCCATGTTGTGATGTAGTAGAATCTGCTAGCTGACCTAGAGAACATTCATATATACTTATCAATGACCTAAGATCCACAGAGGCACATATCCACTGCACCCACCTGTCCACGGGCAAACTGCTTGTGTTTGTTGATACCGTGCACGAATTACGAGAGTTGTAAATATAATTGACTTCTCTAAAATATTGTATATATATATAGAATGCTGTGTAAAATATTTATGTGATTTGTTAAATGATTGTGTGAACTAATGTATTTCTTTTCACAGAAGCATTAGTGATGATTACATTTATGCAGAAATGTTGAGATGGCATGAGCATGTGTATTCACAATGCTCATGCTTGTTAAACAATTTGTGGCCGGTGGAGATAAATAGAAAGAAAATGATTGTAACTGAGAATTTATACAATTGTAGAAGTAAAATCATTATTATCCACTTATAAATATTTTATTGAATTTATGAATTGTAAGTTAGCATGTATCTAGTGAGCAGTGATGAATTTGTAAAGAGTAGTCTATTGCTGTTGCCATGAAGCCCAAATGATTATTCATGCTAATAGGTTGCAATAGAAGAATGCAGTTCATTACAGCTGGTTCTGGGCCTAAACTATGCCAGATTCTGAAGCCTCTGATGACAATGTCTAGCGCACCTATTTGACGCCGAGTTGGTCATATCTAGAAGAAAACTGCAACATGATGACACCTCTGTCTAGGATTCAGTGTGCAGTTGCAGATCTTCATGAGACTCTAGTTAGGTGTGCTCTCTCCAAATGAAATGATCAGTCAAATAAACAATATATAAATAATTGGGCAGTGTGGGATAGATGAACTCTCGAATTTTCCGCGATTGAATTGATGTCTTTTGACTACTATCATTGTTATTAAATTTTACTTTGTTATCTTCACCCATGTTACATAATTTGCTGTAATTGTTGACTATAAGGAAGCTGGTATGGGGGCAGAGCCAGAGAAATAATATCATAATCATAAATAATAATAAAGGGGGAGATAACGTTACCAGCTTGGGCACATCAACTGATTTATCTGTCAGTGTGTCATTGAGTAATAGCCTGAATCATTGGCATATTCGTGGAAGATAGGTCAGACCGTCCAGCTGTCGCTATTATTAGAAGAGAATCGATAACCTAATATTGATATTTAGGGAATCTGATATAGTGACAGATCGTTAAACATAACCGGACACGTGACAGAGCATTTGTCATGATTCTTTCAAGGAAGATGTTGAAGAGAATAGGTGAAAGTAAGCAGCATTGTCTGACTCCCACTGTTGCCCTGAACCAATCTCCTATTTGAGGTGTTAAATATGTCGATCAATGTGTCTCTGTCTGTGTTCTCTGCACTAAGAAGTAACCGTGGTGCAAATTTTCCTCCTATCTTTGCTTGAAAGGCTTCCGACACCTCTGGATCTTTTAGCTTGTCAAGGTTGAACTTGATTCTTGTGGTGCCTTGCTTGCTTTAGATGTAGTCAGAGGGTCATCATCACTAAGTCGTGGTCACTTCTAATGTCTGCTCTTGGGAAGCTTCTTGTCTTGGCAATGTTTCACACTGTCCATGTTCTAGATGTTTTATGTGGACCAAATGTGTTCATCAGCTTCAGATCATTAAAGCTGGCAAATTCCAGAAGCCTTAAGCCTCTGTCGTTTGCCCAGGCATTACATCTCTAATCACCTCAAGGTATCTCTTCATTTTGACATCAAAGTCTTTACCTGTCACTTCCAGCCACCCCAAGTATTATGTCTCTAATCACCTCAGGTATCTCTTCATTTTGACATCAAAGTCTGTACCTGTCACTTCCATCCACCCCAAGTATTACGTCTCTAATCACCTCAGGTATTTCTTCATTTGCACAGCCATCTAAGTGGCACTATCATGTCCATCCACCCCAAGTGACAAGCTCAACTTAATATATTATTCAAATTTCAAGACATACTATTTATAGTTATATTAATTTATCGTTTAGCATTTAGAAGCAAACTTTCTTTGTAACAAAATAAAGTAAACAAGAGAAGAATAATTATAAATTCAGAAAAACTCTTGAAGAAAAACAAAATTGCAGTTCTTTGCCTAATGGTTCATCCAATAATTTTCAAACCAACCGATATTCAACTCCTTAAAGATGGCGAGTCACCTGAAAAAAAGAAAGACAAAGAGTACACAGGAAGTGCCACCAAGTGAGTATCAAATTTCGATAAAGAAAGCCACAGATGTGATTGGCAGGCCACCTCTGCTACGCCGTCCTGCTGTGGAGATGACTCACACATTGTCTTCTTTTGCCTTTTCACCACGAAAACGTTTTCTGCACGCTACTCTTGTGCGCACGCCCAGTTTACAGTCACGCCACGCAGGCAAGCGATCAGTTCGCACAGAATACGCTTCATTTCCGTTCACTAATTTCATCATTCATGTACGTCTGATCTTAGTCCCCCGTATTTTTCCCCCAATAAAAATAAAACAAGATCTCCGTAATAGATATTCGTTTGTACCAACTACATTGTATTTTATACACAAGAGTGTATAATGCGTAGGCCTAACGTTACATACAGTCTATTCTATATATCAGACTTTATCATCTGCAACGTAACATACAGTCTATTCTATATACCAGACTTTATCATCTGCAGTGTAACATACAGTCTATTCTATATACCAGACTTTATCATCTGCAATGTAACATACAGTCTATTCTATATACCAGACTTTATCATCTGCAGCGTAACATACAGTCTATTCTATATACCAGACTTTATCATCTGCAGCGTAACATACAGTCTATTCTATATAACAGTCTGTACCAACTATATTGTTATCTGTTTGTACTGTCATGATTATTATGTTATTATATACACCATAAGGCTTGCCTCTTATATGCACCAGTCTGTACCATCTATAACGTTATCTGGTTTATTATACACCAATTCTCTTTTATTGCACCCTGTAAGTATGGTCACCTCAATGAGATCCTTTGGCAAGTGCAGCACCTGCAACCTTGTTCCACTACACAGACTGAATTAAGGTTTGGTCTCTTTGAGGGAGGCACTGAAAAAGAAGAGCTAACTACACAGTATAATACAACCCACCAAATCCAAGAAAGAATATTTACTACAGGCTGTCTTCGACTTGCATTATGTTTAAACAAGGCAGTTTCTTTTCATTCCAATTTTCCCCCATATTAAATCCTTGTTTTTGTCATGGCATTTGAGCTCTTTGTGCAACATACATAAACACTCCAGTTGACACTAATGGGTGTGCATTGTGCTTTGCGTTTACTCTTCTGTGGTAACTGGTACCGGCTCTATTTGCTTGATTGTATAATGCATCTCTCCACTCTATGTTCTAGATTGTGTAATTTATCTCTTCGACTCTATTTTTATTATATAATTTATCTCTCGACTCTATGTTCTTGATTGCATAATTTATCTCTTCAACTCTATTTTTATTGTATAATTTATCTCTTGATTGTATAATTTATCTCTCGAAGTCCATCCATATGTCTTTTTCTTTCTTTCCATAGTGTACCATTTTAAAAATATTTCCTTCTGGTAAGTCATATGCTTAATTTAGATGTTTACATTGTGTGTGTGTGTGTGTGTACCTTTAACCTCGGCGTAAGTCATATGCTTAGTTTAGCTGTGTACAGTTCGTGTAATGTGTGCGTGCGTGTACCTTTCACCTCGGCGGAAACTGTAGTGGCGACCTCTGCTAGACTGACGACGGATGAATGTCGTGCCAACAGAAAGAAGACATGGGAGTTTAAAATCAATTCACATTTCAATATTTTCAAATCAGAGGCCAGACCTGCCAAATATTAATAAAGTAACTATTATCACGTGACAGGTCTACAATGTTTTCGAATGTGTAAAGAATTCCCTGGCAACGTTTCTTTCTTTTTTTAAAAGTGAAATCATACAGTACGAACACATAACCAACTCGAGATGGGTTATATATTTTATTTCAATAAAACAAAATTTCACACCCAACAATTTCTTTCTATTCACTGCATTTTAACTACTATTTGTATTCGATATGTTAAGCCATTATTATATTTCCGTAGTACAGCTCTCAAGGTTCCCTGTTGTTTGTGTGGGAGGACAGTTGATAATTGACAGTTGTGTGTCAAACAGGAAGAAGTAGCACAGGTCATGGTCCCCTGTTTGTGTGGGAGGACAGTTGATAATTGACAGTGAGTGTCAAGCAGGAAGAATTAGCACGTATGCGAATTTCTATGCCCAGTTACTTGCGTGAAATAGGACCAAAAGAAAGTTATTGGGCGATGAAATGTGGTGCACGTGACCAAAGGTGGGAGAGTTGAACAATCAGGGCTGTTGTCTAGTGTAAGGGCTAACTTTCCAGCTGATGCCCATTAATCCCTAGCTGGAAATTGGACCCATTTATACTCCCATGGCCAACTGAAATCTTTGAATGAGTCCAGTCCAGCACGACAGTGGGATATTCCCCAGAGGACAAACCACGTGACAAACTCCAATAGGATGGAACGAATGAACTTTTGACTCTGTTTTTATAAATTCTTTTTTTTTATCATTTCAGATCGTGCAAAAACGTTATGAAGTACAAATGTTGTGATTTAAAAAAAATGTTTAAGATCGAAATGTAGTGTTGCAAGAATGAGACAGAGGTTCCAGGATTCTCTGGGTTTGTATTTTCTTACTTTCATTGCTTTAAGATTTTCAGTCTTTTGCTATAATGCTTGTTCGGAATTTCAAGAGCTATCATTGGTTGAAGACAATTCGTGACAGTTGATACTTGAGTTTTGGTTTATCTATTTCAGTTTGAGTTGCTGTTCTTTGACGTACGGTGTATCACTGTGAGAAATAGTTTGGTGAATTGAAATTGCTTTTGTCTCCAAAGCTATAAAGTCTTAATTGGTTGAACCTAAAATTCTGTAATTGAAAGTTGGAGTTTTTCAAACATAGCATTAGTATAATATTATTTGGTAAAATGTAAAATTGATACGTGTCTCCAAGCTTTAGGACGGTTGTTCTTTTGAACTTAGTTGCAAATGAAAGTGTTATTGTTTCAGAATTAAATGATATACTTGCTGTTGGAAATGAAATTTCTGTAAGTAAATATTGGAGGTTGTTGCATTTCGTTGGTTGTGTGTTGTTGTTGAATGAGATTTACTGAGTGGCAATTTTTAATCCAGTTACTGAATGGCAATTTTGACTATCCAGTTACTGAATGGCAATTTTGACTATCCAGTTACTGAATGACAATTTTGACTATCCAGTTACTGAATGGCAATTTTGACTATCCAGTTACTGAATGGCAATTTTGACTATCCAGTTACTGAATGGCAATTTTGACTATCCAGTTACTAAATGGCAATTCTGACTATCCAGTTACTGAATGGCCACGTTGACTATCCAGTTACTGAATGGCCATGTTGACCACCTGCTATGTTTCTAGTTTATATGCAGTTATTGTGTTGTACAGCTGACAGCCCAACCCCTTTTCAGACTAGTAGTTGCAGTGGTTTTAAGGAAGTTTCATGAACTGTACAGGTTAATTCTTTGTAGAGCCCAAATGCAGAATTGTTTAAATCAGTTCCTATGAATGGATTGGAATGAATTAGCAGTCCAGTACATCTCCCCTTGTCGGGTGTTTGTAGAGGACAAGGCGTGTGCTGAAAAAGCGGTTAGTGGCGAGCCCCGGAGAAGACAAATTCGTCGGTAATTTTCTTTCCCTTTCACCCTGGCGAGAAATCAACGGCTGCACCACGTACGCTCACAATTCAGAAGAATTAAATTCGCTTTTACAAGGGTGGTGATTTGAATATTTTTTTAAACTATCCCTCTAATTTTAACTCTTCTTGTCTATCTAGCTGAATATTTTTGATAATTATTTAAGTTTAGGACGTCTGGACTGGTAATTTGGCACATTTGAGGAACCATTTGACGTAACATTTTCTGAGTTCATGTGTAATGGGACGATTGTATAGAACTTTGCTGTGTATTTTTACTTTTCTCATCTTCTTATCTTATCCATACACTAATCAATTCAAGAAATGATCCAAGTGAACAAGCCATGCGGGTTATGAACAGTTTGTCTAAATAACAGAAACTCTTGAAACCAAGAGTATTTGAATATTTGATTGATGAATGTATGAAATGCTTACCCATGCCTGATGTTAATTAAATTATTAATTACTTATCTTTCTATATCTTGTATTTGTTGGGTGAGTGTCGCAGTGTTCTGGGTGGGTAGGTGGATTTTAACATTGCTGTTATTAGTGGGTGGCAAAACTAATAAAAAATATACCACAACCTAGCCTAGCAAAGCTAATCCAGGGTATATGATAATCACCGATAACTTTATTTTAACTATATTTCCTTTGTGCTGGAACAAACCAGGGTGGATTGGCTCCCCAACCTGTAATCGGGTACCTGACCCAGAAGTGGATTATAGCGTCAGAGCATGTTTCATGTGGTAAACATGACGGTGTTTATTATTGTCTATTTAGACATTAGTGAACATTGCAACAGTTTAATGACGATCTAGTCCATTTAGACATTAATGAACATTGCAACAGTTTAATGACGATCTAGTCCATTTAGACATTAGTGAACATTGCAACAGTTTAATGACGATCTAGTCCATTTAGACATTAGTGTACATTGAAACAGTTTAATGACGATCTAATCCATTTAGACATTAGTACACATTGCAACAGTTTAATGATGATGTTGTCTATTTAGATATTAGTGCATATTGCAAGTTTAATGATATTGTCCATTTAGATAATAGTGCACATTGCAACCGCTAATGATACTATCCATTTAGATAGCAAATTGCAGCATTTAAATGGTGATATTGTCCATTTAGATATTAATGCACACTGCAACAGTTAATGATGATAAATGCAAAGAAGCATCTTGAAAGTAGTAAAATTTATCAAATTAACTTGGCAAAGGATTCAAAGCTTTTTATTTTAATGAAATGTTTCCATTGTTATTTTTATGAATAGTGCAAATTTAGAACAAATCTTCATTCTGTGCAGAAACCAATAAATTAATTATCTTTTAAAACTTCACAACACTGAAAAAAATTGATTAAGTAACAACAATCTTCATTTACAACAATACCAACATGGTAGTGAATGCATCAGTAATTATTTGTCATGCTAAAAAAAATAACACAAACTGATATTTTTCTTGTTGCAGAATAGTGTCAAATGTGTTATATTTGCTAGTGAACATTAATGCTATAAATCATTATTATTTCAAATGAGTATGGTTTATGATTTAAAGATTAAATATATGTAAAATAATCATGCCTGAAATAATTTTGTGTCTGTGTATTGTAAAATTCATGTTTTTCAGTCATCAGATAAAGAACCTAATAATGGTCATGTCTGTGAAATGTACACGAAAAATAATTTATATAAACAAAAAATAATGGAAGGCTTAATAATCAGTATAAATTTAAGCTTAAGGATGCATGGAACACTAAAACAAAAGTAGGTTATGTACTAGAATTTCTTGTATATATTGATCAAAATATATCAAAAAAGAACAATAAAATATTTGATTAGTTTCTGATACCATGGCTATTTTGAAATAAATTAACGGATAATTAAAAATGATGGCTACTAGAAGCTACAGAGAAATACTCTCTGGCTCGAGACTATGATGTCAATAGCAATCTTAATTGGTTCACTGATCGCAATAGATTAAGGGGTTTGACTTGCATTGTAATACTAGTATTTTAATAGAGAACCAAGGGTGGCTAAACTTCATGTAAATTGTCAAATCAAAAGACAAAGCTGTTGTACTGCTATATTTTTCAAAAGAAATAGTTTATGTAAGAGAATCTGATATATAAACTGGACAAATAGAGAGACAGACTGACAAACGTTCAGACAAGAAAGAAAAAGACAATTTAATATTTTCTCACTCTAGAAATAAGCAATTTTCCCCAATATATATATAAATAGACCAAAAGAACAAAACAAAGCGAACTAAAAGAAACCAAAACCCCAAGGCTTTGTTCACTTCACAAATTAACCATGTTTGTACGTATACCAAAGCAAAGATTTCAGTATTGATATTGAGGAAAGAATATTTTTACCCCCGGTAAAACATGAACTTTTCCGTTTTTTCTCTAAACAAGTAAAGAGCTATGTTCTTTTGTTAAGAAAGATAAAAGATTTGTTATAATTTTGCCAACATACAGAACAACAAAATGTATAATCTAAAATCTTGAGACCAATAACTGAAAAGGGTATATAACGAAAATCTAAGCACACAAAAAATAGCATTACTCTGTTCAAATAAGCACTAATGATTTGGACTAGAGTAAATATTGGCATGTATAACAAACCACACAACATTTGTAGAGCATCCACCACCTCCCTCTCTCTCAAAAAAAGGACGTATTAATTTAAATATTGTCTTGAGTTTAACAAACTATAGAATGTTTGTAGAAAAAACAAAACGAAATGAAACCACACGCAAAAAAAATATTAAAAAAGAAAAGAAACAAAACTTAGCAAAAATGATTTACCTTGTCCTGGCCTGGAACTAGAGTAACGTCCGTTAGAAGAATCAGAAACTCTGTCACTTGGATGGTCGTCCGGTGTGCTCTCGACTTTTGCCACTTTGCCTTCTTCAAACATCGACATTGCTGCAGCACAAAATTAAACTATAAATATTACGTCATTAAACTATAAATATTACGTCATTAAACTATAAATACTACGTCATTAAACTATAAATATTACGTCATTAAACTATAAATATTACGTCATTAAACTATAAATATTACGTCATTAAACTATAAATATTACGTCATTAAACTATAATATTACGTCATTAAACTATAGATATTGCGTCATTAAACTATAAATATTACGTCATTAAACTATAAATATTACGTCATTAAACTATAAATATTACGTCAAGACAGATTACATTTACAAAATACAAACACATATTCCTATTGCTGCAGCACAAAATTAAACTATAAATATTACGTCAAGACAGATTACATTTACAAAATACAAACACATATTCCTATTGCTGTAGTACAAAATTAAACTATAAATATTACGTCAAGACAGATTACATTTACAAAATACAAACACATATTCCTATTGCTGTAGTACAAAATTAAACTATAAATATTACGTCAAGACAGATTACATTTACAAAATACAAACACATATTCCTATTGCTGTAGTACAAAATTAAACTATAAATATTACGTCAAGACAGATTACATTTACAAAATACAAACACATATTCCTATTGCTGTAGTACAAAATTAAACTATAAATATTACGTCAAGACATATTACATTTACAAAATACAAACACACATTCCTATTGCTGTAGTACAAAATTAAACTATAAATATTACGTCAAGACATATTACATTTACAAAATACAAACACACATTCCTATTGCTGTAGTACAAAATTAAACTATAAATATGTACATCAAGATAGATTACATTTACAAAATACACATTCCTATTGCTGAAATGCATAATTCAACATGTAACAGTAAATTATACCATACCCTGCCAAAATATACATCATAAAGTATTCCATACCCTGCCAAAATATACATCATAAAGTATACCATCCCTGCCAAAATATACTTCATAAAGTATACCATACCCTGCCAAAATATACTTCATAAAGTATACCATACCCTGCCAAAATATACTTCATAAAGTATACCATACCCTGCCAAAATATACTTCATAAAGTATACCATACCCTGCCAAAATATACTTCATAAAGTATACCACCCTGCCAAAATATACTTCATAAAGTATACCATACCCTGCCAAAATATACTTCATAAAGTATACCATACCCTGCCAAAATATACTTCATAAAGTATACCACCCTGCCAAAATATACTTCATAAAGTATACCATACCCTGCCAAAATATACTTCATAAAGTATACCATACCCTGCCAAAATATACTTCATAAAGTATACCATACCCTGCCAAAATATACTTCATAAAGTATACCATACCCTGCCAAAATATACTTCATAAAGTATACCACCCTGCCAAAATATACTTCATAAAGTATACCATACCCTGCCAAAATATACTTCATAAAGTATACCACATCCACTGAATTAAGCATTTTCCAGTGAATTATGCCAATCAGCAAATAATAGGGTACCCAGTGAATTATGCAGTATCTAGAATTATGATACTACAAGAATTTAAATTATATGCGTTCATTAACACCTGCATTTTGCGGCATACCAAATAATATCAACAATCGAAGACAATATTGTTCACTTATCAAACTTTAGCTAAAAGTTATAGAAGATTTTCTTGGCAGTTATCTGTTTGTTGTTGTCATGGCGTTTTGCACAAGAGTGCTAGCAACAATGGTGTTTCCATTGCAAACAACTTCTGACATTGTGTTGATCCTAGCGTTTTGTTGTTTGGTGATCACTGTCACTTAATGACATTATGCAGCCGCATGTTCACCTTACGCTAAAAATAATCTACATCTAAACTGTATCTCTAGGACGGTTGACCCTTATCCCTGGGCTAGAGAGTGGCGTAATTAGTTTTCTAACTTGTTTCCAATGAACCATTAAAGCGACGTTCGACAGAGCGCGACGAATGTAGCGTTCGAACGTCTATTAACCGGCAGACCAGCGCCATTGACCGCTGAGGCAAGGCGGGGACGCCCGGTCCCAATAGAAGCATAAATCACGTGAACTACTACCATTACTGGCCAGTAATTAATACATCACGAGGCCTACTATCATTATTGGACGGTAACTGATGAAGCAGGAAACTATCCGCTGTCTATAATATTGCTGAAGGTATGTGGTTTTGATGATATGTGTAAATATTACATCTATGCTTTATATTTAACATTAATCGTATTCTCGTATTTATTATACATTCCGCGTAGGACATTGGATTATATGATACCTATGTGCGCAAGAGTGTTCTCTCAGGGAACACCCTGTGCTTTTACTTGCAGATTGGCACCTTATCTTCAACGATCGCTGAGCCGTGAAGGCAGCGCCAGAGCGGAATGGACCACGGGCCAGAAACCACAGTTCTGGACGCACGTGTACCACCCACTGTAAGACCCGTTAGAAATCTAGTCGACAACGTCGGGCGCCAAGTGGACAACACGATCAACGACTTCAGCTTCCTTCACATACAGCTTCAATAGCTTCGACACCTTCATAGCTTTCCATTTGTTTAGAGCACGGTAACTCTCTACCAAAGACTCACATAGTCGTGATTATGAACGCAATATATTACAATTATCCAATTTTGAACAGTGTGAACGTGCCATAATATATCTCTAAAGATGGCGAAAATGTTATCAAAGATTATTTATTAAATTGTAAATGATGAGGAGTGCGCTTTCTACATTCTGCATACAGAACCACTCAATTTTATTTTGCACACACCAGCATGTGATCTTCTTCTGTTATCATGATGATAGCAGTTTCCGAATTCCCCCGATTTCACTTTGTGCCGCTGTTGCTAGAGTTGATGACGATGGTGATGAAAGACACGAGTGGATACTAGTTAACAGGAAACTGGTAGAGCGGCGATGATGAATTGCCGCCTTTTGTCCGTTGCGCTTAAGTCTGGCTGGTAGAGGCATCCACTGGCTCGGTATCCTGTGGGCCAGTGATGTGGTGTTCTTGTAATTGTCGTCCCCGATGTTCATAAGTGAACCACTCAGTTTTATTTTGCACACTAACATGAAATAAGTGAACCACTCAGTTTTATTTTGCACACCAGCATGAAATAAGTGAACCACTCAGTTTTATTTTGCACATTAACATGAAATAAGTGAACCACTCAGTTTTATTTTGCACACCAGCATGAAATAAGTGAACCACTCAGTTTTATTTTGCACACTAACATGAAATAAGTGAACCACTCAGTTTTATTTTGCACACCAGCATGAAATAAGTGAACCATTCAGTTTTATTTTGCACACTAACATGAAATAAGTGAACCACTCAGTTTTATTTTGCACACTAACATGAAATAAGTGAACCACTCAGTTTTATTTTGCATACAGAGTTTCACCAATCTGGATTAAAGAAACATTTTCAATTCTTAAGAGCAGTGTTTTTAAAAATATATATAATGTATACAGTGAAAGTGTTTTCTAACTAATTTATTTTAACTTTTAATCTTGGTACTGTGACACCCCAGTATCCTGGCTACCAACTTCCAGCCCTTTAAGTTCTGTAGAACCAGCAATGCAGGATTAAAAGAATTCTTAACAAATGTTATGAACCATGTGAAGCACCAAGTGAACACCTAGTACTAATATATAATGCTTGTATGCTTCTCTGATTTCGCAGTGCCACTCTGAACAACGTGACTCTCCATTTGCAAGGGATCATTATCAGAACTACAGAAATTCTGGCTCTTTATTCTTGCTTCCTATAAGAGCTGCAATTCAATAACATGTTAATATATGAAGAGTGGCTATGCATACAGTGATTATGTATAGAGTGATTATATATGCATACACTGATTATCAATTTATATATACAGTGATTATGCATAGAGTGATTATGTGTACAATCATTATTCAGAGAGTGATTATGCATAGATTGATAGTGATTATGATTACAGTGATTATGTATAGAGTGATGAGGCATAGAGTGATTATGCATAGAGTGGTTATGATTACAGTGATTATGTATACACTGATTATGCATACATTGATTATGTATACAGTGATTATTCATCGAGTTATTATGTATAGAGTGATTATGATTACAGTGATTATGTATAGACTGATTATGCATACATCGATTATGTATAGAGTGATTATTCATAGAATTATTATGTATAGAGTGAATATGATTACAGTGATTATGTATAGACCGATTATGTATACAGCGATTATGTATACAGTGATTATGTATTAGTGATTAAGTTTACAGTGAATATGTATAGACTGATTAGGTATAGAGTGATTTTATTTACTTTGATTATGTATGCATTGATTAAGTTTACAGTGAATATGTACAGACTGATTAAGTATAGAGTGATTTTATTTACGATGATTATGTATGCAATGATTATAATTATGTATAGAGTGACTGTGTATACACTGATTATGTATACAGTTTTATTATACAGTGATTATGTATAGAGTGACTGTGTATACACTGATTATGTATACAGTTTTTATTATACATTGATTATGTATACAGTGATTTATGTATAGAGTGATTATGTATACAGTGATTATGTATAGAGTGATTATGTATACAGTGATTTATGTATATTTCTAATACCATGTTCGTATATGATAAGAGATTATGTATACAGTGATTTTTATGTATTCAGTGATTATGTGTAGTTCTAATTCAATACCATGTTCTTAACATGTGAAGTATGAAAATTTGAAAAGACTAGAAACTGTCTGAGGAATATAAAGGCTAGTATCATAGCGTTGTCACAAGCGCTATGCATGAATGGTTGTTTCTTTGTAAGGCAAGAATTGTGGACGGCATGCAAGCGTTATAGTGAAGTGTTGTTTCCTTGCAAGACAAGAATTTTGGATGGCATGCAAGATACCAATGATTTAAATTTATATGACTAAGCCAGGTTGTTATTAAAACAAAAAGAGATAATTTTTTAAAACGTCTTATTGAAAAGAAACACTCATGGACAAGAAAGACTATTATTGGTTAATATCACATAGTAGTAATCCAACTAAACTGGTTAATATCATGGGGATAAATTGGTACAATATGATGGCAAGAAATTGGTTAATATCATTGCAAGAAATTGGTTAACATCATGGCACGAAATAGGTTAATATCAGGGCAAGAAATTGATTAATGTCAAAACAAGAAATTGGTTAATATCACAGCAAAAATAAAGGATAAATATGGTAAAGTATCTAGAAAGATTAATCGAAACAATTTTTATTGTCGAAATTTTAAAGATATGATTTGAGATTTTAAGAGAAAGTAAAACAGGCCATACTAGAACGAGAAGTACTGTTGGGCGAAAATAATTATATCGATGTGTAAAGGTTTGTGTACAGTTATAAAAGTTGAAGTGTTACATGAAAGTGGTTTAGAATATAGCGGCTTAACTTTGATACACCATGGATATCTGATTATATGTGGTAATACCATCCTTATAGCCTACCATTAAATAGTAAGTAGAGGAGAGGTCGATAGCAATTGAAGTTTAGGCCCTTTTACGACAGGTGGAAATCGTCCAGTCTCCATTTAAGACAGTCAGAACTGAAGGACCAGACATAAAATCCAGAGAAGCAAATGCTCAATCCTCACTTGATTGTCTCCCTTGCGGCGTTAGCAGTCGGTTTCTACGCGACTACTTGACCTGAACGTTCATGCAAAAAAGCGCGCATTAATCAACACCACGCACTCGACGATAAAAACAAGTTTGAAAGGAAAAAAAAACGTAATGTTTCATTCCCTGCAGAAGATGTGGAAAGTTCTCAGTTTGTCTAGCAATCTAAAGCATTGTCCCATAAACAAACACGTTAAATAGTAAGTGAACCGTTTGTGATAATTACTTTTTGTACCCTTAGCATCGACTGTCTTATATGTCTGATTAAAAAAATACTGACACATCTTTCTTTCGCGACTAACCAATTGTTTCTTCAGTTAGTCGAGGATTATTTTGAGCCATCTGTTATTTTACTGAAATGTCTTTCAATCGGGACCTAGTAACGTGGAATAATTTGTGCTATGAAATTTTATTTGCACTATTTATCATATCTCTTTCATCATTTTACATTTGTCTAGTTTTGTGGGCAATGGAACTCTTCATAAACAGAACTTCCTAAAAAAAATAGAATAAATTCCAATCACTTTATCCGTTCAAAACAAAAACAAAAAAACTTGAGATCGTGATTCCGAAATTTAATCACTGAATATAGTTGTTAATGCTGGCTGAAGAATATTTAGCCGTAAAATCTGGATTGTTCTGCAAGCAATTTATCAGAAAATACTCCTAAATAGATGTCCGGTTTTAGCAAGTTATCTCTCCTGAAATGTACAAGTTATACTCGTATATACGAGAGAAAGTACTTTGTGTATATAATTGTGATTGTGAAATGAAAAACGGCAAGTGTGAAAGAGACAGTATGTCCAGTACGTCCGCACGTGAACGTCTTGTATTCGTCTCTCACGGGAGAATTATTTTTTCTTGAGATCGACTGTGAACGCCCTGTGTTGGTTTCTCACGGGAGAATCTTTTCCTCAACTTTAACTGTAAACGTTCTGTGCTGGCTTCTCACGGGGAGCATCGTTCTCTAGATTCTAGAAGTTAAGTATGGACGGGTCCTGCACTGGTTTCTCTAGGGAGCGTCTACTGGAGCCTCGTGACAGATGCCGTTCCTGGGTTTATGTTGAAGGTTTCAGATCTCTACGTCAAGAGTTCAATCTCTAGTTCTTTGTTGAGAGCTGTAGCTGGACTGTAAGATATGCGAGAATTCCACCCAGACTGAGCCAGAGAAGAAACAAAACTCGCATTTTTCCCTTGATGATACGATGACGTACTATGTTAATGGCGGGCGGGCGCGAGACAGTTACCAATAATGAAGTTTGCTTGTGACAACAAGGGAAAGAAGCGCGTGGGAAGAAAGAACCATCACAAATTATCTCCAATGACCATATTTGTCTTTCTACTGCGTTTCCGTTTTCTTTTGCTGAAGAAAATAATTCACTCGCAGTGTTGCGTTTGAGTGGCAGAAGAATGCGCTGAAGAAACTAATTCTAAGAGAAATCTTAAGTCTGATTAATTTTTAGATTTAGCCCAACAATAAAAATAATCAAAATGTAGTTACAGGACTTTCTTTATTAAAGACTTTGACAATGTAACGAAATTCTGTAGCATCAATTTTCCTTGAATTAATAATAAGAAATTAAGCAGAAATAATTTTAACTAAAGCTCATCTGTTATGTTTAATGTATCCACGCTATTTGTTGTATATTTATGCCTTGATTTTATGCACTGGACGAGCAAGAATTTGTAGAAATTCAAGGAGAATTTAACGTCTGAACAGAGAACACTTCAAAAGTAAGATTCTTCGTTCAAGCATTAAAAAAGTATGGTTGTTTTTTTCCCCTCGGGGGAAAAAGGGCAGCATGGGTCAGTACTAGGACTGGCAGAGGGGCGATAACTGCCATCTGCGCCCACGCCTGTTTTACGTGCTTGAAGGTCGTTTATTTATTAGCGTTGCGATAGAATTGTGCCCCCATTCCCCTGTGGGGGGGGGGATTACCCCCCACAAGTCGCCCCTCCCGCCGCAAACAAGCAAATAAAAACAAAGTCCAAAAGTCCCTCTTCCCGCTATTTTCTTGACTGCGGATGACAAAGCAAAATAACTGAACGTCCAGGTCATGCACGTTCCATGATTACAAATATGACATAGCCAAAGGTAAAGTCAAAGAATTTTACTGCTCAGTGTGGACACTGCACATTCCATGACCACAAATCTAGACTGCAGTGACATCCCTTATTAGACTGCAGTGACATCCCTTATTAGACTGCAGTGACATCCCTTATTAGACTGCAGTGACATCCCTTATTAGACTGCAGTGACATCCCCTATTTGACGCAGTGACATCGCATATTACATTGCAGTGTTAAAGCCTCTTAGAAAATAAACAGATAAAATTTGGCAAAATCGGTACTGAGAACCGCAAAAGACAAACGCCTATGTATAGATCAATGGGTAAAACATTACATTTTTTCAACGGAACTAGACAGGAGCAATCCTGAATATCCATATTGCGACTTGGCTGCGAATATACATGATTTCAACAAAATAGTCTGTACCTTTGAGGATATCCTAACAGTATAACATGTTATTAAAAAGTGTACATACGTACGATCAGAATGAAACAATTAACTGACTTTAAAAATAAGAGAAGCATACTGACAGCTACACAAGGGGCACTTAACTCCACCACCTCTCCAGACAGCACTGACATGAGTGTCTGAGTAGGTTAATAATTGCACACCCACTTCACAAATGACTATAATATAAATCACTGTCAGACAAAGGGAGGGAATCCAATTATACTAAGATGTTAGATGACTGCATGAGTATAATTCTACTTTGAACTTTAAAAAGTTAGATTTTTACCAATTCTACTTAGTACAGTTTAATTAATTTAATGCTTATCATTATTAATAAAAGCACTAAAAAGCGAAGATAAAATAAAATAGAGTAATAATAGGTGACAACAGGTAATATGAAATTTATTATACGACAAAATGTCAACAATATTAATGACAATAATCGTGACCACATGTAATAATGCACGTAGTAGTAATGCTAATGATTAGGAAAAAATAAATAATAATAAAGAAAACAAAAGAAAATAATAATATTTTCACCTCACACAAAATTTTAAAAAATGTAAATAAATCGAACAAACCCATCACAATGTATAAAAAAGCTAGTCCCTAATTCTAGCTCCACCCATCCTACACCACACCACCCACCCTTCTCTGGCGTGCAATCGGCGCAAGCTGGAAGTGTCGCCTATTTAATATGATGAAGTATCTACCCCAGGGGAAATAACTTACTACAGAATCACCACCACCCCGCCCCCCCCCCCAGTGATTATATTTAGAGTGTAAACATAGTGACTCGTTATTATGTTATACGATATAAATAATAGCACTATTTACATAGGTCTGCAGGTCTATTGTGTGCCAGTCATGTTAATTATGTTTTGCTTATCTGAGCAGAAAGTCTTTTCAATTCTAACCTTTTATAACATATTAAATGTCACCATTTCTCCGATCAGAGTCCTACGTGCAATTTAATAAATGTCTACGCCTGTTTAGACGTGAATGAGAGTGGTTGGGAGCGAGCCTAGATTTGTCTATCAGTTTGTCTGGTGTGTGACCAAACACGTCCCTTTGTGACTGTATGTCTATCAGTCTGTCTGGTGTGTGACCAAACACGTCTCTTTGTGGCTGTATGTCTATCAGTCTGTCTGGTGTGTGACCAAACACGTCTCTTTGTGGCTGTATGTCTATCAGTCTGTCTGGTGTGTGACCAAACACGTCCCTTTGTGACTGTATGTCTATCAGTCTGTCTGGTGTGTGACCAAACACGTCCCTTTGTGACTGTATGTCTATCAGTCTGTCTGGTGTATGACCAAACACGTCCCTTTGTGACTGTATGTCTATCAGTCTGTCTGGTGTATGACCAAACACGTCCCTTTGTGACTGTATGTCTATCAGTCTGTCTGGTGTATGACCAAACACGTCCCTTTGTGACTGTATGTCTATCAGTCTGTCTGGTGTATGACCAAACACGTCCCTTTGTGACTGTATGTCTATCAGTCTGTCTGGTGTATGATCAAACACGTCCCTTTCTGACTGTATGCGCGGGTTCGAGTGGAGTGGATATCGCACACAAGACTAGTATCTATAGTTGCATTCACTCACACTCGCATCATGCTTTGAAATTTACACTGGACTCTCTTTCAAGAGCGTAGATTTAGAAATAAGGTTAGATTCCTGTGGAAAGAATGTCTTTCATAAAACATTCCTCTATCTCACCTCTATTCTATAGGGATAGACACTGGTGAGCAACAGATTTCACTTACACCTTATTTCTTGCAAGTACTTAACATTCATTTTCCTCTGATACGATTAGGATTTGGAATTCTATGTCAGTGGACACCGGATTATGCAGTTCTTTAGAATCTTTTAATAGGGAAATCGAAAACATTACGTTGCAAGTATTTGTATATCCAGTTACTATAACTTCCTCTCATCTATCTTACAGCTACATACTTACTCAAAAGTGTATCGTATCTTACGCCAGCTACATACTCAAAAGTGTATCGTATCGAAAGCCAACTACCTACTCAAAAGTGTATCGTATCTTACGACAGCTACATACTTACTCAAAAAGTGTATCGTATCTTACGACAGCTACAGATTTACTCATAAAAGATATCTTACAATAGCTACAGTTTCAGTCACAAAAGATCATACCTCACGACAGCTATAGATCTACTTACAAAAGATCATACCTCACGACAGCTATAGATCTACTCACAAAAGATCATAACTCCCGACAGCTATAGATCTACTCACAAAAGATCATAACTCCCGACAGCTATAGATCTACTTACAAAAGATCATAACTCCCGACAGCTATACAGATTTACTCACTAAAGATCATATCCTACGACAGCTATAACTCATAGCAGTAAATAGCAACATAGAAAAACAACGCTTGAACTGTTTAGTAATGCACAAAAAGATTGTTTTTGGAAAACTCGCACAGGGAATTGCAAATTGTACTGATGTCAAAATTAAGGACGTGCTTGCTACATTTTCTTGACAAATCTGGGAAACAAAACCCCATAGAAACAACAAGTTTGCACTAAAAGGTTCCTACCACAAGGGGAAAAAAAATTACCTTCAGAGCAATGATAACTGTATACTTTGCTCGAGCCTTTCTTTCTATAAATAAAAATAATGCTAAAACCAAGAACTAGCATGCAGACTTAGAAAGATCTCAAGACGGCTTTCTCAACTGTTGTTTTCTACCCTCCATTTCCACGCCAAATTCATTGGCGACGCCGAGCGGCAAAACGGTCTGTTGGCGTTGAATATCTCTTTCATACAAGTTTACCGTTTTTCTTGTTTTTCCGGTATATCTGCGCGTGTGTTCGTGAGCATTCCCGTTCCTACAAGTTTACTTTTTCTTGTCTTTCCTGTAAACCTGTGTGTATGTATTCGCGCACTTCCTTTTCATACCATTTTGCTTGCCTTTGCTTGTAAATCTGTGCGTGCGCGACTGTTGTGTTGTGTATTTGTGTGTGTGTGTGTGTGTGTGTGTGTGTGTGTGTGTGTGTGTGTGTGTGTGTGTAAATATAAATATATATTCGTACATGCGTATACATGTATCAGCATAATCTCTTTCATATATACTTACCATTTCTCTTGTTGTGCGTGCGTGCGTGCGTGTGTGTGTGTGTGTGTGCGTGTGTGTGTGTCTGCCTGCTAGGTATCTTCTGTCTTTCAACAAATTTCATACTACCAGCTGCAGAACTGTTTCCAAAGTCTGCGTACAGAAGTGTTCCTAGAATTCATTTAAAAAGTTATAGGTGAGGAGAATTGCTGACCTGTGCAAGGCACACTGCTTTTTAATTATTTAACAGTAATGAGGTGCTTTACACCGTTACATGAAGACGGAGCTAAGAGTTTGGGAAAACTTAAATGGATCATTACAGCTGGAAATATTTTTTCTCTTGTAAAGTTTGTTAAATGGGTCATTATAGCTGGAAATATTTTTCTCTTGTAAAGTTTGTTAAATGGGTCATTACAGCTGGAAATATTTTTCTCTTGTAAAGTTTTGTTAAATGAGTCATTACAGCTGAAGTTGAAGTAACTCCAGCACCAACAATACCTTTATCATGTCTTTGTAGATTTTAAGAAGGCTTTTGAAAGGGTGTGGCATGCAGTCCTTTGGTCCACCATGAAGATGTACAACATCATATATGAGGGGAAACTGCCAGTATTGACAATATTTGGTGTTGAGTGAAGATTGACAGTATTTTGTGCTGAGTGAAGATTGACAGTATTTAGTGCTGAGTGAAGAACCCTATTTTAATAGAAAATGCTCTATAACACTTAAGGATTGATATGACATTTTAACTATTTATTAATTTTTAAAATTTTTTTATCTTTCTGATTACCAAAGTTATAAAACCACCTTCAATTTTTAAGAACTAAAGGGTGCACTTTATTTCTTGCTGACAAAAAATAAATCTATATAAACATTTCTTGTAAACCTATTTTTTTCATTAAACATGTAAGTATGTACTTGTAAACAGATATATGTTTGTGTGGAAAAATGTGTGTGCATGTGTGTGTGTGCATGTGTGTGCATGTGTGTGTGTGCGCACGCGCGCATGTGTGTGTGTGTATGTGTGTGCATAAAGTTTTTGTACATAAAAGTGAAGGAGAGCAGAACTGAGCTTTGGACATGAAACAGCTGAGTTACATCAAATTGAAGCCATCTCAAAGATCTCTGAAATAACATGCACTGACTTAAGAAAGAATCTGAGAATAGCTGACATGAGAATTCTGGTATGTGACGTCAGCTTGCCAGAATAAAAAAAAAAAGCATTTTCTGTCTGGAATTCAAGTGCTATAGGAACAGTTAAGTATAGCAACAAGATTTGTGGTCAGTGCATAAGAATAAATGATAACTATACAAAATATAGATGAGTGTGTAAAAAAAATTAGAGATAACTCTAGGTAAAATATGAGTTAGTATATAAGAAATAGGAGATAACTCTATATAAAATATGGGGACTGTGGTATGCAATAAGAGATAACTTTACACACATTCTGTGGTAAATTCACTGGCATCAGAAGTAATTTCATAAGAAATATCTCTATGTTGCTAGGCTTAAAATGCCATGGTTAATTGAGTATCTTTGTCAAGTTATGATTACCGTGCACTGTCAGTTGAGTTGTGTTACAAAGTTAAAGGTGAGAATGTCAGTATAGTCATGTTATCAATGTTTATTATATTTTTATAGCAGTATTGATAGAGCCATGTTATAATGTTTTTATAGTGGTGTAATATGTATGTAACTAGAGCCTTGTTTACAATGCACATAATTCAGTCAGTACAGCTATGTTAGCAATGTCTATAATAGGACTATATTAATAATAATATAAATTATGCTAGTGTTCTGTAAGTAAATTACTGGTATCGATATCTATTAGAGAAATGATTTGTTAGTAGTACTGTATGATAGAATTTAATAGCAGATTTTTTATTATAAACGTTAGTAGACCTAATATTAAGCCCTACTCACTGGACGTAATAAATAATTTAACCTGATAAAACCTTTATGTATAAGTAGCAAAACATTTAGCAGAAATAAGAGAAATGGCAAAATATTTAACTGGCAATGCCTTGATAATACTTAATAGTTCGACTAAATATTAATGCTGAATAGTACAACGTTTTTGTAAATTAGTTTGGAATTTAAAAACACATTATTATGGACTGATGGAGTATTAGCTTAAAAGTTCTGAACAAAGCAACGGACAAAACTGTAGTCTAAAAAATCTAAGTAATGGAATTGACAAAACTGTAATCTATCAAGAAATCGAATTTTGTAATGGAATTGTCAAAGTTGCGTCCTAATAAAACTTCTTTCATTAAATTAAAAACAAACATGCGTGTGTGTGCCTTTTAATCACGGTATAGCACCTAAAAATAAATGGAAACAAATATAAAAAAATAAAGAACTGCGATAAAGTAAGAATTATTTAGAAAAGTTTATATACTTTAGCATAGCAAATTTAATTTAAAGAAAATTATAATAATCACATGCGGGCTTGAAAACTGCACGTCTGTAATGCACCATTTATCAAAGCTGTCAAGCTAAAGGCAAAACAAAAATACAAACAGAAACAAAAACAATTTCATTTAGATTCTGCGAATGAGGTATACACATTTGATCACCACTTATCTTCCATTTTGTCAGACCTCATTCCTGTCATGCGCAATCATCTGCGAGTCTGTCCACAGGAACACTAAGCAGAAACCGCTTATCTGACCGTCTCTCCTAACGATCTCATCTTCTGCGCATGGCAAGAGGGCGGTACGCGGTACACAGGCTGACACTACTGGCAGCGAACATTAGAACAATCCGATAAGGGTAAACGTTTAACTTGATTAAAACTTGTGACGACAAATCAACATCAAGGACAAACGAGTCTAGTCGTGTTATTTGGACAAATGAAGATGTACGACAAATCTAGTCTTGTTATCAGAACAACAAGAATTGCTTTATAAGACTAGTCTCATCAGCAGGACAAATGGAGTTTTTAGAAAAATCTAACCGCGTTAGCAGGACGAATGGAGATGTACGACAAGTCTTGCCGTGCTATCAGGACAAAGGGGGTTGTATGAAAAATCTAGCCGTAACATCAGGACAAAGGGGGTTGTATGAAAAATCTAGCCGTATCATCAGGACAAAGGGGGTTGTATGAAAAATCTAGCCGTATTATCAGAAAAAGAGGGTTGTATGAAAAATCTAGCTACGTTATGAGGACGAATAGAGTTGTACGACAGATCTAGTTGTCTTGACGAATGGATTTGTACGACAGATCTAGTTGTCTTGACGAATGGATTTGTACGACAGATCTAGTTGTCTTGACGAATAGAGTTGTACGACAGATCTAGTTGACTTGACGAATAGAGTTGTAGGACAGATCTAGTTGTCTTGACGAATAGAGTTGTAAGACAGATCTAGTTGTCTTGACGAATAGAGTTGTACGACAGATCTAGTTGTCTTGACGAATAGAGTTGTACGACAGATCTGGTTGTCTTGACGAATAGAGTTGCAGGGCAGATCTAGTTGTCTTGACGAATAGAGTTGTACGACAGATCTACTTGTCTTGACGAATAGAGTTGTAGGACAGATCTAGTTGTCTTGACGAATGGATTTGTACGACAAGTCTGGCCGCATTATCAGAGCACGAGATGGTTCTGAGAATAGTTGGGATCCCTGGCAGTCGTGTTTTAAATCTCTCAATAAATTGTTTCCTTTCGGCATCTGTCCAACTATTTATTCAGTCAAGTCTAGAAGACTACTCCTGGCAAAGGATTATTCAGATAACCAGGAACATCTTCAGTGTGTTTTAACTCAAGCAAGAGGAACACATTTACTGAATAACTGTTGTATTATGACGATGATTCATTATCGGCACTCTGATGAAAGCTCCCAGTTTTAACAAAATATAATCACAATACAAACCTTATTGTTGGTTATCCACACAGCAGGAAACCATCCTCTAAATATATTACTGATAAGAGTGTGGTTTTGCTTGCCTAACTAATTATTATATTTATGTTTACCTCTTGATTTGACATATATTTTATGTTGTTATATTTCACTTATGATATTTAAATGTATGATGGTCATGTGAGTAAGAGTTGAGGACAAGTTATTAGCCCATGTGTATTTTACTGGCAGACTGGCACTTTATCTAAAGACTTTATTTGAGATCATATCTGGGACGTTGATTGATGAACATTGAACTGTGAAACACCAGAAGAGAACCACATTATCTTGGATGATGGACTTCAAGTATTGTACTGCAAAGCAATATCAGCGTGGAATGACCCTTGTTGCCAAGGACTGGTTCAACAGACCACATGCGTGTCTGCTAATGGCATTCAAAGGAACCTCAAGTTCGAGTGAATTCAACTGTATCTTGACTGAAGCTGTGCAGTTGTTGACTTTATATTATTCAGTCAAGATACAGTTGAATTCACTCAAACTTTAATCAAAGTACTTTTAGAGTTAGTTCAAGCTCAGAAACACTCAGTGTTCTCTTATAAACCCACTTATAGTTCGCTCACACAAACAAACCAGATAACTACAACAGTGCCATAAGACTCAAACGAACATTCTCTTATGACACTACATGGTTGTGATTCTGAAAATAAATTTCATCAACTATCAATCTTCTACATTATCTATCATTCACCTTTCTAACACAATGTGGCCAGCCAGAAAGTAGGTTTTATTGGGGATTGTCCTCAGGTTAATGGTCAGCCCGGAATGGTGGAGAATTAGCATCTTGCCCATCTCCCAGCAAAACGACACAGTGTGCAGTCCCATTAAGTGCATGGAACATGTTTGAAAAAATGCAGGAACTCAGAGCAACATGTGGCCCATCATTGTTTAAAATACACTACCACATAGTACACTACTACAGACCAAACGGGGTTGAAAATGCAGTAACATGTCTATTATTTAAAAGGTAGGAAATTTTTTTTTTTTACATGCAAAAAATCTGTGCTAACTGATTGTTAAGTACAAAGTAACAGTGTGCTGTGAAGTGTAAATGTTTCTAATTGCTTAGATTTATTATGATTATATTGTTTTATGACGTAATCTAGCCTAACTATAAAGCTGATTTTGGGGTAATATGGTTGAACTGGAATGTATAACTACTTACCAGCAAAGTAGACAGTGCATGCTAGGAGGGCCACACACATGATGAGTAGTATGAGGGCTGTACATTTCCAGGTGCAGCGCTGACTCAACTGTTTCTTCATTCTCTGAGAAGCTGTGCTGAATTTTGAATAGTATGTGTAGTCATTGGACGGCGGGTACGAACCAGGTGGCATACTGGGTATACCAAACTGTGCATAATTCGAACTTTGCCTGTAACACAATTCAGAGGGAATGGGTGTCAGTTTACTTTATATAAGCCTACTGAATTCTTTTATTTATTTATACACGTATAACGCAGAGGAAATGAGTGACAGTTTATTTTATATAAACCTACTGAATGAGATATTCTTTATTTGTCAACTGTATATCACTTACTGGTGGTACAATTTAAATTTGGATTTATTTAGAATATAATCTTCTAAACAAATATATTTCTGGCTATTTGTTATACATATTTATGCATTTATATAAAATAAAATATTGTAACTGTATCTTTCAAACGATTTGAAGTGTATCTGCATATGGTTTGAAGGCATTCATTATTACAAGAGTGTAAACAAAACATTCTTTCACATTCTTCAATGATTACAAAATAAATCAGTTTCATAAGAAATAATTAATAAAGTTCTTTAGTTATATACCAAAGAGAGTTGATCATCTTAGTGAAAGAATTAGCATATGACATTTGCTTTTAATTTAATTATTTAATGAAAACATGCATTTTGCTTTACTTTTTAGTTACATATGTAGATTTACTTTATAGTGGAGTTACGTATGTAGCATATGACATCACATTTTATTAAAAATTAAGATAAAGTATCCACATATATATATAAGATACAGAAATTTCCAGTTCAGTCCTGTGCGAAACACTAAGGCGTCCTTAACCTCCCAGTAAGTGGGAGATTTTTCTGCGGTGCTAAAGCGTCCTTGACCTTCGAGCACGTGGTTTTTTTTTACATGGCCAGCTTTATGTACTGACAGGTAAGGTCATTTGCTAAATGATGCTCAGATTTTCACTAGCAATGTGACTTGTAATCAAGCCTCCAATAAACAAATTCATTCGTCTTCCTAGCAATGCAAAATTTTAATTTTTCAGTCGCCATACTCTAGTGTGTGTGTGTGCGTATATATTGCTATAATATTTTATTTTCCTCATCCATATATCCAACTATTATTCAGAATACAATAGAATTTGAAAAATAAAGTGTATACTTAAAATCTCTTTAAATTATAGACTATAAAAATTTAACAAAACTAGAAGCAAATATATAGTTTTGATAGTCTGATACTAATGCCACCTAATTAATGGTTATGATTGTTATTATTATTATTATTATTAAATAATCACCCATAACTAATTGCAGATGATGGGAATTTTAATTTATATTATTAATAATTCTCCAGAAGACATCACTCGTCTCTCTCCCTTGGCGGATATATGGGCGCTGTAAAGTTTTCTCTCTTCCGCAACATTAAAGACAAACATTTATCGTCACACAATATTTCCATAGTTGGAAAACTTCTTATCAAAGGAAAAGACAATCCATCTTTCAATCTATATTTAGTGAGCACCTTACCACCCACTTTCTTCTCCAACATATGGTTATCAATATGTGTAATGTCAATAAATTTATTAAATCATCAATCTAATATACACATATCAAATACAATGAAAATATTACTTGACGTCAATATTTCCATGAACCACTTTCAAATAATTTCAATATTTACACAGTCTTATTTACTAACACATGATTCAATGGATTAGTGTCAATATAAATCATAGGATAGTTCTTATCAAAGAACAGAAATGGAGTTATAGAAATTATAGCGATAATAGTTTTTACGTAAATCTTATCTAGGCGAAGCAGCGATAATCTTTCGCTTGCTTTCATAATAAAGACACAAGTTTATTGTCACAAGGGAATTGTCAGTTTCTCATGTTTCTCTTGCTTGTTGTAGAATACTGATGAGCCTAATCTGGGTAGTCTGCTGTATTAGCTCCTCAAGCAGAACAATAATTGTACAAGTTCCAATAACTTCCTTGTGCTAGAAATTCCACAATGTAGTCACCATATTTTACTAACATACATCAACAGAGTACAGTGTATCCTTACACTTACACTCTGATGGTAGAAACTTTTCGAGTCTACCATGGTCATAGAGGTCTATAAATCAGTAAACCAGGAGATAAGGTAAAACAAAATAGTGGCTGCTTATTCCCTGTAAAATATGATCAAGAAACAAATGCTAAATTTTCCAGTTTATTCATCCCTAACTTCTCTCTTACATTCAAGCTTCAACTTACAGTTTCCTGCAACACACTCTCGCCCAAAAAATATGTCATTACCGATGAATACGGAAGATTCGAGATATGGCTATCACCTCGTTGCCTGAGCTCCATGTTTGATAACGAAAATATCAGACATTATGAGTATTTGATGGAAAGTGTATTTCGATCCAAATACCAACGGAGCATATATGATGCATTTTTTCTGTACACCACACGGTACACAACAAAGACATCAACTGCTGAAATGGAGACTCAAACATCATCAGTCGACATATGCGATCAGGAGTGCAATATTATGGACAATTCTACCATCGCCAGGAAAAAAAAATCGACACAGGCTTCGGATGAGAAAATTAAGCCAAAGAAGGAAAAGAAAAAATAAAGAAAAACAGAACACCGCAAAAAGCCGCCAACACCCAGGAAAAAGCTGAAACTGAAGTTGACACTATTCTGGACGAGGTCGCAAGGGAGATAGAGGTCGTCCCCCTCTCACCCATACCAGCGACGCCGCCTCGGCCACCAACTACGGCGACAACAACAGAATGCCAACCTACACCACCAGCACCAGCAACAACACCAGAACAGGGCGAAGAAAAGAAAAGACGGCGCCCGCCACCACATATTTGGAGGCAACAACAGCGCCCACAACAACAACCGCAACAACATCGCGGACATCATCATCATCATCAACAACAACAACACTGGCAGTACCACGAACAACAGTACTCCTCTTTGGTTTTTTTTTTAACCATCCAATGGCCGATTTAATTCAACTCCTACTCGACCATCTGTACTGGCCACCAGCGCCCACCTTCAGGCATCCCAAAGGACACCGGGGACAGCCACGACAACAACAACAACGACAACGCCACCAGTGAGGAAGACGGGGAGGTTGAACAACCCGGGCGCATGTACACACTGGATACAGATCCGGTGTGTTACTAGCCTGGGCTCTGTAAGACACCCCCCTCACCATAACATCAGGAATGGCTATAACAACACCAACTCCACCGCCAGGAACAACAACATCAACTCCAACCCACGGATCACTGAGTTTGGAGTCTACCTTCGCCGGCCAGACATGATTTAGCAACGGACGCATACAGCAGTAAGGCAGCTCCCCCCTCCCCCCACTCCCCGATCCTTCCCCCTCCCACCCAAGCGCGAAAGCTGCGGAAGCTGGAAGCGCCCCCTACATTAGCAAGCAAGCAACTCACCATAGTGAACAAACACTACGACACATGCCTCATTCCATTCCATACGCGTGAGTTAACAAATTATAAGAAAGACAAACAAATCTACAGGAGGAAGTAAACTCGAGAGCAAGACATGCACAATGGCCCAACTTTCAGTCAGAAGATACGGGAGAATGCAGGAAATATGGATTTAAAACATCCATCTAGGAAATAACCATCAACGAAGAACACCTCTTGAGGCTCTTCATTCCAAACAGTCCTCCAATTACAAGAGATAGAACAGCAAGCAAATAACACACCCCATACACCAGAATACCGCGCTCCAGAAACCAAGCAATTAGATGTTGGTTACAATGAAAAATGAACATAAAGCAGATGTTTCCAATGAGAAAACAATTTTGCTTTATGGAAGACCTACAACATTGACAAAATGACGAAATCGATGAGTTTGCAAAACATTTTTTAAAAAAATGAAAAAGCAAACAAATAATATGAAACATCTACTCCAGAAGCAAACAAATAATACGAAACATCAACTCCAGAAGCAAACAAATAATACGAAACATCTACTCCAGAAGCAAACAAATAATACGAAACATCTACTCCAGAAGCAAACAAATAATACGAAACATCTACTCCAGAAGCAAACAAATAATACGAAACATCTACTCCAGAAGCAAACAGCCTAATGAACTTACATCATAGTAACGATGACAGAAAGTGCACACTGCTGACCAAAACCATGTCACAAATACACCACAAGAACACCATGTTCGAAAAGAATAGGAAAAAAGTCAGAAAGCACTGCCAAGAAAACCAGCCAAATGAAGAAATATTGCATACTAGTTGACAATTAACCAAAATATTTGTTAACATACACTATTAATGCAACATAAAAAACTGTCTTAGATGTTTCAAAACAGACTGACGGTCACCGGCTCAAGCCATTCAATGCACCATAAAAACTGTCATAAATGCAAAACAGACTGACGGTCACCGGCCCAAGCCATACAATGTAACATGCCACCAACTCTACAGGACAGGCTAGTCAAAACGATATTGGAAATCTTTATCAAAAACTGAATGGGAACAACACGTGGAGCGAAAAGTGCCAAAAATTAAAGACACCAAGTCCTTCTGGGGAAAACAGAGAACAAATCAACTCTGCAGAATGCCTCAGTTAGGTGGCTTACAGGATTACAGGATTACGGTAAGAACGCAAGGCCACGCACGAGCAGAGGGATATAAAAAGTACAAGCTGCGCATGCTCCAATGCCAAGTACCATACTCTGGGTGAAACGTTAGACTCCTTGATATGGAACACTTGCCAACAACTACAAATACTATGTACCAGAACCCTTGAAAACTTTGGATGGTACAAGAAAAAAAGTCTGATTTCGAAAAGGACAGCACGATAAAAAAAAAACTGCAATTCAATCACAAACCTAGCAGTGACGCGCACTGATAACCGAATGCCTATAAATAACCCACTTTCACATTGAGAGGTAATCGAAAATATATAAAATCTTATCTCAAAATTAATGATACACTGGAAAAAACACTCTTGCATTCAATATAAGCGAATTGCTGATATAATAAAATTTGGAATTTGTGCACAGTTGCCCCTAGTGCTATTGCATCCAGCCTTAATTGCTCCCAGCCACGTCATCAGAAAAGAGAACGCTGGTACTCAGTTACATTTGGACGCATATAATCACCCATCTACTGTACCTGGTGATCTCAAGGTGTACAATACAATTGAGATGTTTGTAACGTCATCGGGAAAGAGAATGGTGCTACATAATTAAATCTATACACACCTATAATCATCCATCTACTGTATATGAATGATCTCAAGTTGTAAAAAAAAAAAACGAAGAGATGTTTGTAACTTGATCAGGTCATGTATCGTGAACGAGAAAGGGAATGTTCTTTAAAGGCATAGAGGACAAGTTTATTAAGGTTCAATCAATAAGATACTGAAAAAGCTAAAGATCAAAAGTGACTATAGCAATAATATATAAATTACATTCCGTAGAAGAAAAAAACCCCCATAATAACAACATTAAAATACAAATACCTTTGGGTTCTCTGATAATTGTTTACACATTACATTATTGTGTTCGTTGACGTAACCTACTAACGTGAAATGGTCATTTAAAACTAGTGATGATTTTTGTTCAATGAGAGCTTTAGGCGCCATGAAACTAAACGGAGTGTGGGAGTGAGAAGGCAGCATGCGGCAAAGCAGGCAAAAATCTTTCTGGCGTTGGCCATGCAAGTTGAATTAACCCGAAATAAGGCAATCCCAAAGTGACAGACAATTAATGACGTCACATGTGAAAGGTTTCCTCGCGAACCCAGCATGGGAAAGGGAGCGTTGCGTTCAAAGTGTGGATCTGATCACGTGACATGACCAAATGGCGATCGAAAGGATTTAGCGAGCGTTTAGAAAGAGGCCATTCCGAATTCTACAGTAACGTTAAAGGGTTTAGTGGAGATAATTGCTTGTACGGGTTAATGAGGGCGTAGAAAATTTTGCGTGCACAGGTTAGGGTGGTGGGAAGAGTGTTAATTTACTAGAAACATAAGACAACCCGTGGAAAAGTAAATATCCCTATTTCTAGACCTGATTGTTATATAAATTGTTAAATGTCAAAGTGACCCGACCTTGGGAACTACTTATGCTGATATTTTTAAGTGTCTGAGTTGGAAGTAAACAACTCAGGTAAAGATTATGCTAGAAACTTGCTGATTTAATTTACAGTGGTTTTAGGTGGATGAGTAGTTTTCATTTTTCAATGATTAAGATTTACAAGAACGATACCAGCCAATGGATTAAGACCAAAAGTTTACATGCTGTAAAGAATTCTATGTCTAATCACTTTGAATGTGGTGTGGCAAGAAGTGTGGTCATGAAAGGCAGCCATTAGCTTAAAGGTGAGTTAACTAACTGATAAGAGAGAATGGACTTAGGAATAGTTCATGCATTTTGATTTTTTAATGTTATATTTGTGTTTTACGTAGAGTAATTTTGTGTGTGTAGACTATTGTTTCTATAAAATGTGAACTAAGATGCTTGTATGTAGTATGCTGAACACTTGACATTGTTTCTAGTGAATACGTTCATATAATTCATATGCTGTATTTATTTTGCTGTACAAGTATATCAGGTTAATAAATACCGTTGCAGGAAACTATAAGTTGATATTTGAATGTATGAAAGAATTGAGTTAGGGATGAATAAACTGGAAAACGTACTGTTTGTTCCCTGATTATACTTTTCAGGGAAGAAGCATGTCTTTCTGGTCTTAGGTGAATCTCCTGGTTTACTGATTTATAAACTGCTGCGACCCTGGTAAACCAAAGAAGTTACTATCCCCAGTATGTAAGTGTTATGATACACTGCACTCTGTTGATGTATGGTGGCAAAGTATGCTGACTATATATCATGGAGTTTCTGGTGCAAGGACGTTACTGGAAATTGTTACATTGTTGTTCTGCTTGAGGGAATTAATACAGGGGAGTACCCAAGTTAGCCTCAAGAGAATAGTAGTTCAAAAGTACTCTACAATGTGCAAGAGAATCACGTGGAACTGACAATACAATTGTGACAATGAACTTGTGACTTTGTTGCAAAGACTATTGAAAAACTATTGTGCAGTCATCTAGACAAGGTTATGTACTGGCTATTATCACTATAATCTCATTACTCCATTTCTGTTCCTTGATAAGAAATTACCCTGTGATTTATATTGACACTTATTTGTTGAATCATGTGTTAGGATAGAAGGCTGTATAAGTATTCGAACATGGTTTCATGGAAATATTGATGTCAAGTAATCTTTTCATTGTATTTGCTATATGTATATTTGATTGTTGATTTAATAAATTTATTGTTATGCTATATTTACTGACCATCTTACACACATATTGATAACCATATGTTGGAGAAGAAAGTGGGTGGATGGGGGCTCGCTAAATATAGATTAAAAGACAGATTTATCTTCTCCTTTGGTAAGAAGTTTTCCAACTATGGAAATATTGGTGTGACAGTAAATGTTTGTCTTTAATGTTGTGGGAGAGAGAAAAACGTTTACAGCGCCCGCATATCCGCCATGTGAGAGAGACGAGTGGTGTCTTCTGGAGAATTACTAATAACATATATTAAAATTCTCGTTACTTATAATTAGTTATGGGTGATTATTTATTATTAATAATAATAATTACCATTAATTAGTGTGGCGATGGCGTCACACAATCTAAGATGTGTGTGACGTACAGTCAAAGGTGAGCTATGATGTCATAAGTTAGTTTGTATTAATTACGTAATTTATAGGTTAAACTGTTCGGAAAATTAAATAAGAAATTTTATGTTTTATTGTTGAGATCTGTACAAGCATTATGCCAGGATGAATCTAGAATAATGTCCTTTACACACAGGTCTGTAAAATGTGTTTTTATAATTTGCACTATGGAATGATTTATCCTTGCAAGATTATAACCATCACTTGTCTAATCTATACAGCACAAGAAACGTCCGGCGCAGCGCGTTCTGTCAATTTCACTTCTCGATGGACACACATTTTCTACATTCCAAGAGTGAAGTATGTCACAGGGTTCAAGTCACTTTGCTTATTAGGTTCCATCTAACTGGAATTCGCTGTTCAGACACAGAGATCTTAGCCATTTTTAACAACTCTCTCAAGACACATCTTTTTCGTCAACAAGACTAGCACAAATCTGCATTTTGATTGGGTCTAATATTGTAAGGAAGAGACGTAAATTTAAATCGGTATTTCAGTTGACTTAAACTGATTTACTTCTGAATCGCTATTTTATTTTGTCTACATGAAAAGAGGGCAAAGTTCGCTATCTAAATACGTATTTATTTTTGTCTATTGTATACAAGAGGAATCTGAATCGAATATTAATATGCCTTGCTGAGGATTGGGTAACTTCATTTCAATTCGTAGTTTTAAGTTCCTAAAAATAGAGATAATCCATTAGCTGAATGAGCAGTGTAATCTATTTACTTTATAAGAGAAGTACTGTATAGTTCAATTAATATTATAAATGTCTACATATATCTGAATTAATACTATTAAATGTATTTTAGACAAAGGATAAAATGCATCTGAATTTAATATTAAAATGTCTACACATTTGAATAAATATTATAATTGTCTACACTATATTTGAATTAATATTATATACAAATGTCTATTTTATAAAGGATAAATTACATCTGAATTAATATTAAAAATGTCACATTATATGAGATTTAATATTATAAATTCAACGCTACACCTGAATTAATATGATAAATGTTTACACTATATTTTAATTAATACTATAAATGTCTGTTTTATAAAGGATAAAATATATCTGAAATAATTTTATAAATGTTACACTATATCTGAATTAATAATATAAATTCAACACTACATCTGAATTAATATTATAAATGTCTACATTACATTTGAATTAATATGATAAATGTCTATTTTATAAAGGATAAAATACATCTGAATTAATATTCTAAATATCACACTAAATTCAACACTACACCTGATTTAATATTATAAATTCAACACTACACCTGATTTAATATTATAAACGTCTATTTGAAAAAGGAAGCACTACATCTGATTTTGTATTTTATTTGCGTCAAATACTATAGCTGCTGCAATGCACTTATCTAATGGAGTGGCCCCATTTTATTTGTTTAATTAAAATTATTGTATAATATAACAGATTACCGAATGTATAGTTTATACTGCTGTAAACTTAGTCTTGTAAATGTAAAAACAAGTTTAGTCATCGCGAGGAATCGAGTCCCTGATTGTCAGTCTAATTAATGACTGTAACACTATTTCCCAAAAATAATTATTCCCCATATATACCGCACATGACAAAATTTAGTCATCAATATCCATTATATTTAACTACACATAACACTAGTCAGTCATCATAAAGGCTACTATTATATATAATCGCAAATCATACCAGTCGATCATCGTGTGTTTTTTTGTGCTTTTTCTATTTGATCAGATTTTATACCAGTCAGTCTCTTGTATATTTTACTAAAGATTAAATTAGTCACCATTAAACTAGTCACCATTAAAACTAGTCACCATTGTGCAATGTTATTATATTTTATCGTGAGGCTCCCGGGCAACTGCCCAGCGTGCCCATGCGTTAAGACGGCACTAATCTCTATGCCATTACAGATTAAACTGATCATCATTATACATAGTTATATTTTATCCATAAACCATTACAGATTAAACTGATCATCATTTTACATAGTTATATTTTATCCATAAACCATTACAGATTAAACTGATCATCATTATATATAGTTATATTTTATCCATAAACCATTACAGATTAAACTGATCATCATTATACATAGTTATATTTTATCCATAAACCATTACAGATTAAACTGATCATCATTTTACATAGTTATATTTTATCCATAAACCATTACAGATTAAACTGATCATCATTATACATAGTTATATTTTATTATATTTTATCCATAAACCATTACAGATTAAACTGATCATCATTATACATAGTTATATTTTGTAACAGATTAAATTAGTCGTCATGTACCGTTATATTTTACCCACACCTAGCCAGTCGTCGGTAACAACTGTTAACCATTGTTTCAAAATTACAGTACATACCAAGTCAAAATATCCCCCATTTATCATACCCAAAGATACTATATTTCTAGTGTTACATTGTAATGCCATAGAATATATTATATTTTATTACATTTTATCCATATTTCACCACAGACTGAACCGATTATCAACATGCATAATTATATTTTGTAACAGATTGGTCCTCTCATCATGCACCAATATATTTTACCACAACCTAAAACTAGCCAATCGTCGGTATCCACAATTAACCGTTGTTTCTAACGTTACCACAAATTAAAATATCCAGTTATCATATCCCAAGATACGATTTTCCTAATGTTACAGTGTAATAACATAGATTAAAATGTGCAAAACGAGACTGTTGTAAATAAACGCGCGCCACGCTGTCTGCGAAACTGAACGATCCCCAATGCCATTTCCATAAGGAGATATTGATAGTGATTCATTGTGGTAAAGAGACTCATCTAGTGAAATATTAAACAGGGGAGGCGACTCTAGTGAAATATTAAACTGTCACAAGTCACGTCGATACATCACTACAGCAGCGTCTCTGAGATAGTGAGCGATCAAACGTGCGCAGTTTTTACCTCTGTGATTATATCGACTTGAATATTTACACTTTCCTCAACTGCTGGAGCCACAGAAATTACAGTAACCTTAGTTCCAAATATTCTCCTTAAAGGATGTTCAAGGAACCCACACGGATGCCCTGCAAGCCTGACCTGGTTCGAGGAGCTAGACCGCAACAACAAACAGCACTCTGGCAGACAGCTTTCAGACGTCTACAGTCTGGCTAAATGCCAATGACCAGGCTTACCAGTACATGGAGACTGACTTTCGCAATTAAATGCTCCAGGGTTATAAATCTTTCATGGTTAAGTATAAAAAAAAAGTTTTAAAATAGCACATATGATACACTTGTCTTCATGTGTGATATTATTTGTAGTAAAACAAAGAATTTATACTTATAAAAATACATACTAAACATATAAGCGACTCAATATAATAAAGCATTATAATACAGAAAGTAACTATTTACAGAGAGGCGAACAATACTAATGAGACCTACAATAACTAATAATACAAAATGAACACAAGGTGCAAAAATTACAACCATAGGTACACATTCAAACATGAAATATGTGAAAGCACAGTTTAAATATAATAAATGCTCAATGAGATAAATTTAATTAAAGTTGTTAAACAGATGATAGAGGTGACGCTCATACGTGATAAAGGGAGGTAAACATGATTATGGACCGGAAATGTAGGTGAAAACGACGAGACCGGAGAGTTTTTGTTTGTTTTTTTTGGTGGGGAGGAAGACGTTATGATGTTACTATATCTGAGTCTACATGTAGTTCATTCCAGGTGATAGGACCTTAAAAACGAGGAAGAATATTGGAAATTAGTTTTCATAATGGATACTGTGAATATTGAGAAGGTGCAAATGTGTGAGTGAGTACAAAATGTGTGTACAAATGTGTGAATACAAATGTGTGAGTGAGTAAAAAATGTGTGTACAAATGTGTGAATACAAATGTGTGAGTGAGTACAAAATGTGTGTACAAATGTGTGAGTACAAAATATGTGTACAAATATGTGAGTGTACAAAATGTGTGTACAAATGTGAGTGCAAAATGTGTGTGTACAAATGTGTGAGTGAGTACTATTGCAGACGTTGGTATTGTGTGGTACACTCACTCCACTTGCACAAAGCAGTTTTAGTTTGAAATAACAAAGCAACATGATTGGTATTATCTAGAATATTATCTAGATCAACAGAAAGTAGTCGCATTCATTCAAAGGGTTGAAGGAATTGGTGATTTTGAATACGTAACAAACAAACAAACAGATTAAAACCATTAGTGCATTCAAAATGTCAGAACAGAAGTTAATGTCTATAGATATACAAATGAAACTGCAAATAAACATTCTGTAACAAAGGCTGTGGTCACAGTTCAAGTTCTTAAGTGAGTCTGGTTACCAAAGCCTGTACTCTCTAATTACAATTAACTCGTGACATGCTGTCTCCACTGGGGAAGATGATTCAAGGGTTGCTGTAGTTTTGCAGATGTGCCCTCCAAGCATGTCCGCTGACTAATTGGTCCAGAACAGTGGCTCCCAAACTCAGGGTCACGACCAAATGCTGGGTCACGAGAGACTTTTCCTGCGTCGCATCGGGTGACTAAAAAATGAATTTGTATTTTTTTAATACTTGTTTTCTTTCTTAAACGATGTATGTTGGTCACCAGGTAAGAATGTTTCAAACTTTTGGGTTACTAACAAAAGAAGTTTTGAAGGCATTGATCATGGACTGGTAGGTTGGTAGCCAAAACAGTAGCATAGGTCTCAAGAAAATTCTGTTTACTCTTGTAAAGGAAGTGTTTCAGTAGGAAAAGAACTCCAAACACAAACAATAATACATTAAGTCCCATTCTAAATATGCAGTTTTTATCTGTGTGACATTCATATTGCTAACAGTCCTACTGTAAGTGATGCACTTTCCTGTCTGTGTGACTTATTCATTTGCGACTTACTCATTTGCTAGCAGTACTACTTTACGTGATGCACTTTCCTGTCTGTGTGACTTATTCATTTGTGACTTACTCATTTGCTAGCAGTACTACTTTACGTGATGCACTTTCCTGTCTGTGACTTACTCACTTACTACTCTATTACATCTGCAGAAAGCTGAAATGACGTCACCGGCATAGCTGACTTGCAAGCCCTCACATACCTGCACAACATGACATAGTTGACTTGCAAGCCCTCATATACACACACAACACTGGCCTAGTTGACTTGCACGCCCTCATACAGTATACAACACTGAACATAGCTGACTTGCAAGCTCTCATATACATACACAACACTGACATAGTTGACTTGCAAGCCCTCACATACATGCACAATACTAATATAATGAACTTATCTAGCACAAACTACCTTGCTGATGTCTTACATTAGCTAAAACAACAAGATGCAGTACTTGTAAACAAAAATGTAACTGAATAACTCATACAGTATAAATAAGCAAACAGAAACTGTTACATATCAATTCTCAAAGTGATACAATTAAATAAATGTATTGCATGCATAATATTAATAGAAATTATATGCAGAAAGAACTAAAAATTTAAACAATCCCCCCCCAAAAAAAAAAAAAAAAAAAAAAACCCAAAAAATGGTTTGCCAGTGCATGAATTAATAAATAATATAAAATAAATTAAAAAGAAATGCTCTCTCGCAAAACAGAAGATAGTTTAAAATTACAAAAATGGAAGAATATAAAATAATTTCTCTTACTCCATGATGGGGTAAAATTAAACAGAACTGACTGGTAAAAATTAAGCATCATAACTGGTAAATTCAACAGCATTGACTGGTCATATTAAACAGTACTGACTGGCAATTTTAAACAACATTGATAATATTAAACAGTTCTGACTGGTCATATTAAACAGCTCTGACTGGTCATATTAAACAGCATTGACTGGTCATATTAAACAATTTTGACTGGTCACATTAAACAGCATTGACTGGTAATATTAAACAACATTGATAATATTAAACAGCTCTGATTGGTCATATTAAACAGCTCTGACTGGTCATATTAAACAGCATTGACTGGCAATATAAAACAACATTGATAATATTAAACAGCTCTGACTGGTCATATTAAACAGCATTGACTGGTTATATTAAACAGCATTGACTGGTCATATTATACAACACTGACTATTAAATAGCACTGACTGTTAGGCAAAATATTAAAGTCTGGCTTAGACACCATTGTAACTATAATATATGTACTGTATTTATCCTATAAACACTGCAGTTTGTGCAAACGCTTAAAATTAAAGTGGGCAACTTTCGGTCTAGGAACCCGTAATTTGAAAAAAAATGGATGTTTCTGACGTTCTGTTACATAACCAAAGACTTTGAAGTTTCACAAGGTACAAATAAACTAGCCTGACAATTCCTGGTCAGTTCAAGCCTTGTTTGTGACACATGCTTTCCATATATTTCCCCTGAGTGAAGATAGATAAAGGAAGGGAGGGACATCAAAGGTACCATTACCACTCTTTCTTTCCATTGCGCGTGGATGCACGCACGCACGCACGCACGCGCACATATATACCTATAGAAGCACATAAGAGTACCTGTCAAGAGAAAGACATCTTTCTATCTTACTAGAATGCCCAGTAAAATTTTGAAAATCTATGCAGGCCTTGAGTTATTTTGTGAGTGTGCATTTCTCGCAACTTTCTTGATTACAAACATGATCCACTTTCATTTCTTCCTCCCTGCACTGTCTCTCTTTTCCATGAGGGTTATCTGCCTTGTCAAGTGAACCCAGGATCACTGATTCATCTGCTAACGGTCTCACGTTTACGTGACATTTTGTTTATTTCCACCAACTGTGGGGTTTCTACACCCATGTTTCTACACATTCTGGTAATGGTTCCAAAGACACAAGCAACAATCACTAGAACTGTGCTAAAAGATTGGCTACAATTTTATTCACCCTAGACTAAGATGTCAGCCATTCTCATCCAGCAATTCCGTTCGAGGTGTGTATCTAGCGGCCTCCATCTAGGCTGTAATCACCTCATGGCTATCTCACTGTAGTAAAACAATACAGTGAGGGAGTAGAGATTACATAACCTTTATTAAAAAACAATTGAGGAATAATGGGTTCAGGATGTAGCTCTATGAAACGAAGTGATTGATGTGTGTGTGTGTGTGTGTGTGTGTGTGTGTGTGTGTGTGTGTGTGTGTGTGTGTGTGTATGTGAGTACAGAATGCGATCGACACTACTCTCTTATATAACTTTTTATAAATACTGAACAATAAAAGTAAAGCTCTTTTTTTTTTTGCTTGAAATTCATATTTTTTTTTGCTTGAAATTTATATATATTGCAAGATTAATAAGAATTCTGTTATTTATTGAGCGTTTATACAACTCATTTGAGCGAAGGAGAGGTAATGAAGAGACATGCACTTACTACAGATTTGTTTGTGAAAATTGCTGGGCTTAGCCAAAGAGCTATTGGATTTTTAATTTGAGTGCTTATGCTTATAAGTTATAATGAACTTTCGAAATAATGTTAAAAAATAATTTCTTTAATTATATTTTTAATTACTTATTGCCCAGAAGCAAATGTGATTGTCTATTTCAATAGACTTTATTTTTACATTTTAATTTTGAGATCAGGTGACACCGTGAAGTAATTAATTATCTTTTAAGTTGTAGCAGGTTGAAAGGAAACTGAAGCAAGATAAGTATGCAATTTACAAATTATAATATTACTGACTTTTTAATATTATTGAAATAGACATAGCTTATTTTGCATAAAACCTTCCTCTTATCTGCCATAGAGTAAAATTTGTTGTTTTACTAGCTGTCAAGAACGCAGTGAAAAATAAAAGTATACTCTAAAGTAACTTGAAACTTTTATAAAACAAAACGGACGTTACTCTCTAACAACCTGAAACATTTAGAAAACAGAAAGGACGTAATTCTAACCAACTTCAAACTTTTAGAAAACAAAAGGGACGTAACTCTAACCAGCTTGAAACTTTTAGAAAACAAAAGGGACGTAATTTTAACCAGCTTGAAACTGTTAGAAACCAAAAGGGACTTAACTCTAACAGCTTGAAACTTTTAGAAAACAAATGAGACGTACTTTTAGAGTTAGGGTAATGGCTCACCATACATTAACCGTAACTGAGCCAGTGCTGCACGAGCGATCTAATAACAGTCAAAATATTAAATAACTATGTGTAAATGTACGTTTATACGAAATGTTTAAGTGTTATATGTAAGTGGTTTTGAAAAGAATGATGGTTCCATTACTCTATTTTACCATGAGTAACCTACTAAGTAAAGAAATCACTCTCATAGTTCTTTATTTCAAAAGTGAATAGATAAAGGATCAATATCCAGGACTGGAGTTTTAATTATAATGATTAATTAGTAAACTTAATAGCTTCACACTACTTTCACATGTAACAAAGAGGTGAAAATATGATGACGCTGTACATAGACTCAATAAAATCCTGCTCCCATCATTAACTGTGCTAATTTAACAGCATGTTTCAACTTATCAAGACTCTGCACTAACTGTAACTTGTGTAAGCTCACTGGCAGTGAACCAGACATAACTAATTCAATGTCACTACAAAACTAACTCTCTGCAAAGTGCAGCCTAAAATTTAAAAAAAAAAAAAAAACTAACTTGGCAGAGTCTTCGCTGTGTGCGCTGCATAGAACAGATTATTATATTGACTTAATAGAATAAGTCTAATACTCAAATGTTTTTATTGTCATTATTGTTTTCTTTGGCTGTATCAGGTCTATTCAGGCAGGAAATAATAGTTGTCTGCTTTTTGATACTAAAAATAAAATCATTGATTCGCCTATTAATCATTTCACAGTCTGCACCTCTATGCAAATTTGAGGGTGAGTCACATGTGTAGTATGTTATCGTTTCTTAGTACTAGTCTATTATAGACACATTTCACACTCGAGTATGTTATTGTTTCTTAGTACTAGTCTACTATAGACACATTTCACACTCGAGTATGTTATTGTTTCTTAGTACTAGTCTACTATAGACACATTTAACACTCACATAATGCTGACTTCTACAGAACTAATTTACTGTAGACACATTTACAATGATCTTTAATATGCTATCGTGTTATGTAGTTACCACATAATGCTATGATTTTCACATATCGAAAGACAGTCATCACATAGATTACTGTCAGTAAATCTTTAAATATCAAAATCATGGTTAATGTACTGTGTGTTAATGTACTATGGTTAATGTACTGTGTGGAGTACGGTGATATTTAAGTATTATTATGTTCATTGATAAATACCACAAAACACCATGACAACAGGCAGATAGTATGTAATGCTATCAAATAAACATGAGACAGCCATCATGGTAAGCAAGTACTGTATTATACAATGATTTTGAAATAAACATAAATAAGTCATCATGTCATACATATATTGTGTAGTATTGTGATCTTTAAGTATTTTAAAGTAGTTATACAGATATTGTGTAGTGCAGTGATATTTAAATATCTTTAAAATAGTTCTCACAGTGTGTAGATGCTGTGTAAGTTTACTCATCTCTGTAAATCTGAAAACAGTTTTATTGCACATGAATACTGTACACTGCAGTGATCTTTAAATATCTAAAAAAAAAAAACACAATTTGGCGCATAGACATTTTAGTGCTGTGATCTTTAAACAGCTTAAACTAATCATGGCACATAGATATTGTATGGAGCAATGATCTTTAAATATTTTACAACTGTCAACGTGGCATATAGGTATTGCGCAATGCTGTGATCTTCACATATCTTAAACTTAAAGCAGGCTTTAAAGGAACATAGATACTGGCCATACTCCACTAGATAAATGTCAACTGTGCTATACTTGTAAGGAAGGCTCTTTCATTTGACAGATTTAATAATGATTTGTTGCTGACTAGGTACAGGTAAGAAACAGTCCACATGTCAAATGATCATGTGAAAAGGTTCAAAATTGCTTGAAGCAAAAGCCATGCAATCATGAATGTTTACAATGACTGGATACAAATTTTGGAAGAAAATAATTAATAGTGATCTTGCTAGGTATGTTTATGCATAGAACAGTTCATTAATATTGTTGCACAGTCAGCTATTCTACATAGCACACATTCTTAATATTGTTGCACATCCTTGTAGTTCACATACTTCCAAAGACAAACGCACTGATATGCAGTCTACCTACAGGCTATTATGGCATGCTGAATGTGGCTGGTAGGGATGTGTTTACTGACCTGTCTATACTACAGATTTATACATTGTAGTGTGTTGCACTTAGTTCAGAGGTAGGGCTATGTGTTTATTGACTTGTCTATAGTATTGATTATTATGGTGTGTGGAGCTTAGTTCAGACAGTGATATGTATATAGTACTGATTAGTGATATGATGTGTGGAGTTTAGTTCATGCAGTGGTTGGGATATAGTACTGATTATTATGGCATGTGGAGCTTAGTTCAGGAAGTGGTAGGGATATAGAACTGATTATTATGATGTGTGGAACTTAGTTCAGGCAGTGGTAGGGATGCAGTACTGTTTATTATGGCATGTGGAGCATGATTTGGATAGTGGTACAGAAATGTCAGCTTACCTGTCTGTAGTACTGGTTATTATGGCATGCTGAGCTTGGTTCGGGCAGTGGTAGGGATATGTGTCAGAGTTGTAGCCCGCACTATAGGCGCTATTCACATCCACAGGTACTCCCCGACAGGAGGGAACTGAACCCGAACGAGGAACTGTTCGTGGAAACCTAGGTCCTATATCCCCTGTGAAATACAAATATCAACTGTTCATGTATATTACTGGTATATTTCCTATAAAACATTAATAGTACATGTACTGTATTACTGGTCATATTTCCTACATAATGCAAATAATACAAATATTAGTTGTATATGTACTGTAAGACTTGTGTTAGGATATTCTGTAAAAAAATAAACATTATTTGTAAATGAAATGAAAGGCTTGTGTTAAAGTTTGGAATAAAACACAGACATGTGTTATAATTGAACTGTATGATGAACGTAATATCTATCTGTAACATAAAATTATTTTTAAGGAAATGCAGAATAAATGGATTTTTTTTGTACATCTGGTCTCTCTCCCACACCGGTCTCTCTCCCACACCGGTCTCAATCATACACCGGGTATCTCTCCCACACCAGCCTCACTCACATACAGGCCTCTACTCATGGACCAGTCTTTCTCACACACCAGACTCTTTTGCACATGGGTCATACACCTGGTCTCCCACACCTGTCTCACTTGGCATTGGTCTCGCTCACATACCCGTCTCACTCACACACCGGTCTCTGGCCCACACCGGTCTCGCTCACACACCCGTCTCACACACGCCGGTCTCAATCACACACCGGTCTCGCTCACACACCCGTCTCACTCACTGGGCTCTCACAGACGCCGGTCTCAATCACACACCGGTCTCGCTCACACACCCGTCTCACACACCGGGCTCTCACACACGCCGGTTTCAATCACACACCGGCACATAAATATTTTTTTAAAAAATATTAGTTCAGACGATTAAAAAAAACCGCATGCACAAATACCACATTACTATGTGTCATAACAGCATACTTAATTAAAAATATTAATGCAATAATAAAAAAAAAACCACACACAAAACCTCAGCTTCATTGTATGCCTTCAACCGTTTCCGTCAAATAATGAATAAAGATAAACGGAAATAATTTCTGTCTGATATTATTTTTTTTTCATTCAATTTATTTTTGCACCAAATTCTTTCAGTAATTGATTGAATGAAGCTGAAACGAGAATTGGACGAAGCCAACTTAGGTTAAATATTGAACAGGGCACACCTCTCTTCTCGCCTATTGTCCTCCCTATGACAGCAATTACCGTCTGTCACGCACTAACCTGCAGTTCCGTTAACACCCGTATTTACACCTAAAAAACTGCATGTTTAATCAACGGATACGATATGCAGATCTTCCGAGCTTTGTTATTTTTTCATCAGAGGCAGAAAAGCAGAAAATCGAATGATTCGCAGCAGAAATGACGTCAAAATAAATAGTTAATGTGCCTTCATCTCAAACTGAAGGACCCTATAAAGTTTGTTGTTGTTTAGTCATTTTAACGAGACACTACCCCACGGGAACGACCCTGGATAAATTTAGGCTTGTCATTGGCGATGCGTGAACAATGGTTAAAAGTTACGTGGATTCTCTTTGACTGCACGAATCATGCTTAAAGTAATTTACAAAGATTTGTAGGAATATATGAATTCTTTCACTTTACAACATTCGAGTGGCATCGTAAATCTCACTCAGGTTCAAAACTTTTCGCAGAAAATGAATCGAAAAAAAATTGTAATAAATCCTTAACATATCACATCATTTAGTTATTTTTGTGTCATTCTCTTTGTAAATTTGAGAAATTTTACAATTATTATTACCGTAATATTTTAAAGAAATAGGCCTACTCGCGGACTTGTGGAGTCGTAACTTCCTTCCTCTCACAACGAACACAATCTCTCTGGCGTACACCGAAATTATCCTCCCTCTCTTTTTTTCACTCGAACGCAATCAGTCTCTCTGTCTTTCGTTTGTACTCGCATATATTTTTTAACTTTCCTCTCTTTCTCACTCGAACGCAATCATTGTTTTCATGTCTCTTTCAATTGTACGAATATATTTTACACCCCCTTCCTTTCTCACATGAATGCAATCATTATTTCCCCTTTCCTTCATGGATGTACTTTCTCTCACACACACATACACATACATGCTCACACACAGTTTCCTTCCCACCCTTGCATTCTCTTCCGGTTATGAATTACAGCATTTTTCACTGGCTTTATTTTAGCAATACGAATATGTTTCTATCGTACATGTAACTTTATTGTTCTCCCACCTCTCACACGTGTTCGTACCCACAACCTTACTGTTCCCCCACCCCACCTATCACAGGTATTCGTACCCACAACCTTACTGTTCCCCCTCCCCACCTCTCACAGGTGTTCGTACACACAACCTTACTGTCCCATAGCCCCACCTCTCACAGGTGTACACGTATATTTACTGTTCCGCCACCTTCACAGGTGAACATACAATCTTACTATTTCCAATCCTCTCACAGGTGTATACGCTATTTTTCCACTTCTTGATATCAGATAAATCAGTAACATTTCTTTCCCTTTTCTCGCTCATGTACAACACTATAATTCCCAGTTACACACTTTATCTGTATTCCTTTCAGTCACTCACTTCCACCATTCTTCTCTCTCCTTAGCCAGTCTCATTCATATACCAGTCACACCGATCTCACTCACATACCGGTCCTCTTTTCCACACCGGTCACGCACACATTACGATAAAGGAAGAAAGTTCACAGTATAAAGCAATAGTATTGGCTAAAGAATATAATTCAATAAACAAATAAATTGCAACCTGACATCTTTAGTGAATGTGACCCTCTCTTTCAATGCTTAGCCCACCCTGTCCCATATATCCTTAAAAACAGATCACAGTCCTAATATAGCTATTCCACTTCTATTTCAACAATAAATAACAACAATAATTTAAATTGCATATAGATTTGATTTGCCAAAATCTGAGGAACATATTCTTGCTGATAAGCAAGCCCTTTCACTTTCGAATTCTGATTTTTCATGCCAACGTGATTCAGACGATAGCGTGTCCCACGAGCCGTAGTTTCTCCAGCATGACAGCTAATTCAATAAAGCAATCTTCTTCTCTATCGTTGACGGAATTATCTATTACAGGCGGCATCCATGCAGCAAATTTACCCTCAAATATTCAACCACAGCACACTCAAGTGCAGACATAGAGATTCATCACACTCAAAGAAAAACACATTTCAACGCAATCCTAGAGATCAGTGTTATATAACACTCCAACAAGCACAATTCAATACAGTCCTAGAGCTATATAACACCCCAACAAGCATACTTCAATACAGTCCTAGAGCTATATAACACTCCAACAAGCACAATTCAATACAGTCCTAGAGCTATATAACACTCCAACAAGCACAATTCAATACAGTCCTAGAGCTATATAACACCCCAACAAGCATACTTCAATACAGTCCTAGAGCTATATAACACCCCAACAAGCATACTTCAATACAGTCCTAGAGCTATATAACACTCCAACAAGCATACTTTAATACAGTCCTAGAGCTATATAACACTCCAACAAGCACAATTCAATACAGTCCTAGAGCTATATAACACTCCAACAAGCACAATTCAATACAGTCCTAGAGCTATATAACACTCCAACAAGCACAATTCAATACAGTCCTAGAGCTATATAACACTCCAACAAGCACAATTCAATACAGTCCTAGAGCTATATAACACCCAACAAGCACAATTCAATACAATCCTAGAGCTATATAACACTCCAACAAGCACAATTCAATACAGTCCTAGAGCTATATAACACCCAACAAGCACAATTCAATACAGTCCTAGAGCTATATAACACTCCAAAGCACAATTCAATACAGTCTTGTGTGTGTATATATATATATAAAATATTCGAACAAGCACAATTCAATACAGTCTTCTGTGTGTATATATATAAAATATTCGAACAAGCACAATTCGATAAGTCCTAGAGCTATATAACTCTCCAACAAGCACAATTTATACTCATTCCTAAAAATCTTAAGAGATTTGTCAAGCTGAAAAATAAAAGCACACTTAATAGACAGATCGTGAGATCTAAGATATGTAATTAACTCCAAAAAGTACAATTCAAACGCAGTCTTGGAGATTTCTTGCATCCACCACAAGGATTACAACCCGTAAAGTGTAAACAGAACTAAATCACGGGTGAGCAGTAAAGAGAAGAAGTAATTGAGTATGTGAAAGTGTTGACGGTACCCCGATCACGTCACAGAAGTATTACTGAAGACTATCAACATGTGAGGGGAAGAAGTATTGGAGTATGTGCACTTATTGACTGAACCCCGATCAAGTCATTACAGAAGTATTATTGAAAACTATTAACCTGTGACGGGGGAAAAACTTCAATACGAATTTTTATACCACTAAACAGAAATTGCATTTATTTTAAAATAAAAACATTTCGATAATAAATTAATAAATAGTACTAAACTCTTACCCCGATGTAGCGCGTATTTCCGGGACTCAACAACATATTAAAACGTTACATGTGTAACCGCAACTCGTTTAACTTGCTTTGGTCTCGAGCATTTTCGTTATTAACAGTTAACAATTCATTTCCGTTGCCCCCAAAAATGAATGTAAACTTCCTTTGATTTTAAACTGTCAACGAAGAATTTAAAAAAGTCAACGTTATAGCTTTAATTGTGGACTTGTGGACAAGACTGATTTTTATGCATTGAAAACCGGAGTGAAAGTTTTAGAACGCAGCAAACGTTCTATGCCTTGTGTTCAATTTTCAGTCTGTAAAAGGGATCATTAAATATATAAACTGGGATTAAACAAGATAAAAGGACTGCAGAAAAGAGAGAGAGAACCCGATTTGTTTCACTTTATATCGGGTAGGCGCTGTAACGACAACAGAAGCATTGGAAGTAACCGAATGGAGCTGTGCTTCCAACAACTAAACACAAGGAATTTACGCAATATTTCAAATGAAATTACGCAATATAGGAGGATACAACCTACATGTATACGTATGGCCTACATCGATGAGCTTAGGGCACAGGCCATAAGCTATAAGATTTAACCGTTGATCGAAAAACACCCCAATTTCTCTACAAAGAATATCTTCACAGAATAGAAGTCATAACCAGATCTATGTAGATTTGTTCTATATAGGACATGATTTGCACGAGTTAGATCTTAGAGAGAGATCATGGACCAATTGAATTCTGTCATTGAGCAACATGTAATTCAATGTTTAGTAACACGATATTATACGCTATAAATAGATTGGATCATTTCTGTCCCTGTCCAGCTTAGACTGCCTAGTGACCGGAAGTATGACCGGAAGAATAATAATAATCAGATATAGCTTGGTAGCAAGCTGAAACAACCGCCAGTTCCGCGCACACAGAAAAAATAATATAGGGAACGTTGGTTGATATGTGTGTGTGTGTGTGTGTGTGTGTGTGTGTGTGTGTGTGTGTGTGTGTGTGTGTGTGTGTGTGTGATACTAAGTTGAGATGTAGATTATATGCATCATTAAGTTGAGATGAAGTTTATGTGTGTTATTAAGTTGAGATGTTCATTATATGTGTTATTAAGCTGTATTTGCATTTTGTGTGTCATTAAGTTATATTTGCATTGTATAATGTTGTTAAGTTGTATAAGCATTGCATGTTTCTTTTTTGCTTTATATGTGTTCAGTTGGTTTTGCATTATATGTGTTGTAAGCTGTATTTGCATCACGTGTTGATAAGTTGTATTTGCACTGCATGTGTTGTTATTTTGTATTTGCATTATATGTGTTATTAAGTTGTATTTGCATTACATGTTATTAAGTTGTATTTGCATTATATGTATTGTTAAGTTGTATCTGCATTACATGTGTTATTAAGTTGTATCTGCATTACATGTGTTATTAAGTTGTATTTGCATTATATGTATTATTAAATTGTATTTGCATTATATATATTGTTAAGTTGTATCTGCATTACATGTGTTATTAAGTTGTATTTGCATTACATGTGTTATTAAGTTGTATTTGCATTATATGTATTGCTATGCTGTATGTGGGTGCTGCTCAATTAATATACTCTAAGCAAGTGAGAGTTCTAAAAGACTGTTGACAGACTTAATGGGATTTCTAGTCAACAACAAATCACTTTACTAAACATAAGAAATCGTTTAAAAATAGTTATTTTATTCCCTCTTAGCTTAGAAAGATTAACCCTTTGACAGCAGGAAAATGCACCATGAAATCACTCAATAAAAAGCATTCGAAAGTTACTCGACTAACAGAAGACATTCCTGGGAGGAGAATAAGGAATTTGCTGAGATCAACACTGTAATGGAAGGAAATATTTCGTTCACAATAAGTCACGAAAACGTGAATTAACAATAAGCCAACAATAGTTATTATCTGGAATTTAATTATAGCCAAAGCTCTCGGCAATGGGGAAAGCGAGTAGCTTGTTCTGAACAAAAGATGGTCGTTACACAATGGACGCGACAAAAGCCCGGAAGTCAAATGATTTACCCTAAGCAATGAAATTCTTCTGGGGAAGGAACTGTTTATCTAAGTGTGATATGTTATCAGACACGCAGATCAGATCTGCCGATCAAGTCTGAAATAGGAGTTTCCATGGCAGATAATGGTTGGTGCGATGTTTAGTCGAAAAACAAAGCCTGTCCCCTTTCACCGTTAATCTTGGACATAAAGACGATGTTTCTGTTCATATTACTCTGCTCACTTTGGTCCACAGAGCGAAACTCGACCAGCATGTGGCATTATGAGAATGAGAGAGAGAGGGAAAAGAGAGAGGGAGGAATAATAATGGAAATATTCAAGCTCTGTCAATGAAAACATATGGCACTGTGTTTGTGTGTAAGGAGGGGGTGTGCGTGTGTGTATGTATGTATGTATGTGTGTGTGTGTGTGTGTGTGTGCGTGTGTGTTCACGCGCGCGTGAGAGAGAGAAATGGACAGACATAGAGAAAGAGAGAGAAAACAATGAAATATCAAATCCTTATCAAAGAGAAACAAAGATGAACAAAGAAAATAGAGTAAAATAGTTTCACAATAATATTTTATTTTAAATTCTGCACTTACATAGTTTCTGAAATTATCTGTGGTAATCAGTATTCAACAAAAATTTCTGATACTGAAATACTGTAAGTTTACAAATATCCATCCATTATATAATTATTATTGCTTCAGTTGATACAGAAATACACCCAAACACATCAAGAAGAAATATCCCACGTAAGGTTGCGGGTGACGTAAGTGAAATAAAAACTAAAGGGGTATGTCATTGATTAGACTAGTGCACGTAAACAACTATGCACATTCATTTAAGTAAATACGGTATTTCCTTTCATTCATTAATATGAATATAAATGATTACTAAACCTGACAATCTACAACATACTTTAGCATGCTGCCTGTTTCATGAGACAATTTATACATTTTTCATGTGTAAAATGCAAACTTTACCACAGACAACGCATCTAATACACACATAACAAAACCAGTCTATCCCAATACAAAGCGGCAATTAGAAGGTTAATGCAACCAGACGTTAGAAGCTTAGCAAGACAAAGAGCACATAAATTGCATGAATAAACGAAGCATTTCACCATATGTCCTGGCGCACAATCGAAAAGAAAAAAAAATATTGCACGAGTTTGCCACGTCTTCTAGACTTGAATAGCAACTAATGTAGTCTTAGGTGACCAAAAGATATTTTCCAGGCATTTCCAACAACAACAACAAACCCTACGTTTTCTCAAATTCTTCGCAAACTGGCACATCGTTGAATCCTTTCAAGAGAAAAAAATGGCCGCTTAGGAACGGCGATGAATGAGCAAAGTGAACCTAAAACCATGGACCGGATGTAATGCATAAACTCATCCTCTGTACAATTGCACTAGAGAACAGAAGTTCAACCAAGCCTTTGACAAAATGGATGTACTGATTGTTCACTTAGTTAATATAGCGTCCGTTAATAAGTGAACTGAGGTACCTGACTGATAAAGCTGTCTGATTGATTCGATTAAAATTTTCATCTAGTGTTCTTGACAGTATTATAAGCAGCATCCATTCTTGCCTTCTTCCACCTTATTCCGTCCGTTCCACGAGGCAGTTTCAATTCAAATTATGCAATGAGTTTGTACAGTTCATTACTTGAATGAATTACTGTCACAAACGCCAATTTGTGAGTGTGTTGGTTGTTAAAATATATGAATAATATGTGTGTGTTTATGCATGCATGCATACATATACGAATTCTTGTTTAATTGTTAGTCAGAACCAGTCAGGAATTTTTGTGTATTTATGGATGGACAGAAGGTAAGGCGTCTGTTATTATTAACAGAAGTATGAGAATGAATTGCAAACACTGAAACAGATAATCGATATTAGCCATATCTAAAAGAAATTGTTATATTTAAATTCAATCCAAAACACTTACTTTCAAGAACAAATTTCAAAAAGACAACAAAAACAAATTTGATGAATTTATATTTCACTACAGATATGTGCAGTATGAAGCATTCATATATAGTCCAGGACATATGGTAGGAATTAATGTATGTGTCTGTTACCTCTTGAACACATAGTCCAGGACATATGGTAAGAATTAATGTATGTGTCTGTTACCTCTTGAACACATAGTCCAGGACATATGGTAGGAGTTAATGTATGTGTCTGTTACTTCTTGAACACATAGTCCAGCACTTATGGTAGGAGTTAATGTATGTGTCTGTTACCTCTTGAACACATAGCCCAGCACTTATGGCCGGAGGTCATGTATTGTGTCACCTGCTGAACACATATAATCGAACACTTATGGACAGGAGTTAATGTACTGTGTGTTATTATCTCTTGAACATAGTCAAGTGCTTATTGCAGGAATTAATGTGCTGAACACATACCTGCTATATAAAAAATGTTTGCATCTACGTATCCCGATTGTATCTGAAGTATGTTGACATCACTGAACCTTTCTATAAATCATTAGTACAAAAGACATCTGCTATATTTTTTTCACCTGACTTCTCATCCCCTCACCTATATGTAGCAGTTACCTACAAGAGATGCCGCTCCGCTAGCAGGATATAAAGAATTTCTAATAATGTAACAAGTAACATTATGACGATAGAGAAAGTTAAAAAAATGCTTAATATATATTGAAATTGACACAGATGACTAAGCCTGTTGCCATATTGTTGATGCTGGCCTCCAGTAAGCCTGAGTACCTTGTACCGACAGTGCTGTACCAGTCTTTACTGGATGGGCATTTATGTTGTATTATCGCTGTTAAAGTGGCGCTGTACCAGTCTTTACTGGATGGGCATTTATGTTGTATTATCGCTGTTAAAGTGGCGCTGTACCAGTCTTTACTGGATGGGCATTTATGTTGTATTATCGCTGTTAAAGTGGCGCTGTACCAGTCGTTACTGGATGGGCATTTATGTTGTATTATCGCTGTTAAAGTGGCGCTGTACCAGTCTTTACTGGATGGGCATTTATGTTGTATTATCGCTGTTAAAGTGGCGCTGTACCAGTCTTTACTGGATGGGCATTTATGTTGTATTATCGCTGTTAAAGTGGCGCTGTACCAGTCTTTACTGGATGGGCATTTATGTTGTATTATCGCTGTTAAAGTGGCGCTGTACCAGTCTTTACTGGATGGGCATTTATGTTGTATTATCGCTGTTAAAGTGGCGCTGTACCAGTCGTTACTGGATGGGCATTTATGTTGTATTATCGCTGTTAAAGTGGCGCTGTACCAGTCTTTACTGGATGGGCATTTATGTTGTATTATCGCTGTTAAAGTGGCGCTGTACCAGTCTTTACTGGATGGGCATTTATGTTGTATTATCGCTGTTAAAGTGGCGCTGTACCAGTCTTTACTGGATGGGCATTTATGTTGTATTATCGCTGTTAAAGTGGCGCTGTACCAGTCTTTACTGGATGGGCATTTATGTTGTATTATCGCTGTTAAAGTGGCGCTGTACCAGTCGTTACTGGATGGGCATTTATGTTGTATTATCGCTGTTAAAGTGGCGCTGTACCAGTCGTTACTGGATGGGCATTTATGTTGTATTATCGCTGTTAAAGTGGCGCTGTACCAGTCGTTACTGGATGGGCATTTATGTTGTATTATCGCTGTTAAAGTGGCGCTGTACCAGTCTTTACTGGATGGGCATTTATGTTGTATTATCGCTGTTAAAGTGGCGCTGTACCAGTCTTTATTGGATGGGCATTTATGCTGTATTATCACTGTCAAAGAGGCGAAATACCAAACCTTACTGGATGGACATTTATGTTATATAATCTTTGTTAAAGGGGCGCTATACCAGACTCTATTAGATGGATATATATATATTGTATTATCACTATTAAAGTGGCGCTATACCAGACTCTATTAGATGGATATATATATATTGTATTATCACTATTAAAGTGGCGCTATACCAGACTCTATTAGATGGATATATATATATATTGTATTATCACTATTAAAGTGGCGCTATACCAGACTCTATTAGATGGATATATATATATATTGTATTATCACTATTAAAGTGGCGCTATACCAGACTCTATTAGATGGATATATATATATATTGTATTATCACTATTAAAGTGGCGCTATACCAGACTCTATTAGATGGATATATATATATTGTATTATCACTATTAAAGTGGCGCTATACCAAACTTTACTGGTTGGACATATATATATATTGTATTATCACTATTAAAGTAGCGCTGTACCAAACTTTACTGGATGGGCATTTATGCTGTATTATCACTGTCAAAGGGGTGCTATACCAAACGGCACAAGACAGACACTTTTGTTTTATTATCACTGACAAAGGAGCGCCATTACACTTATAAAATGTAAGCTTTTGTGTTCAACTAGAAGGCTGGTATTGCAAGTAAATAAATGTACTGAAGACATTTTGTGAAAGCTGTTACAGTGTGGCTGTACCTGAATTCTAAAGGCAGTCTATTTCAGGTGATATGATGGTGTAAGAAAGATGCTATGTATTCATTTGTCTGCAATTAGCAGACGAGTTTGATTAACTGCGTGTGCATGCAACACACCTATATTATTACATGACCGTATCTCTTGTTTATAGGAAATTAATGTAGTTAACTGTTTATATTACTATAGAAACCCGTGAATCATTCACTCAGAGAACGGCCATGCACAAGTACCTGTACTGTTATCTGTAGCTAAAGTTATTAAGCACGCCCATGTCAGCTTGTACTAAATAATTTAGTATGTTACTCACTGTTATTTAAGAACGTGACAGCAAACAAGCCTGCCATGTTAACTGTGACGTCATAAAGGCTCTACTGATTGTTGGGTGCAGCAAATGAACACCACACACACACACACACACACACACTAAAAACTATAACAATCTGAGGCTGTGCCTGTTTTACAGGGGTTCTTGATGCTGTAGCTAATTTCTAGCGAAACACTTCTGCTTCAATTGTGTACAGGACCTTTGACTCCTGCTTGGCCCAGTTCTAGTCCAAGGCCATGTACTACATTCCGAATGTGCCCTATTATCATTGGTTATCATTCTACCTCATCCAGATCAAGCTGTCAGTCCCCCCTCCCCAGTAAACAACCCGGCCTGAAACGACGTGCTTTGAAAGATTACAACGGTTCTAGAATCATTCTCCCCAGCAAGGGTAACATATTACAAGCTGTATTTCTGGGAGTGCAGACCGATTCTAATCAATTAGTACTCAGTAGACATTAGAAACTTTGTGGCACTATATTTCTAACAGTATTGTTTACAAAGGCTTTGCATGTTTATTGTGTTAAATGCAATTAATATAAAAGTAATTATTTTGTCTTTGTTAAGCAGACAGTGATTCCACTCTACCGTTGTATATTATAAACGAAATACCACCATCTATTAGAGTTCTTAATTGTGTACTGCTGTCCATTTGTAATACATGCATAGTTTATATTCTATTTTCCTCTATGCCTCTTAGTATTTTAAAGCACTTTGCAGCTTTCATAAATCAGAGATTAAGCATTGTAAGTCATAAGGAATAATAATAGTAGTAGATAATAGTAGTATTACCATAGACTGAAGGGAAAAGTATGACAGGCCTGTGACACCAAAATATCACAGGTAACATACCAGCTTTTAACCTTAATTTTTCCTTTTGTTATACTAGTATACAGAAAAAAAAACAGCATTTAGAACAATAAAGCAGTCGTTTATCTGTTAATATCAGCTAAAAGTTTGAATTAATTAGGCTCCTCTATAAGTAGACCTTGAAAATACTAAACACACTCATTTTCTACACAGCCATTTTGGTCAGCTCTTGATCATAAAAACTTTTTTTCTCGAAATATTAAAAAACCAGTATAAATCTAATGTTGACAGACAAATATATGTAACAAACATATCCACATAAAAAGACTAATTTGTACTTTTAAAAAAAAAACTAATTACAGTCATTTGTAGTTATTTTAAATAGTTACAGTCATTTGTAGTTATTTTAACTAGTTGGAGTTATTTGTAATTATTTTAACTAGTTACAGTCGTTTGCATGAGGTAGGGAAATAGGATGGCACCTTTTGACATTTAGTCACATTCGTTTCCACCTGCATAAACAGACAAATATGACCAAGTTACCTGTCCTTGATATGCATGAAATCGTTGTTGTACCGATATTAACAGACAAATACGAGCAATTACCTGGCGATGAGAATGCATTGCCGGGGTTATTTTGCACCATGTACGGGGGCTCCAAGTCGACTTCTCCATCTGAGAAAGGGTGTTGCCTGCGAAATTCGGAGTCAGAGTAGTTGCCCCGGATGGAAGGTCCAAATGAATGTTGACGCATTGGAGCTGGGCTGCGTTGTGGAATGTCTTCAATGGGAGGTGGAGGCGGTGGTGGGAAAGTGGGTGGAGGAAGTGGTAATGTACCTGAAACACAAGGGGGGAAAAACCTCTAATTAAAGACATATTCTTGGCAATCACGATATTTCGATGCGCTGTGTAAAAGCCATCATAGGATTAAATATGGTTAAGTGATGCCCATATCAGAAACCGACTTCAATTTTTAAAAGTTATAAATGGTAAATGATGCCCAGGTCAGAACTCGACTTCAGTGTAAAAAGTTATAAATGGTAAATGATGCCCAGGTCAGAACTCGACTTCAGTGTAAAAAAGATAGAGATGGTTAGTGATGCTTAAGTCAAAGCCCGACTTCAGTTTAAAAGAAGAAACAGATATTGGACTTTTATAACATCCTACACACTCTCGAGATATTTTGAACATTTTTATCTCCACTGTTCACTAAAATAAATAATACAACGATTTTAACGGCTTCTTCACCCGACTAGTATTTACTGACTTCTGAAATTAGAGTATTTACTGGCTTGTTCAGAAAACTAGTATTTATTGGTTTGTTCACTAAGACAACATTTACTGGTTTGTTCACTAAGACATTATTTAATGTACTCTTTAGTAAACTAGAATATACTGGTTTGTTCACTAAGACAATATTTACTGGTGTGTTCACTAAGACATTATTTAATGTACTGTTTAGTAAACTAGAATATACTGGTTTGTTTACTAAGACATTATTAAACTGGTATTTACTGAATTGTTCGGTAAATTAGCATTTACTGGATTGTTCAGTAAGATTTTATTTACTGGATTGTTCGGTAAATTAGCATTTACTGGATTGTTCGGTAAATTAGCATTTGCTGGATTGTTCGGTAAATTAGCATTTACTGGATTGTTCAGTAAGATTTTATTTACTGGATTGTTTGGTAAATTAGCATTTGCTGGATTGTTCAGTAACACTTTATTTACTGGATTATTCAGTAAACAAGCCTTTACTGGATTGTGCACTAAGACCTTACTTGCTGGATTGTTCAGTAAGCTAGCATTTACTGGATTATTCACTAACTAGTATTTAGGGGGTTGTTTAGAAATCTAATACAAATGTATTTACTGATATGTTTCTTCAAGTATAAATCTTTCATAGAAAAGGAAAGTGTCTTTTGATCAAAACCCTTTTTAAATAAGGAAAGTGTCTTTTGATCAAAACCCTTTTTAAATAAGGAAAGTGTCTTTTGAGCAAAACCCTTTTTAAATAAGGAAAGTATCTTTTGATCAAAACCCTTTTTAAATAAGGAAAGTGTCTTTTGATCAAAACCATTTTGTTAATAAAGAAAGTGTCTTTTGATCAAAACCATTTTGTTAATAAAGAAAGTGTCTTTTGATCAAAACCATTTTGTTAATAAAGAAAGTGTCTTTTGATCAAAACCATTTTGTTAATAAAGAAAGTGTCTTTTGATCAAAACCCTTTTGTTAATAAAGAAAGTGTCTTTTGATCAAAACCCTTTTGCTAATAAAGAAAGTGTCCTTTGTCTCTAAATCTTTTGACGATAAGAAAATGTCCATTGACTATAAACCTTCAGCAGATAAGAAAGTTATCGTTTGGTTATTCAAGTCGACTGTGTAGTGATTCAGTGCCGGCACCATTCCTACTTTTAGTGCCTGCTCTTTAATTGTGTAGATTGCCCAGGAACATAGCTCAGTAGATGATGAGTGTGTTTTGCTCCTTTGTGATAACTGTTTAATGAGAATAGATGCCAAGAGGATCGATGTGGAGTCTCTAGAGACGCTCTATCTGGAAGGCCATCTTGGTCCAGCCTTGTGGGACACATCCAATCCAGCGGTGGCAATGTCGAGTGCTATTCTATAAAGGCATCTCTTTCAGAAATGAATCCTCTTCCTGAAAATGGATTTAGTGCCAGTCTGTTAGCCCCGTCCCAGGTGCACCCACCAATCCATTTCAGGAGAGAGATGTCATGTTTCCGTCTAGAAATTGCAGAGTTATGCGAGACAGCTGGCTCAAGACAATTTTTAATGTTATTATTTGATATAAACCCAGTATTAAGTTGTAATTTTATATTTGATTTGTGACTGACTTGATTCTGTCTTCGTTCCGCACTTTCTCTGTTTATAATAACCTTTCAAGAAGGTCTGCAACGTGAACTTACTAACAATATAAAGTAATTAAGAAAAGCAATTTAAATACATCTGATTTGTGAATCTTATAGGATAATGACCTTGACTATATGCTTGTAGAGGATTACAGTTGTTTATAATGATTAAATACCAATGTCTCCCTGCAGCTTTATACAGTGATATCGATCAGATACTGATACCACCCGTTCCAAGTATAAAATAATATTGATCAGATACAGACACCTCACTGAAGACTTATACAATAATACTGTTCAGATACAATAACGCACTGCAGACGTATACAGTAAGTTATCGTTAGAACAATGACAAATGCCATGTCTAAATGCTCCAAAGTTATCGTTAGAACAATGACAAATTCCATGTCTAAACGCTCCAAAGTTATCGTTAGAACAATGACAAATTCCATGTCTAAACGCTCCAAAGTTATCGTTAGAACAATGACAAATTCCATGTCTAAACGCTACAAAGTTATCGTTAGAACAATGACAAATTCCATGTCTAAACGCTCCAAAGTTAGAACAATGACAAGTTCCCTGTATAAGCATTTCCAAAGCTATCATAAGAACAATGACAAGTTCTCTGTATAAATGAATCCAAAGTTATCATTCGAGCAATGACAAGTTCCCTGTATAAGCATTTCCAAAGTTATCATTAGAACAATGACAAGTTCTCTGTATAAATGAATCCAAAGTTATCATTCGAGCAATGACAAGTTCCCTGTATAAATGAATCCAAAGTTATAAGAACAATGACAAGTTCCCTGTATAAGCATTTCCAAAGTTATCATTCGAGCAATGACAAGTTCCCTGTATAAATGAATCCAAAGTTATCATAAGAACAATGACAAGTTCCCTGTATAAGCATTTCCAAAGTTATCATTAGAACAATGACAAGTTCTTTGTATAAATGAATCCAAAGTTATCATAAGAACAATGAAAAGTTCCCTGTATAAGCATTTCCAAAGTTATCGTTAGAACAATGACAAGTTCTCTGTATAAGCATTTCCAAAGTTATCATTCGAGCAATGACAAGTTCCCTGTATAAATGAATCCAAAGTTATCATAAGAACAATGACAAATTCACTGTATAAATGAATCCAAAGTTATTATTAGAAAAATGACAAGTTCCAAGTATAAAATTTTCCAAAGTTACTGCTACAGCAAAGTTATAAAACAAACACACGTTCTAAACCTCAATGAGCGAAAACAAAAATATTCCCAGAATTGTTATCTACTTGACACTCATATTCTGAGTTGAACGAGGTATTGAAGTTGACTTTAGAATTGAATGGAATGCTCAGTTGTAGTTGTCTTTAGAACTGAATGAAAGTGTTAGGATTGACTTTACAATTGAATAAGTATGATGAAGCTGACTTTAGAATTGAATGGAACGCTTAGTTTTGTAGTTGTCTTTAGAACTGAATGAAAGTGTTAGGATTGACTTTACAATTGAATAAGTATGATGAAACTGACTTTAGAATTGAATAGAGTGCAGTAGTTGACTTCAGAACTGAATTAGTGCTTTTGTTGACATTAGAATTGAATGGAGTGTTATAATTGACTTTAAATTTAATGGAGTGCTGTAAGTTGTCTTTAGAATTGAATAAGTGTGATGAAGTTGACTTTAGTATTGAATGAGGGGTTTGAAATTGAATTCGGAAATGAATAATGGTGCTGAAGTTGACCCCAGGTTTGTGCTGGTATGAGCCGCGCAGTGTCCGGCTCGCCCGACACCCACATGATGGATTGAAGACAATGAGACAGGAGTGGTCATCTATCACCCAGCCAATTATCTTCTACAGCAACTGCCTCCTGTTTATTGCGAGGGCCTTTCATGAAAACCTGATCAATGGCAGCGAGAGTTGGTTTTGATACTCCCACAGATGAGTTTCCATTTCTATAATAAATAATATAAGTAAAAGCAGAAACGTCTCATGGGTTTTTGAAATATTAAAAAAATAATAAATAACATTTATCAATTAAAACTTAGATCTGAAGTATTTACTCATTGGTAACATATATGTACTTCTAAATACTGTAGGTATTGGTCAGATATATTTCTGCAAACCGTACTACGAAATATAAACAAATACTTATTCAAGAGTGCATATACTCTCTCTCTCTCTCTCTCTCTCTCTCTCTCTCTCTCTCTCTCTCTCTCTCTCTCTCTCTCTCTCTCTCTCACTCTGTACTTCTGTTTATCTCTGAAAAGCTAATGCCAGGCTTTGCAGATCTCAGTGCTGTAGCTTACAAATACTAGATCTCAGTGCTGTATCTTATAAATGCTAGATCTTTGTCACAGATATAATTAATCTTAAATAGTGAATCACAGAAAAAATGAACAACAACTTCTCACAAACAATGGTTAGTTCTGCATAGTTGACCGAGAGAAATGTAAACAACTTGTCACCAATATAATTTAGTCTGTAATAGTGGATCGCAGAAATGTAAAGAAACTGTCACAGATATAGTTTAGTTCTTAACAATGGATCGGTTGCAGTGAAAGTTTGCCGGGGTAGAAGCAGAGAAACAATAAAGAAATTTTCTTTCTTAATTTAACTGTCTGTCGTTGTGCAATAGCATTGTGTAGTGTGAGTATATATGCATAGTAATATATGTCGGTATGCAATACTACTGTACATTGTGAGTGTACGTACATACTGATTATCAGTAAATATGCAATACTACTGTACATTGTGAGTGTACGTACATACTGATTATCAGTAAGTATGCAATACTATTTACATTAAATGTACTTTTAATTAGTCGGTGTACAATATTACTGTACTGTGAGAATATATGTACAGATGAATGAATAGTAACTATGCAGTACTACTGTACATTCTGAGTGTACGTACATACTGATCCATCAAAATTGTATATGTATATGCCAAGCAGGGTGCGATTGCTATGCTGAGACGCAGAAAGTCAGTTTTATACGTTTATGGACAGTCATCTTAAATGTTTTCACACACACACACACACACACCATATAATGAGTTCAACATTGCACAGCTCGATACCACATAAATGAAGTATTGCTATTTGCACAGAAATGACAATTGGTTTTTTTTTTTTGGTTTTTTTTTTTCGTTTCGTTTTCTTCTACTGCTCTCGTTTTAACACTACTATAACTTCTTCCTGTAGTTGTCTCCCCTATCAAACTTGACTTTTGAAGCCTCGTTCAACCTTCTAGCAAGAGACTAAGTGTGGGAAAGTGTGTCGCGATACAGTAACACTAAAGTGCAAAGGGCGTCAGCGAGGAGTAGTTATGGTCTGCTGGAAGGGTCTGGTACCGATCTGGATGTTCCTTATAAACACGAAGAGTTGTCTCTGAAACTCGAGACCATGACACGGTGATAAAAATGCCGCCAACAAGATCTGGAAAACCAAGCACGTGTGGTCGTGAAGGATAAAAGCGTTCCAAGCAGCTGAAAAGTGTCAACCATGCTCTCACTCTTCTCAACAAGACAGACTAAGAATACTTGTATAACCACAATCTTCCATTATTAATATGAACACATTCCCTTTTCCTGTTATAAACACAGTAAATATTAATACATTGTACTAGTACTGTTCCGGTGGCTGTTTCAGAATTTCTGTACAGGAAGGGTGAGGGGGCAGCAATCTCGTTGGAACGGAGAGGGGGTTGGGGAACTTATCTTGGAGCGGCGTTGGCATAGCAAGCATACTCTATTTCGGGGGGGGGGGGCTTTGGGAGACTCCCAAACCACCCTTTTGTACTGCCACTGCATTAACCCAATTCGTTTTTTTTTTAATGACACCCCCCCCCCCCAACATGTCTTTTATTTACAAACAACAAACATACTATTCCTGTTGAGTTTATTAACACACGAACTCCATTTATTGTTATCACCTATTTATTTTCTCCATTTACATTATTTAGGCTGTCATAGATCCCATTTCTGTTAGAAACGTTAAAATTTATTATAAACATCCTATCTGAATTGTTCTTATGAACATAGATTATATTTCATCAATATTTCTATAAGTACACTCCACTGCACTGTTTTCAAAGTGTTAGTAAAGCAACTGTGGTGACTGGACGGAATAGGAAACTGGTATCAGCAGTATTTGTTGTTTGTAGCATAATGCACTATGACTATTTCTGAAGAGAGTGCTTAGATTAAAACTAAACCAATAAAGAGAGATCTTTCGTTTCCTGACTGTGGTGCTAGTGGTGTTGTGAAAAGATATGTTTAGTTTCAAGATGTGTTATTCCTGTTGATTCAGTAGCTGTCTTTAAGCAAGCTATCAGTTGTCATTGCAGTTGTGCAGCTGTGAATGGAGACAACCAACAGACTGGACAAGCTGCAATTTAAAACCAAAGCTTGAAATTCCTAATATGGGTCTTCATTAATTTCTTTTTATTGCAGGTAAATATTATAAATATAATTATTATTATATTGCCTATAATTATTCTTCACACACACATACACATTTAGTGAAATCCCAATTACAAACTTGGTGACTATATTCCCGTGGCTTTTCTATATATTATTTCAAGTCTATGGTAAATGAGAATTCAAATAAAATATAAGCGGGCGTTTATAGAGATTAGAGCAATAGACCTCACTTTTAGTTCGCAGTGGGCAGGACGTTTATAGAGATTAAGACACTGATCTATGTATTTCGGTTTAACAATTAGGAACTGAAAGTTTTGGTATTGGAGGTTTTAGTAGAACTGCTATTTTTTCTTGGTTTTATTAGTATAGTCATTTCATATTAGTTGTTACTTGCAATGGCGTGGAATTGTAATTTGATTTTTGTTATTTATTATTAAGTTTGCTGTGTGACTGTTATAGAATTAAAGTTTGTCTCTGGAGAGAAAGCATTAGATAAACCTTTAATTTTGTGGGGAGGGGGGGGTTATCCCCATCCCCTGTGTAAGAGAAACTAGCTTTATTTAGAATTTTAATAAATTTTCCCTTACTTTGTGCTCTATTTCTGCTGCTGTTGATGTTGTCGTCGTTGGTGGTCGTGGTGCTGGTGGTGGTGGTGTGCGTGCGTGTGTGTGTATATGTGTGTGTGTTTGTTAGCGCCGTAGATTCATCTAAAGTCTGCGCGCTTATCCTCGATTGTCACGCAAACACCCATACGCAGACAGCCCAAGCGAACATAAAAAATAAATAAAAAAAAAACAACTGACGTTACACTAATCAATAAGAGAGCAGAAGATATGATAAAAAAAAACTTTGAATAAAACATAACCCAACACAGTGAGTACAATAATTTAGCAAAAAACACAACTGTCCACTGTTTGTTTGATTGCAGAATAATAAAACGTGGCAAAGCAATTAATAAAAACTTTTTCCTTTTCTTTTTCTTTTTCTTTTTCTTTTGGGGGTGGAGGAGGCGCTGGGAGGGCCCACTCGTGCGAGTGTAGAATAGACTGTATCTAGATATGCGACTATAGAATCGGTCTGTGAAAATATAATATCAGTCGCTTCAAATTCGGCTTTCACTATTTCGAGCAACGGGAACCGGGTAAAGGAGGGAGGGATAAGTCCAACACTCGCCCAACATATTTCTATCTCCGTATTATAAGAAAGTCTTATCAAGGCATCACTGATGGCTTTCAAATAATTTTTAAGCCTTTACAATTTAAAAAAAAAAGGGGGGATCGCCGAATAACATATAACAAATGTTCGTTAAAGTCCAAATGAAATGGAATCTAGGTCAGCCTCAGATAAGAATAAATCCGTTTAAAATTAGTAATTTGCATTTTTAGAATCAAGACTGCATAATTTAAACTTTCGGAGATAAATAAATGCATTTATTTTTGGTATTGAAAATAATTGAAAAAAATCAGAGTTCTCGTTCATTTGCGAGACTGACTTCTCACTATAGCAACATAATATGTGACGTCACGAAGTGAATCTACAATCCGCATGCGCTGTCCGACACATTGTCTTGCGGTAAACACATAGTTTGAAAAATAAAACATGGTTATATACTGCAGTTTGTATGGCTTCACAAACAACGGATGAACAAAAAATATTCATTTTTTACGTTTCCCGAAGATCATAAATTACGAAAAAAGTGGATTACAAAGTTGAAACGAAAAAATTTTCATCCGGAAGCACATACAGTACTGTGTAATGAGCATTTCCAAGAAGAAGACTATGAAATTTCTTTTCGGGACAGCTTAGCAATGCCAGGCATTCAGGGTTACATACATAGATTAAATATATACATTAGGTTACATACATATATTATATATTCATCAAACCCTTATCATCATCTTTTAATCTGAATTTGTATGAATGCATTTTATTACATAAATAGTTGCATGCGTATTAATTGCAACATAATATTTTGCTCTATGTACTGTAGCATTACTTTTAACACTATTCATAACATAAAACTCTAGCCACTACCAGAACTAAAACTGGTCTTTATTTTCTGCTGTTACTTTAGTTGGTAAATCCATTAGAAGGCTTTTGATACGTATTATTATGCATTTGCCATAACCACCTGTATACAAATGAATAGTTGAAGTAACTTGATCCTAATGAAATATTTTACTTTACTGTTACAGTTTATGGTTGCACAATACTGCATATTAACAGAGTTATAGAATTGTGTTGCACTAATTAAACCACCATTAGTAAGATGGCAAAACTGGGCTTTTTCCCTATATTTCTAGCCATTTTTTTGTTGTTGCGGTAATTGTACCAGATTGTTAGAACAGATATACACAATATGTTAATATGAACAAAAGGATATATTTAAGTTTAATAAAACTATTCAACTATTAAATTAATATAACACTTGCCAATTTTAATGTTAGTTTTAAAAGCTTTAGATTGATAATACTAAATAAATAAAATAGTACACAAAACAAAATATAAACACACACAACACTTAATCATATATTCATGCATAAACACTCAAACATCATAGATACGAAAAAGAAAGTACTCTTCTAGAAAACAGTAAAGTAATTACAAATTATATATATATATTTATAATATGAATAATAATCACTCATTTTAAAACATGACTACTGCTATTTTCTACATTGATCATCGTTAGTAAGTAAAGTAATTTTAAGTTATATACATTATGATAATCACTTACTTAAAATATAAATAAGTATACTGCTTTTCTCTAAATGTTAGTACAGTTCGTTAATACTGTCACTAATTGTAATAAATATTGGTAGTAAATGTAATATATTCACATACACATATAATGACAATTACGAAACTACTTTTTTAAAAAAAAGCTTTTGTTATTCAAAAAATCAAACACAACTAATTTTAATAATAGTTAGTATATTGTGGAGGAGTAAATTTGCCTATCCCTATTTCTAAACTTAATAATTATATATTTGTTGCCAATGTCAACGTGACCCGACCATGGGCACTGGTTATGATGATATTTTGGGAGTAAATAGCTCAGATGGATTGTTTCGCCGTGTGAGATATTACGGCACGCCCCATACAAGAAATCTAGGACAGGCCTCTATATTTTGTAGGACAGGCATCTCTATGTTAGGACTGAAACAAATACATATACATATAGGACATATACAAATATAGGACAGGCCTTTCTATATTAAGACATATACAAATATAGGACAGGCCTTTCTATATTAAGACATATACAAATATAGGACAGGCCTTTCTATATTAAGACATATACAAATATAGGACAGGCCTTTCTATATTAAGAATGATACAAGTATAGGACAGGCCTTTCTATATTAAGAATGATACAAGTATAGGACAGGCCTCTTTATATTAAGATTGATATAAATGTAGGACAGGCCTTTCTATATTAAGACATACGCAAATATAGGACATGACTTTCTATATTAAGAATGATACAAGTGTAGGACAAACATCTTTATATGAAGACCTATGCAAATATACGACAGGCCTTTCTATATCAACACTGATACAAACGTAGGAGAGGCCTTTCTATACTGAACTAAAACAGGTATACATGAGCCTCCGAATTCAGAGAATTCAAGAGTGTGTTTTATAACATCTAAGAAAGAGATGAACAATGAATACAGACACTGATTTTTATTTTTACAATGACATACCTCTGAAAATGATAAAAGGAACAACTTAATGAAAATAAAACAATTTGTGATAATAATAATAATAATACACTTTAAAATAAGTAGGTTTTCCCGAGAAACATACAACTAACATTCATGTGTAGAAACATAAACATAAATATCCTTGTTTGTTTCTAGAATGTTTTAAGTTATTGGTATATTTATTTATTTAGGCACCATTTCTATTGATGATTTCTTTTGATCTGGACAAATTTAAAACTAAACGTTTGCAACATACATTATTTATTTACTTATTGGATCAACTAACACGGAACACCAGAAGTATTTAAACTCATTTTCACATTCATAAATGGGGGTTACCTGTACAGGAAATCTAGTTACTTAAGAGTAATTATGCAGTTAACCTATTCAATCAAGCATGTACCTCTAATCTAGTTACTCAAGAGTACATGTACAGCTAATATAGTACCCAAGAATAACAGCTAAAATAGTTATTCAAATCTGCATGTGCATCTAATCTAGTTACTCAAGGGTACATGTACAGGAAATCTAATACTCAAGAGTACATGTACAGGAAATCTAATACTCAAGAGTACATGTACAGGAAATCTAATACTCAAGAGTACATGTACAGGAAATCTAGTTATTCAAGAGTACATGTACAGGAAATCTAATACTCAAGAGTACATGTACAGGAAATCTAATACTCAAGAGTACATGCACAGGAAATCTAATACTCAAGAGTACATGTACAGGAAATCTAATACTCAAGAGTACATGTACAGAAAATCTAGTTATTCAAGAGTACATGTACAGGAAATCTAATACTCAAGTGTACATGTACAGCTAATCCAATTACTAAAAAATACTTGTACAGCTAATGTAGAACTCATGAGTATATGAATAGCTAAAATACATACTCAAGAGTACAAGTTCAACTAATGTAATTATTCTAGAGTACATGCACTGCTAATTACTCAAGAATACGTGTACTGCGCAAGGGTATGTGCGTATCGCATCTAGTCGCTCAAGAATACAGTTATCACTAGTGTATGTATAGAAAAACCGTTACTCAAGAATACAGTTATCACTAGTTATTCAAGAATACAGTTAACAGCTAATGGAGTTACTCAGAAGTGCATGTGTGATCAAGTGCACTTACTCAAAAGTATCTGCAGAGCTACTTAATAGTGCGCGTACCTGTGTGGCTATATCTCTGTAGAGTGTGGCGATTGTCTTCGTCTGATTCAGAAGTAGCATGTGTTGGCTTGTGTCTAATTTGTTCAAAGTTTATTTGATCCCATGGCGGATCATACACCACCCGCTCATGCATGATAGGTGCTCTCCCCTGTTGCTGCAAAGGTGCGCTGCGAGAAGCAATCATGTCTGCTTCCTCATCTGAGCCGTAACTGTAAGCACGGCATGAACGCGACGCTGAACCTGGAGGGAGGGGTGGCCCCGCCGAGCTGCCGGACGCAATTGGGGACACTGCATGCTCATCTGGCGTCAGGCCTAATAAAGTTGTACAGAGAGCAAAGAAAAGACACTCACTTTAACATCGACAACATATGCATTGGTCAAAATGTTTTTTATACCTTTCTCACAAATACAGGTCAATTCTGTAATTAAATATTACACAGGAAACCAAACATCCATACAATTGAAGACATACGTGTTATTCATTAAATCGCTATAATGGTTTATATTTAAACACATCTATTTATGTATATATTTTTTATTGTTAAAAGACAACACAGTCATAGTTGAACTCATACAAATCTCTCTATCCACACACACACACACACACACACACACACACACACACACACACTGGCTCGCTCATACAAATCTCTCTATCCATATACACACTGGCTCGCTCATAGAAAGGGTTTGGTCAGAAGGTATCTGAAAGTATTTTTATTCTTGTTTTTAAATCAGATAATACAATTACAATGAGTAAAGGCACTATGTGTGTATCGCTAGTTGTTTATTCTTCTAGGCTACTTGTTTCGTTGGGAAAGTTCTCAGTGGAAGGAAGAGTATGTTCTATATATAGCATCTTTTTCCCTACTTTCAGTACTGTGCTAATTGGTCCACAAGCTCCAGTATGCACTCAGAAAAAGAAATTCAGATGAGTACTACAGTTTTGGACATATTGCTTCTTTTCCTTCTTGGTGACTGGTGAAATGGCACCTGTTATGAGCGATTGTGAAGGAACCAAACAGGTAATAGTAACATGGAAACTGGCATGGAATGTACAGAAAACGAACCAGACACCTCAAAGTTCAAAGAGGGAGGATTTCAACAGTATGGAGGGCAATTTGCTTCAATAAACATATCAGTGCATGCTGTTCTATTTTTGGTGCACACTGAAATCACAGCCATTTTAACTCTAGTAATGTGACACTCTAATGGATTAAATTGGCCCTAGAAAGTACTTCACAATATCAAAGAGATTTAGTTGATTTTACATGCGTGCAAAAAATGCAGTGCAATCAACGAAATTAGAATACTGTAGCTTTATGATTTACAGTTGCATAGATAGATAGATAGATAGATAGATAGATAGATAGATAGATAGATAGATAGATAGATAGATAGATAGATAGATAGATAGATAGATAGTGTGACACTTCTCTGGTACCTTTCACTCGTTATGATTATTATTTGTTAATTAATAACACATAACTAATTACAAGTAATTGAGAATCTTAATTTATAGTTATTAATAATTCTCTCACAAGACCAACATATCTCTTACTTGGCAAATTATATGGGTGTCGTAAAACTCTACTCGTTTAGGCAATAATAAGATAGACGTTTTACTGTAGCATAATATTTCCTGTAGGTGGAAACTTCTTACTATAGGTAGTATAGGAGTAATAAAAATCCATTTTATATTTAATGAACCCCCATCCACCCACTATTACTCCAACATAGGTTTTAATATAATTATGTGCACGAAGGTTAATAAGTTTAACAATTGTTTAAGTCAACAATCACATATACAAGATATGAATATAATCAAGAGCGTTCACATTTACATCACTTCACAACAATGTTTGATTAAGGCTAAACACTCATTCAGTTCATTTTAGCATAGACATAGCAATCAAATTGGCAGACATAGATAGTAATCAGGATCACTGATATAATTCAACACGGAAATGAGAGTGGAGTTTTAGGGAGATAATTATTAATTTACATAACCTTTTCAAAGATGGCAGCTGTCGCCGGCAAGTGTTCACAACCATGCAGTTTGCAGCAAGTCACTTTATTTATTTTTATTAGGTGACAGTCCAATCTAGGCACGTTATACAACTGTCTGCAGCAAGTCACTTTCGTTTATTTTTATTAGGTGATGGTCCAATGTACCCAATCTAGGCACGTTATACAACTGTTTGCAGCAAGCCACTTTATTTATTTTTATTAGGTGATAGTCCAATCTAGGCACGTTATACAACTGTTTCAGAATCTTCTAAGCACTCACAAAGAACACCATGGAGAATCATCCAGAACTTCACATGCGCTATCAAAGCACATCACACGGAGTGTTCTAGAATTTGCGCTACTCAGTACAGAATGAGGAATGTTCAAGAAACTTTCGTGAATTCTGGAAACCAACTCAAGCCCCATATTGCTTCTCGAATGGAATTTACAGAAATCAACTTACAGCAACACATTTACTGATTAGTTTGATGACAATGCTGGATTCACATACCAATGTGATCTGGTAGAGTACAGTAGTCACTGTAGTCTGAAGTTGTTACAAGACTACAAAATATTTTTTAAAAGCACACTCCTTTCTTCAAAAGTCAAATTAAGGCAGCACTAAAGTTCAGGCATATTTCATCTCTACACTCCTTTATCCCTTACACATATTTTCATATTACAAATCCTGTAGTGATATTTGTTAGCCCGATACACATGCAGCATAAGAAATATAGCAAAGATCACAAGTACAATGTACAACGTAATCAAATTAGTGAACATAGAAATATAGCAAAGATCAAAAGTACAATGTACAACGTAATCAAATTAGTGAACACAGAAATATAGCAAAGATCACAAGTACAATGTACAACGTAATCAAATTAGTGAACATAGAAATATAGCAAAGATCACAAGTACAATGTACAACGTAATCAAATTAGTGAACATAGAAATAATGGTTCAATTACATAAGCATTCTCCAATTCAAATCATAGATCAATAGCAAGCATATACGAAATATTTCTATGTCCATTCTTTCTTTTATCAGTCAGTAAACTTACCAGAAGCTAACAATCATCTTTATGACCAGATTCACATTATGTCTATATCAGAATATAAAACTTCTTCAACAAGTAACTCTACAGACCTACTGAGTCTTTACTTCTACCAAGTAACTCTACAGGCCTACTGAGTCTTTACTTCTACCAAGTAACTCTACAGGCAAAAGTGAGGCTTGACTTCACCAAAGTAAGTCTACAGGCACAAGTGAGTCTTGACTTCACCAAAGTAAGTCTACAGACACAAGTGAGTCTTGACTTCACCAAAGTAAGTCTACAGGCAAAAGTGAGTCTTGACTTCACCCAAGTAACTCTACAGGTAAAAGTGAGTCTTGACTTCACCCGAGTAAGTCTACAGGCATACTGATACTTTAATTCTACCCAGTAAAGTAACTATATAGGCGTACTGAATACTTGCAAGTACAAAGTATATAGGTCTATTAAGAATATGCAACTACAAAAATAACTAACAATATAGGTCTAATGAGTACTTGCCACAACAAATAAACTTAAACTAATTATATAGCCTAATTAGTATTTGTTACTGCAAAGTTAACTAATTACATAGCCTAATTAGTATTTGTTACTGCAAAGTTAACTAATTATATAGCCTAATTAGTATTTGTTACTGCAAAGTTAACTAATTACATAGCCTAATTAGTATTTGTTATTGCAAAGTTAACTAATTACATAGCCTAATTAGTATTTGTTACTGCAAAGTTAACTAATTACATAGCCTAATTAGTACTTACTACTGCAAAGTAAACTAATTATATAGCCTAATTAGTACTTGCTATTGCAACGTAAGCTAATTATATAGCCTAATTAGTACTTGCTACTGCAACGTAAGCTAATTATATAGCCTAATTAGTACTTGCTACTGCAACGAAAGCTAATAAGCTAATTATATAGCCTAATTAGTATTTGCTACTGCAAAGTAAGCTACTTATATAGGCGTACGTAGTATTTGCTACTGCAAAGAAAGCTAATTTAGTAATTATATAGGCACAATTAATACTTGCTGTTACAAATAAATAAGATATAGGCTCACTGACTTTCAGCTACTACAAATATATAACACACACATCTATTGAGTATTTGCCATTACAAATAAATAACACACAGATCCACTGAGTATTTGCCATTACAAATAAATAACACACAGATCCACTGAGTATTTGCCATTACAAATAAATAACACACAGATCCACTGAGTATTTGCCATTACAAATAAATAACACACAGATCCACTGAGTATTTGCCATTACAAATAAATAACACAGACCCAATGAGTATAAAATTTGCCAAATACCAATTAATAATACATAGACCCATTGAGTATTTGCCACTACAAATTAATAACACAGGCCCATTGAATATTTACCATTACATATTTATAACAAATATGCCCATTGAGTATTTGCCACTATAAATAAATAACACGCAAACCCATTGAGTATTTGCCAATACCAATTAATAATACATAGACCCATTGAGTATTTGCCAATACCAACTAATAACACATAGGCCCATTAAGTTTGCAGCTACAAATAAATGGCATTTAGGTCCAGTTAATACTTGATATTACAAATAAACTAACTAAATATAAAATGTCCTCGAATGAAAGTCAGTTGTTTGAAATTATTTGTTAAAGGTCATACGTGGCATGAAGGCAAACTCGAAAGGGTAGTTTACGAGTCTTTCAATTTATTCATTAACTTCCAAATCTAAAGAAGAAGAAAATATAAACCTCCTCCTCAAACTGCTTTGTGGAAGAAAGGGGTCATTTTACTTTCGAAAGTAAAAAGCTAACTATGGAGAGGTTAGGATCAAAGAGTGAACAACATTCGTGAAGCCATTAAAGAAAATTTTCTTTAAGCAAAGTTTAATCGTTTCTGCAATAATAATTGTAAGTTTTCTGACATGATTCAGATATGAAAAATTAAATAAGACATGAAAAGGTTTTTCTATATGAACAATGAAACCAAATTACAAACAAAATACGTTTCTAGTGTATGAAAACAGAGAGCAAAGCAAGCAAGCGCGCATACACACACACACACACACACACACACACACACACACACTCACACACACACACACACACACACACACACGACGCACACAAACACACACACACGCACACACACACACACACACACATACACACACACACACGCACACGACGCACACAAACACACACACCCACACAAACACACACACACGCACACAAACACACACAAATACACGCTTAAACAAACTAATGAAGCATTTTTTTAAATTACGAATTCAGATATTTGTGTATAAAAATAGCTTTCGTGAATTACCATACATCAATATATCGCTATGACATAGAGAGGGGGCTAATTAAGTAAAGGGAGGGGGGGAACTTAAATTTTCCACAAAATATTCTCCCCAGTTTTCGTTCAGTTACTGTAAAACTATTAGTTGAATATGGATAATGGATGAAACCTTGATATACAATTAACAAAAGCAACATTACATTGTGAACGGTTAGTTAAATATGGATATGGATTAAACCTAATGATCAAAAGTTATACTAAAAACTGTTAGTAAAATATATGGGAAATAACTCTCGATTTAAAATATTTGTAGTCGTAGAAAAAACAATATTCAAAAGTACAGTGACTGTCCATTAAAGTTTAGTCGTGATCATGTTTTTTGTTTCTCTAGCATTCGTGCCAGATGAACAGTGACCTAAATGCATTTTCTTTTTCGTCCTTTAATTGACAGTTGACAGATTGGTTGGGAAGAATCACAATTCACTGCATCGTCTTTCAGATAACGTAAATTGCAGTGAGCTGTGGCCTTGGCTCGCTCTAGCTCCAGGTTATGGACAGGGATGACACAGAATCAACAACAACAAAAAGCCAACACCAATCAATCCTTCAATGCATCACAGAATTAAAAAAACCCAAAGCAATCTTTTAATACACAACAGAATCAAAAATCCAAAAAATAAATTAATCTTTCAATTACATCACTGAATCAAAAAACCAAAGACCATTCAATCTTTCAGTACATTACAGAATCAACAAAACAAAACAAGAAAATACCAGCAAATCTTTCAATACATCATAGAATCAAAAAAACCAAAGACCAATCAATTAACCAACTGGCGAACGAATTAATCAGTCGGCCAAAGAAACAACTTTGAATAGTATTTTCATTGCAAAAGTAACAACTGTGGAATTTGAAATATATAGATGTACTGTAATATCCTAACTGGCGTTAGGATAGATAAAAGAGTTTTAAAATAGAATCAGTATGATTTTTACACACACACACACACACGCACACCGACCTAATACAGTAAGTTTAATACCCTGAATAAAACATAAACAAAAGCCAACATACAGGAGAAGGATGATGTTGAAAACAATACACATTCACTAAAATTACCGTCTTATAAAGAAATATTAGACTTATTGTTAGTTTTTGTTGTTGTCAAAATATATATATATCTTGTAAAAGGAATATAACAGTCAGAAGAATTAACATCTTTAAAACAAATCAACAAGAACAAAAGACTTTTTTCATCAGATAATTTACTTTTAAAGCTTACAAGTGTAAAATAATTACGATCCGAAAAATAATAATACATTCTGAAGTCAGGATAAGTACAGTCGTAAAAAACATATATGCCCGATTAGTAACATTCAAAAACAATTTCCATCTAAAACACAAGCGTAGTGCAGAAACACAAGTGAAATGATGAAACACAAATGAAGTGCAAAAACACAAGTGAAGTGCAGAAATGCAAGTGAAGTGCAGAAACACAAGTGAAATGATGAAACACAAGTGCAGAAACACAAGTGTAGTGCGGACCTGTCAAGTGTCACGAAGACTTGATAAAGATTTTTTTGTCAAGTAGAAATTGAAATACAACCAATAATCGAAACCCATCACGTCATACAAAATACTTTAAAAACAAACCCTCTTAAAAAAGTAATGTTGCATCAATCGATACAGTCTTTTAAAGGCAGTGACAGATTCTAAGGGCTAAAATAATACCAGCAGACTGCAAAGGAATGGAAAAGACAAAGCTATGGATGGTGTCCACAACAATATACACTGATTGGCAACTTCCGCTGACACGGGCAAGGTGTGCTGTGTGCAATGGAAATATCATGTCCTCTCGGTCAGACTTATTTCCGATTTGGAAAGCGCAGCATAATTGCTGCCAAATGACTTGTTTTCCCAATGACGTGTCCTTTATTGGTCGACGGCTAATATTAAACTAGTTTTTTGTTTAGCGATTCAACAGACGACACTTACAAAACGAAAAGCATCGCATAAACTCGATGAGTGACCTACAAAAATAACCTAAAAGGACTACATAAATGACCTAGACAGACTAAAAAAAACAACAAAAAAACCCCCCAAAAGCCTTAACATAAACAACCGCTTGAATTTCGTAGTGTAAGAGCGTTAGTACATAACCAAGAAATGAAACTAGCTATACATGTAATTTCATCCAGCCATCCCTATAATATAATCACTCTCTCTCTCTGTCTACTTGCATATCTGCCTGTACTATAGTGCGCTTGAAATGAGTTAGAAAACAGACTATTTTTTCACACAAATATCTGAAAATAAAATACGAAATATAATCAATAATGTATAGCTTAAAATAATTCCTAGATTTCTGAAGATAATCGACAATATATAAATTGACCTATTCAATTATACAGGTAAAACAAAATAATCAATACAATATAATAATAAAGTTTTCAGAAAAATCACAAAGCATATGTGTTACGTTGGTAAGTTTCTTAGCAGGCACTCTCTCTCTAATACACGGACATTTTGGAATAGCAAGGGATATGAAAAGAATGTTGTTGGAGATCATTTAAAATAATTATTGCCTATTTGCTTTTAGATTTCACGAACCTTAGTGAAATCTGTCGTTATGCAAAGTTTTGACATTTGTTGCCCTTCTTGCTGATGCATCCCAAACGCCCAGTTGAAACACTGACACAAATTTCCTTATCACGGTCAGGCATAGTATAAAACAGCAATGGCCCAAATTGAGACACTGACACAAATTTCCTTATCACGGCCAGGCATAGTATAAAACAGCAATGGCCCAAATTGAGACACTGACACAAATTTCCTTATCACGGTCAGGCATAGTATAAAACAGCAATGGCCCAAATTGAGACACTGACACAAATTTCCTTATCACGGTCAGGCATAGTATAAAGCAATGGCCCAAATTGAGACACTGACACAAATTTCCTTCTCATGATCAGTCATTGTATGGAACAACTATGGCCCATTTGAGAAAGAGTGACACACATTTCCTTCTCACGGTCAGGCATAGTATAGAAGAGCGACAGTCTTAGCAGTATTAAATCAGAATTATGTGTTTACTGCACATTTCTTCTCATCCTGAAATGACATCAGATTTTCTAGAGAAAAAAAAAGAAAAAGTAAAAAGAGAGAACCTACCTTTTAGATCTACGTCCGATTAAGATTAGATTACGTCCAATGTCTTCTGTTGCAGAGCCAAAATTGCCACGTGTTTCAACAGATAAAATGACCAGATGGCGTAGCATTTTGTGACAACGAACATTTCATTAGTGTACTGCCTTTGGTGTATAGGTTTTGGTGAACTAAATTATTTTTACTACATAGATAGCTCCTCCTGAGTCAATAAACATTTTGGTCTGATGTCAATTTATTATTTCTTTGCGGATGTAAACGTTTTCTTTGGCCTTATTAACAAATACTTTCACATTTTTGGGCTTGTTATGTCTTTTTGGGAATACGTGAATCATTCGATATCAGTGTGTGTTTGGCTGGTCTCAGTGGTTGGGCTGGGTGGGGTGGTGGTGTTTGTTTATTTTGTTGTTTTTTTATCAATATGTACGTGGGGTAGAAAACTGATAATGGTTATGTCATTCAAGGAAATGTTTTAGAGTACTCCAAAAGGCTGCACCAATTCTTCCAGTTTCAAAATAGCAGAGAGTGAAACATCCTTTAGAAACTTCAGTGGTTCTTTGCAAAGTGCACATTAGTCCTGCTTTCTATGCATTATAGTTATAGTGCTATCACACGTCATGAAAAAACTCTTCTCGTCTCTTGCATTATTGTAATCTGTCTCCCTTCTTTTTCCTTTTCTCTCTCTTTTCCTCTCTCTCTCACTTTCTTTTCTTTCTCTGTCTCTTCTTTTCCCTTCTCTCTTATTTTCTTCTTATCTCTCTTCCCCTTTCTTTTCTCTCTCTTCTTTTCTTCTTATCTCTCTTCTTTTCTTCTTATCTCTCTTCCCCTTTCTTTTTTCTCTCTCTTTTTTCTTTTCCTTCTCTCGCTCTTCCTTTTCCTTTTTTCTTTTCTTTTACCTTCTCTTTCTTCCTTGTTTCTCTCTCCCACTTTCTCTTCTTTCTCTTTCTTCTTTTTCCTTTTCTTTCTCTCTCTCTTACTTCTCTCTCTCTCTCCCGTTTCCTTCACTCTATTTTCTTTCTCTCTCTTTTCTTTTTCCTTCTCTTCCTTTCCTTCTCTCTCCGTCTGTTCTTGTTCTACATGCCCGTCTTCTTCCATTTCTGTATATACATTCCATTTCTTCTTTTTCTATTTTCCACTCTACCATCTGTTCTTCCATAAAAATTATAGGACTGTCGCGTTCATACTTAAAACACTTTCTAAATGTACGAGTTTCTGACTTATAACATTTCTGTCTTCCTTCACACATTTTCTTTTATACATGTATGAAATTACCAAGTCGAAAATAAACTTTTATTGAAATTTTATTGCTAAAAAGTTGAAGAAGACAAATATGAAATATAAAGAAAAAAAGTAAACAAAATCCCGGAAGAATGATAAATTGTGTTTTGTTGTAAATATGAACAGAGTTTATTAAGTCTAAGTCGCAAACAGAATTTAACAATGAACAGTGAGTTGATAAAAATTGTAGGAAATAAAAATACTGATGCATGATAAATTGTGTTTTGCTGTAAATGTGAACAGAGTTTATTTCAAGTTAGGTTCACTAACATAGTTTAACAATGAACAGTGAGTTGATAAAAATTGTAGGAAATAAAAATACTGAAGAATGATAAATTGTGTTTTGTTGTAAATGTGAACAGAGTTTATTTTAGTTTAAGTCACAAACAGAATTTAACAATGAACAGAGAGTTGATAAAAATTGTAGGAAATAAAAATACTGACTGAACGCCAGGACACATGAGACTGACATTTGAACTAAGGCTCTGCATGTGGAAGGCATGCAGATTGCACAAAAAACGTCATGGCCTATTTTGCGTGTCTTAGACCACAAGTGTAAATTTTCCCAAATAAGCTCACATCATCTACATAGACTGTAAATATGCTGTCATCAAATAAGCTCACATCATCTACATGGACTGTAAATATGCTGTCATCAAATAAGCTCACATCATCTACATGGACTGTAAATATGCTGTCATCAAACTTCACCTTCACGCAGTCTGACTTTAGAGACACAGACAACAATACAACAAAGTAAAGTTCAGGGCAGTGAGGGAAGTAAGCCAGAAGTCACCATATTGACTAAAACTGCAGTTAGGTCTGCCCGATACAAACATCTGGGGTACAGACTATAATCACTATCCATAAAGTGTACCATGTCAAGTGTGGCCATTCTGACAAATTAAAGTTTAAATCCTGCCCAGCTCCCAGCCTACGCAAAGCACTGCCAGGAGTGAAGAAGACTGTACATGTCTCTGGTCTCTGGGACAACTGATAGGTCTTCATAGTGGTTGTACCTGACTGGGTCATAACGGCATATCAATCATAGCGATGGTGGCTCTCAGGATGTTGTAATGTTTGCAGGTACGCACAGAATGTTACACATCATACACATAAATGTTACACTGGACATCCTTTTCTACATATAGATCTGCTTAGTTGATGAATTTCTGTTCTGCTTAGTTGATGAATTTCTGTTCAAACATTTGTTCACTATTTAGAGAGTTATTCAATATATAACCTTAAAAGGGCGATACAAATTCGAGAATAAGCTGCGTGCAGTTGAAGGAGATGCATGATAAGGCTGTGAGTGGTAGTCATGCTTGCATCTGCAAATGTTTCAAGGCTCTTCATTGACCCATCCTCGTGTTTCACATGGACAAACGATCCCTTTTAGACAATATTTACTTAACACTAGTGTGACTCCTTTTTGACAATATTTACTTAACACTAGTGTGACCCTTTTTGACAATATTTACTTAACACTAGTGTGACTCCTTTTTGACAATATTCACTTAACACTTGTGTGACCCTTTTAGACAATATTTACTTAACACTTGTGTGACCCTTTTTGACAATATTTACTTAACACTTGTGTGACCCTTTTAGACAATATTTACTTAACACTTGTGTGACCCTTTTTGACAATATTTACTTAATACTAGTGTGACCCTTTTTGACAATATTTACTTAACACTTGTGTGACCCTTTTAGACAATATTTACTTAACACTTGTGTGACCCTTTTTGACAATATTTACTTAACACTAGTGTGACTCCTTTTTTGACAATATTTACTTTACACTTGTGTAACCCCTTTTTGATAATATTTACTTTACACTTGTGTGACACCTTTTTGATAATATTTAGTTTACACTTGTGTGACACCTTTTTGACAACATTTACTTTACACTTATGTGATCGTTTTTTCTTGCAACATTTACTTAACACTTAATTGACTCCTTTTTGGGGCAACATTTACTTTACACTTGTTCGGCCGTTTTTCTAGCAAAATTTGCTTTACACCTGTGGCAGTTTTTCTTACAACATTTACTTTACACTTGTGTGACCGTTTTTCTTGCAAAATTTAGTTGGCAATTGTGTAACCCTTTTTTGGCAACAGTTACTTTACACTTGTGTGACCGTTTCCTGACAACATTTAGTTTACAATTGTTTGACCCTTTTTGGCAACATTTAGTTTACACTAGTTTGTCCGTTTTCCTACAACATTTGCTTTACGCTTGTGTGACCGTTTTTCTTGTAATATTTACTTTACACTTGTTTAAACTCTTTCTGGCAACATTTGCTTTACACTTATTTGACTCCTTTTTGGTAACATTTACTTTACACTCGTTTGACCGTTTTCTGACAACATTTACTTTACACTCGTTTGACCCCTTTTTGGCAACATTTACTTTACACTCGTTTGACCGTTTTCTGACAACATTTACTTTACACTCGTTTGACCCCTTTTTGGCAACATTTACTTTACACTCGTTTGACCGTTTTCTGACAACATTTGCTTTACACTTATTTGACTCCTTTTTGGTAACATTTACTTTACACTCGTTTGACCGTTTTCTGACAACATTTACTTTACACTCGTTTGACCGTTTTCTGACAACATTTAGTTTACACTTGTTTGACTTTTTTTTTCAACATTTGCTTTACACTTGTGTGATCTTTCTTGCAGCATTTGTGCTACATTAGCTTGAAGAAAGAGAAATAAGGAGAAAAGGGGACTGGACTTATTTATTAGTTAAATTCCGGGCATATTCCAAAGTGGGGGGGGGTTGCGCATTGTTGGCAAATGTTAAGTAGACTGTGCATATAATTTAGTGCAAACTGTGCAGGCACACTCTCCAAAATCTGTAATGAAAGAAATTTAATACTAGGTGCTCGTACACATTCTTGAACTATGTATGTCCTCTATATGAGAAAGCTAATAATAAACAATGGCAAACATGTCTTGAGTTACTTATACCATACATCGAGAAACATACGAAAAACAGTACTAGCCAAGCAATACACAAACACAATCGAAATATTTTAAGTAAATACATTTATTATGAGGTACAGACGCCAAATACTCAACTGCCAAAGATGTCTTTAGTTTACTTCTAAGAAGAAATCAATAATTAACTATTGTGTATATATGTCTGTAGTCTTGGAAGAGTGTAACAATTCAACGCAAAGATATCCTTAGTTTACTTCTAAGAAGAAATCAATAATTCACTACTGTATATATATATCTGCCTGTAGTCTTGGAAAACTGTAACAATTGAACGTAAAGGGGATGTTTTCTTTGTTTTCTTTTTCTGTGTTGAAAGCATAAAAAGTAATCATGGATTGATTGCATAACTGTTCCAAAATAAAATTTCTGCTGAGGGTGTTTTGCACAGACATCACTCGTTATATGTAAATGTGTTTCACAATCCGCTTAGTATATACATGAAGGACAAACAATAGATTCTACCTTAGTTGTTATGTGTGTAAACTGGTATGTTCTCAATTCGGACATAACCTTTTGAAAACTAGTTTAGAGAGTACGTAGTTGACGAGTGTAGAGAGTATGGTTGACGAGTGTAGAGTGTATGGTTGACAACGAGTGTAGAGTGCACGTATATAACTACTGCAAAGTATTATATGGTACCTTGACATATTTCTCTCTTTACAGAGTGTTTTTAAATCAGCAATACAGATTTAAACTATAACTGTTTCCTTCTTTCTAATTTGGCTTGCTATTTCTGTTTGATTCAATCTGTTTTCTTCTTTCTAATTTTGGCTTGCTATTTCTGTTTTTTAGTTCAGTTCTCAACAAACAAAAACTAGGCTTCGTTATCAACATCTCCATTTGTCCAAACAAAGTGGAAACAAATAGGGAAAAGTATGGAGAGAAAGAATGAAAAAAAATACATATAATATAACAGAATAAAACTCGACGTATAAAGCAAAAGACAAGAATTTTTTAAAACTGGGAATAACATCTTTATTCACCCAAACAACCAACGTAGCAAACACTACATCTTTTTCTTCTAAATATCTACCGTAATGGGCACTGGAACTATTTCTTCTGAATAATCACTGTACTGCATATTGTATCTATTTCTTTTTCTAAGCAGTGTACCGGGCTTTGCAACATTTCGTTTCACAACGAAGTGCTGAACTGCGCAAAAGGTCCATTTCGTTCAAGAAATATAATTGTACTGGCTTGCTTGCAAATGTAGGGGGCGCTTTCGGCTTCCGCCGCTTTCGCGCTGGGTGAGGGGGTTGTGGGGGAAAAGGGAGAGGGGTGGTAATTGTACTGGCTTGCTTGCTAGTGTAGGGGGCGCTTCCGGCTTCCGCCGCTTTCGCGCTGTTTTTATCTGGCTACTTGCTAGTGTAGGGGGCGCTTTCGGCTTCCGCCGCTTTCGCGCTGGATGAGGGGGTTGTGGGGGAAAGGGAGGGTATTTTTTTTTTGCACTTACCTAGTCCAGCCAGTTTCTTATCATGGTGAGCGACCTTGACCTCCTCATACGGTCGTAGATTGTCGTCTGAGTGGAAATCGTCATCTGACGAGCTACAGGTTTGACTTCCACGATTTTTAGTTCTCGCTTTCCGTGGGGCACGGCCTCCAGATTTATTTCGCGTGGGAGGTGCCTGGTTTGGATCCATGGCTATCCCACCTCACAGCATCATGCGATAACTTCATAACATCATGAAACACCTCTCCTAACAGAACCACTGCAAAGGGAGAAACATACTGCGTTCGTTTATTAAAATCATTATGAATAACATATATATTTTTTTAATCACTCCTTTTCACATTTTAGGAATAGGCAAATAAAATCCAAAGTCTTTTATATATTTTAGTGGAAGGGATAAATCTTTTAGTCTTTTATATATTTTAGTGGAAGGGCTTATAAAATCTAAAATCTTTTATATATTTTAGTGGAAGGGCTTATAAAATCTCGTCTTTTATATATTTTAGAGGAAGGGCTTATAAAAATCTAAAGTTTATATATATATATATTTTAGTGGAAGGGCTTATAAAATCTAAAGTCTTTTATATATTTTAGTGGAAGGGCTTATAAAATCTAAAGTCTTTTATATATTTTAGTGGAAGGGCTTATAAAATCTAAAGTCTTTTATATATTTTAGTGGAAGGGCTTATAAAATCTAAAGTCTTTTATATATTTTAGTGGAAGGGCTTATAAAATCTAAAGTCTTTTATATATTTTAGTGGAAGGGCTTATAAAATCTAAAGTCTTTTATATATTTTAGTGGAAGGGCTTATAAAATCTAAAGTCTTTTATATATTTTAGTGGAAGGGCTTATAAAATCTAAAGTCTTTTATATATTTTAGTGGAAGGGCTTATAAAATCTAAAGTCTTTTATATATTTTAGTGGAAGGGCTTATAGAATCTAAAGTCTTTTTATATATTTTAGGAATAGGCATATAAAATCTCCAATCAGGAGCAAGCACTAAAACTATCTCCCTACACATATACACTGATTCACTTCTCAATGTTCATTCAAAATTAGTGCAAGCTCTGTATGTATTTGTCAAATTTTGAACAAGTCATACCTGCATTTATAAATATATTAATGGTTTTACTGAATTAAACAGTAAGTATTGGAAGAATTTAAGAATTTTGTAAAGCTTGAATAGTACAATTTTCTAATCATAAACATCCTTGTAGAAATACCATTAAGAATTGCCAAAATCTTTGCATTTTCATACATTCATGTAATATGAACATTAATAAATGTCAAAATCTTCTTAACCTACACACGTTTATTTAGCATGAAATTAAAGAATTGGAAAGGTCAAGAGAGTACGTACAAGACACATGTTGGTTAGACTAATTATGCAACTAAGCCACAAGAAACATGCCCTTCTGTATTTTGGGAATTCACGTGCACTATTTGAGTGCTTTAATACCTCTGACTAATACAGTATTGCATTAAACAGTGGTCAGTGTAGGTGTGTCTGGTGTTAACGTCATAATGGATTTCCCATAAATGTTCAAACATAAGCATATCAGATAGCATAATTTTAAAAATTCCTAAACTATGTCATTCATTTTGCAAGGTAAAGAGCTGTGTTCTGATTCCAATATAAATAGGTGTGGTGTGCAGTAATGACCTCTATAACTAATGACTTAATCTCTTGCCACTAGTGGTGTCACGTAAATAATTATAAAAGTAAAACCATAATAATCAACAATACTTTCAACTCCAAATAAAATGAATAAACGCGAATAAATTATAGTGGATCGGTATTGTCATTGTGTCATTTTTATCGAGTAGGTCAAATCAAATTCCTTTCCCTATAACAAGCTGCAATTTCCAAAAAATTAAAGAATTTGAACAGGTACAGGTATTTTATAATTGAGTTTAGGATTATAAAATGTACATTTAAAACAACAATTGGGCAGATGCGGCCTAGTTAGTATTCCAGTCCGGCTTAATGCCCCCCACCCCCCTAGTTATTTATTATTGGATCCGGCCTAACTGAATTGTCGCGGTTTTATTCCCCTTCATTTCAACATTCTAAATACAGTTTATTTTTTAAAAAAGTAAGAAAGCCGAAATTATTTAATTGTACAAGCACTGGCTTAGTTCAACATTAGTGTATGTACTGTAGATCATTTTTTCAATTTTTTTTGTCCATCCCTACCCCTTGAAGTTGTACAGTGTACACTGTCTTCTCTTTATTACACATTAAATTGCGCAAAATAAAGCGCAAACACTTTTATTTAAACCTAGTAATGATGTACTTTTGACTATTTCTGACCCAGTGTGCCTTCTTGACCTTCTAAACTGGCCTAGTAGTCCAGAAAGTTTGCCGACCTCTGTTCTAGGCAATGTTTATTTCTCAGTAGTTATAAACAAAATCCGTTTGGGATCACTCATTATGTCTCAGTGAACTTAGTATATGTATGAATATAACATGTATAAGGAAGCCCATGAAGAATAACAAGCATAAAATATGCATACAGTAGAGAGAAGAAAACTGTCGTTTGGTGAGATCATTTATTTGCCTCATGTACCCTTGTATTGATTATTTTGTTCCCATTTAAGGACTCTTTGCTCTTCTATCATTCTTGCCTGATGTAACACTGTTGAGCAATGATTTATTTAGAGTGATGCCCCTTGAGCCACAATTAGAAATGGGGTAAACCCAGCTGAACAATGATGTCTGTGCACATGGGTCTTGCACTTTTAGAGTAGTGCCCCTTGAGTCACAATTAGAAATGGGGTAAACGTGGCTGAACAATAATGTTGAACAATGATGCCTGTGCATGCTGGCTTCAAACCCAGCTGGTGTGCATGTCAGGGAGTGGGGAGTCTAGCACTTTACATAGTAGGATGACCTAGACGTGTAATATGTCAAAAGCGGTGTTTGTCACGAAAGATACTGTTTGGTAGACATGCACCATAGCCCCAGTCACTACATTAGTGTTGCTTGTCGTCAGGCATACTTTCATGCATCACATTAGTGTTGCTTGTCAAAAGGCACATGTCTACAAATCACAAAGTTAGTGTTGCTAGTCAAAAGGCATACGTCCACACATCACAAAGTTAGTGTTGCTTGTCAAAAGGCACATGTCCACACATCAGAACATTAGTGTTGCTTGTCAAAAGGCATACGAAAAACATACATCCATGCATCAGAGCATTAGAGTTGCTTGGCAATAGGCACATGTCCACACATCACAAAGTTAGTGTTGCTTTTCAATAGACATACGTCCACGCATGACAACACGAATGTTGATTGTCAACAGGCAAACATCCATGCATCACATTGTTAGTGTTAATTATCAGTTAAAAAAACAACAACAAAAACTAATAGACATGCTTGTGCTAATTTATATACAATCATATGACTCTGGATGTCACTTCGTACTTTGCCAGCTTTCTAAAATGTCAATTGCTCGCGTTAAAATTTACTGTCCATATAAACATAGCATACATAAGGAGCCAGCTTTGTAGAAAGTAATACACTGGTTCAGTGCTGTCAAAAAGAATTAAACCCACGGTCGCTGAGGCTGGATGGACTTTGACAAGTCTTTTCAGTTATGAGATGTAAACTTTCCTTATTTCGAAAGATAGGGTAAAAACTTACCCAAATGAAAATGGGGACAGACGTACATGAAGTAACAACGACACATATCTTATTGAAAACAATGCTTACGTGTCAATAACCATACAAAAGACGTCTATGGAGTAACAACGACACATATCTTATTGAAAGCATGCTTACGTGTCAATAACCATACAAAAGACGTCTATGGAGTAACAACGACACATATCTTATTGAAAGCATGTTTACGTGTCAATAACCATACAAAAGACGTCTATGGAGTAACAACGACACATATCTTATTGAAAGCATGCTTACGTGTCAATAACCATACAAAAGACGTCCATGGGGGAGACAACGTCACTGTTTACAAGTTTTATCTTTGCTGGATATGATAGGTCACTGCTTCCCATTCTTCTCAGTGGTATGACTGACCACAAAGGAACCCCAAACCAAATATTTTTATAGTATTTTGAAAGCACTAGCTTAATAGGTATTCTTAATTAGTAAGCATTAGAAACTTCCAAACTCTGTAGAGTATGATTTTACCTATCTCAATAGTCAAAATGTACACAATTGTTGTTGAAACACGTGGCTCTTTACAAGACTGTGTCTAGAAGACTTGAAGACCTAAAAAGACTTATTCTTAATGTGTAATGTATATGTGTCTAGAAGACTTGAAGACCTAAAAAGACTTATACTTAATGTGTACTGTATATGTGTCTAGAAGACTTGAAGACCTAAAAAGACTTATACTTAATGTGTATCATTATATTCAAACAACACAAGTAGGCAGGATACAGTGTTAGAAAGTTTTGTAATGATGAATCACAATGCAAATGAAGTACTTAATTAGCTTGTAGTTTACGGAAGATATTTCTGAAATGTCGACGGCAATGAGTACAAGTGAACTATTTAATAACACGCTGCCCAGTGGGATTGTCACGTGTCTACAAGTGAGCTCTTGCTTAGCTTGTAGTCTGGCCATAACACGCTGCCCAGTGGGATTGTCACGCGTCTACAAGTGAGCTCTTGATTAGCTTGTAGTCTGGCCATAACACGCTGTTTAGTGTGACTGTCAAATAAACTCTTGATTAGCTTGTAGTCTGGCCATAACACGCTGCCCAGTGGGATTGTCACGCATCTACAAGTGAGCTCTTGATTAGCTTGTAGTCTGGCCATAACACGCTGTTTAGTGTGACTGTCAAATAAACTCTTGATTAGCTTGTAGTCTGGCCATAACACGCTGTTTAGTGTGACTGTCAAATAAACTCTTGATTAGCTTGTAGTCTGGCCATAACACGCTGCCCAGTGGGATTGTCACGCGTCTACAAGTGAGCTCTTGATTGGCTTGTAGTCTGGCCATAACACGCTGTTTAGTGTGACTGTCAAATAAACTCTTGATTAGCTTGTAGTCTGGCCATAACACGCTGTTTAGTGTGACTGTCAAATGAACACTTAATTAGCTTGTAGTCTGGCCATAACACGCTGTTTAGTGTGACTGTCAAATAAACTCTTAATTAGCTTGTAGTCTGGCCATAACACGCTGTTTAGTGTGACTGTCAAATAAACTCTTAATTAGCTTGTAGTCTGGCCATAACACGCTGTTTAGTGGGATTGTCAAGTGAACTCTTAATTAGCTTGTAGTCTGGCCATAACACTCTGTTTAGTGGGACTATCAAGTGAAAGGACGTGCCGAAAAACCGGCAGGGATTCAAGGGATGTGATGTGATTAAAACGACATGCTTCTCTCAACAAACGCAATATCACAAACATAATTAATACAGCCTGACGTGTTATCGCATACTAAAGGCAATTATCATCTTTAAAAAATATTCATGAAGACTATAAATATAATTTACCACATAATTATTCTGATAATAGTGAGTAATTAGCCATTTGAATAAGCACTTGCGTGAAACCTGAAGCTACTGGCGATCAGTGCCAAGTGATTAAATTTATCATTAGGATAAGAGTCGACTATTTTTAGTTCATTCGAAAACTCCATGAAAAGCAACCAACTGTACTGGCGATCTTAATGTGTGTGTGTGTGTGTGTGTGTGTGTGTGTGTGTGTGTGTGTGTGTGTGTGTGTGTGTGTGTGTGTGTGTGTGTGTGTGTGTGTGTGTGTGTGTGTGTGTGTGTAAGCATCGCTATTGAACTGCTATTCACGACATTTCATTGAAACCTATTTAAATTTTCACTCAAATCACTTCACTGGCTTTAAGTGAATATATTCACATAATTAAAACATCCCATGTACTGAGTTTTAAGGCACCGCTGATGACGTCACTGATCCAGACTATCTGCATGGTATTTTTCCAGGAATCTGGAATACAATCTGCACTTATAATGGCATTTTCAAAGTGACTTTCCATCAAACCAAGAAAACAGTTCATATATTTAGATGTTTACGATGACCTCTTCAATGCATTTTTTAATGGAGCCTGAAAAACAGTCAATACACTTACTTAATCTAGTTTTTAATAACTTCCTGTATGATTATTTATCTAAGAAGTCAGGAAAACAGTCAATACACATTGTTAATCTAGTATTTAATGACCTCTTGTATGATCATTTCTCAAAAAAGAGACACTACACTTGGTTAATCTAGTTACAGTCTACATTTAATGAATTTAAAGATGCGGTACTCTGTGTCGAGAATTTTAACATATACATGTACGAATTAAATTACATCACAAGTGACTATTTGTTTCTAAGTCGATTGTAATCAATAACTTTACAACACAAGCATTTCATCCTTGCTACATAATGGCTTATGTAGCATACACCCACCCCTCCCTCTAAAAATAGACTACATGTAACCCTACCTTCGAGAAAGGCTAACCCTTATCCTTGGGCTGGAAACATATCTGACTGTTCCAGACATCTCACTAAATTAACCAATCATAGCCTAGCTCAGCCATGAGAATGAACATATTAGAAACTCACGTGTGAATTGTCAGTCAAACGCAGCTTGCCATTGAGGCAACACATATTTGGGCTCCCAGCCTTAACAAGTTAGAATCATATTACTAAATCTTATTGTCATTTATCAATACAGAAGGAAACCATTTTCTTTATATATTACTTCCAAAGGTATGTGGTTTTGCTTGCCTAACTAATATTATATTCATGTTTATATCTCGACATTAACTATATTTTATATTGTTATTTTTCACTTATGATATTAAAATGTATGACAACCGTGTAAGTAAGAGTTTTCTGTCAGAGAACATATGAGGATGATTTCTTAGCCCATGTGTATTCTACTGGAAGACCAGTACTTTATCTGAGACCTCTGAGATTTTGATCGATGAGCATTGAGCCACAAAACAATACCAGAACAGAGCCACTTTATCTTGGGTGTTGACTTTGATGAGCATTGAGCCACAAACAACACCAGAGTAGAACGACCCATGTGCTAAGGACCAGTTCAACGGACCATCTTCATGTCTACTAACAACATTCACTTGGACTCTAGACTACATGTCAGGAAATCCTACATAATTATAAAGTCAAATAACTGCACAGCTTAGTTAAGATACTCAAACTTTAATCAAAGTACTTTCAGTGTTCACTCAGAAACATTCAGCGTTCACTCAGAAACATTCAGTGTTCACTCAGAAACATTCAGTGTTCATTCAGAAACATTCAGTGTTAGAAATATTTAGTGTTCACTTAGAAACATTCAGTGTTCACTCAGAAACATTCAGTGTTCTCTTATAAACTCATTCATAGTTCGCTCATAGGAATAAACCAAAATAACTGCTACAGTGCCAAGGACTCAAATGGACATTCTCTAACAACACCACATGACTATGATTATGAACTTATATATATATATATTTATTTATTGTTGATACTTATACCACTTGTGTTAGCACAACTCACACGTTATATGTCACCTGTATTTACTTACTATCCTGGCTGTAGGTAGGGGGGGGGGCTCAAGCTATCTTCTAGAACTATGACTCTTCTATTATATATCATTCATCTTTCTAACACGTGTGGCCAGCCAGAAGGTGTGTTTTGGGGGATTAGCCTAAGGTTACTGGCAGCCCAGGGTGGTGGAGAATTAACATCTTGCCCTCTCCCTGCAAAACGCCACACTTCGCCTCGCTTAAAACTATCATATTCTAAGCACTAAAGGACGGGGGGGGGGGAACCCCACTGTAAATCACCACATTCGTATATCAATGCAATTAGTATTGCTTAATATCGAAGCTTTAATTCTGATGACAGCATCATTTACAAACTCTACAAACGGTTGTAATGACTAAATCAGACTCAATATACCTTACAATATTTTAGGTTAAGTTAGGAATTAGTTGAATGTCTATAGCATTATTTATTTTTGCGATCATTAACTTAGCATATATATATTGTATTATATCATTTAAGTGACCCACAATATATGCTGAACATTAGAGATTAATCACCGGTGTAAACTGTTTACTGAAGGCAGTTACTGTAGTGGAGTATTGCCGAAGGCACTTACTGCAGTAGAGTATTACCGAAGGCAATACGCCAATGTGAACTGATGCCTCTCCATCAAAAAAAAACAAGTATGTCTTTGTGAAATTAGTATCATTAATGCCTCTAGAGCAGAAGTTATAAGTATGTCAATGTGAATTAGCATCATTAATGCCTCTTTAGAAGAAGTTATAAGTATGTCAATGTGAATTAGCATCATAATGCCTCTTTAGCAGAAGTTATAAGTATGTCAATCTGAATTAGCATCATTACTGCCTCTTACGCAGAAGTTATAAGTATGTCAATGTGAATTAGCATCATTAATGCCTCTTTAGCAGAAGTTATAAGTACGTCAATGTGAATTAGCATCATTAATGCCTCTTTAGCAGAAGTTATAAGTATGTCAATGTGAATTAGCATCATTAATGCCTCTTTAGCAGAAGTTATAAGTATGTCAATGTGAATTAGAATTATTTATACCTCTCCAGTGTGTGTGTGTTGGGGGGGGGGGAGGAAGTATGCCAATGTGAAATTAGTATCGTTAGTATCTATAATGAGCACAAAATAATTATTCAAGTGCGCGAGCTGTCATAAAAAGCGATGCATCTCATCCTAGTGTCTGTCAGAATATAACGTCAAATAAAATATATTTTTCCTTACTTTCTTTTTGTTCAGTTATAAGTTTTGTGGAAATCGTTAGAGAATAGGTTAGTGGTATTATAGTCGTGTTAGGCGTGCCGCACATGGAAAACAAGATCAGTATGAGAATGTCGGGAGCCTTCGTTGACAGATATACAGATGCCCGCATTCGTCTGTTTTTTTCGTCGTTTGACATCTATCTTGGGTTACATTATCTTGCCTTTTCATCTGCTCTGGAAAATACTGCTACCATGAAAGCAGTCAGCCTCAGACAGAGCTGAATTCAATTTCTCACGGTGGAGCTGTGGGCTCGCTTGGAGACTATCAGGAGCCGAACATAAAACCTAAGGAACCAGACAATGTCTAGGTGTGGTCAGCCTATGGGTGACCTTAGCAGCTTACGTACGCGGGCTGTCGCAACTGAGGCTGACAACTTGTGACGTCTCAGGGTGGGACACTCCGTGGACACGGATATCCAACAGCTACTCTCAGTTTCTGGCGCACCCCTAAGTTGACACTTTTGCAAGACTGCTGTGTTCATGACCTGGTGTCATAGGGGCCTTGTTACTGCTGTGCTCATGACCTAGTGCCGTAGATGCCTTGTTACTGCTGTGTTCATGACCTAGTGCCATAGAGGCCTTGTTACTGCTATGCTCATGACTTGGTGCCATAGGGGCCTTGTTACTGCTGTGCTCATGACTTGGTGCCATAGGGGCCTTGTTACTGCTGTGCTCATGACATAGTGCCATAGAGGCCTTGTTACTGCTGTGTTCATGACCTGGTGCCATAGGGGCCTTGTTACTGCTGTGTTCATGACATGGTGCCATAGGGGCTTTGTTACTGCTGTGTTCATTACATGGTGCCATAGGGGCCTTTTCGAATGACGAGGTCTTTGGTTTAGAAATTAGTGTATAAAGTGTCACGTAAAACACACTTGCTTGTAATTGTAATATATAAGAGAATGCACAAAAACATATGTTGCCATGTATATTGGACTGCAAAATTATATACCATTGCAAACTAGATTTATTAAGGGAAATTTTAAATATCGTTGTAAACAAAATTAACTACAGTATATCGTTTGGTAAATCAACATAAAGTATTGATATTCCATGCCTTAAATTATCTGTATCTAAAACCATATAGGTACACGTATATCGGTATGCCGATCATTTTAAGTGATATATCATTCGAATACAGCGCTATATATTTAAACAATATGTTATATGCGTATCCAAATAATCAAGGTTTGAAATATCCATACGAGGATATATATAATGATTGTAATAAAAATTTGTTATATCACTACTTCAACCCTTTGAAATGTCGAAAACTATACAGTTTTATTTACTGTTCAGAATCTTGTTTATTCTTGAATTCCCATAATGAAGACACCAGAACCTCATTGAAAGAAGAATTGACTGCAGACATTACATACATTTAGGGGTACAATATCTTTCAGACAATATCTCCCAAAGTATAAACTATAAACAACACGGCCTACACAAGTGCATTAACGCTACACAATTTCCCTTTCAGACCGATCAGCTCCCTTCACCGAGAAAACTTGTATGTGTTTGTATTGTTATATCATACCTTCCATCCCTTTTCCATCAAAAGTTATAATTAAATAAGAAAGTTATTATTACATAAGAAAGTTATTATTACGGAAGAAAGTTATTATTACGTTAAAAAGTTATAATTAAATAAGAAAGTTATAATTCAGACAACAGATGTAATTGAGCAAAACTGTTATAATGACGTAAGAAAGATATAATTATGTAATAAATTTATAATTAGGTAATACATTTATAATTACGTAAGAAAGTTATAATTACGTAAGAAATGTTTAAATATGTAAAAAAAAAGTTATAATTATGTGATAAATTTATAATTACGTAATAAATTTATAATTACGTAAGAAAGTTATGATTACGTAAGAAAGTTATAATTACGTAAGAAATGTTTAAATATGTAAAAAAAAAGTTATAATTATGTAATAAAATTATAATTACATAAGAAAGTCATTACTAACGTCACTGCTTACTCGAGATAAGAATACTAAATGAAAGACAGTGTACATGTACTGACACAGATGTACTTAGTGAAACAACCTGTGTGTAGCGACAGGTAAGCATATAGATATACTGACAGAGCATGCAAGTACTGACACATGTGATCACATAGCACGCACGATTTTCGACTTATCCCCCGTCTGTCAAAGCCGCCACTGACTCACGAATTACACGTACTTCACCGACAAACAGAGGCCAGCTCTCGACCGAGATGGCTGTCAATGAAGTAGACAGGGAGTCGTCAAGAACTACACATACTTCACCGACAAACAGAGGCCAGCTCTCGACCGAGATGGCTGTCAATGAAGTAGACAGGGAGTCGTCAAGAACTACACGTACTTCACCGACAAACAGAGGCCAGCTCTCGACCGAGATGGCTGTCAATGAAGTAGACAGGGAGTCGTCAAGAACTACACGTACTTCACCGACAAACAGAGGCCAGCTCTCGACCGAGATGGCTGTCAATGAAGTAGACAGGGAGTCGTCAAGAACTACACGTACTTCACCGACAAACAGAGGCCAGCTCTCGACCGAGATGGCTGTCAATGAAGTAGACAGGGAGTCGTCAAGAACTACACGTACTTCACCGACAAACAGAGGCCAGCTCTCGACCGAGGTGGCTGTCAATGAAGTAGACAGGGAGTCGTCAAGAACTACACGTACTTCACCGACAAACAGAGGCCAGCTCTCGACCGAGGTGGCTGTCAATGAAGTAGACAGGGAGTCGTCAAGAACTACACGTACTTCACCGACAAACAGAGGCCAGCTCTCGACCGAGGTGGCTGTCAATGAAGTAGACAGGGAGTCGTCAAGAACTACACGTACTTCACCGACAAACAGAGGCCAGCTCTCGACCGAGGTGGCTGTCAATGAAGTAGACAGGGAGTCGTCAAGAACTACACATACTTCACCGACAAACAGAGGCCAGCTCTCGACCGAGAGGGCTGTCAATGAAGTAGACAGGGAGTCGTCAAGAACTACACATACTTCACCGACAAACAGAGGCCAGCTCTCGACCGAGAGGGCTGTCAATGAAGAAGACAGGGAGTCGTCAAGAACTACACATACTTCACCGACAAACAGAGGCCAGCTCTCGACCGAGAGGGCTGTCAATGAAGTAGACAGGGAGTCGTCAAGAACTACACATACTTCACCGACAAACAGAGGCCAGCTCTCGACCGAGAGGGCTGTCAATGAAGTAGACAGGGAGTCGTCAAGAACTACACATACTTCACCGACAAACAGAGGCCAGCTCTCGACCGAGATGGCTGTCAATGAAGTAGACAGGGAGTCGTCAAGAACTACACATACTTCACCGACAAACAGAGGCCAGCTCTCGACCGAGATGGCTGTCAATGAAGTAGACAGGGAGTCGTCAAGAACTACACATACTTCACCGACAAACAGAGGCCAGCTCTCGACCGAGAGGGCTGTCAATGAAGTAGACAGGGAGTCGTCAAGAACTACACGTACTTCACCGACAAACAGAGGCCAGCTCTCGACCGAGGTGGCTGTCAATGAAGTAGACAGGGAGTCGTCAAGAACATGGACATAGCTGGCCAGTCAATGCCAGAAGACTTAGAAATCAATCGGCAGCCAAACTAAAATCGATCCATCCTAGAGAGAACCTAATTCTAAGCTTGGCCGTCAACGCTGCAAATATCCCTCCCCACCTCCTTCCGCGAGAAGCACAACATTTCCGCAGTTGCGCACGTCCATGTTGAAAAGTACAGATCATCAACAACAATTACAGTTTTGTAACTACGGGTCGCCAGCCACGGTTACAATGCTGTAAGCTACGGATCGTTCCATCACACAAAGTTGCAGATTATCCAGTCACACAAAGTTGCAAGCAATGGATCGTCCAACCACACAGTACTATGTGTAATGGATCAGCTACTCACACACATGTAAGCGACAGACTGTCCAACCAAACAGTACTATGTGTAATGGATCAGCTACTCACACACATGTAAGCGACAGACTGTCCAACCAAACAGTACTATGTGTAATGGATCAGCTACTCACACACATGTAAGCGACTGACTGTCCAAGCAATCAGTAGGGCAAACTTCGGGTGCTCAGGACTCTCATTCTTGTACAAAGCAGTTCGTAACGTAACAATATCATGACCATCGTTTCCATGGTTATTAAGAATTATTCAATTCACAAAACTAAACGTAAAAATATTAACAATGTTCATTGCTAAAGAAATAATAGTATAATGACATACGACATTAATAAACAAAAAAAAAATTGCCTTCATTACTAATGAATCCTACTGACCTAACGATAAACAAAATGAAAAAAAAATGCAAGTGAAATAAATCAACTATATAAAACATGTGTGTTGACGCGGGTCGCAGTATCAGTATTGGAAGGTAACCTGAAACTTTGAGACAAGACTGCACCAAACACGACTCAGGCACTTAGAGCAGCTCAGACGAAGCTATAAAGCAAAGCTGTTGTGTATTCCAATGTAGAAATTGCTATAGAATTTGTGCAGTCCTGCTTGCAGTGGTTTGTTCTTTCTGTCGTGTACTTTAGCCATTAGGTACAATTCTGCAGTCCTACTAACAGCGTTGTGTTCTTTCTGTCGTGTACTTTAGCTTTAGGTACAATTCTGCAGTCCTACTAACAGCGTTGTGTTCTTTCTGTCGTGTACTTTAGCCATTAGGTACAATTCTGCAGTCCTACTTGTAGCGGTGTGCTGTTTTTGTCGTGTACTTTAACAATTGGGTACAATTCTGCAGTCTGGAGAGATGTAACAAGCTTGTAGGTGTCACGCACCTTTCATACAGCTACTGAAACTATGAATTTCTAGTACAGAGTCACATCATAGCGCTGGAACAAGCAGGAAGCAGAGCGCAATACCTGCTCTCTCAAAAAATTAGTATAAATAATGTATGATTTACAATCAGAAAATAGATATATAATTAATGTTAATTGAAAGAGATACACAGATGTCATATGACTATAAAACTGTCTTGCAAATATAGATAACTGAACAAACTATTACATGTCTACTACTCATAATTAAATAGCAGGAATTGCAGGAAAACGTATAGAAAAGTTTGAGTTAACATGAAGCAATGACCTCTCATTCATGGTGTTGTTTCAGACATAAAGAATGACGCCGTCTTAAAAAATGTATGAGAAAGTAGACAAGATTGAACAAAATACTAAGAAACAATGAGACGTTTTATTTCACATAAGAAAAAGTTTCCCTTACCTGTGTGTGTGTACGTGTAAGTTGTGTTTGTGTGTCCCTTACCTGTGTGTGTGTGTGTGTGTGTGTGTGTGTGTGTGTGTGTGTGTGTGTGTGTGTGTGTGTGTGTGTGTGTGTGTGTGGTGTGTTATAAGAGTGATATCAAATTGTAAATGGTCTTATTTACATACGCATTGACCAAATGGAGATTAACTGGCCACGTTTAAGTGCACACTAATCAAATTGTAAATAGCTATCTTACAGGAAATAATCACTAAGCTATAAATAGCTCCTTAAATGACATACTCACCAAGTTATAAATAGTAATTTTACACATGCACACACATAAATGGCTATTGCAGGTTTCTACGTAGGATTTGGAAATTACTTCTTTGAGGAAGATTTTTCTCAAAAATCATAGCCCATTAAATTAAAAACCTTTATCAGATTAACGAGCCAAATAAAACCTATCACACATACACACGCACGCATACACACGCACGCACGCACACGCACACACACACACACACCACAAACACCAACCGCAACACACCTTGTTGTCTTGCGGTTGGTGTTTGTGTTCTTGCGTGCAGTGAGACGGTTTTCTCTCTACTATATGCCCTTTGGGGAAATTACCATCATATCAGTTCTTACCACTTTCTATAAAATTTTCTTTCCAGTTCTACATTTTGTCTCATTAAACTCTTATCTTTCAATCATTAGACATCTATGATATTTTTTAAATTAGATTTATTCTTGTCTCAGCAGAGTACAGTTGCAGTATTTTAAGGAATATTCATGTTTTAAGTTCGGTAATGAGTGTCTGTTTTATTTTTAAAATGTGGTTTCATTTCTGGAATTTTCTGTTTATTTCTTTAAAAGCAAAGGCGATATATATAATTAATTATATTGTTTGTAATTAAATTAATTTTGTTGTTGTCTTTTTAAAAATACTATAAGGCGCCCAAGTATTTTCTTTTTTTAAATTGTATTTTTATTGCTCGTTTTAAGCTTTTCAAAGATCATTAGATCAATATATGGGAGATCTTCAGAAGTAAATATATATTTTATTTCATTTATTAAATATGTTATAGTTTTTTAAAATTGAATATAGTTTTTAATTCACGTTATCATATTGTCCATAAAATATAATATTACAATTATCATGCAAAACAAAAGAAAGTCGCTGAAAAAGTAAATAATTATTTAATTGCTATTAGTATTCACAAGGGTAAATATTAAGGCAGAAATTTAAGAGCACTTCATTTACCGTCTGTTTGTTTTCAAGCTGTAGTAGAGCTACATCATTTTCATCACTTGAAGCCAATTCCATGAATAAAAATACACACAGACACAACATATATATTATATGCACGGAAAGTGGGTCAGTGGGTGAGTAAATGAGCGGGCGAGTGGTTAACATTGTATGTCAGCATTGCTGCAGGTTTATTTATGTCTTCAGAACGCACTCACTCTCTTCAAATCATTACGACTGCTGCAGATTGTCAATAGGTCTGTTATACATTTTCACGCTCTCCAAATTTTGCCATTGTTGTAGCCATTAATAATCTTACTGTAAATCTTCAACCTCTCTTACAAGGTTATGTAGAAGCTATTATCTCGTATCTCTAATAACTCCATTGCCTTTATCTGATAACTATCCTGTGATTTGTATTGACACTATTGCTGAATTGTATTTTAGGATATAAGACTGTATAGATATAACAATTATTCAAATGTGGTTTCATGGAAATATTGATGTCTAGTAATCCATTTCATTGTATTTGTTATATGCATATTTGACTGTTGATTTTATAAATTTATTGTTAAACTTATTGGCCTTCTTAAACATACTAGTAACCTTATGTTAGAGAAGAAAGTAGGTGGGTGAGGGCTTGATAAATATAGATTAGAGACGGATTTGTCTTCACCTTCAGTAAGAAGTTTTCCACCGACAGAAATATTGTGTGACAGTAAATGTTTGTCTTTAATGTTGTGGAAGATAGAAAACGCGTACAGCGCCTCCATATCCGCCATGTGAGAGAGACGAGTGGCGTCTGCTGGAGAATTATTAAAACATAAATTAAGATTCTCATCACTTGTAATTAGTTAAGGCTGATTAATTAATTAAAAATATCAAAACCATTCAATAGGTGGCGTTGGCGTTACACTTAATAAAATAATTAAAATTTCACTAATTATCATCAGCGTTTAGAGCATTAATTGCTAGAAAATTTGATCATGAAATGTAAAAAATAAAATAATGAGCCCTATCTACTTTATTTTCTGCCATGGCCTTTGACAACAAAATGTTACGCAAAATTCATACGGTTTCTTTCTCCTATCTTTACAACTTCCACAAGGGAAATGTGAACAAATGTCTTGCCTTTGGCATTTCATACTTTCTTTACAAATTGACAGGAAAATGTGATGTATTATGAAGACTTCTGTCGGGTTTTTTTCAGTCAAGTATACATACATATATATACACCATCGATATTGTTTTTGCATTCTTTCTGTTGACGTGTTAACAAGCCATATTTATATATCACTAACTGGGAAAATTAAAGAGACCGAATTTATATTGTTTTTATAATATCCTGTACCTTGAAATAGCTAGTGTAAGTCGTAGTGCTAAAAGTTTTCTAAATCAGTGACGGCATCAACCAATAGAACAAAACGACTTTCAAAAGCTTTGCAACTATTCATCTCCGTTATTCCGTATCAATATTTATGATCCGGACTGTCTTGGCATGTATCCATAGCAAAGCATTTTAACATAGCTAATATGACAACTATTCCTCTGTGGTGGAGTAATAAAAAATAAATCCAACAAAACCGCCCAACTCGAGCATCATAGCATCTGGTAACCATATCGGCATTGCATCAAGTCCCCGTACTGAAACGTAACAGCCAAAACGTCGGCTCAGCTGATATTACATTTCTCTACCTTCCCTAAAGGCCTGCAAAGTACAGGTCTATGCAAACAAACAATGCAAACAAGGAAATGTGTTATGAGCATGAATACACGGTTATATATTTTGCTCAAACTATACCAGTAAATTAATTCATCAAAACTATTTTCATACATGTTGTCCTAACGCATTATATTCGTAATGGCATTTATTTGCAAAATACAGTGAGCATATATTATATAAACTTTCAATCACCACAACTGTACATAACTACGCACATATGGAGAGTGTATCACACAAATAAATGATAACTGTAAACAAATTTATACACATGAATATAAAATACATAGATTCTTAAATAACTAAAAAATTTTGTTTTTTAAAAAAATATTTAGGCAATCAGAGGATCCAGTCTAACCTTTAATTAATCATACAAATGCTTTTCAAACTCTTTATTCTATCGATTAATTATCTTTACCTGTCTGTGTGGGTGCGAACCTAGTTCTCTATCTATTTGTCTGTCAGTATGCCTGGTGTGCAGACAATCACATTGTTGTGACTGTATATGTATGTCAGTATGCCTGGTGTGCAGCCAATCACATTGCTGTGACTGTATATGTGCGTGAGATGCAGGCGTGAGTAGAGCAAGTATGGCAGTGCACATTGGATGTCAATAAACTATTAACGTGTGTAGCAGTGCACATTTGAGGTCAATAAAGTATTAATGAGTATAGCAGTGCACATTTGAGGTCAATAAAGTATTAATGAGTACAGCAGTACACATTTGATGTCATTTAAGTACTAACGAGTATAGCAGTACACATTTGATGTCAATGAAGTATTAATGAGTATAGCAGTACACATTTGATTTCATTTAAGTACTAACGAGTATAGCAGTACACATTTGATGTCAATAAAGTATTAACGAGTGTAGCAGTACACATTTGATGTCAATAAAGTATTAACGAGTGTAGCAGTACACATTTGATGTCAATAAAGTATTAACGAGTGTAGCAGTACATATTTGATGTCAATAAAGTATTAACGAGTGTAGCAGTACACATTTTATGTCAGTAAAGTATTAACAAGCCAATATAGATTTAGAGAGTGTGGCAGTGCACGATTGATGTCAATAAAACCTCAGTGAGTGTGGCAGTGCATTTGTGATGTCAAAAGAGCTTTCGAGAGCGTGGCAGCGCTTATTTGATGTCAATAAAACTTTAGTGAGCATGGCACTATATGTTCTATGTCAATAAAGCTCTTGCGAGTGTGGCAGTGCAAATTTGATATCAATAAAGCTTTAAGGAATGTGACAAACATATTCGATGTCAATGAAGCTTTACAGAGTGTGGCAGTACATATTTGATGTCAAAAAAGACTTAGCGAATGTGGCAGTATATATGTGATGTATAAAAGCTATCTTTAAAGTGAGAGTGGAATAACAGTTCACTCCATTCAGTGAGCACTAGCCAATGACAGCCAGTAATCTGTCACTTTCCATTTACTCGACACCAAAATAGGTGCATTTCACCCAACCGTATATCACAGTATGTTCCCACCCCATACATACCCCACTCTCCCTCTCTAAAATGCGTGTCGTGCTAATTTTACTTGGATAGAAGGTCATATCTGAAGGCTTCCATAGCAACAGTCGTTTCCCCTTGCATCAATTTACTGGTTCGAATTTACTGATCTCTTGCACGATGACTACCGCTACTGCTATTACTATGAAGAAAAACAAGAAATCTACTCACAATACGTCTCAAAAGGCAGGCTCTATCTAATGTCTGCAATGGAAGACAGAGAACTCAAGAAAACCAAAGATGTCATTGAAGGAGAAGTGATAGGCATTGTGGACTACATCTGGAATAACAACAAAGATGAGCCGCTGATAGAAGCAGTAGAGTGAATTATATCACCCTTCACAGACAGACAAAGAAACATGGAAGAAAACAACAAAATAGGCATTAGCAAAATAGCATGCGCCAAAATCTTCTCCATGCCAGTTTGTGCGACAGGCTGATGAAACATCAACTAAACAATCCGATGGATGAAAGGGGCAGGTTTGAAAACAAAAACAGAAGCACTTATAAGAACTGCTCAAGATCAAGCACTAAACACGAAATCATACAAAACTAAAATCATGAAACTATCAAATTAATCCAAATGCACACTCTGCAAAAATATGAATAAAACAACAGAACATACACAACCTGGCTGGAACAGAATACACCAAAAGATACAATGATGTAAAAATCACACTACATGATAACTATGAAGTCAAATCCCCAGGAAGAGCATGGATGCACCAAACAGAAGCAATAACCGAGATGGAAGAAGTGAAAATTCATAATAAGATCGAGTGATTCCTGGGCAAAGACCGGACATAGTAGTTCTCAATAAGTATAACACAACAGCAGCAATCACCGATGTCGCTGTTCCAAGTGATAGAAACAAACATAAAAACAAAAGATTTTCTGGAACCGAAGACTCGTTCCACTACTAAAAGAGCGCTTGGATTATTGGACTTTCAATAAGTAAGAACAAGGGGCTATTGCACCTTTAATGTGTAAGCATTTTTTAATGTTAACATCTGTGGGAACAAAGTACGGCTGAGCTGTGACCCAGCCACCGGGGTCTTGAAAGTTTGTCTCGCTGTTATTAATATTAAGTGTTAATTATTCCTCCGTAAAGAAAATTTGTTTTTTTTTTCTTTCTAACAAAGTTCCGAGTGTCCGAGAAATAACAATACCCACCTTCAATGTTTTAATGGTTTTCTGGATTGTTCCACAATCTTCTCGTAACTTGGTTTTGCTTGATAAGACCTGACTTCATATTTTTTACACTGCCAGCTATTTTATCAGTTCTCGAGACAGCAGCAATTCTGCCTAACTGTTTACCACGACATTACAATCCTCGCCAATTAACAGTCCCATGTACACCTGCGCTATACTGCTATTTCCGCAAGGTGAGATAAGAAAATTATTTTTCGATTCTCTCATCGGTTGGAATTTTATCTAACATTTGAAATTATCTGTCTAAACCAACGGTCTTGTCCGTACCGTGACGAAGCGCCTGCTTGTTTTAGAGGGCTATGCTGCAGGTCACACAAGACTTTTAAAGCTTTCATACTGGTTTATTTCATTTCATCATATATTCAAACTTCACATATATTCCTACAAATGAGCTGCATATTATTTATTACTATAATATAATTATAGATATAGATAATTACTTTCAGGTAAGTAATATGTCAGTTTAAGTATCAGTTTAAAACCTTTAAACCATTTCTAAATTTGCTTTTAAATGTTATATAATAACAGACCATAACGCTTTCTGTGCTGAAAGGTACGTATATTCAAGGAAATTAACTCTCATGTTCTTCAGTTATCTATTTCCGACTATTCTATTTTAATACCACGCCATTAGTACATGTAATAACATTCTCGCATCATCAGTAATTAGTAAGGCCTACTTACACACTGTATCACTAAACGTAATTAGTAAGGCCTACTAACACACTGTATCACTAAACAGTAATTAGTAAGGCCTACTAACACACTGTATCACTAAACAGTAATTAGTAAGGCCTACTAACACACTGTATCACTAAACAGTAATTAGTAAGGCCTACTAACACACTGTATCACTAAACAGTAATTAGTAAGGCCTACTAACACACTGTATCACTAAACAGTAATTAGTAAGGCCTACTAACACACTGTATCACTAAACAGTAATTAGTAAGGCCTACTAACACACTGTATCACTAAACAATATTTAGTAAGGCCTACTAACACACTGTATCACTAAACAGTAATTAGTAAGGCCTACTAACACACTGTATCACTAAACAGTAATTAGTAAGGCCTACTAACACACTGTATCACTAAACAGTAATTAGTAAGGCCTACTAACACACTGTATCACTAAACAGTAATTAGTAAGGCCTACCAACACACTGTATCACTAAATAGTAATTAAGACCTCCTAATAATACTAACAGTAACACTCACATGTCAATAAATAATATGTGCATAATACTACTTTCATGACGTGATTAAACAGTGAAGCATATTAAACATTTCATCGCAAAGCTTTAAATTGTAAGGTCTCATATTTTCATCAGCCACTGTAGAATGAACATTAATTACTTGTGTAATAATGTTTTAAAATATCTATTAAATCAAAAGTTTTAATTGCCCATTAAATAACATTTTTAAGGTTAAAACTGTTTCAGAAGCAACTGTATATAAATTAAGATTAACAATTGTATATTAAAAGTTTTCAAGAAATGCATTAAAATTATGTTTAAAATTCCTATTTTGAAATGTCTAAGGTTCTACTAAATCATAAATTATGATGAAAAATTATAATGTTTAAAATTCCTATGTTGAAATGTGTAAGGTTCTTCTGCATTATAAATTAAGAAAGATTAAAATTTATAGGTGAACAGTTAGTGCAACAACTACGTATAAAATGTGCTTAAAATGTATACGTTAATCCGGCTTCAGGAACAAGTGCTTAGGTATAATACTAGTAGTCTAAATATTATAGTGCTGGTAGTACAGGATAAGTAAACTTAGTAATGCTAGAAGCACTAAGACAGCATTATATACGTAGAAATAGAACTTATGCATTGATGACCCCAGAAACTCCACAAGTAATTTTAATCAACCTGAGTAGAAACAATCCAAAACGTTTATCTTATGAATCCTGTGAGCTTCTTCATAAACTGCGTTACAAGATAGATAGATAGATAGATAGATAGATAGATAGATAGATAGATAGATAGATAGATAGATAGATAGATAGATAGATAGATAGATAGATAGATAGATAGATAGATAGATAGATAGATAGATAGATAGATATGAAATTGCCATCTTGAGACAAACAGTGCGTATTTAAATATTTATTCAGTCTTTTATCTGCGTACACTGATATGATTGTTCAATTTCATATCATGGTACACTGGCATTAGTATTCAAATATTAGGTCAATGTTAATGCAGTTTCATGTAATCAAATGAAATAGTTCATTCTCTTCCTATTTAGATACACAATAATTAGGTCACTCCGATGTAGCCTATGAATGTAATTACATAAATAGAGAGAGAAAGAAAGAGATAGATGTATATTTATAATCTTACAGCTGTTCAGTCACTACGATGTCAACTATACGTGTAACTAAAGATGCGTTTCCAGTCACTACGATGTAACCGATATATGTAACTGCATGCAACCCTCGGAAATCCCACTCTGTTTGCGAGTGGAAAAATGTCACTTTGGGCTCAGAAAATTCCACTCAGTTTGCGAGTGGAAAAATGTCACTTTGGGCTCAGAAAATAACAAGTAGACTATCATAAAGCGAAATTTTTCACGAAATTGTGATTTGCTATTTTATTTATTTATTTTTAATGATTTAATTACTGGCAATCAATTTGACAAGCATTTCAGGTTAGACGCCAGTTGCGACAGAGAATTAGAATAACAGTGATAATGTTAGAATACGGCTTCAATGCGTGCCATGTAGAGGCGAGAGGCATGCATTGTTAGAGAGGTACAATTCGGCACATAGCTAGCCACCTCTCTCTTCGGCGTATTGTCATCTGTGCATTTGTATTGAAGTATCTCGGCAATATTCGGATCAGTTCGGATTCATAAATGTCGATTGCACGTGACCAATGTGGGTATCACGTGTTGATTGTTAGTTTCCGTGGGCTTTCTTTTAGGTTCATTCTTTTATTTGCGAATGATTCCGTACACAACCGGAAGTGGTACGCGACTGTCGAGCTTTACCTGTTTTTAAAGATAAGGTTAGGAAGGACTTTTTTTTTTTAAAGAGAGAGAGAAAAGGGTTAGAGTTAGGATTAGCTGCAAATAAAAAAGGAAAATAAAAAATTACGCTAAAACCGTTTTATTTAGAGTTCTCTTTTCATTAACTTTTTTCCCTCGTTTAGTTGTAAATATTACAGTAAAAATTGCATCGATTAACACTTTAAATGTTCACATAAATATGGTCCTTCGATATTACGTATACAGACCCCCTTGTTATTTTAAACCCATTTGTGTAGGGAGATGTTGGGACTTCCCGTTGTATATAGAGTGCCTGCCGTTTCATTTGGTGGTCGTTTAAATCTTTAATGTCTTTTATTTGCCACCCAATTTTGTAGCTAGGTCAAAAATCTGAATAATTAAAACATTCAACGTTAATGAAGCAGTCAAACATGTTATCGTTTTTTTATAAAGTGACACTGAAACGAAATACGTTAAAGTGAAACAATAGTTGCCCAGTATATTTAAATAAATCAGTGAATCTGAGCGGACGAATAAGTTGTTACCAGGGTGGAGTAGGGTTGCGTTGTGCAGAAATTAACTCTTCAAATGCAAATTTATAAAATAAGGAAGCAAGTGAATTAGTGATTCTTTTAAAATAAAAAATACAAGTACTGCTTTTTTAAAGTTATAAAACAGAACTATTTCTTATTATGCTTTCAAAGGTTGCTTGGCATTTCGTATAGAGATCATGTCACGAATGAGGAAATGGGAAAAAGAATTAGGCAAGCCATTGGGCCCTATGAAAAGCTATTGGTCATTGTGAAAAAACGCAAAATGAAATGGTGTAGGCATGTCACACGATCAACAGGGCTTGCCAAGACAATCATGCAAGGTACTGTGCAAGGAGGGCGAAGGAGAGGAAAAGATGGGAGGATAACATCTCAGAGTGGACATGACTGAAACTGAGCAATACGGTAAGGTTAGCAGAGAACAGAATGGAATGGAGGAAACTGGTTGTCCGGTCATCAGTGGTGCCCCAACGATCGACAAGACTAAGGGATATATAAGACAGACAGACAGATAGATAGATAGATAGATAGATAGATAGATAGATAGATAGATAGATAGATAGATAGATAGATAGATAGATAGATAGATAGATAGATAGATAGATTTCTCATTATTACGACAAATGTATACTCAGTTCTCTTTGCTTATCTGAACCCCATTATTTTGTATTCGAAGTTAGCAGTTGTCATCGTCTCCCCCTCCCCCCACATCCCGTTGTTTGATTCTTTCGTTAGAAATTGCTAGTTATTCATGGCTATAATTTTCAAGGGCTGACTACATGTATAGCTTACAGCTATTCAGTCACTCTGATGTAACCTATACAAGCAACTATACATATTTATGTTAAGCTTCACAGATGACGGTCACTTTTGTATAACGTAAAAGTGTAACTAAATAAAGTCTGTAAAGACTTAAAGATGTCAGTCACTCTGATATAACCCGAAACTGTAACTATCCGAAGACTTGAAAGCGATTTTAAGCAATCTTTCGGAGCCATCTTTCTAAAAGCAAAAGGGGGGTGGGGAGAGAGAAATCTAATCAACGCCTAAATATTGAGACTGACTGACTTCCCTGTGGTTAGGACAAGTGTGTGAAACTTGATCTAATAGGCAATTAGGCAGTCGAGGTAGAGTCTAATGACGTCATTATACCTCAATATAGAAACTTCTTGAAGAATAGTATATACGCTGGCTGAAAGGTAAGTTTAATATTCTTGATGATTTAAAATTAGTTGAAAAAGTATATAAAAGAGGGATGAAACATACTCCGACTTGTGTCACAGAATACGTGGTCAGTTACGGCTGGCATAAATACTTATAAATACATAACATTACATACATAAATGTGTGGTCAGTTACGGCTTGCATAAATATTTATAAACACATAACGTTACGTACATAAATACGTGGTTAGTTAAAGCTTACAGAAATACTTATAAATACATAACGCTACACACATAAATACGTCCATATGAAAAGAATACGTGATCAGTACAGATCACAGAAATACTTAAAAATACATAATGTTACACACATAAATACCCCCATGTGAAAAGAGTGAGTGGTCAGTACAACTTAAAGAAATACTTATAAATACATAAATGCATACTGAAATATACACACACACGTACATACATACCGTCATTTGAAACAGAATCCGGGGTCAATATCCAAGTCTATAAGCAAATATTAAAATGTTCAGTTTCAGTTCCAATGAATAATACAGTGAATGGACCGGACAGCTAGTCGCGCGACCAAAAGCCAATTCAGCTACATATCCACGATGGCTTGAAGTTGATGAAGATTTACTCCGTAGTTGTCCGTCACGCACTTTGCCAGACAAATATCTTGACTTAGTAAAAAGGTGCGGAATAATTTTCCAGGAATGAAAACTTCCATGATGCATACAAAGGAACCACTTTCAGCAGAATACTTAGTCCTTCACAGGACATCGGACAGTTATATGAAAAGGCGAAAAAAACCAACAACAACAACAAAAAAAAACCTTGACACCAAATCTCTACACTCTATAGAATTGTAGAGTTGAGAGCTGAAAAACGTACTGCGGATTTGCAGTACTGAGAACTGCAGAACATGCACACGAAATAGCTGCAAAAATGTAATACTGAAAACTGTAATAACACACGAGCCAAATATGTTTCGTGAAATAGAAGACAGTCAACAATCACACAATCATGACTGTATGTTTGAGAACTCTTAACATCCTTAGGACTTAGGTTTGAACTGTTCAAGATGCGATAACACGGCAATCCTTAGGACTGTAGGCTTGAGAATTGTTCAACACACGATAACACGGTAATCTTTAGGACTGTAGGCTGGAGAATTGTTCAACACACGATAACACAAGTATCATTAGGACTATTGTAAGCAGAATGGAATCTTTAAATAGGCTTCTATGCTTTTCATCACGAGAACAAACAAAAATTCTAACCCCAACAAATAAATTTAAAGGGAGGTTACTCAATCATACATTTCCAAAGTATTGAAAAAATGCTGAGCAATTCTCGTGTGCTTTCTGTATGACTCTCATGTTTTCTGTTGTCCGGCCAGCATAGCGCAAGATGGAACTGGTGAGAGAACAAGAGTTTAAAATATCTGGAAATGTCTCCGGCCGGAGCCAAAATGAGATTTCCAAGATGGCACTGGTTGGTTCAGAGGAATTTTTTTTTTTTTTAATCGGACAGCAACAATCCACTTTCGCCCTATAGGCTGGCCAGTAAAGCAATATGACAAATGAAGAACTGAAAATAACTACAAGTAATGTACAGAGCAAATGTCAGCACACTTGACTTAAACTACACTCTGCTACTACTCAAAGCTATAGTCGTCTGTTGCAGACACTGACAAAATCCGGTTCCTGCCAATGACATGGTATACCGAGAGAATACTTGCGCTCGCTCTCTAGATCCACAACAATCGTCCACCACCAAAGTGCTGCAGCCGTCCGCGAAAATCAATGATACCAGCGCTTTGCTCCTACAATGCAGACCTCGTAACCTAAGTGCGGCAACATGCTTGAAAGATAATGAAATAGTCCGCTCACTTTGTACAGATTACATTTGCATAATGAAACAGGCCGTTCACTTCTCACAGACTGCACTTGCATAATGTGTTTCTCAAAGCGTTCAGGGGCGTTCACTGCTCTCCATCCACTCAGGAAAGGAACAGCGTGTCAAAAGACCAACCCGTTTCCAATATTTTAGCATGCTTGTAACACTAAAAAAAAATATATATATATCAATAAAATAGCATAAAACGTCACGCGTCGAGCCCCTGGTGAAAAGTAATAATTCCCTGACTCCGTCTCTTACCTGAAGACAACATGTAGGGTAGGCACACCGTGTGTACTCTCACACAAGCGTTTTACTCAGTACACGCTGTTGCTGGCTCGAGCTTGTTTGTGCTCACTGATCGCTTTTGCTGTCTCGCACACTGCGGGCACAAGGCCAGCCTTAGCATCTACGCACAGAGCGGTCGGGCGCAAGACCAACCTCAGCATCTACGCCACAGAGCGGGCATGCCACAGCGCACGCTTAGTTCCATTCACAAGCCGAGAGACCAGCTCTCAAAGCGAACAAAACCTCCAGCCATTACTTTGTAACATCCGTCACCGCGTTCTGTCGGTGTCAGTTCACTTGAACAGTGCACGAAGTAAGGTTTATCGGAGAGAGAGACTCCATATTCCTTTAAACGTAAATTATTTTTAACAGGTTTTCTACTTGGTGCGTGTGCACAGGCTACATTGACAACTTTAACGTGTTAGATACGTGAAAGAGTGCCAATGGAAGAACACTTTTTGTCTCGGCCATGTAAATGTCAGTCTAGATCTGGAGGACTTCGAGAAGCAGAATTTCTACAAATTTAGAACTCTTCCTAACGTTCACACACTGACAATACCTCAAAATCAAGAATGACATGCAGTGACTTACGTCTTTCAGTAGTAAAGTTTACTTTTCTACTCTTCCACCTTACAGTCTCAAACTCACACTTATTACATGAACATAAAATAATGTCACACAAGCCATCCTTCTCATTTGAATTCAATTAATGAGAAATGTATTATTAAAGTCAAATTTTCTTGCCACAATGTTTCTATCATTAAAGTTGTATGAATTTATCATTAGAAGAGACACAACGGATGGTTACACACACACACACACACAGAGGCAAAATGAAGGGCCGAGTACTCTCACACAGCACATTCGTACGCATATGTCGAGAGTGGACACGAGGGAAGTGAACACCACTCTTTAGTTCCAACAACTCTCCGTTTGAGTGAGATTACGTCTGTTCATTCTTGTACTCATGGCGCTGTGATAGAAACGTTACGCACGTAAACCTAGTACGTAGATTACGTCTGTTCATTCTTGTACTCATGGCGCTGTGATAGAAACGCTACGCATGTAAACCGACTACGTAGATTACGTCTGTTCAATCTTGTACTCATGGCGCTGTGATAGAAACGTTACGCACGTAAACCGAGTACGTAGTAGCGTGATGACAGTTTAGCAGACCACGAGCGAAAGTCTTGATAGTTATAGCACACTGTCTACATATATAATGTAGAAGTTATAACATTATTTTATTTACACTTAGCTAATTAGACCATGCAGGCTTTTATTTATACATTCTCATGTCCATAGAAAGGACTTGATTTGACAAGTATTTTCTTGTTGCATTATCACTCATCAGCCATTCTGTGGACAGTGTGTCTACAATTATCGGTAAAAAAAATAAATGTCTACATTATGTAAGTAACCAAGTTTTTTTTCTTGTTTTACATAGTCTACATGGCGTGAGTAAACAAAAACACTGATATAGCGTGTGCAACCACCAATAAACGAATGTTTTGGTGCTCTACGTACATTTGCAAACAAATATATTGGTGCATTTTTTACACACGTGGATTAGCAAATATATTGGTGTATTTTTAACACACGTGGATCAACAAATATATTGGTGTAATTTTAACACACGTGGATCAATAAATATATTGGTGTAATTTTAACACACGTGGATCAACAAATATATTGGTGTATTTTTAACACACGTGGATCAACAAATATGTTGTAGTATTATCTACATAAATAAATGATGAGAAACATAATGATATGACAATTATTTATCTCCCCCACCCGGAATTTATAGTTAGTGACGTCACACACGAACTCATTTCTCACATAATTTTGTATTTCTTGTAGAGTCCAGCATAATTTTGTATTTCTTGTACAGTCCAGCATAATTTTGTATTTCTTGTAGAGTCCAGTGCAATCTTGTATTGTCTTGTAGAGTCCAGCATAATTTTGTATTTCTTGTACAGTCCAGCATAATTTTGTATTTCTTGTAGAGTCCAGTGCAATCTTGTATTGTCTTGTACAGTCTAGCATAATTTTGTATTTCTTGTAGAGTCTAGCATAATTTTGTATTTCTTGTAGAGTCCAGTGCAATCTTGTATTGTCTTGTACAGTCCAGCATAATTTTGTATTTCTTGTAGAGTCCAGCATAATTTTGTATTTCTTGTAGAGTCCAGTGCAATCTTGTATTGTCTTGTAGAGTCCAGCATAATTTTGTATTTCTTGTACAGTCCAGCATAATTTTGTATTTCTTGTAGAGTCCAGTGCAATCTTATATTGTCTTGTACAGTCCAGCATAATTTTGTATTTCTTGTAGAGTCCAGTGCAATCTTGTATTGTCTTGTACAGTCCAGCATAATTTTGTATTTCTTGTAGAGTCCAGTGCAATCTTGTATTGTCTTGTACAGTCCAGCATAATTTTGTAGTTCTTGTAGAGTCCAGTGCAATCTTGTATTGTCTTGTACAGTCCAGCATAATTTTGTATTTCTTGTAGAGTCCAGTGCAATCTTGTATTGTCTTGTACAGTCCAGCATAATTTTGTATTTCTTGTAGAGTCCAGTGCAATCTTGTATTGTCTTGTACAGTCCAGCATAATTTTGTATTTCTTGTAGAGTCCAGTGCAATCTTGTATTGTCTTGTACAGTCCAGCATAATTTTGTATTTCTTGTAGAGTCCAGTGCAATCTTGTATTGTCTTGTACAGTCCAGCATAATTTTGTATTTCTTGTAGAGTCCAGTGCAATCTTGTATTGTCTTGTACAGTCCAGCATAATTTTGTATTTCTTGTAGAGTCCAGTGCAATCTTGTATTGTCTTGAACAGTCCAGCATAATTTTGTATTTCTTGTAGAGTCCAGTGCAATCTTGTATTGTCTTGTACAGTCCAGCATAATTTTGTATTTCTTGTAGAGTCCAGTGCAATCTTGTATTGTCTTGTACAGTCCAGCATAATTTTGTATTTCTTGTAGAGTCCAGTGCAATCTTGTATTGTCTTGTACAGTCCAGCATAATTTTGTAGTTCTTGTAGAGTCCAGTGCAATCTTGTATTGTCTTGTACAGTCCAGCATAATTTTGTATTTCTTGTAGAGTCCAGTGCAATCTTGTATTGTCTTGTAGAGTCCAGCATAATTTTGTATTTCTTGTAGAGTCCAGTGCAATCTTGTATTGTCTTGTACAGTCCAGCATAATTTTGTATTTCTTGTAGAGTCCAGTGCAATCTTGTATTGTCTTGTACAGTCCAGCATAATTTTGTATTTCTTGTAGAGTCCAGCATAATTTTGTATTTCTTGTAGAGTCCAGCATAATTTTGTATTTCTTGTAGAGTCCAGTGCAATCTTGTATTGTCTTGTACAGTCCAGCATAATTTTGTATTTCTTGTAGAGTCCAGTGCAATCTTGTATTGTCTTGTACAGTCCAGCATAATTTTGTATTTCTTGTAGAGTCCAGCATAATTTTGTATTTCTTGTAGAGTCCAGTGCAATCTTGTATTGTCTTGTACAGTCCAGCATAATTTTGTATTTCTTGTAGAGTCCAGTGCAAAGTTGTATTGTCTTGTAGAGTCCAGCATAATTTTGTATTTCTTGTAGAGTCCAGTGCAATCTTGTATTGTCTTGTACAGTCCAGCATAATTTTGTATTTCTTGTAGAGTCCAGTGCAAAGTTGTATTGTCTTGTAGAGTCCACCAATATTTTTTTACTCTACTTAATATCAAAACGTCATCATAAATAAATATTAATATGTGTCATTACTTACAATAGCATCTGTAGATGGGTTACGGTGCCGTGTTTTAAACAGCACAATTAACCACGTGATTAGTGTGATCACCCCAAATTCAATTCAACTATTATTTATTTACATATTTATAGTGACTAAAGAGTGGATCACCAATAAAGAGTATGCAGTTATAATGTATTATAAAGGTGACAATCAATAGAGAGAGAGAAAGTTTAAAAAATTACTGAATAAGAGATGGTTTCACGTGTGTGTTGAAAAAGAATTGTGCATATTTATAACCTTTTGTGTGTGAGTTTAGTCTTACGTTTATTGATGTACAAAGTATATGGGTGTGTTTTTGAGTGTGTGGGCGTTATGTGGCCTTAAAGGTTACTAACAAGAGTTCCTGCTCAGTGTGTATGCACATACATAAGTGAGTGTTTTGTATGTATCATTGTTTACAGAAGTGAGTAATTTTGTGTATCACTGTTGACACAAGTGAGTGTTTTGTTATCACTGTTGACACAAGTGAGTGTTTTGTTATCACTGTTGACACAAGTGAGTGTTTCATGTATCACTGTTTACAGAACCTGTAAGTTACAGTCCCAAGAGACGTTAAGCTATGCACCGTGTTCGCTTGGCACCCAAACTCTGTCCCGTGATTGAGCGGACTTGAGTTCCAATCAATGACGACGGCCTGTATGGTGGAATGCCTTGTTTGATGGGTCGATGAAGTGGCACAACATTACTAGCGACAAAAGTGGGCAATGAGAGCTTGACAAGCCAAATCAATTGAATATAATAAAATTAATAAACTATTGATGTCTACGCGGATACGAAGAATAGTCAGACTGCAAGGTTCGGTTAATCAACTTAATTTTAAGGCTTCCAGTCATTCAAGACAACTTTCAAACTACGAAATAAATAAATATCAAGAATGGTCAGATTACAAAGTTCGGTTAATCAACTTAATTTTAAGGCCTCCAGTGATTGGAGACAACTTTCAAACTACGAATTAAATAAATGGTCAGATTAAAAAGTTGGATTAATCAACTTAATTTTAAGGTTTCCAGTCATTTAAGACAACTTGCGAATTAAATAAGCATCAAGAATGGCCACTTGTAAAATATTACTGATATATGTTTAATGACTTGTATCTTTGTGCTTAAACAAAAATAGATGACGCTTTGTTCCTGGTTAATATAGGTTTTATTTTGATTCTTTTTTACATTTGATATTTATTTATTTTCTTCATTTGTTCCTTACAATAATAATCGGAGCATTCTCTGAGTGAATGTAAACTGTCAGGACTAGACAGATAAGCATACTGCTCTGTGTGACATGATATGCTTATCTGTCTAGTCCTGACACAGAGCAGTATGCATAGCTATATAGTTCTGACACAGAGCAGTTTTCTTAGCTATTTAGTTCTGGCACACAGAGCAGTATGCTTAGCTATGTAGTTCTGACACAGAGCAGTATGCTTATCTGTCTACTCCTGACACCTAGAGAAGTATGCTTAGCTATATAGTTCTGACACAGAGCTGTATGCTGAGCTATATAGTTCTGACACACAGAGCAGATGGTTAGCTATATAGTTCTGACATACAGAGCTGCATGCTTAGCTATATAGTTCTGACACACAGAGCTGCATGCTTAGCTATATAGTTCTGACACACAGAGCTGCATGCTTAGCTATATAGTTCTGACACACAGAGCTGCATGCTTAGCTATATAGTTCTGACACACAGAGCTGCATGCTTAGCTATATAGTTCTGACACACAGAGCTGCATGCTTAGCTATATAGTTCTGACACACAGAGCAGTACACTTTACTATATAGTCCTGAAACACGAGCAGTATGCTTAACTGTCTACTCCTGACACTCAGAGAATTATGCTTATCTATATAGTTCTGGAAAAAAACAGAGCAGTATGCTTAACTATATAGATATGATACGCGTAACAGTATTCTTAATTGTTTAGATCTGTCACACAAAGCAGTATTTTTTAACTTAGTCCTTACACTCAAAGTAGTAATTTTAACTGTCATGAAACTTAATGCATCAATGTTATAGTCTAGACAATTAGTCCATAATCAGTAATGTACAGTTTGACACTACGAAATAATCTGTATGCTAACACTCAAAACAATATAATCAACAATTTATAGCCATGTCATTCAAAGCAATAGAATATTACTGTATAATCTTTTCACTCAAAACAATAGTTTGTTACGCTGTAGTTTTTTCACACAAAGCAATATTATGTTACAGTGTAGTGTTTTCACTCAAAGCAAGAGTATGTTACACTTTAGTCTTTTCACTCAAAGCAATAGTATGTTACTGTATAGTCATTTCACTCAAAGCAATAGTATGTTGCACTATGGTCTTTTTCACTCAAAGCAATAGTATATTGCTCTATAGTCTTTTCACTTAAAGCAATAAAATATATCGGCTTTATACTGACACTCAAACAAATAATCTTAATTTATTGTTGTGTTTCGTATCAACTACAACTACTACTACTACAACAACAACTACTACTACAACTACTACTACTACTACTACTACTACAACTACTACTACTACAACTACTACTACTACTACTACAACTACTACTACTACAACTACTACTACTAAATTAGCAAAACAGTTGTAAGTGCTTTTCTATAGTTAAACATTAAATACACTGTGCTTTTATACAAACAACATTATTAGCCATCTGACTTGCACTGATTTGACTTTGTTATATATGTGTGTGTCTAATAATTAAAACAAGCTTTTAGCAGGAGTGTACGCTTGTGAGATCAGAGCGAAGCATAAAAACGAAGAAATCTTGTGTTCTCCTATGAACAAGTAACTAAAGAAGTCTGTAGAAATGTTCCATAACATGGTCTTGCAGCTTTGAGAACATTCCAAACTGGAGCATGCGAAGCCAAATAAAGTATTTTGATACAGTAGACAAAGAGAACAAGTCGATAATTAAGAGGAGAGAGTACCAGCAAGAAGGTATTTTGTCTCATTAACAATGAGACACGTGTGAACTGTTCTGATTCCTCTTAGTTCTAGATTTTCTTCTTAACTCGTGTGAAGTGTTCTGATTCCTCTTAGTTCTAGATTTTCTTCTTAACTCGTGTGAAGTGTTCTGATTCCTCTTAGTTCTAGATTTTCTTCTTAACTCGTGTGAAGTGTTCTGATTCTTCTTAGTCTAGATTTGCTTCTTAACTCGTGTGAACTGTTCTGATTCCCCTTAGTTTTAGATTTGCTTTTTTAACACGTGTGAAGTGTTCTGATTCCCCTTAGTTTTAGATTTGCTTCTTAACACGTGTGAAGTGGTCTGATTCTTCTTAGTCTAGATTTGCTTCTTAACACGTACTTTAGACGTGCTGCTAAAGGGGAGACGAGTGTCCAAATATACTCCTAGACTTCTACCTAACTGCCCAAATGTACTCCTAGATTTCTACCTAACTGTCCAAATGTACTCCTAAATTTCTACCTAACTGTCCAAATGTACTCCTTGATTTCTACCTAACTGTCCAAATGTACTCCTAGACTTCTACCTAACTGTCCAAACGTATACCTAGATTTCTACCTAACTGTCCAAATGTACTCCTAGATTTCTACCTAACTGTCCAAATGTATACCTAGATTTCTACCTAACTGTCCAAATGTATACCTAGATTTCTACCTAACTGTCCAAATGTACTCCTAGATTTCTACCTAACTGTCCAAATGTATACCTAGATTTCTACCTAACTGTCCAAATGTACTCATAGATTTCTACCTAACTGTCCAATACACCTAGATTTCCACCCAAGTATCCAAATCTACAATCAGATTTCTAATATGTACATTTGTACACCTAGATTTCCACCCAAGTATCCAAATCTACAATCAGATTTCTAAAATGTACAAATGTACACCCAGATTCATATGTAACTGACGACATGCACACCGACATTTCTACCTGTCTAAATGTACACTCAGATTTCTACCCAACTGTCCATTCAGATTTCTACACAACTGTCCATTCAGATTTCTACGAAACTGACTGAATTTACACTCAGATTTCTAGGTAAGTGTCTAAATGTACATCCATATTTATAATAACTGACTTAATGTACACCCATATTTATGCTTAACGGTCTAAATATACACTCAGATTTCTACATACTATTTAAATGTACACCCAAATTTCTACATACTCTCTAAATGTACACCTAAATTTCTAACTGACAAAATGTAATGGAGGAGTAACCAGTATTCGTGGATTCTGGAATTGCGAAGAATATGGAAAACTTTAAGAGCAACACGGCATGACTTAAAGTTTCTCCTCATTCATTTGTCACTTATTATTTTCCAGAATTGCGCAGCATAAAAAAAAAATTCGTGAATACATATTGGATGGTCTGGATAGCGACCTGGAAGTGGACAAGGGTCGTGAATATAGAATAAATAAAAGAATTATCCAAGAACAGAGTCCTGTGGGATACCATGACAAGACTGTCTGGACAGAACTGTTTCGATTTACGTTCACAATTTGCTTTCTTAAGGACAGAAATTGATTGGAGGAAGTTAAAGGGGCTCTGTGGACATCAAATACATTCTCAAGACGGTGGTCTGATACATCATGGTTGACAGTGTCAACAGCTGCAAATCAATCAAAACATGTGAGAACTGAAATGTTTCCATCATCTGAAACAGAAAGAAGGTCATGGTGACTTTTTAAATAAGAAGTTTGTGTGCTTTGATAGAATGATATGTTCACTTGACTTAAGGGCACATTTATTTGCGGTTGATCGTAGACATACATGTCTAAACGTTTTGAAAGGTCGTTGTTGAAATTCTGTATCGATGGCTGTAAAGAGATAGCAGGTCAGCTTGCTGGATGCCGTCAAGTTGATCTATTACAATTTCATCTGGCTATAGAAATAAATTTTGAATTGAATTGATAGACTGTCAACAGACATTGTAACTCGAAGTGATGAAGAATTAGTTCTTGCAAGCAAGTCATCTGTTATGGGGAAAGAACAGTTACAATTCGTGCTTTCACTGACTTTTGACCTGTAAGAAGTGTGGTTTTCTGAAAGAACAATATTTGTAATGTTTTGTATATGGCTGCTTCATACATTTTCTTATGAACAACCAATCCTGGTGTCAACCAATCCCTAGTCAACTAGTGGCGTTCTCTTTTGACAATGCATACAAGACAGCACGTTTTCCCACTGACACGTGACTAATAATAGTTAGGTCAGTACCGGTTGTCAATAATACTTCTGTATCAAGAAAACACATTTTCACACTGTGGCGTAACTGATAGGTCAGGTTTTCATTTAAATGCTATATCGGAAAGTGCATTTTCACACTGTCGATTGACTGATAGTTAGGTCAGGTCAGGTTGTCATTAATACCTCTATACCGAAAAAAACATTTTCAAACTGTGGCGTGATTGATAGCAGTTAGGTCAGGTTTTCACTAATACTGCTATACCAGAAAGCACATTTTTACACTGTAGAGTGACTAATGGTAATTAGGTCATGTTGTCATGCAGAAAAACTGGTACATATTCGTGTACTTATTTTGCTCATCAATGGGATTTTGAGTAGTTGTAGCTTTCATTGGTTAGTTAATCCTGTTTTAATCCTGGTGGGTCATGTTAATCGAGCTAATAACACATTTGAAATATAAACTGTTAGGGAATCTTGGAAAGATAGATTAAGCTATTTACGATTCCTAAGTGTTCTGAGATACGTTTGTGAAATACGGTAATCGAAATCAAAATATCACCACCGGGTGCAGTACACGATCCAATCTAATATGTTGTTTCAAGCCAGAAAAACATTTAGCCAATGAAGCTATAGTGTTATCAATAATGTTGTCCCCAATTTTAGTTCTTTTTTCTTGTTGTATCGAGCCAGAAAAACAGTTAGCCAATGAAGCTATAGTGTTATCAATAATGTTGTCCCCAATTTTAGTTCTTTTTTCTTGTTGTATCGAGGCAGAAGAAAGCATCCAACCAAAGATGTCTATGGTGTAGTCATTACTGAAGTTGATCATTTTAGTTCGTTTTTATTTATTGTATCGAGCCAGAATTAAAAGCATCCATCCAAACAAAGATGTCTATAGTGTGGTCATTACTGAAGTTGATCATTTTAGTTCGTTTTTATTTATTGTATCGAACCAGAATTAAAAACATCCATCCAAACAAAGATGTCTATAGTGTGGTCATTACTGAAGTTGCCCATTTTAGTTCGTATTTATTGTAGTTCATCAAATTACGCATTCACGGATAAAATTCGAAAAGGTTCGGGTGGTTTAGTGGTACATATAGACGACAAAGAATTACTTTTTAATTAAATTCCTCGTGTTGACTAAACATAGGTACTGAACGTTCACAGATATAATCGATGCAAGGGGAGATAATGAAACGCATCTTTGTGCTTATTTCCCCGTCCTGTCCAATACGGTGGAAGTTTCTTTGATACAGTTTATCTGATGAAGCAAGTGCATATAATCGATAGAGGATCATAATGCTAATAAAATATGAGTTATCTGCCCTGAGAATGGCTGTGTACAAGTATTGTATACTGTTGTCTTAGTTAATATTAAGTATTGTCGTATTGTTGTCCTAGTTAATATTATAAGTATTATGTCTGTTGACCTAGTTAATTCTGTTTGTTATTAACTGTCTAATCCTGTCTAGGCGTGACTGGGTGTGTCTGGGGGTAAATCTATACCTGTGAACCTGTCTGTCTGGTCAGTGACCAATCACGTGACTTTGTGACTGTATACTATACATACTTAAGCTGCAAGTGCGAGAGGAGTGAATGATTATACAAAGATCATTGAATCGGAATATGTAAATTGCTCATTTAGAGCTGTTTTATTGTGATTATTGTACATCATTACTATGATTATACAAAGGTCATTGAGTCGGAACATGTAAACTGAACTATTTTATAGTGGTTTTATTGTAATTATATCGTTACAATATAATTATACAATATAAACTGAGCCGGAATAAGTTATTTGCTCCATTAAGGTGGTTTTACTGTGCTAATATTATATCATTACAATAGTTATACAAAGATCACTGAGCCAGAATATGTAAATTGCTCCATTAAGGTGGTTTTACTGTGCTAATATTATATCATTACAATAGTTTTATACAAAGATCACTGAGCCAGAATATGTAAATTGTTCTACTACAGTGATTATATTGTGCTATTAATCATCCTCTTTCCGACAGGACATCCATCCATTTTTTTATTTTTATTTTTTTTGGCACTGAACAAATCTAGAATTCCTAGGGCGAAAGCAGAAACCTGCGTGGATTTTACATTAAGAACAGATGAAGGTACCAAGGCCAACGACCAGATATTCTCATTATGGTTTGCTATTGTATTACCTGTCATCGCGAGTGAAATATTTCAATCAAAATTAAATTTGTAAATGCTGTCAATGAATGCTCTTTTTCAGTCACAAGATAGGAACTATATAAATTGCTATCAGTGATTGATACATTTCAGTCAAAAGATTGAATTATATAAACTGATGTCAGTGAATGACAGATTTCAGTTGTGAGACTAAAATTATATAAAATGATATAAATAAATTATAAGTATCATTTATTATGAAATGACGTAAATTGCTCTCATTCAGTAAGTTTCAAATGATCAGAACAGTAATTACACTTTCGCAAATCACTAACTTTATGACGAAAATTATCTACCTTCTGTTTTTTCTTTTGCAGTTTTTGTAAATTTATCTGTAAACGTTTGCTATTGTGACATTTGATACTAGAGCGCTGTCTTACTGCCCCTAATTATGTTGTTGTTATTGGGTTTTTTGTGGGGGTTCTTTCTTTTTTTGTTCTGTTTACGCACTCAGTGCGACGTCTTGGTAGGTGACCTTCTAATTTAAATTATTTGATTGACTTATTTGATTCTTTGATTGAAGAAAGCAGGGCAGTAATGGATTCAGACAGAAAGGTGTGTGCTCTTTGTTTTTTTGTCAGTAAAGCGGTACTATATATGATATCCAAGATCCTGCACTCACCTCTTAGAACAACTAAAGTGTGAGTAACTTGCCAGGCCATTGTAGCCTTAAATAAGTCCCTTAATATTCCCAGCCCTACAGACCATGCTGACAAAATTGGACCGGTCTACGCAGGCATGATGCATTAGCAATCCACAACGCGACAAATTATAGCAGAGCCGTTTTTTTGTCGTCACCACTGGTAGGCTGAGACGCTCTCCCACCCCCGTAACCATTCCCTGAAGTCCTCATTCCAATTTATACTAAGGCCATTCAGTCTTAATTATCTTATGTAATAATATTATATTCTCACCACTTTATGTCTGTTCTCTTGATAATTATTGTTTGACTGTTGTGTTTCTTTTTACTTTTTCTTTCCTAAGTCAGGAATAATGTATGTGAAGTGCTTGAAGTACACACTTTTCAGTCCAACTGCAACTTAGAAAAGGGTGATCTACTGGATTTGTATGGATTCGACCTCTATATACCACTGCTGTGCAGCCGTGCCGCAAAACTTTTCGTCAACCCGCGATTCTACAGTAGCAGCATATTCCCGACCGGTGGGTGAGCACAGGCCCCAGCTGTCGTCCACCCGCTTGAACACCCATCATTAAGATCGCTCGCACCAGGCTACCTCTTTATATTCAGCAAGTCCCACCCATTTTTCTTCATAAAAATATCCACTGACACAGTTCTAGGGCACGGTGTGCTCACTGACCGTATGATTTTAGAGAATAAAACTCTGGCAGTCTGCGATATATTTTCTAGAATTGTTACCAAATCCCTAAAACGTTCTCTAGACTGATGTGTTTATTTACTATTACACTGGTCACTTATCGGCTGTCTATTGTCAGGGATGTGCTAGGGAGTTCGAAACCTAACCAACAGCTAAATTAATATTATTCTAGGCTGTAGAATTCCTAACTAAATTTGACTGTGGTAAGACTACTGGACTGCCGTGTTATAGTAATATTTCATGAATAACTTTATTAATTAACAGTAACATCTATCCCTGCAACGAACGCACACTCATGCACACACCCTACACACACACACACACACACACACACACACAGATTTCAACTATAAAATGCAGATATTTATTTAAATATTGAATGTTTTCTTCAGGTCTGAAAATGGGTACATTCAATTCAAAAGGGTTAAGATTGCCTGATAGAGTGGGATTAAGGCTGCCTGATAGAGTGGGATTAAGGCTGCCTAATATAGAGCGGGATTAAGAGTGACTGATATAGCATGGGATTAATTCTGCCTGATTTACCATGTGTATAAAGGTCCGAGAGGTGTAAAATAAATAGGTAGAAATTGGTGTAAAATATATGCTGAAAGTGGGTGAATTAAAGGTACACAATCATTTGAATGAAATGTGAAAGAAAGCTGGATACGGGGCTTATTTGCAGTAAGAATGGGCAATGTATTTGCTACAAGCCAGCGACAAAGAATATATCGAACTGAAAACAGAGAGGAACTAGATTCGTTTCGGTTAAAAGGAGAGACAGTTCGGATGATGGGGAATGTCCAGTTATCGGTGACAAGGAGTCTGATGGAAAAATAATTATTTTCGATGTACTTTTTGAAGTGAGAGGGTTTGACTTTCAGAAATGTCCGAAAAGCTAATTAGACATTTTGATTTAGCTAAGAGATTTCTGGACAGTTGAGTAGATATTTTTTGATTTAGTTAAGAGATTTCTGGACAGGTAATTAGACATTTTGATTTAGTTAAGAGATTTAGGGACAGCTAATTAGAATTTTGATATAAATGGCTCGGGCATTATTGGATAGGTGTTTAGACATTTTTATTTAGATCACTTATGACGGAGGATGTGACAGACAGGGACACTGCAGCTGATGGAAGTGGAGTGTTATAAGAAAACTTTTATAAGGGAATTGTTTCCCTTTGTTGTTTGTTCATGGGCTGTTATTTCACTGAATGTGTAGTGCATGGCCGTTCTGGCAGCATACAAAATAAATTGATTGCAAGCATATGTTTTTATGACCTCTGGTTAAAAATGTATTAATGACTTTCGAAACTAAATAGAGAAATGTTTGTGGAAACAAAGGGTGTAGCAAACATATATATAAATTAAATTTCTGAAAATGTATTTTGGTGGTATATAGAATGTTGGTAAGTGTGGAGAGAAGTGAATAGTGCTTAGGATAAGGAAAAAAGATGGACTAGCAGACAAAATAGATATGTATACCATATTTCTGATAAGTAGTTATGTATTTTATATGTAATATGCCATCCCTGTTATTTGGGGAAAGTCATTTGGGGCAACTGACATGTCAATAGTGAAAAACAACAGAGGTTTACCAGACCGGGAACTATGAATATATTTTCCTTTGAGAGCCAGGCTGGAATCTCAAGGGCTGCCTGTAAAAGTGAGAAGCCTGTCTGGTTCTTCTGCTGCCGAATTTGTCTGTCTGTTTCCAGGCACATGTAATGGGGCCAGTGTGGGAATCAAACATTAGCCTCGAGGTTGCAGAGGAGACAGAAAAGTAACCAATTCAATGTATATGTACGTAGCAAACGTGCTTGTCTATGAGACACAAGGAGTGGGGAATTTTCGAAATCAGAAAACTACCACAAAAATTTATTATTATTTCTATTTGTGTGTCCCCAAACACCTTTCTTCTTTCCATGCGATGTTATTTATTTTATTTCATTTGCCTGTTGATTGTACAGTCTTCTCCTCGAATGAAATTGATAAAGACAGAGAGTGAAAATATTTGATACACCACCACCACCACCCCTGTGGAGGGTTTCGATAATTAGGTGTAGTCTGGACCCCAGGATATAGTGAAGAGAACTAAGTCACTCCACCTGACGTAATCGGGTACCCCAAGATATAGTGAGAAGAACTAAGTTACTCCACCTGACGTAATCGGGTACCCCAAGATATAATAAGAAGAACTAAGTCACTCAACCTGACATAGTCTGGGACCCCAGGATATAGTGAGAACTAAGTCACTCCACCTGACGTAGTCTGGGACCCCAGAATATAGTGAGGAGAACTAAGTCACTCCACCTGACGTAGTCGGGGACCCCAGAATATAGTGAGAAGAACTAAGTCACTCAACCTGACGTAGTCTGGGACCCCAGAATATAGTGAGGAGAACTAAGCCTCTCCATCTGACGTAGTCGGGGACCCAAGGATATTGTGAGGAGAACTAAGACTCTCCAGGGCCGAAAACATCCTACAACGAAAGGCCCCACGCAAACTCTGAAGAGGAAGGAAGCTAGCGAAATCAGCGCCATAACCAGACATACATTTCCCCTTCGTAGAGTGCGGGGGGTGGGGGCTCAGTTTTGAGCGGTCTACATGGTAGTTGATCCACAAGAATACAGTGAGGGGGGTCAAGTCTCTCCAGAAATATTCAGGACTGAGAACGTTTTAAGACGAAAGGCCCAAACGTAAGCCTTGAACGGGGAGAAAACTAAATGGCATGATCGTAATGGCCCCTATTAGATACACTTTACGTGTGGACATTCTGTACGTTTATTTTTTAAAAAACTCATACGGCTGTTTGAGTTAAACGTATAATTCTTACCGCTGAACGAGAATATATAATTTATTTCTGCGATTGCAGACAGAAAAAATTCTTCATGTAGACGAGAAATGAAAAAGAAAAAAAATACGTCATTTGTATCATTCTAAATAGAAATTATATATAGGTGTACTGACAAACAAATTTTAGGTCATTGGAAAGACAGTGACTTGTGAATTTAGTGATTGAAGTATGGGTTTAGTTAAAAGTGATGAATTAAGTGTGTGGTGGGTGGGGGGTAAAAGTAATAACTGTGGCATTATGACACATGAATATCTGACTACTGGGAAGCTAGATGTATACAACTAAGTATCATCAATGCACTTGTTGTATAACAAAGAATGGCAATTTACAACAATGAACAGGGCGGGGGGGGGTGTTTATACAGAACAAAGAATGACGATTTAAACAATAAACAGGATGGGGTCGTTTATATAGAATAAAGAGTGGCAATTTACAACAATGAACGGGGCGGATGAGGTGGGGGGTATATAGATCAAAGAATGACGATTTAAACAAAACAGGGTGTGGTCGTGTATATAGAACAAAGAATGGCAATTTACAACAATGAACAGGGCGGGGGGTGTTTACACAGAACAATGAATATGGCAGGGGTCATGTAACAAAGAGTGACGACTTACAACAACGAACAGGGCAGAGGCCATTCATATAGAACAAAGAGAGCAGGTCCACGAATGAAGTATTATGAGATAAACATAGCAAAGACCATCTGGGTTTGAATGCTTACTATCTACACTTTAGCAAATAGTAAGTGCAACCTATATCATTATTATATATATAGTTAATGTAACTTGTTTCAACTTATCATTATTTTATATATATACACTTTAGCAAATAGTAAGTGCAACCTATATCATTATTATAAATAGTTAATGTAACGTGTCTCACCTTATTATTATATACACTCTAGTAAATAGTAAGTCTAACGTATTTGAATTTACTTATCGTACATAATTTAGGAAATAGTATTATACATCTATGCCATCACATCGCCATCGTACATAATTTAGCAAATAGTATTATACATCTATGCCATCACTTCGCCATCATTGATCAGAATATAGTTAAGAGTAACGAAGTATGCATCTCAATTTGATAAATGTATTAAAATTTTGCTGATACATTGTAGCAGGTACATACAGTGTATGGCAAAACTAAATTAAACTTACCTCAAAGGAGTATTGCTCTATACCACATAAAACTGCTATGGTATCCGTTGAAAACAAATAGCTACTATGCTGGGAACCAATCTTTCTAGTCTAGTAGACTCTTGTCAGACAATCTTTCTAGTCTGGACTCTTGTTAGACAATCTTTCTACTCTAGAGTCTTGTTAGACAGGCTTTCTAGACTGGAATCTTGATAGATAGGCTTTCTAAACTGGAGTCTTAAGAGACAAGCTTTCTAAAGTGGAGTCTTGTTAGACAGGCTTTCTAGACTGGAGTCTTGTTAGGCTTTCTAGACTGGAGTCTTAATAGACAAGCTTTCTAAGTGGAGTCTTGTTAGACAGGCTTTCTAGACTGGAGTCTTGTTAGACAGGCTTTCTAGACTGGAATCTTGATAGATAGGCTTTCTAAACTGGAGTCTTAAGAGACAAGCTTTCTAAAGTGGAGTCTTGTTAGACAGGCTTTCTAGACTGGATTCTTAGTAGACATGCTTTCTAGTCTAGACCCTTGTTAGACAGGCTTTCTAGACTGGAGTCTTATTAGAAAAGCTTTCTGGACTGGCGTCTTGTTAGAAAGGCTTTTTAGACTGTAGTATTATTAGATAAGCTTTCTGGACTGGAGTCTTGTTAGAAAGGCTTTCTAAACTGGAGTCTTCTTAGATAGGCTTTCTAAACTTGGGTATAGTAAGACAGGCTCGTAGAGAAACTTAATGGAACAGAACAAGGCATTTCAAGCATTCTGCAGAGATCTCCAGGAGGAAAGATGAAACTACCATACGATTCACTCTCAAAGAAAACAATTTGGCAATGAGAAACAGACTGCTTGGTTTCAGATTCCGAGTCAGACAATGCTGTGCACGGCTCAGTGTGGTTCTGTCAGAAAAGAATTTGAAGCAAGGTGTAGCTATTTATTTGCTGTACAGAGAGAAATAAATTGTGCTGTCTTAATGAAGATAAATAAATAAATGTCTATCCACTACACTTTCAAGTCTAAACCTGAGGACTCAAAGAAAATAAGTATAAAATGTTTGTATCATTGATAAAATACAAATAAAATACCACACACACACACACACACACACACACACACATCGTGTAAAGAGAGTGCCAAACAATGGTAGGAAAGAAGAACAAATAAACAAACAAAGGAGAAATCACAAGATACTAAAATGTAATCAAAAAATAAGAACAACTGACATTAAGTAGGACAGAAAATAAAATAAACAATTACTGAAACCAACAAACTGACAGTCCAACAGAAAAATTGATTCTAGAACAGTTGTGTAACGTGCCTCTAGGAGGGACATGTGGGGCCTCACCTAGATATGAAAGGCAGTGACTTGTTGCAAACCCCGTGATGTGAAACACTTGCTGGAGACAGCCACCATCTTTAAACTGGTTATGAGTATTGACTTTATTTCTCCTAAAACTTCACTCTCATTTCTGTGATGATATACATCAACTTGATTATATATTTAAGTTAAGTGACTGCTTAAGTCTATACTAAGATAAATTCAATGATTGTCCAGCATTAATTGAACATTATTATGAAGTGATGTAAATGTCATTGCTCTTTTGATTATATTCATATGTTGTATAATTGATTGTTGATTTAATAAATTTATTGTTAAATTTATAGACCTTCTTATACATATTTATAACCATGAGTTGGAGAAGAAAGTGGGTGGATGGAGGCTCGCTAAATATAGACTAAAAGATGGATTTATCTTCTTCTTTGGTAAGATTCCACCAACGGAAATATTGTGTGACGGTAAATGTTTTTCTTTAATGTTGTGGATGAGAGAAAACTTTTACAGCGCTTACATATCCGCCACGTGAGAGACGAGTGGTGTCTTCTGTAGAATTATTAATAATAAATTAAGATTCTCATTACTTGTAATTAGTTATGGATGATTAATAATATTAATAATCATAACCATTAACTAGGGGTCGTTTCAGAGACTGTTACATGTAGAGAGTAGAAAATGGAAAAGGGACTGTTACATGTAGAAAGTAGAAAATGGAAAAGGGACTGTTACATGTAGAAAGTAGAAAATGGAAAAGGGACTGTTACATGTAGAAAGTAGAAAATGGAAAAGGGACTGTTACATGTAGAAAGTAAGAAAGTAATATCGTACCTTGTAACGAGAATATATTATATAGAAGGAGAGCTAATAAATGAATAGTGATATCAATTATAGATAAATTACATTATCTAGTAAGTGAGAAAGGTAATATTATAGCTGGCTTATTAAAAATTAATATAGCATTTCTAGTAAATCAGAAAGACATTATTTCTAATAAGTGCAAAAATAATACTATAGCTATTGAAAAGCTAAAACATAACATTTCCAGTTTATGCAAAAATAGCGTTATAGCTATTAAATTAAATGCTACAATATAACATTTCTAGTAAGTTCAAAAATTAGCATTATACCTGTGACACAAAGCCACCCTATTATAGGTTATTATTATTATTATTATTATTATTAATCATCCATAACTAACTACAAGTGTTGAGAATCTTTATCTATGTTATTAATATTTTCTCCAGAAGGAGAAAATCATCTCTCAAATCTCTCTCTCTCTCTCTCTCTCTCTCTCTCTCTCTCTCTCTCTCTCTCTCTCTCTCTCTCTCTCTCTCTCTCTCTCTCAGGCGCTGTAAACGTTCTCTCCCTTCCACAACGTTAAAGAAAAACATTTACCGTCACACAATATTTCTGATGGTGGAAAACATCTTACCAAAGAAGAAGATAAATCCATCTTTAATCTATATTTAGCGAGCCCCCACCCACTAATTATCTCTCCAACATATGGCTACTTATATGTTTAAAAAGTTCAATAAATTTAGTAAATACATTGAAAAGATTATTTTACCTCAATATTTCTATGAAACTACGTTCAAATAATTTCAATGCTTACTCAGTCTTATATTCTAACACATAATACATCAGATTAGTGTCAGTATAAATCACAGGATCACTCTTATCATAAAACAGAAATGGAGTTATAGAGAGATAATCGATAACAGTTTGTACATAACCTTGTTAGTGATGCTGCTGCAATAGTCTTTCATGCACTTTCATAAAAATGTCACAAGTTTATTGTTCACAATAGGATTGTCAATTTTTCATGTGCTCCTCTAGCATGCTGTAGAGTGTTCCATGCGCTGCTGTTCTATCGAGACTACTCTGGTCATTCCGTCAAGCAGAGGGAAAGTAGCAATTTCCAGTGACTTCCTTCTACCAGAAATTCCATGTTGTAGTTGTGAATTCTTTGTGGTCATTCATTAACAGAGTGTCCCTACACTTATACATTGTGGTAGAATCTACCACAGTCATAATGGTTTATAAATAAATAAACCGGGAGATTCTAGAAAGAAAAGGCTGCTTCTTCCCATTAAGCTAATGGACGCCTTTCGTGACCATACTTCAGCCACACCAAATTCTAAGTGATTAGAGAATAGCATTATTTGATCTCAGCCCATTGGCTGGTCTCATTCTTGTAAATCTTAACCATTAGATAATAAAACCTACTCATCCACATACGTTTTAGCACATTCTCTTCATGAGGTGCTACCTTAACTCTGTAACTTACAAAACACACAGTACCCGAAGGTCATGTCATACTGATATTAAACAAGTAATATAATATTTAATTAAAAAGTAGGGATAGACAACTCTGCTCTGTTGCAATATCTATTAAATTAAAAGCTAATATATATAATTTCTAAAGTAACTCCAAAAACATATTTCTTTTTGTAAGTGCAACAGTAATAATATTTCTAATAAATGAGAAGGAAATAAATGAAAATTCCTGTCAAGATAGATTATCTTCTGGCAAATGCCAGACAAAGTATGTTTCTATCCTGCTGTCTGTGCATTTTGACGCTATAAGATATCTTGAAATAGCACGTTGTAACATGATAGTCAGAGAAACTTTTCGCATGCATCAATTTGGTGTTAGTGCTTTTATGTAGTTGCCACTCTCAGCAAAAGGAAGATGTAACATCATCTCATGCTAAAAGCTGTCAGTGACGTCACATGAGGAATAATTGCGTCACCGCCTAATACATCATAATGCTCATTGTTTAACAAGATGAAAATATGCATTGTGTAGTTTTCCCCTTTCACTATTTTTCTGGTAGTTTAACAAGGTACATTTACAAATTAAGCATTATATTAGTTTTCATTAATGCATTAGGATTTTTAATAGTTTAGTATACTATGTCTGCATTACAGTAGATACTCAACTCCATTATGAATTCAAGTAGATTATCCTACTACATGAAGTGTTAGATCATTTGCTCATTCTGAAGCCAATGTGTGCACTGGCTTGGTCAGAAACCGACATGTGCAGACATTGTTGTTTAATTGGGTTTACCCCATTTCTAATTTTTGTTGTTTAATTGGGTTTACTCCATTTCTAATTGCAGCTCAAGAAGCACCACTTTGAATACATTATTGTACAATTAGGTTTACCCCATTCCTAATTGCAACTCAAGAGGAACTACTCTGAATGCATTATTATTCAACTGGGTTTACCCCATTTCTAATAGCAACTCAAGGACAACCACTGTGAATACATCATTGATCAGCTGAGTTCTCCTAATACCTCACGCATTCGTGTGTCAGATTGACATTACCGAATGTTTAGTGCACAGTCCTGTCAAGGTTGGAATAAATCTCCCTAAACCAATTCTTAAGCCATGGTCAATTATATATCGCATTATCAAGGGTTCAATAACACAGTAATGTCAAACTAAAGTTATTGATGGATCTGAACAGGGAAATCTGGCGAATGGTAATGATTTAATATCCACTAAAATGTGATTTCCAAAGAAATATTTTCCATGAAAGTGCATGTGAAAGCTAGTATGCGTGGGATTTAATGAAATCCGACAATTTTTTTTTAAATCACATGTGGCATCTGATCGAACGAAGCTTTTTGTTTTTTTATACTAGTTTAACGTAACAACTTCATTAGGATTTCAGTGGCTTCAATGGGTGCATATTTACATTACACTAGTTACACAACCAAATGCATTAAGTATGCCATTAATCTAATGTGTGTGTGTGTGTGTGTGTGTGTGTGTGTGTGTGTGTGTGTGTGTGTGTGTGTGTGTGTGTGTGTGTGTGTGTGTGCTTGCATGTGTGTGTGTGTGAGAGAGAAAGAAAGACCAAAAAAAACTAAAAGCAGTTTAAAGAGGAGTTAAGTCAAACTTAACAATTTCCTCAAGGATGGCGAAATTCACGTCCCAAGCAATAAAGCTTACTCCTGTCTTTAAAGCACTTGAGCTGAACGCTTGACAGTTGGCGATTTTCTACCACATCGAGCAGACGTATGTGTGTTTCTTTCTGCTAGCCATCCAGATGGTAAATTGTATTAAAATTGACCGAGAAGGCAATTTCTCAATCGTGCTGGAGAAACTTGAAGTGTTCGCATTGACAATTGTGATGTATTTGTAATATTTATTGTCCTTTCTTTAACATAAGAGAGATGGAGGCTGTGGAGTTGCTGAACTGGACATGGACACAAACTGACACAGTATCTAGGGTGGGCACTATTTATCACGTGCTACTTCCTACTCTATTAATTTATTCACCCTAAGTAACTTTCACTGCCACTCACTGTCCTGTGGATTTATTGTGCTATTAACTTCGAGCGCTATAACGTTATCTTGTGGATTTTAATGTGTAACCATGAACACCATTCGCTAAACTGGTATCTACTGATATATCCTGTATAACCATGAACACCATTCGCTAAACTGGTATCTACTGATATATCCTGTATAACCATGAACGCCATTCGCTAAACTGGTATCTACTGATATATCCTGTATAACCATGAACGCCATTCGCTAAACTGGTATCTACTGATATATCCTGTATAACCATGAACGCCATTCGCTAAACTGGTATCTACTGATATATCCTGTATAACCATGAACGCCATTCGCTAAACTGGTATCTACTGATATATCCTGTATAACCATGAACGCCATTCGCTAAACTGGTATCTACTGATATATCCTGTATAACCATGAACGCCATTCGCTAAACTGGTATCTACTGATATATCCTGTATAACCAAGAACGCCATTCGCTAAACTGGTATCTACTGATATATCCTGTATAACCATGAACGCCATTCGCTAAACTGGTATCTACTGATATATCCTGTATAACCATGAACGCCATTCGCTAAACTGGTATCTACTGATATATCCTGTATAACCATGAACGCCATTCGCTAAACTGGTATCTACTGATATATCCTGTATAACCATGAACGCCATTCGCTAAACTGGTATCTACTGATATATCCTGTATAACCATGAACGCCATTCGCTAAACTGGTATCTACTGATATATCCTGTATAACCATGAACGCCATTCGCTAAACTGGTATCTACTGATATATCCTGTATAACCATGAACGCCATTCGCTAAACTGGTATCTACTGATATATCCTGTATAACCATGAACGCCATTCGCTAAACTGGTATCTACTGATATATCCTGTATAAACATGAACGCCATTCGCTAAACTGGTATCTACTGATATATCCTGTATAACCATGAACGCCATTCGCTAAACTGGTATCTATTGATATATCCTGTATAACCGTGAGTTCCTTAATTACTGTTGGACTACGAATTCATTCTGTTGCCAGTAACAGTCTTATTAGCTAAGTATTTACACTTTAATTAACTCATTTACCCTCCTGTATTTCAATCTAGTCAGAAAACAATGAAGCATACAAAATTTAAACTATCAACAAAATCATACATATTTGTATGATTTATTGTTTTCTGACTAACATGATGCGCAACAGTCCATTATTAATATCTTAAAGGCGCTTTTCTGCAATTATAGATTTGGAAACATTAACTGAATTTACGACTTTGGGCCTATATGGACATGATGACGTAAGATGAAGACGGCCCGTGAGATATTAAAGTAGTTTATACCTGGACTAAATATATGTTAGACATGACACAAAGAGACGGCCTATAAAATAGAAATAGTTTTACACTGAACTAAATGAATGTGAAGACATGAGACATAATCTACCTGTTTTGCACTGAATGAAAACTTTTTTTTTAAAGTGAAAAGCACAATTCTAACTCTTATTATAATGCTCAATATCCGTTTTGTAGACACACATGACCAAATCGTGAGCCATATGCTAGGAGAAACGAAAGTGTATGACAGGAGAGGAGAGGTAGACCACGTGACCAAATCGTGAGCCATATGCTAAGAGAAACGAAAGTGTATGACAGGAGAGGAGAGGTAGCCTCTGCCATTCAGTCGACTCCCAGCATCTGCCATAGCAACAGGCAAATTTAATGGAGAAAGGGGAGAAAAGGGGGGTTGGTGGGAGAAATGAAAAAGAGAAGTGACTGCGAGCCGAGTGACCGGTATTATCATAGAAATCGGCAAATTCGGATGACAGAGAGAAAGAGAGAGAGAATAAAGAGAATAAAATTTTAGATATAACTGATTTGAGATGAATCAAATAAATACATATGTAGATACAGAGAGTGTTGGGGGGGGGGGAGACTATTGACCAATATTACCATAGCAAATAGGCAAACTTAATAAAAGACTTCTAATAAAGGAAAGATAAGAAAATGAAAGAGACAATACAGAGAGGATAAGAAACAGACTAAGAGAGATGTAGTTAGAGAGACAGAGAGAATAAGAAACAGACTAAGAGAGATGTAGTTAGAGAGACAGAGAGAATAAGAAACAGACTAAGAGAGATGTAGACAGAGAGATAGTGAAGGAAAAAAATAGACTGGCAAAACAGACAAACAGAGAAAAAAATTAGATCCGAGTGAAATACTTTTATTTCGATAAAGCGTAACGAGGTATGAGATTTTGCGAGCATTTGCTTTTGGGATGTTGCTTCGTTCATTGTAAGAAAACCTTTCATTTTTATTTATATTTACACAGTGCATTAACTAAGTAGCAAATCTGAATTATTAGTTAGTTTATGAAAAAAAAAAAACTTATTTAAATTAAGGTATTTGTATTTATCGGTTAAATGTTTGACTTCGTGTTAAACAATCCATTTTGGTTGTGAAACATTTCTTTTTCTAATAATTAATTTCGCTTGATGTCGGATATTACTTTAACTTTTCACTACGTTTCTATGCTGCCATATTGAAGTAAACATGTCGCGCAAATAATTAATTATCGCTTTCATAATGTGACAGTTTCATCGTACACATTCTGTGTACACGTGTGTCTGGTGTGTGTATTTGAGACTGGTTTAGGTGTTTATGAGACTGGTGTATATGTATTTGAGATTGGTGCAGGTGTTTATGAGACTGGTGTATGTGTATCTGAGACTGGTGCAGGTGTTTATGAGACTGGTGTATATGTATTTGAGACTGGTGCAGGTGTTTAATGAGACTGGTGTATGTGCATTTGAGACTGGTGCAGGTGTTTATGAGACTGGTGCAGTTACCAATTTCTCATGATTACAAGAAGCTGATAACACACAAAATGAATGTGTTCCACTTTCAGTTTATAAATCAGATTTAGTTGTTCTCAAGAGAAGTTAAATTGCAAAGATCGTTGTTAAGTGGTGTTTGATTAAGGCTGGCAATGGTGGCTTCATATTTGACGGTGCATGAGAAATTTTATTTTTAACTTGACAAGAAATTCCAAATCGGGTAGCATGGGCTACATCAGAATAATGAATGGGGGGAAAACACTGATTTACAAAGAAACAGGATTTAAGATATTAGCTGAAACATATCGGAACATGGGCATTTTCATTTGTGTTGGTGACTAACGGACTCGTGCCTCGTTAACGGAGGTCAAAGTGCACAGTAGAATTTATTAGATTACAGGAGGTCAGAGTGCAAATTACAATTGTATTAGACTGGGGACTGTAGGAGGTCAAGTACAAAATAGAATTTATTAGACTGGGGACTATAATAGAATGAGGTCAAAGTGCGAAATAGAACTTTTCATTTATACATTTAGTGAACTCGAATCTGTGTTATGTGAGCATGTGTTTGTATGTGAGTGCGCGTGTATGTGAGAGGGGGAACTTTTATTTATTTGTTTGTATACGTCATTGCGCGAACGGTAGAAATGGTAGTAATGGAGACTAATCTTCACACTACCGCAGTGTGACGCCAATGCTACTTTGTTAATGACTATGATTGATTATTAATTAATTATTCATAACTAATTACAAGTTATGAGAATCTTATGTTATTAATAATTCTTCAGAAGACACCACTCGTCTCTCTCACTTGGTGGATATGGGGGCGCTGTAAACGTTTTCTCTCTCCCACAACATTAAAGACATTTACCGTCACACAATATTTCCGTAGGATGAAAACTTCTTACTAAAGGAGAAGACAAATCCGCCTTTAACCTATATTTAGCAAGCCCCCATCCACCCACTTTCTTCTCTAACATGTTATCAAGATGTGAAAGAAGGTCAATAAATTTAACAATAAATTTATTAAATCAACAATCAAATATACATATAATGACAAATATAGTGAAATAGATTACTTGACATCAATTATTTCCATACCACAAATGGAAATGAATGAATAACAAATGAATAATTTCTATATTTCACAGTCTTATGCTTAAAATACAATTCAACAACAGAATCAATACAAATCACAGGATAATTTTATCAGAAAGCAGAAATGGAGTTGTTAGAGATAAGTGATAATAGTGTTTATATAACCTTGTTTAACCGCTGTCTCAATAGTGCTTTTGCAACAAAGATACAAGTTTATTGTCAGCCATTCAGCTCTACATGCTTCACTCCATGTTGAAGAAACTGTTTCACTGTTATTCTCTAGATTAACATTGGACACATTCACCATGTTTGCTCCCTCAAGCAGAACAACAATTATAGGTATTTATAGTAACTTCACTGTACCAGAAATTGCTCGCATAATCAGCATACTTTTGCAGCCAAATATCAAAGACATGTAGTGTATTTCTTTACATCACACACACACACACACACACACACACACACACACACACACACACACACACACACACACACAAACACATACACACACACACACACACACACACACACACACACACACACACTGTGGCAGATGATTTCTCCCAACTACCCTGGTCATCATAGTGGTTTACAAGCAGTAAACCAGGAGGTTCAAATCAAATGTTCAAATGAAAACAGAAAAGGCTGCTTGTCTCTGCAAAATATAATCAGAGAACAAATGCTAAGCTTACAGTTTATTGCATTATAACTCCATTCTTACTTACATTTCTCCCTCAACTTACTGTATCCTACAACAGTATTTATTAACTTGATACATGCACACAGCATAATAAATACAGCATATCAAAACAATGTCAAGCATCTAGCAAACTACATGAAAGCAGCCTAGTGCACACAATTGTAGAAATAACAGTCAACTCACATAGTACATCTCTATATAAAACACAAGAATAACATATCAATAGCGAAAATGCATGAAATATTTCTAAATCCATTCTCTCTGAACCAGTCAGTTAACTCACCATCAAGCTAACGGTCGCCTTTCAAGACCAAATTTCTTCTTTGCCACTTTAAATTCAAGTGATCAGAGAATAAAATCTTCTACAGCTGGTAAACCTTTTGATCTTAGCCATTGGCTGGGCTCTTTCTTGTAAATCATAACTATTGGATAATAAAAACTACTCACCCAGTTGGGGTGATTTGCATTACATCAGCAATTTCTAGCATATTCTCAACTCTGGTGTTTACTTTAAACTCTGGCACTTTCAAAAATACCATCACAAGGAGTGCTCAAGGTCGGGTTACTCTGACAATTTGACAATTTATATAACAATTAAATTTTAAAATAGTGAGAGGCAAATTTACTCTGCCAGACGCAGTAAGAACGCAGTTTGTGGCGACCTTATCATTACATTGTCTGAGAAATTCACAGAAGTAAATAAGAATTTCCATTATGAGATTGAGACGTGAATTAAGAAAATTTAAAGAAGCTAACTGCAACGGTTCTGAAAGACCATTACACAGATCAAATAATTAGAAATAGACATTGACACGCAAGGAAGAGAAAAAAACACCACTATAACGACAGAGAATAACATTTCTCCTAATCTCGGCGGTATTTGCAAGCCATCATTCCAATACTGGCATGAATGCCTAAGCAGATTAAATGAATAAGTGACAAGCAACTCTCTAGGCAAACTAGCGTACGATAATAAAATTAGTAACTTCCTAATTATATACACGAAGACATAAATAAGACAAAGTTTAAGATAAGATTATATCTCTACTAACCCACTTGCTTTTTTTTTTTTTAAAGCAAAATCCAGCATAAATTGATTTCCACCACCCTTCCCAATCGAAAAATAGAACAAAATAAATGCACATTTGTAATTCGAATCAATTACTCTCCCCCCATACACATACAAATGCATGCACGCATACACACACACACAGGCACGCACGCAAGCACACGCACATGAACACAGGCGCGCGCATACAATACACTCATCATGAGTCAGAGGGCCCATATGAAACAGACCTATTATGAACAGTAGCTAAACCGTAACAATGAAATACTGGAGTTACACATCACCCAGATCCCTCCTTACAATTTCGGGCTGGATAACTTAAATACCAAGTTCAAATAAGGTAGGAAAATACTTATAAACATACATACTTATTTTATTTTGTATTACATTTTTAATTATTAAACATAATACTAAATTACTTATAAACATAATACTAAATTACTTATAAACATACATATTTTATTTTGTATTACATTTTTAATTATTAAAAAGAATACTAAATTACGTATAAACATACATATTTTATTTTGTATTACATTTTTAATTATTAAACATAATACTAAATTACGTTTTTTTTAAAATTTGTTTCTTATTATTATTGACTCTTCCCAAAACTTCTGTTGCCTATTGGTTCTGAAGTTTGATCTCAGACTCATACCACGTGACGGGCAAATCTTATATTATTCAAAACTCCATTACCATCATACAAGGCCAGACGCGGACCAACTTGTCCTTTCCTCCAGTACAGACACTCTCAGACCTGCTTGCCCTCTCTTCCGTTTCAACCACATAAAGCTACACTCGGACAAGTTGCCCTTTCCTCCATTACAACCACATAATGCCACACTCGGACCAGCTTGCCCTTTCCTCATTACAACCACATAAGGCCACACTCGGACAAGTTGCCCTTTCCTCCATTACAACCACACAAGGCCACACACGAAGCAGCTTGCTCGTTCCTCCATTACAACCACACAGGCCACACTCGGACCAGCTTGCCCTTTCCTCATTACAACCACACAAGGCCACATTCGGACCAGCTTGCCCTTTCCTCATTACAACCACACAAGGCCACACTCAAACCAGCTTGCCCGTTCTTCCATTACAGCCACACAGGCTACACTCGGACCAGCTTGCCCTTTCCTCCATTACGAACACACGTCCACAGTCGGACCAGCTTGCCCTTTCCTTCAAATAGGAAAGATACAAGAAATTTTAAATGAGGATCCTTAACATATCAGAAGTCATAAACATACATTTAATGCGCGCGCGCGTGTGTGTGTGTGTGTGTGTGTGTGTAGTGTGTGTGAATGCGTGCATGCGTTCGTGCATGTGTATGTATGTGAATTATGGGAAAGTTGTCAGAAAGTGGTATGTTAGGGTCTCTAACACTTTATATGTCATAAACATACAGTTGAAGTGTATGTGTGTGTGTGTGTGTGTGTGTGTGTGTGTGTGTGTGTCAGTGAGTGTGTGTTATGGAAAGACGTCAGGAAACATTATGTAAGTGTCTCCAACACATTAGATTTCTTATAAACACATAGTTGTATTGCGTGTGTGGATGGATGGGGGGGGGTCTGGGAACAGTCAAAAAATGTTATATGATAGTCTCCTATGCATTAAATGTTTTATAATATACAGTTGAATTGTATGTGTTTGTGTATGTGTGTGTATATTCTGGGAAAGCTCAGTACTGTGTAATTTATAAAAAAAAATCTCTAAGTATAATTTTTAAACATTATTTTCTTTTAATTTACTTTCATCTATTTAATTAAAATGTATTATCTGTTTTTAAATGTAATTATTTAAATGTGCTTAGTTTATGTCCCTACCTCCCCCTTCCCTCCCAACTCGGTGTTGGAAGGAAAACCTAACGCAAACGGAGATGGGGGGGGGGGGGGGTAGAGCTATATGTAGAGCTAGATTCGCAAAACTTCTAAAGATGGGAGCAAACTACCACTCAAATATATTTCTGTGATTTTTAAGAAAACGGAGAAGGAAACCATATGCTTGCTAGTCAAGTGAGAAATGGCGTCAATCATATATTTTCCATCCACTCACTAACAACCGTCCTCAAATATGCAACCGCCCCACTAAATCAGCAGTCTTCTTCATCTTTTAACCTAAGGATCCTTTTACCTTTGACCTCGTCATTAACAAATTATCTCTACTCGTTTTTCATCCATCGCAAAGTCAGTTATAAATTAAAAGCGGTCGTGAAACCCAGATTAATCAATCGATCAAAGATTAGCTAAGTTTCGTGACGGAATGACGTCAGAAAACGTTCGTCATTTGGGAAACTTTTGTCTTCGTTATGTGGCTACTTTTTATACTAGTCCTGTGATTATGTGTGCGTGTTTGGGTGCGTTTTTTAGGTGTGGCAAAGAACTAAAAAAAAAAAAAATGTCAGATTTTCATTATTTAATATGTTGCCCAAATTACAGATCTGTTAAGTCACTTTTAGCGCACTTTACAACCGCGTTATCGAGAACAGCGCGTGTTTGATCGAGTTTGTGGACACAAATCAGTGCAGTTCAAATGAAAAATGCCAAGGGAAAATTTCAAAAGAAATATTCATGTTGTCGACAAACTCGACTTAACGAGGTTCAACTTACTGAAAGTTGACCCAAGATATTCTATTCAACGTACGAATATTTAATGATAGTGATAAATAATCTGACATTTGCGGCATGATGGCTGAAGGGCGACAGACAGAAAAACAGTGACCGTAAAGAGAAATGTAAGGGATCGGTAGTCAGAGTGACATTTTAGCCAGCCAACCAGACAGACAGAGGGAAAGTAAGACAAAGGACACATATACTAACAGATAACTGGATAGATGGAGGGTCGGACTTTCGGACTGACGGGAAGATAAATTTGGTGTTTCCTGATAAAATCGATAAACATTTATTCGACGACTTTCTATATATCCACGACTTTACGGAAAATGTAGGTCAAATGGCATGCGCGCTGCCATAACTGTTGTATAAATAGATTTGGACGGTCAACTTCCGGTTTTCATTGCTCACTTTATAATCTTACAACGAATCACTCGCATTTAATATTGTTGTTTTTAAGCTACATACAATGACTAGGAGCACTGAAATGTACTGTGAAGTGCGTGGACATATAACATATAACTGGAGAAAATTAAAAAATCACTACATCAATGTTGGTTTTGCACATTTTTCTAATCCAACGTTGTGACTGACAATGTCACGCACCCTTTCGCTGTTTATCCCGAATACCGTAGGAGCCAGAGAGAGGTGCAGAGATAGTGGTTGTCTGCTTTGCAGCAGGAAAAAATCCTCCACTGAGCGTTTGTGTATGCTGCTGCCATTATATGATTAAATGTATGTTCCAGTTATTTTAATGATAAAAAGTATGCTCCTGTCATTTTATTGCTAAAATACACTTTCCAGTTATTTTACTGGTAAAAAGTATGCTCCTGTCATTTTACTGATAAAACGTATGCTACAGCTATTTTACTGATATAATGTATGCTCCAGTTATTTTACTGATAAAACGTATGCTCATGTCGTTTTACTGATAAAATTATCCTCCAGTTAACAACCCTATACAAGAGGTTACATCTTGGTTATGAAAGTCAGGCGGTTAAAATGCGCTGAGTGCTGGTGAGATGTCTATACGCAAATCAAACTTGGAAAAAGAAAGTCATTTGCTGGCAGACGCGGCAATTCTAACCCATCTGATCGTCTCCTTAGTATATCATTGTGATGATCCCGTCTTACTTTCAAAGTACCCAAGTTTTCTTTTGCGAGATTCTAAAAATGAATAACCTCTAACGGATGGTTCAAAGCAGTATATACTTTCTTAGTAACAATTTCAAACAATCGGAGGGTTTACGATTATCACCGACCTTGAAACATCATTTAAGTAAGGTCGGAAAGTTGTGTTGTATAAATATGGATGTCTTTGAGTTTTTAGTTTGCTTGCTTTTTAGCGATAAGTCAACCGTGTCAGTTTTTTCAGGGGACTTAATTCAGATGAACAATTTGAGAAGTTAAAATTTAACAAAAACCAAGAATTCAAAGGTTTTAATCATTAAAAGACTACAAAAAACCGTGATAGGACAAAATGAAATTAGGATGGTGTATTTAATACAACACGCAAACTTTTCAAAGGATTAAATACCCGAATGCGCACCTCAGACTTCCTGTTTATTTTAGGCAATGTCTGTAACTGTCCTGGCGTCACTGAATGTGACAGGTGGTAAGTGGTGTATCTTGTTATCATTCAGGTGTGTGACCAAAAAATTGACTTTGTGCTTTCCGTCATATTTAAATCTAACAAGCATGGCGCCGAAGCGATGTTTACATAATCTTTATCCATTAGTATAAACATAATAAAACTAACCAAAACTCTAATCCGAAAACAAGTATATAACTATTAAATCAGTAAAATGCGAAATTACTAAGTACAGCAAACAAGACAGATCCTACTGCTAAACGAGTCAGCCAATGTTTCACAGCAAGATAAATACGACATAGCTTTGCCATCACGGGCATTGTCATTGGTCGACTTCTTCGGGAGGTGACTAGGTGGGTTTGACTAGCATTTACGGTTGCGTTCAACATCCGTTGACTTCACCTCTTGCTCGCTCCCTCTCGTATTCTTTGAACTGATTTAACTTTTTCGTTTTTTTGTTTTAAATCCTTCAGTCTATTTCTTCTTTACCTTGACAGTTGTCCACTTTCTTCAGGTCTCCATTCTTACTGTGGAGTAGCTGCGTTCTTCCACTTTTGGACTCTCTTCCTCGTTAGCTGTTCACTGCGGTCCATTCTTGTCTTTTCTCTCAAGATCAATCTTTTCTTTCTTAAGATGAATCCTTTTATAGCTTGAGATTAACCTTTTCTTTGTTAAGATTAATCCTTTTATAGCTTGAGATCAACCTTTTCTTTGTTAAGATTAATCCTTTTATAGCTTGAGATTAACATTTTCTCTATTAGATTAATCTTTTTCTCTCTTACGATTAACACTTTATCTCTTAAGATTTGATCCCTTTCTCTCTTAAGATTAACCCTTTTCCTCTCTTAAGACTAAACTTTCTCTTTTAAGATTAATCCTTTTCCTCTCTTAAGATTAACCCTCTCCCCTTAAGATTAACGTTTTCTCTCTTAAGATTAACCTTTTCCTTAGATTAACCCTTTTCCTTTCCTCTTAAAACTCTCGTGGATTTTGTTCCTCTCCATCACCAGTTGTTCATCCAACAGATTATATCACGTACCACGACCTTGTAGGCAAACAATTACTGCCAGAATAATTTCTATCACCAAAAAAGATTTAGCAAAAGCCCTTGAGACGGATGAATCACTGACAAAATAGTGAGAGAGAGAGAGAGAGAGAGAGAGAGAGAGAGAGAGAGAGAGAGAGAGAGAGAGAGAGAGAGGAGGGAGGGAGGGAAGGAGGGGGGAAAACTATTTTCTCAGGATGTTTTGGAATTAGGAAAGAATCAATCAGCAATTTCGTGTTTGTAGTCCGAAAAGTTTGCCAGTCCTTGGCATCGGACTGCATGCCACTCTCAGACAGCACTTCTGCAAATCGATGTCACGAACTAAAGACTACATTGCCAACAAGTTGAACGTGACGTTCCGTGCCGTTCTTAAAGTCAATCACTGCTCACATTCAGTTGTATGTGTGTTTAGAGAAAAGACACAACTTAGTTTTGTACTTATGATAGGAGAATAAGTTTTGCTTCATAAATAATATTGTGCTTAGAGCTGTAGTCAAACAGTGCACTAATCTTTTCAGAATCAAGACCACTTGTGCGTACACACAGACACTCACGCACACTCGCTAGCACAAAGCACTCTCGCATAATCGCGTGCCAACATACACATTCATCTATGCACAATCATTCGCCTTGCACACTAACACACACACACACACACACACACACACACACACACACACACACACACACACCACACACACACCACACACACACACACACACACACACCACACACACACACACACACACACACACACACACACACACACACAATCACGTGCAAACGAACACACACATAAAATAAATACACCAATGCAGACTAGTTTATTCCTGAAGATATTTCTTTTAATTTCCCGAAACTTGTAAGCTTTCAGATTTCTTTTAAAATCGAATTTTCTTTCTAAACAATCGATTTAACAAGCCATGTTTTGCCTGCTTAATGTAGTTTTCCAATTAAGTAATGCTTCTTGAGTGAGATCTACCTTTAAAATAATACTTTACTTATTAATGTTTGGTTTTTTAATGAACCTGTATTTCCCGAAGTAAAGTACTACTTATTTAGTTATGCTGTGATTATTTAAATGATATTTTATCTATTTTGTTTATATTTACCTATTGACATATTTTGGCAATGCTTTACCTGTTTATGATTTAAATAAACATAGGTTACGATCATTTCTATCTTGTGCTTTATTCCGCAGACTGACAATGAAAGTATCATACGTAATTCTAACTACACAAAATACCTCTCACACAACGGTAAGTGTCACTTGTAACTGACAACGAAAGTATCATACGTAATTCTAACTACACAAAATACGTCTCATACAACGGTAAGTGTCACTTGTAACTGACAATGAAAGTATCATACGTAATTCTAACTACACAAAATACCTCTCACACAACGGTAAGTGTCACTTGTAACTAAAAGTATACGATATGCCTGTCACACAACGCTGTCACTTGTAACTAAAAGTATACGATATGCCTGTCAGACAACGCTAAGTGTCACTTGTAACTAAAAGCATACGATATATCTGCTAAACAACCTAAATATTGCGTACTCAAATCAGATTCCAGGAGATTTTCAGCTTAAATCAAATTCGTAGTTTCCTTTTCTGTTTAAGTCAAATTCCTTCTTTTATGAATAAAGAAAACAATAATAATGTTGTACTCGAAAATTTTAAAGTACAATTTGAAATTGTGCCAAGATTAGAGCATCTCCATAGTGTCATGAGGTTAGTGTTGCTTTGAAATTATTGCACATTTGCCATTTAATAAAAACAGAATTCAACTGTATTGTTTTCCCTTATAATTAGTGGAACATTTTGTAAGACTGAATTGATCTAACGTTCTACTCGCCTATTAATACTTTAGTAATAAAACAGATAGATAGATATATAGACAGACAGACGGATAGATAGATAGATAGATAGATAGATAGATAGATAGATAGATAGATAGATAGATAGATAGATAGATAGATAGATAGATAGATAGATAGATAGATAGATAGATAGATAGATAGATAGATAGATAGATAGATAGATAGATAGATAGATAGATAGATATTTTTAAGTTAGTGTCTTATAATGAATTGGTAACTTCATACAACCATAAAGACAACTCTCTTCATTAATGTGACGTGTGTTTGTGACTGCAATGTGTCATCCTAACAAGCAATACGTTCTGTGAATGCAATGTGACGCCCTAACAAGCTGTACGTTCTGTGAATGCAATGTGTCACCCTAACAAACTGTACGTTCTGTGAATGCAATGTGTCACCCTAACATGCTGTACGTTCCGTGAATGTGCTGTTCAGTCTTCTCAGTAGAGTAAATCTCTTACACATCAGTTCATGTCGCTCATTGTAAAGACCAGAAAGTATAGATAAAAACTCTCTCACAATTGTTGCTATTAATTATGATAATACGCTGTGTATTTTCCCCCGTTAAGGGATGTTCATGTGCACAGTGTGCTAGTGTTTGTAAGTACTCAATGCTTGATTCGGGCTGAAGGTAGCGTGTAATGCGAACCGTGCGTACGTCATGTGTGTATGTGTGTGTGTGTGTGTGTGTGTGTGTGTGTGTGTGTGTGTGTGTGTGTGTGTGTGTGTGTGTGTGCTGGGCTAGGCTGGGCTGGGCTGGGCTGTGCAGGGCAGGGATGTATATGCGAAACGTGTATAATTATAATAAGTGTGGGTATGCCATAATTTTTGAAAATCTTTTAGTAAAGACATTTCTTTTTGCATCAATCCACAAGTGGCCGTGGTATGGGCAGGATCTGCCAGAGCTAGCCCAGTGATTTTGATAGATGGAAATTGTACTTAGAAAAATATCATTTCTCTAACTTTCTGTGTTCATTCTGAAGTCAGGGAGGGATAATTCACACATTTATTCCAGTTTGCTGAGTTAGTATCAATTTACTTTGTTTTGTTCGATGTTTTTCTTTGAGTTTGGTTTAATGTTTTACTTTGAGTTTTGTTTTCTGTTTTACTTTGAGTTTTGTTTAATGTTTTACTTTGCGTTTTGTTTACTGTTTTACTTTGAGTTTTATTTTCTGTTTTTCATTGAATTTTGTTTACTGTTTTACTTTGAGTTTTGTTTTCTGTTTTTCATTGAGTTTTGTTTACTGTTTTACTTTGAGTTTTGTTTACTGTTTTACTTTGAGTTTTGTTTTCTGTTTTACTTTGAGTTTTGTTTTCAGTTTTATTTTGGGTTTTGTTTATTGTTTTACTTTAAGTTTTGTTTACTGTTTTACTTTTGAGTTTTGTTTAAATCTATATTCGAAGCTGTTGCTATCAGAAGTTTTAAAAAGGTGTGCCCTTCATAAAACAGTAAACTGATTAAATCAATCAGACATTTGTTTTAATTTACTGAACATTACTGTTACTATGGTGATTGGTACGGATTACGATCCTCAAATTTCGATCAATTGATTGATGCAAGGTACTAATATTCAAATGTTAATATTCAGTGCGATGAAAAGATTATTTCCACTTCAACCTTGATTGTTAATTATAAATTTTATGTATCGTACAGAATAGTGCCTTTAATACACCGGATTGAGGAACGCACGAGTTTATCTTGTTAGTCTGTAGGAAGCAGACCGCTTTTGACAGTATTACAACTCACTTCTTGTCAACAAAGAGCGACCACTCTCCTTCTCTGATATAGAACCAAAGCTTCTGTAGACTAGTCACGAGGTGAGGGGGCATGGCATCTGAACTTCACTCCAGGGGAGAGAAATAGATAATCAGATAAAGACTATTGTATTTACAACCTTGGCTGCTAACTTTGTCAAGCTCTGAGATGAGAATTTAATTATGTCTTATGTTCGGACTCGCAAGTCAGGACACTTTTGTTTGTTTGTTTGTTTGTTTCGTAATCGTTTTGGATGATCATTAGGTATGAAAATGGTAACAAGGATTAATTTTCTGTATAAGTGTGTAAACTTTGTTATATTTGTTGTGTTTTGAGCACCACTGGGGTTAATTGTAAATATATTTGGAAACTTCTTGCTTTAATGAGAAGTGATTCCTTTAACCGCCTAAATTATTCTACGACACTTTTAGTGCGACAAATGTGTTTTGTCTCTCAATACTATATACTAATTACATATCTGTCTTGTCGGAACTAATACGCTTTTTCACAAACATCTCTTTTCTCAATATAGTAAATTGCTTATCGACCAGTATCTGATTTCTTAATAAAGATTTGTCAAAACACTTTGATTCTTTAATACTGCGTTATGTTTTGTCATAAGTATCTGTCTTATCATAACGCAATATTCTTTTGGACAATCATCTCCTCTTTTCCATGAAGTACTGTATATTGGTTATTCAGCACTTTATTGTGTTTTGAAGTACTGTATTTTGTTATGTTGCACTGTATTGTGTTATGAATAACTGCATTGTATTATGAAGAACTGTATTATTTATGAAGCACTGTATTGCATTATATAGCACTGTATTGTATTATGAAGCACTGTATTGTGTTATGAAGAACTGTATTGTGTTATGAAGCACTGTATTGTGTTATTAATCATTTTATCTTGGTTATGAAGAGCACTGATTTATGTTAAGATTGCACTGTAACTTAGTTATGACGAACTGTACTGTGTTGTGTTATTAAGCAGTGTATTGTGTCATGAAGCACTGAGTTGTATTATTAAGCACTGTACTGTGTCATGAAGCACTGAGTTGTGTTATTAAGCACTGTATTGTGTCATGAAGCACTGAGTTGTGTTATTAAGCACTGTATTGTGTCATGAAGCACTGAGTTGTGTTATTAAGCACTGTACTGTGTCATGAAGCACTGAGTTGTGTTATTAAGCACTGTATTATGTCAAGAAGCACTGAGTTGTGTTATTAAGCACTGAGTTGTGTCATGAAGCACTGAGTTGTGTTATTAAGCACTGTATTGTGTCATGAAGCACTGAGTTGTGTTATTAAGCACTGTACTGTGTCATGAAGCACTGAGTTGTGTCATGAAGCACTGTACTGTGTCATGAAGCACTGTATTGTGTCATGAAGCACTGTACTGTTTCATGAAGCATTGTACTGTGTCATGAAGCACTGTAGTGTGTCGTGAAGCACTGTACTGTGTCATGAAGCACTGTAGTGTGTCATGAAGCATAAAGCACTGTACTGTGTCGAGAAGCAGTTTCTCGGCCAATCTTGACTACCAGTGTAGTTGAGATGGCTGCTAGAGACTGTCAGTGGAGTGGAGACGACCAATCGTGACTACCAGTGGAGGCAGCCAGTGAAGACTACAACTTTAACTACCGGGGCAAATTCAGAGTCTTCCGATGCCTTTGTCTCTAAGCGGCAACAGGGGCCACAACTCGTATGCCGGAACACTCGCCTCTCCCCGATCAATAGGATGGAAAAATTGAAGAGATTGATAGTTTAAATCAATTTCTCATCTGGACATTCCAAAACACGACATTCGCAAGAGCCCGCGCTCTCTTGTCCGCCTGCAATCCTTCCGACTATTAACTGAAAAACAAAATCTTATTCTGGTCCCGTAACTTGTACCACCACCCCCGCAATACCAGTTGTCCACCTCACATTCATTCTTCTTCCTTAGCCCACTTCATCTCCACCCGTGATCCGTCTCGCCATTAACTCTCTCTCCATTTTCACAATTCTAATGTAAATGACCGTTTCCAAAGAGACATTGCAGTTTTCTCTGAATTATAAATGTGTTGCTTTTCATACACGTTCGTAGTGCAATAGTCTGTGGTGCATCTGACCTTCTCATGTCGCACGCACACCGCACACATTATATGTGCGTATAGTGTATGTGTACGTATGTGTTTGTGAGTGAGTGTGGGGATAAGATTGAAGAAAGACAGGCAATAAAAAAACACAGATAGATACTGATATATAGATTTGGTTTGGTTAAATTCAAAAGGGAAAGTAAGATATAATTTACAATATTTCAACGGCAGTTTTAAGAAAGTCACGTTCTTCTCTATGGACGCACTAAAATCAGAAAAGAACTTTACTATGATATCCAGGAGCAATCAACAATCAGCAATCATGATTTGAAACGCCAGTTACCTGTTAATTAAATCCTCAAAACTGCATTGAAAATATTTTATGTTGCAATTATAAGAAATTATTAATCAAATTCTGTAATGCCAGTAGGTTTTCAGACCGGAAGTGTGGAATAGATATCCATTGGGGGACATGAACTGATCATCTCTGGAGGGCAGATGAATTATTTGTTTGATTATTTGAATGAGTGTAAACGATAAGCAAGTTGAACATTGGATCTATAAGATGGCTACAGCTCTGTTAGTGGAGAAGTTATTTTTAGCTAGGGTTATACATTGGTCAAATAGGATCTTGTTAAGAGGGAATAATTTCTTGGATGAGCAAAAATATATATTCTATAGCTGTTTGTAGTTTAAAAGAAAGAGTTTGATTTGTGTGATAATAACAATGGAATAGATACATGATGTGTCTGAAAATTGATTGTGTTAATTAAAAAACATGAGTGGTGTTGACTAATGTTTTAATTTCAGGGTGGTGAAAAATATTACGTTGTGTCCTTTCATTGTTAAACATTTCTCAGATTTATTTAATTGCAAAGTTTTGACTCTGTGTGTACAATGAGGGCAGAAGAATTAGTTGCTGAGTAATGCAAATTAGTGTGATTTGAGGAACTAGGAAAAAGTGTCCTGCATTTTAATGTGATTTGAGGAACTAGGAAAAAGTGTCCTGCATTTTAATGTGATTTGAGGAACTAGGAAAAGTTACTTCCATGTTAGCGTGATTCGAGGAACTAGGAAAAAGTGTTCTGCGTTTTAAAGTGATTTGAGGATCTCGGAAAAGTTGTCTTGCATGTTAGCGTGATTTGAGGATCGAGGACAATAATCTAGCATTTAATAAGTGCTGGAGAGTATTAGGGAGTATTTTCTACCTCACTAAGCTGACTCTAGAACCAGTTACTTATAGTCACATAATGCATGAGGTAAATATTAATAATAATTATTTTATTGATAATCATAGAGTGATGATGCATATATATTAATTTATCCCAGGAAGAAAATATATATTACAGGCCGAAAGGAGGCTAGACCAAGTCTGCTGTATTTTTATTTATTTATTTGCTTTCATTATGTTCATTTTCCATTTGATATATTAACTCTATGTTTTCCTTTAATTGTTTGTTGTCGTTAAGCCAGCCTTTCTCAATCACACACACGCACATTTATTTATTACACAAACTGTAAACTGAAATGTGACTCGTCACAGTGTGATATAGTAGTGTTGTGGAATAGACCATTTCATTTGTACCCATAGTTATTAAAAATAATCAATTTATTTAAGAAGAATATAATATGCCCAACGTAGAGATATGTGAACTAATTACAAGCATGTGTGAAGTACAGTTTCAAAGTATGAAACTTTTCTTATTCCTACTAAATATATTTGAAAGAAAAAAAGAAAAAGAAAGAATATCACCTTCTTAGAGAAAACTGTACAGATGATCATTTGCATATGTTACATGAGTGACACAAGAGTGACACATGTTCACTATGTAATGAAGCTTCTACTGTTCCAAAGGTGCTCAAATGAAATATTTTACAATAAAGAAATAATAAAAGGTCCTGATTAATTAAATTTCAGGCAAGCCATCTTTCATCCGCTACTGATGATTCCATTGTAATTCAGAGGTGAATAATGTTACAATTCGCTCCTATTTAAGACACACGAAAGCTTAGTTTTGTGCCGTCAACTCCACTAAGAAGCCACTTTCTAAATTCCGATTTCTTCCTTTCATTTTTGTGCAATTTGGAAGAGTTTTTTTCTACGCTTTTACTTCTCAATTTCCCCGCCAACCAATTTTTCCCTATAAGCGTTGTACAGGATAGCTGGAGTTTCTAAGAGGTTGTTGATCAAAGTATGCTCCTGGGCAGTAACTCGTAAAGACGAAATTGCGTTGCCTTGTGGGCTTTTATTGACTCTACTTGGACGCAGTGCTGTTTCGTACAAGACGTTGCGGAGACGGAATCGGACATGAAGGCGAATGCAATCATTTCATCTCGCGCGACGTGAGGAAAAGGGTAGCCTGGTGATCACAGATTTGTTGTGTGCCCAACGTGCTCAGCGCCATCACGTCTTTATCGCTGTGTCAGCGGCCATGATGCAGAATGAGTACACAGTCAGTTTCATTGTTACGTCAAAATGACGTGCACAATGCTCGTAATAACGTCAGCAATAATTCACCCATACTGACGGTACTTTATCACTTATCACGAACACTGCTAATAAAATTTCCCACAAAATTATCAACAGTTACTACAAAACTACAGTTTGTTATAACGTTTTCAACAATTGCTACAATCTCGACAAAAAAAAATAGTTCTAGCCTCAAGTTCGTAGATTAAAGTTTGTTTTATCATCATTATCAAATCACCACAAAGACTAAAGTTTGTTTTATCATCCTTATCAAATCACCACAAAGACTAAAGTTTGTTTTATCATCCTTATCAAATCACTACAAAGACTAAAGTTTGTTTTACCATCGTTATCAAATCACCACACAGACTAAAGTTTGTTTAATCAACCTTATCAAATCACTACAAAGACTAAAGTTTGTTTTATCATCCTTATCAAATCACCACAAAGACTAAAGTTTGTTTTATCGTCGTTATCAAATCACCACAAAGACTAAAGTTTGTTTTATCATCGTTATCAAATCACCACAAAGACTAAAGTTTGTTTTATCGTCGTTATCAAATCACCACAAAGACTAAAGTTTGTTTTATCATCGTTATCAAATCACCACAAAGACTAAAGTTTGTTTTATCGTCGTTATCAAATCACCACAAAGACTAAAGTTTGTGTAATCAACCTGGAACCATACGAAAGAACAGAATTTGTAATTGGTAATTATGTATCTGGCTAACATTAATGTATCTTATATTTCTGAGTAATTCTGTCAATGCTATCTTGATTTCTTTTTATTTAATCTACATGTGAAATGTTTAGATATAGGACTGACATTTTTCTGAAGATACTTTATCGTTGCGTGGAAATTTTATCTTTACCTGTTTTAGCATAACGTCATTATGTCATATTGCATCTTATGCATACGGCCAGGCTCACATAAAGAACAACGTCATATTGAATCAAATGCTTACGGCCAGGTTCACTTAAAGAACGTCATATTGAATCTAATGCATATGGCCAGGTTCACTTAAAGAACAACGTCATATTGAATCTAATGCATACGGCCAGGTTCACTTAAACAACGTCATATTGAATCTATTGTACTTTGATAATTCACATGAATCAATAAATTACATTATCAGTTAAGCGAGAAATTAATAATATTATAATGTTTTTAAAAATTACAATGAATAGAAAATTCCTTTAGAAGTAACAGTAATTGCCAATAAGTTCATGGGGGGAAAAAGTCAATTATCGAAAGAAACATAGAGCCGTTGATGAAGAAATATACAATGGATCATGAAAGAGTTAACGGAAGATTTATAAAGCCGTTATTGAAAGAAATATAAAGCAGTTCATGAAATAAGCATATAACGTTATAACGTGGTTAATGAAGAAAATATAAAGCAATATAAAGCGGCTAATGATGAAATATAACGTGGTTAATGAAAGAAGTACAAAACAGTTTAGGTGAAAAAAACAAAAAACAGTAAGCAGTTAGTGAAAGAAATATAAAGCACAAAACTTTAATGAAAAAAATAAGAAATTAATGAAAGAAATATAAAGCAGTTAATGAAAGAAGCATAAAGCATTAATGATAAAAGCAATTAAAGCAGCTAATGAAAGATTTATTAATCAGTTGGACACTCTAGAATTCTGACTGCTACATGTAGCCATAGTTCCGGAGCCCTGAGTGATAAATTATAATGTCTAACTCTCTCTCTAGTGCCTAAAGCTGGGTACTCTGCACTATGCCTGATGAAAGGCGAGTCATCGTGTATTGGGCTTGTGGTTAATACTTTTAATCATTAACCATGTGCAGTCTTGTTGAGTCTTCTCTAGGGAGAATATTGTAACTCAACAAATCCCTATCAGAGACAAATTGTGATAAGGGAAAGTCCGACAATGGAAAAGAGACAATGTCAAGTCTCGTGGGGCATTTCTGGCAGACTCTGAGATTCGGTTGATCCTAACTGTAAGTCCAAAGATTATAATATTACAGAGAGAAAGTATGACTCAGTTGATATTGGCTCTCTGTCAATTTAGTGAAAATAAACAGAATAGTATCAATTGCAGAGAGATTTGTATGAATAATGTTTCTATTTTTATTGTTAAATTTGTTGAATTTTGACATCTTGATTAGGCTTTGGGATCGCAAACCAGATTTTTTATGTTCAGCATTGACAGGCTTACATAATTAAAAAATATTAGCTGTGCCCGCGTATTTGTGCTATTCAATAAAAATAAAACTGTTACTTGAAGTGGTCGGGATATTAGTGCTGGCCTTATTAAGCATTGTACTTCGTGGATAACAATTAATAGAGAGGAACTACCGTTGTTAATCTTATCATAACTTACGCGGACAGCTGGATGGATTAATATGTGGGAAATCTGTGTCTGGGGTTTAAAATAATAATAATTTGATAATTTATCTTAAAAACATTCTTAAGCCCATACATAACTCTTTCGTTTGCAAAAAGCACTTATGCGTGGCGTCTGAAAGTGTTCTGCAAAAATGATTTGGAAGAAACTAAATGATGAATGTTGACGTAAATTGATGACTACTTATTTGTGAACACGTATCATTCTAATCTGAAATCAGTGAACACATATATATGAATACATTCACTTAATGACATACCTATAAATCCTAACATTATGCACACAATCAAGCAGTCAAACAAACTATATTCATGTAAGAATACTCGTATAATGGTCAGAAGTGAGACCTCGAACAAACGAAATACAAGTTTGTAAAGCCCTTATAAAATAATCTCCAATAAGACCTCGAACAAACGAAATACAAGTTTGTAAAGCCCTTATAAAATAATCTCCAATGAGACCTTAACAAACAACCACCTATGTAAATAATGCCTTCATAACACAATCTACTATGAGACCTTTCATCTCGGTTTTGAACCACACCACACACAAGCAGTCGATTACAAGAATACTGGGAAAGGAAATTTATTTTTGCACATGATATCAGTGATATTTCTGACTGGATACTAACAATTTGCACAGAGGGATATCAGTGATATTTCTGAGTACTAACAATTGAATTCTTGCACAGAGAGACAGAATTGATATTTGATTATTAACAGCTGTGTCCTTGCACAGAGGTGATATTTCTGTCTAGATCCCAACATTTGAATCCGTGCACAGATTTACAGTAGTGATATTTGTGACTGATTAATTATTAACAGTTGTGTTCTTGCACAGGGGTGATATTTCTGTCTAGATCCCAAAATTTGAATCCGTGCACAGATTTACAGTAGTGATATTTTCTGAGTGGTTGCTAACACAAGAGCAAGCAAAGAAAGATGTAAACAAAACGAAGTGAACGCTCTTGTAAAGACGGGTTGCATCATGCGGCCTCCCCAGAAGCCAGACAGAATTGGGAATTCCCAAAATGTTTGAAACGGTGACAGTGAGGCATTAGGAAAAGAAAAAATACATTTCTTTTAGTCTAAAACTAAGAAGCTCGAATAAAATACAATTTATGTTTGCATCATGAACACGTCTATATATTAAATTAACAATTAACAAAACTTCGTCTTTCATAGATTAGGATTAGATCTGTTTTGTTGTTTCCTTCACAACATATACTTAATTCCTGGTGTCACAGGGGAATACAGGGGGAGTTACCCACTGCAGTAGCCAGCGAACGCGTTTCAGAGCTTGTTCGACAAATCTTGGCTCAATCATTAAGAAGTTGCATGCTTGGTTTGCCATCTCTGAAGAGCTCATCAGTGGGAAATCACTCCTTTATAGACTTCTATTCGTCCAACACCAATAAAAACACTTTTTACTCAATAGTAGGATCAAATTAAAACAAGTGACTGAACGCACAGAGCTAGAGAGACAAAACAAGCAACATTCAGGTTGTACAATATAATGTCTGCTTGTATCATCACTCTATTTATTGATTGAAATATTAAAAAATATTGCACTTGCCATTTTCAAACTGTAAGCCGGCAATTACATTAATAAACAAGTACTGGCATGGCACGTTGTATTAACGCACTGACGACTGCAGATAAATCTATGTAGGCCTAAACCTTACCTGTGATTTCCATGCACTAACGACTGCAGCTAAATTTATGTAAACCCTATCTGTGATTTCCATGCACTAACGACTGCAGCTAAATTTATGTAAACCCTATCTGTGATTTCCATGCACTGACGACTGCAGATAAAAAGTATGCAAACCTCCCGGTAAAGCGCTCTTGTCAGCATTCACCTGAAAATATTCTATTACCACATTTCAGCAGACAAAAATTATTTTATCGCATTTCTTCATTCTTATACATTGTACTAATTAGACTTCCTGTTTAAATAATATTTAATCATTGCGAATCATTGCGACATGGAGTGTCATAGTGAGCACACCTATCATATGCGTAAACACACACACAAACGACCCTCTCTTCGAAGTAGAAACAGTAGGAACATTTTATTGAATATGATGATTGTATACATGATGAATGATGAAAATGGATGAAAAGACTGGCATAGGAATGATTTGTTACATTCAAACTGCAGCGGCTCTTTACATAGATTGTCACGTCACAGAATTAGCTGTTGTTGGTAGATCTAAGATATAGATTGTCACGTCGCTGAGTTAGTCTGTTGGTAGATCTAGGATATAGATCGTCACGCCACGGTTCAGTTGATATATGAGAGGAAACAACTATTATATAATTATATAATCTTCACAAATGGTGTTGTGAGGAAGAATTTAAGTATCAGAAAGTACAATTCTTTAGAAATCGACATTTCCAACTTTTAAAAAAAAGAAGAAATAATGTTGCTAACAGACTGATATAATGAATCGTGCCCAGATGCTGGGATGACAAGCTGGTTTCTGCTGAGACAAAGGGAAACAACTATCATAGAAAATCGTAATTGTGCCAGTGATTCTCTACATTTTACGGCAGAACATTAATATTCGCTCGTTTCATTTGAAAATCGAAATAGGAACCCCATTTGTTGTTAGTTATTATTTCGCCAGAAGTGTCATTATTAACTGTATAAATGTGTTTGTCACACGTCATGTACCATTTACACCAAGACATAAAACATCTCTCCGTTGCCTAAGTGATGGTGTTGTCGTGCTAAACTAAAATCGAAAATGGCTGATAAACCCTACTGCTGGCCATCCAAGTGACGTGTCATAAAGCTTCACAATGGCCGTATGTGGACAGAGATCGCGTGTATTGTCAGTTCTGTCCAACTAGGATTTCAACAACAAAATGTATAAAGAATATCAGATATTAGCCATGAGAATGTTATCAATTTCTTTATAAACCCAGCATATAGAATTTTAGCTCTATACTATAGCTGAGTAAGTAATATTTACACTATTTTAAAGGTACATTTTCGTCTGCATTTTCCGTAAAGGCCTGGAGATAATACTTAAATTTTTATTTTTCTGTCGGAATATTTTTAGAAATTTTTTGTGAGGAAAGTGTGTCAAGAAGCCAGAGTTCACGTCTTTATTCACCCTTGACCTTTTTGTCCTAGTAAGACAAAATTGTGATCGAGTGTTCTGTGTTATTCTTTCAGGTGAAGTGATAACAGAAATTTCTGTGCAAATATTTGTATGGAATATATGTATTGTGGGAAGTAAATAATCATATTGCATTCCATTGTGTGAAATATGTGTGTGACGTCAACGCTACCTAGTTAATGGTTATGATTATTATTATTGAATTAATCATCCATAACTAATTACAAGTGATAAGAATCTTAATTTATATTATTAATAATTCTCCTTCAGACACCACTCTTCTCCTTCACGTGTCAGATATGTGGGCGCTGTAAACGTTTACTTTCTTCCATAACATTAAAGACAAAACATTTACCGTCACACAATATTTGCGTAGGTGGACAACTTCTTACTAAAGGAAAAGTTAAATCCGTCTTTTAATCTATATTTACCAAGCTCCCATCCACCCACTTTCTTCTCCAACAAAAGGTTATCAGTATGTGTAAGAAGGTCAATACATTTAACAAAACATTTATTAAATCAACAATGACGACAAAACAGTAATAGGACGGTAAGGAAGAGATGACAAAACAATAATAGAACGGTAAGGAAGAGATGACGACAAAACAATAATAGGACGGTAAGGAAGAGATGACGACAAAACAATAATAGGACGGTAAGGAAGAGATGACATATATATGCAAAGGAAAATGTTATCTTAAAGCAGTAATAAATCCTGAATATATATTTTTTTGTTAAAACTATAAGAAATTCCAAAGTATATACAAATATGTAAACAGGAATATTACGTTAAAATAAAATAATTAGAAAATGCTAAAACGAGAAGCATACGGAATTTTTCGTCTTGAATTTAAAAACAAGGTAATGCAAAAATCCAAAATACAATTAGGACAGAAAAGAATGAGTTGTAAGTTTCCGTCTATTTAAAAATCATTTCATTTATAATGTTAATCTGAAAGCTTTCATGCGCTACCCTTCAGCTTTAGATAAAAACTATTGTGGAATTTTTTTTCAATGTTAACAGTTAAAGTGCCATTAGTGAAGAAATATGGGATTTAGCTTTTCAAGACCAGCTTTGTTTGAATGTTTTTCCATTGGGTCAGTAAATCTGTAACTGATTTTTTTTTTTTTTTTTTTTTTTTTTGGGGGGGGGCGGTGAAGCATTGAGAAAGAAGTTTTATATTAGATTGCTTCGGTAACTCTTTATTTGATATTTTCGGAAGCACTATAAAAGCAGTTGGACGAATGTTCGCAAAACACTCTTCGTATCACACATCTTAACACGACCTTTATAAAAGGTAGGTCAGCGCCACGCACACGATGTCTTACATTTGTAATTATACTCTTTATACAGTCGATTACGCTTACTGTTACGTCATTGGTACTGAACGAACAATATTTCTTTATTCAGTCTAATACGCTTACTGTTACGTCATTGGTACTGAACGAACAATATTTCTTTATTCTGTCTAATACGCTTACTGTTACGTCATTGGTACTGAACGAACAATATTTCTTTATTCAGTCTAATACGCTTACTGTTACGTCATTGGTACTGAACGAACAATATTTCTTTATTCAGTCTAATACGCTTACTGTTACGTCATTGGTACTGAACGAACAATATTTCTTTATTCAGTCTAATACGCTTACTGTTACGTCATTGGTACTGAACGAACAATATTTCTTTATTCAGTCTAATACGCTTACTGTTACGTCATTGGTACTGAACGAACAATATTTCTTTATTCAGTCTAATACGCTTACTGTTACGTCATTGGTACTGAACGAACAATATTTCTTTATTCTGTCTAATACGCTTACTGTTACGTCATTGGTACTGAACGAACAATATTTCTTTATTCCGTCAAATACGCTAACTGTTACGTCATTGGTACTGAACGAACAATATTTCTTTATTCCGTCAAATACGCTAACTGTTACGTCATTGGTACTGAACGAACAATATTTCTTTATTCCGTCAAATACGCTAACTGTTACGTCATTGGTACTGAACGAACAATATTTCTTTATTCCGTCAAATATGCTTACTGTTACGTCATTGGTACTGAACGAACAATATTTCTTTATTCAGTCTAATACGCTTACTGTTACGTCATTGGTACTGAACGAACAATATTTCTTTATTCAGTCTAATACGCTTACTGTTACGTCATTGGTACTGAACGAACAATATTTCTTTATTCTGTCTAATACGCTTACTGTTACGTCATTGGTACTGAACGAACAATATTTCTTTATTCCGTCAAATACGCTAACTGTTACGTCATTGGTACTGAACGAACAATATTTCTTTATTCCGTCAAATATGCTTACTGTTACGTCATTGGTACTGAACGAACAATATTTCTTTATTCCGTCAAATACGCTAACTGTTACGTCATTGGTACTGAACGAACAATATTTCTTTATTCCGTCAAATACGCTAACTGTTACGTCATTGGTACTGAACGAACAATATTTCTTTATTCCGTCAAATACGCTGTTACGTCATTGGTACTGAACGAACAATATTTCTTTATACATTCAAATATGCCTCCTGTTACGTCATTGATACTAAAACAAAAAGAATGAATATATCTTTTATATTCAAATAATTATGTCTCTAGTTACATCACTGGTACTAATGAATAATATACTTTTATGCATTCAAATATGCCTGGTAATTATATCACTGATGCTAAAATAACAAAACATATTTATATTTTCAAATCTGTCGTGAATTATACGATAGATACAGAACGATTATTGAATCTTAATATATTGAAACATGTCTAGAACCATACAGTTGATACTAACCGATCAGTGCATCTTTAAATATTCAAACATGCATACTAAGTTCATCATTGATAGTAAGCGAATAATATATTTTTACTTATTCAGATATGATTATATCAGTGACATTAAGCGAACATTGCACATTTACATATTCAAAAATGCCTACTTTTTATTTCGCTAATGCCAAACGAAATATACATATTTATATATTCAAATATGCTAACTGATTACATCGCTTAAAGTAAACAATGCATCTTTGTATATTCAAATATGCCTACTGATTACATCACTGATAATATATAATGCATCTTTATTAGTCAAATATGCCTACTAATGCTGTAACTATTACTAAACGAACATTGCATCTTTATCTATTTAGTTATGAATACTGTGACATGATTGATGCTAAATGAACATACATCTTTATCTATTTAGTTATGAATACTGTGACATGATTGATGCTAAATGAACATACATTTTTTTATCTACTGTCATATAACTGATATTATACAATACATTTTCACATACTCATTTATACCCAAATGGAATATAAATAACATAAACGAACAATACATCTTTACATATTCACTTACACCTAATTATATACATGACACTAAGCAAATATGTGTGTGTGTGTGTGTATGTGTACATTTTTCAGGGGAACTTAGTGAAAAATGCATATTTATTGGTTTAATTGTTGTGCCTAATTATAATATCACTGACATTAAGCATTACATATTTATATATTCAGTTATGTCTATGGTGGTACCAAGGGTAGCCTCCTAAAATTTCATTCATCTTTAGATTCGTAGGGCCTCAAAACACTGTTGAATCGTCAGATCTAACATTTCACACCTAACCATTAGCTCATCTCTTGCAGGAAGGCCAGTGATATTATACAATCTTGGCCAACCTAGTAGGTCAAGTTGAAATAATTCGCCAGATATTTAGCTCGAAAAACTTCGTGACCGGCACTATCTATCTTTGTGCATGCCAAAATCAGCCTCAAATATCAGAATCAATCCTGCCTTTCTCAGAGAAACATCATTCAGAAAACTCTCCCAGAACACCACTGGTATAAAGGTTTTGCTGAGAAAAGTCCATCAGGTTGAAATTATGACTATACTATGTACAGTAGCATGATGAACCTTGTGTGCGGTTGTGTATTTTCATTTATGTACATATGCGTTATTATAATTCATTCTTTTCTATAGATTCTTTCACTCATCTATCATATGTCCCACCACCTCCTATATTCTACTTATGAATGACGTGCGTCTGGTGCACCAGTTCGCACTTTAGTGTCTACTAGAAATTTAAGGAAAGAGTGTTCTATATTTCAGAATCAGCACTCTATTGGCACTGTCATTTCCTTGCACCCTACAGAGCGATCTTCAGAGCATGCCACAGCCAACTGAATCCCTCTAACAACACAAACAAGTCTGCACTGTGTCTGATTGCTGACGTGGCCCATACGAAAAATTCCAGGCCACCTTAGTCAGCAGCCAGGACACGTTTAAAGAGATATACACAGACAACGGCTCTTACTCTGTTGTACAGTGGACACTATGTCATCGTGTTATTTTGCTTTTGTAACAATCTTTCCACCACCATTACCTCATTTCTATACAATTTTCATCTATCCCTAAATTTAGAAGTATTTGCATTTTCTTTTTAACTGTTGTCATTATTTTTATGATTGGTTCGGATTGAGGGTTGCTAGCCATATCTTTGTGATTATGAATATTTATAATCCTTTAATCTTCAAATACTTTGTGACACCTGACACTGCTGAAATGTGAGTGGGCGTGGGGTTGACCACGTTAAGGTTTAAATGTGATTAGGTATTTTCAAATATTTTTTTTAATCTCCACGCCACAATGCCTAAGTGTAATATCTGTGCCACTTAGTGAACAATACATATTTATAACTGAGATATATCTTCACGAAATATTAATGCCATTTGGCGAAGAGTACATGTTGGTGTAATCAGCTATCCTTATCATTAAGTAACAAAATACGCTCTGGGGAATGCATGCTATTTTATTTATGCGAATGTACAGGAATAAAAATTGATTAGAAACACAGTAGGATTAAAAATAGGAAGAAACACTTCTGAAAAGTTTAGATGCATTTCCGACTTCTTATATAATGCTTGCCCGACAGTAGATTTGTACCATTATTCTCACATATAATAGGTGTATATGAGACAAGGGGGTAGCTTATGAGATATGGAGGTAGCTTATGAGTCGTGGAGGCAGTTTATGAGACATGGAGGTAACTTATGAGACATGGAGGTAGCTTATGAGACATGGAGGTAGCTTTTGATATATCTTGTTTTATTGTTAGAAAGGTAGCAGTTGTGGAGGGAAATGGTAGCGAGATGTAAACACACCCAATGCAAAACTAGCCATGCGCATCAGACCGTAACACAAAAACAAAGCCTAGACTGGGAAGGCAATGTTCACACAACTTAAGTGGGTAACAGAAGAGCAAAATCTGTTATCTTTGTGGCTCAGTGGAAGAGACACTATTAGCCTATGCCAAGTAACATAATGTGAAATTGCCAATCAAATAAAAAAATTGTAATCACTATTCCAGCAAGCCTAGAACAAAGTCATCTATGGAGAGGAAAGTCCGGGCACTTTAATAATGTGTAATTGTTATATATATAGCCAAATAATTTGGCTAAGAAAATTAGAAAGAAGGAAATTATTCAGTTTTCTTTATTTTATGCTGAGGTATACGCTTAGGGAGAAGGCATGTGTTTATTTATTAGAACAGCAAATGTGTTTATTTATTAGAACAGCAAATGTGTTTATTTATTAGAACAGCAAATGTATTATATTTCAACTCTACTAAAGGATTTTTTCACTTTAATATAGTGCTAAATGTGAACACAGGGATAGTCCAGAGTTTCACTGTAAATTTGTTATTCTTTTATAAAATACTTAACATAACATTATTTGCAGGGATTTTATTCCTGATTAAGAAATACTTGCAAGTAGAATCTTGAATTATACTGAGTGTGTGTGTGTGTGTGTGTGTGTGTGTGTGTGTGTGTGTGTGTGTGTGTGTGTGTGTGTGTGTGTGTGTGTGTGTTTAACGGGAAACTACTTGTGTCCTGCAGAGTCCAGTACTTTGAAGGGAGATAAGAGGAACTCTGAAGGCTTTTAGATCATGGTCATCTTTGGGGGATAATGGTTTGGACTTCAAAAACTGTTTTACTGTTGAGTTTTGTGCAGCACTGTGATTACTGTAGATTTGTCTTTGCATTAGTCATTTTGCACAGAATGTGACACGCTGGTGGAAGGCATGACAAATGAACATGATTTGTATATATTAAATTATCTCTGTCATTAAGTAAACAGTACATGTTTATATATTTAGTTAACCATGTCATTAAGCAAACTGTACGCTGTGACATATTCAGTTAAGTCTAAATACTATCAGAAGCAATAGGCTGTGAACACATCGTGACATATTCAATTATGCTTAAATATTTTATCAGACATTAAACTGTTATAACATCGTGACATATTCAATTGTACCTAAATATTATATCAGAGACATAACTTTTTTTTATCCTATCGTAGCCCATCGTGATATATTCAATTATGCGTAAATGTTATGCAAAATGATTCATCAAACGAATCACTAACTTGAGAACACTGAAGTCGACTACCAAAAGTAATCTAGGGCCGACATAGGGTCTCTTACATTTGTCAAGTTATCTCCCTTGCCCATGCAGACAACACGAAGGGCAAGACTCCAGCGAATGCTCAATACTCTACTTCCTAACACTTGTTGTACCGGTCGACATTACTCCTCAACAGTCTTTCCTAACACTTGTTGTACCGGTCGACATTACTCCTCAACAGTCTTTCCTAACACTTGTTGTACCGGCCGTCATTACGTCCTCAACAGTCTTTCCTAACACTTGTTGTACCGGCCGTCATTACGTCCTCAACAGCCTTTCCTAACACTTGTTGTACCGGCCGTCATTACTCCTCAACAGTCTTTCCTAAGTTGTAGACTGATCTATCTAGACAGGTATATCAAAGTCAGTTAGGGAGATAAAGCTAGAAAAGTTAAGTTAAATAGACTGATCTATCTAAACAGGTATATCAAAGCCAGTTAGGAAATAAAGTTAGAAACGTTGTTAAATAGACTGATCTATCTAGACAGGTATATCAAAGTCAGTTAGGGAGATAAAGCTAGAAACGTTAAGTTAGATAGACTGATCTAGTTAGACCGGGAGATCAAAGCCATTTAGGGTCAACGTTTCCTCTAATATTTTTCCTGTGTCATTAGAACTGGCAGTTGTTCGAGCTTGCTACCAAAACTTGTGTGCGGAATGTTGAAACTGCTGCGCGGCATTTTCTAATGAGCTGCGCAGCCGTGCATCATAGAGGGAACATTGTATTAGGGTAATAAAGCTAGAAAGATAGTCTGATCTAGCTAGACGGGTAGATCAACGCCAGTTAGGGTAATAAAGTTAGAAAGGTCAAATTAGATAGACTCAAAAAGCCAGATAGGCAGATAGTGCTACATAAGCTGATTCTGAACTTCAGTTGCAGAGAGATGGGAAAGATGCATTTTCTCATTTTTTGCAATTAAATGCTCCAAAGGGAGGCTTCGTACTTGACTTGACAGGTTTGTCAGTCGCAAAGGGACCGGAAATCCAATAAGCAGAGTGAAGGCCTGAGATTGGTGACTATGTAATGCGTGCATACTGTAGTATCTCCCTTTTTTCGCCACATCACGTGGTATACTTACTTTTGCTTTATGCGTTCTGACATGACTATGTAATGTTTGGCCAAAGTAAGACTGGTGAGTTATTTATATGACCATCACTCTTTCCTTCTCTTCACATCACGACTTGTATTTAAGGTCACAGTAATAGGTTTGTTATAAGAAATTATTTAATATCAGAGCAATATGCTTGTGACAGAAAATGTATTTAAGGTCACAATAATAGGACTGTGATTAAAAAGAAATATGCATTTAAGGACACAATAATAGGTCTGTGATTAGAAATGTATTTAAATTCAGAGTAATGGGCATGTGATTAGAAATGTATCTAAAGTCAAAGTAATTGGTCTGTGATTAGAAATGTATTAAGGTCACTCTAGTAGGCCTGTGATAAGAAATGCATTAAGGTCACCCTAGTAGGCCTGTGATAAGAAATGCATTAAGGTCACCCTAGTAGGCCTGTGATAAGAAATGTATTAAGGTCACCCTAGTAGGCCTGTGATAGAAATGTATTAAGGTCACCCTAGTAGGCCTGTGATAAGAAATGTATTAAGGTCACCCTAGTAGGCCTGTGATAAGAAATACATCTAAGATCACAGTAAACAAGTCTGTGAGAAGAAATATACCAAAGTCACAGTAACAGGTCTGTTAATAATAGTAATTACTCCATTCCAAACACAGAGTGGGAAATGCACCTGAACTTAAGGGCTATTCGTGGAGGGAGGGGGGAGAAATGGACAAGACCACTCCGACAGTTATACACCGTTAACTATTGCGAAATCTAGACCGACAAAACAAAGAGAGAGAAAGCACAACTCTTAAATAAAGTCTAATTTCGCCCGACAACAAAAAAAAAGAAAGAAAGAAAGAAAATACAACTCTTAATTAATGCGAAATTTAGAGCGACAAAACAGAGAGTGCACTGTAAAAAAAACGCGACCATGGCAACGACCGACAATTTGAATGACATCGGAACGCAGATTACCAAAGCATGTGAAATTGATCAAGGGAAATAGCAACATGGCTCGGGCACAAACACTAATTGTAATAACAATTGACAACTGATTTGCTTTCGAGGAAGCATAAAGAACGGCAACACAGACCGGAAAGGCATGCTAGACGACTGCCGGCAAAGTTCATTTTGATGAACACTAACAGCAACAATAGAGTTTGCAACAAGTAGAGTAGCAACGGAAGGGGACTCATCTCTTACGTCTCGTTATTAACACCATCACTACGTCTCTTTATTAACACCATCACCACGTCTCTTTATTAACACCATCACCACGTCTCTTTATTAACACCATCACTACGTCTCTTTATTAACACCATCACCACGTCTCTTTATTAACATCATCACCACGTTTCTTTATTAACACCATCACTACGTCTCTTTATTAACACCATCACCACGTCTCTTTATTAACACCATTACCACGTCTCTTTATTAACACCATCACCACATCTCTTTATTAACACCCATCACTACGTCTCTTTATTAACACCATCACCACGTCTCTTTATTAACACCCATCACTATTCCAACTACAAAGATTGGGCAGCAGTGTCACTCTCCCAAGGCCACTACTAGCATACTTTTCGGAAGAGAGTTACTATAGAGATTATACAAAGCGTTAGCCAGCACCAATACTAAAGTTACCTCATTTCAGAAATTGCAGCAAAGGTAGAGCTGCCCCCTTTCGAAAAGTATGCACTACTAGTACGTTTACGTCAAACTAGAGTTATTTCCTTTCAGAGAGTGCAACAGTGCTAGAGTTACCTCCCTCCAGAAAGTGTAGCAACAAACCATAATACTTTAGCTATGGTCTGAAGCCAGTCGTAAAGACAGATATTATTTACTTTTCTTTATCGTTTATCAATGACCTAATTAATGTCAAGCAGTTCTCCATCTTAAAGCTCTCTCGCTTGTCAGTATAACCCACAAGAAAAGAATCAATTGGTCGGTCGATCAATCAATCAATTAATCAGTTTGTAGAAGTATATTTCATTTAACTGTGTACAGATACATCTAAACTAAAAATTTCGTCCAAGATCATAACTAATTTTATTTTTACTGCATATTTGACAGATTAGCTTTTGCTATTATTGTGTTCCAGCTCGCTTCTTGTTAATTAACGAGTCAATGACCGACCGCTGTGTTTGTATAATGGGCTTCTTGCATATTACGTCATCGACATTTATGCGTTAACTCCCCTGGTGGAGACAAAACATCGTTGGTGATCTAAAGTGTGTTTGAGCCAGATGCAGTTTGAAGTCAACGTTTGAAAACGGGCAAATGTTGTTGTATCAAGGGCTGAAGCGGCATTGATACCGACGTATCATTTCACTGCATCCCAACAGTAATTTCAAATAAAGGGGAAGTTTTAATACAGTTGTCTGAAAGCAGACGCCGCGACTGACTTCGGCGGATTAATCGAAAAACTATTACTGACAAAAAGATTTTAAAGAATGGACCCGTGCATTTCATTACAGGTACTTTTGATATTTCACTCTAACTTAATTAATACTACTTTTTTTAAAAGTGGGTCTATTTGCTTTTATTTTTTTTATTGAATTGCCCACTCAAAACGTTTTTCTAAAATCATAAACACATTCAGCGACCACTCATTGTAATGTATTTATTATTGCATGTAACATATTTACTTTATTTATTAATTATTACATGTATAACTATGTGCTAAACTAGGGAATTCATTATTGCATGCTTAGCTAGTGTATTTGGGAATTAATTATTGTATGTATTATCGTATAACTAGGTACTTAGGTTATTGGGAAATGATTATTGCATGTATAACTAGGTACTTAGTTTTCAGGAAAATTAATTATTGCATGTTTGAAATGTGCTTAGTTTACATGGGAAATAATTATTATTTATTTATAACTGCTTATGTCTAGTTAATTCCGTAATTATAGCATTTATTATTGCTGCACGTGCCTTTATTTCTTCCATGACTTTTACAGAGAATGTTGGCTGATGAATTTTACAGAGAATGTTGGCTGATGACGTTTACAGAGAATGTTGGCTGATGACTTTTACAGAGAATGTTGGCTGATGACTTGTACAGAAACTGATGACTGATGGACTCTTCGAGGAACCGTTGACTGATGATTTTTACAGAGAATGTTAACTGATGACTTGTACAGAAACTGATGACTGATAACTTGTACTGAAACTGTTGATTGATGACTTTTACAGAGAATGTTAACTGATGACTTGTGCAGAAACTGATGACTGATGACTTGTACTGAAACTGTTGACTGATGACTTGTACAAAGATTGTTGACTGATGACTTGTACTGAAACTGTTGACTGATGACTTGTACAAAGAATGTTGACTAATGACTTCAACTGAAACCATTGACTGATGAACTGCACAGAGAATGTTTACTGGTGATTTGCACAGAGAATGTTGACTAATGACTTGTACAGAGAATGTTGACTAATGACTTGTACACAGAATGTTGACTAATGACTTGTACACAGAATGTTGACTAATGACTTGTACACAGAATGTTGACTAATGACTTGTACACAGAATGTTGACTAATGACTTGTACACAGAATGTTGACTAATGACTTGTACGGAAAATGTTTGCTCTATGCAATAATAACACAAATCTTTCTGTCGGTACAGTCAACAGCTGTGAAAATTATATGCCTGTGTTATATATAAATAATATATACATGACATCACTTAGTTTTGAAATATTAGTAGCCTTGTTCGAGAAACGTGTGGTCGACTATGTCCTCAAACGTCATGGCTGGTAAATCATCTGACTGACTCCAGTCTTTAAAATTCATACGGATCTATGACGTAAATGAAATCCTTTGTATCTCCTCCTTGCTATGGAATTGAGCGAGTCGATATAATTTTCATAATTTATCCCCATTCGAATGCACGTTAATTGCACGGCTGCTGCTCTCGCCATGCTCGGCTGAATTATTGTGTACTGTGTCACAGGTCAACAAGTACGCAAATGCAAGGAACCCACAATACACCATTTTGTCCAAGCACGTTCATGGGGTGGAACGGTGCATGACGTCACACATGTTGCCTTTTACTACAAATTTCTAATGTCCAGGTCAAGAGGGAAAGACCGCATGTATGAAGTACCTAATGTCAAGGTCAAGAGGGAAAGGCCATATATAATGAAGTTCGTTGTGTCGAGGTCAAGAGGGAAAGGACTATATACATACTATAGTATTATAAAACTCGTACATTAAAACAGCCGACTTGGAAAGAGGTCAATGTTTAGAATTGTTCACTGAAACAATTAAATTTGGATATAGCCGGGGTTTAAAGAATGTACTATTTGTGTTAATTTAGCACAAAGATGAACAACCTAAGTTAAGATTGAATTTAAAGTATTGCCGGTAATTTATGACAGAATCCAGAGATGCAAATAAATTATGCAATGTGCACCTACTAAATGCAGAAGTGTATAGCAATGTTTTGGTTCAGTATTGACACCTAGATAGGTCTTTGTATAGTTGGAGGTATTTATAGATTTTGGCTTTTTGTATAGTTGTAGATAACGAAACGTGTATAGAGAGTGGTATATGAATATAATGTGGTATATTAATAGATGGTGGTATATGAATATAATGTGGTATTTTAATAGATGGTGGTATATGTAAAGATGATGGTATGTGTTAGAGCAGAGGTGGGCAAACTTTCCAGTGCAAGGGCCGCATACACATATGTACACCTTGTCACAGGCCGCATAGTTCATTAAGCAAAATAATTAATATTTGAAATAGCAAAAACAAAAGGTTTTTCTAAATAACATCATAATTAATTTTCAGTTGGTGTGTGAATTTGGCATCGCCTGGTAACATTTCTCCCAAAATTAGAAAGAAATTTTACACTTGAGAAATTTAAATAGCGTGAACATAATACTTGTTCCTAGGCCGCATGAAAACCCTTGGTGGACCGTAGTTTGCCCACCCTTGTGTTAGAGGGCGGTATGTGTATAGTTTATGGTTTATATTAGAGGGCGGTATGTGTATAGATGATGGTTTATATTAGAGGGCGGTGTGTGTATAGATGATAGTTTATATTAGAGGGCGGTATGTGTATAGTTTATGGTTTATATTAGAGGGCGGTATGTGTATAGATGATGGTTTATATTAGAGGGCGGTATCTGTATAGATGATAGTTTATATTAGAGGGCGGTATGTGTATAGATGATGGTTTATATTAGAGGGCGGTATGTGTATAGATGATGGTTTATATTAGAGGGCGGTATGTGTATAGATGATGGTTTATATTAGAGGGCGGTATGTGTATAGATGATGGTTTATATTAGAGGGCGGTTTATGTATACATGATGATATGTGTTAGAGGGTGGTATATGATACACCCTACCGTCCCTTACAGCCGAGCAAACTTGAAAGACACTGACGTGAAAGCCAGAAAGAACTGAAATGATGATGACGATGATGATGATGATGATGATGACGACGACGACGACGAAGATGGTGGTATCTCCCTCCGAGTTACAATCAATCAGAGGTGACCATTTTCACTCAGATATACTCCAGGCAGCAGAAAGAAATAACTTTCCAAAGAGTGTGATAGTTTCAATTAACCTAGAAAAAATAAATGGTGATCTAACACCGTTAAATACAACAATCTACAACATTTATTCAAAATATTGCACTTATCCACAAATTCCAGTCTAAATTTTCAGATGTTACAGCTACCGATAACCCAAAACGAAAGAAAAACAATATTGTCTATCGGACGAATCCAGTATCAGAAAATAATTGCGAACTTTGTATATAATAATATAATTTAGACTTCAGGGGTTTAAGGTTAAATTATTATTTATGTTATATTTGGTTTAGTTACATATTGCAGATGATAAATATTGTGACTCGTAGAGACGGTAAATATCGTAATTTATACAGACGATAAATATCGTAACTCGTACAGACGGTAAATATTGTAACTCGTACAGACGATAAATATCGTAACTCGTACAGACGGTAAATATTGTAACTCGTACAGACGATAAATATCGTAACTCGTACAGACGGTAAATATTGTAACTCGTACAGACGATAAATATCGTAACTCGTACAGACGGTAAATATCGTAACTCGTACAGACGTACAAACTGTTGACATTGAAGGTGATAGAGTAATTCAGCAAGCTTGAGAAGTATGCGTATAGGTGAATTAAATGGTGATTTAATACTATGAAGTTAGGAAGACAATGTATGATAAAATAAGATAGACAACAAGAGGTACATTTGTTTTAAAAAATAAAGATTCATTTTTTTCACAATACGTCATCCAGTTTTTCTTAATTACTTTCTGTGGTTCAAAATTTATTCTTCTCTCACCACTGAAAAAAAAAGGAACTGTTTCGAGCTCCAGTCTAAAAGTCATGAATTACCAGACATCGCTAGAACCATTCTTTTTATCACAACTTGCCTGAAACTTTAATTGGAAACTAGATATTGATGGCGGTCTCTATATCTGGCGCGTTGCAGGCCATTTGTCTTTCTTGTCAAGTTTGTGACTCTATCACAGGCCATTGTAGTTCGCGATTCTATCACAAGCCCCTATAGTTCGTGACTATCACAGGCCACTGTAGTTCGTGACTATCACAGGCCACTGTAGTTCGTGACTCTATCACAAGCCCCTATAGTTCGTGACTATCACAGGCCACTGTAGTTCGTGACTCTATCACAAGCCCCTATAGTTCGTGACTATCACAGGCCATTGTAGTTCGTGACTCTATCACAAGCCCCTATAGTTCGTGACTCTATCACAGGCCACTGTAGTTCGTGACTCTATCACAGGCCACTGTAGTTCGTGACTCTATCACAAGCCCCTATAGTTCGTGACTCTATCACAGGCCACTGTAGTTCATGACTATCACAGGCCATTGTAGTTCGTGACTATCATAAGCCATTGTAGTTCGTGACTCTATCACAGGCCATTGTAGTTCGTGACTCTATCACAGGCCAGTGTAATTCGTGCTGTATAAGACATGAGTTTTCACATGCCAGTGTAGTCCTTACTGTATAAGACACATCTCTATAACAAGCCAGTGTAGTCCTTACTGTATAAGACACATCTGTATCGTAATTTATACAGACGATAAATATCATAAATATCATAACTCGTACAACGGTAAATATTTAACTCGTAACAGGCCAGTGTAATTCGTGCTGTATAAGACATAATTTTTCAGGTCATTGTAGGTCACATTCTATTCGAGGCACGATTCTGTAACAGGCCAGTGTAGTTCGTGCTGTATAAGACACATCTCTATAACAGGCCAGTGTAGTCCGTGCTGTGTGAGATATAACTCTTTCACAGGCCACTGTTAACAGTGCTCATGATTTCTACACCTCTTTTTTGTGATCATTTATGGGTTTTACTGTATGCATCTGTTTGTGATTCATTTATGGGTTATTACTATATACATCTGTTTATTATCACTTATGGGTTTTACTGTATACATCTGTGTGACACAAAAAAGCAAATAAACAATAATAACTGATTAAATATTTCTTCATAAATATTTTGAATTAATTCTAAACCAAGAAAAATTTGTTTTAATTTTTACATAAGTTGTAAATGAAATAATCCCTAAAACAAATTGAGAGAAGAACTGCCTGTGCTAGGGCTGGCAATTATATCATTGGAATGTAAGGAATGTCCCAGCCGCACACTTTAACCATTCAACAATGGAGACTAATTGTCATCGGGCATGATATGCTATTGCATAACTAGGATTAAAAACCCTCACATAGCTGACCTAAATCTGAATCATAGGCAATGCTGACTGAATGTGTCTAATGAATCTATTGTGACAAAACATGAAAGACTTGACTCCTTTTGTAAGGACGAAATTCTGCGACTCTGAAGTCTGGTATCTCACAATACAACGGTATCAGGGATCTGACCAATGAGACACTTCAGGCCTCTCAAAAAACAACACTGGTTAATTTCTAGAAAACTGTGGATTACTAGTGTGATGGATAACTAGTTACTACAGGGGTCATTTTAACGCTGACTCAAAAGTAGAGGTTGCACCACAGAAACGTGTGACAAATTTGAAGAAAAAGATTAAAGTAAATGTGACTGAAATACTTGGGATTGAAAATCACCTCCCAGCTTATACTCAACACATGGTACCTTCAGAAAACAAAACCAAACAAAAATAAAAGAATAACAGTCAGCAACTACATTGTTAGAATTCGTTCTCATGTCAGTGATCACAAACTTGTACATCTGTACTGGCAGTGTAGAAGCAGTATTTTCCTACTTCAGTGCAAGTTATCTGAATGCACTGGACTGCAAACAAAAGGAAACATTTTAAAATTGCACATGTTAAGTGCAAGATGGTAGAACTTCCTAGCCAAGTCGTGTTGCACGTAACGGAACTGTTTGCCAGAAACGTGTAACTGACAAAGATACCTCGCGCCCTTTGGATGCCGACCTTGAAAAGTAGCCTGCTTGTGATTAAATTCAAAGCTGTCAAATAAAACTGGAAAACGTACTTTTCTTGCCGTCAGTAATTATATTTTATAAACTAGGTTTTAATGTTTTGAACTTTTCCGTTATGAATCTGTCAACCAGTTTAGCATTAAAATCAATTATTCAGGCAATGACACAATATAAAAATAGAAAAAAGAAACTACGTTTTGAAAATATAATTCTTGCCTTCAGAGTGGAAACAGCTCTGTCTTGCAGAAGAAAATTGTCTGCGAGTAACAAACGGCTTGAAAGACGTAGATTGTGAAAGTCATCATAACATAAAATCCTGCAAAAGAAAATAAAAAGTCATTTAAATATAATAGAATATATAAAAAAAATGAATTAGATATGATGGGTTTTTAATGCAACATAAGGGATTTTCACTCCCTTAGTCTCAATGCTTTGATTGTTTTACGTGGGACCGTTCATATGATAAGATTTGTCAATAATGCTTCGAGCGATAACAATTAAGACTGCATTATTATAAATGTGAGCAATTCACTTCAAATATTTTACTTTTTTAAGTGATGATATGAATTTGAAAACGATAACACGATAAGCAATTTCAAGGATCTTTTTAAGACGAGATCAAATGAAATGACTCTCTTTCTAATGGAATAATGTCATATCACGTGAAATGACTCTGAAATGAAACCATGTTTACTTTGTTCTTTTATTTGTTTGTGGGGTTTTCTTCACTGCAAACAATCATTAACAAAACCCCATGGTCCTATCCACCATACATAGTTCAACGGCATCACAACAACGCCATGAGTAGCTCAATGGCAGCACCACCAGCAAACGTCACGCTGAGTTAATCATAACGAGTGGAGAAGTGGGATATTGGAAAAGGGTCAAAACATCGCCTTTATCAAAACTCAGGGACCAAACAGGAATATTTTTTCACATAAATATTCATTTCATGAATGACAATGCAGGAGCAAGTTCGCTCCTCTCGCGACTGGGCGGCAGTTATTATGCAGTGAGGTACTTCTACAGGTCAAATAGTGACAGACAACATTATGTTTGTAGTCAGTGATAGACAATATTATGTTTGTAGTCAGAGATAGACAGCATTATGTTTGTAGTCAGTGATAGACAATATTATGTTTGTAGTCAGAGATAGACAGCTTTATGTTTGTAGTCAGTGATAGACAATATTATGTTTGTAGTCAGAGATAGACAACATTATGTTTGTAGTCAGTGATGGACAGCATTATGTTTATAGTCAGAGATAAACAACAATATCAGACAACATTATGTTTATAGCCAGTGACAGACAACATTATGTTTGTAGTCAGTGGTAGACAACATTATTTTTATAGTCAGGATATACAACATTATGTTTAAAGTCAGAGATAGACGACAATATGTCTAGAATCAGAGATAGACAATAGTATGTTTATAGCCAGTGAAAGACAACATTATGTTTATAGCCAGTGAAAGACAGCATTACGTTTATAGCCAGTGAAAGACAACATTACATGTATAAAACCAGTGGTGGACAATATTATTTTTATGGTCAATGAAAGACATCGTTATATGTAGGTCTGTAATACAAATGACAGAAAACATTATATTTATAGCCAGTGAAGGACATCATTACATGTATAAAACCAGTGGTGGACAATATTATTTTTATGGTCAATGAAAGACATCGTTATATGTAGGTCTGTAATACAAATGACAGAAAACATTATTTTTATAGCCAGTGAAGGACATCATTACATGTATAAAGCCAGTGGTAGATAACATTACATGTTACTCTAACTATTGTTCTTTGTTTATAAAGTGAGAAATACCGTGTGACAAAGTCCTAATTAATTTGCCTATTCCCAAATATGAGTCACTAAAAGACTGTCATGAATAAAAGTACTTACCTATCCTAACGTGTAAGTCAACACAAGACATTGTTGAATAAAATATCTTACCTATCCTCGTGTGTACGTCAGTACAAGACAGTCGTAAATAAAGTAGCTTGCCTAATCTTAACGTTTAAGTCAGCACAAAACAGCCTTGAATGAAGTATCTTGCCTAATCTCACGTGTAATTCAGTACAAGACAGTCTTAAATAAAGTAACTTGCCTAATCTCACGTGTAAATAAGTACAAAACAGTTTTGAATAAAGTAACTTACCTTATCTCACGTGTAAGTCCGTACAAGACAGTCTTAAATAAAGTAACTTGCGTGATCTAAAGTGTAAGTCAGTGCAAAACAGTCTTTGAATAAGTAAAGTAATAAATAAATAAAGTAACCAGCCTAGCTCAAGTGTAAATCAGTACAAGATAGTCTTGAATACAATAACTTGAATATCCTTATATGTAGGTCAGTACAATTTAGTCTTGAATACAATAACTTGGATATCCTTATATGTAGGTCAGTACAAGATAGTCTTGAATACAATAACTTGAATATTCTTATTTGTAGGTCAGTACAAGATAGTCTTGAATACAATAACTTGAATATCCTTATTTGTAGGTCAGTACAAGATAGTCTTGAATACAAAAACTTGAATATCCTTATATGTAGGTCAGTACAAGATAGTCTTGAATACAATAACTTGAATATTCTTATATGTAGGTCAGTACAAAATAGTCTTGAATACAATAACTTGAATATCCTTAAATGTAGGTCAGTACAAGATAGTCTTGAATACAATAACTTGAATATTCTTACATGTAGGTCAGTACAAGAGAGTCTTCAATCAAATAATTTGCATATCCTCTTGTGTCAGTCAGTTTCCCTGCTTAAATAAATAACATCGTGAAAAGTAACTAGATTATAGAAAGAGATTTTTTTTCAAGTAATTGAAGAGACACCTAAATATGTCTAGTGACTAGATTATAGAAAGAGATTTTTTTCAAGTAATTGAAGAGACACCTAAATATGTCTAGTGACTAGATTATAGAAAGAGATTTTTTTTCAAGTAATTGAAGAGACACCTAAATATGTCTAGTGACTAGATTATAGAAAGAGATTTTTTTTCAAGTAATTGAAGAGACACCTAAATATGTCTAGTGACTAGATTATAGAAAGAGATTTTTTTTCAAGTAATTGAAGAGACACCTAAATATGTCTAGTGACTAGATTATAGAAAGAGATTTTTTTTCAAATAATTGAAGAGACACCTAAATATGTCTAGTGACTAGATTATAGAAAGAGATTTTTTTTCAAGTAATTGAAGAGACACCTAAATATGTCTAGTGAGTAGATTATAGAAAGAGATCTTTTCAAATTGAAGAGACACCTAAATATGTCTAGTGACTAGATTATAGAAAGAGATTTTTTTCAAATTGAAGAGACACCTAAATATGTCTAGTGAGTAGATTATAGAAAGAGATCTTTTCAAATTGAAGAGACACCTAAATATGTCTAGTGAGTAGATTATAGAAAGAGATCTTTTCAAATTGAAGAGACACCTAAATATGTCTAGTGAGTAGATTATAGAAAGAGATCTTTTCAAATTGAAGAGACACCTAAATATGTCGAGTGACTAGATTATAGAAAGAGATCTTTTCAAATTGAAGAGACACCTAAATATGTCGAGTGACTAGATTATAGAAAGAGATCTTTTCAAATTGAAGAGACACCTAAATATGTCCCTTTGGATATAAATGTATTTCATATTTTCAATAAATTTGATACTGTTTGAATGAAATCAACTCCGTTCAAAATTTAAAAACTTGATTGGAATCCAGCAAACAGTTGTTCAAATCAGCGAGCTGGCGTTCCTCATTCATTTAATTCGTTAAGACCAGTATACAGAAATGAAACAAATATCGTTAAAATACGTTATTTGCGAAAACAGAATGTTATTTCTGGATAGGATACAAGCCGATGAGTCTTGTATCAAACTAAACGAAAGCCATGTGAGCAGACAGAAACTCGGTCACAACACCCACTTCACCCCGCCTGCCAAAGCAAGGTCCGTTACTGTCACGTTAAGATACAAATGAAATCATTTCTATTTCCTCAATACGACATGAATATCCAAAATACCTTTACACGCAAGACTGTATTAAATAGAGCGGGCCGTCAACAAAACCAACTCCTCCCATCGCATCACCTCGGGGCGGCGGGGAGGGTGGACGAGATTATCTTGGAAAGAACACTATGCAGTGTGTGTGTAGAAGACTGTAAACGTAGCATGAGAGAGAGCTAGCTTCACTCTGACTACTGACATTGCGCATTGAGATAGTCGCTCTAGTGCAAGTTACACGTGCATGCAGTAACATTTTATTTACTGTAATTCAAGCACCTGGCCGTCTAGACTGCAATGCTAGGCTTGCTATTGAGGAGAGCAAATGGACTTTCACTTTTAAATAGCAGATCTATATAAGGTTAGGAGGGTTTGGTGGTGTGATTGCGTTCGCTTCCTGTCTCTTGACAGCTTGTGTGGGGCCTCATGTTTTAGAATGCTCCCGGCCCTGGATAGCTCGGGAGGAACTTGATTCCCCTCACTCTATTCTGGGGTCCCGAGCACAATAGTTGGACTGATCAATATCGAAGCCCCAAAGGGGGGGTGACGTTCGTATTTTCGTTCTCCCATTTCTCTCAATTATTTTCTCGAGTCAGTTAGAACAGAAATGTTAATAACTCGTTCTGATAAATTATACTGTGGGTTTTAATTAGACATGATTATAATTTTGAATTAATTACGGTATATAATAATTGATTTTATCTTCTTTTTTTTTTCTTTTTCTTTTTTTTTTCGGGGGGGGGGGGGGGGGGAGGGGTATATTTACATGTACGGGCAGTTGTGACAGGCAACTGATGTACGCCCAAAGGGAAACAATAGAATCTTCTGCTGCTTGCTACATGTTTAATCCCCTTTGTTTATGCTTAGCCATATCGGCACGTTTAAATAATTTATTAATGATGCCAACGCTCTAGCTGCATAGCTTTGTCACACACATTTCTGCGTGCAATGTCTTTCCCCCACCCCACCCCACCCCAACTCTTCTCTTCCAGTGCACAGCCCCTCCGCTCATCTTCCATCACGTTCCGAGCAAGCAATCGATTTGTGCCGGTCAAGGCTCCAAGTAATCACGGCGAATGACACAATGGACCATGGCTTCTTCCACCGATTTTCAAGTCTCGCTAGTAGTGGCAATCAGCAATGGTGCGATTGCCACAAAGTTAATTAACAGTAAATGTAATAATTTTATTGCGCTTGAGATTAGTAAGGATATTGGGGGGTGTTTTTTTTTAATTTGACTATGAAATCGAGGAACGAGACGTATTGGTGTTTTCGTTAACATCTTGTTAATTATTAAAATATAAATATATACACGTACACAGGTTGTGGTAGACTGACGGATTCGATCAGGTCATTATGTCTTTCTGTAAATGAGGTCATTATATCTTTCTTTAAACTAAGTCACCTCATATTTCTGTAAATAAGGTCATTATATATTTCTGTAGATGAGGTCACTTCATATTTCTGTAAATGAGGTCATTATATATTTCTGTAGATGAGGTCACCTCATATTTCTGTAGATGAGGTCACCTCATATTTCTGTAAATGAGGTCATTATATCTTTCTTTAAACTAAGTCACCTCATATTTCTGTAAATGAGGTCATTATATATTTCTGTAGATGAGGTCACTTCATATTTCTGTAAATGAGGTCATTATATATTTCTGTAGATGAGGTCACTTCATACTTCTGTAGATGATGTCATTGTCATTATATGTCTGTAAATGAGGTCACTTCATACTTCTGTAAATGAAGTTATTATATGTCTGTAAATGAGGTCACTGCATATTTCTGTATATGAGGTCATTTCATTTTTCAATAAATTAGATTAAAATGTCGGATCAAAATGACTTAGAGCGCTTACATCAACAAATTTCAAACTATTGCAAAAGTTAAGGATAGCATGAAACACTGCTTAGTGCAACAGACTGGTATCGGACAATAGTATTAAAAAAAAACTACACACACAAAATACAAGAATACACTGACAAACTAGGTAGACACTTATTAGAAACAAGTAACTATATATATATATATGTGTGTGTGTGTGTGTGCTCTCCATGCATAAAAAAAAAGAAATTGTTAGGAAACATTCTTTCACCTATATTAGAAATATAGGAAAATCTTTTACCAGCTTTCTCTCCCTACAACGCATCTCCAGTATTTATAGAGCCAGCATATCTCTCCTTACAACACATCTCCAGTATTTATAGAGCCAGCATATCTCTCCTTACACCTCCAGTATTTATAGAGCCAGCATATCTCTCCTTACAACACATCTCCAGTATTTATAGAGCCAGCATATCTCTCCTTACAACACATCTCCAGTATTTATAGAGCCAGCATATCTCTTCTTACAACACATCTCCAGTATTTATAGAGCCAGCATATCTCTCCTTACAACACATCTCCAGTATTTATAGAGCCAGCATATCTCTCCTTACAACACATCTCCAGTATTTATAGAGCCAGCATATCTCTCCTTACAACACATCTCCAGTATTTATAGAGCCATCATATCTCTCCTTACAACATATCTCCAGTATTTATAGAGCCATCATATCTCTCCTTACAACACATCTCCAGTATTTATAGAGCCATCATATCTCTCCCTACAACACATCTCCAATATTTATAGAGCCATCATATCTCTCCTTACAACACATCTCCAATATTTATAGAGCCATCATATCTCTCCTTACAACACATCTCCAATATTTATAGAGCCATCATATCTCTCCTTACAACACATCTCCAGTGTTTACAGAGCCATCATATCTCTCCCTACAACACATCTCCAGTGTTTACAGAGCCATCATATCTCTCCCTACAACACATCTCCAATATTTATAGAGCCAGCATATCTCTCTCTCTCTCTCTAAAATATATATCCAGGTTTATGGAGCCTGCATATCTTTCTCCCTTCAATACGACTCTAGTGTTTATAGTCAGCGCCTCTCTCTCTCTCTCTCTCTCTCTCTCTCTCTCTCTCTCTCCCCTCCCCCTACATCTCCAGTTTTTATTGAGCCAGCGTCTCTCTCTCTCTTTCCCTTCAATGCATCTCCAGTATCTCCAGGGTTTCTCTCTCCCTACAAAACACCCCCAGTATTTACAGAAACAGCGTCTCTCTCTCTCTCTCTCTCTCTCTCTCTCTCTCTCTCTCCCCCTCCCCCTACATCTCCAGTTTTTATTGAGCCAGCGTCTCTCTCTCTCTTTCCCTTCAATGCATCTCCAGTATCTCCAGGGTTTCTCTCTCCCTACAAAACACCCCCAGTATTTACAGAAACAGCGTCTCTCTCTCTCTCTCTCTCTCTCTCTCTCTCTCTCTCTCTCTCTCTCTCTCTCTCTCTCTCTCTCTCTCTCTCTCTCTCTTTCTACATCTCCAATATTTATAGAGCTAGTGAATCTCTCTCCCAACAACACATCTTCAAAATGTGAAGAGCTAGCAGATCTAGAACTGAAAGCAACAACAAAAACTTGTGTGATCACTGATACTCTCCCTTGACGTGACCATTCTAACTCCCTCCTTTCTAGTGTCTTGTGAAGAAACTTCATAACGTTCTTAACACTGCAGCTTGAGTTTCGATCAGGTAACTTCACTTCTCCACTCTTCGCGGGTTTACTATTCACAGCACGACACAAGTTATCTTCTCTTGCTTCACTTCCTGGCTCCAGCCCTAAACAGCTGTACACTTCACTTTCTGGTTCCAACCCGAAATATCAAATATATGTATTATCTTATACGTGTGGTCACTTCTTCTAGAAGCTTACGCTCTTTGACAACATTATTAGCATTCCGAAAGCAAATTATAAGTCATACGGTCAACGTTCCTTTTACATTTAACTTTTCATTAATTGGAACAATTAATCTTTCAACAATTAGCTAAGCTTACCATAGTAACTGTCCTTGGAAATACATTTTACTTTAATTAATTTGAACTAAATCTTTCAACCGTTAACTAAATTTACTATAGTAATTGTCGCGAAGCGTGTTGTGGTTTTTTTTTTTATATAAGTGCTTATTAACATTAGTAAAATTCGGTAAGATAGTATTTTTAAAGCTACAAAAACAAATTGTGCGTCCTAGAAAATATGTAAGACTGTCAAAAGCTTCAAGAGCGAAAGGTGAAGGTCGTACCATTTAGACACGAATCATGGACGCACTTCCATTATCTGGCAGATTCACACGGCTTATCTTTACGCTTTACTGGAAGTATGGATATATACAACAAACACTGGCTCCGAAATCTTTATTGACTCCGAGGTCTTCCAAACAAGCTTCCGAGATAAGTGCAAAATGTCTGGGATTATTCTCATTTAAAACAAGATATCGAAACCAGTAAGTGGACTTAGAGTTGCGCCCCTGAAATATCAAATCGGAAGACGGCAATCTTATGAGGAAAAATAATTGCGAAATAAGAAAAATGAAATAAAAGATTTACATAATATACTAAAGAAACTATGAATTTGATTTATTCTAAACAAAGTTTTTTTTTTCTCTTCCGTCGGACAGATGAGTCAGATCTTTTACCTGTTCCACAATCCGACTGCAGACTTTGTCGAGACAAGACTTAAATATGTTCACGTGTTGTTTTTCTGTAGAGGTTTTTCATTTTTCTTGGTTTCTTTGTCATTAGTTCTTTAGTGTTTTAATTATTTAAGTCAAAATAATGTATGACAATTTTATCCAGGATGGTATATGTAGTGTTAATAGCAAAGGTGTATAAATTCGACAAAAATAAAATAACTTACTTTGTGTGAAAATAACTTTATTTATAATTTATAATATGACTGTAATGGAAAGATATTACACCAGTTTCTGCAGATGATATTAAGACAATATTGTGTGAGATGTTTTTGTACTTAGATTCCATCATTCCATTTCTTGCATTCTTCAGAGTCTTCAGTACTTACCACTGGCTACTAGTACCAGGAGGCACCAATTGCTTTGTGAGACGACACAAATCATTCACAACTACCAGTACAGTACTATAAGACTTCTGGTGACAGTGAACTTTATGTGTCAGTTGTATGTGGTCAGTATTGAGAAAGGTGGTGTTAGCGAGTTGTATGTGGTCAGCATTGAGAAAAGTGGTGACAGTGAGTTGTATGTGGTCAGCATTGAGAAAGGTGGTGTTAGCGAGTTGTATGTGGTCAGCATTGAGAAAAGTGGTGACAGCGAGTTGTATGTGGTCAGCATTGAGAAAAGTGGTGACAGCGAGTTGTATGTGGTCAGCATTGAGAAAAGTGGTGACAGTGAGTTGTATGTGGTCAGTATTGAGAAAAGTGGTGACAGCGAGTTGTATGCGATCAGTATTGTGAAACTATTTCCAATTTCTGATCACCAATCATGATGTCATTGCCAATGCCACTGGTGTTGTTGGTCATCAATTTGATCTTCTCTGCACTGATTTCAATACTAAAAGCAGTAGCTGGTGTCAGCAAGTTGTGTGCGATCAGTATTGAGAAACGTGGTGACAATGAGGCTTCAATTTTAATACTGAGGCAGTTGGTGACGGTGATACGTAAATGTCAGTATTGAGACTGTTGATGTTAGTGATTTTAAGTGTCTATACTGAAACGTCTGCTTGGTGATAGACGGCTTTATGTCGGTATTCAGTCATCTGGTAACGATGAGCCCTTTGTGTCGGTATTCAGTCATCTGGTAACGATGAGCCCTTTGTGTCGGTATTCAGTCATCTGGTAACAATGAGCCCTTTATGTCGGTATTCAGTCAGCTTGTAACAATGAGTCTTATGTGTCAAGAATAAGAAAGCCCGTGCTGTTGAATATGTGTCAGTAATGAAAGAGCTGGTGACATGAGATTTATGTGTTAGTACTGAGACAATTGAATGGAATCAGTCAGCTTTTTGATTCAGACCTGAGGCTATGGCAATAGTGAGATTTGTGTCAATCAGCAGCCTATGACATGAGCCTTACGTGTTAGGAATAAAGCAGCTGGAGAAGGTGAGTCTTATGTGTCATTATTGAGACAGCTGGTGAGGTTGAGACAGCTGGTAATGTTCTTATTGAGAAAGCAGTTGATGTCCTTATTGAGACAGCTTATGATATCCTTATTGACACAGCTGGTGATGTCGTTGTGACAGCTTATGATATCCTTATTGACACAGCTGGTGATGTCCCTATTGAGACAACTGTTGGTGTCGTTACTGAGACGGCTGGTGGTGTCCTTATTGAGACAACTGGTTATATCGTTATTGAGACAGCGGGTTATTCGTTGTTGAGACAGCTGGTAATTCGTTATTGAGACAGCTAGTGATGTCATTATTGAGACATCTGGTGATGGCATTGATACTGCTGGAGGTGTCCTTACTGAGAAAGCTGATGGTGTCGTTATTGAAGCAACTCGTGGTTCGTTATTGAGACAGCTATTAATGTCGTCATTCAGATAGCTGGTGATGTCGTTATTAAGGCAACTGGTGATTCGTTATTGAGACAGCTGGTGATGTCATTGAGACAGATGATGAAGTCCTGTGTTATCATTGAGACAGCTGCTGATGTCCTTATTGAGACAGATGGTGGTGTCCTTATTGAGACAGCTGGTGATGTCATTGAGACAGCTGATGAAGTCCTTATTGAGACAGCTGGTGATGTCCTTATTGAGACAGTTGGTGATTCGTTATTGAGACATTGTTCGTGTCATTGAGACAGCTGGTGATGTATTGAGACAGCTGGCGACAGTGAACTTCATGTGTCAGTGTTGAGTAATGCAGCCTGTAAACCACTGACTCACATATTTTTCTTCTTTAGACACGTATTGATTTACTGAATTTTGGCAGAATGCATTCTTGGCAAAAAGCCACTGCATAATTTATTATTTCTTTCATGTGAAGTGTAGTATTTCCCATGGTGAGCTCGTTTCATTCAGATTAACCAATTTTTGTATGTACAATATGTACTGGTTTTTCATCAACACGCCTTCTTATATACTTTTAAGTCACACCTTGTCTACATTATATGTTTTCTTGTTAATATATATATATATATCCTTCATTTCGCTTTAAAAGGCACTTTACCTTATATCGTTAAAAATGTTATACTACCTTAATAAATACTAAATGTCTAATATGCAGTATTAGTTAATATAGTATATTAGATTTGTCTCAAGAGATAACCTGTCTGATAATACAGCCTCTGGTCAGTTAGTGACACTTAGGTCTAAAAGAGAGACAAACGGCTACCTGATAAGACAGACATATACCAGACTATTGATACTCTTGTCTCTGACAGACGCATGTCTAAATAGTGTCACTCAAGTCTGAAAGTCAGACACCTGTCTGTCTAGTGACACTCCTGTCGGAAAGACATCTGCAATGTATTGATTGACATTTTTTAAAGTGCTTTCAAGTATCTCTTTGTTAAGCTGAGAGAGAGGTTGTTGGGGGGTGTCGACATTTGTACATGGCGATGTGAAATGACAGATCTTGTTTTCTACGAGAACAGTCTTTCAATTGTATTTTATTCCTTTAAACTCTTTACAAAGTACAGTTCCTCTTTTCAAAATAGCCAGTGTTATAGATGGAGCTATTCTTTATCCTAATATCATTTCATTCCTCAGATCAGTGTGAGTACACGTAACTGTGATATAACCCATTCCGCACTCCATACTGACCTTTGGGCCAGTTTTTCTTCTTTAAAATGATACTGCTAGATGTCTGATATTTTCGTCTTAAGATTTTGTGTGTGTGTGTGTGTGTGTGTGTGTGTGTGTGTGTGTGTGTGTGTGTGTGTGTGTGTGTGTGTGTGTGTGTGTGTGTGTGTGTGCAAAAGTCTTACCTTAAACAGTTCGACTATTAGAATAGTTCTGTGAGGACAAAAGTGGTGCTATTGTTTGGAAGAGAGAGGTAGAATGTTATTGTTTTTGAGGAGAGTGGTAGGATGTTATTGTTTTTGAGGAGAGTGATAGGATGTTATTGTTTTTTGAGGAGAGTGATAGGATGTTATTGTTTTTTGAGGAGAGTGATAGGATGTTATTGTTTTTTTGAGGAGAGTGATAGGATATTATTGTTTTTTGAGGAGAGTGTTAGGATGTTATTGTTTTTTGAGGAGAGTGATAGGATATTATTGTTTTTTGAGGAGAGTGTTAGGATGTTATTGTTTTTTTTAGGAGAGGATGTTATTGTTTTTTCAGGAGAGTGATAGGATGTTATTGTTTTTTTTAGGAGAGTGATAGGATGTTATTGTTTTTTGAGGAGAGTGACAGGATGTTATTGTTTTTTTATGAGAGTGATAGGATGTTATTGTTTTTTGAGGAGAGTGATAGGATATTATTGTTTTTTGAGGAGAGTGATAGGATGTTATTGTTTTTTGAGGAGAGTGATAGGATATTATTGTTTTTGAGGAGAGTGATAGGATGTTATTGTTTTTTGAGGAGAGTGATAGGGTATTATTGTTTTTGAGGAGAGTGTTAAATATTATTTTTGAGGAGAGTGATAAGATTTTATTGTTTTTGAGGAGATTAATGGAATATTATTGTCTTTGAGGAGAGGCTAGAAAACTATCATGGATTTTTGTTCTTTTGGCAGGCATGAAGACATCACAAATTTTGATGCCATTTTAAACACTATTTTCCTGGTTAAATTTTAAACGGAAAAATGTGAAAAACAAAAATAATAAAGAAGAACAATTCTGAAATATCGATTTATTTTTAAGCGACTAGACGAAATTGTCTGTTGACTTTTGCACTAACGACAGCAGCTGTGCAGTGTTTCTTCAACACTACCAAATATAGCCTCATATTGTTGATAGCATGGAGCTATCTTAACCAATCGTCGTACACATTTGTTTTATCTTATCAAATAATTATCTAACAATTTGTCATAAGATTTGACTTAAGTAATTAGCATTAAATTTTGTCTCATAAATCGGCAATCTAGAATTGGCTCAATTCAAAATTTAACAAGTCATTTATCGTCAGATAGACAGACAGACAGACAGAGAGACAAACAAATAGATAGATAGATAGATAGATAGATAGATAGATAGATAGATAGATAGATAGATAGATAGATAGATAGATAGATAGATAGATAGATAGATAGATAGATAGATAGATAGATAGATAGATAGATAGATAGATAGATAGGGCGGACGGACGGATGGATGGATAGACAGACAGACTGACTTCATTTCAAATGTCAAAATACCTGCAGTCATAGCTTACTTAAATATTGATATTATTAATTCTACTAATAATAGAATAAATTAATAAATAACAATTGAAATTCTAATCGTGTGGATTTATTTTGTCACCCTCTGTTGAATACAACAGGAAGGGTCTGTGGTATTCGTGCGTACAAGAACAATGGGTGGATGGTTTGAATATACAAAATCATTCTATGGTTACTGTGTAATCACAACATAAATCTGGTGTTCTTTGTAAAGAAATAAGAAGGATGGGTGGGTACTGAGAATATACAACAAGAATGTGCATTAGAACAAAGAGTATTTGTGACTACTGTCTATGTACAAAAAGAATGAATGGGTAGGTGTATGCACAAAATGATGAATTTGTGGGTAATGAGTATTTACAATAGAGAAATCATGGGTAATGTGACGTATGATAGAAAATGTATGGGTAATGTGTTTGAAAAATATAGAAATAATGGGTAATGTGACGTATGACAGAAAATGTATGGTAATGTGTATGTACATTTGAGAAATAATGGGTAATGTGACGTATGGTAGAAAATATGTGGGTAATGTTTATGTACGATAGAGAAATAGTGGGTATTGTGACGTATGATAGAAAATGGTAATGTATATGTGCAGGACAGAAATGAAAGTATCTGTTTATGACTTTTATCTAACCATACAACAAAATATCTTAAATAAAACATAAGTTCGCATAAATTACAATATTTTGGATCAGTGTTCAGGAAACTAGCACTGACATGTCATTACAATATACAAATAATCTCAACTAACTTCCTGACTATACGACACCTTCCTTCTGATTACAGTAACAATTCCTAACTGCACAATACCCTTAATTCCCAACTAGACAACCCATTCTTACTAATTACAGTACCCTTAATTCCTAATTAAATAACCCTAACTTTCTGATTACAGAACCTTTAATTTCCTAACTATACAACTCTTGTTTTCTAATTATAGTACCCTAATTTCTTAACCTCAGAGCCCATATTTTCTAGTTACAGTACCCTTTAATTCCTAACTACGCTACCCTTGCTTTCTAATTAATTATAAGACCCTTATTTTCTAACTATCCTGTTTACTTGCAAACTAAAGTACAGAATTTAGAACTATCTAACTATACTGTTTACTTGCAAACTAGAGAATTTAGAACTATTTAACTATCCTGTTTACTTGCAAACTAAAGTACAGAATTTATAACTATTTAACTATCCTGTTTACTTGCAAACTAAAGTACAGAATTTATAACTATTTAACTATACTGTTTACTTGCAAACTAGAGAATTTAGAACTATTTAACTATCCTGTTTACTTGCAAACTAAAGTACAGAATTTAGAACTATTTAACTGTCCTGTTTACTTGCAAACTAAAGTACAGAATTTAGAACTATTTAACTATCCTGTTTACTTGCAAACTAAAGTACAGAATTTAGAACTATCTAACCTAGTTCAAAATGTTAATCCTCTTTACAATGATAAACAATTTTCCCCCTAAATTCTGACATTAATTATTGAGGTTTAATAAGATAATGGCATTTGCCGCGAGATTTTTCATACGCAGTTTCCATATAATCTAGTCCATATTTAATGGTACAAAACAAGTTTCCAATGAATTGCATGTTTAAATTCCATAATTTATGTTCTTAAGTACTGAAGCTAAAGATTTCTAGTACTGAATAACTTAAGCTTTTGCCTTGGCTTGTTAAACCGCGTTTAATTTCCTGAAAAGGAGATTAACTTATACAAGATATTTAATGTACTGTTAACACTTTCAGTAGAACAGAATACGTTCGATATTTTAGTATTTTGACGACAAAAGATTTAATTCACTTTCTTTAGTATCGACTGTTCTCAACCAGATGTAATTTAGAGAAAAGTTCTGCACTGCCGAAATATTTTGGGAATACAAATCGAAAATTATGGAAATGCTGACATACACACACGTGCACTAGTTTTAATGTTCGTGTCTTTCTATTTTTTTCTTTTTTATTGTAATATTGTTCATTTATTAATGTTCCTCTTGTTTGCTGGCTCTGTCGCTTTAGCGGGGGGACGGGGGGGTTCAGTGGAAAAGGACGTTTGACGCGACAGTATTACGAGAGAGATTTGGAGACCTTTTTGTTGTTTGCCTTCATTCGGCACTTGTAGACAATTCTGCGGAACCACGGTGAACGAAGTATTTTAACTGACAACATCATTGTTTGAGAAGGATCAATATAATGACATTAAAGCACCGGCCGGGAGAAAAGAAGGGAGTCGGAAATACAGAGAGACGGAAGACAAGCTCGCCTGAAAAAAACTGGAATACTCGTTTAATTTATAATCGATATGTAAAAGTGAAGTAAAAGAAGATTTGCAAATTAAATTGTGCAGTGCCAACACAATTTAAGTCTGTGTGACACGTATCGCTTGTTTCTCTAGTCTTGCTTTCTCTTTCTAGCTGTTATTTACCGTTTCATTATGCGATTCAGGACTGTAGTGCTTCAGCTGACAGCATTCTGTGATCACCTAGACAAATCTTGTATCACTTTCACAGAATGCATTCTGTAATCACCTAGACAAATCTTGTATCACTTTCACAGAATGCATTCTGTGATCACCTAGACAAACCTTGTATCACTTTCACAGAATGCATTCTGTAATCACCCAGACAAATCTTGTATCACTTTCACAGAATGCATTCTGTAATCACTTAAACAAATTTTGTATCACTTTCACAGAGAGCATTATGTAGTGAACTGTTAGATATTGCATAATTATATTAGTTACTGTGGATAATTACAAGTGATACCTGTTCATCGTGACACTCATGTTTTCGAGTGTATTAATTTTCAAACTGTTTGATATGATTAACTCTTATATATATTTAAATAAATAATTTTGTGTGTTTATCTGTATTTCAATACCCAACACTTAATTTTATTCCTGTAAAATTCCCAACCCTTCCATTCCCTCAAAAGAATTACAAACTCGCTGATTAAGCATAATGATAGTTGATCTGTACACTCTGTGCATAGCATGAAGGAATCATAGCATGAAGGAACAGATCAAAAATCACAATATACGTCTGTGACGTAAGCGTCCCTAGCATAGCCGATACTGAATGTGGCTTTTTAGACTAAATCCTTGAGACTCGAGCGATCCCTAGCTTAAGCTCTAATGCAGTAGGCTAAGGTACTAAACCCCTTCCCTGTCTAAGCTCTAATGCAGTAAGCTAAGGTACCAAACCCCTTCCCTGTCTAAACTCTATAAACAGTAGGCTAAGGTGCCAAACCCCTTCCCTGTCTAAGCTCTATAAACAGTAGGCTAAGGTACCAAACCCCATCCCTGTCTAAGCTCTATAAACAGTAGGCTAAGGTACCAAACCCCATCCCTGTCTACACTCTATAAACAGTAGGCTAATGTACCAAACCCCATCCCTGTCTACGCTCTATAAACAGTAGGCTAATGTACCAAACCCCATCCCTGTCTAAGTAGGAATATTTTTATTGATGCTGACCAAATGTTCGTAAAAGCTTGAAAGAATGGATGAAAGGATGGGTGTGTAAATAATTCTTTTCTATATTCTAAGTGAGGTAACTCTTTCTAACATTAAATTACCTTGACACAGATTCTTACGTCACGGAGTTAGCTGTTGTTAGGTAGAGCGCTAGCTAAAGTTGATTACCCGCTTTTTTTTAGCTTCCTTAGGGGGTCTTTATTATGGAGAATCTATATATACACCAACTTTCTTACCATTTCCTGAACAACAACAAAATCATTCAACACAGACCAACAAAAAAACAGACACACGAACCACGAAAAAGAAAAGATGCAGACCATTAGAATGGGTACGACTCCATCAAAAAGTCATCAACGATACAAGCGCACACTCGACACAAATGGAACTAATCATGCACTACAGCAACAAAGCAACGGACTACCACCAACGGACTACCACCATCGGAATTCCTCCGGTGGCTTTTCGACGCCTACAGACAGTACTACGGACCACATAAACCAGCACCAACAAACCCACCACTACAGAAACCGATGGTAGACACCGACAACTATGACAAACGGGGACCCGATGGAATTAAACGACGTCTACAACAAGAAGAGGAACAAAATCTAGGTACACTTGAATCAAACCAAGGAAAGTTGTGGCTCTACACCTGTCCAAAATGGAGGAAAAATCAATACTACAGCTAGCCATAGCCAACACTACGCAAGAGTAACAAACTCTATCTGATACTACACCACTGCGCCCGCACTCTTCAGAGATGAGTGCACATGAGCTATCCAAGACTGAGAACAACCAAGGGTGATAAATCTACTGCGGCTTCCGTGAGGAAAGAAGTCAATAAGAAAGTAGTTGGAGGGGGGGGTTCTTCACTTCAGTGCCTTTAGTTGCTCCTACAAAAAGAAAGTTATGTTTGACGTAAGCATGCTGCTTCTGACTTGTACTGGTACACTTTTTAAAATTTGAAATATTTTGTGAACTTTTCTTCCATAATTTGAATTCAGGGTTTGAATTTGCAGAGGGTTGATTTCATTTCTTCGTCCGCGGTGAGATAGATAGATAGATAGATAGATAGATAGATAGATAGATAGATAGATAGATAGATAGATAGATAGATAGATAGATAGATAGATAGATAGATAGATAGATAGATAGATAGATAGACGGACAGACGGACGGACGGACGGATAGATAGATAGATAGATAGATAGATAGATAGATAGATAGATAGATAGATAGATAGATAGATAGATAGATAGATAGATAGATAGATAGATAGATAGATAGATAGATAGATAGATAGATAGATAGATAGATAGATAGATAGATAGATAGATAGTCAGACAGACAGTAGTGGTAGTTGTATGTGATTTGCCACTGGTGCACTCAACTTGCAGGCAAAATGTGATTTTCTTTAAAGATGCTGGAAGGCTGATTATTCTCCTACAAACTGCATCATTAGATTTCCGCTTCATCGCCAAATTTTATTCTAATAATCCACTTTATTTCTCTAAATAACTTACTTGTTTTCTTTTCGTTTTTGTCCAAGTAACCTTCAGAAGTGCGTTTTCGATAATACAAAATCTAGAAATATTGTCATTATGACATTATCATATATTAAATCTCAACATTTTAGGTCAACTATTTTTGTAATCAAAGGTTTTAAATGGCAAACTGTATGTTCACAGCTGAATGCATGGTATCAAGCACACACAGGAAACATCAAACTGAATTATATGAATAGTAAAGCGCGTGCGTTGCGCGAAGTCGATATTACCTTCTATGTTACTGTTTTATGTTGCGAATAGTAAAATGCGTGTGTTGCCTGAGTTCCCTATTACCTTCTATGTTACTGTTTTATGTTGCGAATAGTAAAATGCGTGTGTTGCGCGATTTCCATATTACCTTCTATGTTACTGTTTTATGTTGCGAATAATAAAATGCGTGTGTTGCGCGAATTCCATATTACCTTCTATGTTACTGTTTTATGTTGCGAATAGTAAAATGCGTGTGTTGTGCGAATTCCCTATTACCTTCTATGTTACTGTTTTATGTTGCGAATAGTAAAATGCGTGTGTTGCGCGAAGTCGATATTACCTTCTATGTTACTGTTTTATGTTGCGAATAGTAAAATGCGTGTGTTGCGCGAGTTCCATATTACCTTCCTTGTTACTGTTTTATGTTATTGTGACACCAGCGCCACTTTGTTAATGGATATAATTATAATTAATTAATTAATTATCCAAAACTAATTACAAATGATGAGAATCTTAATTTATTTTGTTAATGATCCTCCTAATGTCACCACTCGTCTCTCTCACTTGGCGGATATGTGGGCACCGTAAACGTTCTCTCTTCCACAAAATTTAAAGACAAACATTTACCGCCACACAATATTCTGTAGGTGGAAAACTTCTTACTAAAGGAGAAGACAAATCCATCTTTAATCAACATTTAGCGAGCCCCCATTCACCCACTTTCTTCTCCCGCTAAAGGTTATCAATATGCATAAGAAAGTCACTAAATGTAAAAATAAATTTACTAAATCAACAATAAAATATACATATGACAAATGCAATGAAATAGATTACTTGACATCGATATTTCCACAGACCTACGTTCAGATAAATTTATGTTTACACAGTCTATATCTTAAAAATAATACAATTCAATAAAAGAGTCCATACAAATCACAAGATAATCTTATCAGAGAACAGAAATGGAGTTATTAGGATAAGTCTTATGTAATCTTGTTCAAATGCCACCTCAGTAGTCCTTCCACACACTTTTGTAACAAGACACAAGTTATTGTCAGCAGTTATGTTAGCTCTACTGCTGTCTCACTCACATTTTAAAAACACTGTTCCATTACTTAGAATTAACCTAGGCACTTCTTTTTGCTGTTACACTCCTTCAAACAGAACAATAAATGTAGTGATGTCCAACAGCTTCTCTACACTAGAAATTATTCTACAAATAAAGTAGTCAACAAATCTTGCCACCACACATCAGTAGAGGGCAGTGCATTCTTACTCACCTCTCCTGCCTTTCTACAGCCAGTCATAGTGGTTTACACAAAGTAAACCAGGAGGTTCAAATCAAACATTGAAATGATCAACAGATAAAGGCTAATTGTCTCTGCAAAAAATAAGCAGAGAACAAATGTTAAGTTTCCAGTTTATAGCTTTATAACTCCATTCTTACTTACATTCCAGCCTCAACTTACAATTTCCTGCTACAGTATTTATTAGCCCAATGCATGCACACAGCATAATAAATAGAGCAGATCAAAACAATGTCGAATGTTAGTGTACTACACTCGAGCATCTTAGTTCAAACATTTGTAGGAATAATAGTCTACTCACAAAATACATCTTATTAAAACACAAGTATAACATATCAATAGCAAAAGTGCATGAAAACTTCTAAATCCATTCTCTCTCAATCAGTCAGCTAACTCACCATCAAGCTAATGGTCACATTTCAAAAACAAATTTCTTCTTTGCCATTGTTTAGCTAATCATTTTATTAATTAAAATCTTTTTCATTCTTCTATAATAAATGTAGTACCATTAACAAAATTGTGTCAGTGGTGCAATAGGTGTTTACGACCTATTAAGATGTGGGTAACTCAAAAGGGTGAAGGACACAGAGAGATAAAGGGGTCGACATAATGGGGAAAACACTAGCCAGATACGAGATGCTCATATTTAGTAATTCACATTCCATGTCGTGACGTAGGAGAATCTGCTAGTTGACCTCAAGACCATCATATACACGTATCAATGAGCCAGCCCAGCATGGTCCAAGGGTTGACTTCTTTGCATACATTGATACCAAGCGCGATTTACGAGAGTGGTAAATAAAATTGACTTCTCTAGATTATATATTATTGATAGAATGTTATGTAAAATATTCATGTGATTTGTTAATGACATTGTGTGAACTAATGTATTTTCTCTCACAGAAGCTAAGTGGCGTTAGTGATAATTACGTTTATGTAGGAACACTGAGATGATACAAGCACTTGTATACACCATACTCATGTACCGTAAACCTATATGTAGCCAGTGAAGCTAAATAGAGATTGGAATGATTGTTTAATGAATATTAATGAAACGACTTGTTGGATATATTGTATCTATGAATTTATCTAATTGCAGGAGTGGAACTATTATTGTTCACTTATAAATATTTTTAGTCTGTGAATTATATATTAGCGGGTAGCTAACGAGTTATGATAAGCATTGTAAGAGTAGTCTATCGCTGTTGCCACAAAGCCCAAATGCTCATGCTTATAGGTTGCTATAGAAGAAATAGTGTTCCTTTCCGACAGTTCCTGGTCTGAAGGTGTATCTGTCTTTTGATCCATGGACTACAACGTCTGGCACACCTTTCAGCATTGAGTTGTTCCTACCTGAAAAACAACCGCAACACACTGTCAAAGGATGCCATGGGCAGTTACCTTTCTTCAGAAACTCTAGTTAAAGCGTAGATTCTCCAAAATAAACTGATCAGTTGAATACGAACTCTATTCGAATAATTGTGCATGACAAGATAGATGAACTCATCGAATATTTCGAGATTGGGAAATTGACGTTCTTTCTTTTTTTATTATTGTTAATAAATTTTTTCTTTGTTTATCTTCACTCATATTTGCATAATTTGTTGTGAATGACGATTGGGAAGCTGGTAAGGGGGCGGAGCCGGAAGAATTAATATTATAATTGTAACTGATAAAGGGGGAGATAACGTTACCAGCTAGGCATGTCAGCTGATTTATCCATTAGTATGTTATTTGAATACTAGCCTAAAGATCTGGCATATTAGCCGAAGGATAAGTCAGGCCGTCAGCTATCGCTAGTATTGGAAGCGTAATAATAATCTAATATTGATACCTTAGAGTCTGATACAGCGGCAGGGTCGTTAACTATAACAGGACACGTGGTAGCCACTTCAAATTCAAAGTGATCAAAGAAGAGAATTTTCTACAGCAAGTAATTTTTTTAAATCTCAGCCCATTGGCTGGTCTCGTTCTCGTAAATCATAACCATTGGATAACAGAAACTACTCACTAGTTTGCATTACATTACATCAGCAAATTCTAGCACATTCTCGCCTCAAGCGTTTACTTCAACTCAGACATTTCAAAAATGTGCTTTGTATTATGATATTACCTTTGTATTATGATATTACCTTTCACATTACTGCTTTGTGTTATATGATATTACCTTCTATGTTACAGTTTTAATAATATTATAATATGATAATCGTGGAGGATGTCCTATATAGCATGTTGTAGATTGTTGTATTACAGTAGTCGCAAAGAGTGTCACTTGTTGCATGTTGCTGATTATTGTATTATGGTAGTCTTGGAGAGTGTCACGTATTGCATGTTGTATAGTGCTGTTTTACGGTTGTCATGGAGGATGTTGCATTTTGTAGGTTGTTGCATTATGGTGGTCGTGGAGAGTGTCCCATGTTGTATGTTGTAGAGTGTTGCATTACGGTAGTCGTAGAGGGTGTTTTCATTTATGTACAATCATTACTGTATTTGAATTTCTGAACAACCATTACTGTATATGGATCAGATTAGCACCGTACAAACAACGTTACAAGAGTTACGTTCGATCTGTATATACAATATTTCTAGAGCTGATCAGTACTATACAAAGTCACTAGAGCTGATCAGTGCTATACAAAGTCACTAGAGCTGATCAGTACTATACAAAGTCACTAGAATTAATCAGTACTATACAAACAAAGTCACTAGAGCTGATTACTACTATACAAAGTCATAGAACTGATCCATACTATACAAACAAAGTCACTAGAGCTGATCAGTACTATACAAACAAAATCACTAGAACTGATCAGTACTATACAAAGTCACTAGAACTGATCAATACTATACAAAGTCACTAGAATTGATCAGTACTATACAAACAAAGTCACTAGAACTGATCAGTACTATACAAAGTCACTATAGGTGATAGATTGATAATTTCAATCCTTTCTTCATCATGAGTGCACTGCCTTCACAGGAAGGAAACGTTGAAACTGCAGGACTTGAATTCTTTCTTCATCACAGTGTATTGCTTTCTGCCCCAGGGGGAAAGGACTGGGCCCGTGCGTTACTCCTCGAATGTCAAATAAATGTTTTTGTCATGGAAATGGGCAGTGATCAGGCTCGATTCTAGAGCTATGGCCAAGTGGTAATTGACTTAGTCGGTTGTTGATGCTGTCATCTAAAAGGACGACCACTGAGTGGCAAGAGGGCTTTGGTCCTTAGGCGTGCTGGGGTAACACGAGCCTTTGTACAACTCCAGTGTACCTTAAAGACGAAGTCGTGATTCTGATTGTTAAATTTCAACAGATGCCAAATGGAACGCTATTTGTTGCTTCACTGGGGATGGGTTTTGCCTCACCATCAAACGGACTTCGTGGGGAATTCAAAAGAAAGAAGGAGTCGCCTATAAAACTGACTGTCTAGCAGTTTGTATACAAACATTCTTGCCGATCTATAGGCACTGTACTCAAGCACTGAAGCGCAAGCAAATGAAAAACAGCTGAGTATTTTTTAACGGATAGTTTTCGCCATACTTATCACGGTACGCTAAGATGAGCTGTGTATTTGCTTGTTCATCCTGTGCACAAATTATAAATAATTATTTTGTGGACTTTCAGCACATCAAGAGATAGAGGCTTGTACAGTGTTTTAACATGCAGTACACAGAGAAACTGACAGACAGAGAATTGTGCACACACAGTGTTTTAACATGCAGTACACAGAGAAACTGACAGACAGAGAATTGTGCACACAGTGTTTAGCATGCAGTACATAGAGAAACTGACAGACAGAGAATTGTGCACATCACAGTGTTTAGCATGCAGTACAAAGAGAAACAGACAGAATTGTGCACACACACAGTGTTTAACATGCAGTACAAAGAGAAACAGACAGAATTGTGCACACACACAGTGTTTAACATGCAGTACATAGAGAAACAGACACAAATGTGCACACACACAGTGTTTAACATGCAGTACAAAGAGAAACAGACAGAATTGTGCACACACACAGTGTTTAACATGCAGTACATAGAGAAACAGACACAAATGTGCACACACACAGTGTTTAACATGCAGTACATAGAGAAACAGAATTGTGCACACACACAGTGTTTAACATGCAGTACATAGAGAAACAGACAGAATTGTGCACACACACAGTGTTTAACATGCAGTACATAGAGAAACAGAATTGTGCACACACAGAGTCTAACGTGCAATACATTAGGGAGAAACAGACAGAAGTGTACATACAATGTATTTAACATGCAATATATTAATACATTCAGCTCTTTATGCAAAGGAATATCATTCCTTTATCAAAGACAGCAGATTGATTTAAAATTATCAATTACTTTGTATATAAATAAAATATTATTAAATGTATTTACTTTGTCTTGCTTAGCAATTGTGTGTCCAATAAAGCACATTACAGACTAAAATCTATTTCACCGAGAAGTGAAACAAAACAGGTTTGAGTGTTTTTAAGTGCTAGCCCCCTATGGTAAAGAGCGAATGTCAAACATTTAAGGAATCATTAGTATAGCCTTGGTCTTGCGTTTGGAATGGGGTGAAGAGAAAAATCTCGAGTTCATAGTTTATCTATTTTCTACAAAAGACAGTTAGAGTGTCGGATGCTACTGTCAGCGATGCTATACATTATTTATTGACTAAAGCTGATAATGTAATTGACAAAAGCTATTATACATCAAGTTACTGACAAAAATATGTCATACATCATGTAATTGACAAAAGCTGTTATACATCAAGTTACTGACAAAAATATGTCATACATCATGTAATTGACAAAAGCTGTCATACATCATGTAATTGACAAAAGCTGTCATACATCATGTAATTGACAAAAGCTGTAATACATCATATAATTCACAACATCAGTCATACATCATTATGCCAGGTTACTTGCAAGAGCTGGCCATACATCAAGTTACTGACAAAATCTATCATACATAAGGTTACTGACGAAAGCTGTCCTACCAAATGTTACTGAAAAAGCTGGTCATACATCATGCAATTGACAAAAGCTGTCATACATCATGTTACTATCATATATAATGTTACTGATAAAAGCGTGCAATGTGAAAATATGAGATAGAAGAAGAAAGCTAAAGAAGAATTGTGAGATCACTGTCAACATGCATTTTGGAAACATGTATATTGTTGTTTTTGTATACACATAATTTGAAAAGGTAAAACAAAAATCTTATACGATCATATCAGAATATAAACGAGTGAATGAATGAAACGTTGATGAGCAAATACTGTGTAAATGTTGCATGAAACAAAGAAATAAGTTCATTTTGTTGAGGTTAAAGCTTCTGTGTATGTGATATATCCTTCCTGAATCTAAAAACTTTCTTATCTGATAAAGGAATAACTTCGATGTTAACAAACTCCTGATGCAGATTCTACAAAATAAAGCAATGACTTGTCATTTCACTGACTCCTGATCCAGATTCTACAAATTAAAGCAATGACTTGTCATCTCTCTGACTCCTGATCCAGATTCTACAAAATAAAGCAATGACTTGTCATCGCACTGACACCTGATCCAGATTCTACAAAATAAAGCAATGACTTGTCATCTCACTGACTCCTGATCCAGATTCTACAAAATAAAGCAATGATTTGTCATCTCACTGACTCCTGATTCAGATTCTACAAAATAAAGCAATGACTTGTCATCTCACTGACTCCTGATTCAGATTCTACACATAAAAACGTGAGCGCATTGAGACCTACTACTAGATTCATTACTATTTATTTATTCCCGTTGAATAAGTGTTTCCAACTTGAAATTTCATTTAAGGCATTCTTTCAATTTATATTGTGTCTGTTTGTTAAACGTTTGTACTTCAATTTTCAGCTGATTTCATTGTTCCTCTACAACCCACAGCATTAGCACTCAAAGAAATCAATAAAGTTTTTTTTTTCCTGACGATTCGCTACCGTCTTCCTTTCCTGACTGGCGCCGCCGGAAATGAAACAGCGTAACTTAATGATGTGCATTATTTTTCGTCTTCTCCATTATCGTATTACAATAACTTAGATAGATAGATAGATAGATAGATAGATAGATAGATAGATAGATAGATAGATAGATAGATAGATAGATAGATAGATAGATAGATAGATAGATAGATAGATAGATAGATAGATAGATAGATAGATAGATAGATAGATAGATAGATAGATAGATAGATAGATGTTAAATTCTACATGTATTGTGATTTCTTCTTGATTCGTCTCAATAACCTCTAAAGTTGTAATGTCGTCTCTTAGAAAAGAAGGGTATAAACAACGACCGGAAAATCTTTTGCAAATATACATCTAATAATGCAGCAACTTCCTCGACTTCTAATTTTTTTGTTCAGATACCTTCCTCCAAAATTTCTTAATAATAACAACCATGCTCTCTATTTTAACTACTACAAACATAATGATGATGAGAATATACGCAGAGCCTCAATGTGGGACAGCTCTTGGGCAAAAGCCAAAAAACAGTTTCATGACGCATACACATGTAAACAAATAAAAATAAATCAAATAGTTTATAACTAATAAGCATTTGGAAACAAACATAATATGTACCGTAGTACAACGATGCAGTACTTGGTGAACTCTTTGAAAATTGTGTGCGAATGGCATTGGGAGGCTGTGCGTGTCAGTGACTCATTCTAAGCATACCATCACTTGGTACGATCAATTATTAATTCACACTCTGTCCTCCATAGATATAGAGTCCAAAGTTTTAGTACTTCACGCAGGATTGATACTAATGGTCTGTGTCACTGCATCTAACCTTCTGTCCTTCCTCCCTCCCCCACCCCCACTCCGTCCTTCAATACAATTTATCCCACCACAAAATGGTGTCAAGATCTTTCAATCGACAAATTATATTTTGCTGGTTTTAGAATGGTGGTTTCCCAATGAAGAATAAATTTATATAAACAGTTGGGGCATTTAACAAAGGATAATCGTACACTCATGTTTATATTTTTATTTTACACAGCATTTGAATAATTCATTCTAATTGTCTGAGTAATTTACAACATAACGTGAGAGCTCTGTCTGGGATGAATTTGTTCAAAATTGTTAAACTAATTGTCATAGTGTTGAAATTAGTAAATGTAGAAATCTTGAGGGAACTAACAAGACCACTATAGTCTCAAGAGAACAGTGGCTCATGGAACATTCTACAGTATGCTAGAGGAGCACATGAAGAAGTGACAATTCTTTTGTGAGCAATAAATATGTGACATTTTGTGTGAAGGACCTTTGCAGCAGCAGCATTGACAAAGTTATGTACAAACTATTATTGTTTATCTCTCTATCACTCCATCTCTGTTCTTTGATAAGAATGATCAGGTGATTATATTGATACTATTGGACTGCTGAATTATGGGACAGGATATCAGATTGTATAAGCAAGAAATTATTTGAACATGGTTTCATGGAAATATTCTTGTCCAATAATCTTTTCATTGTATTTGTTATATATATATTTGATTGTTAATTTAATATATTTATTGAGCTTCTTACACATATTGATAACCATATGTTGGAGAGATAGTGGGTGGATGGGGGATCACTGAATATAAATTAAAGACGGATTTATCTTCTCCTTTGTTAAGAAGTTTTCCACCTACGATAATATTTTGTGAAAGTGAATGTTTGTCTTGTTGTGAAAGAGAGACAACATTTACAGCACCGAAATATCCGCCAAGTGAGAGAGACTTGTGGTGAGTGGTGTCTTCTGGATAATTATTAATAATATAATTAATATTCTTATCACTTGTAATTAGTTATAGATGATTAATAATAATAATCACAACCATTAATTAGGGTGGTCTTGTATCACACTGTGTTCAATGCCCGCTGATTAGCTACTAATGTTTCGTGTTTGAATACTACTAATGTTTCGTGTTTGAATAATGTCAATCCTGCAGAGGTGCAATGTGTTAATGTTATAGTTTATTTTAAATCTGCCAATACATTTACTGTCGAGATATTATATAAGACACTTTCTGTTTTCCTAATATATTTACTGTCGAGATATTATATAAGACACTATCTGTTTTCCTAATATATTTACTGTCGAGATATTATATAAGACACTTTCTGTTTTCCTAACATATTTACTGTCGAGATATTATATAAGACACTTTCTGTTTTCCTAACATATTTACTGTCGAGATATTATATAAGACACTTTCTGTTTTCCTAACATAATTGCAAAGCGACGAGAAAAATGTAAAATACCGAGTGTGTCGTACAAGTTGGCCAGCTTGCTTCCCAGTACAAATAATCAGGTAGCACAGAGAGTTAAGGCTGGGTGCTTTATTAAATTATTTGTTATATTTAAATTAGTAATAGTGTATCTCAAAACATCAAATTCGTATTTGAAATAAGCAATTGAACTGACCTTTGTATTCGTGGTCATAAAAGGGCCGAGAGCAAGAAGAATGTGACGTCATCAAGATGAGTGTCATGATAAAGGAATGCGTGGACAGAAGAATGAGTGGAATGTAAAGCGGTCAGGCCAGATGAATGTTTGTGAGAGTAAGAAGTGCCTTTTATGGATGTGGCACATCAGCTGATCTCATGCACGTTAAGTGGAGTTTAGCCTAAGGAGGGAGAGGAATACACCTAGATGACGCACTTGGGGTCAGTAAGAGGATGATACCACTGAAGTGTACTGATCATTAGGCACTGATAGGGCGAGTAAGATATTATCATGATGTGAACACCGACGAATCAGACGAGAATATAGCAGTAGATTTGGAATCTATATATTAACATAAACCTTCCTAGTAACGCTTAGAACTTTGACGAACTGAATTTGTTTTTTCCCACAGCACGTATAGACGTTTTGGGTGATTAGAGAAAACATGTCTTCATTTGGTCTGTGAGTGCATATCATAAGACTTGTACTTGTTTTGGCGTATGAAATGTTTTATTCCATTTGAATAAGTAATATTATACTGAATGAAAGGGAGTTAATGTAAATAAGTAAAGGAATGGAAATTTAATCTTGTCTTTATTTCATGTCTCATAAATTCGGCAACTTTCTATTGTACAACTGTTTTACTGTACAACAGTTCTATTATACAAGTGTAACACTACTATGGCTATGATAAAGAGCAATACCAGTCTACAGTATGTTCTACTAAGAAGTCGAAGTGAGTACAAGTTATTAAAAAAAAATTAAATCAAATCTTATGCTTAAGTTGAGGAAGCTTGCCCGTGTTTTAATAAGCTAAGCTTTAAATGACGTTGATAGTAGATTGAGAGAGTTTCTCATTTCTGGTTTGTTTCATATAATTTGATTCCAATTCTGGCTTCTTCTTTTTTTCTGACAGTGTTTGTGACCTTTCAGTTCGTAGACAGGTTAGAAGGATCTGGAAGCACTTGTAAGTAATTGTGTTCTCAAAGGATTGAACGAGTAAATAGTTAGTGATCATGATAGCGGAAAGGTTTCGTGGACGAAGATGAACTTACATACATCGACACACAACATAAGGGAGATAATTCAGCGGAAAGAGTTGTAGCGAAAGGGAACAAATGAGGCTGGCCATGTGGAATTGACATATTTGTATCCTATTTCTTCCCCTTATATAACATTTAAGAATTAAAGAGAGCATTCTTCAATGGCCGCTCTCTGTGTGAGTGACCTTTGAGACCTCCACCAAACATCCTTCGTTCCTTCCAGTGCATATCTTTAGAATAACTTGCCTCCAAGGAACCAAATATGTTATAAACGAATTTAAATGTTTGTTCACATCACCAGATCCTAGCATTCTTACATATTACTAGACTGATTTGCGCATCAGTAGGGTGGTCAGTAGGAATTATTCATGAGAATTAGTAATCTTAAGACCATTTATAAATTGATGCAACGTGTGAATGTGGCTTTAGGGCAGGAACATCTGCACATTTTCTGACTCGGTGTCCATTGTATCAGAACCCCAGACTGGAAACAATTAACTAGTTACCCTAGTGTCCATTATATCAGAACCCCAGACTGGAAACAATTAACTAGTTACCCTAGTGTCCATTATATCAGAACCCCAGACTGGAAACAATTAACTAGTTACCCTAGTGTCCATTATATCAGAACCCCAGACTGGAAACAATTAACTAGTTACCCTAGTGTCCATTATATTAGAACCCCAGACTGGAAACAAATTAACAGGAAGAACCCATGTAACGATGCTAACTTACTTTTACTGTATTTTTTTAAAATCAAAAATTATCAATCAAGGGAATCAAACTATTTTAAGTAAACTATAATGATATCTTGAAGAAATAAAAACAGGAAAATATTAGAAGATATTATGACTACTATAAAATAAGAGTGTGTTAAATATTTTATCAAGCAAATGTCTTACTTCAAATTCTTTTTCTATTCTTAAACATTATTTACTTTTTTATTAATTATGTCAGATTTATGTGTAATCGATTCATTGTTTACTCACAAGATGTTTAAGATTTCTTCAGATGCTTAATATTTTGTATGCTGACTTGTATTTTCAATACTTTGACGCATTAGTGTAACCACTGTAAAATAATAACCTTCTACTTTGACATAATGGTAAATATAGAACGGATGGAAACTGAATGAACAGATAGCTTGTTGTATCGACACAGTTCACACACACCCACACAAGATGATTGATAGATAGATAGATAGATAGATAGATAGATAGATAGATAGATAGATAGATAGATAGATAGATAGATAGATAGATAGATAGATAGATAGATAGATAGATAGATAGATAGATAGATAGATAGATAGATAGATAGATGGATGGATGGATGGATGGATGGGTGGGTGGGTGGGTTTAGGTAGATAGATAGATAGATAGATAGATAGATAGATAGATAGATAGATAGATAGATTTCTGTTCAAATAGTATAATACATATGGTTGTGGAGGAGTGGTGGTTGTGTATATATTTCAGTATATGTGAGTGTGTGAATAATTGGATGGATAGACAACTAGATATGAAGGGATAGGTGGACAGGAAAAAAAATTTCTGACTTGTTTGATCATAACTGGAAACAAGCCATAATTTAATTGTCCGTCCTCAGTGATTTTCATTAACCTGGTTTTTTTTATTATTCATTTGTCTATTTTAATTATATTGTGTCTTGAGTGAGTCAGAATAAGCCAATTATATGTCGGTAAATTTTATTTTCAAGTGTTCATCTTTCCTGCAGCGTTTATTATACTGGCTTGCTCGTTGGCTACTGGGTAAGGGTTATAAGAGACGAGTGAACGCTATTCAATATCACCAGTTAGGCAGAAAATTACAGAAACAATAAGAATGTTTACAGCAGTATTTAAATTACTCTGATAATAAAATGTCTTGTTATCAAAACGAAGCTACAATAAGAATGTTCATAGCAGTGCTTAAATTACTCTGATAATAAAATGTCTTGTTATCAAAAGAAGCTACAATAAGAATGTTCATAGCAGTGCTTAAATTAGTCTGATAATAAAATGTCTTGTTATCAAAACGAAGCTACAATAAGAATGTTCATAGCAATGCTTAAATTACTCTGATAATAAAATGTCTTGTTATCAAAACGAAGCTACAATAAGAATGTTCATAGCAGTGCTTAAATTAGTCTGATAATAAAATGTCTTGTTATCAAAACGAAGCTACAATAAGAATGTTCCTAGCAGTGCTTAAATTAGTCTGATCATATATTACTGCTTGTTATCAAAACACAGATACACTGAGAATGTGTATAAGAGTACTTAAATTACTTTGATAACAGAATATCTCGTTGTTATCAAAACAAAGTTCCTATGAAGATGTGTATAACTGTACTTATATTACTCTGGTAAATTAATACTCCTCGTTATCAAAACGAAGCTACAGTGAAAATGTGTTTATTTAAAGTACTCTGATAATATGATACTCCTTGTCATCAAACAGAGCTCCACTGAGATTGTGTATAGCAATACTTAAATACTCCGATAACATAGGCTAATACTCTTTGTTACCAAATAGAGTAGCAATGAGATTGTGTATATCAGTATTTAAAATACTCAGATAATATAATGCTCCTTGTTATCAAATAGAACTACAGTGATATTGTGTATAGCAAGACTTAAAATACTTTGATAATATAATACTTCTTGTGGTGAAAACAAAGCTACAATGAGAAAGTGTATAGCAGTACTTAAATTGCTCTTACTTATAATACACAATTTATCAAAACAAAGGTACAATGAGGGTGTTTATAGTAGTAACTACTCTGATAATATAACATTCCTTGCTATCAAACCAAAGCTACAGTGAAGATATTCAAGCTATATACATTTTACATGTAACATTGTTGCTCTATAATCAACAAAGCTAAACTAAGGGGACATATAATAAGCAGCATTGCTACTTTACTATCAAAACATATATATGTTGGATGTCTAGTACTGCTTGGTTGTTACTGAATAAAATCGTGCAGAGAATTTGAATTATGTCTAAAACTATTTGCTTACAAGATAAAATGTGCGGTGATGATGTATATGATATATAACTCACTTTGCTTGTAAATCCATAAAGACTACAAGGAGCAGAAGTGTAATATGACAAGACACATGTTAATCGATAGAAGACTGTGGCTTACTACTTTACACACACAAACACACACACACACACACACACACACACACACACACACACACACACACACACACACATATATATATATATATATATATATATATACAGCACCGATCACAGCGTGATGTAGGGACAGTAAGCAGTGGATTGGTAAATAAATAAAATCAATTATGCACAGATTCTAACACATTTAACAGGTTGCTTTGGTCATTATTTCTCATTTACATAATGTTTGTTTTGATATACAGTTTGTCCCAAAGTAATGAAAGGATTTTGCAAGTCTAAATGTAACTAATATATATTGGAATTTAAAAAATATGTGATTTGTTCTGAAGTAAAGGTTTTTACAAAGTGTCCTATGCAGCATCTCCTGTTTTATAGCTTGTCAGAAAGATTCTTGTAGACTCCTTCTACAAGGTTCCAGTTCCATTAATCTTGACTAAATGCTTGAAACACGCATTTTATGTTCGTTTACATCTCCTGGTCAGAAACGGCGTTTACATTTCCATGTTCGCTCGGTGTCTCTCCAGCCCACATCTTATTCGATAGATGTGTCTCTATAGTCCAGGTCTTATTCTATAGATGTGTCTCTATAGTCCAGGTCTTATTCTATAGATGTGTCTCTCCAGTCCACGTCTTATTCTATTGATGTGTCTCTATAGTCCAGGTCTTATTCTATAGATGTGTCTCTATAGTCCAGGTCTTATTCTATTGATGTGTCTCTCCAGTCCACGTCTTATTCTATTGATGTGTCTCTATAGTCCGGGTCTTATTCTATAGATGTGTCTCTATAGTCCACGTCTTATTCTATTGATGTGTCTCTATAGTCCAGGTCTTATTCTATTGATGTGTCTCTCCAGTCCACGTCTTATTCTATAGATGTGTCTCTATAGTCCACGTCTTATTCTATAGATGTGTCTCTATAGTCCAGGTCTTATTCTATTAATGTGTCTCTATAGTCCAGGTCTTATTCTATTGATGTGTCTCTCCAGTCCACGTCTTATTCTATTGATGTGTCTCTCCAATCCACGTCTTATTCTATTGATGTGTCTCTCCAATCCACGTCTTATTCTATTGATGTGTCTCTCCAATCCACGTCTTATTCTATTGATGTGTCTCTCCAATCCACGTCTTATTCTATTGATGTATCTCTCCAGTCCACGTCTTATTCTATAGATGTGTCTCTCCAATCCACGTCTTATTCCATAGATGTGTCTCTCCAATCCACGTCTTATTCTATAGATGTGTCTCTCCAATCCACGTCTTATTCCATAGATGAGCAGTAATTTAACAGTGAAATAAACCCAGTGCAAAAAAACAAGAAAATTAAATGTATTATAGTTTGTTTTTACAGGACTTTGGAACACTCGTTTGTTTACAATATGCTACAACATGCATTAAATTAACAGTATGATAATAGAACGGCATTTTGCCCAGAAAATAATTACCACTTCCTGAGATGTAAAACAAAATTCACAGAAATAAAATGAACGATTAATTATCTCCGTAAATAATGCATAGAAGAACAGCACGGTTGTCACCGTAGTTAGAAAAACTATTAATATCTGTTACGGGTCATGTATGGGTGAAGTGTTAGAAGAATTTTTCCAAAGCTCACTAAAAGTTGTTAGAATGTTACCCCTTTCTTGCGTAATTTTTTCTGTTTCAGAAACATATTTTCCTAAAGAATGGCCTCAAGCACCACACACACGCGCGCGCGCGCGCACACACACACAATCTTGTTTTCAACTGTTGAAGAAAATGTTATGTCAGAAAGCAAAAATATCCGCAACTGATAATATTTCTGTATTGATTTATCTTTGCAGAAAGTCGATTGTTTGTCAACTTTCGACTGTCGTAAAACGTACGATTTGGTTATGGGCAGCGTAATGCACTTAGAAGAGCGGTTTATATGGGACAATACTCTTAGTGCTACAGTCGTTACTGTTAAGAGTTACCGGTCTACTCAGTACAAAACCTCGATGCCTTACTGGCCCAAAACAAGTGGAGTGCACTAATCTGATTATATTCTCAGTCTTCGTGATTATATGAATTAGCATAGCAATAAAGGTGTTTGTTAAAGGTATCCATAGGGTTCATTTAAAAACGAAATAAAATTGTTTCTGATCCTCTTTGTACAAGGAGTTGACGCTCCTGTCAATTGCCAGTAAAGGCTTACATAGACAGCTTAGACAACTTGTGATCAAAAACGGAGATAAATCTTTCCAAAACGCAAATGACGCTTTTAAGAAAGGGTGCGACTTTCAGCAAATCTGCCAAGATGGAATTACGGAAATGTGTCGTAAATGCATACAAAAATCAAATTATAATAGATATCAATATCTTTTTTTTTCTTTAATAATCGACTTTTTTTTTTTTTATTGACTGTAGTGGTTGGTTCATTTTTCGCAAATTTGTTTTACAAATACAGTTATGAACTCGATGAAATATAACATGCTGTTAAATTTGTCTCTACAAAAAGTGTGTTTTGCATAAATAAAGTATTTTTTGCTATTGAGTAACACCGAATGTAATGGGGATGGAAGAAAATTGCGATGTGTCTGTTAAATAGTGCACAAAAAATACAATCAGATTTTGCTACGATTGGTAAGCGACCTGATCAAGACTCTTGACAAGCTTACAAAACCTTAATTTCAGCAGAAATTGGGGTGAGGGGAGAGAACTCTATGTATGAATGGTTTATCTGGCATGTCCTCGGTGTTGGTGATCAATCTCCATGCAAGCTATAAATAAGACTGACATGAGAAACAGACATCAATGGAAGATTTACTTATTAATAGAACAGTGACGTAGGAAGGTTTTTTTTGTTTGGTTGGTTGGTTGGTTGGTTTATTTATTTGGGGGGGGGGGGCGGGGGGTCTTTGTGTAGACTGTAGAGCATCGGTGATGGGCCCCTTCATAAGGTATGCGCGTAGATTTGAGCTTGATTTAATAATATTCTGAAAGTTTAAAAAATTAGACTCCGATCGATCGCAGCCTTCCCTCCCCCACCCCACCCCACCGCCGGAGCCCTTGTGCCTTGTACAATCCATTGCTACGCCACTGTAACATAATGTTAAGCATGAGCTTGGTCTAGAGAATATTAGTATTAGTGCCATACTAGAGATGCAATAATTAGATTTAGGAATGGCATTTCCGTTATTCAATTCGTCTTGAGTATAATAAACACGGTAAGAACTATCATTTGTATCCAAACGAAATAGAACGATAGTTTCCTGTCATTTTCAGTTGTTCTCTTTATGTCTCTTTCAGAGTTTCACAAATTTCAAAGTTATACTGAATCCTTCCAAAATTGTTTCTTTTGCTCTATTTCTTTTCAAGGTGATGAAAGTCAGACGCTGTGTTCAGTCACTGAGAGACACGAGAGTGAAGAAGATGTTCTTTACAAATGAATTGTTTAGTCACTACAATACAATACAAAATACTCACCACAATACAATACAAAATACTCACTACAATACAATACAAAATACTCACCACAATACAATACAAAATACTCACCACAATACAATACAAAATACTCACTACAATACAAAATACTCACTACAAAACAAAACACCTAACACAATACAATACAAAATACTCATTACAATACAAAATACCCACCACAGTACAATACAAAATACTCGCCAAATACAAAATGCACTTCACGACACAAAATACAATACAAAATACCCACCACAATACAATACAAAATACTCGTTACGATACAAAATACTCGCCAAAATACAAAATACTCACCATGATACAAAATACCACAATATAAAATACTCACCGCAAAATACTCACAACGATACAAAACAAAATACTCACCAAACACAATGTAAAATACTACAATACAAAAATACCAATTATATTAGCAATGCATCAGTAATACTGTATACAAGAAGTGTAAGTATGAATGTGCAAATGGCTTACGGATTCAACTTTTATGTTAAAATCAATATCCTCTGTTTTTCTCATAAATTAACACATATACTTGTCATATTTATATTGCTGATATGGAAGTTGTTCACTCTAATGTGTATATTTCCAGTGTTTATATTACAATAAATGCTCTGAGCTCTACCGATCTAGTGTTTATATCACAATAAATGTTCTCATCTCTACCGATCTAGTGTTTATTTCACAATAAATACTCTGAGCTCTATCGAGCCAGTGTTTATATCACAATTAATGCTCTCATCTCTACCGATCTAGTGTTTATTTCACAATAAATACTCTGAGCTCTATCGAGCCAGTGTTTATATCACAATTAATGCTCTGAGCTCTATCGAGCATTTATTTATATCACAATCACAATAAATGTCCCTAGTTCTATCACAATAAATGTTCTCATCTCTACCGAGCTAGTGTTTATATTACAATGAATGTTCTACATCAATAAGTTCAGTTTAATTCCTGCAAAGACCGGCTTTTAATTAGCACACTGCGTCTTAGAAAATTAATTTTATCAGTATACGTTTCGTATGCAATCTGTTTACTAATATTAGCACCTTCAAGGTAATCGGATACAAACACACACACACACACACACACACACACACACACACACATACACAGAGTGATTCTAGAGTAACCTGTGAAAATAAATTGATTACAAAATATGGATTTCTAAACATAGCTCCGTCTTAAAAGCTGCGATAAGTTGTAAGCATTATTCAATCTTTTTTTATATTTATAGTCATATATCGTATAATTATGTCCCCCGTGCTACAGACAGGTAACATAAGCTGCAGGTCATTTTATTGGATGGATTTGAAAGTGGATAGAATAGGAATGCAAACTACAAAATTGATACATGTCATGTCAATCAATCAACTTTGATTCAGACAAATTGACTAAGTATGAGAAGTAGACAGAGTAAATAAGAGAAGTATATAGACAGATTAGATAAGGGAAGTAGATGTAGACAGTACAGAAGTATATAGAGAGAGAATTATTTAGACTGTCAGGTTAGATAAGAAAGGAAGGAAAGAAAGAAAGAAAGAAAGAAAGAAAGAAAGAAAGAAAGAAAGAAAGAAAGAAAGAAAGAAAGAAAGAATCGTAACTTACCCAAGTTGTCTCTTAAATATTCAGCTGCTAATACCCAACATTTCATAGACATTTAGGATGTAATAATGAAGTCCAGTGAAGTAGTGCCACCGAATCTGTGTTAACACAAGTGATGCAGGGAACCGCCCTATAGACATTGATTTCCTCTTGCCAAAAGAGGAACTGTTCGTATGCTTTGACAATTCTTCATCATTTCGTAACACTCTAGTTGTAATATTCTGTGTAAGTTAACGCTGAATTTTCCAACTTGCTAGGGCATAACAGGCAAGGAAAGCAAACAGAACGCGTTTCTTCAGGTCCATCATAAAACAAAGCAGTAGATGAACAAACTGCACTCACTCAACTACGACTATAAAAACACTTTAGTGTCAGTCAACCGGCAAAGCAGCAGATAATAAGCCCAAACGGACTTGCCAAACCAAGACTGGCATCACTATCAAGGGCAAAAGCAGTAACCCTTCAGAAAATGGTTACAGCCCGCCAGCCAGTCCATGTCAGAATGACGTTGTACGATAGGGGGTGAACGAACCGATCGATGGGTTGGCGTGTGACCTTACTGACATGCGGGACGCTCTAAAGCGCAGCCAATGCTTGACTGAATGCCCAAGGCAGTTTAAACTTGTCACTGTTTATTTGTCTCTCTTTAATGGAGTCGGCCACGTTTTCAGTAACTCTCACAACAACAAAAAATTGTGAAGGTCTGCAAAAGTGACAAATATCATCAAGATGAACTATGAAGGAGAAGGTTAGCATACATATTTTCGTTGGTAGGCCTATATCGTAATCTAGTATAGATTGTGACATCTCAAAATAGGACATTAACTATTTAATGTCCTATTAAGACATATTTTTACTGAAATACTGAAATCCAAATCATTCGTTTTATTGTTAGAAATAACAAGAGAAATGTATAATAATAAGTATTTCCAGGGATATATTCTAGAGTCTAGACGATCATCAACGATTTTTTTTTTTAAATACTGCTTGTGTAAACATTTCCCTTGTTTAGGAAGTTACATAGTATTTCCAACTATAATTTAATTGATCAGTTTTTCAGTTCTATACTCAGTTTAGAGCAGTCTGACATTGAGGAAATTTTTATATTTCAAAGTGCATCTAATTGCATGATTTGCGTAATGAGCAACAAGGCCAGCGGAAATGACGCAAATAAAGTCCAGCGTACACTATCAAATTTAGAGATATATTCATTGTCACATAACGGCGTATTTAGCCCACACCCATCCCTCCTCTAAAAATAGACTACACGTAAACCTACCTTCTAGATTCTAGAAAGTCTTACCCTTATCCCCAGGCGGGGGAAATCTACCTGAATATTCAAGACAACACACTAAACTTGACTAAACTAACCAATAAAAGCTCAGCTCAGCCACGTGAACGAATGTACAGGAAACTCACCTGTTAATCGTAGTCAAATGCAGCTGACCGTATTTTGGCTTCCAATGTTAACAAAGTATAATCATACTACTAACATTATCGCCGGTTATTAACACAGCAGGAAATCATCCTCTGGATATATTACTGCCAAAGGCATGTGGTTTTGCTCGACTAATATTACTCATGTTTATCTTTGATTATTAACTTTATTTTATTTATATTGTTATATTTACCTTATTATATTTAAATATTTGATGACCATATAAGTAAGAGTTTTCTGTCAGAGAACACATGAGGACAATTTCTTAGCCCATGTGTATTTTATTGGCAAATTGGCACTTTATCTGAGAGTTTATCTGAGACTTTATCTTGGATGTCACTTTTTCTTGGATGTTGGTTTGATGAGTGCTGAGCCTCAAGCCAGACCAGAACAGAATAGCCCATGGGCCAAAGACCAGTTCAATGGAACACATAAGCATTCATTGAGACAGACTGCATGTCAGGTGTACCAAAAGTTATGTATATATAAAGTTACAATCACCCAGCTTCAGTCAAGTTATGGACAAACTCTATCAAAGTATTCAAGAGTTCACTCAGAAACATTCTGTGACACATGTGCCACTTAGTTAATGAAGATAATTATTATTATTAATTAATCTTTCATAACTAATTTCAAGTGATGAGAATATTATTTTTTTTTTTATTAATGATCCTCCAACAGACACCACTTGTCTCTCACTTGGCAGATATTTTGGTTTGTAAACGTTTTCACAGTTCCACAACATAAAACAACATTTACAGTCACGTAAGGTTTTCTGCAGGTGGAAAACTTCTTACTAAAGGAGAAGACAAATCCGACCTTAATCTATATTTAGAGAGCCCCCATCCACCCACTTTCTTCTCCAACATAAGATTATCAAATATCAATATGCGAAAGGTCAATAAATTTAACAATAAATTTATTGAAAGAAAATTAAATATACGAATGATAATTACAATGAAATATACGAATGATAATTACAATGAAATAGATCATTTGACATCAACATTCCATGAACCCATGTTCAGATAATTATAGTTTACAGTCAGTCTCTCTCTACATATATATATATATATATATACATGTAATTAAATGACAGCAAATTATAGTTCAATAATAGAGTCAAAACAAACTGCAGGTTAGTCCTCAGAGAATAGAAATGGAGTTATTAGAATGGGTTATTATAAACCACATAACCTGGATTAAGTACAGCTTCCACATTCTTTTCACTGGCCTTTTCAATCACGTCACAGTGTCAAAATATCCACACTGCACAAGAAAACACTGATGTGTCGTTACTCTCAACTGACTTGGAACTCTCTTGCCATCAGTTTCTTGAGCAGAACACAATCACAATGATTGGGTTATCTTCACTGAACTGATGTACTTAGCATCCTTGCTTTGATACATCAAAAGTAGGGGTGTGTTCCCTTATGCTTACACACTTTGCAAGTTTCCCGTGCTTTCCTGGTCGCTCAAGTCATGACTATTGAACAAACGAAGGGTAGCTAGGAACTTGAAAGTTGAACTTGAAGCTCCACTTGAGACCTACAGCTCAGGATTGAACTCACACTCAGACTGAGACTCAACCACAACCAAAAGAAGAAGAAATCAGAAGGCTGCTTGCTGACTGCAACATACAATCAAGGAGCAAGCCTAAGTTTCCTATTCATTACAATATAACTCCATTCTGTCTGACACTCCATTCTCAAACTTCTACAATTCCTGCAACGGTATTCATTATCCCCATGCACACGTGGTACAATAAATACAATGTATCAAATAATGTCATATATTAATACACCACATGGGTACAGCTTAGTTCAAACATTTGTAGTAAATAAATCAACTCACATAGTACATCTTTACATAACACAAGTATAACATATCAATAGAAAAATGTAAGAAATATTTTCAAGTCCACTCTCTCAATCAGTCAGTTTAAACTCACCATCTTCAGAGAAAGCTGTCACTTGAAAGCAGACGTTGGCACACTTGGAAATAGTTTGGGACACTATGTGAAGACAGTGACGTCACACTCAAAGGTTAATGAAGGGTCACTGAAGGGGAGGGTGGAGTCTGATCAAGCTGAAATTTGACTTAGGATTGTCCAATTCAAGATGACTCACAGAAAAGAAAAAAAGTTTCCAGAAAGTGGAATTATGTGATCTATATTACAGTGCAAGGAAAGAAAAGAGTGCAAGTTTCATGGAGTTTAGTTTAGTGGAGCATGAAATAACAATCGTTAAGTGTTGAAACTAGCTCTTGATCTGCAGTAAAGAGCCACTGAGGAGGTGACAAAACTCAAGCAGCAATGAGCACTGAGTTCTGTTGGCTAGATATGATAGGGGATATCACACAGTACCGATAATCGTGTGACAACTGCTGACAGGGGATATCCACACAGTACCGATAATCGTGTGACAAATGCTGACAGGGGATATCCACACAGTACCGATAATCGTGTGACAATTGCTGGCGGGATATCCACACAGTACCGATAATCGTGTGACAACTGCTGACAGGGGATATCATACAGTACCGATAATCGTGTGACAACTGCTGGCAGGGGATATCACACAGTACCGATAATCGTGTGACAACTGCTGACAGGGGATATCACACAGTACCAACAATCGTTTGACAACTGCTGACAGGGATATTACACAGTACTGATAATCATTTGACAACTGCTGACAGGGATATTACACAGTACTGATAATCGTGTGACAACTGCTGATGGGGGATATCACACAGTACTGATAATCGTGTGATAACTGCTGACAGGGGATATCACAGTACTGATAATTATGTAACTGCTGACAGAATAACATGTCCCCACTGTGCGTGAAATTCACGTGATCATTATGACATTTTGTAGAGTGATCACAGGCTTGATTAGATTATACCAATTCACCAATCCATACATCACAAGTTTTAGACCTCTATCAAGGATCTCAAATTCCCTCACTTTCATCTTCTGATATCTTGAACTTTTATTAGTTTTAACTTTTCAACTTAACTCCATAGTTATAATTTTAAATCCCTAGATCAAAGTCTCACTGGGTTGAGACCGTAACTTTATCTTGAGGACAATGATCTTTATGTCCATTAAAAAAAAAAAACCAAAAAAAAACCATAACAATGAGATAGCATACTTTAAAGTTTATTTAGTTATTCACTATTGACTGGGGGGGGGTGTGAAGATTATTATTATATAAGTAATAAACTCAATATGGTAATGTATTTCTTATCAGGTCTATAATATATGTATTTAAGTGGTTGATATTTGTTACCAACAGTTAAATATATTTGTTAAAACAGTGTTGCCTACAATATATTTCTGCTAACTGAAACTAGTGAAAGTTACAGTATTATAAATTACAGATTAGTAAGATAAAAATTATTATTAAATATTATGTCATGGGTGAGAATGTTATTAGAATCATTAATGTTTGGTTTCACATGAGTGATAGTATCATTATAATCATTACATGTTTGGTTTACATTGTATTAAAACATAGGCAGTCAATACACTTTGTCAGTATTGGAGACAGCCATTTTACCTATGCAAATGAGATGACAAAGTTATCCTTAATTCATGCAGCATGCCTGGGTTTAACAAGTGCTTAAAAGTTAAGTGAAACAGAAACTTATTTCTCAATTCAAAATCTTTTTGCTCTCTGTCCACTTTTAAAATGTTGCATAATGATGTCTATAGTGCTTTTCATGTAGGAAATTATGATTTTATTATATTTACTTTTTCTTTAACATTCACATTCACTCTATTTAAAAATGTCAAATTTTGCATAATAACATAACAGTGTTTTTCTTGTAAGAAATACTGATTTATTATATTACCCTTCCTTTAACATTCACATTTGCTCTACTTAAACATGTCAGTCAAGCTAAATACTTACATTTTGTTTGACATTAAAGCAGTTTTTAAATTAAATAGTTATAAATAAAAGTAACTAAAAATGACAGATACAGTGGATGTGCAAAAAAGTCAAATTTCAATCAAAACACACATGCATGTGCACATGCACACACACACATACACACACACACTGTTTAATATAATATACCGGTCAATTCAAGACATGTAACAATCATGTTTGTATTAGAATATTTAAAAACTCTCCAAGATTTTATCTTCAACTTTCCCATATAATGCTGAAGTGGCAGTGGTTGATGGAGTGCATTATTTACTTGCATGCTAACACTTACACTATAAAAGGCTGGCATCTGTACAACAAACTTAGAGCATGCTATCAGCAAGCTGAGTTCAAGTCAGCTGTGGCCGTTCAATTTACTGTTTGATGTACAAATGGAACATGAACACGAGTACCTACTGAAAAAACTATTACCTGGTGTTTATTATGTTTCAAGAAACACAAAACTGAAATCAAAAGACATGGAAGAGACTTATGAATACATTAAAGTCAAAGTCATGTGAACAAAACACCGTTCCATAAAGAATTAAAAACATTTCACTCACCACAGTCCTGAACATCAGCAGACCTAAGTTTATCAACAAGACTATTACTTTAGCACCCCAAACTGTACTCATATAAAATTCAACTAAGACATTAAAAATCATCTAAAGCTTGTCAAATATGCTAATTTCATGGATGGAAACTGACCAGTATTTGAATGTTGAGATTTGCTACAGAGTATCAACAAATAACTGAGGTTTATTCTCTGTTTAAGTAAAAAAAAAATAAAAACTGAAGTTTGAATGCCTGCTTTTTGATGATGCTCATGCCATGGATATTATTATTATTATTCCTTCTGAACAATTTTATCATTTCATTTTCCAAAGATCTGGGTTTTTATGGTAATTCTTCTAATCTGGAACACATAAATCTGGAAAGACCAGAATTCTAGAATAAAAAATGAAACATAAAAAGTTAACAAAAATTCCATGTTGTGTTAGAACTATAAATAGGATTAGACTGGAAAATGCAAAACATTACTTGAAACACAATGATGTATTTACTAGCAACTACAACAATGTGAAAGTTTAAACAAGTTGTGAACCATTTACACATGATTAAAATAAATAAAAAATAAGCATCAATTCAGCCCAACAACATCTTATTTCCTCTTGTTATTTTGGAAATACTGTATAACAAATAGCAAAAATGGTCACAAAGGTAGGTATAAAATTTATTTTTTAAACTATGAGGTTTGTGAGAAGATCAAAAGCAATATTTAACCCCAATGGTTGGTAGCAGGACACCAGCATGCCTAGCACTTGATCACTCAAATATTTAATGCCAAAGTTAAGGATTTACTGTTCCCCCAGCAAAAACATGACTTCTCTTTCATTTTATCAATGCTTCAAATTTCTATGACTATGTTTCTTCACTTTTACTGCATTTTCAACAGCCATTCTTAGTAATAATGCTATTGTACATCTGAGGGAGGTAAAGTGTAAAGTCTACACAAAAAATATAATATTTCAGTATTAAAAATCATGACTATAATTAACAATGGAAATATTTATCTTGCTTCAGTTTCAAATATATATGTTCAATATAAAAAAAAAAATTAACAAAGAAGTAGCAATTTTTCTTTGGTCACATGACCACATACCTCATTTCTGTAGAAGTACAAAGGATTATATGTAAGTTTTCTCAAATTTTTATACAACTCTTTTTTTAACACAACAACAGGTAATCACATGGTGTACAACATATCATAATTTAGATTTTAAAAATATTTAATAGCAAATTATTATATAAAATTTTATTGACAATTTATTATGCACTAAATTAAAACGTGACCAGCCTATAGTTAAAAAACAAATTTTTTCTTACTAAAATTTATATTCAGATTGGTGTAATTAAATAATTTAAACAAACAATCCAATAAAAGTTTAAATAGCTTTAATTACTTTTCCATGTAAAACAATACAAATACTACATCAGTTTTTATGTAGCAGTTTGCATGCAAAGATAACATGCAATCCATAGATCGTAATACAAAATAAATATCTTGTGGAGATATAAAGAAAGTTTGCCAGCAAAAGAGTTTATCATTAAAGAAAAGTTTTAGTTGCTGTTGCCTGTATCCTATAACAGCAGTGAAAGAAAAATATACAGAGAATTCACAGTAGCAGGGAGTCCAAATCACTGTTTTTGGGTTTCCTGTTGTAAAAAAAAAAAAAAAAAAAAAAAAAAAAAACGGAGTCATAAAAGTGTTGGCAGTGTATTAAAACAAACATTTATACATTATATTTTCTGTATTAAAAGAGATAGACCAGGTACAAAAACTACTATTTAAAAAAAAAAGTTAAATTATTATACTTATTTTCTTTATTTATGGTAACTCATTTTCTAAACATTTATTAAGGATACATTTACAAATAAATTCTTAAATAGATAATGTGTGAATTTAATAGCAATCTGCCATATAAATGTCATATTTCTAAAGACAAATTATAACATTTCTGACTTCTTTTAAAATTATCTGTAAAAAAAATGGAGGAAACTGTTATGAACAAGATAAGTGATAAGATTAGTCATAAATTCTGCAAGTTTCTCGTGTGGGACCAAATAATAGAGAATTATCCTTGAAACTATTTATATTTATCTCATCAAAAGTACTTTTGTTTAACAGCTAAAGTAGGAAAAAATGATACTGTTATTAGTAATAATGTGACTAATTAATGTCTCCAGAAAAATTGTTTTTTAAAAAACAAGTTCTAAAAATAAAAAAGTAATAATCCATTGCTCATTATGAAAATTTTGTATTAAATGCACATGACAAATTTAACATGTTTAATGTAATTTGACCTATAACTAAAGCACACACAAAAAATTTAATTTAAAGTAACAATTTTAATTATACAAGTCTCTCTAATGCTGATTGGCTATCAACAGGCCAATAATTATAATTGACCCAAATGGCCTGAGATGACAATCTAGAGTGGGCATCTACATACTTGATGAAAAAGGTTCATATAGTTATATGCTAGAATCTTGCACCTACCACCACCACAGCACCACCATTTTACAAAAGCAATGCATCAACTTATATATATATTATTTAAACAAAAAATCTTTTTCTAAATTATACACTGACAGAATATACAATGATGAGATGTGCCAATTCCAGTGACAGCCTCCACCAGCCACTTTCTGTGGCAACAAATCTGAATTCCAGTAACTATCTACTTTCATCAAAGCTCTGGGTCTCTAACAGCCTCTTTCAGAAAAGACTGCTCTGGTTCTCAAGCAGCTATTGTCACAAGACAGTTCTGGGTTTTAAGCAGTCATTTTCAATTAAATGGAAATAGCTTTAAAGCAAGCAATTTTCACCAGATATAGCAAGAGTTTCCAGTAACCACTTTTATCACATTAAGGGCCTCCAGAAAACTGTCACCATATATGCTAAGGGCCTCCAGTAAACACTTTCATCATACAGTTAGGGCTTCCAGCAAACACTTTTCTCAAATATAACAAGGGCCTCCAGTAAACACTTTTATTATACAGTTAGGGCCTCCAGCAAACACTTTTCTCAAATATAACAAGGGCCTCCAGCAAACACTTTCAGATATAGCACTGACTTCAGCAGCCACTCTCACCAAAGATATGGAATTTCCAAAGCCACTTTACCAAAGAGCCGAGAAAAAGATAGCATTTGGTCTACTTGATGTAATGAGCTAAAAAAAAAAAAAATGTTTCACTGGAAAACAGCATGAGATGATTTCATTGCTTAAGTGAATAAACCTTTTCATGAACAGAGATCAAGGAAAAAATACTCATTTAATTCAATATGTTCCAAGATTCATATCATATGTTTGAAAAAAAAAAACATCAGTATTTTGCATTTTTGTATTGTATATCTTACCGTTTAGAGCTTTTAGGTCTATTTGCTGTTTTAGGCCGTGATGACTTAGATGATTTGGGAGTTTTTGATCGTAGTGCTTCCTCAGCACCTTCTGCCGTGTATGCTAGGTATACATGAGACAGATCTATGCCCTCATTCTGAAATCAAACACAGGAATACTTTTAAAATGCAGCAAACCCTGACAACCATAAGGCAACTATTTCTTGGATGTATGCAAATGTTGATCTGGCAGGTGGTGGTTTTAATATCCTGTACATAAGCAAGAAGGGTGACTGATTCCTAACTTCACAGCCATGCCCTTTACCATATAATATCATTTTACAATCTTAGTTCTACTTCAAACAGATCAATAATTTGCCAGTTAAATTTGTAAAAATCTTTGCAGCATTTAAAATTAAATAAAAACTGAACAAATAAATAAAAGCTTAAATTAAAGTAAAAATTTTAATAAGAAAATACTACTTGCCCTGTCCTTGTCTTTCTCAACCTGTGGGTTCTGTTTGCGCATGTTGTTTCCTGTGTAGGCAACACAACGCAGCTGCCACTCCCCAATATCATCATTCCAGTGAACATGTTGTTCAATCATCTCCTGCAACAAATAATTAACAATTAACAGCCCTACAGAAAGCCAGCCTTAAATTATATTTATCAATCAGGTGAGGCAAAGTACTCCTGGTATAGGCATTAAAACCATAACTAAACCTCAACACTAAACAGTCAAGATTATGTTGCCCTACAGGAAGCCGGCTTTAAATTATCAATCAGATGAGGCAAAATACTCCTGGTGTAGGCATCCCTATGCCTAGGAATTCTGCAAGACATAAAGACAAACGATTTGACCCTAGAGAGAAAAAAATCCTAGGAAAGGTCATCAAATTATCAAAAGGGGTTGTGGAGGAGGAAGATGTCATAATCTAACAGTCTGGGGATGTAAATAGTTGTTACTTCACACATCAGTGACTAAAACCCATGGGAATATCTCTAAGACTTTTAATTAAATATCTCTGATTATTCAGTTAACTTAAAATTAATCATTAATATAATGATGCCTACACTATAAGAGAACCATTAATATAATGATGCCTACACTATAAGAGAATCATTAATATAATGACACCTACACATAAGAGAATCATGAAGATTATTTGTGTCTGCTGAAACCAGATGATCAGTAATAATAAATGTTTAAATAAATAGCCACAATACTCATTCAAAAAGTTACAATTCAAAGACTACTGATCACACTGTTCTGCACCATTAATACTTAACTGGACTGACACTGTTTATAGATCAGCTTATCTCAACAGACACAAGGATTGATTTCCGCTTAACATCCACTAATAACATTATTGATTTCTTGAATGGGCTCTAAAGGCTGGGGAAGATTTGAAGAAGAAGAAATAGTACTTTAGAATTCACTAAACTGAAGAAAGAATGCAGGCGAACTAGTAATTTTTCATAACGAGCTTAAGAATGAAACTATGGAATGAGTGACAAATGTTACTGACATTTTGTTTACAGTAGTTGTTAGTAGTTAATAAACTCTGTAGTTAATTTGTCATCCCTGATTGTCATAAGGGATGTGCATTATGACACACCAACTCCCACACCATCCATCACAAATATTGCAATGGTGATCGATCAAAGAAATTATTTTTGCAGTAGCAAAGCTGACATTCTTGCTGCTATTGTTATTGTAAATGATGGCTAGAGTTCAAGTTCTGTTGTTGGTAGTGGTAACATCAGTGTTGGGAGCAAGCCAGTACCAGAAATTGATTTCAAGGATAGGCAAATTGACATCAAAATTCTAACTATAACTAGGAAAGTGTGGTGGAGTAAATTTGCCTGTCACTATTTCTAGACTTAATTGTTATATAATTTTTTTAATTGTTGAAGTGATCCGATCTTGGGCACTCCTTATGATGGTATTTTAGTAAGTGTCAGAGTTGAAGTAAACAACTCAAGTTGAGAATATGTTAGAAATTGCTGATCCAATGCAAACCAGTTCCAACTGGATGAGTAATTTTTATTATCCAAAGTTAATATTTACACGAAATAGACCAAATGTTCACATGCTGTAGAGAATTCTATTGCTTGATCACTTAAACTTAGTGTGGCAAGAAGTCCAGTCATGAACGGTGGCCATTAGCTTAATGGTATGTTAACTGATTGAGAGAGAATGGACTTGAAAATATTTCATGCATTTTTGCTATTGATGTGTTATACTTGCATTTTATGTAGAGATGTATTATGTGAGTAGACTATTATTTCTACAAATTGTGAACTCTGATGCTTATATGCAGTATACTAAACACTTGACATTGTTTCTAGTGAACCTACTCATAAAACTATTATGCTATATTTATTATGCTGTATGTGTGTATTGGGCTAATAAGTACTGTTGCAGGAAACTGTAAGTTGAGGCTTGAATGTAAGAAAGAAAGGAGTTAAAAAAAAGGAATAAACTGGAAACTTAGCATTTGTTCCATGATTATACTGTTACAGTAAAAAAGCAGCCTTTCCTTGTTTTATTGGAATCTCCTGGTTTACTGATTGTAAACCACTACAACCATGGTAGATGTGAGAGGTGTCTGTCGCAGTAAGTGTAAAAAAAACACTGAACTCAATTGATGAATGGTGACATGGTATGCTGACTACATCAAGCAATTTCTGGTACAAAAGTTTACTGAAAATTGTTACAAATGTTGTTGCCTGTGGGAGCTACTACAGCAGTGCCAGATTAGACTCAAGAAAGCAGCAAATCAGTGTTCTACATTGGGAGGAGGGAATAATAACTCTAATAACTCTGCTTCTGTTCTCTGATAAGAATTATCCTGTGATCTGTATTGACACTAATCTATTGAATTGTGTGTTAGAATATAATACTGTATAGATAATAAAATTATTCAAACATGGTTTCATGGAAATATTGATGTCAAGTAATCTTTTTCATTGTTTTTGTTATATGTATATTTGATTGATGAATTAATAAATTTATTGTTAAATTTATTGACCTTCTTACACATATTAATAACCTTATGCTGGAGAAAAAAGTGGGTGGATAGGAGCTCACTAAATATAGATTAAATTTCTTTAGTAAGAAATTTTCCACCTACAGAAATAATGTGTGATGGTAAATGTTTGTCTTTAATGTTGTGGAAAAGGGAAAACATTTACAGCGCCCGCATATCCGACAAGTGAGACAGATGAGTGGTGTCTGTTGGAGAATTATTAATGGACAATTAATTAATTAATAATAATCATAGCCATTAACTAGGTGGCATTAGTGTCACAAAAAGAAAATCTCCTTAATATGAGAAGCAACTACTCTACATGACTCTCCTAACTCGAAATAATGTATGACTCTCCAAATGTGAAATAGTTTATCAGTCAATACTTACTTACCTGGTACTCTGGTGGGATAAAGTTATCAATGATAACCATCTGTAATTTGAGTTCACGGCTCAGTTGTCGCACATTTTCTAACAATCCTTCCATTTCTCGTTGATGTTCTTGCTGCAGATCAGCTATCTGAAGTGTAAAAAGCACAATGATGATTGAGATTCTTGATGTTAATTCTGTACTTGTGTTATTTTTAGTCATGTTATAAAAAGAGAATTTTACCCTAAGTTTACTTTATACAAAAACTAATATTTAATCTAGCAAATAAACTAAGTAGCAATGTTAGTACACATCCAACATCCATACATGATTACAATCTCTGTGTGCGAACATATAACATTCTGGACATTTATTTGTGTTCCTATACTTTTATATTTATCTTTTGTGTAACATTCTATTTTTTCCACTTGTTTAATAACAGGTTGTATTTTTATCTCTTGTTTAACATGATGTATTTTTATCTCTTATTTCAAAGGTTGTATTTTTACTCTTGTTTAATGTGGTGTATATTTATCTCTTGTTTAACATGGTGTATTTTTATCTCTTATTTCAAAGGTTGTATTTTTATCTCTTGTTTAACATGTATTTTTATCTCTTGTTTAATGGGTTATATTTTATCTATTGTTTAACATGTTTAATTTCATCTCTTGTTTAATGGGTTGTATTTTTATCTCTTGTTATCTCCCATCTAAAGTTATCCATGTCAACCATCAACTTCACAATTTCACAATCCACATAAAATAAATTCATGGAAAACAAAATGTACTCTAATCAGTGACTGACCAAATTCGCAATGGCTATTAAACTGGGAATCTTCAAAAAATGTTGCATAAGCCATTTCGTTTACATTGAAATAAACTCTCTTAGAACTTTTTGATCAATGCTTATACAAAGCAGGTAGTCCCCAAGGCCTTTTACCCCTGCCGAAGTAGTCATTGAAAATAACAATTTGAGAACTTCATTTAATTGGATTCACTTATTCTTAATATCAAAAGTATATAAAATTGAATTGTCAAATTATATTTTTTTTAATTTCCTTTCATCAAATTTAAAAGCATTATATATGTTACAATCAAAAATATGGCAGTAGTTTCTGTATTATCCTTCAACTTTGACTGATCTCAAGGAAAATGAAACAAGCCATTTACCAAAGAAAAACAAAGCTTACTTCTGATTTTGCCTGCATGTACATGGTCCAGACTTTTTTTAACTTTTTGGTTTTGCCAGCTACCTCCTCCTGCAGACTAGAATACTTCTCTTCTATATCCAAGCGTTCTTGCTGTAACAGGCACAGAATTAAATAGGATGTTAAACATGAGTCAGGACCATTTAATTCAATAATTAAAAATCATTAATACAATAAATATGAAATATTGTAAACATAAAATAACATATTTAGTTATGTTATTTGAAATTTGATGCAAAGCAACTAATCATAAAGTGAGTGAAAATAATGTTATAAATGATACTAACAACTATAAATGATGCATGCATAACTACCTTTTTTAATGACAACTTTATCCAGATTCACTTCAAAGTCACTAAGTGTGTTGCCAGACAATGGGAAACAGTTCAATCACATTAAGATTCACATCACTGCGCAATCCCTTCACCTGTTTACCTGGACTAAACACATGATGACTTGTAATATGGATAATTTTACTTCTCTCAATACTAAACAATCTTACTGACATCCATCCATTCCCAACAGAAATCCACCCACGTTCTCCAGATACTCTTGATGTTCTCAATCAATACTATATTACTTTAGTTGTCATGTTTACCTATCTATTATTTTTTCTGTGAATGCAAAACCTTCTGCTTGGCGTTTGTAGCAAGGGAATCTGTAAATCTGTAATTATCTAAATGTATCCATTTCTATACCCAAAACAGAATGTTTGTTTGATTTTGTGTTGTTTTTATTCTATAGATTTGTAACATTTTTAGATACTTGATTGGCGTTCTACTGCAAATACTGTATCATTGAGTAGAAATTTTTATCTTTGCTTTAATGGTGCAAAATCATATAATGAACACCATCATGTTAAATTCTAATGTATTCTTTGAATCATTACATGCTAACTGTAACTGTTGAGATTATGTCTATTAATTTACACTTAAAAGTAAATGAAATATTATTTATAATTCTGTGAAATTATAATGATAACATTTACTTGAATTATATCTTTTTATAAAAATGACTACCAGCAGATGCCCATTACTTAATGCAAGAAATATAAAACAGTTAGATAGACAAAAAGTATGACTGCTTTTTTCAACAGTGGGTCCTGAACTCAGGTTCTGAGTTCCAGTTCTGAGCAATGAGTTCTCATACCTGAACTCTGATGAGTGTCTATTGCTGAAAAACTGCACCGTGCCTGATTCAAAGTGTTATTGTGCCTGGGACCCCTGTCCAACATTCTCAGTTGCAGTATATCTAAACTATAAATCTGTATATAATATAGACTATAATATTACAGACAGAAAATATGACTGTTATTACTGGCACTTTAGCATAATAGTGAAAATGAAACAAATTCATATGAATTAACATTTTCTACTTTTCTTATTAAATTTATTGAACTTTGTACATGTTTATTTGAGCTCTGAACTTTGAAAGGAAGGATAGTCGGAGATAGTTGCAAGTCAAAATTTTAGTATGTGATATGCTGATGTGCTTAAGTAATTTTACAGATATTTAAAGGACTTTAGACTATTCAAAACATTAAATATTACTTGTAGCAGTCTAGATAATAGATGCAGGTTTAAATACCATGGATAAATGACTGTGGAGAAAGTACTGTTATTATGTCTTATCATGACAGAAGTGAGTCAAGGGATCAGTATCTGAGATATATGATTGGAAATTTTGTGATCTCAATCCAAACAAATCTCTTATTATATTCAGTGAACAAGAATATGAAGAAAAAATCTGTACTTATATAATATAAATCTGTAGTGGCATCACAAATGTATTTTGGTCAGTTATCAGTTATTAATAAATCATACACAGGACCTTTCTTACCAAACTTTGGCTTGAAGCTGAAGAAACTTGTCTAAGAAAATTTACTTGTATTTCTTTAGTTCATTTTCCTTTTTGTCCAGATATAATAGATAAATTGATTTCTTTTCAACACTGGTAACATCAGCTACAAACATGCCACAATAGATGTACTTGAAAAAAAATTTGCTTCAAAGTTCTTATTTATGCAAATAATTAATATTTTAAAAGAACTATCTCCTATATATGTTGTTAATTTAATATTCATTTCTCTACCTGTGGAGAGCAATTTAAACAATTGTGATGCTGTCGGGGAAAACCCGGCTACAGTCGCTAAAACTAATTTTGCGCACCAGCCATTTGTAGTTGTTTACTCCCCTTTGATAGTCTGGGGAGGGAGGTATTTGAAAAATGTAAAGTAAAAAAACTCTGACATAAATTAAAATGTTGGTTTTTTTTAAAATACACGAGATTCTGAACTTTATAAAAGTTTATAAAATTATAAAACACCCACTTTTGAATTTTTTTCGCTTTAGCCGAGTTTTCCCAGATAGCATCACAATTATCAATTATGTCAGAAAAGCTACGTAAGATTTTTACTGTTAAACATTGCAGGACACCATATTCAGTAATATATCTATCAAAATTTTTAAAGTGATTCAGTCCGAGTTCATTCTAAAGTGTTAATAAATATGCAGTAACACTTATATGATTTCAAAACTATTAGCTGAAGTTAAACCAGTTTATTAGTTTGTAAGTAATTTGTCTGTAAGCTATAAAATTAATTAATTAATTAATTAATGCCCTTTACAAGGAGAAATCAAAGAACTTTGCATTTTTTTCTTGCTTTTCTTTCAGTATCAGCTTTTCAAAAAAGACTGATTATATTTTGAGAGAAAACTTACCTCTTTCTCCTCTAACTGCTTGCGAAGTTGTGCTTCCTTTTTCTTTCTCTCCTCCAACTCTCGAGCACTTTCTTCAAGCATTCTTTCCTGCTCCTCTGCTTTTTCCAATAGGTTCTCTCCACCAACTATGATTTTCCGCTGAATTGCTGCCAGCTTGTTCTCCAATAATTCTTGCTCTTCTCTGAAGAAGAATGAATTAGTCACTCTTAGAACTCATTAAATTCTTAACTGATTATAAATAAACTACTATGCACATAAACCGCCAAAGAAGCTTTTAGTAATCAATTGATTATACAATACAGAAAAATGTAATCTGAAGGACTCCATCTCAGATTTTTGAAGAATCACATGCTGTCTTTTTCAATTTATTTGATATTAAATGACAACAGTAAGACTAATCACAATAAAAAACTGAGAGTTAAAATGTCAAAGCACGCATCAGACCTTGGTATTGTAACCAACAAAAAAAAAATGAAATACGTATTTGTTTTCATTCTCAAATATTAAACAAAAATATGATATTGATTGTATAAAAATCTTTGGTTCAATCTGATCTAAATGAAAGCAATACCCATACCCTTCCTGTCCATAAAATAAACAAAGGTAGCATAAACCTTTCCATATCTATTGAATTGTGTTTTACGATATAAGACTGTATGGGTAATAAAATTATTCAATTATTTCATGAAATATTGATGTCAAGTAATCTTTGTCATTGTATTTGTTATATGTATATTTGATTGTTGATTTAATAAATTTATTGTTAAATTTATTGACCTTCTTACACATACTGATAACTATATTTTGGAAAAAACAGTGGGTGGATGGGGGCTCACTAAATATTGATGGATTTGTCTTCTCCTTTAGTAAGTTTTCCACCTATGGAAATATTGACGTAAATGTATGTCTTTAATGTTGTGGAAAAGAGAGAAAGTTTACAATGCCTGCATATCCAACAAGTGAGAGAGACGAGTGATGTCTGCTGGAAAATTGTTAACAACAGAATTTAAGATTCCCATCACTTGTAATTAGTTATGGATGATTAATTAATTAATAATAATAATAACAATTAACTAGGTGATGTTGGCATCACAGAGTCTGTCTTTTGTGCTGTAGTCTTGAGTCTGTCCTTTGTGTTGTAGTTTTGAGTCTATCCTTTGTGCTGTAGTTTCAAGTCCATCTTTTGTGCAGTAGTTTAGGGGGGTTGCCACAGAATGTGAAGTCCTAAGCAGATCTGTAATATTTTTTTTAACATTTTTTTATTTGCTTGCTTGTTTTGGTTTTTATGGGGTAATTATCTTTTTCAAGATTGTGGTGGGGGGAATAATAGCAACCAAGGTCTCCTTCTATAGAAAACTCAAAACCCTGATAAAGGTAGTACTGGGCACTGGCTGAAAAGAATGTGCTCAATTTTATTTATGTGATTTGGAAAATTTTGCAACCAAGATATTGCAAGTAAGAAATGACAATTGTACAGTCAGTTGTTGCAATCTATATAGAGCTATAAATTATGGTTTTAAATTATGAGCATTAATCACCAGTTACAGCCTTTATGTGGTCATAAATTATGAATTTAATCTATATGAATGTTAATCACCTGTTGCGATCATAAATTATGGCTTTCAATTATAATGAGGTTTAGTCCATTTACAAAGGGCTATAATTAAATTAATCCAAGGAGTCACACATAGAGTGTAGTTTTAAAAAATATTAAATATCAAAAGTCTGCTGGTACCAATCACTCACAATAAAAAGTTGTAAAATGCAAAGACTGTTCAAGATTAATTTAGCTCTCGTAGCGATTTCTTCTACTTATCAACAAAAGTCATACAAGAAAATTTACTTGTATTTCTTTAGTTCATTTTCCTTTTTGTCCAGATCAGCCTTCACTTTATTACGCTCTTCTTCTGCCATATCTTTCTTTGATTCTAAGGTACGTCGATCAGCATCAATTTTTGCTTGGATCTCTGCCATCTTTTCTTTAGAGATTCTTTTTTTACCTGAAACAGTATGAATTGCTCTTTAAAGACATCCTTAATAATAAAAACGATTGACAATTTTTAGTAAGGAAACCTTCTACATAGTAGGTAAATCTTTTTTTGTTGTTTCTTAAAATTATCTTTTCAGTTGATTAGCTTACCCTGAGTCAATTTCTCCCTTAAACAATATGTGACACTGCATGGCAAAACCATGATAAAATTAATTTTGTGCTACTACAGCCATTTGCAGTCGTTATTCCCTTTTGATAGTAAAGGGGGGTGGGGGTATGTACTTTTAAAAGTGTAAAGTGAAAAACTATCTGACATAAATTAAAATTTTTTTTAAATAAACAGGAGATTCTGAACTTTAATAAATTACAAAAAACCCACTTTTGAATTTTGTTCACTTTAGCTGAGTTCTGCCATCACATATGCACTGTCAAATCAACTGCATACAGTTAAACTTCCAGCCACATTAGCAAAAGCAAAATACCAGTATCAATCAGACAGTATTCTTATACTTTCCAAAAACAATTTCAACCTTTCAACCTTCCAACATCCTAAATCAAAGTTCCTTATAAGTCAATGTTCTTGCTTTCATCAATTTTCTGTGCATTTTCATCAAATTCAGCTTATTTTAACTCAACAACTAAATTCTTTCACATGATGATTTTGATAAATTACAGAGGTTGTTTTCTTTTCTCTATTAACTCTTCGTTGATTTTCTTATTGAATGACATTAAACATACCTCTGTTAGACTGACCTCTTGAAAGAGCTATAAGGTTTGCTAAAAGGTTTAGCAAAAATATAGCATTTTAAAACACGATCTATTTTCATCTAAGTTTCTGTAGAGTTCATGAGTCTTTGTAATTAAGAAAAACATATACATATGGATGATAAAGATAATGATGACAACAAAGGATTAAGACCAAATGCAATAAGACAGTCCTCACTTAATGACCCAGTTCCATTCTTAATGACTAGGTCATTAAGCAAATTGGTGGATAAGCGAGGAGCTTAATTGTTTTGTTTTTTTTTTTTAATTGCTTATTCTGAATAAAGAAAAGGTTTAAAGGAAACTCTAACTTGAAAACTTTGTTAGTGCTGGAGAGCTGGTCGTAAGTCTGAGTGGTCATTAAACAGATAGGTTGTTAAGTGAGAAGTGCCTTTAATATGCCAACTATTACTGTAATATTTCATTAGGAAAAACTAATTTTATAATATAATTTTCAAGTGAGAATACACAATGTAATTTCACATAAAGGTGTGAAGTAAAAACAATTTTGTAGTCTTACAGCTAATTTATAAAGTTATGTTACTTTTACAAATTTAAAACAGGTGACAAATGTCTCCTGTCTTGAGTAGTATTCTCTGTACAAAATTATAAAATGTCAACATGGTTTCAATGCTTACTGTTTAAAAAAGACTCCAATAACTAGTTTTTGCCTTATCAAGTACCTGAAACAGGTCTGCCCCTAGTACCTTATCGATTCTTCTGTTTTCATATAAATGTATATTTTTATCATCTCAAACAAACAATAACAAAAAAAATAATAATCTAAAAGAGTTATTCATTCCTTTGAATAAATAAATAAATACCTTTCTTTTTTTTAACTCTTTTCTTCACTCCATCTTCTCCAACAACTTCTTCATCTTCGTCACTCTGGTCTTCACTACCCTCATCATCAGTAACACCTGTAGATAATAAATTGTTCTCAACATAAGATTTTTGCATACTAACCTCTAACATCCTGAATTATTTTTTTTGCATTGCTAGAATAAGCAACACAAACTGACTTTGAAATGAAATAGTTTTTTTAAGTATTCAAATAAATTAATAAAACTTTTAACATGTTTAGATTACTGAATTCAATTAGGTATACATTATTTAAATGTTGAAAATTACTTCTGTTTGTCACATAAATAATAATATCGAAAAATTAAAAATATTTTGTTGTATTTTAAGAGCCTGTATGTATAATTTGATTCCTAAAATTTTGTTTTATAAGTTTGTGAAAACAGTATGCAATGTTTTAACTGATTTGGTGGTTGCATTCATATATGAAAGTTAACCTTGTATGTGATATAGCTGTATGGCTGACAATATAAAAGATAACTGAGGCTATCAACCTGTAATAAAATGTTCAAACAAGTAAAAAATATTTTTTAAAACATATTTTCTGAAAAATCAATGCAAGCAGATAATCAGAAAGTATTAATTTTCAATAACAATGCTCTTATTGATCATAACATGATGAAAATTTACAACAGAAGATTGCTGACTAGGTATAATGACATAATAATTACAAGTTGAAATTCTTTAGTTTGGCATTCTGTGGTATGGGACGTTCTGAATCTGCCACAGTTAATCTGTAGATCTGCCACTGGTAGCAGTGTCAAGGCACAACGATGCTTTAGATCTGCAAAGTGTTTTGGTAATATATTCACGTTTTAACTAATACTTGCTCTTCCTGTATTTTAGTCCTTCCAAGAGATCAAGAGTTGCAGAAAGTGGTTTAGTATTAAAGAGCATAAGCATAAATCATTAGCTATGCTTGAAAAGGTGGAATTACTGAAAAATTTTATAATGGAATTTTTGCGAAGACATTCATGTGAGTTCCATAGCGCTGCCTCATCTCAGAAGGCAAATTCTATGATTTAGCTTACTTGTATGGTGGACAAGATTCCTCTTCATTCAGTCTTTAAAAAATACAAGAATTGTTAAAAAGACAAAAACAATAAAATCTTCATTATAAAATAAAACAAGTAAAAGAGATATATATATATATATACCATCTTCCAGCTGTTTACGAAGTTCCTCAATTTCTTTTTGGAACTGACGCAGCAGTGCATCTTTAGGGTCCTCATTAATTTTGGCATTATTTTTGATATTTTTGGCACGGTTTGCATATCGGAGGGTGCTGATTGACTCATCATAGTTATAGTCAGCAGGCCCAATATTTGCTACCTAGAAACATGTACAATTAGATATTATTTATAATATTAAATTCTCTCTCTCTCTCTCTCTCTCTCTCTCTCTCTCTCTCTCTCTCTCTCTCTCTCTCTCTCTCTCTCTCTCTCTCTCTCTTTCTTAAAGAAATGTGTAGATTACTAATACTGTTTTCATAACACTCTGAAGTGTATTACATTTTAAGCTATTATTTTCAAACATATATTCATATATATGAGTTGGACAAATACTGTACAAATGATGGCAATTCTAATTAATTCTAATCAAATCATGTTTCAACATAACATAAGTGCAAGGTTTGTTCACTATCAGGTCATTCAATCTAAAGCTCTAATAATTGTGTGAAACAGAATTCTAGATCTAGACACTTTTTTTTAAAAAGCATTATCTAATGGCCAAACTATAATGACAGGTGATTTCAAAACAAAGTCACAACAAAATATAGATATTGCTAATGAAAATCTTATTAAACTATGGTAATCTTAATCAATCCTATATCACTGTTGATTTCACCTCTTATTGTTAAAAGTGTTCTCAACCATTTTTACAACTGCTATTATTAAATCCCTTTCAAAATAGCCAAGCCTAATGATTTACAAAATACAATATATTGTCTGTACAACCATTGTCCTGTAATTAACCTTTCAATTATGTAAAAGGTATTAGAGAAAGTTGTACTATTTAAAGATGTATCCCACAGTCTCTTAAGTAATTCTTAATCAGCCTTGCCAGAGGTGAGAAATGTACTTGTAAAAATCATTAATGCTCTCCGTATTATGGAAGGTGGCATGATTGCAATTCTCAGATATTTTGATACAACTGACCAGCTAGTAATATTTCATTCTTTTCTTTATTTCATTTTTAATACTTTGGCAACTGAATCTGTATCAAATATTATTATAAATATTCAAAATCTAATCTTGCAAAAGGAGGGTTATTGGGGAAGCAAGGAAGAGAAGTAGATAATTTTGATGGAAGTGGGGTAATAAAACTATTCTTACTCATAATGAAAGAGTTAGTATAACATTTGTGACTGCTCTCAATTCCAAAAATTAAGCTTTAGTAAATAATACAGAAGTCAAAAACAAAAATAATGCTTTATTCTAAAGCATGTTAGCCTACTACAGTATATTAAATTAAATCTGGATATTTTTATTAGCATTTCATATAAGTGCTTTACAGCCAAGGTGCAGCATAAAAATCCTGAATGTATGTGTTATCTGTGGATAGAAAACTCCAACTACCATAATCAGTAGGTGGAATTCAAACCCTGGTCATCTACTTGCAAGATCAAAACCCAGACTTCAAGGCCGCTGTATTCTGTGTGCATTATATATGTAATGAGAAAGTGTAAAAAATATCTAAATGTGTATCCTAAATGTGTATCATAAATGTCTATAACATAATGCAAACTACTGCTACAGCCAGAAAGGAAGATTTATATATGACTTGAAAATTCAGGAAATAAAATTCAGAATGAAAATGATTTCTAAAACTCACCATGACTGTTTTGGAGTTACCACCAAGAGAATCTTGAAGCAGACGTGTAAGTTTAGAGTTGCGATATGGAATGTGTGTACTCTTGCCATCCACTAAAGAAGAAATGACATTTCCAAGTGTGGAAAGTGAAAGATTAATTTTGGTTGCCTCTTTCAGTCGCTGACCTGTTGCTCCAGTTTTTGCCTGCCGCTCTGAACCCTGTGAAGAAACAACGCATATGTTACTTCCTTTTACCCTCAAACTACAAAGAAAACTTTCTCATTAATATATGAATAAAAAAATTATATAAACACATTTTCTAAAGAGAGAGTAAAAATTAATTCTTTTTGAAACATAAATATAACAATAAATTAAACACTCAAAAACAGGAGATTTATTTCCATAAATGGTTAGATTACATTTCACAGAATTTTTCATTTGTCATCCAGAAACTATTGTTCAAAATTTTCAAATACTAAACAAAATGTCAACATTTCCTGGAAACAACATCTCTTTAATTCAAAATACTGGAGCCAAATATCTATCTGAAATAAATGTTCATTTATTATAATCCCTTGCTTATAAAATGATATGCAAAATAACATCCCTAACTTTAAGAATCACTTGTACCCTAAAAAAATCAAAATGTCTCCCCATACAGTTCAAAACTGAAAAGCATAACTCACAGCTAAATCTACAAGATGCAGTTTGCCAACTCGCACATGTTGTTGCCCATCTGCCCCCTTTTCACTGCATTCAATTGTTAAAGTAAAGATAGCATGTGATCGAGAACTATGTAAATTCATATTTGTTGCTCCAACTGATCCTGCAAAACATTAAGAGAAAATCAAAATAAAAGAATTAGTAAACTGAAATATGCAACTGTTATTGTTGTAGAAGGCCAATGGACCATAGGTCAAACAGTAAACGGTTTGTATGACTGAACATAATTTATAAGATTGGTCTATTCACAGTAATTAAGTTGCTAAATATGGTATTTAATAAAATAAAAACATCCTCTCTGTAACTGATAAATACAATATAAACAAAATATATCAGCCATCGCCCTTACAGATTTCCCTGTATTGAATCTGATTGTAAACATCACCACAATATCAGTACACCTGATTGCTTTTAGTTTAGGGCAGAACAGCTATTGATGAAGTACCATATTATTGATGATTGATATTTAGCAATATTTAGATTTTAAGTTCAAATTTCTGTTAACATTTTTAAAGTTGTTGTTTTGGTTTTTTTAAACATATAAGTTACAATGACAGTGTTAAGTATTGCTATCTGTAAATTTCTTTTTTTTTTCATTGTAATTTTGCATACATTGTTGCTGTCGTGAGGAAAGGGGAATAATCCATGCTGAACAATGTTTTATATACATATATATTTGCTTCAGTCAAAAACGTCCGGCCATAGCTATCAGTGTTTAGGTCCAATATTTTGTGTTTACTACCAGTAATTTGTTTTGGAAGTAAATTGTTTGAAGAAGTTTAATCACAGTTCACCTGTGTTTTATTAGCTCCCAGACTAAAATCTATGTTGACATTTAAGCTGTAAAGTGTATTATGTATGTATGCATGTGAAGTTAAAAGATTTATGCAACGTATGAATGCAGTTGATTTATGCATTGTGTGAGTGCAGTCTATTCACTATTGAGTGTGAGAGATTTATCTAAAGCTGATATCTATAGCATTTATTAATGTATACACATTTACAGAATAACCTATTTAGTATGATAGAAATTATAGTAGAACCTGATAATGTGCTGAGGTAAGATTAAAAACTTTCTGAGGTCTAGAAATGAGATAGATTTTTCGTGCTACAGCTAGGGGGAAGTGTGTAATAAGTGTGAAGTGCATGAACTCTCGATGGCACATGCTCTAAATGCTGAAAATACAAACTCAGCAGTATTTTTTTAAAACTTGACTTAGGTATGATAAAAGGAGAAGAAATATGGTAACTTGGAGAGAGACACCAAAAATTCATACAGGATTACACAGTGAGGTCATGGGGAGAGAAAACGTGGGGGGGGTTTCCCTGTCTCTCCCTCGTTGCATCAATGTGCCAGAGTGTGATGGCAAAACATTTGTGACAAGTGAAAAGTTCTATAAAAACATTCATAGTGACAGTAGAAGAGTCAACCAGGGCTTTTTGGGGATCATATTTATGCCAAGTCTGCCTATCCCACAGGTGATGAGATTGCTTCTAGTGCCAACAAAGTTGGACAGAATGCAAAAACAGCAAGCTGAGATGACACATTCACTGCCGGAGTGTCAGCAACAGTAGTTTTGTCGCAAGAACAAAGGCACTGGAAACTGTTGGACCCAGCCTATGTACAGGAGGGTCAGCCTGTGAAAAGGCAATGACAAAAATCGTCATATGAAGAGTGGCGGCAGTACCGCAAGGATTTGACAGGAAGAGTTGTCAGTGAACAGTCATGACAACAAGAGTGAGTAGTATACTCTCTAATAACTTTGAAAACCCTCAGCACACTTAAAGTATTTGAAGTTTAATTAACTAATCTGAATTAACTTTGGTTAGGTTACTCGAGAACCAAAGAAAAACTATTTATTTGACCTATTTGAACATCTTTGATTAGTTCAATCTTGGACTCGAAATGTTGTACTGTATTACTATTATTACTACATATTGATTGTTTGGTAATAATATAACTGCTAGAGTAGTTATTATTAGCGGGGATACTTGGCTTTGTCTTGTCCTGCCTGTTCTGTGTCCTATTTTTGTATTGTGCCATTTTGTATTGTTTACATCATACACTCTACCATTTCCACTCATATTCTTGCACACAAACAAGTTGTGACAGTTGCCTACTATATATCACATAACAAATTTTTACCATATTCTCTCTAGAAAACTTATATTTTACAAATTGAACGTCTTTGTTTATGCTAAGGATTTAATATTAAATGTTAATGAGCTCCATCTTAGTATTTTTCTTTTTCAATGCTTTGCTAATTTCCTTTTTTTTTTACTTTTACTTTTACTCAGTCAATAGTTCTGAAAGTTCTTTAAAGTTCTACAACACAGGATGATTTTTACTCAGGTTGATTTTTACTTAGGCTTATTTTTACTCAAGGATATATGGTACTTCCAAATGCACTCAATTGCTGGATACTTTCTATCATGGGATGAAAACTCTGTTCCATGGAAATCACAAGAGCAAATGGCATATGGCTACTTTTGGCCAGGAGTATAGAGACTGTCATGAGGTACTGTCACTCTTGTCCTCAGTGTCAATAAACAGCCCCATAGACCAGTACCTCTGGAATGTTTCTGTCAAGTGTGATATTTATCATGCAAGTGCAGACATGTGGAATTGTTGTCCTTTTCATCTAACAGAAACAGGTATGAGCTTTCAGACAGTGGGTTTTGCAATTAGATACCTGAAGCCATTACAGTGTGGTATATCACTCAAATCCTGTGGCAGGATTGTTCACTATTTTTAAAAGGGGAATTAATGATAAACCATGGGTCACAATTAATTATGTGACAATGGCTGAGGTAATTTACCTCCCCTTAACATCTGCAGAGTAATGAAATGGTGCTAAGATCCAAGATAGTAATGAGGTCAGTGCTAAAGCTGAAATTCACCTAAGAAATGGGGACTGCTCTGGACATTCGCTATTTCAAAACAATGACAGGTATTTACAAAAATATTCAAATATTTGTATCTGAACTTACTATTTTTGTTTCCCAATGTCATAATGCGATCCATGTCATCAGCATTATTTACTACAAAAGCAGACAAATCTTTGACATAAACACCGACATCTGGTCTCTCTTTAACCTGAACAATAAAATAACCATAGAAGACAAATTAACATCTGTTAACTCATTATTAATAATTATAGTTGATTTATACAATTATGTACACATACACATGTGTACCAAATCATTTTGTGTATATGTGTGCATGCGAGTATGAGAGAGAGAGTATAGATGAAGGCATAAAATTTCTTTGCATAATTTATTTCATATAGAGACATAGCTGCCTTCAAACCTTAACCAGATAACAAACACAAACACAGACATACACATGTACATGTATGTAAAATTCTAGGAGATGATCTTCATTCACATGAGAAATCAGTTTGTGCAAAACTTTCACCTACCCTATTATTCCTATTTCTGTTGTTTTGTTAGACATTTTAAGTGAAAATGGAAAATTAACAACCTACAAACCTCCTTTCTCAGTCATACCTGGATCATCAATCATTCCCTAATCCAAGCACTAAAAACAACATTCCATATTCTCAATTTTTACATATATGACATTGCCATTCAAATGATGATTCAGAAATTACCCTGTATAAATTGCTACTGCAACAATTAACATAGCTAAATTACCACATAATAAATGACACTCCAATCTTATCTAACAAACAACAGTTTGTCAGTGTATATTAAGATGCAATTAGCTTTGTTATGAAATCCCCTCTAGTGACATAACAGATCTTACCATAAAAAACATAATGTAACTGTTATTAACATTAGCTGTCATCTATTCATGCAAGTACAGCATACATAAAGACATGCTTTCTACCTATCAGTATTCACCAGTTTTGGACAGTCAAATTTGTTTCCCCTGACACTTAGAAGTATTTATAAAATACAAAATAATGTAAGTTTAAAAGTTACCTCAAGTGTTTGATGTTGGTCTTTACCCAGTAAATCTCGAACTTCTTCATTGTATATCTCCAAATAAGAAACTCTAACCAAAAAACTGAAATTAAAACAATTGAAAAGTACTGATAAAGTAAACTGATAAGAGATGATGACAGATTCAGATTAGTGAGATATTTTTAATGCTGTAAATTTATTACTAAAAACTGCATTTATTGCTATATATCTACATTCAATAAAACTTTCTAAATTTCTTTAAAATTTTTAAATGCTTGGGTTTTGGTAAGTAATAATAAACTTTAAGGAGAAGCAACTTTAAAATATGCTTCACAGTTAAAACACTGTACATGTAATGCCATTTACCTAACAGTTTTTAGGCATTTACCATCTGCGAACCTTAATAACAAATAATGATAGTAATACTCTGTAAGTTTTATTCTCTCCCCATTCCCATATGTTTGTCTTTAAGAAATAATCATAACTAAAGTGATCTGGTAAATGTTTATTTTATTCATGATTTTTATTTAATATTTTTTTAATTTTTACAAATTTCTGAAAAGTAAATTAACATTTCTGCATTATAAAACAAAATGAAAGTTGTGAGATATTTCTCTTTAGACAAATATATACGACTTATTCAACAATGATTCAAGAAAAAAGTTGTACATGTATTATTTTGTTTTCAGAAAGTGACAAATGAGACTGAACAATTGAAATTTAAAATTTAGAATGTGATCTGAAGATTTTTAACTAATCTACACTATTCTAACCAAGTGCGCTCTCTCTCTCTCTCTCTCTCTCTCGCTCTCTCTCTCTCTCTCCCCCCCTCAATACAGACAAAAAGAATGACAATATTGTCCCATGACTAAAGATAAATTGAAAGAGAACAATGATTTTGTTCTCAAAACTGTGTTCTTTATCCAAATTATTGCTTAGGAAGCACACTAGAAGATAATGTGCCTGGATCACATGCAGAGTACTCTACTTCATCTTTATGAGAAGATGAAATTATGCCAATCCCCAACACTTCTTTTTAAGTTAATAAATTTCTTTAGTTTATAAATTATCTAATATCTTTGAATTAAAATAACTTTATTTTTTTAAAATTCATTCATCAATGGTCTTGCATTTCAACTTTTATTAGCTTAATAATGTCAGCTAAGCAGCAAAACCTGACATTGTAACTGTGCCATTAAAAAATAACCTCACAGCAATCAGGTTAAATCAAAATATTCTTTCAAGACCACAAATGGAATTTCTTCCCATTTTAGAGGTGAGTGAACAAACCATCAGTAAGGACTGAACTGCTATGAAATAATAATATTAATTTATATCTTTGGTTTTATTTTATATGCAAATGTAGCATTAAAAAGTTCTTTGATTCAGTTTGACAAGAAGTCATTAATTCTATTTCAAATACAACTATACATTGCAACCTGAACAACTGCAATAAATAATTTATCAGCAAATGTTTATGTTCTAAGGTTTTTAAAACTGTAACTCAGAACAGTTCATTTGTATCTACAAGTCTTTTAACATATAGTGCAAAATGTGAATTAACTTTCTAGTAGTTAAATTATTCATCTACAAGACTTTTAACATATAGTGCAAAATGTGAATTAATTTTTGGTGGTAACATTATTCAATGACAACTAAAAGGGATAAAACAAATGATCAGCAGGATACATGATAAATCTTGATGTAGGTTAAAAAGAGATGAAAAATTAATAGATACTTTGATAAGCCGTATGTCTCCATCTCATATATAAACATACCGTATTTCTTCTTCTGCTTTTGCAATATGGCCAAATACATGAGCAAATGAATTAGGAATAATTCCCCTTTTTTCAGGAATTGCCCGTAAGCCTTCCATTGTATAGGTTTTTCCTGTGCCAGTCTGCCCATATGCAAATATGGTACCTGGAGGGGAAAACAGAGACAAAGCAGTAAAAATGTATGCTATATAAAAATAAATAAATCAGGTACCCAGAAAGATATGCTCAAAAAAATCTCTGATATGAAAATAAAGGAAATATAACATATAAAGAGTATTAGTGTTTTTAAATCATATTTTGTATCATGTTTACTCTATTTTTATTTAATGCTAACTGATAAACTTGGCGTTGCCCGAGTTAAAAAAAATAACAAAATTTTTAAAGCTCACATGGCAGATAATGGTACATTAGTTTTATTGTGCTCCGTAAATAAACATCATACTAAAAATAAATGGCTGACATTTTTTTTCACTCTATGGGATGATGTTTTCTGACCGAGGCAGTTTTATTTGTTGACTTAAGAGCAGTAACACTGATATGTCAGCACAGATAACCATATGGTTTAATGGCCTGAAGAAGCCAAAAAATAAAAATTCCTACCTTTTCAAATTGTTAACCAGTTAACCAAAACTGATATTAATTTCTTTCTAATGATTTATAATGCAAACAAATAAAAGTGGTTCAGTGACATCTATTTTTATGAGGATAAATGTGATTAATAAATTATTAGTTAAGCTTGTAGATTATAATTACTTAATAATAATAAATATTTTTTTTAATAAATGGCTTTTCTTTAGTTTCAATTGACCTGAACTTCTTATCACTGTGGTTCAAATTAAATGGATTCCTATATTTAAATGGTTAAAATTATTTTATAACAGTTCACTGCAACTACCATTGTATCCTTCTAGCACACAATCAACCACAGGTCGTGCCACTTCATTATAGACATCTAGCTGCTTGCAATCAGGACCATATACAATATCAAATGTGAATGTCTTTGGTGGTTCCCCTGATGTCCCATTCAGATTCTGAACTGTGATTGTTCCACGCATCTGATCTACCTGTAAATAAATTTAAGTAACAATATAAAACTTACAAGTAACTTAAACAAGAAAGAAAGAATAAGCAATGATAGAAGTAAATAAACTTTTTCAAGGATAGTGATGTCTCAACAAACTTATGGAAAAAGTCAAATGTCATCAAAATGTGTCATGTCTCATCATCTGTCTGCTCTCGTGTCTGTATATATGATAACAGGTTTTGGAATTAAGTTTTTTAACTAGACTTTATGGTGTTAGGACTTTAACATTTTTGTCTAAATACAGTGTTATAATATTATTATATATAATATTATTATTATTATTTTATTGCTATTTTTCTTTAAGAGATGGCATAGAGAAGCAACGGTTAATGTAGTTAGGTCAGGTTCACAAAAAATTAAGTGCCTACTGCATATTTATTCAGTGACCCATCTAGAAATGACATCAGAAGTTCTAGAGACTTTGATCCAAAATAAGTGACAAAAAAAGAGAACCTAAAATCCAGTCAAGAGGGAGACAAAAATTGGAGTCATATCTTCACGGTAAAAGCTGTAATTCAGACAGTGCAATCTGTCTTCATACCCATGGACATGTATTTTCAAGCTAGGAAAATTTACTATAAGAGGTAACTTCACTCTCTATTGGAGATGTTCAGTTTGGTCCAAATGGCAATCTAATTTTGGTTCTCCCTAACATGCCTATTTATGTATCCTAAAAGCTGTTGTCCATATTTTGTTTACTTGGCTGACACCTCACACATCCAGCCTTTAGCATACGCTGATCAAGGAGCATGGGTCCACTCGTCTAGACACTAAGATTTTAGTTACATTCGCATCAGCCAGAGCAGACAACAAGCTCAACCAGGGGCTATGTAAATGGCGAGTTGTGGAGCTCGAAGCCAAACTTAATTAAAGTGTCAGGGCTTCAAGTTGGGAACACTATTTATACAGATTTATAGTGATAAAGTTAAACTATTGTGACCTTTAAATTATTATTATCATTATATTTAAATTTCTGTTAAGAATCAAGATAATTTTTGTCTTATAAGGACTTAATAAAAGCGTGAGAAGGTGGACAAGCATGTCACAATTGAAGATTATTAACCTATTTAATAAGAAATAATTAATAATACTTATATTAAATACAGTGAAAACTCGCTATTAACGTGATAATTGGGGTCCATAAAATCAGATCGCGTTAATACAATAATAGGGGGTCAGGTTAATGCAGGGTTTTGCAATAGATTAAGATACATATTTCAGGAGCCATGCCACAACTGCATTATATCTGAATTTGCATTATCCCAGGCCGCGTTATCGCGGGGTTCCATTGTACAAACTCTTGAAGCACTAATATTTATTAACACTGATCAATATTAATCTGCTTGTTTAATAAAATGTATGCTACATTATTAACAATGAGACTCAAATTTGTATATCCCAGGCCGCGTTATCGCGGGGTTCCATTGTACAAACTCTTGAAGCACTAATATTTATTAACACTGATCAATATTAATCTGCTTGTTTAATAAAATGTATGCTACATTATTAACAATGAGACTCAAATTTGTATATCCCAGGCTGCGTTATTGTGGGGTTCCATTGTACAAACTCTTGAGGCACTAATATTTATTAACACTGATCAATATTAATCTGCTTGTTTAATAAAATGTATGCTACATTATTAACAATAAAACTCAAATTTGTATACTCTATAGGTTTGCAAAACAGTATATTACATTATTAGTTTAGTAGGTTTTTTTTTTTAAATTTAACACTATATAAGACAAAACTAGGTCACTAGGAATAGGATAAGATAAAAGAGAAAGAATTATCATTCTATTTTATAAAATATAATTAATCTGCTTTTATCTTCTATACTGATACACTAATCAATTAAATTTGTACTTTTTAAACACTATGTATTATAATTTATATGCTTTAAAAAAAATTAATGTGGTCTTTAAAATCAAAACAAACATATTATCCGTTACAGAAAAGGAAATAATTACATGTACTACCTTTACTACTTCTTTACAGCCTTGTGATAGTTCTTTATCATTTAATGGTCGACACCTCACAGCCACTCGAACATTGTTCGTATCTTTCATGCTCTTGTTTTCCTGAAAATTACAAAAGAAAATATTTTTAAACACCTGTACATATTTATTTTTGTTAGTCATGAGAGCAAATTGTTATGCACTTATGTATATACTCTTAAATTAAATGTGTGAACCTCTACTAATAAACTACTATTTATTTTTGTTTAAGTTTCATTTCTTACTTTTTGAAGATGCTTCTCTTTCTTTAGTTTAACTGGAAAATAGTGAGCTATTAATGGAGTGAGAGAGGGGAGGGGAAGAACAAACACTGTTATATCAATTCTTTAATACAGAAATCTTTTTTCCAAAAAAATAAATAAAATCTGCCTAAACTATTAGTTTAGGCATTCACTTTTTCTCCACCAAGTTTCTGCTTACTGTATAACAATTATATGATCAAATACTTCATATGAGTCAAATTTAAAATATGTTCGCCTACCTTGGTTGAACTTGGTAACTGTAAGCTGAAGGCTGATGGGGGAGAGTTTCAGTTACAATTTTTTTTCTTGTTGATTTATAACAAAAGATATGTATGTTTAACCATTTTCTTAAACTAAAATATTTTTACAAAAAATCCAAACTCTGAAATAACTCCAGTTAAAACTGCTTCTGAAATAATTATTTGCAGCTGAAACTTAATGAACATTTATCTAAGACTGTAATCTGAATATCAATCAATAATCTAATAATGTATCATTCACTGATTTATCTAAGCATGTATCACTCATTTTCTAAATCATAGTTTTTTATGTAGCATATGTTTTGGATACTAAAGACTAGAACAACTGGGGCCTTTAATCTGTACTTAACCCTCTTAAAGACTAATTATTTTCCTAGAATAATGAATACTGTTAACAAATTTTTAAATAAGATACATAATCAGAGCTGCAATTAAAATGTAACTTGAAGTTCATTATTGCCAAAAATGGTAAAGTTTATGGATTTTAAAATGGAATATTACAATGCTTCTAGGAACTGTTCAATTTTCAATCTCAATTCAAAAGAGCACTGACAATTATTATTGGATTATTATATCTACAACTTACTCAAGTTACTGATCATGCTAACCTACAGTGAGTTGTAAACTGATATAATAGTTTTTATACAATGGTTCCCTTAGAGCCAAAAATTATTTCATTTGTTCCTTCTGGGTAAAAAAGATTGAGAAAGGCTGCTATAGAATTAGATATAGAGCTGGGGTTTCAAAATCCTGGATTCAAAGCAGGTCAGAGAGATGTGAATTCTGTTAAGGTTATTTTTAAATTTCAGATCTGTTCTCTTAAACAGATGATCATACTAAAACATAAAAAAAAAACTCAAAAATGATATTAGATATTAAAAACAGAATACCTAAATTCGACTAAACTTTCTATATATCAATTGAATTGACTATACTGACATGATTCTTGAGACACAACTTGTATTTGTCCATAGCAATGAGAGCAGTAGAATTTCTTCTAATATGCTAGGGAAGTTATGCATTCATTTATGTGTACATTTAATTACATTACATATTTCTTTAAAATATAAACAACTGTAAAATCTACATCTCTAACACATCATTATCATACACAGTTCATCTAACTGATCAACACAATGCCTTCTAATAAATTTAAAAAAATAAAACTTGTCTGAAATGTTTAATTTGTGTGTACATTTTATCATATAGCAACTTTTTAATTTATTGTTGTTTCTTTGGAAAGAATAAACAAACAAACAGTCATATCTCTCAAAATATATATCTGAGTTGTTCATCTATCAAACTGCTCAGCACATTTCACATCTTTTTCATAAATAAGCAAAAAATAAATTGTAAGTAATGCTAAATGTATATTTTTTTTAATTATAGTGCAATGTCTGTTGTTTAAGATGTTCATTGAATAATTGGATTCAGAATACTGTAATAATAATATAGTGCTTAGGTACATCAATGCAATCATACACATTATTTTCTATTTTTAGGGCAGTCTTCAGTGAAAACGTATGCATTGAAAAACTTGGATTTTTTGTTTGTTTGTCTTTTTACTATTTTTAATTTTATTATCAAGTCAGGTGACTTACAAAATCATTGTTAATCTGACACAACTTTTACAAACTAAAATACTTTGCCTGGGACACCATTGATGTATATCACTAAGAAAACAAACTGACAGCCAGAAATCTGTCATTTCCCAGTAAGATAATAATAGTTAATACTGGGGTTTTTTTTATTAGTTAAAAAAAAGAGTAAATAAAGCGTAATGTATTTAATTCTAAAAAATTCAAATGTCTGTTTCATAATTTGTGCTATTTCATTAGTTTCAATGGGATTAGGCTTGGTCTAGAAATAGAGAATTATATAAATATATCCTACAAATTTTATTATTAAAAATAAATAGTAAAAAGGAGGACTGTTGTCACTCAGTGATCCGGCCCGCATAATTCGCGACAAATTGAGGGTACATAACCATCAACGACACCTTATTACTCGATTGGCAATCGTATACTTCTGACAAAAGCCATTAAAAATATAGTGATCATGACAATGACAATTAGTTCATAAATCAAATCAGAAATTTATTCTGATGACAATGACAAGAATTGGTAGAAGTTTATTCCATCTCCGTATGTAAATTAAATGAATCATAATTTATAAAGACTATGATTTTTTATGAAAAAAATGGTTACTAATGACAATGTCATGAGAAATGTAACAAAGAATTCTTATTACTAATTAAAATATTTCTCCAATCAAAGCTCTTATTTCTCTTAATTATCCATAATTAATATTTACCGGCATTTTTATTCCCTCTTGATGCTGTATATCACAATGAAATTATTGTTTACATTCTCTGTTCAAAACGTTGGCATGTTGACAGACCGCAATATTCTGAAACAATCATAATGATTGGACAGAAACTTCAGACCTGCGCAGACCTATGCGGCACGTCTTTTCACCACATCGACCACAACGATCAAGCCAATACAATTTATATAGGCCTAATTAATAGAACAAAAGAAAAACGAGTTTATATTTTTAAGTACTGATAAGATAGAAAGTAATTTCACTCAGTAAGTAGAGTTTTTAATCCTAATTTTTAAAAGTTCATAGGCAAGGAAGTTATGATTACTAATCAGACATGATTTCTGAGGTCAAAAGTGACACCTAGGCAATTTCCAGTTTAACTTGACACATCGATCTAACATCACAGGCACTGCTTTCGAATCAAAAACTAAATAGATTCATTATGGGATATGATAATGATTCCCACTTTGGGAAGGCTACAGCCCTGAAAAGTGGTTTTGTGTTGTTGTTTTTTTTGTTCGGATGTGAGACGTAAAATAGTTTTAAATCCAAATTCCGCTTAGAAAAAAATCCATATTATGTAATATTTATGCAGAGCAAATAATTGAAGAAATATAGATGCTTTAAATGTTTCGGCAAAGTTATAAATGTCAGTAAATTGTATTATTTTAGTGTTAAAAGTCGAATTCAAATAAAGTTCTTGTTCATACAAGAAAGCACAACACGTGACACATGAGAAAACTACTATCAGTCCTTAAAAATAAACATTGATAACTCCCCGGCTCAAAACTATAATTGATTTTATTGTATGGAGCTTTAAAAAGTAAATACAATTCTGTAGTATTTATAGTTCTTTCTGCTTAATATATTTTTTACATTAGAATATGCAAGTAGTGAAAATATTTTTCGTACAACTATGCCATTATCTCAAATCCTGTGATGCAGTTACGAGCACATTCTGTATAGTGCATACATACATATGTATCACATGTGACTTGTTTGGGGTTTTTTTTTCATTTAAGAGCTGTAGTATCACAAGATACTCATGCATATGATATTTTGCTTTGCCATTTATCATACTTTCGGCTTTAAAACAAAAAAGTATCCAAATGACCTTTGTGGTAGATTATTGCCCTTTTATGTGTATATAGAAAATCTCATAGAACAATCTTTCTCTGCCTGTATGAAAATATCTATTATGATTTTGAAATTTGTCATATGTATTAAAACACCAAATACAACTACCTTTTCACTACATTTCCACCAGCTGGATTCTACCCATGGCATTGACAAATACATTTTAATGTTTCCCCCAACTTAATTACTAAACTTTGGTTATGACTGGCTAACAACACATTTATTTCTTTATTATACACAAATACTTTGTAACAATAATAATCCATCTCACCATTTTTAGGCTGTATATTAATAATATTATTAATATTTTATGCACTTATTCTGTAGATGAATGAGTTTGATTATTATTCTATATATATTTTCTGTTGAGATAATTCCTTTGCATGTGTAGCTGTGTTTGAATTTGATTGTTATTTTAAACTGCTAGCATAATTGTTGTAGATGCACTTAATGAAGGCAGTGTGTGTGAGTGAGAGTTGTTAACATTAATCCTTCCAAGATATACTAAGAGACCAGTCTACTGGTTCAAGCATGCTTAGTCAGCTACTGAGCTAGTGGCTGAGGGTCACATGCTCATTTTCCATTTGCTCTTCCAGAACAACTTTACTACTTCACATGAGTCCAAAGCTCTTAGTGGCTATATGGAGTTCTGATGGTCAACAAACAGAAATCCCCAGAACTAGTGATCAACACTCAATTACCTTGCCATCAAATCTGTGGCTTGAAATCAGAAAATGGAATTAATTATGAATTGGTGAATAAATAATTTAACAAAAAGAAAATTACTTAAAATTATATTACAAAGCTACTTTAATGAAAATAGAAACACATTACAAATCCTGTACCAGTCATTTCCTATTGCCAAATATGCTGACTACATCGAGCAATTTCTGGTATAAGGAAGTTACTGGAAATTGCTGTTCTGCTTGAGGGAGCCAAATACAATGAAGGTGCCCAAGTTAACCTCGAGAGAAGTGGCAAACACGTGGAACTAACATAATAATGGCAAACTATAATCTTGTGTCTTTGTTACAAAAGCAAAAAGACTATTAAGTCAGCGCCTAAATCAGGTTACACATAGAAACTGTTATTGCTTATCTCTACTAACTCCATTTCTGTTCACTGATAAGAACTTTCCTGTGATTTGTGTGGAATTGTATTTTTTTGGATATTATTGTGTAGCATAGAAATTATTTGAATGTGGTTTTGTGAATATATCAATGTCAAGTTATCTTTTTCATTGTATCTTATATATTTCATTCTTGATTTAATAAATTTATTGACTTTCTTACACATATAACCTTATGTTGGAGAAGATAGTGGGTGGATGGAAGCTCACTAAATATAGATTAAAGATGTCTTCTCCTTTAGTAAGTATTCCACCTATGGAATATTGTGTGATGGTAAGCGTTTGTCTTTAATGTTATAGAAGAGAGAAAACGTTTACAGCACCTACATATCTGCCAAGTGGGAGAGACGAATGGTGTCCGCTGGAGAATTATTAATAACATAAATTAAGATTTTCATCGCTTGTAATTAATTATGGATGATTAATTAATTAATAATAATCATTAACCTGGTGGCATTGGCATCACATAAAGTGAGTAAGCTCTGTCCTGGGATGAGTTCAGAATTTTGTTAAACTAATTGCCATTGTTTTGAAATTAGTAAATGTGGAAAACAATTGTTGAAAAATTTGTTGAGCTTAGAACTTAACGGGAAATCTTAGACTAAAACAGAGCTAGAAAGAGATACATTTGTCTAGTGGAATATGCATTTAGACAGCAGTATTATTCCCCCCCCCCCCTCCTATTATTTTTATAACACTTTCTTGAACTTTGTCTATCCTTCTTCTCTCTTTTGAAATATTTTTTGATTAACCTTTTGATTTATATGCATGCTCTCCTCAATGTTCTTCCTGTTAGTGGTCGACTGGATGATGCACCAGACAACTAAAACAGGAAAAACCGGTATCCAGTGGTCCCTGACTCAGTTCCTTGAAGACTTGGCCTTTGCAGATGACTTGTGCCTGATATCCCAGAAATACCAACATATGCAACAGAAAACTGATAACCTGGTCCAAGAAGCATCCAAGACTGGACTGCAGTTCAACCTAGAGAAGACCAAAATCATGACCCTGTTAAAAAAGCAGCAGAAGCCAATAACCCTTGGAGACAGCAAGCTGAAAGAAGTCACCTCTTTCACCTACCTGGGCAGCATTGTATCAGCAACAGGGGGTTAAGCTAGATACGCCTTTATTACCCTGAGACCAATCTGGAGGTCAACATCCCTATCTGTCCGCAACAACCTACGAATTTTCAACAGCAACATTAAGTCTGTCCTCCTCTATGGCTCAGAGACCTTGAGAGTCACCAACACCCTAACCAAAAAACTCCAAGTATGCTGCCTTCGCAACATACTGAAGATCAGGTGGACAGACAAACTAAAGAACACTGATTTGTGGCAGTGGACAAACCAAGATCCCATCAATCAGCAGATTGCCAGGCATAAATTTCGATGGATAGGACACACCCTGCGGAAACCCCCTCAGGACATCACCCAGCAGGCTTTGCAGTGGAACCCCCTGGGAAAGAGATGGGTCGGTCGCCCTAAGATTACCAGGAGACAATCCTGCGACGAGGAAATGAAGAGCTGCAACCTCTCATGGGGTGAACTGAAAAAGGCTGCCCAGAATAGACTGAGATGGAGAACTGTTGTTGAGGCCCTTTGTTCCACAGGGAATCCAAGGAGATAAGTCAAGTCAAGTTTGATTAATTATTTATTGCATATTGTTGTCACCAAACACCATACTTTTTCTGATGAAAGTGGAGTAGTTCAGTGTTTATCAGTACAGCATAGGACCTGGACAGATGTTCATCGCAGAGTTCCACATGCACACCACCATTGATGTCTGCTTGGCTCTTTTATTGCACATGCAAGGGGGTTACGTTTACTGGTTGTTTGCATGTGAGATTGCATATAGAATGAAAAGTGTGTAAACATTACAGGACAAAGACAAACTTAAACAACTGTACTCACCCCTTCTCAAAATGATAGTATACATTTACAAGATATTTATCTTTGATGAATACAAAATAAGTTTATTATTTTACTGGGGTCTCTCTCATGCAGTAACTATAAATCATCCACCATAAACACTCTCTAGGAACATCGGTAATCTCTAAGCAAAGAGAGATGATAAAACAACAAATTCAGAATACACAATAATACGGCAATTTCCACAAGATATAAAATGTCCAGGAGCTACTCAGCTCCCCTACAGTTGAGCAAAATGGATAATAATTTAAAATTACAAATTCTTAACTAGCCTTACACACTAGTAGGTAAGTTATGTGCTCTGAGGTGTTTCTAAGAATGTTTTAACATTTATTCACTCTTCAAAATTGAATAAGAGATTGGTCCTTGAGAAAACTGTGTGGAAAGACCACATGATTGGGATATGTATTTGCTAGCACTTTTATTTGTATTGCACGAAGTACCACAAGATTCGACCCAGTTTTCACCCTTTCAACTCTTATACGATAGGACTGTTAGAGGACCCATGTCTGTATTATGAGACTATTGGACAGAGATCAGGCTAGCAGAAACTGTAAAAAATAAATATCAACACGTGATTGAACTTGCAAACAGTATTGATACTTTGTGTCAGTTAGTGGCCGAGCATGTACATAAAAATAAGACTAGACAAGCAATCTGTACAACTGTAAAACAAAAGCATGTAACACTGAAGTCAGTATGTGGGTGTTGTTGTTACCTCTGCACTGAAACAAATTAGATGTATTATGACGAGGACATTATAAAGTTATTGAGAAATTGAGTGGGTGCAATTTCCGAATTCAGATAAAATCAAAAGCAAAAATCTTTCATGCTAATCTGATAGAAAGCACATAAAGAACACCCAGATAACATGATCGCTACTATTGTAATAGACTAAATAGAAGATGGTGCTACATATGTACCCGATGCTAAATCCCTACCACACCCAGGTTTGACAGATATTGAAACTGTTGACGTTATTTGAAATCCAGAACTCTGAGACTCTGAAGCCCAACAGATAAGGAGCATGATAAAAGAAACTCGCAACATTTTTACCGATAAATCCAGAAAAACAAGTCAAATTTAGTCACACTACGGGATCATAATAACCTGATCCAACGAAATATTGTGTGACGGTAAATGTTTGTCTTTAATGTTGTGGAAGAGAAAAAGTTTACAGTGCCTTAATATTCACAAAGTGAAAGAGATCAATGGTCTGCTAGAAAATTATTAATAATATAAATTAAGATTCTCATCACTTGCAATTAGTTATGGACGATTAAATAATTAATAATAATCTGGTGACATTGGTATCACATATACTTACAAATTGCAGCTATGTACAATTTAATAAATTCATTAACAAAATTGCTTGCTTGTGTCACATATGCATCTCTGCAGAAGAATACATATAATAGCGTTCACACATAAAATAAATCATAATTTAGGAAATAGCAAAATCTCTAAGCAACAGACATTCTAAACAATAAAACATTCTAATTTCATTCTCACAGTCAATATATACATGATATGTGACTGGAGTCCAACAGTTTTAGTTTCATGATTTACTGATTTCCCTCAAAGTCAATACTCTTGGCGTGAATGAAATTCCTTAGTGGTACAATTACCATATGACTTTGGTTCCTAATTTTGCCTACGTCATACAATGGAGTAAATGGCCTCAAAGATGCTTGCCTACACAGTAATTATCTACTATGCACAAGAATTGGGTGGGTTGCGGGTAGAAGCCTTTTAGCAATACACTGCATAACTAAATATTTTATTTAGAAAAGAGTTTTAACTCTTCAGATTATTCTGGGTGTTAATGGTTATATTACATTGCCACCCTAAGATGATTTATCCCACAAATACTTTCATGGCAGCTAATACTGCAACTACAAGAATTAACCATACTTGAGGAGTGTAAGTGTCTAACAAGAAAATTAATTTTAACACCGCTATGGTTAGTGAAAATTTTGCCAAGCTCATTTTGTAATTTGAACAAAGGATTAAGCTTATCTTAGAACTGGATGGTTCGCACTTGAGAACAGTATTCCCGTATCATGATCTTTTAACACAGGGTGTCTGCCTTGAAAATCAACACTGTTTTCAGCAACAGGAATGTATATGATCCTGAAAGCTTGGCAAGAATAGAGTCATCACATTGGGTCTTGTCAGTCATCTTTAGGTGTAGACTAATATTAAGTTCTTAAAGTTATAACTGTGGGTTTCCACGTCCGACTGGTTGCCTGGACCACATATACTGTAATTAGGTGAAGTTATGCTAGGCAAATTCGTTATAGTGGTTTCTTGGTCCTTTGCATATATTGAGATTTTACTTAGTGCGATAGATTCTTTCATCAAACGTTGTTTGGCCTACCTGTGAAATCACCTAGGGATTTCCTTTCATTTGCTCCCAGGAAACAGGCCTGGATTATAAGAACATACAGCATCCATGCCATTCACAGGCATGGCATCTAAGATTGTTGACAGTGAGGTTGTGCTGCTAGTCTCAGCCTCTCATTGTGCAGGACACAGAACTGTGTCTATCCTGATAAAATTGTCTGAAGCTGTTTCACCAAGTCTTTAGTATGCAAGTGCACACGGCAGTTGTTACTCCATATTGAGCCACGTCTTTGGCCAAATGATTTCTGTTTGTTGTGGTGCTTTTTTGCTGTTTGGCTTGGTGCATTCTATAGGTATCTGTTTTGTGATCCGATAACCTATGGGAAAGTGTCCCATCAGAAGAGTGCTTGAATTTACCTTCTTATTCGAGATAGAAGATGAATCAGTTTGCAGTTATTTTGCTAACTCATTGAAGGACTGAGTAAAAGCAGTTCTACAGAATTCGCCTCTTTTATCAGCATGCCAAGTGGGTCAAACGCATGAGCAAAAATTTTTAAAAGGTCAGCTCTAAAGGTCAAATAGTCATGCAGCTTTTGTTTTGATACAATACCATAAACACCTAACCATCCCTCATGGCCCACTTATCCATTAAAGTAGTTTGTATTTTTCAACTAGCTGCTAAAATCTGGCCAAACAACATCAATGTCCATTTGTTTTTCATTCAACAGCTCCATAGTGGAAGGCCAATGAAAGGCGTGCTTTGTTTTGTATTCCATTTTTAGCTGTAAGTAACAACATTTATTATTTGTTTAAAATGCTGACTACTTTTGCCAGGATGTTTAGAAATGTTGACTTTACTGAAATGTCTTATTTTTATAAATATGTATGTTTGGAATGGATTCCGGTTCGCTTGGTCTTTCAAGTTCTAGTTAAAGATATAAAGTGATGTTAATTAAGAATAGCTAGGGGTCATTTTTCTTTGTATGAGAATGCACCCGTAGGAGTAATGCACCAATAAACAATAGATGTTTTTCGTGTTGGCAAGTCATAATGCACACTTTTATTGTGCGGACTTTCCAGAAGCCCATGGAATCAGATTTTTACAATTACGGGACTTGACTTCATTTTTTCTCCCCAGTGTATGTGCACGCAAGCTCCCATCTGGTGTGTTGGATCTCAACTTTGTTTTTTCTAACACACAGCTCTGGTGTGGTTTTATTTCAATTTTCCATAATTTGAAATAAAGACCTTTTAAGTGTTCACCATTTGTCTGGCTGAGAGCATACTTAGGCATTTTTTCCCCCAGTTACCTAGACTACCATGATACAGACCTTTTGGTCTCTATCTAGCCATTTGACAGACCAAAACCTGTCGTAGCAGCCACCAGTGTCCAGCATGTCGGAAATGAGGGCAGTTGGGCCAGACAAGGAGAGGACATTCGTCCCTACATTCATTTGGTTTTCACCACTTCATCATTTCTCGCTTATCAGTGCAAAATTATTCCTGCGTTTGTCAACGAGGAACTGCATCCAGGTTTTCACCAGTGTTTGTGAGCTTGGCCCTGTCACTCTTCAGTGGTCAGCATATGTGTTTTTCATTTCAATCTCCACAAATTAAAAGTGTTCTTTAGTTGAATTTCAAGTCATGTAGTGTTATTTGTATCGCGGGGTTTAACCAAAGAGGCATTCTTGAACATATTAACACAAGTTGGATTTTAAGCACATTTTAAATTGCTACGCTGTTAACAATTATTTGAAAAGGAAATATTATCATTAATTTGATTCAAGTTGTGCCTTACTGTTCAGATACATCTACAAGGAAGCTAATCGAAAATGACTACACCTATCATACACTGGAAGTCGACCCAGGTAGAAAGCTGCCATCATCCTAAGTAAAGAAGAAGTCAAGGGACCCAGAATGTAGCCTATATTTTACTAATCCTATAACTGATTTCTCCAAATAAATTCAGGAATAAAGAAAATAAAAGTAAATAAAAAGTTTGGGCTGATATAGCAAATTAAATACATGGCAACCCTCATGTGGGTCTTAACCATGGTTATGATAGGCATACAGGCAATTAATTCATGAATGAAGCGATTCATGCATCTGAAACATTTTGAGCGACCCCAAATTCATCATCACCATCATCTCCTTGTCAGCCCAACTGCCTAGTGATCCTCGCCTGTCAGTGAAATCGGCCCTGAACGGAAGCTGCCATCATCACATTCAAATAAGACTTTAAGTGGTCCTCGCCTAGTAATGGTTCTGTAAATATGAAATAGGGCATATTACTATTATTATTTATAACAATAGTATGCCTAAGTATCATATGAATGTGTGATCTGCAAAATGTTTCAGATACATAAATCGTTTCAATCATGATACGCAAAATTAAAAAAAAATTCAAACAAATACATGTATAATGCTCAAGCACAACACACTATGCAAGGAAAATTCAAATGGATATTAGGTCAATGACGTTCTGTCACAATGTCAGCTATTGCCACTATTATATCAATGCTCTAAAGAGTTATTAAAATAGTTAAGAGTTATTCAAATATCTCGTCTGCCTCTTCTCTTTCTTAGTGAAGGTCTGCGATGTTCAATAATTGCTCTTAATATTTTAGCTGGCACACTTTGGAGACAACGTAACCAACACATTCGAGATGTGCATGCATATATAACTCATTTAACTGGCATTCTAGCTGATTGTCCCATCTTTCTCTCATCCATCATCTGTACTTTCGCTATTTGCAGAGATATGAGTTTGCATTCTATGTGACATTGATTACACGCTTTTGTTTCTTTCCTCAGGTATGTGTTTCGGTGTACACGTGTCTGTTTTGTGCGTGTCCCGCTAATAGACTTTGATTTAGTACTTGTATTTTATCATCAGGGATTCTCAGTTCAAGCAAGTCGTAAACCCTTGGCCAATCACAAGCACTGACTTCACACTTCACCTAATCTGATAATATCAAGAATCGAACTAATATCGAAGCTCCATAATTTTTGTGTCTTAGGAGCCTATTTTATGTACATATTATTATATTTATTTATAGTTTCAGTGTACAAGAGGCATCCAAATTTAGAATAAAGTAAGTACGTCATTGATTTCCGACCAATGGTAGCCACGAGTCATCAATCCGAAATACGCATGCGCTTGTTCTTGCTTTTCTTCTGCCTCTTTCCTGAGCTGTCGACGAAGTACCACCACGTGTGTGAGTGGTTGCAGCTAATAGTTTGATTTACAGTCAAACCGCTGAACAAATGTTAAACACGACGCTCAGTCTTTGAAACATAAAAATAAAAAAAGCAAAAAAAAAATCGTAAAAGTCACAAAAAACTCAAAAAATCCCGTAAACTTCTTTGGAGACCAACAGTAACCAACCTGTAAGTGCCGCCATTTTCTTCGTTCGAGGTGAGTTTTGGAACTTAAACGTATATATCAAAACCGCCCATTCTTAGATATTAGTGCCATGCTGATATATCGATTTAAACTAGTCTTTATAGGTCTTTCATTGGTATACAAAAGATTTATGTGTAATTTTAATACATATATATAGTCTTAATGTTTAATAGAATAATACACAGCTGCTATAAACTTGCATACCATATGGCCTGTTGAAACTGTTCTAATGTTATTAATAGTATCTTGGCAGTCTATCTCTCTTCATTTTAAAAAAAAAGCTATTAGGCTATAATGTTAGCAGTGGCGCATTGAAGGAAACGCGTTATTACTAAATCTGGAATAGTTATTTCTTCTTTAAATTTTCACTTTGCACATTAGCAAGCCACGCTTCTTTAGATACTTGTATAACTTTAATTTTTTTTTTTTTACTAGTGTTAACTGTTATTTCAATTTTGATAATGTTATTTAACGTTTTGTTTCTTTATTTTGATTTTTTTTAAGGGTACATATCTTTTTATTGATAGCAAAAGATGTCCACAAAGTTAAAAAAATGAAATATTTATTTAAACCGATCGGCCCTGTAGCCTATATCTTTTCACTGTATTGACCCACAATTCACGATAACCAAATGAAGGCGAAGCTTAATGCTACGTAACACGTTAATTATTTTGTACATTATTTTGCGCACTTTGAATATACAGTTAAACTTAAAGACTACTACCAAAAAAACTTAAGGGTTGTGTTGTGTCCACATACGTTGATATTGATAATTCATAGGGCTGTATCTCATGAAGACAAATATATGAGAATATTATTTTTTTAAAACAATAATTAGTCCCTAACACAACCCATGACATCCAATAACTGATGCACTGACTCAGTAAGCCTATGCATTTAGAAAATAGACCATCAGTACTGACATAGTCTTCAGTATCATATAACTCGTCTATAATCAGTTTTGAGTAGATATAAGGTCCTTCATCAAAAGGAGAATGTTAACAATAGATAGGCATATATTAAAATTAGCATTTTCTGTCTCAGATGATATAGGCCTACAGGTAGCCAGCCCTCGGTTTGCATCAGGGTCCCAAACCAGAAGTTTTGGGTGCAAAAATAATTGTCATAAAATGAACCCAATTTTATAATGTAAGTTGATATGGAAAGTCAGTGAGTTAAATTCCAGGTCCCAGAAATAGGGATATTTAGTATAATAGGTATTATAGCCTATTTAAAACATTGAAATGAGTGTAGGTGCATTTCACATGTAAAAATAAAATTGTCATATATATAACGGTTACATTCCAGGTCTCAGAAATAGGAGTATGTATTATATTTAAAATTTTGAAATTAATGTAGGTACATTTCACATGTAAAAATAAAATTGTCAAATGTTAAACATAATTTATGACTGTCTTGGAGACAGGAGGAGGGAATTGTTAATGCTGCCTAAGTGTGTGGGGTCCAGAGTTTGTCTTTGATAGCAAAGCTTTGAGGTGATAATGAGGGTTGTAAGGTACTCTGGTGCATATAAAAAAAACAAGGCAACTACCATTATAAACTAATAAAGAGCATAATTAAGTAAAATTTTTAAAAAAAGCAACCAGCACATGCAAGTTTCCCACTATAATCAAAAGAATCCAGAAGAGATTAAATCCCTACATGGCAACACAGACAGCAATAAGCCCCATGCATTTATAAAGTTACTTAAACTAAAGCCTGGGGTGTGGTTAGTATATAATTATAATTTGTTTAGTTTCTTAGAGAGAAGCTTACTGATTTTTACACATTGTTGTATTTCATAGAAGTAACAAATGATATGCTTCCTTATACATAACAAAGGCATCTATTCCAAATTTGAGGAATGGACTATGGAAGTTGATAAATAATTTTCAGTCTTTAGTCTGGTTCCTGAATTTGTATATACATGTAATTATTTATTTTTAATTACTTGTAGATTCATTTTAAAAATTTTTTTATATATGTCCCCTTTATATTTATAATTATATGCTTAAAAATTTTGTTTTAACAGATATTTCCCCCCCAGTATTTAGGTGTATTGTGAATCAGTTTACAATTTTAAGTGTGGAATTTGTTTTAAATTGGTCTGCAGAAAGTCTAGAAAATCATTTTAAAACTGGCATTAATCCTAATAATAATAGTTTATAATATATTTAGAGCAGATCAGTACATTTTAATAAGTAAGACATTTTTTAAAGTGGTTTCACAGGGTTTTGAAGTGTAGATAATCGGCTGTTAAAAAATATCACTACCTTCTACAGTAATAACACTAGATGTATTCAAAATGTTACCCATGTTCTCCCATTATTGATTTACACATTTTTACTGTATTAAAATCAACAAAAAATAGTTGACCTATATTTATTGAAAGATTTTTTTACCAGTGCAGCATTAAATTATTGCAACAGTTTTTTACCCTTTCTGTTGAAATGACGAGTGCTGCTAAATTGAGCTAACAGGCTAAACGAAGGTCAAAGGCTATTGTCTTTGATCTAAAATCACCTGAGACATTATTTATTAAATTTTGAATTTAAATACTACGATTATGTAATTTACCAGTTTTAAAATCGGTGCATTTTCATAATCTGGGAATAAAGAAGGTGGGGTGGGTTTTTTTTTTAATTTTATTTTAAAAAAACACCTTTTCTTGTACAAATATATGCTGTCTGGGAAAACTTGCCTAAAATTGATTTTGAGCTATAGCCATTTGTAGTTGTTTACTCCCCTTTGATAGTCCAGGGAGGTATGTACTTAAAAAATGTATAGTGAAAATCTATCTGACATAAATTTTTTTAAAATTTTGATAATTTTTAATATAAACATGAGATTCTGAATTTTTAATAAATTATAAAAACCCCACTTTCAGATTTTTTTGTTCACTTTAGCACTACAGCCATTTGTTGTCCTTTACTCTCCCTTGGTAGTCCAGGGAGGCATGTACTTAAAAATGTATAGTTAAAAAACTGCCTGACATATTAAATTTTAAAAAATAATAAACATGAGATTCTGAACTATATAGTAAATTATAAAAACCCACTTTTAGATATTTTTTTCATTTTAGCCGGGCTTTTCCAGACAGCATCACAAATTAAAAAATCTTATAGATATGGCAAAATGGTAAATTTTTCGGAATTTAGTAGTTGTCCGCTAATACCATATAGAGGCTGGTTCTACCTAGAGTTAGTCAAAGTTTTGTTATCACTTACTCTAACTATTAATATACTAAATAGATTTTGCTGTTTATTGTCATTCTCAGGTTCTGGATTGTATAGCATTAAAAAAAAATTGTTCATAGAGATCAGGGTCTTTCATCCTCTACCCAATTTCAGTTATAAATAAGGTAGATCATTATGCCATACAAATACAGTGCATCATGAATCACGTTTTCTGTTTCATTTCAGTTTTGACCAAATCTTTAATCAACATATTAACTATAGTGACTGCCATGAAACCAGTTTAACATTTTTTTAAGAATACAATGTTTCCATATCCTAGATGCACAGAAAATTATCATATGCAAATAGTTTCGTTATATTGAAATCTTACATATGAAAGTGGTTAGCCCTTCAGTTTGTTGTGATGCTTGCAGGTTGCATTCGGTCAAGTGCATCTTTTTTTAATATCACATTTCTTTCTATTTTGCATTCTTATATATTTTCATTTAGTCATCACTCACTTTGACATTCATTGTCTCTTCACATTTTATTTGAAACTGGATAAAAACGCAAACTGTTCACTCAATTGTTGAACAGTGGATGATAATTGGTATGGTGCTAATGGAAGACACCAGATAGATATTAGTTATGATCTTTATATGTACAACACAAACTTTTATTTTTAATTTGACCAATTATTACATAAACTAAATCTAAATAAACTGTCAACAACGATAACGTATTTATAAATAGGGCATCAAGTTCAATCGCCCTTCACAACAGAATTTCATCGCATAGATTGCATTTCGCCATGTCACTATCCAGTCGCTTGGTGTGACTCTACACAAACTTTCTTCCCGTATATTAAAAATATTACAAAGTTATTATTTAATTTTTTCAATGTTAAAATACTGACAAGTTTGTTTACTAAGTCTTAATGGGCTACCGGTGATAACGAGCACAGGAAAGGGCGCGAGTTACGGTGGTCATCCGTAATTAGATCTAGGCTGTCATGGCCAGCACGATTTAGCAGACTGCCATCTATGAATAGAATGCCAGTGTGACCGGAAGGGGTGTGCGTGTGCTAAATCAAGCCACCCGTGTCATTTCTCTCATCTGTTGCATGATTGTCTTGCCTGTCGGTTTCCCATGCACTCTCCCTCAGCATTACCCATTTATGTGCCAATGGCCACGTTATCATGGTTACCCGTTCACAATTTTACTAACCAGGTATTAGCATGGCATCGGGTTCCTGAGTACCCGTTGACACCAATAGTGTATCAACACCGTATACTGCTGTCGGACCTTGCAGTTCATCCACAATGCCTGTAATTCCATTGAAAAATTGCACACATATTAAAAATATTCAATACTTTTGTCACAGATCATTGTATCTGAATCAACATCTAATGTATACATGTACTTAAAAAATATTTTGTCCCGGTACGAGAAAAATACACGCACATGAATTTCAAGTTTCAGGAACCACCCCACAATCATATGAGTATTCAAATTCATATGTGATTTCCTCCTTAAAGGAAGTTATATATATTTTTAAAATTTTTTTCATGTACTTTGTGGAAAGACGTGCGAATATATATGAAATTTCGGGAGCAATGTCACGACTGCATTGTTCCATTATATATGCATATATTTAACTTTTTAAATAGGGGCCCTCTTTGAAAAACTTCAACTTCAAACATAATTACGCAGTTGTGATGATCCATAGGTATTATGTTTCCAATGAGTGAGAATTGCATACCTTTGTTGCTAAATTGTAAAGTAAAATTTTGTTTCCTTTCATTTTAAATTTAGCAAATTTTCCCCAATGTGTATGGTTTGCTTTCTTTCAAATTACTTTACAAATAAGTATATTACATATACAATAAAAGCAGTATTTATTACCTGCAACTGATATTTTTTCCCATAATACGTCTGTTCATTTTTCCAACTCCAGCCTTATGACATCCATTATTTGTTTATGAACAATGGCAAATTATTTTCAGTGCAGATGTACATGAAGAGATGTAGGAATCTGGCACAATAATTCTGACTTGCATTCAAAAGTTGGTTATAAATGTCCTGAAGAAAGAAAAAGAACTTGTTCGTAACCTGGAACTTCACTGTATTATGGTGTCATTTGTTCATTTCCTCCTCCCCCTCCCCTTTTTATGTAATTGCTCAGCCTTGGAGCAAATGTTTAAGTATTCATAATTACCAAGGGACATTGAGCCCAGGTCTAATGAAAGTGCTTTGCCGAGTGTTGCTTTATGCTCATCAATCCTGTTGCAAGTTAATTACTTTTCAGTATAATATAGAATTCTACAACTTCTAATAATACTATGGAGATTGTAATTTTTTGTTTGATTTGATTGGTTATCACTTAACAGATGATTTCTATAATTTTCAGTTTAAATCAGCAAAATGAATAATCCACCATCCTATCCAATGGCTTCCTTGTATGTTGGTGATCTTCACCCAGATGTGACTGAGGCCATGCTGTTTGAAAAGTTCTCAACAGCTGGGCCTGTTTTATCCATCCGCGTTTGTCGTGATATGATCACCCGACGTTCCCTGGGTTATGCATATGTCAATTTTCAACAACCAGCTGATGCAGAACGAGCACTCGATACTATGAACTTTGACAGTGTTAAAGGGCGTCCTATTCGAATAATGTGGTCACAGCGAGATCCTTCGGTGCGCAAATCTGGTGTGGGGAATGTTTTCATTAAGAACCTTGACAAAAGTATTGATAACAAAGCACTTTATGACACCTTCTCAGCTTTTGGCAATATCCTCTCCTGCAAGATTGCTTGTGATGAAAATGGCTCTAAAGGATATGGTTTTGTGCATTTTGAAACTGAAGAGGCTGCAAAACAGGCTATTGACAAAGTTAATGGCATGCTACTCAATGGTAAAAAGGTAATGCATCATATAGTATCTGGTTGATTGTGTTTGTAGTATTGAATTTATCTTTTTATATTAATTAATCTACGACTTTTTTATCAGTGGAAATATTGGTACACTTGTGATAGAACATTGTATTTGTGAAACTACAATTTGCTTTCAGCTCTTCCTGAAACTAGTCACACAAAATAGATGCATTGAAGTTTTTAGGATTGTCATTTCTTCACTACAGTTTAATGGTTAATATTGGTACAATATCAAATGTTTTGGAATCAACTTTATCATAATTTCAACATATCCCCATATGAATTAACAAAAATTGTTTTTTATACAACCATCATTATAATGAGGTAAAATAAACATTTAAAATTATTTTATTTCTTTAAATCAGATAATTGAAGTTCTATTATATGTGATGCTTGATGTAAATTTTTTTATGACTGAAATATTCTTTGAATGAAACATTTAATGTCTGATTTCTTTCAGGTATATGTGGGCCGCTTCATTCCACGCAAAGAGCGCATAATGTTAATGGGTGATAAGCTTAAAAAATTTAACAATGTGTATGTTAAAAACTTTGCAGAAGAGCTTGATGATGACAAACTAAGAGATCTGTTTGCAGCCTATGGAAAGATCATTTCTGCTAAGGTTATGACAGATAAGAATGGCAAATCACGTGGCTTTGGTTTTGTTAGCTTTGAGGAGCCTGAAGGAGCAGAGAAGGCTGTTGATGCACTTAATGGAGCAGATGTAGGCGGTAGAAACATTTATTGTGGACGTGCACAAAAACGAGCTGAGCGTCAGGCAGAACTAAAGGATCGCTTTGAAAAGATCAAGATGGAACGTATTAATCGCTACCAAGGTGTTAACCTGTATGTCAAGAACTTAGATGACACTATTGATGATGAGCGACTTCGAAAAGAATTCTCCCAATTTGGTACCATTACAAGTGCTAAGATTATGAATGATGGTGGTCGTTCTAAGGGCTTTGGGTTTGTGTGCTTTAGTTCACCAGAGGAGGCTACAAAAGCTGTGACAGAGATGAATGGGCGTATCATTGTTTCTAAACCTCTTTATGTTGCACTGGCTCAGCGCAAAGAAGACCGACGTGCACAATTAGCATCTCGCTACATGCAGCACATGGCAACACTTCGCCAACAGCAAACAGCACAATTTAGCCAAATGTTTCAACCTGGAGCTGGTGCTGGTTTTTACCTTCCTGCCATGCCCCAAGCACAGCAGCAGCGTTTCTTTGCTCCAACCCAAATGCCTCAGATGCGAGCTAATCCTCGATGGCAAACACACCAGGTCTGTGTCGTAATTTCTACTGCACTTTGTTTTTTTTTAATTCTTAAATGTAACTTTCATATTTTTATCTTTGGCTTTTCTACATGTATACATATGGCTTTTTATATTTTTAAGAATGAATTAACACTAGCATTTATAGAGGGATGTGGAACAAAAAATAAGTTGAAGTACACACAGAAATATGGCAAATGGAGCATCATGTCCCCTACATTATTGTTGATTAAAATTACTGTGCTCTTTGAAACTGTTATTTGTGAAATCCTGACCTCTGTAAAACCATTGAAAAACTCAGTCTTATTGGAGGTACCAGCAGCAAAAAATTATATTAATGAGTAACTGCTTCAAATAGTTTTGTAAAGAATGTCCCTGAAAATGTAAGAAAAACAACAAAAAATGTAAATGATCATCTTCATTGGTTACCAAGGTATACCCTTTATATTTGTGAATTTAATCGTCAAAAAGTAATGCATTTTTTCACAAATTTTCTGCTTGCAGTTCCTACAAAAAAAGCCATCTACATTATAAAAGTTTCTTTTTGAAAAAGAAATTGTGGTGAGCACATAACAGGAAAATGGAATCATTTGAAATAATTATTTTCATGCAACTAGCATGTCAAAGTTTCTCTAAATAGTAAATTTACACAAAACAGCATTTGTTGAGGTCGACTCCTGGTTGATATAATAGTCAGTTATTTTTTTTTGTTGACAGTACCTATTACCTACAACTGTGATTTATTTTCTCAGCAAAATCTATCACTTACATTTAAAGATATACACTAGCAGCATTTGAAATATCATCAATTTTCATAACATAAACAGTTGATTTTTCGAGAAATGTAACAGAAAACAAAAATATTTTAAATACCTCTGCATTTAATGCAATAAAAATTGGTTTAGTGTTTTCACTGTATATGCTCCATGTTAAAATATACCCACCATTTATACATTTGACTTAGTCAATTGCTAAAAATGGATGCTAGTGGGAGTGTTATCAGGCTGGTGGAACATGTATTGAATCTTTGTATCTTTTGTGACACTTCTGAGTCAATGAACCTATGAAGGAAATTATTCATATCTTCCCAAGTCTTGGAGCATTTAATGAGCATAATGTTGAGTTGTATGAGAAGCCTGTTTGTGGGGGGGGGGGTGCAGGTCTTCCTTTTCCAGATGCATGTAATGCATTTATCATTTGCTGATAATCAGAATCATCTGTAAAGTTAGAAAAATAGACTGTATTATAACCAAATTTGAAGTCTGAAACTCTTAGTGATTGCAACCTTTTCTCTATAATATAGGCCTAAGTAAAAACACCCAGCCCTATTATTAGCAGTATAGTCATAATTCACTATTTTGTAAATGTATTAAAACAAAAATGTGACCCTATATTTAATATTATTATTGGTATTTCTATTTAAAAGCCAGACTCCACATAAAATCTTCTGGTTTCCATTAAAAATCTTCTGGTTTTGGACCAGTGATCTTCTGGTTTCCTAAGGTGGGGGGTAGGCAGGTCTGATATTATATTGATTTGCAGCAGAATGTAGTCGTTTTCCATTAAATAAGATTTAGTCCATTGGTAAAAATCCAAACTTAAGAATTTTTTGTCTGCTTCGCTTCCAGCTTTATTATGACCCTTCCAAAACCTCTCTTTGGTAAAGCAAAGCTGCCAGTAAACATGAAAAAGATGTTAAATTGTTTATATGGGTTCAATTCCAACTGGATGACACCAAATATTTTAATCAAATCATACTCTCTAAATTTAGCTGCACAGTCGTGGATCACAACCCAATTATTATATACTGAAGTCAAAATGTTGTGTGGGTGGCTGCCTGATTTTTTTCCAGCCATAAAATTTTATGAAAACAATATAATTATATGCAGAAATACCTGTTTTACTAAAACAAATGAGTACTTACCCAGTTTATCAAAGATTTGGTAATCTAAATCACCAGAAACGTAACCACTATCACCCACTTGCTCCACAGATGCCATTTTGTGTTTACAGACTAATCCTCTTGATTATCACTTGATGTGTCTGCAAAGGTGCTGTTACATAGTTTCTTATACTGTTTAATACTGCATAAAATCAGTTTCATGGTTCACCCAAGGTCATCATAAAGTAGTTCCTGAGATAAAGGTCCAAAAGTATACATATATTTTACCGAGGTCACACATTTTATTTGCAAACTGAATATTTAAAAGAAATTGTATGAAAGTGCCCTGTAAGGTTTCCTTTTTTGAAAGGGTCTACTTTTAGATTTCCATGACATGTCTACCAGCTTTTTTGCTGGTGTGTGCTGCTATCCACTTATTGGTTGAAATACTGTGGTATCTTTGGCATGTATTTGTAAGTGTTGGAGAAAATTTTCATAATGATTTTCTGTAATCATTTTCCATAATATTTTTTTTTTTAAAGGCTAAATGAACTCCAATTAAGAGAAGTTTATTTTTAATTGTATGATAGGATTAGAAGTGGCATGTAGTATCTTTCAAATTTTGGAGAAGAGTGAGTCAGATTCTGAGGATATCGAAGAGGAGTAGGGGGAAGGGGTATCTGGAGACGCACATGGTTGGAATAGTAGTACTTTAGCACTGAATATATCAGAATTTATAACAGAAATGGGGCCGACTGTGACTGTAACTAATGATAGTACTCAGCTGGCTTTCTTCTACCAGTTTTTCAAAGAAGAAACATTTGACAAGATAGCGGAATAAACGAACAAGTACGCACATCCGAAAATTGTGAAAAAACAAAATGGTGATCCATGTTGGAAGGAAACTAATGCCATTGAAATTAAGGCTTATTTTGGCTTATGATTTTGATAGGAATTCACTACCTGCCAAGAAAAGAGATGTATTGATCATCTGATGACAGATTAGTGTTCCTGGCATCAACAAAGTGTGTGTACATAGTGTTTGCAGCAGACAATAACTGGACAATATATTTTTTCATTGAAATATATGCACTAATACCTAAGATATGGTGATTTTACTGATGTAACCCTAAATCTCACTGAAATCTTGAAAAATCTTGCCCGTTTAGAGCTTTAAAAAAAGGAAAATGCCTGCCCGGTAAAGAGTTAAACCTTCAACATAATGAGTGAATATGAAGCAGTCAAAATAGTTTTTGTTGTTTTTTAAAGTACTGAAACTAATTACATGGAACAGTCATTGCCCAGCACAGCAAAATTGGTGAATCTATAGGAGCAGACAGATAACAGTTTTATTAATATATTTTAAATATCACTAATCTGTGACAGTGTGAGCTTTTAATGAGTTTGCTGGAAAGTGATGTTTTTTATTTTCATACATTGCAGAGTGTGTTTAAAATGCAGGTATAAATTCTTAACACTTTATTTAGGTACGTCCCACTCAACAGACTGGAGGTTTCCAAGCAATGCCTCCTGCTCAGATGCGTCCTCGAGGTCCTTCAAGTGCAGCTCAGCCTAATGCTACACGTACCGCAATGAATGCACGTCCAATTACAAATCAGTCAGTTGCTGCTAATGCTGGGGCTCCAACTGGTCCACGTGCTCCTATGGGACCAGGGGTAGCACGTCCAGCTGGTGCAGCAATGCCAAATGCACAGCAGGTAAGTTGTCCAAGGTGTTGTATTGCAAAGGATGATATTTATACAATGAAACTTCACTAATCCAATCACACGGGGCAAGGATGAGTGAGAGAAATGAAAGCATATTCATAGGTATAAGAATAGCCATATTACAGAAAGAAGCAAAAGCTTATCTTCCACAGATGTGTGTGGGGTGACCTTTGTGCCCTTACATTTTAAGAAACTGATGACCTTGAGTAAGAATTTTTTCATCAAGTCTAATTTAAAAAATATTTGGTATACTCTTTGCTTACTAACATGGATAAGAATACACGTGTGATGTAATTGTTGGCATGTTGAATTCTTATTAGCAGCATGCACCAACTTTGAAATTAAATAAATTTTAAAATATTCTAATACATGCGCGTGGATAATAAATATTGAAAAATATTTTCGGAGTGTTTTATGTACCTGCCAGTTTCTTTTTTTTTTTACATTTGTAGGTCTTTTGAGTGTATATAAGTTTTCAGAATTCTTAATTAATTCTATAATAAAATTGTAAACATTTAAATTTTGATAAATGAAGCAATTGTCTAAAAATCATATGGGTTGAAAGATTGAATCAGTATAATGAAAAATTACTTCTTAGCTTTAGTTCTCATACATTTCAACAATAGTATTCAGAAATTGCCCCCTTCTAGCACTAGATCAAGTTACGGTCATGATCTTATGCTGATACATTTTATACTAAATTTATAATTGCACGTCTTTGACAAGGATAACTAATTTGAAACCTAGGACATAGATGGATAAAGTCATGGTGAATTTGTTTTACATTGCTTTAATGCTGGGATTGTTAGGCAATTGGGAATTTTACTTCATAATGCTTTAAAATTACAATACAACTTGTAAAACAAGTTTTTAAATCAGTGTTTGGATTATAAAAGTATTATATTATTCTAGAGATGCATTCTGACAGCACTTTAATGTTTCTTTTATCAGGCAAATCGATATAAATTCACTACAGCATCTCAGATTCGCAATCCACCAACCAGTGTTCAACCTGGTGTAATGACGCAGGTTCCACCCCAGTCTGTAGTCATTCCTGGGCAGGAGCCTCTGACAGCAACTATGCTGGCTGCAGCTCCACCACAAGAACAAAAACAGGTGTGTATTGGGTTGGGTTATTTTCACTTTTGAGATTATTATATATTTGCTTTGTTTCAGAATCTTATTTTTTCTGTATTTTGTATGCTTTTAAAGTGTAACCATCCTATGTTGAAGAATTTGTGTCTTAAGCCAAAAGCAATAATTTGGTTCATAATTGCTGCTGTTGTAGATATGCAGATTCAGATTTACCTCCCCAACAGTATATTAATTTTCTATCTGTAATCTGCTTTACAAATCAGTTTCTTGAGAAAACTTGGCCTCACCTGATGGCCTTATTTAATGACATTAAATAAAAACATGTAAAGGTCTCAGTTTGGATGTGAACAGTCTTGTGCTATGAATACTTCAGCATATAGATCTTTTGGTGAGCACTCCAAACTTTTATGTTTTTTTATTATCATGTGTAACTATTGTTAGACTTTCTTTAATTATTGTGTATAATGTGTGCACTAGATATTATTCACAAATAACGTGACTAATAATTTACAAATATATATAAATTGCTTTTTTACATCAGTTTATGAAATATGGAGTAGAAATGGTCATACTAAATATTCATGTAAATTTTTATAATGTTAAAAATGATGGTTTGAATCAGGATCTTTTTTATATCCACAGAGAATTTTGTTTAAAATATACATACAAGCAGATTAAAAATGCATAAATCATGAAGAAGCAATATCTAATTCTTCATTAATAAAATATGTTTAATGACAAATAATGTATTTTGAAAAAGAACATTGCATTTTTGATAGTAAAATTGTTACTTTAATTTTCCTCTAATAAATGTGCATTTTTCTTTAAATTTTTTTTAATTTCTTTATTTAAAATTCTTAAACTTAACTTTTTAAAGACAATTTCAAATTTTGTTTTGCAGATTAGAATTTTATAATGAAAGGATAATTTTGAAAGATGTGTGTAATTTATATAATTAGTTAAAATTTTAAATAAACTAACAACTGATGCTGCTCACAGCCATGTGAAACTTGATATTTTTCTTTTCCCCGTGTAGTATTCTGTAATAATCAAAATCATTAAGTTGTTCTTTGTGTTATAATAAAATTTCCCTGTTTATACTTTTAAAATAGGACTGGCTGTTTAAAAGAACTAATGTTTGCTTTTCTTTCTTTGTCAGATGTTGGGTGAGCGTCTGTTTCCACTCATTCAGCGTATGTATCCAGAACTTGCAGGCAAAATTACAGGCATGCTACTGGAGATAGATAACTCAGAGCTACTTCACATGCTAGAGTCTCAGGAGTCACTGAAAGCCAAGGTGGAGGAAGCTGTTGCAGTCTTACAAGCCCATCAGGCTAAAGAAGCAGCAGCTGCTGCAGCTAAAAAAGAATAATGGAAGCAAAGTTTACAAATTTGATTGGCATAAAGCCAAAATTTTGGAACCATCAATTTAAATTGGCATAAGTAATGTCTTTCATAGCTGATGATTAACTAATTTGGCTTGAGCAGATTCATTGTTTGTATACAGTTGACTACTTTACAGGAGGTTTGCTGTTTTTATGTTTGATCTTCTCATTCTTAAATTTATATTTTCATTTTGCCTTAACATTGCTATTCAGGGCAGGTCAACCCATTTGGTTAGATTTTAGTTTTTTCAACACGTTGCACTTAATGACCACTAAAAAGAACTTCATTAACTTTTCGGGTGAAATTATTTTAAATCTTTTCCCTTAAGTTACCACATTCTACTAATTTTATGGGCTATGAATAGTGCAAACTGCTGAATGAACTTCAAAATTAAATATTTCCCTTAATACTTTTAAAGACAGTTTTAAAAGTTTGATACTGTTTTTTAAAAACTCTCACAGAAGCATAGCTTCAAAAATTCTCAGGTCTCTGGAAACCACTTAACGTAACTCTAATGTCTGTATCACATACTCTGATACATGCCCTTGTATGTTTTTAAAATCTTGACATTGCTTTATTTTATCAAGGGTTATTTCAGTTTAGATGTCAGTGCTTGAATTTATGTAAGTTAGGTTATGCAGATAAAAATATTTAGTTATTCTGAAATAATGACCTGTTAATTTTTTAAGCCAATGCTAATAATGTTTACTCTTGCAGAGATGATAGGTTTATAAATCCTCCAGTGGATTTTTTGTGATTTCTTGCATATTATTGAAAAATATTATTTTATTCCTTAATTTATTTGATAACAAAATTTTAGAGGTTTCTTGAAAATATACATAGGTAATTTGGGGTTACTTGGTTCTATATCCTTTCCGTGTTTTTCTTTCTCTTTTATCCCATGATTTCTTTTTTCTCATTTTACCTTTATTTTTAACAGCAGTTTGATATTTAGTACAATCTGGACTAATTCAGTCTCACAAGTTTTTTTATAATAAAAAACATTAAATAAATTTTAAAATGTATCTTTCTTAATGAAGATATTTGTAACTTCAATTTTTTTAATTTTTTTTTAGCTGAAATAATTCATTCTTTATTATTATTATCTGAATAAACCTGATTATTGATTAGGTTTTATTGAAGGGTGGGTGGGTGGTTTGTGTTTGTTTTTTTTAAAGAAATTGTTTTTAATATAGCATATTCAGTAAAGTAAAAGATATTTGACACGACTTGGTGTCTTTTTTATTTGTTTTATTCTGCCTCTTAACAGTTGAGTGTTTGTCTTTTGTCATTTAAATATACCTGGAGTGTGTGTGTGTGGAGATGGGGAGGAAAGATGTTTTAATGTTTGTCATTTTAAGGTATAATACAATAAAGACTTGATATTTCGGGGATTAATAAATAAATGGTTCTCGAAATCAGATGTATTCATTTCAGGAGTTTCAATTCACCCAGCATAGAAAGAAATAAATTTAACTTGAAACATGTTTTCAGCTTTCAAGAAATAATTGTATGCTTGAAAGCTGACATCTTTGAATCCACTATTTTCTAGTGTATTAACATTTAATACCATCACATTCAGCTGCAGATAAAGTTCACATCTTCAAAATGGCATACCAGTAGAATTGATAACAAATAGTTGAAATCATTCTTTTCACAAATAAATTGATATACTATATTCTGTTGAAGTTGTTGGCCAGAGTTTTTCTTTGATTTAGTGCTAAGAAAAATATTTATGGATTTGTGTTTTAAAACCAAATTCATCGATGAGGGAATGATTTTGCATCAGGTCTGTTATGATCATCATTGCAGGCATGAATTTTTCAGTTTACCTTTTCTACTACAAATTTTATAAAATAACTTATATCAACCAATTTGAAATTGAACAATGATTTTTAATTTTACACTGTGTGCTTTCTATTAAAAAACTATATATATAAAGTGAAAACATTTTAAAAATAATCATTATTATTACTTCACCATAACATTGCCAATTTGCATTCTAAATTTGAAAAAATAGATTTATAAATATTCTTTTTTCCCCTTTAGACACTAACAGACTGGTACACAGCAATTTCCTGGGGTTAAAAGTATGCTATTCAAAGACAAACTTTTTTTCCCAGCCACTATAAGTAAAAATCTTTGTTATGAGAAAACTTTTTTTAAAAGTTTGAAATGCTACATATTTTAATTCATTAAAAACATAAACTAAACACACTATTTTAACCCTTTCATACCCGGTTCCATTTGGAACCCATAGTTTTCTTGTATAATCGGAAAGGGATATTAAAACCAGTAAACATCAGAAGTCATTTTCTTACTATTATCATAATAAAATATATTCAGTAACTATATATGAGTAACTAACTTATTAAGTGGTGCCACTGGCTGTGCTTTTGTTTTGGAAACCATTTTGAAATTTTACTGCAAGTGTTCTAGCATTAAATTTTTTGTTCTGTAAGCTTCACTGCATCAGGAAAATTCTCTCAAGTCAAACAGTTATTGTTTTCTCTTTCTGCCAGTTTTACCACCATTTTTGTTGAAGCAGTTGTTAGAAAGTTTTGTAGTCTGTTCCATTTGGAACCATTGATACTTAGTGGTTACATATAATGCAGAAATGGTAGTTTGTAATACTTAGTGAATTTTACCAAATGTAAAGATTTAAATTTATTTATTATCTGATATATAAGTAGTAATTCAGTTACATTCTGAAATGTAATTTTCTACAATTACAATACAGCAATGCTCCTGTTGTGCAAAAAAAACTGGATTTCAACCAGGAGACTTATGAAATTATGTGAGACACTGCCTAGCACTCAGAATTTCAAGCTGTGCTTTGATAACTACACTTTTCTGGAGCTTGATCTGATGCTAATGGAACAGAGCATCCTGTCGACGGACAGTATGGTGCAACCTCAGAGGATGCATTATGAAAACGGGAAAAGCTAAAGAAAAAGGGTCTAGGGTCCAGTAATTTTATGGTTGATGCAAGATTTGTCAATTGTTCATTGGTATGATAGTTCAGCTTTCATCAACACAGATCAGTTGATCCAATTTCTATGATCAAGCTCTGGGGCAAGTAACTGCATGCCTATGTTGATGTGCCCTGCCCAGCTGTTCGAGACTACAATCAACATGGGAGGAGTAGATCTCTTTGATTTGCTTATGTCTCTATATCACACTGACCATCATAGTAATAAATGGTACCGTAGATTATTTTACTGGGGTCTTCAAGTTCTGAATGGATGGTTGCTTTACAGACATCACTGTGTGCAAAAGTATGTACCAAATTCTCGAGTGTTTTCACTCCTTCAGTTTGTTATCAGCATTAGTGAGTCGATGATCAAATAAAACAAGGTACTGTCATCTGTGCAAAGAAAAAAGGCGACCATCAAAAGTGATGGATTCTCCTGAAGTGAGTGATCCTGATGACTTGCACCACCAAAGCAGAAATCATCTGTTCAGTCTGATTCAAATCCTAGAATCACTTTCCACCTAACTCTGACCCGAAACAACAGTGCAGGGTTTGCAAACTCACATCAGGATGAAAAGCAATGTTTTCCTTTGCATTAGTATTACAAAGCAAAGAAATTGCTTCCTCAATTATCACATTTCAGCAGTTTGAATAAAAATGTTATTAACTTTTATAATCTTTCCTTTTATTCTTTATATTGAGTTCCGTTCAGTCCCATTGGTGCCAAATGGAACCATATTAAAATTTCTTCTAATTTGTAATGCAATTGAACATTTCTGTTTCTTACTATCCATAAGCAAAATTCTACTTTTTGGAATTTTTTTTTACTGAAATTTAAAATTGGTATTGACAGGGTTAAAAGAAACAAATTACATTGTATTCTTATAGCTAATTCCAAATTTGAAGAATGTAAGTTGATAATTTTCATTCTTCACAGGTACTAGTTTCATGTTGAGATTTTGCAGGAAATTTTTTTTTAAAATATTCATTTATTAATTGACATCTATCCCCATTCTTTCCCAAAATTTTGTCTACCAGGTAAAACTTGTCATACTTCCAGAACAGTCTTCTCAAGCTACAAATCTATTTTGAATTATTTTGTCAGATCATAATTATTCTTGCAGCACTGTTAGTGTCTAATTTTTATTACAACTGTTATTGATATACTGTATTTTAATTCTCTTCATTCAGTTGCTTGCATATTTTAAGATAATTACTAGTTCGTAGTAAAGAAAAAATTAGTTAGCCATACCACTCTTGTACTGGAGACTCCAGTTTTTTTCAAGAAATCATGCAGTGCTTTTGCAAATTAATAACTACATGATGAATTAAAATTTTTACATACCATATTTTTATCCTACTTAGTGCTCACGTACTGCAATAACACGCCATCAAGGAGGTATAGTTTTTTTTTCAAGATGTGAAAATTATTGAATTATACAGGCAACTGGCTGTCAAGGAGTTAGAAGTACTTTGATCCATTATTATTTTTCTTAAATATTGAGAGCCAATTCCACGAGTGAATTTTACTATTATCTGACTTCGGTGCACTCATTTTTTGTTTGCAATAGAATCAGCGATATATCAACTTTAAATAACTTTTAAAAATCTTGAAATAAGTTCATGATACTTTCCCCTTCTGTGTGAATAATCTAAATGCATAATTGAATTAGGTGAAAATTATTTTAATAGGCCATATAAATAAAATGTGACCAAAAATAAAGGTTGAATTTCACGTGCCTATAGCTTTTTCGTGTACTTTATATAATTATATTGCTGAATACGATTGAATTATTTGTTTGATATGAAAATTAAAGCAACGATGTGATAAGACAACTATTGTTACTATCTGGCTGCAATAAATTGTCTCTATAAATATGTCATTCTGTGGCCATAGCTTATTCATCAACCATCATCTGGGCTATACCACAATTGCTTATATTTAAGGGGAAACCACTCTGCGAATGAAATATATTCCATTTTGAGTTGTCTTTCTTGAGTGAAATATTCGTTAATTGGAGAGTTTGAGTCTAGAATCCCAGTTCTGGCTTCTGAACATAAATCTAAACTTTGTCAAGATGAATCCAGTGATGTGTTGTTAGACTCATTAGTTTTTATAGCAGATAAACATATGTTCAAAATTATATAATATATCCTACTTTGGATTGATGAAAGTAAATCTGAAGGATATGATGGTGTGAATATGACCAATCGTAAACGGCCAGATATTTTCGGATAAATTAGGAAGAAACCTCCAAAATCCATATATGTGGTTAATTCCTCCCAACATGGCAGTCTGTTTACTAATTATTTGCTTTCATAAATTCTTTTGCTTTTCGCTATAGAAATCTGCAAATCATTTTCATATCTATTGATCAGCATCCTTTTTTTCCTATGTATGTAAACATAAAACTTCCGGCTATACAAAATCTGAACTAACCCAACAACAAAATTAATTTCAGAATTACTACCCAGGAGCCCATTCCAGTATTGGAATGTTTTAAAATTAATTACATATACAGTTCTGTCTGCTCAATGTCTGAATAAAACTTTCAAAATGAAGAAGTTTTCAAGTACTTACTCTGCAAGCACCCTTAGGGATCAGCTAGAATCAATGATCAACTAGAAATTTGCATTTCTATACATGTCTAACTTGTGTTTGTAAATGATGGATTGCCTTTAATCACGGCTCATCTTTACTGAAGTCACTTCACTTTAAATCTGGTGAGCAAAAGTGTAGATAGAGATCAATTTGCTTACTGTTGGCTAGAACCAAACCACTAGAAAGGCATATTTTTGCCATCTTATCGATTACATTGACAGTAAGGGATTCTCCATGTGTATCAATCCAGCTTTTAAAAGAAATATTGCTCTTGTGAATCTTGCTAGTAAATTTATTTGATTACATTCACAGTAAGGGACTTCTCTCTGATATCAACCCAGATTTTTTTTTTTAATATTGAATCTTGCTAGTAAATTTCTAGGCACTGGCTTCATTAACCTTTAAAAAGTTGATTATCAGCCACTTAACACATTTTGGTAAAACTTGCGAGTTTTCAGTCTTCATGAAAACATACTTGATCTTTTCAAATTTTATAGCCACACTCAGTTTGCATGACGGTAAAACTACTGTTCTGTTATGAGTTGGGAGTCCCTTGGTCTACTTGCTTTTAACTTGTACATTTTCCACTTTGTAGTACATATGGTGCATTTGCTGATGACATCACAACACTGCTCATGATAAAAAATACAAATACATCACTTGATGAAACTGATAGAAGCCTGGTGTGTCAGAAAGGGATTGGTGTTCACTTTTCAAAGCATTAATATTGCATGGAAGTACAAACAAAAAAAGATTGGCCCTCTCTCTCTTCCCCTCCCCCTGATGTTCTATAAAAGTATTTATAGTATTTAATCAACATAAGGCTTTGGGGAGTTGCAATTATTATTCTACTGTAGTTGCCTCATGCCAAACTTGTAACACTCTTCACAATACTCGTTTCGTCTACCCAAACAAAATCACCTCAAGGATGAATCAAGCAAAAGAATGTATTATGCATATATTCAGTCTTTACTTGTTTATGTGGCAACTGCGCACATGAAACTTTAAACAGATAAATCCTGCTCAAAAACGAGATATAAAATTAATGGCTGCAAAGCTTACCATAAAACACCAGTGAATTATTTATTCTATACAAAAACTACCATTGGAAAACTATTCAATTTCACATTCGTGTCATGTACAAACTGGTCCACAACGAAGCACTATAGTTTTAAAAATATCTTTTGTGCTTGTAAGAATGGCAAGCATTCCAACAGCGCACAAGTATCTTCCCAATTCACTTAACTTGCTCTATATATGTCACTTTTTAATAGCGCTGTGGTTAGAGTGCCCAAATCACACTTTGATAGCGCAGAAGTTAAGAGTGCCCGACTGATATGTTATCTAGTCACACTTAGCTCAGTGGATAGCGTACTCGAATGGTATATTATCAAGTTGAAGCGTCCGCGTTCAAATCTCGCTGGATTTTTCTTCTTCTCTTATTAATTAAAAAAAAAAATGGATAAAAATTTAAATGCTTGAATAACGAAAATATTCGTTTAATTGTTTTAACGAATTTTTTTTAAAATGTTATATTTCCATTTAATGAAGCATTGTTGGAGTGTTATCGATATTACATATTACGAGTGTTCTTTTCTTTCAAGTATGTATTTTTGTGAAAATTTCATCGAGACTCTAGGAGGCGATTGTACTTTAAAGTTAAAATAGTTAAACCATAATAAGCAGATCTTCAGCTTCTGATTATAAAGAAAGTATTATTTTTAAACAGATAAATATATTCTTTGTATTCTAATCAGTTTTTCCTCGGCTTAAAAAGCTGTGGAACCCCCAAATGATTCCGGAATCCTGACAACTCCTGAATTTTATAAGAAAATGCATTGTATAACACAGAATTTGCTTGTAAACTCAATGTTAGAAACGACGATTTTCTTGTACCGGTTTTGCTGCCACTGTTATGCGTTATTCTGTTGTTGATATGGCCCCAGATATGTTTCTGAAAGCTTTACTTAAAAAAGATTGGTTGTTGCTGTTATTTCTGCCATTGCTGACTCCTGATGTGGAGAGGTCGGCTTCTTTATATTTAGCTGATTGATTGCATATGTCTTCTTTGACTGGTCACACTTGTGTTGATGAAGGGATAAGGCAGACCTGACCATTAAAGACCAAGTGAAATGGAATCTAGGTCAAACAGTTTGTGAACGAGATTTGCCTCATTACTAAAATACACAATCCCCAAGCCCTTGGGGTAAAAGCAAAGGATTCATCATTTGAAAACCACTCAAGTTGGAATTCATTTTGGATGTCCTTTGCTTTTGTTTTAGTTACTCGAGTTTATGCTGTTCGGTCCATTGTGATATTTTGAGTCAAGTTTTCATTGGTGTTTTGCTCATTTTTGTTTATTGTAGTATCTGTGACCTTTGTTTATTGTAGTACCTGTGACCTTTGTTTTGATATTTTGAGTTTGGGTTTCTATAGTGGTGGAGATTGGAGATATGTTCATTTTGGATTTTTTCGTCTTTCAGGTTGAGTGAATCAGTCTGTATTTTGTCATGTGGGGAGACAGATGATACTGCTGTCACTTTTACAGCCAATATTTCATCACCAGTTTGTTTGTTCTGATGGATTTTCATGTTTCATTTCTTTGCATGGTAAAGGTAGTAATTGAAAAATAGGACCGGGTAGTCAGCTTCTTCAACCAACTTCCCATTTCTGTATTTTTTGCAGTACCTGAGCAGCTTATTCTTTTCTCATTGGTAAGGGTTCAGTGCCGTCTTAACGCATGGGCATGTTGTGACTTACTGTCAATTTTTACTCCTGTGAGTGGCTGTGTAGGTAGGGTCCCAAGTGCACTGCTTTGCACATGGGCCTATAAAATGTTAAAACGTCCCTGTAAGGGTTTGAGTTGGGTCAGTTAAGTCTGACGAATGTATCTTCTTTGTGAGAACATCAGAGGGGTATTTTTCGTCTTCCCTACTCACTTCTTCGTTTCTCTTCTTATTCACATGCCTTGACTCTTCCCATGTTCATATGCCAATTTTCTCCCCATATTTATATGTATTTTCTCTCCACTATTCACATGCCTTTTCTCTCACCATATTTACGTGCCTTTGTCCCCCTCCCCCCCATATTCACACGTCTTTTTTTCTCCCCATACTCACATGTCTTTACTCTCTCTATATTCACATGCCTTTCCTTTCTCCCTATTCACATGTGTTTTTGGTTTTTTGTGTGGAGAGAGTGACAGTATAAGATGGAGGGAACTGACCCCCTGTCTACTTCACAGTTGGGATATATGAGGGTGCACGGAATTTCACACTTCCTTGTTGATTGATCTCATGATTTTCTCATGTTTCTGCCTGCCTGGTCCTGAAAAAGGACCACTTTTGGTTAGAGTCCTCTTCCCCTGCATGCCGTCTGGCTCTAGCTGGTTCATTGTCTCACTCCAGTGGGTGACTGTGGGTCCATAGGTGAGAAAAAAATAAAAAGCATGCCTTCGGCTTGACAGTAAAAAAAATTGTCTAGCTCCAGTAGTATCATTGTCTTGCACCAGAGGGTTCATAAGTGAGCAAACAAAAAATCCCATGCATTCAGCTTGATAGTAAGTAAAAACATAAAACTTGAATCTGAACATCATGACAATTTCATGTATTCCTGTTTTTGTATTTTCATTTTAAACTGAAATCAGTGAGGTGGTCAAAATTCTCACTGGCAATAGCTACATGTATTGCTTTGAACATGACAATCTGTCCGGAAGTAGGTCATGGCAGACTAATGAATTAGGCAAAAGCATTAACTACTAGATATTTCTATACAGCATATAATGTAGGGGAATAAATCCTTCATATGATGATTACTATTTTCAGCAGTTGTAATGACCTGACCTGACAGCATCATTTCTTTCCACTGAAAGGCAGCTATGATAAATTGAAATTGTGGTAGATTAGTTCGAAGTGCTCATCAGGTGTAGGCTCTGTTACCTGTGCATTGCTGCTTTGCTCAAAATAATTCTGCAGAAATATTGTAGTTGCAGTCTGTAACAATAATAATCAAATACAGCATTTTAAAAAATCTATTTGTTGCATTTTAATTACTATTTTTATTTCATTTGTTATTATATTTCTGTAGTAGAGTCAAGGTCATAAGATGTTTGCATGGGTGGACAGTTGAAGCGTGGCTGTGTGATCAGAGAATGGAAGGATTAGCACTTATGCAAGTTACTACCTGTATAAAATCAGGTGAATAAGCAGTGGTGAATGACTGAAAAGCATCGGCAAGATGCGTGACAGAAGGTGTGGCTGCTGATAATTATGATTGTTGTCTAGCGCAGGATCTAATTTCTGAGCTGATACCTATTAAATCCCTGGCTGGAAATTAGAGCCCATTTATATCCCTTGACCACTCTGCAACCTTGGGATTAGTCCAGATATAATGTGATAGAAAACTGCTCCGCAGAGAAATTGTGTAGGGAAAAATCTATATGGCAGACTCTAACAGGTATGGGATGAGATTTTGATTTTGATTCATTTATTTTTTTTAATTCAGCTCATACAAAATATATTATGAGGCATGAATGTGTGAATTTTTTAAATGTTTAAAATAGAGATTTAGTGCTTCCTTTTTCATATGTTGCAGAAATGAGGCTTATATAGTTTTGTTTGCTTTCTCTTTTTTAATAATATTCAGTGTTTTGCTACTAAGATCGAAATTATGTAACCTGAAGTTGATGGGTGTATCAGAATTCTAAGACTTTATATTGGCTGAAGACTTCTGGAAAATTGTAAGAATTAATACTTGTTTTCAAGCCATATGGTGTCTCATGGGCCAACATGTACATACTGTAGACTTAAGTTGATGCTTGATTCAGAATTGCAGAGGTAGTGTGGATTGAAATGAAAGCTGATGGTTGTTTGCATCTATAATGTATTTCATTGGTTTAGATTTTGAAAATGATTTACTGAGGTACAAATACAGTCTAGCTTATCACAGGGCTGACGCAATGACTAGTTTTAATATAAACTGTTGATATGCAGCAAATGCCAGTCTAACTCTGTTTAGGGCTATCTAAATTATTGTTAATCAGTTTCCTTTGAGTGGAATAAGAACATCAACCTCTTTGCTGGTTGCCATAAGCTTATGGGACCATGGATAGAAGAAAGCCAGGATTTACCTTGAGAGCAGAGGCATAACTAGGGTTGATATGGCACTTAGGGTAAATACAACTGTTTTTTTAAAATTCTCGCTGAATCTTGTATTGGTACTCAAACTGGTTAGTTGTTATAATACTGGTTACAAAATAATAATTATGAAATACACTTTTATTGTTATATATAAAAAAAAAGAAACTTATATTGTACTTAATAAATTTTTATAACTATAATCATATGCTTATTTCTCACTTTGTCTATGCCATTTCATTTTCAGAAATTACAAAATCTACCAGTACACATATAAAAAAAAATGTTAGTGGTATTTAGAACAAATTAGAGAAATGCGAGGGCAAGGCAAAATGTCAATACGTCAGCAATGAATACCACCTGCACACTCACACATATACTCATAGAATTGGAATTTTTTATAATAATAAAAATTACACCACCACCCTAAATATGGCATGCAGGACACATGCTCCAATAGCCTCACCCTAGTTTCACGATTGCCTTTGAGGCCACTGCTGGATGATGAAGGTCAATTCCCCTCCCCCTGGTGTGAGGTGAGCCAGCCTACACTGCTGTTGCAGAATGCAGAAGATAACTCCACATGTATAAAGAAAGTGCTTTTATTTTTTTTTCCTTTATTGCTCCATTTTCTAACCCTTTCTTATTTGTTTGTTTAACTGAATATTGCCAATACTTATTTAAGTGCTTGGGCTGATAAATTGACACATTAGAGAAACCATTTGACAGAACATTTCTACTTGTAGCCATATGTAATGGGCCAAGTGTTACAGAAATTTGTTGTGCATTTTACTTTTTTGTTGTTGTTGTTTTCACATCTTTTAAACATGTACGAATGAATTAAAGAAATTATTTGAGTGAATGAGCCACAGATGTAATTTGTCTGTCTAAAGATGAGCTCTTTTAAACCAGCACATGCTTAGAATATTTGATTTGTTATGAATAATATGAAATGTTCCTCATGTTTGGTGTTAATTGCTTGTCTTTCTATATCTTGTATTTGATGAGACAAGTGTTGCAGCATTCTAGGCAGGGTTTAGTATAGAGTAGTTATTAGCAGAGTGACACAAATAGAAGGATACCCCAGAATGTAATCAGGTTATATGTAATCCAGGATATACAGATAATCATACTCTATTTTATATCCTATTCGTTACATGCAGGAAATTGGATGCCTGACCCATAAGTGGGTTATATAGTCATAATTAGAAACATCATTTCTCCTGGAAGAAATACACAAGGTTTGATGTGTGCAGCATACTTACTGGATTCAAAATTGGTAAACTGATTTATTAATGGATATAAAATTTTAATTTTTAAAAATTACTCTTTTCCTACTGAATTTTTTTTTTTTAATTTAAGAACCTCTTCTTTGATAATATCTATTTTTTTTTTTGGTTTATTTTTCTTTCTTTGGCAGATGTTGGGTGAATGTCTGTTTCCATGCATCCAGAACATACAAACAAAATTACTGACATGCTACTGGAGATAAATAATTCAGAGAACATACAAACAAAATTACTGACATGCTACTGGAGATAAATAATTCAGAGAACATACACACAAAATTACTGACAAGCTACTGGAGATAAATAATTCAGAGAACATACAAACAAAATTACTGACAAGCTACTGGAGATAAATAATTCAGAGAACATACACACAAAATTACTGACAAGCTACTGGAGATAGATAATTCAGAGAACATACACACAAAATGACAGACAAGCTACTGGAGATAGATAATTCAGAGAACATACACACAAAATGACAGACAAGCTACTGGAGATAGATAATTCAGAGATGCTTCATATGCTAGCTTGTCTTAGGAGTCACTGAAAACTAAGGTGAGGGAAGCTGTTGCAGTCTTTCAAGCCTACATTCTTCTCATTCTTTGCTGTTATGGGCAGGACACTCAATATGTTAGTATGTCACACTAAATGTCCACTACTAACCTTCATGTGAATTTTTAAAAATCTTTCTTTTTTTATAGTTACATTCTGCTGATTTATAGGCCACCTTTATTTTTAATAGCAGGTTGATATTTACTACAATCTTGACTAAAAAAAGTGCTATTTGTCAAAATTATATATAACTTGTAATCTATATCATTCAAACATTTCACCACTTTTTGCATGTGAATGATTGTGGAGGTGGTGGTGGGGTAGGAGGTAGGCAAAGGGCAGGAGGATTATCGTTTTGGGGTTTTTTTGTATGTGTAATACAATGTAGTCTCAATATTCTGAAGGACAAGAACAGCCATAAATGATTCAAGGTAACTGAAGCTCACTATGTCCATTTCATAAGTTTCAAACCAACTTTGAAAATGGACATAGTAACTACAACCAAGTACAGACCTCTATAATATAAGTTTAAAAAATATAGTATCATAATATAATTTGTATGCTGAAAAGTTTAGCTCCTTACATTTTTAGCTTTTTGAAGCTTGCCAACAGATTATTTATCATCCAGCATGTGTACTGGGAATTACCACTTGGTACACTAAGAACTTTGGACATAACTAACTTAAAACATTATACTTTCAGAATGAGGCTTCTTCAAAATTATGGATTATAAGTACATGTATTTTGAAGTAAACTGTTTGTTCAAATCAGAAATGTTTGTGCAGCACTTTATCAACAGATAAGAGAATTTTAATTGACAATTATTGTCATTGATTCCATGTGTTGTATTTATCATTATGAAAATATACTTTTGTTCAACTAGTTTGCATATTGTAATATTTTATTACAAGTTGGCAAATTGTCTGTCACTTACTCATCAATGCCATCACACACAAGCTGCAAACTTACGGACAAAACTAGTCACTAAATCAATGAAAAAAAATGCATTTGAATGTACACTAACAATATGCACACTTATAAAATACAAAATTATATACATCTTTTAAATAAGGGAACATAATAAGCACATAAAATGCATCAAAAACATTTCTCACAATTTGACATTCACTATTATTTATTAATATACCTATTGGAAGTAGTTCTAAATAATATATTCCATTTAAAAATAATATAATCCATTTATCTTAAAACTAGCAAAAGTTTCATACAGGTTATTATATAGGCAATGTATTTAAGGTAATACATTATAATACTACAACACAGATTTTATTTTAAGTAAAGGTAAATATATAGGTTAGCTTTTATATTAGTGTGCACTCAAAATTTAATCCATCATATTTTCACCCTCTCCTTCCCTGACAACATTCTTAGTGGCCTTGTTGTAACATGCTAGGGTTAATTGTATTTGTCTTCTTTCTTCTTAAGAGTGTGTGGGTGAATGAAAGAAATGAATGAAGTGAATGAGCTTTGCGTAAACAGTTTTGAGATGAGAGAAGCAAATTAATTTATATGTGTGCTAGAATATTTGTTTTGTTCTAATTAATGAAACACTTAATTATGATTATTATTTGTTAATCATTTACCTTTCTACAGTTCGCATTAATGAGTTGCCTGTCACTGATTTTGGGGGGGATGGAGGGTGGGGCTTTGAATAAAGATTAAAGGGGCTCTGACACTAACAAAAATATATCCCCAAACATAGTGAGGCTAATTGTAACTCAGGGCAGTGTAATAAATATAACTTTTCTCAAAACCGCATGGCTTACATGGTCTGGGGTGTTAGCTTCCCCAAATAATATAATTGGAAAGTGGGTACACACTCCCTTACTATTTTAGTAATAGACAAGTTGCTATTGGTCACCTCAACACCTCTATACAGCCAAAATAGGAGTGTAAACTATCAGAAGGCCGCGCTGAAAGAGACCATACTAGCTGGCTAACATTTCAACTTAAATTCTCTGATGAATATATAATTCACTTTTTCACAACACAATATACACTGTGATCATAGTGTTTGATTAGATGCTGTTATTTTTGAATTGAGATAGAATAAATGTGGTATCAAAACAGATTTATTTAAAATCACATCAGACAAAATACTAATTAAGTGATTTCACCATCATCAGAGAATGCAGAATTCACCAAACATAATCAATAAGAATCTACTCACACTTTCAAACAAATTATATTTCAAGGCTTCTAACTAAAAGAAAATGATAATCACAGGTCTAAATGAAAAAGAATAGTTTGGTTGTAGCCTGTGTATACAAACACAAAATGATATTACACTTGTAAAGCAATTTTTTTTATTAAGTGCAAACCATCTATTGGTCCTAAATAACGTGATATGCAAATAAATTATTTATAACTTTGCAGAAATATACGACAAAACAGTACACACACAAATTATAATACGGAATATAGCAATCAATAAAAATTTACCTAGACACACAATAATGACAAATATAATTTGGCATTAGGCCAATTGTCAAATATATATTTATTAAATGTAATAATAACAGCCTATCCTTGTTACAACAGTGGATCGTTAGGCCATGAGAGTCCTCGGTGATATATGAGATTTTTTCCCACCATAACTATAGCATGCATAATGCAACTAAACACAAGGATCTAATTCATCTATTAGTTAGCCCGAAATAACTCAACATCGTTCTATCTTATTATTTATAAACGTACATTTCGACTGTTGTAAAAACTAACTATTGTGTAACTATTAAGTCTGTTACTCAAAACCATGATGGATAAGAGTCACCTACAACTAAATGCTAAATAAACTGACAAATTTCATAGCATTTAATACAAAGAAAATTTCGTTCTTAGAATCGCATAACGTTGACTAACCGTGCTTTAAAAAATAAAAATACCGATACAAAGTTGTTGCCTATAGTTTGTGTGTATACTTGATACTTGCAAAGACTAAATAAGTAATCTAATTTCAGTCACGTATTTGCATTCAAATTTTAGATTTGCCATTTTAGGCAAAGATTTCACTTGTATTTTCAATCATTAGACCGTTTTGATACTTCGTTGATATGAGTTTTAATTGGTTCTACAGAACCGCAAATACGATTTGCTGTGACTCGACTTTCCGACTACGCCCATTTCAAAATCATAAGACACTTATCGAAATAACTTTATTCATTTAATATAACGACCTTGATTCAAGTTAATATATTCGTGTTTTAGCATTATAGAATTTATGCTCTCAATTTTTTTTTAAATAACGGAGATTATAATTGTCGAGCTTTGGAATAGAAATGACCCTTTTCTGTATAAGCCAAGTCATAAATGTTGTAATGTTTCCTGCAGATCATGCGAAACTTAATAGAAGCTAGAAGGCGGCGGAAATATCTTAACCTGAACTTAAGCAACTTTTTGTGCTCCGTAGCCTATAGTAATAAAAAAAGATCTTGAAAATCCGATTGCTTAGATTATTTCCACAATGATAAGAATGTTGAGGTTATTATTTATTATGCAAAATTAGGAGTTCGTTTATCCGGGCTAATGTGTCCTAGAAAATTTGAATCAGTTATACCATAACTCTGCCAAAGTTGGCGTGTGTTTATAATATGGGATAAACCTCATTCAGAGTGACTCGCAGTTACTTTTCTTTCCAATCTATTTCACGCCTATATAAGAGTAATAAGTCTTAATCGTAGGAAGACTAACATTTAAAATTTTTAAAAAAGCATGTATACACTTCCTACACGTGTCTTTCTCCTCCAACTGTTATATTTGTCATGCTCTTTTCTCGCTTTATTCTAAAAAAATTCAAGAGCAGTAGACAATATCGAATGATCCTGTGGCAATCCTGAAAAGTATGTACACAGTACACGCAGTCACTTGTGTGTGTGGTGTAACTTGAGATGTCTTTAAGTGGCAGTGGAACCGAGTTAATCATTTATGCACTGTGAGTGGTTTCGAGCAATAATGATTGGGGACCGATGCACTAAAACTACGCATTTGTTAACATTTGCAATACACTATTTAATAACACAAGTGTATGATCTGGATGGCTGCTTTTAAGCCTGAATATAACCCCAAATCGACGTCATTCAACACACGCTCCAGACAGAGCCCTGGGCAGGTTTATATGATTTGCCCCTAAACAGAGCCATAAACAGGTTTATATGATTAGCCATTAATTACACGCAGAATCACAGGGCTTTGACAAGTTTATATGATTTGCTCCTAGTCATAGGCAGAACCATAAACATGTTTATATGGTTTTGCTCTAGTCACAGACCCATAGACAGGTTGATATGATTTGCCTTTAATCACAGACAGAGCCATATACAGGTTTGTATCATTCGCCCTTAGTCACAGGCAGAACCATAAACAGATTTATATGATGTGCCCCTCTTTTAGCCTAATTAGTAATTGCAAAAACTTACTAAACAATACCCACAAAGAACAAAAACTCAATTAGCCTAATTGCAACAAATTTACCAAACAATGCCCACAAAGAACAAAAACTCAATTAGCCTAATTGCAAAAACTTACTAAACAATGCCCACAAAGAACAAAAACTCAATTAGCCTAATTGCAACAAATTTACCAAACAATGCCCACAAAAAACAAAAACTCAATTAGCCTAATTGCAACAAATTTACCAAACAATGCCCACACAGAACAAAAACTCAATTAGCCTAATTGCAACAAATTTACCAAACAATGCCCACAAAGAACAAAAACTCTATTAGCCTAATTGCAACAAACTTACCGGATCAGTGAGAGATAACCCTATCTTTTCATGTACAGATCTCAGAAGAGAGAGACATTTTCACAGCTATTGGATCATAGTACATAACATCCAAAGCAAGAAGCACTTACTGCTGTGATAACAAACAAGGCTGTTCTCAGAACACAATTTAGCGTACACCCACTTGCTGCTGTGATAACAAACATGGCTGTTCTCAGAACACAATTTAGCGTACACCCACTTGCTGCTGTGATAACAAACAAGGCTGTTCTCAGAACACAATTTAGCGTACACCCACTTGCTGCTGTGATAACAAACAAGGTTGTTCTCAGAACACAATTTAGCGTACATAAATTGACTATTCTTGTTGCATAAAAAAAAAACGTACCTTATGCTGACTATGAGATTAAGTTATGCAGCAATGTCAAGTATTTATTATAACATATTTCTACTAATGAAACATTATATACAACATTAGTTGTAAATAAGATTTAATAATTTATGTGTATTTTACCTCAGTTTCTAGTTCGACAATGTCCTCTCATTAGCACAACGGGTCAAAAAAAATAGTTTCTTGTTTTTCAATTGTCAGCATTTAATACTGGGCATTTGAAAGGCCTGTTATTAAAAAAATGGTTGCTGATGTCCATGATAATTGCCAGTATGCATCAGCAACATTTCCAAAGTCTTCTGTATTCATAATCTTTCCTCTGGCACATAATTAAGAGTAAATTAATCGACAGTAATAACAACTATGACATTGTCACAAACTACGCTAAAAGATCTATATGGGTTCAAAATAATATAAAGGGGATATAATTTGCTTATAAGTATGATAACCTACCCTTCTAGTTCTAAGAAAAGAAAGTAGCGTCACCAAACAGAACTGCATAACATTAACTCTGTTACGTCTATTTCCACAATTCATTAAAGTCATCAATCTTATGAAATTAAATGTTAATCAGTAAAAGAATTTATTGTCTTTGGTTTTAGCTGAAAATGTGTACGATAATTTCATCACGGAGTGATGGAAGCACTTATCTTAAGGGTTAAATCTGAATTTGATGCGATACTGCAAACTTCTCTACTGGAGACCAAGTCCTCAGGCAGCCTCGTGCAAGAGTAACATCTGCCGGCCTCACATAGATCTAGAGTCCTCGTTACAGCAAGAGCACTAACATCTGCTGGCTCCATCAAGATCTAGAGTCCTCGTTACAGCAAGAGCACTAACATCTGCTGGCTCCATCAAGATCTAGAGTCCTCGTTACAGCAAGAGCACTAACATCTGCTGGCTCCATCAAGACCTAAAGTCCTGGATCGTTACAGCAAGGGCACTAGCATCAGCTCCCCACAACGCGGTTAAAGATGTAGTTGCACGGACACTTGTGTCAAAACAAAAGGCTATAGTAGTAGGCAAGAGGAACCGAGAACCATTCTCTGAACATAATTAAAATCAACCTACATTTTTTTTTTGTTTCGTCTGATGATGGAAATTCTATCTCATTCTTCACTTTAATACAGAAACAATGTTGTCATGCCATCATTCATTCAGTTCTCAAGACAATTAATAACTTTACTTGTAGGAATTATTAATAGGTATTTAAGAATTAAATAGAGATAATTCAAACAACTGAAGATGATTAACACATCGGTTTCCTCTAATTCTTTCAGAAATCTCATGCAGCTCACACGCATGTTTCCAAAGGTCTGGAACCACTCTTTTAGCAAAAGCTAATTTGATCCTGAACAGGATAATTTGGGGGGTTTTTTAACCATGCATTTTGCAATGGAGATACAACCTCCCATCACAATGCTTCTCTATTTCAGTTTTCTTTCACCATGCGTTTTGCAAAGGAGACGTAACCCTCCTGTTTTCATTATCGTTTGAGAATCTAACTGTTAGTACTAGGTGTTATCTAAATATTTGTCCAACTATCTTGTTCTAAGATATACCATTTGTTAATGTTGCAATTTATTTCTAGAAAATGTTTCAGAATTTTTCTTTAAGAAAGCGTTGATTTATTTAATGACAAACTCTCTATATTTTAATTGCATTAAATATATTATTTTTCCTAATAAATTTATATTAATAAATATATCATTTTGTTCAAAGCTCAAGAGAATTCATTAATCAAACATTTGTCTAATTATTAGAATGTATGTTTAAAGGTCTTCAAAACTATATTTAAATGAAAATATTTAATTAGAAAGAAATTATAAGTTAAATATGGCAATCCTTGAGAAATGAAGAATCATGGGAAGGTAGACGAATATGCAACATCACTCTTAAAATTAATCATGAAGGAATTAATCATAACAACAAAACAATTTTTTTTTAAACATCATATAAAGTTTGTAATAAACTGGACAAACAAGAAATGTTATTATTCATAAAAATGCCAGTACATTTTTAGTTGTATATACATTTGGGCCTTCACAATATTATATACTACTTTTAGAGTGTTGTATACATTTAGATTCTGATTGAAAATAAAAAGTATTAAATAATTATTTTACTTTTATCGATAGGTAGCTTAAAAACTATGCCATTAGTTAAAATATTTTGTTTATAAAATTGTTATTGCTTAATATATTAAATTTACTAATTATATTTTATAATAAAACATAGTTTTTTATGCTGTTTTAATCTAAATTTTACTTTTATAAATACAATTTTAAAATCAGTTGGAACTATTTCTTTTTAAAGAAATTAATGGACAACTTAATTACTTTTTACTCTTTAATATTGCTGATACAATTTCAGTGTTTTAATACCATATTATCTGACTGAAATACTATTTTACTTTTGAACACTGTTATATACCTTAACCACCAAATAATAATATGCTTTATAAAGTACATTTTAACCAATAAACATATGTATATACACTTGATTATATTTATTCACCTGAGGGAGCGTCCCCAACTAGAACACCATGGAGGCTCATACTATTTCAATAAATTTATCGGAAAACACCCACTCTCTATGCATGCACTTAACGCACTCATATACATGCATATTAATCCTTCTCTATATCTCTCTATCGCTCTTTCCATTTGTGGAGCTACTGTTCGCTATCCTGAATCATATCAAGTCATTGTGTGTTTTTTTTTTAAAATCATATTTCGTATAATTATGCTGTACAGCGCTAGCGAGCCGAGACAGTAAAATGCTTATCATCTGGTCAGTACATGTACCCTTGTTTTGAGGACTGCAAAAGATTGTTACTGACTAACGCCCTGGCGATGTCTGCCTAGAGTAGCCGGGTGTACTGACTGACTCGGTAAAAGCTCCTAGTGTCAATGGCGATGAGTCAATACTGACTAGGCGAATGTGCAGTTACCGGTAGTTCGCATGCAACGTGAAAGGTGACGCTGCTTGAGGATCATGCATTCCGATCCCGTTGTGTATAGCCGTGTTGTCATTACGACCCGTGAGCCCTATATACCGCAACTGTTCTTAAAATAAGTTGTCACTCAGAGGTTTCGAGTCTTGCCCTGGCAATCATTCCTTTCAAAGCTTGGCGTACAAGCAACGTTTGGATTAACTGAAGTCAACGAAAGGTAACTCAATTATTTTACTGCTTTTTAAAATAATGTTAAATATAACAAAAAATGGAAGAGACTGAGGAAAAGTTAAATATTAGGCCTACATGTAATTTGCTCCCACGCTGAATAACTTTCGACACGACTCTTGTAGCAAGTGGTTGATTTAGTCATTCTTCGCGGTTCTTAAACCTCAATAGTCGGACGAGTTGTCTTTGTTTATGATCCAGAATTACTATAAAAAGTCTGACATAACATCAAGATTGCTGCAGCCGATAGTCATGGCGGTACAGTCCATATACACGTTTTACCGACCCGAAACAGAAATGACACATTTCAGGTTGACTGAGAGAGACGGCAGGCGGTGATCTATCGAGTGCTAAGCTTAGGATTTAACCGAGAACTGGTGAGAGAAAAAAAAATGGCAGATTGAAATGTGCGTACGTGCGTGCTTTTGTGCAAGGGAAAAACTTAAAAACACCGGCCATCTTAACTGACATGAACTGTGTCACTGCACAGTTGGTCTAGGCGCGTCCCCAACTCGGTGATAACTGCAGATGAATGTGAAATGGCGCATATTTAATATATATCTCGAAGCGTACTACCTTATTATACTTTGGCCAGCCTATCCATGTAAAATGCGTTTTATTGATGCATTCTGTTTGACTAGAAATGATTATTTTTTTTAAAATATTATAAGTTCGTTTACTCATTCACTATTACTAGTATTAGGTCTATGCATTGCCCAGTTCAACAATTATACGGGTGCAGTCGACATTTTCCTGTTTATCGCTCAGCTCATGTGCACCACATTTTTATGTTATGGAATACTTTAATGACGGGTAATCAAATATACCGAGACGTCAGGTTCAGACGTCGTGTATTTCAGTTTCATAATTAACTCTTATTCAGGTGATTAAATCAGTCCTAAGAGACAAGTCTGATGGTTTAAGAGTCCTAAGAATGAGAGACAAGTCTGGTGAATTAATCATTTTAAGAATGAGAGACATGTCTGGTGATTTAAGTCAGTCCTAAGAATGAGAAGAGTTTAGTGATTAAGTCATTCCTAAGAGTGAGAAGCAAGTCTGGTGATAGAATGAGAAACAAATCTGATGATGTTCCTCTAAACGTAGTTTGGAATGTTCTTTGTTTTATTCAGTCAACGGTTAAAAGCTCTCTCCTTTCCGATCTGCAGTTAAGGGAACTTAAGCGTGCTTACGTAAACAATAGAGAGGGAGCATAGAACCCGCGTTATCACGCCGACATACAGGGTTGTCACTGTGCGCTTGAAAGTAGGACGGATAGGTAATAGAAATCACTCCTAATCAATATTTCACCCCAAATAGGTAACCCTCGAATTCGAGTCACTTGAGGCACCGTGATAGGCGAGTTTCCCCTATACACCCCACTTCCAGCCATCTTTGTGCCAGCGCCTCCTGCACTTTGGTCTGCACGGCCAGCTTTGCCGTGTGGATTAGCGCAAAGTAATATACAGAGTGGGCCAGCTTTGCCGTGTGGATTAGCGCAAAGTAATATACAGAGTGGGCCAGCTTTGCCGTGTGAATTAGCGCAAAGTAATAAGCAGAGTGGGCCAGCTTTGCCGTGTGAATTAGCGCAAAGTAATGTACAGAGAGGGCCAGCTTTGCCGTGTGAATTAGCGCTAAGTAATATACAGAGTGGGCCAGCTTTGCCGTGTGAATTAGCGCAAAGTAATAAATATACAGAGTGGGCCAGCTTTGCCGTATGAATTAGCGCAAAGTAATATACAGAGTGGGCCAGCTTTGCCGTGTGAATTAGCGCAAAGTAATATACAGAGTGGGCCAGCTTTGCCGTGTGAATTAGCGCAAAGTAATATACAGAGTGGGCCAGCTTTGCCGTGTGAATTAGCGCAAAGTAATATACAGAGTAGGCCAAAATTAGGTATACGGTAGTGACATGGTCATGTTCAGTCTCTTAGGTGCTCGAAATTTCCTCCATCAACGTTGCAACATTCCTGGAGGCTGTCCCCGACACTATGGCACACAGCAACACACAAATTCAGGTTAGCATCAATGTCTAAATGCTTGAGATGAACTCCTTCAACCCGTCCACTGTTGTGTACGTACTTTTGGCCCCACCCTATATATAAGTATATTTACGAATTCTCAGACTTAAACTGTACGTAAAATAAAATATACTTGTGTATGTTAGCATTCACAGATACAAGTTTACAGATTAATATAGGCCTAATACATGCACGTATATAAATTGACGAATTCTTCTCAGGTTTGCAACTTTACAGGCTATCTATCGTAAAATAAAATGAATAGTTTCAGAAGAGTTTGTTTGGTCGCGCTCTTCTAGGTTTGCAATGTTCGTAGAGATGAGATTGTCATGTTATTTTTTTCTTGTTTTAACCAGTTTGATCCAGAAGGCAGTATAATTAGGTGGGTGGGGTGGTGGAAATTGAAGTGACTTTTCTCATGTCAATAACCCGCCATTGTTAAAATATAGGCCTGCTGCAATTTTGGGGATATACTACCGTTGGACATTTATATATATATCGCGGATTTGGAATTGATGCAGTCTGTGGAATAACCTTTAACCTGTATCCTTTCCTTTGCATTCAGTGCCAAACTATAGTAGTCAATGCGCTAAACCCCACATTTCATCGAGACTGAAAAATAAAAGCAAATCACACTTGCACCTTGCGTTCAAAGGTAATAAATTATAATTGCCAAAGCAAGTATGTTATAAATAGTACATTCAACATAGCTATCTCGTGTAAGGTATTTATTTAGATAAATTATAGTTGCCAAAGCAAGTATGTTATAAACAGTACATTCAACATAGCTATCTCGTGTAAGGTATTTATTTAGATAAATTATAGTTGCCAAAGCAAGTATGTTATAAACAGTACATTCAACATAGCTATCTCGTTTATGGTATTTACTCAGATAAATTAAAGTCACCAAAGCAAGTATATTATAAAAAGATAATCCTTATCGTTTACGCAGATAAATTATGGTAAACCAATAAGAAAGTATTTTGTAAACAGTACTTTCAAATAAAGCCTTATCGTTTACTCAGGTAAATTATAGTCACCAAAGCAAGTATTTTATAAACAGCTCTTGCAAGTAAGCCTTATCGTGCGCAATATTTACTTAGAGCATACGTAAAAGACCAGAGATACATCATAGTGTTGTAATAATGGAGTACCATGGAATAAAATGAAAGCTTAATAAATATATCTCCAATCCGAAAACCAAATTAGAAATATTTTGAGATGAGTTGTTTGAATGTTATCCACGAGACGTGAGGGAAATAACTCTATAATGTACTCGCTATTGAATTAAAAGTCCATTACGAACATTAATTACATTTAGATTATGAAAATAAACAAACCACTCAAGAAAACATTTCTTTCAAACCTTACCCGCCCCACCCCATTTTGTATTCAACGTCTTTTGTTCGTAGAGTTAAATATGTAAAAAGTTTTTTTCACTTACATATCCAAAATTCAAGCGTCCCAGAAACAACCGAAGCACCCGAATTTATCACAAGACTAGTACAGTTTACCAGAAATTTAATTATAGACCAAATATTAACACTTCCTTTATTTGAAAATAGTCATATAAATGAAGAAAGTGACAGATTGTCAGTTATTACACTGTCTTTCCAGAGATGTACGTGGTCACATTATTCCCTACCATCGGAGACTCTTTGGGGCTTTTAGGGCATGCAGAACATAATTTTATAGGTGCTCAGTTGGACAACACTCTGAAGTCAATTTTGGTTTCATTTCGTAACCCGGACTTTTCTCGACAAATAAGACATAGGCAGTCCTCCTTAACGGAACTCATTTTGCTCTGTTTTATTTCTTTTCGGTTTGGTAGTTGTAGTTTTGAAATTTGTTTCTTTGACCATCTTGAAAGGAAATGTTTGAATTTGGGATATTTCAGCTTTGTTCCTTCAAGAAACAAATATTTATGTGTACACTGGCTTATGGAGATAAAGCCGAGGTTTGCTAAAGCTTTTATTAACTTGTGCGAGACTGACTACTTCCGGTGTCCTTATCAGTTGAAATTCTTGCATTCTTCTTCAAAAATTCAATCAGTCGGGAACGTGGAGTCCGAGTCCTTGCAAAATGTGCGTTTTATTCTTAACAAGCAAATCAAGTTAGATGTTAGATGACTGATCTCTCAGAACCAATTCCAATTGCATACACCAAGCCCTCCATAGTCCTTGTAAACTCTGCTTTATTCCTACCAAGTAAATAAAGTTAAAAGTCAGGTGATGTCTGAGAGCCAGTTAGGTACAGCAAGCCCTAGACATTGTTTTATTCCTAATAAGTAAATCAGGTTAAGTGTCTCAAAAACCAGTTAGATACTAAGCCTTTAATCCTTGTAAAATCTGTGCTTTATTCCTAACAGGTAAAGCGGGTTAATGTCTCAGAACCAGTTAGATACTAAGCCTAGTCCTGTAAAATATGTTTTATTACCAACAGGTAAATCGGGTTAATGTCTCAGAACCAGTTAGATACTAAGCCTAGTCCTTGTAAAATCTACTTTATTCCTAACAAGTAAATCAAGTTAAATGTCAGGTGACTTATGTCTGAGAGCCAGTTAGATGCAATAAGCCCCGAATTCTTGTAAAACCTTTGCTTTATTCCTAAAATGTCAGCCATGCTAACTACCCATTGTCTGATATCACAGAGAAAGAGTACAGCAAAAGTGCTCTCTTAGTCTTTATTTTCTGTCATGAAACGAAAGGTTAACTGCAGCAGTTGTTGTGAAAAGTGACGCAGTTATGATGATTACTTTTTAAAAACAGTTTTTTTCATTCATACACTTTCATCACTATCGAAAGTTTCAAAATAGTTCCCCCCCTCCCCAAACCGATATACCTAGCATACCATTCTGAGACATATTGATGTATTTTCATTCTGAATGTGTGATGATTTAGGTAGGCTATTGCCTGCCGTATTACTGATGCATCATTTTAATAATGAAGCCTGATGAAAAATGTTTATATATTATTTCCACTCGAATTTAATGTAAGAAGAGCTAAGAAAAATCATGAGAAGTCTTCTTTAATTTTAATTACTTATTAAAAGATAACTTTAAAATTGCAGAATTTTAACGTTATACTGTTTTGTGTACAACTAGTGTGCAGAATTTCGTGTTAATAAAATAGCTACACAGCTTTATCACATCCAAACAGCAACCTGTAATTACTGGGGAAAAAATGAAAATTGCATGCTTTTGTTAAACTCTTAATGATTTAAATTTTAAAATTATGAGTTTCAAGTATTTCACCTCCCTGCATTAACAATTAAAACAATAGCCAGAGTCAATATTTTCAGGATTGTTCTTCAGAATAACTATTAAATTATGCGATAAATACAGGAATAGACAACAGTCTGAACCCAACCCTCAGTCACCTTACAGTCCGCATTATTGAGATAGAGATATAAATAAACAATTACTCTGATGGTGGTCAACTTATGAAAGAATGATAGCCAAGATACTAACTTACTACTCTAGATACTCTAACAGTCTAAGGCTATTATTACATTAAAACCATCAACGTGTTGGCCAGAGTTTGTGTCAAGTAACTAGTAATAAGTGGTGGAATAACAGTGGCACGGCAGCAAGTTCTATTACCCTACTGTAGTGTCAGGGTGGAGGTCAGGCCTCTTCCCTCAGTCACCTTACAGTCCCAATTATTGAGATAGAGATATATAAATAAACAGGAGATGGCCAGAGTTTGTGTCAAGTAACTAGTAATAAGTGGTGGAATAACGGTGGCACGGCAGCAAGGTCTGTTACCCTACTGTAGTGTCAGGGTGGAGATCAGGCCTCTTCCCTCAGTCCGTGATTCAGTAGTGGAGACGACGGGCTGGCTGTACGCACGTGGTGCCGCAGGGACTTGCCCTTCGAGGTAGTACTGGTGAGCAGACTGTAAGTTGCAACAGCTGTTGTGTGCTTAGAATAAGGATTTCTCTTTAATACTAGTCCACACTAGCCATATTATAAACATTGGCTTCTCTCCACTCTCTCTAACAAACATGATAGCATACCTTACCACTACTGTTTTACAATAAGACATGGCATGACATTAGCTGATATACATAACACGACATTCCTCACATTTATCATACAAGCAAATTAAAGGCAGACTTAATTACAGTCCACCGTGTTGCTAATATTAATTACCAAATTAATATAAAGTTGTGTGAAACTATCAATTTATTATGGCAGCCAGAAAGCAATTATTAATAAAAGATTTATTATATTGGTTGATTACAAATATCATAAACATCAAGTAAATAATACAGTTGATATAACACAGCTGTACAGGTTTTCCATGTACTTATAAATACTAAGAAAATGGTTCACTTTAATAAACAATGAATTGATAATATAATTTATAATTACTGCAATGCATTAAAGAAGTAGACTCTCACCTTAATTAAGGCAGCTGATTTCTCGGCATGGATTACCTTGGCAAAAGAAGTTACCTTTGGCCAATGGAGTCATTCCTATGTCATGTACAGTGGACAATGGAATGGGTCTGCCATTTCGGGCGGGAAGGTAACCTGTATTCCTTTTTACTGAGGCTTGAAAGGGTGCACTCTAAGTCTAAGAACTGTTTCCGAACCTATCAGTAGCGTACAGAGGTGAAAAAAACAACAACAAAACATTCAGCGAGCTCGCCTGACTTCTGAAGCATGCACAGGAGGTCAAGGTGCCACCAAGCATGTTGGTCAGCACACTGACCATGGATGGGCCATATCAGGGGAAAGAACACTTAAGTCGCTTTAGAGCTAGTACACAAAGCTAGCATATTGTTAACACATGCCTAGCGCGAAATCGGTGGAAGCCGGAAACGCCCTTCCCCCCCCCCCCCCTTACACACACACATCAAATTACTGACTAACACATGCTTTGCCTTCAAATGTTCACGAGGTGGAGTATCAGAATATGAACCTTGCTTGGAATAAAAACTAGGATGAAATACCTTCAAAAAAAATGCACGTCATCAATTGTTTTAGTCTTTAATCAGTTGTAGACCAAGACTGTTAAAAAAAAAAACAACTGTGGTGGTGGTGGTGAAACACAAATGAATTGCCTACTCATCATTGTGTGAACATATTTTTTAAAATCATTTCATAAATAATGTTTAACTTTCATATAAATTTCATGCAATAAGGGCTTGTCTATGTAGAATACCGTACTTTGTTAGGACTTCCACCTAATGTCGTATGGACCTGTACCTCTCCCGTCTAAAAATTGAACATTTTTAATTTAAAAGACGTAAATGTTGAAATAGTTTGCTTATATTATAGATGAATACATTTAACAAAAATTTTACAAAAAAAAAAAAAAAGCCCAACAATTTTTTGTTGCTATCGGAGACGTGACAGATTATGTTAATTTATAATAGTGCATCTCACTAACTGATTTAGAACTAGTAATAAAATGCTATTTATAGCTAAAAACAAAAAGAAAACAATAATAACACTCATTATTTGTTTTACTGTTGTCAATTTTCTGCAAATAATTACAAAGATGTTAGCTATTTGTGTATTGTGTGTGACAGGTTGCATTTATCAAACAAACCCTTTGTAACAGTAATAATATGCATAATGATTGTCTTAAAGTGGTTTATAAATGTATGCATACGTCACACGCTTCACAGTATGATGGTGGTGCTGATAATCGAGTTGAAATGCTGTGTGCAGTATAATTTTATCAAGAATAAAAAATTAAATAAAGGAACAATAAATTTGCCACTGTCAAAATACAAAAATTGTGGGGGGTAAAAGAAAGAAAGAAATGGGTGTGGTGAAATAGTTTGTGGAGACTTCCCTTCTCTTGTCATGCTTGACTTTATAAAAAAAAAATTAAAACATTTATTCTTGCAAAAGTGTTTTGTAGTGAGTTTCCATTTACCGTGTCTCTTCTGTCTCTCTCTCTTACATGAGCAATATGATATTCAACACTTAATTCATTGGCAGTGTTGTATATCATGTCATTCTGTAACCTTGAAAAGTATGTGGCAGTCATTCTTTGGGGAGGGAGGGGTTGTCATGAGAGATATTTTTTTTAAACAACAGGACAGAGTGAATATTTTACATACTGGGACACATTTTTTCAAGCAAGTTTTATCCTGGGCGGGAAAAACTAAAACTGTTTTTGGCAACAATTGCATCATGCTGTTTGGTAACACAAATATATAATTATGGCACTTCTTTACCTTTATACGGAGAAATCAGTTAAACATTTAAAAAATAAGAAAGGAAGATTATATACATGAATTTAAAGAACAGATTGAATTAAATGTATTTGATTATTTCATGACAATAGCATAAACAATAATTTAAAAACTTGTGGTATAAAATAGATTTATAGTGTAAAATATAATTTGAAACCCTAAAAAGTGTTAATCATTAATTACTCCTTAGGTTCTGTATACAATTCTATGAAAATCAATTTCTTGAAAAATTACTTGTTAAAAAATATTATAAATAATTTCACTCCAAAGTTACTCACAAAAGAGTAATAATTACTCGTATTTAAAAAATTTTTTTTGCATAACACGAAGAATTACCCCTAAACATATGCAAAACATTACCTAGAATAAAATTATGTACAATACACTCCAAAAATTTAAAGTAAAGTCCTTGAGTGAAATAGAAATTCAAAACCAAAGCTATTTAATTTTATTTAACTTGCAATTTGTTATATGCAGTTTGAGCATGTACATTGCATCAATTCTCTCACATGCAATAAAATGACAGTATACATATATGCAATAAAATGACAGTATAAATACATGCAATAAAATGACAGTATACATGCAATAAAATGACGGTATACATACATGCAATAAAATGACAGTATACATGCAATAAAATGACGGTATACATACATGCAATAAAATGACAGTATAAATACATGCAATAAAATGACAGTATACATGCAATAAAATGACGGTATACATACATGCAATAAAATGACGGTATACATACATGCAAAAAAATGACGGTATACATACATACATGCAATAAAATGACCGCGTACATACATGCAACAGCTTTTAAAGAATGCGTAAGTTCAATTTATTAAAAAGAGTTGTATATAGTTGTAATCGATCACAATGCATTTGCAATTATTATTTATTTTTATTTTTTAATCCATTACAAATGTCATAAATTGAACAGAAATGTTTTGTAATTATTCATTATGCACCATTTGAAATTAAATTAGTATAAAAACGAATTAGAGTTGAAATGATTAGAACATTATCTTTTACAAGATCGTATTATTAAGGACTAATTAATATTTTCTTTTACTAGTATTCTTGGCTAGACTTTTCATATGAGGTTCTTATGTTTAAGGTTTATCCCAAAGTTTTATTAATACCTTTTACTATTTGAGAATAACTGTGCCGCTCAACTTAAATGGATATAGCAGATTACATATTTTAACCCAGTTGGATTGGTTTTCATTAAAACTTTGATTTATTTAACTAATTAATGTTGACAGCATTTACATATATTTCACATATATATATATTTTTTAGAATATTAGTTCAATTGTGTAAGATAAATTTTCATATTTCCAAATAAGAAATATTAGAACCCTCCCAGCAGAATATTTGTCACATACTTTTTTATACTATTAAAGCTAAACAAAACTCCCTTGTAGTGTAGTGATTTTAGTGTAATTTTTTTTATAATGGAATTAATGAATATGACAATGTACTATGTTTAACGAGACTAAACTCGCTTCCACTCCTCGACACTAGGACGTGTACCTAATAACATAATTTGAAACGGTTTTAATACTATAGTTTAAATATTGGTTACAGTGGCGTAACTAGCGTGAGGCAGGTTGGGCATGTGCCCTGGGCGGCAAATTTGGGAGGTGGTGTCATTTTTATGGTTCAAAAAATGCAAAAATTCCAATTCCGCGTGCGTGTACGTGCGTGGTATTCATCGCTGTCGTATTGACGACATTTTGATTTATAGTCGACATTTTGCTTTGCTCTCACGTTTCCCTAATTTGTTTCCATTTTTTTTTTTTTACACCAGTAACATGTTTGTTTATAAATGCAATAGTAGTTTCTGCAACTTCTGCAGTGAAATGGCGTTGACAAAGCGAGAAAGAAGTACGTGTTTATAAATTATAGTTATATAAGTTTTCATGGGGAAAAAACCAAAAAAAAACAAACAGTAGTGTATTCGATTTCAGCTAGAATTTTAAAGAATAGTTTTCACGGGGCGCCATTTTATAATTTTATTTTTTTTACCTGGACGCCTTCAACCCCACTGTACGCCGATGATTAGCGATACTATTATTATTCACGAATTTCAGTTGGTTCCTACACGGAATTAGAGTGTTGAGAAATGGGACTCAAGAACGCTCGCGAACAAGACTTTCGGACCACCCTGCACGCATACACACACACACACAACCTTTCCTTTGTTGTTGGGAGGGTGCTTTAGTAAATAGATATAGCGGCTCTAATACAAAATATACCGGTCACCGCCATAACAAAATGGCCGGCGCTAAACTTTCTAAACCACCAGCTTGGGTTTTCTTTTCACAGCCTTTCCATAGTGAGCAGCGCGCGCCACATTTGCGACCATTTTTTTTTTCATACGGGGCTTCGAAAATGATTCAATCACTCGCCTAAAACGTCGAAACCTAACCCTATATTAAAAAGTCTCTGATTATGTAGGCCGCTATAATGCTGGCGCATTGGTTACCATCTTATTATAAGAGAAAAGGATGTACTCGTGATATTATAGGAGTCAGTAAGTATAAATAGTATTCTACCACCCAGCAGCTAAGTTGGTGGACAAATCACGGATATCGATTGTGACATAAACTCCACACTGAAGTGTCGCCTTTTATCTTGGCACTCCATCAGTCATAAAAATTAAAATCAGTCATCGTGCTGATTGTTTATTTATTACATATTCATTGACAGAGTTGGACTGTAAGTCTTGCTATTAAATGTTGATTAACAAGCGACTGTGGTGATATTAACGTCCATATGATTTTATTTTAAGTACTAACTACTATAGACCTATGTAGTATCAGTCGGTAGGTGACAGTGGTCAGTACTACATGTATCAACCAGTATGTGACAGTGATCATACTGGATGTAGTATCAATCGGTACCTGGCAGTACATGTAGTATCAACGGTATGTGACAGTGATCAAACTACATGTAGCACCAACCAGTACATGACAATTATCAGTACAGCATGCAGTATCAACCGGTACGTGAGAGTGATCAGTACAGCATTTAGTACTAACCAATACGTGACGATCAGTACAGCATGCAGTATCAACCGATGTACGTGACAGTGATCAGTACAGCATGCAGTATCAACCGGTACGTGACAGTGATCAGTAGTGCATATATCTACCGATACGTGACGGTGATCAATACTACATGTAGTACGAACCGGTACGTGACAGTGATAAAGTACTACACGTGGTATCAAGAAGTACATGACTGATCAGTGGTAGTACGTGTTCATGTCGGCCATATAATGACTGATACGAGGTGCCTTTGCCACAATTTCATTGTAGCCCACGTTGTTGCTATAGGCTGACATTTGCCTTAGTTTTAAGTTTTATTTGTCGTCACTGAGCTTCGAAATTCTTTTTCTCTGAGTCACCTAACACTGCTGTCAAGCATTCAATAAATTAACCACCCCACTCTATTATATAGGCCTACCTCGGAATCTGCGCGTCTTTCTGCGAGAAAACATATCCGGGATTACCTGCTGCCTATTTACACTCTACAGACGTGGACTAGTTTGGAATGTTGAAGAGCTGCTTTTGTAACTTGCATTTTAAAAGTATATGACACTAAAGGATTTGACAGAAATGGATGTGGTATATCTTGTCACATTGAATCTCTGTCTCTGTCACTCAGTGTCCATGTTCTTAATGTATGCCTATTATCTTGTTATTGGATAACTACGCTGTTGAAGTAATTGGCACTATTCTGCAATAGGTTTTTATGTTTTCCGCCCAGCATGTAGGGAAATACTTATATTATTATATAAACTGCAGGGCAAGTCCAACCATACCGGCAGGATACTATTTGCCTGCCATCATAACTTGAATCATGAATTTTATTTTTGGCTAATTTTACTTGCTGCAGAAAAGCCAGTATAATCAAAAGTTAATGGAAACATTGTGAGAATTTTCTGTAATTTACTTTCTATTTGCCTGTGATCATAATCATCATGTGACAATGTATGTTCCTTCTAATCAGTATTCATATAATTTAAATTAAGATTGTAGAACATCGTGTGACTGTATGTTCCATCAGTCAGTATTCATATATTTTCGATTAAAGAATATAGAACATCATGTGACAGTGTGTCTCCCATCCAATCAGTATTCACATAATTAGATTAAGACTGTAGAATATCATGACTTCTCTGTTTGCCTCAGCCATGTTTTGTTTTTCATTTCTTCACAAATCTTCCTCAGATTATATTTCTTTTTTATTTAAGACATCACAACACCGACATGATTTCTTTTACTTTTTACAAGAATCTTGGAATATATGCCTACAGGTTTTTAGACTCTCTAATCAGATCACAGAATTAGTAATATGTAGTCAATATAGTATTACCATAAGTCAGAATGTATTTCTTTAGTTGTTTTTTTAAATATTACTTTTGCAGAAAATAAAAAATGATATTAAAAAAACACCCATTAATTATTAAATTCTTAAAAATTTATTTATAGATGTAAAATTGTGTAAGTTGTTTTTATTAAGATATTATTTTGAGGATAATGACTAATTTAATTTTTCATCTGCACAAAGAACATAGTAAGTTTTGTTTCGTAGGTAAATTACCATGTTGTCATGAACATATTTATTGCTTACTTATTACTAAGTAAACAACAACCAGAATAGATGCTGTTAACAGTCAGAATTATGACTGAAGGTAAGTTTTTGTTAAGAATATATGTATCTGTAGGTTTATTAAAGGGCAAGCAATTGGGAAAAAAATTGAATGTAGAATGCTGTTGCTGAAAATCTGGTGAAAAGCCAGATTGGGATGTATGACTCGAATAAGGTAGGTACACCATCCAAACCATTTAAATTAATTTGGGGGGCACTTGCCTTTTCATATTATTTTAACCTACCAGAATTTGAACTTGTGGTGTACATTGGGTAAATGTGACTTTAGATGTTGTTGTCATGTGCTACACTCACTCAACTTAAAACATCACAAAGCTACCTGATTGGTCATTTACCAGACACATAATAGATGAGTATAGGCTTGCCCCACTCACAATCAGTCACACCTAGACAGGTGTAGATAACTGGGATAAAATAGAAGAGTCAAATGAAAGTGATATATGTAAACAAAAGACAAACGTGTGCTACAGTTGGTGCAGTAGACATGCAAAGTCTGTATAAATAATATAACCAAAAGCTATAGTACATAATAATTCACTCTGTTAAATGAGCACAAGTTGATGAGTCATTCAAACTGCACTCTCCGTTTATAACTTGCAGTATATTACCCCCACTGAAAGGATATTTCTAGAGCAGCTGTAGTCTGACAGAGGATGTCTTGCCAGGCGTGGTTTACTAAAAATGGAGGACTGACAGCTTGATCTAGGATGATGTAGAATGGTTGCCAATAATAACCCCACAGGTCTAGAATGTAATACATTTAACTAGAGTGGGGCCATGCAGGAGTCGATCTTCTTGTGTAAGAGGGTTTCAGTAGGAACGATTTCAAAAAATTACTCTAAAGCATTTAAGTCTTACATTAAGTGCTGTTTTATTGCTGCACTCAGCAACAATGTAGAATCTGGAGAGCATGATACTGAAGACAGCTGACATAACATACTTATATACTTTCATAATGTAGCTGATATAATAAAATTATCTAGTATAAGCTATATTCATATGTCTCAGAACTTAAAGAGTTATGACAGTAGTGTAGAGTACTTGTAAGCAGATAAGTCTCGAGAGCAAAGGATTCATACTAACCAGTTAAAGTCAAGCAAGTCATTATTTCTACTAACAAGAGATATTTCACATAGCCCACATGCTACACAGATAATAATAGAATTTAGCAATAGACAAAACAATTCATTACTTCTACTAACAAGAGATATAGCCATATAACCGTATATCCCACACTAAACATGGATAATATAATATAATTTGTCTGCTAACAGTAAATAAAACAATTCATTATTTCTACTAACAAGAGATACACCCACATAACTGCATATATCGCCTGTACTACACACAGATAATAATAGAATTTGTCTGCTAACAATAGGCAAAACAATTCATTATTTCTACACACCCTCGTAACTGTATAGTCTGTACTATACACAGAGAGTAATGGAATTTGTCTGCTAACAATAGACAGATTAATAAAAGATTTCTCAGATAATATTTTAACAAGAGGCAGTGATGAAAATAAAGAACACGCTTTAAGGAAAGATGGTATTAATATGGGAGAACAAAGACTGAAAGAGGTATACAAAATAAATTTACACAACAATTAAGCAAAAAAATGTTTTTTCACAACTTAGAGAATAATTGGAAATTACAACACTTGAACAGTAGGCTATAAAATCTTTAATCTTCATGATGCAGTAAAATTAATGACTCAGATTGAATGCATCTGCTTTAAAGTTCATCCATGTCTTCCTCTATATATATATATCTGGCAAGGTTTCTAAAAATTTCTTCTGTTCTCTAGCACTTTCTAATTTTATTATGCAATCATGATCAGTAACCATGTGAAAACTAGAAGTGCACCTGTGAACACCCATCAGATTAGTGATCTGTTGGATATATTTACAAGTGCTTCTGAATTTTTCCAAGAAAAGTCACTCAAGGCCAAGCCTCCTGCTTATCGCTACAGTATTAACAGTGACCTCAAGACAGTTGCCTTGCACAGTAATTATCGACTGCATACAGGACAGGAGGGAGCTCATTACATTATTAATTCTCTCATTCAGAATTCTCTCAAAACAGTTTTCTCTCTCAAATTTTCAGAGATAAGTGTTAGTTACATCACAGAAACAAATTCATATTGAAATATCAAAGATGTATGGTTCAGTGAATTCATAAATGAACTACACATTTTGTGATAATTTCAATTTTATTATTTTAGTTTAAATACTTTTTTAATGTTCAGTGCTCTGCTTCATTTATGAATACATATATTTATCTTGGGCTGAACACAGACCACTAGCTTAGTAGCTAGCCTTTGCTGGTTCTTCAGTCTATTTTACAGCAATTTACAATAAATTCTAGTGTGATTCTATCCACCCCATTACATTAAATTCATTAGCAAGACATCTTAAATTGTTAGTTTCATGCAGGTCTTCATTTATTCAATAGTTTTCCAGCTTGCTCACCCCAACTTATAAACTGTGTTCAAAATCTCTAATTAGGATAGTGTGACCACTTGTATACTGTGTTCAAAATAACATCTAATTAGGACAATGTGACAGAAATGATCTATGGATATATTCAATTTTTAATATTAATATTTATTATTAATGTAGGGGGTGCTTCTGGCTTTTGTCACTTTTTATATTTTTACTTATACAGTGGACCCATCTTTGCAATAGAAATTCCATTGTGTCATGAAATATGACATTATGCGAGCACATTACATTTTTTAAAATAACAGTTGTAAGCCCATCGTAAAGTGCATTTCTCTCATACAGTTACCCGTATTTGATTGTGGAGAGTTCATCATAAAGTGATTCCTTTTTGATGAGCCAGTCTTAAAGCTGGGGTCCACTATATATTTTTATTGTTATTAATGCAATTTTATGGGAAGAATGATATAGTCAGAAGATGCTGAGAATTAAATGCTTACTTGTATGTCAAACTGACAAAAGATTAATATATTGAATACATACAAGGAAAACACCATTAGAGAGTAGCTGTCTAAATGTATGAAGATCCCTAATGGTGGGAGTGGGTGTGTGCAATAGCTGTCTATGGGGAGAATGAATGTGTGGAATACATGAATGAAATATAACAACAGTTGGCAGTAGCATTCTTGTATGCATGAAGGGTGAAATATTTAACATTTTGTTTTGGAATTACTAAATCAACAAAGGGTGTCCATTGACTATTAGATGTTGAGTCACAGGAGTGTGCACCTGCAAAGATGATGAACTCTTTTAGCAGCCAGGGGGGTAGATATGAGCAGCAGCTGGAGGCTGAATGAGTCAGCTTCTGTCACGACATCATAGCATAAGAGCAGTGAGGTGAAAAGGGGACACTTTGTTGGAATTGGTGATAAACTAAAGAGTCAGGTAGTTTTGATGTCATGTACCCCTTATTGAATCTGATTTTGTGATAAAACAAACTTTTGGACAGATTAGCCTGGGTCAGAATTGTAATTTAAAAAATAAATAATTGTTCGTGGAAATAAAATACAACTACATGTATATATGAAATGAAGGTAAGTGCTGATATCTAATCAGTGGCCACTAACACAAATTATTGGGATGTAGGCTATGAGAAAAATTATTCTTTCTCTCAGCATGCCTTTAAAGTTATATTCTTTATATATCTGCATTAGAAAATTTGTGAGGAATATAAATATCCCATCTTGTTGTGATTTGTTCTACCAAGCCTCGATTATGGCATTGGCTGAATCTTGTATTGTCTGATGTGAGAGAGAGATGAAATTGACTGGAGACTTTGGTATAGTACATTGTCTTAACAGGATGATACTTTTATTGTAAATGGTCTAATGTGGCTAGAGAGAAGATATTGTTGGCTGTTTGCCAGTGATATTGTTGTCATTGTGGAGAATGACAAGTGCAATTGTGGGAGAGGGGAGTGCCATTGAGTACTGTGTGCTAATAATGTTGTCATTGTGGTGATCACCTTTATTGATTTATATTGATTTACCATCAAGAGGGCATTGATTGAGTAGTTTAATTATGAAAATTAATTATTAACTCTGATAAAAGTATTTCCTTTAAAGTTTGGAATTTTTTGGCACCAAACCTCTTATCTCAAAAATTTGGAATCTGCACTTTTCTGAGCTTTTGGATCATCCACCTGACCACACTTATCATCCAACTGACCATACGTATCATCCAACTGACCACACTTGAAGTAGAAAATAAAATGAGATTCTACACATTAAATTTGTTTTAATTATTTCCAAACCATGTGTATAGATTATATGCAATTTAGATTTCATAATGCTTATTAGAAGTTGAATTTTATATTCACCTGATTTTTTTCTATTAGCATTGAGTGTTAGTATTGTAGTTTTCTATTTTATTGTCATTTTCAATTCTTGGTTCTTTCAGATTTTTTGTATCTTATTCTAAGTATATTTGTAATGGATATTTTATTTTTAAAGATAAACATAAATCCAGAACTGAATAACCTTAAGTTATACAGATGAAAATGGAATTTCTGATTTCATTCCTTTGGGATATTTTTATCCTGTTGTCCTCACAAATTTAAGATTTTAATATAACCTTAAGATCTTAAAAACTAAGGTTAAATTGGAATTTCTATATTCATACCTGTTTGACATTTTTATCTGGTTGTCCTTACAAATTTAAAGTTTTAACATAACCTTTAGGTCTTAAAAACTAAGGCTAAATTGGAATTTCTATATTCATTCCTGTGTGACATTTTTATCCTGTTGTCCTCACAAATTTAAGATTTTAACATAACCTTTAGGTCTTAAAGACTAAGGTTAAATTGGAATTTCAATATGCATTCCTGTGTAACATTTTTATTCTATTGTCCTTATATATTAAAATTGTAACTTTGGGGGGAACATCTTTTATGTTTATATTTTACTGAAATTCCAAGTTATTATGACAGGATATTGTGAGAATTTGTTCATTGTGCCTTATTAAAGAAAATGTTCCACACCTATCAGATTTTATTTTTATCTTTCATCGAGTTTTCCCTCAGTCTGTCATGTTAAACAGTATATTTCATGCCATTAACTTTCTCATATACCATCCCCCACCCCCTACATTACCCTCAGAAGACATTTTTGTTGTTAAGTTTGTTAGTTTAATAAATGATGAATAATTAGAAATGCTTATATTTTGTTGCAGCATGCAGTTGCACTCTCTGGATGGATAAAGTTTGAAGGAAAACAACACATGATCTTTAAGCTGGTGAAGAAATAACCTATTTGTTCTGCTTAGGACATAACCATTCCCATGAAGAATCATGATTGATGGTCAGCGTTTTTAGACAAGGTCATGTGACTTGGATTTGAGTTGCTCTTTTACTGATCAATTGTGCACCTCATTTTTGTATTAATGAAGGCAGCGCCTTGCAAGCTAGTTTTACAAAGATTTTACAACTTTCCTAAATTAATCTTCTCTGTTCATTAAAACAAGCCTGAGAATATCTTAGATAAAAATATTTTTATAATAGATGAGAACGTTATGCCAATCCCAAGGTACAGCAGCACATCTTCATTGAACCAAGATGACCCTAAAGGTCATGGGACAGGAACAAATGACACTGTGTACAGCCAAGACAGAAATATCAGCCACTATCGCAGCAATCCAGATTTATCACACAGGCCTTACAAGCAAGGCTCCATCTCTTCAGAGAGCGCTGATGAATATTTCTATGGGGTCCATTCACGACAGTCTTCTGACAGCTCCGATTGTAACAAGGCGCGTAGATCCAGTGCACATCTATCACGTAGGACAAGTGCTTCAGTAGACCCTCTCCAGTTTGTCAAGTCGAAAGGTGCAATTGATCTAGCAATGACTGCTGAAGAACAGATGAAGCTAGCAGCTGAGACCAGGAAGATCAAGTTTGAAGCCAAAGAGGAGCTAGAGGATAATGACTGGCAATCGGTAATTATTTATTTTTTAATAAATATTTCACTTTTTATTCCTTATGAATGAAGTAGAAGTTAAGGCATAGAATAGCTGTGATAAGAAAGGTTTGTGAAGACCAAATATGTATTTATATATATGAGTGAATCAAGATTTTGACTTAGTGGGGAAGGTTCTCATGAGAGTGCACAAATGCTTCTGAAAAACAGTTGATGCATATTAAGCTATGAAAGCCTTCAGACAGTTATAAAATCCCATATGAAAGCATTTGGACACAATTATAAGATCATGTGTAGTGGGACTTTGATGCCCATAAATGGTTTGCATCAGAGTTGGACTTTGTAAAAAAAAAAATTATCATGGAAGAAAATAGTTACATTAATTTCATTTCTTGCCATGTGTTTGGTATTTTCAGCTGCTACAAAGCAGACATATGTGAAGATTGTAAATTGCTTTATTATAAAAAATACAGATTAAAAAGAAATGTATGAAATTATTTACACTCATTCAAATGTTTTCCAAGCTTCTAGCACTTGTGATCAGTTTGGAATGTTGTCATGTTATGCAATTTTTCTTAGCTCCTTGACTGGTGCCACAGTAGTTGAATACAAGTGTATGGCTTCTTTATTTATACTAATCAATCACATTTGTATTCCAGGTTTTAGTTATTTTTCAGTAGTCAATACTTGCACAACAGAATTAATAGAAACACATTTTATATCAAATTCTAACACTTGTCAAAAAGAAAAGAAAGGAAATAATGTTGAATGCACAATCCTATTAAAAGAAATATTTGATGCAGCCTATGATAAATTCATTGTCATCATAATGAGTTGTTGGTCTTCTCATAATTAAATAATGATCTGTTCAACTTTGAACCACTGGTAAGAATAATTAATACAAAAACTGGTGGCTTTGTGCTAGAATAAAATGATAAGATTACATGGCATCTTTACAAAATGAAGGGAGTTGATTTTACATACTTATGTAAGTGTATTTTCATGACATTGTGAAAATTATAATTTTTTTATATACCATAACCAATGTTCCCTCCAAGGTTCACAGCCGTGCAACTCATTAGAAAATGCCACGCAGCAGTTTCAAAATTCTGCACAGAAGTTTTGGTAGTAAGCTCAAATAACTTTATGTTTCTAGAATTTGAACTCCTGGAAAAATCGTCGGAAGAGTCAATCTGAACGGTCATACCAGATGAAGGAAGAACTGGAGCAAGAGGAAAGAAAGACTGAAAATCAGCCAACCAGCTCAGCTCCAACAAAAACTTTTTCACAGATGAAAGAGGAAAGGTTTGTTAAAATAATTTAAATAACAATTTTTATACATTTTGAGACTTGGGAGTTATATATTAATTCATATGACTCATTTGAATTAAACTCTATCTTGTTTTTTTCTCTCCATCATATCTATTTAAAAAACCAATTGTGTAAATTTTAATCTGGACCATTATAATAATTGCATTTATTTTTCACATTGGGACAAAAGTGACATTGAAAATGAATACCATGTTCTAATGAGAGGCATAGTCGTCACCCTTTTATCACTCTCCATTTCATTGCTAGTTTTCTAATTTTTTCTTATTCATCATTTTTCCATTTACTTTCAGGGTAAAAGTTTTAAATGAGCATATCCTTCAAGTAAAATGCCATTACATTATTCATTGTGCTGTTACATGAATCATTACAAATTTTATTTGATGAGTAAAATTAACCTGACGTATTATATTTGTATTTCTTAAAGAAGAGAAAGTTTTACTTCTTTTGGCTGATAAATGCATAATTAAGAAATAATGGTAAATGATTTGTGATGAAAATCAAGCAACACAATTGTTTTACAATATTTAGTTATAGAAATTCTGTCAAATTGGCACTGTTAACATTCAGGTAGAAAAAATAACAGTTAATACTGCAGATGGACAGATGGTTCCTCTTCTGTTGCTTATATACAGATGACTCTGTTGCTATTATTTATACACAGATGATTCAATTGTATTGTTCATGCATAGATGATTCTGTTGCTATTGTTTATGTACCAATGATTCTGTTGCTATTGTTTATGCACAGATGACTGATGCTATTAATGCACTGATGATTCTCTTGCTATTGTTTATGCACAGTTGATTCTGTTGCCATCACTTATGCACAGATGATTCTGTTGCTATTGTGTTTATGCACAGATGACTTGCTATTTATGCACTGATGATTCAGTTGCTATTGTTATGCACAGATGATTCAGTTGCTATTGTTTATGCACATATTATTCTACTGCTATTGTCAGTTATCAGAGAACTAGAGGATGTGGTGAATTATAAGTGCTGGCTGCATATCAGATGATTGGGGTTTAAGCCATGAGAGTTTGATTTTTTCAACCTACTGTCAGGCTTGGGCAGTACCATGATTATCTTTAGAGATTTTAATAATTTGAAGTCACATACAGAAATCTCTGAATTTATTTATTCATAGCAATATTGCTAAAGAAAATAAATTTGTTTCATAATTTGTAATAAGCTCATGTGGGTCAATGTTGTTAACATTACAGATTATAAAAATTGAAATCAAACTACATCTTTCATGTGAATCTCTTTTAATTTTTTAATTAAACTGGATAACATTTAGATTGGTCCAAACAATGAAACTAGTTTATACAGCATATTGTTCAAACTGACATGCACATTGAAGAAAAATAAATAGTATGATTTTCATTTATATTGTCTGTCCACATCACACTACTGTTTAATTTCGAAGAATGACTTTTGGTTTGACAGATCCTAGAATGCCACAACTATTGCAAAAAAACGGGATCTTGACAAGGATTGTCAGTTTTGTTCTTGTGAGAGCCATGTATTATTTCTATTTACTCTTAATTGGTTTCTGTGCACAGTATAACAACCACTTGGTAAATAGTTAAATATGTAGTTGATATTGAGTCTAAAATATGTTAGTTTATTTCATCACTAAAAGTTTTTAAATAGCAATTTAAGGTAGAATTTCATTTGGTATTTATAAAAGATGATGGTTAGTCTTAACGACATTTACTTTTCTTAGAAAGATTCTATTTCAGTAGATCAATATTAATGATCAGTATGCAGAGATACATATCATACCCAGTTTGTCATCTCTGCTATGTATAACTGTGAATTTTCAGCAAGCTGTGGCTTTTTCCCAAGTCTTCACAGGTTGACTATGCTTACTACAGGGGCTGCAAGTCATGTTTCCAGATAAATTTATGAAAACTGAATAATAGTGTGACTGGCTTTTGTGCTACAGTTTTAAAAGATTAGAAAGTTGAGACATCATGACTGAAAGGATATATTTCTAGTTATTTCTAATCCACAATGTGGAACCTATTAGTGATATGCTCTTTTAAATAAATTTATTTTTTTCATGTCATTGAGTAAAAATCCTCTCCAGAACTTCCAAACTGAATGTTAGTTGTTCAAGTTGTAATTGTTTCTACTGCTGAGTAAAGATATGTCACATTATTTTACTTCTTCACTCATTTAAAAATAAAAGTTGTTAATTTTTGTAATGTTTATTGTAAAGAGAGAGAAGAAAATCGGCAGGAAATAAACATTTCTACCCTATTAGAGATGAGGATGAGAATGATGATGCATTTTACAGTCATGAAAGTTCTACACCACAAGAGAGAAGTTATTTATCTTCATCTGCTCATGATAAGGAAAATAAGGTAACCATATTTGAACACTTATAATCTTATTTGTATTATGGAAAAATCAGGTAACTATTTTAACACTTGCAATTTTATTTGTGATATAGAAAAGAAGGTAACCTAATTTTAACACTTGCATGATCTTATTTGCAATATAGATAGGAAAGTAATTTTATTTGTAGTCTTACTTGTTTAGGAAGGATGTGATTTGCATCCAAATTCATTTTTTATTTGTCATACAGGTGGAGCAGAGATTTACATGTATGAATTAAGGTGTTGCCTGTCTGAAAATAATTTTCTAATGTATTCTGACAACTAACAAGTTTTCAAAAGTTCACTTACATACCAATACAGAAAGCACACAGTTTATTCTCATTTGATCAGATACTAGCAGCGTTGTGATATTTTAAATAATTTTACTTATATCTTGATTAGTAAATATACACTATCACAAAATACACTTCTTACAAGATACCATTTTTACCAGTCTTATCAGATAATAATCTTGATCTCTGCCTTGTCTGACAGTTATTTTATCTGAGCTTGATGTAACAATCGTATTTGTTGTAACCTGGCCTCACAAATAGAATTCTGTATTTTGAAGCTAGTTATACCTATTATACACCCATAAAATGCCTTTTTCATAACTGTCGTTCTCTTTAGAAATGTTTTTCATATATGCATAGGTTTACATATTTCATCACTTTTATGTCATTGTTTTAATAACTGAGATAAAGACTATATATCCAGAACGTTGACCCTTGTAGTTGTTTTGTATACCTATGAAGCTTATTGAATTTTCATGTTGCATTGGTTTCTTTTTTAAAATTTACCACTCATGCTTTTAAATTGAAGTGTGGCATAAATCTTCTGCTAGATGGAAAAGAGATGAGCATTGTTTAGGAGATCCATCAGCAAGATTTTTGATAGATATAAACCCCAGATGGTTTGCAATTTGATCAATATTTTCTTTTTTTTTAGACAGACTCCTCCCATGTATATTTTTCTTAAGACTTATGATTAAAGAAAAACAATCTAAACTTATTTTAATATATATTTTAATGACTCATTCACAAAGTCTGTAATAGATTCAAATACCACACAGAAAATTATTTAGGACAATACTGTAATATTTTCTTAAAAGTTAACAATTTCTTGAATGAGGTTATTATAATCACTTAATGACACATTTTGATATTTGCAGAACTTTAGCATGCAACTTTTTATAACAGTCTTTGTTTCTGGGAGATGAAGTTATCCATCTCACACTAAGACTGCACCAGCTCACCCAGTCCTGCTCTCACCATTCAATAAAAGATAGATAGATCTGCATCACATAGATCTCAAAAGATAAGGATAGACTGACTTAAAATGTCACTGGACTGCAATATCCAGAATTATGTACTTGACTAACAACTTGCTACTGTAATAATAAATAATATTATCTAACAGAAATAAATTGATAATTCTGCTACTAAAGAATAAAAATCGATTAACTTTAGAGACTAGGTCTCTCATATTAGTTTAATCTAAACAGCAAAAGTTAAACCTATTTAATAGCAAATATGCTTCTTATAATTTAACATTATATCAACAATATTAGCTACACAACACAAAATAAATCATTTGTATTTTACCTTTCCAAGTTTGCAGCCAGTTGTCTTCATGTTAGCACAGTGGATGCAAAAGGAAAACTTTCTTATCTCAGAAGACAAACTACAAAGCATGAAACAATTTAATTTGAATTCATTTTTACTTTTATAGGCAAAGAATTCAGTCACTATTTTAAGTTTTCTAAACCTGACTTATTGTTTCTACTCTTTCTAAAGTAAAGAAATGATTACATCATTTAGCCTTGCCATTGATCATAATTACAACATTGAAACAACACTCATTATTTCCTCTTAGACAGAAAGAATCTAAAGCATTTCAGATACAGATCAGTGTCTGAGATGGCAAGTATCTTTTATTCATCAAAGCAAGTAATACAAGTCCTGTCAGAAAGAAATATTAATAAACAATAAGAATGAACTAATGCAGATTCATCAGGAATAAACAATAAAGTAAATTGCACAAAATACTGTTTTATTGTCTAATAAAATTAATGAGATACACTAAGAGCTGTGTGTGCTAAATTTTTTGGTCTTTCCAACTTCAGGACTCAAATTCAGTGAAACTAAACAAAATACTTCCTGAGATAGCACCATGGGCAGAAGATTCTGGCACTGAACATGAAAATGCAAGTGTGTTTGAGGATGAAAGAGACAACTCAGCTGATATGAGAAATAAAAGTTCATCTCGGACCTCTGCCCAGCTTGATGTTAACACTTCTAAGAGTTCTACTGAACTAATTACTGATGCAAAACACCTGCAAACTAGAATACCAGCACCCAGAAAAACTGGTGAGAGGACATCAGTTGGGACTCAAAATAGTGCTTCAAAAGAGAATAAAGATAATGCTAAAGCTCCCGTAAGTTCTAATAAAAAAATCAGCAGTATTGTTGGCAAGTTTGAAAAGAAGGATAATGAAAGTGTGCCAGCACTTCAGAAAAGTGTTGCAGATCTTGGTCTAAAAAAGCTTAACTGGAATGAGGAACATCCCACAAGTACACAATTCTCGGCAAAAAGTTCTTCTCATCAGGTTGTAGTCAACTTGAATGCAACAGCTTCTTCAGGCAGCAGCAGAAGTTCACATAAGGTATATTCTTAAAATTCTTTTATTCCAAAATTATTACAAATTTTACAAAAACAAAGATACAGGCTTGATATAAGCAAATGCAGTGTGACAAGTGAAGAAAAACATACAGATATTTATATCAAAGGCAGAGTAGAAAATGAAAAGAAGTAAGAAAATATGCAATGCTGTTTTCAGTAAGACTGTCAGAACAGAATTATTTACTTGTACTATTACATGTATCAGTATATAAGCAATATTAGATATTAGAAGTGAAGTGCTGAAAGCAAGAGATACATAGGGCCTATATATTTAAATATATTATTTACACTTTTCTAAGATTTTTACATAAGGTATAATTATAATTAAAAAATTTGTGAATCATTGTCTGGCTTTATTTTTTCCTGTTTAGAAATCTTTCATCTGATCTCTTTCTCTCTATCTCTCTTTCTCTCTTTTTATGTAAACTTTTATGATATGGGATTTTGCTCTTTACTAAATATTTTATTAATATCAGTTTCTTTATTTAGTGTTTAGGGAAGATTTATTATTGCATATTTTGATGTAGACTAGTTCAAAATTTCTTTAATACTTTAAAAGAAAAATTCATCTGGATAACAGATTAGTCTCATGTGTAATTTGACAATTTTTCTGTGGAAAAATAAACTGGTAAGCAGTCAGTTCACTTTAGCTTGACATTTTTCTCTAGGTATGAAAATTGTGTATATATTTTTGATAGCCTAATGATATTTTTGAAAATCATTGACTGGTTACTACACAATTGAATACCCACTTAAAATGAGATATTATACTGACGTAATTTATAAATTATTGTTATTACTATTGGTGCTGTTAAAAAATGTCTATCTTTCAATTCTGTCTATTTGTTTGTCTTTCTGTGTGTCTATCCAGTTTTCTATTCTCCTAGTCATCATCCTCTGTAAATCAGGACGTGCTTCTACCTATCATTTCCATATAAATACATGCTCATATATACAAACTGTTTCTGCAAATTGGAAATTAAAACAAGTTTGTCTTTGTGGAATTATGTAATTTGTATAATTAGCAACATCTCATTTCTCCATTCATGTGCTAAATATGCTTTAATCTTTCACATCTGAACAGTTCTAATACATAATGATCAGTAAGGGAATTGATGACATATAGCCCAAACCTGCTATCACAAGACTTCAGTGTGGGTTCTTGAACTCAACATTTATAATCTTGTTTTTATATATTTTAAATTAATTGATCATCTTAACAACCCTTATATATATATATAAACATTATTTTCTTCATTATTAAATATTTTAATTACCAGATTTTTACATATATAACAGTCTGATGTTTAACTGTTATTTCATTGCATACTAATGATGTACAGACTTTCAATAATGAAGAAATGTAATACTTTTCTTATAATTTGTATTCTGTGTAAAAATAAATCCATATTATGATATATGAAAGTGCATTTTCTGGAATGCTTTCTTAAGAGTGGTTTTAATAGCCACCCCAAAACAAAAAAAAATTGTTTTTTTTATTTCAAACAAATAAAACAAACAATCTATTTTTTTTAAAACCACGTTCATTTCCTTATCAGAGTTTAAAATATTATATTACATTTTGTTTATGATATTTATGGTAACATTTAAACACTATAATAAAATCTAAATGACAAAATGCACATTTTTTTTTTAATTTTGCAGCACTGCACACATCAAATTTCAATCATTTACATTTTTACATAGAACAGGAATCACATATTTAGATTTAGATATTACTAATTCTTTATTCTTGGATTTATTTCAAATTTATACTTTATACATTAATTTGTACTTTTACAGGATTATGTGGAAAAGACAATAAAGATTAGTCAGAAGGCCAACAATTCAAAAGGTTTTGGATTTACACTGACAGGTGGTACTGACAAACAACAGCCAGTAGTAGTAGAAAAGGTTGGACTTGGTATGTTATTGGTTTTACATCTCTTTTATTTTTTTGACAGAGGGTAACAGCCAATTTTCTCACTATTTGTTTATATTGTGTGTAAGTTTAGTCTATTTATGCATTCATAAATGCTGAAAGAACACATCTCAGTAAACTAACATTTCTCAAGCTGCATACTTTCTCTGAGTGAGTTTATCATTTTGCTAAAGATCTTTGTGTGCAGTCATATACTAATTAACCTGAAATTTTGAACAGTAGCACATGTAATTGTATTATAAAGAAATTAAATCAAAGACCCTTTGATCCATTCTATATTTTCTGTTTTCACTAATAATTAAAGTCAAATTCCTACTGCCAGATACATGTTTGATTGGCTCGGACAAAAAGGGTAATTGTCCAGATGGTTGACAGCTACTTTGCTTCAGTAAAGATGTGATTTTTTCAGCCAGTGAGAACAAGTGCTATATTGTGTGGATGTATACAATACTAGTGTGGTGAGTGTGATCACAGAGCAGACCACTAAATCTTCTGAAAACTTAAAGCTAAATATATGATAGATCACAGTTTTCACTATAGATCTAGACTGATCCTGATTGTAATCTCTAATAGTATCAGTAACTTTTAGTGTTACCCTCTACATTTTGTTTGAACCACTATTACACTTGATTTTGGTGATTAAACAACAAGCATATCTGTTAAATATAAGTAAATACATGTAATTGGTTTTCTTTAGTCTTGCATGGACATTGTTTTGTAAGTTGAACAACTTGTAGGAGGCTATCTGTCCCAGTGGGAAAAAAAATTATCATTTACAAACTACTTTATACTTACATTTGTGAACATCTAGATGATTGATCTCTTAAATAATGTTCACCACCTTTCCACCTGTTAGAAAATAGTAATTTGATAATTTCTTGTTAGGTGAGAAAAGGTAGGAATGTTGGAAATAATTATACAATTATTACTCTGTTATTTTCAACATTTATTCTATCTTCCACTAGTTTAGTTGTTCTTACATAGAAGTGTAATATTATTAGCCAATTATTGTTATGACTGAAATGATGTCATCAGGTATAACATATAATTACATATTTACAAAATGATATAGCACCTTTTATAGGTATATTTCGTCTTTGATTTGATTCTGAACAAATCATGCAACTTTATAAAACAAAAAGCTAATAGATTTAGTTACAAATTTTGAAGTATTACTAAAACTAAACATTAAAAAAATAAAATGCAAACAAATTTTAATTTTACAACTTTATATAATTATGATGCTTATAATATAGGCAGTGCTGCTGATGTTTGTGAGCTAAAAGCTAAGGATGAAGTTGTAGCCATTAATAAGCAGAACATTTCTCAAATGACCTTTGCACAACTGGACCAGAATGTCAGAGATGCTGTACAAATTGGACAGATTGAGTTGCGGGTCAAGAGATATTTAGGATCAGGTGGAGGTAAGTTCAAAATAATACTTTCTGAGTATTTGCTTTGAAAATCATATCTGTTGCTGTTTTCCATAATAATATAATAACCTCATTCAAGAAATTAACTTTTAAGAAAATATTACAGTATTGTCCTAAATAATTTTCTGTGTGGTATTTGAATCTATTACAGATTTTGTGAATGAGTCATAAGAATATATATTAAAATAAGTTTAGATTGTTTTTCTTTAATCATAAGTCTGAAGAAAAATATACATGGGAGGAGTCTGTCTAAAGAAAAGAAAATATTGATCAAAAGTCAAATTAAGGCAGCGCTAAATTTCAAGCATATTTCATCTCTAAAACCCCTTTCTTACATACATTCTCAACTTACAAACCATGCAACAATTTCGTTAGCCTGATACACACACAGCATAAGAAATATAGCATTGATCAAAATTCACAAGTATAATGTACAACGTTATCAATTAATGAAATAGAAATAATGATAATATTACATAAACAATATCCAATTCAAATAATAGGCCAATAGCAAATATGTACAAAATTTTCTTTATCAGACAGTTAACTTAACCATAAGCTAATGATCGCCTTTATGACCTGACTCAAGTTTTATCATAATCAAAGTGATTAGAGTAGAGAATTTCTTCAACAAAGTAACTTTTGGTCCATCCCCATTGGCTGAAATTATTAACAAGTGTGAGACTATTAGTCAGAAAAACTACTCATCCAGATAGAACTGCTTCGGATTGCATCAGCAATTTCTAGCATCTTCTCCACCTGAGTTGTTTATTCCTACTTTGACAAAAATGTCAACACAAAGGAGTACCCAAAGTCGGATGACATTGAAATTGGCAACAAATATATAGTTAATAAGTTTAGAAAAAGAGATAGGCAAATTTACTCCACCACACCATGTGACCCTTGTTTGCATCAAACCTTATACAGATCCAAATCTTAAACCCTGTCTAAACTCTTCACTAGAGATTAACTAAATTTGTTCATTAAATATTTCAATAATTCTATAACTAACTTGTTAAGTTTTATGAAGACTGTGGACCTCCCAGTGCTTACTAGCATGGCCAGTGGACTGAAATAGTTGTGTAGAGATGTTGAGGCAATGCTGTGCAATGCTGTGCAATATAGGTTTACTATCAGGATTAACTCATGCTGTACAGACTGCAGTGCTGCTAAAAACAACACTCACTGCAGAGTCGTGGAAAATCACAGTGAATTTACACACAAAAACATAAATAATTAGACCTTGAATACTAGATTAAAAATTTTCACCATTTATTTTATTTTAAGAATTAACATAAAAGAGAAAAACCTCAATAATAAAATAAAGAAATTAAATATTATATAAAACATAGATTTTAAACATTCTCTCAATCTTTACCAAATAATTTCTCTCAATGACATCATATTAATATAATAATTATAGAAATCTTTTGACATAATGAGATTGAAGCTGCAAATTATATTTTTCACTACTTGTATTCATCCCTGACATGAAAAAAAAATGGCAAATCCTGTCAATAGACTTAAGTGTGTTACCTTTCTTGAACATTCTAGATTTCAAAATTATTGTAATCTTTGATATGAATATAGGACTTTTGAGAAGCTCCTTGATATTTATTTATTTGTTTACTTATTTATTAGTATTATTGTTATTATGTGTGCAGATGACTCTGCTGAGAAGGATGATTTTCTTTCTAGTGATGATGAAATAGACATTCCAGAGAGAGACACTTCCACGTCCATTTTTGAAGAAAAGGTAAAGAGGCAAAGGTTTACAGAGTTAAAACATGAAGCAGAAGAAAAATTAGTATAATAATGTAAAGGTTATCTGAAATTTATTTTCTTACTTGGTATTCCAGTAACAATGTATTGTTACTTTGTCGTGAAAATATATAGTTCTATCTATACAATAGCTTGCTTATAAGAGAAACTTCTCTTTCTGAAAGAGAATAAGACAACTGGATGATATATCAGTAAAAACTGTTTCTATATTGAATAAATGTATGTTTCATATATACTGAAACTTATTTGAAATCTGCCACTCATTTCTGTTCTTAGATGATTTTTGCAACTTTGTGTAGTTTTCCCATTAGAATTAAATAGATTCATAATTTGGGTAGTATCCCCATTAAAATTTCCCAATATATATAGTTTAAATATTCATAGGTTAACTAGGGTAGTTAGTATTCCCATTAAAATTTCCCAATGTATATAGTTTAACTATTTATAGGTTAACTTACTTAGTATCCCCACTCAAATATCCCAGTGTCTCTAGTTTAACTGTTCATGGGTTAATGCATCTTTGTATGCCAGGGTCTCTCAACCAGGCATCAATGGAACATTAGGGTTCTGCAAGAGATTGGTAGGAATTCCCAAGAAATCATGATTGAAAAATATAAGTTTCATAGATAATTTTTATGCAGGGGTTCTCTTAGACCTGAAAATTATTTCAAGGGTTCCTCCAGGGTAGAAAGGTTGAGAAAGGCTGTTTTATGCTGTTTTATGCTGTTTTATGCTGTTTTATGCTGTTTCACCAAAATTAAATACAGGAATTTATTATTTTTTTCCTCCAGAGCTTCTGCCTCAGTCATAAATGAAAGGCACTTGTGCAGAGAAAACTGTTTCATAAAACAATGAATGATCATACAGACACTAAGGAAATGTTGGCATGTTAGAATACTTTTTCAGAATTAAATTATTTATATTTGATAATTTTGATTCAGTAAGCCATTTCTCATATTTTCAAAATTAATCATTCGAAACTGCTACTTATGATCCCACTATGTTTTTTCCAATTAAAAGAAAATATATCAGGTAGGACAAAGAGCCATTTCTCGTAATGTCATAGCATCAGTGGCAGAATGAAAAAGGAGGATTGCAATTCCCCTTATTCCACCCACCCCATCAGGTGCTAGTTGTACAGCAGTAGAATTTGCAGAAATCACATCTAGTTGGATATTGATCAGTTAAAATATATGCTTCAGCAAATGCAGTGAAATAGTACTTTAAAATAAACATTTTAATTATAGGACAAATGCAGTTTTCAAAGCTGGTTTGTTGACCTATAATGAATATCTTTACTGAAATCCATAAAACTACAATCATGCAAAAATTTAATTTATCACAAGAAATCATTGTTCAGCATGTACTTTGCAAGTTTTCTTTTAGGTATTATTGAATTTATAAGTATAACTATTCAATTCTTTTTAGATTATACATTTCTTTTGTTGAACAAAAATTGAGAACATTTTAGAAGGGATTTACCTATCGTCATGTGCTCTAAAGCATTTTCCCCATTAACAAAGCAGTACATACATGAATGATATTGAAATACATATATACCAACATAACCATCATATGAATAAAAAGTTTGTCACTAAACTGAAAAGTATAGCAGACCTGAGTGTTAGTCCTGTAGTTTGTTAGTTTATGGGGTTTTTTTTTAGTCATGTATTTGTTTTACTACTCCCAAGTCTCATTTCATGACCTTGTTTCTATTAGCCTTCTTTAGGAATTTTACTAAAAACATTGATTTTACTCTTTAAGTAGAAGTATTTTGTTTTACCAAAAGACAATTCAGATATATATCAACTTGTAACTTTTCTAGTATTGTATGGTATAACAAAGTCAGATATATTTAGTGTTTTTCAAAGACCATAATTTGAGACCAGTCCATGGATGGTTCATTATAAGAAAATCATCAGGAAACAAAATCTTCCTTAATACATAAAATTCATTCCTCATTCTTCTATTAAAATAGGCCAAAGGACAAATGCTAAATGTAACTATAGTCAGTTTTATGTTTGTTCACTATTACTAGTAACATACCAGTTATATGATTAGACCATTGTTGTTATTGAATAAATCCATTTACAAACAGATAATACTAAAGAAGCAATTCAGTTACCCTGAATTCATGATTGGCTTCCCTTTAAAATTTGATTGTACACCACTTTTAAAAGTTCATTTGTTTCAGAAATATAAGTTTATTCTAGTAGTAAATAAAATAATTATTATTGTTCTTGCTATCAATTTAATCTTTTAGATGAAAAGGCGAGGGGATCCAGCATTCATTTCTTCAGATAGTGGTTATGATGCTCAAACCTTCTCACCCTCTCCTCAAAGGTTAGATGTCACATCTTCTCCACTGAAGGTAGATGTCATATCCCCTCCACAAAAGGTAGATGCCACATCCTCTGCACCAAAGGTAGATGTTTCTGTCAATGAAGATGATTCATTGCTTACACAGACCCACTCTCATTTGCATGAATATGAAATTCAACGGAGGTCAAGTCCTGTTAGCACTGAATATCATTGTGATGAAATAAATGTTGAAAGAAGGATACCATTAGAAATGCCACAGCATACTGTGAATGAAGTTGCTCAGAACTCATCAAAGGAAGGTTTGTGTATGTGATTTTCTTTTCCTCTTTATTTTCTCCCATTTTACTTGTATGCTTTTTTCTTCACAGTCTGTGTGCCTATCCCTTAATCAAGACAAGTATCTAGATCAGGCATGTGCAACCCCTGGCTTATGGGCCAGTTCTGGCCTGCAACTTGTGGCCTGTGGAAAGTACTAAATTATAACAAAACTAGGAAATTAACCTGTTGTTTTATAGAATCAATTGCCATATGTACCCTTATTTTGAATTTCTTGTTTCCTGTTTAAGGACTCTTTGTTCTTCGGTCATACTTGCCCGACATAACACAAAAATTATTTCTTTGGAGTGTGCCCCTTGAGTCACAATTAGAAATGGGATAAAACCAGTTGAACAATGATGTTGAATGATGATGTCTGTGCATGTCAACCTCCAACCCAGCCACTGTATATTAGTATATGTCAGCTTCAGAACCAATGGAGAATCCAGCACTTCGTGTAGTAGGATATTGCTTGTAAAATTCTTTTATCATTACTCACTGTAGAAACTGCATAATTTTCTCATTGACAAAACTTATATGAAATAAAAGTTCTGGAAGGGCTCTTTCATTAATGGAAACTGCTCTATCTCATGAGACTTCATTGCAATACAAAAGTTTGTTTCAACACGCTGCATATTACTTTGTTAAATTGAGAAGCACAGTTTAACTTTCTTATTTTATTTTTATATCATTTTGCCTTATGAAGTATAATTCACTACTTTTAAATTTGTTAATGTATTCATTTTTTATTCTGACCCATTGAAATGGCATCCAGGAAGCAAAGAAAAGTTGACAGAGAGTGTCATATATTTCAGAACAGGAAATACCTATTGTTATTTTTATATCTCTGAAGAAAAACCTATTCATTTCTTATATTCTGAAACCTTTTTGGTTCATACAGGAATACAACTTAAAAAGCAACATGCACCAAATAATCAAGCAATAAAAATTTAAATGGTAAACTAAAACAAGACAAGATTAAAAACATGAAGAAAGCAATGGCTTATTAGCTGAGGGTTTTGAACAGAGCCAACAACATTGTAAGGGCAAACTTTGGTGTAAGTGAACAAACTCCTAAACACATTAGACCATTTGTTAGAGAATGTCCCATTACAATGGTGAATTGATTGTACTCTGTTGAAAGAATGGAAAGTGACAATATAAGTATCTCTCTTTCACTGGACAATGACTAAACATAATGATGGCACGACTGGTAACATAAAGCTAGCAATAAGAAAGTTAGGTAAGGATGGAATTAGCACCTTTTCAGTTGCTCTTGACAAGTGCACAGATAAAACCCAACTCGTAATTTTCATTCAGAGAGTTAATGTCAGTTTTAATTGCAATAAGGAGATCCTTGTACTTCAACCATGTTGTTGGCGTTGTGAAGAATAGTGCCTGCTATGATTGACTAAAATATAGGAGCAATATCAAAGATAAAAATCAGAGTAAAAGAGTGTGGGTATAGACAATCTGTGCATTTTTCACTGTATTATATAATCATCTCAAAAACCTGATTAAGTTATGTTTAAAGAGATATCACTTTCATTGTGGTTTTCTTCCCAGTCCTACCTGCAACCAACTGCTTAATTCTGCATTTGGTCCAAGAACAAAAGAGAGTTGCACATACCTGATATAATTAGTAGTTCCTGTCATATATGCCTTTAAAAATTATACTGATTTATTGCAATAAACTTCATATTTGATTTTTTGCTATTTTTACAATAAAAGACTTTTATATATATATTGTTAATATGTCTTGGTTGCATATTAATACTAGATAAAGTTGGGATTTTGAGGATTATTTTGTGCACTTTAACTAAACATTTTGTTTTCAGTTCAAACTTACTTAGAGACTCCAGTCACAAGACAGCAAGAACTAGAAATTCAACAGAATACTGACTCTAGTTTCCAGCCTCCAGCTGCACTAAAAAAATGGCAGCGCCAGAGAGCACGTTCGGAATACTCTTTTGAATCTGCAGAAGAGCCAAAGTTGTATAATCCAATGAGGCAGTCTGCTATTTTTCCACTTCAGTCAGAGAAAATGACTTATGAAAACAATATTCACAACCAGAATTATCCAGTTTTGAACAAAATTGAAAGTAAAACTGATACAGCAATTGGAGGCCAGCCACCACAGATGGCTACAAGGAAAACATCTAGTTTGCTTCATGATGAAAGCAAAGTACAAACTTGGAATAACTCACAAGAGGATGTGAAACTAGTAGGTGATAATTTTGTATTTAGCTTGAAAATTAATGTTATTATCAGTCTTTTACCAATTACCATATACATGTACTTCTAGGTTTTCTGTTTATCTATCATTCTACCTGAATCTCTGGCATGGTTTCGGTTTTCTTCAGAGTCCAGAACTTTCTTCATTTGTTAATCTCTTAATCTGTTCTGTGTATTCTCATATTTATTTATTTTTGTGCAAGTAATATGAGAAAGAATAAAATCAACACTTTTTATTTGCTTATTCATTGAGATTAACCGACAGAAAACAATTATGTTTAGAAATAGGGAGAGGCATATTTACTCTGCCATACATTCATAGTCTTCTTCTTTACAATAGGAGAGACTATTATCACTGTTATATGATGAGAATTGTTTTCTTTATTTCAGTTCTCATTTTTTTATTAACATCTGGATAGGACTTAAGAGAATCCCCATGTGTTTTGGTTATTAATATTTTTACCTGGTAAATGTCTTTGACTTGTATAACTCTGTGAGCTCAGCAAAAACAAATGACTCATAGTTTTAAATTGTAAGGAAATTATTTTATAGGAAAAATATACTTTTCTGTAAACATGCTACAAAAGTCTATGCTTGGAAACCTGTTTAGTAAATAGTAACAGAATGGTTCCCCCCCCCCCTTCCCAAATGTAATTACAATTAGCATTTAAAATGACTAAGAACTATAGTATATATTAGTTTAATACAGATTTTGTTTATACTAGATTTGAAAATGTGTATGTTATTTTCTCTGGCAGAAAAAATGAAGCTTTTAGGTTTTTTAAACATCAACTTACATTTATAGATTTCTTATTAATTATATCATACCAATTAATAATTAATGAAATATGCATTCATTAAAAAATATGAAATACAGTTGGATTTTTAAGAAAAAAACAACATTCATATTGTGAATTTTTTTTAAAGAGGAAAGAAGCAAATGTTACCAACAGTAAAATCATAAATATTGCTGCATTTATTAAATAATAATATGACGTTAATGTCTTCATTGCAGAAGTCTGTATTAGTGATTTTTTTTATTAGTTTTCTTTATCTTAACCTATCAACATTGAAGGTGTTAAGACTTATATTCTGTAACTTATTACCAAAATATATTTTGAGTATATTATCAATATTTGTTGTTATTTACAACATTTATTATGCATTATATATTTATTAATAAATATTTTCTCTTTAGGAGCTGAAGCCATTGGAGCCTGCAGAAGAGAAAACAAAAATATTGGAAGAGAGACGGGCACAGCGTCAGGCTCGACTTAAGCAACTATCTCAAGATACTGTTGATTCCAACTCAGTTCCTCATTTATCTTTAAATGCTTCAGAAAATACACAAAACCAGGAAGCCAGCAAACATCACACAAGTACTCTGTCTGTACAGATTCCTTCTCAGAAAATCTCCACTCAGCCAGGAATTTTGATTATAGATCCCCGCAATTGTGGTGACAATACAAAGTAACAATTAATTATCTCACATTTTTTCTAATTAGAATTTAAGTTATCCCATTGGGAAAATTTACTGAAAGGAACACAATTTACTGCATTACACTGCTTTGGACACACAATATACTGCATTACACTGCTTTTGACAAGAATGATTTGTATTGCTGTTTTCATTTAACCCAAATTTAAAACTGTTGTGATTGTAATTCATTACAATGCTGAAGGTTCTATTAACCTTTTATATGCTAATATATATACTTTAACTTGGGAGGGGGCTTTTAATATAGGACACTGATTCCATTATACATATTTTCATCTTAAGACACCACCAATTCATCTAAAATGATGTTCTGAAATTACAAATTCACCACAAAGTATTTGCTTATTCAGTAATGATTGTCAGTTTGTTGCAGATAACAGTTGAAAATTACAATATAAGTATAGCATTTTGGGTACAAAATATCTGCATTTTGTTTTCAAATGTACAAGAGCAATCTTGAACAGTTAAGCTAAATTAGTAGTATTTTGGTGTTTGAATTATGTATCCTGATTGCTGGTAGATTATTTTTTCAGATGTAACACTACAGGTGTTAGGTTTTGGGGGCCACTCATATTATATCAATGGGTTTATACTAATTAAAATATTAATGTGAGGTTAATTATGAATGAAATTGTAAAAATTGGTTATTTTTAATTCGAAATGGTTAGGCAATTTAAAAATTAACATTTATTAACAAAAATTTACAAAAATAATGTTATGGTGTTGATTTCATCGAGTCATCATAATTAAGATCTAGGTTTTGTATCTGTTGCTGGATCAATACATAAAATATATATTTTTGATTAAGAATACAATTTCTTTGACTTTCTGAAACAAAATAATAGATCTCTTTTAAATTATCTTGACTCTTTGCACAAAAAATTCTATTCATTGTTTCTGTTATGCTAACATAGAGAAAATGGTTAGAATAGTGTAGGTCAGTTAATTTTAAAAAATCTTCAGATCACATCTTTTATTATAGAATAGTGTAAGTCAGTTAGTTTTAAAAAATCTTCAGATCACATCTTTTATTATAGAATAGTGTAAGTCAGTTAGTTTTAAAAAATCTTCAGATCACATCTTTTATTATAATATTGTCAATCAGAAGTCATTCTAAATTGCCTCTTTTTGAAAAGAAAATAATATATAATAATATTTCTTGAATCAGTATTGCACTGACTCTGAGATGGGATATGTGAATGTGAAAGAAAAAATATGATGGCAGTAAGAAAACAATGTCTACATTTTTATTGTAGAGTCCTAAATTCTAACAATTTCAGTCAGAAATCAGTTTAAATTGACATAGAAAACAAAATAAGAGACAAAACAAAACATCTGCACTAAAGAAAGAATACTGCTCCGCACTTGAAATAATAGCTGTACTTTTTAAACAAATAGTGGCAGTGCTTTCTTTCTGAATCTGCTACAATATGGAATGAGGTCTTTTGAACAATACAGAACAAAATTTTTTATAGTTTTCTGTATCTGGTACATACCACTGTATGTAAATATTTTTGGTATGGTTGTAGCAGATTGTCTGATATATGATACTGGGAAAATAACCCAACCTCAGTTAAGCATACATTGTAGAAGTAAATTGGCACATGGTCACTCCTGACTATTCATTTTGAACAACACTTGTGTGGCAATTTTACTTTTAAAACTTCAGGATTTTATATTATGGCTTTGAACAGTGATTGAGACCTTAACAGTAGGTACAGAATATCTTGGCATACTTTCTAATAATTCTAATCATTATTCATGTATATTTTTCATCATTCATTCAAATCGTGTGATGATTTACAGGCAAACAGTGGAAGTAAATCTTCCAGAACAGCCATTCCAGTTTCAAGTGAAGATTAACCATTTTGAAACACCACAAGGGCTTTTTATAAGACCAGAGATTATTCCGTCACCAAACTTAATACAGCTTCCTTCCAGTGAGTCACTTTTTTGTAAATAATATGATGCATACTTCATACACATATGTTTTTATATGCTTATTCTTCAGAAGTTAGTGAGTTTTCGCCCAATCCCGGTGGAGCAAAGAAGTTATTGAAACAGACAGTAATCTTCTTGCCAACTTCAGATAAAATGTTTTATTTTAGCTTGTAGAGTAAGTTTCTTTGCTTTTAAACTTTTAAACCATTATGTCATAATCAGGTTTTTTATTAATATGACCAACCTCCTCAGATTATCTAAGAGAATCTTTCAAAATAAAATTAAAAAATTAAAGAATGCCTCTTTGGCCTTCCTCAAAACAGTAATTGTTTTCTACTTCATTTATTTAACTGTATAAACTCTGGTTCTCTTTATAACTAGATACTGAAATATTTTTGGAGAAAGATCTTGAGAGAATCGAGAGAAAAAGACAAGAGGAATTACAAAAGATTGAAGCAGAGCGCCGACGCCTGGAAGAAGAAGAGGCACAACGACTTCATACAAAGGAAGAGGAGCTTCAGAGACAGGAAGTAAGTATGACATTTGACCAATATGTATAGTATATTTGTTAGATTGTATCTCATAAATATTGCATTGTTGGGAATGTTGCTAAATATTTCAACTGAGGTCATTCATGCCAGAAGTCAAAGAGACAACTCTCACAAGATGAAGATCGCATAAGGAGGAAATCACCTATAGAGTCCCCTGTTTTATAAATAGAAAAAAACTCTACCAGAGTGTCACAGTAGCTAATAATTAATTCTAAATGATGTGATTGTCTTAGGATATACTGAATGTACAGTAAAACTCCTTTAATCCAACATCGTCAGGACTGGCCCAGTGCCGGTTTATCAGATATGCCGGGTTATCGATCAGTATTTATATACACGTTTTAAAAGCCCAATCTGTGTAGGTGGTTACATACACATGGAGCAGCATATAATGTGATGCATATAAACCTTTTCTATCTCACTTATGTGTACAAACATTGTTCATTTTAGCTTAACATTGTACTTAACATGCTTTATTTTATATGATTCATCAAATCTCTCTATGTGTATAAACATTGTTTTAGCTTAACATGCTTTATTTTATATAATTCACCAAATCTCTCTATCTTTATAAACATTCTTCATTTTAGCTTAATATTGTACTTAACATGCTTTATTTTATATGATTCACCAAATCTATTATGTATGCATAATAGGAAACGTCATTTTCTGACCTTTCCCAGCACTGTTTTTCATCTTTGATGCCATTATGTTCCACAACTGCACACAGCACAGTGGAGACGCACAAGAAACTGGAGCAGGTGAACTGATACCAATAGAGGTTAAGAACAAACTGACGACTAAAGCATGTTGGAATAATAGTGGGTGGATGGGGGCTTATTAAATATTTTTTTAAATAGCAGTGACATTTGGAGAGAAAGAATCTCCATTTTTTCACTAATTATATGCATGATAATTATTTTCTTTATGTTTACAGAAAATGTAGTTATTTGTTTTAATTTTACAGAAACTCCTACAACAGCAAAAACAAAAGTTAAGGGAAGAGCAGGAACAGTTAGAGAAGGAACGGCAACAACTTCAGTTTAAAAAACAGGCAATTTCTTCACAGATAGATATTCCATTTTACCAGTCATCTCCAGTTGTGTATACAGAACCACCTGTGAAATTTGATACAGTGATTAGCAGTGGGAGGAATAAATCTCCTACTTATGTATCTACAGTTGAGACAGGGCTTCCACAATCACTAGGAAAGAGCCAGGTTTCAAGCACATATTCATCTTTAGCTAACAGACCTCATGACATCAGTTCAAAGCACTCTTTGCATCAGCCTGAACCAAATAATATTGACCAGAACACAAAACTAAATGGTTCACTAAACAAATCACTTGACCATCATTTGTCAAGGGAGGATATGGTTGCTATGAACAAACGAGCAACACCATTACAATCAAAGCCATTTTCACCTACTCAAAAATATTTTCAAGAAGAACAGCTTGAAGCAGTTAAACGTGAACCACCTACAAAGGACCAGCTGCATTCATTAAATTCTGTGCCGCGTGCAAAATTTCGAGATGCTGACAAATGGATCAGTAGTCAAAAAGATTACGATGAGCCTGTCAGTCTCCCATATCAGAGCAGTAGGCCAGAAAAGGCCCAGCCCACTGCATCTCAGCATTCTTTATCATCACATTACCCACAAGTACACAAAAATCAGTATGTCACATCTCAAGACCACTGGCTTGTCCAGGAAGCAGAGCGACGACGTCTTAATGAATCTGGAGATGCTCACAGAATGGTCCCCTCTCAGATTTTCGGTCCCATCAGGCCAGCAATAGACAATAGCAATAGGTGGAGGAATGATCCCTCTGTTCCAGATTCAAGATCTTCATCCAGCATGCCAGCACAGATCCGCCAGACTTTACTACAGAAGACTGCAACTGCACGAGGTTCAGCCAGTGGCAGTTTTTCTAAACCAACTCCATTCAGTTCATCACCAGGCACATCATCACAAAGCTCGGCTTACACCTCTAACTACCAGTCACGGTCAGATGTTAATCCACCTTCCCACAGAGTGCCTGAACCTGAACACAAACTTAGTGGAAAACAGAAATGTTCCCACTGCAGTCAAGAACTTGGTGAGATTTTTCTTTTTTTTTTTTCCTTTTAAGCAGATAAGGAATTGGGTAAAATTTTAAAATAAGAACATAATGCTTAATGCTGTTCTTAATCTTATTAGGCAGTGAGTACATGATAGGTTTATTTTTGCAATTAGTTTAAAATAAAAACTGCTTATGAACTAACTTCCTGATCAGTCATTTAAGTTTATGTTCATTTGTATTAAAATAACAAACTGATTTATAAACTAGGATTATGCTTTTGCTTTACGACAGTTAACAGCAAGCTTTGTTAGTTAAAATTGCATGTGTTTTATGTCATGTGGTATTGATCATATAGATCTTACTATTCAAGTTTTCTTTTAGCATTTTAAACAATGATTAAAAAAAAAAAGAAAATAATGAAAATTTCTTTCACTGTATGTCTTTTTTTAAATAACTGCCTGCTCTTTTACCCAATAAAATGTAGTCCCACATAAAATGCCAAGGTATTTAATTTTCTCTTGACCCTCTTTGGCAGTAGTGTTCTGGACTTGTGCATTTTCTGTGTGGTTTTAGTGCATCCTCTAACTGTAAATTATTTACAAGAAGTAATTTAGAATAAACAAATGCATAATGAATGAATGTTGTGATTTTTGTGACTAACACACACACACACACACACACACACACACACACGGCAATTTAAAAAACACAACAAAACATTACTGTTTTGAGGTAATGGTTAGCTAATGCATCTGGTTTGGGGTCCTTTCTATCTATGATCAGTTCATAGATTGTATAATAAATTAGCAGACTAAGTGACTTTTAGAGAGTGGTAAACATGTCTGAATTAATGATTCTTGAGTATTTATTACAACTTGAAATGCATATGCTAAAACAGATGATGATTTTTTAAAATATCTGTAATTTTTCCCATTTTAAATTTTTACTTGTTTCAGACAATACGAAATTCACAGAATCACCCCTCGTATGTTCTCACTAACAATCAGGATTTAGATCTCTTAAAGATGATATAGGCCACAATTTTAATAATGTTATAGACCAAAATTATCTAATGATCTTACAAACTACAACTCTTTAATGATCTTATTGACTACAACCCTTTATCAATCTTATAGACCACAACTCTTTAATGATCTTATTGACTACAACCCTGTATCAATCTTATAGACCACAACTCTTTAATGATCTTATTGACTACAACCCTTTATCAGTCTTATAGACCACAACTCTTTAATGATCTTATACTTTTATAGACTACAACCCTTTATGATCTTATAGACCATAATTCTTTAATGATCTTATACTAAATAGACTACCACTCTTTAATGATCTTTAGATCACAACTTCTTAATGATCTTATACTGTTATAGACTACAACTATTTAATGATCTTATAGAGCACACCTATTTAATGAATTATAGACCACAACTTCTTAATGGTCTCATAATGATCTTATAGACCACAACTTCTTAATGGTCTCATATTGATCCTATAGATCACAATTCTTTAATTATAATTGTAGATCACAGCTCTTGAAAATGTCTGCTAAATGCCTCATACCAGATTATTTACATACATCATATACTAATAGTTTCTGTTGATATATCCTTTTCTTTAGCATAAAAGTTCTTCTTCTGTTTATTCAGGTTGTTCATTCTGGTAGACGAAGACTGAGAACAAAATAAATAACAATAAAATAGTTGATGGGAGGTTTGAGAGTGGGGGTTATGACTCTTTTTCATCATTTCTTTATGGCATTGTCCTGTGATTATTTCTTCAGGTTATTTTAATTTTAGTTGTTCACAATTCACATAAATCCTTGATAATTTTGTTATTTTTTAACTAAATTTTCAGTTGCCCTTGACAATTAGGAAAGTAGATAATATAAATAATGAGGTGTTCAGAACAAACAAAACAACCATTGAATCAGTTTATAATAGGAGGTGTTCAGTCCAAACAGAACAGTCACTGAATCAGTGTTTAATATAAGGTGTTTAAACCAAATGAAGAAAGCAAACAAAACAATTAGCCATTGTATAATATGTGGCATTCAGAGCAAACAGAACAATCAGTGAATCATTGCATTTTATTAGATGTTCAGAGAAAACAGAACAATCATTGAATCATTGTGTTTTATGAGATGTTCAGAAAAACAGAAGTCTTTCAATTGTTGTAAGCATTCATAGTACAAAAAAAAATTATCATTGCAAGCAGGTATATATTTAATAGAGAGAAAAGGACAAACAGAAAATAATGTCAGATGTTCAATAACTAGGTCATAGTTACCTGTTAAAAATCACTTAGTAATACAGCAGGCAAAAAACAGTATTAAATTGCTGAAATATATAATTGCTTGATACAAGCTTAAGCCAGAGTTTTTCAATCAAATTGCATATGGTTTTCTTTCAGGTTTTGGAGCTGCCATGGTCATCGAGTCCCTAGGTCTGCTTTATCATGTGCAGTGTTTTCGATGTTGTGTGTGCCATACACCCTTAGGTAATGGAGCAGAAGGAGCAGATGTACGTGTACGTGTTAACAAGTTGCACTGCCCAAATTGTTACAGCAATGATGAAGGTATTTAATATATTAACAGTGGTTTTTTTTTCTAGCTTTCCTTTTTACCTGTTAAATATTAAATTTAATGTAAAAGTTGCACTGCCCAATTGTTACAGCAATGATGAAAGTATTTGATATATTAACGTGGTTTTTTTTTCTTTTCTAGCATTCCCTTTTTCCTGTTAAATATTAATGTTGGTCAGTCCTTGTGTTAGAAATTTCCTGATGCATAAAGATGCCTCTTACCTCTCCTCTAGCATCCAACTGCCTAAGTTTTCTTAGAATTCAATGGAATGATTGATACAAATAGTAATGTTTTACAAGCTAAAAGGACCCTAAATATCCTAAAGTAGCTTGAATAAAAAAAAAGAGAAGATCACCAACTCCTTGACTATATGGTTAACTAGTAAAAATTAAAAGATATGACTTAAATTAAGCTAAATTTTCTTAACTCTGAAATTGTACATTATTTGAAACAAAAAAAGTCAGTAGAATACTAGTCATATTAAACTTATGCATTTTCCCAACATTTCAAAGAGAAAGCTAATTGCAAGATACTTTAAACAGTCCTCCATAATTAATGGACTTGTTACTATGGTGACAAGTTATTGCTGGTTTTGTAATGAGGACTTTAAACTGTCAAATGGATTGTTTGGTCCATTGAATTGATATATTTTGAATTTATATTATTTTTCTATGTCTGAATGCAAATATTGGCAATCAGATAGATACATAGCGGAGAATCCAGGCCAGCTGTAACATGCAACTTAATAGAAACAAAAAAATGTAGTAAAATCTGACCTATTCAGTTAAGATGATGTGATTAAACCCAGCTTAGCTCTTTTAAATTGAAGAGAGAAATCATGAGTTGCAAACTATTTATATCTTAAAATTTTCCAGAAAACGGGATTAATGTCAAGAAATGTGCAGTCAATACATTTTCTTCGTTTTTTAAAAAATTATTTGTACATTTAAAACATTTTCTTTATCCTTTTGACTCCATTCCACAATAACAGATTCCATTTTAGATACAAAAATACTTGTGTGAAAAGACTGATGAGAAGTTATTATAGGTTATGACTAATTTTCATTCAATGATTTTGCAGTGTTAACATTTCATCATGTGATATCATATTAGATGTACTTTTCTTTTGTTTTTCAGCTGGCTTAAAGTTCAGCAAAGTGTAAAAAGATTTACCCTCTGCCTCTTTTCATGACAAGATTGTGTATAAAGTTCTACCCTGTGCCTCTCTTCATGACAAGATTGTTTCAAAAATAAAAACTTTTATATAAAATTAAATTTTTTGTAAAATTGAATTTTTTTCTGCTGGAAAAAGTGATCTGTTTAATATTATCAAACTTGCAAATGAACAACACTGATTATTTTGAACATTTTTTCTTCTTGTCACATGTTGGATCCTGGTGTTCACAAATTAATTTAACATTAACTTCAATTATCAAAGAATGACTTGCATCATTTAACAAACATTTTGTTTTCCTCTTGCTTTGTAAACTGCCTATTTTTCTTTATTTTCTCTGCATTATTTTGATTTATTTTGGGAAGTATTTCAATGGCTTCTTCTTAGGCTGTCTGATCTAATTCTATCTAATATTTAATAATAATAAATGGTGCTTTTTAGGAGTGCTTAATCATTATTATTTTTTATGAGCTCTAAGCATTTCATAGTACTAAATAAATATGATAACAGTATCACAATATAAAATGTACCCAGTATATTATATAATGTACAGTAACTGAGCACAAGCAGTTACAAAAACACCCACACATACACACCCAAACATTTATGTACGATTGCAGACTAATATATAGAGTAATATATAAAATATGTTCAGTAAGACATAAATATCAACATGTAAAACACAAGGTGAATATTTACAGATATGATAGAGAACACACTTGGAGGTGGACCAGATAAAAATAAAGAGACATAGAGACAATCATGTAAGTAAAGACTGTTGTTTTAGGTGAAAAATATGTTTTAAAGCTTTTATGAAAGACATTATTCTATGACTATGTGGTAAAAAATATGTGTTGTAAAAGTTTTTTGTAATGATGTTATGTGACTATGTTTGAGCTGTAAAGATATATATATTATACATGCACAAGATACAGGTTCTACTTATAGTTAATCGTTTAATGCAGACATGAGACTTTGGAAATAGATGGTCTGTTTGAAATTCAAACAGTTACTTGTGTGTGTTAGACAACTGAGCATCAGATAATCATAGTTTCATATATATATATATATATGAATTATTCTTGAAGGTGCTCTAAGCAATTATAATCATGACTGCTAAGCTCAATATTCATGAATTAGGGAGTGAATGCGAGTTGATAGAGAATATTCACAATGACCAAGGCAAGGTTTGAATCTAAGACCTACATGCAAGGATAGTGCCACTGGGCTTTTCTTTGCCTGAAGACCATTCCTCTGGGATATCTTGTTTTCCTAACTTGTTAAAGACATGGCATTGTTTTGCATGATGTTATTGTTTTTAATAATGTTTCTTGTTTTTCTTTTCTCAAATGATGCAGTTGAAAATTCATATTCAAAATTTTAGTACAAAGCCAATCTTATAAGAAAACTTTTACATATTATAAAATTAAGAGAAACAATAATGGTTATTTATATGTGCTAATTCCCTAAGGAGCTCTAAGCACTTACAATCATGGCTTCTAAGCTTAACAGTCAGGAGCAAAGGAGAAGCTGAGAACCAATAAAAGTGACAATGAATGAGGGAGGGAGAGAGGGACTCAAACACATTACTTTCTTCATATAATTCTAGCACCTACATCTTATACTTAAGATGTGTATGCAGTTTTAAATGAATAAGTGATTTCAGTTCAAAATACTTTCAGACAGTAAATTTTGTAGCATTTTACACAAATATTTTATTCATCAGTAAATGAAATTGATAAAAATAATCATTTTTAAAAAATTAATCAACATGTTAATTTTTATAGAGCAGTACACTTTATATGTAGAAAATATTGGGGTGGGGTGGGACATCCAGATTAGATCAAGCTTGATGTACAAAAATTCCTAAGTGGAATCTGTACAATACAGTAAAATGGAACCATTTACTTTAGTAGTATACAAAATTCAAATTGTGTAGTACACAAGCAGCATCTGCAAATTTGGGCAGTCCCAAGATAACATAAAATTTGAATATTTCAAAAAGTCCTCCCTGAAGCTCGAAATTTAGCAGCTTACAGTGTTCCACTAAGCTATAATTTTGAGAATATGAATATTGCTATTAACTATGTTAAAAACCACACTATGATGCCAAATGCTAACTGTACTGTTCCCACTTTCCAGGCATTTTAAGAATCACTTGCATTCCCCTCAGATCATGTTTCTGTGCTTTTCATTTTTTTTTTTTTTTTTTTTTTTAGTCAGGTTCTTTTTTTAGGGTGGTGGTGGTGGTGGTGGCAGCCTAGAAACTCTCATTTAAGATTTAATGTTAAGCTTGAGGCAATAAGAAGGTTGCATGTTAAGTTAGGGCAATATGACCAGATCACAGTGCTTATTCACAAATTTATACTTCTGTGAAGATATTAGTGACATATCCTTCTCAAATGCTTAAGTGTTGGTGTATTCTTAAGTGATTCTATTTAGCGAGCAAATGTTTAATATCAAAAGGAACTGTTACTGTTTCAGCATTGGGCATATGTTTACACAGTAAATGCATATGCATATGTCTTCTGAGATTAACTGAATAATTGTTTGCCATGTGATTAATGTCTCCTCCTAAATAATATGTTATTTAGTGAAATGAAGCCATCCATCCAGTCTGAATCAAAGGGAAAATATTTTTTTACTTTTAAATGCATAGTGAAGAATTTAGTTTATATTTTTAAAGTTCTATTAAAGTGTTCACATTGAAAAACTTGTTATATTTTTTTTCAGTTTTGGCATTGTGACATGTCCTGCCAAATTTCAGTTGTTTTAGGTTTCTTAAAATTGGAAATGTATGCATTTAAAGAAACTTTTGAAAAATCAACTAAATATCTTGTGTGAACAATTTTTATTAGGTGTGCAGAGACTGATTGCTTCTTTTAACTGGCAATGGTTTAGAAACAGCCTTTGGCTACTAGCTAGTACAAATGCACTGATGCAAATTACCTCCTTCGATTTTTTTTTTAAATGGCCTACACTACAGGTTCCTGCTTAGAGACTGAGTTAACTCCCATGACTTGAAAGAGTATTACACACACACACACACACACACACACACATTTATGACATGAATGCTTCTTTAAATCTTGGTTTCATGAGCTACACTCACTCAACACTCTACAGCTCAGGTCCAAATACTGCCACAAATTGACATGACTGAAAAAAAACCAGATAGATTAATGAAAGGTACATGGTCTGCCTTCAGCTCTACTCCGTTATGCACAAACAGATAAGAACAGTTGATGGAATGGACAGAGTCTAATGGTAACATCCTATGTAACAAAAAGATGAATGGCTGTATTAGAGATGTTAAAACAAACAGACAAATAATATTTATAATTGACAAAATGGAGATAAATAGTATGTGTAAATAATACTAAAAACTATACTATAATTAAATAAGAGATTTCACTCTTGAGTACAGGCTGAAGTGAGTCTATGCTCTCTAAATATTACAGTGTTTCTCTGCTTGAGTGGGGGAGTGGAGAATTTTAGAGCAGGATGTGCTGATTGAGTCTGGGCAACTCACAGCTTGGTCTAAAATGAAAGAATCAAGTAGCACAGGTCTGGGATAGTAGCATTTAGCCTTGAGCTAGAAATGAGCCAAAGATAAGTCAAAAGTTGTACATTGTGTCACTTGAAGCAGCACATGCTTCTCTGTGTACAATAGTCATTTGCTATGTCCAGTTTGCCAAGAGTCGTAATACAGCAGGCTTGCATGTTCAATATTACTGATGTAATAAAGTTTTCTAACACAAGCTAAAATGCATGATATCACAAAATTGGCAGTCATTTAACACACAGGTACTTGTACATACACATTCCTAAAGTAATGACATGCTGTACTAATCAGTACACATATAAACGGTTGAATATATCAGCTTACATTTAAAAGATGAGATAGTCACACAGTGAATTAGCTTTTTTGACTGCTTACACAGAAAGTAATAAAATTTGTTTGCTAATTACAGTATATATAATATATAAAGAAAGAACTAGAAATTATATTATAAATATTTAACCCATTCTCTGACAGAAGCGTGAATTTCCACATTGGTCTGTAGATTTCATAAGCACATTTTTCTGCACCGCTCTCTCAATGACATAGGCACACCTTTCTGCAGGGCTTTCTCAATGACATAGGTCTATTTCCCAAAGCATTTTTATATATATAATGCTAGATTGAGGCTGATTTTGAAGCCATTCGAAACTTTGTTCATTTTCAAATCAGTTTATAATGTCAACCTGCAGGTCTGAAGGGAAATATACAAGCCTAGACCAGATATTAAAGGTCCATAGAGTATACAGTATTTTACTAAGTTTTTTGAGGGGATCTAATGTGTTGACATCTGCAGTCCTGGCAACATTTTTAAGAGTTTGCTCTATATCTTTGAAGTTAAATATAAATGTACAAAACAGTAATTTGACATTTATTCAAATGTAATAGTAAAGCGTAATCAAGGTAATCTGAAATATTATTGTAGTAATTTAAAAGTATGTTCAAGTTAATCTTTAAAATTATTGTTGCAGTTTTAAAAAGAATTTTACTGCAATTTATTTTGAGCATTATAACAATTTATTGTATACATTATTCTAGCATTTTTTCACTTTGTGAACAAACCACCTTAAAAGACAGTGTGTGAGTGTATAAAGTGTTGTATAAAGAAATATTGTTATATTGTTGCAGTTGTATATAGTTTTATAGCTTGGTTGTTGTTTATTTTTTCAAAGTTTGAAACACATATACTTAAGCAGTTTTGCTCAAATTATTTTGTTATGGATTTTAACCTCTCTGTATAAACTGGTTGTTGTTTTTAATTTTAAGCAATACATGGTGAGATTTCTTGATTTAAATTATCATAGGAATTAACGTGTTCTTGCTTATTAATATCTAATTGCAAAATGCTTAGTCCATTGTTATAATTCCATTGTGGTATCTGCAATTAAATGAGAATTAATTATGTCACCTAATCATACTGGCATTGCTTATGAGCCCTCAGGTGATGTAATCACCAAAAGATATTACAAATAATAATTTTTACATATAAAAATTAACAATTAAATTTAATATATATATTTTTTAATTTCTCCATGGATTTAAATCAGAACACAATTTTATTCATAACACTCTATTACAATTAATATATTATTATATGTACATCTAATCTGTTTCTACTTTGTGTTGATACATCCTTTTTTGGATCTTGATGTCTTGACTTAATTCTGCCCATATAAATTACTTAGTTGTAGAAGTACATCTAAAAATAAATTTATCTCCACATCAGCAGCATTTGGGCATCGTCCCAATTTCAGGTAAAGAGCCAAGGAACAACTTTATCCAGTGAGTTAGTGAAATTAAATCAGTCATTAATATATAATCATTGATTTGCACATTGTTTGTTTTGTTATCATTTGATACTTTTCCTTATCATGCTTTGCCTTTCATTTAAACTGCTCTTGGAGTGTGGAAGTGTCTTTCTGCACTTTTGCTCAGAAATCAAAATTAATTTTTTTTGTTTGGATTTATATATAATATATATCATGGAAAGTAATGAAGCAAGGCTTAGTGCAGAAAGAGCATTTGAAAACAAGCAATCTGCTTTTTTTTTTAAAAGATAAAGACCAATTTGAATAAGAATCTAAATATAATTCAGTCATTTCAGTTTTTTGAAACATCCAGGCAAAATTTAAGCAGTCTACTGCTTATATATATATATATATATATATTAGTGTTAAAAGTGAAATAAAATTCAATTTCTTGTTGCTGATTTGAGATTACTGCATGATAACCTAGCAGTTAAATGCTTTGGAATCTCAGTCAGGGCTTGTTTCTTTGTTTTGCTTGCATTTAAAATGTATAATAGAATAAGATACTAGAGCAGAAATATTTTGCTTTTGTTAATTACATGTTTATAATACAATAGATTTGCTGTGTAGTCCTAGTTGTCATCATCACTTAGTTTCTGTGCAATTGTAACATACAAATCTTACATGCAATTGTAACATACAAAATCTTATGTGCAATTGTAACATACAAAATCTTATGTGCAATTGTAACATGCAAAATCTCACATCAACAATTGCTTATAATATTACAATATCTTTCAGATCAATGCTTTAGAAATTTATTATATTTAATCAGAATACCTAACACTATTAATGTTTATTCTTTTCTTGATCTTTAGAGGTGAAGAGAGTCAACTAAAGAATCATTTGAAGATTTTTCTACCAAATATTTGATCATTCAGATGTTGCTCACATTGAAGAGAATCAGAAATCGATGTGCAAATTTAGAAATGGAAAAATCTATAATACAAATTTTCTAGCATGAAGGTCCTTTTCATCTGAAACTGATGAAATTATAGCATCAATTTGTATCATGATAAAGGAAGTGCTGAGGTTCAGTACTCATTTCTCAGTAACTTTTCTCAAAGAAGTAACTTGATAATCTTATTCATTTTAGAGTAAAGTTGACTTCATTTTTACTTTTTAAAGCTCCTCAAAAATGAAAGAATATCCTAAAACCTAAAATTTAAATAACAAAATAATTTTGTTTAAATTGAACAACTGTTTGAATTATTTCTTATGAATGTGTATAAATTTTCATTATGGATGTTAATGAAGGTAATTAAGAAAAATTCTACATTGAAGTTTAAAACTTGCTGTGTAGGCTGCAATGTGTATATTGCACACAGGTACAAACACAAAATCCCTCTATGATTCTAAAATACTTTTGACTCTGAACAGCCAGTTTTACTGTCACCATAACAGAATTAACATGGCTGCTACATTGTCCATATGCACCAAAGAAAAGCAACATGCAGTGATGATTTTTGTGAGCTGTGTGCCAAAGCAGAAATCTATTGCAGACTTTCAGTTGCATTTGAAAACGAATGCTTTACTAGAGTGGAGAGTGTATGAGTGAACATCCAAAATGATCGCACAAATGTTGCTGGTGAAGAATAATCCTGACACCAAACCACTCCCACTACAGAGGAAAACAGTGAGTCTGTGCCATAATTCCTGATAATCAATGGATGACTACTGATAAAGTGGTGCATCATTTGTGCATCAATTTTATGGTTCTGTTTATAGAATCATCCATAACTGACTGAATTGGATTTCATAAAGTTTGTGTGTAGTGTGTAAGGTAGTTTGAGAAACCACCGGTGACCATGAAGCGAAAGAGGCTTTTGCTTGTCACTCATCCAAAACCTTTTTTTTTTTTTCTGAAGGCATAAAGAAATTTGTGAATTGAAGCATTATGTGATGAAAAGGATGGGAGACTATATAATACAATGACACTCTTTGTATATAATTGTTGCAATTGTATTAATTGATTTTTAAAAAAATAATTTCAGATACTTTCTGACTCACTTTTGTTTCATGATAGATAGCACCATTTGTCTTGATTATTGTTCATTAGAATCAGCAGCTTGATAGGTTAAATATTTTGAGATGCATTCATGTCAACAAACTTTATGATATATTTTTTTAAATTTTAATATTTTAACAAGTAGCAAACCAAAACAATAGTTATTTTGTCAGATTTCAAGTGCCACAAATCAAATTTGGAATTGCATAGCAAATTATATAGAAGGTGGTTTTACTGAATTAATTCTCAGTTTTTAAACGAGGTTTATATTTTACTTATTTAACTTTCTATAAACATAGATCTAAAAGGCTATATTTTTTGTCTAATGACAATACAAATGAAATGTTCATGCTAGGAAGGAAGATCTATAGAGTTAATGTTGCATGAATTTTTTGTATCATTCTCAGCCATTTTATATGTACTTTCAGTTTGGGAGTAGTGTTGTTCATTTTAAGTGCAATTTGTATATTTTATAGGCAATTTATACCAGAGGCATATAGAGACAGATATTTACTTAAGTGTTGTCTAATTTCTTGAAATATTTCGTTATTCTATACTAAATGCTTATCCCATTATATGTTTTTGGTAAATGTAATAAAAAAATATATAGTGTAAAACATACAAGCAGTGTTAGATTATAAAAGATTTTCTATGCTTTAGACACAATAGGCATACATTTTGTTAACAAGTAAGTCAGTTTGATGTCATGCTTAGTTTTAGTACATTATTGGTTTGTCGACAAATTCTTTATTGTCTCTTCAATGCAGTTATTGCTGAAAATATTTTCCTGTAAACATTATAAAAATAAACAATAGGAAATAGCAAGAGCATACAGTTTTACCAGCAATGTCAGCTAGGATGCTCAGAAAAACCTCAAGTTACTTTAACAAAATATTTTTCAAGGACCTACCACATGTTAGTTCAAAGAGCTGTTCTTTCTGAACAATATTAATTTTGTTATATCACTTGCTTGTTTCAAAAAGTGGAGCTAAAGGAATGACTTTTAATGTCAGTTTTTCAAATAGGATTTCTTTTAGCCAATCAGTATTTAGAACTTTATATATTATAGAAAGTAGTACTACTTTAGTCAAAGGCAGAAAGTTTCAGTACACATTTTTGAACATTTGAACAATATAAAAATTAAAATATATGTATATACCCTACTTTGGAATGGTGTGGATATAACATAAAAATCAACTGCAATATCACTACTACTTACTAGTTCATATCTTTATTGGGAAATTGTAATTTAAATATTTTCTAGGTACATTAATAATACATGTAGTTAAACTTGGTCACCTATCCATTACTGATTACTTAGACTAAACTTTAAAAATGATTCAACTACATCATTGTGTGTTTTATAAAATGTCATAATTATATTAAAAATAATTCTGATAAACCTTATGATGTCTGATGAGTGTTTTATGAATGAATAAAAGCTATGTTATTGCAGTTAAGTTGTACATATGTAGAGAAATGGTACAAGTGTAATGTGATTTTTAACACTACTACTGTACTAGTAATTAATATTAGTTGAACTGATTTATAGCATCTTTTGGAAAGCATTCTTAAAACCAACACAAGATAATAATCTATTAAATTTCTTCAGTGATGTTAACTCTTATGCTATGCTGAATCTGCCAAATATTTTCAACTGCTTATCAAAAACATACATTTCTTCACATCTTTTTATTCAAAATCACTAAATATTGGAATTCAATAAAGTTGTCTACTGAATGATGTAGATTTTGTTTGCTACAAACCACAATACATTGTATTATAGATCATAAATGCCAGCACAAGGAATGTTATATTTTTTACTAGGGGCATTAAAGGTCTCTTACACTGGATCTCATTAATGCCCCTAGTAAAAAATATAACATTCCTTGTTATTGATTTTATTGATTTATTTTATTGATTTACTTAGTCTGGCAGTTAAAATTAAGGTTAGAAAGAAATAAAGAGCCATGTTTCTGTAAAATCTTATGTACAAAACTGCTTATTTTTCATTAAAAATAATTATTATTATGAGTAATGATGAAATTTGATGCTGATAACAAGTTGCTTAAAATATAAGATTTTAAGTTTAAAGAAAATATTTTGTAATAACCCTCAAAATTGTTTCAAAATTTAGCCTGCATGTGAACAGCATTCTTAGTATTGATATGGCCATACATTAATCCAAACTGCTCTATACAAACTGATGATTCAGTATTGTACAGAAAGTTACAAGTTTTGTTATGCTATACTGTACTCAAATCATACTCTGATATACTGATTGGTAAATATAAGTACAGATGATATTTCACATACCACTTTAATTCTCTCACCTCCCCTCTCCCCCAATGCTCACCTTTGCTAAGTAAATCAAAATGCTATTCCTCTTGGTAAGGTCAGCGCTATATAATAATTAATATGCATATTTGAGAGTAGGACTTGTCTATCACAGGACATAACCAGCAGCACTACACGTTTTGAAATCATACCCTTACACCAGATAGATTGATAGACAGGTATATAACTGCCTCTAGTCAATCTAACAAAGTGTAGACAATAGAATAACAAGAATCTGAAGAACAAGCTGCTGACTTTTCGTAAATAACAAAATATTAGATTGAGACACTGACATATTAGAAAAGTTAAACTCTAAAGATAACATAATGTCTACAGCAAACATCACTGTCTGCTAAATAAACATGATGAAATAGCAGATGATCTGAAAATAATAATAATAATATTTTAAAATAAGCTCAGGATAATTACTTCTTATACTTAGTCTTTCATATTATGAACCTTTTGCCAACATGTCGTTAATGAGTGTTTTAAAAACCTTTGCCAACATGTCGTTAATGATCGATTTGCCAACGTGTCGCTAATGAGTGTTTTAAAAACCTTTGCCAACATGTCGCTAATGAGTGTTTTAAAAACCTTTGCCAACATGTCGCTAATGAGTGTTTTGAAAACCTCTCTCACTTTCTACCTAAATTGCTCTCTGTTTTCTTTCTCTCTTGTAGTTTCTTTTCCCGTATTTCTGTTTCCATCTGCCTTTTTACGGCCGCTTTCTCGTCTTTGCCGTCTCTTAGTCAACCTATCGCACTCTTTGTGCTTTTGTCTTTCTCAGTGCTAAATATAGCTCATTAGTCATGACCAATACCTTTACAATCACCCCTGTCTTCTTTTGGGGTGTGATGTACATCCCTATCTTGTTCGGTGTGAAGTCATGAACATCACTGTCTTGTTCGGTGTGAATTCATGTAAGCCTCCTATATCCCTGCCTTGTTCAATGTGAAGTCATGTGCATCCCTTTTCGACATAAAGTCATGTACATCTCTAGTTGCTCAATTCGAAGTTTTTACATCCTTGTTTTTTTCGACGTGAAGCCCTGTGCATTCCTGTATTGCTGTTCAATGTGGAGTCATGTGTATCCCTGTTTTGTTGTTCAATGTGAAATCATGTACATCGATCTCTGTTTTGATGTTCAATGGGAAGTAATTCACATCCCTGTTTTGTTGTTCGACGTGAAGTCCTATACATCCCTGACTTGCTGTTCAATATACATCCATGTCTCGTTGTTTGACGTGAAGTCACGTACAACCCTGTCATGTTGTTCGACATCGATCTATTTATTCACCTCTCAACTTGTGCTCAGTCTGAAAAATGTTAATTTAAATAACAACAGAATATCGAACTGTTATGAATTAAAAAAATTTTAAATGTTTTTATTAATTTATTATTATGAGTACACAGTTTGCAATCTTGAAAAAGCAAATATAATATATATAATAAATCTTAGCAGGTGAAAAGCTATATAAATATATGAATAACATTAATACTTGTTACAATTTGTTAGGTTTTTAGAGGAGATGGAGTCTGCTGGGTGGTAGGAGTGTGAGCTTTTGGTGTAGTAGTATGTGTGTTGAATGTTGGCGCTAAAATAGTGTATTGTTTCTCAGTTGTGTTTCTTTCTTCTGTGTTTTGATTACATTGGGGCCGATAGTGATTTTTGTTGTTGTCTGTCTTGCGGTAAGTGCGTGATTTTGATGGTTTGTTTGAATCATTTTTGGTGTTGTGTCGTGATCTGTGGTTTGTTGTGTTGTATGTAGTACACGTTGGTGATTGTGAATGAGTGTGGGATAATTTTTTTTATATTAAATATTTTTAATTATAGAAGGTGGAGTGTGTTTATTTGTGTGAGGGTTGTAATGAGTGCTTGGTGTATGTGTTTTTGGTTGTGTTCTTTAGGGAATAATAGTGTTTGGGTGGTGAATGGTAGTTGTAGTAGGTTTGTTGTTTCTCTGATGATTTTTCTGTCGTCTGTGTATTGATTACATTGTAGCAGAAAGTATTCTATTGTGTCGTCGGTTGTCTGTCCTACAGTGAGTGCATGGTTTGGTTTTTGTATGCATCTTGTGGATTTGTACCTTAGTCTATCGATTGCTCTGTTGTAGGATATGTTGGAGACCTGGGAGTGGTCTTTTTTTGTGTGTGTATGTTTTTAATCTGTGCATAAATTTCTGTTGTGTGTATCCTCTAAAACCCCAACAAAAAGCCAAAGGTAAAAACTTAAAATTATTGTTTTAAATCACAACAACAAAAAATAAAAGAGGACCTACAACAGTCGCAGCGAAGCAAGTACCAGACAAAAAAAAATCCTACTTCTGCAGCACACTTCGCCAACAACCCTCTGGTTTGATGCGATCATATTATAGATATTCTATGTCCTAAATGTTATTATATTTGCTAGTTCTGAAAAACTGCTCAGCGTGAAGTGTACTTATGAACGGGAAGTATGTGTTGCCTATAACTACTATTCAGTCAGCGAGTAAGTGGACAACTCTACCGGTATATTAACATGTTGTTTTAATCCAATAAGGCCGGAATTAATATGACCTAGAGCTAATATTGCTAATATTTGAAGAACAGTTCCTGTAACTAAAGGTTTGAGTGTTAGAAATAATTAATTCAATCAGTAACTTTCAAATAACTTTCTGTGGTTGCATGCCCTGTTTGCATGAACTGCTGAGTAAATACTAGGACAAACTAATGGTAATTTGAAAAAAAATTATAATGCAAGAACAAACAATGGTACAGACGAATCGACACAGTACAATTTTTCTTCTTGAAAACGAGTCCTCTTGAAACGATCACGGTCTCTGTGTTTCAGCTCAAAAGGCAGCAAACTCCAAGCAGATGGGGCTCTGATAAACAAAAAAGTATGCTGACCGTTTGACACCAGTTTGCCATTTTCTGAATGCAGAGTAGGCGGGTATGATGATGAGCGAAAGCTGCTAGCAACAGTGTACATGTGGGAGATCTGATGGCACTTAAGCCTGGAACTGTAGCATAACAGAAAAGAGATACTGCGTTGTATTATGCGGAAGTGTTGTAGAGAGAGAGAAATATAGAGCTTCCCAAATACTGAAGATGTGTTATAGGAAGAGATATAGAGATACGTTACTGTCCAAGCACTGAAGGTGTTTTATAGGGAGAGATAGAGAGATATGTTACTGTCCAAGTATTGAAGATGTGTTATAGGGAGAGATAGAGAGATATGTTACTGTCCAAGTATTGAAGATGTGTTATAGGGAGAGATAGAGAGATACGTTACTGTCCAAGTATTGAAGATGTGTTATAGGGAGAGATAGAGAGATATGTTACTGTCCAAGTATTGAAGATGTGTTATAGGGAGAGATAAAAAGATACGATGTTCTACAAGCGCTGAAGATGTAGAGAGAGCTGTCAAAGAGTACATCAAGATTTTTTTATTTTTTTAAGTGACTGGCTGAATGCTTCTGGAAGACGTAAGATTTTAGGAACTGTTATAGGTGCATCTTGTTGTTGTTCTGTTAACTTCTTTTGCACCACAAAAATTACGTGAAATCTTTTCATCTTTAAATGTTCTCGGTTTTTGGTAGATTCCCGTGGAGCTTTCCTCTCTTCTCTTGCAATCGGGGAGGGTAGTTAGAGGGATGTGCTGCTACTGTTGGATATTTTGGTTCTTTGTGATTGCGTCTCGCTGCCATTCTTGAAGGTATATTGTTTTCTTTTGGTGATTTTCGGGGGGGGGGGGGAGTTGTGTGATTAAAAAAAAAGATTACTATATTAATAATTCGAAGCTTTAGCCTTTGCTTTTCTGTTGGAGTTTTTAGAGGAGATGGAGTGTGTTTGCACGAAGAGTGTGCTGGAATAGCTGGATGATAGAAGTATGAGTTTTTGATTATGTCCTTCTGGGTGTAGTAGTGCTTGTGTGGTGAATGGTGGCTTAAGTAGTGTGTTGTTTCTCAGTGATTTTTCTTTTCTGTGTTGGTTACACTGTGATCGATAGTTATTATTATTATTATTTTTTTTTGTCTTACAATGCGGTAAGTGCGTGTTTTTGTTTTTGGTTGATGGTTAGTTTTGTGAGTCTTTTCGGTGTCGTGATCTTTGGTTTGTTGTGTTGTAGTATATGTTGCTGAGATGATAAGTTGTGGGTTGGTGTGGAGTAATAATTATTTATTTTTTATATATTATTGGAGGCGGTGTGTTTGTATGAGGAATGTGATGAGTGGTTGGTGTAAGTGGTGTTGGTTATGTTCTTTAGGGTGTGGTAGTTTTGGGTGGTGATTGGTAGTTGTTGTAGGTTTGTCGTTTCTCTGATGATTTTTCTTTTTTCTCTATATTGGTTACATTGTGGCGGAAAGTGTTCTATTGTGTTGTCTGTCTTACAGAGAGTGCATAGTTTTGGTTCATGGTTTGATTTGTGTATGAATCTTATGGAATTGTATCTTAATAGATTGCTCTGTTGTAGGATATGTTGGAGAGCTGGGTGTAGGGGCAGTAGTTTTTGTTTTTGTTTTTTTGGGGGGTTGTGTGTGTTTTGATCTGTTATAGGTACAGTTGCATGCCTTAATATATACTCATTTGCTGGATAAGTGTGTATACTGTGCAAATGAACTTAGGCAATTATTTAATAAGCACTTAATAATTGTACATGACATGTGAGTTTTAAGAATCCGCTTGGTGTGCATGCAAATGTGATCGAAATATATTATTTCAACACACGAGACAATTTCTTGTCATAACGTTTGTTAATGTTACACAAACGTTAATTCTCGTCAAATAACTTAGAGCCCACGATAATTTAAAGCCACATTTACCTCTACGTAAATGCTAGATAAATGCTTGAGATATATGTAGTCGATTTGATGCGGTCAAAGGTCTAATGTAAAGTGTATAAAGGGCTTTTCTCAGACACTGTTCAAATTGTATGCAAATTAGATGGATCAGATCCTATGCTCATTGAATGAAATATATTACTAATTATGAATATACTAATTATTATAACATTAATCTGACCAGATCGGGAATAATTCTTTACAAGAGAGTTTTTAACGGCTGAGAATAAGAGTGTGCTTACATTTTTTATTTCATAAACTGTCATGGGGGAAAAAAAATTACTCGATATACAGATCTCTTTGTACGCTCGCTTGTGGAACAGTACACTGAAAACTGCTTGCGGCTGGCGTCAAATCTGACTTTCGACTTCCCGTTGATTGAAATATATTATGCGGCTAGCGTCGCAAGCTGCCTGTCTGTAACGAGTTTCACATTCAGAAAAGAAGTTAGCGCGGGTAAGCCATTGCGAGCTGCATTCTTCTGCGCATGCCCATTTTATTCTCGTAAACATCCCGTTACAGAGTACATGTAGATTGTAAATCCAATATCGTCACACTGCCAACTTCACTATGTTGAGGGGGGGTAGTGTTGTTTCGAGTGTGATTAGTGTTAACATAATGTGTGCTCGTGTCATTCGATTAATAAATGGTCATGGTTTAAAATAGTTATGAAAATGTTATGGTTAAAAATAAATCTTTCTTGAATATAAACCCCCAAACAGCTGCCACCATATCCTTGTTTATTTTAAGGTAACCCAAATCAAAGGCATTTTGAGGACATGTAAGTAACTGGCTAAATTATACAGTATTTTCGAGATAAGTTCGAAACTTTTAAAATGCTGTAACACACAAATATTTGAAATGCCTTTTATAGCAATGAGTGAATGAATAGGAATTTATTTCGGGAGAGATTTTTATCATTGGGTTATATTTCGGGAGAGTTTTTTTATGGATGTATTTTGGATCTCAGTAACTGAGTAAGTGTTTTTTCGCATTCATTATCGTACCAATTGTATCAGTGGTACAGACGATTAAACTTAGTAATTAATATCTGAACTAAATAAAACAAGTAAATATAAGTAGGTGCTGAGATTGTGATCAAGTTTCACTAAATAAAGCCTCACTTTGTCCATTTCAAAAACAAAAAAATCCAACAACTTTAATTACACTAATGATAGCAAGAACTGATTAAGTTCTCTTAATTAATTGTAAATCTAACCTAATATTAAAATATTTCGCCAGAATTCATGTCATAATGATTCAGCATAAATGCACACGATCTGGCACGTCGATAAAGGATTAAAATGAAAAAACATGATCTGACATGCAGATAAAGGATTTAACATGAAAGAAGCACCATGAAAGAAACACATGATTTGACCAAGCAGATAAAGGATTTACGTTTTAACAAGAAAGAAACACTGGTTTGACCAAGCAGATAAAGGATTTAACACAAAAGAAATGCATGGTTTGACAAAGCAGATAAAGGATTTAACATAAAAGAAGTGCATGGTTTGACCAAGCAGATAAAGGATTTAAAATTAAAGAAAGACATGATTTGACCATGCCAATGAGGACAGCCTTGAGATATATTGGTTATAATATTATATGTATAAAAGTTTTGCTATTAGAATCTGCATATTACTGAGAACTGACTATCAAGTTGAAATTAATATTTACTTTTTGCAGATATCAAGAATTGATTACCTAAACCAACTGTTTAGTTCGTGGCAGTAAAATAAAGTTCAAAACATTGCTACTTAGATCACTTTCAGAACTAAACACTTCACTCTTATTCACTTCACAGGTTACCTGTTCACTACATAATCAATGCATAATGCATCCTATCACTGACTAACTGTCCTACCTCATCCAGGTACACACTTTGCCTTGGCATTTATGATCTTTTTTTGTCACTCAGTCATACTTTTGAGACCCCTCATGAAAACTAAGAGATCACTGTTCTTTCTCATATCTAAGTCATTCCACCTAGAATGAACTGCCTTTTGAACTCATAGTCATACATAGTCGCAACTAAATATCTTGAAACACTACTAGTCTTTTTTCTTTCATAATATTTGTTTATGAACTGGTTAAAACTGGTTACCTCTAGTCTAAGTATGTTTTTTATTTCATCTGTAAATATTCACTTAATGTTATGAATAATATTTGCTTATTTTATTACTGCATGTTTATTTAACATTGGAGAAAGTTCTTGGAACTGTTTTGTTGAAAGATGTAACTTTATTATTACTCTAAAATTTTTAATTGTTTTTGATGGATAATTTTTAAAACAAAACAAAACAGCAATATATGAAATTACACACTTATCTCTGGTTTGCTGACATCTCCTTTAAGTCTGCTTATTATTCATGTGGTCACTTTTAATATTTACATCTCCATGAAGATACTACTTGTCTTCCTGTGGTCACTTTCATTATTTCCATTTCCATTAGTACTTATTTTTCATGTGGCCACTTTCATTATTTACACCTCCATTAGTACTTATTTTTCATGTGGCCACTTTCATTATTTACACCTCCATTAGTACTTATTTTTTATGTGGCCACTTTCATTATTTATATCTCCAATATTGACTTTTGAAGTAATCTTTTTTGAGTCTTTTTTTTTAAATTTTAATTTATTTTATGGAATGTTTCTATTGGACCAAGCAAAACCACTTTACTGCTAGAGTTTTTAAAGAATTTATCCACTTACTGCCTCCTTTGTGATATATAATAAATCAATAATAATAATGATATATTATCATTTGTTTCTTCTAGTTTTATAACTTTTCTTTTCACTCATTTATTATGAATTTCAGATAATTTTTTCAACATTTTATATACAAAACTTTATACTGTTCAAATCATATTTTTATTTTTGTAATTTCTTCATTACTACCAATTACAGCTGCAGAATATACCTTCACAAATGGAGCCATCAATGGAACTGATGGAGGTAGAGATGGGAATCATAAATAAATCACGTTCTACTGTTGCGGATGCTGTAATTGATTTTACAGGAGGAACTTTTGGTATGACGAATGATTTTAATTCCTTTATAGTATGAAAAGCATTTATTTTCATAAATTAACAGACTGTTTTGGTTTTCTGCTTTTAGTTTTTAGGCTTTTTAGATTTTTATAAAGGTGTCACAGTTGTCATATGCCTTAGAGTAAATTAAAGTTATTGTTTATACTGCTTTGTTATCATTTGATCATTTAATTTATATACTAATTTGGCAGTTAACAATAGTTCAGAAATAGAAAGATAATCAAGAAACCTAAAAGCAAGCTTCCATGGAAAAAAGAAGTCAGCCAAACTGTCAGTTTCATTGTCTCTGAACAAGTGTACTATTTTGTGACATTAAGTGCAAAAAATAAAGTGGATTAAATCTAATTATTTTACATGCAAAAGTTTTCATTAGAGCTAAATGCTAACATAAAGCAACATAAAAAAGATAACAATTATAAAATGATGATATTATATAAGTTTGAAATACATAAAAAGCATCATGTTTCAGTTGCAAATGAAGAAAGTAAACTTGAGACATATTTTACCAGACAAAAATATTTTTTTAAATAAGCAATATAATTATCTCATTACAGCAAATACATTTTCATTATTAACCTAAATTACTAACTTAATCTGGGTACATATTTGTTTAAAATGGTTTGTAGAGCTATAACTTCATAAATTTGTTTTCCAGTGACATAGAATATCAACCTTTATAAAAGTAAATGTAGCTCTATTTTTCTCAACTAAACATAAAACAGACTAGTTATTATGTTGCAAACATAATATTAAGTAATAAACAAAGTGTCTATTTAAATATTATTTTTATACAGAATAAATAAACACAAATTCACAGAAATATGTTATGTATCTCTCACATTTTTAATTCTGAATATTTAGAAATAGAATATATTAGTAATATTTCACTTTTTTATTTTTAAGATCATTTCAAATGGACCTATCCTATAGTATATGGTACACTTGTTCAGAGAATCACACACACACATAAACACACACATACATGCACATAATCACACACACACACTATATATATGGCTCATTCTCTGGACAAGTGTACCATGAAAGGTAGGTCCATTTGAAGTGTTTTCTTGAAAATAAAGCATTGAAATATCATGTTTTTATTGTATATATTCAGAATTGATGTGAGAGATACATAAGTTAAATATGTGAGTATGTGTTTATTTCTTTTGTATTTATTTATAATACAACTTTGTTTTGAACTGAAAAATAGCACCTCTGTTATATGCATACCTATTGCCATTTTCTGTAATTTTCATTATTATAAATAATCCAACAAATTTACTGTATCAGGTTTTCCTAGAAGTGATAATACATTAAAGCAACAGTCAATATTCAACTGCAAATGGTCAATTTTGTGAAGAAATATTTTTTAAAGGCACATTTTTTGTAACCCTTAGTTTCCACATAAATTGGATCCAAAACTTGTATTCTTTTACCAAACATTGGCATATCATGCATACATGCTAAACGTCATTTAAACAATCACTGCACTAAAAATGTTTATGCGTTAAAGTCTTTCATATTTATTCATTATATTCATTTTATGTTACAACAGAATTAATACATTTGTATAAATAAAATAATGACAATAATATCGTGAACTACTTCTTACATTTTTCAAAGGCACCATATTCTAGAAAGATGTGATGGGTTTAAGTACCAAATAAGAAAAATAACTTTGGTTTCCATTAAGATCACATTGTTACAACAGTAAAGGCAGGAAAATTTTCAAAATCATTGACATTTCAAAACAGCTAAGATTTCTGATAATCTCAATATATTTTGATTAAACTGATTAACATCATAAATAGCTTAAATATTTATGTACATTTCCATGTTGTTTCTTTTTCATTGAAAGTTTCACATAGCTGTGTGTATTTTTAAAATCTGACCTATTAAGTATTAAGGGTAGAAAAACCTGTGATTTACATTCAAGAATATAAACATCATGATTAGACTTATTATATATTTTAATAATTATATTTAAATAGGTACTGTGTTTATTACTTAGTATTATCTTCGCAGCATAATAACTTAGCCCGTTTTATGTTTAGTTGAGAAAAATAGAGCTTCTTTTATGATGGCTGATAATTTTGTTAATATAGTTTCCTTCTTACAAAGTTATATTTATATTCCTATTTTAAATAAAAATATATCCAGACTAAGTTAATAATTTAGGTTAATAAAGAAAATATATTCGTTGTAATGAGATAATTATATTGCTTTTCTTTAATTTTAAATTTCTGATAAAATAGTCTCAACCTTACTAAGTTTTCAACAGAAACATGTGATTTTTTAAAACATATTTCATACTCCTTTTACATCAACATTTTTATAATTTTTGTCTTTTCTTATATTTTTATGTGCGCATTAGATCCTGTTGTAGACTTTAATATGTAAAATAATTACATTTAATCCACTTTATTTTTTGCACTTCAAATCACAAAATGGTACACTTGCCTAGAGAATGAACCCATGCATGCATGGATGGATGGATGGATGGATGGATGGATGGATGGATGGAAGGAAGCAAACCTTAAAAGAGATTTTTTAAATATTTTATTGAAGTGACTTTAATTTAAAAGCTATGAAGACCCAAGGCATTGTTTTCTAGAACAGACCAAACCCCATACAGAGTTACCAGAAATTAGAAATAGATAGAACTAGAATGTAAAGAGAAAATTAATTTCCTAGATGTTCCAAGACAATCAGTTTTAGATGGATTATGTCAGTAACTATTTTATTGCAGCACAAAGAGGTATCAGGTTAATGAGGGCAATCAGTAAACTTACCTGTGTAGGCAAACTAAAAGTCTTGCTTAACCTGCATCATACATTTATTATATGTAGACTGCTGTTTTCAGCCCCTTAACTTCTGAATATTAATAGTAACCTAGAAAACAAACCTATTTAAACACTCATACAAGAGAAAATGTCTCTCCTTTTTCAAAATGGATGCTTCTGCACCATCACAATGCTCTGGCTCACACTGCCCTTTCCATTAAAAATTTTGGGGACAGAAAAATTATTCTTATAGAACTCGTTTTTCCATCAGTACCAGATCTCATCCCTAAGTTAATTTTTCAAAACATTGAAAAAAGGCTAAAAGTAAAAACTGGAGGACATTCCAACTATCCAAATGAAGGTGGCTTAAGAATTTGGCAAGCTCACAATTGAAAAGTGCAAGCAATGCCTTCAGAAGTGGCAGAATTCTTTGTAACATTTCTTTTAGTTGTAAAATTTTGTTGCAGGGTTTTTTGTTTTAAAATTAATTTTAAAATTTTGTCATTGTTCATCTTAAATTAATTTACGAAGTTTTGTTTACAGGTGGGATTGTTTCTGTTTATGTTGGTCAACCATTGGACACAGTCAAGGTGAAGTTACAGACATTTCCTACCATGTATCGTAATGCATTGGATTGTTTCCTGAAAACTTTCAGACAAGATGGTATTGCACGGGGCCTCTATGCAGGAACAGTTCCATCATTGGCTGCTAATGTATCCGAAAATGCAGTTCTCTTTTGCTTCTATGGAATGTGTCAGAAAATGGTGGCATCAATGACAGGTAAGTCCATAGAAAAGTGTATAATTTTGTATTTTCAAATAATGTCATAGATTACACCCTTGCACGGAGTTAAGCAATCAAAATACCAAAATATTAAAAAGTCTATAAGCATTATTATTTTAAAAGTATATAAACATTTGTCAGTGCATCACAGTGATGTATTTCTCTGTCGATATTCAACAATGTTTCTCACTTTAAAAAAAAATATTTTAAAAAGATCACTACAGCAGTTATTACATTAACTATTTTTATTTTTATTTTTATAGGCTCTCAGTTCTGAAACTTGGATTACAGTAATAATTAATGGCATTATCACCATGAAAGGAACATAGCATTTGATCTGAAAAGAACATTTGTATATAATAATTATGTCTACTTGCTTTTTCCTTTTTTTTTTTACTTTACGACAACCAATCATTAGCCAGAATTGTATCTTTATTGCCCTCCATAAAGTAATAACATTTATAAAGTTGCTGACTGCTTATACTTTGTCAGGACTTTTAGAAATGTTGACATTACTGAAATATCTGGTTTTATAAAAATATATGTTTAAACTGGATTCCTGTTTATTTAGACTTTGAAATGAACTTAATCCCTAAAACACTTAAGTGGGGACAAAATTTGATGCCCCACCCACTCCCAATCATTATTGAACCCTGTAAACAGAAATTGAATGAACTAGTATGAATTTCTTAAATATTGAAAAGTTTGTTTTTTTCTGTCATAAAGGTACTGTTTCTGTGGAAATGATGAACCCTTTGGAGAATGCTGTATCTGGTGGAATTGCAGCATTTTTTTCTTCCTTCACACTTTGCCCCACAGAGTTAATCAAGTGTCGATTGCAAGCCATGAGAGAAATGGCCACCAAGGGTCAACTACAAGGGGGAATGGAGCGACTTAAAATGTAAGATTTTTTTTGTTTCATAAAACCTTTGAAATTATCATTTTTCAGAAGATAAAAGATACTGATTCTTCACCCCACTGCTGCTAATTTCAGAAGAAAAAGAGTAGATATGACGCAGGAAAACAGAATGTGAGAGGAAAACATTCTGCAGATGTTGACTACTTGAGATGTAGCAGCAGAATTTAGGAAAAAATGCAGATGCCAGTACAAATCTTATAGATAAATATTTTGTAAATACTTTAAAGTGTGATGTTGCACTTAACAGAATAATAATTATTTGTAATTTGAATATATGTGTATTTGAAGAACAATATTTTAAGTTTCAGGGTATATTCAAAAAGGTGAGTTGTCATGAAATGCATGATTCCTAAAATGGTTAATAATACAAATTATTAAAAGATTTTTGATTGTGTATGAATGAAAATGTTAAATTGTTTGGTTCAGGCATGCTTATTTTCTTTTCCAATTTATTACTAGTTCTTTCAGTTATGTCTCCAATCTGTCATTGTATTAATTGATATATTTGTTTGTTGATAATTTTTTTTCAGAAAACTAAACATTTAATGTGAGCAGTTTTTTTGCTTTGTTTTATGTGATAATACTAACTTTCACTATTAATAGCCCATCTTATATATATGAATGAAAAGAATGCCCTGGGGACAGACCCTAACTCCATATATATATATGTATATATATAGGGAATAAACCACACATTATCATCCTAACTCCCTCCTTCCATCTTATTTATGTGATGGAATGGCTGGGCACAGACTCTGGCCTTACCCTTACCATGCCCATGCTGGAGGAACATTCATGAATTCCTGCACATTTCAAATTCCCAGCTATCTCTCTGCAATCATGAATTCCTGCAAATTTCAAATTCCCAGCTCTCTCTGCAATCATGAATCCAACAGATGAACATACAGACACATTTCCTGCTATATTTATTAAATGAAACAGATTCAATGACTAGCATTTTTATTATAATATATTAAATAAAATAGAAGGCCCAAATATTTTCTTTAGTTGAATTTTCATAAATAAAATCTCTTGGTTTAAAATTAGTCATTAAAACTGTTTTAATTCGTATGTTCTTTCTTAAATTATTTGGGCATTATATTATAAATGACTGATATGCATGGTCTCTATTTTTTCTGCACATCAGACTCCTCTTGATTGTTGTGCTTTTAGTACTTGGAGTTATTCCACAAAATTCCTTATTCTGGAACTAAGGGGTTGGTATTTATGTACCAAAAGAAAGATTTGATTATTAAATTTTAATTGTTATTTCTTAACCCTTTGTTTAGAGTATTATTTGTTAACTCTCTGTTCAGAGTATTTATTTCACTGTAATGATAATGTAGTATAGTTGTTGGTTAATGTATTGTAAATTTATTTATTTTATTTGGAATACATCTCCTGGAGACTCATAAAACATACCAGAATGGATTAACTTGCCGATTACTAAATTTCTATGAATTGGGAAGTAATAGATGGTGCTAATGTGATGCAAATTACTAATTATATGAATCATATCTTTAGTCTCCTCAATAACCAGTTATATGTTTATCCATTAAACACTACATAACCTTCAATACATCATGATCAATATATGTGTATACCTGAGTTAATCTTGTATCAGTAAAGAGAGAAAATGTATAAGTTACTAGATAAATAAAAATATTTATATTAATCTGCTTCTTAATCTTAATTTTGATGCTAATAGCAGCTATTTTTGATAATAATTGTAATTTTTACAGATATATTCTTATTGTAATTTTTACATATATATTCTAAATTTCAAATATATAATAATGCATTTCTATCACTTTATTTAATTCTAGTAAATTTATCACATTTATTTCATTACAGTAAAACAGAGTTCTTTTAGAAAAGGAATTCCCTAAAAATATACAAATTAGATTGCATTGTTTAAAAAATTATAAATTAAACTTATAGCAGCATATATAATATTGATTAAACATTTATATTAATAGAATATTAAACTATTAATGCAGTATACCAAATGAATGCACATGGCTCCATACTACAGCATTTTTACCACTACATGGAAACCATAGTGTTGTATATATTAAAGGTGGGTTAAATGCACTATCTTAAAAGGTAAGAATGTTAACTTAAATATTAAGCTGTCTCATTTTTAGTCTTTTATATAATATATATTTGTTAATTTGGTTTCCCAAGACCACCTCCTAGTGACTCACATCCTTCAATAAAAGTAATTAAAAACACCATAAATCAAGTACAGATAGAAGTCCACAAGCAAAACTGTTTCAGTATTAAAAAGTGCTATGTGAGCCATATACACTGCCTGTTTTACAGTATGCATGATGATATTTGAGTGGGGGATATTTGCATTGTCAGTAATAAAGATCACAACAATAACTTAGAGATACCTCACTTACATGGCATGATGTGTTCTTCTATGTAGATATGAATGTTTGTGGGTTGCAGAATGTATTTATCTTTCATTAAACAATTAATTGTGACACTGCAGGGCAAAACCCAGCTAAAAACGCTAAAATTAATTTTGCGCTACAGCCATATTAGTCTGATTACTCCCCTTTGATAATCCAGGGGGTATGTACTTTAAAAAATGTATAGTGAAAAAAACTATCTGACATAAATTAAAATTTAAATGAAGAAATAAAAATGAACTAATAAATTAGAAAAAACCCACTTTTGAACTTTTTAATTTTGCGCTACAGTCATTTGTAGTCTGATTACTTCCCTTTGATAGTCCAGAGGGGTATGTACTTAAATAATTGTATAGTGAAGAAACTATCTGACATAAATTAACATTTTTTTTTTTAATAAACATGAGATTCTGAATTTTAATAAATTAGAAAAAAACACTTTTGAATTTTGTTCACTTTAGCCGGTTTTTCCCCATGCAGCGTCACATATCTGTTTATGGTTTATATAAAATTTAGTTTTCATAATTTTGAAACATAAATATTTACCAATCATGTCACAGAGGTCCATATGGCTTGACTAAAGAAATCCTGCGTAATGAAGGCATCTCAGGTCTTTATAAAGGTCTTACCAGTACCTTCATGAGAGAGATGCCTGGATACTTTTTCTTTTTCGGTGGCTATGAAATCAGCAGAAGTCTTCTTACTCCACCTGGCATGAAGAAAGATGAAATTGGTATTTGTTACTCCCCACCTTTGATGAAATGTTCACATAGTTAATAAACATGACATTTAATTTGACATTTTTATCATTATTTCCCTTACTCATGTATACTGCATCCTATTAAAATATCCTTCCACTCCAGATAAATGCATCATAACTTCAGTTGACTGTCCATGTAAGAATGATTGTTACAAAAATAATAATGTTTCTTCAAAAGTAATAGTTAAAAGCATTTATAACAAAATTTTTTGACCGACCAGTTTACTATTTGTTTTTCTATTGATTGAGGTTACTTAGAGCATTAATTGGCAAATACGAAACTAAGTTGTGATAGCTTTCATGAAATTTCATTTTGTCTTTCCATCATCCTAAGCATATTTAACAGTTTACTCTTATGTACAGCAATTTTTTTTTCCTCCAATGCCATTGGTCATAAACTCAAAACAAGTTTTACTATACAGTAAATAATTAAATTTTTAAAATAATTATTGTACTGTTATATACATATTCATCATAATATAAATTTTAGAGCAGTATGTTTTAGCATAGTAAACTCACCACCTGATATATCAAATGGTATTTGGGGTGTAAGATATTTGACTATCTATGAGTGATACAACAATGTATCAGATTTATATACAGTTAGTAAATACATTTTAAAAAAAAGAAAATGAAGTTCAGTTCTTGTTTGTCATTTTAAATTTTAAATTTTGTTGACAAAAAACAGAATCTATTTTTTGACTACATTAATTGGTCACATATGCTTGTTTTATAAATACATGAAAATTGAAAGCTTTGTTGAAAAAAAAAATTCTTGGCTGTTTCAGATTAGTCTCATGCAGTTGTGCAGTTGCATGAAAACTAAAACCATTGTTGTGTGTGTGTGTGAGTTCAATTCTTGACTGCAGTTTAGGCAATTCAACATTATATTGAGCTGTGTTAAATCAGGTCATTGCATGTTGTACAGAATTAGTGCATATGATTAAGAAATATAATTTAAATAATTAAAGTTAATTATATTTTTGATCTTCACTCTCATACTTTATTTTTTAAAGTGTGAACTGTTAAAGCACCTATAATTCATAATCAACTAATAGTGAGTTGTTATTAAAACATTTCATTTAAAAGTAGTGAAATTACTTTTGCAGGTGCACTTAAAACTGTCGTTTGTGGTGGAATAGGAGGGGTCTCTCTTTGGGTGGCAATATTTCCTGCTGATGTTTGCAAGTCACGAATACAAGTCCAATCTATGGAAGGAACTAAGACTCCCACATTTTTAAGCACCTTCTTTAGCATCCTAAAGAATGAAGGTATGAATTATTGAGCAACCTTTCATTTGTAAGGGGTTTTTCTTGTACTAAAAGAATTGGTTATAATGCCAACATTTTATGCATAGTTAATATGCCCTAGTCGCTATTTTTTTATACTTCTCAATTAAAAATATTTTTAAACAAATGACAATTTTATGTGAACCACACCATTTATGATTATTTATGTTTAATTTTCTAAGTACATGAGAAGTAAGTAAATCATTGTCACTAACACCAGAGATGACACTAAAATGAGTACACTGGCATATATTTAATTTTACTCTTGAATTATTAATGGTGTTAAATTGAAATTAAATAAATCTGATTGTAAATCAAGTAATAGTTGTAGAATCACTCATTAATATAATTTTAATATAAATTTAATTTTATTTCTGAATTATTAATGGCATTAAATTAAAATTACATAAATCAGATTATTGTAAATCAAGCAATAGCTAGTATAGGATCACTCATTAATATAATTTTATGTGCATTGTGTTAAAATCCAAATCTTACATAGTTTTCAAGTTATAAACATTAACGTAGATTGTAAATCTAGCATTTGTTGGACTAATTTTTTTCTTTCTGTTTTTGGTTTGTTTTTGTTTGAGATTTGTGTATGCTAAATATAAAATTGACATTTAAGTTACTCATAAATTCATAGTTTTGCAATCATTATAATACTATTCTAAATAACCTTATACATAACCAATTTTCCTATAATTGATGTTCATGTCTGAATTAACTGCATTAATAGTTTATTATTAATTAAGAAGAAAAAATCTCTGTAAGCTGAAAGATAAGTTTATAGCTTTATAAATTGTAGATGAATTAGAATACTGGAATAAGTATACTATTTTACTTAGGTATAATTCAATCATTTATTAATTTTATGCAGGTTTCCGAGCATTGTATAAAGGTCTAGGTCCTACGATTGTGCGAACATTTCCAGCAACAGGAGCTCTTTTCCTGACCTACGAGACAACCAAGAAATATGGATCATTTTTTTTAAACCATTTCTCTGGAGACGATTAGTGTACACACATTAACTTTTAATTAATATTATTTATAGTATATATATATATACACATATATATTATTTTTTCCTTGCATTTTAATGATTTTTTTTTTTACATTTTATTTTTATTTGATGTAAATTATCTAAGATACAAAAACAATATATTAATAAAATTAATTTGAATTTTTAAGGAAGAAAACTTTTTAAATACTCTTAGGTTTATTTATTTTTAAGACAGTTGTATATAGATAATCTGTGTGGAAGTTGTTTCATTGGTAAGTGGGAAAGATTGGAATAGTTAAACATTTTTAGAATCATTATTAATATATAAACATTCACAAGCACATATATAAACTTTTAAAAGGACAACAGTGCTGAAAGTGTTTGTGAACAACATTTGCAAATATTCTATCTATATTTTCTGAAAGGATGTGTTACAGTGACTACAGCAGTATTTTTTAAATAAGTTTCATACACTTTTATTTAGCTTCATATGAGTTGTGTGTGTGGGTATGTATGTGCTTGTGAAGATCCAGTTCTCAGGTTCTAAGCATGACACAGGGAACTGCCAGAGATAGTAGAGGTCCAGGTTCTCATATTTTTATCTCATAGTCTGATATGAGTATGTTTGAACTACTACTAATTACTATAGGACCTCTACCTTTTTCTGTATCAGTTTATTGAAAGATTCATTTTAATAGTATCAAACAAATCTACCCCATTTAAAAATTTTTTAAAATTTAAATATACAATTTTAAAATAAAATAAAATTTACAAAAATTAAATGTGGAAACAAAATTTGACTACAATGAAACATAACTGCAATATAACTTTTGAACAAATCAAGAGTGGTTATTACTTAGAGAGAGACAATTTGAACTGTTCTGAAAATGAAAAGCATTAGCTACGCTTTTGTTATGCTAATTAAGTTAAGTAATTGATTTCGTTAAAGAAGAAATAAGCATTAGAATCAGGTTTACTGATTTGAATGTGTTGATCTCTCTAAGTTACAATGTAATTATTAAAAGTCCCAAGTCATTGACAAGCAGTGCTAACAATGTGTTGTGTGCAATGACCACATTAGATTCCATAATCCATAATTGCAAACAGATTGACATTTAGAACTAATATAAAAATCAATCAGATAAATGATTAGAAGGATGGATAGATTAGATTTGGACCTGAGAGCTGATAGATCAACTGAAAAATGTAAATATATTAATCATGATTGGTCAACCAATTGCCATAGATAGGTTTACAAGAGAGACAATCGGTTAGATTTGGATATGAGAGCCAACAGACTGACAAAAGCAGATTGATCTATCAACCATCAGAAAGAAGTGTGAAAAGAGAGAAATTTGGTTTGCAGAATGTGTTTGAAAAGCTGTAACAAACTGATATATGAAGAATATAAATAGCTGTTTGAGTATGTGAGAAAATGTATTGTGAGTATGATCTTACATTTTATATACCAGTGGTTTTCAACCTTTTCACACCTGCAGACCGGTGAAAATAGGAGAAATATTTCACAAACTGCTAAGGCAGAAATAAAATCCATTCTTTATATAATATTTTGTGTTTTTAGTTTTTAGTTTTTAAATCTAATATTATAAAATGAAAATTCTATAGTTATTTAAAATAACCAGAAACTGAGCACTAAATAAAAATGCTAATAATAGAACATCTTGAACTTTTGAGAAAGCTATGTTTAATTCATATAAAGTTAGTGCAGCATCTGCTGCTGCTTCTTTGCTAGGATATTTGATAACCATGGCTGTAGCATTGTTTCTGAGAGAAGTGCTGCATTGACATCCATTCGGTCTCTGTTTGGTTTTTCATGACTGACAGGGCTGAAAAAATCTTCTCATGCAAATTGGTAGTCGAAAATACAACTAACAATTTAATAGATCTGTAACTCAGAAATGGATATTCTTTTTTCAGTGATATCCAAAGTTGAGGCAATGATTGCATTTTATATTTGGACACCAGAGTGATGACAGAAGACAACTCGATCAGGTTTTCTTTTTCATGAGGATTAAGTCCACATGAATTGACATCTTTTATGAAGGGATTATTAATCCAGAGGTTACTTTTATGAGGATCCTCATTTTCAGGGTAATAATGATTAAAGTTTTGAGCTAATGCCCTTTTATCTCAATGTTGAGATGTTGACTGTTGACTTATTATATTGAATATGACTTTCCAGTTGACATCAGCAGCAATAAAAAAAAATTCTCAAAAGTGGAAACATTTCTATATCTTCCACTTGTAAAGTGAGTATCCCAAAGGGCCAGCTTCTTTTTGAATGCATCCATCCTATTTCTCAGTGAAAAAATATTTGTGCAAAACCCCTGATGAGAAATATTAAGTTCATTGAGAAGGCTAAATATGTCCACCATATACGCAAGTTTAGCCATCCATTCCTCATCCAACAAAGGCTCTACTAGGGCAAAGTTTCGCTCTTGCATAAACTGCTTTACTTCTTCCCTCAGTTCAACAAGAACCCTTCCTCTTAATAGCTATCTCAATTCTGCACAGAGAAGGAGTTGTTGGTGTTGTGAGTCCATACTCTCTCATAATGTCAAGAAAAGCCTGGAGTTCATAGCTTGACTACAAATTTTATTTATGATCTTCACCACATCATTCATCACAGAGTTTACTTCAGTAGACAGCTTCTTTGCAGCTAGGTGCTGCCGGTGGATCATGCAGTGAGTGGACAAAATTTCTGGATGAGCAATATCCTTTATTTTCACAACTGTAACAGAATGATGTCCAGACATACTTGCAGCACAGTCTGTACACATTTCGAAGCATTTGCCCCAGTCTAAGCCTTGAGCTTGAAAATACCCATCTAGAGCACTAAATATCTCTGAACTAGTGGTCTGTCCAGGTAGGTCAAGGCAACAAAGAAGTTCTTCCCTAAAGTATTCATCTTCACTATACCTCACGAGGCAAAATAGAATAGCATGGTTACTAATGTCAGTTGATTCATCAAGTTGAATTGCAAAACATCTTGATTTCTTTATCCCCTCTACAACTTGCTTTTTGTGTTGCCTTGTCAACAATTCTCCTCTGAATGGTGTTGTCCGAAAGCGACATAGCCTCTTGTTTTTGAGCGGCTTGAGGACTCAAAATTTCCCAAGCAACATCTAAGATGCGGGGCTTTATTAACCCCCTCACCAATAATGAACGTTCTTTTTCGTTTTAGATATTCAAAGAGTATTTGTAAAATATGGGGATTGGCCTGTGTTGGTCAATTAAAAACCGAGGCACACACCAATCTGTAAATTCTCTTAGCTATGGGAGCAGTTTTCTTAATATATGGAGATGATTGTACATTGTTAGATATTACAGTTTGTACATTTAATATTGCTGATAACGTTTATTTTTCTTATTTGCAATATTTTTTTTTCTTCTATGCAATATTTTTTTCAGGGTCATAAATAGTTAAAAGAAATGACAGAACATTTGTGATAAAGAACGGTACAAATTTATGCCCTCTGTGGTTCACTCAAACTAACAAAGCTGCATTGAGAAATGAAGTTTATTGAATTTTTAAAAACATTGCATACTATAATTTTTTTCCTGTAACCAAGATAACTAGCTCCAAAGACAATGTATAATTGAATGCAATGCTGCATTGAGTGATTGATGCAATTTTGCATATCAGATAAACTGTGCTATATTATTATTGATATTAGCATTGCTGATTTCATTTTTGTTTCTTTTACCTTTAAAATGCTTATGTTGCATGTATATAATAACTAAGTGGTATATTTCATGTCTAACCAGGAAGTGAGTTGAGAAATGAAAATTATAACATGACTGTATGTTTGTAAGTGTAATGGATGGGAATTAAACAAGAATTTTAAAAAATTAAACAAAAAAATATATAAATTGGGTGGTGAATAAAATGGTATTATTTATTTTTCTTCACATTCTTTACTGTGATGAGAGTAATAAAATTTTGACCTCCATTAATTTTGTTGTTATAATCAAGCTCAGACTACTAGGTAAGGTTTCTCTTGTCTTTACTGCCAACAGATATATTACTATCTTCTAACCTTAAAAGGATTTAGATATTTTTGGAGACTCAGTATCAAGATTTTTACAAATATTGTTTTTAAGTGGTTTGCAATTTGATCAACATTCCTTTTTTTCCACATGATAACCCAGCTAAATGTTCAACCAAACCATTTTTTAAAAAAAAAAAAAAACAATGTCCACAAACAATTTATCAAAAATAATTATTCCAGTTATTTATTTAATTTTAACTCAACATAAATGAAAGAAATCAAATCTATAAGGTAGAAAAGAATATATGGAAACACTACAATTTCTACTTTGTAAAATACACATGTAAATAGTAGAGTGATAAAATAATATACTTAAGGAAATAAATTGCCAAATTTCAATTCAAAAAGGTACAAACATCATTGTCACAAAACGGGTAGGCTCGTTACAAGCCGACCCGAGCTGAAGTTAGAGATGCAAGGGGTGAAGTCTATTTTTGGCCTGCTCCGGTGCACCTCCAAGAAAAGCCTGTGACGTGTGCCAGTACTACGTCGCGTCAAGTTGTTACATAGACACACATGACATACACCATTGATGTTTGGGTGGGGCCCAATTTATTAATGTCATGCCAAGGAACGTTTTATTGGCGGTGTGTGTTGTGAGTGTGTATCATAAATGTGAATAAATGGACGAACTGACGAACGGTGCAAAACAATAGTACAAATTCTTTCGTCCCTCTCAAAAACTATGAATAACAAGAGAGTTGAAAGATGTTTAAATCAGGTTATTTATTTCCCGATTTAAAAGGGGCACTACTCTTTCGCACAGTGATTAATCATTCATTCAACTTTCCAATGTCATACACTCTGTGGGAAATAAGGGGAGATGAAAATGATGAAATTCAAAATATAAAATAAAGATTAATTACACAATTCTTATGCGGCAAATGGGGCCGCTTTAACAATAGTTCACATGTAAAATAAGCATTACTTTTTAACATTAAAGTTCTTATTTTGCAAACGATATAATAGTGTTCATTTTCTTCGAGTCCTAGAGTTAAGTATGTGCGCGTTAGCCGTGCTAATGATTACTCACTATTAATGTCAGAGTTCCAAGGAGATGACGTAAGCTCACACGTCACTTATAAGCGGCACTTCAAAGTGAAGATAGGACGCAATTGAGGCGTTGCATTACAGGTGAAGATTCTGCAGAATCTAGACACCACTTTCAGATTATCACTGGGGAGAAATCTGAAATTTAGCTGACTGTTGTCGGCCTCGATAATCGTCGCTGTAAACGGACACGCCAACGACGTTTAGCATTATCGGATGGAGTCGTCCAGTGGGATGTGTCGTCGCGTTACATTGAGTGTAGAAATCCGGATATCTGTCTCCGGCGCTAGCCTTCTCAATCGCGGGATAGACTGCCAAACGAACTCAGACAGGGGGGATGACAAAATTGGGTCCCTCGTGTCGTTAACTGCATACAACCAGTGTCGCATACATTGGGTTTTTCTTGACAGCGAACTTTCCACTTTGCCAACAATTATACTGAGTAATTTTGCCTCGTCACTCAATATATGGCATCAGACGGATGGAAAACGGATGGAAAGAGATTATTGCAGCTTTCCTTTATGAAATCTCTGTACATGAGATAATTCATACGTGAAGTTAGACTGGCTTCAGACGAATCGACGTTTTCAACATTGAGAGTAAAATCTTCATTTTGTCTCTTATATAGCTTCCACTGAAGGTTTCCAAAACTTCCAGAAGCTATGTCCTGTGACATGATTTTTGCCTTGGATATATAGTGGTAATCGTGATGCACGCTTTTCTGTGGTCAATTCTAATGCGCACTGGCCATTTCTCTCGTCAACAACATGTGACCGTAGTGCGCAGTTGTCCCAATTTATTTAATATACATATCTTTCACAAACTAATATATATATTCAATATGATAATTAACACACACTGTGTCACGAACGTCTGTCTACTAAAGAGATCTTAGGTGACCGTTACTGGAATTACATGCTACGTATGAAAATAATAACAAAACTCGGGTTACTTCAATTAGTTTTGTTAGCGGTTTTTTAAAATAAAATAAAATACAATTTCTGTCCCTCATTTCCTGTGACAATCATACAAAACAAATCTATATCATGCAATAATTTCAGAGCTCAAGTCAGATGCATAAATGGTGTAAATGTTTACACAGATAATATCATTTCAAGTTCTTGGTAATCTATACCAAACAAGTAAATAATTCTCAAACATAAACATAACAGAAAATCTTAATGATATATAACTAAGCACATAACAAGAAGGCTCGCATTCACACCTCAGAGACTCCATTATATAGTGTACAGGTCAAGATACATGGTTATCTGATCATCAGCATATCTATAGATCACTAGTACCCTACTATTAACTCTGGCAACAGAGATTAAGTTTGCATGTCTGGCCACCAAGCCTGACATAATGTAGATATAAACAATCAATAAACATATACGCTACAGATAGCTGTACTCTATTTCTACCTTGAAAATCAACATACAACTGATGGGCCTGATCAATTTTTATTTTTAAATGGTGACTTAATATTATAGCAAAAGAGTAGATTGATTGATTGTACTAGAGCTTTTTAAACAGCAATGTGTCTACAGTTGACATCATAGGCATGCTCAGTCTAAATAAATAATACTGTAAAAGATGTGATCAAATAGAGTTATTACACCTAAGTGAGCACAGGTTGATGAGCATTAGGTCACCAAAATATGTACTCTCCCAATACAGTCATGACTTGCAATGTATTTCACCACTGGGGGAGACTAGGGCAGTAGCATTTGTAGATGATATCTTTCAAGATGGGGTTGCTGACTGATTGGATGAGCAGAACTTTATATAATAAGCTCATAGCTTTGAGTCAGAGCTTCTGTGTAAATTATGTAGGAAGTATTCCAGCAAAAAAATTTGCTCTCACTTTAATTGGTTTGCTCTTTTATCTATGTACTAAAGTCTATTTGCTATACTGTTTCATATATTGAAGAGAGTGGTAATGACATCACCTGATGTAGCAGATTTTGCACACTTTCATATTCACACATAATACTGTGATTACTGTAATTAAAATATGTATAATCTAACATGCATGTTTCAAAATCTAGGTTCTTACCTAAACAAGACACTGAGCCCTTATTGGGGCTTGAAGAAGAGAAAATGTTCTATCAGCAACATGAAAAGAGAATGGATTTCATGCCTCTCCTAACTACTACTCTGAGCAGAGTTCAGCAGGCACAGCAGTAAGATGTCATCGGGAAAATCCAACCATGAAGTTTGAATACCCTTATCCAGACATCCACAAAGCTTTAAAAAAAAAATGTTCTGATGTAGGCATGTACAGGATTTTACAAATATCAACAGTATCATGCAATTGAAACACTATATCAGAGATTTCTCATCTGTTCAATCAGATTAAGCTCAGAAAAAGAAGGAATCAGTCAATCAAAACAGAAATGATAATGACACCCAGAACTGCACTATACTAAAGCAATGTAGAAATGGTTATACTCGTCTTCCACTAAGGTAGACAAGAAAATTAATACACAGATCTAGTGGGCAATGCTGTGTAAGGCTAAGAAATTTAATTTGTGGATCAGATCAACAGGTTTCTTCCAAGCACCGACCATCTCCTTGGTCAAAGTCAAAATGCAAGTCATGGCCAAGATGGAGGAGACTTACTTTACACACATGACAGTGGTTAAAACCTAAATAGCTAACAGCATAAACCACCATAAAAAACAAAACCAGACAACACTCAATGAAATAATATTATTTTCTTCCACTGAAAGTGATTCATTCAAGCAAGATCATGAAGCAGAAAAAAAAAATCCACAATCTTTAGAGGCTGTACCCTTCTTTTCCCAGAACACCACATCTAAGTACTATGCATCCACTGGTACAGCATTACTTGTTTGAAAAATCCAGATATAACAGTTCATTATATGGCCACAACAGAACCACCACTAAATATACTTTCATATTCATCCACCCCAACTCCCCCCCCCCCAAATACCCCCAGACAAGAAATGAATGACCACCACTCTATATTTGCTGAATGCAGCAAGTGATTATCAGTAGTAACAGTAGCTACAGCAATGAATACACCAACAGTCCACGAGAAAAAATAACTACCAACCAGAACAGTATTTGGGATATATGTAGATTCCTCTTGGACCACCTCTATTAACCTCCACACCAATAACATGGAAGAAAAGTAGCATGTTGGCTATCACCAGAAGCAGCAACAACAATAAGAGATACAGTGACCAAGGTGGTGTTAACAGTGGCTGTGCAACAGTTGATGGTTCCTGGACTGCCAGTAACAAGCCTATAGAGACAGAACTAAAAGTATTTGAACAGAAGTATAATGTATATTTTACTCTATTAAACTGTTTCCCCTCCCCTCCCCTCCTGGAGAGAAATAACTAAAAGCTAACAGAAAACCCTACTAAATATTATATATAGTAATTAGTTGCATTTCACTGGGGCAGACTTTTTCACTCATAAAACTAGAATAATCCAAGAAGTCATGCAACTCATCAGTGACAGAAGCCAGACACGAAATATACCTAGCAATAGGAATTATTGCATCATAAATTGAACAAGTTGTACGCAACAAGACAAAATTGCACAAGGAGTTAGGCCAACAAACCAGCCATGAGAAATGCAGATACACAGATGAGCACTAAAACAATCAATAAAAATTTACAACTCAGACCCCTTACAACCCCTGGAAGGTAGACAAGAACTTTAATACCTAGATTCATCGGAAATTGCCTGCAAGTACTCCCCCCCCCAAAAAAAAAAAAAAGAAGAAAAAATTCAATCCAGACAAATACAAAGCAACATTTAAACATCATGCTAATAAAGACTTATTCATTATGTAGTGGAGTAAATTTGCCTATCCCTATTTCTAAACTTAATTGTTATATAAATTGTTAAATTGCTGAAGTGACACAACCTTGGGCACTCCTTATGATGGTATTTCTGTGAGTTAGAGTAAATACTCGAGTTGGAATACGCTAGAAATTGCTGATATAATGCAAACCAGTTCCAACTGGATGAGTAGTTTTTATTATCCAATGGTTAAGAATGAGACCAGCCAATGGGCTGAGATCAGAAAGTTTACCTGCTATAGAAAATTCTGTTGTCTATTCACTTGAATTTGGTGTGGCAAGAAGTCCAGTCTTGAAAGGCAGCCGTTAGCTTAATGGTGAGTTTACTGACTGATTGAGAGAGAATGGAATTGGAAATATTTTGTGTATTTTTGCTATTGGTATGTTATACTTGCATTTTATGTAGAGATGTATTATGTGAGTAGACTATTGTTTCTACAATGTTTGAACTATGATGCTTATATGTAGTATGCTAACACTTAACGTTGGGGGTGGGGGTGAAACTGCTCATTTATACTGTATGCATGTATCAGGCTAATAAATACTGTTGCAAGAAACTATAAGTTGAGACTTGAATGTATGAAAAACTGGAATTAAAGAAGCAAAAAACTGGAAACTTAGCATTTGCTAATTATATTTTTTCAGGGTAAAGCAACCTTTTTTTTCTGTATATGATTTGAACCTCCTGGTTTACTGATTATAAACCACTACGAATGACTGTGGAAGAGGCGGGGAGCAGTGTGTGTGAAGAAACACTACACTGTGTTGATGTATGGTGGCAAAGTATACTGACTGCATCGAACAATTTCTGGTATAAGGAAGTTACTGGAAATTGCCACACTTGCTGTTCTGCTTGAGGGAGCCAAATATGGTGAAGATGCTCAAGTTAACCTTGAGAGAATAGCAGTGAATCAATGTCCTACAAACATGCAAGAGAAACATATGGAACTGACATAATAATGGCACACAGTAAACTTATGTCTTTGTTACAAAATGCACACGAAAGATTATTGCGACAGTGATTAAATCAGGTTACATAGAAACTATTATTGCTTATCTCTAATAACTCCATTTCTTTCCTCTGATAAGAACTATCCTGTGATTTGTATTGAATTGTTAAATTGTATTTTCTTTTGGATTGTTTACTGTAAAAATTATTCAAATGTGGTTTTGTGGAAATAATGATGTCAAGTAATTTTTTTTCATTGTATTTGTCATATGTATATTTGATTGTTGATTTTATACATTTATTGACCTTACACATATTGATAACCTTATGTTGGAGAAGAAAGTGAGTGGACAGGGGGCTCACTAAATATAGATTAAAGACGGATTTGTCTTATTCTTTAGTAGGAAGTTTTCCACCAACGAATATATTGTATGATAGTAAATGTTTGTCTTTAGTGTGGTAAAAGAGAAAACGTTTACAGGCCTGCATATCTGCCAAGTGAGAGAGACGAGTAGTGTCTGCTGGAGAATTATTAATAAATTAAGATTATCACCACTTGTAATTAGTTATGGATGATTAATTAGTTAATAATAATCATAACCATTAACTAGGTGGCGTTGGCATCACATCGAAATAGTTTTATATGCTACTGATTCACCTATGATAATAGTGCTTTTATGAAAAGAAACATTGTGGTGGCAAGGTAATTATTGGACTATATGTTTATGTAAAGGACTTAATTCTCTAAAGGATTTACGTATTATGATTAGTGCACAAGGAGAATTCAATATCAGACTCACCCTATAGTAAACTGTAATTAGTTTATTTTAATATACTAGAGAATGTATTTCATATTTTTATAAAAATTAAATTTTATCTGAATGTATACTAGATGTTTTAAACTGTATGTATATACATGATTAATGAATGAAAATGCTTGTGTAGTGTGAATTTAAATTCATGAATTTGGTTTTGTTAATAGTTTGTTTATTTAATATTTCATTTATTACATCACGGTTTAAATGAAGATCCTGACGAGGCCTCCCAGAGAAAAAATTTGATAATTGTTTCAGAAAAAAATCTAGTTTGTATTATAATCGCACTTGTTTATACAATTTTAATGTTTTATCTATAATCAAATACAATCTGTAATGAACATTTGTGAGAAAGTACATTCAAACATGTTTCTAAAGATAATAGGCCCCTATGTATTGCCATCTTGGATGTCAGTGCACAGTGCAGAGCGTTTATTTGCTATCTGCTAAGGTGTTAACTCCTCTCTATGTCTGTTTGAAATATAAAAATAAGCACAACATTTGCAGCAAATTAATCTTTGTTTTCGTAGAACACATAACTTTTATCTTTTATTTTCCTTTCTTATTTAAACTTTTTACTCTAGAACCTAATGCCTCAATAACAACCCCAATATGCACAGTTAGGTTGGACCGATAAAAGAAAAGATCACTCTCGTTGAAATCTAGAGACTTCTACAATATGGCGGTGGAGTTGTTCAAGTGAGTACATGTAATAGAAAAGAAATTATGCAGCGCATGCCTTTAGGTCTCTTGACATTTCACAAAAAGGTCGATAAGCATGCTCAGCTTAGACATTGATAAACAAATCGTAACCTACTTTACTGAACGTATTAATAATTTTTAAATACGCTGCAAAACATTTTTCAACCAAAAGTTATTCATGTAATAAACTGTGTATGAGGATTTAATAGTATTACATGTACTTCTAACGCTACAAACCACATTTCATGCGAATGTTAACTACTGTTTTATTTTACTCTGAAATTCGACTAATTACGGGCTTAATAATTTAACCATTATCAGTAGTGTTTTCATATAGAAAAATCCTATACTCAGGTCAGATTTCAAATTCAAATGAACTACAACATATTTGCGACGTAAAAGTTAAAACCCTCATAAGTCATACTCATATACCTTGAAGTTGAAATTCTAACTCCTGGAATACAATGACCAAATATAAGACAAGAGACAGAGCTGTTATTGAGTATATTAAACAGTGTTGACAAGAGCTGTTAATCATTCATGCAGAGGAGACAAACATATACTCTTATATACAGGTACTACATCATTCAACTGGACGTTACTGATTACTTTTTAGTAATAGTATCTGCACTATAGTATACATCATGAGAATTGTGCATACATGTGAAATTTGGATCATGGGTGAAGCCTAGCTGGTTAGTTACAAACTGATTTTTTTTTTAATTCAAGTATTGCAAATGAATTAAATCAGTGAAATTAAATAAATGATTTTTTTTCATTAGATCCTTATAATATCGGATTGTAATATTTAATGCACTGGTGCACTAATCCATCAGTGTGTTTGTGAGAGAGAGAGAGAGTTTGTACATATATATATGCCTTGTATTTTTTTATTTTGTTAAAGTATATATTATAATATGAATTATTACAATATTAGTTTTAATTACCACTCTTCAAAGCTGAGCCAGTTTGTTTAGGCATAATCAGATAATGCAGCCTTTCTCAACCTTTTTTTTAACACTGGAGGAAAACCCTTGAAATAATTTTCAGGTCCCAAGAACTCCTACATAAATGTTTGTTTTGTTTGTTACCAGCATAAAACAGTAATTAATATATAGAAATGTGCGGGCAATTTTTGCTCTGTCACCCCATCTCCCTTTGTTTTGAGATATTAACTAGGGTTGTTAACATCTGCTCTACTAGGAGTAAAAATAGAGATATTTCTGATGAACTCTTCACCATAATATTATCATAAGAATAATTAATTTCTCTTGTCAAAAATATAGCTATTTTGTATGGACCAAAGTTTACAGCATACAATTACAAATAATCAATTCTACTTTGTTAGAAATAAAAATGCAGATATTCCAATATCTCTTGATCCAAATGCCACACAAAATATATTAATATTAATTTCCAGTTTTCACTAGTTAGAAACATGACATGTTTAAGCTTCTGTACTTAACGAAAATAGAAAATGCAAATCATCATGCTAAAATTAGTTTCCTTCTTCTGATAAAAAATGTAACACATATGAATTCTATTCAATATTTATAATCTGAACATTAGATTTTGTTTCCTCCCTAAATTATAGAAGGAACACAGAAATATTCACATAAAATTTCTGCAGTAGTTACAGATAAAATTCATTGCACTGAAATTTTTTATTCTACTGTTTCCACACTCAACATTCTGTGTGCTAGATCATCCTACTTGCATTGTGAGTCTCTGTGCATAATTAGTCTGACACTGGCTATCAGTATGTAAGAAATGTAGTGATCCAGTCTTTTGATTAGATAGTCTATGGCATGACATTTCTTAATACTAGAACTAGTGTCTGCTCTTATCCTGGATCTATGAACATGCAAAAGTCTTTTTCCACCTACTTTACTTTTCAAACAAGTCAACACTAAACATTCCATTCGAACAGTCAGTCAACCAAGCATAATCTTTCTTAAATCATTTAGTCGCATTCTAAATGGCCTGACAATCAAGATGGGGTCATATATCTCACTCATTGTACCATAGTGTCAGGATAGAAAGTAGTCACATTCACAGTGTTACTGAGTTAGTGCCTAAATGATACACCTCTTATCTAGTGCCAATGGGTCACCATCATTTAAAATTATGGCGGTCACAGCATTCAATTGGCATTTCACATCTGGCATCAGCATATCAGTGAAAAATAGTTTTGGTTTCTGTCATTGGGGGGGGGGGGGAGTAGACTCACCAGAAATATTTTTTTTTAATTATTACGTTGATCCTCCGGTCAAAGTTGCCCGACCATCGCATAACTACAGTCAGTGTTTAAGAAACACTAGTCTAAAAGTACAACTGTAAAATCACCAACATTTCATCATAGCAGTACTGAGTAAGATTTAAAACCCATGTTTGTTATTTCACTTATAAATAGATTTATGCATTCGTATGTATGCAGTTTTATTTCACTATTATGATATATGAGTGTGAAAGGATTAGAAAAGATTGATATATTTTATGATACATTTATAACTATGATAAATATTTAATTCAGTATGGTATATTTTATTATTAGAACTTGAAGTGCGCTCGAGGTAGCGATTCATTCTATGTGCCTGATGTGTAGGAAAAGAAATTTTTGTGCAGAGTGCGTGCTAGCAAGGAAACACAAGAACCTTCGAGGACACATGCTAAGTGTTGAGAAATACAAACTTAGTGAAATTTTTATAGGACTTAACAGAATAAAAAGAGAGTAGATACAGGCAGAGACACCTAAGACAGCAGAAACGTATACCATTTTGGTGGTAAACGTTTGGTGGAGGAGGAGAGAAGGTCTTTTCTCTCCTTTGTGTCTCTCATCGCCATGTTTAGTACCCTTCAGTTATAACTGAGTAACTTGAACACAGTGAAGTACACTAGAATCGAGGTCCCCACTATCTTAGCAAGACACACAGGCCATTATAGTGCGAGGGTAAAACAGTCAAACAAGACACTAACCAGGGACAGCAAGAGTCTTGAACCAGTCCTAACCCCTGGGTGGAGCTCCTCAGGAAAAAATTCTTGAAAAACATTGAATACTGTAGTATCTTTCTCCAAATTGGATTTATACTCCATTATTTCTATCAGGAGCATGTAGTGTTGCTTGTGACATATCACCACACGCCAATCAATTCCATTTTGAATTCAACTGTTTTGGCAGTACGGATCAGCATCTCATCAATTTAGGGGCTGATAAATATTCATCTTCTGATGAATACTTCTCATGAATACTTCTGATAAATAAACAGAAGGATGATCTGCTTTAAGTCCGAATTGGCATAGGCTGACACAGACTGTCAATGCATTTGAAGTCATAACTTGCAAGATTTTGATGTTGTGTAAAATACAGTAGATATACCCACCAAATCGCTTTTCCCATCACATGAACAGTCTAAATAAAACTATCCAATGATAAAAGTTATACTGATCGCCTGCTAAGGGAAACACATATTTGTTTCACACTGGCTCATTTGAAGGACTAAGGAAATGCATGTGTGAAGAACTAGATGGTATGTTAAAGGTCTGGGTGTGTTCAATTTGTGTATCATCAATAGTTTGTGGCCTTGCATCGCATCAATTATGTTATTTGATAAAAATAAATGTTTGCAGATACTTTCTGGCTCACCTTCATAGGTATTTTGAAGTAGTGGGGAAAAAAGTCATATAACTTTTATTAATGTAAGAGAATATAGCATGTAATTGAATATAGCATGTAATTATTGTTTTATTAACTTTATGCTCCCTCTTTATTTAATACCACCATATCATTGTCTGGTCCTGGAAGCTGGACGAACTTGCTAGGAAAAAAATCCAGAGTGAGGGTTAGAAGTTTTCTTTACTTAACTATGTTAAGTGACAGAAACTTTTAAAACTTTCTTAAATTTTTTTTAAAGATTAGTTTTTATTATTGCACATGACATTGTGACATAGACTTATGGATGCTATTAATGTTATATTATTATTTACATTATATTTTTCCTTTTAAATTTCAGTTAGTTTTTAAAAAATTCTGTAAGTTTTACTACTTATATGATTCTCTTTCACAGCAAAGCAAATGACGAGTGTGTCAGTGAGAACTATCAACGTGCAGTAGAGGTAAACATTTATATTTTTTACTAAATCTAGTAAAACTTTTATAAAAAATTCATTTTATTTTCTTTACTGACAGCAAAGTCTTTACTTTAAATTTAATCCCTCACTAAGTATCTTGTATAGAACACATTTTGTTGAATTGATGTTTTAGCAGTTTTACTACAAGAATCTGAATTTGAATTGTTCCTATTCCAACTTCCAAGTAGAAAGTGAAAGGTGATATTCTCCCTTAGTGAAAGAATGTTTTCCCATTGTGTGAGCAGTAAAAATAAGTTCTACACTATCTATGAACTAAGAATTTGTCCTCCAAATTGTCCATTAAAATAGATAGTCCCAATATAAGTAGCATTTAGTGCACAAATTTTATGATTTTTCTGTAAGCATCGCTTGATCATTTAATACAAATATTTGTTGATGCAACTTGGATAAAATTAAAGATAATTTTTTTATCTCAAAGGCTGTATTTTATTTAGTGGGACTTACACATGTATGAAAGAAACATAATGACGCTTACTAATTGTTGGCCTTGTATTTCGACGTGATAAAAAATGTGGTTTGGTCCGAATTTCTTTTTACACATGACCACACTAGAATAGCTCTAGTTTATTATTTGTAGGTAATATCAGCAAATTACCAAACCTTTTGTAGGTAGATTGATAGTCTTCTAAATTATTAGATATTATTAATTTAAAACAATCAAAATATATTTCTTTAATGATAAAGAATGTTTGATCATATTTACAATTTTATATATATATCACCTTTTGGTTATAAATACACTATCATCTATTTGTTAAAAGAACTTTTTAAAGGTTTATTTTCACATATAAAACCTTGGGTTGTCCAAGCCAAGAAATCAGAATTAGCCTGAGAGATTACAATCTGCAGTTATTCTCTTACTGTCTTAGCAAAAAATTTTTCCTACTTTATTTTAATTTTATTTGATCTTTTCATTTCAGTACAAATTAATATTTTTAACAGAGAGTAAAAATGTTTCTCAATCAGAACTTTTGTTTCTTTAACCAGTTGTTTTCAGAAGCTCTGGCACTTGACAAACAGAATGAGGATATTTTGGTGAACCGAGCTCAAGCATTCCTCAAGCTAAATCAGTATAATGGTAAGCGGTACTGGTAATGTAATTTGAACATTGCGTTTGTTGCATCCTTTCTTCAAGAAGTTTTTATACCCTTTCAGTGAACACAAATTGTTCGCATTCTTTGATAATCATTGAATCCTCTTTCTTTTGAACATGGCTTCCTGTGTATTCCTTTCCTCATCACTATAACTTCCCTTTCTCACCCATTATATTATTTCTTTCCTTAACAATATAACTTCCCTTTCTCACCCTCTCACCCATTATATTATTTCTTTCCTTAACAGTATAACTTCCCTTTCTCACCCATTATATTATTTCTTTCCTTAACAGTATAACTTCCCTTTCTCACCCATTATATTATTTCTTTCCTCAACAATATAACTTCCCTTTCTCACCCATTAGTTTATTTCTTTCCTCAACAATATAACTTCCCTTTCTCATCTTTTAATTTACTCCAGTGTTAAATGTATCAAATGGTGGGTGATTGTCTATTGAAAGCATTTAGATGCTATTCATAAAAACACTGTGAGTATGTGTGATTTCTTTGGATGTGAGATTACAATGATTGACTGACAACCACTAGCCATGATGTATGTACTTGACATTTGTCTTTGGGCTTATAGTAATGCAAGGTAAGGTGATGTAGGTCATGTCACATGGCTGGGGCATGACTGAGACTGTCAGTATCTAGAAAAGTTTGTGAATGAAATGGCTAAGTGAAGTCTCGTCCAGAAGGAGGGCATGAATAAATATAAGTTTACCTACTGTTGGGCGTACAGATTAACTAATCAATAATAAAGGATTTTTTTCAGCAGCACTTATAAGTTATAACTGCTTGCACAGCAGAGGTAAAGGAGACTTTTCTATGACAAGGAATGGGCCCAGCCACACACACAAACAAACACACATACACAATGCACACTATAGTTGTTGGTAGTCAATCAGAAGCACCAGATTGTTAAGTTCCAGTTAAGAAGTTCCAGGATGTTGTCTCCCGGTGTAAAACATTGGTCATGTCACATGTCCTATGCCTAATGGGACATTGTTGGGCCTTTTCTTTGTGTACTGGCGATGACAGTTCTCATAAGTTCATATTTTTGCTGTCATTCTGTGCCAGTAATAATATCAGATGATGCCATCTTCTACCTGGGTTATCTTCATGTGACCAGTGTCAGTAGAGGGATGGACCATTCCCAGCACCTGATGGTGATATGGAGTAGGTACTACTAACTGGATTTCATCTTCATTCTTGTGGGGTTGATGATATAGGAGCTCCCAGGAAAAAAGTATGTTTTCTGTCAAAATGTTATATTATGGTCAGTTCATTTCTCATTAATTAATTTTGTAAAATTTTCATTATTTTCAGCAAAACTGATTGCACATATATAATGAACAAATTACAAACAATTTGCAGAAGGCAGGTGATTTCACAGGGAATAAAAATTTGTGTGCGTACATACTTGGCATGCATGTGTATTTCAAATGAATTTCTTAAGAGGTGAAATTTAAAACATAAGAAGAGGGAGAGAAAAGGAGAAGGGGGAAGTAAAATATGAACAGATGTGACTATGAGCAGAAGGGAAAAACATCTGTGCATACTGAGAATCATGTACTCAATATATCACTGGCATTCCCAAAGGTAGTGGTAGGCAGATAGTAGTATCCTATTATAGTTCATGTAAACTTTATTTCCTCCTTCTCCTTTTCTTCCCCTCTTCTTGCATTTTAAATTCCTTAAAACAAGAAAATCATTTGAAACACACACACACACACACACACACACACATATATATATATATACACATACACACATTATTCTCTGTGCAGTATTTCAGCCTTATGCAAATAGTTTGTAATTTGTTCACTATTCCCTGTCCAATTAGTTCTGTAATTTGTTATTGTATTGCAGTAAAAAGAATCAATGAAAATCTACCAGTACTGAATGACATGTCTTGTAAAATATTGTAAATATGTACATGATTATTTGTTTCAGATGCCATATCTGATTGTGATGAAGCCTTGGCACTAAATTCTACAAATTTTAAAGCTTATTTGCGAAAAGGGTGAGTTGATTTAACATTAAATTTTTATTTCTGTATATTTGTTTGAGCAGCATTTGTGTTTTGAGTGACTATTTCTGGATATGTTTTTGTCTTTTACCACAACCCTATTGGGAAACTACAGTGTTTAAATAAGAAGTGAACAGGAATTTGCATCTAGATATTTATATGAAAAGATGTATTTCAGTATTTTCAATTTTCTAAACATCCTTAGCAATATTAGCCAACGTATATTACACATTATTTTAGTGTTACAAGTAATGTAGAAATCAAAGTTCTTGTTAACCTGCTTTCTAGTAGGTCAACTAGTAAAATGATATATAAGCCTGGCAGGTTATTTTGCAGCTCAACAATAAAATAATTAAATGGGTTAGTTTACTAAAAAGTGAAAAGCTACTATAATTATAAATAGATTTTGAAAAGGTAAAGTATTACAAATGCCAAACATACTAAAGAATTTTAATATTGTGAAAATTGGGACATTTTGGCCCCCTTTCACAAGTTAAAAAAAACCTATCAGAACGTGGGTTGCTACTTTCAGAATGTTTTTATTTGAACAAGATGAATATAATCAAAATGTCACAGATTTTCACAGAATAGGTGTTAAATTTTCCAGTGACATCTCACAGTCAATCTTGTAATTCCTTCTGGTCTATTTTAGCTGCTAGTGAGAAATAAGGTTGGGTTCAATCCAACTCATTTCATGGTGGCTGGAAACATTTATATATATTTTAATATTTAAGTTTAGATTAAATAAATAAATATTTATATAAATATATAAACCCTTGTGGACATTGTTTTGAATTTCGGATAAATGTCTAGTTGGGGGTTGTTGGGAGAAAAGGGGAAACAAGACATAATAAACCATATATATATATATATATATATATATATTGAGTCTCAAGTTTTAGTTTTGTAATTTAAATTTAATAAAGATAGATAGATTATTTGTAGAACAATTACTCATCTTCTTGCATTCACACATACATAATTGAAATTTGTAATTAAAAAGACATTCTTCACACTATAAGATTATTTCTTTTTTCACTTAGCTGTCGACCAATGTTTTAAATGCCGCTAGATAATAATTTTTCTTAAAATATAATTTATTTTTATATTTCTTTATTCATTAATTTTTAATAATGATAATTTAGAAACACAGAAGCACTTTACTAAAACGTGATGAAGCATTTTAGACTTTAATGTTTTAACTATCAGAGTAATATTTATACTCCTATTCATTTTCTTTTTATACCAGTGTAAGCTTTTTTCTATTTAATTTTCATGTCTAGGATTGCTCTGTTTAACCTGGAAGACTACAGCAGTGCTTTGAAGATATTCAAGGAAGGTTTCATCATTAAAGGTACTCACAGTTCTATATAACTGTGATAATTGAAGGTGCTTTCATTTCTATATAACTGTTTATTTTTAAATATTATTATCTTTCCATTATCTTTTGTGCTTTTAATATATAGTCCCACACATTTCCAAAAGATAGGTGTATTTAAAGATTCAGGTTCAAATTAAAGAGAATTAATATAAGGATGCACACTCCTCAAATTCGAGTTATCTTTATTACTTTTGAAGATATTTGAATTTTTTATTTGTGAATTTTCTATTACTTTTTAAAAGCAATTAGTTGAAGATGAACAACACTAACTTTCTATCTCTTGAACTGTTCACACACACAGAAATGGTTTGCATTATCTTTTTAACCCGTTCGCCGGCCCGCTCCCGGATTCGGTTAACGCATGCGCACACTTTTTTAAATCGATAGCCACTTAAAAAAAATAACAATCAAGTCAAGCAGACGATATGTTTGGGTTCAGCAGCCAATCTGCTCTAATTTTATCATTGGTTAACTATTTTTAGAAAGGTTTTTTCCATTACAAAGTTCGGAAATCCCCAGACACCTAACGTTTATCGAAGCTAAGCCGCCATTTTGAACCGAAGTTTGTACTACACATGGCTCGTTTCAAGGACCATTTTCAGTTGTTTGCTTGATCCTACCTAACGAACTTAATTGTGTAAATAAATTTAATATATTGTAGATGAAATTCGACAGGCCTACTGAATTTTTGGATGTGACCATTTGATAATAAAAAATAAAAACCGATCGCTCTCAAACCGAACCCTCGTGGACGTCGTTATGACGTCGTTATGATACTATTTTTATCGATGACCACTTTAAAAAAAATACCAATCAAGGTCAAGGAGAAAGATATGTTTGTGTTCAGCAGCCAATCTGCTCTAATTTTATCATTGGCTAACTAATTTTAGAAAGGTATTTTCCATTACAAAGTTCAGAAATCCCGAGTCACCCCTCGCTTGTAAAGAAGCTGAGCCGCCATTTTGAACCGGTTTGGAATTATACATTGCACGTTTCAAACACGATTTTTAGTTGATTGCCTGATCCTACCTAAAGAACTTTATTGTGTAAATTAATTTAATATATTGTAGATGAAATTCGACAGGCCTACTGAATTTTTGGATGTGACCATTTGATAATAAAAAAAAAAAACCGATCAGTCTCAAACCGAACCCTCGTGGTTTTCATATGACTCTTTCGTTTTGTTCAAAATCAACCAATTTCCCCAGGAATAATATTAATTTACACAAGATAAATTATTATTTATACCATATATTCAAATGGCAATCAACAAAAATCGTTTTCTTTCGGATTTTATTCAAGGAAACATCTAACAAATTGACGAAGGTCAACACAAGAAAAAGGTAAGAAAACTTTTTATTTATTTATTTATTTTTGAATTTAAAATAATAATAAGCAAACGTTAAAAAATTAAATAAATATTTTTAAAATGTCCCCCATAATATTTATTTTGAAAATCATTTTAGAATTGTACGAATTATGCTTGCTTTTAATTATTTAGTAGACTAGTAAAAAAAAAAAACGGTGAAAATGTTCCCAAGTTCAACAAAAAGATAAGAAATCTTTGTATTATTTCTTTGTTTTTGAATTCGAAAAAAATTTAAAAAATACTTTTAAGATTCCTTAGTATGTCTATAATAGGTAGTAATTTAAATTTTTAAAATCCATTGATAATTACAGTCGCTTTAAATTTTTTAGCACACTGACCCATTCAGTTATCGGTAAGCGTCAAAACATGGCTGCCGGCGAACGGGTTAAAGAAAATGAAAGGAACTTTTTATTATCTTTATTTACATTATATATACGCACACACACCACAGTATAGATGCTGACTGCTCTCTCTCTCTCTCCACTTTAGTATATGTCAAGAAAATTATTTCTATTTGTTATCAGCAAAAACATATCCCTAAATTATATTCATGTAAAAAAGTATATGATCATGAAAATCTGCATATGCCGAAGCTCCCTCCATCCCAGTCCCACCCATTCTCCCATGTTAATATTTTTCAGATATAAACTGTTGCTTCAGTAGGCTGTCCTAAAATGTTTGAGTTAAATTTCTTCATTGGTAATATATGAAAAAGTTCTATACATGGTTAAATATGTTAAAATATAGTCCAGATAGCAGACAGTATTCCTGGTAAACTAGAGAGTAGCCATCATGCTTTGGACTGTGTCATATTGTGGACTACCTGTCTTACCTATGAATGCAACTATCTTAAAACATGTGAATTAAGTTCTTCTCTTGGTGAATAAGTTGTTAAATTTGGTAATTTTAAAAATAAATGCATCCTTTCAGTAAGTACAAATGATACATTCTTTTGGATTTCTTTCATACGAAAGATCTGCTGTACCCTCACCCACCACAAATATTTGTTAGAATCTCTCAGATGCTATCTGTTGCTTCATAATCATAATATGCTCAATATTTTCATTTAACTATCTTTACCCTAATAATTGTGATTGAGATAGTATGGTAGTTATTATGATAGAAAATACTTGCAATAGCTGATAACTACAGATGATATAAACAAGAAAACTTTGGTGCCTATCAGACTACGTACTCCCTGTTAGGCAAATGAATGTAATTATCTCAGGATCGTTATCTTTGAAAATATTCTGCTTGTGTTGTTTATATTTTTAGACAGTTGTGTTATTATTTGACTAACAATATATCTAGTTAAACTTTACTTAGATCGCTACTACTTTTAATTTGTTTTATGGTTGGAGAGAAACTAGTAAAGAATAGAGCTATGCTTTCAACTACTTATCATTTTCATTAAAACAGTATTTTGTGCACACATTGATTTAGGGATAAAACTTAATCCAGCAATTATATTTTCAGGATCTGCCACTAATTAATCTCGCCTAACATTACATTTTTTTAAAAATCATATATTCTCTTAAAATGCCTGTTGCATCACCAGCATGTCTGATAGGAATTTTAGTTCGGAGTGCAGCAACTGAGAAATCTTAGGTTACTCATTCTTATAGATTGTTAAAAGATTATCAGTAAACAAGCACATGCTGTTAAAAGAGTTTGTGTTGAGAGAAGTAATTATAAGCATTTTAATTTCAGTTCCAAGCAAGTACATTATGTGAATATACAAATTTGCCCCAGTAAACATGTGCTAACCTTATGAAACCTCAACAAGGTGAATTTGAGCGTAAAAGTTAGTAAGATGTGGAAACTATGGAAATGAAAATCATCAGAAGTGGGTTTTTATTTAGTTCTGAAGGAGAAGAAATATTTGTGGATGTTACATTGCTAGGATTGTTATATTTTTATACTTTAAATTGTTATCTAATGCATTAAAACATTTATCATTAATCTACCAACAAATATTTGTTCCAAACATTTACACATTCTAGACTATATCACTTGGATCAATGTGTTTATATTTACTTAGTGCTCATAATATATATTTCTTTGTTTGTGTTTTTATTTAATTATTTAAAATCCTTGTTTTGGTGAAGATTCTTAATATGAATTTCATTTATCATTCAGCATTCTCTAATTATGTAAATTCTGGTCTTTACATACAAAATATTATTTAGTACACCAAACTGCTTTGATGATTTAGTGTAAACTTAATATTCTGTGAGATAAGAAATTTTATTCAGTAACACTAAAAATGCTTCATTGATTTAGTGTATATACTGTTTTTCAGAATAAAAATATATGACACATTATTCAGTACACAATACTGCTTGGATTTATTTAGTGTATATATATATATACTATTCTTTGAGAAAATATTTGTATTTAATAACACTAACATTGCTTCAATGATTTAGTGTATAGATACTGTACTTTTAAATAAGAAACACTCCGTTGCTGCTTGGAACATTTAGTGTGCATATACTCTACTTTTAAAAAGGAATCTATTTTCCCCAGTAATAAGGGGCATCTTTTGTGCACTAATACCATTGAATTATATAGTGTGCATCATAATGCACATTTAAATACGAATCATGCATGGATGATTTAGTGTATACATTGTACTTTTAAATAAGAAATAGTATCACTAACACTAAAAAAAAAAAAAAAAGAGAGAAAAAATTAGATGAAGTTCTTGGTGAATAGTTTGCTTGGAAAGTATTGTTCTTTTAATTGGCATGCATGTAAAACTTCATTGTGTTAGCACCATATTACATTGTTACATCTTTACATTTGCTGAACCTAATCAATCAAACTATTTTATTGGTCCAGGTGTAAAAATCTGGCTTGTATGTTAATAGGATGTTTTTCCCCAAAAATGTTTGATCATGATTATTATTAAAAAGGTTTTCAAAGCAGAGTTAAAAAATATTTTATGGAAAATTTTATATCTGTTTTAGCTGTAATTTAATATTGACAAAGTTTGTAATCTTCATGGAATATGTTTTTGCTCTTTTGATCACAGATGATTCATCACTTCTTAACTGGATGGAAAAGTGTGAAGCTAAATTAAAAGGTAACATTTGTACTCTATTTTAAAGTGTTTATAAACAATTTTTAAAAACTGAGATAACTCCATTATATAAAAGGATATATTATTGTGATAATAATAGTATTTTTATAAAAATATTTATTATCCATGTTTTCTTATAGAGGTATGTAAGTGTCAAAAAAATATTCTAATTTTTAAGTTTGGCATGCAGGCAGTATTTGGGGGAGTGCTTCCAGCTTAACACCAATTTCATGGGAATGTGTTTTGGGAAGTGGGACTTTCCTGGTGCACTTCACCTTCTGTGTCTCTGTTGACTGTTTTTTTTCTTTCCTTCAGTTCCATGTATTTCTTTTCTTTGGTTATCTTCATCACTTTGCAGAGGCTGATGATCTTTGGATGTTGCTAAGGAGGTGGGAGGGGGATATCTAAGAGTCCGGGCTAGTATCATACCAAGTCTGCCTTAGTATATACATAGGCCGGGAATGCTCCCACCCCCCACCCCCACCATTGATGTTTTTGGCCATTACTGATGTTTCCTGTAATGTTGTTGCTTTTGTTACTAGTTGTCTCTGCCTCAGTCTAAGTTTGGTTCCAAGGGGCCGGTTGTTGTATCTCTGTAACATTCCAGCATTTGTTTAGAGACCCTGTCTCAGCATGAGGATCTAAAGATTGTTAATTTTAACGTTACACCTTTGCTGATGACAGACTGGTTGCCAGACTCACCCTTCAGTCTCCACGAATTAATTCTCTCAGTTTAGATATTAATTATAGTGACAGATGAATCTGTGTAATATTGCGTGAATTGTGCGCCTTATCCTAATAACGACTAATTATGCATACCAATCATTCTTACATGCTTCGTCCCCAGCCCAATTCCCTTTGGTCTTTCTCTCACTAATAATTAGACAATTTCAGTTAGTATGATAACAAAAATATAAAATTTTAATATTTAACAAAATAGTGAATCCATAAATCAATGTGTATAAATACAATAATTTCGTCAGTCTGTCAGGAGTTTTTAGATTCTCAAGTAGACATTCTTGGTTGCTTAGGATTTAATTTATAGCTTAAGAACTATGGCTGTATAGCATATTGAATTTATCTTGTTGTTATAACCATTATTTAGCAATGATAATAGTATAAAAATGTATAGTTCTTAAATATAATTACAATATTTTTTCTTTTAATTTTAGAGTCAAAGACAGCAGCACCTTCGCAGGTAAGAAAGCATCTTCCCTAATTTTTTACAAGTTGAAGTGAATTGTAAAAATGCACTAGTACATATGTATTATAAATACGTGTGGGTATATTTAGATAGGAAACATGTAATGGTTGCTTTAAAAAGATGTCAGTGTAGTAATACATTTTGTGTGTATACAACATTTTAAAAGTGTAATTGCAACTCACTATGATTGCCCAGTTTAAAAAGAACAAATTTCTTTTTTTTAAATTTAAATTATAGGTTTCAGTATAGATAAAAATTATAAATTTTGTACCATCCACACAAAAAAATCTTCAACCCTTTTTTACAATTTATTTCTTTTAATATTTCTTCATTTTTTTTTTTTAAGTGAGAGAGAGAGTTAGAAATAGAGATAGAAATAAACTTAGAAATTCGGAGAAATAGAGTGAAAAAGAAACAGAAAAACAAATAGAAAGAAGACAGAGATTATCAAAGAGAAAGATAATTAAATATGACACAGAGAGAGAGAGATGATCATGGCACATGTGAGAGAGTTTGCAAAAAGAGTGAAAGCTTATAAATAAAAAGATTATCAAAGAAAACTATCATGGCATGAGAGAAAGAGAGAAATTATGAAAGAAAACGAATATTAAAAATCAGTGGCTGAATAAAAAAAGAACACTTCTGATACACTGATTGTTAACACTTAGAAAAATAAATATAAAAATTAAATGTATATAAATATGAATATACTTGTGAAATTTTCTTTAAAACATTTGTTAAGGTATTTAAACATTTATTTAATGTACTCTACAGTTTAGACAATATGCACAGTAAAAATACCAGACACTATAAATAAAATGAGCCTACCAGTAATCTTTGTAATAAGGTTCTTAAGACCAGAGCATTGATTTAATTTCATACAAGTCAAAACCATGTTTACTTTCAGATCCATATAATAAATAAAACAATAAATTAGGTCAAGCAATATCATATACAATATATTAGAAAGTCTGATTATAAGATTTAGTAATACTGTCACACAATAATGTGTAGCAATCAGTACTAAAATACTGTTTAGTAGAGTGTTTTGCAGAATTTGGAATTTGCTGAGCTTTGCAAACAATTGCCAAAACAGTTTGACCAATGACTAATATATATATTACTACTACTTAAAATTATATGTTAAAATCAGTATTTTCACAGTCGTATATAAGACATTAACTTATATGTTAAAATCAGTCCCTTTACATTCATATATAAGACATTAACTGATTTAGGTAGGAGTTACAAGAATATTATCTAGTTTTGTGTTCTGTATTTTAATCATTGCACTGTTCCAGAAGGTTTGGCATATTTTACTATTGGTTCTGTTAAATAGTTTCACTTTATGCATAAATTATTTGGGTTTTAATTTTTTGTAATTCTGCAATATACAAAATCTACTACCTTCTCCTAAGGATTGGTTCACACTCAATAATTGTTTGTGTTTCATTTCTTGGAGCTCACATCATAACTTTGCAGCAAGAAAGATGCAGTTATTCATGCATGGATCAAGCTTTGTTTGGTTGTATACTCTGGGTATTTAAAAATATAAGGTCAAATCTTAGAGCAGCCATAGGTAAATTTCTTTAGCTTTTGTGTCACTCAGCATGAGTAGTGAATCAGTTTGAGTTCTCTGATCTTAAAGATATAGACTTACTTCTGAAGTAGATTAGGGCGTCAAGTACATTAAAGCTAACAGTTTATTAATGAAATAATTAATGAATGATCTGAATTCAACTAACAGCACTAAAATCTATAAGCTACAAGGTGCAAAACAGTGAAAAACAAAATAAAACTGCCAAACTTACTTTTATGCCAGACATTGCCAAATTCAGAATTTCTATAACACTGAATACTGAGAGAGATGTGTGTGTGAATGCATGCATGCATTTGTGTAAGAGAGAAAATGAGTGTAAAGCCATATGATTAAAACTCTTAGTTATGAATTAAAGCAAGTTGACTGCTTGCTCTACAGTTTGGGAGAAAAGATTACCGCCTGGCCATTTGGACTTGCCTTACAATCATAACTGCCTCCCAAAAAAAGAAAAAAAATTAAATTAAAGCAATAAAATAAAATGTTAAATAAAATTCTTAAGGCTATAATTTCTCATATATTAATTATTATTTATCCTTGAATAATTATAAAAATAATAACAATTTAATTTATTTTAGAATAGTATTTAGATAATTAAATTTATTTTGGAATAGTATTTAGATAATTTAATTTATTTTGGAATAGTATTTAAGTTTTTTTAAATTATGAGTAACAATTTTCATTGCCTTCGGTTATGTAAAGTTAAACCGAAAAATAATTATTTATGTAATTAAGTTGACACTCTGTGATAGTATGCAAAGAGCACTTGTAGCCATGTGGTGAAAACTTGGAATGTTTCTAAACTGTGTGATTGAGTAGCCAGTCAAGCATTGTCAAACTGGACATGTACAAATTATTGCACTTTACATTTCTGTTGTAGAATGAGGGCAAAAGTCATGCAGATGTACCTGTTGAAGCTTCAGTTAATCCTGAAATTGTGCAAGCAAATGCTCCTGTACCTGTAAAGAGACGGTAAAGAGATTAATTTAGATTTCTTCATACTTCATTCAGCAGTAAAAATTAGAATGCAACAGCTGTGATAAAATAAGTCTTATCAGTTTACAATTTCAGTTCTAACACAGCAGAATTCATGTACTACTTTGGTTGCACATGCAAAAATGGGCAATTAAAATAATTTTGTTTAGTACAGATTTATTATTAATTACCCAAAATAGTAGTAGAATGGAATGTTGGCATTGTAAGTTTAAGTGCAATGTTTACAAAAATAAGTTGATTTCAGATCTTGGAAAAACAGTTCAGGAGATGAGAGCTGATTTTGAAATTGAGCAAAATTATGTTATTTTAAAGACTTGGACATTCATATAGCAGCTAAACTGGATCATATTAGTAGAAAAAAACTTTTAAATTGTACTACTGAGTGTAATGGCATTGTGTGTTGATTTTTTGTTCTCTTGATCTCATCAGGACTTTATTTGACATTCATATTTGATGGTAAGAAAGTGGAGCATGTGAACAAATATTTAATTTTATTGATAGCCACATTAACTTTTTTAGCAACTCAAACAGTAAGAAATGTGAAAAATTACTTTTGTGTGCAGAAATTCAGATCACTTTAAGCATGAGTAAGATGATTTGTGTTTGGGGTGGGGAGATATGTTATTAATTATCTAGCAAAAAGACCCAATCTGAAAGCCTCTAAATTTTCCAAGACTCTTTTACTAATGGAAATTTTCTTTTTCTCCTTCTCTCTGCATATCTGTATTCATGCACAAACACATATACACTCTCAACAACAATCCCTCTCTCTAAAGCAACAAAAGACTAAGTAACGCTGACTGCTTGGATGATTTAGTACTTAAATATGGTACTTTTCAATAATAGTAATAATTTATATTTATATTAATAACAAACTAGTCTGTTAATAACAAACTAGCCTCTTAATAACAAACTAGCCTCTTCTTTTTATAATGAACATGGTCAGGAAGGCTTCTGTTTGGGTTTTCTTGCATTTCATGAAGTAAGAGGTTCAAAACTAATACCCTTCCTGTCTCAACTGAATGATAGAATTATAAGAATAATTTTTAATTATATTAATTTGTTTTACAAATCTACACCATTTTTATAAATATAAATACAAGAAAACAATATGAAAAATAACTTTTTACAAGTTCAAAGTGGTTATTGCTTTGAGAGACTGAAATGTTCAGAAAATAACAAAGCATTAGCTAAGATTTTATTTAATTAAGTAATTGATTTCATTAAAGAAGTAATAAATAATATAAACATTAGAATCAATCTGATTTTAACTTCTTGTTCACTCTGAATGATGATGTCACTTTTTAAATCCTGTTTCAATAGGAGGCAGTGCTACTTGTGATGAACTCATTAGATTTATCACCAATAAATTCAGATTGACAGTCAAAACTAGTGATATAAATACAGTCAGGCAGATTTGTAGATGGTGGAAGGAGTGGATTTGTTGTATGTCCTTATTGGTGCGTACATACATCTATGCGCAGGCATCCTTTTACAAGCATGTACGAAAGAGAAAGGAAAAAGGTCAAACTGATGCAAATTACAATTTTCCTGATAAACTTTTCCTATCATCTTAAAATTGTTTTAATTATTTGTTGGGCCTTTTGTCACCATCTTTTGAATTTCAAAGTAGTTTTTATTTTTTTTAATTTTTTTTGAGGGGAGGGGTGTGCATTCAGATAACCAGATTTACTCACTCCTTCAAAATGTGTATCAGTAATGAAAGCATTTATTAACTTTTTAAATTTAAAACATATTTCACATAACTGATGCTACTGAAAGTTCTTACGCATATGCACACAAAATGCTAGAATGTTAGAAATTTGTTTGAATATTTTTGAAAACTGTTTTCATTGTGAAAATCGAATTCTGTTATCTCATTACACAGATATGACTGGTATCAGACTCAAACACATGTTGTGGTAGCTGTCCTGCACAAGAACGTAAAGAAGGAAGCACTCATTGTCAACACAGATCAAACTAAAGTATGTTACAATTTGTTTGTTGTCATTTGTTTCTTGTTTTGTGTGCTATTTAGAAAAATCATTGGAATCATTACTATAAGGTGAACACATTCACTCCAGCTCTGTTTATAATTAAATAATTGTTAAATATCTTTTTTACTTTAAAGGAAAGGTTTTTAAAATAAACTTTCTCATTATAGAGTCAACTTTTGTTAAGTCAAACCCTAGTAAGTTGAATTTCTCAATAACTCTGATACATTTTTGTTTTCCTGATCAAGTTAAATTGAGATTTGCTAATTTTATTTCTGTAGCTCCTACAGAGATAAAAGCTACTTAAATTAGTTATATCAGTTGTTAAGTGAACATAACTGTAAATGAAATGTAATATTTTGAAGGAACTTTATGTGTAGCATAATCATTATATTGACAACATTAGCCAAGAGTTGAATCATTGTCTCAAGGCATCCATTCCTATCCACACACAGGCAAAAATACACACAAAATGCAGACATACAAAATACAGAGATTTAACTTTTAAAAAATTGTTTGGCTGTAGCTTACAACAGTTATGAAGTCTTGACACTTGGTTAATAAAGGGAACTGATAATGTTTTCAATGAGTGATTAATAATGAATTGTTTCACAAACATTCCAGATGGGAATGAAAAACTTGCATGCCCAAAATTATCCTGTTTTCTTCCAGTACTCATTAAATGCAAGGACAAAGGTTTAATACAAACATATATTTATTAATTCAGTACAAACACAAAGTAAACTAGTCTGTTAAAGATGATATAATCAAATAAATATCTTCTGTAATGAAAATATTGATTTAAATTTATTTTTGTGGTATTTCCATATTTTTTCCAGCTGCACTTAAATATCAAGCTTGACAAAGATGAAGACTTCACTCTTGATCTGCTTTTGGCTCATCCCATTGTCCCAGAGCAAACCCAAACAAAAATTCTTACATCTAAGGTATTTTCAAATAAGATGTGGCTTTTTAGTAGATAAATGTTGAATAAAAGGAATAGAATGGACAAAATGACATTAACGTTAATTTGTGGCAAGTCTCGAAAATAATGATTGTCTTTTTAGATAGATCCACAGAATAATCCTCTCCCACAAAAGAATCCTTTGTGTCTGAACATTGCCACTTGTTAATTCCAGGTAGTTAACTTTCATAAGCAAACTTTGTTTTGAGCAATAAAATCTGAGCAATATTGAGAAAACATCATGTGAAGAGCTGAAGGTTCTTTAGATGGGTGAGATAAACAGAAACAGGCGGCCAGTAAACTGTAACATAGAACAAATATTTTCTGTTGATTCTTCCATGGACAGCCAGCCACTGTAAAAAGTTTTTGTTGTATGATCAGTTTAAGAATAGTCTAGCTGCAGTATTTTTGGGCCTTTTAAAGTGTCTCACTCAAAACTACCAGTAAGTATATTAATATAAGTAAATGACATTTATTTAAATATTTTTTCATTAATGGCGGTGACAATGATTAAATTGCATTAATTAATGATGAATCAATAGGAATTTGATAATAGCTGAAATTGTTTTGCATGCTTGTGTGGTTGAATTTGTACCCTTGTCTAACAGATAGAGATTAAACTGAAGAAAGCAGAGGAACTGCAGTGGACTAACTTAGAGGGTGATGGACGTATGTTTTGCCTTAAATTACCATCTGTTGAAGCATCTACTGCCATCAGTGAGAAGTTTTAAATTTTGCATTTTTCCTCTAACAAGTAACAGAAATAATACTATTCTTGCATATATAAATAAAGCATGGGTACCTCCTGCTGTCATCTGCTAATGTGGTTATTACAAGATAATTAAAATTGTCTGCATGGTTTTTTATTTAATTTTAACAAAATAAAAAGTAAGAGTGAAAATTCTCAACATAGTACAGAATATAGTAATTCTGTTTTCAGAAATTCCAACATTTGGAGAAACTACTTTGCTTATTCAACAACAGAAATAAATGTGTTTTAAATTTGAGGGGTTTGTAAAGTTAAATTAAAGGTTTATATTTTGTTTAATTGCCTGTTCAGAGTGTTTTAACTATTACTACAGTATATGTATATTTTCCATATTTGTGATTCTTAAAGAACATCTATTTGTTTTAAAAATATAGTTTATCAGATGCAGAAGTCAAAGATGTAAATATATTCACCATAAAATTTTTTTTGGGTGGTGGTGGTATTTAGATTCAGATGTCACTAAAAGATATCCTTCATCCAGTCATTATACACGCAACTGGGACAAATTGGAGCAAGAAGTGAAGGAAGAGGAAAAGAATGAAAAACTTGAAGGCGATGCAGCTCTTAATAAACTTTTCCAGCAGATTTATGCTGATGGCACAGATGATGTCAAAAAGGCTATGATGAAGTCTTTTGTGAGTTTTGTTTTTAAACTCTTTGTTGCATTTCGGAACTACTATGTTTCTAATTAAGAATTTGCTCAGTGATTATGTTTGTATCTAGTTGTTTGCTTTAAAAAATTAGTTGAAAAGTTTAAACAGTGGCAAAAATGTATACATATATGATATACCTTGATATACCTTTTAATTATTCAACATTTCTATTCACTTATACATATATGTTTTGTGTGCAGTCTGAGTCAGGTGGAACAGTCCTTAGCACTAATTGGGCTGAAGTTGGAAAAGAAAAAGTAGAAGTGAAACCACCAGATGGGATGGAATTTAAAAAATATGAACTATAAAACCTTGAACAAACACATTCACTTATCTATACTGTTGAAAGATATTTATTTTATAATTAATTTGTTTTACATAGGTAAGTTTGGAATAAAAATAGTTGATATGCCTAAGGTAAGTTTGGAATATTTATAGTTAACATGCCCAACAACCCATAAGGTTTATCAGTTTTATGTGGTCTCCAGTTTTGTTTATAGTAGCAGATGTATTGCATTAATCATATGACCAGACAATACAGCAATAAATTTGATTCTCAGAAATCAATTTACATTGAACAGCTCCAAGGATTTAATCACTAGAGATTTGTAAAGTTTAATTTTACACTTTGCATGTGCTCATTGAGATAAAGCTTTATTGTTACAAGGGAAGCAAAGAAAGATCAAAGTGTTGCAGTCTAGGGAATTCCTAGATCTTGAGAAATCTGTCATGTATTCATATGTGCTAATAGAGTGGGAAATGAGCTACCTATTTTATATATCTGCTGGAAACACTAGCTTTTGTCTAACAATCAACAATAGATATTATCAGTTAGATTTTATTTGTATTTCCCCACATCACATTTTGATCATAGTTAAAAGTTAACCTTTATCTAATTATCATAATAATTATCAATTAAAAGTTTTTCAAATGAGCAGTTATTATGAAAAATAAGAGGAAAAAATATTTTCACATTCATAGACCAGAAAATACAGGTTAGAATATTTGTTACAACGGTATCATTTGAGAAGGGTTGAAAGTGTTAAAATTGCACTTTTTTAAAGAATTTTATGGATATAGTATTTCAGTACAGCTAATAGTTAGGAAACTTATGTAAAAGTTAAGTACATAGGGATAATGTCAATAAATATGTGTTTCTTAAATAAAATCATCTTTTTGTTTGTTTATCTATAAGTTGGTGGGGGTGTAAATGAGTGACTTTGAAAAGATAAATAAATTAATCTTTAACAATGATTGTATTATACAACTTTATTATGCCTCCAACAATTGCCAATGTCTGGCTTAGATTTGATTTTTGCGGACATCCTTTGGCAAAACCAAATCAGATGAGCAAAATCTTGTCACCAGTTACTAAGAGTGAGATATATAATTTGAATGGCAAAACCAAATACATGTAACATGAGCTAGATTTAGTAATAAAAATGTGTGTGTGTGTGTGTTGGGGGGGGGGGGGGACAGATAATGTCTGTATAAACACATTACCATCTGAAAGTTTGCTATGAAAGTGGCTTGTTAGTCTGGTAGTCAACAATCTTAGAAGTCAGTCTTGTTTCATTCTCGTTTTAAAACATTGCCACAACTTTAGCATTTCCAAAATTTAAAAAAAAATAACTGAAGTAAAAAAAAAAAAAGTTATCTTCAATATAGCACTAAAACACTATATGCTCAGTTTTTCTGCATTTCCTCTCTAAAACTGTTCTTGTTTAAATATAGTTAAAATAATGTGGCTCAACAGATCTGTAACTTTCTGATATGGTCTGAATGATAAATAATGTAACCGTAACAGTTTAGACAAAGTTCATATTTAAAATAAAATAAGGATAGACAACATTAACAAATTTAAAGTTTGTAAAATTTTGGAAATTAACACCTTCAGTGATGAGGGAAAGGGGAAATAAATGCTTTAGATAGCAGTAGGTAATAGGATTGCTCTCTTCAAGGATCTGTTCATGGCCTTGTACATACAAAGGCAAAAAAAACATTCAGTGGCAGTAGATTGATGTTGATAAAAATATGTATAAGTGACAAAAGGTATTTTGCCGGAGATGACTTGCATAGTTCTTTTGGTATAAAAAATATATGTAGGTGACAAGACATTTTGTCATAGATGACTGGCCTGTACACGTGAATTGTGGAAGGAGAGAAAGATGGGAAAAGAGTTGACTCTTATTTTAATTAATTTTCCCTTCACCAACTGAAAAACTTAACCTGATCTTCCAGCCATGTGCATCCACTTTTGTAAACACAGGTAGAGAGACGCACAATGAAATAATGCCATGAGTGTCTAGCTCTATGCCGAGAACATATAACATTTAATCTAGCCCCCCCCAAAAAAACAACAAAAAAAAATTTTAATTCTCTTTCATAAGTCTCTATGATACATAAGCAAGGAGAGAACAGGATAACTAAGTTGATAATCAAATCTAATAAAACAATGGATTGAAATAGAAAAAGAGATAAAATATCTAGGTTGATTGAATTAATTTTGAATCTCATCATCACAAAAAAAAGTCTTTAGCAAACTAGCAAGACGAGTAAAACTTTTGTTCTCTGGTGGCTGAAATGGGATCTGTCTTTGGCTGTTAGAAGCAATCACAGCATTCCATTTTCATCTGGCCCTGGTATAAAGGGTGCAGCAAAACTATCATCAAATTGGCCAAGTAGTACATAAATATGGCAGTTGAGTGGAGTGTCAGGGTAGGTCTGCTTTTAGCCAAAGTTCACACCGAACAAAATGCCAGTTTGCAAAAGTAGTAAAGTTTTCCCTTTTAAGGCATTGTGTACTGCATGTGTCTTTAAGTGATGTCATGTTTACCCATTCTGACGAGAGGAAACACTAGACAAAGCTTCACACTCCCATAAAGAAAATTAAATGCTTTTTACATGTAAAATGTATGTGAATATAATATGTGAATAAAGAAAGCTACAAAATTAAGGAAATATTAATTTCTAATAAAAAGCTAGCGAAACCAGAAGACTGATCTTTTGCTAGCAGCTACTGAATTATAAAATTTAGGTTTCCCATAGAGTCCAGAAATGTACAGTTTAGGAAATTTGACTACAGGTTTTGTTGAGATACTAGAGTGGGTGTCCAGTGCTATCAAATTATACTTTCCCTAAATCTATTTAAACCTCCGAACAACTGTTATCCAGATTTCCCAATCACAGATGGAAACTCCATATCTGGCTCTAACATCCATAGGCCAGAGGCTGCAATCTGGTCTTATGGGTAGTTATATATTAGGTCTTGTTGTATAGTGCCAAAGCCATAAGACCAGAGATTACATAACTGAGAGAGTTGGAAAACCCTAAGTCTTGGTTAATTAAAATGTTCGAAGTTAAAATACTAGAAGTGTGAAATCTTTAGTTTATAATAATTTAAAGTAATAAAGTTTAAAATATTATTATTACCTAAATTGTTATGATTAAAGTTTAAAATATTATGAGTTAACGATATATTTATCATTAATAATTTTAATAAAATCATGAAAAGTGGATCAAAGCATCACTATGACTTACATAGTTTACTTGATGCAAAACTATGTTTAGGTAACAGAAGATTTCATACCATAGACAACTACATAGTTCACTTAGTGTCAATTTACAAAAGTGTTTGTTAATACTGTCGAGACTTTATAACTGCCATTCTCTTAGTCCGGTTCTTCATGCTGCAAACATTTCTGAAGCTTATCAGTTTATCACACTGTCTACTGCAAACAGCTCTAAAACACATCATACTCTCTACTGCAACAGTTCTAAAACACATCAAATATACGGTTCGGATTGCTATATGTAACTGTTAATTTGACTCCTACAAAATTTTAGCTGTCAAATTACAGTTCGGATTGCTATATGTAACTGTTAATTTGACTCCTGCAAAATTTTAGCTGTCAAATTACTGTTCGGATTGCTATATGTAACTGTTAATTTGACTCCTACAAAATTTTAGCTGTCAAATGTACGGTTCAGATTGCTATATGTAACTGTTAATTTGACTCCTACAAAATTTTAGCTGTCAAATTACAGTTCGGATTGCTATATGTAACTGTTAATTTGACTCCTGCAACATTTTAACTGTCAAATGTACGGTTTGGCTTGCTATATGTTAACTGTTAATTTTTGTATTATTACATCGACTAGCTATGTGTAACTCTTACTTTGCCTATCAATACAACTGTTAATTTGCCTATTGATACATCTACTTGCTATATGTAACTTTTAATCTACCAATTAATATATTGACTTGCAAGGGGTTTGATCAAGTCAGTTTGGATCAAAATGCAAGTTTAGCTAAGCTCAATTTTTGTCTTGTCAAATGTGCTATTTAGCTTGAACTTGTCAACATTTTACTTATAAGCTAAATCACTTCTTTGATCATTGGATCACAACTAAATACAGAATTTTTATCTTTTATTTTGAAGATGATATTTTATTTATGCGTCTCTGTCCATGTATGTATACCCATCAAGAATGGCAGGAAGGAATGAGAAGCAGAGAAAAGAATAAAAGGAAGATATTTATTTTTTAATATTCTGTTTCAATGTGCATTAAACATGTGAAACGCATTCAGAGATTTTGGACTCGGATTATTTATGATTTCACTATAAACACAACAAATTTGCAAAAGCCTTATAGCACCTCAATAAAATGTTCACAAGATTATATGCTTCAAAGAAAAACAATCTCCATGATATAAAATTTCGAAAAAACTACAATAACGTGTCATTTGGATTGAAACACAGACATAACCATCATTTCCAAAAATCATTGCAAACAATGCAAATCAATTAAAAGCCTATGTTTTCTATTTATATATTTTCTTCAGTTTCATTTTCAAATGGAAAAAGAAAATTGAAAAAGTGTGGTTGCCCAGTGAGATTTGTACCTGGGCACTTAAACATGAAAATACATCGGGCAAACACAATGACCATGGGATTTATCAAAGTTATGGGTGTTGATGAACGTGTGTCCTAAATTTATCATGATCATAAATGATTGATAGCTTTTGAAATAAATGACTACAATTGTTTTGATTTCCATTAACTATGCATTGTCTTTCCTTGTAGTTGTAGCAGTAAGATCTGGTAAGTGACTGAAATATCATATTGAGCAAATTTAAGAAAGAATGTATATTTAGGGGGGGGGGGGTCTGAATATGAATTACTGATAAAAAAAACAAATAAAATAGAACTTTGTGTACACAAAATATACTTGATGCAAAGTGAATTTTCACTTGAACTGAAAAAAAGAATACTTGAAGATACAGGTATTTATTTCTGTTTCAATATAAAAAAAAACCAGACATTGTAATTCAAGTTTGAATTTATAAGTTTAACAAAAGACAGAAATGATGTTTGCTGCATAACTGATAGTGGGGGGAAAAGGAATGAAAACTTTTGCCAGGGTGTGACCACTGAACTTCTATTTCAATTACTGGCCACAGAGATAAAAGGTTAAGTTTGTAAACAACATAGAAAACATCACTCAACTCTTCAATCTTTGAAAGGCATGAAACATACCTAGCACCTGGAAACAAAAGTCCTACCAATAAACAAAAACAACTCTTCAATCTTTGAAAGGCAGGAAACATACCTAGCACCTGGAAACAAAAGTCCTACCAATAAACAAAAACAACTCTTCAATCTTTGAAAGGCAGGAAATATACCTAGCACATGGAAACAAAAGTCCTACCAATAAACAAAAACAACTCTTCAATCTTTGAAAGGCAGGAAACATACCTAGCACATGGAAACAAAAGTCCTACCAATAAGCAAACAAGGGATAGATAAAAAGCACAACCGAAGTGTCATAAGATGCGGAATTCTCCCACATATATTTTAATATAAATTTTCATTTCTAATCTGTAATTTAAGAGGATGTGTTATTTGGACAGGTCAGAATGTTGTGATAAACTTTATTTCTAAAGTGAAAGTCCATGATGAACAGAGGGGGAGCTAAGTAGATGATTGAGCGTGTTGAGTGGTAGCCATGAATAGAAATATTGCTATTTGTGAGAACGCTAACTCAGTGGCATCTGCCAGTAAAGTGATGGTGAACTAAGCAATTTAAATCTATGTCCTGCTTTATCCAGGCCCATTCAACTTTTAGACTGATGAGTCACTCACATATCTATCATCGGAGCAGCATTCAACACCCACACAGGCACCAATACACACAAACTCCACCCACTCCACTCTGTTCTATACTGAATTTGTAGGAATACAGGAACCACTGACATGAATATACCTCACCTCCCAAGTCCCCACAAATACTAAACATAAAAGATTCCATTTTCAGCAAAACACATAATCAAAACAGATACCATATCACCACAATGACAAAATAAAGTTCCCAGTTCTACAAACATTTGCCTGAGAACATGACAGCTGACCACAGAGCCAAATATGCCATCACACAGTGACATTTACATCAACAACTCCGGATAACACTGCACCAGAATGAACAGACTACGGCTGAATTGGAAAGTTTGAAATTTAAAAAAAGTTGTAGTAATGTAACAGATTTAGAAAATCACATTACTAAGAGCAAGTCCATTTATTACCAAAATATAAACCAAAGTAAGAGTTTAAAGGCATATCTTCATTTTTTCCTTTTTGTAGCTCATCATTCTCAGCTGCCACTAAAGTGAATTTATTTATTTATTTTTTTAATTTACATTTCTTACACTCACAACTCATTGGAAATATTTCTAAAATAACAAGACTCTTTAGAACATTGAATTTGCCGAAACATTCTTGACTTCGCATGTGAAATAATCCATCATCTATTTCAGAGTTTCTCTTTGTGCTTTGTTGTAAATTTTATACAACGCACTCTGGAGATTGTAAATAACAGCTAGTTAAAGTATGTACTCCGTGGGCTTTAAATGTGTTTAATGACGTCAAACCAGACAACTGTAGTCTTGGCACTGCTGAGTAAAAGGTCTTACAGTCTGCTGATACCGTTCCGATCTTGTGCCAAAAATCACTCGTTCTCGAGTCAATAATAGACTGTGACTTAATCGTCACCATGGCGGCATTATTTCATAACAAATGTATACATGTTGTGGCCTGCGTTCGGAATATAAGAGCATGGCTGAGTGCGCACTGGCTGACAATTAGCGCTTGCACAAACCCAACAAATTCGTACACAGAAAACTGTATTGTTATTAAGTGAATCGACGATTCATATAACAAGTAAGTTATTTTCATTGTTATTTGAATATTTCAGTCACTGTACTTTCAATGTTTAAATTCAATAGGCCTACACATATTATTATCAGTACTTCAAAATGCTTAACTTAAGTTGTATATTTTCCCTATCGGTTGTTTATCAATATTTCATTATTTGCTTTACATGTTTACATCGTATGCAGCCTTCGACAAATTACGTACGTTGACTGACTCGTCAGTTCGTTTCACATTCACTGTACTGTCAGCAACGTTCGTTGTATTGTCAGCATCTTAAAGTGGTCTGCGTAATTGTGTATTAGAAATATTGCATGAAACACTGAATTATATCATGACCTACTAGTAGCATAAATAAGTAGGCGTGGGCACACATTTTTATTGTACTACTTTTTAGTTAATTTACTGACAATTAATTAAACTTATTTTTACTGTTATTATACTTGGTAGCGAACTAAAGTAACATACATTATACTAAGATCCATATAATTTGGTTTATAGTCTATTGTTCCAAAACAGAAAACCAGGCGAAACTATATTATTTGAAAGGATACGTTATAATGACTACAACAATATATTTTATTGTTTTAAAAAATATATTAACTTCTAGACCTATTTGAAGCATAGAAATAAACTATTAATTTTTAAGACCTGAATCCAGTCCCCCCCTACTGAAAACATACAAGTGAACAGACTAATAACTGTCCAGCTAATTCCAGTCTCATTCACTTTACTTTTCCACTGAAAACATACAAGTGAACAAACTCTAAGTGTTTGTCTAGCTAAATTCCAGTCTGATTCACTTTACTTTTCCACTGAAAACATACAGGTGAACAAAAAGTGTTTGTCTAGCTAAATTCCAGTCTCACTCATCTTATTTTCCTACTTAAATACAAATTTACAAGTGAACAGACCTAAGTATTTGTCCAGCTAAATTCCAGACGCACTCATCAAACATTTCTGATTTACATTTTTTTTTATCATTGAACATCAAGCTAAATACTTATATTCTGCTTACTAATAAAATTAGAAAATATGTGATTTATTTAATAAATGTAAAGCAGTTAACCTTATCAGTTTACTGAACCTTTATTATAAGGTACTCTGGCTTGACTGCACACATTTTAGCAGGCATGATGAGCTGTTAACTATGGTCCCAGATCTAAAGACTATAGATTGGTCATTCCTTAGAAATATAATGCTCAAACAGAGCACTTAGGTGAGTTTACAACTATTTTATTAACTTTCACTCCGGTATGTATGTTGTATCCTTTTCATGTGGGATAAAACCACATGGTGTTTCTTGCAACAAGTTAAATGTTTATTTTAAGGAGTACAAGCAACAGAATGTTACAACTCCAAGGAATACAGTTCTATGGGAAAACAAAGTTGAAGTTAGTCATTGCGTGTATGGACAGAGATAATATTATTAATAATTAGATAATTATAATAAATAAAAATATAGATTTTAGTTCTAAGGATTTATTTTGTTACACACTGACTGTTATTATTAGTTTATTTTAAATAATAAAAGAGGAAAATCTTACATACCGATCTGTTTGGGAGTGTATTGAAAAGTTGATAAAGATTAGAATACTTTATTTTTCTAACAAAATTATGTTTGAAGATTATTGCTGACATTGAAACGAATTCATATGGGATTGATTAACTAAACACTTAGTTGTTTGTTAAATTACAGGTTCAAATTTGGACTAATAGATCAGTTGAGAAAAATGTAATTATGATACATGCCACTTTTTGTTAGGTTACTGAATGCTTTGAGTTTATAACTATAGTTCTCTTATTTTTAGTAACATTTTTTTCACAATAAAATATGTCTTTTTACACTTGGTCAGTTGAGCAACTTTTTTAAAAAGCATCCTACCTGATTCAGATTCATATAAACATAAAACATTGTGTACATCTAATTTTATTTGACTCTTTCATTTTTGCTTAACCCTGACAACCACTGCTGAGAGAATTTGAATCTAGAAGGAGCAGCACTATGTGTGAAAGCAGTATTATGATGACTAAAAAAAATCACCTTTGAATAGAGAAATAGATATGTCATTATGTGTATTAAGTGAATTGGAAATATACAACACTTTAGTTGATATCAGGAGTATTCAGAAATGATAATGTAATTCAATTAAACTTTAGAATAAAGACCTACTCTTTCCAAAAGGTCTTGACTAAGAAAAATAAACTTTATATACCTTTCAGCAGTTGACAAATAATAATTTTTTAGTGACATTATTTTGTAATTCTGTATATAATATTTACATTTTATTTTGTGATTACATAGTTTATATTAAATTTGTCACAATATCTTATTTTTATACAATATTAGCAAGCATCCTTTATTTAAAAAAGAAAAAGAAATCAGATACAAAATATCTCTTAACTATATAGAATTTTAAGTATGTAGTTGTTTTTAATTTGATTTTGAAAATTGATTTAAGAGTACATGTATTTTGTTGCTCTGTTATTAAGTTTAACAATATTTTATTGCTAAGATACAAAATGGCATCAGAAGAAATGAACACTGGCTCTGCAGAAGCAGGAAATTCTGGTCATCAGACAGGACGTTCAATTGTTGTTGATACTTCTTTCTTTGAGGAGCAGTTTCTTCGTTGCCAGGTTTGTCATGAGAGATTCAATCAGTCTGAGCGAAGTCCTAAGTCATTGCCATGCAATCATACATTCTGCCTGCCATGCTTAACTCAGATTTTTGACCATGCACAAACACCTTCACGACGAAATTTGATTTGGGCTGATGCCACACTAGACGGAGCACTTAAGTGTCCAACATGTCGTGTAGAGATTTACCTCAGCAAGAACAAGATCAAAGATCTACCTAGTGATCACCGAGTTGTACAGCTGATGGACTTCCTGTCACAGGTATTATTTGCCAGTTCATTACAAATTTGTTCACTAAATTGGACATTTGTGCTCTTTCTTTAATACTTTTATTGCATATATTTTCAATTATGAATTTTTTTGTTTGAAAGAACATTTCTTCTAAGTCCATAAATGTATACATGTACTAGTTTGACATAAAGACTCTTACTGTCCAGATGATGGATGTAAATACAATACAAATTACAAAAAGTGCTGACTTTGCAGGCTGTATCCACTTCACAGAATGTTTGCACAAAACATGAGCTTCAGCCTTTGAATTTTTTTTGCAAACACTGCTTGATTCCTGTGTGTCGTGACTGCACAGTTCTTGACCATAAAGAGCAGCAAGGGCACATTATTGTGGACGTCAAGCAAGCACTTAGTGACACTTCTGGGGAGTTTGTTCAGGTGAAGACTTTTTGTAATTTATTTCATTTTAAACAAATAAAACTTTTTTTTTAACTCAATGCTACATAATTTCAGAAATGTGCTACTTTTTATTTAAATGCACAATTTACAAATGTTGGTTGCTAGAAATAACAATTCGGGTATATTTTCGGAATGACATTACTTTTCTAGAAGTAATTTTAGTTGGAAACTTAAGTTTACAATTTCTGTAATTTTATTTATTATATTTACTTTAGTAATTAATATTATCACATATGTAAACCAAGTTCTTTGTCTTAAATTGTTTTCTTGTGTAACACTCCTTGGTTATAATGTTTTCATGTATATCAGGTTCTTATATGATGCGAGTGCAACACATTCCCTTATGAAATTTGTAGTTACATTTAATCTGCCAAACTGAATTATTGTTACAGTGTGCTGTTATAATACTGGCATTTATTATCTTTCTTAGAAGAATTGTTTAAATTGTTTAATAATTGTCTTTAGTGACTAAAATGTGACTTTTATATTCATTGTTATATACATTACATTTTGTAAATTGTTTCATTGCACATTTAGTCATCATACATAAATGAAAACCACTGCTCAGCATAAAGAAAAACAGCTTACAGTTTTAAAATAAGGCATTTCATTCATTTAACTTAAAAGATTACACTAATTATTGATAGTTATGCAAAGTTTAAGTACGTGAATACAAAATATGTTTATAGGACCTTACTTTTATAAGCAAGTATAAAAAAAATTAAAGGTTATAACCAAAATAAACTAATAAAGAATTGAATCTGAATCTTCCTACTTCTTCAGTAATACATCACTCACTTCATCCATCCCCCAAAACACTATAATATTATGCCACTTACAAACCTATGGACAGATATTTCTTAGTGATTCTGTCATCCCAAAATACTCTAATACATCACCAAATACAGTGTCTGCATCACCCCCAAACACAATAATATGATGCTAAATACAGTGGTTAAGTCATCCCCAAACACTGTAATATGATGCAATAGAGTGACTGCATCATCCCAAAACACTATAATATAATGCCAAATACAGTGATTGCATCTCTCCCCTCCCCAACTCTATAATATAATGTTTAGAACTTTAGATCATCCCCAAACACTAATATAATGCCAAATACAGTCAGTGCATCACTACCACCCCCAAACATTATAACATGATGCCAAATAATAGTGATTGCATCATCCCCAAACACTGTAATATGATGCCAAATAACAATGATTTTGCCATCCCCAAACCCTGAACTAAGATGCTAACTGATTGTGTAATCCTAAAACGTTGTAATATGATGCTAAATACAATTATTCTGCCATCCCAAAACACTATTCCATGATGCCAAATTCACTTATTCTGCCATCCCCAAATACAATAATATGATGCCGTATACAATGATTTTGTCAAACCAAAACACTATACTATGATGCCAAACACAGTGATTCTGCCATCCCAAAACATTGTAATATGATACCAAATCTTTAGACTGATATTTCTTAGTGATTCTGCCATATTTCTTATTTGTAGGCACAGTTCCACTGTTGTTTAGATTTGTTTCCAGATTTGAATGGAATGGGACAGACAAAGGGTTGATTCTCTTTTTCCAAAATCATTAAAAAAATATGTATGATCTGTATCTTTGCTCAGGTAGAGGAGAAATGCAGACAGAGCTTAGAGAAGATGAAGACTCGTTCTGATGCTCTTGCTAATGCTTCCAAACGTCTAGATATCCAGGAGCGTCAGCTGAGTAATTTGATAAAGGAGACCTTCATAGAATATCGTCTGCTTCTTGAAAAACGTCAGGAAGCCTTAATCCACAAGCTGCAACAGACAATCCGCAATCAGAAAGCTGTTATCAACACACGTTTTGTCAATGTATGTGAAAATGGCACACAACTTCAAAAACTTTTTGATTCATTTAGCGATGCAAAGACATCTAATAATGTGCAGCAGTTATTTACACTTCACAAAAAATTAAAGGTAAATATCCATGTTTTAAATACAATATATTATATACATATTGTTCTACTACCTTAAAATGTTTGTGCACATTTGCGGGGAAAGGTTACTTTAACTAAATTATCCAAAAGGATACATTATTGTTGTTGCAGCAATAGTTTTAAAAAATTTATTATCTTATTATGTTGTCTCACAGAACTATTTCAAGCATAACAAATAACTATACTCATTTTAGATCAAAATTTTAAATCGGTCAAAGATAACTCTTTAATAATTGAATTGTTTTAGTGAACAATGCTGTGACATCAGACTGCACTCCGTCAATCCTCTGTTTGGAAGCAGATTCAGGTCCTTTGGTTGTCTCATAGTAAAATGCCTGTTTGGCTTGTTTCACTTGCACACTGTAACAATTTCATAAGTCTTGTCATTAGAGTGGAGATCATTCACCCGATAACTTTCACTGTCTCTTTAAGCAGCTCAGCTATTTTCCCATCATAGCTATGTAGGCACTCAGAAAATGGCGATGTAAGATGATCACACTAGAAGGGTTTTTCCCCTTCCTCAGCAATGAAAACTGTTCATCTGTGATAATGAAAACAAAACTTCACTCTCCTTTCAATAAAGGTTGAGTTCCAATGTTCAAAAACTCTGATAATCAACAGTCCTGAATAATGCATGCTGGCCAATCAATTCATGCAGCACATGAAAAATTGTTTCTGCACACATTTCTCTTCCTACCTATCACCTCAGGCACATTTCTAAAATGCTGAACACTAAATACCTTCAGTGCACTTCAATTTAAAGATCTAAAATAATACACTTGGTAAAATATACCTTGACTTATCTTCTTGGATTCCACGTGGAACAAAGGGTCTCAACAACAGCTCTCCATCGCACTTGATTCTGGGCAGCCTTTTGCAGTTCACACCATGACAGGTTGCAGCTCTTCATTTCCCCTTTGCAGGATCATTTCCTGGTGGTCTTAGGGTGACCAACCCATCTCTTTCCCTGGGTTTCCACTGCAAAGCCTGCTGGGTGATGTCCCTGGGGGTTGTCCTATTCATTGCCATTTATGCCTGGCAATCTGATTGATGGGATCTTGGTTTGTCCACTGCCACAAATCAGTGTTCTTTAGTTTGTCTGTCCACCTGATCTTCAGTATGTTGCGAAGGCAGCCGTTGACGAATACTTGGAGTTTGTTGGTTAGGATGTTGGTGACTTTCCAGATCTCTGAGCCATAGAGGAGGACAGACTTAAAGTTACTGTTGAAAATTCGTAGTTTGTTGCAGACAGATAGGGATGTATTTACCTCCAGACTGGTCTCAGGGTAATAAAGGCATAGGTAAAATATACCACACTAGATTTAATGTTTATGAATAACAATTCCTTTTATCACTCACTCACTCATACAAATGTGAATGAAACTACACACGCACAAATGCATAAAGTTAACAGTATAAATTTTGCTTTACATGTGTAATTAGCAATACAATATTAACAGTCCCAGTGTAATCTTTTTCATAAGAAATAAAAAGAGTATAGCAAGGTTTTTGTTGGTTGCATGAATTATCTTTAAGCTAACACTTGAAAAACAATTAGATTTATTCCTCCCTTGCGTTGCCGATCAAAGTACAAAGTATGCAGTGACCTGAGTGGGTTGCGGCCCGTCAATAAAAAAAATGAGGGCAAAAATAATAATAGTTTTTAAAAATTCTTTAGTGACATTTATTCCCTTATTTGTGACACTTACACTAAAGAACTGGCAGACAAATACATAAGAAATTAGAAAGGTTTTATAATCTTAAGTACAGAAAGTGGTGACCACTATAGATGGATCACCAAATCCAGTATTTGTGAGCAGGATGTAAGAACACCAGTACTTGGTTTTAAAATTACTAAATATTTTACTATTTAAAATTTTCATCATCCTATAGCTGATCTCATTGCTAAAGACTTTTACAATTGTGTCTCACACTTTTTTCTTACTACTATGCAGGGATTGATAAGGTGTGAACTTGTGATGATAAAAATTCTATTTTTGACAGTGGTAGATGTATGAATGCAAATCAAAGAGTGCTGTAGAGCAGATGCACATCACTTATAGCCCTCAGTATAAAATATTATACAAGGTGCACAGATTAACATACAGAATGGAATCTGTATGTAAGCATTTTTTAAATTTGATGCCAATATTATCTTCCTGACATTCATAATTTTTCACTAAATTCAAACATTTACAGACACCCATTCTACATATGAATCTGGAAGATTTATTAGTTAATGTACTAATTACCAGCAGCAATGAAAATCCTATATATACATACAACAAACCTTTAATAGATTGAGATACATATTTGAAAGATTAATTCAGTATTAACTGTAGGTAATCTACCAAATACTTACACTGGAAAAGATTAACTCCATTGCAGAAAAAGAATATTCACAGAAGTAGAACAGATTCACATAAGGTTTACAGCCATGGTTGGTTGGCATGCGACTAAGGGTATAGAGCATTAATTAACTAATTTGTCTGTTAACATTGCATCAACATTCCTTCCCTTCAAAACCCCAGCAAATAATGAATCATTAAATATTCTAGTAGCCAGTCAAGACTTGTTAATGGCCCATTAGCAGATCTAATTATGGCAAAGCATATTATGTTATAGTAGTTTTAATAGTCATGTCTTGTTAATGTCCCATTACTGCAAAGTATGTTGTATGCTATAGTATTATATGTTATAGTAGTTGTAACAGTAATGACTTATTAATGTCCCATTTAGCTGGTCTGATTATGGCAAAGCATACTGACTTTAACAAATGTAATATAATTTTAACATTTTGTAAATTCTGAATGTGCTCTGCAAATTTTAGCTGAGTACTGGAATATGTCTGAAGTGCCACAGTGGGTTGCATGTCTCCATGCATTATTTCAAGTTTGTGGTTGGTAGAATAATTGTAGTAAAATAATTTATATTTTTTAAATGAATGCAACATTAAGCCAGTAAAATGTTATTTTTGCATATTTTAAACAGAAGTCATCTGATTTTAAATAAAGTTAAATTATGAAACTTATTAGATAAACCTATTAATATGAATAAAATAGTAAATAAAGCTGAAATAAATTAGCTATTTGTTTTATTTTATATTGTTTTAAATATAGGATCAAGAGAAACAGTTCAACACTATAGCTACCTTGGTTGATGAAGATTTGTTCAAATCATGTACATTTGAATCTACTTCAGAAGGTGAATTCCTCTCTGAAATTAGCTCTCTTGGAGAAGTCTCCACTAAAGATGATTTGGGACTTAAAGAACCTATCACGGCACACCAGGTAAGATACTTTATTATTAAGTGTGAATTTTAATATTGCATATTTATCCAAACTGATTTAATCTATTTATCAGTCTTTGCAGGAGTTGTGTATTTGTAGATGTCTGTGTTTAATTGTATAAGATTTAACTCTTTTATACCAATATGCCAAGCATGGAATAAAATATTGGGGGAAAAACTTTCAATCTTTGAGTGTTAAGAGTTGTTTTTGTGCCATCTTATGTTGTTTCTCATATCCCTTGTATCAGATATAACTCATTCTCTCTCTTTTCTCTAACATATCTACCCTATCTTATTCAATACAAGTGTTCTACAGTATTACAAAAGCATAAAATTACAACATACATTTGAGTCATAACCTACTTAGCTACAGTCTGTATGAGAAGTTGATTTTACAAACATCTTCCACATTTGACAGTCATTACTTCATATTCAGTCTTTGTTTTTTCAAATATTCACACATTTTTAGTTGTCATTTGGTATGTTATATAATATGCTACCACTGGTAATCATAATTGATAAAAATTTACTTTTTTGCCTTTGTGTTCATTTATTAAAACTGATTTATCACTAATTTCTTAACTTAGTTTGTAATATAAACACTTTTTGTGTCTACACATTGACTGAAATATTGTCTGAGAACAACCATGGAAAGTGGTTAGGTTGTAGTAAAACTGATTTATTGCTAATTTCAGTACTTAATTGTAATATAAACCCTTTTTGTGTCTACACATTGATTGAAATTATGTCTGAGAACAACCACGGAAAGTGGTTAGGTTGTAGTAAATTGAGGGGTCCACTGCTTAAAAATGATGATTCAATATCACCATTGCAACTGTATGGAGCATTAAATACAGCGTATTTTATATACTTTTTATCATATAAGTTAGAAAATATGTCAAGAAACAGTTTCTGTATGACCATACTGGTATAGTCCCACATCACCCCATTGCCACAACCACCTTTAAAAAATATCTGCAGATTGTTTCATTAACAATATGATAAATAATAGATTTTAACAGTTAGAAATATCTCATATATATACCTCATATCTCTTATAATAATATAATGTTAAACATATTCTAAACCTGAATTAACTAACATAAAGTGGTGAATTACATAAAAATAAATCTTATTATTATAATTGTTTGATATAATTATGTTTCTGCAAATTTCGCTTAGTTCTTATGCAGTTCTGATTGGTCAGTACAGTTTCTTAAATTATTTTTGTACGAACATTTACATTTCATCAGATATAAATATAATTTGTGTTATTTTACTGACTAGGTGTGATGGTAGATCTAAGCTTTACTGGCATGGGGAAATTTAGTATTATGGGTGTGGTACAGAAACTTGTTATAGAATTTGATACACACCTTGACATTAGCTATTTATGTATGTTCAGCTGAGTACAGATTGTTGTGACATAATTTCTGTTCGCACCATAATTTTAAATAGTATGTATTACATGGAGTGCCAGGCTTTTTAAACATTTTAACTCCTTTCCAGAAAGATGTCATTTTTATTCCAATAGTATTGTTTGCAAAAATGTGGATAAAGGGGAATAACTGAACAAAATAATATCCACGGAGTTTTGGTAGAGTTGCCTCCCTTTCATTCTAGCATGCATGCATACATATTAGAGTTAAACGGTGATGTACACCCACAACACTGATGGAGTTTATACTAAAATTCAATATTTCTGTAAGATATTGATTATTTAAACTTTAACAGACTGTTTGAATTGAAATTACTACTTCTGTATCCTTGTTTTCTGTTCTAAATAAGAATACATGTTGAAAATCCCTTTTAACAGGGTCTTTAATTAGGATGTATAGATTTATTTTAGTACAGTCATGGATCTACTAGTGATTCAATCAAAAACCTAATTATACTGAACTTAAACATAACCTAAATCATATAAGATTAAAGCACAAATTTAAACCATCCATTTTGAACAGTATATTGGTAACTGTGTTAAATTTGCTTTTGAAGAGATCTGTTAGCATTTTAAGACTTATGTTTTAAATTTTCTATTTGAAAATGATTGCAATTTGGTCTGTTATTGCACTATATTTTTAGCTAGTGTACCTGGATATGGAAGAACGTCGTGAACGTGAACGACAGAATCAGTATTTAGGATGTGATTCTATGACATTCCTGTTGGGGGAACAAGACGGATCAGAGGACCAGGATTTGGATGAATTGACAACAACAGATATGCATAGATTTCGATATTCCAGGTAGTTATTCCATTTTAAAACTGACTTCATTATTTTTATTAATAATAATACTGGACAAGAATAGGGCTGTTTTCAGCAGTTTCTACTGCCCGTCTGCGTATATATACTATGCAGAGATATGGCACTAACTTTCACTCATGATCTACTGTTTAGGATTTCCTTAATATATGCATTAAAAATATAATGTGTGGCAACTCTGAACTATATAAAGCAGGGATATCAAACTCAATCTGACAGTGGACCAGTTTAAATTCAAATATCCTCCTCTGGCTGCACAGATTGGCCTGGCCATAAAAATAAATATATTAATGTGCCAAAGTATATTCATAGTTTATTGAACACCAACTGTATGAATTCAGACAAAAAATTACATATAATGCTATCAAAACTTTAATAAATATATTAATGACACTAACTTAGTGCTTTGATAATTTACTTCCTGATATGTGACACCCCTGTTTGTTTCAACACTGTATCGAAGTCTGGAACACATGAGTGTCACATGTTTATATTTAATGACTATGCCACTATATCAGACTCTAAAGTATCAATATTAGATTATTATTTCACTTTCCATAGTTGTGTCTATAGTGTTTTCTCTTTTTAGATCTATTAGTTATTAATACTTAGCCACTGCATTTTGAACAATTCTTATAAATAAATGGAAATGTTGATATATATTTAATTTAATTGATTATTTTTATTTAAGGCATTTATATATTTAATGCAAAATGTATTTTATACTAACAGATACAGCATGCCTGCAGATGAGGAGAGCATAGAAGATGAAAGTATTCAGTCACATTTATTTTCTGATCTGCCAATTCATAGTAGTCATCATCTGCTTGCCACACTCATGCCTGAGGTTTCTAATATGAGAATTCCTAACATACCTGTGTCAACATTGTCTTTAGATCAAACCACAGATAGAGAAATGGTCAATTCTAATAGAGAGGGTGGCAACAGTGCTCGACGAGCACATTCACACTCTCAGAGAACTGCCCACCAGTATCCAAGGTTTCCAAGGGTGGTGAGACATCAGCAAAACATGCAACTGGGAAGTTGAATTAAGGTGGATATCATTGGATCATGCCTATAAGACATGCGGCCAGATGACAAGCTTAATTAAATAGAAATAATATTTGTGTTAAAGTGAAGTATGTTACCCTCCACTTCATATGCCAAAAAAATATAAAATCACGCGTGTGTTCTAGGCCTCCGCAACTAACTAGCATTATTGAATGAATTTAAATTATACATTTTTTCCATAACTTTTACTATCACATAGAATTTACTTTTCTTACCATATTTTATTTGCATGACTAGTATTAGTATATGTGCTAATTTTTTACTTTAACTGTAAAGATTTCTAAGTTATTTTGATTATGTATCATATGTTTTTATAATGTAATTGTTAGTACTTTCTTGGGAGTTGAATGCCTTTACATCGTTATTAAAATAAAAAGTTGAAAAGTAAATAAATTTAAATACAAATCATCCTTAACTAAATATCACATATCTACCAATACTTTATCAGCAAAATTAAAGTTTAGTGAAGATCATTACTTGTTAAGCACTATCACATATTTACCAATACTTTTTATCAGTAAAAAATAAAGCATGTGGAAAAAAAAACCATTTTGCCAGTATATGCAGACTGAACGAGAAGAAATCATTAAACCTCTTGCATGAAGACGAGTACAACCAGGAATTAGATGCTTGTTATGAGAATGTTTAGCACATTGGCACAAATGAAACAGGAGTCTATGCAACATGATGATTGGAAGAGTGCTAGTGACATTTCAGGGGCCAGTGTAAACTATATGTCGCAAGAGACTTACATCAGGTAACAGATGATAACAGGTGATAGATCAATGCATACCCTTGAGAAGTCGACAAGAAACTGGTGATGTATGATGGTAGAGAAGTTAGACCATTAGGAGAGAAAATATTTGAAGAGGAAAACCCAAAAAATTAGGATAGTAATCAGAGACACAAATAATTCTGACATGGCTACAGGAACACACAGAGCTCAAACAGTACAAGTTGTGAAACACCTACATCTACAAGCAGTGGTAGACTGGCTAAACAACCAGCTTACCTGAAAGATTACCACTGGGAAAGGAAGAAGTAAATTTTTATTTGACAAAGTGACTGCAAGGTGTTCATTCACAAGTATCAAGGTACTAGTAGTAATGTTTTATTATTATGGGAAGAAGTAAATTTATTTTTTGACAAAGTGACTTCAATCACAACTATCAAAGTACTAGTAGTAATGTTTTATTATTATGGGAAGAAGTAATAAATGTACTTAGCACACAGTGGTGGGTATTTACTGGGGATTGTTTACACTAAAACAGCGGAGTGTGTAGTTATGTTAATAAGCAATAAGTGAGTGAATCAGTGTCATACTGTTTGCTTAGCGTCATCTGAGTCTAAAGGCATTGAAGACAGTGTAAAGCGAAATGTGCAATGAGATGAAAAGACTCTGGAAAGTGAAGATAGGAATAGAAAGAACAATGCAAATTTGGAAAGCACATCATGCTTTTGCTTTAATTTATTCAATTTTGTTGTTGTTAGCATTAAAAAAAACCACAACTGTGAGAAAGGGGGATCTGACGGTATTGGGTTTATGTGTACTCTGTAACAGGATAAATTAGGCATGCACATAAGAACATGGCGTACAATGGCATAACCATGCTAACTTTTTTCTAAATGATCTTTTTTATTTCAAATGTAATAAATACTTCATTTTAATTTTGTAAGCATGAAATAATTTTGAGAAAGAAAAGTTTTACAAAAATATAACTAAAAAATGGGGGGAGGAGGTTGTCCTGCTAAAAATGCAAACATTGCAAGTATGCATGAAAAAATATTTAAATATAATTGTAGTGATAAATATAGTACTAGAAATGTCACAGCATTCACTGTTTGTGTGGTTTTCCAAATTTTTTTAAAGTATACAAATACTAAATCGACCCATTTTGTTGCTAGTGAAGTACCTTATTTACTTTGAAGATAGACCATGACACCTTTACATTGTTTTTCGACAAATGAACTAACTTTATTATTTAAGACACATTTAATTTGTGGTATTTTTATCATATAAAATAGATGCTGACTTTTATAAAAAGACAAACTGAGTAAACAAACTTTTATTTGTTGTTTTTCTTGCTTGTCATGTTAAAAAAGCAAGCATGCATGAAAAATATTTAACTATCACCACAATGATTGATGAAGTGTTAGAAGTTACTCAGCATTCCAAGTTCATATGGTTTTGCATATTTTATTAATTATGCTGACTTAACACTTTTGTGTTGTCAGTGAGTACCTTAACTATTTGGAAAAAAATAACAATTAAATACTGTTAAAAAAAAAAGGTATTGTGTGTGTTCACATTTTGATTTCAAGTGAATAAAAGGTTCAAATACTGGTTTATGGCAACTTGATACACTGAACAAGAAGTTCAACATTGGTTTATTTTTTATGGATTACTCTGAACAAAAAATAATTTTTGTTTATCCTGCATTTATTTAATTTGAACTAAGAATCCAGCATTATATTTTGTCTTTAATTATTAGACTAAACAAAACTGATGTATTGTGCTTTTTATATTTTGTCTTTAATTATTGGACTAAACAAAGCTGATGTATTGTGCTTTTTATATTTTGTCTTTAATTATTGGACTAAACAAAACTGATGTATTGTGCTTTTTATATTTTGTCTTTAATTATTAGACTAAACAAAACTGATGTATTGTGCTTTTTATATTTTGTCTTTAATTATTGGACTAAACAAAACTGATGTATTGTGCTTTTTATATTTTGTCTTTAATTATTAGACTAAACAAAGCTGATGTATTGTGCTTTTTATATTTTGTCTTTAATTATTGGACTAAACAAAGCTGATGTATTGTGCTTTTTATATTTAGTCTTTAATTATTGGACTAAACAAAGCTGATGTATTGTGCTTTTTATATTTAGTCTTTAATTATTGGACTAAAATGGTTAATTTGATGTGTTATGCTCTTTTATATTATGTTTTTAATTATTAACTAAACAAAGGTTAATTTGATGTGTTATGCTTTTTTATATTTTGTATTTCAGTTTGATGCTTTTTAATATTTTGTCTTTAATTTTAAGACTAAACAATGGTTAAGTTGATGTGTAATGTGTTATTTTTTTAGATTTAAATGAATGAAGATTCAAGCATTTAATTTATTCCAGCAGGTCTCAGAGAATAGACATTTAAAACTGGCTTTTGATTTTAATGGATTACATTGATGAATGGTTCAATCATCATGTGATCCTATTTAGACAAGTTAGGTGTCACTCCTCTTTGATATCTTACAGTAACTTGCACTCTTTTTGCTTATACATCCCCATCTTAAGTTTGTAGAGTTAAATCCCAACTGCCTACCTAGGGATGATTTATCTCATAAATTGGATAATTCAGCATTAACCAACCAACATCATCATTTCGCATATTATAAGACAATCTAGAGGAATGTGAATGTCTCATCAGAAAAATAATTTTAATATTGTCAACATGCCGTTGTAACCCAAGTAAAGTGAGTGAAAATTTAACTAAAGATCATTTTGCAAGTTGTCTTGGGTCACTAGCTAGAGCCTGTCAGAACTGTTAGCACTTGTGTATTTCCGTCACAGGGCTAGAAACATCTGGCACAGAATGGTCTCTTCTCAAGAAATAAGTTTCAGTATTTTCATCACCTTAAAAGTACTTACTCTGAAATTGTATGTTGGCAGGAGATAGGACCACCATACTAAATGATGATTCATAATCTTTGAATGACAGATCTGAAAGAGATTTGTGTTCAGTTTTAAGTATGAACTTTGGTCATAATTGTAAAACTAACACTTTTTTTTTCAACTGTGCAAATTATTGCTAAACAATCCAGCTCAGAAATAGTAAACATCTTTATAGTTGTAATTTTGTAACTTGTATAAGTGATAGGCACTAACTAACTCATCTCCAGGATTTGAACTTTTCTGCATCAGAATTGTGCCTAAATCTGTCAAAATATTTAGATGCCTCACACCCAAAAGCCAAGCAAATGTAAGGCAGGATTGGAGTTCAGATAGTATTTCAAATCCTGAAATGCCCTCTAATATTCAGAAGTCTAAGCTACTTTATCTGGCATTTTTCTTAGTCAAATCATACAAGGAAGCATCCAAGACACTGTGACAATAATAATCACCCCCCACCTCTTCTTTTAGAATATTAATTAATAGTCTCTATGCTTTATTCCTCATTATATTTATGCTGCATATTTTCATAAACATTACTTGTGTATTTTGTAGATGTATCTAGGTGGCTTTTTTTTTTTCTCTCAGTTTAGTTACAGCAATATTGGGTGTTTTGTCAACTGTCCTCTGTGTGCATTTGAGTGTGTGTGAGAAAGGAAGAGAGCGCCCCTTAATTGGTATTTATGCTTTCTGCTGGGAAGGAGCATCCTGATTGATTGCCCTGGCTGGAACAGCAGGCTGTCCAGATCAGGCATGGCTGGGCAAGGAATACCTGTGTTATGATTGGGGTTTGCCGTTCATCTGTGTGTGGGAGGAGTGCTGGGTAGGATCAAAAGGAAGGACCACCCAATATATATGATTGGATCAGCAGAAGTTGCTTGCTGACCATATCCAAGAGATGTTGCTTAGGGTTGGGAGGATCAAGGAAAGAGAACCCTAGGTGGTGTACTACCTATGTTGGTGATCCATACCAGCTGGCCGGAAGCAAGCCACAGCTGATGGCCAGGCAACGGAGAGTTGTCTGGCTTTTGAGTATCAAAGTGTACCTGCCCGGTGTCACACTTAGGAGTTTTTGGCAGAGTGTGGCATCATGATTGTTACTTTGCCATTGTTGGATTGGAATTCTAATAGTTGACTTAGGTAGCATCAGGGCTATGACTTAATGAGAGATCCAAGATCTAGTCAATTACATTAAGATTCAGAGAGGGTGTCATATGCGGTTGTTGCCGGTGTGACATTTGTGTGGTCTCGACAGATGTAGCTACAAAATTCCTATTTCTGTATTGGAAAGTTAGTTTGAGCTGAGGGTCAACAGTTTTGTTTTGCCCATAACAAAAGCTGTTCAGTCTTGATCTTTGTGTATTTATGGTCCAAACAGCATTGGGTCTTTCATGCACAACCATTGCGTTGAGAGCCTGAAATTCTTATTTCTTTATGGTAAGATTAGATTTGAGGAAAGCTGAGGATTAGCTGTTGTGTCTTTGTCTCGTCTGTTTTGTCCTCTGTCTCTGCAGCCAGTTGTTCATTATTACCCATCATATCTCCTGTTATTCTAAAAGTTATTACTAAATTTAGGGGCTAGTTATTACATGATTTGTTTTGATGATGTTGTTTTACTTTTTTTTTTTTTACTAGAGAATATTATTAGTCTGGTGTTTTGTTAATGCCTTCAATTTCTTAATTTTTATTAAATCATTATTCTTTATTTAAAACTGTGTCATAGTCTGATTCCTTGTTTGAGTTAATGACGGTTTTATCGTCACACTGTAACTGTCGATGACTCTATTTTGTGATGTCAGAGTAGTGTTTTGAGTTTGTGTGTGTAGTGTTTTCTCACGTCATAGTGGTGGTGGTGGTGATGGGTCAAGCCAGGAAATAGAATAGAATAAGTGTGTGAATGGGAAGACAGTTCTCCCTAGATAAGGGTGAGAAAGTACAGTGGGGTATGTTAGTATTTAGTTATGGTAAGAAGGTACTAAGGGGTATGCTGGGTAGTAATTAGTATTTAGCAGCCATAACCCCCAAAGAGTAGTAGCCCCGTTACAGATACAAACCGCAGAAGTTACATATTTGACAAAATCTTGTAGAGAAAGGCAAAAACAGCCATCCAACATGTGTTTTAAGAGTAGCTATACAATATTCTAAAATTAAGATTACACTTACTTAATAAAATATGTCTTCTCCTGAAACATTGGGACTCATCTAAACTTAAGATTACATTTACTAAATAAAATATCCCTTCTCCTGAAACATTGGGACTCCTCTATAAAAAATCATTAAGAGAACTATTTCTGTGATGTGTTGTTATTTGCAAAATAAAATAATAATGCAAAATAGTAAATTTAAGGAGGAAAAACTACAATTTAAAATAGTCATATTTATATGTTGCAACAAAAAGTATGTGCATGTCAAGGAAAAGAACAGTGCCATCATTTGTTAGAGTCAATGAATAGTTGCAGTACTTCCTGCAGCTGTTCATCCTTAATTCCAAGGTTACAATGTTTCTACCACTCGGTCATCTTAGAACTGGGGCAGGTAGGGGTTGTTAGGGCGGAGTTGGTAAAGGTCAGTCTGGTAGGCTTCGCGGTCTTCGGTTGTTTCGCCACAATCTTCACATACACCTTGGAACGGCGCTCCTTAGGTAACGCCTCACTGTGGACTTTGAGTTTGTGCCTCTCGAGTGAAGAGTGCTGGTTGAAGGCATTTGAAAGGTAACACCTGAAATTTTGAAAAAATATATAATGTACAGTAATCACATATAAAGATAGAAGAAGACAGCCTTACATAGAAAAAGAGACTTCTGGTCAATGTACACAGTGAAAATACAGTCTACAGTAAATTCGAGGTCCGGATTATGTTTGTGAATTTCAGAGGCTTGTTTGGAATGGATATGATTTTGTTCAGTGATTGAGGTCAAAGTGCATGCAATTACAGCTGTCAGTCTCGTGTATAACACTACAATAAAAACAAGTTAAAAATTACAAAATATTTGAAATCTTTTAAACAGTTTAGTTGTCTTAGGATGTTCTTTGTTAATAAATTTTTGTTTTACTTAAATCCTATTGTATGAGTAAGTATTTACACATTTTTGAGAAAAGGTATTTATGAAAATATAGCATACATTGGTAATTTTATAAAATGAGCAAAGTGGTACCTATTAATAGTCACATGATGTACGATATAATAATAAGAAAAAAATAGATTAATTATAATCATCAAAAATTCTCGAACCTTTCATAATCAAGGGAGGAAACTTTCGCTAGTATGTACAAATACATTTGGCTGAGTTATATCCCTTGTTTCAAGCATTTGCCGAGTTTCCTAAATGGTGCTGATTTTTTTATTTCTATTTGATGCATAACTGAACACATTCATAATCAGCAGTAATGTGAACACAATGTGTATTTTCAAAACATTCTTCATAGTGTGGAATGTGTGCAAGTGTAGTTTATAGTGTGAATATTAGGGTGAATGCATTTTATAGTGTATGTTGAGTGTATAGTAGCAGAGTATGTAGAGTGAATATATTTTGTAGTTTTGTGAAATACATTTCGTGGAGTGCAGCGCGGATGTATGAAATTGTGTAGGTGAAGTGTGAATATGAAATTGTGTAAGTGGAGTGTAAAGTGTAAATGTGTCAAATTGTGCAAGTGGAACGACCAATGTGCACTGAGAAAACACGAGAATAGTGTGTGCACTTGCAATTATGTGTATTGTGTGTATGCATGCGTGCGCACACGTGTATGTGTGGATGAGCAGGAGTGTGTAAATATGGGTGGATGCGGGGTATACGTAGTGGAAGCGAACAATACACATGTGATGGTGTATACTGTATAGCAATAAAGCTTTGACCTCTACGTTGACTGTAGGAATGCATACATACCTGTGTGGATGCGAATATGCCGATTGCAGTCCGATCTGCATTGTTTATAGGATCTTACCTTTTATAAGCTAGTATAAAAAAAATTTTTTAAAAACTAAAACCAAAATAAATTAATAAAGAATTGAATCTGAATCCCTGCTTCTTCAATCAAACAACATTCACTTCATCCATCCCCCAAAACACTATAATATTATGCCAAGATAGAAAATGGCATCAGAAGAAATGAACACTGGCTCTGCAGAATCGGGAAGTTCTTGTCATCACACAGGACGTTCAATTGTTAATACTAAATGTACTTTCTTTGAAGAGCAGTTTCTTCATTGCCAGGTTTGTTTGTCTTGAGAGATTCAATCAATCAGAACCAAGTCCTATGTCTATAAGACATCACCTAAACATTTAACTGGGAAGCTGAATTAAGGTGCATATCTTTACATCACGTCTATAAGAGATCAGCAAAACATTTAAAAGACAAACCGAGTAAACAAACTTTTATTTGTTGTTTTTCTTGCTTGTCATGTTAAAAATGCAAGCATGCAAGAAAAATATTTAACTATCACCACAATGATTGATGAAGTGTTAGAAGTCACTCAGCATTCAAAGTTTATATGGTTTTGTATACTTTATTAATTATGCTAATTTAACACTTTGAAAACATTGACTTCTAAAATCTAAATCTATACGCTCCATGGAAGAGTTTTGACCATACACAGATGGTGGGGCTCGCACAGCCAAGTGGGGTAAATGGATGCAGTCCCCTTTTGATAAGGGAGATAACTCTGTTAAAATTTGGTCAGCTGTTCTTTTGTGCTGCCGAGTCTATCGCTATAAACAATATTTTCTCGAAGGACAAAAGTTATATTGCCCGTGGGAAGTGTTAATCTCTAATATAACTCTAACCTTTCTTTAAAAAACACGGCAGTCGTGTACGGAAATGTTGGGTCTTACAAAGTTCTCTAATATTACAAAGTAATTTCTGAAGTATTATACTATTAATATTAGTATTAAGCCATCTATGTTTTTGATATGTTAAAGTGTGCGTTGAATTATATATAGATTAGATTGCAATTGCATTGCTTGTATGAATTTGAATAATAGAATTTAGAATTGATTCTAATCGATCTAGTTGAATAAATATCAGGCTGTTGAATTTTGAGCCTTTGATTTTAAAATTAAGAACAGGCTGGCTGGAAAATACTAATTCTGATATTGTGATAATTTTGTATGGAGTTGAATTTGCATCAGTATATTGACATAAATGAATGTTTGCTATCAGTAATCACAGGTGTATAAGTTAATTTGTATTAATATATAATTGGAATGCTTTACTTGCTTGCTGAAATTGTAATGTAGATTATCCTGGGAATAATTAACAATTAGCTTTGTATTGACATCTATTTTACCATCTAATATACCCTACTATAAAACCAGAGAGAGGCAGTAATGGGAGACCTGTAGACTTTTGAATTATGCAGAGTTGTTGGGATAAGTTTTTGGATAGTTATTTTTAAAAATGGTTTTGAGTAGATGAAATAATAGTTTGAATATGTATAGGATAGAGGTTTACAAAATTGTTTCATTTTGAACATACATTTGCTGTGCTGGACTTTGTTGCAAATAGACAAATGTCATCTCCATTATTCAGTGCTTTTATATTTCTGTTATTGCTCTGATTCTTTCAAATAGATGGCATTTATAATTAAATGATGACTATCTGTAAAGAACTTTTGTTGCATTTAGTGTGTTTATCATTACCTTATCCTTTGATCATTTCATACAAAATAGATACTTTACATATTATTCAAATTGAGTCAAGAGGATTTACTTTATTGATTAGTGCAAAACTTCATGTTAATGCTCAGTTTGGATGCCTCTACAATATTGTAAAATCTTTCCATTCGTAGAGCATTTAATTAAATACAGTAGTTCATGAATAGTATTTCAGTTCATTTAATATTCCTAAAAAATAAACAGATCTATAAGTTTTGTGATCTTGTCATTGAATTTTATTGGGCCACAAGTCTATACAGTTGGTTAGATTGAACCTTGAATCTATAAAAGAAATTTGTAACCACAAGAACTTAAAGCTGAATTGTCCAATGAACTGTACACACAGTAATTTATTTATTTGATTTTAGATCCACATGTTTTGTGATTAAATAGTTATACCTTCATAATGAAGGGGTTGTTATTGCACTCCAAATAGCTATTTGATGAATTAAAGAAAAAGAAAAATGGGACAACACTGATGGATGACAAACATGTCCTCGCTTAATTTTATTCTTAGCTTATTTAACACCTCTTGCAAAAGTGTCATTCAGAAATTAACTCTACCCCTCCCTTTGTTCATACAATTATAATTAGGGACTTTTTATACCATTGTTACACTGGTCTCTGATGTCATATGAGTCGCCTGATTCTTACATCTTTCTCCATTCCCCTGCATACATTGAACAAGTTCATAAGGAGAGTCCCATTTATTTTACTTATAAGCAATAAATAAAGTCACACTTTTGACAGCAACATTCCTTTTCAGTAAAATATTAGATCAATTTTATCTTTCAAGCCTTACAAATTAACATACAAATATTGTGCTGTCAGTTTATATATTATTAGCAATTGTATTAACAATTATTTATTTTGTGAGACTGCTCAGTTTTAAAAGAAATTTTTGACCTAGTTTATTTGGTCCAACTATATTATTATATCCATGACTGTTATGCACACATTAAATATTTGTATTTTATTTTGATTTTTCAGGATTTGACTTAGCAGCTTTCAGTCTCCAGTTAAAAGATTACATATTTCCTGTACAGTTTTCTATAGATTTTGAGAAAATAGTGTCTCATCATGCTTTATTCTACTTTTGTTGGTAATTTGGACAAAAGTGTTACAAAGGCATGTGGTGAATTTTATTTTATTTTACTAATAGTTACTATTAGATTAAGTATTGATAGCTGTGTTCCTTATTGTATATGATTTTTTTTATTTGATGTGAAAATATCACTGTTTCGATATCACATTAAAGAAAATTTGGTATTAATGAAGCACAGAAATTCTGGTCAGATGATTTAATAAAATCATTCTTTGGAGTTAATGTTAAAGCACAGGAGCGCTGGACAGCTGACATTCATAACATTGCTTTTGTTTAGAATTCTAAATAACAGTATATTATTTTATTAAAGCAAAAACATTAGGTGGACTTTGTACTGAATTTAACTTGCTGAAGCAATGGCACGACTTCAAATTGTGGTCCCCCTGTAGAACTTAAAATTTCTCTCTTCATTCAACACCCATACCCTCTGTCTCACACACACTGACACACACATGTACACACACACACACACACACACACACACACACACACACACACACACACACACATACACGTGTGCGCGCATGCACACACTCATGCATAATGTATATATATTTAATCAGCAAATATTTTTGCCACTATGTTAAATGTCTAAATTGTGTACAGTTGATAAATATTTGGAAATTAGATATTGTTTTTCTAATGAGATTATGTTCCAAGGTCACTGCTTACACTAAGATTAGTTCATTCAGAATCATTGTGCTAAACATTTTGTTGTGGGATTTTATGTGTGTGTGGATTTTTTAAAACGATAATTTCACTAATTATACTTTATAGGCTAGATTGGACTAACAATTCTACCAGAGGCAGTAAAATTTAATTAAAGAACTATACATCAATCAGTGCTTTGACAAAGTTTGAGTTGATAGCTGACCTATTTCTTGTAACTATTTTAAAACTGCTCACCATAAAATGTTTCTTCTTTCACATGGTCATTTTATTCGTTTCAAAGCTTTTATAAAAATTTGCATGTAAAATATTTGTGTAAAACATTGTGTATATTTGGTTTAGTATCTCTTTTTAATTTTATACTTAACCAAACTAAAACTATAGCTAATAATGTAGTTAAATTAGTCTAAAATGAGTAGTGATTTCAATTAGATGCCTAAATACACACACACGCACATACACACACAACCCCAAACAAATTTAGCATATTTTGTTGATTACAGTAAAAGTTTTGAAAGAAAGGTACAACTAAGAAGAAGTCTTTACTGAAAATTTCTTAGAAAGCTAAAGAGATAATGCCTGTTGTTGTTTGCCCAATAAGGCAACATGCTGGACTAAAACAAAAGGCTGGATGCTGAAAAATACACAGGTCTTATGGACTTCTACAAAACTCTGGACAATAAAAATACACAAATCTTATGGACATCTACAAAAGTCTGGACAATGAAGAAACAAAAATCTTATGGACTTTTACAAAAATTTGTGCAATGTAAAAGCCCCACAAATCTTATGGACTTCTATAAAAGTCTAGACAATTAAAAAATATCAATCTATAAAAGTCTGGACACTAAAAAACCCACAAATCTTACAGAAGTTGCAATGAAAACGTTCAGCATTTTGAAAACACTTATATTTGTGGACAAACATTTTCCACTGTGAACATAAGTAAAGTAAGCAACATTCTTCTCTAGCTGATGACCACTTGGAAGATATTTCAAAGATATCCACTGCAAATATGACTGAATATGTTGCCCAAAAGATATATTTTAATAATTTATATCTCATGAATTTTGTAAGGTAAGCTAAATAATGAAAATCATTTAAAATTTATTCATAAATTGATGTTTTTTCATTCTTCATTGATTCATAAGAAATCAAAATAATTACTACACACACATTGTTTGATTTAATTGAAAAATTCATATTAAAGCTTTCTTGTTTCCTGTATCAGTGCAGCCCACAGTTGCTTTCTTTGGAGTAATCTTGCTCTCAGCACATTCTGTTACAGACACTACCTTAGCAATCTTCAGAGTCAGCCTTGGGCCATACTAGTGTTTGAGGATCATGCTATAGAGCAGGGATCACCAACATGGTGTCCGCAAAGACTACATGAGTCGACCGCAGGCCTTTCTAAAAATAGCACAACTCAGCTGCAAACTAAGTTAAATTTGTTATATTTCAGAAGATGGTAGCCCTTCATATGATTCAGTACCCATGAAGTAGTATCAAAAAGGTTGGTGATCCCTGCTATAGAGACATTAAAATACTATGACTGCCAAATGTATTTTCTATCATAAAATTATTATAATGTAATCTCACAGATAATAACATGTATAATTAAATTGCAAACTAATTACATTTTTTCCATACATGTAATAAGTTCACCAGTATTCATTGCCTAATTATTACTTTTGTTTTCTTATATAGAAGGCAGACTTTTCAAATTAAATTATTATATTTTATGAAAGTTTCAGTTACATGTGTGCCTGCATGCATGTGTGTGAACAGTATAAGTTTCTTGAAATCTAAATGATACAATCATTCTTAATCTAGTAATATTTGTCTAATATTTTTTCAAAATAAAGTGTTTGCCAAATATATGGCAATACATTAACCTTTCATATTGGTGCATTTAATTTGATTGACAGGCAGAACTTAAAGAACTGTTCAGTAGATGTGGGAATGTAAAGGACATCTTTATACATCCAGATTCAAGATCAGCATGTGGATATGCGTAAGTAGATTTAGCAGTGGCACTATGCATATAACAACCAAATCATTTACATGTTTAAGTAGGAGAGCACTCAGCCTTTTGTGACTGCTTCTCTGCCTGGTTAGTTCCCTTAACTGGACTCAAGTTAGCTTTATTCTGTTTTTGCTTTTCACTTTCATTCTATCTACCAACTTGTTCACTCTGATCATTTTGACCCAAATATATTTTATATATACTTCAATATGTCAGTCTTGTTTTTGCTTCCACATAGTGGTCCTTTGCTGTACTCTCTTAAAGTGATTTTACGCTCCTTTTTATAAGAAAAATGAGCCTGTGGTTTGTGATCCCCTAGCACTAACTCTTCAATTACTTCATCTCTTACCTCATTGTAACTTTCTTCCACCTTCACTAATTCCACCCACCTTACAATGTCATGCATCGGTAAAATCTGCTATTTGGTCACTTCTGTAAACATTCAGAAGGCCTACTTTTTGGTGGTCAACTGATAATGGGGTAAAGTGCAGCTTTCAGCATGTCAAAATCATTGGCCTCTTTTAGCATATTGTACTCCTCTTTAGTGTTACACAGATGGATAGGCCACAGGTTTGTAGGTATCTTATTAGGATATGCTAATTTTTCAAACTGCATAATGCAAGAATCAACTCTTGTCCAAAGGACACTTGTTAATTCCCCAGAATGTGTTGGTTCTATTCTTTCTCGTCACACCACTCATCCTCATTATCACTCTTTTCAGCTGTCCAGTTATTTAGTCTAATTTTCTCTAGTTCTAACTTTAAAATTTATTGTCTGCTTGTTGTTTCATCTTCATAATTTCTAACCTTTTCCATCTTTCTTCACCTTCTGCATTAGCTACTATGATTTGTTGATACCTTTTCTTTAGAGAAAATTATTTTTTCCTCATGAATAATGGCACACACATCCCTTTCTCCCCTCCATCTAATCTCCTTTTTACCCCACCCACCCATCCCCCATTCCAATCGCAGTCTTGCTGCTTTTGCTTTCTCATGCTCAATTTTGATAAAACTGGTAAGCTTACCATCCTTATAGCCAAAAAAATATCCCTGTCTCAAATACTTTCCAGTAACTCTTTATCACTATTTTCTTACTGATTTAAAATCCCTGACTCTAAATAATATAGTTAAGCTAATTATTCCATGCAGATAAACTCTACTAACTCAACTTTCACTAATGAATTTAGCTTATATATCACAAACACATACGCACACAGGGCTACTGCTGAATTACTTAAAAAATATCAGTTTCCTCTCACACACAGATTATACAATGATATACCTATCTGTATTAAAATTTTTTGCCATGCACTAAGTCTTAGCTGCAAGAGAATTTGCATGCAACACAAATCAAACAGCAAATTTGAAATCAAAGAGTGATAAAGGCAAAATATTTTGGTTCTAACTCACTTTTCATTGTGTCTGTAATAGCACTATGTTGTCTAGATTTAATGTTAAACTCTATCATGATAGACTGTCACAAAATGCCAAACCTATATATGACATGCTCCATTATAGACTCTGCCACAAAATGCCAAACATATGTATGACATGCTCCATGATAGATTGTGCCACAAATGTCAAACACATGCTAGGAATGTTCTTGTTAATTTAGCATGGTCATTCATGTCAAAAGGTGTGGAGAGAGCAAGCAAAGTTAGAATTTAAATCTTATCATCCACAGTGCAGAGAATATTGTTAACCATTTCACACATCTTTACTATGGCAAGATCAGTAGACTGATTAAAAATTTACTGGAGTGTGATTTTAAATGGGATAACATTTATTCCAGTATAACTTTCCCAACATAACTGACAAGTTAAAAATAGGATTTTTTTGTTTGGTTTTAGTAATGATCATTAGATTTGAGGGTTGTTTTTTTTTTTTAAAAAGATCATTGGGAACACTTTAGATAATAGAAATGTCTCAATGATGTCAGTAATTGTAGGTATCCGAAGCATTCCAAGAATAGTGATAATTATTAGGTGTGATGTTTTTGTGGATGAATGAAAATGTGACTGGTGGTGTTGTGTGCCTCACTCATCCTTCTTCCATCTGACAGCTGTAGATATGAAATCAAACCATCATATGACATGATTGCTTGCATGCCAGAAAGCTTTAGACATGAAATGATTTGTTTGCATGCCACACAGACAGGCAGGTTTTTGCAAAATGTATGGTGTGGTATTGTCTGAATCCTAAAGGCAGCACCTTTCAGGTGACAGGGCTGTGATGTGAGAAATACCATTGACCAATATGTTTGGGTTTTCATGATGGGTGTTTTAAGGATATGATTGTTGGATGTTGAACTTGATTGAATGCATATTTAGGGTTGGATAGATACTTTGAGATGCACTTGGATATGAATGTCAGATGTTGAGCTGGATTGAAAATGTGGTTAGAGTTTGCTAGGTACATCGAGATGGTGAAATCAATGAAGCACAGCAGAAGGAGTAGTTCTTGTACATGACTAGAAGGTAGCCAATGTAGGAAGTGGAGAAGAGGAATAGTGTGTTGAGTTTGAGGAGATCTTAAAGTGATCCAAAGAGTTGTAAATTTTAAGCAGCAAGACGATATAATGATCCAGATTGAAGAATATTGTAATAATCAAGTTTTCACTATGAGAATGTTATAAAGAAATTTATTTCCTACACTTTAAAAGCATACTGCTAAGCATGACATGTTGATGTCATGAGAGTACTTTTGATTATGACACCCGTATTTCTCACCAATTGACAGAATTTGATGGAATGCCACTGACAATAGTTTGTGAGTGTGAAGATGATATTCATCTTGAAGTGATAAGAATTGCTTCAAGTCTTACCATCATTCATCTGGAGTTGGTCGCATATCATCCTTGATGAGATTAGAAATTCACTCCTCTTATTTCACAAATGCATTATTGTGGCATTAATTTAGCTCATAGATGACTTTCTGTTACAGCACTTATTGAGTATATAACAAAATAAATCAGAATTAAGTGAGAAAGTATTACTGAGTTTTAAACTTGTGTCATTCAGTTTTAGCAGACATATGTTGGGTATAAATAAATGTAAGAACACTTATAGGTCTTTAAAAGCTGTAAGCCTTTTTTCCATAATGTGCTGCTAATTATAATGTAATATAAGTGTTCTAGGTATAGTCTGAAGTAATGGTTTATTTTTATAAAATTTCATTAAGACTATACTTTTTCTTTAATTTTGGGCTTGGATAATATAATGTGCTAGCAGCCAAAATCTATTTTCTAGATACAAAGCTAGTTTAGAGATTGTCAAATTAAATTAATTATGGGATATTAAAATCTGTAGGTGATCATTGTACTGTTGCCATTATCTAGAGTAGGAACTTAATAGTGCAAATTTCGTATGACTAGAAAGGTGAGTTAGTACATATATATTTTTTTATTAGATACCACATCCTATCTGCAGGTTATTATTTATTTTTGGGTTAATAATAATAAAAATAATAATTAAAACATCATTCTTTGGGTATACAGTTTATGACTGACAATTATGCATCATGTGTAGACTGATCAATTTTGACATATTTTAAATAGTTCCAAACTGGTTTTCTTAAAACATTTGCTAACAGATTAGAAGGAATGGAACAGTAGTTATGACCCTTTTTAAAAAAATGAATTGTCCTGATTTTAAAAGATTTTGTTAAACCCTTTTACTCTGAACCCTTTAGTGAACTTGTTCAGCATATATCAAATTCAATTTATGATCAATAAGTTAACTTTAACCAGCAGTTAATATGTGATGCTGTTGGGGAAAACCTGGCTAAAGTGAAAAAAATTCAAAAGTGGGTTTTTTATAATTTATTAAAGTTCAGAATTTCATGTTTATTTTTAAAAAAATTTAATTTATGTCAGATGTTTTTTTTCACTATACATTTTTTTAAGTACATACCTCCCTGGACTATCAAAAGGGAGTAAACTAATACAAATGGCTGTAGCGCAATTTTAGCGACTACAGCTGGGTTTTCCCAAACATCATCACTTATATTCTATGGTTGTATGAGAGGGAGGCTTTTGTGCCTTTTAAGTTTTATAGTAGTGTTCAGTCAAGGGGGGGGAGGTGAGGTGATAAGCTTAAAAGAACAAACCATATGAGACCAGTGAGTATTTATGACTTTAAAAACTTGAGACTATAATATAATAGTAATTTTTGTTTCAATCAAAAGTAAACAAAATATTATCAGAAAAAATATCTGAAATTATTATAATACTACTGATGCTATCATTGCTGTTATGTTATTACTATTATTTGTTTATATGTTTGCTCTATCAGTTGTTTTTATTATTTTGACTCTTTTTTTTAGATTTGTTCGTTACGACTCCATAAAAAGTGTTATGACAGCTGTAGCTGAATTAAACCACTGGCCACTGAGAGGAAAGCAACTCAGGGTAGAGGTGTCCACTGAATCTCAGGAATCTTTTACATCATCTTCTTTTAGTAAGCAAATAAAAATACTTAAAAAAAATATCTTACATCCAGTCATTGTCCAAAATAAGAAACTCTAACAATATCATTATTGCAAACATATTTGTTAAGTGACTAATAGTGATACTAATCTCTCAAGTGTTTGAATAGTTAGTGTTTCTAAATATTTACCCCCCCAAAAAAATTACCTTGCTATATTATCTGAAAGGGTATAATAATTAATATAATGATTAGTGTGAGCATCTGCTCATACAAGAACACAATCCTAATGAAGGGGAGATAATTTCATTGGTAGGCTTGCTGTGAAACAAATGGGCATTGATAAGAAGGTAAATGGTAGTTTAAGACAAGAGTAAATTGTAGTTTGGGGCAACAGTAAATGATAGTTTTAGTCAAAAATAGATGGTAGTTTAAGACAAGAGTAAATTGTAGTTTGGGGCAACAGTAAATGATAGTTTTAGTCAAAAATAGATGGTAGTTTAAGACAAGAGTAAATTGTAGTTTGGGGCAACAGTAAATGATAGTTTTAGACAAGAATAGATGGTAGTTTTAGTCAAGAATAGATGGTAGTTTAAGACAAGAGTAAATTGTAGTTTGTGGCAACAGTAAATGGTAGTTTTAGACAAGAATAGATGGTAGTTTTAGTCAAGAATAGATGGTAGTTTTAGACAAGAGTAAATTGTAGTTTGGGGCAACAGTAAATGGTAGTTTTAGACAAGAATAGATGGTAGTTTTAGTCAAGAATAGATGGTAGTTTAAGACAAGAGTAAATTGTACTTTTAGACAAGAATAGATGGTAGTTTTAATCAAGAATAGATGGTAGTTTTAGTCAAGAGTAGATGGTAGTTTTAGTCAAGAATAGATGGTAGTTTTAGTCAAGAATAGGTGGTAGTTTTAGTCAAGAGTAGATGGTAGTTTTAGTCAAGAATAGATGGTAGTTTTAGTCAAGAATAGATGGTAGTTTAAGACAAGAGTAGATGGTAGTTTTAGTCAAGAATAGATGGTAGTTTTAGTCAAGAATAGATGGTAGTTTTAGTCAAGAGTAGATGGTAGTTTTAGTCAAGAATAGATGGTAGTTTTAGTCAAGAATAGGTGGTAGTTTTAGTCAAGAGTAGATGGTAGTTTTAGTCAAGAATAGATGGTAGTTTTAGTCAAGAATAGATGGTAGTTTAAGACAAGAGTAAATTGTAGTTTTAGACAAGAATAGATGGTAGTTTTAGACAACAGTAAATGACATTTGTTTATATTTATGAGGATAAATGATAGTTGTTTATAATATGTTTGTAATGATATTTTTCTCATGTTCTCTTTTATTCTTATCCATTTTGTGGCTAGGTAGGACTGCAGACCCTGATGTTATCAAAAAGGATATCATTATATGTGCACAGGTCAAAGAAGCCTGCATAGAAGTAAATGAACAGCTGGATGTTAAAAAAGGTATGATCATTTGTTATGTTAAAAATAAGATTGCTGAAGTAGATATAGCAAAATATATGTCAATCTAAAACTGGATGGTAGGTGCCAGCCTCGCCATGTAAGGATTAAGGAAATTAAATTAATAATAATATTTAATAATTAATAATATAATCATGAACTTAAAGGCTAGTTTTGCCTAGAGGGGAAAAATATCTTCCTTATATGTTAAGCAAACGCAGATATATGTGGTTAAGTTCCCACCCCACTGATCTTATGCAAAACAATGACAAAGGAAGATAAAAGGTTAATGATGAAAACATTTCATAAGGAAAAATAAATTTTTTGAGCATAGAACATAATGTATTGCAAATTACAAAACATAAGAACATAGATAAGTACTGCTCAATGAAAATAACAATTAATAGTAAGGTAATGTTAGAGAAACAATATTGTATAAGCAGAGATATATTGTCCTAACATTAATTCAAAGAAAACAGTTCAGTAGATAAAGTCACATCTACAGTACCAAAGTGATCAAATAGGTGAGCAGTTCAAAAGAAACTTAATTTAAGATCTCTTGTAGTCAAATAGTGACATATTTCAGAAGTTATGAATCTTGTTTCTACATGTTTATTTTAGATAATGTCACAATAAAAATATAGATTTTCTACACACTAAATTCATTATATTCCATATATCAAAATTCAGATATCCAGAACAAGAATTCATGATAAGACATGAGACATTCTGTACGACAAGAGTGAGCCTGCCAAGAGTCAAAAAAAGTATTTTTTATAATAGCTAAATTCCTCCTCTGTCAGAGTGGCTTATTGCACATGAGACTGGCTTCCCTATCATTTGAAATTTCGTTTTTACAATGCTCTACAAAGTATGAGCCAGCTTAGAAAGGAGTCAATATGTGCATACAACAAAGCCAAAAAATGCCATTTTTAGCTTCGTGCTTGGTGTACCGTGAGACTTGAGTGCAAGCCTTATGCACATGGATACTTTGTTGCAAAATTCTTGGCAAGTATGTTTGATGTTCCTCAGATTCATTTTGTTCATTTATTTTTTGGTGTGTATTTACTGTCATAATGTGTAAATGACTAATAGAGACAGTGATCCTCAGCTTCCACTTACTGGCTATTGAAAGAAGATTCAGAAAAACTGGAGACATGCAAATGTGAGCGAGCAAAGAAAACGTGGAACCCTGGCTAGGCTTACATTGGTGTGAAATTTTCAAAACCTGCTGCTGCTCACATGGTGTGAATGCCTTGTTCCTGTGGATATTTATTCATTGGGTATGCCCAAAAAATCCAATGTGCTGTTTTTGATAATTTTGGGGCATTGGATGATTATAATCAGCAGAATGGTTAACTTTTTAAGATACCAGTAATAATGTAAAATAGCTTTGGGTTAAAGACAGACCCAGCAGGACACTTTGCTGCATCAAGTACACTGTACTATTTGATGGTATTAATGCCTGCCCTAAAGCATTCTGTAGCATTTATGGTATAGAGAAGTGTGTGCGGAAAATGTGCTTAATAAACAAATGTGAAGTGGTACTACTGGATCAGACAGGCATGGAAAAGTTCATTGGTGGGCTTGCCTTTATCATGCAGAAGACCTTTTTTAAACTTCAAACTCTTAATATTTTTTTGTAGGAAATAGTGGCCTTTCCATTTGTTGTATAGAATGTCTACATATGAAGGCACCAGTCTTAAAGCATATTTTTTTCCCCTGAAATATGGTGAAGCATATTGATTCAAAAGAAGTACATAGATCTGGCTTCCAGGCTGTACATTACACTGTGCATGTAAATTTTCTGAAAGTTTAATCATAATCACTCAATAGACATACATGATACACAAAGCTAGTATTCTATCTAGACCTCTGCTGGCAGCCAGAGACAATGAATGTTGTACAAATAAATGTGTTTCGTTCAAGTTATCTCTCTTTGTAAAGTGAACCTAAAAAAGCCTATAGTAGATAATCTTATTACATCTTATAAATTATTCCACTAAGAAAAGAAAAAGCTCATTCTCACATTAGAGGATTTATAGTCATAATACACTAACCTTATTAGGTAACTTCACTACAGCAATTACTATATTAAGAAATAAAATATCAACTCTCACATGGTGAAGTTACAAAACTTAACATGCTAATAAGCACACTGACTGCACATGTTTAATTTGACTTGGATATGGAATACATCCAGATTTAACAATCTCCTATAGATCCAAAATGCAAACCAGGCACACGCAGAAATAAATTCAACAGGTCCCTTAGATAGTTCACAGAAACAATAACAACCAGCAATTACTTTGTTTTCTTACGGACAGCAAAGAGTTAAAGAATGTATGAACAGCGGTATTTATAAAATGTTCTTTATAAACTTGATTCCAGATGTTTATTGTGTAACACCATTTTATTGTTGTTTGTAGATTTTTTTTTTGCCCATTTCATTTGCCACATTGTTTAGGTAATGTGCCATTAGATAGCATGTGGGTACTGGAGCAAATGAGACGTGTGGGAGGTGGTCCCATAGCCAGGTTGACTGGCAAACCTAGTCCTGGGTGCTGTGCCTCCCTTGAACAGTTACAGAGGAAACATTTTATTGGGTAAGTATTTTTTAAAGAGGCTAAACATTATTTAAAGATTGTACAAGATTTTACTCATATATTGTCTGTTATAATACGTACAGTAGTATTTATTTTGTACTTTGCTTGTTACAGTAGATTATATATGGGGTATGATCAGACCTATATAGATGAATCTTTAGTAAACAGGACATATTTAACATAGATGATAATGAACTGGAGACTTTTGATGTATTCATTAAGGCTTGATTGAGTTTTACGAATATTCCACACCCCTTCCCTATTGGACCACCATGAAAGGTAAATTTAGGTTGGGCTTGGTCAAATGCCCTCATCCTCAAATGAAATGCGCTCAGCAAATGTTTATTAACACTAGCTAGGTTTATTAAGAATAAACAAGCATAAATATAATTCACCAAAAGTATGTCTCAAATTTCAGTCCCAAAACGAATGTTCTAATCATTCATAATCATGAAATAATTTCTCAGTCAAACATATTCATTGTTAAAACTTCTCACATGCTGTTTCTTTTATTCCTCATTAATCATTCAAAACAAAAAAAACCCCCCAGCAGTAATCATCAGCAACACTGCATCAACAGCAACCTGAGCAGCCAATAATCTAGAACAATGGAACTATAAACAGCAGCATCAGCAATGGGCCATAGATATATACACCATGAAAACAGGTCTGCCAGCGCACAGAAGAGTGCCTAAATACAGTGAATCCATTTACCACTATGAGGATTTATACATTGGAACTGAGTACACACAGCAGTAGAGTGCCTAAATAAAGTGAATCTATTTACCACTAAGAGGATTTATACATTGGAACTGAGTGCATACAGCTGAAACATCAGTAGTGTACCCTTTTATCTGGTCAGACTGAACAAGTGAGGACAGTGTGCTCCATCAAACAGCTAAAATCTAATGCAAAGGAAATGAACTTTATTTTTTCTTGTTCAACTTTAATCATTTGAAAAGAATCAAACATCAAGATTGACATCATTTTACTGCTGTGACTAGCTTCTGAACCTAGATATCAATGTAACCGGGATGATGACAGCAGATTGACTTTGATGAAAGCTGTTGATTGTTCTAGAATTTATAAATTATTCACAATAAACTTTAGCTAATATCAACTGTAGCAGTTCAATTTTAAGTGTAGTTTATTAATATAAAATGTATGTAACAGTTATGGTCACAGAATTCCAGGTTTGAAAACAACAAAACATAATAAATTTGAAGCACTAGGTAGCAGTTTTGTTCAGTACTTTATGTATTTGAATTATAAGGATTAAGGGCAGATTAAAAAGTATTTATTTTTGCAATAATGTTGAAATTAGAGACTTAATTAACCTATTATTTTATCTATGAGCAGCTTACACACCACCAGTCAATATACATTAGAGTTTTCATTAAAGAGATGGAATGATGCATTAATATTTTGAACATATATTTATTGAAACAGGTCACCAATAGGGCTGTCAATTTTTTCTAAAAAAGCTGCCCAAGTACCCGTTCGAAAATTAGCATAATCTCCATCGCAACTCTACACAAAGCTACTTAATCATTAGGCATGTGCTCTATTTCACACAGTAGCCAATGATGTGCATCTAGTGACTTACTATAATATTAAAGATATAAAATGATTTCTGTTTTAATGGATTAATAGTTAAGTTTGTGTCACATCGGAAATGAAGCACCATGAAAAAAATTCACTTTGTATTTGTAATGTGTTAGTCTGTTCCATTTGCTAACTTTAATTTGTTTCATAATTTGTTGATCTTGAAACACAAGTTCTAGCAGGAAAAAATAGTCCTGTTTGGGTGTATTAAGCAATTTGATATTAAATGATAATGCAACTAATTTAATTTTTAGCATGCACCAGGGGCATATCTCCAAAAGTATCATCTCAGAGATAAATTACACTTCCATGCATAATTTTATATTTCTACCTCTCTCCGTGTAGTTATGAATCATTAATAGCTTGTTTTATGTGAGTGGAGATTGGAGACAGACCATAATCCCCTCCATCTTGGGGGTAGGGAGGATAAACCACTTAATAATTTCTGATAATAATCTAATGTTGATTTTTTTTTCACTCTATGCACAGGGAAAGTAATTTTTCTTCTGAAGATAAAGCCAACATCAAAGCCAGAGATTTCTTTACTACTCTCAAGCAACTGACTGCTAATGTCAACAGTTTAATAGAAGATTATATTGATGAAGATCAAGAGATTATTTCTTTGAAACAGACTTCCTCTACAGAGAGAACATGACAAGCTTCCAGGAAAGCTTCAAATAATAATTAAAATTACTTTTCTAATCAACAAAACAAGAAAGACAATAGTGTAAATTTATACAGGCATCATTTTCGATTGCAGTGCAGTAAAAATAAATTTATTCTATATAAAAAAACAGCAATTTGGGTGAAAATCAGTTAAATGAAGATGCATATGATAGTAATGAAAAAGTAAAAGGTGCAATAAATGTCCAAGAATTATGCAACATGCACACTGATACATATCATGATACATTTTTATATTTGTTTACTTCTGAAATTTTGAAAAATTCATCTCCAAGCAAAAATTGCTTCAGATCCTTTGGCAAAATTAACTCAAAATTAACTCAAAATTAACTTTACTAGCAGCCTTGAAGAGTTAGAAAGTTAAGACTGCAGTAACTTTTGAATACAGAAAATAAAAATTGCAAAGATTGTGTATCTGCTCAAAACAAAAGCACTGGAGAAGTTAAAAGCACAGTGACTTTCTCATTGCTTGACAGTGGATGGTTGCATGATGCAACCAATATTACTTAACTTTAACCATCATAATTGAACACTTTTCAGTCATAAAAAATGACATTTTTTTCAGATTTAAAACAAAACACACCATAAGAATAAGACACCATCTGCAGAGACATCAATTTTGTGACGTCACATAGAGTGGTCTGTTTATAGCATCATCAGCAATGAAAGCCACAGACATAGAAAGTGAAAGTTAAAAAAAATGAAAGGGTTGCTATGATAAGAAATGAAAAGATGACATCACAAAGAGTGGTCTATTTATAGCATTTTCAGCAATGAAAGCCACAGACATAGAAAGTGAAAGTAAAGAAATGAAAGGTTTGAAATGAAAAGAATATGAAAATGAAAAATAAAAGAAATGAAAAGATGAAATACTAGACTGTATTAGGAAAATAATGCAATCCAATAGATCTACAAACACATTTAATTTCTAATTCTTAACCAGCTGATGAATTGCCACTCTTCAGTATTTTAAAATATAAATAAATTTCTTTAAGAACAATTCAAATTAAACAATATAAGTTGGGTTGGGTTTGTTTTGTTTTTTTAACTGATTTTATTGAGGGCAGAAAGATATATTGAACTTTTTAGTAATTCACTATTACTGAATGAAATTCTGTTTTTAAATAAATTTTAAAAACCGTTAAAATAGTCTGTTGGATAATATAGAGAATAGACAGGTAGATTTATGAACTTACTGATTTCAATCCTTGGAGGATATACAAATAACATGCTTTCACACTGATGAGAGGGTTTAGGCGCTGGTTGAAGACAGTGCAACTATTATTAATTTATGGCAGCACTTTTCACTTTAATAGTGAGGTTCATAGTGGAAAAGGTGCATTGATTGATAAAGTTATAGCATATTAATTATTGTAAAGTCCAAAGTGTGTGCTGTATTGAAAATCTGATCAAGAGAAGTTATTTGAAATGATTAGCTGGTTAAAGCAAATGAGTTGAAAGAATAATATTGAGAATATACTGTTTATGTTGTTACTTGCAAAACTGTTGTTCTGTTAAGAAGTTATCTGAAAGGATTAGCTGGTTAAAGTCAGTGAGTTGAAAGAATAATACTGAAAATAAACTGTATGTTGTTACTTGCAAATCTGTTAAGTAGTTAAAATGCTTGTGAAGATAAAAAATGTTTGTCTTATCATAAATAAATGGTGCATTCAGTAATTAAACAGTTGTATTATTAATGCAAATAAACTGTGTTGTTACTTGCAAAACTGTTGTTCTGTTAAGCAGTTATAATGCTTATGAGAAGAAAACAAAATATTGCCCTACCATACTGTGACGGGCAAGCCACTTAGTTAATGAAAATTATTATTATTATTATTTAATCTTTAATCTTTATTATTATTTAATCTTTAATTTAATTACAAATGATGAGAACCTCAATTTAATTTTATTAAGTCCTCCAACAGACACCACTTGTCTCTCACTTGGCGGATATTTGGCGATGTAAACGTTTTCTCTATTCCACAACATTTACAGTCACATAATGTTTCCTTGAGTGAAAAACTTCTTACTAAAGGAGAAGACAAATCCGATTTTTAATCTATATTTCCACCTACTTTCTTCTCCAACATAAGATTATCAATATGCGTAAGGTCAAGTAAATTAACAATCAGATATACATATGACAATTACAATGAAATAGATTACCTGACATCAATATTCCATGAAGTCACGATCGGAGAATTTTATGTCAACACAGTATATATATATATATATATATAAAATAAAATATAATTACAATTCGACAATAGAGTCAATACAAATTGCAGATTAGTCCTAAAAGATAGAAATGGAGTTATAGAGATAGTGTTATTTAAAGTCTTTTTTTTTTTATACGACCTGGATTAAGCATTACTTCTACAGTATTCACTTGCTTTTGCAACAATGTCACAATGTCTGTTAACACATGTCTCCTGCCACAAACATGGAAACACTGTCGCGCTGTTATGTTCTCGAGTGAACTTCAGCACTCTCCTCACCGTGTTAGTTCCTTCAAGCAGAACATGACCACAGAAACTCTGGCAACCTCCAAGTACCAGAATTCTCCCAAGGTATCCAGCATATACACATACATAAAAGTGTATAGCTTACTCCTACACATTGCAATAGAAGTTCCCACACCTTCTCAGTTGTTCAAATTCCTAACCGGTGAACATGTTAAGGGTAACTAGAAACTTGAGAGTTGAAACTCAAATCTCAAAAGGCCACTTGTTCACATCAAGCTAATGACTGCCTTTCAAAGCCTTACTTTCTCCTTTGCCACTCAAATTCAAAGTCATCAGAGAACAGAATTTTCTACAGCAAGTAACTTTTTAATCTCAGCCCATTGGCTGGTCTCTGATTCTGATGGCACCTTGTTTTTCTATTGTAAGCACATGGATCATCACAGCAACAACAGAGAATTACTATTTAAATTAATTAAAACTTTAAATGTGTTAGTTTTGTCTCGTTTATCCTTGTTTTTTTAAAATCTATGGCATCTGGAGCAGTACTATTAACTACAGCAATCATACATGAAAACAATGCACACAAAGACAAGCAATGAAACATAGGAAAATATTTTTATTATAATCTTAGTCATAAATTTATTAAGTTAATAAGAGGCACTGGTGAAGAATATGCATTTCTGCTATTCTCTGTAAAAATAAATGTATTATAAATGATCTATGTATTATTAGCTTGCCTAAACAAAGATTTGAGTTGTAAGCTAATTACACTGTTACGACTCATCTCTGTTTCATGACTTTTCCTCTGACCTTTCAATGTGTTGCTTCACTGTTGCTTTTCATTAGTGTCACATCATTGTATGATATATTATCAGTTTATATTAAATGGTATAGTATTTTATAATTATCTCTGATTTGTTTAGTTTGTGTGCATATTAAATTTAAAATTTAAGCAGCACTTAGTACTAGGAAAAATAGTATTTATTATTGAATACACACTTAATTCATACATAATATATTAAAAAAACGTTAATGAAATTTAATGTGGTTGTCAAAATAATGATTTCATGTTTTAAAATTTAGGCACTGCGTAAATAGTGCTATTTATGAAACAGAAATATATAAAAGTAACCAGTACCTCCATATTCTGTTATTCTCTTAGTAGTGCTATTGCACAGCAGATTTGGTACTTTAGTTGTACCATAGTGTTTTTGAAATGTGAGAAGTTATTTCAAAATCACACATCAGACAGACATCCGAGTGCACTCTTTAAGTTTAATGGGCCAGATGGATCTAAAAAGTGGTTTTCAGTCATTCTGTGCATGGACACACTTGTAAAATCTCTGTATGAACTGAAGTATCTGTTGCGCTATGATTTCTGCTACATGCAAAAGAAGTATCCGAACTTTTAATCTTTTTAAAAAATTGTATTCGATTAAAGTTTTGAAGTAGTTAAAATCATTATTCCCAAGATTTGCATGTATAGTGGTTAAATTATTTTAGATTTTACATGGCTTCATTGCACTGTAGAAGACATATATTTTATAGCAGTTATATATTTTCTTTCAAAATTAAACAAAAGTATTGTACACAGAATAGAATGACAATTGTAAGCCATTTTCACATTAAAAACATGTATAATCATTTTCTCAATTAAAAACACATGTATAATCATTTTCACAATTAAAAACGTATAATAAGAAAATGAATCAATTCTAAAAAAGGTATTAATAAGAATTTTTAGTGGTTAAGACATTCTTAGATCTATCCTTTGATTAATGTCCATATCAATATACTTGTGGTTATTATTATCATCAAAGATGACTTCTTCACCAAGGAAAGCATGGATCTTGACAATATTGCAGATAACTCTCAAATTTTCCAGTTTTCACCTCCATCAGTGCTGTGTATACTGTTAGCTGCATATAACGAAGCAAAAACGAATATGAAATCAAATACATGTAGTGACAATGAATGTAAATACTTTTTTTACTAGATAGAAAACAAGAGTACAACATTTCTGAAATAACAATTACTGAAAAGACCATTATTAATACTAATAATCATTTAATTATTTTATAAAAGTGGTCTCTTAAAAGGGATCTGTAAACTGACCTTGTACAGATTTTATGCTATTATGCCCATGATAGCAGGATATATAGTATTATTTTATATACAATTTCACTATGATTTGTGTTTTCATCAGCTGAATAAAAGAAAAATCTAAATCTTAGACTGATAGATAGATTGAAACAATTCTTGTACAATTATCAATTCAGCATGACTGGCTACTTACTGGTGGAAGATTTTATAAGGTAAAATGGTGGATAATGAAAATGTCTGTACATATTTCACCCATAAAATTATTTTATTTTTATTTTTTAATGTGAATTGATGAGAATAAATCACATTATTTGTAAATCAGTAATTATAAGATAGATCAAAACTGTTAGCAAAGGACAAAAAAGCGAACATAAGATTAATATAAACACTAAGTAAAAATATTAACTAATTTACAGAATTCTTGTAAAAACATTTATATAATAATTTATTAAAACAAATTTAAATATACTTATGATTGCTTTATATATATGCTACAAAGAAAAAATATTATTAGAGAGAAAACGTTTAATAAACAAGTTTTACATATGAAGACCTTAAATACAGTCTTACATAAGATGACCTTAAATACAGTCTTACATAAGATGACCTTAAATACAGTTTTACATAAGATGGCCTTAAATACAGTCTTACATAAGATGGCCTACCTTATTAAGAACTGGCTGTGTAGAGAGAACATCACAAAGAAAAAATATTATTAGAGAGAAAACGTTTAATAAACAAGTTTTACATATGAAGACCTTAAATACAGTCTTACATAAGATGACCTTAAATACAGTCTTACATAAGATGACCTACCTTATTAAGAACTGGCTGTGTAGAGAGAACATCATAAATCCCTGCAAAACTAACATTCTGAAAATTAAAAAATATAATACTGAGTTATATTGCATTAATAAACAGTAGAAGTCAAAATCTTAAATGTTGAGGTAAATTATGGGAAAAGAAAATGTTATCTGTATATGTTCTTCAAATACTGATTTGAGGGAAAAATAGAAAGTTTACACCTGGTTTCTAGGAATGCCCACAACATAAAAGTTGGGATAGAGACTAAATAATTGTCTGTTTTGGCAGATACAGGGACTTGTCTCAATCACCAACCATTGCTAGGGTGATAAACATTACTGCCTGGTTTTATACCATATACACTTTTAGCAAAATACAGATTGCATTTAATCAATATTTAAGGTTAAGATGAATACTCTAACACACACACTATAACACATACACTATTAGCAAAATTCAAATTGCATTTAATCAATATTTAAGGTTAAAGATGAATACTCTAACACACACACTATAACAATACAACCAGGGGAGGGAGCTTTTGGGACCCACGATCGCTCAGTGTGTTATAACCCTATCTACTATGTGTCTAAGCTTTGTTGGCTTTCGCCCACCAAATATCTACATTAATATCATGGTAGCAGGCTTACATAGGTAAATGTATAAAATAACTTTTGAAATTAAAACGATATTTTTATAAATAAAGTACCTGACTAGTTAGGTTTAGCATGCACTTGTTAGCTGGTGTACGACGATCGTCTAAAAAAAATGGATTCTCCCAGTGATCATAATTAGTCTCAAGAATATACCACGGATGTTCAGAGATGGTGGCCATGTCCCATATATCCAGTGCTATTTCTCTGCTTCGAGTGATTACACAACCCTTTAATAACAAACAAAAGAAAAAATACAACTCCTTACTTAAATTATAAATCCTTTATGAAAAGATAGGAAAACATAATGATTAGAATTGAAATGTTTGCAATTAATGATTCTATCAACATTCAAATGTTAAATTTATTAAGAATCCATTACACTGAAACTTCCAAAAGCATTTTTAAAAAAGGAGATTAACAAAATCAGAAAAGGTAAATTAGATAAATATTTGAACTGTTTCATTAAATAATCGCTATCATTTTAACACACACACACACGTAACTAGTGTGGGATATTTTGACCAGTTCTGATGACATCATCATCTAAAAATAAAATAGAAAACAAGTTTAAAATAGGAATATAATTTTAAACATTAATGTAGCCATTAAAATTATGGTTTACAATTGATAATTACCTGTCCTTTAAGAATACCACCTAGAATGAAATAAGCTGGTGCAAGCATAGTTGTGTTGGCCAGCTGAAATCGAGCCTGAGCATATGAAGTGGCATTTTCCAAAACAGAACGAGTCAAAAATCCCATCCACCATTCCTGGTGATCACCTTCAAGCCATTTTAGAATTCCTGTGGGACAATATTACAGTCAGCATTTACTTTTGAGTTTGTAGTCAATTGTTAATTCATTTAAATTTATTATATAATAGATAGCTAGAAATTTAAAGTAAGTATAGTGATATTGCCTTAACCATTACTGACACTGAAGAGTGCCTCAAAAATAATGTTATATTATTTTTAATTTAGGAATATAAATAGAGCTGTGATATTAACTGGGAATAGATCTGGATGTAGAGCTCCAAGCCTATGGTGTAAGATTCAGTGTGGACAATTTTTTTCAGATGGCAGCAAAGATACTGCAATTTAAAATAGTCAAAGTGGATCATCAGCAATGATTAGTGTAACAGAGAATAACACATTATGGAATGACTTTCTTTGGATGGTTGTAGACATACAATTGAGTGGTCATATGCTTTATCAGCAACGTACTGAATGACATTCTGTGGATGGTAGTAGGGCACACAGTTGAGTGGTCATATTGGGTCATATTGAATGACTTTTTGTGGATGGTAGTAGGGCACACAAATGAGAGGCCTTATTGAATGACGTTTTGTGGATGGTAGTAGGGCACACAATTGAGTGGTCATATTGAATAACTTTCTGTGGATGGTAGTAGGGCACATAAATGCTATACCAGCAATACCTGTCCAGCTTGTTGCTCAGAACTTGATGTATTGTGTGATGGGTGCCACATCCACTAGAAATGAAGAACAATAATTTGTGCAAATCTTCAACTTTGAAAATGAGACTATTATACATCCTACAAATAGTTCCAGCTGTAGAACCTTCAGACTTTAAAATTTCACTTTCATGTTACTGTATTTCACTATCAGAGTAGCATGGACATGTTTCTATATGTGTTCTGGGAGTCGACATCTAAAGAAAGGTAATGTACTATAAAACTGCTAGTCAACTTCTCTTTAAAAATGCACTGTAATTTTTACATTATTAGAAAAACAACTTATTTTCTCAAATAATCCTTCTCAAATTAAATCATGGCTATTCCTCTTGGAATGCTTCCTCATCTTCAATCATCCATCAGATTACTACTACAAATTAGAAAAATCATCGAACAGCAGTCAATCATCTAAAACCATCCAAACACTGCATGTGATTTAAAATATTTTCTATCATCAGTAATTAATGTTTTGCCAACTATATTGCAGTCTCATTTGATTTGCATTTTCAAACAACCTATGGTGGCTAAACAGCAAGTAAAGGGAAAGGATCAATCTAGTCCACAAGTCACATTGCAGAATCTGACACGATTACACATTTTTAAAAACTTATTTTATTTTAATTTTATTTAGTTTGCAGAAGCATGTTTATGAGATCTAATGATGCTTTGTCATTTGCACTGATATATATTAAAAATCTATTTATAAATAATGGTAATAATAAACTGTTATTATTATAACCCTTATGTTCTAATTTATCTTGAAAAAAATATATTTAAAAAATATGCAATACTGTGACCAAAATGACTGTAGAAAGGTTAAAGAACACAATGTGTGGGCAGCGCTTGAATGATGTTGATTCCATGGAACAATTTCTACAGAAATTGCACATTACTTTTGCCTAAGAAATATTTCCAAGTTTATTAGCTTTTTGTATCACTGCATTAATAGAAATATTACAGAAGTACAACCCCTTAGGCAATGGATATCAATTTCATCCTACAAGACACTTCTTGCTACAGCATTTATTTATAAATTATGAGTGAAAGGTGGAATATATACTGAGAATGGATTATCTGGTTATCACATAAAAATAAGAATGTAAACATAAGTCAATTACAATAAATGAATCCTTATGCAAACATGAAAATATAAAACAGTATCAACAAAAAACAACTACAGCTTTAGCTGAATGATCTTCAGCACAATGATACAGTTATTAACAACAAAGAATATTGATGAATGAAATGAGTAACCCACTGATGTAAAAACTATGTGACTAGAAGGCAGCTAGTGCTAAAAACTGCTTCCTCAGGTCTTTATAGTAAGACCTGCAGTGTATCTAGAAATGGTTAAAATCGTACCAAATGACAAATCAATCTATTTAAGATGTCACATTGAAGATGGGAAAAAAAATCTGTGAAGTACATAGTCTCTTTTAAAAGTTTCAGTCATACTGGACCAATATCTGATCAATACCTTAACGATACTTCATCAATAACTGATCAATCATAAAAGGAGAGTTGGTAATACTCCATTTATAGGAGGTAAGAAAACCCAGAGAAAAACTGACAATGAGGTCAAAGAAGAAATAAAATTATAACTAGCATAGCACTGTGTAATAAAATATTATTATTTAAAATATTTGTAAATAAATAAATGTAAATGCAGATTATGTCAGTTATCATTCATGTCTGTGTGTATGCATGTGTTTGGCCAAATTGCTAAGATATAGTTCTATTTTGGTGTGGGATAACCTGGTTATTTATCTTATTCACTGAATGGAATTTATAGAAGAATAAATAAGCATAAAAAGAGCTTATGGCCATGTCTATTTACATTATCAACAAATTACCTGCTATAATTATGAGCACTGACTAATAATTATAACCTTGCACATATTAGCTGCCATCTATCAAGTACACTTTAAAAATATACAAAATATTATTTGCATGTCATTATTAATAACTGTATTATCCTCAAAGAAAGCTCTATGATCAAAATGTAACTTTTACTGGTTGGATTTTTTTTATGCCTATAAAGCAAATTTGAATTTTCATATGTAATGCTAAAATGAATATACAAACGAATTTTGTAGATAATTAAAAATGCATAAATAATTTAAAGGGAAAAAAGCTTACCAATAAATCCACCATCAGCACTAAATCTTTCATTTATTGATAAAGAGAAGTAATTCTGAAAATAATATGAATAATTATTATAAAGTGTTTGCTTTACAAATCAGACTTGTGAAATTACAGTGAACACTTGCAGATACAAAAACTCAATCATACTGCTTGTGTAGGTGAAATTCATATGATTACATTTATTTGTATGTATGCTAGACTTACAAGCAAGTAATCTGTGACACCATCAGCTTTATACATGTGTATCTGTTTGTGACATCATCAGTTTACATGTGTGTGTCTGAGTGTGTGGTATACTATAAAATATCTGTTTGTGACATCATCAGTTTATATGTGTGTGTGTCTGTAATATAAGTGTGTGGTATACTATAAAATATCTGTTTGTGACATCATCAGTTTACATGTGTGTGTCTGTAATATAAGTGTGTGGTATACTATAAAATATCTGTTTGTGACATCATCAGTTTACATGTGTGTGTCTGTGATATAAGTGTGTGGTATACTATAAAATATCTGTTTGTGACATCATCAGTTTACATGTGTGTCTGTAATATAAGTGTGTGGTATACTATAAAATATCTGTTTATGACATCATCAGTTTACATGTGTGTGTCTGTAATATAAGTGTGTGGTATACTATAAAATATCAAAGTGTAGCACACATTACTGATTTTATGCATGCTTTCTCTATTACCACTCGGATTACTATGAAATGGCAGACTACAATATATATATATATATACACATACACACACACACACACACACACTTTACATTATACTTGGTGTATCAGTTAAAACTAGGTTTTTACATGGGTTGTACATATGCCTGAATATAGTACACTTTCATTTTGTTTTAGTGAGTCAGAAAGAGTTATAATAAGGATTTACTCTCTTTAACTACTCAATTTTAAAATTACTACAATTTACAGTAGGTGAGAAAATTTTAAACATCAGTAGCTATATTTTAGAAGTAAATGACTTCTATGCCATCAAAAACATAAGTGAATCTTGTCTGTAGTGTATTTTTCTCAAAATTTAAAACATCTCTCTCCTTATATATATATTTTAAATGCACATCATGATGTCTTTGTGATTTAAGAAATATTACTAATTTCTATGTTGGCTATATTACTATAATCATTAATAAACAAGTTATTTAACTATTTAAAGTGATTTGAATGATATTACTAATTTCTATGTTGGCTGTATGCATTAATAAACAAGTTATTTAACTATATAATGTGTGATGAATGATATTACTAATTTTCTATGCTGGCTACATTACTGTAAGCATTAATAAACAAGTAATTTAGTTATTTAATGTGATTTGAATGATTTTACTAATTTTCTATGTTGGCTACATTACTGTAAGCATTAATAAACAAGCTATTTAGTTATTTAATGTGACTTGAATTATTACTAATTGTATATGTTAGCTATATTATTGTAAGCATTAGCAAACAAGCTATTTAAGATGGCATGATATTTGTTATCAGTAGTATTATTATGCATTAGCTATATTAATAGTAAAGGCATAAAAGATTAAGTCATTATGTCTTTATGTATGAACAAAATTCTATTTTTGGTTTTGTGATGCTAACACCATCCAGTTAATGGTTATAATTATCATTATTAATTAATCATCCATAACTAATTACAAGTATTGTGTTATGAATTGTTCTCTAGAAGACACTACTCATCTCTTTCACTTGGCGGATATGCAGGCATTATGAACGTTTTCTCTCTTCCACAACGTTAAAGACAAACATTTAGCGTCAAACAATATTATTATAGATGGAAAACGTCTTACTAAAAGAGAAGACAAATCCGTCTTTAATATGTATTTAGTGAGCCCCCCTCCACCCACTGTCTTTCCAACATAAGGTTATCAATATGTGTAAGAAGGTCAATAAATATAAGTTCAAATAGTGGGCGTAGAGACAATTTAGAGAAAGGTTAAACTATCCTTCTTGTCTCTTCCTCAATCCCATTTTATACAGCCAATATTAATGATCAAGAAAGTGCTTTCCTAAATTATTTGCTTGTAATTTAGTTTGGTGAAAGTTTTTTTTTTTTTAAATTTCTTATAAAAATCATATAGACAGGTAAAATGAGTGTTACTTTGCATTATTTGTTACTGTTATATGTGATTTCTAATGTTTATTTTATTTTATGCATTCACATTAATATATATTAGTACTGTTAATATTTTATGTAATTAATATTCTTTAGACTTCAGTAATTAATTTGTTGTCTTAAAGAAATTATTATCTTTTTTAAAAAATATTTTTATGAGAGATTTTGTAATGTCTTATTTGTCATTCCCTTGGTTTTGACACAATCCAAACAAACTGCAAGATATTATTCATATTTCAAAATATTATTTCACTACAATGGGTCAAATAATTTACATTAAGGGATGTAAAAAAAAACAACCCAACTTATAAACAAGCTTTAATACATTATATACTATAAAATAAGATCGTTTGTTGTTAACCTTACAATATAAGTGTCACAAGTAACAAAATGACACTCACTTGTTTCATCCCAGTAAGAATACCAACATAGCCAGCAAAGTTAACAGACTGGAACAACGTCTTTCCATTGCGTCTAAAATCCACATTTATCACAAGTGGACGTAAGGCCTCGGTGATGGCCCAGGTATTGTTTTTCACATCCCACCTAAGAATTAGATAATATATATATGTGTGTGTGTGTGTTTGTGTGTGCCTATATATATATAAAGAAGAAAAAATCTTACAAAATTACACGCGAAAGCAGCAGAAGCCGGAAGCGCCCCCTACAATCAATCAAATCAATCAATCTTACAAAATTAAAAATTACAATTAATTCTATCACTGATCTTAAAAGTCTATATTTATCACTTTGAAAAATAGCTTGCAAAGAATGAACTCCAATTTTTTCCTGACAATATAAAATCATTTTTAAGAAACTGCACACTATCATCAGCTAAAACCAAAAATTCTGAAGTGTCATTAATTAATTATGCTGTTTTATTTCACTATTGAAAAGAGAGTGCAAAGTTTAAAAACCATCAACTCTTAATTTTGGATATCTGCAATCTCCAAAACACTTTGATGTCTCTCAAAATAGTCCCCACCCAATTAGACTTCAATATTTTTTTTATGTTTGCCACAACTGGCAAACCAATTAACAGCAGTGTATCTATCCTTGCAGAATATGTGTATCTATATGATGCCACTATGTTACAACCTCATCATTTGGGTAATATCATCAGAGCAAGTAAGAAATTTAACATCTTTCAATAGCAACAGCATAAGAGTTATAAAATTTAAAGTCAGTAGATAATAATTACCATAAACAAATACTCTTTTCAGTTCTGCTATTTCAACATGTTTGTTTAGCATAGCAGATGCATTAATTCTTTTTATATTTATCAATGTCATTACAATGATTAAATGGATCCTATGAATACAATTCTTTAACTGTTTCAAGACTTCATAAAATTATTCTAAAGTTTTAGAAGATAGGGACCATCTATAAATGATGTCACACATGTTTTATACATCTCATCACATTTAGTTACAAAATCTCAGATTGTGTTATAGCATATCAACATATTCATAGCCAATTAAAATAAAATACTTACATATATAAACAAAACAGCAAAGTTCTGAATTATCCAATTTAATTAAAAGAAAAATATTGATTAATGCAGTTTATATGAAAGTGGTCTACAACTTTCTTCTACACGATGGTAAAATCTTTACAAAGTCTTTCTTATGTATTACCTCTCCTTGTGATTGGAATTAAATTTTCAAGTTTCAAAATATGAAATAAGTTTCAACTCTCATACACTGGAGACAAGTGATGAGACTAAAAGTAGCTGTAAACGGAACTATAAGATGACAGAGAAAAAGTTTTCCATGAGAGCTGAAATGGGTGCCAAATCTATAAAGGGAAACAGTAATATGTGCGAGGTCACATCAGCATCAAGATGCCAAGAGAACCACTGTCATTTTCATCTCATGCAACAAGTCCACAAGGATATGATATTTGGTTATGCTCTGTACATTAATTTATGGAATGAATGTCATGCTCCATACCAACAGTAAACTATAAAGTGTTAGTACACTAACGGATATCAATCCCACATACCCACCCCAAAAGTAAAGGTGTTTTGTTTGTTTTATTTATTTTGCAAGCATTTGTTTATTTTACCAGCAGCCACAAGATTGTAATAATTACATTTACAGCAATGTAAGTAGTCAAATGCAACAACAAGAAAATACAAATGTCTGTTTATTTATTTTTAGCTTAGATTAAATTAAGTGCAAGTATATGTTTCTGTTTTTTATTTTCTTTTTCTACACAGCCATGCCCTCTAGATTGTGTTGTATTGCATGTGCAAAGTTAATTATTAATTAGTTCTGTCATCAAAGCAACAAATCACCATTTTTGGGGTGAGTACAAAATTTTCAAAATACCATTTATTTAGTTTTTACTTTTAAAAAAATACATTTTTATTTCTTCTTATCAGTTTTTAGATTTAAAAAAAATATCATTGGTTTTCTAAGTATTTCATTGAAGCAAGATATTTCTTCAATTGATTTTTTAATGATAAAATAGTTTTTGAGTAGTTTTTATTATGATTATAAATTGATTGGGTCTCGTTTTGTGGGTGATATAACAATTAAAAAATGATAACTCATTTTTGCTCTCATTTCATAAAACCCAACCTTCTTTAGGGTGTCAGATCTAAGCAAATTGACTGGTCAACAGGAAGCTGCTTTGACCTAAATGAGCATCATTGAGAAACTGCTCTATAAATAATGACCATCAGGGAAAGATAATGTGATATCTATTGATTTCAATATGTTATAAAAGGCTCTGTTAATACATTAGTATTTCTGCTTAGTAAATATATGATAGGTGAGAGGTTTTGATTATTATAGCTTATATTATATTATTTTTGATTATTATAGCTTATATTATAGAGCCCCATAAGTTTGAAATATCCTGCACTTTACAGTTAAAATGTACAATAGATTCTAAATTGCTTTACAACTATGAAAGGAAGTTTATTAAACTATTTTAAAAATAAACTATTTTGATAATACAGTTACCCAATGAAAAGTCCAAAGTCAAGGTTTCGAGCATGAACATGATTTCCTGAAAATATTTTTAAAAAAATAGAAATATAAAATACAGTTGACATGATTTTTTAAAAAAATCATTTATATGACTAACATTATTGATTTATTAAAATTAGATTCTCTTTATTTCACTAATTGGAATTCATTTAGGCAATAAATTTTCTTCTTTTAAAGAGAGGTAAATGGTGGAGTAAGAAAAAACTAAATTATAATTTGAGAAATATTCATCAAGGAAATAAGAAGTTATAAGTAAAGGGGGGTAATTCATCACCAGAAAATTAATTCTGACTCAAATACTGATGTTGGTCATTAAAGTCATATTACATTAATTGCTGCTAAGGATCGAAAGACGTGTGACAAAGTTCATCCACAGTATTCAGAAAATAAGCACAAATCTGTGGATAATTTCTTACACAATACAAAATGCACTACATTGACTTAAATGTGACTTTTAATATAAAACCAGAAAAATTATTAATCACAAGTAAATTTATAACAATCTAAACTATTCCATATCTCCCTTATACATTCCTGAGTCTGCATTCTAATTTAACATGTATCTTCAGCCCAATATCTAGTGTTACTATTGACAGAACTGATGCATCAAACCTCAGAATAAATATATATCTCAAGTATATGATTCCATCCCTTTGTCCATAAGTAATCTGAATGCAAGCAATTTTTACATTTACAAAAAAATTTGTAACAAGTGCTTGTCAATAATTAATTAATACATTATATTTCAGTGGAATATTTAAATTACATACCAGTTGGATCTTCTGCTACAATAGAAGTACAGACAGTAAAGAACTCGTAAAAAATGTTGAACAGTACCACCTCACCTAAACAAAAAAAGACAAGAAAAAAATTAGGAAGACAATAAACAGATCTTTTGCAACATGAATAAATGGGAACTAAACTTTTATTTTTTAAAATAACATATATTTCATCATTCCAAACTGAATTATTATTAATACTGCCAATGTTTCATTCTACAAATATTTTAACATCTTTCTAATTAAGTGAAGCCATTATAAAATTGGGTATATATAAAATATATTAATATACAGTGTAGAGAAATTATTTAGAACAAAATAAATCACTCAGATGGTTGCTTTAAAAAAATACTGGAAAACATCTGAGTTGAGCTGTAGTGAGGCATATGTAGGAGCTGCATTAAGAATATGGAGACAATAGTTACAGGTCATCCATCTCTGAAATGCCACTACATAATACATTTCTATCCACTGTATAAAAAAGTACAACTCTGAGCAAAATAATAAAGCATACACTTTTCTAGTTTAAGATTATGAAATGTCATTATTGTTTTGCAAAAGGCAATCATTGTTGACCATGGTAGTATGAATTAAATTAGTAAGGCATATGTTGTTAACTTATTTGCAGAGAATTAATGTGCAGATGTATTTCACAGCATAATAATATTATCATCATGAAATGGCTGACTAATGATGACATGTCTCCACTGTTATGTTATATTCCATAGTACAGCATAATATTATCATCATGAAATGGCTGACTAATGATGACATGTCTCCACTGTTATGTTGTATTCCATAGTACAGCATAATATTATCATCATGAAATGGCAGATTAATGATGACATGTCTCCACTGTTATGTTGTATTTCATAATAGAGCATAATAATATTATCATCAAGAAATGGCAGGCTAATGATGATCTATCTCTATTGTTATGTTGTAATAAAGTTTCACAATCACATCTCAATCAAATTTCATAGAAGCAAAAATCACATGCAATTTCGGAAGATGTAAAAACGATTTTGTTGAACATAAAAGTCTAGGAATGGTTGAAAGCAATAGTATATTGAATGCTAAAATATCAAGCAGAAAAACATAAATATTCTACATATATAATTCAACCAAAAACGTTACTTCAACCATTATCACCAAAAATAAATGTTGAATATCAAACCTCTGTTGAGTGGGATCATCTACTGTGATTGGTTCATGGGCCACATATGTAATAATCACAATAACTAAAGCTAACCTTATTCGCTCAAGTTGAAAATTAATATATGTGATCTTGTTTAATATAGAAATATTATTATATAACATTAACTTTAATGAGAGAAAATAATACTATTTATATAATTTGTAAATGTGGTCACAACCATATACTAAATCACAGCTTCCTAATAAGTCAGATATATGTCATTTACATTCAAAATAAAGAATTAACAAAATATTTTAATTTTTTTTTATAGGAATAGGTCTATAATTGCATTTATTTTATCATATAAATAACGTTCAGCTAAAAATATAATTTAATTGGTAAGTTACAATAATAAGAAGCATAACTAGAAAAGTATCCTGTTACTGTTCACACATACTTAAACCCAAAATTAAAAAAAGAAATTACCAACCTCCACCTACCCTTGCACATGCAATACATTTAGCATTGTAATCAACATTACAAGTGAGTAATAATCTTTGTCAAAATATTATATATTATTGCCATTTCACATACAACTAAATACTAAAATTAAAATGAATACATTGATATAAATTCATCCTTTTAAAATAGAGAAAAAAAAGAGAATCGTTTTTTAAGTCATTATAACATGGTACATTCTTAAAATAATAATAATATAAACAACAGATTTTAAATGTGAAGATAACTTGCCCAGGTTAAGACCAGAATACTTTGAAATTCCTTGGATTTCTCCAGCAAATGGGTATGGAAGTGAATCAACAAGGCTGCCCTGAGAAGAAACACTTATTGCTAACATATTCTTTATAGTGCATGTTTTAATAACTTTAAATTATGTTTCTAAAATAAAAAAATCCCAAACAACCTAATATATCAATTAATATTTGTGAAAATGAACATTTATGCTCGATCAATCTGTCAATCAATAAATTAATCAATCATTTTGCATTGCATCCTGCCCACACGCTATTTGTGGCGGAATAAATTGTCCCTATTTTTAATCTTAATTATTATATAGTTCGTTAAATGTCAATGTGACATGACCTTCAGATACTGTGCATGGCGAAATTTCTGTAAGTACCAGAGTTAAAATAACAACTCAGGTAAAGAATATGCTAGAATTTGCTGATGTAATCCAAACCAGTCCAGATTGGATAAGTAATTTTTGCTATTCAATAGTTTAAGGTTTACAAATAATGAACTAGTCAATGGGTAGAGACCATAACTTACTGTTAAAGAAAGTTCTATATTCTAATCACTTTGATTTTGACCTAACTCAAGTTCAGTCATACCACTGCATACTTTGAAGCTACATTGTGAGCTCTATGCTGTAGTATCAAACACATGGAAAAGAAGAAAGTAAAAATGGTTTACATACTAATATTACTACATGTATAATAAAATTCAGCAACCCCATGTTGGCAGTAGAGGGGAGAGAGCAAATTTGCTATATTTATTTGATAGGATGAGGTTATGAGGGTGTTTAGAGGGTTTGGGTGTAGGTGAGGCCTGCCCATCATGTTTGTCATTTGGGTGGTAGGTCTAGGATGCATCAGATTTGTAATGTTATTATTTAGTTTTAGATTGGCTAGTTTTCCCTCCTCTGATGGGCCCCATGACTGCAGTTGGGATAAATGGCCTGTCTTGTCACACATTACATTAAAAAATGTCTATTCATGATTGTAGTTCTGTATTATCTACAATACTCCATTTTACTTTGTAAAAATCCATCATAAATTTCATAATTGTGGTGTACCTTATGCCAAGCTGCAAAATCAGTGAAAGTTGGAAGCAACCATTATCTCCAAAAAGTCCATTCACGTTACTTCCCGTCAATGTATAGTTCTACTTATAATATTTTTTACTTTTGTTCTTTATTCTAAGAGTATTGGTAATTTAATTTCTTGATCTCATTCTGATTCATTTATCTGATCCAACTGAGTACATTTCTTGAAAGTATAAAATATTATAAAATTACTAAATGTCAAGGGTGACAAAACATGATAGTATCAAAATCAAATGTTCAACTGAAAACTGAAAGAAATACAAAACTTTTATTTATATTGAAACAGAAATTGTCTGTAATTATTGCTAATACTTACCATGTCATTGTCAACAAACTCAATGATTTTTTTAGCAAAGGAACCCCAATCCAAAACAAATTCTTTGAATTTGTCTAAAAGATATTTCATCTGAAATTTTAAAAATATGTATATGTTAAATAAAATATTCATTTTATAGGAAATTGTGCTCATTTGTCTTTAAACACTATAAATAAATAAACAAATTAATCACAAATAAGTTTAATTTAAAAGCTTTGTAGTAATGTCAAGGTTTCTGCTTAACCTGAAGTTTAATTCATATTAGTATGTGATGCAACTAGAAAGGGCAGCCCCCAAATGGAGATATGCCAAGACAATTGTGTACCCATGAATTATAAGCATAGAACTAGAGAGAGAAATGATTATCCAAAGAGCCTAACATAAATTTTCTAAAATAAATACACTTTTGACAGAATACTTATCAATGCACCTGAAATATTGTTTGCAAAATATTTCTGCTTATGAATAAACTTTTAGATACCATTCTTATTTCCCTTAATATATGAACTACCAGATCTCCTGCACCTGTGCTAGGTTTTAAAGTTATTCTGAAAAGATATATATTAATCATTCTTACACCTATTACCACTATAATTAATGACCATAGAGTAATTAAGCTCAGGATTAATTAATTAGGCTATCACATATCCTACTCATTCATCAAAAAGTCTCACTGTAACCTGAAAGATATGGGTGGAACATTCTTTCTCCTGATAGGTACTGAGAACTTCATGCATTAAGAACTTTGGATATATTTAAATTAACTCTGTCATATACAGAACTATTTGGAAAGAGAGACAACATTCAGTTTTGTGTTGTTGAATGGTAGCTGTTGTTATTTTACAGATAATAAAGAGCAAAAATGTGTTTGTTATGGTTTACTTCGATAACCTGATTTAAATTTTAAAAAATAAATAAATCTGTTATAATTCTTTAAATCTCACTACAACTGCTAAATAGTATTATAATTAATTAATTTACTTTTTGATAATAATAAAATAATAATGACATTTGCATGCACGGTTAGCATGTTTACCTCATAGCCACAGATCTCCCCATCTGTTTTTCTTCATGTTCTCTTCTTTCATTCACTTTTCTTTCTTTACATTCCCTTCTCTTATTCATCGCTTCCCCTTTATCTGTTCTAAATACAATTTTTCTTCTTTGTAAGTATGGATCTTTAAAAAATGCCCTCATCTCATGTCAAGTCCTCTTTGTATAAACTTTTCTTGGAAGCTAGTGACATCACTTCTAAATGACCACTATGTAGAAACATGGTATAATTATAATCTGTGAAAATTCATGTCTGTAGTATAGGCATTCCTCATTATATGTGATCTCACTTTAAGCATTTCCCTATAATGTTATTTTTTAAAAATGAAGAAAACAATTAACAAACAGCTGGAATTTTGCAATCACCCAAGTGTGATAACTTGCATATGCAGCATAGATCATTTGCATGCAGTGAATATTTTACAATCTCACTGAAGATGTAGAGCTAACAGGTTGTATCATGGGTATTTGAATATATTTTTCTTTAGGATCAGCATTATGGAAAAAATCAGAAACAGTGATCAAAGTGCTTCCAAGAGCAAGAAACAAAGGAAATCTATAACACTAGAGAACAAATTAGATATTATAAGGACATATGAACGTAATGAGTGCCCTGTCAACATCATCACAGTGACAGGGATCTTGGAATAAATTTTAAGAACAATAAGAAATCAAGCAGAGAAAATCAAAGAAAGTTGTAAAAGTGTGACAAGAATGACGACAATTAAGATAACACAGAAAAAGGGCACCAATTATGGAGAAGTTGGTGAGAACATTCAGTTTTGTGTTGTTGAATGGATTGAACATGAAAATCATGTCTCACTGTAATCCAGTGCTTATGGAAAGCAAATCGGGCTCTGCAGAAATTTTTCTTGACATTAAATGGTTACGCAACATTTTTCAAAAAATCCTCCATGAGAACTCACTTGATCATATTGCCATAAATGATTCCCTAGTGTCAGCACATTACAATGGAATTTTCAATATCAAGATGTAAATACAACTTATGAGTATCATCAAAACTGAAAGACTGATTTTATTTCAGATGGAAATTCACAAACCCATATTTGCCCATATTTGATGTGCTTTAGAAGCATGTTATTGACATTGTTCAGAGCTAAAAGTGCCATTGCATTCTTAGAAGAACAGAACATTTTTTTTTGAAGGAATATAACATTTGAAGTTTAACTACCTGACAATTATAAGATCGCATATTTTCATCTTCTCATATACTCAATTGAGAACCCATTTTGCATCCCTCAAAATATTAAATTTTAAAAACTTCTAGTGTCAAAAATAATTTTAAAACTACAAAATGATTTTTTTTTTTCATATCAAATTATTGTCATTTGACTTTATCAAGGTAAAAAAGTTAATTTTCTGTTATTCTGTAGCAGTAGCACTCCAGATTTTAGAGGAAAAACAGTACAAAATATGTTTCTATATTCATTTATTGATCTGATGAAATCTGTGCTTGAAGAGCTGCACAAGCTCACTAAATTAGTTCGTACATAGCCACGTACACAAGTAAGAGTCACATGCAGTTTTTTACCTTTAACAAGAATAAAAAGGTCATTTATGAAACAACATGAAATATAACATGCATAAAAGGTCATTTAGGCAACAATATGAAGAATGACATGCATAAAAGGTTATTTAGGCAACAATATGAAGAATGACATGCATAAAAGGTTATTTAGGCAACAATATGAAGAATGACATGCATAAAAAAAGTCATTCACACAACAATTTGAAGAATGACATGCATAAAAAAGTCATTCACACAACAATATGAAGAATGACATATATAAAAGGTCATATATGCAATACTATGAAGAATGACATACATAAAAGGTCATTTATACAACAATATTAAGAATGGTATGTAAACAGGCATGACACTAATGGTGACTGAAAAAGCATCTGATTAATACTAAGCAATTCAGGGAGAAATTTTATGATTTGTTCATAGAAGAATCTGTGATGGAATAGAGGCTAGATTTTTTTTTACTTACAAGTAAAGGTCTGTTTAATTCACCTAATTAGTTTGAACTTTTTAATAGAAATGTCTAAATCCATTTAATAAAACTCCATTGAAAAAAATGCATATATTTTTGTTAGCTCTGCTCTAAAATGGTGAACTTTAATTTTTTAAATAAACATAGTTTATTTTGATTTACAATATAATTTATAATGATTCTATACTAAAATAATATATATTATTATAAAACAAGAGCAAATATTTAAACCAAGAATTTAATGCAAAAAAAAAAATCAAACTAAAAACAGAACATTTTTACCCCTTCACCCCAATCACATTTCCAAAGTTGCTTGTCTATCTCCTGAGGTCACCAACCACCTATGGTAAATGAAGTATTATTGTCAATCTACTACTACTAAAAATAATATAAATTTTATCTCGAGAAAACAATCCAACTTCATCCATAGTGGAATGCTATGTTTTATGAAAATGGATGTTGAGTAAATTTGCTTTGGATACCTAATGCCTGAAAACGGTTGTTGCATTCAAACCTCACTTTAATAACAATATACATTTAATGAACCACCCTATCTTAAAGAACTGATGATAATAAAGTTTTCAGATGATAAAAATGATAATTATTTAAGTTGGAAAGCCTGGCTTTTCTTGGATAAAATTCACATTCATTACTATTATCTTCACTCATGCAGCTTGTCTAGATCTGTACTTTTTTCCTGATGTTATAAATTTACATCTTTTCTTCTCCTTACAAGTTGTAGATGTATTTGTTTTATGATGTACTGCAGTATTTGTATGACAGAAATAATAAAACCCAAATACCAAGTAACAGGAGTGTGAGCAAGACAAAATGGAAAAGTGTGATTACACAAGACTCAAGATCTAAATTTTCAATTGTGACCAAATAACCCATCTATATTCCACTAAGTTTGGCAAATAATTAGTTGTATTACTTAATTTTGCATTCAAACAAACCATGGGTAGAAAAGGGTTTACTATAGTATAATCAAATGCTAACCTCCTGTTTTCTGTTAACCACCACATCTTTCCATCTTTCTTCTGGAGCAGCATCAAGGTTAACTGTAAACCATGGAATACTGCGACTGCAAAGAAAACAAATGGTTAAAAAAAAAAGTGTCACCAATGACAAAAATAAAATAATGTAATAATATAATTTAGAAAATTAAGACAGCAAAACAATTCCATATGTAGATCTTCCAAACTTTGTGTATAATGTACACATGCTTATAGTTTGGGATACAGGCAAAAAATAATGACTGTGAGGTCCAGACTAAGGAATGGTAAAAAAAAAAACATACATTATAATGGTGAATGATGTTTTACCTTTAGCATTTATTTTCTAAAATTAAATAAAGTTCATTGTGGAAAATTGGGAACTTTTTGAAGGGGTGTCTTTGTGTCCAGGTCTAATATTCTTAGAATTTTATGTGGGTTTTTTTTGGTTTTTTCTTATCAAATGTCTTCACAGCAACAATTAGATTTAGAGAAATTTTACCTCTTCAATAATATGAAACATACCATCAATAATTGCATTAACACAAATTTAGAAAGTATAATTTTTAATAAGCAGATATTCGCATAATTTATCCATCCATCTATCCTCCTTTCTACCTATCTTTCTTACTTAAATAAATAATGACGGTACATTCTTTCTCTCTCATATATATTGTGATGGTCATATCTCCTTTGATAATCATCTTTCACTTGATAGTTAAAGATTAATATATCTTAGATAATTTCAAGGGGTAGTAAAAATCTATATCGGAGAGATTTTATCTTGGATAAACCAGTAGATTTCTCTCAAATAAATAATATTGCTAGCTCAATATTTGATCGATTCTGCTCTTATAAACTGATCAGATGTAAGCCATTACAAGTATAATCTCATGACTAAGTCTACAACAGTATATCACAATAGCTTTATATATTTATTCTGCCCCCACATTCAAATATTTAAATTTTACCATTTAACGCAAACAATATACGTACATTTAAAGGAAAACAACAATTGATTAACAAACTAAAGAGTCTTGTTCACTCATCATCACATATATCAAATAAATACATACAGAGAGTGAGAGAGAGAGAGATTAAATTCTCTCAATGAATTAATGTCCTACAATCACACTTTGTGAAAATGCATTCATATACTTGATATAGATCACAAAAAGGTCAACTATAAATAACAATACTAAATTCAATTCTAAATATTTAATATTTTATTTTTTTGTTAAAATATCCAGTAATATACCATGAAAAAGAAATAATTACATCTCACAAAGTTCAGTTAATCCTTTCTTAGAAATCTGCAGAAATGTTGGCACAGATTAAATATGTTATAAAGTATATCAATTTAAATTAGATTAATACATAAAATGACATGTTGAACATACAGTACAATTTCATCATAGACAAGACATAAAAGAGAATTAACTGAATAAAAAATAAACGAAAAAGACAAAACATATTAAAATTTGTTTATTTCTGTGGCAGGTCTTGAAACTAATAATTTTTCTTTTAGACAATGTTCACAGAATATCCAGTTCCACAGAAAACACACAAACACATAAAAAATAATCCTTTATGAATATCCAAGATAAATGGGGGTTTTATATTTCCAGCCTACGAGAAGTCCAAGTTAAGCAAAATACACCACAAGATACAGCTCCTCACAGACAAAGCCAAAAAAACAATAGATCTAGGAAAAACAAATCCAGGCCACAACTCCTGAGGTAAGATAAACAAAAAAAAAACCACAGGATAAAACTTCCTGTAATTCTAGGGTTTTTTTGGAGGAGTGAATAGCAGTGAGGTGACAGGTGAATTGGGAGGTACAGTCCTAAATACATGGAACTTCTCTTGCAAGAAAATTTCATGTGGCTTACTATCAGCTCATAACTGGAATTAGTTCTCATAGTTGGGGGGGAGGGGGCTTTCCACAATCTAGACCAGTGGTTCCCACCAGTCCATGGATCAATTGGTACCAGGCCACCCAATTTTATTTACTGTGGTGTATTTCTCTCGGGTTTGTGCAACTTTCCATGTTCTGGATTAAAGTCATGGTGGAATACCCTGAGATTGCCACCACAGCACTTAAATCCCTATTACCATTTCCGATATCCTATCTGTGTGAAGCGGAGTTTTCTGCAGTGACAGCAACCAAAACAAAACAACGGAATAAACTGGACATAAGCAACACACTTCGGCTGTCATTGTCTCCTATTACCCCAAGATGGAACCATCTCATTGCAAAGAAACAAGCTCAGGGTTCTCACTGATTTAGCTTTCTAGTGAGTTAAAATGTTAAATCACTTTATATTCATTTTTTGGTGTACTGTATTTTATTTTGAAGGCACGTTTAAATACAATTAAATTAAAATTATTAAACCAAAACAATCTCAAATATAAACAATTAACTCAGCAGGCCATGGTAAAATTATCAAACGTTGACCGGTCCGTGGCGATAAAAAGGTTGGGGATCACTGATTTAGACCATACAGTAAAGTTTAAAATATACATTTATTAATATTATATTATTAAGCACCTGTTTGAGCTATTTTTACTATTAGTTTCATATCAAAACTACATGTAATAATAATAAGAAATAATACCTTTCAAGAAATAGTAAGTATGTCTTTTAAAGCTCTTAGAAATGTTATAAATATTATAAAGGAAATACACTGTAACTTAAAAATGAGTCCCAGTATACAAAATTCTGAACCTTGTCATCAAGCAAAAAGTGTTATTTCATTGAAGCTGGCGTTATTGTCTGCTTCAGGTTTGTCAGCAATACTTTATATAGTCCATGTATACAGGTCAATGCTGCTTGTTATATTGTATCTCAGATATTATCTGCCATCTATAATTTCTTAAAGCCAAGACAATTAAATATACAGATGTACTTACGATGATGGAGGAGGATAGGCGTTCTGCACACATTTGACATCTGACTGAATAAGACCACAAAAAAAATGTAAATAAACCAATCAAATTCAAACTGCTAAAAAGAAAAATAAATTAAATAATTCTTTAAGTTTTCACAGACAGTGTAAAAGTAAAACTGATGTAAATTGTCTGAAAATTTCCTGTGATGTTCATAGAAAGAGTATATGTATTACTGATGGTGTTGTGTGATACAGCCACTCCTCCCATCTCTGCAATGTAGGAATGGCCATTCTAAATTGTGAAAATGGAGTTTGCTACACAAAACTGTTTATTTATTTTGAAAAAAAAAATATTATTCATAAAGTCATTCATTCTTAAAGGATTGGATCTAAGGTTCTTAAATATTGAAATATAAAAAATTGACATACATGTACATAGCAAAGTCATTCATTCTCTTCAAATGGAAGTGCTGATCTAATTCTAAGGTTGTTAAAAAGTGAAATGTAAAAAGAAATAAAATAAGAGACATGTACACAGTAATTACATATTTAATGAAAGAATATGATTACTTATAAACTTGACCCAGACTAAACTCCAAGGGGATCTTGAGTCAAGTGAAGATTTTTCATTTTATTTCTAGTTCACTCAACATCAACAACTGTCTTTAGATCAGTTAAATTAATTTTCATGGTAAATAACCCAATAAATTTTACTATTTTAATATTGCACTTGACTTTGAAGGAAAAGTTAATCTGTGGCCCTTTGTGTTTTTGTTAATTTATTTCAACAAAGATATGACTGATAATATATATATATATATATAAATTGACATCATTTGATTTTGTTTAATTTTGATGAATTTGGGCATTTTAGTTGTGATTTGCAATTATATAACAATAATTTGAACTATAAATAAGTTAAATAATTCACAAACTGTTCACATTTTGTATTAGATTTCTCAATAATAAACAGTGGAGAGAGATATACAATGTTATCATTCATATGCTGTAGAATTCCCTGTCAAGTGATTAACTCATGTTATTACACCAAAGCATACAAATACCACCAGTAGACACATGAAATGAATAAAACGCAAACGAATGCTATCAACCAGTGGCAGATGTAAACATGAGTTAAATGGGAGGAGCGACCATCATGATAAAAGCTCACGGAGTCCTAAGATATCACAAAAAAACTCTTGCTTGCCAATTAATGAATTATAATTATATCTATTTTAGTATTTAAGAATATATTCAAATAAATTACCTATCAAACAATTCTACCTGGAACTTGTCCTATTAGCATTATAGGGATGTAAGCATGATTTATTGCTATGAGGAATTCAGTAGTGTCATATCAATCATAAATGTGTGCATGCATTTGTGTGTGTGTGTGTGTGTGTGTGTGTGTGTGTGTGTGTGTGTGTGTGTGTGTGTGTGTTATTACATTTAACTAATGCTGATACTTACCCTTGGTAACTTTCTAAAATTGTAAAAATATGAATATTTGCATTATTAATCATTTTAATGCACTTATACTCAAAATAATTTTTGAAAAATTAATAAATAAATATATATATCAAATCAACATCCTTTTCAGAGGATGTAAATAAATCTCATTCTCAAACAAAAAATTTTTTTTAAATATTCACTGTAAACAGGCAGGATTATAAATAAAAACATACTGGTTTAATCCTAAGAGAGGAAATGCCGAACAACTACTATTCTAAAATATGATTCTTTAGCTAGTGACCTGTATTTTTTGCTGGTTGGATAATTATTACTACTATAATAGCTTAACAAGAGCATTTTCAACATTAATTGTAGTATTATTTTTTATTATATGTAAGAGACAGCTAAATGGTAACAAAAGATATACATGTAAGACAACAAAATGTTTTTAAAATCTGGTGCTAAATATGAAACAATGTTCATCCATTTTATTAGTTTTAGTGCCTTCAAAACAACATAGGCTAACAAAAGAAAAGTAGCAAAGACCCTCAATTTACAATCTATGTAAAGAAAAGTTTCCAATTTTAGTGGAAATGGTACATATTTACTATATTTTCCAAAAATGAGATAGGTCATGAAATTTAACTCTTTAAAGTTTATGCAATAAATTATTATAATAACAGCAAAATTGTAGTTTACCAACATTAATCCAACTGCAATTACATCATTTTAAAACAACATTCAGTTCTTATAAATGGGTGTGTTTGCATAGGTCCAGGTGGGGATAGGTGGAAAGAGAGGGTGAGGCCAAGTAGTGGGTCTAAGTACACAAATCAAAACACAGACGTGCAGTGATGCACATAACTGTACAGCCTCCCATCCACCAGCAGTTTTATTAATTGTGGCAAAAATGCTTTCCCTTGCATGGCAGTCTATGCAATTTCTGATAATCCTGATTAAATAAATAAGATTAGAGAAAATCATACTTTATATGTATTTTTATTTTTAAGAGAAGAAAAAAACTGTAAATCATCAAATGCAATCTGAACTTTGGACAAGCAACTATAATAGAGTATAAACTACTCATGCGAAAACACACTTGAACTCTTTAGTGTTCAGGAGCATTACAATCATTATTAAAATTCATTAGGCCTATATCATGCAACACAGGAGAAAAGGGGTGGAAAATTACTAACTCTTAGATGACTCCTTATTCAGTGAGGTATTCTTTTCAGTGACTTTTTTCAGACGTAGATCTGTCACCATAGTTCAAAAACTATGTCCATAAAATGATGTATTACATATAAGACATTTGAGAAAGTTTCATTTTCAGTGTGCAAGTAGAAAATAGTAGGCCTATTTAGACTAGGCCCCTATGTAGGCCTATCTTTTTTTTATGTGTCCAGACTAAACTGTCAATAAAGTTACTCAGCAGGTAGGCCCTATAAAGATCAATAACAGAAGTATTATAATTATATGCGTGATATTGGTATATATAATTATAGGTCTATTGTCAAATTAACAGTTAATGCCCATTTGAGAAGGAATATATAGAGCCTATATCCAACTGGGTCATTTGCATAAAACTACAAAAGTTTTTAAATTTTGGATGGCAACAACTCGATGTAAGGTTAAACAAGTAAGCAAATACATAGGGCCTATTCCTCTTAGATAATCTGTTATTTTAACTGTTTGTTTCGTGACAACAACGTCTTTAAAAAAGTAGAGCACACATCAATACTACTCATAACAATATAAATAATTCGACTGCTGCTAGTGTTCAAAAATTATTTTAAAAAACAAAAGTCGAAAGCTCCTATTACAGAGACGTTATTTACAAGTCCAAACACAGCTATTTTACTTTCACTTACCTGAGCAAATGTCAGCGTTACTAAAATAACGATGAAATAAAGTTTTAGCATGGTCGATTCTTCTGTTTACAAGTGTGGGTGGGTGTATATGTGTGGTGATCACTTGATCTGTGAAGTGACGATTGGTGGGTAGCCCAAGCTGAACAAATAGGATTACGTCCCTTTGAACGTCTGATCCATATAGAAATCTATTTCACTGGGGCTCCGTACTTCCATTCGAGTGGTCCGTGGTAAATCCGATTCACTCATAGCGTCCGCAACAGAAAAACAAACGAAATTCACTACACTGAAGAGACACACACACACTTTGTTTTTCACCCCTCCCCACCACTATAGAGAGCATTGAGATATATAAGTCATCGTCATATTAGAATGATGGCAATAAGGCTTCGCCCTCCCCCCCCCCCCCGCCTACTGAGAGAGGGCGGTTGAGGGTGTGCGCCAGACTGATGCGACCTGTTTCCCCCCCCCCCTTCTGCCCTCCACCTCAAACGCACCGCGCGGCTGTGGGGCTTCCCCAGAATCAGACCAAGACCTGTTGTTGTTTCGCTATCTATGCGCCCACAGGAATTGCGTTAAAACTTTTCATCTTGACGACGTTTTCGGTTTTTGGTGGATTCCTGTGAGGCCTCCTCCTTTCTCTGGACCAAGACCTGAGAACATCGTGAAGATAAAAGGTCTATTGCGGCTTCTGGGGTGAGTGTGAGGGAAACAGAGAATGATGGCAGCTTCCGAACTAGGTCGATTTCACTGCCTGGCACGAGGTGTGCCGCTGTTGAGAGAGTTGAAGATGAAAGATAGAATGGAGGGTTGTTGAGAGAAAAGTTGTAGAGTGGTGATGATGAATGGTGGCCGGTGATCTGTGGCGCTCATGTCTGGCCAGTAGAGGTATGCATTAGCCCCGTTGTCCGCGGGCTAATGTACGTGATGGTTGATGTTATCGCTGTCCCTGATGTTGGAGGGGAGAGGGTGGGGGGTAATCTTATAGGGCCCAGGCTAGTAGCACACCATGTCTAGTACACACGCCCGGGATGTTCAACCCCTTGTCCTTCTCTTTGGTGTTGTTGTCACTGTCCCTGATGATGGGCATTGGAATTTGTGTAGAATTGGTGCAGGTGGCCGGTAGAGATGATTCATGCCCGCAATGGGGTGGTTACAAAAAAATCCCTACTGCGGACATTGTTGCTCTCTGTATACCCGCCGTTGTTATTATTGGTGGGGAAGAATGTTGTTCTTTTGGTTACTTGTGTCAGGTGTTGTTGAGCTGCTTCATCCGGGATTTTTTTTTTTTTTTTTTTTTTTAGCTGTCCTGATGCTAGGAGGCGGTCTGTTTCTCCTCCCTTTTTGTTGTTGTGCTGTCTTGATCCGTTGTTGTTGATTCTGACAACGGTGAGAGGGGGGAAGTCTCTAGCATCCTTGTGTATTTATCAAGGTCTCAATTTCGATCGTGTCTGTTTTCTTGCTCTTTCTGGATGATTTTTTTTCTTTTGTTTGTTTTTTGCGTCTGATTAGTTATTTTCTGCTTTTAAGAAATTTTTCTTTTCCGTTGTGGGTGTACTTTGGATTTTCTTTTCTTCAATCTCAGTTGTCAGTGTCTGTGAGAAGGCCTGTTTGCTTTGTTTTTGGAATCTGGGTGGAGTTAACTTTCGTTTTTGGTGGTATTTTCCAGATGACGTTGGTTTCTTTCTCACTGGATCAAATGGGTGTAGTTGGAGTTTCTTTGGTTGTCGATGATGGCTTGCTTTCGAGGTGTTTCAGAAGATGCCATCTTATTGATATCCATCCGTCCCTTTGTTTTTTGAAAAATCATCCATAGTAGTTCTTCAAATGAAGTGTCAAGCTTTTCACCGAGAGGTGATATAACTACAATATGTTCTGTCAAGTCTTCTGCCTTTAGTACATGTACTATCTTGTAATCGGCAAGTGAGTACCCTTCTGCAATGTCTTCGTCATCCTCTTCATCGTCTCCTTTTTGTTCTTGCCCTGACAAGGGCATAGGAGTGGCAAGAGCTGTATCTCTGGTAATTCTTTTGTCCATAGTCTTTCAACCCGGTAATCTGCACTCCATCTTCCTCATGTAACAGAACCACCACACACCCAAATGTCACTGGAAAAAAGTGACCTCAGAGACCAGACCTGACAATCTTGTGAAAGAAAAAATGCAGTAAAGACAGCTGACCCAACCAATCCGCAAGAGAAAGAACACATAAGACAGAAAAGTGGTAGGAATATATAGTCATAGTATAGTTGTATGAAGTAAGATTATTGTTTCTTTATGTGTATTTTTATCGTGTATGATGTGGATTTTGTGAACTGAGAATTAAAGTAGCTATTTTTATGGATGTGAAAAGAAGACAAGTCATGATTAGGTGATCTTGCATTTTTTTGTGGACATTGCAGTCTACTTGAATGAAGTGAATGCCAATTTACAAACACAGGGTCATTTGGTTCATGTGCTATATGGATACATGGTCAACTGAAAACAAGCTTCACCTTTGGGAAAGTTAGCTGAAAGCAGTTAAATGATCATTTTCTTACCTTGGCCATTAAGAGCAATATACATGACATTATCCAGTTTGCTGATGAGTTGAAGGTTTTGAGAAGTGAATTCAGTATGAGATTTCAGGATTTTTGAGTCATCCCGCTCACTCAGTCCACACAAAGACAGCATTCTGATTTACAGGTTAAGTATCAACAACATAAAAGTGTGTTCACAAACACCTAATCTATGCTAGGAACATTTAACAACCACTGAAATTTATTACTTAACTCTAGCCCCTAACTTCCCTCTAGATGACATGGGTTACAACATAGACTGACGATTGGCAGTCAGTTGTCACTAACATAAGGAAAATTTAATAATTACAAAATACAGACAAAACATCTAGGTGAAAATTCAACTAACAGTGAAATATATACTATCAATTAGCTCTTTATTTTACATTAAATGTCAAACTCATAATCTTTTGAGCTATTTCTATGCATGTTTTTAAAGCAATGTTTTCCAGGTGAGCTCTGACTCATCTGTTAAAGTTGATAGTTAAATTATGCCCATCTGTTGCTGGATAGAGAAGTCAGCTGATGAGCATCATCTAAAAATCCAAAGCAGGGGAGGTAAATGTATCTTTGCTGGCAGCACCAGGAGATGAAATAGTGCTTGTCCACAGAGTTGGGGAAGAAACACAGATCAGTCACCTATCTACAGGATGCTGGATCGTTAGCCACTAACTTATTCTTCTGTCATATCTAGTTTCTTTCCTTTGTCTTATATCAACTTTATTGCCAAAAATTGTCGTTTTTTAAATTGATCATAATTTCAAGTTACATTGATCATATGTCAATTTGAATTGATTTTCAAATGATACACCAAACCATGGCAACAGTCAGGGCATTGTGGAAGCTGATTGGCTAATGGACTCAAGTATATACACTACTGACTCCTTTCTAAGCACAATTTCAATTTGAAAAAGCAATATCAAAGGAATGCGTATAATTGTTGTAAAAGATTCCCTTACTGAGACTGTCTTACAATTTGGTATATAGGTAAAATATACAATGAAACAATATATACAAATGGAATATATGACCCTTAGCTCCAAAGGTAAATGGATCTTGCAAGTGTCAGTGTGTATCCTAAAGCAAGTCTTCATGAATCATGCCCTAAATGCACACATACAGAGAGCCATAAAATTTAAAAAAAACTAAAAAATGCTCAATATATATATAATTTATTTATTAAATAATCGTCTGGATTCAATACCAAAGCTATTTCTTTAACAAGTTCATTCTAGCAATGATTTCCTGCATCTGCATTACTTTGATTCTAATCAGATCATATATCAGCACAGCAATGATTGGATTACATTGCCCCATTCACATAATGGTTTCAAGGCAGTGCAAGGTGATGTCATGATACATAAAAAAAAAAATACTTAAAGTCAGCTTTGTCAACTCAAAACAAAGAAACCAGTTTAAATTATTTTGTAATAATGCCTAAAGTAACACGATTAATGATCAGTCACCTTCCCTTTCAACTATTGAAATTGATCAACAAAGATTCAAAGCTGAAGTTTGTGATTAAATCATGTGCTAAGTGTGCATAACAAAATATTTATTCTTAGCTAGTCAGTCAGCTTATTTCAAATCCATGAAATCCCATTAGTGACCTTTTTCCTTATCGATAGAAAGTATTTTGCCTCCACACCATGTACAATTAGCGGCCTTTTTCTTTATCTATAGAAAGCATTTTGCCCCCACACCATGTATAATTAGTGACATGATGGAAAAGAAATAAAGCATTAAATCATGTAGAAGAAGTATATTTATTAGTTTAAAATTTCTTTAATAACTAAATTTGTGAATGTATGGTTGTTGTTGATAATCTTTCCCTGGTACAGCTGGTCTTGTACAAAAGCTTTTTGTGTTAAATCTTTCTCTATTTTTCCCCTTTAAATAGCAGTATCTTGTGCTGCCACTTGCATCAATCATTTTTTTAAAAACTATCACAAATGCTGTTGTCATATGGAATTTCAATAAAACTCCAGTAATGTGTCATTTGACTTTAAACCCCAACATAACATCAATTTTTCTTAAACCATTAAAAATTATGCAAATGAATTAAACACACTGACCATTAATATATATTTTTTATTATTATTTCAATCTTTATTAAGAAGAGAAAATTTTTTTAAAGAAGAAAAAAAAGAAACAAAAATGTTGGCACCTTGCAAGATTTGAACCTTGATTCTTCAACTTGGAATTATATAAAGTGAACACATTAACAACTGGGCCATCTCATCTGTGTGACATGTTCATAAGTACAAACTGAGAAAATTATGGGATATTATTCATAATATTTTTTGTCTCATAATTTTGAAAGGAAAGCATTAGTTCTTTCTACTGATGACTTTTTAGTAAGTAAGAGCACATAGAAAATACATTTCATTTTCTACCTTCCTAACTGCTTCAAACAAGTAATGGATACATTTACATGATTTTACTAAACTTTAATAAATATTTCTGCACATATAAAATATTTGACAGAATAACCGTAATCATCTTTTTTTTCTTCATTTATGATACAGACTATTTATAATATCTGTAACATGAATAATGTATATCAACAATTAAAAACAGTCCCAACATATATTTAGGATAAAATGTGATAGTAAAGAAAAATTTTGACAGAAGAATAATTTGTTTTTGTGGATTATAATATTCTAATCACATATTAAAAAGAAAATTAAATAACACTCTTCTGCATCAGACCTATACAAGGTTTTTATTGTTTCCTTGTTAAAAAATTAAAATTGTAAAATATAAATTTTACTATAGGTTCCAGAGCTTTGACTTTGGACATCTATGATACATGCATCAAAAATAGTTTTTAATCAATGATAGCATTTTCACTGCGGTGAACAAGAAAATACTTTGAATTCTTTTCATTCCCATTAGTTACACTTTTTTCTGTAGCCATACCATATATAGAATTTTCTCTTCCCTGCAAGTGAAGAAAAGGTTGAACAGCACACAAACAATGAAGAGTTGATTCTTTCACATCTTCAGAGCATGTGTTAGAATTTGTTTCTACACACCACCGCACTGGAGATAATTTATTTAAGACTGTTCGAACTTCTGACATCTTGGTGCTAAAGCTGAAAACATCTTGTTCAAGCACTGGATGTTGCTGATAATGAGTTAAGAGCTGTTTGGCCACTAAACAAAGGGTATCAGTTTGAAGACAAAGGGTTCTTGCTAAGAAGAATATCATCTCTAGATTGGAGTGGAGTTTTTCCAGCTTTTCAAGCCTGGCTAAGAGTTCAACACTACTTGTAGTCAGAACTATCAGATTGGATGCTGAAACCAAGTGTTGGGATACAAAGATGTTAATGTAATCACGCTGCAGTTTTTCTATTCCAATTTCTGCAAGAAAAAGAAAGGGTTGGCTACCAATGAGACTAGGCATAGTAAATCTCCCTGAGAATGAATCACGGATTATCTGAGCAATGGTTGACTGGTTCTGGCGTTCAACAAAAGGCAAAAGTTGTCCTTGGTGGAGAGAAGCAAAAATTATCTTCATTGAATTTACCAAATCAGATGTGGATGTACAGTTTACCAACACCTAAAGAACAAAACAAAAAAAGTTATAAATAATTTCAAAATTAAATTTATCATTAAAAACAAGGAATGTGGACAAAATTTAAAAATAAAATATGCAACCAATTAATCTTTTTCATGTTATTACCTCATAATAATGCTGAAGAGATTATTTAAATAGAAACTGATAACTAATAGAAATATGGTTATTCTTTGAAAATGAGTACTGATACTGAAAAGAGTGATACTGAACAATATATATTTTTTTAATTTTGGATTACTTTATTTCCCTATTGCTCTTCACAGTCATGAAAAAAATTCTCTATAAAAAATTAACATATTAATAATAATAGGAAAAAAAAAGAATCAGTTTATCCTCTTACTAAAATCACCATTTTTTCATTACAGTAATATTGCCACTTAACATACATCTACAGACAACAGTTTTAAGACATCTAAATCATTTTCCATTGCTTTGCTTAGCCCTCATTCTAAACACATATATAAATAAAAATATCTCACTCATTAATTAAATAATGTATATATATAATATTTTTTTTATAAGTGTGGTATATATAGTGGGTGAGTAAAGACTTAAATATTTTCTAATCTGACCCTTAAGACATCTTTCAAATTAATCCAATCTACTTTTGAAATTGTCCAAGTCACACTTGCATAGAAGCAAAAGTTAGTGCATTTCTTTGTTGCCTATCTTCCACTCAGAAATATAAACTGAATGAATCTGTGTTTTTCAAACAAGTTCCCAAAGTTATTGGACTGTTGTAACACTCTCTGTGGAAATGTTTTATCATACTTGGTGACTTCAGTTTCCATTTTGATTATCCTATAATATTCCTCATAATTTCAACTTAGAACAAATTGGTCACAGTTTAGACTGGATTTTAAACCTCCTAAATAATATGTGAGTCTGATCAACACAACTTAGTTAACTCATGATAATGTCTCTAACCTGGCTATTGCACCTAGCTTCAAACAATCAATGTCTGTGTTCATGTCTTGAAAAAAATATTCTGAAACAGTGAATAAAGTTCTGTATAAGCATGCTCCATTATAGCAAGCTATGTGACTATGTACCACTAAAAGCCAATCATGTGATAGATGAGAGAACCTACACTGGTGGCTTGATTTAGCACAAACACACACACTGGCATCCCATTTGTAGATGGTGGGGCCTGCTAAATTGTGCAGTGGCAGTCGCTGTACCTAGATCTAAATTATGGACATAATGGATCACCATAGCTCTCGCCCTTTCCTGTGCTCGTTAACATGTGTAGCCTGTTAATAAGAATTCAGTAAACAAACTTGTCAGTATTTTAATGTCAATAAATTAAATAATAACATTGTAATATTTTTAATATGGGGAAGACATCGTCTGTGTGGAGTCACGCCAAGTGATCGGATAGTGACACGGCAAAATGAAATCCGTGTTAGGGCTCTGATCGATCAGTCAATCTCGCAAGAATCGTCGTCAGTGTTAATTCTTGTAAAAGATCGCACACGCAGCACAATCTCGCAATCATGCACTAATATGGTTGAACTAAACTAAAATAAAATACATCTCCCGCCAAATACGCCAAGTGCGCTCCATTACTGGCGGTTGATCGTTGTCGTTGAAATCCAAGCATTTTCAGTAGCAATTTTAGGAAAAAGAAAGAAAAAATATTTACAAATAATTATAAAGAATGAAAAAAATAAGAGTTTTAATGACATTTATATTATTTATTAATATTTGTTTTCGTCCTTACTCTAAGTGCACTTTTTCACATGTTTTTCTTCTGAAGATATCTTAGCTTAGAAATTTTAACATTTTCAATAACCATTTTAGGAAAAGGAAAGAAAAAATGTTTACAAATAATTATAAAGAATATAAAATAATAATAATAAAAAATAAAAGTTTTAATGACATTTATATTAATTATTATTTATTAATATTTGTTTTCATCCTTACTCTAAGTGCACTTTAATAAGTTTCATATTTCTTTCTTCCGAGGATAACTTAGGAATTTTAACATTTTCAGTAGTCATTTTAGGAAGAAAAATTATTAAAATATTTATAAATCATTACGAAGAATTAAAAGAATAAAAGTTTTAATGATATTTAGTTTATTCTTTAATTACTCTTAGTGCACCTAAATTATTTTCAATGCATAAATGGACATCATTTATAAAACACAAATATTTTTTTCTTAAATGTAAATAGTGTTTAGTATTAGTAATGTATATGCGCGTTCTTGGTGAACACACATAATGATATATTTGACATAAATACTTTTAAATAAATGAATGATATATATGACACAAATACTTTTAAATAGATGCTTTCTTATAATTTTAAAAAATAAACTATTCTGCAAGTAACTAATTAATTTAAAATTATAATCTTAGAAGGAATACAATTATATACTGTCAGAAAATTCATTTTATAATGAGACCTGAATTTTTATGTAGATGAAATGCAATAAAGTACAAGGATTATATAGACTTTTTGTAACTGGTAATTCCGATGATATATTTTAAAAAGTAATTATCATAAAGTAGTTGTAATTAGCTTTTATAATTAGAACTAAGAATTTAATTAGAAGATATTTATATTATTCTAAATTTGTAGACATGAATTTATATAATTTTTTAAAGAAAATATCTAAAATGATGATGGTTGAAATACAAAATATAAGTTACTCTTCTTTATTTGGTTTCACTTTTACATACAATAGTAGGTAATTCTCAAATACTGACATAGGTAGAATCAATTAATAAAGCATCATTGATCAACTCAAAATTAACTGATTGTGAATCATATCATTTTCTTTAAGATATGTATCTTTCTGGCTATGTTTGCAATGTATTAAGTTAAAGTGAATTTCTATTTAACATAGACCTATATTAGGTGAAATATTAACAAAGTTATTATGGAATACGTGTAACTTTCCCTCTTCCAAGATTGACAATAAACTTAAGAATTAACTTTTTACAAAGTAGAAAGGAAGAGATTTTATTTAACTTAAGAGATCAACATCTAGATTTTTAACAAATACAACAAATGTTTTTGAAGTTCAATTAATTTTCTTTTCCTCTGTACAGATAATCCCCATCTAGATGTTCAAACTTTCAAACCTATGTCAACAAAGGTTTAACTTTAAGCAAAAGCAGTTTATATACTTATGATTTGTCACTCTACCACATCAAGAAAATTAGTGACTCAAATGTTACATCAAAACATACAGCTTACCATCCTTTCCTGAACTAAAAAAATTCCTAAAGTGGTTATCACACACACAAAAATGTATGCTCACCTTAACTACAGGTAAATAATAATCTGACAAGTTCACTGGCAAGCAGGAAAGGGGGAAATCTACCCAATAGTAAACTGGAACAAAATTTTAGCTATGTACTATCCCATTTATCACACAAGCCAACTGCTTTCCATGCAGCAAAAGAAAAGTTCTTCCTCTTACTGTCTCAGCTATGTCACTACCATGAACTAAGGAAAGAAATAACTGTCAGGTGGAGTGGATATCTAGATAACAACTTTCCCTTCAATAGAAATTAATAAAACAAAAACTGTATGAGTACAAACCCACCTTCCATAGTAAATCCGTAAAATCAAAGTCAGTGCGATCTACTTGGACACTAATACTATTAAATGAAGAAGCCAATACAGGTGTCTTCTCGGCATCTTTGTCTTCACCTGCTTTTGTTATGCCCCCATCTCTAAACTTCTGAATAAGACTTCTAACAGCAAGAGTTTGAGAGGTGCTTATATTTCCAGAATTGTTAGTGATCCAAACTATTTCTCCTGTAGTGATGGCTGTAATGATATTTCTGAGAAACTGTAATTCCTGGTAGAATTTATACATGCTGCTCCTCATGTTTCCTTTAAAAAAATAAATAATAACAATGATTAACAGACGAAATAAAGGGGTCTACTGCTCATTTTCATTCGGTTAATTTTGGCATTAATATTAATATACTGTATTCTTACATGCTCATTATCTATTCATTTTTACTAGTAATTTACTAGTTTCAAATAATTATTGTTAATAACAAAAATATAATGTACATGTATATTAAAATTATTAATGCCTATACTTTATTTCTTCCTTTTCTAATTATTGACTGCCAATTAATTCAGTTATCTCACCAACCTTTACTGAAGAGGTGATGGTACATGATCAACAACTAACAAAAAAATTAACAACCAATTGCAGTCCTAAGCTTATGTGCAATATATAATGTGTAAATCAACTTAGTCATAATTCAAATCACCCTTTATCCATTACCTACTTATATGTGTTTCCAAGTCTCTATTCTATCATATCATTTGTTAAATCATATACTTGTTAAGTTGTACAATAATTGAATAAATAGCAAGGTAATTTTTTTATGACATTACAATTGCGTTTTAATATAGCAGAAATCCTTGATGATTTATTTATTAATTTTTTATACATTTTTTCCTATTTTTAATTTGTAATTGAATTCTTTTAGGCTGTCATATGCTGCCTAAATCATTAAATCAAGAAGCTGTTGGTCATGGACCTCAAGAAAACTTGGAATGATGTGTGATACTTATTCTCATTCTACAGATATGCTTGAGTTTCTTTCTCCCTGGGATAATAAAAGTGATCATATAAGCATAAGATGTACTATACTATGACATTCATGATTTTAGTAGTGATTTAATCATTTATTTTATGCATTTTCATACTAATTAATTTCTTTAATATATTAAGTGGCACAATAAAATTATTTTGCATATATTTAATTCCTAAATTAGACTAAAACTTTTAACAGGATTAGCATGGACATAGTCTTTCACTGATCTCCATGACAGTAAATCGGTTATTCATTAGAATAGAAGCCAGGACTGAATGCACAGCTACCTGTCAGGCTTATAAGTTGGGGAAGGTTTCCACATTGGACATAACTAAGCAAAGAAGTATCTGTGCATCATATGCACAAGTTGTCTCTTTCATGGAATAAAGCCAATAGGATTTAGATAGCTAGGCTGAATGAAAGAAGAAAGATTAGGTGACAATGGGACCTATTCACAGTTCCAAGTAATATATCCATTTAAGTTACTATATACAGTTGAGTGACTACTGGCAGTGGATAAGCATTTTGAAAAGTTTTGCTGTGCATTCACACAAAATGTAGATTAAGTTAATTCTTTAAAAATCACCAAAGACTTCTTTTTTTCATGATCCCTTCAAATATGGGTCTGTCTAAAATTTCTTTGAAGGTAAATTTTTGCTCACTGTGGTCAGATTTTTTTGTAAACATATTCACTGGATTTGTTTATAAATGAAATTTAGACGTCAAACTAATTTTGTATTTTTTATATTGTGAACTTTGAACTGATGATTTCTTTTTGGTTTAAGATGCAGACCAAGACATATAGAACTGATTTCAATACTTGCAAATGTCTTCTTTTCATTTCAAAAGAAATCTGAAAAGGAGCACCTGACAAAAGTGACAATCAATGCCTAAGCTTAGAGTTAGACTTAGAGCTAAATTTCTCAGGAGAAAGCAACCTTTCAAAGATTTTGACTGAGGTACTTGAGAAAAGATGTACTGAAGTCAGTGAGAATGCTGGAATTTCACAACCTACCTTAATATAATTTATAATGGTTGAGGTGCATTTCTTCTATTTCATAGTCTTTTGTCTGTTATGAGAGATGATGATTGTCCATCATTTGTATCAACAGAGATGGGCGCTTAAACAGCAGAGTTTTGTGGATTAATGGTACTTGGATTGTTAATATTTTTTTAATTCATATTGTAAAAGTGACAGTGTTACTGTTAGAAATCCCAGAAATGAAAATTTATTTCTCTCCACATTTAAGATTTTGAAGGATTTATTGTATTAATGTGAAAACTAAAATATTTGCAAAAGGCTTTTTAGAGAAAAAGAAAGTGAAAACACATCATGACAGCCTACAAGTAAAAGGTGATGCTAAGATTAGAACACATCTAAAACATAATTAAGGACAAAATAATACTAATACAATAGACCTAGGTCTAAAATCCTCACAAATCTATTCCAGCTATAGTGTTTTTTTTAATCCTTTTCCAAAATAAATTAACATAAAGTGTATGTACACATTACAATTTTTCAAACACCCATCTGCAAATTAAATTACATTAGAAATGGACATTATAACAACAACAATTTTTTTCAAAAGTCAAAAAACTATAAATACAGCTTCCATGATTTTGCTCCCTGGCACAAGGTGTGCTATCACAGGTAGAGTTGAATATGATGAAAGACAGGGTAGAAGGTAGTAGAAAAGAAAGTGATGAAGGGTGGCCTATTTTCCATCTGACCAGCAAAGGCAGACTTTAACCTGGTATTGTGTGCTTGAGGTCTTTGAGGAAAGCCTCGATGTCGAATTGTGTGGACTTGTTTTTCTTTTTGCCCTGTTCAGTTGTTGAAGTTTATGTTGCCTAGACTTGTTATTGTTGGTTTTTTGCCACTGCTGATGTTCTTGATGGCATCTCTGGCAAGGGTGAGAGTGGTGGGGCTATGAGCACACTAGCAAAATCTTTAACTCCAATCTCTGTTTCTTTGTCTGATTTCTTTCTGTCAACCTTTCTTTCTTTCTGTTTGTGCTATTTTTTCCCTTCATTTCAGTCTTACTTGTCTGGGTGTTGGCCGATTTTTTTTGCTTTTTTCCCTCATGGTCGCTGTTTGTATTTTCTGTTCATTGGTCATAATAATTTGTGCTTGATTTTTTTCCTTCTGTTGTAGTTGTACAAGTCTGTGAGAATGCCTGTCTGTTTTCTTGTTTTGATGTCTGTGTGGAGTTTATTTTTATTGTTGGAGGAATTTTTTACATGATTTGTGTATTTATTTCCTTCTCACACATACTTATTCTGGTGGTTTGTGTATCTTGTATGTCATTGGTTTGTTCGACATTGAGAGATTTTAAGACACTTGATTAATTTTATGAATTGTATGTCTTCGCTCTCCACGTTTTTGAACAGTACCCAGCATTGTTTCAAGAAAGCTTGGTCAGTTTGTTCATTTCCTGACTCAAGCATGTAGTCAAGAAGCGTTTTTCTTCTCCCTCAATGGTAATTATTGTAAAGTAGTTGATGTCATCTTCATCTTCCATCACTTCTGCTACTTCTCTTTGTCTAGCAGCTTCTTTTTCCTGCCCTGACAAGGGCCTCAAGATGTAAATCATTCTGTTTTTCCCACCCTGAAAAGGGCTTGGGTAGGTAATAAACCATTTTTCCATCCAACCCCTAAAAAGGGGGTAGAAGTGGCACTGGTAGCTGATCTGCATGTCCATCCTTAATCCAGCTGTCCGTGGAGAAGGATGTGGATCAAGAATATTCACCCCTGATCTGCTCAACAGCTCGAGTATCAGTGTGCAATGATAAATACAGTCTTGTTCAGTATCATGATAGTTTTTAAAATATAGTTTTCAGTATTACATAACATTATAATTACAACAAATAAATAATTATTAGAAATATCAAACCTGATTTAACTGAAGCTCTAATACTGGTGCTAGCATCTGAAGGAGGCATCTCCAATGGTTGGCTTGTACCTTTCCACCTCATTTCTAATTCAGCAAAACCCCAGGACTCTTCTCCCTCGGCCTCATTCTCATAAGGGTTTCCGACTTGATAGATAGCTTGATAATCCTGCATGTTCATACTATCCAAAATCATTTTAAAATTCGAATCGTCCGACTTCTTGTCTAGCACGAGAGTGGTTGTCTTGTAAATCGTTGCTGACTTACTTATTAGAGGAACCTGAAAGATTCTAATACCTAAAACGGCTGTTGTGCAACAGTCTGCTCCGTCACACATAACTATCAATGCCGGCAAATCATACGATTTCATTTCACAGGAACTATAACTAGTATAAGCTGACGTTAATAGTCTAGCGACATTTAGTGCGAGTCCCATTCGCTTTGGCCTCTGCATTCTTGAGAGTGACATAAAATGTGGCGAATGTACTAAATCGAGTTCACTTAAAGACTCTTCTGACGGTAAATTACTCTTGAGAGGAGATCCCCATAATTCAGCTGAAATCTCTTTCTGTAGGCCTACTTCTCTTTCGTTTTGGGGCAACTGAGTTTCACTCTTCTTTTGATTTAAAGATTCTGATACTTGTTGATTATAATAATTTTCTGTATCAGAGGTCGACTTTACTTCTTTGTAGACTAAGATAAATGGATGTTTCACAAAATCATCTCCAAGAAACTTTATAAAGGTCAGCTCATGATCACTGGCACTATCCCCAACATTATCACTATTTAACATTTTAGGAAATGAATATGCATCTTCCAGAGTTTCAGAATTTAAATTTACATATTCAAAGAGATATTCACCAAATTTAACCTTTGTTTTACTAATAAGAATATTTTCCAAAGCGGAATAAAACTTTGTTTTGGAAAGATCCTCCATTATTTATCCTGTTAATTTAAACTACCCGCTAAAGCTGCTAGCGGTCCAATAGCTAAGGAGAAAGAGCGATTTAAACCCGTTTTGATTATGCAAAAAAAACAAAACTACAATTTACCTTAAAACTGAAAAATGGAGAAACGAACTGAGTCATTTAAAAAGTATTTTATGACATAATGGACAGTTTATTTAGCTTTACACAAATTGTGTTATTATAGGAAGGAGATGATTTTGCTCTAGCGACATCCTTCCTGTCTGCAGGGAAAGTGAAGGAATTGGCGGATCAGTGCGGGATTGGGCGGACAAGTGCAGGATAGTGTGGACAGACTTACGCACTTTCCCGAACAGATTTTAATGTGCATACTCTCAAATACACTGACATGGTTATGCTAATTTTCAGAAAATTCCAAAGGATTATTTAAATTTTTTAAATACTTTTATTACTTTCAATTCAATTAATCTTTTCATGCAATTAAGCGGCAGGTAGGCATTTCCTTTGAAAGAAAAAAGAAAACCTGCACTATTCTGAAAGAGCTAATGAAGAACTCACATTTTAGTTCATTATATTCTGACAATATATTTTTATGCCTCACAACTGTGAATGTATAATTATATAATTCGGGGTGGGTGAGGTGGCTGTATCATTATATATTATTTTAATTGCTGTCACATTTATAGCGATGTACAAACTGTTAAAAAAATTTAACAGTTGTAACAAAAGTATGTTGTTGTTATTTTAATATTATTATATGTACTTTAATTAATTTAATAATGATAGTTAACCTCAATCTACGAAATTTCGCAAAATCTTTCTAAAACCTACCTTGAAATTCTTTTACGTTGAAGATTTTGCTAATGTACTTTGCCAGTGCACTATAACACTTTGCCATTTCTGACTGTTGTCATTTTAATACAGTAATGTGCAGTATTATTCTCAATAAGTTCCATGTTTCACAACTGACGCTTATCCTCAAAAGCACGAACACTGTCTTAAAATATATGTGTTAAATTTAATGAGCCCCTACATTTTCGTGTTAAGAGTGTTAACGGGTCCTTGGAACATCCACCACGAGAACAAAATCCTGCATCCATTCACTCTCTTGCAATTGAGTTACTGCTTTCCCCTTTTGCTCCATAAATATTTGAACGTCACCATACAATTCATAGAAACGTTTTAATTTTGCTCCCCAATTCGCCAACGAACTTCAGTGAAGGTTTACAAGACAGCTCAATTGCCTATGGTTCAAGCTTCTTGCTCGAATAAAATTCATAATTTTTGTTATCACACATTTGCCACATTGTTTTGATGAACAGTTTCCTGGTATAAATGAAATGCACACTGCAAAACTGAGGGATTAATGGCACATAATAATTTTATGGCAACACCAATTTATTTTTTTACCCAACACACATATTGCGCTGTCAGTGATCAAGCTTTTGTCCAGTCTATGCCTAATTTATCCAGGGTACTTACCAAACTGGTCAAGATTTTTTCGGCTGTTGTAGTATTCTTCATTGAAACCACCTTTGCAAATTCCTCTGTAATATGCATGTCTTTATCAACACCACGACTACAAATCGCAAACTGCGCCTTGCCAGTTATATCTGTACTTTTATCGACGGCTACCGAGAATAATTCTAAAAATTGTACTTTGTCTGATAGTTATTCAGTAAGATTTTCAGATGTACATCAGTGGCCCTCCCAGCCACAGTGTTTTCAGAAGTTGGATCCTTTACCTTGGCATTTTCACATTTAAAAAAAGTGTCAGTGATGAGTGCACCTATTACATTTGGGGAAAAAATGACATTAAAACATGCAGTATTGTTTGTTCAGTAATCACAGAGTGTGTAACCCTAACCCTAATTGCAACTGTGTTAATTTTAAGCAGTTTTAAAAACACACACACACACACACACACATTTTAGATGTAGGTTTTATTAGCACAAATATAAAACCATCAATTTGTCCAATGCTCTTAGTGTTTTATTATCATTTTTTTCATAAACTAGAATATTGTATTTTAGGACATAACAAATCACTCTTTCTATAGTAGTATAACCATCTGTTTCTTACTATCTAATTTTCAAATACTGAAAGATGAGACTCAGAAAAATATAAACAGAGCATTCCAATTTAATTTCTGTCAGCCAAAACAAGTTCTGTCAAATGTTTATCAAGAAAAGAAATAGTTTCAGTGACCTAGTTTATCACTTTTAATTTCAACCAACTCATCAAATACATAATTTTGACTGCTGTATAAATATTATCTATTAAATACATGATTTAAAAGGTCAATCATGTAAATTGAAGAGATGACAGTTTCTATAATGAATTTCAAGCAACTAATAATTATAAAAGTACTATACAAATTTTGAGAGGTAGACTTATTTTGTTTTTGAAATTCTCTTATCTAATCAAATATTGTATTATCATCTTTATACAATTTCTAGATACTATCACCAATCATCACTCTTAACCATTCAACATAATGCTTCACAAGTATTATTTTAATTTCAAGATATGGTATTACTAGGTTATTTACTTTTCTTTAAAAAGACTTTGACTTTAGTAATGACAATGTATTTTACAATAGTAGTCAGTTTTTTAAACTCTCAATGAAACAATCCACGGATTATAACCATCCGATAATTCAATGCTCTATTTATTCAGTCTGTCTATATCAGGGGTGCACAAACTTTTTAGGCCAGAGGGGCAAATTTCCAATTGATAGTGCATGGAGGGCCGCAAGTCAGATTGCACCTGGATGGCTCAGTAGAAAAAAACCAACACAAATAATGAAATAAAGTCCTCCGGGGGCCACAGAGAGCCCTGTCTCGGGCTGCGGTTGTGCACCCCTTGTCTATATGATAAAATATCCACAATGTAAACAACTTTTAATTCTCACATTTGCTATATTTGAGAAACATCCAAATGATCAAGTTTTGGTGGCTTAATTATTTAAATAAATTAATCACATAATGAAAAAATAATAATCAGAAAAACATTTACAAATGGAAAGCATCCTGTCAATGCCATTCTTTTACTGACAGAATTAAATATTTAAGTGTTTTTCTCTTTAAACTATTAGCACTATATGACAATTTATTTAAGTATTACCACTTAATGGCAATTTATTATACATATGTCTACATAACACTGTTTTAGTTGGGGTTTTTCAATTCAGAAGGATGGATAATCTGTGACAAATTTGTAAATATTTTATTTAATTTTTAAAATATTTCATCATAAATTCAAGATCACTGACTGCAGAATGATATTAATAATGATGACTTATAAGGGACCTTAATCTTTAAACCTTTCACTGCCAAGGCTGTACACATCAACATTCATCATAAGGATTGGATCAATAGATAAATTGCAGGAGAAACAACTCTTCCAAATTTGCTGAATAAAATGCTGCAGAGTGAGTTCTGTCCTAACATGCTAGTCTGGTTTGAGGCATATTTTACTGATGGTATCAAAACATGTGAAAATCTCTAGGAATGGAGTATAATTTTTTTTTTTAATTCTTGTCATGGGCTAATAAAAAAAGAAAAGAAAATGATTTACAGTATTTAATAAGTATGATAAAATTTTAAAAAATATGTAAATTTTAAAAATGTACAATAGCAAACAATAATGAACAAATTCAGTAACACATAAATATATACAATAACATTTAGTACAAAAAAATCATGCAATACACAAGATTCATATTTAATGATATGACACAGATGGTAAAGTGCAACATCTCTGGCAAATACAGCAGACTGCTAACATACTTTTCCTTTATTGTTTGTTAATCAATAAATATTATCAGCAAATATTTATTTGTTGTATATGAGAACTAGAACTAGTCCTGAGCATGAAGTAATTGTGTGGATTTTATATGATGTGCGATGGCGTTATGTCACAACATGAAGTATGTCACAGCATGAAGCAATTATGTGGATTCTATATTATGTGTGATAGAGTTATGTCACAACATGAAGTAATTATGTGGACATCATGTGATGTGTGATAGAGGCATGTCAGCATAAAGTAATTATGTTGTGATAGATTTGTCACAGCATGAAGTAATTATGTAGATATTATAATTTTTTATGATGGGGGTGTTATATCATGACATGAAGTAAATATGTAGACATTATATGGAGGATGATATATCATGACATGAATTATTATGTGGACTTTATAAGATGTGTGATAGAATTATGTTGTGACATCATCACTGTTGCTGAATCACTACTTCTCTAAGTGTCCTTTAGATAAGACATAAGGCATAGAGAGAAAACTGTTAATGCCTATGACAGAAAAGACAACCCAGCGAATGCCTGTTTTTACATTCACATTTCACTGTGGGGTTTGTTTCCAACCTGCATTTATCTTCAATCTCTACTGCAGGATTTTCATCTTATTCTTGCCTTCAGTTATAATATAGAACACAAAGGTGAACCAGACAGAAAATAAAGAAAAATAAACAGGTCATTAAAATAAAATCTGGTGTTACAGTTAAAGAGAAATGTTTTGAAAGATGTCATAGTAGCTATGGCTGAGTTCTAAAGATAGATTCAAGCTAATTTGGATATGAGAAAAGACAGAATATTACACCTTATTTTACCAGACCAACATATTTTCTATTAAATTTTTAAAAGCAATACAATTTAAAATCTAAATTAACATTAAGGAATTGAATTAAATAAAATTTAACATTCCATTTATTTAAATGGAAGGAAAAATCCACCTTTAGAGATAAAGGACATCCTGAAAAAATATTTATGTCATGTCATCTACTATTTTACACATCATCTGATCCAGACTGTCCACATGACTATCATCCACAGGTTCCTCTTTGAACCAAGCAGAAGCTTGCAGCAACTGACTCTCTGCAAACAGTTTTGAGTCAAGATTCAGTTCTTCTGGTATTGCCGCCACAGCAGACTCTATCAACTATTTACAAAATAAAATAGACTGCAATCAGATGTTTTATCATAAAAATTACTGTGAAAAGATCAAAAGCAAAAACACAATACCACTAGCAAAATTATGAGTCTATAAAAAAAAAAGCATATAATTAATATGAAAATAGATTTAATAAAATGAATATATACAGTCAACAGAGGACTTCTAAGAGAATAAAGCTTGGTAAAATGCCTGGAAACCCTCACAAAGATTCAGGAGAGTTGACAAATATGTTTACACTATATTAAATTTGTTAATAACATTCCTGATGATAAAATCTAGCTTTCATTTTGTTTTTAAGGAGTTGTATTTTAAATCCAAGAATATAGAGTAATATTACTGTCATTAGATAAACTTTTTATAGGATGATATAAACTTTCCAGTTAAGAACAATCTGAAAAAATGTTCAACTATAGTTGTACTTGTAGTTGTTTTGTTTATAACAAATATTGTATTTCATTTACAAAAATTTTTTAATTTTAAGTCTAGATGTCTCTAAAACTGAAAAAACTACTTCAGCACTCAGTGACTTTGTTCTCCCTTGCAGCAGCCTAGTGTCAGTATACAAGTGCCAAAGTGATTGTATGCCCTTGAGTTCATATGGAGTTTCAAAACTGTAGAAAAATTCTGGTAAAGCAGATATTATTGAAAAGAAAGTATGAAAATTACTGATATTGCATGAAAGATGTGGGGGGAAAAAGTTTGTAATTTTCACTCCAATATTAAATTACAGCTAAAAATCTTGATAAAAATCTATTCTCCTCTAACTGGTCTGCCCACTGCATTAAGAAATTTACATGGCTTACCACATGAATGTATACAATTCTGGAATAGTGATGTATTTTGTATGAATGACATAATAAAGCATCAATCAATAGTGTACAATAGTTTCTGAACTATGATCTATAGACCACATCTACAAAAGAATAGTTTGGACTGTAAAACTGCATTTGAACAATTCCAAAAATTTTAAGGCACTTGCTATTATATATGTTGACCGTTTGCAAAGTACAAGATAATGTATATATGAGAGAAATTTGTCAATATCACAGATGGATTCAATGAACCAACACAATACAGAACTTGTCAAAATGATTATAAATTAATAAGTCACTGATATTTTTCACTAGAGGATATAATTTTTGAAGATTGCCATACATTTATACCTAATAAAAGTGCACTGTGCATTTAAAGTTGCTAAACTGCACAACTTTAAAAAAAAAAAACCCAGCATGAGCTTCAATGCATTAATACTATTAAAAGTTAATGCTGCTAATTTAATTGTTTTGTTAAGATGATCTTAATTTTCTAGTGGATTTGTCTTATTTCTTTTAATCACTGCACAATATGTACAAGTATTAAATGTTATTACAAATTGTAGAGAAATCATCTTTAAAAAAAATAAAAAATAAATGAACTGATGGGGCAGTAAGTTACACATGCACGCATGCACACACACACACACACACACACACACACACACACACACACACACACACACAAACACACACACTATATATATATATATATATATATATATATATATATATATTCTTGGTATTGTTTAAATCATGTGCATTTCTGTTTATTACAAGAACATTCAATTCATCTGATAATTTTTCTATTTCATTCTTCATCTATTTCTGACATGATTGACCATTGAGTATGAGCCATTTTGTTTTTGTGTATATGCCCAATTGCATGTGTTGTGACTATGATTCACTCCAGCTACAAAGTTTGTTACACATAATACTGACTTGTTTGCATTAATTCTATCAATATAGCATACTGATATATGGAAAGTTTGAAAAGGACAGATTCAAAATTATTAAAGATGGCATCCTAATAAATAACGATAGTTTCCACTAATAAATCAAATGTTTTCACATCAAATACAAAAGAAAGGCTATCATATTAAATGTCTGTCTTCCTTTTTTGACATTTAAAAAATATATATTATTTTTCTGTTGGGATTTTTTTTTTTTAAAAGCAAATTCTCCAATCATTTTTTTTATAAACCAAAAAAACCCAAGCATCCATACTGCTTACTGTCATTTCATTTAGCTGCATTAAAAGTGTGAGTATTGATTTATTAACATTTATTCATTTTACAATTATTATTATTAGTTATTATATCAAAGGAATGTTCTTCAAAACAATAATTTAAGTACATCATGATTTACACAAGTAAACCTATGGGAAAAGTCTATTCTAAGCACCTACATACCCAAATTCAATTTCAAACCTTCCTAATAATAAATATAAATCAATTAATCCATCTAATAAATTTCCTACTCATGTTTTATCTGAGTAGTTGTCAAGAAAGTTAAATTCTTGATATGGTTATCTTCAATATTCCAAAACAAATTTAATGTTATGTATTTAAATTTTAATAACATATATTATAAAAAACTTTACCTGAAGAACATGATCCAAGTTATTTTGAAATTTTTCTGAAATTTCATTCCTTTGTTTCTTCTGTTCATCCATCATAACACGAAGAGTTTCCCTAGCCTGATGTGGCCGGAACTCATTGACAAGGTGGTGCATATTGATGAATAACAGGTTCAAATCATCTAGCTTTTCAGCACGTTTTGGAGAGTCAGGTGCTCGAATCAAAATATCAATGAGATCAAGAAAATTGATGAGGATGGAATGATTAAGCTTCTTAAGTTCACGTTTGTGGTCATAGGCTTGTGGGTACAGACGTCTAATGCCTGATGCTTCCAGTGGACGAATTATAGCATCATCAGCAGTAAAAGGAGCACCAAACATGAAATAGGTATCCTGTTTAAAACAGTACAGCAAGAATGTGTCACAAATATTTTCATTCTTCCTGAGATGCTAAGACTTTAATTAAGTATAAATTAATCTAAAAAGTATACAGCATAATTTACATATTGAAAAGCACTATTAAATTTGTGAAACCAAAGATGTCACCTTTGAAATAAGCATTGCAAAATTAGCAAGAGAGCTACTGATATGTGCACTTTTCAGCAAAATAAATGGTACACTTGCAATTCTCTGATTACTTTTGTGTTTTAAGTATAAGATGGGGAATACAATTCTGTCCAAAATAATGTATGAAGTTAACCAAATCAGTTCTGTGCACAGGCAAATTACAATAAACAGAAATCTTTAAATCTCTAAAATCCTAATGCAACCAGAAAAGATTATAAAGCACCAATTTTTTTTTGTGGAGTAGTGCTTTATTTTGCTGAAAATTTCTATAAATACAAATAACTAAAGAATTACGAATAATAATATTTTTTTAAATTTTGAGCACGTCTGAACTGTGGCTCAACCTGTGTTAATACACTTTAATTATAGGCATTATTCTCTTATGCGCTCCAGTAATACTTTATTTACATTTTACAAGGGTGAGTCAATAATTATCCACAATGTAATTATAAAATTTATTATAAAAAGTGAAATCTTACAAGGACTTAATTTTTCAACAAAGTCCCCTTTCACATATCTGATCCAGAATTGCACAAGCTTCTTTATACTATTAGAAGACAATTCTTGTTCCCAAGAGATGATCCATGAATGCTTCCTATACTTCTTGACTGTAGCATATTCTGGATCTCTTAAAGTTTAGGGGCCTGTCTAGCAATGACTTTAAAAAAATTCTGTTGTGAATAATTTCATGGTTATACCCATGACAAATTTGCAAATGATTTGCACTTCATCAATAGTCACCTGTCTTTTGCCAGAACAGAATCAGCAGTGGACATGATGGGCATTCCACTACTTCTTCATGAACTAAACTCGCTGATTTTTTTTAATGTCCCATTCCATATGTGGACATTCTGCTGTGGTGTAGCCCTGTTTCCATACTATGCTGAAAGTTTTTGACAAATTTAAAATTTAAACCTGGTAAAGCTTCAAACCACACACAAAAAAAAGATCAATGCTTCCTGCTCTCCTTTGATACATATGGAAATAAAAATACTTCAACAACACAAAAATTACCTACCCAGGTCAAACTCCACCGAAGTGATGTCAAACACCATGTCTACATATGCAAATGCAATAAGCAGTATAAACAACCAAAAAGAAATTAGAACTACACTAATAACTGAATCACCCTCGTACATGCACCATTACCAACAACAAAATTTGCTACATTAAAAATGAAATTAAATGTGTAATCAAATTATATAAACTGAGTTTAAACATTTAAAATTAAATACACTTGATTGGATCACCAACAGTCTCTGTTCTATGAAAGCATTACATATGATGTTCAGAAGTTTTGGAAGTGGCTGAGGTCAATACTAAATATTATAATTATATATTCTATGGTATAAGGGACAGTGCTATAAATGGAACAATGATGGTACAGCTTAAACAACCCGTATTTTTAATTAGTAAATCATATTATCTAACATTTTAAGTCAGATAAATCAGGTTCTTTGGTTGAGAAATTCAAAGTCAATTCCATCTTTCAACAAAAAAAATGGTTGGTGAGGGATTAATGCAGTTTATATCATACCAAAATCTAATTAGAAATCTGTATTAACTAAAATTAGATAACTACTTTTAAAAAAAAAACTACTGAGAAAAACTAATTTGTAACTTGTCAATAAATTATTTTGCTTTTCACCACAGCTATTCAAAATACAAATCAATTACTTAAATGCAACTAAATCACTCAAAATCAAACATCAGATGGCAAGATATCACTTGTATTTGTAAGAAGAGTTTTATAAAATCTAAGAAATTTTATGGATGTGTAATAGGTCAATTAAGCAAACTGCAAGAAAACCCCAAACTTATAATGGGAGAATTCCAATCTAATAGAGAAATATATTGAAATTCTATGCAAGCTTTAAAATTCTATTACCTGAAGTGGTGGTGGTGGTTGTGGTGCACGCCCTCTTTTAAGATTCTCATCAGTGTAATTATTGACATACTGCATTGGCGGTAGAGGGAAAGCACTCACTCCTTGATTATCAGCCATTCTCTGATAATGTATTAACAAAACACCATACAAACATTGGGATCTGAATAACAAATAACCCTCAAAACATATTTACCTATGTAAGTTATAAGCCAAGAAATTTACACTGAATGAAAAGTTTAAACATTTTAATTTTATATTACTTGATCTTTACTTCTTATAATAATAATATGAATACAGTCTTGAACCATCCAATTCAAAATAAAAATGTTTGAGTTTAGTTTAACATACATGTCAACTTTACACATCCTGCTAGAATATCAAGATGTTTTGCAATTTTCCTGTAGCTGCAGTGGTGTGATTTAAGAATGCTATTAATATTCCACTTAGAAGAAACACATTTAAAAAAAAATTCTCTTTAACACAATAACAGTTATATATGCTGGAAATCAATAAGTTATGAAAATAAATATTTTTAAGAATAAAAATAATATATTTTGGTTTCAAAATACCACATAATTGTCTCACAAATTGAAGGGAGAGTTACAATACTGCAACAAATGAACAATATAGAAGTGTGAATGAATAAAGTATGGAGGAAAAAATATAAATGTTTTCTTATCTTTCAATAAACAAATCAACATTGGGATGATAATTTGTAATGATAGTATACAATCCATGACTTTCACAACTTTGCTAAAATGAAAAACCAAAGCCATCTTGTGGGAAAACTCTCTTATATAAGGACATTTACATACTGGAGCACAGCTTATTACAACATATTACCAGCTGTACTTTCAGTTCTTCTCAAAAGTCTTATGTTCGGTATCAACTAATCAAGCAACAAGTCATACTATATAAATTATGAAACTAGAAAAGTAAAACACACACACACACACCTATAAATAAATTAATGAAAACCTTGATTCAACCATGATTATACAGCCAAAGAGAAATTAAAAATATTAATTATTAATATTTATTATTTTATTTTCCTTCGAATTATCTGAAATTGAATTAAATGTCTAAATATAAAAAATATCATTAGTTCACTAGGACTAAAGGTGCATATTTTATTATTACACAGGATATCATCACATTAGCACATTACTCATGGTACATATATGATTATTCAAGGAAAAAAATAATAAAAAATAAAAATTAACACTTAAGGTTCAAGATATACATTTTATTTTTACACCAGAAACTATAATTATTATTAAACATCAATATAAATTTACAGAAAAATTCAATATTAAACACTAATATGAATATACTAAAAGTTTATGAAGTAGATGGTCAATTTCTTAGAAAGAGCTACGACTGTTGATACCCAAGACTGCATGCATTATAATGGGCCATAATATCATTAGATGAACTTTAATCAGCTTTTTAGTGATAAAAAATTTGTAGGATATCATTGTACAATTCCTTATTACCAAAGGAGGCATTAAGTACTGACAGTCCCAAATTATATCCTTGAAGGTGCAATTTTAGGATGTGTTAAACACTCACATAATTCTATTTCTAACAATTTTTTTCTTTCTTATTATTGATTTACTTTAATCTGAATTAGATTTTTAGTCTGTTCACGTACAGTACTGTTCTCAATTTTATGTCAGATATAACTAGTGATGTTGATTATATATTATAATGATGAAAAATAGTGATATTTTATAATGAGGAAATATTTTTAAATAGTAATATTTTATAAGTGATGATGTTGATATATTTATTAATAATGATATTTTATAAGACGATCAAATCATTTCCTAGCCGAATGAATTTAGTAGGCCCCCAAATCGGCAAATGTCCACGTTTTTATCTCCTTTGAATGAATATTTGAATACAATTATTCCTTAGAAAAATCTACTGAGTTTTCCATCCACTGACAGCCTTTGATTCTCCTATTATATTTGATCCTTTGAGTTCCATGGGTTAAAATTTGAATTCACCTGGTATTCCCGGCTTTGATAATCAATGTTGATCTTTGGTTGACAAATATTCTACTCATAATCTCATTACTGTGTGAGCTAGTGTGAAACTTACTAATCTCATTTGCTTATGTTACTCACAGTTTACTACTATACATATATATATCGTCAACATTATTTATTTTTTAAGCGGACTGTACAAACCGATCCTCTTCCGATATATAAAAAGGGAGGGGGGAGGAAAAAAGTAATAATACCAATAATAAAAACAACCAACTCCTTGGTGCGAAGTCACAACAGCCTCAAGCGCATCTCAATTCTCATATAATAAATCAATCATTTTCAATGTTTGCAAACAACAACAAAAAATTTTGTTGACAAATATATGCAAGAGAAATTAAAACAGATGCCTAGACAATGATGGCTACAGTTTGTGAAATACCGAATGAAATGTCTACAAACTTGTGACGATTTAACAACGCATGTTTATATTTTGCTCCGCACAATATCAGAATTGAGCCTTTCTAGAAGTATTGTTCATTATAGGAATTATAAAATTGCGCGCTATTAGAATTTTATAAAAGTCAGTATTTTGATAATGTTGAGTATTATTAGAATTTTAATAAGGTATTTATCTTATTGTTTAAAAAATAAATGATAATTACTTCTAGCTTTAAGTGTATACATTTATGAACACTGTGCTCTTCTGCTAGTTTTAAAGAGTATTTTTATTTGTGATTACTGTGCATTTCCGACGATCATTACATTCAGTTTTGCACCTAATTTATATCAGAATAGCTTAGTTTTAACTACAAAGACATTCATTCCACATTAATTACCTTCATTTAACCATTTCTTTCGGAAGTGTATACAAAGCTTAATTTCCTAGGCCATGTATATTTTTGTAACGGCTATTCAAGTAGACCTAACTAAATATTGTAGCTTATTTCTTAAATAATAAGAGTTTATAAAAATAAAACAGCAGTACATTTGATTAAACTATTAAAATAATTTGTACAGGGATAGTTTATTTACTTTAATAATTTTCATTCTGAATTTTTTCACGTGATAAATGAAATTGATCATATTATCAGATTTTGCACATAATGGGCTCGTTCACGTATGACGTCAGGCGGGGGGGGGGGGGGCAAAGCTTTGAGGCGCGAGAGGGATGACGTAAATATTGTAGAACACTTCTTCTTTTATTACCTGTGTTCTCAGTCCATTTTTATCCGCAATAGATAACAATTAACTCTCTCGTGGACGATCTTATTATTTTCTCAGCTGAAATATTGAACAATTGTTTTAACCTTTAACTGGTTTAAATTGCTATTTTTTAAATTACGTTGTTTTTTCCTCCTCAGTATACATCACTGAACTATATAAATATGGAGAGACATCCAATGATATCAAGCGCAGCGCTAACATAAGTTTCCGTGCGACCATTTTGAGAATACCAGCCTAATCTTTATCCACTCTGTGCATGAAAATTTACTAAAAATATAATTTCCTCTCATATTACTTTTTACAAAAAATAGCATGTTCTTCTAACTTTGTCAGTACAAACTTAAATTATAATTAATTTTGTATTTCACTGTAGCATATATTAATAAGGGGAAAATCTCAAAAAATTGTATAAAGTATTAGATTGGTATTTTAGAAGTAACTGAAAATAAGTTTGTATTGCTGCATTTGAATGATTACATACTAGAGTCACCACATTACATATGTATTCATGCACTTTATTTCAATAGAAATTTTGCTAAATATGTTTTGCAATGTAAGGCTATTGCTTTACAAGTTTACATTTCATTTGGAGTGATAGGTCTAGGAATCTGTTCCCTTCATGTTTGTTTGTATTATTTTGTAAATTTAATTATAATTATTGAATTATAGGTTCATTTTAAAATGAACCATTTCAAAAATGGAATAAGGAGAGCTTTGAGGACTGAGTCAGTGTGCGGTACTAAATGCTTTGAACCATACACATAGGTGTCCAGTTTTAATTTTTATAACAGCCCATAGCAATGGATAAAAATTTGAGTGTATGTATTAGCATATCTTAACTAGTCAAGCAGTCATTGTAAAAGCGTGATTAATTAAAGTTTAAACACTATTTTACATGAAAGATAGTTTTCTCTGTATATAATTGACTTATGCAGTGGTGTAACTTCGAATGCTGGATCTCCCTGCAAAAATTTTAAAAAGCCCCCTCACCCCCCTTTTATGTGCTTTGCCCTCTCTGCTCCACGGAGAATCAGCTTGTCTTGGCTAGTGTTGAGTATTGCCCTGCACTGCTTGAAAACTTGAACAGGTCTATATTTTTCAAATTTCAAGTACTTTAAAAAAAAAAAAGAATATTGGGCTCCTTCTTTAAAGACCCCTACACTGCAGAGGCAGTAGCTAAAAATACACTAGATTCACAGCTACTTTTCAGCATTATACAAAAACAAACCAAGAAATGGGGGGAGGGAGTAAGAAATTTGTGACGTCGCATAGAAGGGTTCTGGGTTTTTATGACGAGCGGGTCATAAAAAATGGCAACCATGACATCATATGAGGACCCCTACAGACATGCGTACACCACCACTCCGCATTTTAGAAATTCTAAAATTGTACGCCATTTCCAAAAATGCTTAATAATGATATCATATAAACACCCTGCAAGTACAAGAAACTAATGTATTAAATGTTCTGCGACAATAAATAAATTAATATAAATTTAATTATCATCTGATATGAACTTGAATCATTTCACCAATTACAATCATCACTTGAAACGTAGTTTGTTAATATTAATCAATCGAAACATTCACCTCAGTTGTCAGTTATATTTTGATTTGATTTCTCAGGTGCTATGTTGACTGGTCAGTGTACTCTCTTCTGTTTCCTTTGTCATTTTGTTTTGTTTATATCTGGTCATACTTTAACCGTTTGTGTATTACTATTAGCAATGCTAAATTTCTTTGTGGTCATCTGGGGTATCCTGTCTCAGTCTTGGGCTTGCCTTTGGGGTCTCCTTCTCTTTTAAGTGATAACTGGTTTCCAAAAGGTTTCATCTCTCTCAGCTGTGATTGATGAGTTTTTTTCTGGCCAGGATTGTCCACTGTATTGTAGTATTTACTCCTTTCTTAGCAGTGGCCAGAAAAACTGCCTGTCATGTGTGATCCTAAAACTGGACATAGACGATTTTTCTTGCCACTAAATCTGGACCACAAACATGCAAAATCGACATATTTCTTCTGGCCACTGCTAAGGAAGAGTGTTATCAGTATTGTGTATCAATATCTTTCGTATGCGTTTTTTGTTTGTTTTGTTGTATTTTTATTTTGTTGTTGATAACCTTGGCTCCTTGTGATGGGGCTTACTCTTCTGACATTGTGTGAGACTGTCTTGTTTGTCTATGATCGCATTGTTCATGTCTTTTCTATTGTCTCCTGCTAAAATTGCAGCTGCTGCTACTTTCATGGATTTCAGGACGTGTGGTAAAAATAAATGATGGCAGATTATTGCAGTAGTACTCGTCATTTTGTTCCTCCTCTGTGTTCAGTGTTATTTTTGGAAAGAAGACCTGAACACTGGACTGAGTCAGGCAAGAATTTTATAGGTCTGGTATGAGTTGCCAGGCAGTATGTCCATTCATGCAGTGACTATCAGAAAACTTTTAGAAAGGTAAACTACAAAAAATATATACTAGCTGCAGTGGAAAAAACTTTTGTCTTGAACACCTGTTAAACTATCATAGAGGAGTGCTTATTGATTATATAGATAATGAAGAAATTCAGTCACAATCTGAGTGATTTTTTTACCCTTCAAAGTTACCACAGATCCTTACCCTACTTTAGACAAAGCACCTATATATGTCTTAACCCGCCCCCCCCCCCCCCAAGTCCTTTTATTACAAAATTTTAATTTTGAAACAAGACATTATTTATTTTTTTTAAATTGCCTATAAAGAATCATTACTTCCTACTTTCTGTTTAATTACCAATAAAGAAAATACATGAATAATCCCAGAATATTGATCTTTAAAGGTAATACCATTGCATGTTTCAGTTCACATAAAGCAGAGCACCTATGCATGTGTCACAAAATAGGTCTCTTTATTACAAAAAATGTGTGCTGTCATGTTTTTGGAATTTTCTACAATAAGAGATATAATAATTAAACTTGAAAAGTGTTGCCATAAACTAATAGTTTTAAATTTTAGTCAACCAGTGCCAAAGCCAAGCTAACAGTTAAAGATTCATGCTTTCAAAGCATTTAAATGATAACCAGTTAGCAATCAACTCCTAGGGTTAAAATTAGTAATTTTTAATTGTAGGTGATCTTTTCATTCTGAATAATTTTTTAAAAAGACTTTATTGTTTGCATAAGAGTTAAATCTGCATAAATGTTCACAAAACTGTTAACAAAAGTTCCACATTAGAGGTGTGAAAAACGATTATTGTGTCCAAAGCTCAATTAAGTAATTATCACTGCAGAAATTGTAGTTACTTAAGTTCAGAAAAGGAAGTCTTGTCCAACATGTTTTGTGTGGTGAGTGAGTCAGAAAAATATAAGTTAATATAATTTAGATTAAATAGGTTTTGTTTATTTCTTTGTGGAAATAATTTTTGTTAAGTTTGATAGCATATTTGGTTGGGGGAAGGGTTGGGGAATGAAAACTGATCAAACTACAAACCACCTTATATGTGTTACAAATCTCTTTAAACAGTGGCAGAAGATTGAAGAAAGTAATTTAATTCATTGGCAGAAAGAAAAAGAGGGGAAATATAGTTTATTATTATAGCATAAAATTTTCCCAAAAAAAGTTTTGTCATCACAGATCATGCACAAATAACTTTCACAACTTAAAAATAAAAGCATTTAATAAAATCACATATTTCAATCAAAGATCATTTATCAGTAACAACAGTGACAAAAAGTGATCTGTTCAGGATCACATTTTTTCATTTATTATTTTCATCTATCAACTGAACACAAAGTTTCATCTATGAGTTTACAAGCCTCAGTATGTCGTTCAAGAGCACGATGAAAGCAGACTTTCATCTGATTGTTTGTCAATGGTCTACCACCTGCAATAAAAGAATTACAATATATTAAATCAATTTATAATTTCTGGGTTAGACAAAACAGCACTATTTTAATTTATGACTGAACAAAAATTCTTTTTACTTAAACATATTAATTTTTATTAAAATTGAATTGATATTATCCCAAATTATTACATTTACATACAGTTAAAATTAGTTTTCTCGAAGATGTTAATAACTTTGCAAATAATTAAAAACTATTAAGACTTTTCATTTTGATATATTATTTATTATGTGGAGTATTTTTCCTACAAGTATTTCTTTCTGGCATATTTACAATCATACACACTATATTTTCAGTAGTGCATACATCTGTTGCAAAAAAAAATATCTTCCAATTTATAACAAAAGTATTTAGATCATTATAGATAACAGATGTATATAAAATAAGTATATAAATTGTTATAGATAACACATGTATATATATCTGTTTCAAATACTAATGGTAAACTTACTAAAGCCTCAATATATTAGTAGGCTACCATTTTACAATAATACTCAGTTCAATGATATAACAATGATTTAAAATCCATAACTAATAAAACATTCCCCTCCCCTCCCCAGCTCCCATACAAAAAGAATTAAAAATGTAATGTTTAACAAACATTTTAATTATTATAATGCAGTTGAACATAATGTAGCAGGGCATGTGTTTGCATCAACAATTAATAGTGTGTATATTGTTTAAGTGCTGCAGATCAAATTAATTTATTAGTAACATGATTCATTTTTCCTTCGCCCCCCATCATCATGTTCTATTCCCAAAATTTACTTTAATTAGTTAAAAATGCATTAGCAACCTTAGGATATTAATACTATGACAACTAAACTGGTTTTATGGCATGTACACCAGAGAGAACACAAACAGCAGACTTTAGTTTCTGAAACTGAATTTCAAACATACCAAATGAATTAAATACATAATTAGCAATTTGTGAGCTGCTGTAAGGAATAATTAAAAAAAAACATTTTTTATTCTTAAATCACTTACCACTGTATTTTTTTAAAGAAACAACAGATTACTGTTACTATTAAACTCAGATTGATACTGACAGTGATAATTCTACATATGTGTACCTTGCAGTCAATACACATAAAAAATGGTGGTTTAATGTGCCAGATGAGAACAAGGCACCAAATGGGAAACTTTTCATTTGTCTGTAGATTTTTTTATTTTTCAGAGATTTTTGGAACCACAAGATAATGGATCTGCACAACCATGAAATTCTGTGAATAAGCTAGAAAATCCATGCCTACTTGTATTTGAGGAATAGAAAACTTTTTCTTGCTCTTTCCGCCAAAACCAGGCAGATATTTATTTAACAGAGAAAAAAAATGCAATTAAATTATTCAATTAATGGAATATTTGTCAATCGTAGCACTCAGTGAATAAAGAGCAAAACACGTGAGACTGAACAATATGCTGTTGGACATATTAAAATTAGTGACAACTGCATGAACTATCAGTGTGAATAATGATGGTAAGATCAAGCTTAAAGAAGCACACAAACAGAAATAAACCTTATAGTGAGACTTTTGTTAGCAAGCAAACAAGAGTGTCCTTCATTGTTATTATTCTCATGTTTGAGGAATTATTAAAATAGAGAGGTGGTTAACTGGATCTACCGCATTCCCAATACATCATATTGGTAGTTATGCTTCTATTTAATTTGCCATGTGTCACAAGTGCAGATAAAGGATTTATATTCTATACCCCAATAATAATCACCTGCTTTGTGTACAAAACATATGCTCTCTCCATCTGTCGTCACTGTGACAATGCCTTTAGCAAGATTCTCTTCTTCAGATGTTGGATCCACAAGTAAAACTGAACTGAAAAATAATTTCCAATAAATATATAGCTTTACATGAAAATAATTCTATGATAAACAAAAGAATCAAAATAAGTTTCACTTATAAATGGTGTTCATGTACCAATAAAACAAATGGAAGATAGCATGTCAGCTAAGAAAAGATCTGTTCTTTACACCAAGCAACAGTGAAAAACCACACACACACACATGTATATATCCAACAAACACACATGTGTATATATATATATATATATATATATATATATATATATATATATATATACACACACACACAACTTTATATGAAATAAACTGCAATAAATAACTAGTAATCATATAATGTGAATAGTTATCACAACAAATGCAATCAAAAGCACCAAAAATATTCAAAAACTAGATGGACTAACAAACCTGTTTCTTAATGAGAAAATGTTTTGTCTAAGGATAGCAGAATGAATTGGATATCAATCCGACAGAAGCCATCAAACTGTAAAGTTTGGTTCATAAGGTTCAAATCTTGAAACGGTTCCAAACTTATACTGGTGGTAGTTGATGCATCTATAACTATCTATAATCATTGCAAGGGCTTCTGCTGCAACATAATGATTTTTTTTTTTTTTTTACGATAAGCCATCGCCATATTTAGCCTTGAATTTGCATGCCAAAACACACAAACACACCAAGGTCTTTGGATGAGTTCATTTCTAGGTCAGCAAGTCAATAAGTCAGCATATACCACTGTTGTGGTATCTCGGAATATAAGTTTATATGTTCATCCCGCTATTGCGGGCAACCGGGGATTATGATTTTCTGGTTATCCTGCAATAGCACGATCTCGGGTTCAAAGGGTTAAGTCATAATAATAATGAGGAAGTACTCTATTAAGTGAAGCTCATTATTATTATTACTAAGTATCTCATGGAATTAATAAGCTGTCCTAATCGATGATGTCAGTTAATGCTATCATCTCATGTTAAAAGATGACACAAAAGTTATTTGCAGATGTTTATAAAATTTGTTTCAAAATAATAAAACATTTTTTAAAAAATTTATTTGGAAGAATTCTGCATATGTAATAATTTTGTGATAGTGAACCAAACTGTAGTTGTAGGTGAATATATATACAAGCTTAGTGGGATTTGCAACGGAAACTACACCAAATTCACAGCCTTAGGAGGGTCTAGAATTGAAATAAAATAGTTTAAATGCACAAAAAATGATTAAAGCAACAAATAAATAGATTTTTTAAATGGAAATTTACTTAGATTGTGAAAAAAGCCACTCACTCATCAAAAACTGCATAAGACGTTGACACAGGGGAACATGCAGGTTTTAGCATGATTTGATGTTTGATATCTGTTTTTATCTGCTGTGTTTCTTCATCAACCAATACTGTAGGTAGCGCAGCTATAACATAAAAGAAAAATGACAGAAAATTTCTTTTCACATCATTGGATTTCAAGATGGAAACTTCTTTCCTTTTTATTTTTTTAGCAATTTAGGGACAAAGGAAACATTGAAAAAATTGGGATATCCATTAACTAAACAAGTGTAAATTAAATGTTATTAAACTGGCACAATCCAGTATAGCAAAGGGACCAATTGTGCAAAAAGACAGTAAAAGAAAAATCATAAAGAAGTAATATTTTTATTTGGTATAAACTAGAAATAAAATGTTAAAAGAGATTCAATTTAAAACAAAAAATCTTGTTTTTTCTAAATTAAGATTTAAAAAAATAATCTGTAGGTAGTTTATAAAGTTAAGTAAAACTTTTAAGTTATTCAGCTGTATCATAAAATGATCATTTGAATTTTTTTCTTTCAAACCTTCTTCAAATTGTTTTATTAAGCCACATAACCTAGAATAACTTTTTGTTATTAAGTTAATTCATACTGCTCTCAGAAAAGCAGATTTTACAACCATAATTTATATTTTTGTTTTTCATAAGGGATATAGTTCTAACAGTTATTATGCTATAAATGAAAATGATGATAAGTAGACAAGATGTAAGCATGCTCATTTTATGTGTGATTTTAAATGTTCCTATGTGCTCCTATGACTATGATCAATGTACTTTCTTTTAAATTAGGGACACTGTATACACTATTTAGAGATGCAATTTAATAATTTTTTTAATGTTTGAGTTGATGCAAATTCTGATATTATTATATACTGTAAAAATAATGGTTAATAAATATCTTGTCGAACATTTAAGAAGAAAATGTAAAAGTAATATAACTTAGTATTTTTTTTACTTAATAATTTATTTTGAATTAAAACCAGGTGGGATCTTAAACAATGTAGGCAATTTCAAGTTATGAATATGAATGATCCCCTAATGGCCATTTTTCTTTAAATCCTGACTTAATGACATCCATTCTTTACTTGTGAACCAAGGTGAATTAGTTCTGATACAGAAAAAACAGTAAGTTTTTGCAGCTTGGCATCAGTGAGTGAGGAACAAACAGAGCCGGCAACACCATGATGATCATGCGCTTCGTTTATGTTTAGGCCAGTGTTTACTTTGTGCACACTTGGGTTGCACATTTTCCTGCTCTATGGGTTCCGCTATGAAAAGCCACTTTGTCATGCTATATACCATTTTAAAGAAGAGATTTTCTACTTTCTAATGATATTAACAAAATTTATATTTTCAAAAATAACCATGCAAAAAGTAATAATTCAAAATAGGCTTTTTTCAATCGACTTTTAGGTACAATAAAAATAAAAATACAGATTTGTAACTAACATGCCTGCATTCTACACTCATTTTGCCTTAGTCTGATGTAGGGGAACCCATGTTAGTTTTTGCAAGGCATACCAAAATACGATGATAAAACCAGAGACTGAGAAAATGGCCACCGCTATCGAAACATGCCAACCATAGCAAACTTAATGCGATCTTACACGATTCCATGTGCTCTCTCACAAATAAAAAATACATTAATGAAAAGTTGGAAGATAGTTTTATTCAGCAAATTATTTCACAAGCATGATAAATACAGAACATAAACACAGCACTTGTGACAAAAGGATACATTTTTTGGAATTTAGTAGTTGTCCGCTATCGTCATATAGAGGCTGGTTCTACCTACAATAACTGCAATAACTTATATTTTTATTGTTAGTCATAATAAAAGTAATGAATGGAAAAGAAAACTTTAATATTCTTTTTGATTCACCTACTGTTTTTCAGAGCTGCAGTAAGAGCTATAACACAGGCATCCAGTACATTGCCTTCAAAGTCCAAACATATTAGGTCCACATACAGCACCCATACCAGCTGCAAAAAATAAAAAATAACAAGCTTGCACTATTCAATGATTGTACAGAACAGTATCTTTTATAAAATATAAAAATATTTATACATAAAAAAAATTGTATATGATCAGTTCATGACCTCAGGTGCAATTCCAGACTGACTTGTACATAAAGATGGCGAACAGGTTTACATATGGATAAAAGATGACCACATAAATGTGACAGATGTCAAGATTCAATGACAGTCTGGTGCATCAAGATGGTGGTAGACTGGTCCATGCAAAGATGACAGCTCTCTGGTCCAATACATCCACTTCACTCATAAAGTGGCTGTCAGCTTTTTATCAAAATAGCCAATTTAAACAATAGCCTATCAAATTAGTATCGCCAAGTTAATAATGACTCATTTCAATAGTGGCTAAGCACATTCTTAGTGGCATTAAATTCCATCAACTTCTTTCAGCTCAAGGGCAGAATACAGTAAACTTATAGATAGTGATGACTAAAATATAGTCATAATGTTACATTATTGAAGACGTTCTTCTGTCATACATATTATATATTTGGTAGTTTAAGACATCTTACCATTATTTACTTTGGTGGACAGAGATAACAAACTCAAATAAAAATGATGATCAGGTAAGTGATTTGCTTTTGCATGAACAATTTTTTAAAGACATTATTCCTAAACTGGTCTATATGAGAAATATTTCTGCAATTATGCCAAGATGGCTGAATAAACAGCACTCTACATGGAGGCATTCCAGGAGATCTTTTAGTCACAGATGTCAGTCAGACATCTTTTTCTGTGACTGCACTTAGTGATCCTAAAATCTAGAGAGAGAAGATGGTGAATCTCAGACTTCAATCTCTAGGTTTTAGAATTAGGATCATTACATGTGGTCATAAATTATATACTGAACAAAATACTTTTCAAGTTAATAATAAATTTGGTCAATTGGCATCCTCATACCAAATGCAAGCATTTCTGGAAAAAAAGTTTAATAAGTAGGAATTTTGTTTTGTTTAAATTTAACAATGTCTATAATACTACATATTTTAACTCAAGAAATGATTTTAATATTTTTCTAATTAGTTATTGTTTATCTTTCTAACACAAAGGAAATAAACAAAATGAAATTATTCTGATTGTGTATTAAGAATTCTACATAGTTCCATCCTTCCCAAACTGTAGTGAGTATTTAAAGTAATAAATAAATAAACCTTACGTGTACTTACTTTTCCAGGAATAATGCAAAGGTCTTCCAGATTAATACACTGAGAACTGCACAAAAAAGGATATCTATAATTTTAATCAATAATGCAAATGTGCACAATAAATATTTAAAACACATGTATAATTTGTTCCTGGTCAAAGTTTTTTACCAGAAAAACACACTATATTGAAAGCATGTTATGAGTTACTCTATTTTAATGAAATTTACAGTATAATCATTTAATCAAAATAAAACAAAATATGCTGCAAACAAGCCAGAAAAAAATTTAATCACTCTGAAGTAGAAAGTTTTAAAATACTGATTGACTGATTTAAAATAGTTACAGTCATATGTATGACAAGGTAGTTTGACATGACAAGGTAGTTTGAATGTTTGGTAGGTATTTTACTGGGAATATCATTCAGTTATCAGCTAACCAGATGATATTTTTATTTTAATAATTACCATATTTAACAACAAAATCACGCAATTTTCATACACTGTAGAACCAATTTGTGGTAGAGGAGTCCAAGATATTTGACTGTGTTGTCAGTATGTGATGTATCAATTTTTAAGTATTAGTACAATACCTGCAGTTTACTGTTGACAGTTATTTGCCCACTTTACTAGTGGGTAAACATAATAGATAGTAATCATAACAGAGTTCAAGTATAGGCATACAAATATAGGATCAGTGGTTCAAACATCTGCATTTTATTAGGTGTATTTATTTGACCAGTATTATAAATAAATCATAAGTATCTGAAACATACTGACAAAAAGTGAAAACTTTTGTAACAAACACAAATGATAATTAATTATTACATTTTAAAAATTAATTAATCTTCAGAATTTAATTAAATGTCTGTCTCATTCATTTTTGATATTTCTTTCTGACCCATTTGCCGAGATAGGTTACAAAAGTGGTAATTGTTAGTTAAGAGTTGGACAGTCGGGTCTGGCGATGACTACACAGTTACTTAATCAACCCTATGTAGCATGGTCATCTGGCATAAATTCTACAGGTCCTCAGACATGCATGAGTAGATTTAAGTTGCCTACAGCCATTTCCTCGGCCATCTCTCCACCTGTGCAAATGGACGTTTCCTTCATGACTATTTGAAGCATTTAAAGTGCTGACAAACTTTGTATGCAAGCAAACACATGCACACACGCACACAAACACATGCACACACGCACACAAACACATTCACACACACACACACACACACATCAGACTCAAACACAGACCATCACTTGCTCGCTAAGAACAGTCCTGATTTTTGTGCGCGCTTAGAAAATTATAGAGTTGAATATTCATACTCTAAAACTCTTAGTGGAATTTGTTACATTTTTATTATAGAATTGAACTGTCATACTCTGAGTACCATAGTTAAACTATTGTAATTAGAATTAGTTTAGTTAAGTTTGTATAATTGCGTTTTCTATTTTCAGGAAATTCCCAAACTGTAATTTTTGCAGAGGGAAACTTCCCTAGATGAAATTTTATCCTTATTATACTTAGCGTTTTTTACTGCAGCATCGTGATGAAGATTCTAATTGTATTTTCTTTATTCCTTTGTGGAAATTAATTGATTATATTTCTACATGCTTTCTATCATTCTTCATTCTTCCAGTCTTAATTCACCACCAAGTGCATCATTAAATTCATTGGTCAAAGTCTTCATTGTTACTTCGCCAGTCTTGCTGCAGTACAACTCACGACAAAACACTTTGTCATTCAGCTGTCTCTGTCTAGCACCATATACATGCATGTTAAATTGCAATGTGACTCTACATTCTGTCGCAGTGCACGATACACACTGCCGACACACAAGAAAGGCAATCAAGTTGTTGTCAATGACCATCGAATAAGGTAATTGACTTCTAAATTTACACCTCCTAAGAATATCTCTGTGATGTAACTGTCCACTTTCTTACTCTTAGTAGCACCTGTGAAAATTAGTGTTCTCTAAAGAATTAGATTACATGCTGAAAGTGACGTTAGCGCTCTTCAAAAAGCCAAGACTTTGGAGTCAGCAAAACTGACTATATAATCAGGTGGTAAGCATTCTTAACAGACCAAGAACTGTTGCCTAATAGCAATCTATTTACATAGCAGATTTCAGGAGAAGATTTTTTATCTAATAACTAACATATTTTATATGAACAGTATTTCATATTTAGCCATTGCCTTTGTGACTATGATTTATTATGTTATTAATTTTTTCTTGTTTAACTTTGATAGTTTGAATAATTTTGTTATTTGTTATACTTCCACTTCTGTATTTGTAAAAAGGAGATATGTGCATGCTTAAAAAAAAAACACGGGGGGGGGGGGAAGCTTAATTTTAAATTATTCTTAACAAGTTATATAATAACATATCTTGGGAAGTGTCCCCCTGAGCTGAGAGAGCATGGGACAGAATTTCTATACTATTAAGAGGTGTTTGAACTTACAAGCTGGGAATAGAAATTCTAAATCGGTAACGCTCAGAGACAAGGTGGAAATAAATTAATTAATGGTTAATGTATCTGAGGCGTGACCTCAAGTTTCTCTGCCTGCAATCACAAAGACCTGTATGGGTGGGATTAAGCAGATTAGGGTTTGTGTAGGATAATGTGTTACAACTGCCCATCACAACTTTGTTTACCAAAATGAAGAAATGAAGACCAAATATTGCCTGTTGTTTTCAATTAGTCACACTACACTTGCTTGTTGTTTTCAATTAGTCACACTTGCTTGCTACACACATCCTTGCTACATATATATGAAAACTAAGAGAGCTTTGCTGACAGAAAATGGAATCCAATTCTTAGGACCATGTTTTCAAGCAATCTCATGTAACAGCAAGCAAAAAATATGATCTGAACACTGACCAAGGTATAAGAGATTCTGTGTTATAGTCATATTATAGTGAGTCTATAGTGTATCATAATATGATTACTTCAATAAGTAAAACATTTTATAACAATACTACAATTGTGCAGCAGCAGTTAAACCTGAAAGATATCACTTTCAGGTAAGAGAGGAAGGAGGATATACCATCTTTCATGGTCGTATATTATTTTTACCTGAATATAAACTGGTGATGCTGATAAAAAAACAGGGATAAACTTCTTGACTTATGCTCAAATATATAATAATAGGAATTAATTTCTTGACTTATGTTTGAGTATGTGCATGTGTGTGTTTGCATGCATGCATCACAAAGTACCTACATACATACCTATTAACCTTCCCTTAACATTAACATTTATTCCATGGAATGAAAACAAAAAAAAAGAAGTTTATTTACTATACAGTGACCTAGATTCACTTCAGGCTCATTTACAAAGAATGATAACTCAATACGGCTGTGCATTTCTCTTAGTGGTGCTCTGTGTAGGTGACAAATCACAGACTGTCATTCTCAATACACCAATGGTTGTTCTTCATCCAATTCTATATAGCTAGAGTCCAGTCCCTTTGATCTTGATGAATTACAGTTTGTCTACAAACTTTTGCTACTGAAACACAGCACTTCTTACAACTAGATGCAACAACTTTCTTGCCTGCCCTGAGTTATTGCCAGTTAAACTCACTGAAATCAGCCAGCCTTCAAACCATCTTGATAGATAAGACATCAAGACTCACTGCTACCTGCCCCCTTTGGATGCTGCCTACACCATATTTTGTAACAATGCTACATGCATGTTGAATAGTGGTTGGCACACTTCTGAATGGTACCAATAAGAATATTAACAATGTGCCTTTTTCTGAAGTAAACAACTTAAATATTAATGGTGTTACATCCATTTAACTTTTATTTTTTAAGTAACAGTAATAATATCTCATTCAAAAAAAATTTTAGTAGTATATTTTAGTTTGAGCTCTAAGTGCAGTCATTGATTTATTGCTAATTAGCTCTCAATAATTAACTTTCTAATAAATTAATTCTTTATTGATTTAACCAATATTAGTACTGCAAAGTATTTAAATCAAATGGAATGACAGATTAATTAGTGGTTCATAAATTATCACTATATTTATCTTTGTTACCATTATTCAATGTAAGAAGTGTAAATATAATTCACATTTTCATGACTTCCATGTGTAGCTGTTTATCTAGATAAGAAAGAGAGGTTGTAAATAAAAATTATAAAGATTGAGGGGTACTTCTCACAAGTGGACATTAAAGCCAGGGTAGCCTCTCTGCAAATAGATGTTACTTTGATATGACTATACTCCCAATTAACTAAAAACTAAACCAGAATTTTGAAATACTTACTGACTGATAATATCTGCAATACACTTGCTGAGTACCTGTGCTTCTTTGACTGGAGGACCTGGTCGGAATTGGGGGGAACACATGGCAGAAAGGTCAACATTGGGCACTGAAATAGAGATAAATCTATAGTATTATTATTGATTTTATGACACAATAGAGGGGAAAGTTTTTTTTAAAGCTGATATCACAAAAACTGTATTTAACCTTTCAAACATTCTTTCAAAAATATTCTTTCTGTGTGATATATACGTATCTTGTTCAGTGTTTTAAATTTAACTGTAAAATAAATAAAGCACATAATATTTATACATGTAACCATATTAATGTCAGTATTTACAACATCTCCTTTTGTATATTATAATCAATATCACATAAAAAATATAACATGCTTTTTCCTTGACCTTACAAAAAATTTCTTTTGAAATTAATTTAACATTTGATGACATAAAATTTTGTCAAAAATTATCTGGAACACTTAAAACAGTTATTGAAAAAATATTTTTATAAAGCCACTAGGGATGCATAAAAGACTTTTTCCACAAAATTTTTAATCTGTAACTAGTTGACTAAAGCTCATTATTCCTCATATTAGCAAAACAATCCAAGTGAAGGGATGACACTATATTTTGGGCCCTGGGTTTAAATATAATGTACTAATATTTGTAATAATGTAAAGGGCAATAGAATGTTAGTAAATGACACAATAAGAGAAAACAGATATTTTCCTTGACTCTTTTCTTGTCTATAATTTATACTCTGACTCTTAAATGATATAAATGGTGTGAGATGTTCTCTATAACTGTCAGATCACTTGCTGCATTTGTAAATCTATCCTTTAATATATTAAATAGTACATCACTGTTATCATTAATCAGAGTATGTAGGACGGTTATTATTGAATGTAACTCACTCATGTTATGTTAGACTTTGTATACAAGAGAAATGTATACTTGTATTTTCTGTAACATGCAAGCTACCACAATACAGTAGTGGTGACTAATAAATTTCTTGTTAGCTAATTCTTATGATGAAAGTGCTTCCTAGTAGAAATTTAATCTTCTTAACTCACAATGATGGGTGACATGATTATGTTATCTCATATGTACATTTTTATTGGAAAGTAAACAGACAAATTCTCAACAATTAAGAGAGCAAACTATTTAAAGTGGATTAATGTATAGTATCTCAGTAGATTTATCTTCTACACTTAGCAAGCTTAATATTAGAATGCTACACAGACAGACTGGCCACAATATATATAAATCCAAGTCCTCCACCCTCAATATAGTTCCACTCTCTGAAAAGGTGAAGTTTCATAATTCAAAGTCAAAGCAAATCTACTGAAGAAATTTCAATATATATATACAGAGGTGTAGTTAATATTATATATAGAAAATAATTTTAAATTATACTGTAATATTAATAATACTAAATTCAATATATGAAATCTTTTTGTAATTATGCTGCATTTAATTTAATTTAAAATCATCTCACCAATGTAACCTGCTTTAGGTGATTCCAATTTTGGCTCTGCCATTTCCTGTGAAAGACAAAAGAAACAATTTATTGATTCAACTTTGAAATAGCATGTTTATCTGAACATATCATCCACTGATTAATTGCTTTTCTGTTATAATGCAAACAGACATTTAATAAAAAATATTATATTTTCATAATATAAACATGTAAATAATGAGTTTAACAAATATTATAGAATTATAAATAAATTATGACTGTGTATCTAACCAAAAGTTCTTAGTGCACCAGGTGGGAATTTCCAGTACTCAGAGTCATACCAATGTCCAACTCCACCATGGCCGGTCCCAAGCCTGGGTGAAAAAGAAGGAGGGTTGGGCATGAGTCCAGCAACCCCACTGTAAAATCCCAAATGCTACAGAAACCACAGCAACAGAAGAATCCAACAAGTGCCTGAATCAGGGAGATGCCTCTGCAGGTGGAGAGATGATGCAGATTGGTGAAAGCCTCATGGAAGCCAACCAGCCGACAAATCTCCTGATGATGAAAGCAACAACAAAGATCGGAACTTGGAACGTATGAACCTTGAAGACTTGGATTTTGCGGACGACTTGCGACTGGCAGAAATTCCAACATATGCAACAGAAACCGATAACCTGGCACAAGAAGCATCCAAGACTGGAGAAGACTGAAACCATGACCCTGTTAAAAAAAGCAGCAGAAGCCAATCACCCTAGGAGACAGTGAGCTGAAAGAAGTCACCTCTTTCACCTACCTAGGCAGCATTGTATCAGCAACAGGTGGTTCTAACAAGGACATCAAAGCCAGAATTGGGAAAGCTAGATACGCTTTTATTACCCTAAGCAATCTGGAGGTCAACATCCCTGTCTGTCCACAACAAACTACGAATTTTCAACAGCAATGTTAAGTCTGTCCTCCTCTATGGCTCAGAAACCTGGAGAGTCACCAACACCCTAACAAGCACCAAGTATTCGTCAATGGGTGCCTTCACAACATACTGAAGATCAGGTGGACAGACAAACTAAAGAACACCAATTTGTCGCAGAGGGCAAACCAAGATTCCATTGAACAGCAGATTGCCAGGCATAAATGGTGATGGATAGGATACACCCTGCGGAAACCCCCATAGGACATCACTCAGCAGGCTTTGCAGTGGAACCCCCAGGGAAAGAGACGGATCAGTTGCCCTAAGACCACCTGGAGATGATCCTGTGAGGAGGAAATAAAGAGCTGCAACCTGTCATGGGATACACTGAAAAAGGCTGCCCAGAATCAAGTACGCTGGAGAACTGTTGTCAAGGCCCTTTGTTCCAGGGGGAATCCAAGGAGATAAGCAAGTAAGCATACCAATGTCCATAATCTGCCTCAAATGCTAAAGGTTAAAGAAAAGAATGAAAATTCAAGGTATAAAGCACATTCCTACCCCTTTAACACCACATATCACAGTTGTGTTTCCAAGCTTTACAAGAGCAGACCCCTCTGCTGTGGATATACACCCTGAAAATAAATGAAAAAGTATTATGCAATTTTTTAAAAATTCAACATTGTGCCCAAAACAAATCTTGTATTATTTTTCTGTAAAATATGGGTAGCTGTCTTACCTCATCCTATTTCTGTTTAATGCATTCACAACTCAGGAGGTACAATGATGTTGGATTAAGAAATTAAAGTTACATTCATAGGGAGACAACAATGCGAAATTGTTAATACTGTCTTTCAGTTCACTGTTGTTAAAATCAATGCTAAACAAAAGCATACACTGATACAGACTATCTTCCAGTTACAACTGTAAAAATTTAATTGCTAATAGTAAATTAATATCTAAATACATATAGTATTATTATTTGATTTTAAATTATATTTTGGTCTTTAGTTGACTTTTACATTTTAATCATTATACTTTTTTCCCATTGCAGTTCTTAAGAGGTTAGATTTCCATCCCAATCTCAAATTATTTTTCTTTTTAACTATTAAGTTGCACTGTTTATTTTATTGAAATAAAATTATTAAAGAACTAAATCTGCACAAACACTTTATATTAAAAGTGTATCAAAATTATATCTGACAATAATTCAATAAAGTGAATGATGGATTAACCCTCGAACCATTCTTTTTGCTGATTGTTTTCTTAATATTTAGCATTTCCTTTTAGAAGACCTGCAAGATTTAGATTATTTAAAAGTTATATTTGAAGGCTTTACCAGACAGGAGCAACATGTTGCAGTGAAAAGAAACAAAATTTTTTTTTGTTTTCTGTTAAGGTATTCAGAGTTTGTTATGCTCAGTACAAATCACTGTATTGTTCATGGAAGTACAGTTCTGAATACTGTTGTAATTTTGTAAAACCTTCATAACTTTTTCTACATTCATATGTGCAGTTTCTTCATCTAACCAACTTAATTATAATAATTAAAAAATGCATATTCATTAATACACACATTTCAATTACATACTATAAAGATATTTGAATTGAGATAAGTTATATGATAGTAGACCCTCAACAAGCCAGAATTATAATCTTAAAACTACTGTAAACATATGTGTAATTATATATAAAGCAAACATTCAAAAAAAAAAAAAGCAAATTGCAATGATACAAATTTTACCACATTTATAAATTTCAAGTGATTTTTTAATAAATTATTATATAATATTTATATGCATATATATTTAAGTCAGCAAAAAATGATTGTATCAGCTAGATAGTGTGAATTCCTCTTTCTTTTAATATATGACCCATGTCTGAACATATATGGCTCCAGAGATATGACATTTACAATTTGTGTATTAATATTTTTGCCATCTTTCTTCCCAATGTGTTAAATTTGCTTGTTCGATGATGTTCGAGACCTCATATATCAGTGGCTTTTAGATTAGTGTCCTTGAAAAAAATTGGGCTAAACCTCCTTGGTACTTTCTTGTTTTAAATACAGAATAAATACATTTTAAGCCACTTATTTGAATATTCTGTCTTGAATATGCACTTTAAAATATATTACAAGTTGTGTTTACCTAATGAAGTACTACGTTTGCACACATTTGTAAAATATAATACATTTTCTGCATTTTTATTGTTTAGTAGTGGTGTCAATGGGTACCTGGGAACCTGGGTAACCGTTGCCTTGCTAATACCTGGGTAGTAAAATTGTGAATGGGTACCTGTGATAATGTGGCCGTTGGCACAGAAATGGGTAAGACAGAGGGGGAGTGCAAGGGAAACCACCAGAGGCAAGCCAATCACGCAATAGATGAGAGAACTGCTAGATTTAGCACACACACACATCCTGTCAGAATGGCATCCAATTCGTAGATGGCGACCTGCTAAATCGTGCTCGCCGTGGCAGCCGCTGTACCTAGATCTAATTATGGATGACATAATCACCGTAGCTCGCACCCTTTCCTGTGCTCGTTAACACAAGTTTGTTTACTGAAGTCTTATTAACAGGTTATGTGTCAGTATTTTAATGTCAATAAATTAAATAATAACATTGCAATATTTTTAATATGGGGAAGACATCATCTGTGTGGAGTCACGCCAAGCGATTGGATAGTGACATGGCAAAATGCAATCTGTGCGATGAAATTCTGTCGGCGAAGGGCAATTGAACTTGATGCCCTATTTTTAAATACTTATTGTGTTGACATTTTATTTAGTTTTAGTTTATGTAATAATTGATCATATTAAAAATAAACGTGTGTTGTACATATAAAGATCATAACTAATAGTAAGTCACTAGATGCATATCACTGGCTACTGTGTGAAAGAGAGCTTATACTTAATGGTTAAGTAGCTTTGCGTAGAGATCACTAGTTGCGATGAAGATTATATTAATTTTCAAGTGGGTACCCGTTCAAAATCCAGGCAACTTTTTAGAAAAAAATTGACAGCCCTATTGTTTAGAATATACCTTCTGTTATAATTTTAACTTTGCCTTTTCATAACTGAAGATTTTAATTTTTTGCAACATATAAAAAAATGAGCATTTATTCATCTTGTAAATTGATGACGACTAACTTGTATATTCAAATGATGATATTTCATAAACCACTTGAGGTTTTCTCTTAGAATTTTGCAAGCAACATTTATTCTATTAAGTAACAAATTTGTTTACTCTGAGTCTGAATCAAATTTGAAAAATTGATTGGGACTACCTATTTTAACTATATTTTTTTACTAAATGAACAGAATTGAATGTAAGACAAAAATATTTCTCTCACACACACACACTGTTTCCATAATAATACCAGAGAGTTTTTTAAGATTTTTTCTTTTAAAAGATTGTGAAGAGTGATTAGTGTTGCTATCAAATAAACAGCAAAAGAAATTATTAAAAATAATTTGGAGAGTGAAGAGGATGTCCAATATTTCTATTTGTCATTACTGTGCATTTTCTTTATTTTTTTATTAGTAAAACATAGCAGATGCTGAAAGGAATAGCCTAGTTTAAGTACAAAGACAAAGAAACTTCTGGCTGAAATTAAATGCACATTATTCCAACTGAAAATAACATACCTATACTGAGAACCATTGGTCGGAATTCTCCTAATTCTCTGTTATCTGGTCTTACTTCTTTTTCCTGCAATTAATAAATCATGGACAAATTAGCTTAAAATTAATACATTTAAAAGGATCATTTCAAATGCATTCTGATATACCAGATCTATTAAGTAATTAACTTTGAATGAACTGCAAGCAGGTAAGATTGACTTAACAAAAGTGAATTATAAATGGTCATGTATGTTTGTTTCGCTTTCTCTCTCTCGCACACAAATGGTGAAATGAAAATGTCATTTGTTCTTTTTTGAAATCAAAAATATAAATCAAACACAAATACTTTACTTTATTAGCATGATAAAAACAAATTCAACAGAGCAATAAAATAATAAAAGCTGAAAGAAAAGCTGAACAATACAAAATAAACAATTTTCTTATTTAAAAACTAAAAGAATAAACTTTATACATTCTGCTGCTAAATTAAGATACAAATTTATGCTAGTCATGCATGAGAAATGCCAGTCTTGAACCTTTTCATACACTTTAATGTAGCAGTGCAAAATGAAAGACATTACGTCTCTTTTTGAAGATATGATTGGATAATAAAACATTTTCATAATCAATGCTCTTTTTTTTATTATTGTTGCTACTTTTCTGATAAACAAATTTTCTTTTAGAAAATAAACTAAAACAATTCTTACCAAGAACCTTCCATAGTATTCTTTGGGCTGAAAAATTCTGGGGGGAAAAATGAAAGTCACAATACAATCAGATAACAAATTAAATTTATTCTATTTAACTATTATAAACAAATATTAAAATAAATTAACAAATAAAAATATTGAAAATTAATGCATTTAAATAGTTGTAAATTTTTTTTAAAAAATTTAATAAAAAATGCAAATTTATGTTGTTGTTTTAATTAAATAGTTACTGTCTACCACACACCAATATGTTTAGTTATAGCTGCTGTATAATTATATATAACTCATTAGCAAACCCTGAGGGTTGACAATATGAATAATATTAATAGCTCATCTAATATAAGAGTGAGAAACTGCTCCATGTCACTCATGACTTTGAAGTTAATTCTGGAAACAAGGAGCTTGATGCCAAATTTAATCAACTAGTAAGGTCTATACTACTTACCACAGGCAAAAAAACTGAAACCCCTGAACGGGATAATACAATACCTTTCGATGCCCTGAGGCAATTTATGATTACTACAGGGAAGCAGTTGAGAAAGAAGAAGAAACAGATGAGGAAGATGAAAATGATGAAGAAGAAAATGAAATAACTAAGACTGATAGTGAAACCCAGACAACAATCATGTGCAAATTTCCAGCAAAAACCAAGGTGAATTCTACACAGACAATAAACGACAGTCAACTCACAAAGCAGGCCTTTTCACAGACGCCAAAAATAGTGACTGAAAAAAAAATTCAGACACCTAATCATACAAGGGAAAATCAACCTACAACCAATACACAGAATAATACGGAAGTTGACACCATTCTGGATGAGGCTTCAAGGGAGCTAGAGGCACCACCCCTCTCACCTTACCAGCGATGCCATCATGAACATCAAACATGGCGACTACTACAACAACAGAAAGCCAGCCCACACCACCATCACCAACACCACCAGAAGAGGGCCAAAGAAAAGACTTTGCCCATCACCACACATTTGGAAGCAACAACAGCGCCCTCAACAGCAACAACAACGCAATCACCAACATCAACAATGGCTGTATTACGAGCAACAGTACCCCTCTTGGGGATTTTTTTTAACCATCCAATGGCCGATATGATCCAGCTGTTGCTCGACCATTTGTACTGGCCACTGCACCCTTCTTCAGACATCCCAATGGACACCGGGGACAGCCACGACAACAGCAACATCAACGACGCCACCAGTGAGGAGGTCAGGAGGTGAACAACCCGGGCACACATACACACTGGGTATAGATCTTGTGTGTTACTAGCCTGAGCTCAAGAACAACGCCACTGCCAGGAACAACAACCACAACTCCAGCCCACAGATTACAGAATTTGGAGTCTGCCTTTGCCGGCCAGACATGTTTTCACAATGGGTGCATGCAGCAGAAAGGCACTCCCCCCTCCCCAAACGCGAAAGCGGTGGAAGCCGGAAGCATCCCCTACTTGACCAACCAACCATGTCCCTCACAGGGGTATATCATGTCTCCAGGCAAAATTTCAGCTTCATAGCTCTCTGTGGCTGTGAATCACAGTCCATCTTACAAGTCTATGCGTTTGACTGTAAGCATGTACATCCATGTAGAGTGAACTATTATGTTGATTTGTGCTAGTATTCATACACAAGCTGTGGAGTGCAAGTGATGTGTGACACGTGAAACCAACATTTATGCTGCATTCATCTATCCATAAATTAATGCTTGGATCTCTATCTGGACTCAAATTTCCAAATTCTCATAAATGTAGATCATGTCTTATTAACTTGAACTTTCTCAAGTTTATTGTTTCCCCACCACCCCCGGCCCCCCGAACTCTTAACTCATCATTTAGGATTTAACAGAAATTAAATCTTTTAAATCCTTATACTATAATCTTTTATTATAATAAAGGTCAAAGACCCAACTTGGTTTTATTACAGTCTATAGTACTGTCTTCTTAGTATTTGTTGCATACTTTAATACTGCGTAAACTTAAGTTAGTTAATCTCAGTTCACATACCTTAATTAATTCTTATTTTGCAATTTAGTGGAAACAAGTTTATTTTTACTGTGTGCATATGTGTGTGTTGTGTGTCTGTGTGCACATGAATTTATTTCTCTAGTGCTATTGTAAAATATATATTTCCCTTTTTTAAAATTTCTCTGCTAGTGTGATATATTGAAACTTTAATTACTGTTTATAATGCAATTTAGTGCAAGCAAGTTTAATTTTGTATATGTGTTTTTGTGTATGTGTGCATTATTTCTATAGTGCTACTGTGAAAGCTGGTTCTTTTTACTTCAATTTGCATACTAATAATTAAATAAGTATGGCATTTGGAACCTGGTTTCACAGTTGATACAATTTATCGCTTCAGCCTGACTATCAATGTGTAGTTCAAATAATCTGGTAAATTGTTCTGATACACAGAAATTGCTGCTTTATTTCCTGTAGATTAACCCATTCTTGTTGAACATATGAAGTGGTACCACACTGACCAAGTACTCACTTAACCACATGTGTGTGACATTCTGTTTAAACTTTAAGTACAGATAACAAAGAAAAATAATAAAATAATACCAGACTTATTGCAGTGCATGGAAGTAACCTCCACTGCTTGAAGTCTGGATGAAAACTGGGTATGAGCGAAAACGAGGATAACAAAAGCAGGGATATGGAGTCTATTGTAGCTAGGACTAGGAGTAGGAAGAAGTCCTCTAATGGTTTTCCAAGGGCAGTTAACTCTTTCTTATATCACTTGGAAGGGAAGCATCGTCAAAAAAACCCTGTTGACTCCGATTTCATCTGTTTCTATAATATCACTAGAGCAGAAGATTGTTCAAAAGTTTTAGAAAAAAACTGATGACGTTGAAATGTACGCGTAGGTAAGCGAAAGTGGTGGTCTATTTTATGATTATCAAATGTCCCAAAATTATTTCATAAATGTAACTTATACACCGCTTTGAAAGAGCTTTAAAAATAATGTATATTTTGCAATTTACAGCAAAAGTACAAATTAGAAAAAAGTAAAAGTGTTTGAAAATCACACAACAGTACTCATTTGAGGAGCCACACTGGTTTGACGATGACCCCCAAACTAGACAACATATAGGGCCTATTGTTTAGTTTTTGTATTAAATTGTTGAATTAAAATTTGCCATTATTAGCAATCACGTATAGTGCCTGCTTTCCTCCAATTTTTTGTTTTCTTTCGAATAATCAATATAAGTCCGTTTCTAAACAATATATACTATAAAAGTAAACAAATATTTATACAGAATCAAGCATTATCAGAAGAAACGAAAATGACAATTTTGTGAAACAATTAAAAAAAAAAAAGACATTCTAACTAGTGCCAGTACAAGAGAACGGTTGTGAGTCTTTTCTTATTCTTAAATGAAAATGCCAGAGAAGAGAAAATGCCGCGTACCTGTATTCGTTTGACATGATTTAATGCGAGTAATTTTACGTTTCAGACGATAAATTAAACTGTGCGATCAAGTGCGAACAAGTGTGATCATAGAAAAGCACTATAAGTCAGAGTAAGTTTAGTAACATTAATTAAAAAAAATATATAATAATTGAGCAAAACTGATCCTGTAGTTAGTTAGTATCTTCTATCAGTTATTTTGAGGTCTGTGGAAAATTGCATTATTGTGGAGAGAGAAAAATTACTTGAAAATCGAATTTACATGATTTCATCAAACCGGATGCACAGGAATTATCTTTTCACCACAGCGACAATAACAGCCGCCAATTTCATAGCACGGAACAAAAGACAAACTGCTTTAATAGACCATTTAGTGCCACGTCAATCGCATTTACACTGTTTTAATCTTAATTTGATATGCCTTTCAAATATAATAAATTTGCTTACAAACACTTTTTCGTAAACTAGCATCGACATTAGGCGTTCGAACCAGAAAACAACATCGCGCAAAACAATCGGTTATATATTTGAAATACGAGTCCTTTAATTATAACTGCAATCTTTGGCTAAGCTATTTTATTTTTAAAATACTAATAGGGCACGCTATGGCCATACAAATGTGTAGTGATACGATTCGAACTTTGGCGCCAGCAGCTCTCAGCCACGAATCCTCTACAATGTCATTTCTTGGAAATCAAAGCAGTGGCGTAACCATTGCCCCCGCATTGCTGAATGGCCTATTTTTTTCTTCAAAAAAAAAAAAAAGAATTGTACTTGAAATATGAAAAATGTACACATGATCAACTTTTCGTAGGGCGCACGGCAAGCTGATAATTGTGTGTGTGCTTGTGTATGGGGCGGGGTGGGCAGTTCAGATATTTTTTTGTAGGGGTAGTGGTGGTGATATTTTCGAAGTTACGTTTACAGTCAAAACATTCATCTAAATTAGATGTGTATGACATATCAATTAATGCACTTACATTTCGGTACTGTGTGAAGAAAAACTGAATGTGACGTATCTATGGAGTATAATGCACTAATTAAGTGCAATAGACATTTTGAGAATTAAGTACCTACTTGTTGGTACTGTGCACAGAGTGAGGCAAATTACAAATCATACTTCTACTACAGCTTTAGGACTACATCGTCGCTTATTATTATTGAACAAAATAATATTTTTAGAGATTTTTAAAGGAACTCATAATTCTGTACTTATGTATAAATGTGTAATACGTTGTAGTGGTCGCTGTGGTCAATACCGTCTTAACGCATGGACATGCTGGGCAGTTGCCCGGGGCCTCACGAGCATAGGTCCATTTTATTGACCATCAATTACATTTTATTCCTAGTGGTTGAATAGTGCACTGCTTTGCCCGTGGGCAAATTTACTAAAATTTGTCATGCAGTATTCTTCACATTTAACGTGAACTAAGCACTTTTATCTAAAAATAAAGAGCTATCCACAGTATTCGCGACCCCAACTTTAGGGCAAGTAAACGATCAACTCGTCAAGGTCCAGACTGACGGCTGCATGCAACTTCATGTTCAGTTTTAAAAGCGTCTGTACAAAACAGCCACCTGCGACTAATTATTTTTATGATGTCCACTTCATTAAAGTATGCTGTTTTCTCTTCTGAAATTTATTATTGCATCCATAAACTTTGACGAAGGTACCTTAGGGTTACGTCGAAAATTTATCAGAAGGGTCACGGCCGATTTCGTATGAATTTGTAAACTAAATTCTGATTGGTACATTTAAAAAAAAAAGCGCTTATAGATAACTATACACTCATACTTTTCACAATTTTGTGTAAATAAAAGAAAAATTCAAGATAAATTTTTGGATCATATCACAAAAAATATAATTTTATTCAGCATTTCAATCTCTGTCCAAAGACGTGATAATACGAAATTAATAGTCCAGTTTTATCTAAATTGAAAACCGATGCACCTAGTTTAGGTCATGGCATTCGTTCTTGAGGTATCCTGCACTGAGGCTAACGCTGATTTAAGATTATTCTCCCCTGTACGATCAGATGAAATTCCTTATCGGTAAGATATTATTCATAAACTAATTTATTTTCGTTTACGTTAATTTTTTCTAAAGCATTTTTTAAAAGTAGAATCATTGATTGACAGTTTCCAAATTAAAACTAATTTGGCCAGACTTGGATCAGTGACTCTCGAAAGGGAAATTATTATTTTCTTGAAATATTTAGTTTTAAAGATGCATCTCATATTTATAAATATTATTTTGTTTACTGACTTAATTGTCATCATGAAATATAATTTCATTATTTAGAAAAAAATAGTTGTAAAACATCGATAATTTAAACAAGAAAAGATAACTCTAGATTGCTGGATAACAAAGGGGGGGGGGGCGGTTGTATATTAAATCGAAAGACAAAAGTTATATGTACTCACAAAGTGTTACTCGGTGTTATTTTTACTGCAATATTTCAGTTATTAACAGGAAAAAATTATCAGAAACAAAAACTAATAATGAAAAGATAACTCTGAATAAAAATTTTAGTTTATAGATTTATGTTCCTTTTTTTAAATTTGCAGATAATTGAAAGAATTGCTTTCTATTTACTAATACACAAACATATGATTTATTTTATTGTTTTGTTCTTGAATACATTTTTAAAATAATTTTTGTCCCTTTTTTTTTTGAACATAGTTTTACATTATTAGTCCCTCCTCCCCCCCACTCGCGTCTTAAAAAAACTTTTAATTTCTTGAGTACTAGTACTACTAAATATATGAAGAATAAACTAACTTAAGGGTGTTGTTTCATTCTTCGATAATAAAGGCAGCATTTTACTTGTACATTTTAAGAATGGAAAATTATGAGAGTTAGGTATTTTGGGGTCCCTTTATTGGTCATTTGGTGAGCAGTATGTACTTTTTTCTTCACATTATTAGCATGTTGTTTAAAGTCTGCAGCTAATAATTACCCAGTTGAATATATTGAACAAGCAGAATATTTGTTTGCATATTTTTTAATGACAATTTTATTGGTTGAAATGTAAATTCTTACTTAGAATTTTTATTTTGTAATGCTTACTTTATTTTAGGTTTAAGTTCAGAAGCAGAGAAAGTGCTGACAGGTTTTGAAGAGCAAAAGGGTAGAGAAAGATGCTGGGACCGGACGAGCATTGTATTTCAACATTTCAAGAGTAGTTCAAATGAAGCTATTGCTTGTTGACTTGAACTACCTCAGTACCTGTGATGTCCTTGGTCCACATGGGAATGAGAAGAATGAATGTATAGAAGAAGGCTAGCATTTTGTTGTATCAGTGGCTTGAAAAGTAAAATAGGTAGCTTTAGATCCAGCAGGTTCAGTAATCTCTTTGAAGGGGCAGCTATCCTTCTACCCAGGACTAAATTGTTGCTTTAAAGTTTCATTGATCATCAAAAGCAAGATGGAAATTTGCAGATCCAGAATATGTTGCAGGACCTGCAGAGCCAGGAGACAATGTTAATGGTTCTTATTTTAGCGACTGTGTATGATTGTGTGGCAGGCCCCTTCTGAGGTTTGATAAACTGTCAACAGCACTATCTTGATCTGTACCACTAGGCACAGTACCTTGAACAACACTTGAATAGTTGAAACATGTATCCAGGATTTCAGTCATTGCCTTGATCATCTTCTTTGGATTGATATCTTTGTGATAAGGACATCAGGCATCAAGCTGAAGTGCAACTTACAGAATTTGCTTTAGTTGCTAGTTGCAAAGTGTACTTGATGATCATAGAACGATAGTTAGGAGATTTTCTCAAAGGTAATAATTATAGTGGACTTTTGACTGATTTGTGCATATATTTGCGAGAATGTATGCCAGTATACGATTGAGCGCATTTTGAGCTTTTGGTAGATGCAGGTATTAGCCTAGGTGAAACTGAGGTGACGAGCGAATGATGTTAATAACTTTCCAAGTAGCCCACCACTAAACAGACTGAAACAAGATGGATTTACAAGCCAGGGTGAGAGTATTGCTGCATATTACAACACTGGATTTTTCGTTGGTGGGGTTTTAGAAGTTCACAGTGCCAGAGTGTAGAAATAAGAATATTAATTAAGTGGGGTGATGATGTGGATGCCAATTTTTTTAGAGGCCATAGCACAAACGTATATGGTGAAAAGCACCAAAAGAAATTATATTTGGATTCTTAAATATGTTCCTGCAGGATTTTATATTGTAAAAGTGAAAAAAGCTCATATTTCTTGTTAATAAAGTTGTTTTTTTCAACCTACCTGTGCTATATTTCCAAATTCAAAACTCAACTGAAACACATTTCCATATATGGCACCATTACTATTAAAAAGTATTACTAAAAGTGGTAGACAGGACATATGTAAAGATAATTATCTCCCCTACTAAAAAATCATATGATAAACGTTATAGATCTTGTTATACATACCTCGTGTGTATGTAGCTTGAGGAACCTTGACCCCACCCTAGTAACTGCAGTTCAGTTATTTTGATTGCTTAAAACTGCTGGTCACCTTTAGCAACATGCCAAATCCAGGAATTTTCTAAATGGTTTCCACATCAGTGTTTCCGATCTTGGCTAGCACAGATGAAATTAGTTCTTTAATGCAAAAGCAATGTAACTTGAAAAATGAAAATTGTCTGGACATGAGTAAGTAAATCTTGATAGAAACAACAGGATGTGTGTGAAGGATATGCCTTGCTGCAGATGATGATTTCCCACCTATCCCCGAATTCTCATGCTATCCAGAATGTTGACACTGCCCTAGTAGTAGTACTAAACTGCTGCAAATTATGTCCAGAGTTGCATACTGTTCCCTCAGCTATCCACCCTCTTCCAGTCTATCAATGCAGAATGTTTTTACTGACCTTCGCCAAGATTCGGTCATGATGTCTGACAGATAAAGTTCACCTGGCAGATTTAAATGAAATCTTCCCAGCTGCCCCCCATCCACTGCCAGAAAGACCATGCAAGACACTTGTATTGGTGCTAGTAGTAGTCAGCTGCTCCTCACTGATTGCAGATGAGATTCAGCATCTAGATTTGTTTACAGTACTCATGACTGTTCCCAAACCTGTCCGCTTTCCAAAGGAATTTGCATTTACTTGAACTAAAGTTAGCTGTTTTTGACACCATTCCAGAGAAAGAAAATACCAGATCCATCATTGAGTTAATAATTTCAATGCTTTGTTTTCATCAGTTGCTTGTTCATAATGTAGAAGTGTTTGAAGTTTGGGAGACAACATGGGTTATTCTGTCCCTATGCAAGTGAGTTGTAGTGAATTAGGGCTCTGATCATCAGTTTTACTGATCAGTTCTCATGGTCATGAGTCGCCATGATTCTTGCGATTTCTATGTGATCTGGTCAGTCCTATCCCCATAACGGTACAGCAACAGAGTAACAGTTTTTCACCTGTTGCGTATAATAATCAGCTGTTGCCAGCAGATACTGAGATAGTTTGGTGCAACAGTTGCCATCAGTTATCAGTTTAATAAATCCTCTTCCTTCTACCATTGCCATCAGTTTAATAAATCTTCTTCCTTCTACCATTGCCATCGATCACAAATCTTGAATGATACAATCAATAATCCTCACTGTTATTTCTTTGGCTTTGTCAGTTAAACACATTTTTTTGCCAACATATGCTGTGATTACAAGCTGTTGTGTTGGTGCAGAAACTCCATTATAAACAGCGTACTCAACGGGATGAGACTGTGACAGATGACGAGACATATTTGTGGTATTTCCATTATAAGCAATCTCGGGATGTTTACAAAATCCATAACAGTGCAATATACTTTGTTCATGTACTCTGCTATTGGCATTTGACCATGATTTGATTTAAAACCAAAATGTTTCCACAGACTAGCATTTTTTGCCTTTGCAAGCAGTATGTAACTGTAGCTGTTATCCATTTTAATGGTACAGTGTATTTAAAATATACACATTAAGTCTAAACTGTGCACAAAAGTTCTCCATTGCTGTCTTCTATTTAACTGTATTGCTGTCAAGCCACGCACACTGCTGTCCTAATTCACTAATTTCCTAAGTTTTCACTAACAATTTGACTGCATTTAATTACTGCTGGGCTGAGGTGCATTCACAGCATTACAGCGCTGAAGACTGTATGTGGGAGCAATGGCTTTGGGTGTCAAAGACAACAATCAACCGCAGTAATGGAGTGCGCTTGGCGTATTAGGCGGGGGGGGGTTATGTTTACTGTTAGTGTCAAGTTCAACCATATTAGAGCAAGATTGCGTTGCGCGTGCGATCTTTTACAAGAATTAACACTGACGACAATTCTCGTGAGATTGACTGATCGATTGGAGCCCTATAATGAATGCACATTTAGAGAAAGTCTGATGTCATGTTCTAGGCATGGGAACGGTAGTGGGGTTTGATGATGCAATGGTTATGTAGTTTAATGAGTTAGGGTTGGACATGCATCATTAAGAAAATTTTCAGCTACCCTTAACATGCCTTCCATGCTTGCTAAATCATATTACAGGTTTTCAAAGGTACTTTCAATAGCAAACATTGCAGTTTCTGAAATTGTTTTTATCAGCAGATGCTGTGACAGAAGCCTGTGCTGACATAAATGGTGATTGTGATGAGAATGTTGATATAGATCAGGGGTGCACAAACCACGGGCCACATGCGTCCCCCGGAGGACTTTCGGATGTTACCATTATTATGAATGTAAAGCACATTATTTCATTATTTCTGTTGTTTTTTTTCTACTGAGCCATCCATGTGGTGGCACTATCAATTGGAAATTTGGCCCTCTGGCATAAAAAGTTTGTGCACCCCTGATATAGATGATAACACTGATGATGGTCTAGCTCATCCACTTGATGTCATGAATTCTTTTGATGGAACATGGCACGTGTGGATTTACTTCTAATTATGGGGTGGGAGAGTGTTTGATGTTCTGACAGGTTTAGCACTAGATTTTGAGGTACTTTATAAATATTACCAGGTATGTGCAGTGAGTAAACAGACGTGTGACTGATGAAGAGAAGGCTTAGTGGGAAAAGAATATGCCCATCTATCATAAAAATCTGGCTTCGTCCATACCAGTACTATAATTATGATTCAGTGGTGGAGGGCCGTAACTTGCCTATATCATAACATAGCTAGAAAGTCAGAGGCACATATATGGCTAATGCATACACGCTCTTACTGTTACTATAATGTTAATCATTCAAAACGAGCCATTCTGTGTGAAGCAAATATGTTTCCCTTAGCAGATATTCTGTATCAATTCTACCATTGGATAGTTGTAATTAACTGCTCACATGATAGACAGAGCATATTTTCTGGTACAAACAGCTCTTATCTAGGACAGCAGCCATTGTGTCTTGTGCTGAGAGAAATTTTTGCAAGTCATAGCTTCAATCCATAGTGTTTTTGATCATGGGGACACTATTTGTGACCCCACAGCTGATGATTCATCTAGATTTTTTCTGAAGCAAACTATATTTGTTTCAGCTACACGGTCATGGGCCATGAATTTCCTTTTAACATCTTGGCATGACAGGTCAGCTTGCTTGTTTGTATACACCAACTGCTGCACTGCACTTTGAATGTGTAAGCAGCTGCCTTACCTGCTTTTTAAAAATATAATTTTACATGTATTTTAATTCTTAAAGATGTATAGTTTACTGTATAAACAGGTATTGCAAGATAAATTCCAATGAAAATCCTACTTTGTCTCTAAGTTCAATAACAAATTTGTGTTAGGCAAACAGAGCATAAAACACTGACTAGCAAAGCAGCAGATATTGTAGCTCAGTATAAAATTATCTACAAATGATCAATCAGAAGAGCACTATGAAAATTTTATTGTTGTGACAAATAAACACTTTGTCTTTGAAGAAAATCTCTATCTCTTACACTCATGCCTGCTGCACTTGTACTTGTGATAGTAATTTATGACAGTATTGCTGTTAACTGAATTAAACTTCTTTTTGGTATTTAAAAGAGTTGAGCAAAATCAAACTTGGTTCTTAATGAATTTTTAAAAGTAGAGTTATGTTGCTATTGGCATTCCATTGTTGGAGATAACAAAAACTGAGTAAAAATAAAATGAAGATTTTAAGTTAAACAATAGCATTTTGGGGAAAAAACCTTCATCTTCACAAATAAGTGGAAGTAGTTCTCAATTTTTGCAGTTATTTACACAGATAACAATGGTGTTTATGAATAGAAAGTGATATCAGAAAACTACTTTGCTGAACAGTTGGGTGTGCAGCATGTTTTCTTTAGCAACTGAAATGACTGAAAATATAAATTTAAAAGGCAATTTTAATTTTGATTTTTTTTTAAAACATGGATAAAACAATAGATATACTGAAAAAGAGCAACTTTATTTCCATAAAATAACACATTTTCATTGAAATGACATTCAAAACTGTGTTGTAAGGATGTCATTGAGGTAAAAAAAACAAAAACCTTTCAATAACAGAAAAGTGCATTTGATACATCATTTTTGTTGCTGTAATGTTTACCCTCAGTAGTTTTAGATGTAGTTAAAGAGTAATTTTATTGCCATATCATGCACATAAAACACTTAGATTACAGTAAACTTCCAACAGTTTATTACTTGATGAACTGGAAATATCAATGATTGGAATAGTCCCATAATTAAAAATTATCCAGAATCTCCCATCAGTCCAGAACTGGCATGGGACAGTTTGGCATACACATTCTTTCACTATTGGCAGCAAGTCTACTACTGTACTACTATTAAATTATTTTATGGCATTGTAAAGGTAAAACAAAAGTGTCTCAGATATCAATATGGGTATATTCAATGGTTTGGCATATCTGGCAGTCCAGACTTGACCCAATTCTATCAATGCCAAACTACCAGAAGTTTACTGTAATTGTCTTATGATATAATAACATTTAAAAATACATTTGAGCAGTTTTTAAAATTAAGTAACTTAAGTAGGAAAGTTTTCAATATTTATATTTCATCAGAAAATCATTCTTCTTAGACTTTGGTTTATTTTTCCTTTCTTTGTTTCATGACAATTTACCTCAAAAGTGATAATTTTTTTTTAAAGGTTTTGCATAAAAATAATTATGTGTTATATATTAAAATCATGTATGAAATAACAATGGATATATTTAAGATACTACTTTTCTTATATGTTAAAAAAGAAAAGAAATGCCAATACCAAATATAAAGCATGTGAAGCTAAATGTACAATAATATGCATTTACTGACAAACTCTTTTGGTGCAAGGTTTAGTATTTTCTGGGTGGTTGTTGTTGACACAAATGTCCATTCATTTAAAATGTGATCTGCATGAGTAATAAAATTAAACAAAAAATTCCAACAGGTTTCATTTTATAAAATCACTCAACAGTAGTAGTTTGTATAAAAGTATATATTTAAAACTGTATGCAGAATTTTGATCATCTGTGTATGAAAAATAAATCAACTGCAGTTCAGCACTTCAATCAACTGGATTAAAATGTATGAATTCGAGTCTTTAAAATCACATATTTCAGACTCGTGGTACAGCAAATTTTCTTATAATCTATTCTTTTCTACAGCTTTCTTCTTCACATCCATCTTGTTGTTGTCCAGGAAACATTTTTTTGTTGCATAGAAATCACACTATATACAATGTATATAGACAACTAATTTCTCATGTGATGTTTAAAAAAAAAAATTCAACATTTAAAACAAGCAATCCAATGACAATGAAGAAAATATTTAGAGCAAGACCTACATCTTCCTATACCAACATAACCAATGCCACTGTAGCAAATCAATGCCTCTTTAACCAGTTTAAAAGAGTACAGCTGTGATCTAAAAAATGTGTAGATATAAACAAAACCAGTGTATTTTTTATTAAATCTAAAATGCTCTTGAAGCAAAAAATTCAAGAGAATATTACAATGAATGTCACTTTATAAAAGTTGACCCCAAAACAATAAACTCCAAAATATCTAAAATTCTTACTTAAATATCACATATCAAATCAGAAATTTTATTTCCAAAACTCTTAAGCATCCCAGAAATTTCTACAAAAATGAGTTAGAATGGTTGTTTCTTTCTGTTATGGCATATGTAGTAAAGAAGAAGTTTACATTAAAAGACTAACATTTTGCAAGAGTTGAATTCTGGTAGAGTGTAAATATTTATTTACTTATTTTGTAAATGTAATAAAAGAAATATCATAAACAATGAAATCCTGAAGATTATGCTAGAGATTTACAAAATCTATCTCCATCCAAGGAATACAATGACCAGATGCATATAAATCATCTAATTTCATGTGCAAATATATATATATATAAGCATTCATTTTTCTGTTCTTTAGTCTTTGCATACAGAAATATATTTAGTATAAGCATACTCTGCATCAACAGTTATGCTGCATTTTAATAAAATGTTTCCACGTGTTGTAACATTAAAGGTGTAAAATACTCCGAATCTGCAAAACATATAAAAAGTATATAATCAATGATATCTATATCATTGTACATAATTTTCTGTAATGATGCCTATCTTAAATATATAATGATTTTGGGTGGAATGAAAAGAAATAAAACAACAGAAGTTCGTCTTTTAAATGGCACTAGCTTAAAAAAAATTACTTTAGTACCTTTTTCTGCTATAACTGATTACTATATATTATTCATGATGTGGATTATAAAATATCAGTACTAATTCAAAGCAGATGAGCACATCATAGTCTACAACATATTACAAACATTGCCTTGTTTACAAAAAGGTGATACTACTACTTTTTTATTACTACTCTAAAATACTTAAAACATGAGAAAAGCATACATAGATTATGTTGTTGGTCATGAGAGTGACAACAATATGAAGTGACAACTGTTAGTATCCCATAGCCATATTGCATCTAATAAAATATACTTTTCATATTGCATACATGAGAAAGTGTACATATTGAAGTTATAAACCTTTTAAAATATTATAATTATAATTTTTACAAATGTTATAGTTTTCTTATGTACTTGAAGGTGCACTAGTTGCATGTTGTGTACTATAATTATTAATCTGATTAATAACTGATATATTGTTTTGCTATATTTAACTAACTCCAAAAGTAGAGTGACTATTTTTGGTGTTTGTATGAATTTTAATAAAACTGTAATTCAAACTTTATTTTCAATCCAGGGGTGTTATGTTACTGCACCTTTAACCTCAGGCTAAAAATATCGTAAGAAGCATACCACTTCTAGAATATGACTATATACATTATAAACACATATTTTCAGCCTTCTTAACAAATGAATGTTTAAAATAAATGAATAACAAATTTACAATATAAGACTGATATTGATCCTTGGAGATAAATGTAATGTCAGTATGCCCTTTAAAAATTTCTTAAAATAATGTATCAAGAAATTTTTTTTTAAAGGAAAAAATAAAAAAAATAAAAAATAAAACAAATAAAAATAACAGTATATAATAAATTTAATAAATAAATGAAACAACTTATAATAACTTATAAATATTGAGTTAATAATACATTACTTACATGATGGATGTAGAGAAGGCTTATAATATATAAGCCTATTACAAGAACAAAGAAAACATACTGGACTAAATTCAAAAATTCCTGAAACACAAAACAATAGATTATATTAGCATGGTAAAGGATGGCTTTAAAAAAAATATATATAGATACTCTAATTTAATATCTAAATTTTATTTTTCAAACTAATTTTAAAGTGATGGTAGCAAAATCGGAACAGTTTCTCAAATGTGTACTTTATTGCACTAGGCCTTCAGTTTTCTTTTCTTTATTAATATAGGAAAACAATGCACTTATAACTGAGAAAACTGTCCAGGAGAAAGGACAGACACAAATGATTTGAAATAATGACAATGACAGATATACAGTATATCTGTATAAAAAATAAATCCACAAATAATATACACACTTCTAAAAATACTAGTGATAGATAAACTTTATGAAAAGCTGATTTATAAAGTGTTTTATTACTGGAATGAAGAGGATTAACATTTTAAAATAATTAAGTATTATTTCTTACTCTTCGCTGCTTTTCCAGGCACATTATATCACCAATTCAAAACTGAACACTTTTATTCCTAACCAGAGCAAGTTGTCAGTGCTTTGATTATTACATTAGCTCTTTTTTTTTTTTAAGTGTCATTGATCTAAAATTGTTTCTATTAACAAAATAGATGAACACATTATACTTTAGTCTTAAGTAATCAGCATTTTCCTGAAAATTTTCATATAGTGAAAAGGCAACGCACCCATATTTTATCGATGAAAATTGCCACGAGAATGTATTGAAGCAATGCCTGACCTTCAACCAGTCTCCATACATACATAAGAAATACAGTGATAGCAGAGTGAGAAGCTTCCAGCTGCAAAGCCTGCAATCACATACAATAAAATTAATTTTAATTAAAATTAATGTAGGAGTGAACAAATCTATTGTTACCGGGGTGGTGGTGATGGTGGAGGGGAAGTGGAGGTATGTTGTGCAGAAATTAACTCTTCAAATGCAAATTTATAATAAAAAAAAAACAGCAGGTGGAAGTGGCTGATTTAAGGTTAGGTAAATTTAAAAAAACAAACTGTAATTATTTTTTAAAAAGAAGTAATAAAACTGAAGTATTTATTGTTATTATAATAAAGACTTGAACCTATTATATATCTGATGTTAATAGTTGTTGTCATTGCCCCTCACCTCACCATTGTTGGTATCCTTTTGCTAGCAAGTTGTCATAACAAATTGCGAGTTACTCATAGCTACATTTTTAGAGGGTTGTGTATGAGTGCATGCAAATCTTAAATAATGTCCACCTAGGTTAAAAGATGGCAATTTGATAAGTTTATTTGTAGAAAGAGGGACTTTCACATATCACCTAGGAGCACATTTTCACATTATATTTACAAATTTTATATAAATAAAAAAAATATTAAACAGAAGCACATTCTTACTGTTCTAGTAAATACTTCTTCAGTATCAAGAGATTTAAATTATAAAACTATTTTTACCGATAAGCTTGGATCCACAATAGGGGTTTGAAAGATTTCCTTGAAGTCACCCACAATGGTATCCCAGAACTTGCCACCCAGTGCTATACTAATTCCATAGCAAAAACATTTCCAAAATAGCACTTTCTTGCTGTAAGTGACCTGACTAGAGCCAGCATGATGACCATTAATCACAGTCTTTCCCACACCTGGTGGTAGAATGCAAAAATTCAGAAAGTGTGTATGTGTGATTGAAAAGAAAACAAATTACATGTCTGTATTGAAAAATTAAATGATGATAGATTACTGTAAGGTTAGACAAATGTGTATTCTATTAAAAACATGTTTATCTAACCCTTGAAGCAATAAATAATTCAATGGATAAGTTAGAAATGCTCACACCTCTTTTCAGCTTTCTACTAAAAATATATATTTCCCAACATCAATCTTTTATTCTTACAAAAAACTGCTTACTTATGTTTATCTAACTTGATTTCTAACATCATACAAGTTGTATTCCCTACTGGGAAATATTCTGCAACGAATGCCAATATAAAGTACTCTGGAAATTGTCAATATCAGTTGAAGTTATAATTTAGATGACTGTTGTGAAGTCTGAACTGATAAAGCTTTAATGAAGATCATCTTTGTAATTGTGCTTCCATTCAGAATATTTTTCAATAACTTTCTGCAATTTTCAAGTATATAAAATCAAATAAATGCTTGCAGCTTTAAAAGCAGAAGTAGAATTTGGGGTTTTTGATAACATGCATTTTGTACTCTTTTAAAAAAAATAATATATATATATATACTTGGATATTTTTTTTCAAGTAAACTATATATAAAATAACAAATAATTCAGAGCATAAATAATATTTTTAAAAAGATAATAAAATTATAAGAAACTACTGTTCCTATAGTTACAGTTTTTTGAATGACAAATCTATTATAAAAACTTTAGATTATGTGCATATATATATATTCAGTAAAGAAGCCTGTATCGATGAAGTTTTCACCAAGAAACTGTAATTTAAAGAGATTTGATGAATAAGCAAAAAGAGGCCAAATAAATAAAACATTTGTCTCTGGTACTGAAACTATCATGGAATCAAAATTATCCCTAAACTATGTAGCATGATTTATATCTAAGAAAAGGTTGAGCTATATCTTAAATGATAGATGTGCGGTCTTCAGGATAACCATGAACAAAGTACACATCTCTTACTACTTGTCTTAAATTTATTTAAATATATATATACTGTACGTTTATTTTTCAGAGTTTTCTATGTGTTTAATTTACCATTTATTTATATTTGTTTTGTTTCATTTGTATTCCCTTATAACTGTTTCAATTTTCAATTTCAAAGGAACTTAACAACAGATGCTGACATCAAATGTAGCAACAGCTACAGCCTCTCTTAACTAAAATATGTAATTTCATGCTGGTACTACAAAGAGATCAGGGCACTCCTAAATGATGGCACTAATAAAAAAGTATTGCAAATACTTAACTCACACACACAAAAAAAGAAAAAATACTATTAAATACAAGAGAGAAAAAGATGGGAGGAGTTATCTTTTGCTTAAAAGACATGCTGGAGAATTAATAAGTTGTCAAGATCTGAGAAAGATCTAAAGTGCACTTTATTTTAATATGCATGTGTAAAACGAAAATTCAGGAGAGGGCATACAAAATTTTTATATGGTGGATTCAGTCAACTAATTTGTCCTATAGATTTTCAAGAAGTCCAAAATTTTGAAGAATAAAATAAATGATCAATATTTTTATACCTTCAATTTGTCATCTTAATAAGTGTAATTTCAGTCAGTTCTCCATAATAATCATAGTTAGTCTATTACTTTGTATTAGGATAAACAGGTCTGCTTATTCTCAGATTGACTTTTACATGAATATATATGGTATATTTGTTCTGCATATTATTTCCAATTTTTAAAAAATTAGATATAAAGAAAGAACATGTACACTGTATATATGTTTTTTTTCTTTGTGAAGAAAAAGACAAGAATGGAATGTAAGCTACCCATTATTCATAATACTTCAATACCTGCTATTTCTTCATATAAGTATCCTAAAATGTTTAATGGAATCAGCAATTTGCTAGGCTGAATGATTTGATCCATCACTTCATCACTTTCTCCTTTTCACTTGTGCAAAACAAATTTTGCAATAATGGGACAAAATCAATGTGAGAGTTTACTCTACAAGTGCCAACCTCTTCTTCATGTTAGAAAAACTGATGCTTCCAATTCAGGCAATTTAAAGTAAATTTTGGACACAAATGTCAAGCCTCAATATAATCCAAGAAAACACAATTTTAATGCAGTAAATGGGAAAATAGATCAAAATGTTTAAAACAACAACAAAAAAAGTTTAATATAGAATTGTTAGCAGCTAAAAGCAATCTGATCCGTCAATGTGATTTTTTTCACAGAATTAGTCCTGTATAAAAATATGGAAAACTAGCAAGTATTAAGATAATATACCTGAAGCATTTATCTGGAATATTTAGATCATTTTAAAACAAAGGATCTATGATAAATGTAAAGTGTATGCATGATTGCACATGTACATGTGTGCATGCTTTGACTTAAAATTCATTTTTATTGAGAGTATTTATAAAATTTCATATTCAAATTTTCTTAGATATTTCATTCTCCACTTGAGGTTTTTGAATTGTTTAAATACTTTAACTCTATTAACAGACCATTGTATTATACTGTAACACTGGACAAATCTATCTATAGGCTGTTACTTAAGTCTCAAGTGACTTCTAAAACATCCCAGGATGTTCAACTATCTTCCACTGCAAATAGACTGGTAATTGCCAATTTAGTTATAATTAACATGTAATTATTTGGAAAAAAACTCCAGCATATATGTTGGTACATGTATTATATATTCAAAGATATTCCAGAAGTCACAATGTCATGGAACTTATGAAACACCAGTTTTAGTTATAATGAAACAATACATACCCACAGAACCTGCCTCAGCAGTTTTCCATGTATGATCACTCTGCTTTATGGGATCAAATCGGCGTATGAGATAGAAGAGTACACCAAAACAGAGAAAAACACCACCAAATGCATCACATGAGATATCCACATAATATCCTAGTGATGCATGAACTGACTGGTACTGACCTAGAACACACAAAAATGGGGAGAGGGGAGGGAAGAGAATAAAACAAGATTTTGAACTTAGTTTCTTTGATCAATTACACTACTTTTCCTTTTACATTTTGAAGAATTTTGTTGTTCATGAATGCAAATTTTAAATGTGTGTAGAGTTCACATGCATGTTTATAAACTTTACTAGCACTCTGGCAACTGAGAGTGACGACATTCAAAGCACATATCACTTTGTGAAACTGGAAATCTTTCTACCAAAACACTCTTACTTAGTTTAAGTTTTAACTCGTGCTTGACCAAGTTCTGATGAAAAGCTACCTGCTATATTTCAGACCTATGATGCTATTTGCTTGTCTAGGAAGTTAAATTTCAATGGATTTAAAAGTAGCTACACAAGCAGGGATAATATACTGCAGATCATCAGCCCATGTCCTTCAAAACATTTTATTTAAAATTTAATTATACTACCAATAAGTATTCCTGAAGTCAAATTTCAAAATGTTTTAAGGAACTAAATGCTTTCCTCAAAACCCAAGTACTTTCAAAGCCTTGAAATTTTCAACTGAAATATCCTTTACAATTGTTTTATAACAGATATTTTGGAAAATTATGGATTTTGCCCACATGCAGTGAAAGCATGAATTACTATTATTAGTATTAATAGCAGTGAAACATGCTAAATTTAAAGGGCTGGCAGGTCAATCTTTCTTTATCTGGAATTATTTATATATGTCAGATGTAAGTGTACTTTTCTCAGGTCTGGAAGGATGTTTTTCTGATAAGGCTTTGGTTAAATCTTGTAGGCATGATCAGTAACCTGTCACCAGTGCAAATTTTACAAAGCTTGTATAATATTTAACAAATGTTGGCACTTCCTGGAGGAGCTATACACTATCAACATATTATTCATGTACAAAAGGAATAAAATATTTTAATATAAATGGAACAATTTTATCCTTAGTGTTAACATCTTTAAATATGTAGTTTAAAATAAATATACATGCTTGATTACATTTAAAAAAAATATTAATGACCACTAAATCATAATGAATTTCATTTAGTCATTTTTAAAAAAAAAGATCAATCTATGCCTGAGTTGTGTACATTTATATAATGTAAAATTTAAAACAGTCAAACATTAAATCTTATGTCTCTTTTGAACGTCATTCATATTGTATGTTTGTTAGCTTAAAGCAAAAACTGGATCTTAAAAAAAAATACAAAAATGTCTTTCTTAGTATGCAAGAAGAAAATTGTATGCATCAACAGCAGTATCCAATTTCAGAAGTGAAATGAATCAAGCAGTATTCAAGATGGCGTGTATATTCAAAAGCGATTAATGTAAGAGCTGTAAGCAGCTGAAACAATAAGCTACAATCTACATTTGAGTGCTCCAAATAAGAATTTCTGGTAGACTATCTTGAGATGCAGCATTTAAAAAGTGAAAGGAGCTGAAATGAAATATTGAAATAAACTGCAGTGTAATCTGAAAGTAACAAAACTGCGACGGCAGTATGATAACTTTAAAATATTTTCATGGCATTTTATTAAAAAATGGATGAGAACTCAAATAATTCAAAGGTTTATGGGCAAATTCAAGTACTTTTCAAGGAGTTAAAAATAATTCAAGACTTTCAAGAGGGCTCTCATTTTTCATGGATTTTTCAAGGTGGCTACAAACCCTGTGAGCAGGTGCCAAATAATTTGTTTAGATTTCTTTTCAATATTGGTAAAATGTTTGGTTGTCAGTTAGAAATATTTAGGATTCATAAACCTCTGTAATACAGCTTCTGTGATAAAATTCAATGTGAAATGCACTACAAAATATAGTCCAGTGCAATAAAAAAAAAAATGTGGAAAAGTTGCAGTGGGTGCAAACAGATTTTATGTTCCATATAAAAGTTCTTTGAAGTAGAATGAACAATGTAGACACTTACTGTAAAAAATATTGCTGAAATAAAAATATGATATGGTTGTAAACATAATGAGATGCAACTTTTGAGAATTAACATAATGTATAGAAATAAAATTACCTTTAGTGTGTGTGTGACTTCGGAAAACCACACCATCCATTGTATCAAGAAAAGTTCTCACTTCATACATTAACACTCCTATACGGCGATAGTAAAGAGACTCATTGGCCACAAATCGAGATGCCACAAATGCAAGTGCCAGATGAAAAAAAGAAATCATGTTTGGTGTGATGAAGTAGAACATTGTACTGAAGTGTGTAAAGGCATCAAAATACTCTGCAGCTGGTGATACAATGTACTGGCTTGTATGATCATTCATCAGAGCTTTCACTGACAAGTGCCTAAAGATAAATGCACACAAATTTAATATACCCCAGTGAAAAACTAAATAGCAGTAAGCTCTTCAATTCTTGTTGCATATTTTATGTTTATTAAAACTAATAAAAGCAAAAGTAACTTCTCTGAAACGAAGATATTTTATGTACATGTATCAAAAATGATAACTGGATTAAATATAAAAATGTTTCAAAAAGGGTTGGGGGGGGGGGGAGGGAAATCAAGTATATGAGAATGTGTGCATCTGTGTGTGTGTGTAAAAGAGAAGCATGTATAAAATATAAATACACTTTTTTGTATCCTGTATGCACACAAGGATTCTATTTCCCCCAGAAACAATATGGACATGAAATTCATATGGAAGGAGCTTAAGAAACAATATTAAATAATAAGATAGATTCTTTTAATCACTTAATAATATTACATTTATACAGTTTTTGCTCACTTATATATATAATAATATACACAGATTACATTAGGAAATGCAAGTAAGAAGATGAATGATACAAATTTACAACAAACAAGCTTAATTTGTAAAGGTACATTAGAAACTGATAAATATTACTGAATTTTACAAAACAATAACATAATCAAAATCTGAGTCAAATTCATAAACAAGCAAACTAACAATATCCATCTAATTTATAATTGCTGATGGTGTGTGTGTGTGCAAGAACTACAATAAATTAAATGTGCTACTGATGACTCTGATGTAACCAACAGATTGATTTTGTGCCAAATGCAAGGTGCAGTTTGACAATATTAGCTCCAATTGATGTCAATGAACACTATTGCTACTTTGTTGTTCTTTGTGCATGCTCATCTTGCATATTTATGAAATGACAAAAGTATGTTTCCTATGATAGTATATAAATGCATATTTGAATATGTGTTTGCATATTAAAAAAATATAGATCATACAAGTGAGTATGTGCAAATGGAATTCATGCACAAAGAGTGTTGAGTGAATAGTTATCACTTTATAGGTACATTCAATATTTTGAACCTTCAAGTTCAAGATTTATCCAATTACCAGTACACTTATTTCTCAAAGAAAATATGGTACAAAGTAGTAAGATTGGAACTAGTCTATATATTCAACATATGAAATACAATATCACAGTATAGTGGAATTGCATCATACCTGCACTTATGCATAATAACTACACTACTTGCATATTTCATAGTTTGTACATCTCAAGATGTTAGGTATGTTTAAATCTATTTTTAAATACCTAAAAATAGGTATTCTTTGTGCTAGTGGCTACCAAATGCAGGCTAACTACTTCATCTGGTACTTGTTTAAATGAAAAACAACCAATGATCTACATATAGGAGCTGTTTTTACCTAAACATGCAGATTAAGGATATTTGTGACTAAATACAATCTTAGGCACCATCTTTAAAAAGTAACCTTTGTGCAAGATGTGACTCCACTGCATGCTTTAATGTCATCATTATGATTCATATACTTCATAATCATACTTTTAGATAGAAAGTTTTTAGGCAGGTGAGAATATTAACTTGACATTCAGCCTTGAGAAATGTGGAAAAATTATCAGCCAAAAAGGCAAGATCAAAACAACAGAGGGCTTGCAATTCAACATCGGGGGAAAAAATCAATGATGTTTCAATGGAAAAGGGATATAAATATGTGGGGATACTACAACATCAAGAAAATATGCATAGTGAAATATAGTCCAAAGTTAAGAGAGAGAGTATGAAAAATGTGTTCGACAAGTCCTGAAGTCCAAGCTAAATGGGGCTAACAAAACACAAGCACTTAATGCATATGCAATACCTGTAGTCAGCTACACAGGAGGCATCACAGATTGGACAACAAATGAAATAAATGAACTGGTAAGAAAAAGAAGAAAACTACTCACAATACATAAAGCCTTACACCTCAATGCAGATGTAGACAGGCTCTATGTATCTTGAAAAATGGGAGGCCGAGGTCTCAAGAAAATCAAAGTGTCATTGAAGGAGAAGTCATTGGTCTTGTGGACTACATCTGGAATAACAACAAAGATGAGCCACTGATAGAAGCAGTAAAGATGAGTGGGCTATATCAACCCCCAGAAATAGACAAAGAAACATGGAAGAAAGCAACAAAACAAGCATTAGCAACTACCTGGAGCCCAAAACCTCTCGATGGCCAGTTTATGCATGACAAGCTGATGAAATATCAACAAAACAATCAACATACATATGGTTGAAAGAGGCAGGTTGGAAAACAGAAGTACTCATAACAGCTGCACAAGATCAAGCACTCAACATGAAATCGCACAAAACGAAAATCTCAAAGGATTCCAAATATAGACTCTGCAAATCCATGGATGAAACAACAGAGCATATATTATCTGAATGTCAGGTTCTGGCTGGAACAGAATAGACCAAAAGACACAACGAAGTGGCAAACTCACTCATTTTTAAACATTAAAATTTATTTCTAAAACAATCTTCTTTTTTTAAATAGATAAACAATACTGATTTAAAATATAAATTATTTTTCTAGTGAGCTACCAACATAATTAATACAAACTGAAAAGTATCAGAAAGTAAATATAGCTCTTTTCTTTCTAAAATCAATTATGTGAGTCAAATGCCATGATGACAAAGACATGTTGAACTAAATATATTGGTGGAGATTGCAAAATATGAACATTGTGAAATATTCAGAGCAATTTTTCGATTGTATGCATTTGTAATAAAATATATGTGAACAGCAGAACACACACACAAGTATATACATAGTGTATATATATATATATATACACAAAACCACACACAGATACACCTACACAATTTTACTATTAAAAAGTAGTAAAATATCAAAGAGTACATACGTGAATGGTGTATAAAGTTCATCATCTGCAGCACCTTTAGATGATTCCACTAAATTTGTGTTCATAAAGGCCACATAAAGAAAAATATCCATGATGCAATAGTAGAAAACAAGCATACATCCCATGAACTTGAAAAATGACATTTCATCTCGGAAGAACTGGAAACCTGACAGGGAAGGCATGCTTGATGGCAACATAGGACTGTAAATTCTTTCAGATATAAGTGCAAAACTATTCCTTATGTCAACTTTCAAACGAAAGCAACTTATTTATATCCCACTCCCAGTGTTGTAACAAAGGAACCAATCGAAAATATTCCTGAAAGAAAAAAATTCTTTTACTTGATGCAACTTAAATAATTAATTTAGACAAGATGTGTACACAATCAAAGGAATAAAAAAATAAAATTAATACACAGAAACAAATACTGCTATTCTGATGACACAAAATTTGTTCAGTTTATGTAGTAAATTCTGAAAGATTATCTGTAGTTGATATTTTCTTATTAAGTAACTGTAATACTCAGAGAAAGAAATATATCAGAGCAGGATACATTAATGTAACTCAACTGATACATGAACAAATTAAGAAGTATGGCCATTCCACTAGAGAACAAAAAAAGAAATTTATTATTATTTTTTTTAAAGCCCATATTATAGCAAACATTGACTGATTGTTAAATCAGACATCAAAGACGCATATCCTAAACAGTTGGCAGTTGAACAAAGGGCTGGCATTTTGAATGTACGGACGTGTGCCTCTAACGAAAATAAAACTATTCTTAGTGTCATTATTATTATCATTATTATTAACATAAATATCTGAATAATATTTACTACAACTGCGCAATAAATAAAGTGATCATCTTTTTTCATGAAAATCATTTTCATTTAGAAATTTTTTAAATACTAAAGCATTGAGAACTTCAGTCATTTAAATTGCAGCTATTCTATCCTGTCTATCTACAAACACAAATATAGCACTAGCTTATCTAATGCACTTCAGCAATGTGCATTATTATTCATTTACAACATACTGGTTACAAAATACTAACTTTCTGAGACTGGTATAAATATCTGACACAAAAATTAACATTATTATTTCAAATACTTAAAACAGAATTATAAGAAAACATACTGGCATAGTTATAATGACTTTAAAGCAAAGGTCAAAATAACAAGCAGGCACTAAAACCACTACTACTAATAAATGGCTTGTTTATATATATGTATAGAATAAGTCATTTGGGCAGATTATTTTGTCACGTTGAATACAAATTACCAAAACACTAACAAATAAATTTATCAAACATAAAATTAAACTAATTTAATAAAGCTAGTTTGAAATTGTTTGCTATATTACTATTAGAAACCTTTGTACAAATGTATCATTTATGAGCTTAAAATATACTGCAACATAATTAATATTATATATTAATTATTATATTAATATATGTTCATAAATAAACAAATGAACAGCCTTAGTTAGTTAGTACTGTATACTAATTTGTTTCTTCAGTTCTCATAATTGTAGTGGATTCAGGGTTGATGTGTAGGCTAGTAGTTGCAGCTATTCATATATTGATATAATCATGAAATAACCAAGAGTTTACATATTTCTTGAGTCTCTCACATAGACATATTCATACAAATAGTGCAAAGGGGGGTCGTAAAAGTATGCAATGTCACCATTTGTTATCATTTGTGTTATTTTATTATTTTTGATGTTGTTATAAAAATATAAAGATATAGTCTTCATTGTGTGGGGTTTTTTGTTTGTTAACTATAGCTTCTCCTATATCTGTACAACAAAATATAGTCTTCAGTTGTGTGTGGTTTACTTCTAGTCTGTGACATACTGATGTTCGATGGACACAATATATTTTGAAGAGTTTAAATAACTTAAGCTAACCTTGTCTGAAAAAATAACTTTTGACACAATGGTGCCATGGATTTGAGAAAATAAAACACAGAAAGGAACTTTACTGTACTAAAATATTTCTTTACTGTGTATATATCAGTCTTGTAATAAAAATTGCATATGGTGAAAATGTGTAGAGGGCATGATACTTACATAACTGAATCACTTGACAGGATGTAATGGTTTGCAACAATGTAGCAAATGAAGGTCATCCATCTTGCTTTACTTGATTTGTGTCATTCTCATTTCAGCCAAGAAGAAAATGTTACTGCCTATTTGATGTTAAGGATAAATGATTTAATTTATCATAAGTAAAAATATTGTTACAATGTTTAGTAAACTTAAATAGTGGACAGACTTCTTTACTTATAGTATATAGGATTATCAATTTATTAAAAGTAAATTGCCCCATGACTTGATTTTGTCACTGAGATAAAAGTTTTCCTTTTGGATCTATTGGCAAATATAAAGGCTTTTGACAGAAAAGAAAACTTACAGAGGTAAATAAAAAAAATTTAATAAGTTCTGTTTTGCTGTTTAATAATACTTTTTCATTTAGAGTTATTACTATTAGAAATGTATTCACTACTGTCATCACCATCCACCCGCTCTTTAGTCAAAAGTGGAGATAATGGCTAGCCAGCAACTCACCAGGCTTGGCGTAGGTGTTATGACAAGTGCCCACACACATAACGGAACCAAGGTGTTTGTTTGGATGAAGTTTTTATTCTGCATGCAGGTATATGAGTAGGCTGGCATGTGTGTATGCATGAGTTTACGCGGACATGTAAAGTATAAATGGGCAGAACAAAGGAAAAAAATGACCACGCTCAACTTACTTTCAAAACCAAAGACATGTAACTTAGGTTAAAATTTCTAACTATGCATTTATTGCAAAAATGGTGCGTCCTTTCGCACAAGAGCAATGAATGATGAAAAAAAAAAAGAAAAAAATAATAAAACTAATAAATTATCTCATTAGGTGATAACCTGCCGTAACATGAAACATGCACATAAATAGCAACAATGTTCAAAAAAGTCCTCAGGTTTTTCTGCCCTTGTATACTTAAAGTCAGAGAAATGTCTTGAAAGTTCTTTTAAATAAGAAAAATGTTAAGTTCAATAATAAATTCTAGTTAAATCTAAATCAAATGTGCCTGGACCTAAGAGGTTTTTTTTTACTCACATTAATGCTGGTGTTTAGGCAAAGAAAAGAATAAATGTGTCGCTGGCATGTTGGAACATAGAAAAGAACACACTTCTCATTTGCATGTTGGATTGTCCCACCATAACTGCAGTGGGGAGAGAAAGAATGACGAATAAGAAAACAGCTATCCTTGCTGTCTATATCATGTCAAGTGATAAAGTAGCTCAAAACTCCTCGAAGTCTCTAGAAGTAGAATGTCAGCATGACACAAGCATGCTAAGAAAAAAAGTTCACCAGCATGGTTTTCTTTTGTTCAGTCTCAGGCAGTACACAATTCAGTTTGGCACATTTCTAACACTATCCTATGTATAATTTTTAAAGAAAAAAGTAAAAAATTCTACAATTGCACTTCAGTGCACTCCACACACACACACACATACAGTCGCTCATATACGTGCGTGCAGTAGACAGTCCATTCATAACATAACAAAGAATTATTGCACTCTGTGACCAACGAAAATTATAATAATTTTGAAAAAGAATAATTCTGATGAATTAAAATCCCTTCCCACTTGATAACTACACATGTTTAACAAAGCTGCAATTTAAAAACTGTAGTCACTGTAAGTGATAGATCTAGTCACTACTGTTGATATTACAAATTTACACTTACAGTGGCTGTGGTACATTTTTAGTCTAGTTTGGAAGCAATATAGCAGCTGTACACAAGTCTATTTTCTTAGCTCTATGCATCTGTCTAGTCACCTATCATTTTATCAATTGAGTAAAATAGTAATACATGTACATTCTCAAAGGAAAGAATAATCAGGGACTATTTTGAGTCATCTGCTCAGTGTGCTATTTGCAAAACTGACTAACATTTATTACAATCAATATACACAACGTTCATTAACCATAACTCTCTGTGAGAATATTTTTAATGTTTTATTAATTTCTAAAGGCCCCTAGATACAATGTGTATTAGAACTCTGTGCCTATAACTTATTGTGTATTAATCTATTATCTATTAACGAATACAAACATCATTCATGCCCAAAACACACACAAACATATATATATATATATATATATCCACATATATATTCTCTGGATTGTTTGTATAATTATGCAACAAGGTTAGAGTTCAATATTTTAGTATTTTTACTTATCCTTTATAGGTTAATGTTGAATGATCATTAATAACGTTTTATTTGCAGTATTTATTGTAATCTCTTCAATAACATGTTTTTTTTAAACTTTTTGTGTGTGTGGGGGGGGGGGAGTACTCTTCTTAGTTCTTAAACAAAACTTCCTAAATAAATTAGCTTATGTTCACCTTATCCATTCAGATATTTCAAGAATACGAATCAAAAGCTTAATCATCAAATTTGCTTGTTAAAGCTGGAATAAGGACACCTACCATTGTACCAATGAAATCTTGCTTGTTTGACAATAATTTAATTGAATATATTCTTAAACAGGCATCCACTTTAGTAAGCATTGGCCTCTAACTCTAAGTGATATGTTTTGTGTGGCTATTGTAACTACTAATACGCTTATTTATTGAGCAAAATGTTAAATAATTAAGTTAATAGGCACATATTTTAAAAGAAAACTAGTTAAGATATCAATGTTTATAAACTAAAATTTGACAGTTATGCCTACTGCCTATTGAATAGAGTATTGTACTATTATTGATGTATCAATTAACAAACAAATGAAGATGATGTTTTCTGAACCTATAGCTTTTTATTTTTTAATTTCTTTCATTCACTCATTTACACTTTGTAAAGACTGGAACTCCTGCTTTTGTATATGTTATTCATTCAAGATCAGGGCTGGCGTCAGGCACCCACAAAGTCCGTAATGTGGGAGGCCCAGCGGTCACAGGGGCCCATCCAAAGTATAATTTTTTTGTGTGTATTTACAGCTACATCTTAAAACAATGAACCTCCCCCCACATCCTCCATCCTTGGAGTTGGAGGCCCGAAATATTTATCCTGCTGGGGTGGGGGTGGGGGCTGTTCAAGATTAACACAATTAATGTAGTTTCAATATCTTCAAATAATCAATCGCAAATTATTTTCTTATCATTTTCTATCTCTTGGTAATATCAAGTGATCTGATGAATTTATTGAATTATAGTGGATGGAAAGCATATCTTTCTAGGATGCTTTACTTAGCCACTGCTGCTAAGTGTGTTCAGCTGCCTGCCACTTATGATGTAAATACCAGAAAACTAATGTTATACAATATGTGACTGCTATTTGCATCTCTGTATTATGTGTATAACTGTAAGAACCACTATAGTACTCAGTAATTTTATGTACATGCAATCTTTAATTAAATTAAAATTGTGATAAATGTCAGCAACAAGTTTCTAGTCTTGTATTTTGTAATAATGAGTATCTGCAATCAACAATTATAATTTTATAAAAATATAACATTTATTTATCTTTGTAGTGGTATATTTCAGATTAAGTCACTTTGAAAATATTAAATAATTATAAAACGGAAGAAAATCCTGACTTTCACCTAAGGCTGGTCAAAGTTCAATAATTGACCTAATGGCCCCTAACTCTTGTATAAAAGATCATAAAGACCGATCTTTTTATTCTGTAAATAGTAGCATTTAATTCTAAAATTTAATAACCATAGCTTATATTTGTATAATTTTTAAAAAAGAAAAAGCAACACGTTTTAATTTAAAAATGTTACAAGAGTTGATTAGTAGATAGAGTGAAATTTGAAATGTACTCTACAATTTACATTATAAGCAAATAAATCATAAACTTTAGCCTAAATCAATAGTTATATACTTATCAAGGTTTGAAAATGTATTACTTAGAACTTAATATCAATATCGTAAGTAATCAGGCTTTTTAGTAACATGTAAAACTCACCGTACAAGCTGTTCAAAACATATTTTTGTATTGACCTTCACCTCTATAGAACATGGGGTACTACTAACAAAGCAAATCCTGTTAAGGCCAAATCGAATGGCCACTCTAATTTTCTTTCTTCTTTGTTAATAGCTAGATATGCAAAGATAATTTCATAAAATTTATAATCTAACAACTTTTGAGGTACTTCAGTGTCAAGTATCAGTGCCCAGTTAGATACGCCCTCAATTGTCTAGTATTCGGCCACATTGCTTTCGTTTTCCGTCGGAATGCATGACGTCATTTTCGGGGCAATCAAATTCTATACCTGTCGGCAAACTAATTTAAATTCGTGCAATCCTTCTAGATAATAAAACTGAATATACCGGGGAAAAGTGCGATTATTATATAGATATCTGCTATTAAAACTGTCTAATAAACCTCATTGTGCCTGAAATGATAGCAGTATTCCTAATGGTTTATTAAATCTCGGTGCAATACCACTCAAGACTCGTTCAAGCGAGACATATTTTTGGAAAGCTAGGACCAAAACAGGGGAAGAAGTATTAGAGATTTATGCATGTACAATTTATTTCCAGGGGTACTTTATATATTAACAATCTGATCCGCTGTTTCGGGGTTGTTTTATTTTATGATGGCAACTTCTGGTTATCATCAGCCGATTTCGCTGCATGGCACGAGGTGTGTGTAAGAGAGTGGAGGATTGTTGAAAGAAAACTTGTAGAGTGGTGATGATGAGATGACGACTCCTAGGCTGCTTCGGTAGTAGTCGCCCACTCTTACTAGTCTTAGGGTTGCCAGATATATGGGTACCAAAGAGAGGACATAGATGGACAAAAAAAAAAAGAGGACAGAGGACGTATTGAGTGTTTCATCTGAATCGTTCCGGATTAAACCCGCAATCAGTGCAATTTAATTACAATAGCTGCCAATAAATGTCTTTTGGTGAGCCGACCAAGAAACAGTCTTGTTAAAAATTAAATATAAATTCAATAGAGGCTTTTTTCAAAATGCCATAAAACATTATTTAAACAGCCAATTCTACAATTATTACCTTATAAAAAGTTATAATCTTTATTAATTATACAACATATTTTTCGGACGAGCCAACTTTTTGCAGAAGACCCCTCGTTAGCAATCACATATGCATAAAACTGTTCACAGGTAAGATTCTTCAAATTGTACTTTGTGAGAATGAAGATCTTTATAGAGTTAACTAAGAGTCTGTTTCTTTCCTTTGTACATTGAGCAGGGAGAACACTCTTTCCACATTGCCATTGTGTCCAGGGATACAGAAGAATAATTCACAAATTTTAAGTATTCTCTGAAAAGCAACTTGCATTTGGTCAACTTTGGAAAAATAAACTCCACTGTTCATGCAAGAGTTTTCCAAAAAAACTGTTCATTCTTTTCTTGCACAAATGATTTAAGATGGCAGTATTGGTCAAACAATTGCACATCATTCACAATAATACCCTTCTCTTTCAGGTACAATATGCATGTCAAAAGATCATCAAATATCAAATGTACTGTCTTTGATTTTATTTAAGTATATCCATCCAAAGCACTGAAATTCATCGAAAGGTTTCAACCATTTTTCTAAGTAACTAATGCATGCTTCGTACACCAACCTAACGCCTGCAATAAAACTATTACACTCTCCTTCTTGACCACTTTCCATAAGTCTTCCAAACATCTCTCTGACTTGTTGTGAAATAAATGTCTCCTTTACTCTCCCTTAAGTCTTCCAAACATCTCCCTGACTTTCCTTAAGTCTCCTCAACATCTCCCTAACTTTCAGTGAAATAAATGTCTTCTTTACTCTCCCTTAAGTCTTCTAAACATCTCCATGACTTTCAGTGAAATAAATGTCTCCTTTTTCTGCCCTTCAAAACTTCCGAGGTTGAGGCCCATAACCTCTAACACTGATGTTTCTTCCCTTTCAATGGCCGTAATATTGACTTGGAAGACAGACATCAAGGAATGAAGAAAAGGTAAACTTCTGAAAAATCGTTCTAAAAAAAATGTTTCTATCATAGCAAGTGGTTGATTTACAGAAAGAAAATATTCTTTCAAAGCAGTAAACAGCCTCAACACCTGGAAATAAACTGAGCCATCTAGTTTTAGAGTGAAAGAGTAGTTGCTGATATAGTCGACATAGTCACAAAAGTCTTTTCAAGTTTCTGTTCTGAATGTAAATAGAAAAGTAATTGAATATCTTCAAAACAACAGTTTCAACCTCAATCTGTATTAAATCTGCGCCATGTTGGATGTAGGTGTGCAGAACCTGAGCAGCACTGTCTCCAGCAAAAGCAACACATTTTGAGGACAAATCATATCTTTGGAGTGTTCTCAAAATATACTGTGATATACTTTCTGAGGTTTCATTTGGTGTGTTGTCTAACCCGAGAATCTTAAGTTTGGATTCCACCTGCCTTCCACTGTTCCAGTCAAAGTATTGAACAACGATCGGAAATATTTTCTGCGAAGTGTGAGGACCAATTACCAATACCTCAGTTTTTGTTTTTGCACATGCAATATTTTTAGCGATTTCCGAATCTTCAAATAATGCGTGCATCAAACCAGTTGTGCAGGTCATCGAGTTGTAAGACTGATGATGACAAGCTGTACGAAATGCCAAAGTTGCTTCAGCCGCATGCGCTTTCTGCAGCATCTTTGAGTACTTAGGCTGAAAAAAAGACGTCAATTTGTTCGATGACGCTGAAACTTTGATTACGTTTCTATGCCTCTCACTCAACATGGCGCTCCAAGTCAGTGCGCTTCATGGAAACTTACTTTTCATAGTGTTCGAGAATTTACATTTTCTCTTTGTAGAAGCCATTTTCATTAAAAAAAAAAAAAAAAAAAAAAAAAATAGACGGCAAAAATTACAAATTTAAAACAAACACTTTTAATTTACGTCTTTGCTACCAGAACCGGAAATAATATTAACATTCTCACAATAGAGAAATTCACTAGAGCATAGAGCTAGATTGGTAGAATGACCTAAATCAACTGGTTCGCAGAGGTGCATAGATTTTGTACATTGTAACAATGTACGGTAGATACATTGTAAGTTGTAACAATACATAAAAAATTATAACATAAAATATTACAAAAGCCGGACATTTTAAAGGTTTTAGCTTTGCCTGCCGGACGGAGGACAACCTAAAAAGGAGGACATGTCCTCCTTTTGTCGGACGTCTGGCAACCCTACCCACGCTCATATAGTAACCACTGAGCTTCCGTGGAAGTCACCCTTAGTTTGCGCAGGTCTACAAATTAGGGACATAATAAACTTCCGGATTTGTATTCGAGAAGGAAGGTTAACATTTACTGCGAAGTAAATAAAGCACAATACAAACGACCTTATGTTTTAATTTTTTAAATTCTGTATACCAAGCAAAGGTGTGAAAGTTACAAGATAAGAGTAGGTTCAAAAATTTAATCCAATTTAATATATTTTCAACAAAATTATCAGGACTCCTGTGAACGAATTCCTGCACGCAAAAACGCTTGTTTGGGTTTCCTCGTTCCTTTGTTGTGTTGAAAGGCAAAAAATTGTCTCTTTTTGTACATGTACTTATTTAGCGTCAACATCTATGTGCATATTTAATTATGGCTTTAAAATTAGCGCTCGCTTTAGTTAAGAAGAGAAAAAAGGCGAACGTGCGAGTTCTCTTTACACAAATTAGGCCCTATAGTTTCAGTCAGTGAAAAATGTTTTTAATATTTAGTTGAGAAGACGTAATTGCAAGAGAGAAAAAACAACAACATAAACATCTCTTTTCAATGGATAGGGAAATGATGAGCAAAAGTATGATATGAAGGATTTTTATGGAATAGTTTTTAAAAGACTCGGTATTATGAAATGACTTTAAAATTTAGTAGGCCTAAAGGAAAAAAAAATCAAATTATCAGATAATTTTAAATTCTAAATTAAGGTACACAGTACAGTCTTAGAAAATTGAGTAATTCTTGAAACTTTTAAATGAATATTTTATGATTTTGAAAAGACAATTTTACTAACATATATGATTTGTTTAAACTTAACTCCCTTGAAGCTCGTTTTTGCAGTTTCCACACCCCCCACACCCCATTCTCATATAAAGTAGATAATATATAATCATCTGAGAAAGTGCATTTCAACAGAAAATAAATCCCACTTCATTTAAATTTTAATATGTACACGCATGCACACATATATTTGTATCAAATTAGTGCCAAAAGTCAGCGTGGGGCATAAAAGATAGTAAGACATAAAAAATTACTGTAACTCTAAACGCATACTGCAGTATTATTTCCCTATAATAAAAGATTAATAGAAATTTTCAAACTCAGCAGTGATCTTCATAGGTACACGAATGAACTATAGTATTATTGTTTTCTCCATTATGCTTTGTATCACTCGTATTCATTTTATAGATTTAAAAAAAAAAAAAGAAACACCATGAAATGGTACTTCCATTGGATAGAATCCTTTGAACAATTCAAATTTCTCTGTACTGTTCAATTAAGAGATTTATCTTAACAAATGTGAGTAACCAAGTTTTGCAAAGCAAATAAACTCGATCAGAAGAGCAGAGAGCTCCTGGGTGGAATGTACATTTAAACATAGAGCTTTTACGTGAATTAGGCGAAAGTGTTTACAAATTTTTGGTCCGACAGATGTTTGTCTGTCCGAAAATCATGCTGAGAGGTTGGGCTTAATTAAACATTGAGACATCTAACCGTTAAAAAACCTAACGAACACAAAACAATCACAATATTTGTTTCTCTTTTTGCGGTTGAAAAAGCTGGATATCTCAAGTTCGCATCAAGTAACGTTGGTTTTGTATCTTCTTATCGTTCCTAATCAAGGCTGATACGATCAGACAGCTTCTTCCTCATTAGAGAGATAACAACGGTGATACCACATTATAAATAAATTGCGTAGTGTCCATGTTGCTAAAATAATACAACTACATTGTTGCCTGTCCCGATCGATAGTCAACAACGTAATTTTGCTCTATCTATTCCACTGCATACATGTGCGCACCCGGATGTGTGCGTTTGAGCATGCCTGCATTTAACGTGTTTCTAGAAAGCAATTTTTGCTAGTGCATTTTTATGTTAAATAATGTTTGGCATGATTGTTGCAGTAATTGCTGATTTATGGAGATGAGAGAAGCGGTTCATATAAACATACTGGATTTGTCATCTGGTTGTTAATTACGATAAATGATAGTACGTTCAAAGCTTAAACTGAACAGGTGGGGCATGCATCAAAACATAATGCTGAGGTTCAATCATAAAGTATAAGGCCTACTCCCAATATTAATTATTTATAATAAAAATTAATTCGGGAAAATATTTATTTATGTAGAAAATACATTCACTAAGTGAGAATAAATGTATCGGTGGAATTCGGAGACCTGGGTACACTTATCACACCGTTCTCAGGGCACTGAGAGCGATGTCCGATTGTTGGGTATTTTGGTTCATTGTGAGGCAATTGATAAATCCTGTCATTACTCGTTCATAGGTTATCTGTAAACAAACATAACATTTGAATAAACAGGTTTATGTTTAGAGAATTACAACTGGCGCATTGTGAACGAGTCAAAATAATGAATGTATAAGTTTTGCCGTGAAAACAGCAGCACGGCAATCTCAAGTACAGCAGGCAAGACGAGGAAAACACTACAATCATTTAAATGTACAATTGTTTCCTGTAATTCCTAGGCATAAGTTTATCAGAATTTCACATCCATTCCCAACCTTTGCTCATTTTGTAGGTGACTGCAAATATACTCTTGAAAGGAGAGATATAGTTGTTGTTAATGTAGGGGGCGCCTCCGGCTTCCGCTGCTTTCGCGCTTGGGGAAGGGGAAAGGAGGGGGGAGGTGCCTTCTTGCTTCGTGCGTCTGTTGCAAAGCATGTCTGGCCGGCAAAGGCGGACTCCAAACTCGGTAATCCGTGGGCTGGAGTTGTGGTTGTTGTTGTTCCTGGCGGTGGCGTTGTTGGTGTTGTCGACGTTGTTGTTGTTTCCGAATATGTAGTGGTGGGCGCCGTCTTTTATTTCTTTGGCCCTGTTCTGGTGTTGATGGTGGTGGTGGTGGTGTAGGCTGCTTTCTGTTGTTGTTGTCGCCGTGGTTGATGTTCTAGGTAGCGTCGCTGGTAGAGGTGAGAGGGGTGGGGCCTCAAGCTCCCTTGTAGCCTCGTCCAGAATGGTGTCAGCTTCAGGTTTTTTCCTGCGTTGTGGCGGTTTTTCCATTGCGTGGTTTGGTGTCTGAATTTTATTCCCGTTAAGTCGCTATTTTAGGCGACTGGGAAAAAGCCTGCTTCATGCGTTTGCCGTCATTTATTGTCTGTGTAGAATTAACTTTTGTTGTCGGTGGTAATTTCCAAATAATTGATGTTTGTGTTTCACTGTCGGTCTTTGTTATTTCGTTTTCTTCTTCGTAATTTTTTTCTTCCTCATCTGTTTCTTCTTCCTTCTCTTGACTGTAGCAATCATGGAAAGTTATGAGAGCGTCAAAGGCCCTATATATTTCTTCTTTCAGGTTCTGGGCTTCATCTTTTCTGGCCGTGATATGTAGTATAACCTTTGCTAGTCTACTGTAGGTAGCATCAAACCTAGGGTTTCAGTTTTTCTTTGGTCGCCTTCATTACATATTTTACGGTGTAATCGTTCACGTTGTCCTCTTCTTCATTTGTACCATTTATCCCGCCACCAACATGGAAGAAAAAGAAACACAAACTACAACAGGCAGACAAAAGAAAATCCCACCCCTCAAAAAGTCAACACGCAGACTAAGACGCCAGAAAGAAAAAAAAATGCAACCGGATAGTGGACAGTCCAAAGGAGGAAGACAAAAGAACAGAGATCGAGGCCGCCATCGCTAACTTGGAAAAAATACTGGTGGCACCCTCCCTCACCGCCGCCAGAGTCACCTCCAAGAGCCACAACAACACCAACAATTACAACAACCATAACAGACAACCACGAAGGACAAACAGCACAACAGAATTCTAAAGCCAACAGACAGCGACCACCACCACACTGCAACAACAGAATCAGCAACATCAGAAACCACCACCACCACCAACACAGCAACAGCAACAAAACAACCACCGCCAACAATGGCGACGACACAGAGAGCTGCAGTCAATGCAATGGGGATATTTCAACCACCCCATTGTCGACATGATCCAACTGCTGCTGGCCCACCTATACTGGCCACCAGCGCCTGCCTTCACACATCCCAACGGACACCGGGGACAACAAAGACACCAGCGCCAACAACAACGTCAACACCATCAGTGAGGCGGACAGGAGGGTTGAACAACTAGGCGCTCGTACATACTAGGTAAAACTTGGTGCGCTAAAACCTAGGCTCTGTACGACACCCCATCCCACTTGAACATCGAATACATCAACAACAGCATCAACAAGAACTTTAGTCCATGGATTACCGGACTAAAGCTCACCTCTGCCAGCCAGCCAGGATTAAAACAACAGACGAGGGAACTACAAACTCAGCCACTCCAAGACTCAACAACAGACAGCACGGCATCCAGACAACATCACCACAAATTTAGCAACCACCACCACAACAAGGACAGAGCAACAGGTACTAAACACAGGAAAAGGAAAAAAGAAAAAAACAACAAATCACCACAGTCGAAATGAAACAACCATCAGCAAAAACGAAATACAACACCAGTGGTTTATAAATCAGTAAACCAGGAGATCATGTAAAACCAAAAAGTCTACTCTTCCCTGTAAAATATAATCAGGGAACTAACACTAAGTTTCCAGTTTATTCATCTCTAACTCCATTCTTTCTTACATTTAATATCAACTTAGTTTCCTGCAACAGTATTTAATAGCGCAATACATGCTCATAGCATAATAAATACAAATGAAAGTATTCACTAGAAACAATGTCAAGTGTTTAGCATAATACATACGAGCATCTTAGTTGGTAATTTGTAGAAATAATAGTCTACTCACATAATACATCTCTACATAAAACACAAGTATAATATATCAATAGCAAAATGTATGAAATATTTCTAAGCCCATTCTCTCTCAATCAATCACTTAATTCACCATTAAGCTAACGGCTGCCTTTCATGACCTGACTTTGCCACTACAAATTTCAAGTGATTAGACAATAGAATTCTTTACAGCAGGTAAACTTTTGATCACAGCCCATTGGCTGGTCTTGTTCTTGTAAATCTTAACCATTGGATAATAAAATCTACTCATTCACCTAAAACTGGTTTAGATTACATCAGCAATTCTAGCACATTCCTTTACCTGTGCTGTTTACTTCCAACTTTGACAATTAAAAATATCAGCACAAGCAGTACCCAAAGATCACTTCTGACATTTAACAATTTTATATAACAATTAAGTTTAGAAATAAGGATAGGCAAATTTACTCTGCCACAGGGTTTATATGAACCTGATCACAATTCTCAGTTGGGACATAACTTATAAATTAAATTTTGTGACTCTCAAACACATACCAACTTTATACAAATGAAACATGTTAATATTTTACATTTCTTTTATACAAAGGACAATTTACTATAACCAAACCAAATATCTAAACTCTCAGAAATTCTATAAATAAAGCAAACACATGCATATATATTGGCTCAAAAAAAGTTTTAATTCGAAAATTATACATGTGCATAATCACAATCAAATTTGTGCACTCACCATGCATTTATCCTTTCTTGCCGGCAATTCACACAACTAAAATTAAACAATTTTAAACAAATATAATACTGAATTAAATGGCATTTTATCATTCAGAACAACTTCTGGATAGTATTTACAGAATGTATAGACCAGACTCATCTGATGAATAAATTAGTGTATTAATAACAATAAACAGAGTAGCTTTAATGTTATAAAATTATCACAGGGTCAAATTCCTTTTGATCATACAAATATAATCAAAATACATTCTTTTAGAGACACTAGGCTATGCTTATACTAGTAATGGCACTTTAACTATTTTATAGACTATCTGAGATTAGCATTAGATGTGCAATTCCTTGCGTTTGCCAGAAAAAGTAATACATATTCATGCACCACAGGTCATCCCATGAATATGGCAACATACATGAATGCAGATGCAAGAATAAAATGTCATCTGGTTTTAATGTGTTGTGTCCTTGCTAGTGGCATCCTTACAAGAGAGGAGAGATCTAGCAATAAGTTATTCCTTCCTTCATCCTTTGGACTACAGATAATAGGTATGAGAAAATTGCCAACCTGAAGAACAGTTTATTAAAAATGATAAATACTTTTAATCCTCAGTGTTGTCCCTTTGATTTCTTCTTCTTGTAATCATATTAAATATTTGATTATATGTATACCATTCAATTATTTTAATTTGCTTGATAATAATTTCAAATGTCCAATTATTCTGAAGCCTACTAAAAGTACTATTGAAATTCATTTTAGTTAAGTGTCAAGGATTTGTATGTATTACATCAGCCTTGCCATTTCCTTAATTACTTTTTATGCATGGACAGGTGATTTTCAGGCACTAGCCACAAGGATCAGCATTCTTTGACCTCTTAGTGGGGAATTATAAATACTCAACTCATTAATCTTCCTAGGTGATATTGGCTGAACACCCTCTGTGTCTGCTCAGGATGGTTTCAATTATCCAATGGCCAGGCATCAGCAACTGATACTCCAATTAGAATAAGAGAGAGACCAGATGGACTAACTAATCAGTGTAATGGCCAGCAAAATTCAAATAGCTTTTTCAAAGAGACTGCTGTAACCATCCATCGAGAGTGGATGTGTTTAGGTGTCTCCTGCAAAAACTGCAGTAAAAGAGTCCTTTAAACTAAATTAGCAAATGCTGCTAATATGTGCTTATTTTTATCAAACTGTACTGAATTTCACAATTCAAAATTGCCAGAAAAAGGTCAGTCATGTATTTCTAATTAATTTCGTCTTTCTCTCAAATCCATTATACACACCACATGCACTTTCACCAACAACATTCTTACTACAAAACCAAACATTTGATAACAAACCAAGTTCTGTAGAAATAATGTTAAAAAAAAAAAGATTTAACAAAATCAATTATGGATTAATGAAATTTTTGACAATCATTGTTCAGTTTTTTGACCACTTCTAGTTCCAAATTTACATCAATGCTGCTGCTGTCTGGAAGTGATCCTCAACAATAAAGGGTAAGATGTGTTTCACCATAAACTTCGAGAAGAGAATTTCAGCAATTTATCAACTGTCTGCACAGTATATAAACAAAAAATGGAATAAGTAGTATTGAAAAAACAAAATTAAGCGTTCATAGGGCTGTGAATACTTTTTTAAAAGACAGTAGAAAACAACTTAAAGATATATGCATATATTACACATAAGATGTATACAATAAAGGTCATTAAAAGTTCAATTAAAAGCTAAGTTATATAACTATGACTAAAAGTACAAGTACATTAAAATGATGGAATTTCAATTTTACTGGATTTTTACCCAAAGACAATATATGTATACCAATATGACTGATTAGTTAAGAGAACTCCATTGTTTATTGTACTGTTCAAATATACTAAATACTAAAGGACAACACTCATTTCTTGTACTTGTAGCCAGCTTTTGAAAGCAGTACCCTTTCTCTTTCTTAAAATATTGTTATCTTGGGGCATTTAAGCTTGTACTTGTAGCCAGCTTTTGAAAGCAGTACCCTTTCTCTTTCTTAAAATATTGTTATCTTGGGGCATTTAAGCTTGTACTTGTAGCCAGCTTTTGAAAGCAATACCCTTTCTCTTTCTTAAAATATTGTTATCTTGGGGCATTTAAGCTTGTACTTGTAGTCAGCTTTTGAAAGCAGTACCCTTTCTCTTTCTTAAAATATTGTTATCTTGGGGCATTTAAGCTTGTACTTGTAGCCAGCTTTTGAAAGCAGTACCCTTTCTCTTTCTTAAAATATTGTTATCTTGGGGCATTTAAGCTTGTACTTGTAGCCAGCTTTTGAAAGCAGTACCCTTTCTCTTTCTTAAAATATTTTTATCTTGGGGATGGTATGGAAGTATCAAAGGTGGTGATAAGAAGCAAATCTTGAAGTTGGCTCCTAATGGTTATAAGGTTTACAGTTAAATAATATTTACATAGAATTTAAATAGTATAATAAAAATAACAATTAAAAAATATATAAATCAATACTAAATCTAATTGCAAAAAATATGTCATGATTTAAATTATTCATTAAAATGTCCACAAACATACATATTATTGATGTCTTTTCAAATAACTATTATGGACATTTTTTTAGGTTGATGGTAATGTACAGGAAAAAATAAATTAAAAATATATATGAATAGTATTAATGCTATATTACATCATAAAACAATCTATGCAATAGTTTTCTTTTAGACAATCAAGTGAGCTTACAAGTTTTATCTCTATTTTAGTATTTTACAAAACAAAATACTTTCAAAATGAAAACAGAATATTTGATTGATCAGCATTTTACTGAAAAATGGCAAGAAGTAATTTTCTAGTAATTTAACTGTCCAGCGCATACCTCAACTCCGCTGACTGAGCTTATAAATTCTGTGACAATGGTTGATCTTGAATGCTCTGTTTTGTAAATTTCAACTCAGGACACAATTCCAGCAAAAATATCTCCAACAAATTCTGTATGAAGATCATTGTATTATTTTACATGTATTAATTTGTGTAATATGTCAATAATAACATAAGGTGATGCTGAACAGAAATTAGTAGTCTGTCTGCTCCCATTTTTAAAATTACAAATACTATAAATGTTTGAGAGAAAAATGATCATTAGTTTTACAGTCACCTTCCCCTCAACCATCACCCCCAACTCCACCAAAACCTAACTTAGATAAATCAACTTTAAAGAGTTCATATTTGTGTAGAAATAATAATTTAACAGACCATCCATTTGTAAATTGTAATGACATTCTTTAAAGCAAAATCTCAACATTACTCTATGGAATTTACTTAGTAACAGAAAAAAGCTAAAATAACAGAAAGATATTTACATAAAACAGATGTTTATTCAGCTTCTTGTCTTGAAGTATTTCAAATACTTTAATTGTACCTCTTCGTCCATTATCTTCTCCTACCAGGTTCTTCAATGCATCTGTAGAGTTTGTATAAAAGTATATATTTCATTATAAAAAATAATAATAACTTTACATTCATTACTAAACTTATAAAAGCTCTTTCATATATTCATTTACTTTCAAAGCTAACCTGGAATGTTATGAAGCAACTTGTCCTTAGCTGTCATTCTTTGATCAAACTTTTGTGCATCTGTCTTTTGTGGTGCAGACTCTGCCAGCACACCTTCAGGCCACACAGAATCCTTAAATGTACGGATATAGAAAAGAAGCATTTGCTCTGAATAAGTCCATTTCACCATCTCACGCAGTTGCCTGAAACAAAACATGCATAAAAATTAATTCCTTAAAATTGTCTTTACTGCATTTTATAATGTATTAAACCATAAATATAAAATGAAACAATCTTTCATCTAAAGCAAGCTGAGGTACTTTTATTTAAAGATGATAAAAAATGAAGAGTGTTTAGGTTAACTCTTCAGCTCCATGTTAATGTTTTTTTGTACTTTATTCTGAAGCAAAATGTGTCTCTTCTCCAGGATGTTTTTGTTTTTCTACTTATTCTGAGGCAAAATGTGACTCTTTTATTTTTGTTAATAACTAAGAACATTTTGTTATATATAACATTTTTATTATGTATTAAATAAACTATTGGGAACAGAATGAGAAATGAGGTGTCGGAGAGTCCAATAAAAGGCTACAAGGTAATGGGATTTAAAGAGCAACTTCTGGAGTAATGTTCTCCAGAACTTAAAGACCAGAATGCATACCCGTTTTTCAATGAATCAGTAGCTCATCTACTCTCATAAAAAAGACAGTAAAAACACTTTTCTAATTCCCTTAGCTGACCTGTCAATATTCAGTGTTCCACCCACCCATGCAACAAGCTTATTGATGCATTAGACCCAATGGTGTTTGTCAACCTGTAGTGAGTATACAACTTTCAAAAATATCTTTGACATAATTTATACTTAAAAATATATCTTTTACATTAATTATTATTTTATCATTGTTAATTTAATAAAAATAAGTATCACTAGACCAGTATTTTTATAAAATAGATTTTTAATGACAAAACCATTTATCAGTAACTTTTATTATTATTATAAACTGATTGAGATTTGATTTGTGGGTGTTATTATGTTTCAAAAATGATAAATCCATGTTTGCTCTCACTTCATAAAAACCCACTGGGTCAGTTGTAAGCAAACAAAGCAGCCCATAAGCTGATGCTTAGATCTAAATGAATGTCTTTGAGACAACTGCTCTATATATAGCATCTGACAAATAAAGATTTAATAAAAGTAACCAGTTCACTGTTTTGTTTTTTGTATCCCCCCACTGTAACAATATATATATGTGTATGTGTGTGTGTGTGTGTGTGTGTGTGCACATGTAAGTGTATGCATGAAACACAAGGGCAAAAGTATCATGGAACAATTCTGAAGTAAATGTAAAACAAACATCTCAGGCCTGCATACCTGTTGATGCTGCTGCCAAAGGTGAGTTCCACAAAAGTCATGAAACTGCGTCGCAACCACTTAAACATTCCCCGCAGCTCAAAAATCTCACCCACCAATCGATATAAAGGCTTGGCAATGGAGTCATGTGTATGATCTTCCTTAATGCTGCAATGAAACAAATACGTTCAAAAAGTCTCACCCACCAACTGGTACTAAAGTTTAGCAATGGAATCAATTTATATGATCTTCCTTAATACTTTGATGAAGCAAACACGTAACTAAAAAATCTCACCAACCAATCCCTCATTTTATTTTAAAATAATTATGCTTAATCTTTCAGTGTACTGAGAATTTGTATTTTCCTAAGTTTCGGAAACTTATGAGCTGTTTCTTAAGCTAGCATATACATACACCATAAGCAAAAATTATTATCTAAATAAAATTAAAATTAATTAAATAAATATAACAGGTGATAGCTTTGCTAATTGTGGTTTAAAAACTGTAGTTTATAAAAAATTTAATAATTTCTAATTTCATCACATGGGTTAATAATTCTTCATTTTAAATATTTTGCCAGTATAAATGACATCTACTGCTGAAAAACTGTTATGGAGGTGGATAATTTTAAAACCGAATTTTAAGTGTATACGATCTAGTATGTAAAAAAAAAAAATGTAAATAATGTCTAATAGACATAGTTTAAGATATGTTATTCCAAATCTTATTATGCATTGTTTTCTATTCATTGTTATTACAGTTTATACAGAAGAGGATTGAAAATACATTTATGCTATTAATTAAAACATTTCTTAGTAATTGCTTTGGTTTTTTACTATAACTAAATGATTCACTATCTAGAGATACCTTAAAACTATTGACAGAAGATATTACTGCTACTAAAAGCAATTTTGAACCTATGCAGTGTTCTGGACAACGAAAGCAGTACATTTGCAGAATCTGGACACGAAATCAAACAAGCAGAAGAAGAAACAGATTCCAGGTCCTCTAAGGAAACAGCATAAGAAAAGAAAACTAGTAAGATTTGCTGGCACAAGTGCAAAAGGTCAAGGTTAGTCAAGAAGCAGCAGAGGAAAGTGGACAGTTGATGAGGGAGATAAAAAGAGCCAACAAGAGACAGGAGAGAGGGGGGAAAATGTGAAAGAGAGGAGTGAAGCCAGAAATATTAGATAAAAGAAAATGTGAAGATTAGATGAAGGAAGCCAGGCAAAAAGATAATATAATCTTTCCTAGTCAGTTGTCTCAGGTTAAAGAAACAAAATAGTCTTTCCTAGCCAGTTGTCTCAGGATGAAGAAACAAAATACTCTTTCCTAGCCAGTTGTCTCAGGATGAAGAAACAAAATACTCTTTCCTAGCCAGTTGTCTCAGGTTAAAGAAACAAAATACTCTTTCCTAGCCAGTTGTCTCAGGATGAAGAAACAAAATAATCTTTCCAAGACAGTTGTCTCAGGATGAAGAAACAAAATACTCTTTCCTAGCCATTTGCATTGGTATAAAGAAATCAAATAATCTTTCCTAGCCAGTTGTCTCAGGATGAAGAAACAAACTAAACTTTCCCAGCCAGTTGTCTCAGGATGAAGAAACAAACTAAACTTTCCCAGCCTGTTGTCTCAAGATGAAGAAACAAAATAGTCTTTTCTATTCACTTGCATCGGGATGAAGAAGCAAAATAATCTTTCCTAGGCAGTAGAGGACTGATTCAAGTTAGCATTTAAAAGCTAATGCATATAGAGATTGAGAAAATTATACTGTGTAGATTGTAGGTTTGGCATTTGTACACATTTTCTTCTCAACTGTACCCTATTTATTATGGCAGGCTTGGGGGATGGGGAAAATGATTTAGACTAAACTAGACTAATTTAGACTAATGATTTTTATCTTGCAACACGACATGAAACACATTTGTGAACAAATCTGCAAAATGCATACTATTACAATGAAGATGGCTGAAGACAAAATTCAGTTGATTTCTGATGTGAGACATATAGTGCCTGTGTAGCTTCTGGCAATGTGTATGCTCTTTTCATTAACTTCAAAGAAAAATTGTTGTTACTTCAATTTCTTTAAAATTTTATATTCCAAAATGCAAGCACATTGCAATATTTATATCTAATTTTTAATTTTAAAATATTATGGTGAGAGGAGAAAAGCACTCTTGCTGCCTATCTAGTGCTTCGGCTGTTTCCAAACTAAAAAGTGTTCCTCTTTTTTATACTGACTACTGAAAACCCAGATTAAATAAAAGTTATAATTTACAATAATTATTTATCAATATACATCCTGTTTATCTATTTCTTTAGTAAGGAAGAGAAAAGATTTTGTATATTACTGACCCATCATCATTGGTGAATAAAAAATCATCTTCATCAGATACTTCAGAACGCAAGCTTGGTAGTCTGTAAGATAAAAGGAAATGTGTCAGAAAAATGTCATTCCCTCAATCTTCCATCTACTACAAATTCCAACTTTAAATTACATCACTGCAAAATTTACAATGAATAACTAACTAATAATAATAACTGCACAACAACAAATCAAACACAAGGTAATCTTATTTCCACTCTCAAAACATCGTTTAGAATTTCAATGTTCTAAACATGGTGGGTTTTCAGTTGTTTTTTTTAGGTCATTCTCTCTGGTTGGATATTCCAATTTTATGGGGACATTATAATATAAAACAATAGCTCGAGAGAAGTGGCCATTTACTTACGTGCGTTTGAGCAGGGACAAGAACTTAGGGCGAGTCTGTGCCAATGGGTAGTGCAAGAATTCTGGGCAGGGAACCAAGAACGCATATAAAACCTCACTATGAATCATCTGATCATCATGCATTATTGCCTGAAACAATCCACACTTTGTTAATATTAATACATGTAGTTGTATATCATATCTATGTATAATTTACAATTATGAAACAATTTATATAGGATTACGTTTCCTTGCATATAAATTACAAAAATGTTTGAAAATTTACATTAAAATATCTTCAATTTAAAAAAACCCAAACATACTACAATGCTTGAAGAAGAATAAATTATTACAATATCTAATAGTATCTTCAATAAGCATTTCCACAACTTTCCATAATGACAGTTTATTTACCTATTCTAGTTACACTTCCTTCCAGATGATAGTTTAGCTCACATAAATATCAGTTTTCAGAATGTGTTGCTTAAAGTAAAATTATTTTATAGTATATTTTGGCTTTACAGGAGCGACATACATGGGTTTCTCTTTGCATTTACCAAGAGTGAATTAAGGTTTGATCTCTTACTGAGAGGCAATGCCAAAACAATAGCTAGCATAATGCAATCCACCAAAATTGAGAAAAAGACAATTTACTACAGACTGAAATCTAATAACCAGAATGAGAAACATGTTCTGAGTGAAACAAACTGTCCAATGTGAATGGAGGTCACAGCAATGTATGAGCCATGGTCTGCACACTGTACTTTACTTTTACTGGCGAGCCTCTCCTATACATTATATTATTTTTGTAGTTTTAGATGGTGAACTCCTGGGATGGTGTGATGCTATATAGCCTATCTTGATTTTAAGGCACTAAGGTATACAATAGTAAAAGTCCAAATAAAAACCAAACTGTGACAAACTTTTATTAGACTAACATTAGTGAATGTTATTATTGTTGCAGTACTGGGAACTTGGTAAATGGTATATTGAAATGGGGACTATTATCTTTATATAAGCTATTTTAAAATTTCACATATATAAATTTACTATATAAAGAGATTTGGAGATTTAGCTACAAAAAGATTTTTTTCCCCTTAAATTGTTTTGTTTTGTGAAATTCAGAAGTGAGGACAATATTCAGTTTGGGGGAATCTCGTATAAATAATTTATGCTAATGAAATTTACACTGTTCCAAACACTGAGAACTTAAAGTACTGTTTATTATTTAATACATCACTGCACTGAAACTGTTAAAAAATAATTAAAGTTAAGAGTAACAATAATAAAAAATATTGCAGATGATTATGCTGGGCAGTAGTCTTTTCAATACAAAGTATAAACGTGAGACTTGAATATACTCTTTCTGCAAATAATAATTCCTAGTAGATCTTAATACCATGTCTCTTTAAAAATGGTTTATATTTAAACCTGTCCTTTATTATTCTTATTTATATTTTCATTCATGTTTTACAAGTTACTAATAGTAAATAACCTTATACCAGATAAAACAAAGATTAATATGGCAAACAGCCTTTGGATACAGAATCAGTGAACTAAGTTTTCTTTAAAATTTAGTACTAATACATAAAATTATATTTACTACTACTACTATTACTAATTTCATTATGCTGGAAGATGTTTATTACAATCCACTACTAACATGGTCCACTTATGCTCAACATAAGCATGCCTACAGTATTCAAACAACATTATTTGTTTGCTTTACTGGTGCTTCTCAATGACCCTCCACCCCAGTGTATGGTATATTGCATGGCATATATATATATATATATGGCATCTCTGTTAAGAGGATTAATATATGGCTACCAAATACTGCTGATCTATTGCTCTTAATAATAATAATAATAATGTGAGAACTCTGGGGTTAAAACCACAGATATAGCATGGATGTTCCAACCAGAAGTAGTCAACTAAGGGAATATCAGATTCCCATCTTTCTTCTCACTGTTCACTCTAGTTGGCAGGCAGAATTATCAGTGCCGTTGTTTCTTGTTACTGTTGTTTGCTTTGCCAAGAACATATAGAAGAATTTGTGTAAATTATACATATAATCAAATGCACATAATATGCAACTCCACTGTATCTGTTTGCAGTTCTATTCCACCACCTCTCCAACCATCATTTTCTCTATTCTCCCCCATTTGCAATTCCTTCCTATTTTTCTTCAACAAACTATTGCTCCATTCAAGATCCATCCCATCAAATCAATTACCAGAGAATGTATTCTAGCTCCCTGTGTGCTTGTATTGACTCCACTGACTGTTGATCAATTATTAATTTTTATGCATACTCCTGGGGAACATTTTTGTGTTTCAATTCATATTTCCATTATTTATATGCCCTACCATATTTCAATCCATTTGCTGTCTCTTTCATTATTTTGGGACTGTTCACTCACAGGATGATAAATTAGTTCTGTTTTAAAATCATTCCTTACCAATTAAAACTGGAAAGAGTATCAATCCTGTTTGCGTAAAGATTCTTTACCAATTAAAATTGGAAAGAATACACACACACTCATCACTGCTGTGCAGAACTACACTTAAAAAGAACATCAAACACTCAGGCAAAATTCCACTGCCTCGCTTTCCTCAAAGCTTGTGCCAAATTCATAGCCAGTGAAAATTGAAGTGGAGATAAAATTCACTTCACATCAATGAAAGTTTATCTGTTTTTTCCCCATATTTAAATACCCCTATATACATATAGCAAATCAATAACCTCCCATCCTCTTATTTACTGACCCATTGAATTTATCTAAGAAGTATATAATCAGTGAAGTGTTGAAAGCCCCATTAAAAACAATGTACTAGTGAGCCAGGGTAATTTTTTAAGAGTACAGATTTGCACACTGACCACTGGGATGTTACATTTCATGAGATATCAATACACTTTTCCTCCAAGACGGGTTTGAGCCAAGCAAAAAGTACTCATAACAGCTCCACAAGAAATCTGACAATTTACATACATAGCCCATCCTAGGCCTATAGCAGTTCCATGGGAACATGACTGCTCACATTATCAGCAAAAAAACTGAAAAGAGTAGGATGCCAAGTTGTATAAACCATGATTGCTTGGGGAGGATCCATCCATCTGTCCATCCACACATACTTATCTACCTGTCTGTCTGTCAGTCTGATTGTCCATGCTCCTATCTACAAAAATGTTTTTAAGCAAGAAAGAGAAATCATATGAATGAGAAATAAACAAGATGTAATTAGCTTCAACATACATGAAGATACTCATTCAGTACAGATTTAGCTTTTTCTAAATAGACAGCATCAATCGACCGGAAAAATCCCTTGCCCTGGGAGGGCAGATCCTTCTTTTGAAGCCATGGACCAATCTGTAACATGCAGATACAATATAGATTAATTTTTTGTTTAAAATGGCGAGAATTTTAAATGGAACAATTACTCAAGTAAGAAGTGTATTAGAGCCTACAAACGAGGCTTGCGGATGTTAACACAGTGGCTGGTATTTATAAACGGGATGATCTTAGACATATACTTTATAACCATTAATACTGTAGCCAAAATATTGCTAGTTAGATTCTTTTCACTGCTTTGATATGTGATGAGCCAAAAAAAGTGTGCTGGAATGGTTAAAATATATACTTGATCTGCCACCATAAAACTGAACCTGACATTACTTCCAACTCATTCTGAGGTGGCAGGTCACAAATAAGAAAGCAGAGCTTAGATGACTGTACTGTTTTTATACATATAAAACCTTTCTTTAGTAATACTACTGATGATTAGAACTACAGCATTCACCACCATTCAAATGGCTAACATCATCACCTATCTTATAAAATCAAGTTGTGGTCATTAAAATAAAAACAAAATATAAAATTTGAATCCCTTACAATTCTGGAATCATCAGTTTAAGTTAAAAAAAAAAAATGGATCCCAAAAACGTTTTACTGCTTTTTCAAATGGCTAAACAACTTTACAAGACTAAATTTTATAATCATACTACCTGGGAAAGCTTTTCATGTAAACTGTAAAAGTCCTCCAGGGTCCGTGAGACAGCCCAGCCTCTCACAGAATCATGGCGACCATGTCCAAATGTAGGTGGGTAAGCTGTACCACCATCTGTGTGTAGTAAAGGTGAGATGCTTGTTTCACTGCAGTGTTCTTGCAGGCTGACTAATATTGCAAAATGAGTCACCTTATGATCTTCTTCAACTTCCACCTAGCAACATATTTTTTTAAAATGAAAACATGGTAATTTTATAATTTTAACTTTTAAAGTCAAGCAAACAATTGCCCAAAATGGTTACTATTATGAAATAAGCAACATAAACAAAGATTTATTTACTAGGTAAAATAATTTTGTGCAAAATTTACATGCAAACTTAGCCTACCCACTGTTTGATTGAGCAAAATGACAGTTAATTGGTTGTATAAAACAATTCCTTTAATGCTGCACAGATATGTTTGCATTTCAATCACTGTGTGATTCAAAGTTAGCAAGTGTACCTGATTTGTTAAAACACACCTTTTGGTGTAATTTGCATGATGCCAGTCAAGAGTGCGTGAGAACAAAAAAAAAATACGATGTTGTCATCATATTCAATCCAAAAGAAAGCTCTGCTCTTGCACCAACAGCATGTATAATGTTGACATGAACTAGTACATCAAAGTATATATTCACTCAGTGACAGTCATAATCAGCAGGGCTGGTTCAAAAGAAAAAAACACCTTCATCTGATTCAAGTAGGGAATCACATTCATTATTCTGTCACCACTTGACCAACTATTATTTTAATATCATTAATCTGAACTTTGCTTTACAGATAAACTTGTCTTCTAATGAAAATTGTCACACTCTAAAATGCTACTACCATGCGATAGCAATGCATTTTGGTGTGCTAACAGCTGCAAGATGGTAAAGTGCTTTAGCGTACTTATGTCGGAAGAATTTAAGTTGTTTTTCTTTAGTTTCTCTTCACTTTCATTTTGCCAAAAATCTGGAAACTTCAAAATTTAATCCCAAAGAATCCTTGAAATATCGGAAGAGAACAAAAATTTGGGAAAAGAATTAATATGATGAACATTAAATAATTAAAAATTATGAAAATAAAAAGTATGTTATTCATGTATGTAAGTGTTTCAAATGGGATAATAGGATCAGTTAGTTTTTAAGCAATAAACTGCAACAGAATATAAAATGACTAAAATGCAAATGGTATATACAAGCTAATCAGTTTTATGTGATACACAATTATTAAATTATATAATTTTCTTGACTATAGAGAACTATTCAAAGTCACTGACTGAAGCATTAACCACTGTAACATCCCAGTGACCAATATTCTCTGTCCAGGTCTTGGTGCGTTCAATATGTGCCTCTAGTTGACGACGTTCTGTACGCATGGTTTTCAGTTCTTCTGACATGTCATCATGCAGTTTTTTTACCTGCAGCAAATGACAATATCAGTAACAAACACTTGTTAGTATGCAAACAATTATTTGAAACTACTAAAATATGCAGTTTTTTGTTTTACCTGCAACATACGAAACAGACACTTGTTACTGTGCAAACAATTACTAAACTACAGAAACATCATCCAGCCAATAATTCAAACCTCGTTACAGTTTCCAATAGGGTAAAAAAATTAACATTTTAAGGCAGGTTTGCATTAAATTAAAAAAGCTGACAGAATTTTGTTAAATTTTCAAATTTAATAACAATGCAATGATAAAGATTCAAACTTGGAAAATTTCAGATGTAACAGTTTAAAAATTCTATGAAACTGCACAACTATAAAAAATTGCCAAACATGTAATAGTTATTTATTCATGTAAACAAAACTGCAATAATTATTTAATAGCATAATAGAATTATTACTGGGATCTAAAATCACTGACCTATTCCTCTTAGATAAATTTATTAAAGTGATTTTACACCAACTTTAATATATAGAACATTTATCATTCAAAAATTAAACAAACAAACAAATAATGAAATACACTTAGGATCAAGACCAAATCATGCAATTACTAGTATAAAAAGCAGGAATAATGCATTTTGAAATAAGTGCTTGATGATCAAGCTTTATCATACTGAATTCGTAGGTTTAAAGCACGATAGCTGAAATCAGTATCCACTCTCCTTTCTTCTTTATTTCTTCCTCTTTTTTATATAATAATAGTGTTAAATTCAAAAGAGTCATTATAATGATCTTGATATATCCTTCTACAAGTGGGAAAACTAAACAAGTTATACCCTTCTATGCTATACCAATCACACATATCCAGAGTTGTGAACAAATTTTCATCTATACCCAACAAGCCATTCATATAACAATAATAAATCTAAAGCAATAAAAACAGGGATATGCATACCCTTTCCTGTACTATAATCTTAATAACGCAACTGCTGAAGAGGAAACAGGTATGAATGCTTAGTATGATGAACACATAAATGTTTATCATATATGACAATTAATATTCATGCATGCATGCCTATGTGCCATATTTCACTGAGATTACAAAAATAAAATAAGACACCTTTTAAATGAATCAGTTTCATGTGAACTGATGATAGAATTATGATTTTATTTTTTGAACAGGACATTCCATAACCAGTGTTGTTCTATGTATCTCACCATGGCTAGAAAAATTCACTTTAGACATCATGGCAAATCTACAACCCCTAGCCAGGTCAGTGGTTAAGGAAAAGCTGGGTGCTGCCCCAATTGGTAAACAGACAAGTTATTTGATGATGTGTTGACAGCGCTGGCCAAAAACACAAATGAAATGTATAATGTGAATAAGTGCTATTACTACATGATATTTATCAATCAACAGGCATGCTGTGGTATAGGTATTCTGCCATTTTCTTTTCCTAAAATGCAATTAACATCTATGTACAACTTTAATAAACTAATTTATGAAAAATAAAAACGCAGCATACTTTTTCCTTCTCAACTTTTTGTGTTGTGCACAATGCCTGCAAGGCTTGGGCCTTATTAGTAATCTTAGCATCTAGCTGATGCAACAGCTGTCGTGCATGGTATGATTGATCTGCTAGCATTTCTTCTTCTTCCTCTATATCACTCTTCTCTTGTGGTGAGTCCAAAAACAGCTCATCTATGACAAACAAGACAACAAATTAGAGAAAAGTTATCTGTCCCCAAAATTAAATTTAAAAAAAACAAAACTTTACTATTGACAAAACTCTAGAGTGAGGAAGGTTAAAAAAAACAACTATAATGCATATTGAATAATTTGATGGCTTTTAAATGTATAAGAAAACTCCATTTCAGATTCATATATTTAAAACAAGAAAATATATTTTGATCGACACCCCTACTGGAAAAAAAAACCCCAATAACTATAACACAAACAATACAGATTCAAGACATATTAAACAAACTAAAATATATAAATCAGTCATTACAAGAATACAATCTAGATACATTGTAAATACAACAGAGATCACAAGAAATATACAAATAATCTAAATAAACTGTAAACACAAAGAATACAGAAAGTAAAAATATTCTTTTTTAAATATAAAACATTCATAAAATTCAGATACACTGTAAATAGAAAACAGATGACCAATATAAATAAATTATGCACACAATAAAAAAAAAAAAATCAAACAAAAAATTCAGCCAAAAGAAATTTAGATCCTCTTGAAGAAATAACACAGATATGACACAAAAACAATTAAACACATTGGTTTTTGTTTTAGCAACAGCCAGCCAGTCTGGTGATTGGTAATATGTAAAGCAATGACTGTTGAATGAAATTAATAAACTTACATTTATCACCTGAAAATAACAAATACTTCCAAACATTTTAACATTCTATAAATTAAATGTTAGATTTACATTTTTTTTTTATTATAAAAATGGATAAAGAATTCAATGGTATTTATGATTATTCTGACTTAGCCAGCAAATGTAGTCATGTAATAGATTGCATCTGTAAAAAGTAACAACTAGGGTCAATAACTAAAAAGGGAAAAAATGCTGATGCACTTGCAAACAATAAAATATCAATTTGAACAATTTAGTAAACACACTCAAAACAAATTTTTCATAACCCTGCTGCTATAAAGTGTCTCTAAATTTATCATGATTAAAATTTTTGGAGACCCCAACTACTGAATGGTATTTTACTGTATTTATGCTTTAATAAAATGAACACATTCATGTTTAGACTCATATTTTGCATAAAATCTCAATTTTTTTCATTGCTCACAAACACATCCCTTTGTATTACACTATTCTTAAGGAAAAACTTAATTTATATTATGTATATAAATAAATAAATAAATATATATATCACATAAGTAAATATGTGATATATGCAAAGATTTCCTGGAATTCATTCTTCATGTTTTACTTATGGTTTTCACCTCTAAATGCATTTTGAGAAGCATTTTCTTTTGAACATAAATTTATTATTTTAGATTTTATTGCTATATGAACAGTTTGTACATAAATAAAATAAATTACATTAAAGAACAACATTCAATAATGAATCAAAAATAGTTTCTTTCATAATCATAATGATTTCTTTAATGATTATATTATAGTAGTCATTAGGAAGATATCAACTGCACACTTTCAGACAAAACTTTACCTATAAAAGAATTAGAAATGTTATATGTAAATTAGACTTGAAATCAATTCTACACTCTATGGATAACTAGACTTAAATCTTGAAGTAAGGCTTTTAGTGTAATTATACAATTTTGATACTAGACTGAAATCTGGAAGGAGTATGCACAATGCGGTTACTAGATTTAAATCTGCAAAGAAGGCTTTTAGTGTAATTATAATTGGTAAGTGACAACAGGACCTGCACTCTACAGACCATTTCTCTTTATTTTGTATATTGATAAAATTTTATGTGCTTGTATAAAAATAATAAACAAAATAATCTAGCTACCACAACACTGGAAGCAAATGTGCATATAAATAAATACACACAAAACACTATCTATTGAAGAACCTTATTAAGCATTTAATAATAATGACTCATGTACTTGAAACAATGGACAAGCAGTCTAAGTTGTCCTCATCGTCATGGTTAGAGATGTACTGGTGATAAAGGTCGCTGACAAGAAAAGATGGATAATGCTGATTCTCCATAACATTTCTCACTTGACACTGAGCCTCAAAGAATGCATCAGGACCCTAAACATCAATAATAAAATGTTTAATATTAACTTTAATTGGCACACATTTGAAAACTGAAAATCCATAAACATATAATAAATTATTAAAAGTGAGAAGTTTTGGAAGGACCGAAATAATTAAATCTAATGTACACACACCAATGCAGTCAATAACTATAAATATATGAAATTTAAAAATTTGCTGTAGTGAAAACAGTTTTACTAGGAAATGACTGTTTTTATTGAACCTTCCACATACTAGATGTTTTTACATTCTATTTTCACGCCTTCTTTTGTCAACATTTTTTTGTCCTTCCTCAAATTTCTTAAATCTTTCCTAAAAGTACCTTTCAATGATATAAAATTACTACTGCATTTAATACAAAATTGAAAGTTTACCTAGGTAAAATGCAGGAAATATAAAACTTTCAGGTTATTTCTATAATTGTAATAGAGAAATCTATGTATACAGATCATTCAATGCAAAGGCAAGTCAGAACATATCCACAAACTTTTGTTTATGTTGTGCAAGAACAATTCTCAACACTGTTGGGTGGGACGAGTTAGTCAAATGCATCAGTTTAAAAAAAAAAAAATTATCAGTTTTTGTCTAATTCTTGTGAGAAAAGTTGGCAGCACCTCTTCTAATGTGCACTGTTACAAAATTTGTAGAAAACTAGAGTACTAGACAGTTAAATCCTTCTCTGATGTAAGTATACTAGCATGCCTCACCACCTCACAGCCATAAGTATGCTACTGTCTCACAGCCATAAGTGCACTAGAGGGCTTTGTCTCACAGCCATAAGTCTGCTACTGTCTCACAGCCATAAGTGCACTAGAGGCTTTGTCTCAGAGCCATAAGTATGCTACTGTCTCACAGCCATAAGTGCACTATAGGCTTTGTCTCACAGCCATAAGTGCACTATAGGCTTTGTCTCACAGCCATAAGTCTGCTACTGTCTCACAGCTATAAGTGCACTAGAGGACTTTGTCTCACAGTCATAAGTATGCTACTGTCTCACAGTATATATAACTGAACTAATTTAAAAGGACTTTTATTATAACTAACAGTGACAGAGAGCTCAAATTTTATTTACTGCTGAATTTGGAAAAACATCACACAGAAAACAAATTAAGCACATAAATAATATTGTAACTAATATCACTGGTAAAACTGAAAATTTTATATCTGTAAACTTGTTATGCCTGCAATTTTCAAAAATCCTATAAAATCTGAACATAACTGTGGTGGGATCTTAATTCCCAAATATTATGGAGGTGATATGTCTCCTTACAATTATTTCTGTTATTTATTATTAATAATATTAACAAAATTATTCTGAAGCATAAATATCTCCAAAGCTAAATTTGTTATTTTACTGAGTTAATAGTCACACATTAATTTTTCATTCTTTCAGTGTATTCACGTTCCCAAATAACAAAATCATCAATGACAACAGACAATACAGTTACAATGCAAAACTATGAAAAAAAAATTATGATTAACAAATGTGATAGATATCTGATTAAGAGTTAATAATAACATTCATATAGCCTTCAAGAATTATCCCTAACATTTTACCTTTTCTTTAAACAAATTCAAATGTTAAATAAAACTTCTGAGCCATACGAAGTAGTTTCAAACTATTTTATGCAAATGGATAAACAGTGTATCATAGAGCAATAGAAAAGCATCCAAATAACAAAACAGGTAACTAAAGTGTAAAACTATGTGAAAGTATTACTGACTCCATCACCACGCAAAAAAGACTCCATTCCTTTGATAACAGTCTTTTCAATAGGCAGGTTCACATTTGGACTGGCCACATACCGCCGGTATATCTCACTACCCAGTTTATGCTGCTGTTCCTAATTAAGGTCAAAACATAGTCAATAACTAAAAATTAATCAATACAGTCAAACTGATTTTAAATATAATGTTACTGATATTTACAAACATAAAAATATCTGCACAGTGAAACAATTTTTAAAAAGTTTTTGACAGAAAACACACACACAATATATATATATATATAATAAATGAAAGCAGAACATGTCTGTCCAAATGTGTGATACATGGCCAAAGGGAAAGATTTAGAAAGCTAAAATTTTGCACAGATGTGACTTACCCCAGGACAGTTAGGGATAGGAGTGAGGATGTGGATATCTCGATCTGCTTCTGGCCTACAAGTAACCCCCTTCACCCACATATATATATATATATATTTGAAAATTTGCACTAAGTCATGATTAGCCCCTGGGATAGACAATGGAGGTCATAGTCTGCCCCAAACAACCAAGACATACTAAAAAAATGTAATGATTTGTGTTTACATCAATTGCTTAAATTAGAAAATAGCTTTCACCAGACAATTATTTGGGTTGTTAGTTTTATAAGCATTTAACTAACTGTTTAAAATGCCCCAACAGATATATGGGAGTCTAACTTGCTTTTTGGCAGTCACCTTTTTATTATCTGCCCTACTGATCAGCACCCTTATATTTACTTACTTTTATAAAGATGCCCTTTTGACGGCCCTTTGAATACCTTTTTGAAATTGTCCTTCTTAGAGAAAACTTTTGACACACTCTCAACAAAAACAACCCTTTGAATGACAACATTATCTTACAGGCCAACTCTGTACTATGCTTTCAAGACACCATTTTTATCAGCAAGAATATGGTGATGTTTTCTGTCATTGTTTACCCAAACTATAATTGTAAATTCAATATATTCATGTGTTTCATTTTGTATATATATTTATTTGTATATAATTTTGTGTGTAGATTTCATCATTTTCTTTTGTTATAATATCTTTAATTTTCTTATATATCAATGAGCAGTCTGTATGAAGACTTGCTGTGTGCTTAATGTATAAATATTGTAAAGCACTTAAATCATAAAGAAGAATAAGCACTCTACTAAGTCATCATCATCAACATCATCACCATCATGTAGAAGAGTAAGAATATGAATGAATTTTAGAAGACGACTGGATAGTAAACTAAAAGACACACGAAACATTGTAAATATAAATATGGGGAAGGGAAATGTAAATATATGTAAATTGATAGTTATTATGAAACAGAATTTATGAGATAAACTGTAAATAGTATTTCTTACTGCATTGTATGCTGCATTCAGACACAAAGGAAAAGTTGTTACAATTAATTTGCCTTCAATAACAATGTTTTACTTTGCATAAGAAAAATAGATGTAATGTGTTTTTCCATTTAAAAAATACAATTTGTACAGACCTTTTCTTCTTATACCAGGCTGAATTCAGCATAAATTTTATTATAAGTGAAGGATCAATTTCTCAAGTTTATAGACATTGCAGACACTGAGGACGAAGAAGAAGACATGATGATATGGAGGGTTAAGGCATAAAGGCTAGGAGGCATTTGTTGTCATTTATAGTAAATTAGTAAGGACATGCTCTATTTTGCTTTTCTATACATGCAGCAAACATAACGTTTCCCTTCACAAATGTAATTTATAAAATTTGTTAGTGTGCGTTTTGTTTCAACAGCCGATTTCATTGTTTAGAAAGATAAGTTCTACCATCAATGGAAAATCTGACAGCAGTATAAAATATATCTTCCATATAATTAGTGAAGTTATTCTTTAAAAGAAGACAAACTATTAGAGTATTGTATCTTTTCTTAAAGAAACAATACTGAAAGCAATTTAACATGAAGATTAAAGAGTAAAAAGAATTCACCTTATCAATGGTGCGAAATGTTTCCATGTCAGTCCAAAACCTGCAAAAAATGTTAATAAAACAAAATAATTTTGTAAATCAGTTTTATTTGAAATCTTGAATCTGAAATTTGTAGTAAAAGCTAATTTGACTTGCATAAGTTAAATTAAAGCATTACTTTGAACAATCTTACACACAAGCAAATTTTCAAATATTAATTCAAGAGATGTGCTATTTTAAAATAAAGATCTTTATATTTTAAAATAGCACATCTCTTGAATCTCTTGAGCAACAAAGGAAAAGGAAAAAACTGAACATGAAATATTAATACAGGGCATGGACTGGTTGGATCCACTGAAAAAGTGGTCATGTTCAATCATTTCAACAATGAAAAAGTTATGGAAAGGTGTCTTGGGTTAGAGCATAACAGAAATAAAGCTGACTCATAAAGGATATACTTCAATATTTATTTTAATATTTTATTATTCTATAATACTCAGAATGTTTTTAAATATATTGATAACTGTCAAACTCTATAATTAAATTAATTAAGTTTTAAATTTGTGTAATTGTTCTTAATTTTTGCATTTCTCCCCAATTTAAATGTTTATAAAATCATCTGGCAAGACGGCAGAAGTGACAACAAAAAATAGTTTTGTAATGAGTGTAAACAAAGGAGAATCATAGTTTTGTAATGAGTGTAAACATAGGAGAATCATAGTTTTGTAATAAGTGTAAACATAGGAGAATCATAGTTTTGTAATGAGTGTAAACATAGGAGAATCATAGTTTTGTAATGAGTGTAATATAGGAGAATCATAGTTTTGTAATTAGTGTAAATATAGGAGAATCAAACAGCATATTCATAAAGTGGACCCATTTGGATTAAATTAAATAATTTTCTAGCCAAAATTTTAAACCTGACTTATGGCCATTACAAGTTCAAATTAAAAAAAAAAAAAAGATCTCAGTTTATTAACTGTAGGGTCATTATTATTATATATCAAATGCATAGTACATGGTATTCAAACTATTGGTAATGTTCATGGATACAGAAATTTACTGGATCAGAAGTTACTGAGTGTAATTCTAATGAATCGGTAATATAATACTGCTTAAACACATATTATAAATATTTAGAGAATTAGAGTCATCAATAAAATGTTAATATTTAAAGATAATTTTGTAAAATTATGTCTAATTTCTGTGAGTGCCATTTTGTTTATAATGTTCATAAAATCATGAACTATATTTCCATTATAAATTCTCACTTTATACTTTACTTTCAAAGTGTACAAATTAAATAAGCAAAAAAACCCCAACAACTAAGAATGCATCCCAAAGAACTCACAGTAGCAAAATATTACTTCCATCTGTCTCAAGAAACCTCATGAAGTACTCTCGAGCCTTTGGTTTTTCCATGATGACAACAAATGATAAAACCTGTTTCAAACATAAAAATCCTTATAGTTATATATTAATTTAATACAATATCAAATAAAACAGTGACCATTGAAACACTGTTAAATTTTCCCAAATAAAAGCAGACAAGTGCAAAAAAATCATGAAAAACCAGAAAGGAAAAATAGTTGTTCAGTGTAATCTACAATGCTATAAATGAATGAGAAGATAAAAATTACATAAATAATAACAGCACATTGCATACAATTTAAAAAACACACTTTAAATCTGAATTGTACACATGTAATAAACTACCCAAATTATAGTACATAAAATTACACATACAAATAAACTAAATTAAAACAATACTTAATATCCAGAAATAAGATAAAAATTTAAGTTATCAATAAGCTAATTAACCAAACATATACTGCTTATTCTGATAAAAATTCATTTCAAATGAACAAAAATTTTAAGTGATAATGATTTAATTACAATGAACATAAATCTTAAATGCTAATGGTTGCATTACTGAAACAACCACAAGTACAGTAAAAGAAGTGAAAAGCTAAATTCTTGTCAGTGAAAACATGGAATTTGTGATATTATCATTCAATACTGTGCATTTAGTACAAACTGTGTGTGTGTGCACGAGGAATGAAGAATGGCCTTCTGGGATGGCCTTTGATTTCTATCCTAGTTTGGCTACCCTCTCTCCCTCTTGTCTGGAATACCCTTGAAAACTGACACTAAACTGATACATAATAAACATGGTCAGTTGGTTGCAATTCTGATAGGTCTGAATACGGTAGTGCTCATTTACCTCATTTGGAATATTACTTAACCAATTAGCAAAAGGCCAAACCTTCTCAAAACATGAGCAGTCCTGTGCTTTGAGCAAGAAACCCCTACTCAAATTTTCCTGTTTTCCTATAATAAAATATTTAAATGTTATACCCTAGACATTAATCATAATTTGAACATCCAATACACAAACATAATTTCCTCTCACTCAAATAAGTGAAATATGACTGGGATACAAATCATGTAAATTACAAGATGGATGTATTTTTATTCACTGAGACCAGACAATTTCCCATCAAGTGATTAAATTTTCTAAGTATGCATTCATTTTACATATTTTCAGAAGAAATAATTTATTGCAAGACTGAAAAATATATTGGGACAAAACAATGTTAATGTAATAAAATATGAGTCTTTATACTGCCTATATTTTTTGGACAAAAAGGGTGGTGGAGAAAAGATTTATTCTGAATTAAACAATGTTTGAAATTATTTATATCTAAATTAAATGAGGCTGCTATTGAAACTATTATACAATTACTATTTTATAATTTCTCACATAAAATGTATGTAGCTGAACTAAATACCTTTTGTCCTGGTAAAGCAATGTCAACCTCTTTGGTACACAATGTATGAGGAAGATTACTACCTCCTCCTAGAAGCTGCATTCTCTTCTCTGCCATTTGTTTAGCAACTGTCAACTGGAAATAATAATAATAATAATTTCAATCATTAAAAATTGCACAGCACTTTATAATAACATGATGTAAATATATACAACCATATACAAATCTAAACATATAAGAGTGAATTAAAATAACTAAATGTTCAACAAATTAACTGATAAGCAAAACAGAAACTGAAGCACATATTATTATGTCATAAGGCTAGATTTATAAATACATTTATCAAATGAGGCAACTATTTTTGCTTCAGAGTGCTCTTAATCTCTTGTTTGTCAGGTCGCATTGTTACGGCTAAGCACCATCCTGGCAGGTTGTTTTGCCACTCAGCAATAATTAAATGGGCGAGCTTATTAAAAAAAAGAAAAGAATCTGTAATTATAAATGGATTTTAAAATTTTAAATCGCTACCTATGCTAAAAATTCAAAAGAATTTTAAAAGTATTATTTTAATATTATTTAAATTTCAAAAATAAATATATAATAAAAAGTTCCTTACCTTTTTATTTTGTAAGATGATTCTCACAAAGTTTGCTCACAATGTTGAATTTTAATTAAGAGATCTGACCTGACACCCCAGATAATAAATTTTATAAAGTCTAAGTGATTTTGGGGTGTTTTAGATTTCATATGATTTAATACCAAATTGTGCAAGTTGGATTTTATGTACTGCCTGAAACCTAAACGACCTTTCCAAAGCATGAGTTATCAGACAATGAGCATCCACTGTACTTCTAACAAAGTGTGAGAACAGATATGCATCTGTAAGAAAAGTGCTGCGATCTACTGAATAATTTTCACACAAGCACAAAATTTCCCTTCACCTATATAGGCCATGCTGACATTAATTATATATATTAACAAGGATCTAAACTAAATCAATTTCATAAGTATAACAAAATATAAAGATGCATTCATACTCAAGCTTTGCAACAAATTTTTTGCACAGTGCAACAAACTGAACATGTTGGCAGTATAAATTATCTAGGTAAATTTGTTGAGAAAAAACAAATCACTGTAAAGCAAATATATATATATTTTTTTTTAAATGAATGATAAATTATTCTTTATTTATTAGGAGCAAAACTATAAATAAATACTCAAAACAATATACCTGATTAATGTAACGCTTCAGATTGCGTGCTTTAAGAAGTTCACCCTTCGCTGTGCTTTTGGGAGAGCTTTCTTTGTCTGAAAATAAATGTTATTCAATATATTCACAAGATATGAACTCAATGGAAATTTAATATTTAGTATGTTTTTTTATGATATTAAAGCACTACACTAGTTGCGTTACTGCTATTGTCAATTAATAAATAAAAACATTAAAATAAATCAACAAATAAGATAATTCAGTCTTCACACACAACTTAAAGTAGTTTGTATAACTTTTAGGTTGCATATCAGTTTACAGCTTGCTTATGTAGTGAATCTCCAATACATATCAGCAAACGATTGGTAAAAGACTTGACAGCAAGACCATTCACAGAGTGTCTATTTTTTAAAATTTAAAATACATGTATATTTAAGAAACAAATGAGTTATAATATACTTAAAGGGCAGGTAAACAAATAACCCTTATTTTTTTTCCTTAAAAAGAAAGATTTACATTCATAATTCAAGTAAATTATTTTCAATCGCATGCATCATAAATTTTGTCTACTAATGTTATTCATTCCCCAATCCTTTACAAATATATTGTCCTTACACAAAGTATTACTTAAATGCTTCAGGTTGCAGTACTTCATATTACCTTGTTAACACTTGAAAAGTAATTTATTTCCTCTAATTCTCATTAAATTTACTTTTGTGACAGTGTATTTCATTGAAAGCCTTCTGTTTCTTTGTAAAAGTGAATAACAGTGCCCTGAATTACTTCCAAACAAAAGCAAGTGATGCAATGAATCAGAAATGTCTTGTTCTAGCTAGAATGTCAAAACGAGAAGTAATTCATGTTTCAAATTTAAAGATGGTTGAAAATGCTTTGTGGTTGATGTAAGGGTGAAAAAGAAAAACAAAAAAAAAGAAAAAAAAAAGATTTGGGGAAATAAAAAAGACTTCCAAGAGAAAGAGACCCAGTAAAATGTTGGGTGCTGGCAGGTTTGAACCTGTGATATAACACTAAGAGGTATTTATGGTTTAATACACTTACTGTTTACAGAATACGTTTTATTTTTAAATGGATAAAGAGGCTAGAGATCACTGAACAATTTACAACTGACATTTATTATAGTGTAATGTATCTAGATGATAGATGAAAAATAGTTAACTATACCTGTGTTAATGCCCTGAGCTTTCTTGAGATTGTTGATTGCTGTTGCTTGCATTATTTCTGATATTATTCTATATCTGAAAAATATTAATTATCAAAATTAAAAATGCAAATGACTCTCCTGTACATGCCATAAGAATTTCAGGAAAACACTGTGAAAAAGGATGATTTTCAGTTTTAACTTTTACTATTTTCAATTTAGTTGCACAACAAAACTAGTTTTTTCATTTTAAATTGCTGTAAACAATAATTCCATATAATCATATATATTAAATTTATTAAATTAGAATTATGTTACAATTAAGTTTTTGGTATAATAATATGTTAAAATATTTCTTTAAGAATAATCTTCTCTAAGTCCTACCTATCTTGTCAACAAACACATAAAAGGAAAAAGATAAAGATTGAAAAGACTGAGTGTAAGTGTTAAAAATTAACCATAGTGAAAAGAAATCATGACTGGAATGAAATTCAAAAATAGAGGGAACAAACAAATACCCCTCAAAAAAACTGAAAAGACACATTTTATGTGCTGAAAAATTAGCCTTTTTTTTTTTAATGATAGTGAGAAAATGTGTCATGATTGGAATTAAAACTTACAAAAAATGAAATTCATGCTCAGTGGCATACTAAGAGTAAATGGTGCCTAAGGGATGACGATGCAGTGGGGCGAGTGGGGAGGTTTCTACAACTGTGCAAACCTGAAGGGGGGGCTATAAGCTCTTCAGCTGGACCCAGGGCAGAGCTCTAACCACCTATGATTTTCCCACAGTTTTAGTTGTTTTGGTTTCCCAAGACTGCTGGTGCCTCAGGCAACTACTCTATCTACTCCACCACTCCAGGAATATATTACAGCTCATGTAATGTAAATTTGTAAGTAATGTTTAGCTAACTATAGTTTATTACCGACCTCATCTGTTGCAACTCATCCAGGCTTTGAGAAGAACCAATCATGTTGACAAAATCTTCATATGTAGCTGCATAAGTGTAGGTGCGTTTTGTATCTGCCATAAATTTTTCCTGTCGAGCTAAATAGACCAAAATCTTTTCATTGATATAGTCTGGATCACAAAGCATGTCCACTGTTGTCTTTAATACTGCAGAGTGAACGTTCACAAAAGAATTAATGAGAATAAAATAGCAGAATAAAATAGAATAATAAGTAAATAATAACAAATTTACAGTATGATTATATTGAAAATGTATCATTATCGAACTCAAAAGTAAGCTATGACTGAATAGGAGAAAAAACAAATTTTGGAATTGTGATAAATTAGCTCAGAAATATTCCTTTATGTTTAACAATTTTATATTTATCCAATATCTCTCAAGCTACACACATGCACGCATGCATGAATACACACACACACACACACATACACACAAGATATGCATCTTGATCATGTTTATTATTTAAATTTGGATTTTATTGTTTCAATTCTAATTAGCAAATGAAGTGTGAAAAACATATATTAGAAATATAATTATACAGTACAGAATAAATAAAGCACTGTCAGTTCTTAAGTTCCCCTCAGTATGTAAAGCAGTTGACATGCAGATTATGTAATGTTCCTATTACTTCTATGAAAGTTCTGCTAAGTGATCTAGCTAGAGCAGGCAAACTGAGATTGAAAAGTGTGCCATCATCTTGTGTGGCTCCATATGAAGGTAAAAACAAATTTTTGTTTAAACTCTGACCTGATGTAGTAATGATTTCTCGTAGAAGATGTCGAAGACTATCACTCTTAGCATAGGAAGGAGGCAAAAGGATGAGCAGTATGGCCTCACATACTTGTCTTAGAAAATCCTCTTCACTCTCATCATCATGCAGCCACTGATGCAGTTGAAACTGTTGAAAGGATTCACTTCGATCACCCTCCCTGCACAAATTATCTGTTAACCTTGAACTCTGATAAGTGACCATAAAAGTAAAAAACGCAATTAACACAAAAGGAAATAGCAATTATTACTGAAACAACTTTAATTTTATAATCATATTTCTGAAACTACATGAACAGATACTGTTTCAAACAGTGAAGAATAAGACACATTTTCAACAGCAAATTATATAACCCAAAACAAATAAATACATGGTTGCAATATTTTTATATAGACCCAAAGCACAACCTGACATTAGCTTTTAGTGCCTATGTTAATGTAATGACAGAGGAATGCCATAAATAATAAATTTAAAAGTACATGAATATATAATCTGAGAACTTCCAGACAATTAGTACATATTTCTTGATTGTAATGTGTTGTGCCATAAAGAGCAAAAGATACTGATCTGTGACAAAACTGCTAGAAGCTACCATTGTGTATCAGACATTCCTAAGATGACACGAGAAAATAAGGATTAATAAAAATTTAAATGCATGCCTGGTTTGGTTACAAAGTTACCCGCCTTCCATCTCTCATAAATTCAAGAAGTATGCTGAGGCAATTACTAAAATCTTCTCAATTCTATTAGGATAGTATTTATATAAGTAGATATATACATGTATATATTACTGCTTTAAGTCACCAAATCTTTACTAAGCATGTGAAACATACATCACATTTTAACAAAAAAGATACTTGCAGTTATGTACCATCTGAATATTATCTGTAAAAAATTGCTTATGAAATGGGAATCTAAAAGAAATTTCTTGTCCAGTTGCACCGATTTAATAGTACATATAATCTACTTATTTTATTTATTTGTTATTTATCTAATGTGGTTCTGTCTTAACCCCTCAAAAAATAAAATAAATAAATAAAATGTATACTGTAGTGAATATTTATTCTATGCCACATGACAAAATTCAAGAAAATGAAATAAACTATTTCAAAGCTGTAATTTAAACTAGATATTTTGGATTATAAAGGAAAGACCAATTCTTTACCCAAAACTTGTAAAAGAAATTAATAATTTAATTAATGAAACACAGAAATGTATGGTAGGCAAATTCCTATAAAAATGTTACAAACGAACAGTTAGCTCCCCACATTATAAGTGCTTTTCAAAACTGTTAAATGTTTAATATTTCAAAAATATTTTAAAAGCCAAAATTTTACTTCTTTTTTTTAAATAGTAAACATTTGCAAATTATTTTTAAAATAACTGAAAAGCAAAAATTTTAGCATTTTTTAAAGAACTGTTAACAACAGACAAAGGTGTGGTTAAACCACTGCAATGTTCATTTGATAAAAAAAAAAAAATTTTAAAACATTTTTAATTTTAAAATTATGATTCAAAAATTAATATCTGAATTTGCATGTTAATTCTAAATATAACAATTCTAATAATAAAAGAATAATTTCCAAATTAAATATCGTTTGTTTGGCAAATTAGTTATTTGCATCGTACCTTTAAAAAAGAGACACAATTCAGGCTGTCTGTGAACAGCAATCAAACATATACATTTATAATCTAAAAGCTAATACTACAGTGAATCTACTTTTGTTATTTAATTAATTTTAACTCATGATAATGAGTTAATTTTAACTCATCATGCATTAATTTATGTGAAGGGAAGATGACCTGATTTTAAATTATTTTATTTCTCAAGGAATTACTAATATCATTATCTACATCTTTGAATAGTCCTTGTTCATTTTTCACCTTTGCTAAAAAAAAAAAAAAAAAAAATCAATGGGTATTAAAAAAAAAATCTATAGTACAACATATATAGTGAGTATTCAGAAAGCTATTTTGCTCAGTTTTTCACACACAAAAATAGTTTTATAAAGAAACAGATTACATTATATGATACGTTCTCATCAAGCAAATTTTGTAGTGACCCAAGGTAATTTCATATGTACTTATGGAGTCAATAATGTTTAAACAATAAAAACCAAGCAGATTAAAACCTAAAAACTACAAATACTGTCATATATTTTTCATTTAACTGAAATTTAATGGAGGATGAAAATGAGCCAATTTTGAAGATATTGCAGACTTTAAAATATAAATTAATGTTTACTGGACTATCTACTATTAATAATAAAATCTGTCTCAATTAAAAACATGAAACAATAGTCTTTTTTTCTTACTTTTGTTGTGCACACCGGATATTCTTGAAGTGATCATACAGCACTTCCGCTACATCTTGAGTAACAGCAGTTACAACATCAATATTACTGAGACGGGAGGTAATATTGTCCACCAGCTGCCATGATTCTGCACTAAATAAAAGAGAGAAAGAAGACATGTTTGATCTTTGCGAGTCTAGCCAATCAACGATGAAAGATAGCACAGAAAAAGCTCTTCAAGAAAGAGAAGTCAAGGTTCCAGTTCTTGTTCAGTTTTGATGTTGTTGGTGGTGGTCATAGTATCAATAACTACAGTAAAAGGAATGGCTAGCTTACATTTCTTATGGTCAGCTTACTAAGATATGCTTGTCAGTTTTCATAAGCTGTAAAATTAAGTGCATATTTTAAAAATTAAATATATAAATTAACTAAATGCTTCAGTCTACATCATGCATATATTTTTACACACTGAATTATATAAAAAGTAAAATACTCTGCTTGCAAGCTCACTTCATACAGGAAAAGTCTGATAATAAAGCATGTCCTTGGAAATTTGAATGAAGCGAATAATTGTAACATGACTCAAAGAAACAGTTACAAATGGGTCATTCTGGCCTATATCTAAAAAAAATTTAATCCTGCACATGTATTATTTTTTATTAAAGAAACATGCATCATTCGCACAGTTTCAAACATATTATAAATATGTTACTGCTATCATTTGCGCCTAGGCCAAAGTCAATCTTGAGTGATCATATTCAGAGACATTTTATTTGGTAAAAATCCTTTATTTTATCAGTTAATATTAAAATTTCCAACAAATATTTGTGTCACTTAGGTATTTACAATACTTAAGAAAAGTCTGAATTTATATGTACAGATGATCCCTAAGTAATGCAAAACTTGACTATTGAAACCAAACAACTCTCCTGACATAATTTGAAACAAATATTTAATTTTTCTACAACTTACACATTATGCTAAACAAATCAAATATATAATAGTACAAAAACTTTCACACAATGATTATGCTATTCTTAATTAAATGGTGTAGAACATGCAGTTAAATACTAGGCAATGCTAATGAAAATGAGCATACAGATCAGAATTCATCTGATAAATAAATATTTATGCTCAAAACTTTGTCAGAATTTAAAGTTTATAGGACTAAGATTTAAAGACTTTGCAGGTAAAATTCTGAATTGCTCATATACTTCTCCCGATTAGTACTGATCAGTAGTAAGGGACCAAATTTATAAGCAGAATAAAGAGAATAGTTTTTGACTAATGCTGTTCTTTCTTTCTCTAACATTTAGTATTGATCAGTAGTAAGGGACCAATTTTATAAGCAGAATAAAGAGAATAGTTTTTGACTAATGCTGTTCTTTCTTTCTCTAACATTTAGTATTGATCAGTAATAAGGGACCAAATTTATAAACAGAATAGTTTATGACTAATGCTGTTCTTTTTTTCTCTAACACTGTATTCAAGATAAAAGCAATGACACATTTCCTTATTTTTGGTAGTTATGGCTGTTTACCCATTCAACATGTTATTATTTTGTGATTAATGTACTGTACTTTCATTATAGATAACAAAATCTCCATCTCAAATTGTAACTTTATTAGAATATTTCATAATTGTTACAAAATTCTTTCTTTCTCTAATACTGTATTCAAGATAAAAGCAATGATACATTTACTTATTTCTGATAGTCAATAGCTGTTTACCTATTCAACATGTTATTATTGTTCTGTGATTAATGTACTGTACTTTCATTATAAATATAAAGATCTCCTTCTCAAATTGTAACTTTATTAGAATATTTCATAATTATTACAAAATTCTTTCTTTCTCTAAGGAGAATTAATAATAATTAAACAAATTACTTTTTTTTTGCTTTTATAATATTAATAAAACATTATTATAAAAAAAATAAAAACATCATTAATAAAAGTCTTGTTCAATGTGTACATACTCCATGCCTGTACAGGGTCAAAATAATTCATAATTTAAAAAAATGTTTTTTCTGTAGATTTTGAGCACTACCACTAACATTATAACAGTCAAACAGAAAAAAGATGGGAGTGAAAAAATACGTGGGTTAAAGTTTAAAATTTCAATTTATAAGAAAAACATTTTTAAGTTTGCATTTCAAATCAAATGTTGCAACAATCTCTGTGCATGAGGAATAAATAGTGAACATTTAACATCAATTACAAATTTAATAAACAATTCATCATGTATATTATATTGCATTTTAGGAAAGCACATGACTGAAGAGGGGAAGGAACTAGATTAGTAGATGAGGAAATTAAACTCATCAATAGAAAACATTATTATTTATCAGAAATAATAAATAGAACCAAAATAATGAAGACAAATGCTATACTGTAATATATATATATATATATATATAAAATACAATGGTTCCTTGCCTATTACAGATTAAGAAAAATAATAGTCTTGTTTAATTAAGTAACAGATATAACATTAACTATTAAAACACCATTAGCAGAATGTTGTTTAATATTTCCTATTTCAAGGAAAAACAAGTCAAACACAATTAATTAATCAAGATAAATACACATGTTCCAGGACAATTTATCTATTACTATCAGTGTGTGTATATACTTAAATTCTGTTTGAAAATATTTCTTTTTTCAGAATTATTTCACGTTTCAGCATGAATGCATTAAGCCACATATACTGTCGTGTTTTTAAAAGATCTTTCTGTTCAAATCTTAATAGCACAATGACAAATCAATATTATTTCATGACATTTGCCAAAAGTATGAAACTGAATTACTGAATTATGTATATAGGTATGTACTTGTGATTTTAGCACCAAAAACTTTTATCTGTTTAAAGAAATAATTACATTTGGTTTTAGATCAAAGATAAGAAATCAGAATGGTTTCAGAATTAGAGGTTCTGGACTGATTATATGAAATATATAGTAATGGTGCACTGGCAGACAAGAAATTATAACAATAAACTTATTTTTAATAAAACTAACTCTGTATTTGAAAATAAAAACTTACAGAAATGAATTCATAAGAGTCTGTTGATTTGAACTAAGTGACTTGTACCAGATGAGAATGAAATCTCTCCAAATTAGTTCCAGCACTTCTTGAAGTGCACTGTCAAATGTTCGTGAAATAATTGTCTTGCGTGATGCTTGAAAACTGAGAACTTCTGTATCCTAAAATTAACAAAGTGGTCAATATTATAAAAAATACATTGTATATCTGAAAAGAAACACATTTTCAGTAATTAATATAAATTATTATATTATAATTATAACAAATATATAGCAGCTCTCAAAACATGATTTCTAAATCACTAGCCCCTGTTTAGTAATTTTATAAATTTTAGTTGCCAGTTAAAAATGTTACTAGCCACTTTACTGAGTTTTAGAAAGAGTTAAACTCTATGAAATAAAGAAAACAAAAATACCAAGTCATAATGAACAAACAAATTTATTACGTGATATACAAAGAGTTTCATTATACCTTATAATCTTCTCCAAAATTTGTCTCAAATGAGTTTGAACAACCCTATTTGGTTTTATTTTAATTTGTAGTGATGAGGAAATATATACTTGTAATACTTTTGATATGTGCAAACAGCTGACATATCATTATATATATTTCACTGGAAATTTGAAAAAGTGTGCACTGAATGTGTGTATTACTGTATATTTGTTAATTTCAACACACACACACACACACACACACACACACACACACACACACACACACACACACACACACATTTACACATTTATTAAGTATGTGTAAATGTTTGTGCCCATACATGTGTATTATTTTAAACATACATATAAATAAATACATTTTATGTAGGTTTAATTTGTCTCAATATATGTGCATACATACACAAACATGCACATCTGTATGTAACTGTTCTTTATTGCTGATTCTCTTGAATAGAAAGCCGAAGTAACAAAGTACTGCTTAATAATCACGAGTTATTTACCTTCATTTTGTGCTGCCAAATGTTAGATCCAGTCTCCTGTTTTTGAGATAGAGGAGGCTGATACAATTTGCCTTGCATCAGGATCCAATGAGCAGTGTAGTACATAGTTGCGGAAGCCACACCAGCATAGATAAAAATTACTAGAAATAACCAGAAATACCCATACCACCATGCCACTGCCAAAGCCACCGGGAATATTATTTTCTTCAAGCTATACATCTTTGAAGACCAACTAGAAGTAGAAATAAGAATAATTATTAGGTGGTTAAACCTCTTCCTACATCAGTGACATTACACACACACATTTATTCACAATATCTTGCAAAATGATAATTTGTAATATGTTTTGATTCAAAATTTTTCAATTATCTTCTCTGGTTTGAGTATACTGAACCAAATGATGATATAAATAGGATGGCATTCACATTGTGATGTTTACTGTGATATAGTAACATTTGTTTATATACGTGCTTCACTTTCATTTGATATGTACTCCAATTTGTTATGGTTAAAATGTGGAGGCTTAACATAACTACTTCATCTGAAATAAACAGGATATTTTGAAGAATTTCCTAATTGTGTCACATTCTTCCTTTTCTCTAACAATAAGAATAAATGGAAAAGTTGCTGAAACATATACCTGTATTTTATTTTGTTAACTGCAATTGGTGTTTAGGAAAATTATCACAAGTGAAATAATATTTGAAATTTATCAATTGTTTAATATCAAGACAGTCATGACCATCTGTTTGAATTAATGATGTAAAAAGATCACGTTTATTTTTATGTGATCCCATGGTACTTAAAATCAGAAATATTCTTTTTAAGTGTAAGACAATCCTTAAATTAAATTTTAAAATGTCTATTTAAATAATTGTTTTTGTTAACATCACAGATGATATTTAGGTCAAGATAATGCTTGGTATTCAAATTTTGAACAGGTTATCTATGTACCAAGTCTGCCAATGCTTGTGTATGTAGGTGCTGTTATAGGTGGAGTACTGCAATGTACAGCAGATTGGTTTTCATGTTTTGCTTTTTTTAAACCCAAAAAGAAATATATAAATGCAGCAAATGTTGTAAGGAAAAAAGAATATAAAGTTATGACAATTACTGTTTCTTTCATTTACCTGTTTAATATCCATATATCAAACTGCTACTATTGAAAATTTCAAATTTGTTTTATCCTCCATGCCAATATACCAAATGAACAGTTCAGAGACATGGCAACACATATTCCCACTTTTATTAGTAATGTCACAATTGTGGTAGGGCAAGGTTTCAATGTTCAAATTTTAATAATCAGTCTATTAAAAAGATGATTTTTATTTGAATTTAGATTGTTTAGTTTTATGTGAATATATACTTGCTGTAACTTTGTAAGCACAGTGCCTTTCAATTTAATTTTGAATTGCTGTTCAAACTTAAACTAAACCCCAAAAAGGAAAAGTGCGTTAAGATAAGAATCCTCTTTATAAACCCCATAGCATTTTTATCTTATTCTTGAAGCAACAAAATGCAGGTCAATTTACTGAATAAAATAAATCCTTAATTTAAAACTGCTGCATGCATTAAGCTGTTGTGAATGTGAATTAGCTTTGTCCAAGTAAATCTTACTGTACTAATAATGGGAAAATGAATGTGACATGTGTTATTGCATAGAACATAGTTTGAAAAGATTTATTTTTATAATAACAAAGAGTTAAAACTTTGGTGCCATGTCAGTCATTGTAGATGCATTTAGTGGTAGTGGAGCTCATGTCTCAGTTGCTGAGAAATGCTGGTGGCCACTGCTGAAGTTTGGATTACACTGAAATAAGTGCAAATTACTGTTTTAGAAAGTCAATGAATTTATTCTAGGCCAGCCTGCCTGTTTCAACAGTATTGCATGGATATAATTAGCAATCAATGAAGGTGACTTCAGATGATAATGAATCTCTGTGGGCCATTTTTCTATGGATGATGCTTCTGTATTAAATGAGGTCAAGACAAAAGGACTTATTGAGACAAAAGGTAAATTGTGATCACTGTGTGCATTAGAAAATTAAATACAAAACTATGCTTATAATTTCCACAAGACATAAACAATTAATCTATGCAATTAACACTATAGAAAGCTATAGTCAGGTTAAATGTTCTCAGCATTTAAAGAGCATCTGATTGAAAAGTCCATCTACACAGCCTCAATATACAAACATTATGCTATTATTATTTCTCAAGAATGGAGGCTTATAGAACAGCTACAATCTCAAAGAGGATATTTACCTAAGCAGAGTTGTTGACTGAAAATGCATGGTTATATGAGGGTTCAGTTTAGAATTTTTAAAATTATTATTGCTAGCATTGAATAATCATATATTTCTACTCTGAATTCTATAACAAAAGAAGTGAATTTCAATTAGTAACATTTTTGCTTGATTAAAAATACATTCCCACTTAATAACAAGCAACATGAAAATAAATTATTCATAAAATTTGAAGATTTGACCATCTTCCCAAGGTATATGTCCTTGTCAAATCTACTTTTATCTAGTGTCCCCCTGTAGTTTTTTCATTTAAAATTTATTATCATTTCAAAATGTTTTGGATTCCAGACAAAATATTTGTAAGGTACATTTAGTTTTAAAAAAATATATATTATAAAACAGGAAAAAAATTATCATCTTCATAATTTATGATTTAAGACTTTTGTTTTAAAAAAAGTATCCTTTAGGTTTTACAGTGAGTTTGAAGAGTGTTTAATTCACTCTCAAATGCATATTTATTATTATAAATTTATAGGTTAAATATATATGTGTACATAAAATTTGTCAAAACAATGATTCTGTGATCGCATTGCTGTTCGTTGTTTTTTTTTCCTTTGATTTCTACTCTCAGATGATTCATGGCTTTTGCATCACTGCATACCTTCCCTTTATAATCAGCTTGGTATGATTCATGGAGGGTTGTTTTTTTGTGTCATCTGCTGTTTCTCTTCGTTGCTAGCTTGGTATGATCATGTCCTTAGTGTCATTTGATGTTTCTCTTTGTTGCTAGCTTGATATGATCATGCCCTTAGTGTCATTTGATTTTTCTCTTTTTTGTTAGTTTTGAATATTTCATGGTCATTATGCCTTGGTATTATAAATTGACAAACTGCATTGACGAATATGCGTAATGTGAGGATTGGATTTAGATTACACGAACTTTTGGAGGGTTTGCGACACAAATATAATATTTAAAAAAAAAATAAATAAAGCAAGCAGAATTTCATATATTTAAACTCTATTACCCACCCACATCTGTCAGTCATTTAAGTTTCAAGAGGTTCTACCTCTGCATAAATGAGACAGATGACTTCCAGTTCCACCATCCCCATAGCGGTGGTGATCCATCCTCATCATATAATACTATACACACCTTTTTAATTTTGGTAAGGTATCTCTGTGCGGTCTAATGCAACATAGGGCGATAATTAGCGATCTAGTACGATCAGCTCTGATCATTGAGTGTATAGTATTTACTGGAATGCACTACACACAATATGTGACGTTTAGCTCCTGACTGTTAGCCGCTTCCGGTTCAGCTAAGTTAATTCTGTTCACAAAGGAGCAGATTTATTTAGGTGTTTTTAAAAATTAAAAAAAAACTCACTGGAAACGTCTCAGTTTATTCTAGGTTCTTGGACTGCATCAATACGATTTTACCCTTGAGTGGCCCACTAAAACTACGTAATTAATCAACCAATGCTAAGCTATGCTTCATCAAATTTAGTTTGGACTTTTGCAACAATCTTAGATGGGACAGATTAGCAACTGAGAAACAGATAAGATGGAAATGCTTGTAATTAAGACACTGTATGGAATTGTTCGCCGTTTTTCCTCATTTTAATGGATGAACAAGTTATCCAGATGGAAATAACTTGTCTGGGATTGTGGAACTGTTGACAGCAGCAATCTAACTTGCGAAAGTGCAGAACACTTGTCAAAATCCCAATAGCAAGCACATGACCAATACGTTAAATATATTTTAATGATACCTCAAAATTAAGCAAGTTTCTGATACAGTTCATATTCGGGGAATAATATTTATTTTTTTAAACTACATTTTTAGTAAACAAAATGGAAGAAACCTCAAATCGCTGAAGGTGAGTTACCATCACTAGCACATGCGACATAAAGACTTGGGTCGGTCCACTAAGTCCATGCCTATTATTCAATGTCTATGAATTAGCAATTAAATTGATAAAGGAGAGAAACCCAAGAGTCTAACCAATCTGTGTTGCGTTGTGACAATGATGTACTATTACATTATTTTCTTCTGCTTTGCATCTCTCTAACGTTTTGTAGTCGTTGTTGTGGGGTGGCTCACATATGACATCACGCAATGGTGGTGGTACACAATTTTGTGATGAAGTGGGGCGGGTGTAGGAGGGGGGTTTGAAAATGTGACTTTATCTGCAATAAATATCAAATGAACAACCTATATTAATATTGTTATCTCAGCTGAACCATTAAATTATTGTTTCTTTAATATAATATTTTAAAAACAAAATTTTAGACTAAATATCTAAAGTCCTACTGGTGATTAAACTTAGATTTTAGAAAAGTAAAAAAGTAAACTAACGAGTGACCACCATCCTGACAACAATCTGACGAGATCAAAGATGAACGAGTTTAGCATATTGAAAAACGTATTCGTTTCGCAATGAATGTTAAATCTTGTAATAATTTAATTTATATGTGAAAAACGTATTCGTTTCGCAATGAATGTTTAATCTTGTAATAATTTAATTTATATGTGAAAAACGGAAAATGTAATTAGTTGAGTAACGCAAAGTTTGGGCCCTGTTTCGCGCTGGGACGCCGCCTATCAAAGGAAATATATCAAATGTTAGCTTCCTTTTTTTTTTGTTCTTCTCCTTTAATTGAAAGCATGTTGTTGACACCACTGAAGTGCTAGATTATAATCGGTCCTGCTAGTACAAAGAGTCTTGAAGCTTAATTTAAAAAAGAATTAAAAGCAGTATGATAAAGATGGAATGAGGGGAGAGAAGAACTTTGAGGACTGAGCCAGCGTGAGGTACTAGTAGTATTGACGCCATTGAAACTTACAATATAAGGTGTCCAGTGTTACATTAGCTGGAATATTTATGACTTTTCTTATTCATCCATAGCAATGAATAAAATAAAATTATATCAATCTTTATTTAACGCTGATTTGGCAGCATATCCTACAAAAAACCGAAGGGATGTGGCAAGATGGTCTTATTACAAAGTGGAATACTATCGAGAACGATAAAAATCTGGCTAAAAAAAAAAGTTCGCCATATGTTGTAAGAGCTCAAGACTATCTCCGTTAGAAAAAAGATCACTTTTTAACAATCGGTATCAGTTTCTTTTTTCTAACAGCTTCTGCTCAGAATTTAGAGTCCAATGAACAACCGATTAATATCAAGAATAGCAAGAAGAAAAACTGAGATGGAAAAGAAACTAAAGAGGAAGACTGATGATAACAGAAGATCCCAGAAAGTAAGGGATTTGAAAAAAACTCAAAACTGACTGCTTTATTGGAAGATAATCCTGAACTATGCACACAACTGACCATCAGGGCCAGATGTGGTCAACCCTCAAAGTAGAATAGGAACAACCATTGTTTTTTTTAATTTTTTTAATTTTTTATTTTTTAGCAAACTTTATTGGATATTGCGATGCATGATTCAGCTTCTCATGAGAAAGAAAAGAAGCAGTTCGAAGTCCGCAAAAGTATCACATTCTTACATGGATGAACAGAGCATTTAAAAGGTAAAGCTGGCTTCAGTACAATTCGAAGTGGACTATACCTTCGTCTATACTTCCTATAGTTCGTCGTCAGGTGTCATGTAGCCACTGTCCTAGTGAAATTAATTACAACACAAAATGATTGTCACACTAAACATATTGAATTCCTGTATTGTACAGCTACAGTAAGACATTTGGAAGAACCGTCTTTCATGCTTGGACCAATGTCAGCCAGGATAATAAACGTCACGCTCTAATTGGTCTGGTTGCTGTCACTAAGCAGTCTGCTGCTTATACACGTTGAATATAAAATATGTCTTCTTGACCTTGACTGGGTAACAGTCACGCATGATGACGAGGAGGATGAGCTTAGGATGATGTCAGCTTCTTGCCTAGGATGATTTCGTTACCTGGCACGAGGTGTAAAACTGTTGAAGGGCTGTTGATGTAGACAGAATGGAGGTTGACAGGATAGTTGAAGAGTGATGTTGATAAATCATGGGTTGGCAGAGGCCTGCATAATTTGGTCTTCCATGGAGGATGGTTGGTGTCTTTTTGGTTGTTGCTGTTGTCACTATCCCCAGTGTTTTTTCCCATTGGGATGAAGGTAGATAGGGACTGGAGGCCAATATAGGTAGTCCAGGATTAGTTGTATCATGTCTGCAATGGGGTGGTTATAAAACAAAACTATTGTGGATAATGTGGTCGTCTGGTTTGTTGCTGTCTTCTGCACTGTTGTTGGTAGTGGCGTTGATTTTTTTCCTTATTTTCTTTTTCAGTTTATTGTTCTCCTCTCCCCAGGTGTTACTGTTCTCTTCTAATGTGTGCAGGGTTTTTTTTTGTTGCTTGGTGTGTCTTTGTTTTTTGTTTGCTTGGCGTGTCTTTTGCACCTTTCTCAGATGCCGGTGTTGGCTCAGACAAGGGAGAAAGAGGTAGAGCCCCAAATACCTTCTTATCTTCCAGGGTGGCATCAATTTCTGGCTAATGTGTCAATCGACAGCTGCCGTTCTGGTGTGGTGTTTTTTTTTGAATTTCCTGTGTTTGTCTGGTTGATTTTATCATGTGCCATAATATTGTTAGTTTGTATACTCGCTTATTTGTTGTTGTTTTCCCGTTTTTATTGTGGCCTGGATTTTATTCTCCTCTGTTAGGAGTCTAAAAATATGCCTCTTTCCTCGGAAGATGTTGATCTTGGTCCGTTGAGGTATTTCCCCCAAAATGTGAGTATTAATTTCTTTCTTACATATTGTTTTGGTGGTTGTTTGAGACTTATTCTGTTGCTTGTTGGCTTTCATTTTTTTTTTGTGAAGTATTTTGTGAGGCTTGAATGCACTTTGTAGACTTTATTACTTGATTCTAATATATATTACCATTGTTTAAATGCTGTGTCCAGTACAGCATAGTCAGTGTTTAGTATGAGGCTAACAATAACTGCTATATTTTAAAGCCTTCTGTCATGTTCAGTTGAGTACATATTCCAAATTGAAGTAAACAATAGATTAAGTAGTCAGTGTGAATGTTTCCTTAGTTGGAAGTGCAAACTTCCGGGGAAGAGAAAGGGGGAGAGTTGAAAGGGATGGAGGTTATGTGTTGGCCTAAAACAAAAACACTTAGTACAGTAGATTGAACGTAGAGTGAGAACTGGATGACCTTGTACCAGGCAGTCAAATGAGCTGCGTAGGCGTGATTAAAATTATATTTTTAAGAAGGATGTGTGTGTGTGTGTGTGTGTTATGTTTTAAAAGAGATGCGTGGGTGTATTGACTGCATAAATACCTTTTGGTGCTAGTGACCATTACACATACCAGAAGTTAGAAGAAAAGATAGTATCCCCTACGGCTGGGAGAAAACCGTGATTAGAAGGCCTTTTGTGAAGGTAAATGGGTGAGTGTGGGTGAATGCACGGAGAATTTAAATATAGTTTTCAGAAGGCCCTTTGTGAAGGTAAGTGGGATGACTGTGGGTAAATGCATGGAGAATTTTTTAGTTTTATATTGTTTTTTTGTAGTATGGAAATGACGAATTGCAGTCAGAGATCGGTAAATATAAATAGAGTAAATATATTTAGTTCTGAAGAAGGGACTTAGGGCTGGTCAACATTTTATATTCCAGGGACCTGGTGTACAAGTACAATGTGTGTTTGAGGCTTGCGGTTGAAGGACATTGACATGCACTATCTGTGGACATGGCCAAAGCTTCAATGAACGACACAAAAGTTAATATGAAATGAGGAGTTGTAACTCTTGTCTTCCTAGAATCTTTCTTTTGAAAAGGAAACAGTGGCTATGAATAATTTGGTTAGAGTGGACTTAAAGCAATCTGATCATTGAAGAAAAACTATAGTGATCACTGAAAAACCTGTGTTAATAATCTTATGCTTTTTATGATTTATTTCTTTTTTTTAAATTATAGTTTTATTGTTAATCGTTTTATAATTCTAATGTAGCTGTTGATGTAAGTGTAAATCTGCATCATAATTGTAGTGTAGTGTCTCTCGTAAGTTAGCGTCTTTGTTGTATATTGTTATAAATCTTTTCTTATGCAGTTCTTCTGCTGGGGGCTGGCGAGTCAAATAAATATAAAGGCCATCACCCCATAATTAATCAATAAGTTACCCAGCGCGAAAGCGGCGGAAGCCGGAAGCGCCCACACACACACACACACACACTAGCACTCATAGGTGGATTAGTGTGCATGCTGAATCGATTTGGTCTAATTGCATATATACGAGTCACCCCAAGCAGTATACAACACCTTCCATAAGTATTAGTAATCCTTCTTATGGCATTATCATTGTTGGTGTCTCTTGCTGCTGTGCAGTCTGTATTTCTCACTCTGACAAGGGCTTGGCCTGGCAAGGTGCACGTGTAATCCACCTCTGCTTATGGCATTATGAAAATGAGCGATTCAGCCATCCAGCACGTGCACAAATACACCGTTCCAAGATGACCAATCTGCCAACACATCAACGCAACTCTACAACCCAAAAACATTTTCATCTATGCAACTCCTGCAGATCTCTACATCTGCATTCAAAGCTTTTCAACTCCTGCAGATCTCTACATATTCATTCCAATCTATTCAACTCATGCGGATCTCTATGCTTGCATTCAAAGCTATTAAACCCCTGCTGATCTCTACGTTACATTAAAAGCTATGCAACTCCTGCAGATATCTATGTAATCATTCAAATCTCTTAAACTCCTGCAGATCTCCATGTCTGCATTCAAAGCTTTTTAACTCCCTACAAGACACCTTCATCACCAAACTATGACCTACCACACATGAAAAAGCTGCAACAATAGAACTAATAGAGGCCTGCGATGCTGTCAGGAACATAAAGGTGAGTGACCCCATTCCTTATGACAAAGATGATTACTCATATGATGAAGAAACATTCAAAATAGAACTTAAACTTCCCAAACTCAAACAACAGATACTACCTCCTATACGTACATATGCACATAAATTCCCACCACCACCACATGCACCCTGCATAAACTTGATTATGTGCATATTTTTAAAATTTCAAGTATATTTTTCTTGGGTTCTTTTTGTTGAAAGGCCCCCAAGCACTACGGTAGATACTGAAACAGTAGTTAACGCTCTCGTTCAGCTCTTTCGTAATATGATAATATCCTGAATTCTGTAGTATTCAAGAATTGTTTGGGATATACTTTTGCTAATGACTGCATTTTCGATAGTATTATTTTCTAAATCATGTACTTATCTAGGCTCATTTGTATGTCTGTGAATTTTGCTGCTGTTTGTAACATTAAAAACCATATTCATAATTATGATCGCACTATTTCACTGATGATTTTTCTAAATCACTGTATATCGCACAATGAGTTTGGTCATAGCCAAACAGAAGATAACTCCCAGAGATGTCTTCTAACTTTCGTCACCGATCTATATTTCCTCTTGTTACCTTGGACAATATTTCTGATGTACATATATATCTGAAAAACAAACAATCATAAGGTCAGTTTACATAGTATTTTCTTTTGTAGCAAACAGTATGTTTTTAAGTTTGCTTTCTTGTGCTCAAATCCACCGATAGAGGCAGTGGGAGTAAATTTGGTAGTAATGAAACCGATAGAGGCATTGGGAATAAATTTGGTAATAATGAAACCGATAGAGGTATTGGGAGTAAATTTGGTAAGTTTGAATTGGAAAGAAAATACATATAAGATTTTATTTTTTCTACTAAACCAAAAGTGTTAATTTGTTGATACTTTGTGTTTGTTTTGAGTCATGGTTGACAAGATATTTTGTCCCCATTTTTTTCTGCGCTTATACTGACAAGAGTTGCTCCCCTTAGCAAAGAAACCACTCGCATTGTAGTGACAGTATTGACACCCTGGATGGCAACGTAAACAGCTATTACACACACAAACACAGCGCTGTCCTAAATATATGCTAAATATACGGCCCCGCATGCTTTGGCATCAGTAAACTGACGTTATAAAGTATTTACATAATTATGTCCATATAAGTCAAAGAAATGGAGTAATTATCCTCAGCCGAGGTTCATGTACTGTGCTTAGGTTTATTGGTTTGTTATGAATATGAGTGCTAATTCCAGAATGCACGCACACTTTTAGAATATTTTTCAGTTTTGTAGCTATGAATGATTAAAGTAGCTTCCTTAGCATTTTACAGAGACACAAAATGAGAAACACACAACCAACGAATTTTTTAATAATAGTCAGAACTAGTTTGGTTTTAAAAAAAATTAACATGATCTTCCTAAATTGAAATAAAAACAACACATATACATTATTGATTATTAACATTAATTGTGAGAAGAGGATAAAGATAGTATTTAAGGCGAAATATGAAAGGCTATATTTCTAATGACCATGTTTTGACTTATTTTCTTCTAAATTATGGATCATGGCAAATATGTTTGGATCAATAAGACTAAGAAATCTTTTGAAACTGTGTCTGATTTGACATCAGCACGAGAAGGGTAAGTTCAGCAAACAACAGGCTTTGTTCTGGTACCAGGCTTAACCATCAGACTTACTAATTACATAAAATAATTTTCATACAGTGCACACACACACAAACACACAAACACACACACACACACACACACACACACACACACACACACACACACACACACACACACACACACACACACACACATGCATTCTCTCTCTCTCTCCCTACACTTATATATATATATACACACAATATATAAACATATTCAGTTTCAATTTTGAAAAAGATGCCATTTGTCAGTGATTGTAAACTATATTATTGTTGAGTCATAAATTTAAAAATGTTTTCATTCATTTAAGCCTGTAATAAAAAAGAATAAATCAGCAAGTAAGCATTTGAATCATGGTAATTTAAGAGTTTTAAGGTAATAATGTCTGCTGATTTAGAAATTAAGAAATTCAAAAACAATTCAGAAACAAAGACAATAGATAGAATCAGTGAATTTACATAATTTACTGATCTTGCTCATGGGTACATAGCTGTTAGCAGCCTATCACTTTATCAGAAATATACAACTTCTTATGATCTTGCCTAAAAGTGCATAGTGGGGTTATGTGTATATATGTGTGTGATTGGCCAATTCAGTTTTCACCAACCTGTGATTGGTAAAGATCTTTTACATGTCCTCTTTCACTAGTTTCAGCTCAGTCAGAGGTTTAATTTATCTTTTAATTTTTATACATAGCAAAAGTTTAACAGAAAAATAAAATATACTTTTAGTTTTAGACAGTTACATTTAAAATTGTGAGATATACAGTCATATGATAGTGAGTGTCACACTCTTTAATTTAATAATTATAACTAATATAAATGTACAAGAATAAATCAGCAATTAAACATTGAATTCTTGGTAATTCATATTCATAAACTTGTGATTCAATGCTGGCAAATGAATCTGTTCTACTTCTAATAATGTGCAGATGATTGTTTTTAGATTCTGAATTTGGTGAGTTATTGTACAATTAGCTGTTTCATTCATAAATATTGCAGAATTAAACATTTTACATATTTTATTTAACCATCTTAAAGCAAAACCCAAACAGTAATATATCAGTGAATTTAAATATGTTATATTTAACACACTTGAGTAATAACTAGTTGTGTAATTTTATCCAGTAAAGCTCAACCTTGAATTTCACTGCTGTGTAACAGTTTTATTCCACTGATTATTACAATATTAGATACACGCATGTAGACTAAAAAAAATAATTAATGTATTTATTCAATTATTGCCATTTTTAAACAGTTAAAAAAAGTTTTTATGTTAGAATGAAATAATGTCATTTTCTACAGACTATTCATATTTTTCCCTATCATTAAAATTTAGAATGTCATTTTATTTTAAAGTCATAAAATACCAGTCATAAGTGGATTGTTGAAGTGATGAATGGACATGAAACTGCAATGTGCAGTGAAGAACAACCTAAAAGAATCACACTATATAGTTTAGTCAGCAAAAGATGGTGACTATCAATAAACTATTCTATGATGTACATTGTAGATTATCATGGAAGAATCACAAATTTTACAATTCTTAGTAAAAACTGGAAGCAGCCAGTTACCTACTAAGTACTATGTTTACATAAAGATAGCAGAGATTGGCACATCTTGGCAGCAATCTGCTGGCAAAGGTAACTGTTGTATCCAATTTGAGTTGCGACTTTGACTTGCAGCTGGTAGGATCTTTGTAGGATATTATAATGGAGCAGAAGAAGCCAATTGAATCAATGAAAGCAGATTGTTTTGCTGTAAACAAATTAATAGTTGCCTAAGTTGACTTATTGTTGAGAAATGCTTAGCAACACAGATGATGATGCCCTGGCTGAACATGTTTTTGCTGGATTTTGTTTGACTAAAAGTTATAGTTTCTTTGAATTTGAAGAAAGATACTTTCACTTAAGATTTGAGTTTTGAATATTTCTCTTTTTGATATTTAGTAATTTACTATTAACACAATAATAGTGCTGATCCAAGCTCCACTTATGAGTTATCTTCTTTATGCATGCATAACTAGTCTTATTTTTTTGTTCATAGTGTTGAGTTGGGTTTATTTACTTTATCATTATTTTCTCTGTTATTAATTACTTTTGCAGTTTTATGAATAAAAATGTTAAAATTAAAGGGACATGACTTGTTTTTGTTTTTGGACACAGATAAGAGATACTAGCTTAAAGAATTCTCTACACCTAGCTACTGTTCTCCTGGCCCAGGTTTGCTTCTGCTTAATTTTTGAAAATGTTTAGATCAGCCATGTACAGGAAATAATTTTGCTGTTCAGCACTGGACTTTTTGAGGAAATATTTGCTGTTAAACATTGGATAATATTATGGGCAGCAGAAGGCCCAGAGCTCTTAAGTTTTTACCAACCTAAATGGCACATTAATTTAATTGATGTATCTCTGTTGATTGTCATGAATTAACTGAGTTCTGTTGATTAAAGTTATTTATTTTTAACACAAAAGCATATGGTGAATGTGAACTAACATAAGGTAGGTAGGAGCAAGGTTTTTTTTATAGATTGAAGCAGATTGTTTTTTTTCTCTATAAAAATTCATACTACTAAATATGTGGAAACATTTATGCATAGATATGAAAATGACAGTATGGCGACAGTAAAATTTTCTTTATTTGTAGACTTTAGGAAAGCAAAGTTATAATGGCTGTTTAAAGTAAGAAAGTTTACAGTCTATACTTTTAAAGATTATAAATCACTGCTACTAAAAATAACTTTAACATATATATATATATATATGTTAAAGTTATTTTTAAACAGACATCCTCTTGAGTGGGAAAGGCTTTGAACCACTTTTCTGTTTCCTGCATGGATTTGGGTATGAGGATGGATTTCTCTAACTCTTCATATTTTTAACTTTGAAACAGGAAAATAACACTTGTTAATTGCAAATGTTTGTATTTTAATTTAGTTATTATAATAGTGAAAGCATTTTTATTTTGCAAATAAATTAGATGTGGAAATGAACCACAAACAAATAAACAAAACAACCCTGCCCCCACTAAAATTAAAACAACTTATTTTCTTTCTCATTAATGTTACAGTTAAAGATTGAAGTGAGGTGTTTGGTGTATTACGGACACCATGAGGTTTAATGGCAAGGAGTTATCCTTGTTGCTGCAGCATACAACAACTTTTGACAAAGAAGGGGTGCTTTACATGAAAGAACGTCAGGACAGCATTTTCAAAAAGTCTGAGGGTATGGTTGCATTTGTTAAATCATTTTCATTGCTTATAGTATATGAAACTTTAATATTAAAAAAGAGATTAAATTAGTGATGTATAATTGAAGATTTGAAAGCTTTGTCCTTTTTGTCAGAAAATTGGTTTAAAATTTGCAGAGTACTTTTTAAAGTATTCACACATGTTTTATTATTTTTTATTTCTTTTCTTACAACTTTTTTTTATACAGAAAAGAATGCAATGATTTAAAGTTAAATACACAACACTGGTCAGTATTTTAAAAGTTTTGTGATTATATGAGATTGATTTATTTTGGGTTCCTTTATCTTCTAACTAACAACTATCTTTTTTTACTTTCAAATTTTACTTTTAGTTTGGTTGCTAGGACCTCATATTCTATATAGAAATTAGAATGCTTTGATTTTTCTGCTCAGTATTGATTTTCCATTATCTCTTAGGGTATTTTAGGTTTAAGATCATTAAATGCAGGTTTAAACATATCTATTATCTTCAATTTTATCTTTAGTCCCCTCTTTGAATTATAGTTCTAACTTCTATTCTTATTTTAAATGGGCCTTGTTTTTTTTGTTGATTGTTGAGGGTTCATAAGTATGACATACCCTTACTATTTACTTGTTTACATTGAGTTTTAATTTGCATCTGCCTTTCCAGCTCTATGATCTGTTTCTTTTGTGGTTGGAGTTGCTTTTCTGTCACTGTATAGTAAAAAAACGTTTTTAAACATTTGCTATAGTTTTAAGGCCTTTAGCACTTTTGCTGCTTTCATTTGGGCTGTTGCCATCATAATTAACACTTTGTGCAATGATTTTACAGTTTGGACATTCAAATTTTGTTTTATCTGTATTGGGGCATTCTTTGTTGGCATGGACTTGACACATTTGAGTTTATTCCTGCAGCTAGCCTTATATAGCCATATCTCTAACATCCAAAGCACCTGGTCTCATTATTATTGAATGGTAAAATGGAATATTTTCTCAGGCTATTAGTATTACTACATGTTTTATTTTATTCCCCCAGTGAGCTTAAAGTTAAGGGAAGGTTTTATTAAGCTTATTTTCATTTCCTTTATACTACTTGATTGTTCTGATGTCTGAGTTGCATGTGAGCGTGCCTGCGTGCGTGTGTGTATTTAAATTGAAAAGACTGTTTTCTTAATTTTCCTCTTGGTCTAGAGGGTACTTAGTCTGCTTTTCTTATTTTCATTAATAATGCTTTTCCTCCTCCCCTCACCCGTTTCTCATTTATGAGAAATGAAAGGAAAATAATGAGGATGATAGATAAAGAGGTACATTAATAAGCAGTAATGTTTGGGATAAGTAGCTATAAAAGTTTACATTTCTATGAACATTAAAATTATAGAAGAGTTTACCATTTTATAATTTCAGTTTTAATATCATCTTTTGTTTGTTTTCTTTTTTGAGGATATTTTTTTGTAAATATGACAGTGAGTTATCTAAGCATATTTTTTTGTGTGTATGGTTCTCTTAATAGAAACATAATTAATGGTAATTTTTTAAATCAATTTCTTTGTATGTTTTAATGTAAAACTTCATTTTATTATGCATTTTTTTATTTCCTCAGAACTTAAGTAGCACCAACCATAAACATAAAAAATTACCCAAATATATATGAAAGTCTGAGGGAATCAATTAATTCTTATTATAAATATTGACATATTTGTTAATACCAATACATTAAACTATTATACTACTCACAAGTGTGTTAACTTTTATGGATTAATTATTTTGGGGTAGAGACTATTTGAAATAATATATTAAAATTTTCCTTATTGCTTTCAAGAGTTCATAAATGCTGTTAAGTGTTATTGTAATGGTTTTATTTTTTTTTATTTTGAACATTAATAATCATTTGTTAAATAAATTGTTCATTTTATCTTTGCAGTTTACATTGACAGATATTTTAAACTGAAAGGCAATTTGTTCTTTTACTTCAAAAACAAAGAAAATGTGAGCATATATTTTATTTTATATTCATACATTTATATTTAATGTCCATTTTATTTGTAGTTTAGCTTGTGTTGTTTAATCATGGTTGCAAATACTGATTTCATTATTGTGGTGAATATAGATTAATATCCATATTTTATTTTAATATTATATTTAATGATTACATATGTCTTTTTAAAAACTAGTGCTAATAATGTGTGTTAATAGTATAAACTTGGTGTTAAGAACAGTGAATAAGACAACAGATGTTTGTAGGACGAAAGAATCACTTTAATGTTTAAAGTCTGTTTGGTGAAGTTAGATTTGTTTGGTGTCATGTCCTGACTGAGTAAAATTAACAGGATGTGATAAATGAGTAGAAGGGTGTGTGTGTGTGTGTGTGTGTGTGTGCGTGCGTGCGTGCGTGCGTGCATGCATATCTGATTGAATATGTTTTGTTTTGTGACATCAGAGGCCATATGTAACAAAGGCATGAAAGATATGGAGTTAGAAACTTGCTAAAGCAAGGAGACAGTAGCTTATTCTTATAAAAGCTCTAAATACTTTACAATATTTACACATAAAATATGCAAAATACCATTAATACAATCTGCTTGAAAGTATATCAGAAAATTAAATTTAAAGATAAGATAAAATATCTTGATGAATTCCATGCAAACTAAAACAAAAACAAAATAAATATACAGGTATATAATATACTCTTTTTATGCACTTTTTCAATCCTGTAAATTGATTCTGACTTTCACTTATTATCACTATTTTTGTCAGATATGAGGTCTACAATCAGAAGTTAAAAATCGTACATCAAGTTTCAATCAGAGAAATTCTTTAAAAAATAATCTTAAACTGCCTAAGAGCCTACTGTGTAAAGAGATGGTTATTCTGTATGTCATAGAATTTTAAATTCTTTCTGTTTAATTATTTTCTGATATTGATTATGAGTGTTTGTATGCATAAGTAGATTAGAATGCAAGGTGTGTGAATGCATGTGCACTGAATGTCAGTGGGTAATTAAATCACTATAGTAATGGAATAAGCATGGAATGCAAATAGCGTTGTGTGAATGCATGTGCACTGAATGCCAGTGAGTAATTAAGTCACCATAGTCATGGAATAAGATGGAATGCAAACTGTGGTGTGTGAATGCATGTACACTGAATGTCAGTGAGTAATTAAGTCACCATACTCATGTAATGCAAACAATGGTGTGGGCATTGATGCATGGTGAAGAAAAATGAGATTCATGTGCTGAATGTAACATAAGCTGGCATGGAGCCAGGTTTTGAGACTGATCTCCAGTTGCTGAATGAAATTTGATTGAGTTAACTACTGAAATAGGGTTGCCAAATTGGGATATTAAATAATTGAAATGAAAAATTATAGATTATGTAATTGAAGTTTAAACAAGATATTGTATTCAGTTAAAAAAATGCTAAACAACATTACTAATATTAGTAATATACATTCAATAATTATATTAAAATCATATAATTCTTTCCAATGTGGAAGATACTGGCCAGCTTATCAAGCTGTGGCTCAATTGAGAACAAATATCCAAACTGTTCCTGTTATTTGTCTTCATTTTTTTGACTTTTAGAGATTAGTAACTTGCAAGATAAAATCATTTTAGTAGACTGTTGAGTTTTGAATTTTGGAATACATGTATATGTTTATTTAAAATAAATTAAAAAAAAATTTGGATCTAAATAAAGAATTTTATTTGTAATTACATGTAATACTAATTCAGCAATCTTCATCTTGCATTTTTTTACCTACATAATGCATCATTTTTCATAATGAACTTGTAAATTTTCATCACTTACTTATAGACAGATAAGAGCAGTTTAATTTACAGTTAACTGTCATTTGATTATTTGCTTTTCCAGTACTTCACCCCCACCCCCCTTGTCCTCTCTCTCCTTCTCAGTCAAAGGGGGGGGTGTGTGTGTCAGGTCATTTATCGCGACTTGCTGAGATCACACAGAGTGACTTAAGGTGTTAAAATAATCATTCTCACATACAGATACCAACATATGTTCTTGTGGGGAAATATCTTTATTCTGCATGTGGGGTAAAGTGTGAAAGTCAGCGTGTATGTATGAATGCAGAATGAATGTATTGGAGGGACGAACGGAACGAACAAACAAACAACCATACCAACGCACTTTCACAACAGAGAGAGAAAAACCCAACTCTTGATGAAGAGTAAAAAAAGAAGAAATTTATTCTAATAAAAAAAAAAAAAGGGCTACTCTCTCATACGGTGTTAGTCATTCATTCAGAAAAAACATCCACTCGGCAACATTCATGGGGTGGGGGACCAGAGCAATGGATATGATGAAAATAAAATAAAATAACAACAAAATTAACAATATGTCTAGCAGTAAAGACCGCAATGATACTACCAAATAATCCTCGGGTTTATGACCCAATACAGACAATAAATGATGAATACAAAAAGAGCGGTGATGACCGCAAAAGGGACTACCCTGAGCTAATGATAGCTTTACACAACAGGGTGAAGACCCAAGATGATTTACACTATTGATGAAAATCAGACTGATGGGTGAAAACCCAAAACTAATAAATATAAATGTCTACAAAATATTTTAGGGTTAAAAAAAACACCAATCATCATCCTAATTAAATGTTTATGAAAAAATGTTTATGCAATATTAAAATATTTGGGGTAAAAACCCAGTCAACAGCAAAGGTCCAATGAAAATATTCAACTTAAAGAAGAATGTTTTTGTAAAACATAAGTTAATGATGTTTATATTATACTAACTAAATATTTGGGGTGCAAACCCAATCCACAATAATGTTCAATGTTTATGCAGAAGAATTCAGAAAGAATGTCTTTATAAAAAAAAAAGTCAATAGTGTTCATAGACTAAATAATTGATAAATTAATCTAACTTACCTACCTAAATGAATGCATCACTAAGTAAATCAATCCTACTTACTAATGTCAAATGAAGAAAAGCATGCATGTCACACTTGCCAACACACTGGCAAAGTCACGGGTGATAACTCAGCCCCGCAGATAACAATGTACGTAGTACATATAGGTGAATAACGACACTGAAGCATTGTCGGGCCTTGAAGATTTGCCTCTCTTGCTGAACAACAAGAAGGCCCCCTCCCACACTGAAAAGAGCGGAGAAAAATGACGGTGTAGACCGGAGTATAAGTGAAGAGTGCCCCGTCCAGACGTCCCAGAATCCCCAGTCTGTAAGACGATAGCCCTGGTTCCTGCTGACAATCTAGGGAGGGTGCCCGATATGTGGCTGGGTGGATAGAGGCCAGCTGGTCCTATCCCATGCAAAGATACTTCAATGCATGGAAGTCTCTGCCAACGAAGGTTGAGCACTCCTGTAGCGCCAGAACGTGATGACAAAAAAACCGTCTAAGCTTTCTGTAGCTCCTACACTCTGAAGAAAAAAGTCTCTTAATCCTCATATATATAGAAACCAAGTCTTCCATGGCCTTCTAGAAAGAAAAGGAACGTGAAATAATGGCTGCCTATTGTTTGTTGCATTCATTTAGTGGTGTATTGATTAAATAATCCCTAGTTAAATTTCTATTTAATGAACATTTAACAATTAAATATACTATCTACCTATTACTAATTTAATTAACTATCACGTAGCATAAATAAACAAGCAAACAAATCAAATAAAAATGTTATAAATAAGAAATAAAAAATCATGCTTGCAAACTGACTGACAATGCATGCATCACGCCACTTTCACTCATCAATCAGCTGACACATAGCATGACTGATAAAGGGAGGTAATAAAATAAAAAAATAAATTTTCACCATTACTCTCCCCTTTTTTCCGTGACACATAGTGATCCACTATTACCTGCATGAGATTAGGTAAATAACATATTAAGAGTTATGATTTAATTGTAATCCTTAATAAAAAGGAATTCACTCCAGAAGTCTATATTAAGGAAATTTATATTAAACGATTACTTTTTTTTTTAAAAAGGGGTTTTTTGTTGACGTAAAATTTTAAAACTTTCATTGATTTTATTTTTGAAACAGCTTAGTTTTGTGCTTGTACTATTTGCAGAAAATTGAACCCTTAGGTTTGCTTGTACTGGAAAGATGTACTGTGGAACTTGATCTGGAAGAAGAAGCAATGAACTCTTTTATGTTGGGTATGTTTCATTTTGAATGAGTATTTCTCTTTTTTCTGTGAATCATTATTAGTATTTTGAGTCCTTGGTTTGATTTTCTACTGCTGTCATTAAACTTAAATAATTTTTAATTAGTATAAAGGTAATTTGTTTGGAAAAAAAATATATTTTTTTTTCTAATGGGTGACAAATATCAATCATATATAGAATGTCATTTCCCTTGTGATGCTTACATTTCTCAGCTATGTAAAAGAGAGTAGTTCATGTAATTATGACATTGTTTCATCAGTTTGCCCTTTGTTGTGTTTGTTTTTGTAGTTATAAATCTTAGTAAAAAAAATCAGAAGTAAACACATAAAAATAAAAATATTGTCAAGGTGCAACAATGTGTATCATTTAATGTTTGATAATTAATTAATGTATTTTGCCATTTATATGAGCATTATCCACATTTTAACCACACCTTTTTTTATGATGCATTCAACAAACAGGTATTATAATACTACAGTTTCCAAAAGTGTTGTTAAAAACTTAAATTGAATCTAATCACTGTAATTAAATAATGTGTGATTTCAGTATTCAAATATTAATAATTTCATATTTGTAAATTTTAAATATTTTATAGCAAATATTGAAATTTTAAATTTATTCTACAAAGTAAAAACACTTGTCTTTTGGATAATTGATACTTTTTATATTGAAAACATTTAAAAATCACAAAGTCTTTAAAATGTGCATTATTAATTATGACAAGTTTACAAGACAAACAATAAAACCATTTTCACATGAAATTAATTTTTACAAACAGTTTTTTGTAATGTAAACATAATTATAAAAAAAATGAAATCTGATATATAAAGAGCAAAATAAACGGGGCCCGGATCTTATATTCAGACATTCTAGAAATGAGTGAATGTCTTGCATAAAGTAAATGTTCTTAACATGAATGACCACCTTAAAATAAATCTAAATAACATTAACATACATAAAAGTAATGGTTAAATTAATAAATGTAAAGTCTGCCTCTAATATGTTTAATTCATGTACTGAAACTTCCTTAACTGCCATGCTCTCATTATTTGCATGTTTAGGGCCACTCATTGTCTGTTGGTAAAATTTTACATTTGTAATAATGATAAGATCTTCTTTCTAGCTTTAAAGTTTGTTGCTTTTGAACCAGGTTTTGATTGGAGTTCTTTTTCACCAACTTTTTATTTGTTGTGGACTTTGCATTTTGGTTGAAGTTTAGCATCAGGTCCATGCCCAGTCTAGCCCATGTAAAGGTAAAACCAACTAATCCTTAACATGAAACAAAACAAGGAGTCTGGTATGCTGGTATGCCTCAATATACATCAACCAGTATGAACAAGTGTTAAGCGGCCCCCCCCCCCCCCCCATCAAATATCCAGATTCCAAGCACCAAAGAAAGCTAAACTACTAATAACAGGTATTTATTAGTCTTCCACAAGACAAAGATGTTGTACCTTGGTGCCTAGAACAAGAGCATTGTCAGGCTGTTTGTTTGATGGAACATATTACTTTTATTAGTAATATTTTAAAATAATTTCCATGGTATTGTCGTTGAAGTTGTTGAGGATATAATTTTTCTGTATTTATATCTGACTCTTGTGTGTAAATGTATACACATTCATAAAACATAAGACATATATCTTACATGTATATTACACATTAAAATTTATACAAATATAGACATATATATACACAGTTTTTTCCTGTGAGGATAGCAGGAACTTTAAAATTTAATTTAACAGTTTACATGCGTAATTAGGTTACTCATTCAAATCCCTTTCCTTCCCCTATTGTTATAAGACCAAAATATCCCTGTCTATTTAAAACATTTGCTTTCCACTTCCTAAATTCTGTTCTGTTCCCCCCACCCCCCCAACACACACTACAGTTTTGTTAGAAGTGACCCATAGTCTTTTGTGAAGAACTTGAAGTTATATCATACATTTCCCCCGATATTGGATACTAAAGGAAACTGCGAACAAAATACAAGAGGAATGATGATGGAAGAACTGTAATAGTTTGTTTCTCTTTGTTGAAAAAGAAAAAAAATATTGTACTTCTTTTTAAATTGATATCAACAATGACATAACATACTTATGAGACAATCTCTCACTCTCTCTCTCTAATAAATGTGTGTGTGTGTGTTTATTATCTAATCTGTATCCTGTTTCTCTTTGAATGAATTTCTCTTACAGTAAAGTTATTTAATTCACACATTGACTTTTATCTATGTGGATATGAAAATACACCAGAAAAATAATTATTGATGAATAATGAATAACAGTAATTTTTTTGTTGTTGAAAAAAATGCCCGGCCTAACTGTGAAAATGATCAGAATTAATTGAACACAAGAATACAAATCACCAATGCTATATGCAAAAAACAAATAACTACACTAGAAAAAAAAGAAATAAAAACAACACTGTTATGGATCCCCAGTCACATAAACATAACAGGAAATGAAACAGCGGACAAAGGAGCAAAATATGGAAGCAAACATGGAATACTTCTAAACACCCCAATACATATACCAGAACTGCAAGCACAAATAAAAATAAATCTTTAAAAACAAGTTCCCCCCCCCCACCCATACTTAAAGAACATAACACACAACAGAGCAATATATAGATTAAGATACAACTCCACAAGATTTACACATAACCTAAACAATAAACCAAAATCATGCACTCACTGTCGAACATACAACACAATAGAACACTTTCTACTATATTGTTACAAATACAGAGAAGAAAGAAAATGCTTGACTGACACAATGAGACTATTACATTTACCAGTTACCACACAAACACTACTCTTTCCAAATAAATATCACCAAAATCATATACACCAAGCCATCATCACATATCTCATTCACACAAACACACTTCACCTTCTATAAAAATAAATATTAATAAAACCCACCACACACACACACCATTACACAATAAGTAATAAAAAAGAAAACCACAAACTTAAAGGAAGTTACAAATGGCTTCCTCACATTTAAAAAAAAAAAATTTTTTTCTATGCATATGTTGACACAATTCCTAGGAAAAACAATGCATACAATAATTGACACACTAATAAAGCATGTAAGTAAACTGTAAACAATGACAGGCAAGTGGAAAACTAATTCCATGGTTTCCATAGGTCTTCCACAATTTTTTGTTGTTGTTTTTTTTTTTTGTTTTTGAACATTGCTACCTTCCTATAACAGAGTAAGGAGGAAGGCCCCACAGGAACTCTACAGAAACTGAGAACATCAAGAAGATGAAAAGTTTCCACACAATTCCTGTGGGGAAAAGAAGTGATCATAAAGAAGAAGAAGAATTAATTTAAATTGTGTTTTATTTGATTGCTTTTCCTGTGCTCATGTTAGGGTGCATTTGTTTGGAACAACAATTCTTCTTCCTGATGGTGGTCTACCCTCGTCTGTAACTTACTCTTGTATTCATCTTCTTGAGCAGTTTCCTGATTTCAAATGCAGTTCATAATACTCTTGTAAGCTTTGTGTAGCAGTTCTTGAGGCTGACAACACTTTCTGGCTTTCCTTATCAATTTAACATGCTCTAAATTATTTTGGTTTATTTACTAACTGAGAACATACTTATTATCTTTTCTGAACAATTATTTGTTTCAACTGTCATATCTTGTTGTCATGATTGCAAAATGTTTTCAAATACTATAGCTACTTCGCTGTTTGATCTGACAATTGTTAATACCAGAGATATCAACTCCTAGAAAGAAATACCTGTATGTCAAACCCAGAAGAACCAAAAAATCCATACCAGAACTGTAAGTTATGTATAAGTTTTAAAACTAAAAATAGACTTACCACAACAAATAATACAATATTTACATGCATATTTGATCTATAAAATCAGTCCTGAGACTTTGACTAGGTTGCATTATATGTAAAACATGCACCTTTAACACTTTAAAGAAGATATTCAGTTGTTTTGAAGTCAATACAACAAATGTCAGTGTTTATTTTACATTGCAAAAAGGATGTTACTGTGTCGTCATTCAGTCTTTTCCTACAGTCAGTTTGGATTTTTTCAGTGAGAGAATGATCGTTGACAGTCAGCATTGCTGAGAGACAAGTTAAGAAGACACTTAATTAACACTGTTGGATTGGGAAACCTGATGCTACCAGTGCTGGTTTTCCGATTGATGACATCAAGCCAGTAGCTAGAAATGCTCCTTTTTTGCCCATTGATTCCTAATCTTGACTCACTTTCATCAGGCATTAAATGGCAGTCATTACCATTCACAAGTTGTTCAAATCCATCAGTAATTTTAATTCTGACAATGCAAGACCATTGAACCCATAATTGACCATGGCTAAAATCAGGCTCGGAGAGATATATTCCAATCTTGAAAGGACTGTGCACTAGATATATTCAGAAACATCAAACTGACATAAGAATGCATGAGATAGTGAGTAAACCTGGTTGAACAATGAGGTATTCAGAGTAGTGCCCCTAGATTTGCAATTAGAAATGGGGTAAACCTGGTTGAACATTGATTTTCGAATAGTGATGTCTGTGCATTTTGGCTTCCAACCCAGCCTGTACACATTTTGGTTTCAGAGCAAATGGACAGCCTAGCACTTTATATAGTATAACAGGGTTTCATCTTCTTTCTTCATGCTTAAAAAGGAACCCTGTCATTCTCATTTGATGAAATGTAGAAAGTTTTGTTTAGTGCTACATAAACTTGAACTCACCTCAGGTAATTTGTCAAAATGTATTAGAGTTCTTGGCAAAAAATCACACTCTTCTCACAAAAAAGTTGAACAATGTAAGAAATTCTCAGATTAGCATCAGACAGTTGAAAAGCTGTAGCTATAATCTTGTGCTATTTGTTTTAAAGTGTCACCAATAAATAATTATTGACATTTATTTACAAAAGAAGATTGCTAAAAACATCTAAACTTTGTTACTTGTTTCAGTGTGTGAAGGTGAAGATAATGCATTCAAATTTGCTGCTACTACAGAAGCAGAACGCGATGCCTGGATACAAGCTCTTCACATGGCAAGCTATGAATGCCTCAAGATGCAACTCCAGTCACTGCGTGAGCAACTGCAAGCTCTCACTGGCCGTGACCCTGTTGCTATTCCAGATTCCTCATCCTCTGGCTTGGACTTAGACCTGAATACTGGTGCGATGCCTTGATCATTACTTTTTTCCTGCATGTATGCCAGCCATTGGAAATAAGTTGATTTGAAAATTACAAATCTCATTTATCATTCACTTTTATGCATCCCTTAATGTACAGAATTGTAATATATAATTAGTGAAATTTCTCAATACCAACTTTAATATTTTTATTTTGCTGACAATGATTATATTTTACTCACTAATTTTGAATTAGTAATTTGAACTATGAAGTCACACAGATATTGGTTATTAGTAAAAAGAAATTATACCTGTATTACAAAATATTATAAATGTATAGATAGTGTTAGATATAATAATACTGTTATAAATGAGTTCTGTTTCCATGCAGTTCTGGAATTCTGGAAAAAAATCTGGAATTTGATTTAGCTTCTCCAGTCCTAGAAAAAGTCTTGAAAATCATTAAACTATCAGAAAAGTATGGAAAAGGTCTTAGATCTGAAGGTGGTTTCATTTTACTGTTTTATTTTTGGTAGTCCACTGGCTGGAAAGACCCCAACTAATGGTTTGAATTAATTACATCGTAAGTAAAACATGTAAAAGGCTGTATTTGATTGGTTGAAACAGTCAGCTGCTAAGTATGCTTAAAACATACAGGTTCTTTGGGAGGACTTCTAGAAATTTTTATTTCATCTGTCAATATTAACCGTAGCTAACAAAACAATCTCACTCATCAATTAAACATTTTATTTATACATTTAGAAGTCAAAACTCTTTGGGATATGCACAGACCATTTTTACTGAAATGTATGGCTGACAGGCAAAGTTCACAATTTCAAAATGGCCTCTGGTAGTGATGATTTCATAAAATAGATGATATCACTTTGACAATTACAAGATATTTATTCAAATAAATCATATCTTTCTCATGTATTAGTCAGAATGTGCAATATTCTTCCAAAATTATCTGCTGAAAATATCATCTATTTATGAAATCATCACTACCAGATTTGTCCCCAAAATACATCACTTTGATAATTACATGATATTTATTCAAATAAATCATATCTCATGTATTAGTCAGAATGTGCAATATTCTTCCGAAATTATCTGCTGAAAATGTATTTTTTGGACAAATTATATTACAGTTCTAAGAAAAAGATTGACCTCTTGAAATAGCAATATGCTTGAAAATGTACTTTAGCAATTCCATTAATCATCATGCCTTGAGTTTTAAAACAATATTCATAAGAAAATGACCCTGTATCAGGTTCTGATCATCATTATGGCATTATCAACATTTTGCATCATTTTAATCATTCCTTCTACAAATTTTTAAAATATGTAAAATAAGCAATATACATGTATTTGAAAATGAACATTCACTTCATTTGTGAAAATTACACAGTGCACAAATTTTTATAATTAAAAAAATATTCATGTGACATGACCTAACAGATTAATTTATAAAAACTACACATACTTGAAGGCAAAGGAATGCATAAAACTTTATTTAATCCTTAGATATAATCCTTAATTAATAAGACATGCTTACTGAAGAATAATGTCTTGTTAATGATAACATTTAATTTTTACAGTAAAGTTTTCATTTTCATTTTCTGAACTTTTTCCCTAATGGTCATGTAGTTTTTGATAGGTATGTTGTTTGTTGAAATAGCTTTTTTCATATTCAATATTTTACAAGTAGGTAATATTTTCAGCTCGAGTTGTAGATGAATGAAAAGATGATTTAAGTATTTTATTTTATATATTACAAATTTGATAATTTGTAAGAAATATAAAATAATTTAGAAAGAACCAGATATTTATTAAAAGAAAAATACAAAATAAAAAGTAAACATATTTTAAAACTAACAACTGATATTGCTTTCCCATAACAAAGATAACTTACAAACTAACAAACTGAAAAATGTTAATTGATAAATATTTTGTTGTCTTTTTCTGGTAGTATTCTGATTTTATAAAAGTTAAAAGATGGATGACTGAGGATGTAGAAGGCAGAATTTTTTACTCTGTTACAAAGAGAGCTAATTGACTAATAAGGGAGCCTATGTAAATGGATAGGGTATATTTATACATAAAAGTAAACAACTTTGAACATAGTTTTCAAGCTCTGCAGTCTGTATTTAACTTTAAGCACATTTTCTCAGAATGAAATATTTGCTTCAATGGTTAGCACACCAAGTCCCCTTTTGAATAATTGTAATTATTTTATTTATCTGAAATTTGGTATACTTGTTCTCCATATACGCAGTTTAAAAGTGACTTTAAAGTCTGTGCAATAGTTCTGTTTTTAAATACAAAATTTACATAATTTCTTGGTGGTAAGTGGCGGTTAGCAAAAAAATTCATATTTTCATTTAAATTTCAAAGTCTTAACAGCTATATGTAATTTTATTTGGCTTGTGTTTTACATAAAAGCCCTATTTCAAATTTTATGTATATAAATATTTTGTTAATTTTTTATGTAGTTATACGACAGGTTATTTGAAATGACGAGAGGGTCTCTTAAGTTATGATACACTGTTATCTCTCCATATTATGATAAATACACACCTCTCAATTTGCGGACTTGGGTGAAGGAGCAACTTCTGTACCCCTTCCAGCCAATAATGTTCATGTTACAGATAAACACAATAGATCAACACTGACCTGGCATTTCCCAATAACCAACAACAGGAACGACCTTGTTGAAGATTTGATGTCCAGTTTATTAATTGCTATATGATGGTCCCCACCTGCTGCTGCAAACTTCTCTCCCTTAATTATGTCACTCAGAGATCATGGGTAAATTTTATTAACAATACAAATTAACTACACACCACATTTGCAATTCAACATTGGTTGAGTACAAGTAGTGACATATACAACAATTAAAAACAGAGATACAGGGAATAATATATATATATATATATCAACACTTCAATATGGTCCAAATCCAAAAGTTCTCTTGATAATTGTCTATAATTGTTCACTTAAATTGAAAAGTGAGCAATATTCATTAACAGCATTACCTCCTCAAATGACACTTAGACAACACAAATAATATACATCATGAGAGATGAGGAAAGTTCCATCGGTTTGTTTACAAACAAATAGGTCACATGACCTGTTAGCCAATGTTCTTCACTGGCTGTGCATGATGTCAGAGGTGAAGCTCACACATGGTGCATGTAGTAGATGAGTTGAAAACAGACTTCAACACAGGAGTCCTCAACAGGTCACAGATGAAAACTCATAGACTCATTCTATGAGTGCCAAAGAAACCAAAGATCGAGAAGCCCAATTTAAGGAAGATCTATGGGAATACTGCCAAGGACTGTAGAAAAACAACAATGTTTTCTTGATTAGAAATTCAAGCTGGACAGATCTTAACTGTCTCTTTTTTAATAACTTGTCAATCTATATTTTACAATTACTGAAAATAATTATTTAGTTCCCCACAAGTGAAAGTGAATTCAGGTCTATTTTCAAACTCTCACTGCATAAGTATTAGTAACATGAATGAAGTCCTCCACAATTTTATAATATTTCATAATTTCATTTTTTAGAATATTTCATAAGTAAAAGTATATGGAAATAAGTGACAGTTAAAGGATGGGGTGAAAATATTTATCCTCAAATAGTATTTATTTTTATACATTAAAAATTAATAAAATAAAATTAACAAAGTATTTGAAAACTAATAAAAGATATTGCTTTCTTAAAACAAAGGTAACTTGTATGTCAGATTTGAAGATTATAGGTTGATCGATATTATTCATTCTTTGTGGCCAAGTTCATGGTGAGATTTTGCAGGTAATTATTTTTTTAAAAATTCTTTTAATTTGATTTTAACTTTATATTTGTCCCCTTAGTATTCTCGAAAATTTTTGTTATCGTATTTTTGGCCAGTATTTATGTGCATTGTGAATCACTTTTAGGTCTGGAATTTTACATTGTTTGATCTGGAAAAAGTCAGAAAAAATTTGGCAGGAACTCAATAACCCAATTTGGTACTTAAAGTTGGAATTTGTACTTAAATGTTTCTGTCCATGAATGAAACATGGGCAGAAAAAACACATTCCCATTATTGCCAGTAAACAGCTGGCATATGTCTGCTATTCATTTGTGTGAACTAGTTCACCTCTTTGTAAATAGTTATGAGTGGATGTTGCTACTATTAATTGTTTAAATAATTTAAATTTAATTTGAAATTGAAAATTAATGGTCTTATGGGCTTGTTCATTTCAGTGGATTACTGCAAGATGAGATCTTCTTAAATCTGAGACCAAGTAGTTGCTTAGGTTTTATTTTATAAATTTATTGTTTCTTTTCATTTTTTTCCACCTAAGTTCAAAGTCGTAACAGATGACAACAGTCACTAATAAATATATATTATTTCACTTGCTTGTTAAAAGCTTACTGATAAATCTACCTTCTATATCAGGGTACAACAGATTAATTTTAATCAATCTGTCAGACTGTTCAAAATCAGAGATTTGAATTTTAGATTCCTGTTTAAAAAATTAGGATTTCATGTTACTAAAGATTTTAACAAGCAAGTAAATAAACAAAAGTACAAACAAAAAAAAATGTTTTCTTTTACTTCTTCCTGACCTATCACTGGATAAAGTTATAAGTACAGTTTTCTTAGTGCTTGTGACTTTTTCCTAATTTTTTAGTTTTAATTTTAATTTTGTAACCAGATACTAGAGATATTCGGATGATATAAACATATTTTCTTATGTCAGTCATTGTTATACATGTAATAGTTTGTGCTGTCATTAAATGCAACCATGAATAAGACAAAACTTTGCTTGTCCTGACAAACACACAATTTTTAACAGTTGGGCAATTTTACCTGCCCCAAACAGTGGAACAATCATATTGCACAGGAAACAAATCTCTGTTCTTGTTTTCAGTCCTATTGATATTGCCTAAACAGGTTTTTAATTATTGAAAGGTTTTATCTTATTGTTAATTATTTTAACACTGCATAATTTATTATTATTTTAAATGCTTCTCTAAAGTAAAATTAAATAACGAAATATTCTTGCAATAGTTATGTCTAATTTACTACAGAATAATCTCTTAATCTCAGCTTTGATACAGACCATCACAATTTGCTTATTGGCTCAGAAGTTGTTTAACTGTAATTTTTCAGCATTCCAAATATTTGTCAGTTTCATGTTTTTGGTCAGAAAATATTTTTTCCCCACTCAAGAAATCTGTTGGAGAATTATTTTGACTAATTTTAAAGTTTCTTTGTTTTGGCAAAATAAAAATTGACATAAACAAAACAAAATTATCCAACAATAAAATTTAATCAATTAGTCTTATTGTTAAGACTGATGAAAAAAGATTTGCGTATGTGTTGTGTACATGAATATGTGTGCGCGTGTGTATTTCTTTGTTTATGCAAAAAGTTTGGCACATTTTCTAATGTAAAAGTGCATGCTTTGCTCACTTTTAGCAACGTGAACAGTCATTTCAATATTATACTCTCAGCACTAACAGCTTTGGAAATCCAAATCCATCATTTCTATTCTCCATTAATCATTTAATGTTCACCCCAAGTAACAATTTTATTTTGCATATCCTGAAATATTTACTGATATATGTGTACCTGTAAAGAGGCTGCCATATTGTTTTTCAAAGATAATCTCACCTCTAGCAGGATTTGTACTCTGTGATTGCAAATAAAGAATTTTAATTTTAGTTTCAGACAGTAAAATTAAATGAATGGTGTGAGTTTGAATTAGTAATAGGTGATAGCAAAGGTTAAGATGATGAATTTTTATGCTTTATTATAGATGCAAGTGTTTCAAAAACTCGTTCAAACTGGTTTGATTTTCTGAGACAATTTAACATGGTTGTAGCAATAGTTCTGAAGATTGAAAATCAGGGTTCTAATACTTACTTTTATTAGAAACATTTAATAATAATATCATGGAATGACTGTTGAATTTACCACTCTTCATCAAAACAGTTTTGTTGTGCATGGTGCTCCCATTTAGTTAATGGAGTAGAAATATCAAGAAGACCATGACTAATTACTATTAAGCTTTGTAGAATCAATGTCATTGTCCATGATTCTGGACTGGTAGTCCCAAAGTTCTGTATTTTCTTTGAGTGGCACATTCACATTGCAAATGACAAATTTGGAATATTGGTGCCATTATTTTTTTGAGTGTTTTGGAAAGATGCCATTTCACCTCCATACTGAACAGATGTCTTGGGGTGCAGTCCTATATTTGGTCAGAGTGGTCTTCTTGAATGTCCACAACTGGTCTACATTTATTTAAGTCTTAGCCTGAAATTAAAAGCCAGTCTGTATGTTGCCATATTCATGCCATATAATAATAAAATCATATTGCACTACTTTTCTGCTAAATCTACCTTCAGACAAACCAACAGACTTATCAGATCCTTTCTACTCTTTCCCTCGAGCACACACTTTGAATACTAAATCTTTTTCTCAATGCTTTAATGTTTGCTGCTCTTTTCAGATGCATAATTTTTCCCAATTTGTTTTCCTTATACACCACAACACTATTGCACCATGATGTCACAACATGTCACTCTAAACATCAATCACCAAAGTACTATTCACTCTATTATATTACTTTAGTTTAAACATTATTAGCATTATAAGTGCTGTGTGAAAAATCCATGACAGAAGGTATTTGAATTTAGTGGTGAGAGAGAGTAATCTTTTGAACATAGTTAATTATTATTGTTTGTATTTATGTCTCTGTGTGTGTATGTTTGTGGGCTGATTTTGCATCAACGATGGGTCCAAGAACATGATTTAGGACTGAGGGGGACTTAAATTTGGTAGCTTTTGTTGGATTGGTAGCTATGGAGTATAAATTATTAAATAAGAGATTAGTTTAAAATTGTCTCCCACCTTAACTGAACCCTGACCCATTAGCCTTATCTGAGAAATAAAAATGGCTATTTATTTGTACTAATTCTTCAAAGAGCTCTACGTGTGACAGTAATGGACATTAAGCTCAGTAATCATGAGCTAGAGAGAAGGTGAGGATTAATCAAATCCCAATCATCAAGTTGGGTTTGGACCTATGGCCTTCTGCATTTGAGACTAGCACCTAACCTCTCAGCCACTGACCCCATTAGTAATTTCATAAAATTACAGCGGTCTGTGTTATTTCACCATTGATGTGGAACTATCATTTTAGTTCATGCTTCCAAAAACTAACCATTTAAAAAAAAAAGAAATTGTCATGAATTGTGATTTAATTATGAATCTGTAAACTTTATGAATCTTCATAATATTTTGCATCTTTATGAAAATTTGAACTCATATTGATGGAATATTTTCTCATTCATTTAGTACTCCATTTGTCATATATTCTTGTTAGACCTACTCTTCATTTTAGTAATTTTCTCTTCTCTGATTATTTTTGCTTTCCATTTATCAGCACTTTAAAACCCCAAACCCAAAACTTTGATTTGAAACAATAAAAAAAATATTTAGTACTAAATGTTGTTTAAGTGCCTTTGACAAAATGGTGGTACCTATTATGGCATTTGGGTGTTTAAAATGGGATTGAGAGACAAATAAAAAGGTTAGTTAAATCTTTCCCTTTTTTCTAAATTATCTCCACTACTGGAGTTTAACCTATACTAGCAGTCACGCATATTCTACCTGCTGTATGAACATGTAACAGTGAACAACAAAAAGTATGTTCACAAACATTTATTTAATCTAGGTACATTTAACACTCATTTAAATTTATAGTCTAGCTCTAGTCCCCTTCTACTAGTATGCAGAATTTACAATTTAGAGCTACAAGTTAATTTAAGTAAAATCTTGCTTGTTGCTAAGGAAAATATTATTAAGAAAGAATAGTTAGTTTTTAAAATTTGAAAATCATAAGAAATTATGCGCGCGCGTGCTTGCACACACGCACGCACGCATGCACGCACGCACGCACACACACACACAGGGCAGTATAATTGTAAAATTCCAGTACAGCTTGATAAAAGCACATATTAGCATTGGGCTATTTGGTCCAAATGACTCTTTTATTGCAATTTTACAGGAAATATATAAGTGTAAGCACTCTCAATGGATGGAATTGCTACACAAAGCAAATCAGAAAAATATTTTGATTGAATCTTTGTGTGTCTGCCCACATGTATGCATGTATGAGATTTTTAACAACTTCACAATCTCTTGGATTTCTGTAATACCATCAGTAGAAATTTTATTATATTTGGTAAATTCAGTTTCTACTTTGATAATTGTACAAGTCCACAAAATGAAGAAATTAGACTTTCATATTATCAACTTAGAACAATAGAACAATATGTCTGCTCTCCTGCCTACAAATGTGGCCATATTTAATTTGGAATCTATTTAGATCTGAAGTCAATATTATGATATCTGCCTCTGTGTATCATGAACTTCTTCTGATCAACTTTCTGTCATTTGTCATCTTGATTTGTCGGTACAAAATCATCACCTGCTGTTTCAAAAAAGAAATATCCATTTGATAAAATTCAGTTAATTTATTATGTTTGCTTTAACCAAGCAGTTATACCTAACCCAACTGTAGAACAGCTTGATCAGCACTTTTATTCACTCAATGATAAGCATGTTTCAGCAACTGTGAGTGAAATTCCATTGCATAAGTATGCTCCATGTTAATGTGTGATAAACTACTTACTGCTGCAAGAGACTGATGTAATGCTGAAAAGCAGTGGATTGCTTCCATCCATTGTCTACCAACAAATGCATGAATCTGCCAAGAAAGTCACCAATCTAGTCTACAATGGAAAATGTAACTATTTCAATATCAAGATTGCTTTTTGCCATTATTGTTACGCTATTGGCAAGAAAGTCACCAATCGTCTACAAGGGAAAATGTAACTATTTCAATATCAAGTTTGCTTTTTGCCATTATTGTTACGCTATTGGCAAGAAAGTCACCAATTGTCTACAAGGGAAAATGTAACTATTTCAGTATCAAGTTTGCTTTTTGCCATTATTGTTACGCTATTGGCAAGAAAGTCACCAATCGTCTACAAGGGAAAATGTAACTATTTCAATATCAAGTTTGCTTTTTGCCATTATTGTTACGCTATTGGCAAGAAAGTCACCAATCGTCTACAAGGGAAAATGTAACTATTTCAATATCAAGATTGCTCTTTGCCATTATTGTTACACTATTAGCAAGAAAGCATCTGCATTTCCAAAGATTTGATGACATGACTTTTCTGATCTATTAAATTCTTACATGATCCAGTAAAATACATCAGAAATCAGCTTGATACCAAAGTACATCTGAACTTATAATTGACATACAATTCTGACAACACATTTTAAAATTTACATATTTGAACTCATCACTCGAGATCTCCTAACATCACTTATCAAAACTTGTGTTCCATGGTTACATTTTCTTGATCATTCTCTGCATCTCTATTTCTCTCATAATTATTGATATGGTTAACACAATTTATCATGTGGATTGTTCTTAATAATCTTTAAAACTGCTACTGTTAAATTTGTAGAAATGTTAATCCTTCACTATATTGATGTAATAAAACAAAAACTGTCATGTTCTTATCCAGTTCCTATTCTCCCAGTTATCAAAAGTAAAAACTCATAGTCTCATAAATAATTTTCAGTCATCCTATCACCAACCTTGCTACAGCATAAAATCAGTACTTGTGGAAGTTGTTCATTAATCTCTTATTTATGTCAGAATGGTAGAGAAAGTTGTGCTGTCAAAAACTGTGTCCTGTTTCAAAGACACAGTAATAAGTAATTCTGATATCCTTATCAACATTACTGTGGTAAAGAATCAGTACTTGTGGAAGTTGTTCATTAATCTCTTATTTATGTCAGAATGGTAGAGAAAGTTGTGCTGTAAAAAAACTGTATCCTATTTCAAAGGCACAGTAATAAGTAATTCTGATATCCTTATCAACATTTACTGTGGTAAAGAATCAGTACTTGTGGAAACTTGTTCATGATTTCTCTGCGTTATGGATGATGGAAAGATTTAAAATCTTACTTTGCTTGGTCTTTGTGCAGCTTTTGACATTATAAACCATAGGAGATTAATATGTTATCTCCAGCATTGGTTTGGCATTCCCTGTACATAATTATATAATTATCAATGTTCTAATCATACATAAATGATAAAATTAAAGATACTATCTGTACATTGCGAAAACTTTAACCCAGCTTTCTCATCTTTGGTATGCTATAAAGTTCTGTTCTCCAACCCAGCCTTCTCATCTTTGGAATGCCTCAAGGCTATATTCTTGGACCATTTCTTTTCAACTTCTACACACAACCTCTCTCAAGCAGCATAAGTTGTCACATGAGTTGTATGCTGATGACACTCCTCTGTATAAGTATGGTCATCTGAAGAAAATTTTACCATCCAGTGCACTGAAGAGTATATTTGGATGAAATTTAACAAGTTCCAATAAGAATGAAACCATTCTGATTATTGCAAAATAGATATCTCCACGCTCAAGATTCTCATCCACAGTCAGTTAACATCATTGGCATTCCCAAGTTTTGTCAGTCATTGAGACATCTGGATGTCATACTGTACAGTGTTCTCTCATTAAACCAATGTCATATGAATATACATACCTAGACTGAATCAAATAAGCCTGTTTTGCAACCTTCTCTGAGTTGTAGCCACAAAAACTCTCATTTATCTCTCAGTATAGTAAAGATTTGAAAATTGCAAATCTTCTCTATCTGGCACCACATTATTTGCTCAGAAATGTCAGAAAGTTAACATCTACTGTTTGGTTCACTCTAAGAGCCCAGGAACTGTTTTTGTTTTTTTAAAGTGTTTTTCTCAGTACTGGGTTTCCTAACTGTGGGCATCTGGTAAGTATTCTTTCTCTTTTGAAATCCCAACCCCTGCATTATACAACTAAGGCAAATTATACTGCATTACAAAGAAAATCAACTGCCAGTTGTTGACTAATAATATAAGCAATCCCTGGTTAACTTTTAATAGTAATTCAAAATATTTCTGTGGAATATAATCTATAAATTTTGAAAAATTTTTGAATTGCTGCCCCTGGATTATATTTCAGAAATGAATTATACTTCTGAGGACATTCACATCATTAGGTGAATGGCCAGCCTTTAAAAAATGAAAAGAAGTGGACGACCTGAACTGTGTGATTAATATTTGAAGACAATCAAATCAAATGAAATATATATTTCCCCACAAAATTATGTCTAAATTTAATATGATTATTATTATATGACTATATTTCTCAGCTTATCAGCCCCTATTTATATTTCTAAGACAAATTTACTTAATTGCAGTGCAAGGACAAAGATCAGCCATTGTATTTGACTAAAACATTAAACATGTAGCAATTTTTGAAAATGTATCATAACCATTCAAGAATTATGTGTTTCTAGTAGGTTTTTTTCTTTTCATCGTCATATTATTATTATAATGTAGTAAATACATGCCTTTTAGTTTTTGTAATAGCCATTAATAACTTAGTTTATAAAAACTTTTATTTGCATGTCACATTCCAGTGTTTGCATATAATAATAATAATAATGATGTTGATTTAATAGATGGTTTAATATTTCATGTAAAAAAGAAGTTCTGATTGCTTTACAATATTAAATAAAACAAAATCAACATATAAAATGTATAGCATGACACAATACTGAACACATAATAACATGTGTTCATATACATTTATGTGTGTGCATGAAAGCAGAAGGAAACAGTCTCCTACACAGGTCAGAGGTGGAAGAAGTCATATTTTTGAGACAAAATCAACAGAAGGAAGAATTTTTGTACTCACAGCTGCTACCCTTTGCAATTATTGTATCCTTAAGGTCTTCTCTTAAAATGTAGAATAGACTATAGCTTGAATTTCTTGACTTCTGAATTTTGGCTTGAGTGCCACTGTCGAGCATTTAAAAACCTCTTTTATGATCTGAATGTAATTTTATAAATTTATAATAAGTTTATGTAAAGAATATAAAGTTTGTCTACAAACATGTCTAATTTCTGAGATAAGAAGATTTTATCTAATAAAGAATTAAAGTGTCAAATATTCTAGCAACCATGCACACAACAACCAAATAACTGAATGACTTTCTTTGTATGTTGACTTATATCTCCACTCTTGAAGAGATAACAGCCTCATATTCTAATGGAGCATTAGGGAATGCAGTTGTTGTAGTGATCCCATCTGACTGGTTGTTTTCTTGAAATTTCTTACATGTTTATTTCCATTTGCCTTTTCCAGTTGAATAGGGTATTAAGGATCAGAGAGGTGTGTTCAACATCTGCCAGAGTTTCATGAGAATTTTAAAAATCAAACTTACTAATAGAATGGCATATATGGGTATGATCCATATTGATAATGCATGCACTTGTCATAGGGAATGGAAGACAAACACTAACTGAGTCTTATATGTGATGGTAATTAGGTCTGTGTGTGCAGCCTTGAAGATTACTGGGGTGAAGCATCCACTGTAATGGAGAGTACATTCTGACAGTCTGCTAACACGTTTACTTATCCTGGAATGTGATGTGATGTGCTTTGATAGAAATGATCCTCTCTGGGCAGACAGAGAAAATATTTCTGACCAGTTGGTACAGATCAAATGATACAGTCCTCTGAATGATCAAAAAGTCCCATAGCATCTTGTAGGCATAGAAGAAATGGGATGTTGGGAGAGGAGGGGGTCATATTTCCTTTCAAACATTCCCTATGTACAGAGCCTCTCTGAAAAGAGGTGGATAGGTCATTGTCATTCGTATGTAATGGCACATGATTGTCTCCATTAGAAAATCAGAAAGGTATAAGACTAAGATGCAGTTTGCTTAGGGCTGTCAAATCTGTTACAGAGTTTAAGAGATCTCTCATTGCTGTCTTTGAATTTTTCTCTATCATGTCTGTTACCATTTGGACTGTTTTCTGAATATGTTTGTTGGTTTTGACTTTTTCTTCTTTGATATGTTTAAAAAAATTAATATGTTAAAGAATTTCCTACATAGTATTAATCCCTCCAAGTCAACTGTTTATGGGCAAAAATATACTGAGTGCAGAGATCGGCAGCCTTTGTAAGACCCCTTAAAAAGATACCTTAAAAGAGAGCAGTGATTTGATGATGAATGACAAGCTACTTCAGAGAGGAGGGGTGGCACTCAGCCCTGTTCCAAACATTTATGACCTTCTGGTCTGGACTAAAATGGCATAATGAGAGTGGTGTGTTTAGTTTTTTTTTTTTTTTTTTTTTTGCTTCCTGTGACTGGGAATTAATAGCTTTGGATGTTTAGCTACTTCCTGTAATTTTTTTTAGGTCTCCTTTATGTCCTTTTTTAAAGGAGAAATTGTACCAGCCAGGGTACCATCAGGTTTCTCAAAAGCAAGAAGATTTTGCTGTCTGTCAAGATTTAAAGGACATTTCTTTCAAATGATAGATACAATGACTCAAAAATATCTCTAGTTGCATACTGGGAGAGTTTTTTAATTCAAGTTTTTCCCATCAGCCTATCTAAAAGTATCAATCCTTGGATGTTTACAAGTATGATGAACAGCTATGGAAACATTCAAACCACTGACAAGAGGACATACTTATAACAGATGACAAAAGTTCTCTTATCCTGTTTACATAGTGAGAGAACTTTAAGAAATTTTTTAACAAAACCTAGGGTGAAGATGCAAGTCTAGACAAATTAGACCTGATTTCATCTCACTGAACATTTAAGTACATACTTATCAAAGAACAAAGAGTCAGTGACCAATAAACATATTAAAAAAACAGACTAGGTTGTAATAGACATGATAGAGAAAGATTCAAAGCGAGCATTAGATATAGTGGCAATGAGAGATTTCTGTCAACACACCACCAAATAACCCTCAAAAGGGTGGCAACTAGTTTTTTCTTGATCATAGAAGGTAGGATTAAACTTTGAAATGCAGCCCTTCTTTGCATTAACATAGTGTGAGCTACAAATATAGCAAAGGGTGCATACTCCTCAGCTCTATTAATAAAGCCCTCCTCTAAAATTATATATATATGAAATTGATATGGCAGAAATGTCACTTTCCAAGCTAAATATAGCTTGTGAGGCTAGATCCACATATGCCAGATGCCTCCTCAGTGGGTCATGAGTGATGTGTGGCATCACCTTACAGTCAACTTTCAAAAAGGATTATCAGGAAGACCAAGCAGAATGGCATCTTTATTCCAGGGCAAAGATTCTATTGAAAAGACAGCTTGTAAATTTAAACTGAAATTTGGCATGTTTTTCCACTGGTGGCAGGTTAGTAGCAATTTATGCTAATTTGGAAATGTCTGAAGAATAAATGTTAAATCATCCACCTGGGCTTGAAATAAATTTGTTTTTTGTTGCAAGTCAGTGTTTACTCTCAAAGGATCAGCTGATCCTGGGGTCAGTTTTTCTGTTATTAATGGAAATAGCAGACTACCATAGACATAGATTATTTATGACATGCTTCATGAGTCAGAATGTCCCAGATACTCTGACAGATAGATGATGATAATGATATCGAGGATAAAAATTATTGTGCATGACAAGAGTGTCATATTATTTATGACATGCTTTATTGAGTCTGAGACACACTTTTATCATGCATAATATATTTTTATCCTCAATGTCATTATTGTTATCAACACAGTTTTATAGACTGACCTAGTAATCTAGTAGTTTACTTGAGTGTTCTAGTGCAATTAGAGAGTGCCTCAGATCACTATAGCTCTTATCTAATTGCTTAGTTATTTTATAGTGCCAGATTCGCTGTCCGATATAATGTTAGCCCTTGGCCATAGGATATAATGCTCTGATATATTTCTTCCAAAAGATTGTGAGGGGAATAAGCCATATTCTAACTGGGCTCTATACCCCTGCTATGTTTATGTTCATAACTTATACCTTACATACATGTGCAACAGTAACAATGGATATCCTTGTCAATGTCAACATTCTTACTGCCCTACCTACTGTCACCCTTAAAGAAAACAGTAGCTAGGCATGTCTAAGCAGTTTTCTCTCAGCAAACATTCAGCCAGTAGTAAAAAAACATGCATGTCTTTTTTTCTCTCGCAGTGTGTATAGACTGCTCAAGTCGGGTGGGAGTCAAATATTGTTTACGTCATCCACATTTGGAAACCAGTGAAACTGATCATACTGTAGCAAAATCAAAAAAAAGAGAAAAACAGCTCAGATAGCTATCAAATAAAAGTAAAGAAAAATTGTCTTACCTGTGATAAATGATAGGACAGTTGATTAAAGAACAATAACTACAAAACTAGTACCAAATAGAAGAAGTATAACTAGTCAAGGTCTCTTTTCTTAATCACCCCACTCTTAATGGAATTAGTAACTTTATTAATGGCCATGGCTTGCAGGAGTATCAGGTATCTTAAGTGTCTTCATGTGGTTGTTTGAATTAAAAATCTTTATTATGTCATATTTTAATCTTTTTAATGCAGCTGAATATTAATTTTACAATGAATTATTTGTACTTTGTCAGTAATTACAACTAATATATATGTAAAGTGTGTATATTTGTCACTACGAGAAGTCAATTTTCAAAACTCATATTTCAACTGCTATCTTTATTGATACTTTATTGTAATGTTATACCTATATAAACATCTTGCTCCAAATTTAGTTTATTCCATGGAAAATAGACTTCTAACTACAATGTATAAACAAGAAAAATTCTTCATAAGCATAATTGACATTCTTTTGTATTCAACATTTCCCTTTGCTTGGAGTATGAAAATATGTATATATACCCTTAACAATAATTTTTTGTTAAATAAACCAGAAGAAAGATTTAAGTACATGTATTACATGGCTAGGTTGCATGAATTGCATATAATTTTTATATGATGGGAAAACAGCATGTGTGTGTGTGTGTGTGTGTGTGCATATGTATGTGCTATCTTGCATGGTATTTCAGGAGTTAACTAAGTAAAATAAAAAAAGCGACCTGATATAATATTGTAATAGAGAATTTAACTTAATAAACAGAAAAAATAGATTACATTATCTTTTTCCACAATTGTGTTGTGATACTTTTTAAGTATGTTTTTATCTGCTGCTAGTAGCATTTTGTTTTTTTGGAAAGTACATTATGAATGATTGCAGAAATCATTATAACCTAAGAATATCAGAATTAGTATAGAAATGATACAAAGTCTTGTCAGACTCAGTAATCAACATTTTTAGACACTTAACAGAAATTTTTGCAGTAACATTTTTTTTTATAAACTTTATTTTTTTTTGCACTTTTGACTTTGATGCACCTTTGATATGAACAGTGAATAGACAATGTATATACTCAATAGCAGCCTTTAAATTTTATTCAGGTTACTATATGTATTGCTTTTGCAGAAACGTGAGCTCAATAAAATTATTAATTTATTTTATACACAAATACAGCAAAATGCAATAGTGAATTTGATTGCAATTATTACATGTTCATGTATATAGTTAATAGTTTCTTAATCCAACTGGACAAGAATTTAAATAGCTAATGGGACATGCTTTCTGAATAAAATTTTAAAAAATTGAAATATGTTAAAAATAAAGTGCTTCATAACAAAGAGTCACACACTATGGATTTAAAGAATCCCAACAGTAAAATAGGAAAATTTATTAATATTTTTTTAATCTTTTATAATATGTTATTTGAATCAAAGACTAAATAGAAATGATTTAACATAGAACATTATAATAATGCAGTTATTGTATTGAGTATTGATACTATTGTGAGTCAAGGACAAATTATGCTTGACCTCCTATCTAAAAATTAGTTTCATTGTTGTATTAGGCTCTTTTGATGTCATCGCCTTCATTGTATTATACATTTCTTGTACTGGCGAACACGAATGGTGATGTAACTACCATGCTTGCCACGCATCGTGCCATAAGTGGATTGCACACAATTAAGAGAAATCTGTTATGTCTGTGCATGTTATATAATACACTTGAACAACAGCAGAGAGGGAGTTGTTGTTCAAACCCGATGCTCAACCGACAGAATTCCCGCCATAATCCTTAGATATGCATAAATACCGTGAATCTGATTTGGGAAATTATTCTTGAGGGAACTTCGCCCAGAAATTACAAGGGTTGCTCATATTCCTGAATCGAGGATAAGCCCGCTAAATATTCAGACAAGGTAACGCATTGATTTCTTAATATTTGTTAACTATATTTTATTAAGAATGTTGTAGTGTGGTTTTGTATATTTATTTGTGATTGATTGAATTGTTGCTATTTTTCCTGACGTGTGGCCAGAGAATAGGGTGACCAAGTTAACATGTGTCCTGTAATCCTAATGATTATTGAAATGTATAATGATATCATGGAACAATATTTTATCTCCACTAAATAAATGATTGAATTGATAAATTGTGAATGATGTGGTGCGTTTGAAACATTTTCGCCAATACGATAATTTTAATCCACTTGTGTGTGACATATTTCTATTTTAATTGTAACACACTTGTGTGTGGTTTAATTCATATTTTTTATCTTCCAATGTAAAAATATGAATAGAGGTAAATTGTAATAGGACACCTAATTGCCTGTTGACACTACGTAAGGGTCGGCGAACTATAGGATTATCGCTCATAGAAATGATTGCTATTGTTTCAGAGCGGATTCTGGTTTTGGTTTTGGCTTTGTTTTGTGAAAGACAAAGTTGGCATTCAGTTAACACTGAAGTCCTAGGGCTACTGAGCTGAGGACTGATGCAGAGATATGCTATTCAAGTGTGACGAGTTGTGCAGACAGTCGGCCGAACAACCATCGACGAACTGTTGGGGCGTGAGCTGCCATAACTGATGATGATGATAAAAGATAAGTGGGTGTCTGATAGATTCTGAGATCAGAAATTTGTGTTATGATCCATTCAAACTCTTTGAAGACACAATACGTAATCCTACTGACCTTCGTATTGAATGTATTGATGTGTGGAATTACTATTTTGTTAAATTGTTAAAAATATTAAATTTTTATATTTTTGTTATCCAAATAACAGAAGTTGACTAATTATTAGAAAGGAAGACTGAATGAGAACTGGGCTGGGGGCTGAGTCGAATGTATATATTTGTATGCTTAATTAGTCATTATTGGGATAATGTGCCTAGTTCACGCAATATTATACAGATTCATCTGTCACTGTAATTAAACTGAGAGAATTAATTAAGGAGACTGAAAGGTGAGTCTGGCAACCAGTCTGTCATCACCATAGGTGTAATGTTAAGAATTAACAATCTTTAAATCTTCATGTTGAGGCAGGGTCTCTAAACAAACACTGGAATGTAATAATTAGGGGCTAGTCCGGGATAAATAGTGATATGTAACAAGTGAGAACTTGCAAAGATTATAAACAAGTAGAATATTTTTTTATATTTTCTAAGTCATAACAAAGAACTATTGAACCATTACAGATGTGTAGATTGTGACAGATAAAGATTCTGAAGGAATAAGAAATATCAATAAAATCTGTTATAATAATTTGTTTCAATATTTAATTTGAATAATACGATATTGAAAATAAATATTTCCTTTCTTTTTGTTTGTTTCAGAACCTTCAACAGAAGAACCTGTATTAGAAATTTCTTTGTGTAAGTTTCACACTAATTGCATTTTTTAATATTATTGTTTATATTTTATATATGTACCTCTATGTCCTTGTTCTTGCAGAGCTTGAATCTTTTTTTGTCTAGCACCTTAGGATCTGACAGAAAATGCCGGACCATAGAATTTGCATTGTAAGAATCTCTGTAAAAATATTAGCCTGTTATATAAGCATCTCACCTGAAGTACTTACACTATTGTTCTGAGTTTTATAAGTGCACTTTCTTAATATCTAGTCTTTCCATCTTTCAGAGTTTTCTGACAATTTAAAATTTTTCTCAGTTTCATTTTCAGTAAAAAAAATCTTTAAAATTTGCTGTTTGTTTCTGTATGAACCAGTGCCATCACTCAAAACCGATGTTTCTTTTACTTATTTTTTCAGTAATTCCACCTTTTCATGCTTAGATTGTGATTTATACTTGTTAGTACTAGCACCACATTCAACCACTCTTGGTCTCTTGGCAGATTGATTTGATTGAATGTAGGGGACGCTTCCGGCTTTCGTGCTCTTGGCCGACAAAATGAAGGGTTAATATATAGGCAGAATATAAGCCAAAACAGGAATATATAATAGTCACAAAGGTGCAGATTTAAACAAACTTTTTGCGATAGATTCAATTTTTCTGACCTTGAGAGTTGCTGAACCACATAATTCAGGACTACATTTACAACCTATACCAACTTGTATACATATTTTCTACATAACCTGGATATTTCGATCATATTTGTCACACTCTGATTATATTTTCATTTACTTTTATACTTCACTAAACTGGTAGACAAGTTTCCTGATTATTTGAGGGGTTGTATTAATTGTTTTAATTTTTTTGTTTGTTTCATTTATGAGTATTAATCTCAAATGTCCTTAGTGTTGCCGTTTATCTATATTGTTTTCCTTTATTATTCTATTTGTCACTTTTATTATTTTTTGAAGTTACCTTTTGAAAGAAGAAGAAAGAAGTAGCATACTAAATAGACTTTAGCAATATATAATCACACTTACTTTGCCCACCGTGTCCGCTCTTCAGAGTGGACTGTTCGCTCATTTATAATTGTTAGCAGTGACTGGAATCTAGTGTGTTACAGATTCTTTGTAGAAATGTGATTTACAGTAAAACAGGATCACAGCTAGATTATTATTAAATTATGACTAAAGTATTATTTTAGATTTACTACCTATCAGGGGTTTGGTTACATTCTGGTAAACATTATTGCTCAGATAACATTTTTCTACACTGCAGAGCAAGTTGCAGTGTACGTGGCAACATATGATGCTTCGATTTAGTTATTATTTACAAATTGCTACAACATTGCTCACTAAGTCAGCAACTAGTTATTTATGCAGGCAGTGTTTTTAAAGATCAGTTGTGTCATACTCTTAGTGTGATGGTACTGCATCTCCATAAACACTTGATACTGAACAAACCAATCTCAAAGTTGTAAAGAAAATCATGTCTTGATGTAATAAACCTTTCTATTCTGCATGCTGTTTTATTTTACTGCTTAAACTGATTAATACTTTTCATTATGAATTATAATAATTGATTACTATGTTTTATTTAGTATAATAGATTTTGGTGTTTTACTGCAAACTTGCAAGAAATGATTGTTCACCGTACTGGAAAACTAAAGAGTATTAAGAAAGGTCAAATGATGCAGTACAAATATGCACTTTAGAGTTGTTAAAGAAAATATAATAATGAAAAAGTGTATGATTCATGTGATGTGCATATTGTATTGCACAGAGACCTTCAGTTTTATATGCAGTTACTATATTTTCCCCAATACCTGCAATTTAACTGGAAAGAACTGTATAAGTAAAGTTTATTAACAAATTTCTCTCTCTCTTTTTTTTTTTTTTTATAAAAACAGTTGCTTTTGTATTAAACATATACTTTTAGTAGAAGAATAATATTCAGAATCATTTATTTTTTAATTATTTTTAGGACCATTTCATGAAGTTGGAGTAGGTATTTTATAATTTCAATTAGCAAGTCACCATATATTTTTCTTTATTCTTGATGCTTTCCAAACCGACTATAAACCAAAGATACCTGTAATTCTAATTTAAAAAAACAATCAAGGGCTTCTTGTATTATAATTCTTATAATGCAACAGTTGTGCAAAAATTCTTTCATTCAGACTTTCAGTATATATATGAGATACAGTCTTTTTAAACTGTACGTACAATAGGCTTACACATTTTAATTTTTTCTTAATCTCTTATTGTTATAGGGATTGTTTTGTGTTCATGAAGACACTTTCTACTAAACATTGACTCTTGTAATTTTCCTGTATTATATAACTAGAAAGCCTTTCTGATGTAATTTCTACTTTTTTTTTTCTTCTCAGTCACGCCATTTATGTAACTTACATTATATGTGTATTGTATTTGTTTTTACTTCAGTTTTGTATTGATTACATTTTCTTTTATGTTACTACAGCTTGCACGGACCTTCCAAATGATAGTCAGGGCAACCCGCCTAATTCCTTAGTTATGATTCATAACATCTTGCCACAACAACAGCAACTTTGGGTCCATCTCAACCACACTGAAATTGCTGAGGTATGTATACTGGTAAAGTAATAAATATAACCGGTTAGTATAACTTTATTTAACCTACAGAACAAGCTATCCCATTAAGTTGTTCCTATCTTTGGTAGTTATATTAGTGTTCTTACAGTTTCTCTACTACCCTTAGAGTTACTATGCATTTATTTAGAAAAAAGAGTTACTTCACTTGATATTATTCCCCCAAAAGCTCCCTCTGGGAACCAACTTAACTAGCAGAGAAGCAGAATGTTATTTCCCATTTCTGCCGATAAAACAGACCCGTCCCTCTGTTTATAAGTTATTTCCTTTTCTGCAGATGAATAAGCTTTTCACACCTATATCTAGATAATACATGATCCTTTTTTTACAATTGGTTTAGGCATATCGATCAATTTGAATTATGTATATCCTTGCTGACAAAAGAAATTAATATTATATTATTTATCATACAAAGTATAATTTTCTCCCTATATGTGTCCTAAAAAAAACCAGCATCCATGGGTCAGTTGACCCTTCTGCTTTCTCCCTATTTTAGTTCTGGTTCAGATGTCAGGATGGCACAGACTCCAAAGTAGATAAGTCTGACTGTATATACACTTTCATAAATTACTGTTGCTGCTGTTTCAATAGGGTGAGATCAGATTATGTCTTCTTTGTAAATAAAGAATTTCTCCAAATTAATCTAGACATCTTATCACTACATGGACCTAATTATTATATCTTTATGGTATAAATTATTGTTGAGTAGATCTGTGCCATATCCTTCTTGTACACTTCACAAACATATCTTATAAAAGCATTTTGTACTTTTATAAAACTTTCCAAAATTTAATATTGCATCTTTACAATATATTATTATTTTGCACTTTTATAAAGTTTTTCAAAATTTAATATTGCATCTGCACAATATATTATTATTGTCAAAATAAATTTTCATAAATAAATAAATGTATATATAGAATACTTCATGCAAGTCTCTGTGAGTGTTATAAAATATCAGCCATATATGTGTAAACTGTTCATGACATATTTTTAACCTGGTTAGAGGAATGCACTAAACTCCCCACAAAATTTGGTTAAACACAATATCTGTTACTACTGAACAGGTTAATTATCTTTTAGTAATGCCTTAATCTTTTGTGTAATAAATTCCTTTTTTTGTCGTTATATTGAAGAAAAGCAACAATCCTATGTACCTGAAAACAATTGGCTTTGGTGACAACAGTGGAGTTGATACAAGTACAAGAGTGCGATTAACTGTTTATAATGTGAAGGAAAGAATGACGGGAACGGTAAGTGTATTTATACTTTGATAATTAATTTTATTAGATAATCTGTCCACATCTGAACAGCTAACCCTGTGAAAAAGATATTTCTTTATGACCAATGGTGACTGATATCATTGGTGACTAGTAAGGACTGTGACAGAGGCTTTAGTTTTTAACCCATCAGACTAATCCTGACCTTAACTGGGCAGTATGGCTGACCACTTGCCAAATTTGAACATTTGTACAGTTCACACTAGATAAGCGGTAAATAGTTCTAGACACTATTACATTAATGGCAAGAAAAATACAAAGAAATATAAAAATAAAAACAACTGGTAATTTGCATATCCAGGATATTTAAATCCTAGGATATTTATATCCTTACAAGGAGAAAAAAGTGCTGTCATATTTTCTTCTCTATGATTCATTTCAAATAGAAAATTATGGTTAATTCTCTATAATTCTTTTAAATAGTAAATAATGCAATTTTTTATTGTTATTTATATTTATTCTACTGTAATATTTTCATTCTATGTAATTTGCTTCTATAGACATTGAAATGTAACATGCACAATAAAATTATTAAATATTGTATGCATGCCTTTGTTTCTGTGTGTGTGTGTGTGTGTGTTTGCAGATGGCACAGCTGGGCCAGTCTGTTTTTACACTACAAGATGTATTGATGTCCCCTGACATGACTCTCACCCTTAACCTGCAGTGAGTTGAAAATACATATTAGTTTACATATTGTAAAAATTGTTTGACTTTATTTCTCTGTATGGCTTGATTCAGTAATATTTCACTTAAGTGAGAACTGTATTGTAGAAAACTTGGCATTGTAAAATCATGTGTCATAAATTATGTTTTACTAAAATTCAAGTGTTGTAAGTAATATATTCATGAAAGATGAAAGAACACAATATCTTATGTATAATGTTTAAATGAAACGAAGAAAAACGGATACAATAATTTTTCTTCTAAATTCCTCCCTTCCCTCATTGGGTAGGTGGGTGGGTAGGCTGGTAATTTATGGCAGTAGGAGTAATATAATAAAATTTCAAAATTAGTCATTTTTATAAACAGTATAAGTAAACATACTTTTAGATAGTTTTTAACTAAACATAAGCTTAGTGTTGAACTAAACATAAAATAATTTCAAGAACAGTCAAAAGACAATTCTCAAATTATATACATTTATAGGTCAAACCAATATCAAGTCTACACAACCAAACATTGTATCCTTATGGACTTGTTGCTTGAGATGATAATGACAGTGTTTCTCTTGGATCTTTTGATATTGACCTCATACATTCTCATCACTGCAGGTCAGGCCCTCACAACTTCAGGATGTCATTGTCTTCTGGCACTGAATTTGGTAATGAGTTGTGCAGCAAATTCACAACAAAAATCAAGATGAGAGAAATATTTACATCATTAGATTACATTTGAAGTCTGGTCATAAAGTATGAAAATGTTTGTGATGGTAGGATTTACTGGAAAATGTATTTTCAGACCTTGCATTTCCATCCATAGTCATATTTCATTCTCTTCTGGTCATGAATATCCATTCATTTGAGTATTGTAGTAAAAGAGTGTTTCAACTGAGAATAAGTTGATGAACACCATTGGGTCCAGTGCATTGGTGAAGTTATTGCATGGCAGTTGGGTCAGTGAAAGTTGACAGGACATCCATTTGTTTTTTATTCTGCCACTTTGGTTAGATTACTGTTTCACTTCAGAATTTTGCTTTCACAATGTTGGTCTGGCACCTCTTTCAGCAGTTGTGGAAAAGGTTTTCTCTGCCATCTTACAGTTCCACAGGCATAGAGCCTTCTCTCAAGAAAATCTTACAAATTTGTGAGATGTAAGAAAATTGTCAAAGAAAGTAACTCTGTATATGAAAGCTAATTTGCTCACACCTGTGTGACAACGCAATGACCATTAGCCATTGTCTGAGGGTCTTCATGGTCAAGGAAAATTTGCATCTTGCACAGATATCAGTGTCACTGTCATAGAGCATCCAAACTTTGATGCCATGCTTGATTGCTTTTGATGGCCTATACTGTAGATAAGCAAAGTACCTGGTATATTCATCATTGTTT